>JAWZYU010000001.1:48481400-50981400 GCA_038380435.1 Ryuthela nishihirai | reverse complement strand
GAATCCTTCTGCGAATCAAAGATTTTTCTCCTAAATGAAGCATTTAAAATGTTGTTTATGAATTGTGTAGTGTAAGAGAAAAATGGCAAACTATGACCAGCAGTCAGTTGTTCATATTTCTCTCATTAGAAATTTAGCTGCACAATTTCAACTTACTCATTTATAAACGGAAAAGCGTCGATTAATCTCCGAAAAAAATTTGTTTACGTTAGTATTCTCGCCCACAAAGAATTGAGAACTCTAAAATATTTCTTTCATACCTCGAAGTATCAAATGCAAAGACGGTGCATATCAAGATTACTTAAAGGAGTAGCGTACCTAAAGGGAGTGAAGTAGGCTATACCACCCTCAGGGCTTCAATGATATATTGTCTAAAGAAGTACACGAAAATTAGACGTAATAAAAAATCACCCCACCTCTCATTAGGCTCAAACATACCAACCCCCGCGCCATTGGAAGTGTATGGGTATGGCACTGAACCAATGGTTTAAATAACTGCTTCAAGCAATCCACAATTTGTACCTCACTCAATCAATATTCTCTGCTTAATAAACCGGCAATTTCTTCTTCAATCAATAAATAATTTCTGTTTTAACTTGCAAAATGCATAAATGTCTAAATTTCTGCTCAGTATTCTGAATAACTCAGTATTGTCACAAAAGCAGAGTAAGGGATATTTCCTACACATAATTTATTGTCTATGATAATAATTGTCTGCAATCTTACATTTGTTTATAAAAATTACTCAGTAATTAAAAAGCATACAGTGTAATATAAAAACGTGGAAAGATAAGTAGATAAATTGCATCAATAAAGGTGTAAACAAATATTAAGCATATGCAATTCAATTATGAGCTGCCAAATTAGCAGCTAGCGGCTTGGGTCATTAAAAGATTCGGCTTTTTCGTTACGCAAGCTAATTCGTATTAATGGCTCAGAGCTATTTGGCCCAGAATCCAATTTATGCTTACCACCTGCTCGATATAAACAACTGGATTACGCCTTCTTGTCAAGCAACATTAAAGAAATTAACGCAAAGTTGCTTACGAGCAATTCAATTTCAAATTCAGCCAATTCAAATTTTTACTGCTTAAATGTCACTATTAAGTTAAATCTTTATTAGAAATTCAAAAAAAAAGAAACTTAATTTTTTCTTTTAAACAAAAAACAGCTTATTAATTTCCCCACATATTCACAAAGATAAAAATAGTTTACAAGTTCGATATTCCTCATTCATTCCTATTGATTCTCTTTTAATTCATTTAAATATTTCCAAAACGATTCCTTTGGTTACCCTTCTGTCCTTAATTACCATCGAAAGAATCCGCAATACAGGTTTCCGCGTAATTCCCTCATCTGGCGCAATCTACATGAAGAATTCCGTCGAAATCGTGCATCTTGGATGTTTGTCAACTCGTTCTGTTTCTGCCCAGGACCATTACACGGGAATGTAATAAACAACAACGCCAAGTTGCACATGAATGCAAGTTAACATTCCGAGCAACAGGTAATGATACTAACGGCCGTCCATCCATCCACTGAATTACATCAACATCTTCTAGTTGCAATAATCAGTCACAGCTTAAATCACCGCTAGAGTGATCATGATACCTTCGAAGATTCAAATCCTTTCATTTTTTTTCCTTCTTCCGAACCTTGAATTTCCCATTAAGTTGTTTTGCAGTTTATGCACCTCTCTTTTCTGAATCTACTCGCTCTTAAAAATGCATAATTTATTTTTGCTAAATTTAGTAGTTCCGAACGAGTGAGATTTAGAAATTTGTGCGGGCATTTTCTTGATTTATTCTGTGAAAATAGATTAAATAGAATGTCGAACACTTTATAATACTGTAAATGAACATAAACTTTCATAAAGGTGAGTGTTAAAAACTAAAAAGAGGATATTCAGCCCATAAAGAGTGAGAAGCATTACCTTAACATATTATTGTTTATACAGTGAGACCTTGTTTTACAATGCTCCAGAATATCATGCTTTTCTCGCTTATCTTTTTTTTATTAATCCAGCGTCAAATGTCCCATAGGAATAACGTAAAAATATTTCAATTTGACATCAATATAATGAAATTTGGAATATTCACATAACATTTGATTGTCTGGTCATCATTTTTTACCATTATAATGTATTTGTTTTCCAAGACATATTAAACATTCAGTCATTTAAGGTGAAGCCAATTTTCATCAAGCAAATTAGAGTAAGTCTAAGTGAAATATGGATTTTCCTAGTTTTTTGATCTTTCTGTTTGCAGGTAAACCAATGAAGATTTATGCTAAATTTCAATTAAACATTTTCCTTTCAAATTCCACATAAGCTTGGAAGTTATACTAAATATATGATTGAATGAAAACAATGTCAGAAATAGCTTGCCTTGTAGCGAGTAAACCTTTAGATGTAGCATTAGGAGCTATACAATATCAACAAAAGTTTTCCCTTCTGTAACAAACCTGTCAACGCGGACATGATGTATTTTGTTTTATGGATCAAGTTCCCAGAGTCTAGTCCGAAGTTTAATTTTGATTGGAAAGACGTGTTTTGATCCATATAGTGAAAATGGTAATTTTGGTCTAGCAACAGTCCTTTTGGTAACAAGTATCTACGTCAGAACGTTCACCAATTTCTCTTCTATTCCAATCACAAAGAGATGCACAGAAGCTCGTTTCTGATCAATTGCGATTTTCAGGCAATCTTCCTCTACATTTTTAGTTTGCAATGAATGAAAGATGAAAGTGAAAATTACAAGATCTGTAACCATCATTATTTTTAATTTAATAATATGAATATTTCCTTTCTGAAATTATATTTCCCGCAACGCTTTCGAAGTTCAGCATGTGCAGGTGAGAACATTCAACTAATAAAATGAAAGAAGCAAATGCAAAGAATGGACAAAGACCAATTTAATGGTATGTGACACAAGAGGAATTTGAGGTTAACGTTGATTGTATTTCGCTTAATGCAAAGCTTAATAAGAATTCATAATAGCAACCTCAGAAATCGTACTGACATGGCTGTCGTTGAACTTCGTGTTGTTTATTAATTTAATTCATTACCTGGATTCAATTAAAGCAATAATTATGAAAACTGTAATTAAGAAGAAGTGAAAATTTTTTTACAGTGAGTTTTAGTAAAAGTGAATTTAAAAAGATATTATTTATTGCCAGTGAAATTTATTATTATTAGAAATTGCGTAATTCATTATAAGACAATGAGAACAAAAGCTTAAATTGGAATAGAAATTTAATCTTTTTTCCATGAAGCGCAGAATAGCCAGAAAAATACGTTATTTAATTAATCTAGTTTTTAGTCGTAGAGGTGTACAGGGAACATATTAGTAAAAATTCAAGCACTTTTTAGAAATGTTACTTATTACGTTTTGCATTATTAAATGGTTGCAAACAAACGATAACAAATTCTTACTTAATTATTTAAAAACATTTAAACTGTTGCTATAAAAATTAAAATGTTTTTCTGCGTTCCTCTCGTCATTAGCATTTTTTTACCATGACTGTGAAGCTAAGAGTGCTTGAAACACAGACATTTTAATTTTCAGGTTGTGTCTTCGTATGAATAATGACTTATTGCCATTTATTTATGAGCAAAGTACTTTGTAGTTATTAAAATAATTATACTTTGATGGATATTTAGAGTCTGTTTCCGAGAAAATATAGAAATATTTGGAATAATATTAGATGACATTCGGCGTCAAAGTTATGTTTTTGAAAATTATAACCACTGGTGCAGATCTAATACTTTGCCAAAAAGTTATATTAAAATGTGAACGTTGATTTTTAATCTATTTTAAATTAGGGGAAGTAATACCAGCACTCAAGGTTTAAACTCGTTCGTACTACGTAGAAAACAGCTCAAGTAAAGCGCATTCTCAGTATAAAGCGGTAAATTCATGGTCCGCAGTGACATTGTGATGAAATCCCATAATTGTATTTTAGAAGCTAAAAATTGAAATATACTACTATGAAAGAATCAATAAAAGATTATGGCATGAAGTCAAATATCCCTTTTATATTTTGGTTGTTAATCAATCCGTTTTATACCATGTCTCACGGTCCACAGAACATAATATGCCACATGTCTAAATGTCCGCAAAGCATAATATGCCATATGTCCAACAGTTCACGGAACAAAAAGATATTGAAATCTTTCAGCAATGAATGGAATTTTTTTTTTTTGGTGGGGGGGGACAAGAAAACAATCGAGCCGGAAAAATGTGAAAAGATGGGGCCAAGAGACTGGATTTTTCCAATGCGATACAATATTTCGCCCTCCATTATACTCTTAAAGGTCTTTAAAAACATTCTTCAAATATGCATGAAATATTATGATTTATAATTTTTTTTGCCTCTCTTACCCTTATTAGCATTCTGAAAGGGGAGGCATGCCTCTTGCCCCCGTCAGATCCGACGCTACTTAATTATTTAATTTAGATTGAGATATTAGAGAATTCTACCATTTATTTAGGTTATTGCTATATCTTTGGTTTTTTTTTCTCTTTCGGCCATCTTATGAAAATGACATTTGACTATATTACTGAAATATAAAAGAGATGCACTTAATCTTGACTCCTTTTCATAAGGAGAGTCAGACTATTTAGTTTAATCAACGAATGGATGTAAGAGACAAATATTCAGTGAGTTAATTTAACCTTCCGCAAGTGATTAGTTGTAAATTAATTTTCAAATCTTTATTTGTTAGATTCATATTCAGCAACGTCAAGGGCGTTGGTTTTGACGGCAACGCACCAGGGTCGTAATCTGATTTTCCAATTTCGATACTCAATTGTGCCTGAGTTGAGAATTTCTCCATTAACCTCCTTTCTGCCCTCGGTGAGAAAGCGGACCCAATGAGCTTGCAAAGAATTTGATGTGACGTTAACACATAGTCCAATATATCAAATAACCTTATCCTTTGTATTAAAGAACACAATGGATGGCCTGGACGCGAAACTTCCACCTATCTCTTAACAGTTGTTCAATGGTACCCTTCCTCTAAACAACTTTGAAGTTTCGGGATCCTTGTGACCTGCTCATTTAGCTTATTATATGCAGAGAAGTTTCGTTCAGAGGTAAAACAGCCCAAAATTCATACTCGGCATGTTTCATCACCTCTCGCTTGATTATTATTGCTAGGACGAGACGCCATGTTTGTCGGCCCAGTTGTTATACTTAATTACATGATGACATTTTTTCACTCCCTCATTTCAGAAATGCTAGCAGTCTGATGGGAACGATACTGGTTTCACTTATCTTTAAATGTTAGGTGCTTAGAATGATTAGATAGTTCATCAATCATTCTTCATCTGAAATTAAATGACTAACGTTATCCGGTGATTCAAAGCATTCGAAAATATTGAATCGACGCTGCAAATTTTCCATAAATTTATTCGTTGGCAAAAAAAAAACTTTTCAATTATATTTTTAATTATCTTAAAACTTTGATGGCTTTTAGTATGTGGAAATAAGTGTGATAAGGTTACGCCGCTTTTTACATTTTCAGCAAGTGAAGAATTCTATTTCCAAATTTCCAGATCGAGATTATTATTTAGCCACAAATTTTACTATCTCCAATGTTAATGCAAAGTTTTCAAGATATTATTAATATTCAACTAATCAATTACAGTTAGTCGAAATAGAAATCCTCTTTGATTATTCAGTTAAGATAATAGGAATGAAAATATCTCGAAAGTTGTACGCTTCAAGAATGCATTTGACTGAAAGGCATTAGTAGAGTTTCTGCCGATGCTCCTAGTCATCCTAGAAACAGTCCACTGAGTCTCTTACTACACCATAGAATGAAGTTTAGGGTCCCTTTGGACCTGCTAGTTATCTCACTATGCATCAATAAAGTGCCACTCAAGGGGAAAACAACTCAATCCCTGCATCGTAAAAGATCATTCTCATCAGTGTAACAAGCCATCACAATGTAACAGTTTCATTATAAAAATTGTTCCTAACAGTTTCATGTCTTACTTTTACTTAGACATCGGCCATTAATAGTAGAACATATATATATGTATAGCAAAGCACCATTTTTTTAAGTTTTTTTTGAAGATAGATTGAATCATTTTGAAAATAGATTAAAGATAGAAAAGGTTAGATTCAAAGAAATCGATCCGTCTTTTTCTAAAAATTTACTTAGTGGAAAGGCTGGCTTGCAATAAAGCTAAGAGAAAGCAAAGTTTAAATATTTGATGAATTATGCATGCTTGTGTTGCTATCTCGATGGTGCAGTTGTAACGTTCTTTTGTTTGGTTTACGTTAAAGCAGCAGGTCCAGGCTTAATTCCTGGGTGGTGGCATTGATGTTGGTGCCGCGTATTTTGCATGAGCAAACCTACTTAAGCTACACAAGAGCCTCTTGGTTTCTCAGTCATAAATCAATGAATTATATTTTCGTACATTTTTGCCTTCCTCACAAGTCTTCTTTAATGGTAAATATGTCCCTGTCAGACCTCCGTAGCAAGTAGCTGTTGTTTAGGAAAATTCCATTCTGATGCATTATTAGCAGTGTGCTTTGATTATAAAATATTACTACGACACTTCAAATGTAGGTAACTTTATCCGAGCTGTTCAACGATATTTCCGGCATTATTCAATACATAATATCTTGCAATGGTTTCATCAATGCAACAAAATAGTTCTTTTTTAACAACAAAATATTTTCAGACCAGATAATCAGACAGAAAAGATTCTTCCTTAAAAAATACATAACGGCAAAAGATAGATAAATTTTTTGGAAGGTTTCTTGAGAGATGTCATTATTTTAAGAAGAATATTTTTTTCATTAAGGTAGAATAGGAGGTTGGAGCTCTAAAGAAAAAGTTGCTTCTTTAGAATTATTCTCATAACGGTTTCTTCTCTGCCTGACGTCGCTACAAAAGTGTTAAAAAGGTAATTTAAGGTTCCAGATATAAGACAAAAGTACAGGTCGTTTTGAGTTTCAAGATACTCTTACGAGTTCTCAAGTCATTAAAAAAAGACAGAAAAGCGTGCGTGTTCTAGGTCGCCTTTAGCTCTCAGTATTTACCGTTCCAGCTTTAATTCAAATATCTTTTTTCTGGAACTTTTATTCACTTGTTTTTTCTCATTTTTAAAACCTAAGGATTATTTTAATGTCATGCAATTTTACTGTTGTATCTTCTTGGGTTCTATACACCAAAGGTTTTCGTGTAATTTTTTAACAAATTTTTCATCATTATATTTTGAACTTTTGCGTTTTTAACTATGGCCCTAAATTTATAAATTTTTTTTATTGCATATGCTATTATTACTTATTGTAATAACTGTATTAAGTGTATATTATTCATCTTTCTTGGTGTACTGTAACCTTAGTTGCTAGTGTGCCATAAATCTCAACTAAATCCACCACGAAGACATAACCTGGTAACATCTGTTGCAATTTACTCATTGCAAGCCAATTTTAATAAGATCCTGTTTGGCATTATCCACCCACCTCACTCTTGTTATGTTCTTCTGGTCACTAATATTTGGTTATGCACTTGGGAAACATTGCCAGGCTAATGGAAACTCTCCCTACAAGATGTTGCTTAAGGGTGGTTTAATGACTCCTACGTCCAACCTCATAAATATTCACATAATGAAGACTTGTAATATTCAAGATTGATACCTCTTGTTGAGGTATTCATTTAGTTTTCAAGTGTCAGTATCATAGTAAAGCTCAGAGAGAATCAGAGTGTTGCATAACCTAAGTTTAGTTTTTGGTGCATTTTCCTATCCGTTTCTCTCTCTTCATAAATCCTTAAAATTGCAGCAACAATTTCAGTTCTCTTGTTTACTTCATGTTTTCCATTCCCTGTACATACCAATAACCCCAAAGTAATTAAACTGATAAACGAAAAAACACCTTGAGAACTGTTTTAACTAAGCACACATCAAATAGTTTTGGCAGCTGAGAACCTTTAGTGCAGACTTGTGTGTGTTTGGTGGGGGGGAGTAAGTTCTCAGAACAGCAGAAAGCATGCACTTACTTTTTGTTGCCTCTCAAAAAGCTGTTTGCCACAGAGGTTTGTCAGAAACCTATCAGTATAATACACCTTACAGAAGGTCTGGGAGTAAGGCGAGACCACAGTAGAAATACAATACAAGGAAAGAAACATCGATTCCTTCTGCTGGGCTTGAGTACAGCTCTTTTGATCTGCAGCCAAGCACGCTAACATTTAACTCGCCCACTGTGCATATAATTCATGCCAAACCCTGGAGTCGAATTCAAATGACGTCAGCTATAGTGTTACTTCGAACCAGTAGTATACTTCTGGGCTACTGAAGTCTTCAGTTATAACTTAACTACTTGAATTAACAATAATGTTTATTTTATTTTGCCAATCCATATAATATTTATTTGTATTGACATAATTCTTTACTGATAATTAATGCATGCATCAAAATCAACCAGAGAAAGAGTTTAGGAATGCCAATTACAGAATAAAAAATAAATGTCACAGTTAATCATAATACTAAATAGTAGGATTAGGAAGGTGAACCACAAAGCGAAAATAGATGTTAATGCATAGTTTTATTAATACTCCATTTTTTACCATGTGTACAGTAATTGTAAACATTATCAAATGATAAATTCTAATCGTTTATATAATATATACTTATCATTCTTATTAGTAAATCTTCGACTTTTTACGCTTTTTACACTATCTACGAGTTCAGTCCAAGTTCTATCTGTTTCATATTTCATAGCAATAATTCTGCCCCAGAAGCAAAAAAAACAATTTGTAGAATCTCATTCGGACGCTTTCGAGAGATTTTCTGATTCATTCTGTGGACTGAATGAAACAATATTTCCTTTCTGTGGCTCAGTTGAGCTCTTTTTTCTACACAACCTTTATACTGCAAAATGGTGTTAATGAGAAGGTCATAAAGATCCCAAACCTTAAAACAGTTATTTATAAAACAAATCATTAAACATCGCTTTATGTCCTTCAAGGTTTCTTAACCTGTTCATTATCTCATAAACACAGAAACTAAGACTTACGAAGAAGCCACAATAATCAGAAATAGTCAATTCATTGGAATTATGCAATGTTTCTTTTACTCCTTAACCTTTGTGAGGAGGTGCTTTCCCCTACGGCCTTAGGACCATGGTATCTCTTTTCATTGTAATTGTTTTATGTTGTCTTTTGGGGAATCATTAATAGTTTGTTTGTCCTATAGGAACTTCTCATTACCATAAACATTTCAATGGTTAAAATGAAGCAAACATTTTCCCCTTGATAATATGTAACTATCTTCAAGTATTGTGAAAACAAACCACACATCAGCCTCCGAGGCTCGGACTCAAGACCTTAGTTGCACTTATCAAGAAGGCATCAGCTACATACTGCCTTACCTTAATTAGCATAACTTTTTATAAGGCGAGGGTGGTTCAAACGGTAACTCTCACGTTCGTATTATGCAGTTACCATGTTCGGGTTCCACCTATGTTAGCGTTGAGAATATTTCGGCTAAACCCCCACCCTGCCCTCGGTCAGAAAGGGGACACGGATGGGCTTGGAAAGGTCGTACTCCGTCGGATGGGTCGTAAAGCAGTAGGCCGTATGCAGGAGAGCCATACTATGTGTAATTTAAAGAACATTATGTATAGTCTTGAGAGGTTTCCATCTATCTTTTAACAGCTGTCCATGTGGTTCCTTTCCACCAACCTTCTCTTATTCCTTGTATCCCTTGTGACTTGGTCATTTAGCCTCACTGTGAGTAAACTAGAATCTCTCAGAGGTAAAACAACCCAATCTTAACTCTTAACCTTGTACATTTAATAGCTATCTTGTCCTTGGCACTACGGTTTAGTCCCATTTGGCTGACATGAGTTTTTTTATGTTTCTCATTATCGTTTCTCTCAGTGAAGAAAAAATATCCTTTTCGAAAATGTCGCAGATTGGATTCAAGAAAATCGCTTTAGAAGCTCGACACTCGCTATCTACTTTGTCATTAGCTCTCCCTTTTATTTCCATGGAAATATATTTCGCAATTTTTTAATTTCTCTTTCCTAACGTATATCAGCTGGAGATTTGAAATTAAAAACATTCAACTCAGAGACATATTTCTTGTCATTACTTTCGTTATCTATGCGTTCTACTCTGAGGTTTACATATTTTTCCAATTATTTTCTTTTCCTCTTTGAAGGTTCACGTTAAATGTCACATCTCTTTTTCTCTCTTTATTCCATTGCACTCTTATCAGCATGAAATGAATTCCTGTTCAACGGAAAAGAAAGATAAGTAAAAGTAAAGTTTTATCTTTGGCAGAGTTATTAGGAAGTCAATTGTTTCGCAACATTCCTTTTAAACAAGTTTTTATATTTGTTTATAGCAAGTGTTAAAACAACAACATCATTGCTCAGTCGCTTAGGTCATCACGACGTTTGTTAACTTGTTACACCTGTCAGAGTGAACGGAAACTTCCAGCAATAATATTTTTAGTAACTCGGCTCTTTACTCGTCGGTCTTTTTAGGCTAGAGAAATCTGCATAGCAACTAATAGAGGAAATCTTCGCATCATATTCCTTGTACGATTTATTGATATTTAATAGCACTTTCTTTTAGAAGACTAATGGGGTTGATAATGTAGCATCCCATATTTCAAAGCATTTTGTGGCTTCGACTATTAAAAGGCAATTGTTTTGTTTGGAAAAGGAAGGAGAAATGCATGATTTGTTTTGAAAGGAAGATATCATTTAATTAGATGATTAATTCTACTTAAAATATCTTAGTAGATTGAGTTTCTCGGTGATTCATCTACTAACTATCAATCTTCTCTCTTTATGTCGCTATTTTTTTCGAAGTATTTGTTTCCTTTTTTCCTGATTATCATGGTTTTGTCAACAAAAATTTGTGATGAACACAAGGAGAACCAAAAAATCGGGTCAGTCTTACCGATATTCATCGCTGTCTCATTTCTCACAGAGAGCAGGATTCAGAATGGTTTATTTTACCTCTAACTGGCGCTTTTTTGCAAATAATGGGCTGAATGGCCAGGTCATAAAGACCCCGAGGGCTCAAAGAAGTTAGACGAAGTGGCCCCACTGAACATCTGGTAATAGACAGATGAAAGGCTCCCGTCAAAGGCATGTAAAGTGTCCCTTAATGTGCAGAGTACGTCTCTCTTATATAGGGTATCACAGCCGAATGTCGCATCAAATGGACGGCTACCTTTCCAAGACCATAGGTGTATTTTTTCTCAACGAAGGCAGAGCGGTGGTTTCCGAAGGAAACTTCAAAGCAAACATAATGATGACAGGAACCTGGGAATAGCATATTAAGGCAATACTTGAAGACAATCACATATTATCAAGGGGCAAATGTTTGCTTCATTTTAACCATTGAGAAGTTTATGGTAATAAGAAGTTTCTATAGGACAAACAAACTGTTAATGATTCCCCAAAAGACAACATAAAACAATTACAACGAATAGAGATACCATGGGGCAATAGTGGTCCTAAGGCCGTAGGGGAAAGCACCTTCTCACAAAGGTTAGGGAGTAAGAGAAAACTATTGCATAATTCCAATGAGTCTCACTTTTGAGACGTCCCATCCTTCCCCATCGGGGAGAAAAGTAGTTTCTGGGACCACCACTGCCACGGGGGAATTACTCCTGACCCTCCGGTATTTTGCTTGAATATAATAAAGTACAAGGAACTATATCATCAAAATGTGACAAATGTAGTGTAAGTAAAACGCATAGATTTGCTTTGCAATAATATATATTACTTGGCTAAATTATTGCGAATACTGAATCATGGCACGAAGTACCATGAAACATGCCAATGCATGCAAACTTTCTTACCAACGAAAGTATTTCTAATTTCCTACGAAGAAGGACCGGATCTAGGGTGGGGAGGAGCGGACCGTGTCCCCCTTTGAGAATGTTAGTTACCGGAAAGAAGCGAACCAATGTTTAATATATGTTAATTACCCATATTTTTAAGTGCGACAAAGGTTAAAAGGCTGATCTGACTGACTTCGGAAGAAGACTCATCGTTGGAGTGCGATGGGCAGGAGCATTCGCAACGGAGTTGATGAAACTCAGCGAACAGTCGTGAGACGCAATATCCTAAGTGTGGCAATGGTCTCAATAAACATTAGCCAATCGTGGTAAATGTGGGAGGAAAAAGGCTCTGACAGACAGAGACAGGTGTTTGTTGCATGAATTCTGCCACAAAACAGAGCTGCTACAATTCATCAGTTGAGCGAGATGCTTACTAGCAATACTTCAAAACCCATTTTAACGAGTATTATATAGAGAATTTAAAACTGAAATTTGAAACTGTACCATGATGCATACGATGAAATATTAAATAGGTGTTCATTATAATTTGGCAAGGAAATGCATTAAATACTGACTGACAAAGCATGTAATAATTAATATATATAACACTTGAGACTATATTTAATATTAAAGCAAAAATTACAAAATTAAATACAATTTGATAAATAAATAAAGATATATTAAAAATACAAGATGAGTCAAGTAGCATTTAACTCTATGCTTCACCTCAGTATTTCCTAATTAGGGCTACCACAAATTAACATTTTTAGAATGTTCTGAGAATTTTTTTCAGGTTCTTATTTTTCCCCGAACTTTTGATCATTCATAATTCTTTTATCATTTCTGAGAATCAATCGTTGAACTGCTAAATTGATTTACCTATTACTGTTACATTTTCGTTAAAGTGAAATGAGTGGGTGAATAAACTACAAAGAAAGATGTTCGATGGTCTTTAGAATAACACTGAAATAAAAAGAAATATATTCCCGCTAGGTAATTAAACCAGGGCATCACCGACTGATAGATGTTCTTCACCCCTGCATTATCGGTAAACTGCAACACACGTTTTTTTAACTACAGAAACTTTCTTTGACACAAAAACGACAACATTTTATTCTTGTTTTCATTAATTAGTGTTTCCTGTAAACATTCTTTTTCAATACCGAAGACGTTGGTTGATCTACTACCTAAAGCTTTTGAGTGTAATACAAGCCTCCAGTGGCATGAGGTGGGAGGATGGTTATTGGATTATAAATAATCCTACTCCTTAAAGACTTAAAAGCATATATTTCTAAAGAATCCTCGAAAAGAGATAATCCAGCACACAAACATATTAGAAAAAAAAAAACGTATTAGGTTCAAAAAATTCGGACCACCAAATTTCAAATTTCCAGATAAATTATTGCATGAATATATATATACATATTAGGGATTTCTAGTTTTACATCTCTGAGAGTCTTACAATATCATTTGTTTTAACTCTAGTCTTCCCTGCTCTTTCTCAGGTTGTGAGGGGGCACAGAAGTTGAAGAAAGAATCGAAATTATGTAAAAAAAAACATAAACTCTGAATTGCAAATGTATGTATCCTACCAGTGGCTTTACCAAAGAAGAAAAGTGGGGAGGTGGTTTATAATTTCATTTAAGTGCTTGAATAACATGCATTTTAAGGGCAACTCCCGAAAATCAGAGACTGAAACATCAACCCTCCATTCTTCCCCCTGTTAGATTCAAAATGTCACACACATATACCCGTTTAGAACTTTCAAGGTACTTCAATGTAACCTCATACGCTTAAATTTTCAACTAAAGTTATATTCGCCCTAAACTAAAGTATTACGTTTCAACAATCTTTTTACATTAAAAAAAAATCACAAAAGCTAGAAAAAAATTAAAAATATTTAAACTAATTCAAAATGTCGTCATATGAAATGTAATGAAAATATGCTGCAATAGGTATGCAAAGTGTCTGAATACGACGACCACATACAGATGAATATTTCGAGCATTCAGAGGTGCATATCGTATTATAAGCATATTCTAATACTATTGTTCGTTTGTGTTTTAAAAAAAGAAGAGTAGCTTTCAATGGCATACTTTGAAATAGCCTGGAAACTCTATCAATAAGTATCCAGGTTCTGGTATATTAACATAAAAACGCTACATTTTTATTTCTCTTCAGTGAATCAGTCATTTCTTTTATGGTAAATGACATCGGAAAGTTGGTGAATACTTTATGTTTCATACAAAATGCAAAAACGTATTAGTCTTCAACAAAGCTCCATTATATTTTAAACTGGATTAAACATTATACAATGCAAACAGTATACTGGAATACAATAGCAAAGATCATGTATCTGGGCCATGCCTCCCGGACAAGCGAGGGGAGATGTTTGCGCCAGAGAGAAAACGTGATTCTGCATCCTAACGAATAGTTAGTTTTTGCACATACTAATAAAAACTGACTATCAAATAATTTCAAATTCCGCCAGAGATTCGATTTGTGCGCAGGGCATGATTCTGGTGAACTGTTAAAGTTCATATGGTTTCAAAAAACAATATTGATAATACATAATAAACATGAACACTCTGTAAATACGTAATTTGTTTAAGAAGTAGCAAGCGGAGGATTATTTTATTTTGCAATAAGATAATATTTGTTTGTAGGCATCTAAGCTAGGGGATGTCTCAGTCGGTAGCGCGCCAGGCTCGTAATCTGTAGTTCCCAGGTTTGAGTCCTAGCTGGGCCAGCGTTGAGATTTATCTCTATAGAACTCTTCTCCCTGTCCTCTGTCAGTATGGAACACCAATGGGCTTAGAAAAGGCTGCCGTCCGTCGGATGGGACGTTAAGCCGAGATTTATATTTGTAGAACTCTCTCCTCCCTGCCCTCGGTCAGTAGGGGACACCAATGGGCTTAGGAAAGGCCGTCATCCGTCGGATGGGACGTTAAGCCTGGAACCCTTTTGCGAGAGAGCCATACACTGTGCACGTTAAAGAACACTCACTCGGGTCAAACTGTTCAACCAAACAATAGAATGAAATGAAACATTTATTCTGCTGAACAAAGGAAATATTTATATGTATAAATACATGTAAATAATATAACTACAGGTAGGTATATTTGTTATGAATTATCAATCTCGATTTTTGAAACAGTAAGAACTATAACAATTGTCAGAATACAGGATTGATGTTTTTTTTTTTGTTGTTACGGTAATGCAGCATAGTTTGTTCGTGTTGTATGAATATCACTTCAGGGTAAAATATAACGAAGCTTGTTGTACACTAGTACTCTTTTTATAGCGTGTGTGTAAAATAAAAAACAGCAACTTTTCAGTGTCGTTTGCCATAAGAAAGAAAAGTGACTTATTTGCTCAAGAGTAATTTACTTCATTAAAGACTTCAGCAGTAGAACTGAATACAAAGCAAAGACTTAATATCCTTTCTGGAAATACGTTTTAAGAGAAGCCCCTAACTAATTAGCATGTTCTGGTTTTTGTTTTGATACTGCATTACGAAATGCAGTCAACTCTCACAGCAAGCAAAAAATTACAAATGATACGAAGGTGCTGAATATCACTTCGGTAATTATATTCACCTTTCGCGTTGTTTTAAATAAAATGCTTTCTTAATTCGCGTATTGGATGAAGAGGATTGCAGAAAAGAAAACATTACGAAAGTTGCCTTAATATCATTTCCTAAAGTGTTCTTAAGATAAAGCTGCATTCAAAAGAGAGGAGCGCGTTTAGAAATGAAAGTTTCTGTGTTTGTACTGAAGCATTTTTGAAGATGATAAAATGATTAAAACAATATAATTACAGACATGATGAAATATAAACATTTCCGTTTTGACTCCACAAAATTTCACTTCACAATCAGCTTATTATATTATTATCAGTGCAAAACTAAATTCGAATCCTGTAACTAAAAAAAAACCGCTTTATGTGGATGAGATTCAGTCTGCTGATGAACTGACCCTGTTTTTGCCTCAAGAGTCGTTGTTGACATTTCAGTGTACATTTGCAGAATAGCTCGTGATTTTCGATGTAGAGAAACTTCCATGTCTCGTACCACTTTCTTAAATTTTTTTGAAAGACGGAGACAATCTAGAAGTTGTATTTGGATTCTCCAGGTTTCTCATACAACATACAGAGGGACAGGGACAGAGTTAGATAGGGGTAGCGGGGGTAAGACTGTATGTCTGCTCCCTTTACCCGTTTGAGAATGCTGGTAAAGATAATGGAGGCAAAAATATTAAACTTGTGAATATTTCATGCATTTTTCAAAAAATATTTTAAACTCTGAAACGGAGGTCAAAATATTATACGGCCATGGAAATCCAGTCTCTTAGATTCTTTTACCTTTTTCCTGCTCGATTGCGTCACTTGCCCTATACATTTTCAATATAAACTTTACTACAAAATGAAACTAAAGACAACAGATCTAAACATCAATTGATTTTCTTATGTAAAGCTTATTGTAGATGCTGCTCAGGTTTTAATTCGTTTATTATCAGGTTTTAATTCGTTTATTCATTATATATTTCATCAGGTTTTAATTCGTTTATTTAGCTTCCGACCAATTTTAGCACTGTGAAGTGAATTTTTAGTATGATAGTGATTTATTTATTTGCTTGCGGATAATTCAATTAAGGAAATCAAACAGGTTCGTAATTTAAACATACACCGAAGAGCCAAAAACATTATGACCACTTGCCTAATATGATGTTGGTCCCCACGTGCCTCCAAAACAGCTCTTACCCGGCGAGGCATGGACGCTACAAGTTTTCTAAAGATGTCTTGTGGTATCTAGTACCAACACGTTCCCAGCAGATTTTTTAAATCTTGTAACCTAAGTTACATCGTTGAGCGGTTCCAGATCAGATATGCTGTTCCAACAAAAGCCACATCCTCGATTGGATTGATGCCTGGGGAATTTGAAGGCCAAGACAATACCTGAAAATCTTCCTCATGTTCCGCGAACCATTCTCGAACAATCCGGGCAGTGTGGTATGGCACATTATCCTCATGACAGAAGGCACTACTAGAGGGGTATACCGTTGCCATGAAAGGATGTACTTGGTCTGCAATGATGTTTAGGTAGATGGTAGACGTCATAGTTTCCTGCACATGAATGACTGGATCCAGGATCTCCCAGCAAAACAATGCCTAAAGCATTACACTTCCTCCACCGGCTTGTTTTCGTCCCACGGTGCATTCTGGTACCAACACTTCCCCAGATAAACGACGCACACGTACACAGCCGTCCACATGGTGCAACAGGAAGCGAGATTCATCGACCAGACAACCTACTTCCAATCATTCAAGCTTCAGTTTTGATGCTCGTATGCTCTTTATAGATGCTTTCAACGGTGCACCGAGGTTAGCATGGGCATTCGGGCTGCCTGCGGCTATGTAGCCCCTTTTTAGAAGGATTCGATGTACTGTGTATTGTGACACATTACTTCCGTCACCAGCATTCAAATTACGGGCGAGTTGCACCACAGTATCCCTTCTGTTGGTTCGTATCATACGGGATCGCCTTCGCTCACCTCTAGCATCGATGAGGAGTGATCGGCCCACACCTTGCCGGCGGTTCGTGGTTGTTTCCTCCTCGGATCACTTTTCAAAGGTACTAACCACGGCTGACCGTGAGCACCCCACAAACCTTGCCGTCTTGGAAATGCTCTGACCAGTCGTCTGGCCATTACAATTTGACCTTTGTCAAGCTCACTTAAGTCAGCTGCCTTTCTCATCTGAAGAACAAGAATAGTATTGATTAACAGAGCTCAGTATCAGATGTTATTTATACAGTTTCATGACCTTCACAAGCGCCATTGTTTACCTGCAGTTGTTTCGATTTGCATAAAGACGCGCTGGCATAACGTTTTGTCTCTTCGGTATATGTGTATGTGTAATAGTAAATCACAGGAAAACGTCCTATAGACAAGAAAGATTAAAAAAAAAAAACAGTTGAAAAAATTAGTTGCCCTGGGTGGGTTCGAACCCACATCTCGCAGAAGAATGCCGGACGTTAATTAGACGTTAGATTAGGACTAATAATAGTCCCAATCTAGGACGCCGGCATGCTTCTGGGAGGCGCGGGTTCGAATGCCACCCAAGACAACCAGTTTTTTTCAACTAATTATTTCATATGTGTATGTGTTTGTATGAGAATCCAAGACAAGCGCATTAGAGCATCTAGATTTTCTCCGTCATTTGTACAGAGATGTATCTTCTTCCCTTTTTGAAACCAATATTATTGTTAAGAGTCGAATTCGTGAAATAGCGACGGTTCACACATTGCGTGATATGTAGAGTCTTGCAGGGATGCGGATAGTCGTAATTGAAAGACGATAAAAGATTGATGTTAGGCCATATGAATCTAAGAAGAAATAAGAAGCATTTAAACACGGATTTATCCTACTTTGCTGAGTAAATTATAAAATAGGATTGTATAAAAGCAGAAATTCACTTGAATGACTTTGTTGTTAAGTCAGGTACTAGGCAAATGAGAAAAATTCATCAGCTCTCTCACGGAATAGGAATGTTCAGATATGGAGTTTATATTTGAAATTCAATTGACGGAGTCCTCAGATTATGTTACAATAGGTTTCACGATAAAGTTCCACAGAATTTCAGCAAATTATGTATTTGCATATTTCATTTCTCATGGATAAACTTCGGACTGTCGGAACTCTGAGAAAAATCTTCCAGTTATTAAATGTTCAATATCCACAGATGTGATTTTTAATAGAGGTCGCGCATGCGTACAAGACCTTCATCTGGATAGGACTCGAGTTGGATTGTTTTATCTCTGAGCACACAATGGGCTAAATGTTTTTGTACACAATGTTCTAAATGGGCTGGTCACAAAGACCCCGAGCGCTCAGCGAAGGTTGGGGAGGGGAAACCACTGGAATAGCTGTTAGAAGACAGATGGTATCCTCCAGTCAATGCGTGTTCTTTAACGTGCACAGGGTATGGCTGTCCTGCACACGGGGCCAAACTTAACCTATTATCCGGCCGACGGCGGCTTTTCCAAGCCCATCGGTCTTCCCTTCTAGTTGGGAGTAGGGCAAAAAATTTTGCGGAAATAAACCTCAATCTGGCTCAGGCAGGATTCAAACCTGGGAACTATAGATTATGAGCCTGGCGCGCTACCGACTGAGCCACCCCCGCCCCATAGGACTCGAGTGATTAGCACCCGTATCTTTAAAGAAGCTCAGCCAAAATAGAAAACGTCGTCCTGCTTTCAAAAATTTCATCTTTCGCTTCCATCAGCCGACGAACTATTGGACTCACTTGGTCAGAAAATATATGTGTGTGTGTATATATACATATACTGAAATCAGAAGAAATATTATACGTTTCATACAGCAAAATATAATTTTTTCATCAAAACTCAGTCCGAGATGGCAGAGGCAGATGATCGAACAGACCAAATCGCTGACATATGATTTGCTGATAAATTTTCCTTATTAATTTGTTCCTTAGAGCCATTGACAATATCGAAATTCCTCTACCTTGAATTTGTCTGTTTCGTGAACTCATTGCGAATACTCTTGAATGGTTTTTAAACTGAAGCTTGTCTTAGTCAGATTTAAATTTCGTGACGTTTAATTTTTTTCCAGCTAATGTTGCTTACTGATTTGTATCCAGGGACGGAGGACAAAGGGTTCATTTCCCCCACCCCCTCCTTTCAGAATGCAAGCAAGGGTAAAAGAGGAGACAAAAATTATTCAACTTATTTATATTTTATCCATTTTTCAAGATTGTTTTATAAAACACGTAAAACGGGGGGGGGGGATCTTATAGTGCATTGCAAATCAAGTCTCTTATCTCCTCCCGCCGTCTGTCGGATGGAACGTTATGGACCCCCTTTTATATTTTTTTGGGTCGATTGTGTTTTTCCTTGCCCTCCGCCTCCTAGTTTTTTTTTGTAAATCTTGACCTGTTTGTATGTAACCTATTACCGGGTTTGTATACCTCTTAATAATATTTGGGAGATGCTAAAGTTTTATTTTTTTTTGTTTTTCCACCGTTTCATTTTATTTACTTCTTGTTGCTTGCATTCAAGATTGATTGTAAATTATGTCTGATGTAATGATTTTATAAATGCATAAGGAAATAAGGCTATTATTATAATAAATCAATGTATCATTATTCGCACATAATTCGCATTATGAAATTTTTATACGATCCATATGGTCGTTTTATTGGACTATTTTATTATATATAAGATAGTGTAGGTTTTTGGCTGTTAATATACTTCGAAAAAGAGGTACCCGATTCCAATTTCTTTTACTCCTTAGAGGTCTTTTATTGTGCCATGAATCCTCTCCTACAAATCTAATTTAGTCAGAAACAATAAACATTCATAAGAAGAGAGCAGCCATTTGTCCTCAGACATGCATTCCTGTCTATTTGCCGTGGCATGAATATCTCTCTATGGTACCAAATTAGATCAACGATCAGATAAATGATTAAGAGTGGGTTCCTTTCCGGGCGGACTGGCAAATCAAGTTGGCCTATTGACCAGGAAAGGTTAAGCTACATTTTTTCATGGCAGCGCATTGTTTATCTTAGTAGTTTTTTTTTGCACACAAAGGGCTAAATGGCCAGGTCACAAGGACTTCCATGCTCAGAGAAGGTTGGGTAAACTGGACAGCTTTTAGGAGACAAGTGGTATCCTCCAGTCAAAATGTGTTCTTTAACGTGTACACAGTATGACTCTCCCGCACACAGGGCCAGAACTTAAAGTTCCATCCGACAGACGGCGGCCTTTCCAAGCCCATCGGTGTTCCCTACTAGCCGAGGACAGGGCAGGAAGTTTTGGGGAGATGCAGCTTGGGAACTGCAGCTTACGAGCCTGGTGCGATACCGACTGAGCCACCCACGCCCCCATGCATAGTTGTGAAAATTTTTGTGGCTGAATTTTGCAACAGGACTCGTGTGAGACGCTGATAAGGCACTTGTGATTAAATTATTTACGTAAAAAAGACTTTCGATATTTTTTTTTTCGAGCTAACATTTTTTGTGCTGTTCCTAAACGATTTTTTGATTTAGGTTAAGACAACGTATAAAATAACATAAAGCATGTAATTGAAACTGACTGCAATTATCCTTGTTTTTATTATGTGAGTCACTGAAAGGATCTTCGATCAAATAATAAGTTTTTCCCTCTGCATTAATAATGACAAGAGTCATTAGATCCTGGAAGTCATTTCATGGTAATGTAGCATCCACTATATGCTGCAACATAAAGTTTGAACTTCAACGAAACTCGAAACAGAGGAAAAGAAAACAAAAACATCTAATGAACTCTTACGAGTGGCCCTTTACAGAAGACATCCAGGAAGTGCATCCTTAATGAGATAGTAAGACAAAGGTAATCACGCGAAAGTGTGGCATGGGGCCAAAACATTTCACTGCCAGGGTGAACCTTAAAGTAGTCACGGACACAGAGCCAGATTCAACGATAAGTTCCGTCCTGCTTTTGTTACTAGATAATTTTCTGCACGAAGCGAAACTATCGATGAAATTGCAGTTTTGACCTTTTAGAGGAGAAGAAGAGAGAAAAATGTGTTGCCGAAGAAATGCACTCGGAAAAACAAAACACAACCTCTGCTCCAATGCAGAAACATTAACATTGCAGAATAGTTAAGAGAACTTGCGCGCAGAGCCGACTGTAGGTGATTTCGGGAATTGTGGTGTGTGAATCACGAACGAACATTTTGGGTTGGGTTGTTTTACCTCTTAGCGACACTTTTTTGCACACCATGGGCTAAATGGCCAGGTCACATGGACCCCGAAAGCCCAGAGAAGGTTGGGGGAGGGGACCCACTGGAACAGCTATTGGGAGACTTGGGGAGACAGATGGTAGCCTCCCGTCAAGGCCATCCAGCGTGTTCTTTAACGTGCACAGGGTATGACTCTCCCGCACACGGGGCCACGGCTTAACGTCCCATCCTACGGACGGCGGCCTTTCCAAGCCCATCGGTGTCCCCTACTGACCGTGGGCAGGGCGGGGAATTTTGCGGAGATAAATCTCAACGCTGACCCAACTGGGACTCGAACCTGTGAACTACAGATTACGAGCCTGGCGCGCTACCGACTGAGCCACCCCCGCCCCACGAACGAACAGAACTTGTTCACTTTCGCTTACATATCAATACTGAAATCATTGAGACCCTCGCATTATCTTACCTTCCACTACTGTTACAACTAAAAATTTAAAGCATAAGTACGAAATGGGACAGAAAAATATTGTAACGAAATTTTATGTAAAGATATGATGATTTAATTGAAATTTGATGAGAACTCTCTTGAGCATCAAAGTTAGAGATAAAATTGTGTTGAGCTGGTGGGATGCGAACTCACCTCTCGATAACAAATCAGATAACAATAACAAATCGATAACATCTCGATAACAATCATAACAAAACTGTCCACGCTCATCAAGATTTCCTCTAGTAATGATTACGAAACGAAGCACCGATAGTCTGCAATCACAAGTATGTCACGTGAAGGCAGGTTGGATTGGGTTGTTTTACCTCTGAGCGGCACTTTTTTGCACACCATGGGCTAAATGGCCAGGTCACATAAACATCGAAGGCTCAGAGAAGGTTGGGGAAGGGGACCCACTGGAACAGCTGTTGGAAGACAGATGGTAGTCTCCCGTCAAGGCCATCCAGCGTGTTCCTTAACGTGGTATGCACAGGGTATGGCTCTCCCGCACACGGGGCCACGGCTTAACGTCCCATCCGACGGACGGCGGCCTTTCCAAGCCCATCGGTGTCCCCTACTGACCGTGGGCAGGGCGGGGAATTTTGCGGAGATAAATCTCAACGCTGACCCAGCTGGAACTCGAACTGGGAACTGCAGATTACGAGCCTGGCGTGCTACCGACTGAGCCACCCCCGCCCCCATGAAGGCAGGATTTCATCTTCGAGAAGCGTCAGGAGGATAGGGGTATAAGTATATTTCAAGTATTCTAATAACACTGGTTTATAAGGTTTATATAACATGAACAATTGTAGCTGTCTTTTATTTTTCAGATGCTGATTTAAGATCTGGCCTTAAAAATGGCTAGCACGTCACTTTTTTATGTTATTGGTAACTGGTAGGGAAACTGGTAGGATATTAAATATTTTATTTTTTGTGGCTGGCAACACTGATTGCTAAGTGGGAGAAAAAAAATAACAGTAGCCTAATCTCAGACCGCCATTCTTGTTGTTTTCATTGTAGGAAGAACGCTTGCTGTACGTTGAAGAGTGAATTTTGGCGTTTAAATGGCACAAAGGCAGCGTCGCGAATGTGATAATGTACCAGATAAGTTTTGTTATGTGTGTGGAAATTATATTTTAAAATCCCAGGATCGTTCGTTAGCAAAGATTGTGAAGAGAGCCTATAACTTGTATTTTGGATGTCACGTTGGAGATCAGGACAAAACATGGGCTCCACACGTGTGCTGCATTTCGTGCTTTGTTGGCCTGAATGAATGATTGAAAGGTAACATAAAATTCATGCACTTTGCAGTTCCAATGGTTTGGCGTGAGCCAACTAGTCACTTGCATGATTGCTATTTTTGTTTAACTAAAGTGTCTGGCTTTTCAAAAAAGAACAAAACAAAATACAATATCCAAATGTGCCTTCAGCCATAAGACCAGTTCCTCATGGAGAAGATCTTCCTACCAAAATCTCCAACCAATTAAGAGGAGATGGATTCACATTCATCAGAGGAAGACTTTGAGGCACATACAGATCCTGATCCTACAAAGACCCCTAAAAAGTTAGACGAGCCTCATTTGATTCGGCAAAATTAACTAAATGACCTTGTTCGAGACCTAGGACTTTCCAAATAACATGCTCAGGTTTTAGGTTCAAGACTTCAAGAGTGGAATCTTCTGGCCAAGGGTACCAGAGTTTCTTTGTTCAGAAAGAGAAATTTGGATTTATCTGTTTTGTACGAGATGCAAAATGGTTTGTGTTTCTGCATAGATATTTCAGGGCTGATGGAAGAAATTGGAATAACTCACGACCCTAAGGAATGGCGTCTATTTAGAGATTCGTCGAAATTCAGCTTAAAAGATGTCCTTTTGCATAAAGGAAATCAAAAATCTTCCATTCCAGTGACACAAGCTGTGCGAATGAGGGAAACTTATCAAAGCATGGAAAAATACTCACTGCTATAAAATATAACCAGTTTAAGTGGACAATTTGTCTCTCTTGCTCCGGCTTCAAGGAAGGTTCAGAAAATTTTGGCTATTTTCTGTGTTTGTGGGATAGTAGGGCGAAAAAAACACACTACAAAACAAAAGACTGGCCCGAAAGAAATGTTTTCATTCCTGAAAAGAGTAATGTGAGGTATAAGCCTCTAGTTGACCCCTCTGATGTTCTGCTCCCACCACTACACATCAGACTGGGGCTTATGAAAAACTGTGTAAAGGCTATGGACAAAACTTGTAAAGGGTTTTTGCAGTTGAAGGAAAAATTTCCAAACTAAGTGATGCGAAACTCAAAGAAGGGATTTTTGTTGGTCCTCAGATTAGAAACTACTGAATGATACTGTCTTCGAAGAAAAACTGAATATGAAAGAACGCGCTGCAATAGAAATCATTCACGTCTGCGGTCCAGGGTTTTCTGGAGAATCATAAAGGGGAAAAGTACCATCAGCTCATTCAAGATCTTCTCAAAAACTATGAAAATCTTGGCTACCGAATGTCTTTGAAGATCAATTTCTTGCACTCGCATCTCAACTTCTTTCCCAAGAAATTAGGAGCTGTCAGTGATGAGCAAGGGGAAAGATTTCACCAGGATATCCGAACAATGGAGGAGAGATACCAAAGCAGATGGGACCCACCAATGATGAATGACTACTGCTGGTTCTTGCAGAAGGAAGATACCTCAGCATATAAAAAATTTAAATGAACTTATTGTAAGTATAAAAGATCTTTATCCATGTTTTCTTATTTTGGTTTTAGTATTACAATAAACTCCCTCTTATTCGGCCCTTACGGGACCGGATCCTGGCCGGATGAACAAAAGACCGGTTAATCAGAAAATTGTGTCAGAAAATAAATAAAAACGGCAAAGGACAAAAATACTATCTGCACTGTATTTTAATTAATAATTTGTTGTACAATATTAAAAATTTACTCACACTCATTTGAAAAAGTCCGTGATTTTCTTTTGTTTCTTTGAACCTAACACTCTTTTACTTCAAAGTCTTGCCATTTTTTAATAAACATCACATCAATCGCAGATGAGGCATGTTGTTGTTCAGTGTATCTTACTGCAACATCAAAAGCTTATTTTACTTCAATATGGCTAACTTTCCCTTCTTCCTCTTATTCTGCATTCTTCGCTTCTTCTCCGTTCTCTTCTTGGCAGACTGCATTAATAATTTCGTCATCATTCAGTGTTTCATTTTCCAACTGTTCATCATCTTTTAACCATTTTTCAATGTCATCTTCTTCAAGTGCGTCACATCCAGGCAGCAGTTGCAAGTCATTAAGCAGCGAAATATTGTCATTATCCGTCATATCTTCGGCAGGCGCAGGCTCGTTCAATACTTTGGTGTTGTCGTCCTTGGTAATTTCTACACAGTTTTAAACTTCGAGCCAAAGTTTTCTCCATGACGTCACAAACGTTATACGCGCCATTTCTTCAAAAGCTCTTGCCAACATGTAAATCACATACTTGATGTTTATTGTTTTCAAAACATTTAAAAGTCCTAATCCGTCATTTTCGGTTCGCTGTAGAATTTCTGA
This sequence comes from Ryuthela nishihirai, assembly GCA_038380435.1. Lineage (NCBI taxonomy): Eukaryota > Metazoa > Arthropoda > Arachnida > Araneae > Heptathelidae > Ryuthela > Ryuthela nishihirai. Next base: position 50,955,803 of record JAWZYU010000001.1, on the reverse strand, counting down.
AAGAAGCTTTCCCCTGTATCACCTTTTCAAACTTTCAAGAACGCCTTGAACCATTGGTTACACTAAAGATGTTACATTAGGTGGCAAAAGCATGGCTTTTATGTTGTCAGAATTGAGTTGGCTTTGGCGTGTTGGGGCATTGTCGAGAATGAGTAGAGTCTTTACCGGCATTTTAAGACTTGTCAAGTGGTTTTTTTTTACTTTTTGAACAAATTCTGTAAAGAACCACTCTTTAAACAAATACGAGTCTATCCAAGCAGACTTTGAGCTTTGTAGTAAACTGGCAGAGCAGCTAAATTTAAATGTTGAATGCTCGAGGTTTTGCTGATTTCGCAATTACAAAAAGAGGAAGTTTGTGCGTACCTGCAGCATTTGTACACACAGCCACAGTGATTCTTTCTTTGTTTCAAATCCTGATGCTCAGGTTTCTTGCGCTGTCACAAACGTTTTCGTTGGAAGAAGTTTAAAATTTAACCGTCTCATCTCCATTGTAGATATGTTCTGCGCATAGGCCTTCTTCTTCAATAAGCATGAAACGTTTTTTCTGAAAATTCCTTTGATGCTAAAGGATCAGCTGACAATTTCTCACCACAAACACCAAGGTAGTGAACACCATGCCGTTTTTTCCAGCGAGAAAGCCATCCCTCGCTTGCTGAAAAATCTCCCCCATTATCGATTTTAGAATGAAGGACTAATGCTTTTTCTTTCAAGATTCGCCCACTGATTGGCGTTCCTTTTCGACGCTCTTGCATGAACCATAACCAAAGTGCATCTTCGACAACTTCATTTTTCCTCTTTTTAAGAGTGCACCGAAAAAAAAGAGTTTTTTCAGACTCTACTTGAGTACAAAAATCATGTAAAGATTTTTTATTCCTTCTCCAGTCATTTAGCGTACTTTTACCAACACCTAGTTCATCACAAATATGCTTTACTGGATCACCTTTGTCAATACGTTCTAACGCTTTTAATTTCATCTCCATCGTAACGACATTACGCTTACGTTTGTACCCACTCATTCTGTACCACACAATAATTAATAGATCACAGCACACATTCCTGTATACGCACAATACATTGTGTACTGTAATATTCACAAAGAGGAACTAAAGTAAATATGTACTGTACTATAAACAAAACATGCGGCGACTTGCTTCAGCTTCTTGGAACGACCGGTTAAAGCGGAGGCCGGTTGAGCCGAGACCGGATAATAGAGATTCTACTGTATTTTATTTGTTACTTTATATTCAGTGGTCTATACTATGATGTTTCTAATTTTTTTCACTGTAATCATGCAATTAATTAACGAGTTTTAAGTTACGATTTAATAAAATAATCACATTTATTTTCATTTCCCAGATATGCGTATCCATTGAAATTTCAAATACATCAATCTGTAATTTAAAAAAACTGTACGTGCTGCAGATTTTCCACAGCCATATTTGAATTTAGCACCCCAAAATTAGTTAAAACATTTTATTTGATCAATGTTATGAAAAAAAGTTTAAATTTGTTGTCTAGTGTAATTAATATTACAGGGTGATTGTAAACACTTTCAACAAAAAAAGGGGTGATAGTACATATCAAGACAAACAATTGTTGCAATGAAACCTAGTGTCGTATTCCACTACTTCCGCCAGAGAAGTATAAAATTACATATCTACGTTGTTCCTTCAACAGTGAAAACAAAGGCACTTAACCAATTTATGAGTTGCTTAATTACATTCGCGTCAGAGAAAGACTCAAAGTAGCTGCTCAAAGTGGCGTCCGAGGGCGTTGTTGCACAGCCCACACCGGCGAATGAAGGACTGTCGCACCCTCTCGTAGACTTCTAATGTGGTGTTGGTCTTGTCCGTTGCAACACCGATTCTCGCGACGAGATCTTCCAGGGAGTCCACAGGTGTCTCGTACACAAGTGTTTTCGTGTACCCCCAGAAGTAGTCTAGTGGATTGAGGTCCGGGAAGAATGGAGGCCAAGCCACAGGTCCACCACGTCCAATCCATCGCCTTGGATATGTTGCATTTAGGAAGTATTGGACCTCGATGGAAAAGTGTTCTGGGGCCCCAACATGCATAAACCACATGTCCCTCTGCGTGGTGAGCAGAACACCCTGCAACAGACGGGAAGCACTTACTCCAGAAACACATGGTACGCTACGCCAGTCAGTCGTTCTGGCAAGAGGTAAGGTCCCACCAGACAATCACCCAGGATACCTGCCCAGATGTTGACGCCAAATTTCTGCTGGTGTTTACGAGGGTCATTGACGTGTGGATTTTGTTGAGCCCAAGCGTGCTGGTTGTGATTGTTGAAAATGAGTTCCCCGGGAAACGTGGCCTCATCACTAAATAACGGAAATTGCGGATTAACATTGTTCATCTGGAGCATCCACCTAACAAACTCTGCCCGGCGGGGATAGTCATCTTCGTTCAAAGCTTGGACCTTATGCACGTGGAAGGGATGCATCCGTGCCTCATGTAAGACATTCCACACCAAGGTTTCACAAACTCCCATTTCGGATGACACCACTCGCGTACTTCTGCAAATCGCTGCAAGACATTCTTCCATTTCTTCCAGTTCTTCCATTTCCGGTGTCCGCACACTTCGCGAACGTCCAGTATCACTCATTGAGATAGCCAAGGAGCCAGTTTCACGCAGTCTTCGATCAACACTGGCGAAGGTCGAATGGTAAGGAATACGACGATTCGGAAATCTCTCACGGTACAATCTTTGTGCTTCACGTCCATTACCACCTGCTTAGCCGCACATCGGATGCATATCTGCCAATTCCTCGTATGTGTAGTTTTCCATGTCTTCACGATACGTCACTTATCATGTGACGTTATCACGGTAATGTCGATGAATGGGTTCGGCTGCGTTTTTAAATGTTTATTCTTAATCGTCTATACGCACTTGCTCAGTGCACCTGATTTGCATCTTGTGCTTTTCATGCACCGGTTGTAAATACTTGTGCATGCGTGGCGTTTTTCGAAAGTACTATTTTCTGGCGGAAGGAGTAAAATGCGACCCTAGGTTCCATTGCAAAAATTGTGCGTCTTGATGTGTACTAGTATTCCTCTTTGTTGAAAGCCTCCTCTTTGTATTCCTCTTTGTTGAAAGACCATTCCTCTTTGTTGAAATTTTTTTTCTCTAGCATTCCTCTTTGTTGAAAGAGTTTACAATCACCCTGTATAGTACATAAAGTTTTTTTGGTCAGAGCATCTGACAAGTTGCCAAGATGTCGTGGATTCATATCCCACCCGCCTAAGGGAAATTTTACATCTAACTTTAAGTTTGTTGTTTAAAAGTGTTCTCATCGAATTTTTATTGTATTGTCCCTTATTTTGTTCATTAATTCTCTGTTTGACGTTATTTCTTTCTATCAACTGTCGCAGCCATTTTGGTTCCAAGAAGCAGATTTATTTCAATTTCAAGCTTGCGACGTTCTTTTCCGTAAAGAATAAATTTATTAAAAAAGTAAATAATCATGCATTCTTTGGAGAGTTATCTCTCCTATGACTTTTAAAAACTTCTTTGATTTGTCTTCTTGTTCAGCCTGCGATATCGTCGTAACTTGCATTATAACAGGTTAATCAGTTAATTGTGCAAACATTGTAACATAAACAGCCAAATTAATTAAACGTATTTTCAGTGAAAATATAAGCAAATACAAGCAATGATACAACACTGATAGTTGGTAACCCCAATAGTAAGACCACGATTTGGAAAATGTGAGCAGTATTCCTCTTTGTTAATGGGTGGTTCATGTTAATGGGTGGTTCAGTGGAATTAGTTCATGTTAGAGGAGACTCCCAAGATCAAAGTCATCCGACATGTTTCTAAACAGCATAAGGTAAGATACTCCTGAGCACAGGGCTACGACTTAGCCTCCATGCGATGAACACTGGACTTTTCAGTACCTTCCATAAATTTTTGTGAAGAACAGGACAAGACGAAACTGATTGGTTGCAAGTTCAACCTGCGAATTTGATACGATTGGATTGGTTGCATCTTCTTCATATCAATAAAATAATCTCATCGACAATGGATATTAATTAAAATTTTAATAGAAATAATATAAAAATTAAAAAAAAAGGTTTAACTTCATAAGTTAAGGACATTTTGAGCTTTAACTAATCTCCAAAAAGCCTATTTATTTCAGAGTTGAGTCCATTTCGTAAATTTCAACAGAATCTTCGGCGATTACTGCAACATTCAAATTAACCAGATTTTCTCAAACCAGCATTTCGCTCTCATGACAATCGTATGCAGGGTTATTATGAAAGAATACCCGTATTTTAAACTGTTATAATTTTATTAAGATATTATGCAGTAAAAGTAATTCTCTGTACAAAATGTCAAGAAAAAAATAACAATAATTTTCTTGTTATGACCGTATGGAGTTAGTATCACATGGTGCTTTAGTATGATATATAATGTCGTCTCGGGTGAAATTTCCGAATATCTAGATTGGTAGAGGTGGACGGATCTTGCGGCCCTCGAGAAGTCCCGATTTGACACCATTGGTCCCTTTTTCTCGGGGGTTACTTTAAAAACATCGTTTATTTCGAAACAAAATCGTAATTTACAGCATTTAAAGGAAAGAATCATTGCAGCTGTTCTAAATGTTACATCAGACACGCTGAGCCGAGTATGGAATGTTTCAATGTCGCATATGGATTTGCGCGACATATTGAAGTTTGTTGAACAAAAAACGAAACTTTGAGCATTTCTTGATATTTTTGTCAGAATAATTACTTTTGTTAGCTAATTATTTAGTAAAATATAGCACTTTTAACTACGATTTCTTTTATAATGGCAGAGGCATTTTAAAATATGGATAGTTTTTTTTTTATAATAACCCTTCATATCTTCCTATCATTGAATTGTTTTAATCAAATAATTCCTAAATTAAAAACACTACAATTATAATCTAATGTGAGTCCAATTTGGGAAGTTATGCAAATGATCAAAATGGAGTAGCTGAACTTCGTAAAGCAAAAAGTGTTTGCAATGGAAATTGCTACCGTAGGTGAAAGGAATGCAAGAGTAGAAAAATCAATACCTAAATCGATGGATGAACGAAGACATACAAATTCGTAGCAATGAATCGCGAACATCTTAGAAAATGATAGAGATGATCGCCCACTTCGAAAGATAGCGATAGCTGACATAATTTCAAGTTTGAACGAGTGAAGTACCTGGTTTTCCTCTTGCGAATCGTGTAATTCCCCTAAAAAAAATCTTGAGGCATGGTTCGCAGGTTGCTATGTCCAGAACAAAGGAGAGCAAGTCTTCGGCAATGTAGAAACAGGATGTATTGGCAGTGTGAATCATATTCCATAATGTTTACCATTAAAACATATGACTCTAAGAAGTGGGAATGTCTGTTACGCATGAGATCTCCCTTGAAAAACAAATCAAGACTATTTTATAAACCTTTTGAGGAAAATGACTACTGATGTAATCAACTTCTTTCAGCGTCCGATACTAAGAATACGAATGTGTGACTAATAAATGATGTAATCAACTGTTGATCTATAACCCCTTTTAAACATGACATGGACAGGATGATGCAAAATAAAAACTACATAAAGAAGCTTAAAGGAAAGTTGATGTGTAAAACAAAATTGATTAAATTTCTTATAAAAGTTTTTAGCCGCACTATTTCACCTTAAATCTTAATCTTTGGTGTTTAAAGAGGTGCATTTTTTAACCTAAGCTTCAATCCCAGTTTGAAATATCCAAATATTTTTAGTTTCAATATTTCAAATATCTCAAGAGGGGGCAAAGAGGTAGTACCCCCACCCTGCTCTTGAAAACGTTAATAAGGATAATGGAGATAAAGAAATTAATAAACTTGTGCATATTTCACGCATGTTTTCACGAAATGTTTTAAAAATTTATTGCGCTGTAACTGAAATCCAGTTTCTTGCCCTCCCCACTTTTTTTTCGCTCGATTGCGTTGCTTTCCCCCCACCACTTAATTTTTTTATGGATCCGGGCTGTTCGTATATATACAATATTGTAATAACATTATGATATTAAAAATGAGGAATGATGTATTATAATTACAATTTATTGATGATGTAACTGATGATAAAAAAACAAAGTAAATTTCAAAAAGAGAACTTTTATATCATACAGCTAATCACTTGAACAAATGTTTTACAATCCTGTAATGTGTGAAGGATAAAGCAAAAACTGATTTTCTGTAATACAGATAAAAACTTATTTTAATGTTTGTATATTGGTATTATTTTTATCTGAGGTTGTAAGAAAATATATTAATGGATTTGGCCCGGTAATTTTTTTCTTGAATTATATGGTACACAGTCTTATTAAACGTTTAAATACTCTATTTATCCCTGTTAAAAGAGAAAAATACCTTACGGACGTAGAACACAATACCAAATCACTTATGTGAGTAAAGAATTAAGTTTCTCCATTTGGTTGGCTTCACAAAAAAAAACGTATATGAGACCAATTATTAAAAAACATAAGAAGAGCTCCAATGCATTTATTAATGATACATATTTGATAAAGCTACAGGTAATGATAAAATCTCATTAAAAAGAAAATTACGAAGGGAATGTGTTTTTTTTTAACCATCCGGATTCAAAAATTGTATCGCGTCGCTTATGCAGCGGAAAAAACAACGAACTTGAATCCATAATCAGTAGAGGTTGGAGCCTCCCGAGTCCTTAGTAGGATCTTCTAGTGAACAATAGGATTTCTGATCATCTTCAGAGCAGGCAATAGAAGATGCCTGGGACAGATTTCCTATTAAAGTGCTCCTTTCAGTAATTTTCGAATATCTGGTAGTTTAAAAAACGGTTCTTTGCCTTTTTTTTAAGCCAGAGACAAACAGAACGTTCTACTTGAATCTCATCTGTAAAATCCGGAAAATTTCTGCGCCTCATGAAACTAAAAAATTGTTTCTCATCCTAGTAATTCCTTGCGATTAATTCAGCCACTGATCATGGCGACATGAAATAAATTTGTTAGTTAAGATAAAAGGCAAACTGAGAAATTTGCTTTTTTATTGCAAGAATGGTGGAAAGTTATGGTATTTTCCACGAAATGTGATAGGAGGCAAATTACAATATTCTTGATTTGGGGAAAAATCTTGTTATTCCACGTGAAATATGTTACTCGCAATAATAGAACTTTGCAGTAGTCTAGTTGTTTTACACGAAAAATTATAGTAAATTAATACTTCAAACAAAATGCTAAAGCAGAAGCCATTATGCACGAAATATGATATTTAACTGATATTCCTCATAAAAAGATTGGCAAATTTGCCACATTAATGAAAAACAAAATATAATTAAATATATATCATGAAAAATGGTTAACACCTGCTGCTTTGCATAAGAAGTTGTGAGAATCTTTCTCCTTCAGAAGAAACACGGTGTTTAATCCACAATTTCACACTAAAATAACGGTAAAGCTGCTATTTCTCTTGAATCCATATTGATAATCTATTGTTTCATTAGAAAAATTATGGTAATCTGCCACTAAAGGCAAATAATAATAAACCTATTTTACACCAAAAGAGGTAAGAAATATGTCATGAACGACAGGTTGCCTTACATCAAGGCGATTTTGTGATCATAGTGTGTTCTTTTCGATAATTGATTTTTAAATCAAGACCTCAAATTCATCGATTCAATCCAAAAGTATAACTTTTTATTCTGTAATCTGGCTTATTAATTCTTTTTAGTATAAGCTGATTTTTTTTCAAAACTGAAAGTTCTTAAGATCTGAAGCTGAGCATTTTTTTTTTATTTTCAGTTCTCTTTCGAAATTGTTGAAAAGCTCGGTTTGCACCCGAGGAAAAATGTTCCGCTTTCTAATCTGATGAAAAACGCTTGAAAGAGGAAATATTAATTCTCACGAGGCAAAAGGAAACGAATTATGAATGAAATCAAGATGAATGAATAAAACGCAACTTTTTTTTTCCAAGTTATTTTTTCTAATTTAGCAGAGAAGAGCGACAGGATAGAGTATGCATATGCAAATTATTTTGGCGAAAAAACATCGGAATAGATTCAGGTTAAATATTTACTTTATTTTCCTAATGAAAATAATATTAACATAAAAAATGCTTTTCAACTTTTTTTTTATTTTTGCTTGACGTAACAAAGTTAAATTCCTTTTTTAAGTTCGAACTATGCTCAATGCAAATTATGAAAATTCAAAAATAAAAAAAAATAAAAAAAATTCATGAAAGATTTTAAAATTGAATTTCTACATATTTTTAAAAATATTCGATTAAAATGAGTGTAATTTTAGCTAATTATTATTAAATATAAGTTCAAAGCATTTTTTCTCGTTTTCTAAGAAGTGTAAAATAATATTCGCACGTGTTTCAATCGTGATTCCTTAAACGATCAAGCTTTCATTTCAGAAGACGATCGACCCCATGCCTCGAAATTCGTTGGGAACACAGATATAGAAATTAGTTATAAATCCTCGAAGATTCATGAAAGGGTTAGCGTGTTCGTTTCCTGAGTTCAGGTTTGCATATCAGAATTTAGATATCGATTCTGGAAAAAAAAGAAATAGCCAGTAGGCATGATAAGTCATGGTTTCTGTGCGAAGAAAGGCTACCCACTATATGCTTCAAAGAACACTTTGGGTGATTTTGAAGAATGCTCCCATTTACCACTACTTCGTAGCCAGATGTTCCCTTTAACCCATTTCTTCCCAGTGTTGCGTACACGCAATACGAAGTGTTGCGTGTACGCAACACTGGGAAGAAACTGGGGAGAAATGGGAAACTTGGAAGAATGGGAAGAAATGGGTTAATAATAATAATAATCTTTATTTTATTCCGCCAGTCAATACAATATACATTTACATAGCATAATTATCTAATAACAATTAATATATACATGAGAAAAATTCAGAAGTGAAATAGCTGAGAAATATCAATTGCATCAGAAAAGGTAAATAACAATCATATTAAATATTGGTGTTTAATAGGAAAGGCGAAACAAAAAAGGAGAGCATAGTAAGCTGACGCTTATTTTTAGTTAATGCTCCCTATTTCCTTTAGTTCAATTAAGACAACAGTAAAGTATACAATAATTCAAATAGTACAATAATACCGTATTCTAAATCAGTGGCAGGCAACCTACGACCAGCGGATCAGAAGGTGACCCACCAGTATGATTTGGATGGCCTGCAATTGATCACTCTAAAATAATGTTAATAACAGAAATCCTCTCCCTCCTCCGAAAAATCGTGCAACCGGAATGGAATTAAAGAAATGTCTTAGTCCTCCCGGATTTTTCAACGTCGAATCGATGATATGTCCAAGGATATTGGAAACAAGAGCAAAATGATTTGTATCCAATGATGATATTAGTATCACTCTTGATGAAAGCAGGGGGGGATCAGTTGGTAGCGCGCTAGGCTCGTAATCTGAAGTTCCCAGTTTCTAGTCCCAGCTGCACCAGCTTTAAGTTTTATTTCCGCAAAACCCCCGCCTGCCTTCGGTCAGTAGAGTACACCAATGGGCCAGGAAAGGTATCCATCCATCTGATGGGTCGTAAAGCCGTTATCCCCTCTGCGAGAGAGTCATACCCAGTGCACGCTAAAGAACACGCTGGATGGCCTTGACGGTAAGTTACCATCTGTCTCCCTACAGATGCCCAGTGGGTTCCCTCCCCACAACCTTCTCTGAGCCCTGGGGTCTTTGCGACCTGGCCATTTAGCCGATTGTGTGCAAAAAAGTACCGCTTAGAGGTAAAGAAAATCCAATTTTGATGAAAGCAATGATATAAATAATATCTCTCGACTTATAGTTGCTCGTTACGATCAAATAAATCTTCAACAACTTAATGAGGAGTTGTGCGTATTACATCAATGCTAGACACTACCAAGGGATCTTACACTTTTAACAAATTAATGGAAGTTTTCTGTCTAAGTAGGTATAAATTTTAAATATATATATGTATTATATATATCGATGAGAAAATTGTCGCAGTTCGATTATAAATTCAAATTGATAAAATCGGGGCTGTTGACTGAGATTTATAGTGACCATTTTTTTTTTCGATAAAAATATAGAACACTTATTGAAAGATATAATTTCTGGAATATTTTTTCGTTAATACTATTTGTTCACCAATTTTTGTCAGAAACTATTAATTTTAGGCTATGTTTAGAAAAGTCATCCTCGAAAAGTCGCAATATCCTAAAAGCCTCTAAAATGAAATAAATAATTCACATACATTAATTTCATTTAAGATGAAAAAAATATTCAAAATCGTAAAAAAGAACAAACATATGAATAAAATAACTTTTAGTTCTTCAAAGGTTCACATTGTTACAATAATTATTTAATAAATTAGTACAATTAAATAATCCGAATTTTAAATAATTATGTGTTATTAATCTTCCAATCACATCCAAAATAATAAGAAAATATTATCCAAATTTGTGACACGACAGAACGATTTTCAAAAACGTCTATCTGAAATTTCAATAAATAAATAGGGCTGTCCTTTAAAATACATTAGGATGAATTGTCACCTGACTGATATTACAAATCATTACAAATTGTAATGCATTGACAAATCTAATGATTTTAATTTATTGTCATCGCGTAAATGAGCTCATCATTTGAAAAAAATACAAAAAAATGGAAAATGTCTTGTAGAAAACTTCTTTTTTTCGAAAATGATATTAAAACTTTGAAATTTAAGTCCTTTCCAACAGTGAGAACAAATGCTTATAACAGTGAGAAACTAACTGAAGCTTTGGAATTCTTTTTTTATTCATTATATCATAGCAGAAAAACAGAATATGTAATAGATTCGAAAGTTTGAAAACGCACGGGGCAATGTTTCCATTCGTAATTAATCCCCACGAAATCGAAGAAACTGATGTTACACATATTCTCACTAATTTGAACTTTAATGATCTGCAGATTGAATGAATTGAATTTAAAAGTTCGACTTTGTGGACAACTAAGTTCAAAGAAAGCTCCAAGAGCTACACATAATATCAAAATCTTGGGCATCGCTTACATTAGAGTTTTGTAGTACGAAAAAAATTCGTTCTTCCTATATGTGTGAATATTCATTTCGTTCTTCCTATATGTGTGAAAATGTTTTTTTCTCAAATGAAATATATATTAAATCCATTAACTAGCAGGTTCACAAAAGATAATTCATAATCGTGAGTTGCCTAAAAGTAATAACAAAATATCAACCAGATTTTTATCCCTTTCAAAAGGAATTCAGCATCAAGGTAGACATTAAAAATTTAACAATACAACATTGGAAATTATGTTAAAACGAATTAATAACTGTTGCTTGCTTGTTTACACGTAACACTAATATGGGAGGTCCTTATTCAGGTTTTCCCAGAACAAGTAAGAAAATTCTTATAACAAATCCTCAAGTGTCTTTCTTGAGGGAATTAAGAAATATTTTTTTCATATAATTTATTTTATTTCCATTTTTTATTATTTTTTTTATTTTTTTTCTTTACATTTTTTTGCATTCATTTTTTATTATTATTATTTTTTTCGTTCATTTTTTATTATTTTTTTTTCATTCATTTTTTTATTATTATTATTTTTTTTTGGTATTTTTTTTTTTATATTTGATTCCAGATATTTGTCTGTTGGAGGAAATTCAATAACAATCGATAAATGTTTTGTTGAAGTGAAAAATTAGGGGAATTTAGAATTGTATCTAAGGTAAATTCAGTAATTCCAATATTCTCAAGTTCATGAAAAAATTTTTCTTTGTAGGTTAAATTTGCCACAATTTAAGATTATATGGGTAGAATTTTCTTTTAAATTACATGATGTACAGTTAGGATTATCAATTAATTTTAAAAGGAATTTTGACTTGTTTAATAATATAGTATCTGTTTTTAATCGGAGAAGAGCTCTAATTTCTTGTCTATTAAAAACACTATTTGAAAAATAATTAATTTTGCTTGAGAGTAAATATCTAAAGTTAGGTTTAAACATAGAGTTAAGTTGAAAAAATTTTTCTGTCAAGGAGAATTCCAAATTTTTTATCTCTTTTTTTGTGTTTATATAAAATTTATAAGTTGGAGATCATATATTGAGGTCATGTGCTGCTTTCGCCATCTTATCCATTTCTTCATTTTCCTTAATACCAGTATGTCCTGGAGACCAACTTAAGTGGATTTTATTATTATTTTGAATAAATTTGTCTGTGTTTAGTTTAAGTAGGGAAGTAATGTAATATGGATATGTGGAGTATGATTGATCCTGTGTTAATGTGAGAATAGCTCCTTTAGAATCAATAAAAATAACTATAAGTTGGTTTTTAATATTTTGTAAAAGCCATTTTAAGGCAGCCAAAATGGCAAAAATTTCTGCATGTAAGATTGAAGTATGTTTTGGTAGTTTAAATTTTAAAGAAACACTAAAAGATGGAATAAAAACAGCTGCAGAAGAAGAACCAGAGTCTTTTATAAAGGAACCATCTGTAAATATTTCTAGAAAATTTTCAAAATGTTCCTTTTTAAAACTATTGAATAATTGTAAAATGGCTTCATTTGAATATTCATTTTTAGAGTGTAATGAAGGAATTTCAGTATAAAATTTAGGAAGTTGGTAACACCAAAATGGAATTGATTCTGCAATATCTCCTCTTAAGTCTTCCTTATGAAGGTTATTAAAAAAATTAAAGAGTGATGGTTGGTTTTTTAAAATTTTGTAAAAAGGTAGTCTTTTAAATTTTTGATAAAATGGATGGTCAGGAAGCTTATAATGTAATCTAGAGTAATATTTTAAAATTAAGGTAGGATGTCTTGTTTCAAAGTTTGGAAGAGCAGTTTCAGCCAAGAGAGCAAGTGAGGGGCAAAACCTAGGAAGACCTAGAACTATCTTAATACATTTGTTTTGAATAATATTTAATTTTTTGAGTTTAGTTAAATTTGGTAAATCTATTAAATCAAAGCCATATTCAATTTTCGCTCTTATTAAATTTTTGTATAAAGTTATTAATGTATTAGGGTGCGAGCCTTCTTTTTTGAATGCAAAATATTTAAAAATATTAAGTAATTTGGAGCCTGAATTGTGTGCATGATCTAAGTGTGAATTCCAATTTAATTTTGAATCTAAATAAAATCCGAGAAGTTTACATTGATTGACTTGAGCAATTTTGTTGTCATTAATTTTTAAAACAAATTTTGGAGAAACATGTTTGTTTTTGGAGAAATGTATACAGTAGGTTTTATTTATATTTATTGTTAAATTCCATTTTTCACAATACTTGGATAATTTGTTAAGTTGTTCTTGAGTATTATGTTGTATATCATATTCATTTCTGTCTGAAGTCCAAAAAATGAGGTCATCAGCATAGCTTGTGTAATTAAACTTATTATTAAAATTTTTTTTAATATCATATAGATATAGATTAAAAAGAATGGGTGAAAGGGTAGATCCTTGTGATAAGCCCTGTGAAATGTTATGAGAGTTAGAAAAAATAGAATTAATTTTGACTTTAAATTTTCTGTTTTTTAAATATTTTGAAAGAAATGTTATTAAGTTATAATCAATATTTGCTTTACTCAACTTTAGTAAAAGATAATCAATTGAGACTGTATCGAAAGCTTGGATTAGGTCAATTGAAACGGCCAATAAGATTTTTTTCTTTTTATTAGCTAAATAAATATCAGAAAGGAGTAATGAAACACATTCTTTGGATGAACGATTTTTCCTAAAGCCAAAAACGTTTTTAGGTAAAATATTATTTTTGTCTATTTGCCAAATTAGTCTTCTGAACAGAATCTTTTCAAATAGTTTTAGGGAGTTGGAAAGTAAAGAGATGGGTCTTTAGGAATTGAATTCTGTGGGGATTTTATTTGGCTTTTGTATAAAAATAATTAATATTTCTTCCCATGTAGTTGGAATATTATGAGTAGTCCAAATGTTGTTAAATATATTTAAAATTTTTTCCTTCCAGCAGTTTGGTAAATTTTTAAAAAACTTATTAGATATTAAGTCAGCTCCTGGTGCTGACTTTAGGTTTAATCTTTTAATGGCATTATTTAATTCTGGTAAAGTAAAAGGTAGATTGACACTAGTGTTGATTGATTTGAGTTTATTTAATTGAATTTTATAAAAGGATTTCTGCCTATTATCCAGTGTGGGAGCTTTTTGTACTATTTTTAAATTTTTTGCAAAAAATTCTGCAGTTTGTTCAAGAGTGTAATTATGTTGAATTGCAAACTGAGCAATAGGTAAAGATTGATTTTTTTTCCTTAGAAATAGATTTAAAGATCTTCCATATATTTAAACTTGAATTTTGAGTTGTGAGCTGTGAGGTAAATTCTTTCCAATCTTCGAATTAATAACTGTATTGTTATTTATATATATATAATAAATGTATTAATAATGTAATTTAAAACCAAAGGACTCATAAATGACTATTATCTTTAATAATTTTTTGGTAGCGATCAACAGCAATGTATATCAAAAATATCCGAAGACCACGATTCGACCCACAATAAAAAGGTTGCCTACCAGTGTTCTAAATCTTAAAATCGTTATGATCTGATCAAATAACAAATCGTGTAGCAAAATAGTACAAATTTCTCAAACCTTCAGTAGCTCTGTTCTAGTTCATACATTTCATAATAATCCAGAAATATTTATGACACCTCTCTCCTAAATCCATAGTTTTCTTAATTTCAATTCATTGATTAAACTTGAATAGGATACTTATTTGATAGACGTGTTGAATGGTAAATATTGTTTATTTAAAATGCATATTCTAAATTACCAAAACATTGGGAAACCTTTAGGTTATCTGAATGGAAAGCCGTATTCAAAGTTTCCTCATATTGAAAATATTTTTTTACGAAAACATTTAATCAGAAGTAAATTTATGATCACACGTCAATCTGTCGAAATCTCGATTTTTCTATAATATTCGTTGAATATTAAATTATTGAAGCTCCATCACTTAAGAGCAGACACTGCTTTTACTTTGCTTAATGACACTCTTCGCCAGTATTGAAAAAAAAAACTGACAGAATCAATGTAGAAAATTGCATAATTTATTTTAGTAAATAATTTGTTATCAGTGTAATTCTATATGATTTAATTTAACTTTGAAGTCAAATTATTATGATTAGCAACGAGGGTGTTAAAAGTGTTAGATTCCATAACTCTTTAAGTATTGGTCCAAATATTATTAATAATTGAGGTTTGGATACATTTGACTAAGATCTCTAATTTACCTGTAGCGACATTTTCCTTCAAAAGCTTATTTTGAAAGTTAGGGAGCTTTAAATGTGTTTCATTCACAAAACTTGTGATCCAATATTTTCGGTAATATAGAGTCAATAATTAGTTGTGGTTGAGTTGTGTTGTTTTACCTCTGAGCGGCACTTTTTTGCACACAATGGATTAAATGGCCAGGTCACATGGACCCCGAAGGCTCAGAGAAGGTTGGGGGAGGGGACCCACTGGAACAGCTGTTGGGAGACAGATGGTAGCTCCCGTCAAGGCCATCCAGCGTGTTCTTTAACGTGCACAGGGTATGGCTCTCCCACACACGGAACCACGGCTTAACGTCCCATCCGACGGGAGGCGGCCATTCCAAGCCCATCGGTGTCCCGTACTGACCGTGGACAGAGCGCGAAAATTTGCAGAGAAATTAGTGGGGGAAAATAGAGAAACGTTTTATAATAGGTATTGTTACTGGTCAAACGATTTTTATTATCACAGAGTAATAGTTAATTACCACGAGGAAAAACAACGATAAAAATATTCTAGTGATTTTTTAAGAGTATAATTACCGAAAAACGAGTTCGGTTGTTTTACCTCTGAGCGGCACTATTTTTGTACACAATAGGCTAAATGGCCAGGTCACAAGAACCTCAAAGGCTCAGAGAAGGCTGGGGAAGAGGATCGACCGGAGAGTTGTTAGGAGAGAGATGGGAGTCTCCCATCAAGGCTATCTTCCGTCAAAGGCAGCTATCCGAACACGCTCCCTCAAGAATGAGAGATACAATTTCTTTCTGATCTGTTCTACTAGTTTCGCAGGAATCACGCTAGGCTTCTGTAACGATTTCAGAGATTTGAACTGGAAAATGCGAAATATGCACCCGTAATTGAATCATTTCTAGAGCAAAATACTTTAATCTACATCCAGCTTTTTACTTGCCTAAAAAAACGAATTCCATCTAAAACTCGATGTCATTAGGAGTTTTCGTGTTTCTACTGGGAAAGTATAATGGTATAGGCCTACCTACTCACGAAACTGAGTGACGTGTCTGAAACTTCCTCAGCACTAATTTACCTTCAAGACGACCGTTGCCGTTAAGTGGAAGGAACGGAACACCAATCTCGGGAGCTATAATTAAAGCGACTACCTATGATGATAATATTAAAGGTAGGAAATTCCGATAAAAATTAAAGCAGGAATGACAGACAGTCCCTTGAGACATTTAACGAATCAGTCTGTTAACCTGCTATAAATATCCAACACGTGTTACTTAAGATTGTCAGTTCAGCAAACTCAGTATACTCAGACCTGTTAGCAAATCAGTATGCAAATTGTTCTGTATGTAAAGATGGCAGAAAACGGTTTATTGAATAAACGTTTACCTCTCGTGAACATAAAGTTTTTATATTTTGAATCGTTTAAATATGATGCATAAACTCAATTTCTGTTTATTCAGAAAAGTATTGAAAAGTATGTTTATGTTAATGATACAGATTTACTCTGTGGAGTGTTGATTAATTTTAAGATATTATAGAATACAGTGCAAACTAAAAGCCTACTTCAAATATTCCGTATAAATCGTTTTGGTGTTCTTCAAGTTTCAATGATGGCACCTATATAAATTTTTAATTTATATCAATTATCTCAAAATAAACGAAAAGGAAATGACTTTTTCTGATGATACACCGATGGCAGTAATTGTTGCTCCAGATGTGTAGGCGGAGATTGGCTCAGTTGGTAACATAATCTGCAGATCCCAGATTCAAATCCCAGCTATGTCAAAGTTGAGATTTATTTCCGCTAATTCCTACCGTACCCTCGGTGAGAAAGGGTACATCGGTGGCCTTGGGACCGTTAAGCTATGATGTCTACTTAACACATTATTTTCTTTCTCTGAGGAGTATTTTTGTGTCGCTCAAAGGAAATACAAATCAACCCAATCCCGAAAAATAAATTTTAAATGAAACGGAAACTAAGTATGTATTTAGACTTGATGGATAAAATGATTTATTGCAAAATAAAATTATCTATCATAATCTATATTGTAATACTCAGGATTATAAATTTATTCCAATTAATGGAGTTGTAAATTTTAAACATTAAATAATTTATTTCTATTATAAATCGGAATAGACACACCATATATGTATCATATGTAACAAAAAGTTTATATTTTAAAAACAAAAACCTATTATGTTAGTAATTATGTTACTATTTCGTTGTCGAAAATATTGCATAACTGTTGAGTGAAGTGCTACTTGATATGAAGACTTATGTATATCATTGACAAGAGTATATTTCATACATGGAAATAGCCTTATAGCAACACAAAATCATAACTTAGGTGTATAATGAACCAAATGTAAGATAAAGTGATACCTATTCTTCCACTTAAAAAGTTATACATTTTGAATACCTTAATAATAGAAAGATAAATAAATATTCCCTCAAGCAGCTGCTTGCCACAGAAGTCTGACAAGGAGGCTGTCAATTTATACGTTATAGTAGAAGGTCTGTGAGGATGGCGAGACCTCATCAGAAAATCGACACAAACATCCATGACTTACCTGGGGATCATGAGGATGATTATAACCCAGGTCTATTTGATCAGTAGCCCAGCTCGGCTTATTAAGAAATGTTCTGACTAAACATTGTCAGTAAAAAATTATAATGCCAGGTAAAGTGAACGTATGAATGTTTATATTATAATGCGTAGGAAAATGATAATCAAAAAGTATTACATTTAGGTGACATCAGAAATTTTCAACTCATTAGCCGTTACAATAATAAAAGAAATGAAAGTCTTTGAAAACATTCAAAACAGCTTTAAAATATGTTGAAGTAGTTGAAAATATTGAAACCGCGTTATAAATTTCGTGATAATTATTATTAACATTTTCTTTTTTACAATTGTTAGAGATCGCCATGACTATTGTCTAATATTTAACTAAAGTATTTCAAAATCTCTTTGGAAACTGTAGCACTTGTCTGCTTGAGGATTTTGTAGGTAGGTATGTAGGCTAGTGTCCTCAGTTTTGAGGTGTAATGATATTTTAAAACCTTGATATATATTGTAGGTATATGTGCAATGGTGCATCATGTATTCATATCTATGGAAATAAATGATTAATTGCCACTCTCTGGCGTCCTATGGTATAAAGATAACCATTGTCCGACTAAGCGGTCTGACTGGTTTTGCCATAGCAACAACAGAGTGGCATTCGCTAATCTGATTGGAAAAGAGAACACTTAAGGAGTATATAGCTTTTGAGGGAAAGGGCTGCTGTAAAACACAGAGTACATAAACCATTGGTAAGAGTGCAATTCACACCGAAATCGTATAACAATAAGATAAAACGAAACCGGGGATAAAATTCTCTAAAAATTTCAGATTTTCCACATTCCTCATTAACTTAGTCTCACTGTTGGGCTCAGTTACCTTATCTATTTTTTTTCGTATATCAGTTATTTTATACTTTGCTATATAAATTTTCATTGACTAAATCTAAACAAGCTTACTTTGTAGCAATGCGACTATAGTTATTTTAATCAATTTTACGTTTTCTAAAAGTTATATCCCATAAGGTATGTACAATATTTGTATATATATATATATAATGTTACCTGTCACTATGCTTGTCTAGTGCTATTTACAAAGCTACACCCACTGATTGAAGTCAACCATATAGAGAGATCTCAAAAGAATTCCGAGATCAACATCATTTGCGCCTGTGGAAAGAGGTAAAGTGATGCAGCAGAGAAACTCAGCGTTAACGCAAGGCGAACCATTACGAACATTGCACTCAATCTCTAAAATTGATGAAACAATTCGCTGAGGTAAACATTACGCTAGATAGATAGAGCGCGGACCATCTGGGGAGTATCGTAAGGGAAAAAACAGAGCACTGATGACTCTCGTGCAAGACTACCGTTAAGATGGGATGACCATTCTGGAAAATGATCATAGAAATGAGTAACAGTCACGAGTCCTTTTACTCGAGTCAGATAAGCGCATTTGTTATATATAGAAATTACACCTCAGAGAAATACATCTCTTGGAGGAGTGATTGCTTAATATAGAGGAACAGATATTAGACTGCTTCAACGTATAAGTTAAACAAAGAGGCAATGTTCAACTTGAAGTCTCTTATGATACTTTTTCATGGTTAAAATAGATTTTTGTTGGGATATCGATCTTAAATATGCAAATACAGAGCAGTAGAAAAACTAAAGGTTATTACAGAAAAAGAAACAAAAAAAAATCGATTTTAAACGAAGTTAAGTTTGTAATATTTCTTTGAGTGCTCCATTACATTGCCGCTGGGATCGAGAAGGCATTTGAGTTTATTTACTCTTTCTAGTCCTTCGAAATGATGCGAAGTCCACCTTTTCTAAAATCTTTTGTTGACTGTACAAATCAGTATAAATTTATAGAGTTGAAACTCGGAATTACAGTTTTCGACCGTAACCACCACCATCTAAGCTACCATCTCTCCTCCCCACCTCAAATTCACTAGGACTAAGAATGGTGGATGCATTGTGCTGCCCAAAGGAACAAACTTTGTGACTTTTGTTGAGGAAAGAATTATCATCATATTATATAACAAACGTAATCCCGAAAGGACAAACAGGCGGGCGGACAGGTGTGACCTCATCGGTAGAAGAAATGATCAGTTTCCCCGTGATTCTGCGGCTACTTGAGCGATCGGTCCCAAATGTGGTGGGACGTTCCCACTTATTCCTAGTCCTGTTGGAGTAAGAGATCGGGTTCCTAGCAGCTGTGAATCGGAAGGGATCCCTCCAAAAGTGTCCGTAATATCTGGGAACTTTGCCGTCGCCTACCGTGTGAATGAAATATTACGTTACTAGTACTACCTGTGGAAAGCTATGAATGACGTTATCAATGGACATAGGTTGGGTGCCAAACTTTTGGCGGATTTAATTGCGCCTGTAGGGTTAGAAAACTGTTAATGAAATTATCGATGTGAAGAGTTATCAAAAACCTTTGGCGTGGGTTTAACTAGTCAGGTAATAATTTCTGTTCACCAATTTCTGAAATCTGTTAATAACGACTATTTTTTTTTAAATGAAAACTGTTAACTATACGAGTACGACATTAGGAGATATTTTGAAACAAACATCTGTTGCGTTTTCGAGTTTTAACGCAATAACGATGTTGTTTTTCGAGGAGAAGCAGTGAAATTTTTTGTTTTTGGAGGTTCAGGAGTAAATATTTTAAGATTTCGCAAATTACAATTTACACTAACAGAGGGCGTTCCGCCGCAATAAAAGTATTTACCTCAATAGGAAAGGCGATGCTCGTGATTTCTTCCTCATCTGTCGCGTGCTGATAAATAAAGTCACTTCTGCTAAATCGAAATATGGCATTTCCTTGTTGATTACGGACAAACAAGAATAAGCTTTTATGCATATTAAATAAATATTTTCCACCTTATCGATTTCATCTACCACTCTTGATCTTAATAGATCTATCTTTTCCCAGATATTTCCCCTCCTTCAAAACAACGCTTCTTTCAGATTTAAACCGATCGCTAAGTGGGTTCTAATATTCAAGCTAACTAGTCAACAGATATGCACCTAAGGTAAAAAAATCACTTCCTAAAATTATTACGAAAATGCTCCAGTTTTTTGCTTTTAAGTCGTCTGGTTGTTGAAATCGCACCGTATACTTGAAGCTAAAGCTCTAGAGATAATTTTTTCAAACGATCCTATGATCGGAAAAAAAGGTTTTTTTAAACTTCTGTATAAATCTGGTACATAACTATTTTTCATATTCTTAGATTTCCTCGGACTTCTTGCCTTATCCCTTAGTTGAAAGAGTAGGGTTGATTTACCTATCCTGAGATTATTAAGTTGGAACATTTAAGTTGGATATATGCGATATTTTCTCTGCTTATCAGCACTTTATACTTATATCGAAAGAACATGGAGTTGGAGTAATACGAGTCTACATTCCATATATATATATAATGTTCATTTGAAATTCTTTGAACTGAGAAAGGATATCCCATGATAAGGTAGCTCAAATGTGTGCTTGCGAAAGTAGTTTCGCAATTCCTGGTGAATATGTGAAATGTGCAAACGGAAAATTAGGACGAAATAGTGTTTATTTAGTTTTCAGAATACGAAAACAAACGAAGGCTAAAAGTATTATGGAGTGTACTGAATAAATGCAATTGCATAATTTAATATATCTGCACCTCTAATCCATGTACGACTTTGATCTTCACCTATGATTTGCATAAAATTTGAAATTACGAAACCAAAATAAATGTCCAGCTGGAACATTTAATTGAGTAGCCGTTCTAAAAATTATCAAAATAAAAGAATTCATTATTTATGATTAGTATGATTTAGTTATATAAATATAATTATCATAGACTTGTGGACCTCGGTAGTGCACCAGGCTCGTAACTGTAGTTCCCAGGTTTGAGTCCCACCTGTGTCAGCGTTCAGATTTACAATGGAGTCGCTCATACGCGCATTTAACTTATCGAATCCAACTATACGCACTTGGTAAAAAAAAAGAGAAAAAAAAATAACAATTTAAGAAGTGCGGGAGATTCCACCAACTATGCCGCTGAGATGGGAGATGTGCATTTGCTCTTCCCTCAGTCGGTCTCAGTTCCCTCCCCTCACCATGCCTCTCATATTGTGAGCATCTCAATGCGCTGAGTGTTTAGAGATGTATAAGTTACCGTTAAAGTGCGTAATTCAGTTATTTCATAGAATACCTAGTTATGTCATGAAATAACTGATCAAGTCAGTTAAAGCGTGTAATAAATTAATAATTCCATACTTGAACTAGTTATTCTATGAAATAACTAATGATAGACAGTTAAAGTGTAAAATAAACAATCTGACTGAATTATACAGCATACAAAATGTTATTTATATAAAGACACAATAAAATCATTTGTTACAACAGGGATTACTAAAATGGCATTTGGAATTGCATAGAATATTATTTCTAAAACAAATACATTTTTTGTTGACACACTGCGTTTTACATGAACATTTTCTAAATCTCTGACCGGTACCTAAACTTTGAGGTTGCAACCGACCGAAGCGATTTCTCTATATCCGGCACTTCTTCAATCTTAATTAGTTTTTGTTCACAGACGCTGAACTGGGATCGGGAATAGAGCTGTTTCCAGATTCTGAAAAGTGACCAAAAACAACAAAAAATGCATTCTACCCAGAAATGCAACAAAAAGTAAAAAAAAAAAAACAAAAACAAAAAAAAAGACTATTTGTATTGTCCGAGAGTAGAGTTAAAACCAGGGTCATTCCTCTGTCAACATTAATCAGTGGTTCGAATTATAAAAAACGCCCAAAAATTGAGCAGGCCAAGTGAGAACGAATCACTTTAGTGATTCGTTCTCAAGAATGAATCACTTTACTGATTCGTTCTCACTTGGCCTCCGCTCATCCGGGGCGTTTTTCATAATGCGGACGACTGATTCACAAGAGCTACTTTCCATATTCTTAAATGAAACGTAAAAGTTAATATCATTATTATTATATAACACTTTATAGTGGGTTAAAAATGGTGTGCTATTTCTGACAACACTAGCATTTTGAGCATACCCTCACTAGCATACCCTCACTATGCATACCCTCACTAGCATTTTGAAAGATGGGAGTACATAGTCCTTTGCCTGCCCCGTATATCTGGCCCTGTTGTATACATAAAACCATATATACTGTATTTCATGGGCGATTTAAGAGTTTTTCAGAGGTAATTTGACTATATGCGATTTTCGCATTACGCCACGACTTGAGGACCTAACCCACGCATAAGATGCGGCTCCACTGTATCTCCGCTCAATTTTCACCAGATAGGTCTTAATCACCATTAATCTCTGTCAGAAAGAGACACAGATGGGCTTGGAAACGCCGCCTCCCATCGTATGTGATGTTAATCCGCAGAACCATGTATTATGTTAAAGAACACACTGGATGGAAAAAATGGATGGCAGCACACAGGGAAGTTGTATCATATTAAAGAACACATTGAATCGCTTTCATGTTTCCTAACAGCTATCCAATGGCTTACCCTTCCCCAATCTACTCTGAGTTCTTGTGGTGGCCATTCAGCCCATTGTGTGCGAAAAAGTACCTCTCAGATTAAAAACAACCTAACTTGTGGATCTCAAAGCATTAATGACCTCACTAATGAAGCTACTTTCTGTAAATCTAAAGGTTGAACAACATCTATAAGAAACGGAACAGTTTTTTAATGTGGTGGTTGCACATTAATTATTGCTTTTAATTTTGTTCATTAATTTTTTTGATTGACTGCTGTATGTCACTGCCGTTTGGTTCCAACAAGTGAATTTATTCCACTTTGGACAAGATGCTTTGATATGTGCTTCCACATAAAATTTATGTATTAGAGATTAAAAAGTTCCACGCAGAACGTTTTTTACAAATCAATAAAAGTAATCACACGAAATTCTGAAAGGTCGAAATTTCGTTCTAAGCGTATCCATACCAATTATGAGAGTAGTAAATGCATTAATGTATCCAAACTTAACTGAATAATCAAGGCCAGTAGTTTTCCACCCACAGTTTATTTCTCTTCTTCCAAGGTCATTTCACTAAAGGCAACTATGTGCAGATGTCAGCGAATTCCTTGAAATTTTCATTTTTGAAGTCAGCAGCTTCACGATTCATACGTGGTTACCAAAGGGTGGAGTATAGCACTTTTCACCTTGAGTGGGAAACACGCATTTCAGACTCACTTTTTGTCATGTAGCCAAGATTCTAAATGAAAGGCGAGTTAATACTAACATCCAGGAAATCTTACCTACCTTGACCTAATTTGCGTAATCTGCTGGCTTCTAGCTTTCCAGTCTATCGTTCAACGATATTAAACCAAAGATAAAATTCCACGTAGTATATATTGTATTAATTTTGAAACGGTTAACTATGTATTATTCCAAGACTTCGTAGAAAAAAGCACACTACGTTTAAGGACGTGCTAAGCACACTTCAATGGAACCGCCATTAATCTCCGATAAAGTGTTCATTTGATATTCTTACTTTACCAACATTTCAAGGAAATGAACAAAGGAAATAACTTTTTAACACACGGTAATGAATAAATAGTTCCACTAAAAGAGCAAAAACGCTGCTCTTTCGTAAAAGAATAGTAGAAACAAATTTTAAGTAAAAAATACAAATTGTTTTTATTTACAATCTCAACATTTTTATTTGCTGGTTAGGTATTTTTCCATGAAAATAGTGAGGTTTGCCTGGTGTTTGGATTTCGATCACTAGGTATATTAAAGGGAAATGGTGGTCCTTCTGCCTACAATTACTTTCTCTCTATTTCAACTGGTGTTCCACGAAATACTTGATTTTTCCACCTAACAGACTTTATATGCATTTCATAATATTGAAAAATTCTAAAATTATAAAATATAGCTCCTTTATTTATGTTAGAGTTAAAATATGTTGCTCGCATTATTCCGGACAAATTTTTCATTGTTTATTAAATTTTCTGCTGTTAGAAAGAGATTGAAAACATTGATCTAATTAAATACGATAAAAATCCTTTTATAGTTTTTTAATTACTCTTTATAATAAAATATCATTCGGTATTTATAGCACACCTTTCGGGAAAATGTTTTATGAGCATTACTCTTTACATAACGGCATGAACACAGACAACCCAATTATGAAGACTAGAAAAAAGTCATCTATAGTAATAAGAGATACAGATTGTGTGTATGCCTGCGGCAGCCATAAAACACCGAAAAATCGTAGTATTTGATTCAAAATTTGACAGAATGTTTTGGTTGTCAAGTTGCAAATGTTTCATGTCGAATTTCTGAAAGAGGGCGTGCTAGAAGTAAAAATATTTACCATTCCTAAAGGAAACAACAGTTGCCATTTACATTAACATTTTTGCCATTTTTCAACGTTTGATGCGTTATTTCATCTTTTGGATGTGGTAACACTACATGTAATAGTTTTAACTCATTACGACACCAACATATATATACATATAGAATTTGTGCTAAAAGGTTGAGGAAGCAGGCGATAGTACTCCAAAAACTAACCTTTAGTGCAGTAAAAATTAGAATATTCAGATTGAATTTTAAAAGTGAGGCTCATCAGTGCCGGATACAGTTCAGCTAGTATTAAATAAAAGTGTAAATAGAATTAAATACTAAAATAAAATATCGACATTCACACAGTCAACCAACCAACCGCTCCCAGTCAGCTACATACACAACACTATGTATTAAGTTTAGGTTAATTGTGATCTGTTAACAAAACTAACGTCTAAAACTACCCAATCCAAAATACTCTCTTACTAATGTTCAGCAATGATGTCATAGGCTCCGATTACGAGGGGACTAGCTCACCTCTCCATCTTCTTCGCACCCACTGGGGATATGGCTCATCTATCACAAAGTACAATGCAAAAATGAAAAACGATCTACAAAAAAGAGCTTAAATTTAAATGATTATTACGAAAGGTAACATTCTTCCGGTGTAAGTTCTTGTACTTCAAGAAAAAATTTATCGCATATCAAGAGTTTACAGTTCAGTGTCATCTGTACAACAATCTCAATTTAAAGTGACTTGGTAGAATTTTATTTTCTTGTATCTCCGTTCATTAGTAAAATCAGCTGCAATCTCAAATAACTAAAAATGTTCGTACTGAGGTTTCTTTAAGATATACTTTCAATAGGAGCCAGAAGTGCAATTTCCGAGGACGGGACTCAAAACAAATTCCCTTCCCAGGAGCCCGCAAATGAAATTTCTATTGTAACGTTATACGTTCATTCATTCATTCATAACTTCACCAAAATTGGGAGATCCTTATGCAGGCTTACCCTTAAAAATTTTGAAAAATGTACTTTTATAAGCATTATAATTATTTATGTATCTTTTTTTTTATTTTATATATATATATATTTTAGATCTTTTCTGTATTTTTTATATATTTTTTTTAGATCTTTTCTGTATTTTTTATATTTTTTTTATATATTTTCTGCATTTTTTATATATCTTTTTTATATATTTTTCTGCAATTTTTATGTTTTTTTTGTAATTATTAAGTACATCCCTTTTGTATATATATATATTTTTTAATATTTTATACCACATATCCGTCTCTTTTAGGAAATCCAGCAAGAGGCGAAATATTTTAAGTTGTGTTGAAAGAACAGAAAAATTTAAAATTGTATTAATATTATAATCAGTAATTCCAATCTTTTCCAGTTCCTTAAAAAAATTTCCCTTTGTAAGTTATATTTATTACAGTTTAAAATAATATGATTAGTGTTTTCTATAGATTTACAAGTTAAACAATTTGGGCTATTACTAATTTTCAACATAAATTTTGACTTATTTAGCATAATTGTGTCTGTTCTTAGCCGAAAGAGAATTTTGCATTCTTGTCTATTAAAAGGTAAATTAAGAAGGTGATTTATTTTATTAGAGAGAAAATATCTAAAATTTGGTTTGAGTAAAGAATTAATTTGAAAAAATTTTCAGAGATGTAAAATTCAAGATTTTTAATTTCTTTTTTAGATTGTAGATAGAATTTATGAATTGGGGTAAAAGTAGTATATTCATGTGTAGATTTGGCTATTTGATCCACTTCTTCATTTTCTTTGATTCCAGCATGTGCTGGAATCCAACTCAAGTAAATGTTATTATTATTTTTGTTGACATTTTCTGTATTAAGTTTGAGAATAGAACTAATGTAAGGTGGATATTCTGTATATGAAAAATCTTGATTTAAGGTCTGAATAGCTCCCTTAGAGTCCGAAAAAATGACAACAGATTGATTTTTGACATTTTGTAAAAGCCATTGAAAAGTAGCTAAGACAGTATATATTTCAGCGTGTAAAATAGGAGTGTAAAATGGTAATTTAAATTTCGAAAAAATATTAAGAGAGGGAATATAAAATGCAGCCGTTGCTGATCCAGAGTCTTGAAGTAGGGAACCATCTGTATAAATTTCTAAAAATTCCTTATAATTTTCATTTTTGTAGTTATAAAAAATTTGACAAATAGCCTCATTTGAGAAGTCATTATTGGAATTTAATAAAGGAATCTCAATGTTGAAATTAGGAGGAACATGACACCAGTTAGCCAAAATTTCAGGAATATCTCCTCTAAAATCATCTTTGTGAAATTTATTAAAATATTCAATTAGTGTTAAGTTCTCTTTTAAAATTTTGTAAAAAGGAAATCTTTTGTATTTTAGATAGAAAGGATGTTCTGGAAGTTTAAGATGTAATCTAATGTAATATTTTAAAATTAGAATAGAGTGTCTAGTTTTAAAGTTTGGGATTGCAGTTTCTGCCAAAAGTGAAAGAGTTGGACAGAAGTTGGGAAGACCCAGAGCAATTTTAACACATATATTTTGTATACTATTTAATTTATTAAATTTTGATGAATTTGGATTATCTATAAGTTCTAAACCGTATTCCATTTTTGCTCTTACCAGATTTTTATATAAAGTTATTAATGTTTGTGATGAAGAACCTTCTTTTTTGAAAGCAAGATGTTTAAAAATGTTAAGTAATTTGGAGCCTGAGTTAAATGCATGGTCCAAATGAGAATTCCAGTTTAATTTAGAGTCTAAACGAAAGCCTAAAAGTTTACAGTGATTAACTTGTGTGATGATATTTGAATCAAATTTTAAAACAAATTTTGGATAAATATATTTATTTCTATAAAAGTGTATGCAGTAATATTTATTAATTTTTATCTGAGAGCCAGAAGGTTAAATCATCTGCATAAGTTGTATAGTTGAAGTTTCTGTCAAATATTTTTTTAATGTCATACAAATATAGATTAAAAAGTATAGGAGACAATGTAGAACCTTGAGGAAGTCCTTGAGTTATATTATGTGAAGTAGAATAAATAGAGTCAATTTTTTACTTTCAAATTTCTATTTTTTAAATATTTTGCTAAAAATAAAATAATATTGTAATTAATTTTTAGTTTACAGAGTTTTAATAAAAGAAAATCGATTGAGACAGTATCGAAAATCTTGTGACAAGTCAATAGATACAACAAGTAAAATCTTTTTCTTTTTATTTGCAGAGTAGATGTCTGAAAGAAGTAAAGATATGCATTCTTTATTAGAGCGATCTTTTCGAAACCCAAGAAAATTTTTGGGTAAGAGATTTTGTTTTTCAATTTGCCATTTAAGTCTTCTGAGTAAAATTTTTTCGAAAAGTTTTAATGAATTAGATAATAGAGAAATAGGTCTAAATGAATTAATTCAATTCGAGATTTATTAGGTTTTTGAATAAATATTATAAGAATTTCTCCCCAAGATTTAAGAATGTCATGAGTAGACCAGATATAGTTGAATAAATTTAAGAGTTTTTTCTTCCAAAAGATAGGTAGATTTTTAAAAAAATTTGTTTGATATAAGATCTGCACCAGGGGCAGAGTTTAAATTTAATCTTTTAATTGCATTTTCTAATTCTATCAAAGTAAAAGGTAAGTTTTTTAATTTAAGTTTTTTTAGTTGTGTATTATAAAATGATTTAAGTTTGATGTCTAATAAAGGAGCAGGTTTTACCATAATTAAATTTTGTGCAAAATATTCTGCAGTTTCATATAGTGTAAAATTATGTTGTATAGCAAATTCAGCTATTGGCAAATATTGATTTTTTTCTTTAAAAATAGCCTTGAAAATTTTCGAAATATTTTTTCCATGATTATGTGTGGTAAGTTGAGAGGTTAAATTTATCCAGTCCTCCCTTATAGCTATTTTAAGTTTTCTTCTGACCTCTGCTTTTATTTTTTTTAAATTATTGATATCTTGGAAGGATCTTGATCTCTTTGCCTTATTTTCTGCTTTTTTTCTAAGTGCTATGAGTCTATTCATATACCAGAAGTTTTTTTTCCATTTAGGAATTTTGTTAAAGATGAAATTAAAAGCTGATTTAGTATTTTCTTTAATAAAATGTAACGTTATACATAGATGATACATAATATATAAATAACTGATATTTTAGTGAACCTCCTAAACAAATCGAAAAGATATTCAGAGATCTCTCCCAAAAACAAATGTTACATTATTACGCTATTTAAGGGGGTAAGATGATTAAAATTTTAAATATAAATATGATAAAGTGATATATTTCCCCCGCGTGAATAAAAAATTACCACCTTTGAACAGCCTATAATATCTATAGGATCGATGAAATCTGTTATTTGCACGTCAGTTATACATTTAATCTGTGATTTGTTCTTCAGTGATTAATACATTAGAGAACACAAATGAGGAATAAAAGATCATTTCATAAAACTGCTGCGAACGCAGTTACTAATATTAGACAAAACTTGTTAACGTTGTATATACATATATCGATTTTTTTTAGAAAGAATTAAAACCAAGTGTGGTTTCCTTTGGAAATGACCAAGAGTTATATGTTGCTTGTTGTAAGTATTCAGCTGCTCGAAATGCATAAAGATTATTATTCGTCCACTGCTCCACTTTCTGATAGCAATTGTTTTTAATTTGGAATTTTAATTACTAATATAGTAAAGAGAGAATATAAGTTACAAAAACGTGTATTCCGTGCGAAGACTTAATTTTTTTGTTTACTGAAGAATCATTTTTTTTAATTTATCACTTTGGAATAAAACAATAATGAGACTATATTTTTAAGAGTTATTTGCTATGGCCTACGTTTATTTTCATGATTTTTGTGCCATATTTTTCAATTTAAGAAAGATGGCGTACATTTTTTATAACGAAAACGGAAGAAAACTTCTTGTTGGAAGTAACTTGTGTGAATAGGTTTGTAAGCTTTTATACAATACATTCAGATTTCGTTTTCAGATTCCTATTTAAACGATGTAATTAAACTGCTTATATCGCTAAAAATTGAGGGTATTTGAGCTAATTATTATAAAGTGACATAACAAGGGTATTGTTTATTTTATTTTCTGAAAGTTCATCTCACGCTTTTTTGAACTAATATAATTGCATAGATAAATATGTGCTTAAGGGCAGGAAACTTGAATAAATTAAAGCTACTAGTGCAACATATGATAAAAGTTTTTTTTTCTATTAACTTTGCTTTTCTTTCTTTTACATCAGGAACGTATTCTCTGGGATGAAAAATGATAAATAGTTTAAAAGGTTAATTAGCAAAGCACGCAAAATGAAGTTAGCTAAACGAAAGTATTATGCACATTTAGTACCAAAGGAATTTTTAATGGTTTATCAGCAATCATAAAAGGTGAAATAAATCTTTATACCCTTCATGAACACTAAAATATTGGATATTTATAATTTATGATAAAAAGTTCTTTGAAACAACAGGGATAGTTAATATTACTTTTTACTTTCGATCTCTTTATGATGAATAATTAGAGCAATTTGGCTAATATCCAAGTATTACAGTTATTGATTTGCTATTTTACAATTTTTTGGTTTACGATATGATGTCCAACACGAAAACAATACTATTATATTTAAAGTTTTGGTGGTATTAATTTGTGCATCGTTAATCCACGTGCGAGTTTTGAACTTTTTCGTGCTTGTAAATGTTCAAAGAATTAATATTTGTAAATCATGGAATTGTGTTATTATTATCACAGACAAATCTACTTACTATTAGTGCAACCCACCACGGCCCCATGGTGCTGGTGGCTCTTCACGGCTGGAGGTCCTTCATTTTATGCATTATGATAAGGGCCCACTTGAAAATTTTGTCCCAGGGCCCTTGATGAGCCAGTTTCTTTACTCTTCATTGCGAATATGAAATAATAAAATACTAGTTATATATCTATTTTTACTGTGTTGGTTGAAATTTTAATGTATTAAAATATCTTTGGAAGAATAATAGAACTCTTATTGGATTTGAGTTGAGTTCGGTTGTGTTACCTCTAAGCGGCACTTTTTTTGCACACAACGGACTAAATGGCTCGATGGCCAGGTCACAAGGACCCCAAAGTATCAGAGAATATTGGGAGAGGGGACCCACTGGAACAGCTATTAGGAGACAGATGGTAGTCTTTCCGTTAAGGCCATCCAGCGAGTTCTTTAACCATCACAGGATATGGCTCTCCCAAACACGGAGCCACGGATTAACGTCCATCCGACGGACGTCGGCCTTTCCAAGTCCATCGGTATCCACTACTAACCAAGGGCAGGGCGGGGAGTTTAGCGGAGATAAATCTCAATGCTGCCCCAGGCGGAACTCGAACCTGGGAACTGCAGAATATGAGCCTGGCGCGCTACCGACTGAGCCACCCACCCTTTGCTGGATTTGACAAAATAAATTCGAATAATGGATGATGTACTCGTCTAGTTGTAAAGGCGATTTAATTTCTCAT
This sequence comes from Ryuthela nishihirai, assembly GCA_038380435.1. NCBI lineage: Eukaryota > Metazoa > Arthropoda > Arachnida > Araneae > Heptathelidae > Ryuthela > Ryuthela nishihirai. The sequence goes on along the minus strand of JAWZYU010000001.1, from coordinate 50,924,213 downwards.
TAAAATGAACTTTTCATTCAGTTGGACTTAATGTAATGTTTTTTATTTCAATTACCATTTTTTAAGGCTGCAATCTCCAAACTGGGAATTCATCCCCATCTCATGAAGAAGCAGAGAATTTATTGTTATGTGGCGCCATACCTTCGCAAAAAAGCAGTATATTGTATAATCCCAGTCTTAAGCTTTCATTTTTCTCTTTTCGTGATATAATAGGTAATAATATATTTACTAAGATGTTATGCAAAACAACACAAAGCAATGAAATTACAAACTGGGGACTATTTGCTAAAACAGCAAAACTACACTCTTTAAAATTAGGTTTCAGATGAAGTGAATTAGTACTTTTCCCACGGCGGGAATAATTCTCATATTTAGAAAGATCACTTCCGAAGAAACTTCATCGTGAATTCAATTGGCAAGGAAATTGTTTTCCTCGCGTCCCTTGTCTTATTCCAAAAAGTTAAAGCCGCTTTTTAATAAAAAATGAGCTCAGGTATAACCTAGCTCCCATTTCATTTTCAAGACTCGAGAACTAGCTAACAGTAACGCATCAACATTGAATATTCAAATATTCTCTTTGGATATCGCTTCTCATTCTCAAATAAATGAAACGTTTGATAGCTGTTCTCGAAAACAGAGTTTAGTCAGAAATTATAGAGATTTATAACCTGATGAGAATTAAATGCTTTCCTCACAAGATGGGAAATCATTTTACAGGCTCAACAGAAAACTGATTCACTCTTTGCGAAAAAGAACAAGGATTTTTTTGTAGATGATCTGTAGCACTATTATACTTAACCCCATTTTAGATGGTACAGCAGAACGGGTATTTCTCATGTAAATTATCTTAGCACTTTCCCCTTTCCCTACTTCACACATTCACACCAAGCTATTAACTGGTTACCTGCTGTGATCTTTTAATCCCTCATGCCTTAAAAATTAGAACACTCTTGATTTTCATTCTTCGGAAAAAGCTGATTATGGCCAAGGCGAATCTAGACTTTTTTAAGAAGACAAATAAAGTGATTATATCGAATTAGTTTTAAAAAAAAGGTTTTTCAAAATTTCGCTTTTGAGAACGAGTCGTATTAATTAAATATATAAAGAAGAGAGTTTGTTTGTGTCTCTGTCCGCTTATGCACTCAGACACCAGGAGAGCTAAAGACTCCAAACTTTGCATGAATGTTCACTTTACTCAGGGGAAGAACCAAAAATGGAGTGGGGCGGGTTTGAATTTCTCAAAATCCACATAGACTTGACATTTACGGTTGAAAGTTATTCGAATTTACTGGTGCCAACAGTTAGTTTGCTGTTTCCACCAATAAATTTGAAAAAAGGAATACATCAAACTAAACTAATTTCTGATTTCGTGTGATTAAACATTAACGGTTGAAAGTTATTCAAAATAACTGTTGCCACCAATAAATTTGAAAAAATGAAAATATCAAACTATATTCTTTCTGATTTCGCTCGTTCAGTTTGTTGGGTTGGGTTGTTTTACCTCTGAGCGGCCCTTTTTTGCACACCATGGGCTAAATGGCCAGATCACAAAAACCCCGAAGGCTCAGAGAAAGTTGGGGGAGGGGACCCACTGGAACAGCTGTTGGGAGACAGATGGTAGCCTCCCGTCAAGGCCATCCAGAGTGTTCTTTAACGTGTACAGGGTATGGCTCTCCCGCACACGGGCAACGAGTTAACGTCCCATCCGACGGACGGCGACGTTTCCAAGCCCATCGGTGCCCCCTACTGACCGTGGGCAGGGCGGGGAAATTTGCGGTAGTTTGTTGGGTCAATAGTGCAAGTGTCCGTGGATATTGAAGTCATTCTAATTAAGCACGAGAAGAACACGATGTTCTTTGTTAAAATGAGAGCTTCAAAGACAAAATTCGTATCGGAAGTTAATATTATTAACTTAATTATGCAAAAGTTAATAAAATAATATCTCATAAGATATAATGATTAATAAATGTTTTAAATATTATGTTAAGTGATAAATAATTTTTTAATAATAATAAATTTTTAGCACCTTTACATTATTAATGTACCTCAGAACCCTAGTTAATTCTCTTTTGCTATAAAGTGAGATATGCTTGGCAAACTGTATCCGAGAAACTCTGGTGGATACGAAACGATTTGAAAATTTCAATTATATAAGCGAGGAAATTCCGCTTTCTGCTTTAGAAACTTGTGACATGGGGTGGATTATGGGTACCTCGAACTATGACCATTTCTTTCCTCCCGTAAAAGAGGAGAAAATTTTAACCGGAGGGAGAGGAGATCGATCGTAATGATATTTATGCCAAATGAAAGCTTGCGACGTTGGGGAGTGCCATCCACTATGCATTCCAAAGAGTTTCAGACCCGAGTAACGCCGGGAATCCTCATAGTTGTAAATAAACTTTACATATCATTATACGTTATTTCGGAATAAGAAATCGATATTCCTCTAGGAATTATTATTATAGCGAGAGGTAGATAACACTAGACAACAATTTGAAACTATTTTTTATAACATTGGTCAAATAGGATATTTTTATAACCAATTTTAAGGTGCTGAAATCAAATATCGCTGTGAAAATTTTGCAGCACGTACAGTTTTTTTTTAAATTACGGATTGATGTATTTCAAATTTCAATGAACACGCATATCTGGCAAATGAAAATAAATGTGACTATTTTATTAAATTACAACTTAAAACTAATTAATTAATTGCATGATTGCAATGAAAAAAAGTTGCAGCGCGTTCTTTCATATTCAGCTTTTCTTCGAAGACAGTATCATTCAGTTGCTTCCTGATCTGAGGACCAACAAGGATCCCTTCTTTGAGTTTGGCATCACTTAGTTTCGGAAATTTTTCCTTCAAGTGCAAAAAACATTTACCAGTTTTCTCCATAGCTTTTACAAAGTTTTTCATAAGCCCCAGTTTGATGTGTAGTGGTGAGAGCAGAGCATCAGAGGGGTCAACTAGAGACTTATACCTCACATTACTCTTTTCAGGAATAAAAACATCTCTTTTGGGCCAGTCTTTTGTTGTGTTCCTTTCTGGCCCTACTGTCCCACAAACACAGAAAACAGCAAAATTTTGTGAAGTCTCCTTGAAGCCTGAGCAAGAGAGATATGACTTTTAGGTCACCACATATTGTCCACTTAAACTGGTCGTATTTTATAGCAGTGATTATTTTTCCATGCTTTCATAAGTTTCCTTCATTCCCAAAGTGTGTGTCACTGGAATGGAAGGATTTTGGTTTCCTTTATGCAAAAGGACAACTTTTAAACTGAATTTTGATGAATCCATAAATAGACGTCATTCGTTAGGGTCGTGAGTTTTCCAGTTCCTCCCATCAGCCCTGAAATATCTGTGCAAAAACACAAACCATCTTGCATCTCGTAAAAAGCAGATAAAGCCAAATTTCTCTTTCTGAACAGAGAAACTCTGGTACCCTTGACCAGAAGATTCCACTCTTGAAGTCTTGAAGCTAAAACCTCAGCTTGTTGTTTGGAAAGTCTTAGGTCTCGAACAAGATCATTTAGTTCATTTTGCTGAATCAGATGAGGCTCGTCTACCTTTTTAGGGGTGTATGTAGGATCAGGATCTGTATATGCCTCAAAGTCTTCCTCTGATGAATGTGAATCCACCTCCTCAGTTGGTTGGAGGTGTTGGTATAAGAAGATCTCCATGAGGAACTGGCCTTATGGTTGAAAGCACATTTGAATATTGTATTTTGCTTTTGTTCTTTTTTGAAAAGCCCGACACTTTATTTAAACAGAAATAGCAATCATGCAAGTGACTAGTTGGCTCATGCCTAAACCATTGGAACTGCAAAGAGCATGGATTTTATCTTTCCTTTCAACCATTCACTGAGGCCAACAAAGCCCATGTTTTGTCCTGATCTCTAACATGACCTCCAAAATGCAAGTTATAGACTTTCTTCACAATCTTTGTCAAAGAACGACCCTTATATTTTAAAATATAATTTCCACACACATAACAAAACTTATATGGTACATTAATACATCCGCGACGCTACTTTTGTGTCATTTAAACGCCAAAATTCACTCTTCAACGTAGAGCACGTGTTCGTCCTACATTGAAAACAACAAGAATGACGGTCTGAGGTTAGATTACTGTTACATGTTTTCTCCCACTTGGCAATTAATGTTGCCAGCGACAAAAAGTGAAATATCTAGTATCTTCTCAGTTGCCTGGAGGTGTTGATATAGGAACTTAATAAGAGTTAAAATGAACAATAACATAAAAACATGACGTGCTAGCCATTTTTAACGCCAGACATGAAATCAGCACCAAAAAATAGTTAAAGGCAGCTACAATTTTTCATGTCATAAAAACCTTGTAAACCAGTGTAATTTATCACCGAACAATATACAACTTGACTCAACAGAATTTTACAATGCAGGTGCGTTTTAAGGTGCGGATGGGAGGCTTTCATGAAGAAGATTCTGCGTATTCCTGAGGTGCAGATGGGAGGATTCCATGAAGAAGATTCTGAGTGTTCCTGAGGTGCAGATGGGAGGCTTCCATGAAGAAGATTCTACGTATTCCTGAGGTGCAGATGGGAGGCTTCCATGAAGAAGATTCTGCATGTTCCTGAGGTGCAGATGGGAGGCTTCCATGAAGAAGATTCTGTGTGTTCCTGAGGTGCAGATAGGAGCCTTCCATGGAAGCGATTCAGTTTGTCTTTGTAGATTATGGTAAATCGAAAGGTCATTAAATTTATTTTGGTTGGAAATGGGAGTCTTTCGTCAAAGCCATCCAGCAGTTTCTTCAGGTTCAGAGAAAAACTTACCATCAAGGTCATACAGTGTGTTCTCTGGGTGCAAACGGGATTTGCCAATTAAGACAATCTAGCGTCTTCTTTAATTTGCAACAAATGCGATTTTTCTTGCACAGAGAAACAAAGCCGCGTGCGAGCTATATCGTTTTCAAACATATCGTTAACCTCTTTATTACTAATGGTACTGAGTATAGAAGTGAAGAAACTCTTAATGCTCATTAAGTTGAGATTCTAAGTTGCGAAACTCGATAAGTTTCCTTTGTCTAGATCAGTTCCTCTTGAATCAACATTTTTAAGCAAATTAAAGAATATATGGTACATTAATTCCAAAACGTGTCGTTTCTTAATTACCTCTTAACAATTGAACTCTCGTTGGTTTGCTAAATGCATCATACTTAATCATCACATTGTACTTGTTCCATATAAATGAATAATTTAGTGAATAAAGAAGTTATAATTTTTCTTTAGAAAATTTAAAAACTTAAACAGTAGAACTTGAAAATATTTGGATTTCCGTTAAGTTTTAAATCAGTGCTCAATCTGTATCCTATTTTCACTTTCCAGGAAGAAATACTTTCCCAAAAACTCTCTCGATAAGCTGTTCTTGAGTTATAAAAGCAAAGTTCTGACTTTTAAGGCGACTTTAACTGTCTCGTTTTTCGCTCCTTAAAGCCTTGTATTGTTGCTCACACACACCGGAGCGAACTACCAGGATCAGAGATATCAAGTAATTCTTGATACCAATAAATACACAGACTGTCGGATATTTCTGCCTTCCTTCTACTCCTCATGCAAACTCCAAGTCTTCTGAATTTTCTGTCTGTTAACGGTTGCAAAGAAACTCTTATGATTAAGTGCTTATTTTTATAAAGGTTCTCCTGGTGTTCGAGAATAAACTCACGATATTGAAATGAGTTTATTTTCAGAATATTGTGCTGGGGTCATTCTTAAATTGCTCAAAAATTCGAGAAAGGGAGAGGATCATTGCGGTTGTCTGACGTATAAATAATGCATTATAGAATACTTATTTCAAAAATGAGTTATACTTATTTGAATAATGTACTATAGTGTTCTTATTTCAATAATGCACTATAGATGGTTCTAGTATACTTATTTCTCTCAGTAATGGTTTTTCGTTTTGTAACTTTATCAATAGGTAAAATTCATATCTGAATCGGATATGGTACTAAGGGTTTACACTATAACTGCAGGTAATACATTGTAAATAAAGCATACAAAATAAAAAGTATTGCGTAACATGGAGGAGGGAGACTGTCAAGAGTCATGTGACGTTGCATAGTAGAGGAGGTAAAAAACGTTAAAAAAATTACCTAATATACGAACGGTCTGTTCTATTGCCAAAATCGCTTGAAAATTGTCACATTGACTCCGCCAGCATTGCTTGAATTGCGAATTCATTGGCTTTCTCGATGAAGCGACATAAAATACATCACATTTCATCCGTTGGCCTTTGTTAGAGAGAACTCATTAATTTAGCTATTATCTGTTGCAGAACAATTCAACCTGCAAAACCATTTATTAAATTAGTACATTTGAATTTGGCTACAAGTAGATTTGGTGTGTTAAAGATAATTGAGTGAGATTTAATTTAGCAGAAGCGGAATAGGAAAAGGTTTTATGGGGTGGGCTAGTATGTAGAAAGCGTGCAACGTACTGAATAGTTAAATTTTCTGCAGTTATTGGTTTCGACTTTGCTTTATACTCATCAAGAGTAACGTAATTCAAAGCAGTAGATATAGTACAAAACGATAAAACAGCTTCAACCCCTAAACATTTAAGCAAATACCGTTAACGAGTGTCTCTCTGAACAAATCATCACCTAAATAATTCATGAATTAAGAAACTCATTCTTAATCATATGAAATGCCTAATTAATAATATATAATTTTTATATATAATTATACAGAATATTAACAAATGTATGTATATATGTATATGTTATTGTAAGGCATTACACAGATTAATATCTTTAAGAAAGTAAAAAGAAATTGTACACATTATATTATTATTATTATTATTATTATTATTATTATTATTATTATTATTATTATTATTATTATTATTATTATTATTATTATTATTATTATTATTATCTTATATTATACTTTTATGTTTTATGTTTATTTAAATTTTATATTATAATTTTATGTTTTATGTTTATTTAAATTTTATATTTTTATTTGGATTTTCTAATATGTTACTTAGACTGAAATTATAGTTATCTATTTCTGAATATACTTAAATTATGTCTTTGAAAATCATATTACTTATAGTTTATCAGTACATGTTTCTAAAGAGTTACAAAGAGGGCAATTAGGCGATTCAGTAAAATGTATTTTATATAAAGTTTGGTTTGTCCAAGCACACACCTAATCTGAGTTTAGTGACCAAGATAATATCATATTCATTATAGTTATAATCAGGGAAATTATTTATATTATTTGTAAACATTATTCTATGACTATATGAATTGAAATTATTTAAATAAAATTTCAAAAGTTTCTGCTTTATTTGAATTTTATTCAGTAATTTGAAATTATATAAAAAGAGGGATTTTGTAAATCTTATTTTCATCATCTGTCAGTTTATCTAATTTATCAACAATACCATTGTCTTTAATATTACAATGAACAGGAATCCATTTTGTAAAAAATGTTATTACGAGATATATATATATATTTGTAATGCCATATCGATAAAGTTTCAATGAGGGTGGAAGTTGGAGATGTTTGAATATAATAGGGTGTCTGAAGTTTCTCTGATTTTTGGGAAATGTCTTAGAAAATATGTTTCATTTAAGCCCATCAATGAGGTGGGGTTGTAACGCCAATAGTTATGCCACTACAACCGAACATATTTATTTGAAATTTAATTTTTCTGTATTTTTTTTCTGTTGTTTTTTCAATAAGCACTTGATGTTGCCGTATTAAACCTTAATTCATTTCATTAGTTCATTTTAAAATTAATGTAGTATGAGACATAATTTCTTATCATTGTTATTATAATTGCTTTTTATTTCTTATGTCTCGATCGTTTCAAATGTGTGACTTACCCTCCCCCCCACAAGCAACATTTTTTTATGCTAATGTAAAAAGAATTATGAGAACTTCAGAAAGACTGACAATATTTTATCTGAACTGAAATTTCTACTCTCTTTATGTTTCGTTTCAGTCCAGTCCTAAGTACAAACCTAGAAATGCTTGACGCAAAATGCGGCATTTTTTCCCTAAGATGAACATTTAGCGTGGAATATCTGTTAATTATGATCCTATGTAGTATAGACTAATTATTCAGTAGTTAATTAGGATACATATATAATCATATTTATATACTGAAGTACAATTAAGTAAACACACGGAATTGTTTGTTTACCTCTAATAACCATAATCCATAAAACGAATAATCTGAACAATTCAAAGGCTAATCTAGAATGATTTGCCAATGATCTCGCTGAACTCTTTCCTGAAATCCATCTAAAATCACAATTATTAAAATGCACAAGAGTTATTACCGTTAAAACGTCACCAGTATATCAATAAAGAGTTAGAACTCGTGTTGTTTGACATTTAGTCAGATCCAGTCCTCTGATCTTTGACCGAAGATTACAATCTACACTAAGATATAATGGTAATTTAAATACTTCATTATTCATTCTTCACACAGATGTAAAATATATTAAAATTAACGGCTGTGGCCGAAACTAAATGAAAATTAATATTGTTTATCGCCCTCTGAATGCAGATTTCACAAAGCTCATTTTTCAGCGCCTGAAGTTGGAGAGAGAAATGTATATTACAGTAATAAATATTAATATGTTCAGTAAAAGGATATTAAATACAGGATATAATATTTATTAATCTGCAGCATTGCTCACTAATGCTTATTATAGTAAGACAAAAGGTTTAGTGAAATGGTAAGTTTGCTGTGTGCAAATTGTAGACAAACCATAATATTCTAATATTGCAATTTATTTCAATTATCAGCATATGAAAAATTACCCCACGAACAGTATAACTAACCAAGAAATTCAGCCCGTTGTAAAGGACGAAGTCAATATTTAAGGAAATAAAACAGTTTTTTTTATATAAAACTTTATTCAAGTTCTGTAATCTTCTAAATACAATATCACATTATCATCACACAAGATTTTTCTAATCATAATATTCCTTGTAAATACTTTGTGATAATTCATAAGGATCTCTTGATTTTCTCTGATTTTCAGTCTTCCAACTGTTTATAAAAATAAAAAGCGAGAATACTGGAATAAGATCTTCTACAGCGAATTATCCAAAATTTATCTATTCGTTTTGTGAATATCATAATGAGAGTCTATGTGCAAAACCTGAGACCGATTAAAAATGGTTGAGACATAGAGCTTTACAGAGATATGTGTGAAGGACAAAATAAGCCTTTTAGAGTTTTTATGCTGTAGTTGTTTAGGGAGCTGATTTTAAAACTGTATTTGAAATTATATCCTTTAATATTATGGTTTCAAGCAAAATAAACATCAGACTGTTTAACTGATAAAAAATTCCAAGATAGATTTTGTACATTTTTGTATGAACTTAGGGAGCATTCAAATATTATGTCACCAGATTTCTAGTGATTTTTAATTCCTATTCGTTCATCACCCTAATGCCAGCAACCATTGGTATTTGGAATACCTACACCACTTACGTAGCAATAATCCTTTATTCATAAAATACCAGAATTATTTTTATGCATAAAGATGAAGGAAAACATGGAAAAATCAAATATTGCTTCTTTATGCTTCCTTGTATTTAAATAATGCAATCCCCCCAGGTTTGTGAAAAAGTACACTTAGTATATTTCCTCAGATTCATACGAATATATGCTAAAAACATAGTTTTCTCACATAAAAAATAGAGACATTTCTTTAGCAAAAATCTTACTTAAACATTAGTTTATTTCACCCACCTTGGTACAAACGGTGGTCTTTACCGAACCCATCGATGTCCACCTTTCTCTCTGAGGATAGAGTGGGGATTAGCGGATAAAATATCATAGAGGCACAGTGAACTCGAAACTGAAAACACGAGGTTACCAACCTGGCACCTTACCAACCAAGCCAACCCCTTCTCCTAATTGCAGAAAAGCCCTAAATCGGGATATCATTGTGTACATATTTAGTTTTATACTTTCTCCTCTTTTTCCTAGAAGAAATTACTGATAATGATTTTTTTGCTTTTGTTACGAACAATTATACTGCCATTCCTTGTTAAACAAGCTGCGAAATAGTTTTTTTATAAATATATCACACAGTGTTAAAATTAATGAATCATTTATGGGTTACTTAGTATCACGATATTTAGGTAATTCAAACTACGTAAAAAACATTCATTATATCGTTAACAAGTTTAGCGGAAAGATTGTTTTGACCTGTACTCATTGTAATAATTAAAGCACATAGTACATTTAACGTTATTTATAGGGACGGGGGTGGCTCAGTCGGTAGCGCGCCAGGCTCGTAATCTGTAGTTCCCAGGTTCGAGTCCCAGCTGGGTCAGCGTTGAGATTTATCTCCGCAAAATTCCCCGCCTTGCCCACGGTCAGTAGGGGACACCGATGGCCTTGGAAAGGCCGCCGTCCGTCGGATGGGACGTTAAGCCGTGGCCCCGTGTGTGGGAGAGCCATACCCTGTGCACGTTAAAGAACACGCTGGATGGCCTTGACGGGAGGCTACCATCTGTCTCCCAACAGCTGTTCCAGTGGGTCCCCTCCCCCAACCTTCTCTGAGCCTTCGGGGTCCATGTGACCTGGCCATTTAGCCCATGGTGTGCAAAAAAGTGCCGCTCAGAGGTAAAACAACCCAACCCAACGTTATTTATATAAGTTCTGGAGAATACTATTCAAGATGACATATATTTCAGTTATGTCCCGAAGGAGAAATTAGCGCCCTGTAGCTCAAAGGAAGAGTACCTGGTTTACATCAGGTGACTATGGATTCGCATTCCACCCGGATCATGACAAATTTTCTCTTAAACTTATTAAACGATGTATATGAGTAATTATCTGAAGTAATAAATTAAATTGAATATAATAAACAGGTAGAATATTCGAAATGCTATCAGGAAAACTTTCTGCCTAATGAGACAGTTACATTTTTGAACCATTCAGCCTAATTTGGTGATTGTAAAAACACCAACAACTTACTACGCATTGAACATACGGAACACTTGAAGGCCATATGAGAAAACAAATGTTTAGTGTTTATTATGGTCAATACCCAGTAGATTGTTTCTGAATGAAAACACATAAATCATTATCTGTCAAAAATCCAGCAGGCACGAAATCGTAGATCAAACAACCTTCAAAAACTGAAACACGAGATGCAGCATGGCGCAACCATAGAAACCATATTTGCTCTAGAAAAAGATACCTAAAAAATACTAAATATCGTTTTTCGGATCCGAAGTAAACTGCGCGTTATCTTAGAGTATTATCGCATCAGCAGTGCAAGTGTTTATCTCCCTAGAAACATAATTACGTCACAAAATGGCTGATCGGAATCATTTTTTAAAGTTAACCTATTTAATTCACTCAGAGGACTGTTGTGTTTTATATCAACTTTTTAAAGGTCACAACGTTACTTTTTTATCTTATGAGTCAAAAGGGAAAATAAACTGCACATTGCCTTGGAGAAGATGGAATCAGAAACTATTAAAAGGCTTCTTTGTAGCTATCAAGAGCGATTCGGAGAAAGAGATGGGATGCAATCGGAAGTTCACCACAATATCAAATTTAGTTTTTCACAAAGGATTAACTCAGTACTGCAAGAAATATACATTAAGCTAACGACGATCTTACGCCTTTTCTTCAAGGATACACTATTCATTTCTTTAGTCCATTATACTTTAGGTTATTAAAAATAAGAATCATGTTAGAACAAGCGCTTTATTTGAGGTTTGTTTTTTTTGGTGGGGAGAGGTCAGGTATCATGATTCGAATGTTATTTGTCATACAGAGAAGTGCATTGTCTCAATGTATTTAATGAATCCTGGTAATGACATTGTCAATATCTCATTTCCTTGCAAATAACCGTATTATTCTTCTGACACTTTGAATGACATTTGGATGATTAATTTTAGAATTTATATCTGGAATAATACTTACGTGCTACTAATGTTTAAATGTCATTCAAGACGCAAAGAGTGTAATTTCCCAATTTTGGTCTTGCGATATGGTCATTCAAAAGTGCTGCTCAGAGGTATAACAACCTGAATCTCTAATCACGTTAATCAGATCAAAAGTTAAACTGCTACTGCATTTCCCACTAAGTATGACCTAAACAATATTGGCTTCGTTAACTCATTATTTTTGTAAAAAGAAGGTAAACGTTCTTCTTGTCTGGGCATGCCAAGATTGTAATGGATCCATTCATACATTCTGTGTACATTTTCTCTATTCTGAAAAAATCATAATTATAGTCAGAGATTGATTTTTAATTCGAAACTGCTTAGTGTTCATGCTTTTTTGTTGTGTTTGATTGTTGGAATTATTTCTATTGCATAGGGATTTTTCTGGATTATCTAAACGAAGAGACGCTGTTTTATAAGGGAAATATTTAGATACGTAGTTATTAATATACTCTATTCATTGGATATTGAATTGGACTACACTACCTTCTATTTGAGCATCATATTTGCATGTAAAAGAGTTTAGGGAACCAAACCACAAGGATCTCAATAGCTCAGGGAAGATTGGGGAAGGGGATCCACTGGATAGCTGTTATGAGATAGATGGAAGCCTCCTTTTAAGGCATCTAGAGTGTTCTTTTACGTGCACGGAGTATGTCTCTCCAGCGCACGGACAGAGAACTTAACTTTCCATGCTTTATGTCCTTTCTCGCCGAGGGCAGAGCGTGGATTAGCTGAGAATATTTCAACGTAGGCGTAATGTATGCTCGAATCTGAGATTATCAAGTAACTAGTCTGGCACACTATCTATCGTCTGAACAGTCTTCGGTCCCGTTTTCAAGGGAAGAAGAGAAACTTCACATAAACACTCAAGTATCAGTGAAATACGAAAAACCGCAAGATATCCAAAGCTTGTTAAACGAAAGTTATATGAAAATAGAAAGGCTAAAGACAAATATAGAGTTCCAAGCTTTAAAAAATGTTCGTTCGATATTTATATATCATGGAAGCTGGAGATTTAAACGCAGGATTTATTCACCTTACATTTATTTTTCGAAACTGAAGAAAAAGCAGATTTCAGAAGAATGCACATTATAGTAAACAGTTTGTAATAATGGTTATTGTTCAAATTTTGTTGGATTTATGAAATGAATTCAAATGAGTGACATCGATGCTGTTAAATAGTCATCCATTCATACTTTTTATAAATATGATCACATATTGGAAAAAATGAACAATTAGCCGGAAATTTCACACAGATGAGAAATTACATCATGATACTTTCTGTTTTCAAACATCAGATACTTTCTGTTTTCAAATTTCAGCTAATTTAGTATTCGTAAATAGACAGTTTAAATGTCTAGATTAACATAGCAACTAATTGTGAAATAAAAGCTTTTTTTTTTAATATGTGGCTTCCTGAAGTTTGGGTGTCAATGTACCCATAGAATGCAAACTTGAGAATAAGGAAGGAAAACAAAACGCACCCATTTGCAAATGAATGTCATTTAATTTTCTGCGTTCATTGTTTTTCTGAACTACACCCTCTTACTGTCTCTAATGTCGGTAACGCCTTCAGAGGTGCCTTTGACTCATAATAACATGAACAACTACGTGAAAACTCCCACCCAATTAAGTGTTGACTGCAATTCAATGATTTCGGTTTTAATTTCAAGATAGATTGTAGATTTTATTTTGCTGTTAAATGATCAGTTTCAAAGTTCCCTTTCATATGATACGTATACAGAGTTATCCTATGATAGAAACAATTTTTAGCAAGCCAGAATAGCTTATATTAGCTTGAGTAGGGCTCAAAAGTACTGTTCAAACCATTGATCACAATAAATTTTTTCTGCTTAAACTATAACGAATCCCTGATGTAGGAAGTATATGGCACCTTACCCATATTCATAAATCATAATAATCTCAGAGGCAAGATCTATGCGCCTCTTTCGAAAATATGTAAATTATAATCATTTATTCTTCAAGGCGTTAATGATTATTTATTTGTGTTAGAAACTCTCAGAAAATTTATCCTGTAATAAGAAGGCAACTTTTAACAAAACAAAACAATTCTAAGTTTCGTAAGTTTCAAATTTCAATTTCTTTTTTCCGGAAAATATGTTTTTTTCCTGTCCGTTAGAATGACCATGTTGACCTCTACGAATTATTACACCACCCTACAAGATCTCCTCTGCATCATGTGCCGAATAAATATTCGCTGTTGTGTCGCCAAGGGTAGTGCTCTCTTATGCATGAAGAATTAGTTCACAACTAACGATGAAAAACTGTAAGAGGGAGAGTATAAAAGTTCTCGAACTGTTTTTCGTCAAAATTATAAGAAATGAAAACTATATTTTAATTATGAACAAATACAATTACTATAATATGCATCATAAAACGGACTTTTTTCGTTTTTATATATCATAGTTGAAATTTTAGTTGTTTTAATTTTAGCTTTTGCAATGCTAAAAAAAATTCTTCACCCCTCTCCCCTCCAACTAAATTTTCGCGATACCTATGAATATGTGGCCGGTTTAAATAAATATAAAACCCGAGAATCGAAATGCAGTTAATATTTTTAAAATGCTATTCCCTTCGAATAATTCGTCTCTTCTACAGTCAATGATCCATGTTTAAAGTCTGATTGAAGCATTTCAGCAATCCGAATTAATTCAACTCTCCTTTTCATGTGTTATATAATTAAGTTTACAATTTTTATATTTAGCAATGTTTATTCAAAACTTAGTTTCAGAATGACGTTATAATTCTTCAGTATTCCTTCGCTGCTAGAATCTCTCCATTCCGTTACAATACTGATTTATGCTTAAGTTAGTATCGACATTTGTCATGTCAATAGGCATCAGAATAGTACTTGCCAAGTCCAAATTATTTTCTACAAATGTCTAGAACTACACCGAAGAAATAATTATGAAACAACTTTTAAAACGTCTATTTTATTATAATCCATTATTAATATCGCGTGCATTTTTCTGAAAAAAAATATTCATTCTCTAAATCATAATCAATTATTTTGCTTTTGTTTTTCAAAATGCTCTAAAGTGGACACGAGTTTTATGATAAATTGCACGAGTCATATGCATTCTCACTGGGTTATAAAGTAAACACCAATATACTTGAAGAGAACATCATGTGGCTACTGCAATGTTAAGACCCAGTCCCTGGTGGAGAAGAATCGTAAAACAATGTGCTTTGAAAAGTCACGTTGGGCTAGCCTTGATGTGTCTCACGGGAACTATCAAATAGGGATTTCTTTATTTCATCCAGAACAGCTATAGACTTTGTGATTCAGTCAGTTATCACATTGCAGGACAACCAAAACAGAAAAAAAAGTATACATGTTTGCCAAAATAATCCAACATAGTCATTGTCTACGGCATTAAAAGTAGTCGAAGACTTTTCTCTGAAACAATAATACATCCACACTCTGAATACAGAAACTGCCATTTATTGCTATATCACAGAGAGAAGAAAAACAACAGCGGACGAAAAGCTCTTTAAAAATCCTTGCTCTAAATGATCCCACGGTGACGAAGGCTGTTGTGCTTTATATTGGGAGTCATACCTCTGTTAGTGTGCAAATCATATAGATGCATTCTAGATTAGTTTCTCCTTATCTGATATACTCATAATTGCCTCTTTTTCGCTTTGATTGCATTCTTCTCCCAGCATTTATAGCGATTGTTAGGTGACTCAGCAATAAATAACTTTCTCTCTGATAGGAAATGCGAAAATAAATAACATCGGAATGACTCGCAAATAAGGCTTCGGTTACTTTTAGCTCAGTATATTCCATGATGAGCGAAGTCATGGGTACTAATTTTTCGCAAAACGTATTTGTAAATAAGTGCACAAGCTTATTAGTCTTGTAATTCTATTTCAATCAGCTACTGATTTTAAATAATAATAGCCAAAAAAATGAGGGTAATTTGGGTTTTTTTGTAAACTATTAAGTGATAAAACGAATTAAAAGAAAACTACTAAGCACTTAGGGGAGTATGTGGATAGCTAATTCAAATCACTCAAAAGCAAGCATTGGAAATCATATAAAAGAGAAAAAAGTTTTTGCTTGTTGCAGGAAAATTTGGACATTACGAATAACGTTTCTCCAGAAATTGATGTTAAGAACTAATATCAGAAGAGGTGAATGATTTTACCGCGCTCCGCGTTGAGTTTTTTAAATCTAAAGGGCATTATTTTGCACATAATAGGCTAAATATCTAGGTCACAAAGACCTAAGGTCTCAGATCTGGAAAATGAAAGGGAATGAAGCTGTTGGGCGACAGGCAGAGAAAAGTCCCCGTCAAGACCATCCAGCATGCTCTTAAAGTGCACCAGATATGACTCATCTACACACGAAGTCATGTCTTAACGTCTCATCCGACGAACGGCGACCTTTTCAATCGGTATCGTCTTCTAGCCGAAACTGATATAGTCCGCTTCTCAACAGTGATAGTAGTCGGGACTCGAAGTGGGAACTGCAGATTATGAATTTGGCAACTATCAACTGAGCCTCACCTCCACTCTCTGCACTTCGAACGTTATATTATAGGATACTATTTATTGAAAGTGCAGGGCGGGGGATGACTTGGTCGGTCGGTAGCGCGGCAGACATTTAATCTGTAATTCCCAGGTCAGAGTCCCAGCTGGGCTAGCGTTGAGATTTATCTGCGCAAAACTCACCGCCCTGTCCACGGTCAGTAGGATCATGTCACGCGCTGGATGGTCTTGCCAGGAGGCTTCCATCTGTCTCCTAATAGCGTTCCAGTGGGTCTCTTTCTCCCAACCTTCTCTGAGCCCCCGGGGTCCTTGTGACCTATCTATTTAGCCCATAATGCAAAAAAAGTGCCGCTCAAAATTAAAACAACTCAACTGAAAGTACACAACTATCCCAAAAGACGAAAACCTGCAATTTATAAAATAAGATATTTCAGAAAGAAATGGGCTTTTAGACAGCAAAATATTCAAACCACTAAAAATCTTTATAACAAAAATCACAATAAACATGTTTTTTCAAGAACACAGTAATCCCTCTGAAACCTCGGATTCCTGAACTGCGGTTTTGTGTATCCGTTGTTGATCAATGCTCCAATAATTTTACCAACCGCGATATGCAAGTTCTAGTTATCCGCAGTTGCTCACGAAACGAGGCTAATTTTAACACTCTGCAACATTATACTCAGAGCAATATGTAAGTGAGTACTTATGTTTTCAGAAGGCGAAAGGGTCTCTAGTACAATAGATCGCATTAATCCAGATCTCTTTAATCTGAAATTCCGCTGTATACAGATAGGAAAATGGAGCAAGTCCAATATTTTAAAAAGAAAGACGTAAATATTTTCGGATTTTTTTTTCATGAAATTTCAATACGATTCGTATAATTTAAAAAAAACATAACACATTGGTGGATTATAGGGAAAAGGACCGAGGGTAGGATGGGGAATAAAGACCCCTAAAGCCCATTGAGATGTGGAATAAAGACTCCTAAAGCCCATTGAGATGTGGAATAAAGACTCTTAAAGCCCATTGATATGTGGAATAAAGACTCCTAAAGTCCATTGAGATGTGGAATAAAGACTTCTAAAGCCATTTGAGACCCACATCCAACAGCTGGCCGGTGATGCTCAAATTCAAAATGATTCTCTCACTACTTTCATTGCACAATTTGATACAACATTTTTTTTTGTATTTCACTTCAAATTTTTCAATAAATCAAGAAAAACTTAGAGAAAAAATGTAATAGGAATACATATAATTTTCACATATGTCCTGTTCTCTTAAGTATGGAATATTCATTTTTTTTTGCTGTGAAAGTTTATTAGAGGATTTGAGCAATGTCGTTCAAGCATTACTTCTCTTAACTCCAACATTTATTTACGCTCAGGCGTTTACGAATCACGAATTAAATAAGGAATGTAAACGAAAAGTTGACGAGGGACTATTGCATTTATTCAAAGCAAAACTGTCGTAGCTGAAACATTTAATGTAACTCTGTATTAATAAATCAGCTGAAAAGTCGGGGGTGTTCTTAGGCATTGGCCTTTTCTTACAAATTATTCATTGTCCGACCTTGTTTCTAAACAAAGGTGAAAATAACCTTGTTTTTATCTGCCTTTGGATTTGGCATTTTGGTTCGTCTCTGCATTTCGCTATATTGATTGTATGGGGAGTTCACCATTGCTAACGTGATTAAAACTCAAACTTATTATTATTAAAAAAGGAAGAAGATACTTCCCTACCGAAAGGACGGTTGGGTTGTTTTACCTCTGAGCGGCACTGTTTTGTACACCATGGGCTAAATGGCCAGGTCACATGGACCCCGAAGGCTCAGAGAAGATTGGGGGAGGGGACCCGCTGGAACAGCTGTTGGGAGACAGATGGTAGCCTCCCGTCAAGGCCATCCAGCGTGTTCTTTAAGGTGCACAGGGTATGGCTCTTCCACACACGGGACCACGGCTTAACGTCCCATCCGACGGACGGCGGCCTTCCCAAGCTCATCGGTGTCTCCTACTGACCGTGGGCAGGGCGGTGATTTTTGCGGAGATAAATCTCAACGCTGATCCAGTTGGGACTCGAACCTGGGAACTGCAGATTACAAGCCTGGCCCGCTACCGACTGAGCCCCCCCCCCCCCCCCCCCCCAAAGGACGGAGATAACCTAGAAGCGGTATTAGGATTGTTCTGGTTTCTCATACAAACACTTATAGAATGACAGATACGCTAACGGCTAGACCAGGTAGGCCTGACTGTTATTATCAAACTAATCGTTTATTATAATGTGTAAGAGTAAATTTCTGAAGTTTCTATAATAGCTTTTAATTTTTGTCAAATGTGGAAGAAGTATTAGCACAAAAAGTATTATTCATGCGGTTAATGTTTAAGCTTTCATTAACCTTTTAAAGGTTATCGAATATTGTCGAAAATCAATAACTATTTTATGTATATCTTTAAACTTTAACTGGAGATGTAGCTTCAGTTGAAATTGATGAGGACAATGAGACTGCGCAGTTTATGATTCGACCATTCTCATAGCTCATAGGGGAATAACCTATCAGTCACCTATTAATCAACCTGTAATTCATGATAACAGAAACTTCAACTGTGAAGTCCCACAGTCTCTCCAGTTGCCACCCATGCAATGCCTCTTCTTTTCATCAATCAAAACATTTCTAATCCTCAAACATCAGAATGCTAATATAAATATTTGAAAATTATAATATAAGACGTGCCTTTGTTACCCAGCTGTTAAGCACAGAATATGCGACTCCTTCAAATTTCGAGTGTGTATTGTATCAAAATGCCATCTTTGCATTTTCGATCTCACAGTGCGATCTTCAAATATTCAATCATTTCCAAATGAGATTTTCGAATGTTATCCCAATACGACATTCCAATTTTGAATCATATTGTAATGAGATCCATCACAATGCAACTTTTGAATTCTGAATGATATCGCAGTACGACCTTCGAATCATGAATGACATCACAATGGAACCGCACATGCAAGTTTTAGTCGACATCAAAAGGCGGAACTGACAACAAATGTGTTGAACAACTATCATTTAATCCTTGACTGCTCTTACACGAAAAATACAATAACTTTGATTAGCTATGCACGCTCTCACACACTTTTTCGTGACATCCGGAAATGATACGTAATATTGCTTCACCACAGATTGGCGTCACGAACTGCATATTAAGCTGTGTGCTTAACCTTCACCTCGTAAGGTCAGAACCAGTTGACATCGGTAAAATTAAACGCATCAACATTTATCGTATGTCATAAGGCGGTCCCAAGCTATCTACGTGATCAAAACTGACTGGCCAAACAACTGCAGATTGGCTTTACGTTTAAATTATCCTATTTGAGAATGTGAAGTCAATTGCATATAAAAAAAAATAAATACCCCCTCAAGCAGCTGCTTGCCACAGAGGTCTGAAAGGAGCCTGTCAGTTTTTATGCCATAGTAGGAGATCTGAGAGTATGGCAGGACCTTAGCAGAAAAACGACACACATCCATGCCTAATCCGGGGCTCGAACCCAAAAAAGAAAAAAATGTTTAGATAAAAATGCTGGACTCCATAAGACAATTATTGTAGTCGAAAAAATATGGATCTATTACTAAAGTTTAAGGTACGCTTAAACTTCCCTTTAAGTATTTAAATCACTCTTGCAAATTCTCTCATAGCCCCTGAAAATGAAAGAGTATATTTACTAAGAGGCACAAAATTTCATTTACACTGCACGACTTTGAAATTGCCCCACCCAGAAGGAGGGAGTGTATATAGGTGAAATGGAGCACACACATAGCAATACATATTGACATACCATGATTTGATTTGCAGCCTCTTACAGCAGTTAGAAGATGAGATAATGCAGCACAATATGACTGCCTCAGTAGGTGGTTGCACCGACGTGAACGGCAATACAGGTAGCATACGGCGTGGCATGGAGTCATACAGTCGACGGATATGATCCTGAGGAAATGCACACCAAGTAGCGTTGACTTATTCCCATAATTCATAGAGATTCCACACCGCCTGGAGAGAGGATTGCACACGTCGTCCAATATGGTTCCACAGATTTTCTATTGGGGTTAAATCTGGAGATCGTGCTGGCCATGGCAAACTTGAACATGTTGAAAACAATGTCTGGAAAACCTAGTAGTGTGTACACAAGCGTTGTCATACTGGAAAGATGACAACGCTTGTGAATCAGATAATGTCTGGCCCCTATCGGTCTGTAAGATATGGGTCAGACAGCGAAACCCACGATGATTCAAGGCTGGTGGTCCTTTGCAATTTGTCTGGGTGCTTGTTTTGCCGGAATTTTCATATTTCCGAAACACTTTTGAAACTGTTGTACGAGAAAATTCAAGTCCGCTGACAATTTGGGAGATCGAGTGTCCATTCGTCGGGCACCTACGATCTGTCCTCTGTCAAATGCATCTATATCCCGCGCCTTTCTCATTACGTTTCTCACGACGAATTCTTGGGGAAGCCAAAGCTGACAGCTATATATGACCAGAGTTTCAGCCACGCATGCGCGCAAATGCTGGACTTTCGTTACTGAATTTGGATAACGTCTCCTATCCCTAATTCAATGGCACTTCAGTGCATATTTAAGGGCCTAATTTCTAAAATTTTAAATTAAGTAATAGATTTAAACCGTAATTTTCAATTTTAACACTTCTTGTTGAACATTGTGGTAAACCAAAATATTATTTCAATTGTCCCCATACTCAAAAAATATTGCAATGAACAGGACCATTATTCAGGTATGAGATATAAGAGAGCTGATCCATTTTTGCAGCTTTTCTACCCAACTCTGACGATCTCAAAGCTAAAATGCAAACTATTTTTCTAAAATACATTAACTATTACATTAATCTCATATTGTGCTGCATATATCTATCATCGTTTCCACGTGCCACGTGCTTTCTCAAGGGAAGTAGGAATCTAAAAATCACTTGCCTTTTCCACAATTCGGATTCGAGCAGAGTGTTCCACAAAGAAATGTAAATTAAACATTAAAATGTTCGAAAATTTTTTAAATTGTCAAAAAAATTGATCCATTAAAAAGCAGAATTTCTTAACTTCAAACCGATCTTTTGCATCTCGTGTGTAAAATCAATTTCATCATTTTCCTTTCTTTTATTCAACATTTGGCTAAAATCTTGCCGGGCATCCTTGGGTTTTTTTTTTATCTGTATTTTTTTTACATTCAACAAAAATTTCTGGCTCATATTCTACTACCTATTTTAGGAACCTAAAATACCTCAATTGGAAACAACCACATTTTTAAAACTATCCATTTACTATTTTGGATTAATGGGTTTTATAAAGACTTAACGAAAATATATATTAAGAAGCCTATTTACTTCCAGTCCGAAGCCTTTGAATTTTATTTTTATCAGTTGCTATTTTCATCATAAACTCTTCTTCTTTTATATCATGACTTCGGCTGTTGAGATCTTGAATGTTGTAATAAAAAGTCCAGTACTTCTACGACATACTTTAAAGCAAAATATTTATAACCTTATGAATATTTGTGCTTGAGTAAAGGGAAAGGGTTGGATTGGGTTATTTTACCTCTGAGCGGCACTTTTTTGCACACCATGGGCTAAATGGCCAGGTCACATGGACCCCGAAGGCTCAGAGAAGATTGGGGTAGGGGACCTGCTGGAACAGCTGTTGGGAGACAGACAGACAGCCTCCCGTCAAGGCCATCCAGCGTGTTCTTTAACGTGCAAAGGGTATGGCTTTCTCACACACGGGACCACTGCTTAACGTCCCGTCCGACGGACGGCGGCCTTCCCAAGCTCATCGGTGTCCCATACTGACCGTGGGCAGGGCGGGGAGTTTTGCGGAGATAAATCTCAATGCTGAGCCAGCTGGGACTCGAACCTGGGAACTACAGATTACGAGCCTGGCGCGCTACCGACTGAGCCACCCCCGCCCCATAAAGGGAAAGAATATTAATAATTTTTTATTGTTTAAATATTCAACTTCGTTGTTACATTAAATTTAATATTTTGAAAGCAGTATTAAATAGAAATTCGAAACGAATCCTGAATAAGTAATTGTAGTATAAATAAACCACACAATTGCAATATTCCTGTTTCGTTAAGTTTCTCAGCATATATAAATGGCCTTGACATCGTATGATAATTCAAATGTAAGATGATATTACTTAAATTTGAATAATTTTTTTAGCATTACAAAGCAGAATTGAGACCTAGTGAATAAATGACGGACCCTTTGGTAGTTTAGTAGTTAGAACACCCTGGCATGAATATGGAGAGACGTAAGGTCGAGAGACCCACGAATCGGCAAAATTCATTTTTTCCCCACAAAATTATTTATAATAATTTTATACTTATTTCTAAAGAGAAACTGTACGATTTTTGTTTTTAATTGTTTGGTCCTTTTTACTGCGCTTACATTTTTTTTAAATGTTAGAAAAATATCTGTCATCTGCTGTTTGAAAGGAAAATATAAATCTTAATATGTTTATTGTGAAGTTGTTTTAATGAGACATTTTATTTCTTTAGGTGAGACTTTTTCTCGTGACCACTGAGAAATATATATATTTTTTAACTTTTCGTTAATTAACTAGTTCCGTTAATAGTAGTTCGTTAATTAACTAGTTTCAGCAACACAATTTTCATTTAAAAACTCCTAATTAATATCATGATAATAAAAGCCGAATGAATCATGATTCGAAATAAAAATCGAAGATCAACAAGCACTGTCACAACGAAGTGGAAGAAATGAAAAATGTCATTGAACTGTTAAACACTGAAAAACGGTGTAAAGTTTGCGATGCCTTAGAGGAAACTTTTCATTATTTAATAAAACTGAAGTTCTCATGCGAAATAATTTTGAATTATTTACTACAAATTACTATGTATAAGCATAGGCAAGAATAGAAAATTTATACTATTTTGTTGAATTTTTCAACATTGAATTAATAATTCTCCCTCCATATACGTTATATTCAGAGCTACATATAATGTTCATGCTTAAAAGGAATATTAAAATATAGACATTAGAAAACGTAGAAAAAAGAAATTTGATTTATTTAGCGAATGCTGTCAAATGATAAAACAGATAAGTTTTGTTCTGTGCGTTATAGCTCAATATTATGTAAAATTAAAAATTACTAATTCTGTGAACATTACATAAAGAAATGGTGAAATTTTCGTCTTTTCTCGTGTAACTTTTTTGCCTTATTAAACGTTCATTATTTATTAAAGTTTTCACATATTAAAATATTTTATAAAAAAAATATACTAGATACGGTTCAAAATGCATATTATTAGTAAAGTAACATATATTTTTATATTTTTTCAATCTCAAAAGAAATTTCAGACCTCTTATTTGTTTAGTTGGCTCATGCAACTGATAGCACGTTCTAGAATTAGTTTCTCATTTATTACACGTTTAGAAGAAATTAATAATTTATAGGCGAAGATAAAAAAACGTCAAAAGAACTTAAAAATATGTAAGCTCTATTTAAAGTTTCATTGCTTTTCGACGGAGGGTAGTTTTACTTTTTTAGTAATTAAATATTTAATAATGTTAAATAAATTTATCGAGATGATGTATTCATTGCCTACCGATGAGGAAAGTGCAAAGGTACTCACCTTGAAGTATAATTGCTATCATCTTCAATCCCGGACGTACTTATTTTCTACGAGCCCAATGTCCTGAGTGGACCTGTAGGTGCAATTGAAGTGGATTGTGGTACTCCTGTGAGGATCCTTCGGCCAAGCAAACCTCATACAGCAACAAAACACACTTTGAATTGTCTCTTTGAAGGCTTCCCTGAATTCCCTATTGAAGTAAGCGTATATGATGGGGTTTAAGGAAGAGTTGAAATACCCTATCCAGAAGAGTACTTCGACCACAATGTCTGGGCAGGGACAGTTATCCCCACACATACTAATAGACACATACCACAGAAAGAAGGGCAACCAGCACATTATGAAAGCTCCCATGATAATGCCAAGTGTTTTGGCAGCTTTGTGCTCCCGTTTCATTTTGTTAATTGTTCTCTTGGTTGGAGTTGAGTGCCCGCTCTCGGAATCATCTGCGTGTGAATTTCGATGGTGAGGAGCATGTACTACCATCTGTGCAGTGGTATCGGTGCTACTGCGAGGGTAGTGAGGTATCCCAGTGCCCATCTGGGTCTTGCAGATCATTTTTTCTTGCCTCGTGGCCTCCTGATAGATCTTGAAATATGTAAACAACATGATGAAGCAAGGGATCCAGAAGGACACACTTGACGATATTATTGCGTAAGGTTTGTTAACAACAAATCCACAGACGTCAGGATTCAGTTCTCTTTGCGACAGATGCAAATCTGTAGTGTACCATCCCAGGAAGATGGGGATGAAACTAATGAGTCCCGCTGAGACCCAAACACACGTGAGCATGATAGCCACCGTCTTCCCAGTTATCTTCGTAGGATACTCCAAGGGTTTTATGATGGCATAGTAACGATCAACACTGATGCAACACAAGTGCATGATGGACGCGGTGGAGAACAGTACATCACAACTATTCCAAAAATCGCAGACAGTCTGATTAAACAACCACTTCCCGGAGATGCTGTGGCTGGCATTGAAAGTCATGGCGAACAGAGCTACGAGAATATCAGCAAATGCCAGTGAGACTATGAAGTAATTAGTTGTGATGCGAAGTTTGTGGTGACGGAAAACGCTCACTATTATCAATAAGTTACCAAACACAGCACTGAACATAATTAGGCAAAGTATGAAAGATTTGAGGACCACTTGGACGATTTCATCCCAGTCCTCCTTCTCGGCGGCCATGTCAACGGGAATTGTTCCATTCCCGCCGCTGCCTCCTCCGACAACGCCGTAGTGGAGCGTCTCGTTACCGGGCATTCGAGAGTAGTCCCTGCCGTTCCCCACGTCAGTCATCGCCGAAGCTGAAGGCGAGTCCGTATCCGTTTACCACGCATCTGTCCGTCCAACGATCGCGTGACTTACGCGTGGGCATAATGCACCCGACACCCACAGAAGTAGCCAGTGCGTCCCACACGACGGCGATGCACGAGCAATGTCACAACAAAAGCACAACAAGAGGCTTAGGGAGCCAGTGTCAGAATGCGGCTCTTCCCCGTTTCTCCCGATCCACCGGACTGCCACCGCCGGCACTCAGCCACGTGAAACAGCCGTGGCCTCTGCTGACTCTGCCAGCTGAGCTCGAGATTCTCGCGCCAGGCTCGCGGCACCGCGAGACTGCCAGTCGCGCCAAATCGAAGAGACCTTGGGATGTGCGAGACAGGTGGCTGTGTAGCTGTGACTTGCTGCTGATTTTTTCCCTTGGCTTTCGGAGCTAGAGCAGCGTAATGGACATTCAGCAGGCCGTATGAAGTTAAGCTTTGGGGAATTTAGCGGATGCGCACAGCTGACTGATGAGAAGGACAATCACGAAATTGCCATATTTGGATGTCGTAATTTATGAATACGCATTTGGGAGCTTTTCCATTTGCTTTTCTATGTAGTATAGATGGGCTTAAGAAAGTTACTCACTTTTAAATTCATATTTGTCTCTTCCTCTAAAGTTTTAATAAGAGTTAATATAATATTAATATAAATAGCAATTATAATGCTTCAAATGTGATTTTTTGTATAATAATTTTGAGAGTCAGCAGAGGAAAATTTACTTTGAAATATTTTCGAAACTATGTGAATGAAAACTTATTTCCATCCTATTTCCTCCCCCCACACACTCACTTAATGACGAGTTACAC
Source organism: Ryuthela nishihirai (assembly GCA_038380435.1). NCBI lineage: Eukaryota > Metazoa > Arthropoda > Arachnida > Araneae > Heptathelidae > Ryuthela > Ryuthela nishihirai. Next base: position 50,897,935 of record JAWZYU010000001.1, on the reverse strand, counting down.
TTCTCATGCATTTGTCCAATGTGAGCAGAGGGAATGAGAAATAATGCGCTGCAACTATTACTAAATGAATATTAATCCCCATTTGTTTCTACCATAATTTCAAAAGCGATACGATGGACCTTCCGAAAACTTTTCTGTTAATGTTTCCTCTTTCCAATGTTCTTTAGCAAAAGAAGCTCTATGGAATAAATTTTTATTCAGATGTTTTCAATTCTTAACGTTTTGATAAAGTCTTTAAAATTTACTTAGGCAAATAATTTTTGCAAATCACTTCGTTTCCCTGGAGAAGTCTGGGAATGTTAGCTTAACATTTTTCAAATATGTAAATATATCCCTCTTTCTTTTGTGGCATTTAAAATCGGAGAATTTTGGGTTCTTTGAAAGCCCGCCAATTGGTAAACTTTGGAGGCAATTTTGAATATTTAATTTTTATGGATATTATTTCCTTGCATTGTTAATACCTCTTCATAGGTGTTATTTTCACATGTCATATCAGTGGTGTCAAGCTCCACAAATATGAGGACCAAACTCATCGATACCAGTTGAGAGTATGGTGTGCAAAAAAGTACCGCTCAGAGGTAAAACAACCCAACCCAGTTGAGAGTGCGGCCAAGTTGTTTCTTATTTTTGTATATGAAACGACTCAGCTGGTTGAACGGCAGTGAAACGACTCAACTAGTTGAACAGCAGTGGAAACCAGCTGGTCCAACGACTCAGCTGGTTTCCACTGCTGTGTTGCTTCAGGGTTTCTTGGCAACATGCTTCATGTGATGTAATAGCAGTGGTGTATCCAGGATTTTGTAATGGGGGAGGTTTTCACTTACCGAATGACCATCAGTTGCACAGAAATGGGCGTAGCACTTTAAATATGCTCATGATAAAAAAAAAGATTATTCGCATTTTTTTAAAAAAATATGTTAGTTGTCAGGTTTTGAGTGAGGGGATTTGACACCCCCCCCCAAAAAAAAATAAAACCACACCCGTAGATACACCCTTTTGTAACAGTGCTACGGGATTGGAATGAACATGATATTAAAACTTTGTAACTAGATTAAATTAATCTCTATAGATGAAACGATTAAGAACTTGTGCCTTCATGCTAGAAGTACTTCAGAACCATGCTTTAAGTGACGCATCTTTAATCGCCGCGGGGGCAGATTTAAATTACTGCTCCGTGTTTTTAAAATTATAGCTTCGTATTTTAAAAGTATGCAGGAGTATGCTGGTTAAAATCTCTTGGGTCGGTGTATGTTACTCTGAGTACAGTACCCTTTTAAGTCTATATTTTAACTATTACGGCAGCGTGAGCATTTCGCATATATCAGTGACTGTTTGTTAATTAGCGCACTTACGTAATAGCTAAAGTGATTACACGAAAGTGGTTTCAGGTTCGAGCCAGGCTTTTATTATCAGGACCTGAGAGACAAATATTTAAGAAGACACAGGGGTTTAGAAAAACGCTTAAATAAGAAACAAAACTTTTTGCAGAGTTTTTTTCATTTGCTGGATATTTTTACACATTTTAACCAAAATCTAGCCGTAAATAAAAAAGTAACAAGGAAAAATATTGGATGGAAGTCAAACCTTCACTCTTTAGCTACAACTCTTGCAAATTTGAAAGAGTAACCATTAATAAAGCTTCCCCAAATTAGATTTCCATTTGGTTTTTCCTTCAGAGTTTTTGATAAGTAAACCCAGGTCATATTCCACTAGCCAACGCCGTATTCCAGTTACATTCAAAAATGGAGAAATTCTCAGTGAAAAATATATAGTTGAATACTTTCTTACATGTGTAAAAATGCTTCAATTCCCAAATCAGTTTCTGATCTCAACATTGTTCACGCCATGAAACTAAAAGACTGAAGATCAGCTTTCGTAAATGGAAAAGTGAATCATTGATGAGAATCATTCATCATCATGTTATATCGGTAATTCCTGTGGGAGTGGGAGGAAATAATATTTTGCGGCTTGTGGCGGAAATGTGGGATGTCATCGGCGGCAGAAATTGTCGGTTTCCCTGTGGTCCTGCATCTAGTTGAGCGATCGGTCCTGAATTTTGTAGGGTGGATGTTCCTACCCACAAAACCATATTATTCTGAATATATCCAGAGAATATCTAATATTACTACTGGATATCTTACAGTCATCTTAGATATATGATGGATATTTTCTGGATGTTGTGTGGGTAGTTGCCGTGGATCGGGAGTGATCTCTCCTAAGTGTCCGAAATTTCTGAGGGGCTGCCGTCGCTTTCCTTATGAATGGAGCAGTATGTTATTGATGGTAGTTGTGACTGGAGTAGTACATTAACGGTGGAAAGCTATGAATGAACTTATCGATGGGAAGAGTTATCAATATACATGTTTCGCGCCAATTGGCGCGAAAGTAAGTTCTTATGTTGAAGCACAATATGGCACTCAGTCACTGGAATGCCATACTGTGAGTAAGGCAGATTTTTTAGAATAATTCCTTTTGGGGTTTTTAACCATTTTGATGTCAACATGCAAAGCTCTGGTGCTACGCAATAACAGAACTAATATAGCTGTCGATATATATTATCAACATGAAATCAACAGTTGAAAAATAATATATGCATTCACACAAAATCCTCATGCAACCATGGGCTACGGAGGTCCTACCAGACTGTATAATTTTGCTCTCCACACCTGTCTGTCCTGAGCTACAGCTGCTGCATTTGGCAACTGCAGAGCAATTATAGCAAGGACCTGTTTGACATTGTCTGTCCAATGCATTCTAGGTCTCCCCTTTTCTTGAAGCTTTTAGGCACACTACTCATAACCTTGTTTGTCAATCTTCAGCTATGGATGCGGGCAACATGGCCAAACCAACGCAGTCTCTCTTTGCACAAAATGCTGCCCAAAGGCGGTTGCCGACTCCTTTACCTAACATCATCATTACTTACCACAGTTGAACCGCCTAATGCCCAAGATACTGGGTAAGCATCTAGAATCAAAGGCATCAAGTTTTTTGTTATCCTGCTTACAAAGGATCCATGTTTCGCTACCATAACTAACCTTAGAAAGAACCAAACTATTATACAGCCTAATTTCAGTAATTAGATGTATACGCCTATTTTTCCCCACTCTCCATATATTCTTAGAAGTCCCAGCAACAATTCCTATTCTTCTATTTATATCTGTGTGCAGGAGAGCAGAACTGCTGCATATCACCAGTATCTGTTACATAGCTCCAAAGATAATTAAGCTGAGATACTTGCTCAAGAGTGCAACCATTCAAAGCAACTGAAGCACCATCTGCGTAACCAATTTTCATCACTTTAGTTTTCTCTCTGTTTATCACCAAACCTAATCTATTACCAGTTTCATCAACAACTCTAATGAACGAATTCAACTCATGAACGTCATTAGCCAGCAGGGCCAAATCATCTGCATGCTCTAAATCAGACATTTTGAAATCTCTAGACAATATGAGGACGAAATTTCCCCTTGCAAAAGAAATCTGCATAACATATTCAATAACCAAACTGAAGAGAAAAGGATATAAAATGAACCATTGTCGAACACCAGCAATGCTAAACCAATTGCTACAAGCCTTACCAACTCTCACACACGACTCAGTGTTATTATAGAGAGCTCTCATTACACTAACTAACTTATCAGGTATTCCATATAATCTAACAATCAACCACAAATTATGTCAATCAACAGAGTCAAAAGCCTTTTTGAAATATATAAATCTAGTAACCACAGATTTCTGAAACTCTGAATATTTTTCAAGAATTGACTAAGTGAAAACATTTGATCAATACATCCCCTACCACTTCTGAATCCACACTGTTCACCACGCAGTTGTCCATCAACCAAATTTTTAATTCGATTAAATATAATCAGGCAAATAACTTTATCGGGAACAGAAACTAAACTAATTTCCCTATAATTATCTCAAGAACTGCATCATTTTTTTAAAAATAGGGATAATAATAAAAAAAATAAATAAATACCCCCTCAAGCAGCTGCTTGCCACAGAAGTCTGACAGGAGCCTGTCAGTTTATATGCCAGAGTAGAAGGTCTGTGACGATGGCAGGACCTCAGCAGAAAAAACGACACGAACAGCCATGCCTTAACTACGGGGCTCGAACCTAGGTTCCTTAGATCAGCAGCCAAGTGCGGTAACCACTCGGCCACGGGACAGCTCCATGATAACTCGGATAATAATAGCTCTAGTAAAATCTTTAGGAACAAATGCCTTTATCATAATAAATATTCTCAATTTCAGTCAGCCATGTGCCAACACAAGTATCACCACTATAAGCATTAATTATATATCATATTAATAATATACTGTGTATGCAAAATTAATATTATTGGTATATAGTTATATGTATCTGAAACCCAAAGGAAACGGGTGGGGTCAGTTTCGTCTGTGTCCCACCAAGTTCATAGGCTGATATTCCCAAGAGAGAAATCCATGAGAGAAAGTTTCCATCTGTCTTCTAAGCTGTGTAGTGAATCACATTCCCTAATTCAGTCCTGGACCTTCGGGATCTCTGTGACTTTATTTAGCCGAGAATATATAGCTCTGATCAATAAGAACCAAAACTCCGTGAAAACAGCTTACCTAGCAAGAAAATAAATTATTTTCTCCCATGGCTTGAAACCATATTAAGTTTTGAAAATATGGGAAAAAACATTCAATAAAAATAATTATAATGTGTCATTTACTGGCAATTTAACCTACAATGCATTTAAAACACTTTGCTTAATTTCGACGCAGAGCTCGCAACATGAAATGTTTCAGAAGCACAAAGGCATAGGTTCCCATTCCTTAAAGCCACCAGAGACAAAAAGGTTAATAATTTAAGCAATTTCGAGACGCCCGCACGCACATTCAATCATCGCCACGCCTTCAGAATTCTTAAGTAAGCTATTTATTGTAAACAATAACACTGTTCCTTTCATTTGCAAACAACGCACAGAAAATAATAACCTTTAAACAACACCACTGGGAATATCTTCCCGTGTTTCATTACATTCAGCAAATAACATTCTCGCCTGATTTTCATTCATTAAATGAAGTCCTCTAATTCAGTCGCGCTCCTATTTCGGTTTTATCCTTGCTGTTGATTAAGTTATACGCATAAGAGTTGACAGAAAAGAAGATTCATGTTTAGCTTTCCTCGCTGGAATAGTTCTGTGATATTACAGAGATTATCTTGAAATGTTTCAATTTGTAAAAAACGTTGTTTTAAACTTAAAGAAATTAGTTCTTCAGAAACGATCGTGACTCAATGTTACAATGATCATTTTATTTCGATCATATGGCTGCGATTTATTAAAAAGGAAACTGAATGAAAGCAATATCTAAATAAGAAAAAGCAGTTCCATCGACGACACTTAGCGTTAGCAAACCATATGACACGAGTAAGCCTCCTAGGGTATCATTGCGCAAATAAAGCGAGATCATTAATCGGGGTTTGTTTCTTCCTCTTTTGGCGCACGTCGAAAGGTAAGTTATAGTGCCATTAATAGAAATGCATTTTGAGTTGCTGGAATTTTTAATTATTGGGCTGTAATAAAAGTGATAAAAGTAATTATGGGAAACTTTGACAAATTAAAAATTACTTTATTAATATCCTGTTTTATGTTATTGAATAATTTTTTGCATTTAAAATAAAATAAGCGTGCATTTGTTTTATTTTAGAGCTTTTTAGGATATTTAATACTTTTTGAAGATGATTTTGCTACACATAGCATAAAATTAATAGTATCATGACAAAAATCACCCGAAAATGTATCTTTAAATAAGTGTCCTATATTTTCCCGAAGAAAATAATCACCGTACATATAGAGTTTAATCACCCTATACCTACAGTGGTAGCATTTCCACAACGTTAAATCTCATAAAACAGTGTCCCTGCCTTTCGGAAACGAAGCAATTTCCACACAAATAACATACGAACTTTACATATTTATTTGGCGTAAAAAATATATATTTAAATATTAAAATTCCACGGCTGTTATTGGTTTTTTAAAAGACAGCATTTAATTTACTATTCTGTAATATTCTGATATAATCAAAATAAATAAATTATTTTACTTCATATTCTTTTTAAATTGCATGGATCGTAGCAGTCTGTTACACGATAACTATACGTAAAACTAGTTCCATTTCTAATCGTTGGAGGTGCATTTAATTTCCAAAAATTGAGGGAGTTAACACTGTAACTTTTACTCTGCAAATCGAGCGAATGCATGTTAGCAGGTTCAGGTTAGAGTGGAGTGCCTAATCCTGAAATTAGCCTCTTAACTTGTTTGGGGTTCCCTATTCTAGTCCGAAAGTATAGAGGAAAAATAAACTAGAGACAATTGGTGTTACCTCTAGAAAAATTCTCAAGGCCTTTAAAGTAAAGAAAAGTAAAAATCAGGATAAAAAAACATTGCATATAGAATTACAGTTTGCAGAAAATGCAAACGTTCTTGAAGTAATCTAGAAGATGACGAAAGCACATGCGTTGAGCACATCTGTTCTTCTGGCTACCAAGGATGGATGAAATGGAGGAGTTGGTAATTCCGATAGAGCTGAGCTTCTGAAACAATTCATATCGGCGTGCAGTTGATGAGGATATGGGAAACTGTGCTACGCAAGTCGCAGCTAGAGCAATCGCAACTGCTGTTTTTTCCTAAGGTGTGCAGTGTAGAGAGACTATATGCAATTCCAACACGAAGGCAATGAAGAAGTCGTTCCTCGGATCTGGAAAACCTCTGAAGTTAATGGATGGGAGATTGGGATCTATAAGGAAGTCGAAGGAGGAGCATCCAGATTTTTGCTATCACTAGGCTAGACGAAGTTGCTGGATGACTTCTGAGGCAAAAACATTACACTCATTTAAGGAAAGCTGATAATTTATGCAATGGTTCTCTATGTTGTGGGCCTCCTTAGCAGTCAGGTCTGGTTGCTCGTTGCTTAGAATACCAAAACGGGAAAGAATCCACTGGAAGGGGATCGCATGCGAGGACACGTCTGTTTCTTGTACTTCCGTGGTAGAAATTTTCAGCTGCCTGTAATTCTGCAGATGCTTGATTGATTGGTCCCAGATTTGGTATGCTGGTTCCCTCTGAATGGTTCTATGTTGGGTTAAGTGATCAGGCTCCTAATTATCGTGGGTCGGGATTAAACCTGTGTCGAGTGTCCGAAATCACTGGAAGCCGTGTCGTCGTCTCGGCTACCTTAAAAGTTATTAAGGGAGCAGTTCGTTATCTTCGGAAGCGTCATACGGGAAAAGTTATGAATGGAGATATATTATATGCCCAGACTTTTCAGACTTTTCACAGGAAATGTAACAAATTATGAAGGGAATGTTTCGTGCCTAATCCGAAAATTGTGAATGTTGTTCATGGAGAAAAGAAGTACGCTTCTCGCCAAACGTTTGGTGGGCTGTAGCAAATATATGTATTACACGTATTTTTTCAAGAAAATTTTAAATGCCCCTAAAAAGATGGGAAAAATTTAATAACGAACGACGTTCTGGTTCGATCCTATTCCCCTTTCATTCGGATGACATGCCTTCCCTCCCTTTTATTTTTTTCTAGATTTGACTCACTACATTCATGTCATTTCATATACGTATATATATATATTGCAATTCAGTGGTGTTCCCAAGGGGCAAGGTTATGATTGTTGTGAATAACAAAAATTTCCTAAGACCGTATCGCTAGATTCACTAGATTCAAATATTCAAAAAACAACCCATTAGAACTTTCTGCGTACCCTAATGTTCATATAATACTCAGTGATTTTGAATTAGATTGGAAACGATCATTGTTGTCATAGCCAGTTCATTTCAAGCTTCCATTAAATCTGACGTTCATCTCTTTAGAAAGTTTTGTTTATTTGTCCAAATTCTGATAGGAAAATCGCAATGCCATTTAGAAACGCATGCAGTTTTGGTATGAATTATGAAATTCATGAAATTAGAGAATAATAATCGATCATATTCTGGGATCATTTTCCACACATTGAGCTAAATGGTTTGTTCACAAGGATTCCAAGGTTTCAGAGAAGGTTGGGGGAACGGGATCCATTGGCCAGCTGCTTGGAGGCAGGTGAAAGCCTTACGTCAAGGCCATCTAGCTTATTAGATAAATATAGAGGAAAAATTGTCATTAGCCGGGAGGGATCTGGACTCACGAGGTCGTGGGTTCAGATCTCACTCGACTAATGACAATTTTTCCTCTATATTTATCTAACAAATTACTACCAGATGTATATCTGAAAGATCCTATTATTTCACCTAGCGTGTTTTTTTAACATGGACAGGATATAGTTCTCTTGAACACGGAAACACGACTTAACCTTCCATCCGACGGAAGGCAACTTTTCTAAGCCTATCGGTGTCTCTTTCTGACCAAGGGGTTTAGGTGGTACGAAAAGTCCTTCTACAGCGTAAAAAATTCTGAAAATAATTTTAACTTCTAATATTTAATACTAAAGCAATTATTTGCACTTTCGTGAATTATTCTTGTATGTCCACTAAATAATATCAGTTGATGATATAAATATTCTACAGTGCGAATAGTAATATTTCAAATCAAGAACACTTAGCCTTTCGAAAAATGCTCGCTATGTGACTCCATTACGAGTGTCCTCCACGAAGTTATGTGGATGGAAACCGTAAAAGCTGAATGTCCTTATGAGAAATTCATTTATATCACCAAGAACCACTCCGCTATTCCATAAGCACAATCTTCATGGAAGTACGAATGCATACTCTTGACCCTATTCGACTGAATACAGAGTCGTCAAACTTCTGTCACGAGAGACGCGTTGTCGTTCACATGCTCGCACATGTAACAATCAAATGAATTTATTTCGAAATTATTCTCGCGCACAGATACGTGACCATCATTTTTTTTATCCTTCGGAGAGCGATTCAATTAAGAAAACAAAAATTGCCTTGTTGGAGGACATTGAAAAAACTCAGCAGCTGAGTTATTAAATATGCGTTATCTGGCAGGGAAATTTAGCAACTTGTGTGAGTACGAAGTGCATGACAGTTTATGAGGGACATAATTTACTATAAGCGTCCTTACTGGCAACTCTCTGATCGTAAATTTTCCCATTACTCTTCGCTTTGTCGTTAAGCCAACAAGACCAATTTTTGCTCTGCTGTGAAGCTTCTTTTAGCATCACTTTTGCTAGAAAATGTGTTACGTGCCAATAGGCTCTGAATAAACAGCTTGTAAACAACAAACCCTTGATTAAAACAAGATAATAATGTAGAGTTTAGATTAACAAAATTTAGTCACACTGTTAAACCTCATGGGAAAATGCTAATATATTTTTTCATTTGTGAAAAACCTGTATTGATCAAGCCTTCAAAAGTGATCCCAGTTATAAGCCAGTTATAAAGTGTGTGTTCAAAAGTGATCCCAGTTATAAGCAAAGTAAGATAATATTGCCCGTAAACTATACCAGAAACATTTATTTTTACCTATATATTATTACTAGCAGAAAGCCCGTCGAAATCGGACTGGAGAAAGCTGAAAAGTTCGAAATAGCGAAAGAAAGATGATGAAGAAAAATTGCTTTCAGGTTTCGAAATCGTATTCTGTTATAGAATGGAGGATGGTAGGAACATGATGTTTTAATGCGACGAATTTTCTATTTGAATTCAACTGGTACCTTTACACCACCTCTCTAAGCCCAAAGAAGTGGAAAAATAACAGTCGGGTTTATCACAGGTAAAGAGTGAAATATTTCTAACGCAATACGGAATGGCAAATGGAAAATCGTTAGGAGAAATTTGGGATCGAACGGTGAAGTATTTTGGCGATTTTCGGTTGGTCAAAATTTCAAGGCACCTGAACTCTTTACTTCTATTGGCATCGTCAAATTCTACATTGGAGGAAGTCTTCCAGTGTAGATGGTTTCAGCCTTTAGTGGTGGGGGAACGGGTCTTGCTCCATGCCTGAGATTAGGAGACTGTTTCATATTGCCGACATTCCCTCTCTCAGTAAACATAGTTTCTTTAAACATTCCACTAACCATTTTCTCTCCATAGGTAGTTTGGAATGTGAGGACTCTGCACAGAGCTTATTCTCTTGATGTCCTCACACAAGAATTCCAACTTTACAATTTAGATATTCTCGGCTTGCAAGAGACCAAATGGGCAGATGGAGGTCAGATTCTTAAAATAATTTTAAATTTCTCTTTTCAGGGAGGGAAGATAACAAGTATCACCAAGTTGTAGGTCTGTTTCTCAGCAGACACGCCAGTGATGATCTTCTAGGATATGACTACATTAATGAAAGGTTTTTTTACAGCAAAATTTCAGGCAAGCATTAAAGACTTGAATGTTATCTGATATTGTGGATGAGAAGGATAGGTTTTTACGGACGACTTCAGGATATTTTGAATTCTGTCAAGAAAGGAGATATTACCTTGTCCTAGGTGACTTCAATGCTAAAGTTGGTACTGACTCTGACCTTTGGAGAGGGATGATAGGCCCTTTTGGTATTAGCTGCAATGGCAATGGGCAACGTCTCCTACAGGTAAGTAAACGCAATGGTTTCAGAATAACTAACACTTATTACAAACACCGCAACATACATAAGTACACATGGGTTTCACCCGATGGGCTGCATAAGAATATGATTGATTATATATTAATTAACAGCAAATGGGCTAGATCTGTCAGGAATACCAGGGCATATAGGGGAGCTGAAATTGGATCTGATCATTTTCTTGTGAAAAGTGTCTTGCAACTAAAAACTTAAGAAGTGTTGTACTAAGGTTAAAACATTTGCCTTTTATTCTGAAGCTCTGAAAGACCCAGTTATAGCTAAAGTTTACCACTATAGATTACTTAGTCATTATGACAGTAGTGGTTTACTTACTACTGAAGTTGAGGAAGAATAAGACCTTTTAAACAGGCTTTTTTGGAAATTAACAGTACTCTTTTAGGGAAAAAGGAGCAGAGGAAGCAGAATTATTTGAGTGATAAGGCACCTGAGCTTATTTCAGAAAGAAAGAACTGCCGGAATGTCCTTTATCAATACCTTACTGGTCCTAATAGAAAATATTACAGAGAACTTAATAAACGTGTGAAGGATCAGTTAGCTGCTGATAAGAATCTTTGTCTTGATGGCTTGGCTGACAAAGCCCAGAAAGCAGTTAGATAGCACAACAGCAGAGAGCTGTACCAGATAATAAATTTTTTGTGTGGTAGAAAATGGATAAGTATACAGGGATTGAAGGATAAACAAGGTAAGGTTATAGAAGATGAGGATTCTCTCATGGCTACGTGAGCTGAGCATTTCAGTTATGTTAAAAACAATGATGATGAGTATTCAGGGATGTTAAAATTATATAACAATAATGTGGTTAGTTCTACTCCCATTGTTTGTAATGATGATAGATGCATTACTGGCTTTAATGTTGGACCTATAACACAGTCGGAAATTATTTTGGCTATTTCTAAACTTAAAATACATGAAACCAAATTGATAGATAGTACTACGGAAATATTTAGAGCTGGGAATGTTCGGTTGCCGCATGGGTGACTGAAATTTTGAATATCTTTTATGATAAAGTAATGGTTCCTAAGGATTTTACCAGAGCTATTTATTACCCATATTTTTAAAAAAAGTTGATCAGGAGTTCTTATGATAATTATAGGGATATCAGCTTACTTTCTGTTCATGGAAAGTTCTTTGCATGATTGTGCTTAATAGAATTAAGAATCTGGTTACAGTCAATTGCGTGATGAACAATATGGATTCAGAAATGGTAGGGGATGTGCAGATCAAATATTTTCACTCAGGCAGATTCTTGAGAAATATTTAGAGTTTCAGAAACCTTGGTTGCTAGCTTGTTGATTTCAAAATGGCTTTCGACTGTGTTAATCGTCATAATTTGTGGTTGATCTATAGGTCGTGTGACATACCAGACAAATTACTTAACGTAATGAAAGCTCTCTATAATAACACTGAGTCTGTGTGAGAGTTGGTAAGGCTTGTAGCAATTGGTTTAGCATTACTTCTGTTGTTCGACAAGGGTGCATTTTGTTTCCTTTTCTCTTTAGTTTCGTTATTGATTATGTTATGCGAAATTAACTTCATGGGAAAGAGTTTGGCTTTAAATGGTCTGTAGATACGAAAATTTCTGATTTAGATTATGCTGATGATTCAGCCCTTTTTGGCAAATGATGTTGATGAGATGAACTCTTTCATTCGAGCTGTTGATGAGACTTAATAGTAGAGTATAAACAGAGAGAAAACGAAAGTGATGAAAATTAGTCAGGCAGGCTGTGATTCAGTTAATCTGAATGGTTGCAGTCTTGAGCAGGTGTCACAGTTTAATTAAGCTATGTAACAGATATTGGTGATGTGCGGCATGAGATTAACAGACGAACAGGGATTACTGCCGTGACTTTTAAGAATCTATGGAGAGTGTGGAGAAATAGGCGTATACACCTAAAGACTAAAATTAGACTGTATAATAGTTTCGTTCTTTCTAGGGTTAGTTATGGTAGTGAAACTTGGATACATTTTAAATAAGACAGCAGGAAACTTGGATACATTTTAAATAAGACAGCAGGAAACTTGGATACATTTTAAATAAGACAGCAGGAAACTTGATGCTTTTGATTCTAGATGCTTACTCGGTATCTTGGGCATTAGGTGTTTCAGCATTGTAAGTAATGATGAGGTTAGGCAAAGGAGTCACAACTTCCTTTAAGGAGCATATTTTGCAGAGAGAGACTCCGTTGGTTAAGCCATGTTGCCGTATGGATAATTATAGATCAGTGAATAAATCAATCAGTGAAATGTCAAACAGGACCTTGTTAGAATTAGTGTGCAGTGGCCAGATGCAGTAGATGTAGCTCAGGATAGACTTGCTTGGAGAACTAAATTGCACGGTCTGGTTGGACCTCCGTAGCCCATGGTTGCTTGAGGATGATGAATATGCTTTTATAAGAAGTGTATCAAACATGCATTATTGTATTGATTCTTACTTTTACTCTTTTTTTTAGTTCCATATTTTTTTTCACATTTTCGAGTTAATCAAAAAAATATTAGCAATAGCTGTTAATGTAGCAAATAACCTGAATGCAGAAAATATATAACAAATCATAACGTTGGAGTGTGGGTAGGCGCATAGGATGTTTACTGAATGAACGTTTTAATTTTATACGTTTTTTGCTTGATAAATTACAAGCAAGTTCTCTAATTTAAAGAATTCGGAAACTATTACATGAAGTACCACAAATTTTTATTAAAAAAAATCCAAAAAAAATATGAAATTTAGGCTTACGTTATCAATAGGGGAAATTATATTCTGCAGATTAAATTACGGGTGTAAATTGAGGAATAAAACTGCATTTAAATTTATATTTGTTAAAGGTTTTTAATTATATTTGTAAACATAGAAGTGTTTCATTTATTTTTCGCTTATTAGAATGATGGGAGGGAGCGTCTAGCTTTCTGAAACCACTTTACACTAAGCCATTTCTTCAAAATATGAAATTTGTAACCGTTGAGTGTAACGAGGTCTAAAGAGAAAGAGTACCAATAGTAAATATTATTTTCGTGAACGTGTGATTATTTTCCTAACACGGAAAAATTATTTTCCCTAACATGGACTTGGAGTAGCCGACGTCCATCGGATGGGACGTTAATTCGTGGCTCATGTTAAGAAGAGTCATACCCTGTGCACATTAATGAACATGATGGGTGGCCTTGAGAGAAAACTACCACATGTCTCCCCAGGTGTCTAATGGATCCTCTTCTGCTCCTTCTCTGAGCTCTTGGGGTCCTTGTGACCGAGCCATGTTGTCAACTTTTAAATAAGTTGTCTTAAAGTATATTTCATAATGGTCTGCAGAACAGACAAATGCTAGGTATTTTTTTCGAAATCCGGGCAGTGTGAAGAAATAGGAAAAAAATCTTTTGGAGAACTTGAACGTTTTCAGATAATGATTCTGATTCACCAACTGAGCAACTGTCCAAGTATGAATTGGCTTCGTGAATTGAAGGTTATTGTTAAAAAAAGGAAGCAAGAGAGATAAACGTGTGACCTTCATTTCTCGAAACGGGACAATAAAAGCTCTAAATCTTTTTTTAAGTTGTTACTGTTTCCTCTTAGATAAGAACAGAGCAATAAAAACGATAGAAATGGCTGTATCACGTGTTCATTCATTTATTTGTAGATTATCTATGTATTTCAGTGACGTAGCCAGGAAATATTATTGGGATAATGCGAGTAAAATTAATTCTAAGTGGTGTAGCTGGTAAGAATTCGACATAGGTACAATATCTTTACTACTCCTGATAAAGTTATTCTAGAGAATCCACGCTGGACTGTAAAGTAGCGACGTAAAGCGAAACAACGTATTAATGGAGTATTTTCCTCCATAAGAATATATATTAATACAAAAGTATAGGGACCTAGGAGCATTAATGATTTTTACAAGACGTAGAGGGGTTGTTTTGTTAGTACAAATCATTGATAACTATTCAGAAGGAAGAATAATTTTTCAGCAAAATGGGGGGCCAAAATTATCTTAGAAGTGAGAAATTATCGATTATGGCGGAATTCAGCAATTCCCAGCCGCTAAATAGCTTCTGGCAGTAACCTTAAGTGTTCTCCTCCTTCATCAGACCTCTCATTATTTTTTTTCTGTGAAGTTTAATCAAAGATGCATTTTATCACTCGCTATCGGGGGATACCTAAGTGGAGGTGAGGGGGGGAGGGGTCTATGATGTTATAATCTTGGTTAGATTACTGAATATCATATATTTTCTGTAGTAATACCCAAAAATCAGACATTGAAACATCCCCCCTCCTGCATTAGTAAAATCCGTGTACTCCGCTTTCCGCCATTACCACAATCCATTAATGAACTCAAAGGCAGGATTATTACCCCGATCGCTTAAGTAACTCTAGAATGGTGTTCTCAACATATCTTTTCACCAGTAGCAGATACCTGGTACATAGCTGGTGAAAAAAAATGTTATAACTGTCGAGGAAGCTTTCACTAATGAAATTAATTATAACACAGCGACAGCCTACCCATAGGAAAAATATCGACTTCTATGTGCATTTAAGAATCTACTTTTTTTACAGTTAGGGCAATCTGGACAACACTTCTATGCTTAACTTTCCTTCAGGACCGAAAAAAGGGGGAAGGAGTGAAAAGGGAACAATCCCTTCCTTCCACATATGATTTATAACAACAGGAACCGAAGACAAAATATAATAAACATGTTTTAATAAATATAATTTGAAAGAATTTTTTGAAATTTGCCCTAGAAAGGAGGGGGAAAAACTTATAGTTCACTATTCTGCGAGAACGATTTCTTATATATCGGAATAGCGTTCTTTCTGCTCTCTTCCGATTCACTCCACTTCTTCGTCCCCTTTCCTGCTCACATAATATTTTTTTCCTTAGATCTGGGTCTGCTGTCAATCTTAAAATGCAAAGAAACTCGTACGAGATGCGGAAAATTTCAAATCAAGGTCACAACCAGGTACTGCAAACCGTCCTGATTGAAACGGACAATTGAACCGGACAATTGAAACGTAACAGACCACTTTCACTTGTAGGGTAGAAAGCTTTATCACATGTGAGGTATCTGCTTACATTATATTACAAACAGACGAGAACGTGGAAAGAAAAACGAAATTTCTTGCCTTAGTATATTTTTAGCCAAACAATTACAACCAGTGCTGGAATAAAGTGTTCTTGGCGACCTAGACTAAAAACAATACAAGCTATATTTACATTAAAGTTTTACATTAATGTTTTATTTACGTTAAGGTAGGGGTTGGGGTAAAAATATAAGATTAAGTATACTTAATATTACTGAAATAATTTAAAATGTTTCAGAAGCCATCAACAGGATTTATAACGTTTTAAAAATATTAGAGTTTTAAAAATATTATGAACTCATTCTAAGAAATATTTCCATACAGTATTTTTATACAACTTTAGAAATATTTCAGTTGATTAATATTTATATAGTGCATTGCAGGAAGAAAATTTCATATCATTAAACAGAGGGAGTAAGGATCCGCGGACGGTAGTTAAGTTGTCAGAACATCTGGCATGATATCAAGAAGTCGTGGGTTCGTATCTCACACGACTCAAGGTAATTTTTCCTCTAAATCTGCTATCGATGTTAAGAGTGACTTCATGATCTTTCAAGTGAAGAAACGTCTAAAAATATATGAAATACTTAATAGTTTACAATATTTCTAGATGTATTTTGAAATTATACACTTGAAACACAATACTTTTTTTCCACAACCAAATTTGGTTGTATAGAAATGTGATGTGTGCTTAACTTAGGCTTAATACGTCACTAGTTACAACTGATTTGTATTGTTATAAAAGATATGATACATTTGTGACCAATATTTTATTATGTACTATTTGCGTGGAAAGTGATTCAAGATAGATGGAACTAAAGCAAAGCAGCAGATGAAAACAGTCTTCCATAAACGAATGGCTTGTATTTACCGAGGTAAACTTAAAGAATAGTTTCAAATGATAATTTTGATACTTTTTAATCATCCTCTTATATATAATGTTTATCTCCTTTGCACAGACTTACGTTTTTTCATTTAGTTCGTAGAATTCATCTTTTACCCTGTGAACAGAAAAATTTACTGCTATCTATCTGCTAGAATTTTTTTTCTACAAAAGAGTTTTTGACCATGTTTATTTCTCCTTTGCGTGGTAAAAACTGTAAGAAAGATCTCTTCTTGAATAAATAGTGATCAGATCCGTTATTAAGGCTAGTTGCATACCGTTTTTCTATCTAAGAAAAATCATTCGAGGTAATTTTGATCGCCCACCCACTGATTGAAATCGATACACCCATAAAAATGCATCCGCCAGAGGGGCTTAGAAAGAAAAGTGCCTAGTGCCTATGAGGACCTCCATCAGACCCTGGCTTGCATTACTCTTGCATTCCTGTTTCTAGAATCAGAAGCTTAGTATTGTGGATGAAATTCACCATTTAGAAGAAGAATTAATTTTGCCGCATTACGTTCTTTTGAAATAACCATTTAGGTTATTATTTCATGATCTATTGTTTTCACTTTTCCGCTGTCTAGTTATCTCTCCGGTGCCATTCAACCTTTTCACTTTAAGCGATGTGTGCAAAAAAAACCCTTCTTTTTAAATAGAAGATAACTACAAAAATCATGGTTCAGGCAACTGCTTGACACAGATGTCTGATAGGAACTTGCAAGTTCAATACTCCATAGAGAAGGCCTGTGAAGACAGCGAGATCTCAGCAGAAAGACAACACACGAGAAACGAAACATTCATGAATTACCCGGGGCTCGAGACCAGGTCTCCCCAATCACGAAAGCCATTTTTCCTTTGCGTGATAAAAATTTTAACGAAGATCTCTTCTTATATAAACAATGATCAGATCATCTGTTAAGACCTGTCACATAACATTTTCCTATCCAAGAAAATGTTTTCATGATATTTTAATCAGCCATCTACCATCGAAATCAGGACGGTCTGAGGAGGAGAGAGGTTAGACAAGTGAAATATTACGATTCCCATTTTCAGAATCTTCCAATAATATCAATTCCACCGTTAAAGAAAACCCTAAAATTTCAAAATGCAAACGTTATACAAATATTCTAATAGTCTATCAATGTTAGAAACTTGACATTTAGATGATGGCTTTATGGGCCATTAGCTTTAATTTCGAGCATTAAAAGGTAGTGTATTTGAAAAATAACAAACTTTGAAATGGATCATTTCATTTTCGACAGAGGGATGGTTTAAAATATTTATTATTATAGTTTAGATCCACCTTATGTCACATCAAGAGCTGCCATTCCGCCTAGTACTCATTGGAAAACAGAAGCAGCGATGAACTTGCAAAAAATCTTCTCTCCGCCTAATAATATCTAAAACAATTGCCTTTGAACTTGAGGAACCAGTACACTTTGTTCCGGTATCAAATTGTTCAAACCTAAAATTCAACATAAAACAAAAATACCAGGTTTATTATGCAGAGAGATTCAGTTTATTTACTGAAAAATGTTCCGAAAAATTGCTTTCCATTTGAAAATAAAATCTCTCATTACATCTTTTTATCCAGTAAGGATTCGGTTTGGTACAAGAAACGAGATCGTTAGACTCCCTCGCCACTGGCTCATATTTATTCGAATGCTGAAGATAATAATTTCCTGCAGAGAAGTTAACGACAGACCGTGAAACAATAACAACAAAGAGGACTGTTTTTGCTCCGACAGAGTTATAAAAAAACTTTCGCTTTCACAAGAAGTAACTGAACATAAAGGAACTGGTGATAACCTAAAAACCAATCCAGAACGCTATCTGTTCATGTCATTGCCTTCAGTCAGTGCATCGGAGATAAAGTAAGAATAAAAAGTCTATCTACGAAAACACGAATGTTTATTGAATGGTCTTTCTCCATCTCACTCAATAACTAATATATTTAAGAAAGCCATTTTAGTCTTTCAGTTTTTTTAATGGTTTAACTTGTGAAGAAAGATAAATTTCACGAGGCGCATTTTTCAAGGATTGAAAGTTCTTTTAGTCATCAATTTACTCAGCTTCAAGTTGTCAACTCTTCCGGAGATATATTTCGTTCTATAGCAATTCATTAATTTAAAGCTATGTAGTATAATGCAACAAGAATTACTCTTAAGCAAACTTTTCAATACGTTTCAAAACCCATTTTTGTAGTTAATTAAATGCCCACGTTTTTAGCAGAATGTTAATGTATGAATACTCAAAGAGCGAATTTCCTCACGCAATTAAAAATCTTTCCTTTTATATAAATCATAATAATATTGATTACTATAAAAAATTAAGTTTCATTTATCTGTAGAATGTTGATTTAGGCGGTTAAATTTGGCATAAGTGAATTTTTTCCTTTATATTAGCACGTTAATTGAGTCTTTTTTAACTCTTCCGTTGTACATCTAATTAAATTTTAAAAAATCTTTCCAATTTCGTTTTTGCCATGAAAGGCATTTGATAAGAACAGGGCTAATAATAGAGCAAAATACGATTCAATCAAATTACCACTAAAAATATATCTGGCATCAGCAGAGCAGTAATCGAATTATGGTGTGCCAAATCAGTATAAGCAGTATATAAACTGAAAATCAAGATAATAAACACAATGATAAACCTAGAATTGCTAATGTTAAACTAATAATTTGTTACTTATTTTTAAAATAAATATTATGAAATATTCAATTTCAGTAAGGTTTAATAGATATTGCTTAAGTTCTTTATTAAAAGTTATAATGGTGTTTCAGTTTCTCAGAGAAATCTTAAGAGTATTAAATAATCTTGGAGCCAAATAAGAAAAATGCCGGTTTCGTTCCATTTTTGTTAATTGGTGAACTCTGAAAGAATAATCCCTTATGTCTTAAATGTTTATTGTCATTCCCAATCCAATTCCGATTAAGATACAATAAAAAGTAACATATTATGGAAAAATAACCTTCTGTAACCAAAAATATCCCTAATGCATTTTAGGTTACAGTTTTGGACAATGTGTAAGGGAAATACGTATTCATGATTTTAACATGTATATTATTTAATTATACTAGACTGGTTTTATAAGCCCCTCTCCAACTATAAATTCCATATGAAAGTTTGGAGTGCACCCAGGCCAAATACAACGTTTGTAAGAATTTCATGATATATTTTTAAGTTTATAAAATCTAAATAGTGTTTAAAGGATTTCAACAATTAAAAGACATATGATTTTTGCAGTTCAAATTACAATGAATAATTATCCCTAAATATTTGAAATTTAAAATCTTTTCAATAATTTCTTCTCTGCAATTGTCTAAATCAGCGCTGTCCAACTAGCGACCCGAGGGCCGCTAGTTGGCCAAGGATTTTTGTGGCCCACGAACAAAATCAAGTTTTTACTTGAAATTTTAAATAAACAAGGATTTTTGTGCACAAGAATTTTTGTGGCCCGCGAACAAAATCAAGTTTTTACTTGAAATTTTAAATAAACATCTGTAATACACCTTATAATTTTTTGTAAACTTATATCACTTTACTTGATTTGCAATCTTCAACTTACTCATTCTATAAAGTTTACACAACATTCTTAAGCCGATCGGCAAACTTCTGAAACCTTTTAAGAGCGGTGCTGCGTCATCAAACAAATGTTTTTATGAAGCTGCAGTAATAAGAAGCATCTAACGACAGCACGAATCGCTCTCACCGCGCATGCATATGGCATGCATTGTCGAATGTTGCACTGTATTGTGCACCAGGAAATATTTGTGTGGCATTTCGCTGCGACTAAACGTCGTAATGGAAAAGATTGTCAAAATTATCAATCTAATTCGTGGCAGAAATCGTTCTCTTACACAAAGAAAATTTAAAGCGTTTTTGGACGAACTGCATATGCTGAGTATGGCGATCTGCTTTTACATAGCAATATTCGCTAGTTAAAATGCCGAAAAATGCCTCAAGAGATTTTTTACAGTTCGAAAAGAAATTCATCTTTTTCTCACAGAATTGGGCACCGATGAAGTTTAATAGCAAGTTTTGTTGATGAAAATTATCTATGTTCACTAGCTTTCCTAATAGACATTACAGATGATTTAAATGTCTTGAATAAATCCTTACAAGGAAAAGATCAAACGTGTGCTGCCTTTATAATCATGTTACTGGGTTTAGAAACAAACTACAATTGTTGAAGTCAAATTTGCAGGAAAACAATTTAATTCATTTTGAAACTTGTAAAGGGTTCTACCAAGAAATGTAAAACAGTTAATTTTGAAAAATTTGTTCCTAAATTAGATATCCTAATTGAAGATTTTAATAGAAGATTTTCTCAATATGACGTTATTAAGCAAAGTTTAAATTTATTTAGTATCCATTAAATATTGATATTAGCACCGTAGATACTAAATATCAAATGGAATTATGTGACCTTCAGGCCGAGCCAATTATTACTTCTAATAGAGAAACTGGAATAGAATTGTTTAAACTTTTGACTAAAGAAAAATATCCAAAAATGAAAGATTTTGGACTCCAAATAATTTCTATGTTCGGAAGTACATATATCTGAGAGCGCACATTTTCTGATATGAAACATTATAAAATCAAGATACAGAAACTGCTTGAAAGACTCTACACTTGAACATATACTTCGGCTCGCAACAACAAATATCGATATGAACGTAAAATAAATTATTGCCCAACAACTACGGCCACAATGCTCCTATTAAATTTATTAAATATTTGATAAGGTTTAGAAATTTTATATTGGTTTATTTTTGCTTATTTTTTTTCGTATAAGTAAAATAATTTTTGAGGTTTATTATTACTTATTATTTTTTGTAAAAATGTTTTTTTAGGTTTTTGAGGTTTATTATTACATATTATTTTTTGCATAAATTAAATAATATTTTGGGGTTTTTGAGGGTATTATTAATTGTTTTTCGTATAAATAAAATAAATTTTTGAGGTGGCATGAACTGACTTTTCAAATACCTATCCTATCCTATTCTATTTCTTTGGCCCTCGAAATACTGGCAAAAGAAAAAAGGGCCCGCGGTCTTAGAGAAGTTGGACAGCACTGGTCTAGATAACTACCATTATGTTTATGTGCTTTAATTGAAAAGTCTATATTTCTATCAATCAAATCAAATCAGTTAATTTTGTTTTTCTTGTATTAATCCTTATTTCGCGAAAAATACCTCTGTAATTAATCAAATCTTCTTCCATACATTTCTTAAATCAGTTAAATTTTTAGATGAATACATTGTATTATCCTACATCATCTTTCATCATCATCTTTCAAATGAATACATTGATCCATACATAGTATCATCCATTGTATCATCCGCAAAACTTATTAACTTACCATGGAATTTCAAATATCTACGGTTTAAAAATATATACGTATAACAGTGAACTCATCAACGCCGGAATCAGTGTCAAGTATTGGCTTGAACGTTATAAGACATTGTGTGGATTTCAGACAAACCTGCATGGAATCATCAAAAGTTGAACAATGCGAGATATTCTGATGTTTTAAATTGATTATCAGAGTCCGCTGTCGATTGAATTTCTAGACAGTAGTGACAGCATCAACTTGCAGCGATTTTGCGAAACTATTGACATTTGAAGGCAGGAAATAAAAGTCAAAGCCCTCGGGACTTCTGAGTAAGAAGGTTGTTTTGCTGCATGACAACATCCACTCCCAAGCTGTTCAAACAGTAACAATGTTGAGCAGATGTGGATGGGGTGTCTGGAACATTCTCCTTATAGTCCTGACATTTCCCCTGTTAGATTTTCCCATTTCTGGCCCTCTAAAAATGCCACGAAAAGCAGAAAGTTGAATTTCAATGAACAGATGCAGTGCACTGTCACCGACTTCCTTTCCTAGAGACAAAGTCGCTCTACGAAAGATATTGTAATGTTGCTAATGTCATATCAGGACATATGTCTGAATATGCATGGCGAATTTGAATAGATCAATAAATGATTTACGCTTCATTTCCAACTTTTCCACTCTGCACACGTATTTACCTATCTTTGTTCTACCTTAACATTGGATGTT
This sequence comes from Ryuthela nishihirai, assembly GCA_038380435.1. Classification (NCBI taxonomy): domain Eukaryota; kingdom Metazoa; phylum Arthropoda; class Arachnida; order Araneae; family Heptathelidae; genus Ryuthela; species Ryuthela nishihirai. The sequence goes on along the minus strand of JAWZYU010000001.1, from coordinate 50,875,348 downwards.
TTCTTTTACTCAATAATAAATTACTATTCATGAAAGTAATACGCTGATTATTGTTATCTAGTAAAAGTTCCATTAAAAGCTTTCTCTAAAATTATCTGTTAGCTTTTAAGAATTAGAATATATAAAATTAATAACTTTTCAATTGTAAATACAATATATACCTTTTGACATAGAAATCAATAAAGGGTTCTGTGGAAAAAATGAGTTTTACGGTGAGCGGGTCTCAAACCCAATTTCTCTATATTCATACTACAGCGTTACAACAACTAAATTAGCACTTTCTCTCTCATTTATCCACTAATGTAGCTTATAAATGTACTCGACCAACGTATTTTACCAAAGTTGCTCTAATAAAGGAATAATCTAATAAAGGAAATTTATCCACTAATGTGGCTTATAAATGTACTCGAACTTGTCGCCATCTATGATTAGGGATTGGCGCCATCTATGATTAGGGGAGCCAACGTATTTTACCAAAGTTGCTCTAAATAAGGTGTAAATAAGGAAATCACTGACGCTTAAAGCGTTATAATTAATAATCAATCAACACTAAATACGCGGAATTACCTTTTGAAATAGAAGTTCATAATTCTATTGCATCTCTTAACATTTAATGAATCATTCCAATCTCTTAATAAATGTTTTCTGTGCTCTCATGATATTGCTATTAGAAGTCAGCATATTTTGTCTTGAACATAGGGAACAACCTATTAATTTATTTTGCAAGAGAAGCGTGTACTATAAAACTTATACAACCTAAAGAATCCGCTACTGACAGGTAAAAAAAACCCCGAAAAGCTTTACGTAAAGTCACGCTTGTTTATAGAAGCTAGGAAATTTCTCATTCAAGTGAAATTTCTCCATCCTCTACTCTTTGTATAATAACAGCAATCTAATTCTTGGCGTCCTGTTATTGTCAATGTTAACTGAATGCAGTGTTTGGAACGAACGTAGTTATGGTGTTGCTGGGACTTTCCCATATATGGCCTTCGCTTGCGGCAGTCAGAGTACAAATACAGCTGAATAAAGAGACGTACTTGGGGAATGGATGCAGTCAATAACTTTCGGTGGCAAACACTTCTTGTTTTCATCGTTTTGTTTTCTTCAAAGTTCAGCAGACTGCCAAATTTCCTGTTCGGCTTGAACAATCTGCGCAGTTTCCCCGTCAGAGCCCAGATGTGATTTACTGATGTTGTTCATCGCGAAGAACCAAGCTTATTATCTATCTGTTGTACGATATTAATTTTAATTCCACAGCAAAATGTTCTCTGCAGAATCTATTTAAAAATCATTCATTGTTAACATTTAAATTTTTCAGCTTATTTCAGTTCGGTAAATTTTTTAAAATTTAAACTTTCCATTATTTCTTCTTTACATAGCGCTATTAAATTATTAGATAATTTTCTTATTAGCTAATGGAAAACCAAATTAGAAACTTATTATAGTGAAACTTTTATATGAGAACGAGACTATGGATTAAATTAAATCAAAATTTTACAAATCTTGAATTCATCAACATTCATTCCGTATTTGAAAATCTACGGAAGTGGATTATTTAACTATAAACGATGTCAGTCGTAAGAATCCAGCTCCAAACTAATCATAACAAAATTAATTAGTTGTCACATAAAACGGTTACTAAAATGATAGCAAATTTTGAAGCTCGCCGAATAATTCTTCCACTTTTTTTCCAAATATGTTGAAATATTTAAGGAGGAATAGTGTTAAATGTTCCTTTATGATAACACTTAATTACCGAATGAATATTGCTGAAATTAAATATTTAGATAAACTTGATTTTGAATTTTAATTTATCTTCAGTCTCGTTCTCATAAAAAGTTTGTCCTTCACATAATTGAGTAGTTTGGTTTCCCCTTTGAAAAACAAGGGAATTTTAAAATTATTTGGTAGGACTCTGTTCAATTAAGAACTAAAATCCATTAGATCGGAATCGAGAAATAGATTTACCTTGATTAAGTACGTCAGATGAGTGGTTCTTAGCTCTTTTTCTGTTTTTTTTTCAAACATTTCCTCGGGTTTCGTTTCCTTAACATCACCGTTAAAAATAAAGTGAGCTTCCCCATTACCACCCTCCAAAAATTAAGAAATTAAACTTTATTTCTATGAGCATAACTCGAATAGCGACTGTTCCATCAAGGCAAACTTCATGTGCTGTGTTAGCTGTAACTGAGGCAGTGGTCAGCAGTGGCTGCAGTCTTAGTAGGCATGTCCTTATATGAGAAGGCATGTAAAAGCTAGCAGTAGCTTCTAGGAATCTTCTCTGACATATATGTGGCAAATAAAAAAAACGCAAATCAAGTTGAAATATTATCCAATTATAGTTATTACGAAATAAAATAAAATTTCATATAAATACTAGAATGTTAGGAACCATTGCCCTAACCTAAAAAATAAAAATAAATATCCCTCAAGCAGCTGCTTGCAACAGAGGTCTGACAGGAGCCTGTCAGTTTATATGACATAGTAGGAGATCTGAAGAGGATGGCAGGACCTCAGCAGAAAAACGACACATACATCCATGTTTTATCCGGGGCTCGAACCCAGGTCCCTTAGATCAGTAGCCAAGCTCCCGCTAACCACTCAGCCACAGAACAATTATTCAGATATATTTTATTGCTTCTCTCGCATTTTGTACAGGATCTCTGTCGGTACATTATTATTTTCAAAATTGCTACTCTTCTTACTGCTGATCGATTTTAATTGGGTTTTTCGTTGTTAAAAGGTGGAATGATAATATTAAATTCATACCTATTTCACACTATCTATAATTAACCAAAATTTCGAACTGCTAAAATCGCGTGGTCTTTTTTCCTTTTTTTCTAATTTGTTGCCATATGGATCTGCGGGACTTTCTTATATGAATTGTGTTATCAATGCACATAATGTAATGTTGCTGAGTCTATCTCGCAGTATATGTTTAGATGATTTACAATGTTTCCGTCTGCATTTTCAAATGTGTGGAATTAAGGAAATAGATTATTATTAAAAATCCTTTTTTTATTACATTTATTTCCTATATTTATTGCACTATTATTTTTATACCAAGAGTTGAGATGTATCACGATTTGAAGTTATTCTGGCGATGATAACATTACGACTGCTCACGACAGGAGGTGTTGATGGATGTACTCTTGGAATACTTAGAACTGTGGAAGATTCTATTCTAACGTGACTGATGGAAGCGTTTATCATTTTTGTGTATTTTTCTGTATAGGTGTTGCTTCTAAGACTTTAAAAGTGTTATTTCATTCCTATTTTTGAAGAAAGTAATCGTAGTCCTTGTGATAAGTGCAGAAACAGCATTCTGATTTATGTTAATGTTAAAGCTCTTTGAGTAACTGTGTGCGAATAAAATTAAATATTTAGCTGCTATACAACTTCGAGATCAACATTATAGTCTAAAAAGTGGAAAAGTTGCATGAAAGAATATTTTTGATTCAGATGATTCTTTTAGGTGATCATAAGATCTTACGGAATACATGCAAAAATTCTTATATACAATAATAGCTGTTTGTAATAACAGAAAGTCTTAATTGAGACTTCAGCACAAAGACTATAGAGTTTAAATTTCTGCTACCATGTTAGAACAAAAATTGTGAGATGACTCAGCCGTTAATTGCCAGTCTCCAGGGAAAGTGTGAGAGGAAGCAAAGTTATATTTTACAATTTACAGGGATGTCAAAAACAATTTACTTAATTTCGATGAAGTGAGTGTGTATTGGGTGGTCAAGGGGATGTCATGTGAATAACAACAGTGAATGCGAATGGACAATGATTTTCGTGTGTTGTTAAGATAAAGAAAGATGATAAATCTTCTACTCTTGCTGACGCTGAAGAGAGTTCACATCTTGTGATCAGATAACTTAAGTCTCATATATGTTGAGGTGATCATAAGATCTTACAGAATATGCGAAAAATTTTTGCAACAATGATAGCTGTTTGTAATAACACAAAGTCTTAAGTGAGACTTCCTCACGAAGACTAAGGAGTTTAACTGAAAATTTTATTTAAGAATTATTTCAATAAATTAAAATATAATTTAAAACTATACTAGTTCGCAGCTAGTCGAGTAAAACACAGGAGCTTTAAAAAATTTCGTCTTTTAGATGAGACTTTAAACCATAATTCCGTGCGACTTGGCCATTGTGAAGCTTAATATACCACTCAAGGGCAGAGCAACACAGATGGTATTAAAAACAAAATATCTTCTTCAACTTTACAACACCACAGTCTTTGTTAGACTTAACCCAACTGGATATGGTTTAATACGGATTGGGTTGTTTTACCTCTGAGCGGCCCTTTTTTGCACACCATGAACTAAATAACCAGGGCACAAGGACCCCAAAGGCTCAGAGAAGGTTGGGAGACAGATGGTAGCCTTCCGTCAAGGCCATCCAGCGTGTTCTTTATCGTGCACAGGTTATGGCTCTCCCGCACACGGGGCCACGGCTTAACGTACAATCCGATGGACGACGGCCTTTCCAAGTCCTTCGGTGTCCCCTACTGACCATGGGCAGGGCGGGGAATTTTACCATATGCGGAAAACATATTTTAGCCTTTAGTATACATTAGGTTTCTATATACGTTTATTCTTTTTATCCAAAATTAGGTAAAAAAGTAGATTTTCTGTTGGCATTGGAAAGAAATAAATCAAGACAAAGAAGTTATCTTCTTAGAGCAACGACCGCAAATTAAATTCCGTTGTAATTCAGTCGATGACGAAAGTTTGCAATTTCTTCTTCTCTTTTTATAGCATTGGGCATTCCCCGTCAGTCTTCACTGAGGAAGAATGCCGCCGCCACCGCAGGTAAACACTTTGGGCTTTATTTTAAGTAAACGCTTCAAGATGCCTAAGACAGGTAAGACCGGTCGAGAATGACGTCACTTCTATCTGGAGCTGGTATATCGCTGTGCGTAATCGAATGAATGGGAAAGAGAACAGGGCTCGAAGCAGGCAAGGGCAGACTTCTCGTGAACAGGATGCGTGTTTGTGCAGGAAGACAGGTTACATTTAACGTGAGTCACTAACCAATCAACTCGGAACCACTTATTTCGTAGTTGTTACTGTTCTTTTCCAGAACTTGGCAATTACTGAACACAACAATTTTTGTTAAGACTGCCTCCAAGAGCAAAGCTAACACCATAGAAGTCTCTATATTAAATTTGGGATTTGTTTTCCTTTTTTTTTGTATTGAAAATTGCGAAATGATTTTACTCTACGAGAAATGTATTTAAAAAAGTGACGAAATCTAACTCCTGATATTTGATTAATAATCGTAATTGAGAGAAATCTGAAAGTTTTAATTGTGATGAAATAATTCCGACATGTTAAATGTATTAAAACGATCTCCAATTATCAAATTTTATGTTTAGAGACATTTCACTAGAGATGGAAACTATCTACTTACAAAAAGAAATTGTTATAAGGAGATATTGGCGTCTTCTTTCTGACTCTTCTGCATGTCTCCATCAAGGAGAGATATTTTCCGTTCTTATACCATTTGGAAACGAACCTCAGAAATATAGTTTGCAAGCTAATTGCAATGCAGAAGATTAACAAGCAGGGAATAAATATTTAAATGTATTTCATTCTTTCATTTCTCTTTGTATTCAAGCTAGATGATGTTATCACTATATTTATTATCACTGCTACACAATTAAACTTGTTTTTTCTTTAAAAGAAGATAGAAATTTAAAAGAATTTAGTTTTAATCAATGTATTGTTTCCTACCATCTATATCTAAACAGAACTCTCAACTACATAATCGGGGGATGAAATTCTAAGATGTAATAGTTTCACTATATTAATGAAAATGCTGGAAATATCCTCCCATAAAGCATCTATATCATCTGCAATTGGGAGAAGCAGTAAGAAGACTATGAGAATGCACAGTTATCGATTTAATGCTCTTATGGATCATAGTGATCTTTTAATCACCTACTAATTAGGCAATGATCTATAAGGACGGCAGGAACTCAGTTGCGGAGTATCATAGTCTCCTCATTGATTCCCCAGTTACCGCTCATCCACTGTCCACTGAGCAGCATTTAACAAATCTCAATACTAGAGTGTTTTATTGTCTGTCGTTCTTTTTCATAGATCAAAAGGAAATTGGATTCGAGATGTTACTTGCTTTGCCCTCCTGTTTCATGCTTCTCAATGAGAAATTATGCTTACACGATAGATATCAGATATCAGCAGGGGGCGAAATATGTGGAGAATGTGGGGGGGGATTCTCTCCCTTCCAGTGAGTATCCGATTTTGTTCCTAGAGACGCCTATTATCCTAGGTGCAGAAGAGAGATACCCTGTGCACGATAAATAACACCCTGGGTGGCCTTGACAGGATCCACTCTATGCCTCTGAAAATGTAATTTAATAAATTGTTATCGTTGTTAAGCTTACTGTATGGAATGATCCAAAAATAACCAATAATATTTGCTAATCATTTTGATCAGTGCGGAGTTTGAATAACATTTCCTATTCTAGAAAACAAGGTAGTAACTGCATTGTGACACCAACATCATATACATTTAAGGTAAACACTTAATAGCTGGACATATAAGTAAACAAACTGAATCTTCATTTTTCGATGTATTGCTTTAGTAATTAATTTCATATTTAATATTATCGAAGTGGGAATTTCCCAAATAAAGAATGGAGAGGTATTTCTCCTGGAAATTTGTCACAGTTCCTTGTGATTGTCATGTGTGATGCTCTACAGGAAGATATATTTTTATTACATATTATACCATAAATATTAATAGTAAAATTTATTCTGCAGTAAATGTCGTCCTACCACCCATCCTCTCTAATTCCCATCCTGGATTCAGTAAGAGTTAATGCAATATATCGCGGACATAAAATATGGAGAATTTCCATGGTAACCATCAAGAAGCCAAATTTGAGGCTTCATAAATCTGAAATAAACTTTTCATAAGAAAATCTTACTCATCGGAAATTGAATATCTAAAATATCTAAAACTAATCAAATCTTCATTTCCAATAATATTCATTCTGTAGATATGGGAAATGGAATATTTAACAAAATTTAATTTGAATAAATTATTATTATTATTATTATTATATGAGGACTAAATAAAAAGAACATTGTTATTTGATGCGGTCGAATTGTTTTACCTCTGAGATGCAATTTTGCATACAATGGGCTAAATGACAATATCACAAGAGCTCAGAGCTGAGTAGGAGATTCCTTGAGCAGCTGTTAGGAACAAATGGAAATCTCCCTTCAAGGCCATTCAGTGTGTTTCTTACCTTAGGGTATGACTTTCATGCACAAGGCCACAAATTAACGTCCTATCGAATGGACATTGACCTTTTCAAATCCGTTGGTTTCCCTTTTCTCACAGAGGGCAGAGCTAGAGCTACAGTTGGGACGCGAATCTCATAGCATCAAATTATGAATCAGTAGTAAAGAATCACAAGATAAGTCCTGTAGACATGGAACTCATGAAATAAAGAGCTGAAAGAAAAAAGCTCCCACGGACGTAACATCAGAAATTCCTCTTGCCATCAGGGCAGTGTTAGAAGAGCACGTAGGGGATATCTTGATAGTTAGAGTAACTGAATAAATAGTGAATGTAATGAGGAACTATGACAGAAATGAATATGCATAGATTATGATATGTATTGCAAAATAACTTCTCGGTAATCCTAATCCTCTGGTAGAAACGTGGGTACTCTGATGGCCAAATATTAGGGGGCACAACTCATGTGGAGAATCGATTGCACTTTGTATCAACAGAATGAATGGTTGTGATAGAGATCGTACCTTTCAAGTTTGTAGTCTAATGACTCACATAGGATTTGCCAGTTTAATTTCGGTTTGCATTTGACAGAGGTTTCGATCTTATAGCATGTTCCGCCGATATTTATGCTCACCGGAAAGGAAAACGGTGAATTTGTAACACGATTCTGCAGTTTTAATGATGTAGCGATGTAGGAAATTTAAGTGTGATTACTGAATAGTTAATACAGCAATATGTTCAGACTTCGACGATGCTTAAATCTATAATCTGACGTTTGCCATAGGCTACAGTAACCATTGAAACATAAATTTTCAAATGCATTCAGACTTATACGTATGTCATGTCTCTTGCTACTTCAAAATTAGTTTGAGTTACGGTTGTAGTTTGTTTTCGAATGGAAGCGATGCAAATGTTACTTGGATATTCCATTCAAAACAAACACAAAGTTGAAGCAGTTATTGAAATGTTCATTTCCTCTGTTCATAGCCTCTAAAAGCATGTAGAGATGTTAGTTCAACTCACCGTATTTCCCAGAGTCGTCAATGTTCATTCATCAATCATTACTTCGTGATTACAGAGGTAAGTATTCAGTACTTCGATCTACAACATATATGTATAATTTAATATTTGACTGCTTAATATTAAACTAGATATAAAGACCCGGCCCTCGGTCAACAGGGGCACCGATGGGCTTGGAAAGGCCGCCGACCCTCGGATGAGGTGTTAAACCGTATACCATGTGAGGGAGAACCATACTCTGCGCACGTTAAAGAACAAGATGGATGGCCTCGGCGAGACGCTTACATCTGGCTCTAAACAGATGTCCAGTGTGATACACTTCTCCCAACATCTGAGCCCTTGCGTTTCTTGTGACATAGTCATTTAGACAGTTGTGTGAAAAAAAAATGCCACTCAGAGGTAAAGCAACCGAACCAAACATATAGCTACTGAAAGAAATATATATATAAAAGCAAGATAAACTCCAAAATGGACGAATATTGCAAGTTATAAATATAGAAAAATTCACAGTTAAGTAAACTGACAATATATTCACCACTGGAACTAAACCAAATCACGTGTTGGGTTGTTGGCATGGGAAAGAGTTCATTTGTGTTAGACTCGGCAATGAGACAAATTTACCTCAAATAATGCGATACCAGAAAGACTGAGTTTATGTAGTGTACGGATACACTTGAAATTCTTATCGTCCTTGGAATGTACAATACATACCGTATCTTATATGACGTTCAGCAAAATGTCCTACAAAATGTGTTGGAATGGGAGTTCACAAAATTAAGATTGAAAGATTTGTAAAGGCAGGTTAAATATACAGCCGCTAACCTTTCGGCTAAGCGGTTTTTGCTCTCTTCATGAAGAATTAATCATCTTATTTAAATTTTCATCCACTGAAGTAAATCAGTAGCAATGACCATACAAACATTTCGTTCATGAAACGAATTGCTTGACCCTTGAAAACTTTGCTGTAAGTACATTACTGAAGGGGAAAAAAACTGTTCAAGAATGAAATCGTGTAATAATCAAAATTATAAACAACAAAAAACTCCCTGTATTATATCGTATTATTTATGGTTTTAAATGTATTTTAGTACTTATTTTACAACATGTTGTTTCAATGTACTAAACATAAAAATCAGTTGTAATCTGCAAACCCACTTTGTTATGCCTTGATGTCACCTATCAATTCAAATAATTCTTCCCTACCCTCCAAATAAAACAAGTTTACTTAACACTTATGTTATAATTTGTAATGTTAGCTCTCATTAAAAAGATGTTATATGCATAATATAAACCCGGATCCTAATTTTTTTCTCCCTGGTGCTAAAAACCTCAGAAGTAATTTGTCTTAGGAATATGTTTATCATAAAGGTTATCTAACCACATCGTAAGGAAGGAATCTTTTGCAGGAAATGATTTAACCCACATTTCCAAACCTTTAAACTAGGCTAGTGAGTCATTATTTTTTATTGTGAGTTCTGGAGCTAAACCACAAAAATGTCCAGATGACTAATGACTATATCACATCCTTCTCAGATGACCTAACCTCTGTTCTGGTGGAAAATGCTTCCAAGTAGCCAATCAAAGTTGTTTTAAATAATATTAATACTCAGACAAGATATCGGTAGTATCAAAGTATATACTGAATTCACAATGAATATATATTAATGTCTCAATTTTTTTACTTTTTGTTACTGATTCATGTATGTTTGTTTTTCTTTCAAAATTAATTCAATTTCTTGTTATCTTTATCTGTCTAGAACAGCTTCTACTTTATACATGTTATCCTTTTGGAGTACAAGTATCTTTATACATCAGTTTGGAACCAGATATTTTATTGATTTTACTTTATTTATTACATAATAACAATATGATTTGCAAAGTTAAAACTTCAAGCAACATAAAATGCTTTAAAATTTCTGAAAAGTGAGGTATTTTTCTGGTATTGTTTTGTAACATTGTTTAAACATGTTCCTCTTTGTTTTCTTGCTGTTTTCCTCTTAAGTTAGTATTACTACACAAAGTAGCTCATATAAGATGTATCATTTGAAATCCCAAAGATGAGAATGAGAAATCCTTCATACCGCATCCAAAAGTGTTTCGAAGTGAGAGTTAAATCCCGACGATCACTTTCTTCCGTACACTGCAAAAGGTTGAAGAAAGAAGACCTCGATGTCCTGTTTCCACCTGTTCTTGACAACTGCCTAATAGGTATTCTCAACTCAACCCGTCCACCGTTTTCAAGTCTAGCTACCCTTATAATTTAAAATAAGAAACCATTGAGAAACAAAACTGCATTTCAAGATTGAAACCAAATAATTTCAATTCTGCAACCAGAAGTGCAGCATACATTGCACAACATTCTCATCCATTCATATGTTTAATCAACTCAAGATACAGCCCCATAGTACAAATATTCCTTGCTTTGACCCTAGGGGATCTCTCTTTCGTGAACTGTGTGCATAGTTCTTTGAAGTCTAAGATAAGCAAAATGCTTCAGTGTCCAAATGCTTCGCTCTCTTGGCTGCAGAGAAAGGAGTCTAGATTTAAAATCAAAATACGATACGGATTGTTTTCTATTCTGATGTATGAAGTATTTCTGCTGAGGCCTCTCCTTTCACACTGACCTTTTCTGCTGCGTATTATGCTGACAACCTCCTGTCAGACCTCTATGGCAAGTGGAATGATAAAATTCGTTTTTTAACTTTGTTGTTTGTGCATTGCTATTGTTTTGTACCCAAGGGCTTTAGAGTAGTGTCTGTGATTCAATTTTCTGTTAATTGATTATGATTTGATGAAAATAGCTATTTATATAGTACACTCATTATTTAGAGTTATTGCTTCACATGGTTCATATTCTTAGAGTCCTTAGTCCGGATAGAAATATTTTATCTAAATCTTTTCGACAGTTCAGGTCGTAGAGCTTGTTCAGAGACAGATCAATCCTTTTTTTTCTTTCAAATTCAGAGAACGAACTCCCAGCCCGGGGATCTGAATCACAAGAGAGCAGAACACAAAGCATATTTTTCTTTCCTTTTTTTTGCATAAATTATGCTCGACAAAAGTTATGCATATATTTCCCCCTCTTTCAGCAATTATGTCAAAATTATTCTTGAAAAATATATACAATATATATATATGTTTATAATATTTTGCCTCCATTCCAGTTATTAAAATTTTGCAGAAAAGTCATGATTCACTTTACCCCCTTCCTTCATTGAAAAACTGATGTTCATTTTTTTCCGATGTCACAATATTTTTCTTTACTTCCCATGGGAGAGTGATAGATGCAACATCGTTTAAAAATTTTAAATTCTGTACTCCAGATTAATATATCCACGTTGAAACATATTGTTCATAGTGAATTTTGCAGTTGTTTTTCTGAAACAGCCTTGTGAAATTAAACGAAACAAAATGTATATTTTTCTATGAATACATCTAAAAGAAGACAGGAAACATGCACATGCGAGGTCAATTAGAAATCATATTAGAAGCTCTTCAATTGTGAATTGGTGAATGAGAATTTATATCCAAAGCTCTTCAATTTTTAGCTTTCCACGTCAAAATACGTACCTGCAAAAATAAGGTAAACATATATTAAATTCACCCATAATAAACCTTTACGTTTCGACATCAGTTCCCCTATAATTCTCAAATTTCAATAGCATTCACTCAGATATTTATATGGCTATGAAATTTGGAATATTTTAACGAAGGTAACTCTCGTTCTACAAAAATGTCTTCAAAATGGACAAGAGAAGTATGGCACAGTCTTCTAACAATGCATTTATTTTAGTGAACGTGTTTCTCGATAACCGTTGTTATTAATTTTACGATACTATTTTTATTATATTTCAATGATATTTTAGAAGTAAATTTTGAGGCAGATGACACAGCAGTCCTATACAAGTCAGATAACATGGAAGCATTATACGATATGGCAAATCATGACATGCAAAAACTCCAAATTTGGCTATACAGCAATAACTTAAGACTCAAAATAAGTAAAACAGCATATATAGAGTTTTCGCTGTTAACCAGAGCAAAATTAAATGATAATAAATTAACAATTGCTCATCATATCAATTGCACAGATTTAAAAAAATGCAAATGTGAAAAAATTTGAAAAAGTAAAATATATAAAATACCTAGGAGTTATGATTGAAGAGACCCTCAATTGGAACAACCATATAGATCTAATATGTCGCAAAATTAACAATATTGTATCAAAATTATATGCTTTGAGATCAGTATTAGATCTTCCAAGCAAGAGATGCTTTTATTATTCTTGCATACATCCACTTAAAATATATGCAAGTGTAATATGTAGTGGAGCTCCAAAGAGTGTGCTGTATAGATTAATTGTATTGCAAAAATTCTGATTAAGAATACTGATGAATGACTCAAAAACATCTAGCTCCCAACCCATCTTCCATGCTCTACGAATACTGCCTCTAATGAAACAGTACATATTCAAAATAATAGAATACGTCCATAAAAATATTGATACATTTTAAATGAAAAAAAATTAGATCTCATTAAGACAAAGCGAAAAATTATATTTGTACCTCCTCTGAAGAAATCAATTTCTATACGAGACACAAATTACATAGGTACAAAACTTTATAACGAACTTCCTCCTGAACTGAAAAGGATCCGTCCCCTGCACACATTTAAAAGGAAACTTCATGATTGATCTTCAAATGATATACATCATATTGGCAGTGAAGCTGCCAAAATTGTATTTTATATAATGTTTAAATGTTTTTATATACATAGTCGTATCAGAATAATATGACCACCTACCATAGTATATGTATGGTAGGTGGTCATATTATTCTGAAACGACTGTGTATATCCAGAACACAAATCTTACTTATGCTGGATATGTGTTTTGTATTCTGATTATGTAAATTTATACAAAGATCAATAAAGTGTTATTATTATTAAAATTAACCCTAAATAAATTCTTGCAATTGGCGACGTTACTGTTAAATATTCTATAATTTTTAAATACTAAAACATTGTTTCCCACATTTGAAATTCAGAGAGATTAGATTGAGATCTTGGCTGATTCTTTTCCATTAAAGTATTTATTCTTATAGGAACGAAACATATAATTCGGTTCTCCATTGACACATCATACTATTATCCTCTTCCTTCCTTTGATGTGCGTATTAAAGAAGATGCTCTTTGAAGTTTCTCCTCTTCGGCTCTTCAGTTGCATCCCACTTTGACTAAGTTCTTTTCATTCAAGGATAAATCAAGGACGTATTTTCACTTATTGCATTACTGATGCAACTGTTGTGCATGTTTTCTCGCCCACTTCCTCGTTTCTTCCTTTTCAATGGATTATAAATTAGGAGTTGTTATTTTCTTCATTATTAAATTCAGATTCCAGGGTATGAAAAAAGCTACTTAAAGATTGCATTCCCCAACGCAATGTTGTAATTCAGAACAACGACATCCGGGTGTATTCAAAACTTCATCGTAATAAAAATCCTTTTTTTTTTGTAGATGACTGAGATCCTATTATCCTGCAGGTGATTTATTTCTCTGTTTTCGATCTCTGGCGTTTCGAATTTTTTAAAAAGTATCCGTAGACGACGAACAAGGAATGACGCAGTGTCGGTTGTGTACCAGGCTGATAAGATTCGCTGTTTCCACTGCGAATCTTATCAGCCTAACGGTGCCAACGTTCAGATTTTCTGCTTTATCCTTTTCTTGTCTATTGCAAATAAAGAGAGATTTTTGAATTAGAAAATGTTACTTCTAGTCACATGGAACCTTAACCAGTGATTCCGCGATTAGTCGATAAAAAAATATATAAAATAATGAAATAAAATAAATACCCCCTCAAGCAGCTGCTTGTCACAGAGGTCTGACAGGAGCCTGTCAGTTTATATGCCATAGTAGAAGGTCTGAGAAGATGGCAGGACCTCAGCAGAAAAACGATACAAATAGCCATGCCTTACCCGGGGCTCGAACCCAGGTCTCTTAGATCAGTAGCCAAGCGCGCTAACCACTCGACCATATATATGAGTTTTAAAATTATGATGAAACTTTGATGAGAGACTCCCATTTGGGCCTAGTATTTGTCGGTAGATTATCTCTAAGATAAGGTTTAATAACATTCAGAGCGTTTTATTTAATTCTTAGAATGGTAAAACATCTGTTGAGTATCGTTTTGTGAAATCTTTCTTGAAATGTCATTAGAAATAGTGTGTTTGAATGTTATTACTTTATTATAATTACAAGAAATATTAATTTTTACAAGAATTTTATCAGAATTATGCCAAAGCATTAGCAATTATTGGATACGATAAAACTCGTTTTTTACAATATTTTTTAGTCCAAACTCTGCAAGCTTTAAAGATTTTCAGCGTTTCTTTACACTCTGCACTAGGTAAGAAAGGTGACACCTTTCGGCAGGTAATGGACATCGAATTTCGTTGAAATGGGACTTTAAACCCCGTTTCAGTTTTTAAATGACAGATCTACCTTAAAAGAACGTTCTGAGCAATTTTCCCTCGAGGAATCTCCTCTTAACAGCTGCTCAATAGCTCCTTTTCCCGATGTGCCGTCGATAGTTACGTCAACCTGGTGGATGTTGTGTTTGGGAGAATAGTAATTGTGTTACATCATGTTACACGTCGGAGAGCAAGAGGATTTTACATAAAGCCAAAATTCTGTACTTATTTGTGTAATTCGCAAACTTTGCACGTTTCCTGATGGCAAAAATCAGCTAATTTATTATGTTATTATTTATATTTCACTTCTACTTAATTGAATTATGCATAAAGAATGCAAAATTAAAGCGTTACATAAGGCGTAGAGAAAGGAGAAAGATTAATATTGAGACAAACGCAGTTCAGGCTTCTTGGGACCCAGGAGATTAACACTTTGACATGCAAAAATGAAACTCAGAGATAAATTAATCAAAGTATTGTCAATTCAAAAATAGGTCTTTGATCTCCTGAAATATAATTAGATGTACCATGGGCACTTTCTTTTGCCATTTTCTTATCCTCTCCTTTGTTATACTTGAGATACCCCTTTTCTGAGCTTTACCCGATTTCACCAGATTTTTATCCCCTGAATAAATGATTTGATATTCGGGTTAAAACCAGTAAAAATATGCATTTCATAATAGTTTGTTGCTTTTTTTTTATAAGAAACGAAAAAGATTAAATCAGTGTAGTGTCGATTTGTTTCAGTTTGTCATTTGCCAATACTATATAGGCATAGACAAAGAAAGATATGACAAAGAATTATTATTTTTAATTTTTCCATGTGGCAATGCACGCGTATGAATGATGCAAGATGTGAGATGCTGCATCACGTTAAATTAATGCAGGCAGTTCTTTCTGTAACGAGGATACCGTGGCCGTCCCTTAGCCTAGTGATTAGCGCTCTTGGCTGCTGATAAAAGGGACTTGGGTTCGATCCCAGGGCCGTCCCTTAGCCTAGTGATTAGCGCTCTTGGCTGCTGATAAAAGGGACTTGGGTTCGATCCCAGGGTAAGGCATGGATGTTTGTGTTGTCTTTCTGCTTAGGTCCCACCATTCTCACAGACCTTATACCATGGCGTATTAAACTGGCAGGCTCCTGTCAGACTCTGTGCTAAGCAACTGCTTGAGGGGCTATTTATTATTTTTTTAAATTATTTTTAGGATACCATTGATTAAACTAAATCAAAAGTTTTATATTAATGGGAAATAAACTACTTTATTCGTTACTGACATACTGTATAACAACAAAATATCGAAAAAAATCTTAGTAAGAATATGTTTATTAATATCAAAAACACTGTAAATATTCTGAAAACCTTGTAGGTAGTTAAAAACATCATTTTTAAACAAATAGCTGTTGTGACTTTGAAAGAATTAGGTGGAAGAGTTCGTACAGAAGTAATCTCGCTGAAAAAACATTGGCAATGCTTATACATTAATTGTAAATAATAAAATTAACATTAGAAATAATTTTTGCCAGACTAAAATAATCGCTAGAAAGAGCAATTTTATTATTATTATCAGATTTTTTTTGGGGGGGGAGAGTGTCATGGAATCTATATATTCTCCGTACCCCTAAGTTCGAAAAACCCATTTCCAGCATTGTCTTCAAGCAGCTGCTTGTGACAGAACTGTTCTTCAGAACTTGTCACAGTTCTGAAGGAGCTTGTCTGTTTAATACGCCATAGAGAAAGGCTGTGAGGAAGGCGAGACCTCAGCATAAATGCAACATAAACAATCATGTCTTACCCGGGGTTTGAAACAGGTCCCTTTGATCCGTAGCGAAGCACGCTAACCACTCGGCCACGGAACAGCCCCTAATTATACTGGAGCTCAAAATTAAGGACTAAACAAAAAGTCCGGACCAATTAAAAACCCTAATGGATTTTGACGAAATTATAATGAGGCATGTGTTATGACCTATTAATGCACAAAGACTGTAAAGATTGCGAACTGAAAATAAATATATTGCTGAAATGAAAGTAAAAGCGACGCAGCAAGAATCGATGGCGAAATAGCCTAATCTCCTCTTGCAGCAATACAGGCATGGCGCCAACGCCTCTTACTGACAACAAGGCTGTCAATTAGTGCTAAAGGTAATAATTTCTACTCCCACTTAAGGTTCCAGCTTAGTGAGGGATGCTTTACAGAGGCTTCTGGGATGTGTACTGAGATTGTCACTCTTGCTCACTCGAATATACCAGACATGTCCTATGTGTTTGAATTCTGGAAACCTTTATGCTCCGTCCATACGAGCTATAGTCTTATTCCGAAGCTATCAATGCACTTTCTATAACAGAGCCACATAGAGGCGACCTCTACAGACGAGCATTATCGTTAACTAAAGAGGGAGTCTAACCAACTGCTTCTGCAAAGGTGTGGGAAAAAATAATCTGCAATCGCATTTCGATGCACTTGTAAGAATCCCTTCCTGCAACGCATAGATTCTGTGCGACTTCTTTACAGTGATGCATGATAGATACCATGGAATCATTAACTTCATAATTATCTCTTTTCCCTGATGCTAATGGGATGCAATTCGGTTTCCCTTTCTTTCCATACAAATGCGTATCGAGAATTTGCTTGATCTCTAACTCATCTGCGAAGAGCATATTGGGTCATTGCTCTTAGGTCAAATCGATATGTCTTCAATGCCAATTTAAAATTCCATGCGGACTCCTCTCAGCAAAAATGTCAAGAAAACTCAGATAGCAGATCGTAGCGCATAAGAGCTCTTCTCATAAAAAGGCTTGATACAACCCTTCCTCTGGATGCGATTAGTGCTTTGCAGTTAAGGCCACATATCAATCATATTATGCAGAAGTGACTCTAAACACGACGAATTGTTTAAGGACTTGTTGAAAGTAAGGAAGGCTTTATTTGGTTACGTGAGAAATATTTTTGAAGTTTAAAAATGATTCAAAAGTCTGCTTACAGCACAATGACTCATATTTAGACACCTTCCCACTTCCTCCTAGGGGCGGGGGTGGCTCAGTCGGTAGCGCGCCAGGCTCGTAATCTGCAGTTCCCAGGTTCGAGTCCCAGCTGGGTCAGCGTTGAGATTTATCTCCGCAAAATTCCCCACCCTGCCCAGGGTCAGTAGGGGACACCGATGGGCTTGAAAAGGCCGCCGTCCGTCGGATGGAATGTTAAGCCGTGGTGTGAGTGCACAGAGCCATACCCTGTGCACATTAAAGAACACGCTGGATGGCCTTGACGGGAGGCTACTATCTGTTTCCCAACAGCTGTTCCAGTGGGTCCCCTCCCCCAACCTTCTCTGAGTCTTCGGGGTCCCTGTGACCTGGCCATTTAGCCCATGGTGTGCAAAAAAGCGCCGCTCAGAGGTAAAACAACCCAACCCAACTTCCTCCTAGATGGGGTCTGCTTTCATTCTTCCTAATGCTCCCTACTCAAAGAATCGCACAAAGTGTTTTTTTTTAACATTTACCGAATGATGCTAACTTGGCAGCTCGAACACCAGTTACGAAGTAACGGGAGTTCTTAAGGCATGCTGTTTTAATCTGATGACCTAAGTTGTATGCTTGATGCTGTAAATTCATAAAAATAAAAATTAATTTGCTAATTAAAATGTTATTCAAAGTTTTATATCAGATTTTACCTTTCTAATATAATCTTTCTCACCCAAGGCAGAGCGTAAACAAGCGGTGAATCTAAACGAGTGTGTTGTTCACCGTTCCAACTGTGCAAGCTTTAAGATTTCCACTTGAGAGGTGGAAATATTGAAGCTTGCGCATTGAACTGGAAAACTGCATAAAGAAATGCATTCTATCGTCGAAAAATTACCAATTCCTTGACATAGACCTAGGGATCGTTCGTCAGTGTACATTAATCTACATATTAGTAGTGTATTTTAGCAAAGACCAAAATTTCCATATCTTATTCAAAACTTTATCAACCTATACAGAGATAAATATTTTGTTCAATAATGAGCTTTAAAGCATTGAATGATCATACTCGGCCATTGTTCCGTCAGTACACAGTGGGTATTACTTTTGGTATATACCCGAAAAGCCTTTACTTTCTCCCTGAGGTCAATGACTTCCTGAGACTACGTGACTCGATGAGATTCGCGTGGTAATTTCGACTCTGAAAAGAAAACCTAGTAAACACCGCGTGATCGATTGCGTTTATTCGATGCTAGGATATTCGTCAAATGAAAGGTATGATTCCGCAGAGTAAAATTTTGTTTCTTCTCCGAATTGAAATCACGCAAGGAAATTCAAATATTATTGTCGTAGAACGCAATTTATTTCAATTCATAAACTGTGTATTGCCGAATCAGTCAATAAAATACTTGGTAGTCAAGTTTTATTTTCCAAACAGGCAAAATGAGTTTTGCGCTGCTAAATTTAAACCCAATCTAGATCATGAAAGCCGCTTTCCAGAATAGACTCTTATGTTGAAAGATAAACAACCGGGTTATTAGAGTCAGTACAAAATAAATCTTCCTAATTCGGAAAATTTATTTCTACTGACTCTAATAACGAACTGCTGAGAAGCCGTTAGTTTCAATCTTTTTAGGTGCATCGCCTACGTGTGAAGTCTTCTTTTCACGTAGAATGTTCATTCACTTTTATAATGCAGCTATTTCTGAAAGTAAGCAGGAATCAATTATAATGTAATGAGCAGAAAGCAAATTAACTGGAATGTTTTTACTAAGTCCTTTACTGACTAATCATATTTACTACACTTAACATAATTAGCATTAATTCCTAATTTCCATAATATATATATTATTAACAACAGAAAGCATTATTCTCGACTTTAAGGTTGCATCACGAGTAAACATCTAATGATATGGCACGAACCCTGATCACTGAGGTTCGGCACAATCATTTCCTTATGTATACTACGAAACATGCAAATTGAAATAACACTGAGTTAATGAGTCGTGTACATGTATGAGATAATATATCATCAGAAGCAAGTGATTAAAGCTGGAGGCAGAACTTTTCAAAACACTAGCCTTTATTTAATCAGCAGCATGCCCTCTTCTAGCAACGACACAGGCATTGAGGGCGATCACAACATCCTGGGGGATGTTCGGTCATGTAGCTTCGATCCAGGGATGATGAAGTACGGATTGCACAACAAGGTCGACATACCATCAAGCGATTTCAATGCCGAGAATCAAGGATATATTCAAGGGAATGGCTTCAGAAGATACAGGATCATTATCCAAGAATGGTTTCAGAAAAAGAGGAAAACTCTTCAAGATTGGTTTCAGAAGACACATGAACACTGGAAGACCTGCATATCATCAGGAGAGATTAGTTTGAAGGAAACCGTTTACAAAAATATTGTATTTACTCTAGTCTTGTAAGCAGAATAAAGCCTTAGAACGTTTTGTAGACTTCGTACACACAATAAAGGTTGGGTTGTGTTGATTTACCTCTGAGCGGCACTTTTTGCGCACAATAGGCTAAATGGCCAGGTTACAAAGACCCCGAGGGTTCGGAGAAGTTTGGGGAAGAGGACCCACTGGGCAACTGTTAGAAGACATATGGTACTTCCAGTCAAGGCCATCCAGCATGTTCTTTAATGTGCATAGAGTATGGCTCTATCTCCGCACACCGCGTCATTGCTCCATCCGATGGACGACGGCCTTTCCAAGCCCATCGGTGTCCCCTACCAACCGAGTTCACGGTGGGGGGTTTTGCGGAGATTAAGCGTTGAGCTTTGACTCCGCAAAACACACAATAAGTATCTTATATCTATCTGCACACAACAAATCTTTATAGATTTTGGTATAAAATAAATATATTCTTCCTTGTCCTAATAAAAATTAAATTAGACAAAAAAAGTACTCATCATCATCATCCTCAAGCAGCCATGGGCTACGGAGGTCCAACCAGACCGTGCAGTTTAATTCTCCAAGCATATCTGTCCTGAGCTACATCTGCTGCATCCGGCCACTGCACACCAATTCTAACAAGGTCCTGTTTGACATTGTCTGCCCACCGCATCCTAGGTCTCCCCCTCCTTCTGAAGCCTCTAGGCACACTGTTCATAACCTTATTCGCCAATCTATAATTATCCATACGGGCAACATGGTCAAACCAGCGGAGTCTCTCTCTGCACAATATGCTGCTTAAAGGAGGTTGCAGACTCCTTTGCCTAACCTCATCATTAGTTACAAAGTTAAACCACCTAATACCCAAGATACTGCGTAAGCATCTAGAATCAAAAGCATCTAGTTTCCTGTTATCTTGTTTACATAGCGTCCAAGTTTCACTACCATAATTTATATACAGTCAAACTCCTATATCAGAAAATTAGAAAGAACCAAACTATTATACAGTCTAATTTTAAATTAAAAAGTTTTATATTTCGTAATAAATAATCAATAATGGAAAAAGCCGTTAAATTTATATTTCATATGTTAGACTAGCTCTTTTTCTACAGAAATGTTTTCGTAACATCTCTGACTTTGAGTTACTCTGTTAGAAAAAGAATATAACTATTAATAATTATTATTAATTATAATAATTATTTAATAATATAGCTATTATCTTAGCTTTTCATAGAATTGTAATATTGTAAATTAATTATAATTATTAGAAATGAAGCTAGGAAATAAAAATTACCTTTCTGGAAGAGTTGAAAATATATACATCTAGTTTTTCCACTATTACATGCATAGTTTAAAACTTGATTGGCAGCTTCTCCTTTTCTTTAACAAATTCCAACTAGAGACAGGGTTTCATGCGGATTATTCAAGAAATGTCGAATTTACTATTTCATGGATAACATTTCAAATTAAGAAAGAGTAACAGTTCTGAAAATATAAATAATTTTATGTGTTGAACATAACTATTCTTACAGTATTAGGTAAAATATAGGTATTTTGTAATTATTGTTTGATTTCGTTAGCAAAAGACAGTTAAAAACCAGACCATAGCAAATATTCAAATTTTTTGAACAGATCATTTACCTTATATTTTATTATGAATTCATAGTGAAACATTTTAAATTCAATTCGTCAAAACCCTTCGTACTTGGAATATTCAACTGATCAATATTTAAATGAGCCAATTCTTCTTTTCGTCTACGATTTTTTATTCATTTTTCATTTTCAACATTTTTTTGTTCAAAAATTCTGTTTGATCATCTATTCACCTTTTTTCTTCCTTATTTAAGTTTTTCTGATATAGGAGTCAAAAGTTGAGTGTTATAAGTAAAACAAAGTTTCTCATTTGTTAAACTTCTGTTTTCGAAATATTTGTCCTTCGTATTCTCTGTGCTTATTCTCTCCGGAATACGCTGGTATTTTCCCCCATATTTAATTCTAGGTAATGCACACAAAATCATCTTCTCAATGCACACAAAAATCTAAAAGCAATTTCATTCCGTGTCCGGAGTTAAATTGCTTTTAGACTTTTTAGTGTTCACCATGTTTTGCTGCCAACGGACGATATTCACATCACAAATTCCAGATTTTTTCACTCATCTATCCCAGTTTTTCCGTCATCCGAAAGAGCAAAAGTTATCTCTTTTCAGAATTAGAGCGAAACCTTTTCCCTCTGTAAACAGATTCATAATTTGAAAAGTTCAAAAGATCGAAATCCTCGTCACATAGCATTTCGGCATCTAATAACAAACACTCTTCCTTGAAACTTTAAAAACTAAAGAAGTTGAAGAAAAAATTTAATATTTAAGGTACATTTTGATGATTTTATTTTGAAGTTCAAACTCAAATATTCCTACTCCATAATACACTAGAAATTATTAAAACCAATTTGTGTAAAAAATTCAAAACTTTATCCATGGAGAATTGATGTCAATGACAAACGATGCTAACTCTTTTAAATGGAAGTTTCTACCTCTTGAATGGGAAATATCCAGTCGACATGCATGAATTCCTGGAAAGTAGTATTGAAGACCCCCAGCCTGTGTAACAATAAAAAAGCAATATCTTTTTGGAAGCAATATTGAAGAAAGCAAGCCTGCATAGCCAAGTTAATAAAAAAAAAATTCTTAGCAGCACTTCAGTTATATTTTTATCATTGTCCTTAGATCTAGGAATGGAAATGCATTATCTTCTTCCCCTTATCTTCAAAACACCTTTAGTCCCTGGAAATCTCTAACATCACTGAAACAAATATTTCCTTTGATATAAAAATCTTTCTGTTAATAGATCACTCAAAGTTATTTTTACCACTTGAATTTTAGGAATATTTTATGGAAGTGGGATTATCCAAGAACGTCGTTTGAACAATGATCGGTGTTATTTTTGTTAAGCGATTCGCTATTTACTTCTTTATTTATAACTTCATTTTCAATTAATAATTTATAACAGCATATTTGTTCTGACTGAAAAATAAAATTCCATAAAATCCTAGTTTCAAAGCTAGGGATCTTTAAATGCGGATT
Organism: Ryuthela nishihirai; assembly: GCA_038380435.1. Lineage (NCBI taxonomy): Eukaryota > Metazoa > Arthropoda > Arachnida > Araneae > Heptathelidae > Ryuthela > Ryuthela nishihirai. The sequence continues at coordinate 50,852,136 of JAWZYU010000001.1, read as the reverse complement.
TCTATTAACATAATACGAAATTGTTACAATACATTTATTAAATAAGTATACGTCCAACGTGATTTTCTTATCAAATTATCCATTCCTGTTAGAATATCATACTCCCTCATTGTGCCTGCTTATTACACAATAATATTAGCCATTTGTTATTAAAAATTGCAAAACGAAAATAGGACCTTTCCCGAAAATGATAATTCTGATCTATTCCTCTGTTTTACCAATCTCGCAACATAAATGAAAAATGCGCGTTTCGAAGGTCAAAGATGCTCAAAGCTATTTTGCAGTGAGAGACTAAGTTGCCTTATAAATGGTGTAACTGAGTTTAGCCAAGATCATCTAACCAGCCAAAGTATTTCATTAGGTAAAAATTATGATGTTTCAAGCGATGGTGATACGTAGGTAGCAAAGCTTGATACGAGTCTGGGATGTCACCGTGTCTGTTTAATTTCCGGTGACATTGGACTGGTTTCAGTTTGCATTTAGAATCCAAAGATTAGTCGAGGAACTTGGTGAACTTATCAATGACATGATACTTCCTTACAATGGCAAAGCAACGAAGAGGAGAAGGGTTTTCCTGTTTCCTGAATTGCACGTTAACAGAATATAACAAGTCGGTATCAGACACGACTAGAGACGGAGTAGGAGACACACAAGTGATACAAAGAGCCTGGGCCTCTTATTTAATAACGTTATAACTCACGTGCTTATGTATGTATAAATTTCTGAATAAACATAGATATATTTGTATATAAATCATATTCCTTTAGGACAATTAATCTTTCAATAAACGCTTTGGTGCTGCCGTTAGTGCATTTAAGAATACGTGATGATAATTCTGACAATAATTGGTTTCTAAATGAAAACAATACGTAATGACACTAATCATCAAGTTATTTTATTTATTAATCGAGAAAAATCATCAAATCCAATAATACGTTCGTTTAACACTTGAACTTCATTTTACAAAGAAGGAATTTGTTTACTACTTATAAGTACTGAATCCACTGAAAATAAAAACATTATTTTCTGTAAATTATTATTATTAATTTCCTATCAATTAAGTGATTACCTAATAACTTATATGTGCATTCTTAAAAAATATAAAATGTTTAAAGGATGACCCGCGATAGTTATTATGTATTATCTTCTATTCCATATAAAATTTATCTTTAAAAGTACACAGATTCGAAAATGATATGGAATTGGAAGTATAACATAGTTTTCGCCCAATTTACGAACCCAGTTTTCCAAATTGCAGTGCACCACCAATCTTATAGGTACTTCATTTACCAAGTGAGAGCTATTCTGAATGGCAGTGAATCATATACTGCTCATCATTTACCATTCTTTATCCTATAGATACTTAAGCCATAAAATGTCTACACTATTGGTTAAATAAAGGATTTTTTCACAACGGAATGATTTGATTTAAACCCATGCTATGAAATGCCCTAGTTCTTTTTAGATAAACACGTTTTCTTTTCATCTCTTAGTACATTTTCGAAGTGCTGATGCAGAACGGTGTTAGGATTGGATCAATCAGTATTCGTGATTATTACCTCTCAGAGGAAATAATGAGAGTATGTCATGTGTTCCCAACACTCTTCTCGGCAGACTCTCCTGATCACAAGATGTTGATCGATTGCATTACCAGACTCTATCATCTTGATGTTTTGGTGGTTGCACTGTGAGTTGGACGACAAAATATTAATAAGCATCCTTTGGTGTATGAAATAGGAGGAGGGCATAAATCGAGCTAATATTTCTGGCTGAAGTATCTGCTAATTGGGAATATTTTGGTGCACTTCTTTGCGGATATGTTATTGCGCTCGATAGAGAACCGGTATTAAACAATAACGTAAATAAAGGCTGAAGAGTAAGAAAAATTGGGTTAGAGGTATGATAATATGAACTATATGAGGATAAATATGTTTCGTATAATAAAACATTGGTGATATTTGGCTGATTATTCAGAAATCGTCACAATACATAATAATTTTTTGAAGAGTTCATTATTTAAGAAAAACGCAAAGAATGGAATGTAAAAGAAGGGGAAAAGAATTTCGCTTTTACATATTTATGTAATCTAAACTACAGGAGTTGCAAAAATGGTTATTTATTTTATTTTTATACGGAGATTAGATACAATTTTGTTTTGTATTTTTAATATTTCAAGATTTTTCTTCATGTTTTTACTGGGATAGACCAGCTCCTTCTAGCTCTGCGTTTCCCAATCGGCAGCGAGAATTGATGATAAGAAAAAAATTTGAAGAAAACAATATTGTTTTACATAAATCTTATTTAAATTCATTCTAAAATTTCGCAAAGAAATGTAAGTGGTTTTTATAACCACATACATTTCTTTTTTCTTCTGGTTATTATAGTATTTTTTTAACTGTTACGATTTTTTTTCATTTGTATATATATATATCTATGTACAAAGTGAGAAAAAGGTAGGAAAAAACGAACAAACTGCTTAAAAATGACTTGTTTTTACTTTTCACTTATATATATATTTCCTGTCGAAATCTTGCGTTATATTTTGTTTTTAAAACATTTTCCCATTTGGCTTGTGTTTCGCTTTCTGTCAATATTATTTTATTTAATAAGTAATGCAGAGAGGAAAATTCTCTTTTTCCGAATGCATAGCCCAGGTTCAATATTAAACAACTGAAGTTGAAACTGAAACAAAAGTTGGGAATTCCTCTTCACTGCCATTCAAAATAGTTCTCATCATTTACCATTCAAAGCCAATATTTCTCCAAACGATTCTTTGAATTTTTTCTTGCTTTTTAAATTCAGGAATATCAAAAATACCTGGATCCGATTTCGAAGACGTTTCATGGAATGAATAATCTCACTAACAATAGTAAGCTTCCGTGATTTGTTCTTTTTTTCTGTAGTAATGCTTTCACAAGTTTTTTATTTATCATGCTATAACTCAAAATATAAAATATTTCAGAGGCTGTTTGATAGACGTATTTCATTTTTATCTATAAAGCCCACTAAACAAATATTTCCTTCATTACTTACTATTATATCAAAATAAATCAAAATACTTAAAGTAAACCAGTAACTTGTACACAACTTTAGGTTCATTTCATTACTTTGCTTTTTCATTTTTATATTTAAGTGTTTTAATAAAATATTTAATATTATAGCCTAATTGAAGTTACTCATGCGAGTACATTGACTCCATTTTAATTTCATCAGTAGTACAATGGCAAATCAGTTATGCTCACAAAAAAGTGTACATCTTGTTTTTGAAAAATTTTCCAATATATATTAAATGCTTCCCTGTGTATATGTATAATCTGATACATATGAATATCTGATATTTTTGTATTTATTTGAACATCATGATGTTGCCTTTTCTAGTTAGAACTAACAAGAATGTCTATGTCATAGGAACAGGTTCTGTAACTTCTATACCACATATATCAAAAAACTGACTATTCAGAAATTTGATACTCTATTCGATATTGAGACACGATTGATGAAGAGTTGATTCCGTCGTCATTACGGTTTGCAAGACTTTAATATATTTCTTGCGATTCCGTCATTTATTGAAGCATTAAGCTTCACTTTACAGAACACTGGATTTTGCAACCGCTTCTTTCACACTCCTACGCATTGCATGGGGAGCAGTCAAACTGCTGCTTATAATAATAAATAATGAACCAATAAATTTATGGTAAATGTGAAACTTAAAAAAAATTCCCCTAAGTTTGCCGATGTTACTCTTTCGCTTTAGGAGAATGTTGAAGCTCAGTGAAGCCTGAATAAAGTGTAGCAGAACATTGCTTAATTCGCCTTGGGAGTTTAGACAAACCCTTTGTGTATTCTTCGGCTTTCTCTTCGGTGTATCCTTTGAATTTGCACCAAAAGGAGTCTTTGCTGCTGTGAATAGAAGCTCAGAGGGCTCAGTGATGCTTGAATAAATTAACCTCGTTCACAGACTGCTTGGCTGATATTAATGCATTTATTAACCTTATTGAAAGAGCATATGGGAAAATAAGGCGGGTTCGTCATCATAAACAAAAACACTTTATTAAATCGGTGACTTCTGCAGTACATACACAGCGCTGAAAGAGAAATTTTTCGACTGATTCTAATTCTACTTGGTTAGATTAAGAACATGAACATTTAGGAAATTTAGGTGGTGGTTGGACAGCTAATTAACAGGGTTATTGAATCATTTGAATAGACAGTTGTGTTTGCAATGAAATAACTAGCAAGTATCATCATAAGTAGTGGTAAACAGCATTTTATAACCAAAGTCCGCTTCTAAAGCTCAAATATTGTGCAAGCGTCAAGGATAGATTTATTTTCAAGTTTCAAGTGTCCCATTGCTAGAGTTTCTTTGCTCCTCGCTGTGCATATCTCTAAAATCGTACATAATGTTATATTCACTGTAACTTTAAAGTTAGGTAATATAATAATTGAATATATGAAGTTAGTGTAAAGTTATGCAGCATATTTGCAATTGTAATCTTCAAAAACTTTAAAACAAGACTTACAGCTTATGACATTACAGCTGTGACTGGATACGCAAATTTTATTATAAGTCCAGGCAGAGAATTATGAATAAATGAATATTAATGAAATATTTGTTACCTCGATTTGTTTTCTGCTGTTAATTTACCGACAACTGCGTTGAGTTTATTTTCAACGATAATAATTTATTATTTACGTTTGTTCTAACTTTTTTGCATATATCAGTTTAATTAAAATAATTTTTTTTACCTGCCTGTAAATGGTAGCTAGGCGTAAACTGGAAGGGGAGCTGTGTACCAATCACTAGTGACGATGCACAGAACCGGCCAGGTCTATAACTTAATGTCCGACCCCACTTTCTCGTGGTGCAGGCCGAGAGTACCTTTCAAAAGAGATATTCTCTTTTGGGGAGGGCTGCCAGGTCAGTATGGCCTACTGATCTGGTCATCTATGGCCACTTTGTTTCTTTTTTTCAAACCTGCTGAGGAGTGGTCAACTTCACAGGGTCCTGGTGCTGACCATTTATACCTACTAGACTGGACTTGTTTATGGATTTGAGTTTGATTATGGATCCTGGACTTGCTGCACAGGTGGGCCTCTGTTGAGGGAGAATCTGCTGCTGTATTTTCTGTTTGCTTCCGGGTTGCCAGCTCTAAGTGAACAGATGCATAGGATACCTTATATCAGCTGGTGGATAATCCTAATCAGAGACCATCGCAGGTACCTGAACCTTACTTAGCTAGTTGGGCATCGTCAAGCCTAAACTGGAGTAATTTGTCTCAGGCAGGCCATATGGCTCTTGAAAAGGTCCACTTGAAAAGGTGGTGCCTGAAGTTCCTACCAGCATCGGTGACTTCAGCCTATAGCGGAGGAGGAACAGGTCTTTGCCCCATGCCTGCGATCAGGGGGCTGTTTGATATTGTTGGCCCTACCAATCTCAATAAACCTAATTTCTTTAAAAATCCTACTAATCATTTTCTCTCTGCAGGAACGTGGAAAGTGAGGACATTACATAGAGATTATTCTCTTGATGTCCTCATGCAGGAATTCCAGCGCTATTACCTAGATATTCTAGGCTTGCAAGAGACCAGATGGACAGGTAAAGGTGAGATACTTAAAAATAACTTTAAATTTCTCTTTACAAGGAGGGAGGATGGAAAGCATCACCAAGGCGTGGGTCTGCTGCTCAGCAGACATGCTAGTGATGCTCTTCTAGGACATGAGTGCATTAATGAAAGGTTTCTTACAGCAAAATTTCAGACAAGCATTAAAGGCTTGAATGTTATCTGCTGTTATGCCCCCACTGAGGATGCTGATGAGGATGAGAAGGATAGGTTTTACGGACAACTTCGGGATATTTTGAATTCTGTAAAGAAAGGAGATATTACCCTTATTCTAAGTGACTTCAATGCCAATGTTGGTACTGACTCTGACCTTTGGGGAGGAGTAATAGGCCCTTTTGGTATTGGTAGCTGCAATGGCAATGGGCAACGTCTCCTACAGGTAAGTAAACTCAATGGTTTCAGAATAACTAACACATATTACAAACACCGCGACATACATAAATACACATGGGTTTCACCTGATGGGCTGCATAGGAATAAGATTGATTATATATTAATTAACAGCAAATGGGCTAGTTCTGTTAGAAATACCAGGGCATATAGGGGAGCTGAAATTGGATCTGACCATTACCCTGTTAAAAGTGTCTTGCAACTTAAACTTAAAAAGTGTTGTGCTAAATTTAAAAAATTTACCTTTGATATTGAAACTTTGAAAGACCCAGTTATAGCTAAAGCTTACCATGATAGATTACTTAGTCATTATGACAGTCATGGTTTGCTTACTACTGAACTTGAGGAAGAGTGGGACCATTTTAAACAAGCTTTTTTGGAAACTAACAGTACTCTTTTAGGAAAAAAGGAGCAGAGGAGACAGAATTATTTAAGTAATAAGGCACTTGAGCTTATTTCAGAAAGAAGGAACTGCAGGAATGTCCTTAAACAGTACCATACTAGTCCTAATAGAAAGGATTACAGAGAGCTTAATAAACGTGTAAAGAATTAGTTAGCCACTGATAAGAATCTTTGGCTTGATGGTTTGGCTGACAAAGCTGAGGAAGCAGTTAGGCAGCACAACAGCAGAGAGCTGTACAAGATAGCTAATGTTTTATGTGGTAGAAAACGGACAGGCATACAAGGATTGCAGGATAAACAAGGTAAGGTTATAGACTGGGAGGATTCTGTCATGGCTAGGTGGGCTGAGCATTTCAGTGATGTTCTAAACAATGTGGTTAGTTCTACTCCCATTGTTTGTAATGATGATAGATGCATTGGTGGCTTTAATGTTGGCCCTAAAACACAACCTGAAGTTATTTTGGCTATTTCTAAGCTTAAACTTCATAAATCCCCAGGGGTAGATGAAATTACTGCAGAAATGCTCAGAGCTGGGAATGTTTCGGTTACCAATTGGATGACTGAAATTTTGAATAACTTTCATGATAAAGGCATTGTTCCTAAAGATTTTACCAGAGCTATTATTATCCCTATTTTCAAAAAAGCTTATCGCAGTTCTTGTGATAACTATAGGGGTGTCAGCCTACTCTCTGTTCCAGGTAAAGTTCTTTCCATGATTGTGCTTAATAGAAATAAGAATCTGGTTGACAGGCAATTGCTTGATGAGCAATGTGGATTCAGAAGTGTTAGGGGTTGTGTAGATCAGATATTTTCATTTAGGTAGATTCTTGAGAAATGTTTGAATTCCAATAGTTTCAGAAACCTTTGGTTGTTAGCTTTGTTAATTTCAAAAAGGCTTTCGACTCTGCTGATCGTCATAATTTGTGGTTGATTGTGAAATCATATGGTATACCAGGCAAGTTAGTTAACATAATGAAATCGCTCTATAATAACACTTAGTCGTTTGTGAGAGTTGGTAAGTCTTGTAGCAATTGGTTTAGCATTACTTCTGGTGTTCGACAAGGGTGCATTTTGTCTCCTTTTCTCTTTAGCTTGGTTGTTGATTATGTTATGCGAAATTCACTTCAAGGGAAAGATTTTGGCCTTAAATGGGCTGGAGATACGAAAATTTCTGATTTAGATTATGCTGATGATTTAGCCCTTTTTGGCAAATGATGTTGATGAGATGAACTCTTTCATTCGAGCTGTTGATGAGACTTAGTAGTAGAGTAGGCTTGGTTATAAACAGAGAGAAAACGAAAGTGATGAAAATTAGTCAGGCAGGCTGTGATTCAGTTAATCTGAATGGTTGCAGTCTTGAGCAGGTGTCACAGTTTAATTAAGCTATGTAACAGATACTGGTGATGTGCGGCATGAGATTAACAGACGAACAGGGATTACTGCCGTGACTTTTAAGAATCTATGGAGAGTGTGGAGAAATAGGCGTATACACCTAAAGACTAAAATTAGACTGTATAATAGTTTCGTTCTTTCTAGGGTTAGTTATGTTAGTGAAACTTGGATACATTTTAAATAAGACAGCAGGAAACTTGATGCTTTTGATTCTAGATGCTTACTCGGTATCTTGGGCATTAGGTGTTTCAACATTGTAACTAATGATCAGGTTGGGCAAAGGAGTCGGCAATCTCCTTTAAGCAGCATATTGTGCAGAGAGAGACTCCATTGGTTTGGCGATGTAGCCTGTATGGATAATTATAGATTAGGGAATAGGGTTATGAACAGTGTGCCTAAAGGCCCCGGAAAGAGGGGGGGGGGACCTACTAGGATGCGGTGGGCAGACAATGTCAAACAGGACTTTGTTAGAATTGGTGTGCAGTGGCCGGATCCATCAGATGCAGCTCAGGACAGATATGCTTGGAGAATTAAACTGCGCTGTCTGGTTGGACCTCCGTAGCCCATGGCTGCTTGAGGATGACGACGACGACGACGACGACGACGACGACGACGACGACGACGATGATGATGATGATGATGATGATGATGATGATGATGATGATGATGATGATGATGATGATGATGATTTTTACCTTCAATTTCAAAACATTTTCTTAATATACCTGAAAGCGTTTCGCTAAAAGGTTTTTATTCACCATAAGATAGGCATTTAAGTCAATAAGTGAAAATTCTCCAGAAAGCTGGCTAGAATTATGAAGTACATGTTCCTGTCAGACCTCCATGGAAAACAGCTGCTTAAGGACGAATTTACTTTTTATTTTATTTTCCTCGCACCTTGCGGTCAGTGAGGAGAAAGAAGGGAAAGTCCTTAGCTCTGGAAACGAAGACGACCGTTGATCATATGAGTCTTTACTACTTTGAATTCTTATGCTCTACACTTATCACTTTGGTTCTCCCTCCCGTGACTTCTTCTCTTTTAATTTTCATACTTTAACCTCTACTTCTCTTAAATTATTCTGCTTTTTTAACTTTATCACTTTTAATTCTACCTCCCCTTAATTATTCAGTTTTTTTTCTTATCCGTTTGGATTGCCTCCTCTTTTAAATTCTATATTTCCCTTATTATATTGATTTTTACTTCCCTTGAATCTCTTTTGTCTTCCCTGATAACTTTGATTTTTACTTTCTTTGAATTATGTTTTGTCTCCCCTTATCACACTGATTTTTACTTCCTCTAAGTTACTTTGCTCTCCTTTTATCATTTTGTTATTTACTTCCTTTGAAATCTGAGACTTACGATTTCGATTTCTAACTCCCTTGAGATTTTATTCCCTTTAGTATTCAATATGAACTGTCATTTGAAACTAGTTTTTACCTTGTAATCCTTTAAGATTCTAAAACGGGTGTCCTTACAGCTTTGAAATTATCTCTCTAGTTATACATTTCGATCACTATATTCCTTTAAATTCTTCTGCTCTTTCCTTATTTTTACAATTTCTACCCATTTTGAATTTTTCTGAACTTTGTCTTATTGAATTCCACATTCCTTGAATTTCTATCTCTTCTCTTATCAGTGATTGTTGCCCATCCTCTCCCTTTTATAAGTCCAAGGAGATTTTAAAACAGCGAAGGACGAAAACTTAATTTAGAGAAATATATTCTCTGGAATCTCTTTCCGATCTATAAAGAAGAGTTTACCTAGTTTCATATATAATATTCTAGTTGTATACATCGTATATGTTATTCCTAGTTACAAACATATTCAAATGAGCTGTATTATTTTGCTTTTCCTGCAACAAATATTTGTTGATCATTAATGATTATTTTCATGAAACGAAAATTCAATTATTCACTTCCCGAGACCACGTTCTTCATGCATTTCTACTCATGCAATACTGCCATTAACAATTAATAATTATCAGAAAAAAAAACAAAAGGTTTAATTTCATATTTGTTTAGTCTGCACTTCTACAAACAGCTTACTCTTCAAACTTCATCATAGAGATGCAAATTGCATTGCAATACTCGCAGCAACATGCATACTTGTTACTTCGAAATGTCTAAGGAAACAGCTGAATTCACAGTTGAAATGTCAATGTCACTTTGACCATTAATGTGCAGCTGTTCTCTAGGATATTAAAGAGTTCATGACCGCAGGCGGCCTTGGTAAAGTTGCCGAATGTTCAATACTATGTGGACAGGAAACGTTAAGTTGGCTACGCTAACAGAGATGAAATGCACTTTTCTGCATCTCATTAGTGTCATGAGTCGCTTACGGTGCATCCCATATTACGGATGCATTAATTTAGACATGGAAGAGAGAAAATTGACGTCTCCTTCCTTTGCTGCTATCTTCATAAAGTTTCACGAAAGAACAAACCATATCAGGTAACTGACCTTTGATCAGCATGAGGGGGATATGCATTTTAAATATAGAAATGTTAAAGTTAATTACTGCTATTACTGAGTAATTAACAACAAATTTTTGGAGCTGGTAAGCTGGTATCAAGGATTAGTTTAGTACTTTGCACTTCGGTATGGCTTTTTTGTACCAACCAATACGCTAAATGTTCATGTCACAGAATGTAGTTGATATAGAGTATCCATTGGAGAAACGATACGCAAAGATTCATTATTTCCTTCAAGTATATTCAGCGCGTTTTTGAGCTTGCGTAGTATATGGCTGTCCTTCACAGAGTACAGTCGCTCAAATAAATATCCGAACACTATGGTTGATTACAGAATTCAGAAAAAACATCTGGCAATGATTTTTTTCAGAAATTAGTGATCTGGCAATCTTCGTGTACAGTACAGTAAATTTCAATTTCAAATGGTGAACCACCTATTACTTTTCTTTTAACTTTGATTGTGTGTTTCTGTTTCTTTTACCTGTTCTAGTTTCATGTTGTTCGGAGTACTGGCCTCAGTTGCTCAAGCGCATTGAACTCCAATCAACAAATCGACTACTGTTATCAGCCTCGCATGCCTCTGACTGCATTGTCTCGCTCTACAGAGGTGAAGCAGATGTTCATTTTTTTTTCGATGTTAACGGTTTTTAATCTAACTCCATCCATTTTATGACTAGGAAGATTTTCATCCTTTTCTCAAATATAATACGAAGTCAATTTAGTTTATTTGTAATAAAATATGTTAAAAAAGTACAGATTAAGTTTCTTCAGCAGAGATTTACCCTGATTAAATTAAACAGAAAACCAAACGGTAAAGCGCCAATCTATATATACGTTTATTTAAATTGATTTCAAATATATTAATTTCAAAACATTTTACATTTTATAGCATTATAAGCCCTTAATTCGTTTTATCATTTTAAATGTACCAAAAATATTTTGCATTGTGATACCTCAAAAGAGAAAAACGTAAGAAAAGTCTATCGAGCAGGCCAAGATCTAGGGGGAAATCAAGTGAAATATGTCATCCCATCCCTTCTTTGAAATCACTAGTAACCACAATGGAGGCAAAAAATATTAAACATATATACATATATTGCACGCCTTTTTCACGAATTTTTTAAAAGTTTTCGAGAATGAAACGAAAAGTATTATGCATTGGAACGATTCCGTCAGTTGGCGTCTGCTTCGTTTTATCTTGGTCGACCCAGTCACTTGGCCAATGCACCTTTTTTTTTCTTAGATTTTTTTACCTCAGTAGAAAAGAATCACAGGATGTGTCCTGTAGACATGGAAATTACAGGACACATCCTGTAGACATGAAACTTACAGGACACATCCTGTGATTCTTTACTAATGATTTATTAATTTAACGCCGTGAGCGTGAGTGACAAACATTAAATTCCATCTGTAAAGTGACAACGAAGTTGTCCACTTTCCCGGATAGATGGTACCACTGTTGCGAATCAAATAAATAAAATCTGTAAAGTTAATAAGGTCCTACAAGGTGAGAAAAGGTTACCAATTGATGGTGTAGTGGTTAGCGTAAGTGGTATGTTTCCAGGAGACGTGGGTTCGAGTCCCACTCATGGCAAAACTAGTTTATTATTTCGTGGAACGATTTTATTTATTTTATTATAATTTTACTTATTTTAACATAATATGAGTCTTCCTGAATGATGTTTCATTTCCAGCAAGCTCAAGGAAGTAAATTTAATACTCGCATTAGGGTTATAATTCGGGCAAGGGTAACCTTTTACTCATTAGTCTATTCATAAGGCATTTTAAACCAAATTAATGCCTTCTTTGCAATGCTTGCTTCTTGACATATTCGCCATTCTGAAGATAGAACAAGGATTAAAGTAGTTGTAGAAATCGGTAATTGATACTTTAATCTACAGAATCAAGAGAAAAAATAATTTATAATAGTTTAAGAGCTTAATGGATCTAAATGGTTCAGCTCTAGATATTTGGTGGAGAATCCTAAACTTATTTAAGCCTTAAATAATGGACTATATACTACATTTCCCTTTCCGTTTCAGTAAAATAGTATGCACTGCAAATACGTTGCTTATTTTTTCAATTTCTGCTTCGTTAGTATCCCCGTTCTCGTCATAAAACAGTAAACGTGAACAGATGAACGTTTTCCACAAATCGATCAAATGTCTGCAAACATTCTTTCGTACTTAGTGATTCTCTTTCGAGTTTGAAAGTTTCGTAGATTGAATTTCTGAATTTAAGTGCTTCACATTTTGAATCTTAAAAGCTTTATAACAGTTATGACAAATACTATTGAACAACGGATGTTGACAGTCTAATAAACCAGAGAAAAGTTCGGTGATGCCAGAAGCTCTCGAGTCGAAAGTAATTCATCAAGTATAAGGTTACTGGTTCCAAACTTGCGGAATTTAATCTAGTTCGTTTTGTTGTAAAGAAACTTAAACTCTCTTTCTCTGTTATTCTCAATAAACAATCTTTGAAATTATTATTTCAAAGATTATCAGTCTTATTCGCCAGATGTACAGGAGATAAGGGGTCCTCCAGAAATTACCTAATATCTCGAGGGAAGTTAAAGAATTTGTTACTTTGCGTTTCGGAGGTAACGCTACTTAATGCTAAAATGGTGTCTGTTTCTGCAATTAATATTTGTTCTAGGTTTCCCATGACAAAAATAAGCTAATTTATTATCTTATCTCCTTTAAGTAACTACAACTATTCTAATTATATTAGGTTAGATGAAGGAGTCGGTAATATCCTTTTAGCAGCATATTATGCAGAGAAAGACTCCGTTGGTTTGTCCATGTTGCCTGCATGCAGAACCACAGGTTAGCAATTTATTTATTTATTTTGCGTTAAAAGCAAATGGAAAGTCATTATCCATGCTTTCCCAAAACTAATTTAGGATACAAATTCAATGAGAAGACTTTCCCTAACATGGAAAGTAAATTAAAAATGATGCGAATACAAATGCAAATATTTAATATATCTTTCAAGTTGAAAAAAACATAAATTTTATTACACAATAGGGTTTGAAGAATATATTTTCCTAAAAGCTAAAGCTTTAAAAATGATGTTTCTTTCATTAAGATCATTATTGAATAAAACATTTTCCGTTGTGACTTCGTTTATATTTCTCTTTTTTAATGTAATTATAATTGTGTTTCTTTCTTTTTCACAAAGAGAGCAATTCAAAAGTATACGGTTTACAGTTTCTAGAGTTTTACAGTATAAGCAATTTGGTGAATTAATTTTTTTTTATTTTATAAGAATATGAATTTAACCTGGATAACCATTTCTTAATCTGTTAATTTTTGTTGATAGTTTCCTGTATAGATTTGTTGGTAATTAATTTTATTTGATAGGTTATATCTATAATTATTATAAAATAAACCATTAATTTTGAAGTGTTTATCTGTTAAGTCGAATTCATATTTGTTAATATGTTTTTTAAGTTCAATATAGAAGTTAGTGGTTTCAGTATAATTTTGTAGTTTTGCAGCATTTTTAGCTATAAATCTATATGTTCATTTTCTTTAATTCCAATATGACTTGCTATCCATTGTATCTTAATTAAATTTTTATTTTCGATAATGTTTTTTGTGTTTAAAAGAATTAATTCATACATAAATTTTCTATAATTTGTATAATTTAAATCTTCTAATATGTTTGGAGAGCTCCTTTTGAGTTTGAGAAAACAATATTTTTTTATTTTTTTCATTTGGTGTGATCTATTTAATTGTTTCGTAATTGCAAAAATTCTTCAGAAAGAATAGATTAACTGTGAGAACTGTGAGAGTTCTTCAGAAAGAACTGTTTAAACTGTGAGAGGAAACTTTGTGGATCAAGTTTATACGATTGTTTAATTTTTAGATGGTAATAAAGTTCCGCAGATGAATTATTATTTATTAATTTTTAGTTGAGCCGTCTGCGTAAAAATGTATATAATTTTTATACTTTATATTGCAATGGGTCCTAACAATTTTCAAAATTGTATCTTGAGGTAGTCGATTTTTATTTTGTATCATTGAAATTTCAGTTGAGATTTCCGGTCTGATGGAGTTCCGTGACGGGATATTCTCTGTAATATCCCTAATTTTGATTCAATAAAAGTTTTAATGATTCTACCATCCTTAAGGATTAATTGATATTTTGTAGGAAAGTTTTTGCTGAAGAAAGTTTTATAAAGAATTAGAGAATAGAGTATTAAAGGTACTTAAAGGCCGTAGAAAAAGGGGAAGACCTATGATGCGATGGCCAGACAAAGTTAAACACGATCTTGCTAGAATTGGCCTACAGTGGTCACATAACAACGGACACATTCAGTACAGATGTGTTTACACAGTCGGTTGGACCACCGCAGTCCATGTCTGTTTGAGGATTTTTATGTAGTATATGTTTATCGCAACACTAACCTTCCATGCTGATTATTATAAAAGAAAGTTTAGTCCTTGAAACAGAAATGTATTACGTAATGCGAAGACTAGGTGGTGTTACATAAGAGTAACGTTACTTAATTTATCTGCAATCCCTAATGATAGTGATGGTTTTATCAGTTATTCAAGTAAGGTTGAATTAAATCAGTGTTTCTTAAACTGTGAGAGGCGCACACACGGGGACTGTGAAACATTTGCCGGGAAGTCAAAGCAAATTTTTTATCTTAATTTCAATATTAAAAAAAATCCGAAGGCTAATTTTATTTTACTTTTTTGTCATTGCACCACTCAGGATGGGGGTGGGTAAGTCGGTAGCGTGCCAGGCTCGTAATCTACAGTTCCCAGGTTCGACTCCCACCTGTGCAAGCGTTGAGATTGATCTCTGCAAAACTCCCATCCCAGCCCTCGATCAATAGGGATACCGATGCGCTTGGAAAGACCGCCGTCCGTCGGATGGGACGTTAAGCGTGGTTGTGTATGGGAGAGCCATACCCTGTGTACATTAAAGAAAACTCCAGATGGCATTGACGGGAGGCTAACAACAGTTCCCTAACAGCTGTTCAGTGGGTACCCTTCCTCCAACCTTCTCTGAGCCCTCGGGGTACTTGTGACCTGGCCATTTAGCCCATTGTGTGCAAAAAATGCTGTTCAGAGAGAAAGATGACATATGTGTAGGATTTCATTTATTTATAGCAAACAAAATGCGTAGAACAACGATCTAGAAACCTGACCGCTTCATCTCTATAGACTCTCAGGACGAAGTGGCAATTTCAGTAAAAAGAAAGTTTTTAATTACCCCAGAATCAGGTACGGTTATTTTTACGCTTCTGCGTGATTTTGATTTTGGTTTTCGAATTGACTTTCCGAAATTTATTTTTTTTCCTCGTATAAAGAAAATTTTGACATTGTTAATTTTCATTTCGGTAAGATGTGAATGTGATTATAGAGACGCAATTTAGAAGGAAGGGAGATATAAATGCCACAGACGGATAACTGAAACATAGCTCAAATATAATTAATAAAATGTGATATTTATTACCACCACAGAGAAATATATATTGTGATATATAAATTGATAAGTAATTCTGTTTTACGATTCTGCATATTAATTTATACAGCAACTTGTTACTCTTTCCCGTGCAAATTCGAAATATTTCAAAACCCTATATTTAAAGCTCTTTCAAACTAACTCGAATGATAGCGAAGTGTCGTGTGCTCGGTGTGATACCTCCAAACGTTTTCTTTTCTACTTCACCTGTGATTATAAGTCGAGCATTCCACGGTTTTATCCGCGGATATCCGCATTTGAGAGCTCTCGGCCGAAAAAGGTTAATGTTGATGCGAATAAAACCGAAGATAAAATATTTATTTTTATAAAATAATGTCGCTGAATGTAACTCGCTGATTTAATAAGATATGCAGAGACATGAGCAAACAATGCTGCATTTTAATGGCTGATTGGAGTGGATATGCTGCTCGAGATAATGAAAAGAGAAATCTCATTTGGAAATTCCTTGATGATATTCGCTTTAAAAGGGAAATAAAAATGTATTGGGGTAAAGCTACGAATTGAAAAACAGAAAAAACTTATGTGAAATAATCGATCTTTTTGCTGACAAAGCAGAATATAAATTGAAAAATTAGTGCAGTGCTATGTAGAAAACTGGAATTAAGTATGTGAAAATTGCAGTAGTGGAGATCACGAAATTTGCATAATGATGTGTAAGAGAGTGAGTTACTGGTTAATAAAAAAGTGTCTCTCCGTAAACGCTGATAACTACATTTAAAAGATCAAAGTTAACTCCGAAGAATTTTCAAAATTAGATTCCAGTAAATATTTATCTAATATATATTTCGCATATTTTTTGGAAATACAAACTTTTTTTCGAGTATATTTTTTCAGTTAATTATTTAGTCATTAATAAATCATTAGACAGATTTATTTTACTCGCAAACATACATCCAATCTTAAGCATTTGTAAACCCCAATGGTTATTAAGTAGCCAATATAGACGGGTGCTGATAAAGTTTTACGAATAAGATCTTGCTGATGCGGATAGAACGCAGCAGATATCCAACATTTTTTATGTATACAAACTACGGGAATACGTTTGATTCTGTGGGCCTTAGCAATGCCTGATATTTTGCAAATGCCGGCGACTACACTTGATTAATTAACATAAAATATTATAATATACCTAACGCTAAATAAGTGAAGATTAATCCCCTATATTGATTAAATAAAGAATTCCGTATTTATTTTTATTTATCAACCTGACACATCATGGCATGGTTATAAATTTCATAATTAGTCATTAGTCATAGAGTCATAAATTAATTAGTCATATCTCATATTTTTACGGATTATTTATTTTCACCTGAGAAACCATTAAAGCTGCGATTAGATAACACCTGATTCCTATGCCTCCCTCTTCATTCGCTGAAATTTCCTCAATTGAGGGACAATTATGATTTTCTAGAGAATATTAGAAATTGCCCATTTATTATAATAAGTCAGCCAGACGATTGTTAAAAAATAAATATGGGATAACAAAAGGAAATGAATAATACAAAACAAACTCTCTCAGTAATGAAACAAATGCCGGCGTATATAAAAAAAATCATGTGGGTGCCCTTCTTTGCTAATTCTTAAAAAGGGGGATTACCCTAAATACTTTTTGAATCGTTATTTTTTTATTATAAGGTAACAATTGCAATTGAAGAAAATCTGTAAATAAATCGGGATGGTAGCAGTGACTGCATGTTTCTTCAATATCTGTCTGGAGACATAAAATATGCTTAACACCAGGTCGAATAAGTTGCATATCATATATTCAATATTTCGACACATATTCAACGCTGGACAATTTGGTGGCATTGTACTTGTTATTCATTTTCCCAGGAATGTGTTAGAACCTAGAAATCCAGGATAAGGGAAGCATATCTTAATCGGCAGTTGCATCAGTAATCGCTTCCGCATTTTCGAGCCCTCGTTAACGTCTGATAATAGCACCACGGGATTTTCAAGAAAGATGGTTGATTCGATGCAAGTATTTGGAAGAATATAATTCTGTAAAAACATAAGCAATTGAAATCCATGACACATATGTATCGAGATTTGAATCTAACACTAAACAAAGGAGGAATATATGCAATTAAATATGTCTATGTATGTGAATATAACGCATAAAAACCCGCTTTCAAATCTTCTTTAAATTTTTGAAATACCTCATATTCTGACTTTCAGTTAAGATATTTCGTTAGTTCGCGCTTATCGCTGCATCTGCTGTAGTCGAGATTAGATGTAATCAGCCAAATCGAGTTGGTGTTTTTAAGAATTTAGAAATTCCATTTTTTGCCAGGGCATCGTAAGAATTTTTTCAGGAGTAGTGATGGTAAAAAATTTCCAATGTTAAATGGAATATTTGTGAATGCCGTCATCATTTTTCTTACCTTTACCATAATTTCCGAAAACAAAAGAAAATTTTAAAAACTCAAGATTACATGATAATATTGATAGGGGTGTTTTAAACTGCATTCCATGAGAATACAGTTTTTAGTTTCCCTACTGTTTCACTCTCTAAAAGTTTTAATTTGAACTAATGGATGATTGAGAAAATGTAAATGGAAATATTTCATTAGTACTTTTGCAACATAAAAAGTGTTTGCCTTTTATTCCTTCAGTTTAAAAAGTTGGTAAAGTTGATAAGTTATGAATAAAAACTGTTACATATTGAAACAGTTACTTATATAAACCCTGTGAATTATTTTTCTCTCAGTTGACTATTAAATGTATTAAGTAGCCTAGAATGCATTAAAAATCACATTATACTCAAAGAAGAGTGGTATATATAAAAACATTGCACATACTAAGCGAAATTAGTATTATTAACATTATTTATTTATTTACTAATTTTTATTCGTTTTTGGTGGTAGAACGGGCTCCAAAATCCTGAGGTGCCCCGGGCCCAGAATTGCTTGAACTGGCCCTGAAATTTATGCTTATAATCTATTAAAAAGTCTGGCGATAAAGTACTAGAGACTCAGGTATTGACAGCAGCATTAGAAGAACAATTAATTTTCCCGGTAGCTCTATAAGAGGGTTTCGCTTCCGTGCGTACTGAGGTATTATTAGCGTACAAAGTAGTGTTTGAGTGCCTGCTTGAGGTCTGAAGGGCGCTGTAATGAGATCTCACCCGGAGAGTCAAACTTCCTTGTTACATCACTAAGCAAAGGAACCGGCTCGACAGATGTTAGGTACATACGGGAACTGAGTCAACAGAATAAAGAGCGTTCTTTTCTGCACACAAATTATGGCATAATATTGCATTCGATAGCTGACAGTCATCACAACTAATCTGTCTCCACATCCAGAGTACCGATAACTGAAAAAAGTGATTGTATTCTTCATGGTAGGTCTCTTGAAATAATGATATGTAGCTGATATGATAATAACTGTGTCATCCGTGAAGCAATAATGTTGAAGAAAAAATAAACGCCCATTCTGAAAGATCTTCTTAATTTGATACGTTTGTACAGAAAAGGAGAGAGGGAGTGGGTAAAAGAATAGATTGAGTTGGAAATGACCGGGATGGCTTTCGGTAATATTTTATCCCTCCGTTTTGGTGGTCTTTTAAAAATCGTTGCAAAATATGCATATGTTTACTGTTATTAGTTCGTTTTCGAAAACATTTCCACTTGTCCTTTGTTTCTTTGTCCATAAACAGACATTTGACGTTGTCTTGTTTTAAGCGAAAAATGAGAAATTCTTTTTCGGTTGAATTCGCATTAATGAATTATTACTATTTATATTTTCTGAATCATCCATTAGTTGGAATCTCCATCGTTAAAAGGTGTAAAATGCGGAAAAATGGTGGCTCTTTGAAAAAGAACTTTCATATTAGCCAGAGACAATTTCTTATTTTTCGAGGTCAACATTTATTTATTCCAGTTATTAAAATTTTCAAAGGGAGCTGTCATGCCCCCCCCCCCCACCTTCCTAGATCTGACCCTTTGTTAAGTCATAAAGCGGAAGCGAAAGCAACCATTGTGTTTCCTTGTTCTTTCCATTTTTACCATTAGTATACAAAATAACGGAAAGATAAATTCCACGAAAGCTTCCCCAAAATCAAAGAAAGAATTTCACCAGCATTTGATCGTCAGCGTGTATCTCTGATTCCTCCATTCAGTTAGAGGGATTGATTTCAGAGTTCATTTGGAAAGCGAAAGGCAAAGACAAATGTTCTCTTTCAAATGAACCTAAACATATGGACTAAAAATATACATATATACTGACGTTTGCTCTCACAGAAATGTGTTTTTTTAAGTTAATCTTCGAAAAAGCTTATACTGTTTTCATTTTGCAATACGTTTTTAGACATTCAACTTTGCTTTAAGAATTAAAAAAAATTCTTTTTGAGTTGGAGAGATTCTGAGTTTTACGATTCGTATTTTCCAAAATTGTCAATTGCTTTAATATCCACCGTTAGAGGACTCTAAGTATATAAAATGGCAAAACTTGAAACGACCTTTTCGTGACAATACATTAATGAAGATAATGTTTCCTTCATATCGTTTAAGTCTGTCCCCATGTGATTTCTTTATCACTCCATAGGCATTCAAGGCAAGGCATCCGATTTCGATCTGACTTTGAAGTGCAGCAAATTGGGAGCGATTGAATTGACTAGCAACCAAAATAATTCTACCTTAAAGGTATCCAGCATTTGGTGATCTTGTGAGTTGCATGTGTAAATGTTTTCGGTGAATTTGGGTTGCTAGGTCAGACAGATCAGAGTATTTACACGGGTTTACATGTAAGCTCCCATAAATAACTGATATTTATGTATATATTACTATTAAATATTTATATAAATAAATACATGCTTTCAGAAAAGATTTATTAATTCACCTCTGATATCTCTCCAATCCACTACTACAATCATCTGTAGATATTCACCATCATTATTTTAATTGTGGACGGGAGACGAATTGAATCTTTCTAGTGCTATAAATTTGCTTTTCTGCTTACATTTTTTCCGGCCAAAAACACTTTTCGGCTATGCACATTCAAAATAAAAAATTTTCCTTCGCCATCCTATAATGGGACGCGCTAGGATTAAACAACAAAAAAGAAGAAATTAATTATCTTTGGATGTCATACGATTTGGCCACCATAGCCATACAGGAATGTTTTTTTCAATGAAAAAAAACACATCAAAGTCCCAACATAATTTTACATAACGAAAAAAGAAGAGAACAGCAAAGAATGGGAATATTTATAAAAAGATACCTTCCACAAACTGAAATAGAACTAACCAAATTGGAAAATAGACTAGAGGCGGTAGCAGTACGTACTAAAATTGAATGACAAAGATTGTCCATATTATCGATATATAATCCAGGTGATACTATCCAACCTAAAATATTCCATGGACATGTAGAAGAATGCCCAACACCCATAATCATTTGTGGCGATTTCAACGCTCATCACGAAATGTGGGACTGCGAAAATACACTCCCTAAAGGCAAAGTTATAGAAAATATTTTAGAAGAAAAGAAAAAAAAACTAATCCTCCTGAATGATGGAATCTAGGATATTTTACAGACCGAATGAAACACAATCCGCTTTAGATCTTACATTGATATCAACTGATTTAGCCCGTTTATTAAACTGGAAAGTTCTTCCTGATTGCATGGGAACCGATTACAAACCCGTTATATAATAGAAGGTTTTACACTTTTCAATAACGAAATGACAGACAAGAAAAAAATAATTGAATGAAGACTTTTTTCAGAAATAATATAACAAGATATACAAGATAACACAGATTCTACTGATAGATCAATGAAAACCTTTAATAACCATATTGATAAAGTCATTAATAAAAGTAGAATAAAAAAAATTAAAGAAAATACTCGGCCAGCTATGAAATATATATATATAATAAAACTAATAACAATAAGACGCAGAGCAGAGAGAAAAGCGATAAGAACTTTAGCCCTAACTGATATCATCCAATGTAAAAAAAAATAGTCGCAGCCACTAAAAGAAAACTTAGAAAAGCTAGACAAAAAAAGCAATGGGAAAATATCTGCTCCAGTATAAACAACTTTACTCCCCTCACAAACGCTTGGAAACTCATAAAAAAATATAGGTAAACCAATCGAACAATTTCACCCCTGGAAATCAATCTTACTAAAACAAACATGACAGAAGATGAATTATCTAACTGCTTTGCAGACCAATTCCTAAAGTATAATAATAATAACCATAACGAAGAGAATAAAGAAATGAAAAAGATCAACACCAAAACGGAAGCATATAAAAAACTGAAGAAATCTGAAATGGAAATCGAAAAACCTTTCACTTTAAGAGAAATAAAATGTGCAATACAAGATTCAAATGCCAAAGCTGCCACAGGTCCAAACCAAGTATCCAACCTAGCCTTAAAATATTTATTTCCTAAAGCGATTAACAACCTACTGAATATCAACAACTTTCACTGGGAAAATAACATCTTCCCAGACTCATGGTACGAAAGTTATATGATTCCACTCATCTAACCTAAAAAAAAATAAAGAGTATATAAAATCCTACTTTCCTCTCACACTTAGCAATGCAACATTAAAAATCACAGAAAAAATGCTTAAAAATAGATTAGAATGGCACCTACAAAAAATGATATAACACATAATTGCCAGACTGCATTCCAACCCAATAAATCTGCTCTAGATAGCATAATCGACCTCATAATTGATATGCGAAGTAGCATCTTTTACAATAAAACCACAATAGCAGTTTTCCTAGACGTAGAGAAAGCCTTCGATTGCATCCCATATGAGTTATTAATGTCGAAGTTAAAAAAATTGGTCTTCAAAAAATGCTTCAAATTTCACAAAAAAATTTAATTACAAACAGAAGAATAAAAATAAAATTAAACAATACCGTATCTCAAGAAAGGAAGATGGAGTCGGGTACCTCAAGGTTCCACAATTTCGCTGCTGATACTTAATATTTTTCTCTCTGAACTAAGTCACTCCCCAGAATTGTAAATGCCTCTGTTTTTGCAGACGATGTTGCAGTCTGGGGCACAAACGCCCACTTCCACATCGCGAGGAAAAAATGAAAGCAGCGCTAAATACCATCACTTCCTATTGTGACCAATGGGGACTTACCATCTCTACGAAAAAGACAATAACTAAGTCCCTCACAAAAAAAAATTACCTAACATTAGACTATATATAAAAAATAAAAAATCGAACAGAAAACCGAATACAATTTTTTAGGAATTTTCTTGGACACAAAATTTGATTGCAAAAAAAATAAATTAAAAATATGATTGATCATGGCAATAAAACAATAAACTTGCTAAGGTTTATAGCAGGCGGCGAATGGGGCCCCTCATACCGCCAAATGCTAACCATCTACCATGCATTGATCAGATCCAGAATCACCATTGATACTACAGCAGATAAACAAAAGCAAAAACTTTAGATACTACAGAAGAAGGCACTTCGCATTTGCCTTCTGCCAACCACATCCATCATCTCCCTATGAGCTGAAACTAATATAACATCTCTCTACCTAAGAAGAAATTATAGTATAATCATGAACAATTTCATCAGAATAGCCACAAAATATAAAGAAAGGGCTATTTTAAAAAAATCGAAAACGGATCAAAGGAAATAAAAATCAATGTACTATAAAAAATAGCGAAATATTCGAAGGAGTTATCAATTTCACATACCAACAAGCAAACTACACTGATATCCCACCAATATGGATATGGGAGACACCCATAACAAATGTAAACAATATAAAACTCATAAATAAACATCAACCAGGAAGCAACATGTACAAAAACATTATACAAGAAGAAATTATCAAGATCAAAAATAACCATCTGATCATATTTACAGATGGATCACAAAAAAAATCCTATGTCAAACATAGCTGGTATATTCATAAAAGATTATAATATCAAAGAAAATCACACAAGATAATTTCTCCTACCCAACTTATTGCACAACAGGCATGAAAAGAGAAAAAAAAAATGGGACATTATCTTCGATCTGCGAAACTACTACACAGAATATAGAAATATGAAGTGAAAGAAGACAAGCAACGTGCTATCCAGTTAAAAGATCAACATATAAAAATAAGCTAAAATGTGAAACAAAAATAGAAGGCCACACAAAGGCCTAACCTTTGTTCCACCTATGATGATTTAAAAAAACAACATTGAATACTACTGAATATATTACTATTTGAATTTTGTGAATCAACCATTTGTTTGAACTTTTACGATTCGAGAGTGCAAAAGTCGGAAAATGCCAAACTTAATTTTCTTTCGCAACGAGCCTCCATAAACGCCAGAGGTGATATGCTCTTTCTAGTTCCTGAATCGTTTCGCATTTAGTAATGCTTTACAAGAAACGTATAAAGATTTCTTACGGACTCATTATAAGAAAATACGTTTTTTTTAATCTCGAATACTTTCAAGGGAATGAATGACTGAAATGAAACGATGTTTCATCTTTATTAGCTGAATTGATAAAAACCAAAAACATCGCTTTGTAGAGTTATTGAGCAACTAATTAGATTGCCAGTCCAGGTAAATAAAAACCTCGTTTCCTTTTACGTTAGGAAATAAATATAAAAATCTGTGAGCAATGACAATTCATTTATTCATTTGTTTTTAATGCAATTATCGAAAGTGCTTTGTCCAAATTCCTTCATCTTATTAGAGTTTATCGTTGATATTTCCCATTGATTCGATGAAATCGTGATTTCTTACAAGAACTGCAATAAAATCAGTTAGAAACACACGTATACTTCCCCACCCTTAAGCTCTTTTACTGCTGAAGGATTTTGTTTTGTTTTGAACTATCGTATTTTGAAGTTTAACAAACGCTGTATTTATGCTTTAGAAAAATAGGTGCTCATCAATCATCATCAAGAACGTTTTTGATTATTAAGAAAAAAAAACTTCCCTAATGCGCAAATATTGATTCTCTAGCCAGTATTCTTGCTACTTTGTGAAAGAGTGCTGCGTTTCTGAACTAAATATTTGCTCTCCGTCGATCTCTACAAACATGCAGACCTGTTCGAAAACGAATGTCGGATCTTCGGTTTTATTAGAATATTAAATATAGTATTGTTTCCCATTCAGTTGCTTCTAACATTTTCTTAAGACTTACGCCATTTTACTCGAAAGCCATTATTTGTTACAAAGCACACAATTATTCACATCTACGGCCATGGTATACCACTCGCTTCTCCCATTATTCCATTCTCACTATACATAGAGCGATTGATTGATTGTTTGTTTTCTCAATTTTTGCAATGTATATTAAATGACGTGACATTAACATGATATTATTCAATTTATATATCATTACGTTTTATTTCAACAACAAAATAATTTTATATTTAAATTTTGCACAAGAAATATATCAAACGCAGCAATAATTAATGAGGAAGCAGTGACCTCCAATTGACTAAAAACTGGCATTTTGAAATTAGTTTTAGCTGAATAGTATCAAATTTTATTTCTCGCATCATATAATAATTTAAACAGAAATAAAACATCATTTGTAAAAGGCAGTTACACTAATTTAATATATAATTTGTAAGTAGATTTTAAGAAACTAGCCATATATATGCATATATATACAGGGTGAATCTGAAAAAGTGGGCAAAACTTTACGGGGTGGTAGAACGCAGCTATACGAGCAATATTCGTCATAGAATGTATGGGCGGAACACAAACGGCGAGCCGCTAGGTGGCGTTGGAAATGGTATAAAAGGGTCGGTCCTCGCACCCAACGGCATTTCTACTGTGGATTGCCGAGAGGATGGCTGGTTATACTAACCACGAAATGGCGGATATGCACTTTGTGTACGGTGCGATATGGATCTAGTCGCCAGGATCGCCGTTGTTGCCGGCGATATTCGGGAAATGCCTGGTGTCTTCGCAAATGTGCGTCGGTCCCTATCCCACAGGTGTGAAGCCTGCATTACAGCTGGCGGCAGCTCTTTTGAGCAATTTCTTTGAGCATGTACCTCAATTACATTCCTGTTAATAAAATGTTTTCTGAAGTATCTCCTCTCCTTCTTGTGTTCATTCTTTAAATGTGACAGTGGAAAACTACCTTTTAACTTCTCACCGCTTGCGTTCCGACCATACATTCTATGACGAATATTGTTCGTATAGCTGCGTTCTACCACCCCGTAAAGTTTTGCCCACTTTTTCAGATTCACCCTGTATATACGTATTTATAATTCAGACCAATATATTAATAAATTATTTACTAGGCTAAAAGCCATATTTTATATTCTTAATAAATAATTCAGTAGTGTCTTACATGAAAGAATATTGATAAAAGAAAGACTTGTTAAAAAACAACAATCTTCCTTAAATGTCCTAATAAGCTGTATATTCCAATATTTTTAAAAAATATTTTAGAGAGTGAAAGACATAAAGTTTTCTAACTTTTAATATACCTAATTTAGAATAAGAATTAATTAAACTAGCCTGTCTTCATAATACACTTAATAATACAAGCGTAAGATTCTTCGCATACTAACTGGTTGAATTTTAGACCAACAAATAACTCCCGTGATAATAGTTCAATATAGTAGATACGATTTGACCCATGAAAAATATAATATTTTCAAAGCAGAAACACCTGAAAAATTTCGCATAATTTAGAGATAAGGTATAATAGAATTAATTTTCCTCAAAATATTATTTATCTGAATCTTCCAGTATATTTTTCTATTTATATAAACTCACAAATATTTATTGCTCTCTCTCCTTCAATTTTTTTCCCATTGACATCATCCTACATACAATTTTGAGAATGGAAGACTATTTTATTTTTCTTAATCTAAAATATAGTAAAATAAATACCAAGCAAGAAGGTTTGACAGCTGAAACCCATCGAATGGAACTTTAAGACATGGTAAAGTAGATAAAATAACTTTGTGAATATGTGAGTTCCTTTCGTTCAAAACCGAACTCTGAAAATTTGGAAGTTTTTGCACCTTTTCTACCCCAACTAATGATTCGTTATTGAATTCACCACATCAAATACAGATTTTCGGAAATTGGAACACATGAATATAAAAGCCTTTTTGTTTTTCGTATACTACATCTAAGATGGTTTCACGGTTTCTAGTCAACCACGAAACCTTCATCCGTTTCTGACCGCTAGTGCAGAAAATCCAGATAGCACACTACTGGTTTATGTTCAGATTTGTGAAAATTATATGTTCCTTTGATGTTTAATAAGAATTTGTTTTCTCATTGACTTTAGTTTTGATGTTTCGAACGTTGTTACTGCGTTACCTGCTTAAAACTGAAAACTTGAGTAAAAACGTATAAAAAATTAGATTTTAAAATTTTGAGGCTAGAAGAACTGTTTTTTTTGCCATTTTAGCTGCACAAATAACTATATATATTCCTGATAATCGTTGCTAGAACAGTACATTTCAGTTGTGGCCACAACATTTATCAAGTTGAACAGAAAATATCTATATTGATGTAATTAATGAACAAACATCAAAATTTAAGTTCGATCACATTTTTCCAAATTGTATATTGTGAAGTGTATTTAAAAACTAATTTATAAAATTTCGAGATGGAGTCATTTTTCAATGTTAAATATTAAATTAAAAATCGAATTATCTCATTTAGCTACGGAATGGAAGTACAATCATCGACATATTCTGATTTCCACTTGAGCACACGGCAATTGATTCTTTAAGAAACCCGGTTTCACACTATTGTTAAACGAAGACGTGCCTTCGCTGATAAAACCGAACTGTTGGAAACCAACTGTTGCAGGGTACATGAACCGAAAAAGAAAAAAAACTAATCACATTACGGATAAACGAAAAGGAAACATTCCGTATTCTAGATTAAACTCTTCACAACTCAAATGTAACTATGCAAATAAGTAGCCCCATCGGTTTTAATTTACTACCTAAGATTGAACTAGCTTCTAATATCGTTGAAGGGACAACAGATTTTATTATTCTTTCAGCATTGCATTCGAGAGTAAACAAGAAAGCTTTACTGTTATACGAATCCAAGAAGTTTTCTTTTACCCATCTACTTAGATTAAACCTTCCAGTTAATTATTTCGTTTGATGAGTTGCACTGGTTTACTTGAAAGTTTTAGTCTGGTAGGTCACTGACCTCAGAGACCGATTTATTCACAGCCTGATTTTGAATTGCTAAATCAGAAGAATCGATCAACAACATCTGCAGCCAAAACAGCGACTACACACTTCTCTGGATAACACGATTTAGCAAAATATTTGAAACTTATCCCTTGGAATGGAAACTTAATATTCTACTTCCTAGAAAGTTGGAAGCGTTCTTTTTTTAAGATTTTAGATACGTGAGACGTGAATTACAAGATGTGAGCCTTAATATATGCAAAATTTCTGAAAGCAACGTTCTCATTCGTTATCAGATAGCTTGAAATCACAATTTCCTATTGAAACTGTAAGAACCCCTCAGGTAGTGAGAATATTCCAATATAAAATGTTTGCATTTCTCAGGGAATTTCAAGGAGGAGATCTGAAATACGTCTTCCAGTCAGTTTGGCTATGGACAAAGCATTCAATTCACATCATGAAATCCCCTGTTAGCTGGGTTGATGGCTTTTATCAATGAGAGACATTTTTGCTGCATAATTGAACAAAATGTGTTGGTTTCAAAGACTATAAAGCGCAGAATAAGATTCGAAAATGAAACCTATTAAACAAATTTTAGGGATGGAAGTATCACGTCAATGCTGCGATTTTCTTTAAATAGAATGTACCTCTTGTGTACGAAACCACAGCTTCGGGTTTTATCAGAAAACAGATTTCTAAATGCGTCAGATAAGCGGAAAAAGTCATCATTTGTAGGGTTGAATTCCAAATTCTAACCACGGATTATCAGCCTGATGCGTTTTCTACTGGGATATGCGGACTATTTTCGGTTGAGGTTGAATTATTAGTGACGGAAAGTTTATCTGAAAGATGGGAAGTGAAGATTCATATAGAACAAGATGACAGATGATGCTACTGATGACTGCCTTATCACTGATCCTGTGGTGCTCATTTGATTCCGTTGTTGTTAATTACATCATCAGTTGCTTCCTTCTAATTAGTTGTAACGATAAACATACTGCTTTTTCCGTTAATTATTCTGCTTTGTAACTCACCAGTAGTAGTTAATTCTATAAAGTTTGTTTCATCATCATCACCACCATCACCACTACAACCATCATCATCATCACCACCATCACCACTACAACCATCATCATCATCACCATCCTCAAGCAGCAATGGCTACGGAGGTCCAACCATATTGTGAAATTTAGTTCGCCAAATACATCTGTACTCAACTACATCTATTGCATCTGGCAACTGTAGACCAATTCTAACGAGGTCCTGTTTGGCATTCTCTCCATAACACATTCTAGGTCTCCCCCTCTTTCTGAAGCTTTTAGGCGTACTGTTCATAATCCTATTCGTTACTCTACAGTTATTCAATGCAATCTCTCTCTGCACAATATGCTGTTAAAGACGGTTGCCGACTCATTTGCCAAACCTCACGATTTCTTTAAAAGTCGAACCACCTAATGCCCAATATACTGCGTAAACCTTCGATTAACGTATATGCAAATAATGCCTTAGATTAGGGTTCTCAACGTGGGGTACGCGGTAAAATTTTTTGGGGTACGTCATGAGAGCTCATAACTCGCTAAATATATGTTATATATATATATGTTTCATTTTATTCTCATTGTTATGCTATAACTATAGTTTTATCTATCTATACAAGAGGTACGCCAGTTACATACACATTTCCAGGGGGTACATGAAGCATAAAAGGTTGAGAACCACTGCGCGTAAACACTTAGAATCAAAAGGCATCAAGGGTTCCGTGATATCTTGTTTACAAAGGGTACAGGTTTCACTACAATAACTAACCTTAGAAAGAACCAAACAATTATAGAGCCTAATTGTAGTCTTTAGGTGTATACAACTATTTCTCTACACTATCCGTAGATTCTTAAAAGTCCCAGAAGTAATTCCTACTTTTCTCTTTATCTCATGCCGCACATCGCCAGTATCTGTTACATAACTACCAAGATAATCAAACTGAGACACTTTTTCGAGGGTACAGCGATTTATATGAACTGAACCACAACCTGCCTGACCAATTCTTCACTTTAGTTTTCTCTCTGTTTGTCATTAAACCTACCTACTCTACTACCAGTCTCATCAACAGCTCTGATGAAAGAGCTCATCTCATCAGCATCATTTGCCAAAAGGGCTAAATCATTAGCATAATCTAAATCAGATACTTTTAAATCTGTAGACCATTTAAGGCAAAATTCTTCCCCTTTGCAGAGAATTCTGCATGACATAATCAAAAACTAAAGAGAAAAGGAGACAAAATGCACCTTGTCTAACACCATTAGAAATGTTAAATCAATCACTACAAGCCTTACCACTCTCACACATAACTCAGTGTTATTATAGAGAGCGTTCACTAATTTAACTAACTTGTTATCTGATATGCCATACGATCTCACGATTAACCACAAATTGTGGTGGACAACAGAGCCAAATACCTTTTAAAATCTACAAAGCTGGTAACCAAAGGCTTCAGAAATTTTAAACATTTTCAAGAATCTGGTTAAGTCATCAATGCCCCCCCTATCACTTCAGAATCCAAACTATTCATCAGGAAATTGTTCATCAACCAGATTCTTAATTGTATTAATAAGCACAATCGTGCAAAGAAATTTACTTGGAACAGAAAGTAGATAATACCCCTATAGTTATCACAAGAACTGCGATCACCTTTTTCAAAAATAGGGTTAATAATAGCTCTAGTGAAATCCTCAGAAACCATGCCTGTATCATAAAAAATATTCCAAATTTCGGTCAGCGATGTGACAACACAAACGTTTCCAGCTCTCAGAATTTTAGTCGTAATTTCTTCCACCTTCTAGGATTTATGCAGTTTTCAATTAGAAATAACCAAAAAAATTTTAAACTGTGATATTAGGATCAACGTTAAAGCCAGTAATGCATCTACGATCATTACATTCAATGGGGAGTAGAACTAACCACGTTGTTTAGAACATCACTGAAATGCTCAGCCCATTTAGCCATGACAGAATCTTCACCTTCAATAACCTTACCTTGTTTATCCTTCAATCCATGTATACCTAACACTTTCTTCCCATACAAAACATTAACTATCTGGTGCAGTTTCTGCTGTTATGCTGTCTAGCGGCTTCCTCTGCTTTGTCAGCCAAGCCGTCAGTTTAAAACAATTATTATTATAAGCGGCCATGAAAAATAGGAAGCAATATCTGTTTAAATATACAAATAAAATAATTTTGTGCATGTGTATTTGTCTAATACTGTAAAAATGCATTGTGTTTAAGGTATGAATATTAGAATAGGAAGAAACGTTAAAGGCTAATTATGTATTTTTTATGAATTAAAATCAAATTATAGAGATTATTTTCATATCCACCTCTCCAGCTTCATATTCCATACCGAATAACAGAGTAAGCCCTTGCATAGTATAGTGCAATTAATTTTTTTAGTACACTAGGTTTCAAATAATAAAATCTAAATAGAATACATCTTAATTTTGTTGTAAAAATGTTTGCATGAGTAATGCTTTTCAACTTTTCATAGTTTACTGTTTATAAACGCAAATATCATGGTTTCCATAACATAATCTCTTACTCCCCTTTATTTTTTCCTTTTATACATGTATATATTATAACACCAATATAACTTATGCCATATACATCATAATACACATCGTATCATATTTATATTCATGCATTATATTTAAACAATGCAAAATGAAAAACACCAATATTTACAAAACAACTTGAAGAGTATAATACTGTCCACGATGTTTTTGTCTCCATATTACCCACTGATAATTATGAAAAACAATAAAACCAAGGTCTAAGAGTTTTGAAAGTGTTTAGAAACTCAATATTTTTGCCACGAGATAAACATTTCTTCGCAGAGCGAAAGTTCTCTTTCCCAGATCCCTCTTTATCAACGAGAGCACTGATTACTGATTCCTTGGTGTTTAGCTATGAGTGTTATCTTTGCGAAAACCGAAGATATCCGACGTTGTTTTGCTCGAAGTAAACTCCTTGAATAAAACTGCCGAAGCTAGGATCGCAGGAGAGACTGAAGCTATCGATTGGTGCACTTGAAAGTCAGGCAGGAGCTAGAAAGAAGTATTGGCTTTTTGCCGCACACGGTATTGACAGCAAAGTCGTGGTCAGCTAGGAATGAAAGGAACAGAATCTCGTTGCGAATATACTGGCGAAAAATTTTCTAGTTGCGGGAACTAACCGATAAACAACATCTTAGAATGATTAATTATAGCATGTCCTATGCCAGTGCCTGATAACATTTTGTTGTAAACAGATGACTAATGGGGGGAAACTAATCAAGAAATACATGTTTTCTTTCCTACCCGTTTAGTAATCGATACAATTAAACGAAGAAAACAATCATGATTTTTCTTTCAGTTACCAGTTGATTTATCAAGCAGAGTATATCTTTTAGAAGTTTTAACTTCAAATAAAAATTGTTACATGTTTGTTTATCAGTATCAATTTAAGTAATTAAAGGGTATTTCAATATTTTAGCGTTAGAATAAAATTGATATATTGGTTGGACTAAATATGTCTGATAACAAACTGAATGGTTCTGCGAATAATGTATGCATTTTTAGTAATAATATATGACAAATAAATAACGTAGTGATAGTGGGAGCTATGAGTCTAAGCTTCCAAAAAGAAAAATAAGCTAGAAAAACAATAAGTCAATATTTATTTTCGAGAATAATAGTAATAAATCCGAATATTAAAAAAAATTCCTCACTTTATACTTATATTCGTTCCCTGAAATTGCATCTTAGTATTGCAATGTTATCCGTTTCGCGACACTTTAACAAATTAATAACAGTTCGATATACCTAGGTCTAGCAGAGAGACTGAAGTAATTTAGACCCATAAAAATGTGCGCGGTATTGACTGCGCATCCCATCTCTTCTTGCTACCACCGCATCTTTACCAAATGGAATCCCCCATTGTGACACAAAGCAGAAAAGACCAACTTCAAGGGTTGTTGGAAAATTGCCAAGAGTTGACCAGTTAAAGAGCATTATACTTCACAAAAGCATCTTCAAAATAAGAAATAATTATGAGAACCGTTATGCTTTATTTTGACACTCTCTCCAACCTAAGTTTGGGGTCGGAATTGGCTCAGTCGGTAGTAGGTTTGGGGCGGGGGTGGCTCAGTTCGTAATTTGCAATTCCCAGGTTCGAGTCCCGCCTAGGCAGCGTTGAGATTTATCTCTGCAAAACTTCTTGCACTGCCCACGTTCAGTAGAGGACACCGATAGGCTTGGAAAGGCCGC
This sequence comes from Ryuthela nishihirai, assembly GCA_038380435.1. NCBI lineage: Eukaryota > Metazoa > Arthropoda > Arachnida > Araneae > Heptathelidae > Ryuthela > Ryuthela nishihirai. The sequence continues at coordinate 50,818,945 of JAWZYU010000001.1, read as the reverse complement.
CGTCGGGCAGATGGGACGTAAATTAGTGACCTCTTGTACGGGAGAGCCATACCCTGTGCACGTTAAAGAGCACACTCGGTGGCCTTGATGGGAGACTACCATCTCTCTTGCAACAGCTGTTTCAGTGGGTTCCCTCCCTCAATCTTCTCTGAGCCGTCGGGGTCATTGTGACCTGGCCATTTAACCCATTGGGTGCAAAAAGTTCGGCTCAGAGCTAAAACAACCAAATTTAAGTTTCATTCAACATCATTATAATAAAAAAATCCTATATGTGTTATTAATACCCAATGTACTGTATATTAGTAATAGAATGTTTGTGCTGAATAAATGGAATCAATGGACCTATATTTGAAATCTGAGTTATTTAATTCTTTACCACCTGATCTGAGAAATTACAGTTATAGATATTACACGTATAAGGAAACAATGGAGCAATTCCTTCAAAATACAACTGATATGGAGCCCTACTTTCATATTTTAAGCTAACTGCTAAATGTTTCACATTTCCGTCTACACGAAAACATAAAAAAATGAAGAGAAAAATAGAACTGACAGAAACTGTTGATCGTGAACTGACAGGCTCCTGTCAGACCTCTGTGGCAAGCAACTGCTTGAAAGGGTATTTATTTTATATTATATATTTCGCCACCGTTTGCTCGAGAATAATTATATGCATATGTTTCTGCATATGAAGTTTAAAATATCACTGACGATATCTAAGACTATTTATATATATTTCGCGTTAAAATATGTTGTCATTGCTTTGTCCTTGTGTTAAATCTATATAATAAAAAATGTCTCTGTGTGTGTGTGTCTGTCTGTGGCAGCCATAACTCATCGGAAAATCAACGGACACGCTTCCAATTTTCAGAGAATGTTTCTGGTTGTGGTCCGGATTGCAGTACCACATTTCAGGACGAAGGTTTAAACGGGGGGCTTGCTAGTAGCAAAAACATTTACCATGCTATTCCTATAGGGTACGAGAATTTGCCGTCAAATTTATTGTTGTCAATTACTGCTCCCTAACTGTGAACGTAAAGAGTAAAAATAGAATTTAAATCTGCTACGGGTGCCAGATTCCCCACAATTCCAAAAGCATTATTGAAGCGTTCCATTGCAGCTAGGAACCTGATTTTCTAGTCAAACATGGAGTCGGGCAGGGAGAACCCACTTACAAAATTTGGGACGTTTCAGTGAAGTACGTCGGGAAAAACAGAATAATAAATATCTCGATCGTTTGCCACGGGTTCTGAGAGCGCGCGCCGAGTCAGCAATGACCTTTGCAACACCGGGAAATTCTTAGTGTTCAAACTGTGATAAAATGTCGGAGGGGGATACTCTCAAAACTAACCACTAGTGCAGGAAACAACAGAATATGCAGATTAAAAGTTAAACACCAGATGTCACAATTTGTGCAGAAACGAAGCCACGGGCAAAATAGGAGCCTGATTTTTGAACCAATCACTGAGGCACACGGGGGACGCTGTGCAGGAAATTTGGAAGTGCGGACGAATATCACGGGAGCCATAGGGCGGCAAAATCTGTGGTAACGGAAATAAAAATCTCGATAGCTCACGCAGAAACTAAGCCACGGGCTATGAAAGATCTCGTTGACGCCAACAACAATCCAAGACAACACTGGGCAAATTTCTTCCTGTTCAAAATCTGTGCTAAAGTGTGGGGAGAGGGTACTTACAAAATTTACCTTTAGTACAATGAAAATAAGAATGTACAGATTAAAAGTGACACCCGGGTAACGCCGGGTACGTTCAGCTCATCATCATCATCATCCTCAAGCAGCCATGGGCTACGGAGGTCCAACCAGACCGTGCAGTTTAGTTCTACAAGCAAGTCTGTCCTGAGCTACATCTACTGCATCTGGCCACTGCACACCAATTTTAAAAAGGTCCTGTTTGACATTGTCTGCCCACCGCATCCTAGGTCTTACCCTCTTTCTGAGGCCTTTAGGCACACTGTTCTTAACCCTATTCACCGATCTATAATTATTCATACGTGCAACATGGCCAAACCAACGGAGTCTCTCTCTGCACAATATGCTGCCTAAAGGAGGTTGCAAACTCCTTTGCCTAACCTCATCATTAGTTACAAAGTTCAACCACCTAATGCCCAAGATACGGCGTAAGCATCTGGAATCAAAAGCATCTATCTTATCTTGTTTACACAGCGTCCACGTTTCACTACCATAACCAACCCTAGAAAGAACCAAACTATTATACAGTCTAATTTTAGTGTTTAGGTGTATACGCCTATTTCTCCACACTCTCCATAGATTCTTAAAAGTCCCGGCAGCAATTCCTATTCGTCTGTTAATCTCATGGCGCACATCACCAGCATTTGTTACATAGCTCCCAAGATAATTAAACTGTGACACCTGCTCAAGACTGCAACCATTCAGATTAACTGAATCACAGCCTGCCTGACCAATTTTCATCACTTTAGTTTTCTCTTTGTTAATAAACAAACCTACTCTACTACCAGTCTCATCAACAGCTCGAATGAAAGAGTTCATATCATCAACATCATTTGCCAAAAGGGCTAAATCAGCAGCATAATCTAAATCAGAAATTTTCGTATCTCCAGTCCATTTAAGGCCAAAAACTTTCCCTTCAAGTGAATTTCGCAGAACATAATCAATAACCAAGCTAAAAGAAAGGGAGACAAAATGCACCCTTGTCGAACACCAGAAGTAATGCTAAAAAAAAAGTAATGCCCTCCCCTTCCGTTCATTTCCACAAGAGAGTATCTCTTTTGAAAGGTACTAACGGTCTACACCACGAGAAGGCGGGGTCTGACATTAGGTGCTAGGCCTGGCCGGTTCTGTGCATAATCACAGGGGATTGGTGCATAGCTCTCCTTCCAGTGACTACCTAGCTACCATTTATAGACCACGTTCAGCTAGTATTACAATAAACTGGATGAGATGATTTACATCGTAATAACCTACGTTTATATTAAAATAAGACAAAATTTAAATGAAATGAAGTAAGAAATAAAGACGACTCGAACCATTAAGATACTAATGTTTCTAGACTGAGGAAAATTAAATTTGAAAATGATCAGTCTCTTACCCTTGAGATTTTAAACAATAATTCATCTCTAGCCAGATTAATTTTAATAGTTTTTCAACAGAAAAATAATACACTTTAAAACTGTATCTTGAAGTAACTAATAAGAAGGCTTAGATTATTTTGTGGAGTAGGGGTGGCCCAATCATGGTCCAGAAGCCGCATGAGGCTCCCAAGAAGTTTATTTAGTGCTCGCGATATTTAATATCATGAAAACAGCAAATTTTTGGGAAATAATTTTCACTACTTAATTTTCTTTATAAGTCTGAGATCCAAAATCTGTCCACGGTAGCCAAGTAATTAGAGCGTTTGGCTACTGATCAAAGTAATCTACATTTGAAACCCTAATAATGTATGAAGATTTCTTTCCTTGTGTTGTATTTATGCTGAGGTCTCGCTTCCTCACAGATCTGTGTCGCATATTTCGCTGACAGGCTCCAGTTAGACCTCTGTGACATATTATGCTGACAAGCTCCTGTCAGACCTCTGTGGCATATTATGCTGACAGGCTCTTATCAGACCTCTGTGACATATATTATTCTCATAGGCTTCTGTCAGACCTCTGTGGTATAATATGCCGACAGGCTCCTGTCAGACCTCTGTAGCATAATATGCCGACAGGCTCCTGTCAGACCTCTGTGGCATAATATGCCGACAGGCTCCTGTCAGACCTTTGTCCCTCCCCTTAGTTAGGTGTATTATAACTGTCATTCTCCTCCCCCTACTTCTTCTGTGCCTTCCATGAAAATATGAAAAATCTATGAAATTCCATTCACTATGTCTTCCATTAAAATACATGATTTTTTTTTTCGAACGTGCGATTTTGATATCAGGAAGGTCAAAAACATTTTGACATCATTTTGAGGATTATATAAAAATATACACAGCCTACTCAGGTGGTCAACTTAACATAACATATGTCGAATCTTAGAGTAAAGTAATTAAAATCTTTTTCGAAGGGAAAAAGAAGAACAACAATGGATTCCTGGATTCACTTCTAGTCTACCATTCGCCCTGAATTAAAATGTTCAAAATAAAAATATAGTCGTTTATAGAATTTATAATAGTGGTGCATCAAGAAAACAGAGGCTTTGCAATTAAAATTAGCCAAAACGATAAACAAGAAACACACTAGATTGTTTTGATCAAAGTTCAGTGCTTGCCAAAGAGAAATACTGAATCGAATGGAATAAATGATGTGTTACAAATTTTGTCTTGGATTAGAAATGAGCTGAGAGTAGAAATTAAGTACTAATTCCTTTTTCATGAAGAAATATTTTCAAAAGAAATTATATTCATATGCAGTAAACCCTCGATTATTCAGAATGAATGAAAAAGAAAAAAAATGACTAGTCAAATTCTCTGTGTGTGTGGGGGGGGGCTCAGTCTGTAGCGCGCCAAGATCGAAATCTGCAGTTCCAGGTTCGAGTCCCATCTGGGTCAGGGTTGATATTTATCTTCGTAAAACTCTCCACCCTGCCCACGGTCAGTAGGGGACACCGATAGCCTTGGTCGGAAAGACCTCCGTCCGTCGGATGGGACGTTAAGCCGTGTTCTGTGTGCGAGAGAGCCATATCCTGTGCATGTTAAAGAATGCGCTGAATGATCTTGACGGGAGGCTACCATTTGTATCCTAACAGCTGGTCCAGTGGGTCTCCTCCTCCAACCTTCTGGACTCTGAGCCTTCAGGGTTCTTGTGACCTGGCCATTTAGCCCATTTATTGCAAAAAAAAGTCCGCTCAGAGGTAAAAATAACCCAACTCAAATTCTCCGTTAATTCGCCATCCTTTTAAAAGGTTCAAAAACTTCGAAATTTATAGAAAATATCAAAGTATGGACTTACTGATTTAAAACAGAATAGCAGGGAAGTTTCGTTCACTCCCCTTCACTCGCCTTTCGGGGAATTCTGCTGAAAATATTGTGCTGCGTGAAACCTTTTACTCCCGCATTGTATTTCAGCTGCCGCTTTCTCGTATCCTGTATTATTTTAGGGCATACCTGATTAATCCGATCCCGGGCAATCGACAGTCTAATGTATATCCTATAACGTAAAAGAATTCTAAGAGATAAATCATTACTAACCTATGAATTTATGCAGTATAAAAAAAAATACATATATACTCCCAGGTTAGGTTCCTAACACTAATATAGTTTCCAACTGTTTAAAGTAACATATATATGATACACGCAGTAACAATCTCATTTTAACGAATCTCTTGAGATCGTGAGACTTTTTATATGGAAATGCTTTAAACTGTTTTAATACTGCTTAATATCTGATAAGTCGCTTTGTTTCAATAAATTCCTTTTTTTTTCGTATTTAAATGTCATTTCATAGTTATCAGATAATTTCTTACGATTAAATTTTGTAAGATATGGCTTTTCGTATTCTACGTGTTTCGTTGATTTACGTTAAAGAACCTGATACATTCAAAGAATACGTTTAAATCAGATTTCATGGTAAATATGATATTACAGAAATGATAAGTACAGTCGCTCAAAAAAGTATACGAACACTATGGTTGATTAGAATTCAGAAAAAATATCTGGCAACGATTTTTTTAGAAATTAGTGATCTGACAACCTTTGTCTACGTAGACGAAGTATCACAACCTTCGCCCGGCAGACGTAGACGAAGATTGCCAGATCACTAATTTCTAAAAAAATCGTTGCCAGATATTTTTCCTGAATTCTGTAATCAACCTTAAGTTCGGATATTTTTTGAGCGACTGTACATGCAGATGCATGTCAAGAACGTTTTGGACTCTCCTCGTCATAGCCGTAATTCTAGACGAATTCTAGACCGTCCGTCTGACGGGCGACCCACGGACGTCACTAGTGACATCTGTCTCCTGTCACTAGTGACAGAAATTGTCAGTTTCTTGATTAAGCTAGTTAAATCTGCGTTTATTAGGGAAAGTTTAGGTTCTGTTAAACCCTGGTGGTTTCGCGGCTACTTGAGCGATCTCTCCGAAATCTGATGTGCAGTGGTCCCAATTAGTTCCAGCCCTGATGGGGTAATCCCTCGAAAAGTGTCTGAAATTGCTGGGGGCGCTGCCGTCGACTACATTGTGAATGGAGTCGTGCGTTGTGAGTAATACGTATGGAGAGCTATGAATGGAGTAAGGGTTATCAATGAACATGCGTTTGGCGCTTAACTTTTTTTTGGAATGGGTTTAAGCAGTATGGAATTTTTTTTTCATTATAGTTTCAACCTTTTAATCAGTCTTTGGTAATTAAAAATAATCACCATACTGGTTTTGATTTTTTTGTGTATAAAATGATATTATCCCATGATTTATTAGTTTCTACTAAGATTTGTATTTAAAAATGCGTATTTCGTTCCAACTAGCATCGATATTTTAATTTAATCATAAAAGGACTATAACTAATAATATCAGAATAAAATAAATTATTAGTGGCATGCATTTCTTATATGTATTTTTTAAAATGGTTCAGAAATGTTTTTCCCTAAATCGGTTTCAGGCTCAACAATTGTCGAAATGGTTCGGAGCTGGCTTGAAAAATTGAGCCTGAACTCATCTCTAGTCATCATCTCTCAATGTCATACATATAAGTGGAGATATTAGAAAATTATTACATAGTAATATTTATATATAATATGCCTCAAGGTATTTGGAATTAAAAATTACTTAGATCAAAACTTATATTTCCAATGTTCATTATAAGCACAAATGAAAATCATTGCTATTATTTTTTAATGATCTGATCTGTTCTTTTCCTTTGGGCTTAGGGGTTGCTCAGTCGGTAGTGCGCCAGGCTCGTAATCTGCAATTCCCAGGTTCGAGTTCCATCTGGGCCAGCATGGACATTTATCTCCGTAAAATTTCCCCGACCTGCTCTTGGTCAGTAGGGACACGATGAGCTTGGAAAGGCCACCATCCGTCGGATGTGACGTTAAGCCGTGGATTCATGTGCGCGTTGGAATACACAGAACACGCTGGATGGCATTGACGGAGGATACATCTGTCTCCTGTCCACTGAGTCCCCTTCCCCCAACTATCTCTGATCCCTTGGGGTCCTTGTGGCTTCGCCATTTAGTCCATCGTGCGCAAAAACAAAGTACCGTTCAGAGGTAAAACAACCCAGCCCTTTCTGTACAATTGCATTATTTATGATCAGTATTATAAGAGGAGTGTAAGGATGAGCTTGTAAGGATATAAAGCCTTTTTCCTTCACCGTATATGGCTGCGACAGATAAATCAAAGGCTCCATTCATCTTCAATACAGCTGGTGTGTCGATGAGTCTTCTTTATGCCGGCTTACACCGAAAGATCAAAGACGATGCAGTTGACAGGAATGTCAATGAATCGAAGAAAAGGTCTCTCGCGATGAGGAGAGACGTGAAAGGAAAGAGATCCTTTTCGACAGCAACAGGAAATGATTGCTGAAGAGCGGGAACAAAGGATCGACTTTCGACTCACTGCAAAGAAACTGCTGAAATTGGCAAAAATCTTAATTACTGTAGAAGTGGATGGCGATGATGGGCAAGGACTACTGAAATGACGATACAAGACAGAAAGAAATTTTGCGGCCTGGAGAGAATATAGGAAATAAAGCCAAAAACAGAAGACGAAAAACTACCAGTGAAACATAAAGGACAAACAGACGAATAGCTAGAAAGGTAACAAATCTCTTCTGATAAATATGTGATGCTCGTTTTTCGGAGAAACTGGTTTTTCATTTCCGAATTTTTTACCCTTTAACAGTAGCAATACTAATGGGTTATTGGATTGTACCTAGGGTTAAGGGTCAAAGCTTTTAATGTATATAAAGTAAAATAATTTATTTATTATTACTATATTGAAATAATATCGAAAATTTTTAAAACACTAAATTTATTAAAATAAACACTTACCGGTCGAATTTCAAATATTTACAATTTAATAAAAGCATGTTTCACTATAATTATCCAGTTCTTCATCAACATAATCTATCACCAGAATATTTAATTTCTAGCATAAACATATCGTTTGCAATATTATTTCAAGTTTTATATTTCCTACGTTTAGCGCCCTCTAACGATGATAAATTAAGGCTATTTGGAGGATTTGAAAGCGAAGAATCACCGTATTTCATTAGCACCTATTCAACTGAAAAATAATTTTTCATTAAACTCTGAAAACAAAAAGTTGCGTTTCCCACTCACCCTGGGGTTGAAAGGACAGTTGTTTCTCCCATTTTAAACCCCCCTAAACCATCACACTCTACCACCAAAATATCAAAATTTTAAACCAAATAATCCTTTGAAGTATTCGTATAAAATTTTGAGATTTTCAAAATTTTTCATGTTTAGAGGGCGCAGTTAAAACTTTTGGGAGATTCTAAAAGTGTGAATCATAACAGTTTATCAATAATCATCCAACCCAAAAGGAATTTTTAGTTTGTCTCTAAAAACAAACAGTTATCTCTTAAAACAAAAAAATTACGTTTTCCCACCCCCTCTGGGGGAAAAGGTGAAAATCGTTGTTGACATTGCAAACTTTATGAAATTCAGATTTCAAAACCAAAATTTAAAATTTCCAACACAATTACATCGCTTGCAATATTGATTTCGAATTTTCTAAATTTTCCACCATTAGAAGGCCCAATTATAGATATAGGAAGATTACGAAAGTACGAATCGTGATATTTCATCAATATCTATGGAACACAAAAAGAATTTAAAAATTTTCCCTGAAGACAAAAAAAGTTCAATATCTACAGACGGACAGAGAGACGACAAAGTGAAAACATTAGCTCGTTCGTCAATAATAAATATCACAGGAAAGCGTTCTGTAGACAGACATGGTTAAATGATATCCATTTGAATAATTTTTAGATGCAAAACACAGTGCACTAGTAAGTTGTGATATTTGTTTTATTATGATAGCTGAAATATCGTGACTACATAGGTGATCTAGAGGAAAAGCAGTATCATTACGGTGACCATACGTCTTTTATTTAAGAGGACAGTCCTTTATTGCACTGCTCTGTACTTTAGATTTTTTTTTTCTAAAATGGCCATTTTGTCCTTTTTTTGTGAATTACAAGAATAAACTGAATATTGGCGCATAGTAGATGGGTTGAATATTTTAAACATTTCACAGATAAGCACGTGTTTTTTAAAAAACATTTTAAAAAGCGTTGAATTTTGCTTGTGTCTCCCTGGATCTAATGCCCCTACTGAACGAGTATTTTGATTAAAAATTGAAAGATTGAAAGCATGCATTTATACCAAATGCAACTTTGACATGAATTGTATACAGTTTTATGGATTTTTGAAATACAAACCTGATTTATTAAATAAAGTTCATTCTTGTGAAAACTATCAAAATTAAATTTTTTAAGTAATAATGTGACTGTTTAAAATGCTACGTATATGCTTATATTTTACAATAAATGTTATAAAGCTTTTTATTTTTAGTGAAACAAATAAACGCAACCTGTTTTTTTTATTATGAAACAATTTCTGATTTGTCCTTTATTTTCTCCAAAAAATATGGTCATGTAAGTATCATCCACACCGCTGCCTCTAAGATTGTACGTAGATTTGGTGCCAATTTCTAGAAGCGAGTGTGAAAGATGATTCTCCCAAATCAGTCTGATTATCACGCCAATTAGGACTTCACTGCTGACGTCCACTATATCTGATGCTTATTAAAATGGTTGCACCTTCCTTCACACTTTGCAATTCAATGAAGTATGTCACTTCATGGCAAGTTCAAGGTCATCATTCTACATTAAACAATAAAATTGAAAGAGAAATCGTGATAAGGACAATTATGGAGGAATGTCTGTGTTTGAAATTTGTTTAAAGAATTGATTCCACGTTCTTTTTTAAAAATTGTGTTATTTTGTGAAGTTGAAACATTTTTTTTTTGTTTCTGGAAAAATAAATACTGATCGGCCGCATATTTTATCCATTCTGTACGAACCGGAACACATTTCTTTAGAAAAAGCATCACTGCCTACATATTATGAATACTAATATCTGTAATCTGTTAATACTTTCAACCCCGCAAGTGAAAGTGGATCTGTTCTGCTGCGAAAATGAGGCCGCTAACTTAGCGCTCGAGAACGACTCATTAACCGTTGATATGCTTTGGGCTCTTTTAAAAGCAGCTTATTTGCTCATTCGTACTGACGAACGCGTTTGTGCTAAGGAGATGAAACGCATCAACTTTCATCCACGAGGAAAAGCGACACGTTTAGAGCATCGTCTCCGGAATGCGGAGACTCCTGAAAGATCAACGGAGAAGAGACCGTTTAATCCTCTGCAACATCCCAAACATAACTTCACTTATATAGCAGTTATGCATCATTCTGACACACTGCATGTATTTTCTTCTCAGTTTGCCATCAAAGTTAAATGAACCTTCTCTGTTATTCTAATCTAGAACTATGTCGCGGCTTTAATCAAGACACCAAGCATTTACTCGAATAATGAGAACGAGTGTATGAAAACAAAATTAAGGGCGTGTGGAAAACTAAGGAGCCGAAACACACGTAAACTATACCAGGCTTTATAATATTATAACCATTTTCTCAGTACATAGATGAGCTCATAAATTATAGAGAGAAACACAACATGAACGCCAACAGGACTAAAGAAATGCTTTGCTACCTTTGAGGAGAAAGTAAAGTGTACCCTGAACCACATCTGTTTTCACTGAGTTATCATTACTGCAAAGTTGTAAGGACCTTTTAGCTGTATTCGTTGTGATTTAATAGTTGTTGACGCCTGGTGGTCTTGTTAGTCAAGGAGAAGGAAAACGATATCAATATGAAAGATTAAATTAAATGAATTACTCCTCAAACTCCTGGAAACAGGGGTGGCTCAGTCGGTAGCGCGCCAGGCTCGTAATCTGCAGTTCTCAGGTCTCCCAACAGCTGTCCAGTGGGTCCCCAACCTTCTCTGAGTCCTCGGGGCGCTTGTGGCCTGGCCATTTAGCCCATGATTGTAAAATAAGTGCCACTCAGAGTAAAACAACCCAACCTAATTTAGCTCTACATTTGCATAACTAGAGGTCTTTTAAATTTGCGAAACAGCAGATACCGCATACGAATAACAAAGACAAGTTTACAACTTACCTCGTTTATACAAAAAGGTTATAAACCTTTTTGTATAAACGAGGTAAGTCTAAGAATTCTTTTAACATTTATGTAAAAAATGCTCAAGCTTAATTTTTGCCATTCAATTCATACTTGCTTAAGGAAGGCTATGATGGTTGATCATGTTCTTTTGAAGCTCTACCATCTAGTTTGAAGCATCAGAAGACCAACTGGAGCATAACCAGGAGATCCCATATTAGAGTCCGGGAGGCTGATGACGGGATTTTTTCGCACTTACCTAATTCGTACCAAAAGAAGGCTATTTATCACGATTAATTTGTCTCCATAGTGCTAATTAACAGTATAAACAAATATTAATATTCCCATTGTAATCTGGTAAATGTTTCTAATTAGAGTTTTTGAGCAAATTTGAGCTAGTTCTGTTTTATAAATACTGTTATAAACTCTGTGACTGTTATGCCTTTTATAACTTATTTTAAAGTTAAGGCCAAAGCATTATTTTTGAATAGCCATTTCGTTGATATCGAAACAATTATGTATATTAGGAAGAAAGTAAGCATTATAATAATTATGTTCATAACTACACTTAAACGCAAAACTTACAATCCCATTTTATGTGTCAATAGGAAACTAATTTCGGAACGATGTAACTTTTAAAATAAACCGTTTATGGTAAAATGTGTGAGGATAAACGATCTCAATAAAACTAGCCAAATCTTACATTTCAGCAATATTCATTAGGTATTTAAAGAGTTATGGAAGCTTGAATATAGAACCAAGCAATGGCATCATAAGATTTCACCTCAAAATTAATTAAAACTTAAATAATATGTAATCTTTTTCCGGGACGTTTAACAAAATAAGTGTATGTTTCAGAAGTTTGTGTCAGTAATTCTTTCAATATTCGTCAATTTGTATAAGTTTCATAACAGTGCATTACTTAAATATTCCAGCTGAAAATCGAGATTTATATAGATTGGATTGAAATCTTTAATTTATCTTCAGTCACATTTTACTATAAAAAGCTTATGTTAAAAGTTACAGAGTTTCGAAGTTAGTTTCCCATTGCCATAAATGGGGGTTGTAACTTAAAAAAAACTTTTTCGCACCAGTGTACTTATGCAATAGACCGCAATAAATGCTCATTTTCCTTTTACAGAGCATAAAGCAAAAAAAATGCATTTAATCATCCTAGTGAGAAATTCGAAATGTTAACTTTTAATATTTCCTCTTGACTATTAATGTATTTTAAGATCATAATTTAGGTAGATTTTCTGAGATTAACATGATTACTCATAGACATCAAATGTGATAATTGCAGCTCATCTATCATAAGCGCTGCCTTTCATCACACGACATTCGCCTATCCCTGACCCTTAAGGAAAATTAATTATAGCTCTTCGCACTCATATTTCTATTTCCTTTACTCTTCCGTCAACTCAGTTGGCTAAAGTTTATTCTAAGAAACTTTAGCGTTTACGTTTTAGTGAATATGAGTAGATAACAGCTATTTTTGGGAGTTGAAAAGATACAAGGAAACGAAGTATAAAACATCAAAGATCGGATTGGATTGTTTTACCTCTGAGCGGCACTTTTTTGCACACCATGGGCTAAATGGCCAGGCCACAAGGACCCCGAAGGCTCAGAGAAGGTTGGGGACCCACTGGAACAGCTGTTGGGAGACAGATGGTAGCCTCCCGTCAAGGCCATCCAGCGTGTTCTTTAACGTGCACAGGGTATGGCTCTCCCGCACATGTTGCCACGGTTTAACGTCCCATCCGACGGACGGCGGCCTTTACCAAGCCCATCGGTGTCCCCTACTGACCGTGGGCGGGGCGGGGAAATTTTACGGAGATAAATCTCAACGCTTAACCAGCTGGGACTCGAACCTGGGAACTACAGATTATGAGCCTGGCGCGCTACCGACTGAGCCACCCCCGTCAAAGATCGATTTATTCATTTCTTAAATAAAATGCTTCAATGAAAGTGTGTATAAATTATATATTTGAACTTGTTTGTCTTCGAAACGATTTGAAAAATGTATTTGAAGAAATATATCTCGGGATTCATAGCAATTCTTGAAATAGAAGTTCTTGACTCGTAGCGCTTCATTTCATATGCGTGTGTGTGTATTCTGCTTTAGGAAGGAATGCATGATTCCCCCATTGAATTGAAGACCAAGAGTCAAGTACTCCTGCTTCGCTTTCGTAGTCATCATCTACGATTTGCATCACAGTTAGGTTGAAAATAATCACGAAAGGACTGTCGGATACTGTATTTGTTATGAGATTTACGGCATGTACTCTTCAGAGTTCCATCATTTTTGTATCATAGTTAAAATTAGTTATTCCACAATACCGTTTTTGAGGAAGTACCATTTCCGTTTTAAGCCTTTGAAGAAGGGAGAGCTCTGAAGTATAAAGAGCTTTCTATAATGCTATTGAAGAATTCCATCGATGTTGAAACATTTAATGTGAAAAGAAAATGGTTCCCTTCTCTTATCCATTCCTCTCTCCAGTGGAATCCTCAGAAAGTGCCAGTTGTGGTGGAAGTGGAGTCACATTCTAGGGACTGTTTTTCGGGATTTGTCTTAAGTAATAGGCATTCAAGGAAAGGGAATTTACTTTCAAAGGAAGTAGGTATAATCCTATCCACGTTCCCCTAGCAAGCCAATTCCTCGGGGGTCCTATGTGAGTATAACTGTTTACGTTACACTATATGTTCGCTTTTTTTGTCCTGGTAGTGGTGCCATCTAGAACAGCTTTCAGAAAACAGGTATTATTTCAGTGTTCCTCGCACCGTAAGACGTTGGAAATTGCAAAATAAAAATTATGAAGTTAATAAATATAAAAATCACTAGCAAATTTTAACATTTTAAAACGTATGAAATATAAATATTGTTTAGGGTCTGTCAAATTGGCAAAACTGAATCATTTGGCAAAGGCGAAATAAATTGATAAAAATAATTTCATTCGATTTTATTTGATTTAATGAGTAGATGAAGCAGGTACATACCCAGGATTTAGTTTCGGGGGGCGAGAATTGAATTTGGGGGAAACTTCGAGAATTTAGCTTTGGAGAGGGAGTCTGAGAATAAGACTTAAATAGGGCTTCCAATTAATAAAATATTTCACCGAATAGGAAAGGTTAAAATGATATTCTATATGGTAAAATATTATATATATATATAAATATTTAAAACCATTTTAATGTCGGATATAAAATACGGGGATAAGTAAGATTATACAAAGACAATGTTTTGTATTTCAAAGCAGGTAGACATGTTTGAGATTTAATATAAGAAACAGGATTTTCGGGGTGAGAGGTCTGGACCTCCCTCAGCTCCCCTATGGATACATCCCAGAGAGGAAGGCATTCCATCACTAAATTTTAGAACTGCTTTTCTACTTAATTAAATAGCAAGTTCACTATATAATTTTATTCGAAAACTTCGGCATTATGCAATACAGGTAACATGTATTATTAAATAAGGAAATATTTATGAATACCTGAGAATTCTTGTTGAGCTGATCACAAATGACGCTTTCTCCGTTACATACTTTCTCACGAGTTCAGATTGCGAAAAAATGCTTCACTGTGGTTGGCTTTCTGCTGCTCATGGAAGCGGGACCAACGGATTCAGGAGATAGTTCGCAATCTGATATTCTTAGATCCCAGTCTCCACTTAGCCAGTATCGAGATTTTCTCCGCTGACGAGAAAAGAGACATCTACAAGTTTTGAAAAAAAAAGCACCGTTAGTGGAATGGGATGTTTACATATTAAATTGTTGGAATGATTGAAGGAGAGCCGTATCCTATGCACATTAAAGAACATGTAAATATTGACTTGGCTGCTGTCCAGTTAGAGTTCCATCTGTCTCCCAACAAGTGTCCTGTGCATCCCCAACCCGTGCACGAGCCCTTGGGCTCCTTGTGACCTGATCATTTAGCCACTGTGTGTGCAAAGCAGTACTCCTTAGAAGAATAGCAAAGCGATCCAACTATTGCCCATCATCTCAATATCGATCGATCAGGATAATTTTGCATAAACAATGCGTATAGGACATCATAATTTGAAATCACTTGGACGGCCTCAGTGACGTTCCAGAAATCCCAGTTGGGGGAGGGGGATTAGCATGTTCCAATCTCATTTGTCAGTTCCAATCTCATTGTGAGTCTGTTTTTCGAGGACATCCTTAGAAAATATGTGGCACTGAAGCCCGCAAAGAAAGGGGCGGTTATAACCCATCCAGTCACTTACCCTTGGATACCCCACTAAAAGGCTTAATTTGTACGAAGCAATTTTGGAATTTTTTTTTTCGTTTTTTCCCACATTAATTAAACTCTTTGAAGCGGTTCATAATGGAATATTTTTAATATATACATAAATTGACACATTACAGATATACTTATTCTGAAAAGGCAATCATGGTAAATCATCAGAAACCTAGATAAATCATAAATGCAGAACTTCCCTATACCAGCTTAAAAAAGATGCACCGTGACCAAGTTAATAAAATAACGTTTATTTTCCGATTCAGTATTTAATCTGTGAGGATACGTGTAGTTATTACAGTATGAATAAAAGGAGCCATGCATAAATCATTAATAGCGACAATATTAATTTTATTTCGCGAATAAAGATAACGCCTGATCTGAAATCATTCAAATCCTTCAACGAAAATCGTTCACTTCAATTCGAAATCAATAACAAGTTGCTGTAGGTCTTACAGAGTCACAGATATTGATGATTAGGGAGTGCAGTAAATGATTCAATGAATATTTGATATAACATCATGTTTAACACGGCTATGCATACTTTAAACATACACAGCAGTGCATATTTACAGGTATTAGCTTGCAATTTTATTAGTATATGCAGAAATATGTATTTATATTTAATTTTGTAAGCATGTAACATAGTTGTAATGGCCAATCCAAACTTAGAGAAGGGCCACTGGAGAATAAAAAACTTATTCTGCCACAGGGAAAGGGGCGGGGATGGCTCAGTCGGTAGCGCGCCAGGCTCGTAATCTATAGTTCCCAGGTTCGAGTCCCAACTGGGTCAGCGTTGAGATTTATCTCCGCAAAATTCCCCGCCCTGCCCACGGTCAGTAGGGGACACCGATGGGCTTGGAAAGGCCGCCATCCGTCGGATGGGACGTTAAGCCGTGGCCCCGTGTGCGGGTGAGCCATACCCAGTGCACGTTAAAGAACACGCTGGATGGCCTTGACAGGAGGCTACCATCTGTCTCCCAACAGCTTGTTCCAGTGGGTCCCCTCCCCCAACCTTCTCTGAGCCTTCGGGGTCCATGTGACGTGGCCATTTAAAAAATAAAACATTCCTAACGAGTAAGGAATTGAAGGAAACTATATTTTTAGGAATCAAGAAATATTTTGATTAAAATAGCAAAAAAATAAAAATATACATTTTAATGAATACTATGAATTGGCAAAATCACTTAGTTATTCGTCCAAAAATGTTTATAATTAAAAAGAACAACATTAGAAACAAAAATTAGAAGAAATGAGCCAGATTCAGTACACTAATAATTTGTTTATGAGGCGCAGATTCTTCTCCAATGAGCTGCTTAAGGTGATGAGGCTTTAGGTCATCAGAATTTCTCAAGTAAGCCGAACTCAACTCTTTTAATTAAATAAGGGGAATATCACATTAATTACTGAATTAAGAGAACACACCTTGATACGATTAATCGAAAATTAGTGGTCACATCACCTTTATTAATTGAACAAGGTTCCCGTCTCTTTTATTAATCAAATAAATGGGCATTAAAAATGTTTCCGGAAAGCTAGTCCAGGTGGCACCACTAACATGACAGAAAGTGAAACATTTTGGTTTCGAATTTAAATCAGGTTCTTGTCAAACGAAAGCGAAGCAGGTGGTATTTCTGACGATAAAATGTTAAATGTTATAATAAAACCTTAAAGTATAATTCTTTTTCAGTCATCTCCATATGAGTTCTTAACTCAGTAGCCACCTTATTATCCTACTTCTTGTTATATTAAATATGTTTCGCGAATGAACCTACGGAACTTATGATGAAGAGATGAACAGACGTTAAGAATTAATACCGCAGATAATAGATATAAGTGAAAAAGGGTTATCCTTAAAGGTTAATATATATAGTCGCTGTGCGTGCAATTTAGTAAACTACCGTATAAACTAAGTCATAAGAAAATTTAAGCGTTTTAGAAAAAGGAATCAAGTTTTAAAAATATTGCCCAGAATTGAAGTTAAACGTTTTGCCTTGCATCCCCTATTGCCCTTAAATGTCACTCTACGTAATCCAGTCACCAGAAGAAGAAATGCACTACATACCCATCAACATGCACATTGGTTGCTATCTGAAACACGTTTATAAAAAAATATTATTTATTCTTCTTAAAAATAATATTGAATTTTAGAGGTGTATATCTGTCTTTCACTCGAAATGCCTGATATCAATGGAGTATTGGAAGTATGTTGCTTAAACAGAAAACAGTGTCGCGGGTTCTTCATGCTTTGGATGTTATCTCCAGGCGATGCTGTTTAAGGATACATTCATTTCTCTCTTTGCCTGATAATTTCTTTCGTCTGCAGATGAAGACAAATGAAGTACCACATTCATTTTAAAAGACATGAATGCACTCTTTAAGGTTTTGCCTCAGTTGTTTGGGATAAGTGATAAATTACAACGTGTTCAACTTGAAAACTGTAACTTTCAAATGAAATTTGAATAAGTGATTGTGCACACGCCCACAGTTTGTGCAAAAACTGTTTCATATGCTAGCTATGCTTTCCCTCTCTGCAGTCATGGTGGAGCGCAGTTTTCTAACCCTTCACTGGTGTTCAAAATTGAAGTATGACGTCGTGTCCTGAAAATTAATAAGGAAATGACACGAAATGTGGCGCACATATTAATTTTGCAAGGCAGGAGGAAACCGCGCACTTTTTACATCCAAAAAATTCGCTATTGCAGATGCAAGAAAGAATCGTTAGTGCAGGTTGAAAAATTCGATATTGCATTGCATAAAAAAAGTTTGTTAACTTGTGTTCAAGAAAACTTTTGTTGCTGTGGGTGCGAAAAAAAATCACTCTTAGCGAATGCAGAAAATTTTCACTATTATTTAGTGCAAATAAATAATCACTATTACAGATATAGAAAAAAAGCGAAAGCAACTATCAGTTCTTTTATTTTTTTCAAAATAGGTAAATCACCAAACCCCTTATTCATCATTCATCCTGGCGCATCGACAAATATGCGGAAATGTTTGTAAGTCATATTGGATGAAGAAAAGATTAGTTTATGATGGTCTTGTGGTTATGAAGCTTGGTATACTTGTTAGTTCGAATCCCACTCAGGACAAAACTTTTATTTCGAGCAATTATATATATTTCCATTATTATTGTCGTTCTCACTGATATTCTCACTTAAATTATTAACAACGTTTTAAAATGATTAATCTCTGATTCTAGGAGGTTGATAAAAAAAAACTTTAAACGATCAGAAATATCCAGATTAATTCCTGATCAGGATTCATATAGGCTCCCATTTAGTATTGGGCTCTGAGTAACCTCTCTTCCTACTCCACTCTCTAAATCAGCAACTGCTTATAAGATTTTAAAAGGCAATTGATTATCCACTTGTTGCAACAGAGAAATGTGAAAGAAATAGTAAAAAGCGATGAATCTGATCTCTTTTGTAGTTGATGCATAAAACTTTTACGTTCTCTTCCGTTTCACCCGCAATCGTTTAGGCCTATGTTCATTACTACATTTTAATTTTCCATCATCACTTCAGAAGACAAGCCGGAACTAGGGCTTTACCCCATTGAAAATCCTACTAACCAGAACGGAAATAAGAAAAGAAATCAAACACAAATAAATATATTTCAAGAAATATGTTAAAAACCGTAAAAACAAAGGGAAAAAATTATACCAGAGTGTCTTTACGATTCATTCCGTTTCTATCTTGACTCCCATTTTCACTCGGATCTCTTGACACCCCCCCCCCCTCATCTTTATCTTTTCTATGTCGAGGTATGATTACTTAAAGAATTTTATTCAGCTTATTCAACCCTTTCATGATCCTAACATCGAAGCCAGAGAATGATTAGCATAAATGATGGAGTGAAAGTTTCAGCATAGGAGGTTTCATTTCGAACTCCAAACTTTAGATATCCCCCCCATCCCCATCCCCCATTATGTGGCATCCTATCTCGATTAAAAGATTTCCAAAGCCTCTGTTTTTAATTGGAAGGAACATCAAAGCCACTAATGAAGTGACAATAGAGCCAAATCCTATGCATGTTCATATTATCAGGATTTTTTAAAATTTTTATCGCAGTGACATTGTGAACAAATTTTTACTAACTTACAGATTCAATCAGTGAGTAAAATAGGCCCTAGTTCAGTCGTAGATAAATATGTCCTAGAACGTCATTCAAATACATAGCTGCAGGGTCCGATCTAGTCCATCCCCCCCCCCCCCCCCCCGCTAGAACCAACAGTATAGGGGCAAGTTTTGCCTACATCCGTGGATTGTTTTACCTCTGAGCGGCATTTTTTGCATACAATGGCCTAAATGGACAAGTCACAAGGATTCCGGAGGCTCAGAGAAGGTTGGGGGAGGCGATCCACTGGAACAGCTGTCGGGAGAGAGATGGTAACCCCCCGACAAGAGCATCCAGCGTGTTCTTTAACGTACAGAGAGTATAGCTCTCCCGTATTCGGGGCCACGAATTTACACCTCATTCAATAGATGGCGGCCTTTTCAATCCCGTCAGTGTCCCTTACTGACCTAGGGCAGGGCGGAGAGAAAATCTTAGGATCTTAGGAAAAATTATAAGTCTTAGGCTCGAACCTAAGACTTATAATTACGAGCCTAGCGCGCTACCGACTGAGCTCCCACCATCCCGCCGATATCACTGTGTGACATAGAGATGCTCTGAAGGAGCTAAAGCAGATAGAGTGCGCAACCAGTTTCAAGAGTGGAAGAGAACGTCAACGACATGTTGCCCACCAATCACTCCATAAGACAAGCCGGAACTAGGGCTTCCCCCCATTGAACTAGGGCTTCTTTTACACGGTCGCCGTCATCTATCAAGTATGGGTAATAACGGCCTAAGTAGTTAAGAGTTATGTTTTTCTGAAAAATAGTTTTTTTTCGTTTTTGATGTAAAAATCAGTCGTCTTAGTCGGACTTTTGATATCCTATAAAAATATTATATTCACTAAAAAAATTATCGATTAAAATATTATCGATGAAAATGACCGCTTAACTTGTAGATTATTATGAAAGTAATTATTTTATTTGGAATTACAGTTAATGAAAATAGAAGTCTGTTAGTTATTATTGCATGTAAACAAAATGGTGAGTAATAGGCTCTTACTTAGTTATTGGCCATATTTTAAATAAGCATTAATGAGTTTGGCTTTGGATTGGAGGTGCGGTGGTGGCTCAGTCGGTGGCGCGCCAGGCTTATAATCTGCATTCTCAGGTTGAGTCCCAGATGGGTCAGTGTTGAAATTTATCTCCTCAAAACTCCCATGCCCATTGTCAGGAGGGAACACCGCTGACCTTGAAACGCCGCCGTCTGTCGGATGGGACATTAAGTCGTGGCTCCGTGTGCGGGAGAGCCATACACTGTGCACGTTAAGGAACACGCTGGATGGCCTTGACGGGAGGCCACCATCTGTATCCCAGCAGCTGTTCCAGTGTATCCCTCCCCCAATCGTCTCTAAGCCTTCGGGGCACTTGTGACCTGGCCATTTAGTCCATTGTGAACAAAAAAGTGCCGCTCATAGGTAAAACTACAACAGAGCTTCTGATTGGAGGAGCTGTAACATAGCTTTGCTCACTCTATCTATTCTACCTCGTTGGACGCTCTCTGAACTGCCAGCAAAATGGTTTAAAGCCGCGTTGTCAGATTATCCTCTCTTTAAAAAGTTTTTTTAAACTTGGAGTTCTACGCTATTCTGATTGCATTGAATTCAACGACGTAATTGCATTTTAAGTAACAGTAGCATCCGACGAAAAGTTCTTTCAAAGCAGTTCCGATCCATTCGATTGATTTTCATCATTCGTTAAATTCAAGTTATTGTTATTATTGTTCCTTATTGTTTTATTAAGTTCATTAATTCATTTGGTTTCGTTATTAGCAACAAATATGGTGCGAAGTCTCCACGGTTTCATAACGACAAGGAAAGACGTCCAGTTGCTTGAGAATTACATCTTTTAACAATTCACGGAAAAATTATTGTTAGAACAGACAGTTAAAAATGAATACCAACTTTTTCAAGAAGTAAACTTTAATATACGGTGTATTTTTTAATGATGTTTATTTTGTAGTATGTAACTATCGTAGCGCTTTTTTACTATATTTCACTATAACGAAATTTTAATATAACAAATATATTTTGGTCACCTGCTCAGTTTCTTTATCCGGACATTTCAATCTATCATGCAAAAATAAATTACAAAGATTTGTTCGTTACATAGTGCTACCATCTATCGGAATTCAAGAAAACTATCAACCGAGAGAAATATTTCTGCATTTACTTAAGTCATTGGTTTACGTCAATCAACGTCAGAGATAACATCTGGACCTCTAGGAAAATTAATTCCGAGAGTTATAATCGTTTATCCTGGAATAAGAAGATTGACTTTAGGAGGTATATGGAAGGGACATTAATAAAAATAATCAAAAGTAATAAGTTGAGAAATATGCAAAGATTTATATTCAAGAAATAAAAGATATTTAATACACGTTATTAATTATTTTTAAATGTAAATAATACAGGTAAGAAAACTAAGATTATTCCTGTTATCACAGAAAAACAAAACACATCTCTTACCATATAGGATAGGTTACTACATTAAACTTCCATTTCTTACTGTAGACCAGTGTTTCTGAACCTTTCTTTTCTGCTCACGGCACCCTTCTGAGTTTCTTCATTTTCTTAAATACCCCCCTCCTCATAGCCGCATTTAGTTATAAAAAATGTTTCATTTGGTCCCTAAAAGTATGGCCGTGCCAGGGGCCCTAGCATGGCCCCCTGGGCACTGCCATACTTTTAGTGTTGCGTTTATACTATATTGCTGACGTACGTTGAGACCCACTGGTCTAGCCCACAGAGATATTGATGAGCATCTGTATCGCAGGGCTATTTAAATGATAGCACTCGAGCCTAACTCGTAAAAGATATTTCGTGCAATCAGAGAGTATATGAAAACGTAAAAATGAACAGGAATCGTATTTTTTTCTCAAAAGAATAACAATGAAGAAAGACAAAAAGTAAACAAATGAGGGGGGGGGGGAATAAAGATATTTGATGAGTGTTATGTGTTTTTCTCTTTATCACAGGGGCGTGAATGTTTTATGCTTTCAACTTGGGCCAGCAGAAATAAAATCAAAATTTAAAAAGCGGAAAAAAAAATGTCTGATTGAAGATGCAATTAATTAACACGTACAAATAAGATCTAATCGAACTACAGACTCTTAATAAATTTAAATAGAAATATATCCATCCCTCGATTTACACGGTTTCGGTTTTATAGGTCGAAAAAATACAGCCAGTTTCGATTTACACGATGATAGGCTTCGTTTTTCACGATTAAGAATGTACAATCATTTTCGTTTCACTACAATTATAAACTCGTTTTACAAGTTACGGATCTAGAATTTTTTTTATATATGTAAATATAATACATATTATGAAGTGATATACTGCAAGGCAGGAGTAGCTTCTAGGATTCTCTGTCTTTTAGGTTGCGAATTAAATAAAGAACTGTACATTCTATTACGAAAAGTACACTAAATGAAATGTAACCGTAATCTGTCTAATTAAATCAAGTAAATAAATTAGCGTTTGAGAAAATAACTGTTTTAAAATGTTAAGCATTAATCAATTTATTGTTGAATTGTGCTCTTTTCTTTGCTAACAAATTAGCTGCTATTGAAAATCTTGCTCTTATTCAGCAGAGAAAGGTTTGATAAATCTTTATTACACTGAACAGTAAAAATACAACTATAGTCCTTTTTCTTGTATATTTGCAAACATTTATTTCAATAACCATTGTTTCATTACAGTATTCATTGATGAGATTTTAAACATGATGTGATTTAATTTTCTGATTTTTCTCCTTGTGAAATTATTTTTTTTCGCATGCACTCAGTGGCTACTTTATTAGTAATAGTATCATTTGTCAACCAGAGTAAAATTTAGAACTTAGAAACTTCTTAAAATATGTTTTTTTTTTGTGGAAATGTGATTGAAGAAGTCATATCAAGTCAACCAACCTACGGTCAAATACACCGAAATTCAATTTTATACGTTTCACTCAACATTTAAAATGCTATGAACATTTACGGATTGCATTTGAATTTTTAAATCCTGCTGAGTTGTCAGGTGGTAGTTTCACTGGTTATGAATAATTTGAAGTGGTTTTTGTTAGCCAATATTCCTTAATGATGTGTAAATAATTCAATTATCTACATGCAAATACTTGAAATACTAACTTGCATTTTCGCTGGTCGCATCCACCATACTCTCGTCACGCGCCCACCGTAATTGTTTTGTAGTATCTGCTAGGATTTTAGATAAATAATGAAACACATTTTTTCTGATTTTAATTTTTATTTTTTAATGTATTTCATTTACACGAAAAAGGTTAATATTAAAAATTATTTTCACGCTTCTTCCCAGGAATCTTTAAAAAATTTTCTGATTGATCTTCTTTCAGATCATTTTGATTACCAAATCAAGATAAAAAAAAATGCATGCGACTTCTCTTTCCGGAAATTGGCAATATTTCGAAAAAACAATCTCTACGCTGAGGCGTGGATTGACTTAGTCGGTTAGCGAGTCAAATTTGTAATCTGACTGTTCCCAATTCGAGTCCCAACTAGGCTTATATTACATATAACATTATGTATATTATAAATTTCTCCGCTCAGCTAATCCCTCATCTGTCCTCGATGAGAAAGGCAAAAAAATCTTCTTCACGTTCCGTTGGAAGGAACGTGAAGATGTGGCTTCATGTTCAGGAGAACCATACAGGACTCTGCGCTTTAGAAAAGATGATGGATTGCCTTGAGAGGAAGCATCCATGTATCTCATATCAGCTGTTCAATGGATTCCTTTCTCTACCCTTATCTGAGCGTTAGGATCCTAGGGACTTGGCCATTCAGCACTTTATGTATTAAAAAGGCCAGCTCACATCACAATCGAAGCTCTACTACTTCCTATAACTACTACTTCCACCAAAATCATCCAACCGACGAAGAAACCTTAAAAAAGTGTAAGATGTTAGCCATCCTGTGCCGAGTGAATAGTGTGCTTGGCTACTGATCAAAGGAACCTGCATTCGAGCCCCGAGTAAGGCATGAATGTTTGTGTTGTCTTTCTGCTGACGTCTCGCCTTCCTCACAAATCTTTTCTATGGTGTATTAAACTGACAGACTCCTGTCAGATCTCTGTGGCAAGCATCTCTTGAGGGGGTAAGATATTATTTGCTACTTAATGAATACTTAAACAAAATTTTAAGTGCAGATAAATGTTTTGTCTTTAAATGAAGTAAGAATTCAGAATGAATCTCAGTGCGTTTCAAAAGCACAAACGTGCTGCAGAACTTCATGAATCCAAGAACCCTTGAGACTCTAGCTCGAAAGGGATTTTGGAAAATTAAATTAGTTTGAAAGTGCTCCACATAGACGAAATATCCAGGCTCAAATCGACCTGTTTGGGTATAAAACAAAAGAAATATTTTTGTAATCTATATTTATATTCGTTCTTATGTAAAAAAAAACGTCATAACTCTATAAAATGATTCCTTAAGTTTTCATTAATTTTGAAACCAAAGTGCTTATGACGAGGGCATCATCAGTGTTTGTTATTAAATGTTCCGGTTTCAATGACTTTTAAATATTGAACGAATATTGTTGAAAAACATGATTTTAATAGATTATTGTAACATTTCTTCGAAAAAGTTACTTTTAAATTTTGGTTTGAAATGTGACTTGCCATTCACATTAACTTGAAAGTGTGCTAATAATGGTTGATCAGTTGTTTATTTCTTTCAAAATTATATTATTACTATTCTCGTTCCCATATAACTTATTTGTTGTTCAGAAGATAATTTATGGAATTTCCGGAGCTGTCCAAACATTTGTTAAATAATCTGTTACATTTTTTTAAAAAAGGTGATCGCAGATCTTCTGATAACTATAGAAGTATCGGCCTACTTTCTATTCCACGTAAAGTTCTTTCCATGATTGTACTTAATAGAATTAAGAAGTTGGTTGACGGACAATTTCGTGAAGAGCAGTGTGGATTCAGAAGTGGTACGGGATGTGTAGATCAGACTTTTTCACTTAGACATATTCTTGAGAAATGTTTAGAGTTTCAGAAACCTTTGGTTGCTAGCTTTGTTGATTTCAAAAATATTTTTGACCCTGTTGATCGTCATAATTTGTGGTTGATTGTGAGATCGTATACCCATAGGAGGAGACATAGAGATGCGGGGGGCAGACAATGTCAAACAGGACTTGTTAGAATTAGTGTGCATTGGCCAGATGCAGCCGATATAGCTCAGGACAGATATACTTGGGGAATTAAATTGCACGATCTGGTTGGACCTACATAGCCCATGGCTGCTTGAGGATGATAATTATGATGCATTCACAAAACCAGAAAACTGTTAAGAGGCGAAGACTGTTGCCGTTAGAAATGAGTTCGGATGCGGATTGTATTTTCAAGGCCGGATCTAGGAGGGTGGGAGCACTCCCCCTTTTTCAGAATGCCATTAAAGGAAATGCAGGCAAACATTATTAAACATATTCATATTTCATGCAATTTTCATGAATTTTTTTAAAGACCTGTGAAAAGAATGCGGATATGTTGTACTGTATTGTAAGGCAAAAAGATAGGTGTTTCTAAAAGGGGTGGGGATGGGCAAGAAATAGAATTCTAATCTTTTGCCCCCCCCCTTATAGATCCGGGCCTGGTTGTGTTTAATACCCTAGGCTCATGAGGAATCGGATCAGCTGTAATTTAAATTTCATCCTTTCTCTAATTATAAAAAAAAATTAAACAATTTCTTTCGATTCTAATTTATTTTTTTCAACTTTTCTCAGTAGGATGGGGTGCCTCAGTCGGTAGCGCGCCAAGTCGTAGTCTGCAGTTTCCAGGTTCGAGTTCCAGCTGGGTCAGCCTTCAGATTTATCTCCGCGCAACTATCTGCTCTGCCCACGGTCAATAAGGGACATCGATCGGCTTGGAAAGGCCGTCGTCCGTCGGATGGGACGTTAAGCCGTGGCCATTAGTGCGGAATAGCCATACCCTGTTCACGTTAAAGAACATACTTGATGGCCTTGAAGGCTGGGAACCATCTGTCTCCCAACATTTGTTCCAGTGGGTCCCCTAACCTCCTCTGAGTATTTGTGGTCTGGTCATTTTGTTCAAAAACGTGCCGCTCAGAGGTAAAACCATCCAACCTTTCAGTCAGAGTTTAATAATTAAAATTATTAAGCACTATTCCATATTTTATTATGCTTTTTCGGGGATTCTTTTTCTCTCTCAGTGAACCGATCTTATTTTTTTACAATGATTTACTCAAAAAAGTTCAACTTTTACGAATTATTTCTATTATTTTTAGTTTAAAACAATAGAGAGATTTTAATTTTGCTTTCATAAAATTAGAATTATTTTCAAGTTTCTAATAGCCTATAATACGGAGAATTAAAAATGTTACTCGAATTTTGCATGCAGTTCTATATATATATGTTTTACCACGTGTCACATTTTTTTTTCATTAACCGGACTCGAGCTCAGCCATTGTCAAAATAGTTTGGACCCTAAGATTTTAGGCTTAAAAATTTAAGTCCGCACATATTTCAGGTTATCCTTAATACTATCTTGTGTTTTCTTTAATACGAACAAGGTAATGCTTTCCAGTAGAAAGGCGAAAGATCAATTTTCCATTTCTATCTTACATGGCAATTGCAATAGTAAAATGTACATTGAAATGGGTTTGTTGACGTCGTTTTCCTCTCCAACTCTTAGAGATTTTCGCTGTAGTGAGAAAGAATCGCCTTTATTTTTAATTTTTTCCCTCAAACAGCTGCTTGTCACAAAGACCCGACAGGAGCGTCCCAGAATAATATGACGTAGAAAAGGTCTTTGAGGAGAGCGAGACCACAGCAGAAAGACAACACAAGAAACATCCACGACTCGTTCGAGGCTTGGATCCATTTCTCTTTCGTCCTCAGTCAAGAATGCTAACCACTAGACTGATTTCTTTTGGACATTGCTGTTCTATTTCTTTAGTCAGGTTCACCTGATGAGACTGCACAGTCTCTAATCGGTGAAGTGGAATGGTACTAATCGAGGGAGGGTGGGTGGCAAGGGACCAAGACCCACTTCCCCACCCCCTCTGAAAAATTTTTACAACCTGAACAAAGATGAAAAAAATAGTAGACCACTCTCTCTCTATATATAATTTTTTAAACTAAAATGCCACTAAAATATAAGTGGGAATTATATGCAGATACGGCGTTCTGGTCGTTTCCGGTTCAATTCAGTCAGCTCCCCCACTACCGTATTGGCAGTTTTCTGATGCGTAATAGTTGTACAAAGGAAGGATAATACACGCATTTCCGATTTTTTTGTTTCATATTATTAAAAATTTCAACTAAATGAAAATTTCTATCCAATAAAATATCTAGTTAACATCTGAAACAGAAAAGAAAGGAAAACCATACATTAACTTAAAAATGCATCCGGCCTCCCTTTCCCAGTAACCATTGAATTTTGACCACTCAATGACGAAGAATGAACTGTGACATCATAATGAAAGCTACTAAACGCACCAGTGGCTGCGTTCAGTTCGTGAAGTTGTGGCACGTGAGAAACAAAAAGTGGCACAAGTACTGTGTAATTTTAATGTATGATCACTAGAATTTGACTCAACTAGAAGTTTAATATGTTTAATTAAACGACGAAATTTATACGAATTTTAAAGAAGCACAATTTGTTAAGGCCAAGAATGTGGATGACTGCTATCTGAGAAACAGTTCTTGTCTTCGATTGTTCCAGAGCAGAGTTGTAAAGATATATACTGGGTGATGTATTTGGGTTGAGTTGTTTTACCTCTGAGCGGCACATTTTTGCATACCATGGGCCAAATGGCCAGGTCACAAGGACCCCGAAGGCTCAGAGGTTGGGGAGGGACCCACTGTAACAGCTGTTGGGAGACAGATGGTAGCCTCCCGTCAAGGCCATCCAGCGTGTTCTTTAACGCGCACAGGGTGTGGCTCTCCCGCACACGGGGCCACGGCTTAACATCCCATCCGACGGACGGCGGTTTTTCCAAGCCCATCGGTGTCCCCTACTGACCGTGGGCAAGTCGGAGAATTTTGCGGAGGTAAATCTCAATGCTGACCCAGCTGGGACTCGAACAGGATGTATTTGGAACATTGAAGGAAACGCAATCGGTAAACATAAGAATTATGGTGGCAAACAGGGGACGAGTTTACCAGGTAAGAGTCTTTTGCAAGCAATATTGTTTTCTGTAATATTTGAGACATTCATCTGCGAATCCAATGTTGGACAGTCAATGCCTAGAAACAATGCGTAGAACTCTACATCGTTTGCAATATCAAAGGACAAGCCTATAGCGACATCCGCAATTAACCCTACAACACAGAACACTGCGACTCTTGTAATAATGCGTGTAATATCAAACATGGATTTTGGACGATTGCAAGCAGGCTTGCTGGTCCCATGGCTTCCGTTTGCATTGTGCAAATGGACAACAATGCATATGGCGAAAGCAGCATGAGAGTGAATCCCTTGTGCATTGTACAGACTGCAGGTCGATGGCGGAGGTGTGTTCTGTGAAGGATGCTCTGTTGATACGCATTGAATTCGATGCATAATACAGATCCTACAATGTATGAATAGTATGGACTATTTAAACACTGTTGCAGATCAAGTACACCTATCAATATTAACGTTGTTCGCCTTTGGTTATAAGATCTTTCAACAAGACAGTGTACCTTGTCACCTGGCTCATAATTTACAGGAATGGTTTGAGGAACAACCGGTTGACTTCACTCTCCTCAGATGGCCAATCAACTACCAGATCTCTCAACGTCATCGACTGTTTGTGGATATGTAGAACAGGCATTCCTATTGGCTGATACTCTAGTGGTCATTGCTACTGTACTGTGAGATGCTTTACAGTCAGTTTGGTTGAATATATCTCCAATGCAGCATCCATCCTATGTCGTATTGAGGCAGGTATTCAATGCCTAGGGGGCCAAATACAATATTTAATTGATGACATTAGTCAAGGAATATATCTACCTTATAGAATGATGGATGCCACACTTTAATAGTAGCATATGTACTCTTTCTAATCTCAATGTCACAAATATTTCAGACCAAAACTTTGTTTGCTAACACTAGTGCAAATACTCTCAAAACGCTAAGCCACGGTTCAATAATAAATTATCACAGGAAAACGTCCTGTAGACAAGAAACACTTGAAATAATGAGTTTTCCTAACTGGGGATTTGAACCCAGTTCTCCCAGAAGCATGCCCATGTGTAATAACACGCTAGACTACCGCGAAACTGAGCATTTCTTCAACAAAGTGACATAAACATTCCTGTTGATTGACCAGTGGCGCCATCAGGAGTTGGGCAGCCAAGCCACCACATTTTGATGGGAGTAATATTTGTCCTCACGCTCACAGTGTTATGTAAACAGTTCAGTAAAAAATTGTCACAGGAAAACATTCTGTAGACAATAAACACTTGAAAATAATAACCAATTTTTTTAACTCATTATTCTAAGCCACGGCTATTCGATTACAATTCAAAACGAGTCACTTTTTTATTTTTCATTTCTGGAATTTCGTGTTTTTTGCGGAGAAGTTTTTTTATACTTCGTGTTTCTTTGAACACCAGTTATTTTTCTTCCTTCTTGAATTTGGAATCTCTTTGAGTTACATAGTTGAAGAACAATCACATAAATACGTTTGCAAAGATGTCTCATATACTTTAGTTTCAGTTCTTTTTTAAAAAAAAAATGGAGCTAATGTTTTTGCTTTGCCGTCTGTCTGTCCATTTGTAAACAATCAATTTTTCTTTAGGTTTTACACATATATTTAAAAATTCTTTTTAGGTTGGACAGGTATTGATGAAATATTACGATCTGCATTTTTCAGATCTCCCAGCAGCTTTAATAGCACCCTAAAAAGCTAGAAAGATTTAGAAAATGACAAAACTAAACACATATTGAGAATGATCTATTTAAGCTAGAAATTTTGATGGTAGAGAGTTAAGGTCAAAAGATTTATATTGACATCAAAGATTAGACTCCATACTCCAACAGCTTTTTTGGCACTGAAGATAAACGGAAAATTATCTCTATGTTGGGCAGGTACCAATAAAATATTGCTACAGTGAAATGTCGCATGCCGAAAATGAACTAGCTGTTCATTTTCGGCATGCGACAACTTTTTTTACTGTTCTTTCAGTTTGTGGGTACCCATTTGGCACAAAGATTTCGGAACTTTGAATGCTGATGAAAAATTGTTTGTACATATAATGATGAACTCATTAAGGAATTTTTTTTTTTTAGAATATAATTTATATTCATAACAGTAAAGAATACAAATTCATTTACACTTTGACCCGCAAAGCTAAATAGCTTATCTGCAGGAAAATGAATAAATTATATTAAACATAGGTTATTCAACCACAAAAATGGTGTACATCAAATAAATCCACAAAACACAACACATAAAAATCAGTTAACTAGAAAGTACCAAATAATTTTTTAATTCCATTTTAAGTCTTCTAAAAGAATCTATACTTAGTAATTCTTTGCTTGCTTGCTTACACGTTACACAAAATTGGGAGGTCCTTATTCAGGCTTTCCCAGTAGTAATTCTTTTGGAATAGCATTAAATATAAGTGGTACTTGATATTCGGAGGTATGTTTCCCGTAATTATTTCCAAAATTTGGCAATTTGTAATAACCTTGGTTTTGAAGTCTTGTATTTTTATTATGTTGAATTTTTAGTTTGTAAGTTTCGTCAAAAAATGTTTTAATTATTACATTATATTTATATAAATTGCTGTAGGATAAAAGATTTAAAAAATTTAATCTATTGGTAGAAGTTTTATAATTTTTTTGCAAATGAGACGGAATAATATTTTTAGCTATTATAGACTGCAGTTTTTCTATTTTATTTATGTTAGTTAAGTTAGTTGTTCCATGCACAATTATTCCATAATTTAAAATAGATTCGCATATTGCTTTATAAAATAGTACACATGTTTCCATATTTAATACGTATTTCAATTTTTGGATACATCCATACATCACCTGAACGGTCATGTGAAGGTTTTCCTTAATGAGTTCACAGTGATGGTTCTCTCGTTCACGGCCCCTTTGGGAGGTCTTCGAAGCTCTCCTGTCCTTCTCTGAATTTGCGCATCCATCTTATCACCTTTAAAACAGCGTCATATCAACAGGCACGATTCCCATATACTTGTGATAAGTCGGCATTGAATTTTTTTCGCATCGTCACCAAGCTGCATCCTTGTGAAAATGTAAAGTTTTCCCCGTCTTTAGTCGACTCCATAGCAACAACGCACAGATTTCAAAGACCGAACTTTACGCACCGCCAGCAAATAGAGAAATGATGATATGGCCTTTGTTTTTAACAAGTAATGACAAGTTTAGATAAGCTTTCAAACAAGTCGTAACTCGTTAACGTCGGAGGAACGAGTGCAAATCTCCTCACGTGTCAAGAAATTTTTGAACGGTCTCCGTATACATGTACATTTAAACTTTATTTTGCATTCTATTTCCCTTAACTGTGCACAATACTTAATAATGCGAAAATAATAACCGAGATTTATACACTAGGAAAAAGCATCAATATAGAAAAAAACAGTTATTAACCTTGTGGAGGAGTAAAAAAGTTTCAGGATGAGACAAAGAAACTGACAAGATTTCGAAGAGCAAATTGTACTTGTTCAGTTTTCAATAATCGTTTCGTTTCTGTTCTGTTCTTGCTCGCTATTTTTTTTTATCTTCCTTCCATCGAGCTCGAATTGGAAAGAAATTAAAAAAAAAGACTATCCCGTGTGGGCATTCCAGACTTTCTTTGGTAAATGAGCACGAAGAAAGTTATTTGGTGGCCTCCTGGCTGTTAAGACTCTTTTTCTTCCGTAAATAAAAGTTAGCTAGTCTGTGCACTTGGGAGATCAGTTGGCCTTCCAGCTAAATTGTTAGATTGAGCTACTTTTATTAGAACTTCTGGCACCGAGCAATTTATCCTGCAATCTTCCAATGTCGGATGTAATGACCTAGCAGAAGATCACTGGCACACACACCTTGATGGTTGGAGTTGATAGCTCCCAAAGCGTTTAAACGGATAAGTGAAATAGCCTCGGACACTAGGTATTCGGGAAAGTTTACAGAAAAGTAAAATGTCGTAAATGGGATGAAAATGAAAGAATTTCGACATATTTCTATATTCTTGGTTTTCTTGAAGTTGTTTGTTACTCGATATTTATTGTATCAAAATACAATTAAAATATCAGTGAAGTAGAATTCTTCCAAATTTAATTATATTATGCCCTAAAAGAAATAAGTGAAGTCCTGTTTCCTATTTCTCTTGCAAAATGTTTTCACTTATCGCATTTGAAACGGTTCATTCAAACATTTTCGCATTATTCAAATCGACAATCAACCAAAGAGTATTATTAATATGCAAATAGCTTGGGATGTTTCACCTCTGAGCGACGCTTTTTTGCACGAAGTGGTTTAAATGATTAGGTGACAAGGTTCCCAAGGTTGGGTTATTTTACCTCTGAACGGTATTATTTTGCACACCATGACCTAAATGGCCAGGTCACATAGACCCCGAAGGCTCAGAGAATGTTGGGGGAAGGGACACACTGGAAAAGCTGTTGGGAGACAGATGGTAGCCTCCCGTCAAGGCCATCCAGCGTGTTTTTTAACGTGCACAGGGTATGGCTCTCCCGTACACGGGGCCACGGCTTAACGTCCCATCCGACGGACGGCGAATCCTACTGACCTTGTGGATCCCAAGGATTCAGCGAAAGTTGAGAATGGAATTCACTGCATTGCTGTTAAGGAGTAATATGGAAACCTCCCCTCGAAGCCTTCTGTTGAAGCTTCCAGCGTGTACTTTAATGTGCATAGGTTATGACTTTCCTTCATGTGAGGTCATAAATACGTCCCATCCGATGGTCGGCAACCTTTTCAATACCATCGTTTCCCCTTTCTTCTTACTGAGAGCAGAGAAAATCTTAACCCAGGCACAGTTTGAATTGAGAATGCCAGGATACTACCCTGGAACTCTATCAACTAAGCCAACCCCTGCCCCATGCAATTTGCTGTTTATTAACGAAGACAAAAGATATCTTACAGCATTTGTTCTTAACTCTAAAAACAGAACTAATCTTTTTACTGGGGTGTGAGTTTTTGTTCTTTTCAATGAAGATTAAAAATTAACAACAATACACTATCAGTTTTATTTTATCTGATATCGATCATTCTATAATCCTATATTGATTTCAGAGTGGTATGAGATATTGTGCTCTTGTTGTAAGTGCTATATGCAATCTAAGAAATCTGAAAACCATTGGGTTAGTATGAAGCTGGTGTTGTCTAAGTCGACAGAGAGCCAGGCTCGTTTTCAACAGTGCTTTCTTCCCAGGTTCGAGTCCTAACTGTTCCAGCCTTGAAACTTTTCACTACTAACCCCGTTCTGTCTTAAGGGAAAGGGAATACAAATGGACTTCGAAAGGACGTCGTCCATCGATGGGACATTAAACCTTCATCCGTGTGGAAGAAAGTTATATTCTGCATACGTTAAAAACACACTAGATGATCTTAACCGGAGGAAACCGTCTGTCTCCTAATATCTGTCAGTGGATCATCATCATCATCCTCAAGCAGCCAAGGGCTATGGAGGTCCAACCAAGCCGTGCAATATAGTTCTCCAAGCATATCTGTCCTGAGCTGCATCTGCTGCATCCGGCCACTGCACACCAATTCTAACAAAGTCCCGTTTGACATTGTCTGCCCACCACATCCTAGTAGGTCTCCCCCTCTTTCCGAGGACTTTAGGCACACTGTTCATAACCCTATTCCCTAATCTATAATTATCCATACGGGCAACATCGCCAAACCAACGGAGTCTCTCTCTGCACAATATGCTGCTTAAAGGAGATTGCCGACTCCTTTGCCCAACCTCATCATTATTTACAAAGTTAAACCACCTAATGCCAAGATACTGCGTAAGCATCTAGAATCAAAATCATCTAGTTTCCTGTTATCATGTTTACACAGCGTCCAAGTTTCAATAGCATAACTAACCCCAGAAAGAACCAAACTATTATACAGTTTCATTTTAGTCTTTAGGTATATACGCCTATTTCTCCACAATCTCCATAGATTCTTAAAAGTCCCGGCAGTAATCCCTATTCATCTATTAATCTCATGTCGCACATCACCAGTATCTGTTACATAGCTCCCAAGGTAATTAAACTGTGACACCTGCTCAAGACTGCAACCATTCAGATGAACTGAATCACAACCTGCCTGACCAATTTTCATCACTTTAGTTTTCTCTCTGTTTATAACCAAACCTACTCTACTACCAGTCTCATCAACAGCTCGAATGAAAGAGTTCATCTCATCAACATCATTTGCCAAAAGGACTAAATCATCAGCATAATCTAAATCAGAAATTTTCGTATCTCCAGCCCATTTAAGGCCAAAATCTTTCCCTTGAAGTGAATTTCGCATAACATAATCAATAACCAAACTAAAGAGAAAAGGAGACAAAATGCACACTTGTCGAACATCAGAAGTAATGCTAAACCAATTGCTACAGACCTTACCAACTCTCACACACGACTCAATGTTATTACAGAGAGCTTTCATTATGTTAACTAACTTGTCTGGTATACCATATGATTTCACAATCAACCACAAATTATGACGATCAACAGAGTCGAAAGCCTTTTTGAAATCAACAAAGCTAGCAACCAAAGGTTTCTGTAATTCTAAACATTTCTCAAGAATCTGCCTAAGTGAAAATATCTGATCCACACATGCCCTACCACTTCTGAATCCACATTACGCATCACGCAATTGCCTGTCAACCAGATTCTTAATTCTATTAAGCACAATCACGGAAAGAACTTTACCTGGAACAGAGGGTTTGCTGATACCCCTATAGTTATCACAAGAAATGCGATCACCTTTTTTGAAAACAGGGATAACAATAGCTCTGGTAAAATCCTTAGGAACCATGCCTTTATCATAAAAGTTATTCAAAATTTCAGTAATCCAAGTGGTAACCGAAACATTCTCAACTCTTAGCATTTCCGTAGTAACTTCATCTACCCCTGGTGTTTTATGTAGTTTAAGTTTAGAAATAGCTAAAATAATTTCAGATTGTGTTATAGGGCCAACGTTAAAGCCAGTAATGCATCTATCATCATTACGAACAATGGGAGTAGAATTAACCACATTGTTCAGAACATCACTGAAATGCACAGCTCACCTAACCATGATAGAGTACTCCCCTTCTATAAACTTACCTTGTTTATCCTTCAATCCCTGTATACCTGTCCGTTTTCTACCACATAAAACATGAAATATCTGGTACAGCTCTCTGCTGTTGTGCTGTCTAACTGCTTCCTCAGCTTTGTCAGCCAAGCCATCAAGCCAAAGATTCTTATCAGTAGCTAACTGATCCTCTACACGTTTATTAAACTCTCTGTAATCCTTTCTATTAGGACTAGTAGGGTACTGATTAAGGACATTCCTTCAGTTCCTTCTTTTTCAAATAAGCTTAAGTACCTTATCACTCAAATAATTCTGTCTCCTCTGCTCCTTTTTTCCTAAAAGAGTACTGTTAGTATCCAAAAAAGCCTGTTTAAAATGGACCCATTCTTCCTCAACTTCAGTATTAAGCAAACCATGACTCTCATAATGACTAAGTAACCTATCATGGTAAGCGTTAGCTATAACTGGGTCTTTCAGAGCTTCAGTATTAAAGGTAAATTTTTTAACTCTAGAACAATACTTTTTAAGTTTATGTTGCAACACACTTTTAACAAGGTAATGGTCAGATCCAATTTCAGCTCCCCTATATGCCCTGGTATTCCTAACAGAACTAGCCCATTTGCTGTTAATTAATATGTTATCAATCATATTCTTATGCAGCCCATCAGGTGAAACCCATGTGTACTTATGTATGTTGCGGTGTTTGTAATAAGTGTTAGTTTTACTGAAACCATTGAGTTTACTTACCTGTAGGAGGCGTTGCCGATTGCCATTGCAGATACCAATACCAAAAGGGCCTATCACCCCTCCCCAAAGGTCAGAGTCAGTACCAACATTGGCATTGAAGTCACTTAGAATAAGGGTAATATCTCCTTTCTTTACAGAATTCAAAATATCCCGAAGTTGTCCGTAAAACCTATCCTTCTCATCCTCATCGGCATTCTCAGTGGGGGCATAACAGCAGATAGCATTCATGTCTTTAATGCTTGTCTGAAATTTTGTTGTAAGAAACCTTTCATTAATGTACTCATATCCTAGAAGAGCATTACTAGCTATCTGCTGAGAAGCAGACCCACGCCTTGGTGATGCTTATTATCCTTACTCCCTGAAAAGAGAGATTTAAGATTATTTTGAAATATATGACCTTTATCTGTCCATCTGGTCTCTTGTAAGTGGATAATATGTAAATTATAACGTTGGAATTCTTGTGTGAGGACATCAAGAGAAAAAGCTCTGTGCAGAGTCCTCACATTTCAACTACCTATGGAGAGAAAATGGTTAGTGGGATGTTTAAAGAAACTATGTTTATTGAGAGAGGGAATGCCAACAATATCAAACAGCCCCCTAATCGCAGACATGGGGCAAAGACCCGTTCCCCACCACTAAAGGCTGAAGCCATCTACACTGGAAGACGTCCTCCAATGTGGAATTTGACGATGCCAGTAGAAGCAAAGGGTTCAGGTGCCTGCGATGACTTCTGCTCAGGATTATCCACCAGCCGATAAACATATATTGTGAATCTATTCACTTGGGGCTGTCAACCCACAAAGAAACAGAAAACACAGCGGAAGATTTTCCCTCTACAGAAGCCCACCAGTGCAGCAAATTGAGGATTCGTAATCAGGCTCAGAGCCGTAATTCAGTCGTCGAATGGGTTTATATGGTCAGCACCAGGACCCTGTGTGGTTGACCACTCCTCAGCAGGGTATTAAAAAAAGAAAAGTAGCCATAGTTGTCCAGATCAGTAGGCCACACTAATCTGGCAGCCCTCCTTTTCCGTTCACTTCCCCAAAAGAGTTTCTCTTTTGAAAGGTACTAATGGCCTGCACCACGAGAAGGCGGGGGTCGGACATTAGGTGCTAGGCCTGGCCGGTTCTATGTATCATCACAGGGAATGGTGCATAGATCTTCTTCCAGTGACTACTTAGCTACCATTTACAGACCAATTCATTATAATCATCATAATATTATCCTTAAGTAATATAATGTATTTCCTATATTAATTCGATTCAATTGGGTTACTAACGTTTGAAGTTTTAAG
Source organism: Ryuthela nishihirai (assembly GCA_038380435.1). NCBI lineage: Eukaryota > Metazoa > Arthropoda > Arachnida > Araneae > Heptathelidae > Ryuthela > Ryuthela nishihirai. The sequence goes on along the minus strand of JAWZYU010000001.1, from coordinate 50,781,111 downwards.
CAGTTGCATATTTTTGCTCTTACTGCATTGTCACTGTAACTCGCAACAATTCCAGAATGCCATTAACTGAAGCTAATAATAGCCTGAGAAACACTTTATACAACAACAATTATATATTTATACAACTGGTGAGGACGCAGTTCATTTTTGTCTTTCGTCTCTTTCTTTCACCCTAATGAATCAAATTAGAATAACTTATAATACACTGCAAGATTCCAACTTTAACTCTTACATGGATCTTAATATTTAAATATTCTTTTTTGTTCGTAAAATATATGAAGCTTATTTTACTAACTTCACTTCTATAGACATTCCTAATGACAAAATTAAACAATCAAAACTTGAGCTTTCGATTCACTCCGAAGTCTCTCTGACTTTGGCATTATTCTAAAGGAAGAAACTATGTCATAGAATTTAGTTAATTGAATTTCCTAATAGACCTTGTTTCCAACTACACCACAAGAGACAAAAATCAGACGAGGCGTTACAGACCTTCTCTAACAGTTTAACATCGTTATACACTCTTTCTCAAGCGTAGAGAAATCAATCTCTTCTCACGTAGATGGAGTTCAGAGGTTGTTGCTTGAAGTGCATATTGTCTGTGGATATCGAAAATCGTTGGTGTCCAGACTGGGATGACCGAGATGCCGCTGATCTCTACTCATATCCATTGAAAATAAAGACCGCAAACAAATATATAGCCATAAAGCGAAGCAGAAGGACGAGTTAGAGATTTACAAAGCGAGTGAAGCAGCATTTCTTAAATTTCTTTACAAATCCCATCGCCTGTGACAGCCTAATTTGGACTATATTCTTTTAACAGAAATATTCTAATTACGCTAATGTATATACAAACACATCTCTTCAACTTAATTTTACTGCGTTGTATATAAGCGAACAAAAGTGCTTTTGCAATCTCGTATACAGACATACTTTCAACTTATTCGCTATCCCCAAAGCACGAGATGAAAGTTGCAGGTTGCGAAACATGGATTAAGCTATGTTTGTTTTTACAGCTTGATGCAATATTTACATTAGTTATGATGAGCAATAATCTTTCTTAAATGTAATTCAAGGTACGAACACAAACAATGTTAACTGAAAATTCTCTCTAATACTGTTAACGTAACATATTGCAATAGTAAGGATTGAGGAAAGCTAAATTTCGAAATATGCTTGGAAACAAAGCATTCAGTTGCTAACTATATCCCATATTCACAAAATATTTTTTAATTCAAACGTTATAACTCATTGTGTATGAAAATAATTTTTTATTTTCAAAATAATTGATCAAGATATTGAAAGATTTATTTTTCAAAATAATTTTCAAAATAATTGATCAAGATATTGAAAGATTTATCTTCAAGATGTGATGTTGAATTGTTTATTTTGCTTTCTGTTGATATATGTGTCGCAGGGAGATGATAAAAATAGTGATTTGATCAAATCCCTAAGGTATATATGATCAATTCACGGAAGATGTTAAAATAACAACTCTGTGGGGTGATTTCCCTGAAGAAAGTAAGTGATTTGATCAAATCCCTTAACTGTCTTAGTGAAAAGATGAAATAATATTGTTTAGATATTAAAAGTATTTATTTAGTAAACCATGCATTATTAAATGTAGAATAGTTAATACAACAATAGTCATTGAAACACAAATTATTTCGGCTATTACGGAATTGTAATAGCCGGTACATTGTACTTTTTCGCTTTTTCCGAATCGTCTTTTACACCTCTTATTATCTCCTTTCCGAATCGCCTTTTTAAGGTATTCTTAATGTATCTCGATCTACAATACACCGCCTGCCGAATTATTCAAAACGCCCTTCATGAACGAATGCCAAGTGAGAACGAATCTGTAAAGTGATGAATCTCTTGAGTATGAATCTTAGGGTCACGTGACTCCGTGATCCGAATTATAATGAAACGCCCCGAATGAACGGAGGCCAAGTGAGAACGAATCCGTCAAGTGGTGAATCTCTTGAGTATGAATCTTTAGCTCACCTGACAGTACTTTGGACACTAGAAAGGGTCCTTTTTTACCTTTCTGGGAAAAATGTTTAAGTAGTGGTGCTAATTTAAATTTTTCAATGATTGTGACAGCTTCTTCTATCCTTTCGCGAGTCCACAAAGGTTTTTCTTTTTCATTCCGCTTGTTCAAAAACGTCCTGATAGTTTCATTAAACTGTTCTTCAGATACAAATTCGTCAGAGTTTGATTTTTTTCTATATCTGAACTCATGTTTCTACGGTAGGTACTTGATAAAACTCGAAATATAGAAAACAATAATAAAAATGCGCGCAACCTTCCTCGCCTAATGTTTGAGCGCTGGCTGGCACGGACGCCAGAGGGGAGCGGTGAGGTAAAGGGGAGTGGTAACAAGCGAAACATAGAGCTGTGCGAGTCCTGACTTGTTTATTTCATCTTTTGACTAAAACAGTTAAGGGATTTGATCAAATCACTTACTTTCTTCAGGGAAATCACCCCACAGAGTTGTTATTTTAACATCTTCCGTGAATTGATCATATACCTTAGGGATTTGATCAAATCCCTATTTTCATCATCTCCCTGCAACATATGCATAGATGAAAATTCTCTAATGATTTGTTGTGTTCTGTATATTATTCTGTGTTTGTTTCAATTGATAGTGTTGTTTCTTATTGACTTTAATTTTATTGACCATGTTGTTATTTTAATTGTTCACAATTGTTTGCTTTTATCTTTCTTCTTCCTATAATTTATGTGATTTTAATTTATATAATTCTCATCTTTTTTTTTGGTTTTGTTCACGCTCTACCATTTGTCTTTTAATTCTCGATTGTAAATAGCATGAATTTTTATTTTTTTCTTATTTGCTCGTGCACCATAAAGCGCCAAACTGGCAATAAACCCAGAGAGCCAAATAATTTCATTGTGCCCTTTAGGCTACTGAAAATTGTATTTTCCGTAAACGGAGAATAGTAGATTTTTATGCGTACTTTTAGCAACCAAAACATTGTGAATTTGCCAGACAGTTGTAATTACCGAGAAAGCCATTCCAGTGGATGCCATTCGCATCTATTATTTTACACTTGCTTCCAGAGGATGGACTTACTAACCACTAATCCGATTCGAAGAGCTTTGCAGCAGAAGAAGAAGAAACATCTGTCGCAATCCTTGATCTGTAAGGAATAGAAACCTTCCTCTCTTCAATTTCTATTTCCTCTTTTTCGTTTTGGAAGCACTTAAAGTGTTGAATTTCGATCGATTCCCAGATGCTCGTTCTCATTGTCATCGCATTCATCCAGACTTACAAGTTTTGGCGTAAATGCAAAGTGGTTCCATCGAATACAATTTTAAAAGATAAAATTTTAAGACATCATTACATCACATGCGCTATATTACTTTGATTAGTTATTTTCCGTTATTTAAAAAAAACATTGTAAATAATGTAAAAGACTATAAAGTATTATTTGTTTGTTTTTTTAAACTGAAAAACCCTTGCGCAAAAGACAGATTCATAGCGTTTGTGACATATAGAGGTTTCCAATGTACAAGCCCTAACCTACTTAATATTTGGCTCTCTAGAAAAAGTATAAAAAGCTGAGCTTTATCCCGCTGGCAATTTATAAAAATACATTTTTTACCAACATTTTATGTGATTTAAATAAAATTTGATTCTCTAATAATGTTCATTTGAAAAACTTATATGAATCATTATAGACCAGAATCTAGAAAAAAATAAAGGGAGTGAGGGCAAACTATCCGAGTGAATGGTGGTGGTGGTGGTGAGGGGGGGGGGGGGAGATTGTGCAGGTATAAATCGGAACGCCGTATTTCCCTCCGATTTAGTGGTCTTTAAAATATTTCTTGAAAAAAGGGTAATATATATGTATTTTTTCATATTTGCTTCGCTTCCTTTCCGATTACTTACAGTCTCAAAAGGGGGTGAGGGACATAACACCATTGGTCCACCCCTAAATATTGCCTGAAATATTAACGAAAATAAATTAACCTTCAAGCAGCTGCTTACCACAGAGGTCTATTAGTAGCCTGTCAGTATAATACTTCATAGAGAAGATCTGTGAGGAAGGTGAGATTTCCTCCAAATGTCATCCAGGAAAGAATGCGTTCATATCTTATCCGGGATTCGAACACGGGTCTATTTGATCAGTAGCCTAGCAGCTAGCCACTGGGATAGTATATTAAACATTAATAACTTTTCTACAGTGTCCACCATAGATGAGTTCGGACTTAGGCTTTGTCAGGCGGGCTTGGCCAATCTGTGAATATGACTCAGTCATAATTTAAATATCTAATTTTCTCCGAAAGTGTGGAGAAAAATTAGTACAAAGAATTAAGTTAATAATTTTCTTATTTATAGTTTCAACTTTTTAACTTATTTTTTAAGTAGGCTCTCTCTTTCATTAATGATTCGTTCTTAGCATTTTTATTGATGTTACTCAAACATTTGCAGTTTCAATGAATTATCTCTCAGTTTTTGTCCCAAATAACATTATAATTTTAATATGGTCTTCAAATAATTATATTATTGCAAGTTTATAACATCCTATAATAAGAGGAAATTAAAAAATCGTGTAGCGGTAAGCATTTCTATGTATATATATTGTATATGCAGGGTGTAGTAGTTAAAATTCAACCCAAAGAGCAGATATGTTCAAATAACGTAAAAAAAACAACAACAATACAATACGACCAGGCCCGAATCTGGAGAAAAATTCGAGGGAGGGTGCAATAAACACAATTGAGCCGGAAATATGTAAAACGTGGAGGCCAAGAACCTGGATCTCCACTGCATTATCACATTTCCCCATCGTTTTAGAGGTCTTTAAATTTTTTGAAAAATGCATGAAATATAACTAAGATTAATAATTTTTAGCCTCTATTACCCTTACTAGCATGCATTTTATTAGCCCAAGGGTGGTGGCATGGCCGCTTTCGGATCTAGCCTTGTATACGGCATAAATGAAATAAGAAGCTGTCTTACTACTGTAAGGGATTCTTCCAACGTTCTTCGCTCCACTCCGTATGTCTTGCAAGACTTCTTTGTTAAGTGCATTATCGGGAGTGGCTTTCGACTATCACTATCCCCAGACCTTACGCCACCTGATCATTTTCCTATAAGGATATAGTAAAGAAAGAGTCTATTGCACACACTGTAAAAAGGGCGGATGCTTGTCTTCAAGATGGTGGTGACATTTTCAGCATCTGCTATAATTGCACTGAAACTTGTTTACTTCATTTATATCCCCGGTAAATTTGAAACTATGTGGTACACAGTATTGGGTTGCGTTTTAAATGGTAAACCTGTATATATATATATGTTACAATGCGTCATAAAAATAATTTTCCTTTAACCCGATCGGGCAGTCTCTGGATCAATAATTTCAGGCTCAGGCACGAAAATGTGAACCCGAATTCATCTGTAATGTCCATGAATTTCAGGGATCTAGAGCTCGTTGAACAGAGAAATAATGTTTATATTGTACATTTCTTTTAATCATATAATTCTATATCCATAACTACTTGATGCAAATGCTCCTATTTTTCGCTTTAGCAATCTGGTATCTTTCTGAGAGTAGTTTGAAGCTTATTAGCGATATGCTGCCAAAAGTTTCGCGCGAAAAGCATTTACGTTGGTAAGTTTTCCCTTCTGGCGCGTATATCTCCATGGAAAACGTACTACTGCATTCATAACTTTCAAGGTAGCCGAGGAGGCGGCAGCGCCCCAAAACTTTTCTGATACTGCAACTGGTTTAATCCTGACCCAAAGCAGATACGGATCCGATCTCTTAATTCAACAAAAAGGCGCAAAAGGGGAACCAGTGCACCAAATTTTGGTCCAATCGGCCAAGTACCTGCAGAATTACAGGGGGTCGAAAACTTCCATCAGGCAATAATGTTACCATGGATGGGCAAGAATCGTGTCCGCGCAGCCGTTTGTGTGGAATAGTTCATGTTGAACTATTCCAGCAGTTTCAAAGTTATCCGAAGTTGTTGATATTGGCTGAAAAAACACTTTAGTTTTGGCACTGCCACTGAGAAAAGTTTTGAAGTGTTACAATTTTACCGTTTACAAAACAAAAAGTTCGGCATTTTAACTTTGAGAATCTAGTTACTTTATGTTGTTTAAATTTCAGTAGCTTGTGTTCGCTTTGTTCTGAAAGACAAAGGAGACACTGATGATGTTTTTTGAAAACACTGTCAATCATTTGGTACGGTGTACTTTGATCGCCCGTGCCCTGAGGGCGTTAAACGAGTTTGATATCTGCTAGCTCCTGTGTCCTACCAACTGTGTAACGGTTATTCCATGCCAAACATAATTTCTCTTTACCCTACATTTTGTTGGCATATTGTTAATGAGTGCTCTAACAATCGCAGTCTTTGCATAAAACGCCAACAGGCAACGAAAGCCGTTTTTCTAATATTGGCTTTCAGGAATTGCTTCTCTGAATTTTCTCATTTAGGAAAGGTCTAAGAAATGGCGAAATATTTAATTCATTAAAAATAACATCTCGATGCTTCAAATTCAAACGAATGTAAAGAAATGCATAATTGGATGAAAAATTCTGCAAGCGAAATTGCATTTTAAGACATCAATTTGCGAGCAATACAGTTTAATGAGTTTTGTGTTTAGTTTTCAAAATACTGTTTTGCTGAAGCAAATATTGATATTGCAGTTCATGAAATGTCTTCTGCTCACTAATAACTAAAGCTTATGGGAAATAAAGAGCATATTAAAAATCGTTTTAAAGGTTCTGCAATTAATTTTTAAACCAGGCAATTTAATTAAAAAAGGCCTAAAGGTTTTTCACAATATATGTATTAATAAATTTTTAATTACAGATTTGTTTCATTCTTTATTGACATGCTGCAGTGAAGTATGAACTTAAATTCTATTCGAGGCTTTTCTTTTATTTCGTTTACAGATGAAGTTTTTTTCACTCTAAGATAATAGAGAATTGCATTTAATTTGTTAGTGACGAAACGAATAACAGGTTTACTCTATCTACAAACGCTTTGTTTACAACGTTACACGCTCATTTCAGAACATATTAATTTAAATTGGGAATTGATATTAAACATAAAAATATCAATACACGTTCTTTCTTTATATGTAAGTACATTTTTAAATAATAAATAAAATGTAATGGATTACTGTAAAAGAAAACGGGTAAATGTAAAAGAAGAAAAAATTAATTCAGCAAGAAAAGATAAAAAAAAGAATAGAAAGTGAAATTAGTAAAACAATGAAATATTAATGCGACATTTTTTTTGGTGCAAATTTCCACCTGCAAATTGTTTCAATATGAGAATAGTTTTTATATTTATTCTTTGCCCTTTTCTATACTAAATACTTGCTGGGTAGCCTTGAAGGAAGTCTTCCATGTGTCCTTAAGAGCTGGTTTCTTCCCTTTAGTGTAAAAATAATCTTTTTCAATTAATTTGTTAGGCAAAACTTTCCTCAGGGTTTTGGCAACGGGAGTGGAAAAACCAAAGCAAGATCTTGAAGGTCACATCTTATATCTATTATGAATAACTACAGGGTGATTACAATGATCTTCCGGAGTTTAAGAAGCAATTATACAAAGAAAAAAAATCTTGAAATAATATAGTGAAAAAAAGAGCGATTCTGTGTAAGAAAAAACAAATAAACTCGGAAGGTTTTTTTTTATTTTCAAGATATTGAAGTTCGATATGATATCGATCGTTTTATATTGTGTTCATTTTGATTACTGCAAACATCAAACTAGCATTTTGTTCCCCTCTCTTTATTTTATAGCTGTTCATGCTGAACTATTCCAGCATGTTCACGTGGGCTTCAAGTTAGACGAAGTTGCTGGTATTGGTTGAAAAAACACTTTAGCTTTGGCACTGCCACTGAGAAAAGTTTTGAGGGAATTCAGCTCATGCGAAAAGCCGGCGACGAAATGAGCCTCCGCATCCAATCCAAAGATTAAGCAATTGCTGTCTCAGAAATGTGGTCACTTCATTGTAAAACTGGAGCGGCACACCATCGTTGTCAAGCAAAACATCGGGTTTGTCCCCTAACAGCTGAGGCATCAGCTACGAATCGAGCATATCGCTGTAAATGGATTGTACAACACACAGGGCTGGGTTGTTCAATCTCTGAGCGGAGATAAATCTCAAGTTGGCCCAGCTGGGATTCGAACATGGGAACTGACAAGAGTGCAACGTTTGATTTCTCAGCGGTAAACAACAAAAACTGCTTTAAATTTAGGGTTATCCATGATATATTAAACATGATAAGATATTCAACATAAGATATTCATCACTGAAATACATTTTTGGCTTGCAGGTGGTATCAGCAAGCGAGTCCATTATCTGACAGTAAAATTCATATTGTTTTACTTTGTCGTTGATTGTTATGTGTTGAAACAATCGTAATTTGTAAGGATGAAAAACTAGACGTTTTCTCAGAACTTCCCACATAATTAGGTGAGATAATTTCATTTTATGACTGGCACGTTGCGTAGTTTTGGACTGCGAACAAATGAGTCCCAACTCCGCTCAACTATATGCTTTCCTGCTCTTTTCTTTGCTGATATATCCAGTGTCAGTAAACTTTCGATACGACTCACGAATGGAGTGCCACTTGAAGGATCTCTACGGATTTCCTTCGAAACTCTTGTTGATAAAAGATCAACTGATTGGGTTGTGAAAACAAAATGATTTTAAAACTACATAATCAGCATTTTTCACAGCAGAAATCAGTTGCTGAAAAAAGCCTGAAAATAATTGCAGTTTTTCTACGTATTTGTATAACAAAGCTTTTCACTTCATCTTTGTCAGTTTTTAAAAAGCTTTTTAAAATTAAAAATCATTTATAGTCATCCTGTATATAAATATCACTTTTAGTGCCAGTGGAGTGCCAGTGGGGAATCCTTCCCCGAAAACGTCTATGCAGACAACTATTCAAACATTATCATGAGTAATTATATTAATCGCAATTATGGGAAGTGCAGCATACCAAGAATTACATATTTGTTTTCCAAAGAGCAAGTTTATTTCTAAAAGTTAATTCAAAGTGAAAGATAGCTTTAAATGCTCTTCCATGATTGCGTATTATTCGTTAAACATTTTCATAAGAAATATAATATTTATTCATGCAAATTTATTACGAAATGATATATCGTAGTAATAATATATTCCTGTTTCAATATACCTCCAGTACAAAGAGCTTTTACGATCAGCGCTGTAGTTCTACTCTCGCTGTGTGATATCAAATATAATCGCTTGATGTTCACTGTTGCTGCGGTATTTAAGCAATGCGTCTTAATAAAGCATTGCAAAGCTCATTGCCTTGTCGAATGTTGTGAGAAGATGAAAAGCAAGGAACATAGCCGATGCATTGGCAGTGTGTGGCTCCATTCATTAAACCTCCAAGCATGGATCCGCTGTAATTCTTTGAATATTTTGGTAGCCCAGATGAATGCTGGGAATTTATGCTCTGCCGAGTTCTGATAGAAAGGATAAGGAAATGAAATGCGGCTATCATGCTATAGTCAATTTTATGGAGTTCGCATTCAATTCCTGGTAAAAACGTGGATGTTTTCATTTCTGCTATATACGGCTTGATCTTACGACCTCCACACAAAAGAATTACAGGCTCTCTCTCTTAGTAGTGGCTTTAGCTGCTTCTGAGGTGATGATACATAAGGGGAAAAAGAAATTATATATATTTATTGAAATACCGATGGTTCTTAAAATGGACAGCTCTTAGGAGACAGACTGAAACCTCCCGTCAAGCCACCCATCGTATTCTATAATATGCACAGATTATAGCTGTCTTGCACATGGGTCCATGGCTTAACGTCCCATCCAGCGGATGACTGCGTTCCCAAGGCCAACAGTGGCCTTTTTTTCGCTTAAGGTTAGCGGATAAAATTCTGAAACGCTGGTCGAGTCGAGACTCGAACCTGGGATCATCAAATTCGAACCTGACGCGCTACCGACTGAACAACCCCGCTCCGATAGTACAAAATATATAACAATAATGTGGGAGTACAATTCACAGTTTATGTAAAACCATTAGAATTAGTTGATCTTTGAATTTATACACTGAACCTAACTTTAGATATTTAGCATAAATTAAACGTTACGGCTACACTATTATGCAAGTCAACTAATCAAACATATACGCCACAATTTAATATATAAAGAAGAAAGTTTGCTTATGTTATCCATCTGGAAAAAATTATCGCTGACGCGGCCGGACTCGAACACGCAACATTCTAGATAAATGCCAGAGCGCTCTAACCAGTTGAACCACGAATCAGACGACAAATAATTTCAGGGTATGATTTATAAATCTTTCACTGAAATGTGGCGGACCTTGCGGATCAGATAATTGATAATTATTTGACAGAGTATGATGGTCAAGGTATTACGTCTGCGAATTGCCATTCCACTCTAACAAGAAGTAAGCCTTTTTTTTTGAAACAGCGTTTCATATTATCCAGAGATTATTACTCTTTCCAGTTAACTACTTTAAAGTGAATAAAGCATGTTTTGAATGGAAGGATTTCGATAACCATTGAACAGGCATTTTTGCTTAGATATTCATCGCTAATATGCCGAATGGAACTTTGAAAACAGTTCGTTTTGTAGCCAAAATCGTTTGATACTTCTGGAATTTTTTACATAGAAAATTAACGTTTAATGGTAATTCTGATCGTGACGAAATCATTTTCTTCATTGGAGTGAATTCTTTTTCCAACACTGTACTTTTTCTTGACTTTCATGAAAGATCAAAGATTACGAGTTGCCAGAGTGCAATCTTTGCATTTTTCTTCTTATGGCGTGAAAGGTAATAGATTCAGTGAACCCAGAAATTGCATTTGTGTCAGCTGAGATACTGATTGACCACGGATGCACATGATAACCTCTCCAATCGATTCTCCCCTCTATGTGTTTGTGGCAACAATTCTTCTCCTGTCCATGAAAGCGTTGTCGTTACTGACATATTTTGAGTTTAGTTAGTAGTTCTCAACATTTTTTTAACGTCATCATGTTTTCAGTTAAGTAACTTCGTATCACACCTAGAAATACACTGAACTCTCCACTTCACATATTAATATAAGCTTTATATTAGCATAACTCAAGTAATAATCAAAAGCAAAGTTTAGCCTAATTCCGAAGGCATTGAAATTTTAAAATTTTGATTCAGTAGCTAAATTTTGGTATCAGTTACGCACAAAACATTTCGCACGTTCACAAATGTACTTGTATCATTTGTATTACCTCTGTGGAATATTCTGCTGACTTTGTCTGCTATTGGGCGGGGGTGACTCAGTCGGTAGCGCGCCAGGCTCGTAATCTGTAGTTCCCAGGTTCGAGTCCCAGCTGAGTCAGCGTTGAGATTTATCTCCGCAAAATTCCCCGCCCTGCCCACGGTCAGTAGGGGACACCGATGGGCTTGGAAAGGCCGCCGTCCGTCGGATGGGACGTTAAGCCGTGGTCCCGTGTGCGGGACTGTGCCATACCCTGTGCACGTTAAAGAACACGCTGGATGGCCTTGACGGGAGGCTACCATCTGTCTCCCAACATCTGTTCCAGTGGGTCCCCAACCTTCTCTGAGCCTTCGGGGTCCATGTGACCTGGCCATTTAGCCCATGGTGTGGCAAAAAAATGCCGCTCAGAGGTAAAACAACCCAACCCACTGTCTGCTATTTTGGTTTAAAAAGATTTTCGTTGTTGTTGCCACCTTGGTTTAGGAGCGCTGATACGTATAGTATACTTCACCCCTTAGGTGAGAAATATAATGCTCAAGAAACTGTGTAAGATAAGTTTATAACATTAATTTTAAAAAAAATAATAAATTTTACTTCATAATAAAATTACATTAAAACAATAAAATACTTTGCTTTATAATCAAACCAATTCTCTGCATTAATCAGAGGAAAATACGAATCAAAAGCAGGAACATGATAATAATGGCAAGTCCCATTCTTTTGTAAAATACAGACTCCACCCTGACTTTCCGTTTGCTGTTGTTCGATACCGTCGACAGGGTGGAGCACAGAGGCAACCTGTCTCACAGCGCCTGTGATGGTCCACCCATTCACTTTTACTTTTCCTTTGCCAGTTTTGTTTAGTTTGCGTTATATTTATCATTTTTGGAGATTATTATTTAATTTTGAGTTTTGCATTAATGTTTCTCTTGTAATAAAAACAAAATAGCAATTGGAAATTTTCTTATATTTTTGTTTTATAATCGATCAGGGGCGATATTTAATTGTTTGTCTCAGGACGTGATCTAATCTAGCGACGGCCCTGACTGTTATTGTGATCATTTCTCGAGTAAATTAATGTCCAAACATTGTCCTAAGATAATTTTCTGTTCACGTTGCACTGTAGAAGAAATGATAAATTTTTAGCGAAACGTTTGCTCTTGCACTTCTTACTTTTAATCTAATATTTTTGATTACTCAAATGAAATGCACATATTTAGAAAATCTTATATATTAATATAAATCGTTAATGCAAAACAGAAATATATATCAGTAGTAAAGAATCACAGGATAAGTTCTGTAGACATGGAACTCATGAAATGATGAACTGAACAAAATTTGTTTTTGTTCAGCTCATCATTTCATGAGTTTCATGTCTACAGAACTTATCCTGTGATTCTTTACTACTGAATTATTGATTTAACATCCTGAGCGTGAGTGACAAATATTAATTCCATCTCTAAAGAGGCAGCAGAGTTGTACACTTCCTGGATAGATGGCGCCACTAGTGCGAATCAAAATCCAGAAAGCTTATAAGGTCACTAAAGCTAAGAAAAGGGTAGCCATTGATGGTGTAGTTATCTAGCATAACAAGCATGTTTCCTGGAGACGTGGGTTCGAATCCCACTCATGGCCAAACCAATTTTTTTTCAGTTAATCATTTCAGAAATATATATTTCTAAAAAATAATTGTATATTTATTTAACAACATTTTAGAATTCCATACACACCCATACGGAGAGTCAATCAGACTGTGTAATTTACTTATCCAAATATACCTATCTTGAGCTGCAGCTGCTGTATGCTGCATTTAGCCATTGTACACAAATTATAAAAATGTCCTGTTTCACATTTAACAGTAATTATTTAGAACTTCTTTTAGAAATACTGGTAATTTATTTTAGTATATATAGCATATTTGTATATTGAGAGTGCATAATAATAATTTTGATAAAGACACTACTGATAAAGGGGCGGGGGCTCAGTCGGTAGCGCACCAGGCTCGTAATCTGCAGTTCCCAGGTTCGAGTCCCAGCGGGGTTCAGGGTTGAGATTTATCTCCGCAAAACTTCCCGCCATACCCACGGTCAGTAGGGGACTTCTCTGAGCCTTCCTTCATTCGGGGTCCTTGTGACTTGGCAATTTAACCCACTGTGTGCAATAAAGTGCCGCTCAGAGGTGAGTGAAAGTGTTAGAAAACAAAAATAAGTTTTTAGCCGGAGTGTAGTACGATCTCCTGATATTATGTCGGGTGTTCTTACCATCTGAGTTATCTCACCATCACTAAATCTTCAGCTAGCTAAAGCAGTTTTTTTTTCCAAAACTTCTTCATTTTTTGCCAAGTTCTAAAGAACATTTGCCTGTGAGCTATTTTAATTTATTGACTTTAGATAGGAACATGAAATTCTTACATGCAGGACAAATAAATAGAAACTATCGGAATTGAAGATAAGGTTGTTCCTCTCACCAATAAGTATCTAATTTTTATCTTTTTTCACAACAACATTTCACGGAATACACTGCGAAAATAGCACTGCTTTAAAACAAGATTTCATATCCTAGTCAAGAACTGTTGTAATTTTGTAAAGCAAGAAGATTAAAACACAGACAAAATAACCATTATTCAAACTTCTACATTACCAAATAAACATGCACCTTATGTTCAACGAAGATATCTGAAAACTTTTTTTTTTCTCAGCGAAATATTTTTAAATTCATTCTTGAATTCAGTTTTATGAAATAAAAAATACTTAAGCTTTTTAGGAGCACTCTAGTGGTAAAAAAACACGTACCCATCCAACTTATAATCAGATGCTACCTAATCCTCCCTAATTATAATATCACCAGTTGGGTTGGGTGGGTTGTGTTACCTCTGAGCGGCACTTTTTTGCACACCATGGGCTAAATGGCCAGGTCACATGGACCCCGAAGGCTCAGAGAAGGTTGGGGGAGAGGACCCACTGGAACAGCTGTTGGGAGACAGATGGTAGCCTCCCGTCAAGACCATCCAGTGTGTTCTTTAACGTGCACAGGGTATGGCTCTCCCGCACACGGGGCCACGGCTTAACGTCCCATCCGATGGACGGCGGCCTTTCCAAGCCCATCGGGTATCACCAATATCTACTCCTCTTAATTTTAGTATTTTCGCTACATATCCCCCTAATTATATACATAATCCCAAGTAGTTACGTGTGCAGTAGCAAATTTCCCATTGACATTTAAGAGGACTCTTGAACAGCTCCTCCTCGTAATCAAATAGAAATATAAAAGTGGTTTTAAAATTAAAAAAAAAATGGTTGTATTATTAATAGTTCAATTTTTAAGGCAATACGGGATGTTTGACCGACCAATCCCGAATTTCTCATAACAAACATTTCGAAAATTAGAAAAGGTAGGAGGTAGGAGCCGAAAATGTTAATTTAAAATTGAGAACCGTAGAAACAGAGATGCAAGTACTCTGAGGTTCAAAATCAGGTTCAACTATAGGTAACAACTTCAATTTTTAATGCAACATGGAGTGGCATGAGGAAACTGTATGGGATACTTGGGACCAGGTGGTCAATTATTTGGAAATTAGAGGGCGTAGTCCAGATCTTTTAAAAATACAGCATGCATTTCAGCAGTTAATCAAGTGGCACGCGCTTCTGTTGAGTGTGTCCCATGTGTCATGTGCCACGTCTACTTGCATTGTGATGACTCCGGATGTCGCTGAAGCCCTCTCAGATAGAAATATTGTTCCCTTTTACATTAGATTTGAAATATTAACCGTTTCCAATGCTTCCCGAAAATACGTTTCCGATTGTTTTTA
The DNA here is from genome assembly GCA_038380435.1 of Ryuthela nishihirai. Classification (NCBI taxonomy): domain Eukaryota; kingdom Metazoa; phylum Arthropoda; class Arachnida; order Araneae; family Heptathelidae; genus Ryuthela; species Ryuthela nishihirai. The sequence goes on along the minus strand of JAWZYU010000001.1, from coordinate 50,766,045 downwards.
TTCCAAATTTGGTTGATAAACTCTAATAGTATACTGTTCACATGATAAACTATTGCTGACCAGATAAAATAGTCTCTAGTTTGCATTCGGCCCACTTCCATATATTGACATTTAAACCTTTTAGGATCAGGTTAAATTGGGTTGTTTTACCCCTGAGAGGCACTTTTTGTGCCCCCAATGGTCTAATGGTCCTCAAGTCACAAGGAGCCAGGATTCAGAGAAAGTTGGGGAAGAGGATCCATCATGCCACTGGTAAGAGACAGATAAAAACTTCCCGTCAAAACCATCCACCCTCTTCTTTAACGTCAACAGGATATCGCTCTCATGCACAGGAACCACAGTTTGACGTCCCATCCGAGGGATGGTTTGGGATCTGGTAATAAGTGTGGTATCCATACGTCCCGGTTTTTAGAGAGCTATCCCTTTTCCCGAAAAATTTTTTCAGGAAGTACAAATGTCACGATTTTTTGTGACGATATATAGTCGGCTCTCCATTTATGTGAATTCAATTAATAAATTTTTGGAATAATTCGGTCACTGTATTTACAGCGTTTTTTAATTTACGTGGACATTTTTCGGAACAACACGGTTTGCACTGAACACCAAACATTAGGTGCATTGAGGCGTCATAGCTGTGTTGTCGACGAGGTACGAACTTTACAGCAAGCATCGCATGTGACGACTTTGAATAAGTCCTATCACGAGAAAAGTCAACTCTCTCTAGCACGCTCCTGGAACAATAGCACTCACACCTATCTGAGACATAGGCTGACCGTCAATCTATGCAGAATAAATATGAAATCTGCACTCGACGCTTTTAGAATGAGTGAATTATAGCTCCTAACAAGGGGCTTCAATTATAGCTCCTAACAAGGACGTACCCAGGGAGGGAGGGGGGACCAAAGTTCTGGACCCTCCCGAAAATCGGGTCGTCTTATGCGAAATCTCAAACTTGTCTACCTGCTTTGAAATCCAAAACATGTGTCTTTGTATAATTTTATTTTAGCTCCGTAGTATATGTCCGATACTAAAAATAAATTTAAAAGAAAAAGCTATAAAATTTTATTCCATATGGATCACTAATTTAACTTTCCTTGTCCGGTGGAATAATATTGTAATTGGGAAAACTCTGCTCAAGTTTATTCCAACACCCCCACCCCCCACCCCCACGAAGCTAAATTTGGACTCTCCCCCGGAACTAAATTCTCGGACACCCTCCACACACACCCACATCTGAACTAAATCCTGGGTAGGTTCCTTGTCTCCTCCCACCTACTGCGAATTGTTCGCCGTGTATGCTTCATGCCTATTGATCCGTTGATATATTGATCTATGTGGTTTACACTTTCGAAAAGAAATTTTCTAACTGAACTATTCCTTTTCAGAAAGCTGAAACCGGGACAGCTGTCTGGTGTGCCAGGAAACTGAAAATCTCTAACCCCTATGAATACTCTTCTAATATATATACAAATCACAGATCAGTCATCTATAAGCATCGTAATGCTATCGAAAAAGTGATATCCTGTAAGAGAGAACTGTTCAGTGAACAATATATATATTCATCTTACATGAATACAATTAATCAATAGTATTTTTAGCAGATATGTGTTGATTGTAGGAATGGGCATAAGATGAAAGCGCATTTGAACAAGATATGGACTATATTGATGCTAAAACTATATTATGAACAAAAAATTGATTATTGTTTCAGCATATTTCAAATAAACTACAAACTATCGTCCACTGCTAAATAACAACTAAATAAAACCTAAATAAAGTTCCAGATATCGATAAATGTTGTTGTTGTTGCTTTAGTCTGAAGTTGCTTATCCTTCTGTGAAATGTTTGTGTTTATGCTCAAGACTGTTGATTTATTGGTTATTGCGATGCGCACTTTGGAAAAGGCGGATTGCTCCGAGGAATGAAAAATGTTATTTTATCGAATAATCAATAACTGCGTGGCGATCGTTTTACTTCCAATCTAATCTAGAAATATCCTAAATAAAACTAGAGTTTTATGCAAATGCGAACATGGCATATTTAATAAGTAACGGAAGGTAAACATGAATTAAAACTAGTTTTGCCTTACCTTAATTTATTCTATGAAAAATTAATTGAAATTTATACTCTTCAGCATTATTAATTATGCGTATTTTTCTCATCCAGTCCTTTAGTTGGATTACCTCTGCAGAACCTACCCAAGGAATTAGGGTTATAACCCCCCATCCCCCACGAGGGCATCCCCCACTTCTTCTTGTACATTTAAAAATATACAATATATTCCCTATAATGCTAAAAGCTGATATTCAAGAACATTGAAATATCCCAATACGTACTGAAGTGTAATGTAACAATCTGTTTTTTAATCGTGCTCGTTTTTCTTGAAATAATAGAGAACCTTTTTTGTTTTATCTTCAGTTCATTTTGAGTCATATTGCATGAAATAACTACAGCAGGAAAGTCTATACGCCCATCCCTCAATTTACACGACAGATAGGATTTGGAAAATCACCGTGTAAATAGAAACAGTGCAAATCAAGACCAACAACTTATGGAAAAAAGCGGGATAGGTTCCTAAAAACATCCTTGTTATGAATGAAACGTACACTGCAAGTTTAATTATACATATTTATCTCATATGTCATGTTCACCAGTAATAATAAACTTTAACGTATTATTTTGTACTTCATTTGTACTAATTCAGATAAGTGTAGAATAATTTCTCATTCATTTCTTTTCGATCACGAAAAATACTCATCACTGATGTAGACGAATACTATGAAACTTGTAGACGAAATTTGAAAGAAGGATATTTATTATTTGAATATAAATGAGAAGTAAGCATTTGTATAAACACTTAGTGCTTTATTTTGAAAAAATTAGTATTTATATGATATTTTAGGAAACTGCAATTACGAATCAACTGTATGCAGCTTATATAATATTCTACAGAGTAAACTAGTTGCTAAAAATGAGATAAAACACGGTTTTATTAGTTTGAAAAAATTCAGTCTGGAAAAGTCAGATCTCACAGCCGATTCTAAACAGGCTACATTTCCTTAAGATGTCGCGTCTAGATTACATTACAATAGCAAGAATATAATTTTAGCGAAAGAATATAAATATTACAGATGACGATTTATTTTATAGGAATTTGCTATTATCTATTTATTCTTGAAAACAAATGACATCAATCGTAGCCTTAACTGGCATAGTAGGTAGGGTGCTATACTGTTCCAGCACCGCAAACTTTATGTAGCTCAATCTGAGACCGTGGTCAGCAGTGACTTCGGTCTTAGTTGGATATGTCCTTGTATGAGAAGGCCTCTAAAAGCTAAGAGTAACTTCTAGGATTCTTCTTTGACCTTTGTGTCGAAAAATAAAAATAAATAACCTATTTATTCGATTTTTGTTTTGGGATGGCAGTTTAATAATCTCCCTTGACGCTATATCATTGCTACTTCATAATAAAGTATTATATCTACACATGTAAAAGGAATCTCAATCCGTACCTGGTAAAACCGAGTCTATATTCGTGTAAAACGAAACTGGTTGCATTTTTTGACAGTGTAAAACTAGGAATAGATATAGAAAAGTAGAGATGTTATTATTATGAAAATATTACAATGTCTCAGTAGCCGAGATGATAACGTGTTTGTCTGCGGAGCAAAAGAACCCCGGTTCGAATTGTGGATAAGCCTTAACTTTATTCTTACTCTTGAAAATACTGATTCATCAAAATTTTAAAAAATTACAGTTATATCAGTGATCGAGTTGCTATAAGAGTTATTATTTTTTGATATAATTATTAATTAATTTTTTACTAGTAGCGACGTTCGTGATAAATGTTTCAGTTTCATTGAACTCTGAAAATTAAACGAATATTGGAGAAAACCGACCGTTTTAGATATAATTAAATACGATCTGCAATTTATTTTCCGTAACAGTTTTCAGCAAAAAATGTAATTTTTAAGGTGTTCAGGAGCCTTGAATATGACCTTCCATTCAAATAACATTCAAATGTCTCAATATATGCTGATGGGTAATGTAACAATTTGTTTTTTAACCGTGCTCGTTTTAATTGAAATAATAGAAGATAGCTTTTTTTTTTGGTGGGAGGGGTTGTGGGAGGGGTGTATTATCCTTAATGTCGCATTATCTGCTCCCCTCTTACCCTTTATTATCCTGGATAATGAACAAAAAACAAACTGTAACGTGATATTCATTGTATTATTCATATAATTGTATTTCTAACCAGAAATTTGTAACATAAATATCGGTGTCCGAAATGGGGGATGACAATATGAAGAAAGAAAAACTTTGCAGTCTGAAAATCTATTTATAACAGGAAGCCAGTTCTTGCTTTTTCACAAAAAGTAAAAAAAAGTATCCATAGAATTTGAAAAAGCTGTCGATTCTTAGAACCTCTCAATGGCCTCTGAGTGCAACGACCGGGGTGCTGACTCTTATTGGAGATCGAATTCCTTGTTGACATTAGTGAGTTTAAAAAGCTTTCTTGTAGCCAACAGTAGCTGTCGTTTGAAAAACAGAAAATAAATAAATACTGATCTTTCTTTAATATTGTTCATCTAGTTTTACATTATTTTTTCTTAATCATGCCTTTATTAAAAGCTACCTTTAGCAAGAAGATAGGTAAGAGTTTTATAATCTTCACTAGAGCTATATGTGTTCCTTCTGTCTTCAACATGTCAATGTACACAGTCGTATCAGAATACTATGACCACCCACGGAATCCCAGTGTACCCGCCCAGGCGTGTCACAGAGTGCACAGGACAAGGTCGACCACACGGAGATATAAGCGGCCGGCCGGAACAGATGAGCCATAGTGCGTAACGTGAGCACAATGGGCAGAGGTGTTGATTTGACGGATGCTCAAAAAGAAAGGATCAATGGTTACTGCGCCAAGGGTGGAAGCATCTCGGAAATAGCAGACTTCATGGGCTGGTCGCGAGGTGCTGTAGTAAGGGTGCACGAAGAATGGACCGCTGGCACACCAAGTACCTCCAGACGTAATAACTGTTGAGCCCCAAAGGCCATCGACCCCAGAGGAGAACGTCGCCTCCGTCGACTGGTAAAGATCAATCGACGCGCAACAGTGCAGCAATTGACCACTCAAATGAATGCTGGGGTACACAGGTACGTGTCCCCAATAACAGTAAAGCGAACCCTGTTACTCATGGCTCTCCAGAGTCGATGCTGCATAAAGGCGCCCATATTAATCAAGATCCATCGGTAACGACGCCTGCAGTTCGCACGGGACTACCGTCATTGGACAGTGGAAGAGTGGAAAATGGTTGCCTTCTCCAACGACAGAATTTAGGGTTCTACTCCACAGAAGTGATGATCAGTGGTGGATATGGAGTCAGACACATGAGAACCAACACACTGACACGCTTGTCAGTCAAGTACAGGCCAGCGGTGACAGTGTGCATGTCTGGGGGATGATTTCCTGGTCTGACCTGGACGGCTGGTAACACTGGATGGGTCCCTGAACGCCAATGGCTACCTGTACATCCTCACTGACCACATGCATCCCTTCCTATTGGACGTTTACCCTGGTGGTGATGGTGTCTACCAACAGGACAATGCGCCCTGTCATGTCGGCAAGGTGGTGCGTGACTAATTCCAGGAACACGACAGCGATGTCTCCGTTCTCCCTTGGCTGGCGAAATCGCCCGATCTCAATCCCATAGAGCACTTGTGGGATCATTTGGATCAACAGATTCGGAGTGCGGACCCACAACCACGTCATCTCCGGAACCTCCGTGCTTTCCTGGAGTCCGAATGGGCACGTGTACTCCTGGCAACCTTCCAGGGCCTCATTGCATCCATGCCACGCTTTCTTGCCGCTGTCATCCGGGCCAAGGTGGTTATTCCCATTATTAGGTAGGTGGTCATGTTATTCTGATATGACTGTGTATACTTCAATGAAGCGAGATTTTTCAAACTCAACACACATTACAACTTCGTGTAATCTATTTACTTTTCTAGAGTGAAATAAACTACTACAAGTAACTGAAGCATACAATAAAGTTTTACACACTGAACCCATTTACGTAATTTCAAAAACAAGCGAAAACCACTTGGACTCTCCTCCATATGTTAAATCAAGTACATTTTCGAATATTGTTTCCTGTATGAGAACTTGTCATATATCTGCAATTAGTAAATGACCTTTTTTAAAGATGTGTATTTGGGTAGAAATAAAAATTACATCATGTTGCAAAAGTTGTTAGATGAACCAAATTAATTCTGGACTGAAAATATTTTTAAAAAAACTCACACTGTAGCTAAATATAAAATTAAATACTACCTAACTTTGATATTTTTCATTATGTTAATATATTTTGGTTTTACAGTTATTTTAAACTGAAATAGAAGCTTCTTTATTCTTAAAGAGTTATGCGGAAAAAAAGTTTTGCTTATCTCTGGGACTAGAAAGAACGCCCTCCAGATTCATGCTAGAATGTTCTTACCATTCAACTAGGAATGGCTCCGTCGTTCATCCACTAGCGTGACTTATAAATCTACCCGAACCTGTCGCCAATGGCGCCATCTGTAATCGAGGAAGGAAACTTATATTTTCAGTGTTGCTCTCAACAGGATATAAATATGAAAACCACTCTCGTTTAAAGCGATATTAATGAAATAATCAATCAATAGTAATTGCACAGAGTTACCTATTGACACAGAAGCCAATCAATCAATAAATAGTTACGCGGAAAAAATCAGTTTTTCTGATCCACAAGATTATAACCAATGTCTCTTCAGATTCATGCCAGAGTGTTTTAGCCACTAAACTATTACAGGCTCATATTGAGGGTAAAATTGAAAAAAATGAAGTTACCCACTCTGATCATAGATGACGCCATGGGCGACAACTTCGGGTTGATTTATAACTTAGAGTAGTGGATAAATGACGGAGTCATTCCTAGTTTAATGGTTAGAACGCTGGTATCAATTTCGAGAGAGTAGATTCGAGTCCTGCGAATTGGTAAAACTCATTAATAAATAATCACAATTATTTATTAATTTATCGACTTCTGTATTAGAGGTCCTATATAGTTAGAGCCTGGCCATCTCGGTGATTCACTGCCATTGGTTAACTGAACGCCATGTTTTGTCGTACCGTGAGACGAAAGCCTATGAATTAATCTATGTACTAAGTTAAAACTTCTGTTGTTATAGTTTTATATATTTCTACCATTTTTTTTGTCTATAAACGCTGTCTTATTTTATGAATGCCTCACTGCGTTGCATTTGGGTGTAAAAATTTCACTCAAAGAAATAAATTAATGAATATTTTTTTCCGAGAAGCCGTCCCGTGACCGAGTGGTTAGCGCGCTTGGCTACTGATCTACGGGACCTGGGTTCCAGTCCCGGGTAAGGCATGGATGTTCGTGTTGTTTTTCTGCTGAGGTCCTGCCATCCTCTCAGACCTTCTACTCTGTCATATAAACTGACAGGCTCCTGTCAGACCTCTGTGGCAAGCAGCTGCTTGAGGGGGTATTTATTTATTTTATTTTATATTTCCGAGAAACTCCATCAGAAGACTGCAATTAGCTGCAAAGGTGAAATGAGCCAACTGAAAACTAACAAAAAATTGCTTTTAAGGTTCGTTTGAAACACGAGGTAATGTTTTCAGTTTGTTGTCTGCCTATGCCAATATTTGTTCGTCTGTCTGTCCGTCTCTCTGTTAACTGCTGTCTGTCCGTTTATAGACAATCAATTTTTTACTTTTAGAGTTAAATGAAAAAATTCTTTTTGGATTGAATAGGTGTCGAACAAATATTGCGATTCGCAATTCTGGAAATTTTCAGTAACTTTAATAGCACCCTCTAGCGGTGGAAAAAGATGAAAATGATAAAATTTTAAAAGAAAATTGCAAACAAATTATTTACACTGGAAATCTGAACTTTTGATAGTAGAGTGTTATGGTCAGAAGGTTTACAACGGCAAGAAGGCTTTGCCGTCTTAGCCAAAAGGGGGTGCGAAAATGAAAATTTTTAAGAGATAAACGAAACAATATACATATATTGTTTTACAGGCACTAGCAAAATATTAATGATTTAACAATATCTGATAATCTCAGCGTTACCTGTAGTCGTTTAAACGTCTATAAATCAATATTTTTTGTGAAAAAAGCCGGCGTTAGTTCAACAGGTTAGAATAATCTGGCATGTTTCTGGAGAGATTCGGGTTCGAATCTCGTATGTAGGCGAAATTTTTTCCACAAAAATATTAATATTTACATATTTCGAATCCTCATCAGTTAGAATTTCCAGTGTTAGAGAGTGCTAAAGGGGTAAATAAAATTTCGAAAGGCGACCTCTAGCGGCGGAAAAAAGCTGGAAAATACCAAATCTTTAAATAAATTTTGCAAACGATCTACTTTTGCTGGAAAGTTAAATTTTTTGTCATAGAGTGTAATGCTCACGTGATTTACCCTAATAGTAATGATATGTTCCGTTGGTAAAATGCAGCTTTTCTGCTTTAAGAGATAAATAAAAAAAAATTTTGTGCTTTACAGGTACTAATAAAATATTAATAGTTTATTTTCTCAATTATGCAATAGTTCGAATTTCCACTGTCAGAGGGCACTGAAAGTGTAAAATAACTGATAAATTTTTAAGATAGTTTTAATTTTCTCTCTGAAAACCAATTTGGGTTTAGGAAGGGTAGAGGTACAGAAACCGCATTGTTGAATTATACGTCAAAGGTGTTTCATTCCATAGACAATAATCAATTTACTCTGTCCGTATTTTTGGACTTGGAGAAAGCGTTTGACACCGTTGATCACGAAATTTTAATTAGCAAACTAGAAAATATTCGTGGTGTTGTATTAAAAGGGTTTACAGACTACTTACAGCACAGAACGCAATGTGTTAGTCTTTTTAATACACTTAGTAACCCAAAATCATATTTCATATAGCGTACCACAAGGTTCAGTCCTGGGACCAACCTTGTTTCTGATATTCATAAATGATCTATGTAAATTAAAAATAAATAGCTATATTAACATTTTTGCAGATGATACATCATTAACTTTATGTGCTGATTCTCTGGAAAATCTCCTTTATAACATGAACACTGATCTAAAATGTGTGATGAAATGGTTGGAATTATATGGGTTACATTTAAATACGAAAAAGATTAAGTATATTCTATTTAACCTAAAAAAGAAATCATACAATCCAAATTTGATTAAATTAAAATTGCATACCGTTTCATGCAATAATTACTCAGCTTGTTGCTGTGAAGAAATTGAACAGGTTCATAGTCTACTTACTATACCTAGGCGTTTATATCGATAGCTCCTTAGTTGGAAAATTCACATTGGAAAACTAACAAACACACTTAGGCATATGTTATATAAATTTTATTATTTAAAAAAATCCTCAGTAATAAAATGTTAAATGTTATACAAATCTTGCGTCCAGTCTGCTATACAGTATGGTATTACAAGTTGGGGAGGAACATACATTTCATCATTAAGGAGTCTAATATCAATGCAAAATAAATTTATATTTTAAATTTTACCAAATAAGTGTAAAACTGTTACCATTTTTTGTAAGTATACCATTTCAGGTGTATTTCCACTGAGACACTTATTTGCTTATAGAACATTAAATTACTTCTTTAAAAACAACAATGCAGTGCTGCATTATACAAATTATTCTATGTGAGATGATGGGAAAAGATTTCTGTTATCACTTGCAAATAAAGAAATTATGCACAAACATTTTGATTATTTGGCCCCCTAAAATTTTTAATTCTTTACCGATTATAATTCAAAATGAAACTAATTTTATGCATTTCAGATCTCTCACTGCTAATTATCTAATGAGTATTTCAAATGCTGACAACCTGTTTTCAGTGTTAAAGTAAAAAAAAAATTTTAATTCGTTTTTATAAATTCTGTATTGTTTTTGTATATATATATATTTCTTTATGTAAAGTTGAGTGTCAATGTTGCCAAAATTATGTATTTAAATAATTTGTAAGTTAACCTACATGAGCTTAGATGCTTCATATACTGTTTTTAACCTTATTATTATAATAAACTGAACTGAACTAGAAAAACGCATTTCGTCTCTGGCGCATATGGGAATCTCATTTTCAAAGAGAATGAAGTTCTTCCTTTGCCTACTCTTTCACTCCTTAAAAGTTTTAATTAGGATGTTCGTGTTGTTTTTCTGCTGAGGTCCCGCCATTATCTTGGACCTTCTACTGTCGGGAATAAATTGACAGGCAGACCTCTGTGGCAAGCAGCTGCTTGAGGGGTTATTTATTTTCTAATGTATGATGGGGAAAATGCACATAGTAGTATTTTAGTAGTAAATATGAAACAAAAAGTATTTGTCTTTTAGTTCTTAAATTTAAAAAGTTGCTTTTCTCTCGCTTCTCTGAAAATAGTGCGCAGATAATTCCTTTCAGTGGAATTTCTACCATAACAGAACTCTACACGCCAAAATTTCTACCACAAACAGTTCACTTGAAACTTTCGTTAAAAATTTTACAGATTCGATATTTAGTGATCTCTAATGATATAAATTAAAACTACCTATGAAAATGCGAATTACCTTTCATTAGTAACCAAATAAAAAACAGATTTCTAATTATCTCTTAAAACAAAACCGTTCCGTTTCTTACCGACCTTTCGGCGTAGAGGTCAACTCATTGTTGAATTCTCAAGACTGTCACATTCCACGACCAAAATTTCAAATTTCTAGCATAACTACATCGTTTTCAATATTCGTTTTAAATTTTTGGGATTTTTCGATTTTTTCTCCACCGTTAGAGGGCGCAATTATAGCTCTTGGGGAAATCGCAAAATGCAAAATGCAATATTTCATCAACACCTGTTCAACCCAAAAAGAATTTATAATTTATCTCTAAAAACATAGACTTTTCTGTTAATACAAAAAAAGTTGCATTCACCTCCACCTGGGTGTAAAGGGTCAAGTGATTTTTGACAATGGTAACTTTGTAACTTTCACATTTCAACACCAAAATTTAAAACTTCTAACATAACTACATCGTTTCGAATATTCGTTTGATATTTTGGAATTTTCAACTTTTTCCACCGTTAGATGGCGCAGTTATAACTGTTGAGAGATTCAAAAAATGCAAATCGTAATATATCATTAATTTCTATTTAAGACAAAAAAGTTCGATGTCTACAGTCGGACAGAAAACAAAGAGAAATTATGTTTTTCTTTAAAAAAAAAGCCCTAAAAATTTACCTTTTCTTTTTTAGCTGTTTTCTAAAGTGCTTCCAATCATGAACACTGTAATCTCTATCAAATATTACCCTACCCTTTTCCTTAATTCATAAGTACCGTGCAATACCAATCAGCTATGAACGCTAAACAATCCGAGCGACGACAAAACATGGCGTCCAATTTTGAGATGGCTAACCTCTACCTATATAGGGCCTCTACTTCTGTATCAACAGGTAACTCTCTGTGTATTTACAATACACTTTTTGTTATTGACGTTTTGAAATAAATGATGCAATTTTATTTATGCTGATGCAAAAATAGAAATGATAATGACATAGCATTCCTAAAGCAAACTATATGCTTCCGATAAATTCTATTCTGAATGCTAAGCATTGAACAAACGCCACAAGAACTCCTGCTGCAGATCACATTCACTCTTTAGTAAACAAGTCCAAATTTTATGTCTAAGTGTTTCAAAATATTACCGACATTCTGCTGCAAAAATGAGAGGATCGATGTTTTATTACACTCTACAACACCAGATAGGAGTTTTAATGCTCTCAAATGTGTTACGTGACACAAAGGCTGGAATTCGGGGGGGGGGGGGTCATAATGGCTTCACAGTTCAGAGAAGTTTCACTGTGATATTTTACATGAAGAATGTTTTCAGTTGAAGCGGATGCAAGTTTTCCTTTATTGCACACATTTACAATTTCAGTTCCCAAGATTGAAAGCCAGAATCTCAAACAGAATGCATATTTTGTAACGAAATGTGACTATAATGTACCTTTCAGGATTATCAGTTTGTAAACATACAAAATGTGAAAGAAAAGGAACAATGGTAGAATAATTCTATTCAGAGTCGGAGTTAACGTTTACAATGTCCAAGTAACCTTTAAGGGTATGGCCACACAGAAAGCTGTTTGGTCGGTTGAGTTACTAAAAAAGGAGACTTTAGTGCCACAGATATCGTTGGTTTTGAGCTATTAACATTCTAGCTTTTAAAACAAAGCCATATCAACCAAATATAGTGTAATTTGTTGGCAGTGGCTTTGTTTTAAAACTACAGAAAAGAGAAAAGTTTCATGGCTGAACCGCTCAAATTGCTTTTTATGCTGTAATACTTTAGTCTAATCCAGGCCTGGGAATTACAGCCCGCCATCTGCTTTTGTACTATCCACAAGCTACTAATGACAAATTGAATTTGCAGAAGAGAAAAAGAACGTACAGGGTACAAGAAGTCCAACTTCGAAGAAGTGAATTACGATTAAAATAATGAATTTTAATAAAATAATATTGTTTATACTTCACTTTAGATTTTGTTGCGTTAAATTTACATACATTATTGATTGTATCCATTCTATTTCCGTTTTCTATGCTGCCCGCTATTTCATTTCAGTTTTTCATGCGGCCCTTCAGCTGAAAGGTTTTCTAAAGCCTGGTCTAATCATACCTCTGCCCAAGATATCTTTCTCAGAGAATAAGGATATTCTGAAATTCAAATTTTCATGTCGAATTTAATTGAAATGTATTTTGGACAATAAATTGAAAACATATTTCATAAAAATGAAATTGATTCATCAAGGTGACAAAAGGAATCCTAAAAAATGTGTCTTTGAAAATTTAAATGGCTCGTAGATTTATTGCTTCAACAACCCAAATGCGCATTTTCTAACTTCAAAATAATTTTATAATTAAACGTTTTAGTGTCGCAAAAGAAAAATTACTTTAATGAAAAGCAGCAAATGATTTAGGCAATCTCTTCAAATTATGTGTTCACAAATTAAAACTGAATTCAAAAAATACCTTTTAAAATTAAAAATTATGTTCCATCCCTAAAATATTTTTATTACTAAAGCAGAGATCGCTTTCACTAAAAAGCCGATTTCGCCATTTTTTAAAGCATTTAGTAACGGCGCAAAGGACGCTTATTGCCTCCAACATGGCGGCCAATTTCGAGTCATCTTTATATCGTTTCGCCGCATTATCCATTATTGTTCCGCATCTAGTTCCAGTTTACTATACATATGTGTGTGGTTGCTTAATTATTATATACTGATATATATAATAAAAGAAGATATTTTGTGTCTGTCTGTCAGTGGCAGCCATAACCTCATCGGGAAATCAACGTACACGATCCAAATTTTCAGAGAGTGTTTCTGGTTGTGGTCCGGATTGCAGTGCCAAATATCAGGTCGAAAGTCCAAAGGCGGAGCTTGCTAGAAGCAAAAATATTTTACCATGCTATTCCTACGGGAAACGAGAATCGCTGTCAAATTTACTGTTGCCACTTATTGCTCCCTAACTGTGAAAGTAAAGAGTTAAAATAGCATTTAAATCTTGCAAATCTGCTACTGTTGCCAGATTCCGCACATTTCCAAAAGCATTATTAGGTGTTCCATTGCAGCGAGGAACATGATTTTCTAACCAAATATGGGATCGGGTACGGGGGAACCCGCCTACGAAATTTCGGACCTTTCGCTGCAGTACGTCGGGAATTACAGAATGCCAAATTTCTGACGAAATAAATATCTCGATCGTTTGCCACGGGCTCTGGGAGCGCACGCCGAATCAGCAATGACATTTGCAACACCGGGAAATTCTTCGTGTTCAAATTGTGATAAAATGTCGGAGGGGGATACTCTCAAAACTAACCACTAGTGCAGGAAACAATAGAATATGCAGATTAAAAGTGAGGCACGAGCTGTCAAAATTTGTGTAGAAGCGAAGCCACGAGCTGTCAAAATTTGTGTAGAAGCGAAGCCACGAACCAAGTGGGAACCAGATTTTTAAACAATCACCGGGGAACACGGGGGACGCTGTGCAGGAAATTTGGACCGTGCGGACGAATATCACGGGAGCCATAGGGCAGCAAAATCTGTGGTAACGGAAATAAAAATCTCGATAGCTTACGCACAAACTATGCCACGGACTCTGAGAGAGCTCGCTGGCGTCAACAACGATCCAAACCAACACCGGGCAAATTTATTCTTGTTGAAAATCTGTGCTAAAGTATCCGGGGGGGGGGTGAGAGTACTTACAAAATTTACCTTTAGTGCAGTGAAAATAAGAATATACACGTTAATAGTGACACCCGGGCAGCGCCGGGTACGTTCAGCTAGTTGGAAATAAGTAAAGAATATATCCATTCTTTTAATCTCAATAACAGGTTTATGTTTCACGCTGTATTAATTGCGCGAGTCCTAAACTTGGATACATTCTACCTAAGTTATAATAAAATAAATTTAAAATCTATCAGCTGATATACTGATTTTTGTGTTTTAGAATTGCTAACGGATATTCTAATGGAAACTGCTTTCTTTTCTTACTCGCAATTCCTTTTAACTCTTCCAGAATAAATGACAAATTTATAATTTTCCATGTGCTGTTTTAATCTACTAAATTAAGTTTTCTGACTGATGAAGAAATATTTAGTAAGTATCTTATACTCTCGTGCACATTAATTTCGAGAACTGCGAGTCACGAGCAAGCGAGTAACATAGCAACAAGTATTCCCACGAGCACAGCAGAATTACAAATCGTCTGTTTGAATTCGAATGTGTTAGAGGAGTTTAGATTAGAGTGAGGTGATTCAGCGTCCAAGGAATTATTTGCACTAATACTTTACGGTGTAAAAAAAGGTAAATACATTATTAATTTCTAAAATAGTTTCGACAAATATAAATAAGATAATCAACTGAAAGTTTTCATTTTTACAACAGATGACATTTCGTTCCAACTATTTTCAAGATTCTGCAGCAGTCGCTGAAATTAGAATTAAAGCTATAAAAATATTCATAGTCATTAAATCTGTGTCGAAATAATCGGCTTCTGCTGATTTCTGATTTGAAGGAAAGAATTTTAATAATAGTTGCAGCTGAATGTATTACTTGTTTTTTTACTGATTGTCCAGAATTGCAAATACATATGCTCTACTCAATAGAATGTAACTGTATTTAACTATTTTGGTAGTTTTTTTATGGATGTGATATCTTGATTCATGGCGACTTGAACGTTTAACTATACCCCTCGTTTTCAATAGTCCGCCCTTATTACAAAGTATCACAAGCAGAGCATACCTCTAAAGAAGGGTGGCAGTAATTATTCCGCAGAGCTACTATTGGCTGCCATATTGCTGTCATTTGGCGTAGGGATAGTGTTATGGAGAGTGTTATGGTTTGTTCGTAGCTTAGAAAACATTTCGAAAAAAATAATTCCGTTTAAATATTAAATTGAACGTATGTTTTAATATTATTTTAATACTAAGTCTCAGGTAATGAATTTTTTAAAATTAGTTTATGATAAACGTTCAAATGTACGTTTTTTAAATCTGGATTCATATGAATCCGCCGGCCGCATTATGACAAAACCATCAAATCATATAAGGTTGCAGAGGGGTTAGTAACGTGTGGTATCAAAAAAAAAGGTTACCACATGGTTTTGAAAAAACGTTAATATTGCCCAGCTGAACTTAGTCATGAATAATAATGAAATAGAAAACTTTTATGAACATTTGTCCCTAATCAGTACTCGGGGACGTTCAAAACTACTTAAATAAATATTATTTTAAACTTTGGCAGTACTCGCTGAAAACATGTAATTTGGTAATAATTATCGAAAAACGATTGAAACGGTACTCTGTAATAGTCGTTATTTTATGCAACAGCTATTCGCTGCCTCCGCAATAAAAAAAAACAGAAGGAAATAAAGTATATGATTCTGTTTATATATATATGTATAATGCTGCAGGCGGTTTTTCAGAAACGCTAAAATCAGTAGAAGAGTACAAAAATACGCTTCATATGCTGCATGTTGATAACGACTATTTTACAAATTTTCATGGGCACCATCGATTTCAATTATAATGCGGCAAGCTATTTAGTGGAAATCTGAATCAGTATGGTCCCAGCAAAGTTATGTGACACCTCAGTTATCCGTTACATATAAGGCTCCATAAATGCAATTTAAATATGCTCGCCAGAAAAAAAAATTATTCGTCCATAACATGTTAAGCCGAGGGTTTGGGGGCGGACGTGGCGAGTGGATTTCTTGAGCCTGGATTACAAAACGTTTAAAGTTTAGACAAAGTCAAAAGCAGAAAATAACGATTAAAGCTCAGGAATATAACCTCTATTTAATTTAAAATATAGTTAATACATTCTTTGTAACTGGGTATCTTCCCAGTCGAGTTAAAGGTAAAAACAAAATATTGGCTAAAAGCATTTTAAACTTGTTAAATTAGCGTCTTGAGCGATCCCAATAGCAATTCGTGAGAATTGCTCAATCTGGTAAGTTGCTCTTTATTGCGACATACTGTTGTTGCCTTAATATCTAGTCTATGGAGTTTAAGTCGGTTGAGGCTGACGGATATACACTGAAGTGCCGTTGAATTAGGGATAGCAACCTAGTAACGTGTTGTACCCCCATGAATCTGATAACGGCAGCCACACGACAAGGCAAGGACTCCACAAGCTTGCGTAAAGGTTTCACAGGTATGGCGACCCATTCATCCTCCAGAGCAGTCCACAATTCTCTCAAGGTCATCGCTGGTGGAACACGGACCCGAATACTCTGCTCGACAGTATCCCAAAGATTTTCGATGGGATTTAAATCTAAGTTTCTAGGTGGCCAAGTCAGCAGAATGCTCCTGCAACCATACAGTGGCCAACCTGGACCTGTGAGATCAACAGTTGTCTTGCTGGTAGACGCCATCTCCGTTGGGATTCATGATGGACATAAATGGGTGTAAATAGTCAGCCATGAGTTCTATAAATGGGTGTAAATAGTCAGCCATGAGAGTCGTCGGTACACGTAACAAAAGTCCCCACAGACGACCACAGACACCCCAGGCCATCACTGAGCTACCACCAGCTTGTACTGTTCCGACCTGACATGCAGGATTTATGGCTTCATGGGGTTGGCGCCATACCCTCAGTCTCCCATCGGCTTGAGCCCAGTGTCGTGCCATTATAAGGGGGACTCTCGTAGGTCAGCTGCTCCCGAAGCCGAGACGATGAAGTGAGCGTTGCACGGTCCATGCAGTGATTTCAAAGCTGGAACCTGCGTTCACATGGGAGGCGATTTCAGATGTCTTGCCCCTATCGGTCCGTACCATGCGGGTCAGACGGCGAAGCCCAGGATCATTCAAGGCTGATTGCTCTTTGCAGTTTGTCCGGGTGCTTGTTTTTTTGCCGGAATTTTCATATTCCCAAAACTCTCTTGAAACTGTCGTAGGAGAAAATACAAGTTCGTTGACAATTTTGGAGATCGAGTGTCCCATCCGTCGTGCACCTACTATCTACCCTCTGTCAATTGCATCTGAATCCCACGCCTTTCCCATTACGCTTCTCATGACGAATGCTTGGGGAAGCCAAAGCTGACAGCTATATATGACCAGAGTTTCAGCCACGCATGCGCGCAAATGCGGGACTTGCGGTACTGAGTTTGGATAACGTCTCCTATCCCTAATTCAATGGCACTTCAGTGTATTGAAACCATGATCTGGCATACGAGCACAATTACCTGTTTGTCGGAAGTGAGTTTGATCAAATTATTTAGGACGTGGCGTTTTATTAAGTTTTCGGCAAGAATTTTTAACGATTTTGCGTTTTGTTGGTTTGTGCTGTGGTGTGTTTGCCTTTAATAATGTTACGGAATAAAAATAATTTTTGGTAAAGACTAATTTGTCTCATATATTTGATAAATGGTATAGCTATAGTAAGAAATTGAGAAATTTGTAATTTTGTATAAATTTTCACAGGTATGGCGACCCATGCATCCTCCAGAGCTGTCCACAATTCACTCCAGGTCATCGCTGGTGGACACGGACCCGAACACTCTTTTCTTACTGATTTAGAGTTTTTGATAATATATGGAGTCATAATAATAAAAATAAATACCCCTCAAGCAGCTGCTTGCCACAGAGGTCTGACAGGAGCCTATCACTTTACACCCTATAGTAGGTCTTTGCGGATTGGATTGGATTGTTTTACCTCTGAGCGGCACTTTTTTACACACCATGGGCTAAATGTCCAGGTCACAAGGACCCCAAAGGCTCAGAGAAGGTTGGGGGAGGGGACCCACTGGAACAGCAGTTGGGAGACAGATGGTAGCCTCCCGTCAAGGCCATCCAGCGTGTTCTTTAACGTGCACAGGGTATGGCTCTCTTGCACACGGGGCCACGGCTTAACGTCCCATCCGACGGACGGCGGCCTTTCCAAGCCATCGGTGCCCCCTACTGACCGTGGGCAGGGCGGGGAATTTTGCGGAGATAAATCTCAACGCTGACCCAGCTGGGACTCGAACCTGGGAACTACAGATTACGAGCCTGGCGCGCTACCGACTGAACCACCCCCGCCCCAGGTCTTTGCGGATGGAGGGACCTCAACAGAAAGCACAAACATGCATGCTTTATTTGGGGCTCGAATTCAGGCCTCTTTGATCAGTAGCCAACGGTGCTATAACCATTCGGCCATGGAACGTCCCTCATTGATTTAGTATGAAATGACATAATCGGTGATCGCTCTGTGGTGGGATATGTTTCATGTGAATTCAATTTAAATAAGGTGCCATGGTTTTAGACAAACCGAAGTTTATAAATTGTTGCAAAACAATAAAGTTTGCAAACTTTATTGTTTCTTTATATATTGAATTTATCAAATATATTTTCTCAAGCATTGTTATTTTATTTAACGCTATTTTCATTCCGTAACAGTATAAAACATCAAAAATATAACACAAAATCTTTAAAATATGCACCATCAATTCGTATTTAAAGAAGCCCCATGATAATTCTGTTTAATATGTGTGTTTAATGCTGCAGACGGTTAAGAATCTGCGTTGAAATAATCCAGTCCAATAAAACGCGTTTCTCAGTAAAAAATATATTCTAATACGTGAATTAAGAATGGAGCGGGAAAAACTGAAGATCACAGAAGGCAACAACCATTGAAAAAATGCCACACCCACATTAGTTCCAGCGAGAAAAATTCCTCCACAGCAAATTGTTTCACACCTTGTGCGTGAAATAAGCACTTTATTTAATGTGAGTTATTAGCATAGTTTATATATGAAATTTATTTAAGATTGTAATTATGTGTAGTTTATGGAAGTGAGAAATTAAAAATTCTGCTTTTAATTTCGGAATATTTTAAAGTGCACAATGAAACATAATTTCTTTTATATCATTATATTGGCAGCTAGAATTGCCTTGCGTTACTCAGGCCTTTGCTGACGTCAGCATGCGCTCTCATAGCCCAATGGCTTCCTTTCTGTCCAAATTCTTCAACGTTTTTTCTCCATTTCGACAGAGTTTGGTCCCATGTAATTCCTGAGATACTTGACCGAATGGTCCCAAATTTCTTAAGTTGGTTACCCCTGTGTGACCCACATTGGGTGGAAACATCAGGTTCCTACCAGTAATGGGGCGTCTTAATTTAAGTTTGCTATTCCAATAACGACAGAAGATTCCCAGAATACGATTGCTACTACTACTAATAATAATGTCTTTAGGAATGTTGGTGGCTTTCTCGATTAGAAATCGCAAATGAAGAAGCTCCTAACGAAAAATGAAGTAGAAAGTCCTTTTATCTAAAATGTCGATTTCCAACCACCTATTGAACCTATCAAGTTAATATTTTGCTCTGCACATTCCCAGTTTCTACCGAAATTCCTGGTTCCTTTTCCCTTTATGTGAAGACACAGATTCTGTTTTTAATTATATACAGATACACAGAATTTTTAATAATATACAGATACACAGAAGACATTTATTATTATAAATGTAAAACACTTGCCGTGGAAATTCCCTAACGAATTGAGAATTGATGCATTTTCAGGCGTAGAATCTAGCTTTTCATTGTCTTTAGCTGTTAAACATAATAAGCCACGATTGTAAGAAATTGTTTTAGGGAGACTTTTCTATTCTTTATATGAAACAATGTATAATTGCCTTTATTATTTATTTATTTTGGTTTTTGGTTGAGTTATTTATTTTTATTCATGAAAATTCATCTTGGCCGCATGGCTTTTACGAGGTTTCATACTTTGGTTTTCAGATTATGATGGGAGAGCAAGGACTAATTTCAAGGAACAATTTTGATAAAATGGCGGGATTAGTACGTTCTGCTGAATAATTATCATGTTTTTAACTGAATATATAAAACGGTTTGGAAAGATAATGGTTATTTTCGTAGAAAACAACCATATTAATAAACCGATTAAAAATATTTTATCAAATATTCCTCTGACATATGGTTGTTTTCTCCGAAAATCGTAATTCGCGTTGCTGTTTTCGGAAATAATAACTATTATGTCACGAGAAGGTATACTGGATGTTCCGGTGTTATACTTGTAGCGTTAGCGAACAGTAATGGCCGATCAGCTTATGTTGGGGTTTGATCAGTCACTGTCTTCCCTCTTATTCCTTTAAACGCTTCCCTATGTGATCGTCTCATAAAAGAATGAAGATCTGTGTTCTAACATATGTTGAATCAATAATGTCTGTTAACAGATTTGTACCTTTCTTTGTCATATAATAAAAGATTATTTTTTTCTCGCAGTTAAATGACTATGGAAAAACTCAAAGAAACAGAAGAGAGCAGACTAAAAACCGTCAAAGAGCGACTTCGTAGAGAGCGGTACGGTTTAAAAGGAATTCAGGTATTGCCAAAATTGTTTCCTATTTCATTCTTATTTTATGAACACTAACATAACTGCTTATATTTAGTGCTTGTGAGGTTGTAATGCTCATATTCGCCTCCACCAGTTCTTCAAATGGGACGAATGCAGTTTTGCTTTCTGTTTTCATTCATCTTTTCTACTCTATTACTACTATTCAGATCTCATATCAGACTGAGTGATGTAGGGCGAATTTGTAAATAGCTATATATGAACCATTAATTTCACATTCAATGTTTTTAAATTCGATAAAATTTATTCCATACTTGACCAATTTCATTTCACACGCAGACTAAATCAATTCCTGTAGAAAAAGCATAATCATGTCGTCAGATTGGAATTACATTTGCCTTTCAGGATGAAATCGCAAGCTTTAGCGCAGCGATCAAGAAATAACCTTAGTAAATCATAAGAACAATTCTGTCAGTATTTGCTGCAATGAATCTGGGTTTGGATTGCAAATCTGTGTTGAATGTGAATGCTCCAATGAATTTATGTTTCATGGTTCAAGCTACAAAAAAGTTCTTTCAGAAGTCTAGTCGAGTTAATGACAATTTGTACCGAAATATTTCAGTATATACTCTATATCAAAAACCTAATTAAAGCATGAATAGGGATTTTAGTATATATATATTCCCCAAATTTCTTACCTCCTTCGTAACCCAATGACAGTTTGTTTTTCTCTTGGAATGTCTGACCTGATAAAATATCTAACTCTAGCTGTAAAATACTAACATTATAAGCTAGGTCTAGTTGTAAAATACTAGCTGTAAATAATAACACATTACTAACTTATAGTTATAATTAGGATTATAAATGGAATGCAATTTCACGATTGTACAAATCATTCCACACGTCTTTCGGGTATCGTATATTTAGGGCTGCCTATTTTAAGTTATATGGTTATTTGTTAGTTTTCTCGAATCGCTACTGTATTTTTTTCGGGGATTAGGTATATCGAAAGAATTGCGAAAATTAAATATTGTTCATTAAATTCATATTAGAACAACAATTGTTATGAATTGCGATTTTAAACGGATTTTTTCGCCTTTTTATTACTGATACGCTAACGTTAAATCTACAGGAAGGGAGATTCACTATAATTAATACATTATGATGTTGTGTATTGGTAAAATTGTAACTGAATTTTTATAAATCAGACTGATTCTTTGTAGAGAGTTGTGTATAAAGTGATGCAAAAATATCAGCGGAAAACCTCCGGAACCGAATTTACATACAGCTTTCAGTAGCAGTAGTATATTCACGATAAGTATTTAAATCCAGAAAATTATTATATTTTGTTTTAAAGTTAATAAAACAATTTAAATCCAATATTTTTAAAGTTAACAAAAAGTAAAATATTTTTTACTCGAACCAAATTTGATTCGAGTAAAATATATATTATTTAAAATTGCCGAAAAATAACTTCATCGGTGTTAACCACGGTTATGAACCATTCTTATAAAATTACCGAAAAATAATTCAGCGATATTCAAAGAGCGGTTAAACTTGCATGAGTATTAATTAAATCATTTAGTGATTTTGGTGGTATAAAAGTTCAAACATAATTTTATTTATTTTAAGAAGTACATTTCAAATTTTATTTCGGATGTTGCACTAGGTTTTGTTAACTAATGGTACTAAACAGGCATAAAATCATAGTAAGCCTTGTTGCAGTTGCCTTGCGAATATTTCGGCTTTAAAACTAGCCGCTTAACGTCGAACAGGATATTAGAATTGGTCTGCTGTCTAAAAGCAGTAGCTGTTGCCCAGGAGAGATGTATTTCAAGTGCTAAATTATACAGTTTGAAAGCCCCTCCGTAGCCCACAACTTTTTAAGGATTAGGCAGGCAGACATGCAATATTATTTACTAAGAATAACATCCTATATATTTGATGTATTGTCAAAATTAACATATTTCCAGGACATGCATTAACCATTCAGTTGTCATTGTATTATGACCACCCACTTAATACCGCGTGGGCCTTCGCCACTTTTATTTTTGCACTTCATTAGCAAAGAATAGATTTTAAGGGATCCATTGACTTTCAACAGGTTTTTTTTGCGTTAAAACTCAAGTCCTACCCTATAAGGGGCGGGGGTGGCTCAGTCGGTAGCGCGCCAGGCTCGTAATCTGTAGTTCCCAGGTTCGAATCCCAGCTGGGTCAGCGTTGAGATTTATCTCCGCAAACTTCCCCGCCCTGCCCACGGTCAGTAGGGGACACTGATGGGCTTGGAAAGGCCATCGTCCGTCGGATGGGACGTTAAGCCGTGGCCCCGTGTGCGGGAAAGTCATACCCTGTGCACGTTAAAGAACACGCTGGATGGCCTTGACGAGAGGCTACCATCTGTCTCCCAACAGCTGTTCCAGTGGGTCCCCTCCCCCAACCTTCTCTGAGCTTTCGGGGTCCATGTGACCTGGCCATTTAGCCCATGGTGTGCAAAAAAGTGCCGCTCAGAGGTAAAACAACCCAACCCAACCTACCCTAAAATAAAACCCGATTTCGTAAACTGAGGCCACTGTTTTTTTCTTTCCATTCTCTTTAGTTCGCCATTTCAAAGTTTCATTTTCCGACAGCCGAATTTGGCCTACTGTACTTTAGTGATTTATGAAAATCACGCAAATCATAAATCGGTATGAATTGTACTAGTACTATGTTGTAGAAAGCGTGACTGTACTAATGATGTGCTTGAGTAATATTCTTTTCTAATTGTGGTTTTCATCCGAGTTGGGGTGGGGGGGCTGTTCATTTAAAAACGATGCAATTCTTTATAAATAATCCAGAGATATGGGAGGGGCATATGGCATAACGGTTTGAAGCAATACCGATAGAATTTAAGCATAACCCTTCAGAAGCAGTTTACATGTAATTAGTGAAAAAACTGTTACTGCCGATGGAGCCACCCCGCCCCTTTTCGAGAGATGAGAGGATTTATTAATGGTAATACTTAATAATTTTCCTTTCCGTTAAGAGCAAGTATTAATTGGTTTTCCATAACAAAACAAAAATTAATTTATTAAATTGTTTAATTTTCTTTTTAGTTTGCATTAACGTAACTTGAGAGAAATTTATATTACAAAATTTTGAGTTGTTTTACCGCTGAGCGGCACTTTTTGTACACAATTGGCTAAATGGCCAGGTAACAAGGACCTTGAGGTCTCGAAAAAGATTGGGGAAAAAAGGGTAACCACTGGATAGCTGGTAAGAGACATGTGGAAGTCTCCTGTCAAGACCATCCAGCATGTTCTTTAACGTGCATAAGATACGGCTCTTCTGGAAGCGGAATCACGGTTTAACGTCCCATCCGACGTAAGGTGATCTTTCCAAGCCTATCGATATCCCTTTTGGAACCGAGGACACGTGGAGGAAAATCTCAATGGTTGGGAATCGAACCTGGTCCGCTACCGACTGAATCATTTTCCCAAAGGTAAAGCTAATGTAGTAATAAATTAATAATTATAATTTTATAGTGATATTGAGCTTTGTTAAGAAAGCTTCATATCAGTTTCAAAGCTCTTTTTGAAGAGAAAATTATATCCGTCTTGATAACTTAAAGTGTCATTGCAGCTTGTGCTGGAGAATTAGATAACTATCATCCGAAAGTTGATCATAATTGTCTGAGTTCTGTCAGTTCTGTGTGACAAATAATATCTATGACTCGTTTTCACATGTCATCGTGTGAAAATGATTTGTCAACTTATGTTTTAAACTGGTGCACTGTGTACAGGAAGACTGGGATCTATAAGAAATAGGGGAGGGGGTAAAAATAGAGACTGGTTTTTCATTGCACTGTAACATTTCCCCTTCGTTTTAGAAGTTTCAAAAAATGTCTTGGAAAATATGGGAAATATGCACCAGTGCAATAATTTTGGCCTCAATTACCCTTACTAACATTTTCAAAGGTGAAGAGAGCATAGTCCATCACCGAATCCATAGATCTCCCCTCGCTCTAGATCCGTACCTGTGTGTATGGAATACCATACAGGTATACCAACCCATTTTTAATTACCTAAATATTGTAATACCTTTCCACCTAATACCAGTATTTATATATTAAGTGAATTTAAATCCATGCAAAAAATTAAAAATACGATAAATGAACTGATTTAAATTTGGAATGCAAACACAATGCACGGTATTTCTATTCATAATTGTACCTCGGGATTAAAAAGGAAGACAATTAGGGGGCATAATTTTATTTTTTCAATATACAAAGAAAGACGTTTTGGGCAAACGATTGCTAAATCAAACACTGAGTGAGATGCATTCAGTTCAAATCACAATCATATAAAAAAAAAAACGATTCTCAAATTTGTTCATGGAAGCTCTTTAAAAGTAAAATGAAACCCGTACAATTGCAAAAGCAACCACGGTTATAGGGAAGGTGCTGATGGTCATATTCTCTACTGCTCAGCCAAGGTTCGTTTCAGTTAATTCTTGGTGCTTTTGTAAACTTAAAATTTAGTCATAGTATCACAAATGCATCATTCATGTTATCAAGAACGCCTCAAAATTTCATTTTCTTATTTCTTTATTATGCAGAATATTTCAGTGTTTGTATAATTTTTTGTATATTCTCTCAGGTTACAGAGTATGTATTCTTATACTGAAGTTAACTTTGCCTTTTAGTAATTTCCTGTGACAAAGCAGTTTCACCACACTTCCTCCATTATGACGGTATACTTCTCCCTCCATCCCATTAATATATGTAATTAATAATTAATATTTACTGATAAGGTTCGACACTACTATTTAATGAAACATGTAATACATTTCATCAATAGTACTGCCTTTCGTAACTTTTAAATTATAGATCATGAAAATTTATAAATATTAATAGCGACTAGAATGGGAAAGTATGATGTCATGGGGAGAGAAAGTTTGGCGAAGCAAATGGTTGAGATAAAACTACCCCTTTTATTTAATATGCCCTGTTTCATGCATTTTGTTTTTCTTTATTTTTCAGAAAATAAGAAAGCACCAGTTTTTAGCCTCCATGCAAAATATGAACCGTACGTATCAGACTCTGATGTTGGGTCTAAAATTTCTGCAACGAGCAGAGCAACATGCTAAACAGCACGTGAGATGCATTGAGCGCGATCTCCAAAAGGTCGAAGAAAGGATACAACTCAACGAAGCATTTCTAAATCAAATGAGCCAAAGTATCGATCACAATATGAACGCTGTACAAAATCTCAACCGAGCTGAAAAAGCGGAGAAAACACCGAATAGGCTGGTGCCACTTGTTAGACGGTCAGTAGAGCTGCTTGTCACACCGTGCTGGAAAAAAGTGCCACTCGAGGGAAAAATAACCCAATTTGGACAGTGCTGGAGAAGAAGTAATAGCACCTTCGAGCATTGGTAAATATTCTTGTCTTTTATTTATCTGAAATTTTAAAACGTTTTTTAATGAATTATTTAAAATATTCTTTCCTTATTTTGGTAGTAAATAAAACCCTTCTACCAAAGAGATGGATTTTTATCGAATAAGAGTCGGAGCTCTATTATTTGAATCAAAGGAACTCATATTAGTGATACTGCTAAAAGATATGTTGGTTCAACGATTTCGCAAGTGTGAAAAAAACAGTAATCTACCTTTAGTATTCGAACACGGGATCTAGTTACGCCAACTAATTCAACTAATTAGAAACTGGCACTAAAGTGATCCTGTGTTGGAATTCGGGAGGCGGATTTTTTTTCCCACTTGTCTAATTGTTAAGAGCCCTATTGTGACTCTTTTTAAGGTCACCCAAATTTTCAAACCACCAAAATACTTAATTTCCAAAACAATTCTGATAACGTTAACATAATAACCCAAAATATTATTATTGTTATACAAATGGCCTGTGGAAATGATGAATTTCGTGCTACAAAATTTCAGCAAAAATGTTTTATCGAGAAAATGCATGGAGTATTCGGTTTAGTGTTACACACGAAAAGTAGCAAGCAGTGGAATATTTTACATTTATTCTAATAAAATAATAAAAAATAAATACCCCCTCAAGCAGCTGCTTGCCACAGAGGTCTGACAGGAGCCTGTCAGTTTATAATAAGAGACAGAAATCAATAGCTCAAGAGAGAAACGAGCTAATTGTTTTCACCTTATCATCTGTTTGGTCGTTTTTCCATTTGCAGGCTTTCATCTCTCCTGTTTTTAGAGTAACATGAAAAATGTTTTCCTGTTAGATGGGTACTAATGAAACATTAGAATTCTCATTTTCTGACTCTTCAAACAGTTTTAATATCTACCGTTAGAGGGTCACAAAGTTGAAAAATGCGGAACTCTAAACAACTGTTTTAAACGATCTATCCATGTTTAAAATTTGAAATTTCAGTGGTAGAATGTGGTGGTCAAGGTACAGTTCTACTACAGAAGTGAGTAGTATCATGCCATTATACGGATCCCCCACTAGTGCTTTCCCCCCCCTATGACGTCACCGACCACGCCCCTTATGACGTCGTCGACCACTCCCCCTATGACGCAACATGACGTAATCATTACATAATCATTACGTAACCGACCTTTATTAATAATTCCTCCCCCTTTCACCCCCCTCCCCCCCTCAGTGGCGCCATCTGTTGAGAGTGAGAAGTACTATTTTCCCAAAAAACCCTTTATTTTCACTCTAATTTCTCGTTTTCGGACCCCCCGATCGCTCTACCTATATTTTAAGCCCTCCCCCTTATTAAAAACCCTCCTGGCGCCATCTGTTGACAGTGAGAAGTACTATTTTCCCAAAAACCCCTTTATTTTAAGTCTAATTTCTCGTTTTGGGCCCCCACGGTCGACCTACCTATATTTTAAGCCCTCCCCCTTATGAAAAACCCTCTGGTTGACCATTTTAAGGCCCCACTCCTTCACTCGGCTGATGCAAGTCTCAGAATAATTGCATGGAACGATTGACTGGTCTTAGAATAATTGTACAGAAAAGGATGATACAAAATTCCTTAGTAATTAAACACTCATCAAAATTCCCTTACCTCTATTAAAAATCATCCTACAGTTGAAACTCATTTTACTCTTACTGTTTCCATAGAAAATACCATAGGGTGAAATTAATAATGGTTTAAATTATTCGTAGGGATGACATGTTAAATCTGCTTTTAGAACACACGTCTGCAGTGGAAAAATTTTCAAACTCCGTTAATCAACTCCCTAGTAATTAAACACTCGTCAAAATATTCCTCACCTTTATTAAAATCACTCCACGGTCGAAATAAAATCAGTTTTTCTGTAGATGTGTTTCACCGGAAAAAAAAAAAATCGTCCCTTGCTCTGTGGATTCCAGGACGCAGGGGAATACGCCGTGTACTTGCGGTGGCTTAGATGCGGGTCACACATTTCAGATATTAACCTAGCTTTTTCTATGTATTTCTTACATCAAAGCCAACACTAGCACTGAACTCTTTTGAATGCAGATCTCAAATTGTAAATCAACTCACAGAGTTGTATTTATTCCTTAGTAATTAAAATCCTTTGCTATTCATTTAGCCAGGACGACTAAACGATTCCTTTATAATTAAAATTCCCTGCTATTAAACTCCCTAGTAATTAAACACTCATCAAAATTCCCTTACCTTTATTAAAAAACCACCGTACGGTTGAAATAGTCTGTAGAGGCGTTTTATCGAAAAAAAAAAAAAACTTCTCCTCGGCAACGAGAGTCGAACGCGTTACCCACAGCTTCACCCTGTGAACTCCTAACAAGAACCAACCTGCAATGGAAAAGGCATTCCTGAAGTCGTACGTGGAGTCATGCCCACACGTGTCCGTTTACCGGTCAGGTAGCAACGAAACATCTCGTGACACAATCGCCCTGGGAGGTTGAGTGTCCAGCGCTCAGCAGTGTGATGACTCATACGATGTTGTTCTCTGAGGGTAGGTGACGTCACAACAAGGGGAAAGCAACGTGGAGTGACCAGCGAGTGACACGTATCAGAAGACTGAGCACTGGGGATGTTTAACCTTCAGTATAATTTTACACAGTGTGTTAGGATTAACAACTCTTATAGCATAGTTATTGCGGGTAGGCTCCCTCTCCCACTTTTAAAATTTAGATCTTACACCGACAGTCTTTTCATATACGTATTTTTATAACCATTTTAAAACCAACACTTATTTCTTTTATCCCTAGCAATTACTGGTTGTTGCATTTTTTACTAGAAGAAACCCTACCCCTGCAGTAACAGCCCCCGCAGAAAATAAAAAAATGCTATCGGGCGAAAAATTAATAAAATCTGATTTTATTCGTCGTGATGAAAAATATTGATGGGGTAATAGGTTCGACTTAAAAGACTTCGTGTTCGGATCCTCACCACGGACAACCTCTCGGTGAAGGACGGTTAAACCCTACGAAATTATTCCAAACGGGGAATCACAAGGTTTTTATTGACGAATGAATCTTGGACCTGTACTGCTTCCGTACATCGTGAAAACCCACTCACAGCCTTGATCCGTGTTCCCAATTTCCTTTACTAAGTCACTTCAAAAAACATTGTGATTGCAAAAGTATGACTAACAGTTTTATTACGCCACGTTTTAAAAATACTTATTACTGCTGTATCCGCGGTACGGGAGAGTAACACTGTTCGAAGAAAAATCAGGTAAAACAGTTTTAAAAAAAAATCGTTTCCTCCGTCGTTTGCGTATGTTTCATCACGCTGGTGAAACCGGGTGAAAAAATATTTTTTTTTTTTTGTACGAGGTAGAAAGTTAAAACTACGCCGCGTGCAAAAACTTTAGTCCCATCACGAATGCACATTAATGGAGTAGGGAGGTCGTAGTTTAATACTTCAGCTATAAAAAAATAATACAATGTCTCAACTTGTCTACGCTAATCCGCTGAAATTTTATTTGCAACGGGTCCCTAGCGATTACTGGTTGTTGCATTTTTTACTAGAAGAAACCCTACCCCTGCAGTAACAGCCCCCGCAGAAAATAAAAAATGCTTTCGGGCGAAAAAATTAATAAAATCTGATTTTATTCGTCGTGATGAAAAATATTGATGGGGTAATAGGTTCGACTTAAAAGACTTCGTGTTCGGATCCTCACCACGGACAACCTCTCGCTGAAGGACGGTTAAACCCTACGAAATTATTCCAAACGGGGAATCACAAGGTTTTTATTGACGAATGAATCTTGGACCTGTACTGCTTCCGTACATCGTGAAAACCCACTCACAGCCTTGATCCGTGTTCCCAATTTCCTTTACTAAGTCACTTCAATAAACATTGTGCTTGAAAAGTATGACTAACAGTTTTATTACGCCACGTTTTAAAAATACTTATTACTGCTGTATCCGCGGTACGGGAGAGTAACACTGTTCGAAGAAAAATTAGGTAAAACAGTTTAAAAAAAAAAAAATCGTTTCCTCCGTCGTTTGCGTATGTCTCATCACGCTGGTGAAACCGGGTGAAAAAAATTTTTTTTTTTTGTACGAGGTAGAATGTTAAAAGTACGTCGCGTGCAAAAACTTTAGTTCCATCACGAATGCACATTAATGGAGTAGGGAGGTCGTAGTTTAATACTTCAGCTATAAAAAAAATAATACAATGTCTCACACACACCTCTCCACTTGTCTACACTAATCCGCTGAAATTTCATTTGCAACGGAGGCTGATACTTCGAATCCGCTATATGTTCCGGAGCTGCAGTGGAATGCATGGCCCCTGCTGAATGCTACGCTATCAGAAGTCCATGTGGCTGTCACGTTCTCCAAGCGCTCAGAATATTACTATACTTATAACTGATCTAAAGTCCGTTTTAATCAATACTTATTTCTTTCAACTCTGCGACTATTGGGCTGGCACATTTTCACTAGAAGGACCGCCTCACAGTGGCAATCCCGCAGAAAAAATTAATAAAAGGAAAAAATCTGATTTTATTCCCCCTGATGAAAAATATTGAAGGTAATAGGGTCGACCTAAAAGGCCCGTGTTCGGATCCTTGCCCCGAATGGTTTTTAACAAAAGTCCTACGAAATTAAAAACTATCCCGTTACACGACGGCGTTGTTTAAAAATACTTATTACGGCTGTATCCTCAGCAAACTCTTTCCTAGGAAGTAACGCTACTCGATGCAGCCCCAGTTACATGCTTTTACCGGGTAAAGACTGTGCGTCAGAATGGTAAAAGTAGAATTCATACGTTTCCGTAAAAAAAAAAAACTTTAGTTCCTGCTTAAAGGAGTATGGTTCGATTCAGGAAGAATAGGATTTGACCTCGTGCATTAGAAAAAAGAACAAATCCGTCCCCGGTGCCCTTTGTTAGGTTGTAGTATTAGTATCCTTATACAAGCTCACTTCAAATTTTCATGTGACATTCTGGGGTTGAATTTCAACCTTTTTATTTTTTCCAACCGCGATAATGCGCAGTTTTCTGCGGAACGCGAGCGACTTCGACGCCAAGGACGACCCGCACTAAACGGTACGACCGTGCACTAGAAAACCGTGAACGGACTTGTGTGAAACGTAATGTACAGAGCTTGACAACAGTAATGTAGACTGGGATCCTCGCTCACTATACTATCATAACCCTCGAGAAATTATCAAATATGAATAGACCTCTGTAAAGTTCCGACCCCACAATCTTCTGAGTTCATTCCCCGGTCGATGCTGTCAGGATCACAAGGGATGTTTTACACATTCAACGACTTTTTCTGACATTCGCTAATCAAAGTGTCTATCTACACATCAGACTTGTCATTACATCGACAAACTACGTGTCCATAGGCTGAGTAAGCATTTAGAATGAAAAATTGAGTCTGCTTCACGACACACATTCGTAAAACGCTCATTAATTATTTTGTGAGAGAAAGCATGCATAAAGTTCAAACACTAATACATCTTCCCTTTCTAAAAAATCTGAAAAACTCACTGGAAAACAACAATATTTCCGTGAAAAATTAGGTCCCTGAATCGAGCCCTAGTTCGCGGCGTTCACTGACTTCAACCACCGATGAAACTTAACGTAAGCTCTCTCGCTGTTAGTTCAAGGTGCTTTCACACGCTCTTTTCAGAGTTCCTGGCCCACCTACTACGTTTCAATAAGCGCATAAGTGTGTGTGTGTGGGTGGCTAGCTACAAACACAAGTTTCGCTACAATATAACACTGAGATGTTTGTTTAGTTATTTTTCTCTATTTCTATACTAGTGGTACAGTGCGAAAGTGGTTAGCACACGTTTTTTATATGTATCCTGTTTGTAAATAACACTGTCTATGGACCATTACTCCTGTACATACCATAAGCATAATACCTCGCGATTCTAAGAGTCCCCCGAATCGGTATTAATCTTATTTTTGTAGTTCAACGGAGTGCTTTGAGCTTGCTCGACCGCTGTCATGGGTTGGACCGGTAGCGGCCCACATATTTAATCCAGAATTAGTACATGCAAACATTTTCTTTTGTAATCGTATCAGGTGTAGAGCAGAACAGGATACTTCAATCATCAGGACAAACAATATTGCAGAAGTGAGAAAGAGAAGCGACAGGAAAGCACACTACCTGCAATCATCACCTCAAAACAACTAAGACAGAGGGCGCCACGTGCAGGGTTGAAAAGCAGTTCATAACAATGGTTTAACCATTCATTTTTTTTTAAGTATTAGGATATTCATGTTACAATTTCTTACAACAGGTTCATAGCTAGTGAAGACACAAGTCAGCAACACTCACACCTCTGTGTAAGCACACGAATATTACATTTCAACAACGTACACTTTTCGTGTGAGTATGTGAATATTACATTTTAGCTGTATGTGCACTAGACGTTCAGTTGCGAAGAATATTTAAAAACATCAGTGCAAACTCACTGAAGCGTGTCTCTTTCTTGTGTCTCTCCATATCTATATACTATTCTTATGAGCATAAAAGATAGAACTTTCGAAGTAAGATGAAGCATGTATCGGTTTAAAAAAAAAAGATTTTGAGCTTTTCACCAACGCCATCTAGGGACAACAATGTTGACTGTCTGATTCAAGCAATCTATGAATATGTAGGAGAATGTTTCTCTGATCTTATGCAAAGTATATTCTTGTGTGGTGTATGGTATTATTCAACGGATGTCTTTCTAAGTGTATGCACATATCCGTGCGATGGACTAAGTTTTTTCTCACATACTTGATTCGTCTCTGTAATTGTATGCTTTCATGTTTGTGAGTGTGTGCGTATGTTTCTGTGTGCGGGCGAGTGTGTGTGTGTGAGTATGTTTCTGTGTGCGGGCGACTGTGTGCGTGAGTATGTTTTCATGTTTGTTTCGCTGAATCTGATATGTGTATACGTCTTCATGTCTCTCTCGGTGTGTCTGTATGTGTGTATATGTTACCGTAGGCAAGAATAAACATATTGTCTTACGGACACTTGCTCGCTACAGAAGAAGCTAACAATTTACAAACCTCGTCAGATCGGTATTATAGCTCTATTAGGAAATCTCATCGAAAAGTCACTAAACAGATAAGTTTACTAAAGATGCACGCTTGTATACAATTTTTCAGATTCTTTTACCTTTCTCGATTCTGTTAAGTAGAACAATGAAATAGCATTGCAGGAAAAAATCTTTTATTCATACACTAAGAAATTACAAGGACGACCCATCAGATATAGAGCAGAAATTAGTAACACTATTACATTTATTTAGTACATATTCAGAGGCTCGCACCAGTTCGTCATACACTTCGTTTAGTAATATAGAAAAGTGTAGCATGTAGGAATCTTCAACTCCTGCCTCTTCCACAAAAAGTTTAGCGATATCGCTTAAATGAATGTTTCTCACTGCTTCGGCGAAACGGGATATGGCCACACACGAATGGCGAAGCTGACTTGAATGATCTACTTCACACCCAATTCGTGTTCGTACGTAGAATCCGAAAAATGTCTTTTCTGACGACTGTATTTAATGTTTTTCTGAAACTTAGCTTTGCTCTCTGATCGTGCAGTTCAGAATTAGACAGTCTTGGAGTAAGGGATGTAGATAATTCGACATCCCTTACTCCAAGACTGTCTAATTCTGAACTGCACGATCAGAGAGCAAAGCTAAGTTTCAGAAAAACATTAAATACACTCGTCAGAAAAGACATTTTTCGGATTCTACGTACGAACACGAATTGGGTGTGAAGTAGATCATTCAAGTCAGCTTCGCCATTCGTGTGTGGCCATATCCCGTTTCGCCGAAGCAGTGAGAAACATTCATTTAAGCGATATCGCTAAACTTTTTGTGGAAGAGGCAGGAGTTGAAGATTCCTACATGCTACACTTTTCTATATTACTAAACGAAGTGTATGACGAACTGGTGCGAGCCTCTGAATATGTACTAAATAAATGTAATAGTGTTACTAATTTCTGCTCTATATCTGATGGGTCGTCCTTGTAATTTCTTAGTGTATGAATAAAAGATTTTTTCCTGCAATGCTATTTCATTGTTCTACTTAACAGAATCGAGAAAGGTAAAAGAATCTGAAAAATTGTATACAAGCGTGCATCTTTAGTAAACTTATCTGTTTAGTGACTTTTCGATGAGATTTCCTAATAGAGCTATAATACCGATCTGACGAGGTTTGTAAATTGTTAGCTTCTTCTGTAGCGAGCAAGTGTCCGTAAGACAATATGTTTATTCTTGCCTACGGTAACATATACACACATACAGACACACCGAGAGAGACATGAAGACGTATACACATATCAGATTCAGCGAAACAAACATGAAAACATACTCACGCACACAGTCGCCCGCACACAGAAACATACTCACACACACACACTCGCCCGCACACAGAAACATACGCACACACTCACAAACATGAAAGCATACAATTACAGAGACGAATCAAGTATGTGAGAAAAAACTTAGTCCATCGCACGGATATGTGCATACACTTAGAAAGACATCCGTTGAATAATACCATACACCACACAAGAATATACTTTGCATAAGATCAGAGAAACATTCTCCTACATATTCATAGATTGCTTGAATCAGACAGTCAACATTGTTGTCCCTAGATGGCGTTGGTGAAAAGCTCAAAATCTTTTTTTTTTTAAACCGATACATGCTTCATCTTACTTCGAAAGTTCTATCTTTTATGCTCATAAGAATAGTATATAGATATGGAGAGACACAAGAAAGAGACACGCTTCAGTGAGTTTGCACTGATGTTTTTAAATATTCTTCGCAACTGAACGTCTAGTGCACATACAGCTAAAATGTAATATTCACATACTCACACGAAAAGTGTACGTTGTTGAAATGTAATATTCGTGTGCTTACACAGAGGTGTGAGTGTTGCTGACTTGTGTCTTCACTAGCTATGAACCTGTTGTAAGAAATTGTAACATGAATATCCTAATACTTAAAAAAAAATGAATGGTTAAACCATTGTTATGAACTGCTTTTCAACCCTGCACGTGGCGCCCTCTGTCTTAGTTGTTTTGAGGTGATGATTGCAGGTAGTGTGCTTTCCTGTCGCTTCTCTTTCTCACTTCTGCAATATTGTTTGTCCTGATGATTGAAGTATCCTGTTCTGCTCTACACCTGATACGATTACAAAAGAAAATGTTTGCATGTACTAATTCTGGATTAAATATGTGGGCCGCTACCGGTCCAACCCATGACAGCGGTCGAGCAAGCTCAAAGCACTCCGTTGAACTACAAAAATAAGATTAATACCGGTTCGGGGGACTCTTAGAATCGCGAGGTATTATGCTTATGGTATGTACAGGAGTAATGGTCCATAGACAGTGTTATTTACAAACAGGATACATATAAAAAACGTGTGCTAACCACTTTCGCACTGTACCACTAGTATAGAAATAGAGAAAAATAACTAAACAAACATCTCAGTGTTATATTGTAGCGAAACTTGTGTTTGTAGCTAGCCACCCACACACACACACACTTATGCGCTTATTGAAACGTAGTAGGTGGGCCAGGAACTCTGAAAAGAGCGTGTGAAAGCACCTTGAACTAACAGCGAGAGAGCTTACGTTAAGTTTCATCGGTGGTTGAAGTCAGTGAACGCCGCGAACTAGGGCTCGATTCAGGGACCTAATTTTTCACGGAAATATTGTTGTTTTCCAGTGAGTTTTTCAGATTTTTTAGAAAGGGAAGATGTATTAGTGTTTGAACTTTATGCATGCTTTCTCTCACAAAATAATTAATGAGCGTTTTACGAATGTGTGTCGTGAAGCAGACTCAATTTTTCATTCTAAATGCTTACTCAGCCTATGGACACGTAGTTTGTCGATGTAATGACAAGTCTGATGTGTAGATAGACACTTTGATTAGCGAATGTCAGAAAAAGTCGTTGAATGTGTAAAACATCCCTTGTGATCCTGACAGCATCGACCGGGGAATGAACTCAGAAGATTGTGGGGTCGGAACTTTACAGAGGTCTATTCATATTTGATAATTTCTCGAGGGTTATGATAGTATAGTGAGCGAGGATCCCAGTCTACATTACTGTTGTCAAGCTCTGTACATTACGTTTCACACAAGTCCGTTCACGGTTTTCTAGTGCACGGTCGTACCGTTTAGTGCGGGTCGTCCTTGGCGTCGAAGTCGCTCGCGTTCCGCAGAAAACTGCGCATTATCGCGGTTGGAAAAAATAAAAAGGTTGAAATTCAACCCCAGAATGTCACATGAAAATTTGAAGTGAGCTTGTATAAGGATACTAATACTACAACCTAACAAAGGGCACCGGGGACGGATTTGTTCTTTTTTCTAATGCACGAGGTCAAATCCTATTCTTCCTGAATCGAACCATACTCCTTTAAGCAGGAACTAAAGTTTTTTTTTTTTACGGAAACGTATGAATTCTACTTTTACCATTCTGACGCACAGTCTTTACCCGGTAAAAGCATGTAACTGGGGCTGCATCGAGTAGCGTTACTTCCTAGGAAAGAGTTTGCTGAGGATACAGCCGTAATAAGTATTTTTAAACAACGCCGTCGTGTAACGGGATAGTTTTTAATTTCGTAGGACTTTTGTTAAAAACCATTCGGGGCAAGGATCCGAACACGGGCCTTTTAGGTCGACCCTATTACCTTCAATATTTTTCATCAGGGGGAATAAAATCAGATTTTTTCCTTTTATTAATTTTTTCTGCGGGATTGCCACTGTGAGGCGGTCCTTCTAGTGAAAATGTGCCAGCCCAATAGTCGCAGAGTTGAAAGAAATAAGTATTGATTAAAACGGACTTTAGATCAGTTATAAGTATAGTAATATTCTGAGCGCTTGGAGAACGTGACAGCCACATGGACTTCTGATAGCGTAGCATTCAGCAGGGGCCATGCATTCCACTGCAGCTCCGGAACATATAGCGGATTCGAAGTATCAGCCTCCGTTGCAAATGAAATTTCAGCGGATTAGTGTAGACAAGTGGAGAGGTGTGTGTGAGACATTGTATTATTTTTTTTATAGCTGAAGTATTAAACTACGACCTCCCTACTCCATTAATGTGCATTCGTGATGGAACTAAAGTTTTTGCACGCGGCGTAGTTTTAACTTTCTACCTCGTACAAAAAAAAAAAATATTTTTTCACCCGGTTTCACCAGCGTGATGAAACATACGCAAACGACGGAGGAAACGATTTTTTTTTAAAACTGTTTTACCTGATTTTTCTTCGAACAGTGTTACTCTCCCGTACCGCGGATACAGCAGTAATAAGTATTTTTAAAACGTGGCGTAATAAAACTGTTAGTCATACTTTTGCAATCACAATGTTTTTTGAAGTGACTTAGTAAAGGAAATTGGGAACACGGATCAAGGCTGTGAGTGGGTTTTCACGATGTACGGAAGCAGTACAGGTCCAAGATTCATTCGTCAATAAAAACCTTGTGATTCCCCGTTTGGAATAATTTCGTAGGGTTTAACCGTCCTTCACCGAGAGGTTGTCCGTGGTGAGGATCCGAACACGAAGTCTTTTAAGTCGAACCTATTACCCCATCAATATTTTTCATCACGACGAATAAAATCAGATTTTATTAATTTTTCGCCCGATAGCATTTTTTTATTTTCTGCGGGGGCTGTTACTGCAGGGGTAGGGTTTCTTCTAGTAAAAAATGCAACAACCAGTAATTGCTAGGGATAAAAGAAATAAGTGTTGGTTTTAAAATGGTTATAAAAATACGTATATGAAAAGACTGTCGGTGTAAGATCTAAATTTTAAAAGTGGGAGAGGGAGCCTACCCGCAATAACTATGCTATAAGAGTTGTTAATCCTAACACACTGTGTAAAATTATACTGAAGGTTAAACATCCCCAGTGCTCAGTCTTCTGATACGTGTCACTCGCTGGTCACTCCACGTTGCTTTCCCCTTGTTGTGACGTCACCTACCCTCAGAGAACAACATCGTATGAGTCATCACACTGCTGAGCGCTGGACACTCAACCTCCCAGGGCGATTGTGTCACGAGATGTTTCGTTGCTACCTGACCGGTAAACGGA
The DNA here is from genome assembly GCA_038380435.1 of Ryuthela nishihirai. NCBI lineage: Eukaryota > Metazoa > Arthropoda > Arachnida > Araneae > Heptathelidae > Ryuthela > Ryuthela nishihirai. The sequence continues at coordinate 50,727,679 of JAWZYU010000001.1, read as the reverse complement.
CACGTGTGGGCATGACTCCACGTACGACTTCAGGAATGCCTTTTCCATTGCAGGTTGGTTCTTGTTAGGAGTTCACAGGGTGAAGCTGTGGGTAACGCGTTCGACTCTCGTTGCCGAGGAGAAGTTTTTTTTTTTTTTTCGATAAAACGCCTCTACAGACTATTTCAACCATACGGTGGTTTTTTAATAAAGGTAAGGGAATTTTGATGAGTGTTTAATTACTAGGGAGTTTAATAGCAGGGAATTTTAATTATAAAGGAATCGTTTAGTCGTCCTGGCTAAATGAATAGCAAAGGATTTTAATTACTAAGGAATAAATACAACTCTGTGAGTTGATTTACAATTTGAGATCTGCATTCAAAAGAGTTCAGTGCTAGTGTTGGCTTTGATGTAAGAAATACATAGAAAAAGCTAGGTTAATATCTGAAATGTGTGACCCGCATCTAAGCCACCGCAAGTACACGGCGTATTCCCCTGCGTCCTGGAATCCACAGAGCAAGGGACGATTTTTTTTTTTTCCGGTGAAACACATCTACAGAAAAACTGATTTTATTTCGACCGTGGAGTGATTTTAATAAAGGTGAGGAATATTTTGACGAGTGTTTAATTACTAGGGAGTTGATTAACGGAGTTTGAAAATTTTTCCACTGCAGACGTGTGTTCTAAAAGCAGATTTAACATGTCATCCCTACGAATAATTTAAACCATTATTAATTTCACCCTATGGTATTTTCTATGGAAACAGTAAGAGTAAAATGAGTTTCAACTGTAGGATGATTTTTAATAGAGGTAAGGGAATTTTGATGAGTGTTTAATTACTAAGGAATTTTGTATCATCCTTTTCTGTACAATTATTCTAAGACCAGTCAATCGTTCCATGCAATTATTCTGAGACTTGCATCAGCCGAGTGAAGGAGTGGGGCCTTAAAATGGTCAACCAGAGGGTTTTTCATAAGGGGGAGGGCTTAAAATATAGGTAGGTCGACCGTGGGGGCCCAAAACGAGAAATTAGACTTAAAATAAAGGGGTTTTTGGGAAAATAGTACTTCTCACTGTCAACAGATGGCGCCAGGAGGGTTTTTAATAAGGGGGAGGGCTTAAAATATAGGTAGAGCGATCGGGGGGTCCGAAAACGAGAAATTAGAGTGAAAATAAAGGGTTTTTTGGGAAAATAGTACTTCTCACTGTCAACAGATGGCGCCACTGAGGGGGGGGGGGAGGGGGGTGAAAGGGGGAGGAATTATTAATAAAGGTCGGTTACGTAATGATTATGTAATGATTACGTCATGTTGCGTCATAGGGGGAGTGGTCGACGACGTCATAAGGGGCGTGGTCGGTGACGTCATAGGGGGGAAAGCACTAGTGGGGGATCCGTATAATGGCATGATACTACTGAAGTGATTTGTCGTCTCACACCTAGGAAGAGCAGAAACGCAACTTTTTTAATAGATAAATGAAAATTTAATTTTAGATTGGATGCCTAATGTCTGCATTGAATTGTTCGACTCATCCATTAACTCAATTATCCGTCGTTAGAGAGTGCAAATGTCTTAAAATGGCGAACTTCATTCTCTTTCAAAATGAGCATTCCTTATTCTCTAGAAGCGATATATTGTTCTTCTAGTTATAAAATTATTTCATCAGCTCCATGATTTGTGGATATGAAGTACGGTGTTTTTAAAATAGCTGACAGCACAAAATCGCACAATAATTTATCGGAGTTGTACGTTAATCTCATCTCAAATATTGTCCATTGTACCTACTATTTTGTGATGTTTATTAGGGGTGTTAATGTGTTTTTACTTGGCCATTTAATACTTTTACTGTTATGAACTTGGGTCCATGCGCAATGGTAAAACAAGGGAAACGCTTAAGCACGTTAGTTAATTATTAAATATAATTTTTAATACTCAGTTCAGATTTAAAATAATTTTTTTTTTTTCCAGGTTTTTTGTGTTTAACGGATCAGAAGAATCTCTTCAGCAGCTGATGAGAGTAATAAAAGGCCAGGAGTCAAAATCTCAGCCATATCTAGTAAGTACAAAGAAATATTTGAATTATTTTAAATGTTCATTTATGCAATTGCATCTATAATTTTAAAACCATAATTAATGGGGTTTATTAAACTAATTTCTCTTCAAATGAAGAGTTTTATTCTAAAGGCTTTTATAAATGTCTAGAGGTACATTAAACTAGTTTTTATCAAAGAAAACTGATTTCTTATGATTATGTTTTAAACTTAAGTTTTGGGAAAAAACTTCACAAATCATGAATTTATATTTTAAACAAAGGATTTACTTCGATTTAACTTAGCGAAAGTGTATCAACGCTTATAGTCGCGATAGTTACCTCAATGTATTTTTTAAAGCATCAAACCTTTCAATTTCTTCTTCATGCACGATGTTCTTGATATAATATTAAAGAAAAAGTCCAGTGGAGTAAGCCAGAAACCGGAGACTTTTCCAAACCAGCAGTTAAGGTAATCTCTTGTTGGGAAAATCATTCACAATATACTAACGTGTGGAGGTGCTCCATCTTTCTGTAAAATAACATCATCTAGTTGTTGTGGCACTCCGTATCGTTCTAATTTTTCGATGTATGTGATGCATATAATAGTAAACTCTGCCAAAAAATATAAAAGGAAATTGCCGGTAACAGCTACCCTCATCAGTTCACAACACACGTTCAATTTAAGTGAATCTTTCTCATGTTCAAGAAGTTCATGAGGCGGTTGTGAATTACAGATGAGGTAATTATGGGCATTTACTTTGCCACTGATATGAAATGTAGCCTCATCAGCAAAGTAGATCGATCGGAAAAATTTGTCATTATCATCAGATTGTTGGAGCACATCTTCAACGAAACCTCTCCTAGCAATGATTGTAAGGTTTGTTTTTGATGAAGAGCTGCAACCTCTACGCACTTAATCTTAAACATTCACGAGAGACATCATTAGTAGATGATTTTGGTATGTTAAATCGCTTTCTTATGTTATGGTAAAGATGCTTAAGATCCTCAAAAATTGAATTCCACCAATCCGTTCTTCTGATGTTCTCAGCCTTCCAGGAGATTTAAGCGAGAACGCGCTACTAGTTTCGTTTAAATTCTGGTCCCATTTCGTTTTCAGTTTGCAAGTAGTAACTGTGACACACGATGAAATTACGCTGAACTCGAGTAAGAGATTTCGATTCGGCTAACCAAAACACGCGTATAAACTTCTGTTGCGCAATCATCATGATAACTATGCTGATTTTTATGTACATCTCCCTATTCGCAGATTTTCATATTGCGCTACTCAAGTTTGCAAATTTAAAAGAAAAAACATTGTCATAGCCTCAAAAATCTTTACTATTTCCACTTTCTTTTCATGTATCATTTATTTTAATAGAGTAATTGTAACGAGAGCGAGGAATATTTTACTATCCACCTTTTATGACACCTTATGTATTGGCGAACTACAAATGGTTCTCTTTTCCTTTTTATTCTATTTTTCTGACGAAATATGGATGTGAAAAAAACAGCGCTATTGATCTTCGTGCTTGTGAAATTTATAAAATTGCAGAAAAAAATATTATTTGACAGAATAATATCCATTCTGTCTCCAAAAGAATGGAGTCCGCCACAGCCAGTGATCACGTTTCCGGTGGAAGGAACTACATTGGTAATGAATGAATTAAGTTCTGAAATAAAGAAAATTGTAATCAGTGGTTAACGAGACGTTTTGTACAACATGAGAGTTCCTAGAAGATGGAGAGCCCTTTTCCGACAGCAGAACTGCTGAAATTCCCGTTACTGACAAAAGAAAAGAAATCAATTTCCTTTCGCGGAAGAAACGCAGAAGACAGAGACTAGTGGATTAGTAGAACATCGAAGGTTATTTAAAAAATGTATTTGCTCGTAAAACGAGTTTAGCACTTAGATTAAAAGACATGATGCAAACCCAAATCTACCAGCATTAATTGTATCTTTTGTGTTTTTGTCAGTAATTATTAAGGTTTCTTAATATAAGCCTAAAACGTATCTTATATGTACTTATAGATTTTTTTAATTAAATATGTTATTATATTATACACTAAAAATAAAAAATATTAAATATACACAAAATATTATATAATTATATTATACTAGCATAATTTACACCAAATAATTTAAAGCAAATTATTTTAGTCGTTGTTTTTCGTCATCCTAGTCTTTGTTGAAGACTTTATCGCCTATAACTAGCAACTTGTAATAATGACCTATTACACAACTTATGTTTGTGATTCTCTTTAGTCTACTGTAATTGATAAAGATAAAAACAACATTTAAAGTGCTCCAAAAATTATAAAATTACCAGCAAAGAAATCCATATGTTAAAAAATAAAAAGTGATTAGTGAAATCAATAACATGAAAATAATTGTTATTGATAAGTTGCACCGAATTGTACGCAATGTTTCTAATTTATACTTACAATTCCTAATTGTTTAGAAGATGTTGAAAAGATGCAAGTTTAGTTTCGTTCAGTAAAATGCACAGAATATGACGGTTAAGTCTAAAGTGAGACTCACAAGTAAAAGCAATCTCACAAAACTGCGCCATCCTTTGCAGTTTTTGCAGGATCCAGTAAGTTATCTAAATGCAATAGTTCGAGCTCATAAACCAACCTATGTCACCTAAAGAGAACTCTCAAACGTATTAAAGTCAATCGTAAAAATGGTATCTTTTTTCAGTAGTTTAAAATTGGTATGATATTAATTTACCCATTTTTTTTATTATGTTTGCTTTTAAGGGTAAACTGAGTGCAGAAATCAAGTTCTCGGCGACAAAGACTGATGAGCAGAAATTTAGTTCTCCAGTTGTAAACACAAGCTTGGATGTGATGGAAGACTCCTCTGAAGGACAGATAGAAATTTTCTGCGAAAATGATGAAGATGTACATTTAAAAACTCTCTAGCTTTTAAACACAATGCATAATGAATGACGATTACTTATTAGAAATTTTAAATAACATAAATATGTATTGTTAGAGAAATACAAATCATGCTCAACTAACTCATAAATTATGTACATATATAGATATTTAAATTTAGTGCTAAATGATGAGCATTTAAGATGAAAAAGGTTTGACAGCATTTTTTGTTGCTAAACATCGTTGCCGATGTTTTGTGTCTCTCAAAATTATTGTTTTTATCTACCAAAATTGCATAATGTCTTTACATTGCATCTAACATTAGAATGATGGGGTGTGTGTAAAATTCATTCATTTTTTAAAATCATGCTTTTTGTACGTAATCGAAACTGAAAAATCACGTATTTTAAAAATTGCTTATTTTAAATAATTTACTTCGAAATTTGTGAAAAGTGAACTGAACGATTGGTAAATTATACGTAAATTATGTAACAAATAAATCATTAGAGTTCTATTTTTTTAACTAGGATTTTTTCTTGTTTTGTGGAAGGTCTGTTTATACAGTTCAAAGCCCAAAGGGTATAATCTAAAAAGGTAATGATACTGAGTTTCCATGCTTAGCATCATTATGTGATAATGTATGGTATAATTATATGTATATCATTATACGTGGTATTATATGGTAACCACATAAATATATTTATAATATTCTGGTGATTCATAAGTCTGCATTTTTCGTCATGCAAAATATGTACAGTGATACATTACCATTTGTTGCAATTTTATACCTCTGAACGTAGTAGTAAGGCAAAGTATAAAGTCCACTGCCTCAGTCCATAACTATTAAACCTATCGTAGTCTTGATTTCCATCGTTAGAAACATTGCACAATGAATAATTATTGAATTTACGTCATTACTGGAAAAACCGAGGCCGACGAGAAAGACAGGCCACGACACTGGAATATCACGTGATCAACTTAGTCTGAGGTTACAGTCCGATTGTCATAGAAACGAAGTGCTTATTCTTCAGTCGCTTGCTTCGGTCATCGTGTAAATAACGTTCAAACTACATTTGGATTACCCCAAAAAGGTGAGCATTTCTCCTTATTATTATTATTATTTGTAGCATGAAATATTTCCTGTATTAGTGGTTTGATAAAAGTAATTATTTAGTGCTTGAAAAGTGTTTTGAGTACATTGCTCTCTTAGGCCTAGTTTTAACGTGTTGAAAGATGGCGTGATCTAAAACAAAATTATGTGCCAAGAATGTTGGCAAAATTTAGTATCTGAAAATTACTTTTGCAGTATATTATGTTCTTTCAGAAGCTATGACGTGTTATGTGAGTGCAAAATTAATGAATTTTAGGATATCTTTCATGTTCTAAATTATGTATGAGTCTTTCAGGAAGAGATACATAATTTTCACTAAAATCAATTTACTAGATAAATGTTTTATAATAAACTGATATTACATGATCTAATATATTTCTTGTCACATCTTCATAGGGCATCTTTTATGAGTTGAAAAGAAACAAAAAAAGTGTAGTGAAATATTTACTTAATATATTCCAAAGCTGTGATATACACTAGTATATTGTTAAAATCAATATGCAAAAAATCGTAATTTTTTGAGTTTTGTAATTTTCTGTATCATATTCTAAAATATTACTGCTAAATACAGTACAAGTTTTATTCAAATCTGTATATTCCGCACTGTATTTGCATTATGTTGCCTCAGGGACATTTTGCCCATGTTTGCACTGAAAATAATTTGTTGTAAACTACCTCAAATCTAGGTTTTTAGAAATATCAGGTTCAGTATTTAAATAGTTATGAAGGTATAAATATTTAACATAGCTCGTTCAAAATTGATGGAAATTAGTATGTGAACTACTAAAATGTATTCATACTTTTCACAGTATTTATCACTAAATTTTAATGTACAGGTTATTGCTTCCATTTCAACCTGTTTACGCGACAGCAGTTATATAAAGTGGAATAGCTGTTATTAAATATTCCATAATTAAATACCAAACGTGCAACGTATCTACTGTCACAATTTTCCTTAATAATTTTAAGAAGTTATTGCACTGTAAAATCTCGATTACTGCTTGCATACCATGGAAAGTTATCTAATAAGTGACCTCTGAAAGTATATATTTTTTAAATTATATTTGGGTCGTGCGATTTCTTTTCCAAAAGATTAAAGAAATGTAATCGGTAAGTAAATATTAAGGATACCGCAACTGGTAAGTAAATGAAAACCAGTGGTGTATTCTGAATCAATGCCTTGCAGTTGTTAAATGTTTAAAAAAACAAAAGAATTTAAAAATATATATATTTGTATATACATTTCCCAAACCACCCATTTAAACACACCTTTGGTTTTTCTGATTTTGCTCTTTATTCTAAACACTATAATATTATGCCTTTAATTTTTTTAAGGAAACGGCTGATTTTTTAAGAATTATCACAAATTAGGTTAAATGGGGAATGAAGAAAGAAAAACAAAATTAGGTTTCTTGAAAAAATTACAGCGAAATAAAATTGCAAAAACGAGATACAAGGTTCTGTGCGAACGAATCGAGTGACGTTTGCAGCTACCGGACTAAGTTGATCACGTGACGGCTGAGGATCGCCTCAGTGTCATGGCCTGTCTTTCTCGTCGGCCTCGTGGAAAAACAGATTGAAAGCTGTCGATTACATGTACAAATGTAGATCTGATATTCACAAAGCATGGTTTCTTGAATACTTATAAGGAGGAATGAACATTTTCAATTGCCCCGTTATTCAGATTTTTAAATTTTGTCTCTAAATAATGACCTTGTTTATTTATACATAATCTAAGCGTTTCTTTCCCCCACCTATGTAATTAACTGATAATATTCACTATATTAGCAAACGTATTGAGCTATTTTATATGCGAATGCTTTTATAAGCTGTTCTTAACCACTAGCCCTCCATGTTCTACCACTGCTGTAGCCCGTGTATCTGACTACTAAGACAGTAGGAAGGTCCTTTTATTAAGTCTTTATATGCTGTATGAGAAACCAAGACAAGCTAATAAAGCTCTTAGTTTACCTATGTCCTTTTTGTAGGCGAGTTCTTCCTTTAAATATATACAGGGTGTCCCTGAATTCATAGTCCAAACGTGAGGGGATGGTAGTACACACCGAACCCACTAATATTCGCCATAGAACATGCGGCCGCAAACACAGTCAGGAGTCGGAAATGAAGGACAGACACATAGGTTTCCAGAGTGACATTTATTGGAGATCATTACAACAAATGCTCAAACGTCTGCCCACCAACGTTGATACAGGCGGCACAACGGCGGAGGAGTGATTGGCGTACCTGCTTGTAAACACCAGGCTTGTCGCGCACATCGGCAACTGCGACGGACAGTCGGGCTACCAGATCCTTCGCGGACTGCACTGGCGTCTCGTACAAGACACTCTTCAAATGTCCCCACAGAAAGAAACCGATACAAGAAAGATCGGGCGATCTGGGGGGCCACAGGATGGAACCACCGTGCCCAATCCATCGGTTCCCAAATATGGTATGAAGATGCTGACGCACGTCCATGCTGAAGTGGGTGTCCTCGTCTGTGCCCCCTACCGCTACCGGCACAGGGCTGCGTTTGCAACCGCATATTCTATGACGAATATTGGTGGGTTTGGTGTGTACTACCATCCCTTTACGTTTGGGCCACGAATTCAGGGACACCCTGTGTATAAAATCCATGTTATGTGAATGGAAATAGCATTCAAAATTCGCTAACGTTGAATATAAGCTTTATATAGAAAATTGGCACTTGAGAAAAATGAAGATCTCATTCATATCTCTCATTTTGTTTGCGCATTACAGTCTTTAACTGCTGATATGACATAAAACCCAAAACAACCAAAGCGAATTAAATCTCTGTAAATATCCATCTTTCATATTTTAGTTTAATTATTGGAGCAGAAACATAAAACAGCAGCGTTTGCTGTTATAACAATTTAATTCAAAGTTTAATCAAAATATATGTAATAAACTTATTTGTCCATGGCAATGTTTCTTAAATGCTATTTTAATGTTTGAGAATTTTGAATATAGCTTTCCATTCACCTAACATAGAAGTATCTCATACTTTTGGTAATGCAATCATGGTCACCAACAAGGAGGCAAGAGGGACAGTTGACTCCTTCCCTGAAAAAGGTGATCAAAAACTTTATGTTAAATAATATCAGGAATACCAAAATATTTTTCTCTGACGTTTTTCATTTATTTGAATTTATTATTATGAAAATAAAATCTGGGAGATCGTCAATAACGCTTTCTTTTTTGTTTCGTCTTCAGGTATCTTTAGTTATATTAGGTATTCATGATTCCTTATTTCCAACTCCACTCATTAATGAACTGCTTGAAGCAAATATTTCTATCTTAAAACATTTCTTTGACACCTTCCCTCTTCTCTTCCCCTCTGGAAAAATTTTCTGCTGTCACCCATAATATAGTACAGTCCCGGATCTAGAAATGAAATCGAAGAAAGGTGGGAATAAAACAATCGAGATGAAAAAATGTAAAAAGGGGGGGGGGGAGTGGCAAGAGACTGAATTTACAATGCCTTATAACATTTTCCCCTCCATTTTACAGGTCTTTAAAAAATTATTGAAATATGCATGGAATATAAATAAGTGTAATAACATTGGTCAAATAGAATGCTTTTAACTAATTTTGGGGTGCTGAATTTAAATATGGTTGTGGAAAATCTGCAGCACGTACAGGTTTTTTTAAATTACGGATTGATGTATTTCAAATTTCAATGAATACGCGTATCTGGGAAATGGAAATAAATATGACTGTTTTATTAATTGCAACTTAAAACTTATTAATTAATTATATGATTACAGTGAAAAAAATTGTGTGTTTAACATAATTGTAGAAACATAGTTATAGACCATTGAATATAAAGTAACAAATAAAATAATATTGAAACGCAAAATAAGAAAACACGGGTAAGGATCTTTTATACTTACAAGAATTTCATTTTTGTATTTTATGTGCTGAGTTATCTTCCTTCTGCAAGAAACCAGCAGTAGTCACCCATCACTGCTGGGTCCCACCTGACTTGGTATCTCTCCTCCATTATGTTCAGATATCCTGGTGAAATCTTTCCCCTTGCTCATCACTGACAGGTCCTAAGTTCTTGGAAAAGAGTCGAGATGCGAGTGCAAGAAATGGATCTTCAAAGACATTCGGCAGTCAAATTTTCATAGTTTTTCGGAAGAACTTGACTGAGCTGATGATTGTTTTCCTCTTTGTGATTCCCCAGAAAACCCTGGACCAAAGACGTGAAGGATTTCCATGCAGCATGCTCCTTCATATTCAGTTTTTCTTCGAAGGCAATATCATTCAGCAGCTTCCTGATCTGAGGACCAACAAAGATCTTTTCTTTGAGTTTGGCATCACTTAGTTTTGGAAATTTTCCCTTTACTAATCTTTACTAATCCCTTTACTAATTTTGTCCATAGCCTTTACAAAGTTTCTCATAAGCCCCCAGTTTGATGTATAGTGGTGAGAACAGAACATCAGAATGGTCAAATAGAGGCTTATACCTCACATTACACTTTCCAGGAATAAAAACATTTCTTTTGGACCAGTCTTTTGTTTTGTTGTGTTCCTTTCTGGCACCTTTTTGCCAATCACTTCCACAAACACAGAAAACAGCAAAATTTTGTGAAGCCTCCTTGAAGCCGGAGCAAGAGAGACATTTGTCCACTTAAACTGGTCATGTTTTATAGCAGTGAGTATTTTTTCCGTGTTTTCATAAGTTTCCTTCATTCCCACAGCGTGTGTCACTGTAATGGAAGGTTTTTTATTTTCTTTATGCACAAGGACAGCTTTTAAGCTGAATTTCGACGAATCTATAAATAGACGTCATTCCTTAGAGTCGAGAGTTGTTTCGATTTCTTCTGTGCAGAAACAAAAACCATCTTGCATCTCGTAATAAGCAGATAGAGCCAGATTTCTCTTTCTGAACGGAGAAACTCTTGTACTCTTGACCAGAAGATTCCACTCTTGAAGTCTTGAACCTAAAACCTCAGCTTGTTGTTTGGAAAGTCCTAGGTCTTGAACAAGATCATTTAGTTCATTTTGCTGATTCAGATGAGGCTCGTCTAATTTTTTAGGGGTGTATGTAGGATCAGGCAGGGGCGTAGCGAAGGACTATGGTTGGAGGGGGAGAAGTCCAAAATTTACCAACTCGAGCAAACTTGCTTAGATTTTCGCTCCGTGAAGGGGGGGGGGGGAGGTAAGACAATATTCACGTCTCTCTCTTACATTTTTGCCATTTGATTTTCAATTTTGCCAACTACTCGTAATTTACCATTTGACTTCTCATTTTGCCAACTAGCCATAATTTCTCAGAAATATTTCCAACATTTACATCTCGCCTGAATTGGTGCAAATCAGTATTAATTTTTGCCTTGAGTTCGTCAAATCTCCTTAATTTCTCGAAACTAATCCCTATCTTTACATCTCTCCTAAATTTGCCAAATCACTTCAAACTTTCAAACTCCCCCATTTTTTTTTTTGGAAAATTAAGGGGATTTGTCAAAATTGAGGCAACTTGGCAAATCTAGGGCAGTTTGGAAAATGGAGAGACGGCAAAATTTAGAGCAGTTGACAAAATTCGAAGCCACTTAATAAAAAAAAGTGAGTTTTCAAAATCTTAGGGAGTTGGCAAAATTCGGAGTGACAGTAAAATCTTGGGGAGTTGGCAAAATCAGGATAACTTGGCAAAATCTTGGGGAGTTGGCAAAATTCGGAGTGACTAGGTAAAATCCTGGGTACTTGGCAAAATTCGGAGTGACTTGACAAAATTTTGGGTAGTTGGCAAAATTCGGAGTGACTTGACAAAATCTTGGGCAGTTGGCAAAATTCGGAGTGACTTGACAAAATTTTGGGGAGTTGGCAAAATTCGGAATGTCTTGGCAAAATCGTAGGGAGTTGGCAAAATTCAGGTGAGATGTAAAAATTGCAATCTTTTTTCTGTAAAATTGTGGCGTGTTGGCAAATTCGTGGCAGCTTCGCAATATCTAGGAGAGTTGTTAAAATTCAGAGTGGCTTTACAAAAATCAGGTGTGATGTAAAATTTGGGTTTTTTTTCTGTAAAATTGTGGCGAGATGGCAAAATCTACAGCAGTTGGCAAAATTCGAATCCACGTGTTAAAATACGGGCGATTTGTGAAAATTGGGATTGTTTTTGTGAAATTAAGGAGAGTTGATAAAATCGAGAAAACTTTGCAAAATCTAGGAAAGTTGTCAAAACTGGAAACCACTTGGTAAAGTACAGGTGAGTTGTAAAAATTGGGATCGGTTTTGTGAAATTAAGCAGAGTTGGAAAAACCAAGAACTCTTGGCAAAATCTAGGGGACTTGGCAAAATTCGAAACCACTTGGTAAAATACAGGGGAGTTGTGAAAAATGTGCTTTTCTTGTGCAGTTAAGGAGAGTTGATAAAATTCGAAGTGGCTTGGCAAATTCAGGGAAGATGTAAAAAGTGCGATTTTTCTGTAAAATTACGGCGAATTGGCAAAATCTAGAGTAGTTGGCAAAATTCGAATGCACTTGGTAAAATATAGGCGAGCTGTGAATATTGAGATTTGTTTTGTGAAATAAAGGAGTGTTGGATAAATTGAGGAAACTTAACAGAATGTAAAACAGTTGACAAAATTCGATCCACTTGGAAACGGGCGAGTTGCGATAATTGGGATTTGGTTTGTTAAATTCAGGATAGTTGACTAAAATCACTTCAAACTTTCAAACTCCCCAAGATTTTACCAAGTGGATTCGAATTTTGCCAACTGCCCTAGATTTTGCCATCTCGCCACAATTTTACAGAAAAAAATCCCAATTTTACATCACACATGATTTTTGTAAAGCCACTCTGAATTTTGCCAACTCCCCCAAGATTTTCCAACTCTCCTAGATATTGTGAAGCTGCCACGATTTTGCCAACACGCCATAATTTTACAGAAAAAAGATTGCAATTTTTACATCTCATCTGAATTTTTCCAACTCCCTACGATTTTGACAAGTCACTCCGAATTTTGTCAACTGTCCCTAGATTTTGCCAACTCCCTAAGTTTTGCCAACTCTCTAGATTTTGCCAACTCGCCATAATTTTGCAGAAAAAAATATATATTTTCACATCTCAACGGAATTTTGCCAACTCCCTACGATTTTGCCAAGTCACTCTGAATTTTGCCAACTGTCCCTAGATTTTGTCAACTCCCTAATTTTGTCAACTCGCCATAATTTTACAGAAAAAATCCTGATTTTTACATCTCACCTGAATTTTGCCAAGTCACTCCGAATTTTGCCAACTCCCCAAGATTTTACCAAGTCACTAAGAATTTTGCCAACTCCCCAAGATTTTGCCAAGTTGTCCTGATGTTGCCAACTCCCCAAGATTTTACCAAGTCACTCCGAATTTTGCCAACTCATGTTTTTATTAAGTGGCTTCGAATTTTGCCAACTGCTCTAAATCTTGCCGTCTCTCCATTTTCCAAACTGCCTTAGATTTGCCAAGTTGCCTCGATTTTGACAACTCCCCTTAATTTTCCAAAAAAAAATTACAAATTTTCACAACTCACCTAAATTTTACGAAGTCGGTTCCAATTTTGCCAACTCCGAGTTATTTTTTTTTGGGGGGGGGCAATCCTTCCCCATGGCTACGCCCCTGGGATCAGGATATGTATGTGCCTCAAAGTCTTCGTCTGATGAATGTGGATTTATCACCTCGCAGTTGGTTGGAGGTGTTAGTATGGAAAGATCTTCTCCATCACGAACTGTCCTTATGGCTAAAAGCACATTTGGATGTTGTATTTTCTTTTTGGAAAAGCCAGACACTGTAGTTGAACAAAAATAGCAATCATGCAAGTGACTAGTTTGCTCACGCCAAACCATTGGAACTGCAAAGGGCATGGCTTTTTATCTTACTTTTCAATCATTCTCTCAGGCCAACAAAGTGCGAAATGCAGCACACATGTGGAGCGCATGTTTTGTCCTGATATCCAAAATGACATCCAAAATACAAGTTATAGGCTTTCTTCACAATCTTTGTCAAAGAAGACCCTGGGATTTTAAAATATAATTTCCACACACATAACTAAACTTTTCTGGCAGATTATCGCGGCGCGACCTTTATGCCATTTAAACTCCAAAATTCACTCTTCAACGTACAGCACGTGTTTCTCCTACAATGATAACAACAAGAATGGCGATCTGAGGTTAGGTTACTGCTACATGTTTTCTCCCATTTGGCAATCACTGTTGCCAGCTAACGAAAAAAATCTAGTATCCTCCCAGTTCCCGAGTTGTCGACCTCGGGAACTGGGAGGATACTAGATACTAGTATAGGAAGATAATAGGAGTCAAAATGACCAGTAACTTTAAAACGTGACGTGCTAACCATTTTTTAAGGCCAGATCTAAAATCAGTACCTGAAAAATAGCTAAAGGCAACTACAATTGTTCATGCTATAAAAACTTTGTAAACCAGTGTAATTTGTTGCTTCTATTATCCCCAATAGCATTCTGAAGAGGGGGGAGGGAGCATGGCTTTCTTGCCTCCTCCTTCCCGCTAGATTCGGCCCTGATAGTGTATATAAATAAATGGATACGGTATTCTCATAATTGTTAACAAAACAAACACTGAATATCATAAATCTGTTAATAAATTTTTACTACTTTCTGTTGCTTTATTTACACATCCAAAATTTAATTTTCAACATCACTATATCAACGTAATTTTACTACCTATTAATCAATAATTTCATCCTCGTACCTATTTCGTTATATTAAGATAATCTCATTCTAGTGAGTAAGGTTTTTGAAGGCATTTAAATTTGCTGTGGAAAAGTTTTCCCCTTTGCTCAAGGGAAAAAAAACACAAATGTGTTTTTGTTCGCTAAAAACCAAACATATTTTCAGTGGTCTTTGCATTTCCACACCGCAGTAGCAAACAGCACTTTCTGAAAATTAAATGGAACAGTTTTTATCTCCAATACAATTTCAGGAAAATTTACTCTCCAAAGGAAGTAACAAGAAATTCAAAATGGTGTTGCAGGCTGTTGTTGACAATGAGGCTGAGGATGTTTTATATTTGTTATGCTTCATATTATGGTAGTAATAACATGTTGAAAGAAAGAAAAGTCAAATTCCCTCCTAGTAAAAGTCGTGGATACACAACGAGCGATAGGACGTAAATTAGATATTTTGAAAGACTAGTAAAACGAACTTTTAAAATTTCTTCCCAAGACAAGAATTATTGCCTCAAAAGTTCAACAGAATAAAAATTACTTTATTTTGGTTTCACTTTAGAAATAAAATTTGAAAAGTTGTTTATTTATGTTAAGCAGTTTCTGAGCTCTTATAATTCCAACAATTTGTACAAGTTACCAACATTCTGGTTGTAACTCATACTTATAATACTGACAGATATTGCGGTTTCTGCTTACAGTATTTCGATGCTGCAAAATTATCTTTCGAATTTTCAGTGCGAAAGTAAGACTTACAAACCATTATAATTCAGAAGAGAACCTATAATTGTGACTCAGAAACTGAAGTAATGGCCTTATCAGTTCTCAACGTCACAGTAGAACGACATGGTAATGAGTTTGTGCTATTCATGCAATTCTATACTCTGAATATCCCTTTGCCTAGTTGACGGCTACTTCGATTACCATGCTGAGGCATTCCCCATCTTTCATGCTTGCGCTCTAATAGCAGTATCTATGCATTTACTTTCTACTTTGATGATTTGGAAGCTGATACTTCATGTGCTAATGGTAAGAACATATATGCAGGTGTGTTGCAGTTTACAATTATAACTCAAAGTAATCTTAATTAAAATTATGATTCCAGAATTTTTCTTACTTTGTAACTGAGATACTGAGTTTTTGTTTTCCAGCAAATCTCATGATTTTAGACTTCGTGTAAAATAGGTGAAATGTTCCTAGGTTTTAAGAACTGTAAACTGGGCCACTCCAAATTTTGTAAAATTGAATTCTGTCGACTCATGTTATCGAAAAGCCATGTTATCGAAACACCGAAGCTTGCATTATTTAATCGCTATTAGCTCGGGAGTTGACACTTGTTCTTGGGAGGTATCTCATATATAGTGATAGCTGTAATATTTCCATGAGGACATCCGCCATATGAACACCCGCTGTCGGATACAATATATTAACCGTTGCTATTGACCAAAGTGCTCTTGTAAGCTTCGAAAAGTATGCCAATGAAAGCGAGAGCCAGTTCGAAAAATGTTAAAACTGTTTGCTCTCTTTTTTAACAGATTTGGAACTTTCTTAATTCTATAAACAATTGACCTCAAAATTTTCCTACTGCCCCGTGGACATCCCGTGTTGAGCTAAAAACGGAGTCACTGACTTTGCTAAAACTTTAGTTCGAGTTTCAAACTGCTTTTATTTTTACACAACCCGTTGAAATTCAAAGGGAAAGTCGATAGTAACAAATGCTATTGGTCCCATGACCTTGCCTAAGTTTCCTATTAGTTTATTTCAAATGATTGAAAAAACTACTCAGGTGGTTTAGCGCACAACATTTCGAAAAACGAAAAATGCATGGATAAAATCTTGATCACATCGCACTGATGTTCCTAGGCGAGCTCTCACTGTGACTACGTTGAGATTATCTCCACTAACCCCGAATTTACCCCTCGGTAAGAAAAGGGACACAGACTTCTAAGAACAAGCTGAATGACCTTGACGGAAGGCTTTATTTGATCCCTTAACAGCTGTCCAATGGATCACGTACCTAGCTTTGAGCTCCTTAGGTCCTTCTGATCTGGATATTTTGCTCATTGTATACTAAAAGTGTCGTTCAGTGATAAAACAACTGAACCCAACTATCTATGACTTGTCTCGAGAAGCGACCTCTCTATAAAACGTGTATGACATTTTTTATGAAAAAGAATATCAATAGTTATATATTTCATTTGTTTTTGGCATCAAATTTTAATGATTAATCAGTAAAAAATGTTAAGCAATATAATAACTAGATATTACGATAACTAATGTTTGCATTTAATGTACGGGTTGTTTTGCCTCTGAGCTGCAGTTTTGTGTACGCAATAGGCTAAATGACCAGGTCACAAAGACCTCAAGGGCTCGGAGAAAGTTGGAGAATGGGGACTCACTGTACCACTCTTAGGAGACGTGGAAGCCTTTCTCCAAGGCCATCCATCGTATTCTTTAACGTATACAGGTTATGGTCACTTTCCACACGGAACCAGGGCACACTGTCTCATCCAATGGACGACGCTCTAACGTAATCCTGCAATTCCGTTAAGTAATACTCAGCGTTTCTTTCTTTTACGTTCTATACGGAATAATAAATAGATAAGACTACTGTCATATTACGTTTATCAGAAGTCTACCCAACTGATAGTTTCTTGATTTGATCCTCTTATGTTGAGAAGGCAAAAAACGATGATGCTTATGTTCAAATATATGTTGTTAAATAAAATTAATGCATTTGATCCAAATATGGAAATAATACAATTGAAACAGGGGTTTTCTGTGATAAGAGCAAACTTAGAAAAGCTGAACTGTTTCACATCCACTAAATTAAGCGAAATTTTAAAATTTCATCTGTGGAATCAACGTATTTATCCTCATCAGCGATTATTCTAGTTTGGTGTCGTACACGACGCCCTCTTTTTTTAATTGCTTTCCTAGCTAATATGGTATCAAATCACAAAACTAAGTTACGTTTTCAAGGTTACTTTTGATAAACATAATACGACAGTAGTCATAGATTTATGGTCCATAAAAGACATACACGAATCTTAAATTCACAAACTCGAAACAAGCTCACAGGTCTCATCACTTACATCTGTGCAAAACATCTATAAATATCTGCCACTTTTAATAGTTTTATTTCTGAATTATTATATTCATTGCATTGTACTAAAAGACCTGGGCTCAGTTAAAAGAGTAAAAATATAAACTGTCATCCAAAGAGGAACTTAAGGTCAAGTTAATACAGGTAATTGTTTATATGCAAGACCTTCTATCCTTCGTTCTCAGGAAAACCCCGGTATTAAAGTGTGTCGATCTGCAATAATGAATATATGAGAAAGATATGACTATGCTATAAATGCATAATTTGGAATTACAAAACATATTTTGATTGTGAACTTCAAATCCTGATGATATATCATGGAATTATCTTAGGAATTAAGTGATGCTTCACAAAGTGGCTAATTACTACCGGTGAGAAGCGTTTGCTTAATTAACATGCTGCAACTGTAACAGCAATTACCTACATTCCTTAATCGAAATTTACTTAAATTCTAGATAAGTATTCAATTCCTTAGCTAAATTTTTCAGGAAGCTAAAAAACCTGTGTCGTTTCATTTCGCAATTTATACACTTATCAAGCTCCTTGATAGTTTTACTTCCTTATATGTTATTTGAGGAATTGAGATCGTATATATCTCGAGAACATAAAGAGCGTTTTTTTTTTCTGTCTTATTTTTGCAATAATTTCAAACCCACTCCGAATCGATCAGTAAATATTCGGACTGAGATCCAAGGTCCAATAATATTGATATTATTTAACAGGGTAGCAGAAATGCATCCGTTTCTTTTGTGACTGATAAAAATCAAAGATGAAATGGGAAATTAATTTTCATAGCTCCAAGAACATAGGTAATTTTTTGAAGTGAGGAAACCACTGATGTAATACTTTCAAACATAAAGGAAACTTTAAAAAAATACTACGTCAATTTTTCTTAATGTTTCTTTTTTTGTAACATAACTTTTACATTTTAGAAGCAGATTTGTATTGCGAGTTTTTTATTTTAATCGAAACCAGAGAGTACCATACACTACCGAACCATACACTAAACTTAAGAAGTATGGCAAAATTTCTGTTTGAAATAGAGATGATTAAAGATTTAAAAATAATTAAATGATAAATGATAAAATGAGTTTTTACTAATTAATGTGGAAGCAATTCATTATTTCCAATCTCAAAAGAACTGAAAAAAAAACAGCAACAACAATGCTTTGTTTTCCCTTATCTTTTTTTCCTCATATTTCAAAGAAACGCAAGTTCTCTTTCGCTTTAGATGCAGATTTCATTGCCTTGTTTCAGCTGTCTTTTTGTTTTCCGATTGAAATAAGGCAGATGTTCACTTAGACTAACAAGAAAGGCACAATTTCTCGTCGAAATGGAGATTTATAGATACCTAACTGTATTACAAAAACTTTAGACGCCAGCGCTTCAGACACTGAAAGGAATTTGAATGTATTTGCGACAAATGCGCATCATAACACGACGTGAGCTTCTCGTGGTCAGCAAAAGAAGTCTGCAGTGAGTAGCACTGGAGACCGGCGTTTCCCTGTAGAGGTCTCGCTGATTTGTTTGTGCAAATCTGTCATTGTGTCATTCTACAAGACTTCGCTCTATCGATTCACTTGACTGAGAGTGTTGTTGTGCAGCCTCTTGTCCTCTACTAAAGGAAGGTGCCTGCCTCATTTCCCCTCCTCGAGTGGTCCATCACGAAGAATGCTGTATGGATCTATTTTCGGCGGTAGAGGGCAAATCAATAGCTCCACAAGAAGGGTAAAATTCGAAAACTTTATGGATAATAAGAAAGAGAGTTTATGGTACTGCACAATTCTAGGCGCAGCGATACAAGATATATGATTGCATAAACGTAGAAGAGAGAATTGCTTCCGTATTTTATTAATAAGTTATTCGTATATTGTATGGAGTATAACAGCATATATTATACATTTTGTTTAAGGAAATTATATATTACATAAATAATCATTTGCGATGGTGGACAAAAGTTTGTATCCTTCGGAAAAGAGTTTTTCATTTATCACTTGAGAACATTTATACTTATAGCTGAGGCTTATAAATATGATGCTTGCACCATTATAATAGAGGATTTTACTCTGAATGAAATATATCTCTTTTCAACCTTTTGGTAAAAGAAAAAAGTCCTGTAGCCGTATTTCCTTTCCTATCTGTGACAACAAATGTACTAGTTATAATTAATAAGCTAATGTTCTCTTTGGATTTATTAATGATATCAGTTTAATAGAATAAGTGTTTCATTTTTAGGAATGTTATACGTTTCTTTGTTACGGAAGTTCTGTTTTAGAAAGACTCAAACATGCCAGCCCCTTCCCCAGCTTCCACCGTGACTAATATTGAAACTTTCTGCGTTTGGTACTGAACCTAAATCAGGTTTCTATCATAAATAGACTGTTCGCAATATTAATATAAGGATTTCAGATTTCTCAACTTTAGCGCTCTTTAACGGCAGAAATTCGGAAAATGTGAAGAGTAATATATTTTACTACTGCGTATCCAAATAAAAAAGCAAATTTTCCTTTTTAAAGCAAAAAAGCTGAATATCTGCAAAAGAAAAGATGACAATCTGAAAAAGGTGTTTTTTTTTGGTGGAACGAGCTAAAAGTAAATTTCTCCTCAGGCTCTCTTTCCATGGATGTGCGCCAGTAGTATAAATACGCAACAAAGATCTGTGAAGAAAGTGCTACTTCAGCAGAAACACAGTACATCATATATCAAAATAAAACATCTGAAACCGAGATCCTTTTGCTTCTCAGTCAAACACTCTTACTGATGACAGATGACTGATAACAGATCTACTGATGACAGATATGACAAATGGTTGATAAATTTCATGCGGAATATATATTGGCCTTGAGTTCCAAATCTTCCGAAACCTCATTTCTTTCCATTGTTCTATGAGCATAATTTATTCCAGTGGTTCTCAATCTTTTATGCTTCACGTACCCCCTGAAAATGTGTATGTAACTGGCGTACCCATTGTAGAGATAGATAAAACTATAGTTATAGTATAACAATGGTTATTTTTACTTTGTTACTAGATCTAGCGACGTTTGAGCTCTCACGGCGTACCCCAAAAAATTTTACCGCGTACCCCACGTTGAGAACCCCTAATCTATTCAATTGAATAATCGTTTCATATTAGTTCACATTTTCGTCATACACACTATGTACAGTCGAAAAAATACTACCGTGTCATGCGGGACAGATTTTCCGAACATCTGTGAAATCCTCGATTGTCCGGGTCAAATATAGGACGTATGGTGAGCTTGCTTATACTTTCATAACTTCCAGGTGAAATATCTGGCATACAAAAGGAGTGTACTGAGTGCTATTTTGAGACTAAGATCCATGGTAAAGGATTCCTCGAATCAGTGAAGTGTAAAACAGAGCAGAAACCTAAGAACTAAAACTTTGTAATAAACGAAGGATCTGATGACAATCGATCCTGCTCGAAAATGATTTTACACCCCCCCCCCCCCCCACACACACACATACAGAAAAAATCTACATCGACGATATCTGTATATCTTACAGCAACCCAAACATGAAATCACATCAAAGATATCGTTAAATCACCATGCAAACGGATATTTTAGATGCACCTAAAGCTGCATCTAAAATGACATTAGATGCATCCAAAGCTGCATCTAAAATAACATTAGATGCATCCAAAGCTGCATCTAAAATAACATTTGATGCATCTAATGTGACTGTTCACAAATGAACATATGTAGTTCAGCTGCTATGCTTCTTGAAGGTAAATGAAAGATTTCATTGTTCTGCTTTAAAAGTTCACAGCCTTCTGGATCAAACGAATCTTCTACCCACACTCTGATGTTGAGGGATCGATAATATTGAGGTTGAGGGACCGATATAGAGTCTGGGGTTGAGGGACCGATATAGAGATGTGATGACTTTAGGAAGTACATATATTGAGTATCTTTGACCTACTGTGCAAGAAACCGTGAAAACAACTTTTATTTTTCACAGCTGCCTTTAAATTTCTACTGTTATTGTGTCTACATTAGAATGCAAACCAAAACACATATTCAATAAAACATTTTTCCTTAAAGAGCAATTTTCTGGTTATATCAAAAATCCTGCTAAAAAATAAAGCCTCGAAACATCAGGTAAAAAACATGAAAAGATTTGAATACTTTTCAAAGCAGAATATTTAACAAAAATTATTTTAATTCAATATTATTTTTGTTACGTTGTCAGGACCATATCTTTCTAATAGTGGAGGGCAATTGCTTACCTTGAATTTTTTTTATAATTGGGACTGCGTTCGGATTTGTTCTAGTCCAATCTAATTATTTCCCTCCTATTTTTCTCCGAGATCTGGACCTGCTTTCTGTATCGCATATGTGTGAATAGATTCTATTGACAATACGTATATGAATGTATTCTCTATTTACTTGAAACCAAACAGTATTAGTCCAAACAGTTTAGGAAATGAATCATAATCATGCGAAATAATATTTGAAAAAGGTAGTTAAATCAGTGACTTCATCTAAGTGCTAACAGGCGATTTTACTTCTTAGATGAACATGTACCTATTAGTGTCATGTAATTTTATATACTGCACATTTAATATGTGTATCACCATTAGGACGCGATGGCAGGCTCAGGCGGTAGAGCGCCAAGTTTGTAAACTGCTGTTCCAAGGATCGAGTCCCAGCTGTGTCAATGTTGAGATCGATCACCGCTAAACCAAGGCTAAACTAACTGGACACCGATAGTTTTGGAAAAGCCACCGTACGTCGAATGCGATGTAAAGCAGTGCCTCTGTGATCAGAATCATACCTTGTGCACGTTAAAGACCAAACTTGATGACTTTGACTGGAAGATCCATCTGTCTCCTAACATCTGTACAGTGGGTTCTCTGAGCCCTCGGAATCCTTGTGACCTGACCACTTCATTCACTGGGCTCACAAATGTGTCACTCAGAGGTAAAACAACCCAACTACAAACGCAAGACATTATTGCAAATAGTATCTTTAAAAAATAGGCACGTAGTAGGTTGTGTTTTTCAAATGACTAATTTTGTTCAAAGTTTTCTAATTTTATGTCTAAAAATTGTCTAAATTTGGGATTTCTCGCACCCAATACATCAGGGAATTGATTCCTCTCAGTAGCTCAGACAGCAAGAGCATCAGATATGAAACAATAGGTAACGAATACCTGCCACTTTCGGACCAATGCAAATTTTTTAACTTACAAAAGATTTTTTATATTAGAAACGATATATAAAATGTTTTGACGTTTAATTTTCATTTTAACAATTAGTTAATGTATTTATTATACAGTAGTACAAAAAGCCAAAATGACTATTTGGTTTGATCCCTGAGCGGTGCTTTTTCCCTCTGCATAATGACCTAAACTACCCCACATGAGCAGAATTGATGCCGTTGTGAAACTGATTTTTCTGAAGAAGGCGATTCGGCGTATTTGTTAAACTGAACGACCTGCGACTCTTCTAGATGCGGAATCACGGTTAAACGTCATGTAGAAAGCGCGCAAGCGGGAAAAATAATACCAGAAATCTAACCAGGAGAATTTAGATAACATGCCTCCACTTTTCCCGAAATATTTCGATCTTTGGTAGAATATCTAAAATGCGTACTGTTTTTTCTTTCTAATTCTTTTTCATGGGCATGATGTTGACAAAAAACAGTTTTACTTTCAGTATTAAAAATCTTATTACGAAGGGACATTTCGTTGATGTTTGATGACTGTAGGTTTTAAATGTTCAACAACAGCTTTTGCGGTTCATTTCATGATCTTTAAATTTCTGGTAATTCCAAGGCAATAAGCAGCTTTTCCCATTGTTCCTAATAATTGACTCATCGTATAATTCAATCTTAGCTTTATTCATCATAAAAAAGGAAACACTATATGGTTCTTAAACCAAGTTTGGTTGCTTGTTTTTTTGCTTTGTTTTCATGTTAGGTATTTGCTATGGAACCGAGGAATGAGTCGATTCCCGCACTGAGCAGTGATTTACTATCCATTTCCGAAATGATGTTCAGTTATGACTTCCATTACTTTGTCAGAATCCAATCACGACTTCAATTTCAGTTACGATATGTTCATTGATGGAATGGCATTTAATATCTGTTGGACTTCCGTCGTTTATTTATTGATTACTATTCTCCACAAGAAAAGAAAGGGTCGTGGCTGCACTTTTTTTTTTGCACACAATGTACGAAATGACCAAGTCACAAGGACCCCGAGTGCCTAGAGAAGGTTGGGAGGAATAGAACCACTGGAAAGCTGTTAGGAGACAGATGAGTATCCACGGCTTAATGTCTCATCCGATGGATGGTGGCCTTTCCAACCCCATCGGTGTCCCTTACTAACTGAGAGCGGGGAGTTTTGAGGAGATAAATCTCGACGCTGGGGGGGGGGCGGTGTCTGAAACCTCGGAACTGCAGATTATTAGCCTGGCGCACTACCGGCTGAACTACCCCCCTCCCCGTTTTGTTGTGTTGTATCAGATTTATTATTAGATTCACTGATGAGGAAAGTTTGTGTTTAACTTTATTGTTTTAGTGTTAAAACAATTTTTAAAGAAAGATTTATAATGTTTCTCAGAGATATTTTATAAGTTTCGCTTTACCATATATATTATTAAAAACAAATAATAAAAATGTGTTTTTTTTACTCTCAGGTCATTAATATGGACATGACAACAACAGATTTAACTTAATCAGCCATACCATATCACTATCGAATAAATTCCGTAATAATTTTTAATTATCACTAGTCAATTGTTATGAGCACAGTTTCTGGTATTTATTATCCGACTAAGAACAGCTGTCCCTTGGCCGAGTGGTTAGCACGCTTGGTTACTGAGCAAAGGGACTTGGGTTCGAGTTCCCGGCATGGAGGGTTGTGTTGTCTTTCTGCTCAGGTCCCGACTTTCTCTCAGACCTTTTACCTCGGCAATATAGATAAGCTCCTGTCAGACCTCTGTGACAAACAGCTGCTTGAGGGGTTTTTAATTGTGTTTATAGCTTTCAAAATATTCTCCTGTAAATGTATAAGAGCTAATTCCGAGGGTGGCAGGAGTTTCACTAGGACCTAAATGTTGAGGGAACTCCAGCTTTCTTCAGGTTGTTCCATTTACAATATTTAGGTATCAATCGTAATGGAAAAATAGAAACTGCAGTTTGGTGGTCTCCCACTTTCACTTTGCAGTTGTTTGATGGGGTACTTAATATTATTTTTTAAAGATGTGTAGTATTTGGATAACTTCCTATGTTCTCTCCCTTACTATTTGTTACATTAACAACAGTTTAGTAAAATATCCGTGATTCTTTTATACGCATTGTCCCATTTCATTTTTTTTTCAGAAAATGTCCTTTATATGACGCCATCATTCAGTACTTTTTATCCTTGAAGCATACGCTTAAGAAGTATTCCTACGTTTTCAAAACAAACAGAACAGATTGGAAGCTCACACTTGAAATTAAACTGTTCCGAATACATCACCTCAGGAACCAGAATGTAGGTTTCTAGAAAGAGATAAAAAATAACCGTTTACGGAAATATTATCTTCCTTTTCGGAGATGTCCAAAGTAAACGAAATAGTGATGGCAATGTTTTTCTTCAGTCACCCAAACCCAAGAGAGATTCAGCAGCGGAACTGAAAAAATGGCCACTAAGAGTCGTGTGTTGTCTGCAAATGTGTTATTTAATCCTCTTACGTCAACAGTAGGCTTCGATCCCCGATATATCCTGCGCTCTGAAGGAATTGCGATCAGACAGAGAGAAATCCTACAAGTCAGAGATGTCAGACTTTCATCGTTTGGTCTTAGCGGTGTTCTACTGTTATCCTTTGTATTTTTGCCGGTACGTACGGATACACCATTGCACTGTAGAAAATGTTTCTGCTGTGTTTATTAAGAAAATAAATAATCTAAGTTAACGAGTGTAATTTTAAGTTTCTTGTTTACAGTGTTCAGAATATATTCTTCGAAATATCTCAGAAAAATCCTTCTGTGATATGTTTAGGAAAATCGTATATATTGTAAATAATATCCACTAAATAATTCTTAATAACTTTTCTAATATTTTTCATACAGTGATTAAGGATTTATTGGACGATACATAGGAAGACGTGAAATAAGTTTTGGGATTAGTGAGAAATTGACATTGAACAATCGCAAGATATTTTATGGGAAGATCAATATCAATATATGGATCAATATGATCGCAAGATGTTTTATGGTAATATCCAGTTTTAGGATATATGGAAGGATTAGATTAATATAAACGTCTTCAGACAAAGCTGTTTCAAAAATATGAAGGAAAGTAATATAGAGTACAGAGTAAATGCTGAAGAAATTTTAACAGCAAATCAAAAGTCTCAGAATGTATTAATGGAAATTATTTAATGCTAATTAAATATTATAGGAAATATATACTCTATTGACAGGATTAACTTTTCAGCTTCCTGATAATATTTCTAAATGTAGCTTTTAAATTCCTTGCTCATTGTAGACAATAAGTGTAGCTCAAAATATTGCGCGTTTTTTTCCCTGAAATTATCACCCCTTCCCCCGCAACTTACATTCAATAAATGGCAGACAGGGTAGCTCAGTGTCCTATGGAGTAGTCCATAAAATGCGCAGTATCTCAAGGTGGGTAGGAGGGTAATAATTGTTTAACGTCGCGTCACATGGGGGAAAAGTTGGGATTTGGAACTTGGGTTATCTAACACTGAAATGTTACACTTATTTGTTCAATTAGAAAATTTTCCTTTGACAAAAATGAGAATATTTAATTGTAAATAAAGAAAAAAAAAAGAAAGAAAAAACCCTAAAAAACAAAGAGTGGAGACCTTACAAAGAGAAAACTTTTATTACTAGAGATATGGAAGAAGGAAGTTCTGGAAAGTGTTCAATATATCTAGCAACATGCAACAATTTTTGGAATCTCCTCCATCCCTCTATATTATGTAGCATCTTTCTTTTAGCGAGAGTTTTCACTGTTTCCAAGCCTTATTTGCAATTAAATTTGTTAATAGTTAATTATCAGTGATAACGTAACGAATTAGCTAATTTTTGGCGTCGGAAATGATAAAAAATAAAGTATTAATAGCATTTTAGCGCTGCTTAAGACCATTTATCAACACTCCTTTACTGATGATACGCTGCTTAACACATTCACTAACTCCTCCTTATGGTGTTACATATTTTACCGACGACTCCAAGGCCACTGAATAATATTGTCCTCTACTTATCCGTTTCTGATAACAGAACTTTCTAAAGATGTGTCCTTCATAACTGCTCACTCTAGGGCAGAGAAACTATTATGAAAAACCACTTAGTAACGGCGGCTCGTGGACAGCTGATTTATTTTCAATACATCTTGTTACTTAATATCAGGCAAGGTCCCTCCTTTCAGAATGCTAGTAAGTGTAATAGAGGCAAAAAATTATTAAAATTATCTGTATCTCATGCATTTTTCAAGAAAAGTTTAAAGACCTGTAAAAAGGAGGGAGAAATGCTATACTGCAATGGAAATTCAGTCTCTTGTCCCCCCCCCCCTCCTCCCCTTTTACATTTTTCCTGCTCGACCGAATTTTTCTCTTCTCTCCTCGATTTTTATTTCTAGATCCGAATCTACTTGTTATTATTAGTATAAATATGATTACACAAACTCTTCAGAAAGAAATATGTTCAAAGTCTTCAGAAAGAAATGAATAAGTTATGCATTATCCGGGCAAATGTTTAGAATAAATTGTGCTACTCGACTTCACATCTTAGCTCCTTATCCTTTTTACCTATTTTCATATTGCTTTTCGATCGTCTTGTTTTTCGGTTGGACAGTTGTGTATTTGTCAAGAGAGTTGTTCCATCATGTTTTTTTAACTCGAAGGCCAAATTTAATGTGTTATGTATCAAATGAAAGTTTGTGATCCGGGGGAGTGCCACGGGCTATAAAAATTAACCTTCCATGCTTTATTCCCGCTTAAAAAGGGGAACGTGAAAATGATTATTCCGCTATATCTTAGGAACTTAAGGACCTAGAATGACGATCTATGGACAAATGAGAGCTTGTGAGGTGGGGTGAGTCACAGGTGTTGAAGTTTTATCCCTGCGCTTTCTTTCTCCTTAAAAAGGGATAAATATATATGTATTGTTCTACAATATATATTTTTTAAAAGAACGCGGTGGAAAGTATCAAGCAGTATGTAAAATGAAAACTTGTGACAGTTGGGGGGGGGGGGAGGGTATGGACTAAAAAGACTTAACTCCGTGCTCTCTTTACGCCTGAAAAAGGGCACATGTGAAAATCGTTCTCCTAGTATTGTTATTACATCTCTTTGTACTACAAGAGCTGTTCGTTAAATATTTACCAAACCGCTATCAATCTGTGTGGTATAAAAGTCCCAGAAAAATCGTTTTTACAGAGAATACATTAAACAACTTTTTGTGTTTGCTTTTTTAATGAATATATTTTTATGAGTTCTTTTTTCAGACTTTTACTTTAAAGTATTTCTTTTCAGTTTTTAATTATTGCTTTAATTTTTTTAGTATCTTTTAAATGTCCGAAGATACCAGATTAGTAGTAGTATCTACAGTAGCACCAACGATGATGATAGTGACAATAAAATTAATAATCTCTAGGGAAAAATTTCCGTTTGCTGCATTTTCCATTATTAATAGGACAAAGAAAATTCCAAAAAACGAAAAATTGATTTCTTCGCAAATTTTTGTTATTTTACATCTGTAAAATGATCAAATATTTCTTCTCGGTTCTCTTATGCCTACCTTGGTGGTATTTTATTCAATATATGTGAGCAAGCCATATATGCCCCTAGAGGTGTTTTGTTGTCTACAAATGAAGTTTATTTTCTTCGATCCGTAGTAAATACACAGATTACCTGTAGAGATACAACGATAAACATACATTAATTAAAATACTAGAGATACATTAATTAAAATATTCTGAAAAAAATTCATCGCCGACTCGGCGGGAATCGAACCCGCATCTCTCCAGATTCATGCCAGAGCGCACTACCATTGTACCACGCCTCGGACAATGAAAGTTTTCAAAATTTTTTTTCTTTTTTCAACTGCGAAGAGAATTTTTCATAATCAATACTAATATTCTTTCCTATCTCTTGCAGTGTTCCAAGTACTTCAATAAGACCAGCCAACGCATGAAAATGCGCTTATGAACCCCCCCCCCCCCAAAAAAAAAAAAATCTCAAATCTTTTCACTTTGCTATTATGGATGTATCGAGCGGATGATTTGAGATCGGTTGAACGACATCGAACAAATTCATCACTCTATATAATACTTCGCCTTTTTTCTTCAGAAATAAAAATTGATCCTATAATTTGAGTGCTAAAGGAGAGCTCACAAACTTATCTGTTCACAACAGATGGATTTTTAAATTTTTTTGATTGCAAAATCAATGTTATTTGCACTCTTCTTGTGCATGGAGCGTGCAAATTTCGATTTTACCACAATGAACTTCATTTGCACCAAGCAACGTCAACAACGTATTATGTTGTTCACTTTTAAGCACGAGATAGCAAAAACGATGTTAAATTAAGTGGTTAACAATGCTTATCATCTAAGCGTGTTATCGAGAAGCAGAGCAGAGAACACGTTAAGAATGCACTGATTCCCTAATGAATGACACGAATGTTATATTAGCAGAGTTGTTTGTTTGATTTGAATTTCTCTCATCTCTTTTTATGCGTGATCATCTGGATACGAAATGAGGTAAAACAGTGAACAAACATCACATCCAATGGATTCAGAGGGTCGAAATCTCACCTAACGCTAAGAAAATATCTATTCTTATTAAATTGAAAAAATTTTAGAAGCTTTATGGATAAAGTGTTACATCAATTTCATTGGGCATAGTTTCGAATCCTGAAAATATGAAAATACACCTTTTCATTCTGGAGAGAGTATATTTTTATATTATTGATAAACTAATCTCTATTATCCTTGGAACGACGTGATTCTCAGCAAGGAAGCTACTTTCCTACCAATGATAACGCTTTTTGCTTTTTAGAAACAGAGGAAGATTTATTGAAATCTGATCATGGTCACCGATGAGTCTTCGAAGGGGAGGAAGCATACTATCCCTGGAAATTATAAATAATATTAAAATTTCTCAGCTAAATGTGTATCCTCCTTCTGAAAAAAAAAAAAAAACTAAAAATGAGCATTCTACCCAACTTCCACTACTGAAAATTTTATGCATGCGTTGCTTGCTCTGAGAGCTTTGAGTGTTCTATTTTGCTTGATCACATCTATATGGGTTCATGATTTAATTTCCATATTTGTTTCTAAAAACTTCATTGAAAAATTAGAATGACTCAAATTCGTAGCCTTAACTAAACGATAAAAATTTGAAAGGAGAAATATTTCCTTTAGAACAATAGTAATCTATAAAACAGGCAACGCTGGTTTAGTCGAAATTTTAATTCCCTTCTTCCTCCGTAACATAATGAAATGCTTTACCAGACCTTATTCCATCCATTTATCAACGTTACGTAACACTTCTTTTTTTTGTAAAGGTCTTTATTTTTTTTTTGAATAATCACCCAAACTGGTAAATATTTTCTTTATCTATTACATCCCCCCAAAATAAATGACTTAATTAAGCTATAATTTACTACCATTTACATCAACATCATCATCATCCTTAAGCAGCCAAGGACTACGAAGGTCCAACCAGACCGTGCCATTTAGTTCTCCAAGCACATCTGTCCTGAGCTACATCTGCTGCATCTGACCATTGCACACCAATTCTAACAAGGTCCTGTTTGACATTATCTGCCCACCGCATCCTAGGTCTCCCCTTCCTTCTAAGGCCTTTAGGCACAATGTTCATAACCCTATTCGCTAATCTATAATTATCCACAAGGGCAGCAGGGCCAAACAAAACGAAATCTCTCTCTGCACAATATGCTGCTTAAAGGAGGTTGCCGACTCCTTTGACTAACCTCATCATTAGTTATCTTGTTTACAAAGCGTCCACGTTTCACTACCATAACTAGCACTAGAAAAAACCAAACTGTTATACAGCCTAATTTTAGTCTTTAGGTGTATACGCCTATTTCTCCACACTCTCCATAGATTCTTAAAACTCCCGGCAGCAGGCCCTATTCGTATATTAATCTCATGCCCACATCATCAGAATATGTTACATAGCTCCCAAGATAATTAAACTGTGACACCTGCTCAAGACTGCAACCATTCAGATTAACTGAATCACAGCTTGTCTGACCAATTTTCATTTAGTTTTCTCTCTGTTTATAACCAAACCTAATCTACTATCAGTCTCATCAACAGCTCGAATGAAAGAGTTTATCTCATCAACATCATTTGCCAAAAGGGCTAAATTATCAGCATAATCTAAATCAGACATTTTCTTATCTCCAGTCCATTTAAGGCAAAATCTTTCCCTTGCAGTGAATTTCGCATAACGTAATCAATAACCAAACTAAAGAGAAAAGGAGACAAAATGCACCCTTGTCGAACACCAGAAGTAATGCTAAACCAATTGCTAGAAGCCTTACCAACTCTCACACACGACTCAGTGTTATTATAGAGAGCTTTCATTATATTAACTAACTTGTCTGATATACCACATGATCTCACAATCAACCACAAATTATAACGATCAACAGAGTCGAAAGCCTTTTTGAAGTTTCTGAAACTCTAAACATTTCTCAAGAATCTGCCTCAGTGAAAATATTTGATCTACACATCCCCTACCACTTCTGAATCCACATTGTTCATCACGCAATTGACTGTCAACCAGATTCTTAATTCTATTAAGCACAATCATGGAAAGAACTTTACCTGGAACAGAGAGTAGGCTGATACCCCTATAGTTATCACAAGAACTGCGATCACCTTTTTTGAAAATAGGGATAACAATAGCTCTGGTAAAATCCTTAGGAACCATGCCTTTATCATAAAAGATATTCAGAATTTCAGTCATCCAAGTGGTAACCGAAACATTCCCAGGTCTAACCATTTCGGTAGTAATTTAATCTACCCCTGGGGATTTATGTAGTTTAAGTTTAGAAACACCCAAAATAACTTCAGATTGTGTTATAGGGCCACCATTAAAGCCACCAATGCATCTATCATCATTGCAAACAATGGGAATAGAACTATCCGAATTGTTTAGAATATCACTGAAATGCTCAGCCCACCTAGCCATGACAGAATCCTCCCCTTCTATAACCTTACCTTGTTTATCCTTCAATCCCTGTATACCTGTCCGTTTTCTACCACACAAAACTATCTGGTACAGCTCTCTAATGTTGTGCTGTGTAATTGCTTTCTCGGCTTTGTCAGCCAATACATCAAGCCAAAGGTCCTTATCAGCAGTTAACTGATCCTTTATACATTTACTAAGCTCTATGTAATGCTTTCTATTAGAATTAGTAGGGTATTGGTAAAGGATTTCCTGCAGTTCTTTATTTCTGAAATAAGTTCTAGTGCCTTATCATTCAAATAATTCTGCCGCCTATGTTTCTTTTTTCCTAAAAGAGTACTTAGTTTTCAAAAGAGCCTGTTTAAAATGGTCCCATTCTTCATGAACTTCAATAGTAAACAAACCATGACTGTCATAATGACTAGGGTAACCTATCATGGTAAGCTTTAGCTATGATTGGATCTTTCAGAGCGTCAGAATTAAAGGTAATTTTTTTAACTTTAGCAAACACTTTTTAAGTTGCAAGACACTTTTAACAAGGTAATGGTCAGATCCAATTTCAGCTCCCCTATATGCCCTGGTATTTCTAACAGAACTAGCCTATTTGCTGTTAATTAATATGTAATCAATCATATTCTTATGCAGCCCATCAGGTGAAACCCATGTGTACTTATGTATGTCGCGGTGTTTGTAATAAGTGTTAGTTATTCTGAATCCATTGAGTTTACTTACCTGTAGGAGACGTTGCCCATTGCCATTGCAGCTACCAATACCAAAAGGGCCAATCACCCCTCCCCAAAGGTCAGAGTCAGTACCAACTTTGGCATTGAAGTCACCTAGAACAAGGGTAATATCTCATTTATTGAAAGAATTCAAAATATCCTGTAGTTGTCCGTAAAATTTATCCTTGTCATCCTCATGGACACCTTTACTGGGGACATGGCCAGCAGATAACATTCAAGTCTTTACCGCTTGTTTGAAATTTTCCTGTAAGAAACCTTTCATTAAGGCACTCATATCCTAGAAGAGCATCACTAAAGTGTCAGCTGAGATGCAGACCCACGCCTTGGTGATGTTTATTGTCTTCCCTCCCTGAAAAGAGATATTTAAGATTATTTTTAAGAATCTGACCTTTATCTGTCCATGTCCTCTTGCAAGCCGAGAATATCTAAATTATAACGGTGGAATTCTTGTGTGAGGACATCAAGAGAATAATCTCCGTGCAGAATCCTCACATTCCAACTACCTTGGAGAGAAAATGGTTAGTGGGATGTTTAAAGAAACTACGTTTATTGAGAGAGGGAATGCCGATAATATCAAACAGCCCCCTAATCTCAGGCATGGGTCAAAGATTCATTCCATCACTACTAAAGGTTTAAGCCATCTACATTGGAAGACTTCCTCCAATGTAGAATTTGATGATGCCAGTAGAAGCAAGAGTTCAGGTGCCTGCGATGACCTCTGCTCAGGATTATCCACCATCTGATAAAACATATCCCGTGAATCTAAGCACTTGGGGCTGTCAACCCACAAACATACAGAAAACAGAGATAAGATTTTAACTCTACAGAAGCCCAAAGTGCAACATATCGAAACAAAGTCATATAGTTTCCAAGCGTATTTTTCTAGTATAAGATTTAGAAACACAGAGTTTTATTTTAGGAACGCTTTTACACATAACGAAGGAAGTAAACATACTAGCTCAGAAACCACAAACTTAAATCTTTTAACTGCAGTTAGCGACGCTAACAAGGACACATCTTTCTCCTGATTTCTTTTCCACATCATTAATTTTGGAAATATATACTGAAAGCAACTGTTCTGTACACGGAATAAAATGAGTATTCTTCGTTTTCAGTCACCATCCACGATGCATACATCTTGCAAGTAATGGCGTTTACACTTGTTTTGCATGAATAACCAATAATCAGTGAGACGCAAAGAGCAGCAACGTCATCATTTCTGGGGTCAACAGATCTCTCTTCAGCGAAAGAGAAGAGTGTAGCTTATTCAGCTCATCTGTCACTCGAGAGTTACTTCGTTTTCTTAAGTCAGCTTTTAAAGCAGATGATGTAAACATGAGTTTTGCTGACTCCCTCGTCTCTGATTGCAGTCCACAGAGACCTAAAACATATTGTTGCGGATCACAAAAATGGATAGCCACTGAGCGTGAGTATTAAAAGCTATATTTCAAAACCAAATTCAATACAAGGTAAATTGTTACAAAGGAAATATGGATGAAGTATCTTATTAACAAATCAACTATTAACATGCACAAGTCATCAATCTTCCTGCATGAGCACACATCAGCTCTGTGTATTTTACTAAATACTACCTTTTACTTGATTTACCAGGTCACCCGAAGATCTTCACTCGTAAACCAATTCTCGTCCTGTGCTAATAACTGTTCACACACTAGCCGAACAAAAAGACAGTCCGTGTAGACATTCGAAGTTAGCCATAAAAGTTCCCACTTTTATACTTCCGCGTATACACAACACATCAAGTTACTTCTTGATACTTAACGATAAAAGATCCCACTTTTATCCTTCCGCGTATACACAACACATCAAGTTACTTCTTGATACTTACGCGCACTGTCTCAGAACAGCTCACCGTCCATTTTCGAACTCTCCGACCGTTACAACACAACGACCGTTACAATACAAAACGACCGTTAACTCTCCACTCTTCTTCTCCAAATTCTCCCAAAGTTCTTATTCGTTGGCTGAAACTTTGCTTTCGGTTGCCAGATTCTTCTGTCGTAACACTGCCCCCTTCCTAGGTCTTGTTCGTCCCGAACAATTCTGGATTCCAAAGCTTCTTCAGTTCTTCGATGAAACATGGCCAAACGATCCACGTGAACCACCTTACACTTTGTAGCTGGACGTCGACGAATGCGATATACCACGTCATTAATCCTGTTAACTATTGTATATGGACCTTCCCAAGGTTTCTGAAGTTTTGGAGATAGTCCTTTCTTTCTATGTGGACTGTATAGCCAGACAAGATCTCCTTGATTGAAAATAGTTCCATTTATTTTACTGTCATATCTTGTTTTGGTTCTGTCACTTGTTATGTCGATGTTATGTCTAACGGAGTGATGGATTTCTTCTAGTCGTTGTTGCAATTCTTGTACGTATTGTGGAGTGGACACAGGCATTGCTTCGTCTACCCTATTATCCACAATGTTCACCAAACGCAGAAGTTCTCCTCCTAACTCTTCGACAAGCTCTTGCAGTTCCAAGGATCCGTCACCAAGGAAACACTGAACAGCTTCCATCACTTCCAGAGAGTTGTCAACAGAGTTTTCAAGAGGTGAATCCATGTTGCTGATAACAGCTGAACAACTCAAACTCTTCATTCCACGAGCTTGTGATGCTGCAACCATTTTCTTAACTAAATCAACAGCAACATCTTCTGTACTGATGAGATCAATAGCTCCTTTTCCGAATTCAACATCATAAACCAAAGCACACACTCCTTCAGCCAGCTTTTTGGACACAATTGAGCATATCATTAGAGGAACGCTATCTATGGTAGCCATCAGATCCTTGTAGCGGTAAATCTCCTTATCTGTTGGCACCAGCTCCTCTGTCTGTCCTACGATGCAGCATCCGACGTCTTCCATCATCTGCTCGATTTTATCTTTAGTGCAGTCGACTGTGAAGCCAGGGATGGATTCCAATTTGTACAGAGTATCTCCCGTCAATTGGAGAGCACGACCGGAGATCATAGGGACCTTGAGACCTAAAGCAGCAAGTGCAGGAGCCAAGACAAGACTCACTTTGTTGCCGACACCTCCTGTGCTGTTTTTATCTACCATCCGATGGCGCCACTCGGGTCTCCAGCAAAACACATGACCCGAGGAGGTCATAGTTGCTGTTTCTTCGGAATTCACTTTCTTGGAGCTCTCATTGTAATTAGCCAGGGAAACATCAGTCATGATTGCCAAATTGTTCATTTTGGAGATCAGCGACGAGTTTTGTAACATGATATTGTCCACTTTAGAGCTCTTGTAGTCGTGATAAAACTTTTCTATATCCTTATAATCTAAATGGTTATAATGTCCAAATCTGCACATTGACTGTTCAGAAAAGAAATTCAGCATGGTTTCGTTGAGATTGTCTGAGGGCTTTACTTCTCTCTGATCGTAACTCTGAGGCTTAGTTTCATCCAGAAAGTTAGTCTTTGAAGTACTGTCTCTGCCTGAAGCTCTTTTACTAGCATCACCTGTTATGCTTCTAAGCCATTCTTCGGAATTCCTCTTCCTTAAATCCCCACTTTCTATAAACGATTCAAGTGTGGCTATATGCTTCGGAAAAATCTCTCCGACTTCCCCGGTAACGACGAAGGGCACTTTGTATCTATGATGAATGGACACCTCTTCTTTACTCGGACCACTCTGCGAAACGTAAACTCTGTTTCGTTCCCCCTCATTACCACTCGTTACTCTGCCTTTGCGATAATTGTCCATGACGCATTTTGCTGACGGCGAGGAATAGAATACCTTTCGTGTGGATCTCTCTTCAGATCGTGCCAGACTTGTATACCTAGGTATTGTTACGACAGAAGAATCTGGCAACCGAAAGAAAAGTTTCAGCCAACGAATTGAACTTTGGGAGAATTTGGAGAAGAAGAGTGGAGCGTTAACGGTTTTGTATTGTAACGGTCGGAGTTCGAAAATGGACGGTGAGCTGTTCTGAGACAGTGCGCGTAAGTATCAAGAAGTAACTTGATGTGTTGTGTATACGCGGAAGGATAAAAGTGGGATCTTTTATCGTTAAGTATCAAGAAGTAACTTGATGTGTTGTGTATACGCGGAAGTATAAAAGTGGGAACTTTTATGGCTAACTTCGAATGTCTACACGGACTGTCTTTTTGTTCGGCTAGTGTGTGAACAGTTATTAGCACAGGACGAGAATTGGTTTACGAGTGAAGATCTTCGGGTGACCTGGTAAATCAAGTAAAAGGTAGTATTTAGTAAAATACACAGAGCTGATATTGTGTGCTCTACGCAGGAAGATTGATGACTTGTGCATGTTAATAGTTGATTTGTTGATAAGATACTTCATCCATATTTCCTTTGTAACAATTTACCTTGTATTGAATTTGGTTTTGAAATATAGCTTTTAATACTCACGCTCAGTGGCTATCCATTTTTGTAATCCGCAACATTTGGTGTCAGGAGTGGGATTATGATAATTTATTGAATGCCGTTAACTAGAAGTATGGATGAATTAGTAAAGTTGATAAATGAGTTGAGAACGGAGATAGTTTCTCAAAAAGATGATTTGAAAGCCGATATGGCCGCCCAAAGCGATAAAATAGGTGATTTGAAAGCCGATATGGCCGCACAAAATAATGAGTTGAGGACTGACTTGAAAGCCGAAATGGCCGCACAAAATACTGAGATGAGAGCTGAAGTGGCTTCTCGAGTTGGTAAGATTATTGATCACTTCAAGGATCATAAAACCGAACTCAATAGACAATGCAATAGTTTAAATGTTGAATTTGTCAGTGAAAAAGATGATCTTGATAGTGTTAAGTTAGATTGTAAACATGGAAAAGAAAAAGAGAAAGGCAACGCATATAAAAATGTGGATCTGCTACTGGAAATCAAGAATTGTAGAGATAGCGCAGATGATGCCTTTGACCACGCAACTACTGGTAATGCATGGCAGAGTGTCTATGTCGCTGGTGACATGTCTAGGAACTGTGAAGAACAATCACACAGATCAGAGAGCTGTGAGACTATACAGTACGCTTTGCACTTCAAAATACCTAGGTATACAAGTCTGGCACGATCTGAAGAGAGATCCACACGAAAGGTATTCTATTCCTCGCTGTCAGCAAAATGCGTCATGGACAATTATCGCAAAGGCAGAGTAACGAGTGGTAATGAAGGGGAACGAAACAGAGTTTACGTTTCGCAGAGTGGTCCGAGTAAAGAAGAGGCGTCCATTCATCATAGATACAAAGTGCCATTCGACTTTACCGCGGAAGTCGGAGAGATTTTTCCGAAGCATATAGCCACACTCGAATCGTTTATAGAAAGTGGGGATTTAAGGAAGAGGAATTCCGAAGGATGGCTTAGAAGCATAACAGGTGATGCTAGTAAAAGAGCTTCAGGCAGAGACAGTACTTCAAAGACTAACTTTCTGGATGAAACTAAGCCTCAGAGTTACGATCAGAGAGAAGTAAAGCCCTCAGACAATCTCAACGAAACCATGCTGAATTTCTTTTCTGAACAGTCAATGTGCAGATTTGGACATTATAACCATTTAGATTATAAGGATATAGAAAAGTTTTATCACGACTACAAGAGCTCTAAAGTGGACAATATCATGTTACAGAACTCGTCGCTGATCTCCAGAATGAACAATTTGGCAATCATGACTGATATTTCCCTGGCTAATTACAATGAGAGTTCCAAGAAAGTGAATTCGGAAGAAACAGCAAATATGACCTCCTCGGGTCATGTGTTTTGCTGGAGACCCGAGTGGCGCCATCGGATGGTAGATAAAAACAGCACAGGAGGTGTCGGCAACAAAGTGAGTCTTGTCTTGGCTCCTGCACTTGCTGCTTTAGGTCTCAAGGTCCCTATGATCTCCGGTCGTGCTCGCCAATTGACGGGAGATACTCTGGACAAATTGGAATCCATCCCTAGCTTCACAGTTGACTGCACTAAAGATAAAATCGAGCAGATGATGGAAGACGTCGGATGTTGCATCGTAGTACAGACAGAGGAGCTGGTGCCAACAGATAAGGAGATTTACCGCTGCAAGGATCTGACGGCTACCGTAGATAGCGTTCCTCTAATGAGATGCTCAATTGTGTCCAAAAAGCTGGCTGAAGGAGTGTGCGCTTTGGTTTATGATGATGAATTCGGAAAAGGAGCTATTGATCCCATCAGTACAGAAGATGTTGCTGTTGATTTAGTTAAGAAAATGGTTGCAGCATCACAAGCTCGTGGAATGAAGAGTTTGAGTTGTTCAGCTGTTATCAGCAACATGGATTCACCTCTTGAAAACTCTGTTGACAACTCTCTGGAAGTGATGGAAGCTGTTCAGTGTTTCCTTGGTAACGGATCCTTGGAACTGCAAGAGCTCGTCGAAGAGTTAGGAGGAGAACTTCTGCGTTTGGTGAACGTTGTGGATAATAGGGTAGATGAAGCATCACGTGTCTGCAAGGTTCTGCATAACGGCAATGCTTTGAGCAAGTTTCATAACATGTTAATAGAACAAGGAGTATCTGAAGATGTTGCAAGCTGGCTATGTGAAGGTAAAACAGAAAAAATATTGCTAGCAGCCCGACACATCACTGATTTCACTTATAAAGGAGAAACAGGTAAGGTTGTCAGATTAGAAGCTGTAGTTCTAGCAAGAGTATGGAAGGAGGAGATGGACCGAAGAGCTAAAAAGAATTATGGAGCTGATATTATAGTTGTGAAGCACCTTGGGGATCAAATTGATTCAGGTGAAGTATGGCTGAAGGTTCATCACGACAGTTCTGAATTAAGTGAAAGTCAACTGACAAAAGGGTCAGACTGGAGGATGAAACTCCTCCCTAGATTTTATGTCACTAATGACTTTCATTCCTTGTTACTGTTGATAGAAGTAAAAATCCAAAGAAGAAAACTTTCGACAAAGAAGAAAACTTTTTACAGGTTTTGCACGAAAACTCTTAGTCGATTCTTCTCCCTGCAGAGACATAAACGTGTTCACAAGGGCTATAGGCCTTACACGTATTATGTTTGTGGACGAGGCTTCAGTCAGAAAAGAAATCTACGTCATAATGAGATTCGCTTTCATTTTGACACAGACGTAGTATATCGCATTCGTCGATGTCCAGCTACAAAGTGCAAAGTGGTTCACGTGGATCGTTTGGCCCCGTTTCATCGAAGAACTGAAGAAACTTTGGAATCCAGAATTGTTCGGGACGAACAAGACCTAGGAAGGGGGCAGTGTTACGACAGAAGAATCTGGCAACCGAAAGAAAAGTTTCAGCCAACGAATTGAACTTTGGGAGAATTTGGAGAAGAAGAGTGGAGCGTTAACGGTTTTGTATTGTAACGGTCGGAGTTCGAAAATGGACGGTGAGCTGTTCTGAGACAGTGCGCGTAAGTATCAAGAAGTAACTTGATGTGTTGTGTATACGCGGAAGGATAAAAGTGGGATCTTTTATCGTTAAGTATCAAGAAGTAACTTGATGTGTTGTGTATACGCGGAAGTATAAAAGTGGGAACTTTTATGGCTAACTTCGAATGTCTACACGGACTGTCTTTTTGTTCGGCTAGTGTGTGAACAGTTATTAGCACAGGACGAGAATTGGTTTACGAGTGAAGATCTTCGGGTGACCTGGTAAATCAAGTAAAAGGTAGTATTTAGTAAAATACACAGAGCTGATATTGTGTGCTCTACGCAGGAAGATTGATGACTTGTGCATGTTAATAGTTGATTTGTTGATAAGATACTTCATCCATATTTCCTTTGTAACAATTTACCTTGTATTGAATTTGGTTTTGAAATATAGCTTTTAATACTCACGCTCAGTGGCTATCCATTTTTGTAATCCGCAACAGTATTTTGAAGTGCAAAGCGTACTGTATAGTCTCATAGCTCTCTGATCTGTGTGATTGTTCTTCACAGTTCCTAGACATGTCACCAGCGACATAGACACTCTGCCATGCATTAACAATAGTTGCGTGGTCAAAGGCATTATCTGCGCTATCTCTACGATTCTTGATTTCCAGTAGCAGATCCACATTTTTATATGCGTTGCCTTTCTCTTTTCCATGTTTACAATCTAACTTAACACTATCAAGATCACCTTTTTCACTGACAAATTCAACATTTAAACTATTGCATTGTCTATTGAGTTCGGTTTTACTATCCTTGAACTGATCAATAATCTTACCAACTTGAGGAGCCACTTCATCTCTCATCTCAGCATTTTGTGCGGCCATTTCGGCTTTCAAGTCACCTATTTTATCGCTTTGGGCAGCTAGATCACTTTTAATATCAGTCATCTGCGTAGCCATATCGGCTTTCATATCAGTCACCAGCGTAGCAATAACGGCTTTCCTATCAGTCATCAGCGTAGCAATAACGGCTTTCCTATCAGTCATCAGCGTAGCCATAATGGCTTTCCTATCAGTCATCAGCGCAGCCATATCGGCTTTCATATCAGTCATCAGTGTAGTCATATCGGCTTTCATATCAGTCATCAGCGTAGTCATATCGGCTTTCATATCAGTCATCAGCGTAGTCATATCGGCTTTGAAGCTATTTATCAACTTTACTAATTCATCCATACTTCTAGTTAACGGCATTCAATTAATTAATCCCACTTCTGACACCAAATGTTGCGGATCACAAAAATGGATAGCCACTGAGCGTGAGTATTAAAAGCTATATTTCAAAACCAAATTCAATACAAGGTAAATTGTTACAAAGGAAATATGGATGAAGTATCTTATTAACAAATCAACTATTAACATGCACAAGTCATCAATCTTCCTGCATGAGCACACATCAGCTCTGTGTATTTTACTAAATACTACCTTTTACTTGATTTACCAGGTCACCCGAAGATCTTCACTCGTAAACCAATTCTCGTCCTGTGCTAATAACTTTTCACACACTAGCCGAACAAAAAGACAGTCCGTGTAGACATTCGAAGTTAGCCATAAAAGTTCCCACTTTTATACTTCCGCGTATACACAACACATCAAGTTACTTCTTGATACTTAACGATAAAAGATCCCACTTTTATCCTTCCGCGTATACACAACACATCAAGTTACTTCTTGATACTTACGCGCACTGTCTCAGAACAGCTCACCGTCCATTTTCGAACTCTCCGACCGTTACAACACAACGACCGTTACAATACAAAACGACCGTTAACTCTCCACTCTTCTTCTCCAAATTCTCCCAAAGTTCTTATTCGTTGGCTGAAACTTTGCTTTCGGTTGCCAGATTCTTCTGTCGTAACAATATTG
Organism: Ryuthela nishihirai; assembly: GCA_038380435.1. Lineage (NCBI taxonomy): Eukaryota > Metazoa > Arthropoda > Arachnida > Araneae > Heptathelidae > Ryuthela > Ryuthela nishihirai. The sequence continues at coordinate 50,685,670 of JAWZYU010000001.1, read as the reverse complement.
AAAACGTTTTATCAGTACACCACTCTATCAATTTTGCAAGATGATCAACTGGAAAGTGCCTCACTTTACTTTTGTATTATGTGGCATTCATTCGAATTAAAAAGATCACACTCTTAAAATTTCTAAAGAGATATGTGCACTGAGACCAAATACCGTCGTATTTACTACATAAACAAATTATTCCTCAGTGATCCCAACTAAGCTGAGATCTGACAGCAAAATCGTTCAACATATATCCCACTTTTAATTCAACATGATGTAAAATCTAAGAATTAAGTGACAGTGTATAATGGGTTGGGTTGTTTTAATCTGAGGGCACTTTTTTGCACACAATGGACAGGTCACAAAATGACCCCGAAGGGTCAGAGAAGGTTGTGGGAGGGGACCCACTGAATAACTGTTAGGAGACAAATGGTTGCCTCCATTCAAGGCCATCCAGCGTATTCTTCAACGTGCACAGGGTACGGGCTTTTCTGCACCCGAGGGCACGGCTTAACGTCTCATCCGACGGACTTCCGCCTTTTCAAATCCATCGGTGTCCTCTACTGACCAAGGTAAAGGTGAGAAGTTATGCGGAGATATATCTCAACGCTGTCCCAGCTGGGACCCGAACCTGGTAACTGCAGATTGCGAGTCTGGCGTCTTACCGACTGAGCCACGTCCAACTCGTATATTATAATGCAGATGTAGTTAGTGAAATGACAATTAAAGAGCTCTCGTATAAATAATGGATCATAAACAAAAGATATGTCGAACAGAAAAAGGAATGCTGCAATATTTTTAATATTTGTGTTCATTTCTTTTTGTGTTATATATTTTTTCTTCTTCTGACATTTAGTGAAAAGGCTCAGGTCACATGGTTCCAATCTTCATACAGAGATAGCAGGGTCCACCTGACACTTATTATCAGTAGATAAGAGTATATTTCACTGCAATGCTAAAGCTAAATTTGAACAATATCTTGAAGGTGAAGAGAGGTCAGCATTTGTTATGTGTCCACGATAGGCTATAATTTATTAGATTCCGAAATTTTCATGTCGATAAGTTCTCTCACTGATCCCATTGGGGGTTGCAAAGTTTAATATAAGTAATGTTTTTCAATGTTGCGCAAATAGTCATATGATAACACTAATTGTGAATTTTTTTAATTAATATATTTCTTTTTATTAAACAGACAGAGATATCGTAGAAGCTCTGTTGGGCTTGTCCTGGCTTCTCATACAACCTTCAAACTTATAGTACAGGGATATTCTGACTGGTTTAGTAGTCAGGTACCGTTAACCACTAGACCAGGTATGGGCTAGTGGAAATTAATTACATAATAATATAAAAATTCTAATTATAATTTAAGCTTATATGTTATAAGCATAAAATATAAATAATTTTCTGAAAACATGGCATAAAATACATTTTTGAAATCAAAATTTACCTCAAAAATTTTAAATATACTAGTAGTTATAACTAATAAGGAATATCTAGAAGTTATTTCTTAGTTTTCTAAAAAAACACATGCTCCTTTTTTCATTTTCTTTTTGCAGTGTCGTACACTTAAAGTAAAGCGTAGCCTCTATCACTCACCTACAGAAGATGGTGCAAATGCCCTCCCCCAACATCCAAACATTGCTGAGAACATTTCAGGCAGTTCATTGCTGCGGACCTGAGTTCCTCCTCTTCAATTGCTGCAGTTTCTCTCTTGAAAAAAATGTATGTCTGCAGGCAAAGACAAGGGAAAGGGAAAAACAACAGTTCTTTAAAAAGTGATTTATTAAACGTTTAATAACATTTTCTCATTCTTTTGTGACGAGGAATTTCACTCGGAAGTTATGGTTTGTTATTTCTGGTCCACCATCTATACTTTTTTACAAAAGATATAATTGGGTTCTGAATAGCAGTATTCAAATACTCACTGCATTACATTAAATATTCGAATTCACTCGTTTGTCTTTTGATGATGCAAGCAGAGCTTCCAAACACTGTTAGATTAGTCGAATTGATTTCGGATTGAAGACGTTAAAAATCTAATTGTTTCTATAACGAAAATCTATTATAACTATGAAATTATATAACGTGTATAACTTATACCCTTGGAAAGCTTAAGGATTTTTAAATTCATATTTTAGATGTTTCTTCAGTCTCAAACACATTATGCTGCTTAGTTCCAACCTACCAATAATGTTTGGGTAATTATCCTTCAGTTTTTCTTTCTTCGTGAAATCTTTGCATTCCAATGAACGTTTGAATGATCTCGGTTTGATCCTGATCATAGAAATAGAATTTCACACCTTCAGGGTAAATAGCATTTTGTTTTCAATAATTATTAAAAAATTTTGAAATTTTATAGCATATTACATTAGTCTTCTAGAACTGTGGTGAATAAAGACTCTAAAGCAGGCGTGTCCAACCCGCGTCCCTGGACAGCAAGTAATGCGGCCCACAAAACCGTAAAGTTTACGTGTTTACGACATAAGCTTTCAACATGATTATGTGATTTTCAGCGAGCTTTTGATATCCCACTAGTTTTATGTTGCCCTTTTTTATTTTATAATTGAAAACATAAGAAAATACATGAAGTTTTATTATTAATACACATTAACTATATTATATATTTTATGTGCGGCCCAAAACAGTTCATTTTCATTCAATGTGGCCCAGGGAATTCAAATCTTTACTCAGTGTGGCCCAGGGAAGTCAAAAGGTTGGACACGCCTGCTCTAAAGGGTAAAACATTGCTTATTTTGAAATATTATGTAAATTTGAATTTTCATAAATTTTAATAAAATTTTCAAAAATGCGACAGTGATCATCGCTTTAATGATCAGAACTGGTTATTTATGCTATTAATCCAATATCCTTAGCAAATTGATGCCTTTTCCGTGATTTCCATTTAGTTTCAATGTAATAATTCTTTATGTGAGTTCGTCATATTAATATTAACTCTTTATATGATTTTTCAACATTACTATTCATTATTTATGTGGTTCCTTCACAACAAGTGAACCATTCCCTTAGGTCACGAAAAGACAATTTTAAAACTACAAATATAGAAATATCGTCAATCTGTTTCATCGGATTACTTTATGTGTCGGCTGTGATATATTATAGTGATGAATTCTGTAATGGGAAAAACATTATCGGTTGTTTCTCTTCTAATGACACCTTCAATACAATGAATAATAATTTTAACATTTTCAGTAACTGAAAGTGCTCTCACTAAAAGAAAGAATACCAATCAAAGGTCTTGAAAAGATCATTAGTTCCGTAACAACCATTTTTCAAGTCATTATTCTCTCGCATATTTTACCAAAAAAAATATTTTGATTATCAACGTTTTGTTATTTCGGAATAGAAAGTTTCTCATAATTTATTGCTTGAATGCTTAGCTGAGGAATTCTTGTAATTATTGCATGTCTTTCATTTCTGATAATTAGTGATCCTTGATGTTAAATCAAAGAAAGTTTGGTGATGTTTCAGTGAGTTGCGACAAATAGTTTCCTCAAGTAAATCAATGGGAAAAACTTTGTTGAGTCAAAAAAGGTGTTAAACGTTCTTTCCTTCACAAATGAAAAATGTAAAAGAGTTATAGACAGTTTTTTGCTTTCATTTGATAAATGTCAATACAGAGTAATAATTATATCGTTAACTGAATTTATCATGTATAACGAGGGTGGGCAATTGTTTTCCTATCTACACTGCGCATGCGTATTGACGTGGCCGTCCTAGTGGAAAATACGAGACGAATCTTCGGTCATGCACGGGAAGGAAATCTCGGTTCAAGGCGGATTTTTCTGACTGTCTTGACTGGCCACAAAAAACTCTTAGCGGGCCGCTATTTGCCCACCCCTGACGTATAAGAAAAGGGCTGGTGTGTATGGGAACATGAACTATATAGTGTGTGTGTGTGTGGGGGGGGGGGTTATGGACTATGCCAGTCCCCTTTAAAATTTTGATAACTGGAACAGAGGCGAAAAAATAATATATATTACACGCATTTTGCACGAATATTAAAAACAAACAACATTAAAACAGAAAGAAAAATACATTACGGTAAAGGCTTTCTGGTTCAAATCAGTCACTTGTTCCCTCCCTAAATTTTCTATTCTTGAAAGGTGTATGTCATTCAGTCGTTGGATTTTCATCCGCTTCTTGAAACTAATTAGAATACTTTTTTCTGTTTTTAATTGATGACGTTTGTTGAGTGTGAAACGAGAAAAATATTAATGCGAATTGATTTTACTGCAGTAGGATATTTAGACATCCGAAGTCTATTTAAACGACACACTGAACGAATATTGCCGAAAAACGAGATATTGATTTATTTGATTAAGGTCTTTATCTGCAATCACATTTTTTCAAAATAAAAAAAAAACTTATTTTAGAAGTTACAGAACTTTGACGTTAGCTTCCCATTGACTTAACATAGGGATTTTCCTTAATTTATGGAACCCAGTGAAATTAGTTTACATTATTTCTGAAGCGTACAAAGTACCTTTTTGTTTAGTATAATTTGAGAGTTATTTACATCGTTAGTGTCTTCTACTATTACACAATTGTATAAACAGTTTCCACCCAACATGCTTTGCATTTTTTTAAAGTTGTATTTTTACCCGGTTATATCCTCTTCTAAACGCACAAGAGAACACTAAAGCTCGAACTCCATACTAAAATGATTCTTTGTCAAATTACCTCTATTATATAACACATATCTATTATTCGTGCACACGATCAAATCATTTCTACACTAATTCACAGGATAATAATCACAGGATAAGTGTCTTTTAACTCATGAAAACTCATGAAATGATGAGCTGAAAAAATTTGGTTTTGCCATTCAAGATTTTATTCTATTTATCGTAATGAATTAACGAACTGAAGAACGCATTGTGTTATGTTCCAGAACGATTTTTTTTTCTCTTCCAATACTAATGAAAAACGCTAAGAATTTTTTTTTTTCAAATTATGCCATTGAATATATTGTCGGAATAGCGTTAAAGAATGAATTGTTTGCACAATTATGAAAATATATGAATCAAAATAACCTGAAGAATATATTCTGCATGTAAGATTTAAGAATCTGCAACTCAGTGTTGTTTACGAATATATTTTCTTACACAATGATAACGAATTTCTTTGAACGAAGAATTATTATCATAAATATAATTTTAATGATTCAATATTGCAACTTACGAAGTTGCAAGATTAAGGTTATAAAACTTAAATTCATCCAAAAAACTTATTTTTGATTCTTTGGAAAACACTAAGATAGAATTGGCTGTATAGGAAATATCTCAATGTACAGTATTTCAATGTCAAACTATATGCTACTATATAATAAACTTAAAAAACTATTCTTCTTTTATGTATTCTGAAACAGGTTAAAATAAAGCTAAACTCCAATGAATTGTGCTGTCCATAATTTATTCCATCGCATCTCGAGCTCCTTTCTCAGCATCTATCAAATACGACTGAGTAACCTTCAGTGCAACTACTCCCAGATAACAAGGATGATGTTCAGAATAAGAAAACTGTAAAATTCATATTTTGCTCTAAAGTTATTAGGGCGTTACAACTACGAGAGAAATTCAGCTATTTTTCGAGACGATCTTATACAAATTCAATGGATAATGTGTCTGCTGGCTAGCTTCCAAACGATCCGCTGCTGAAAATTAAATAAAGCCATATTCCACATTCGCTTCTTTTGGACCAGAATGTTAAATTCTTTAGCAGTACAGAAGTGATGCTGAAGTCAGAATAATGTCAAGGGAAAAAGTATTAAGCAAAACATTGAAATTTGCACAAAGTATTTCGTTAGTCATAAGTATCAATTGGTCATGAAATGCGTAATCAAAAATGATATCGGAAAGCAACTAACAGATTCACCTCTAGCGAATAAAAAATTAATTACGTTTCTCGAAGAGAACGATTTTTTTTACCCACTCTGGCACTCTTTAAAAATTTAATCAAAAATAATGAATGATTAGGAAAATGCATGTAGTAATATTTTATTAGTGCTTATACAACATTAAAAAAGTATTTTTCTTTTTCCCTTAGAAAGAAAAAGTCTCTTTTCGCACACACACACACACCTCGCCTCATTCTGAGAAAAGGGCGCAGATTGCTGCGGTATTGGAATATCCCTTGACACTCTGAAAAGTCAGAATTCTGCCATAAACAAATCGCTTGCAATATTCATTAATAGATTCGCATTTTCCGCATTTATCGCCCTCTCATGATGCAAATTTTAAACTAGCTCAGGATTTGAAAAATATGAATCATAATATATCTTAGTACAGTCGCTCAAATAAGTATCCGAACACTATGGTTGATTGCAGAAATCAGAAAAAATATCTGGCAACGATTTTTTTAGAAATTAGTGATCTGACAACCTTCGATTTCAAAACAAAACGTCGCCAGATATTTTTTTCTGATTTCTGTAATCAACCATAGTATTCAGATACTTTTTTGAGCGACTGTACCTATGCAACTACGAATAATTTTCCAGTTATCTTTTAAAATAAAGTTACCTTTTCCCACCCCTATGGAAAAAGAGGCAACTCATTATTGCCAGTACGCACTTCATAACTTTTACTTTCCAATGGTAAAATTTCAGATTTTTAGTAAAAGTACATTATTTGCAATATTCGTTTAACATTTTGCAATTTTCGAAATTTTCCACCGTTAGAGGGGATAATTTGAAATTTTGCAAGATTTGGTAAGTGCGAATAGTAATATTTAATTAATATCTATCCAACATAAAAAAAATTGATTTATATCCAAAGCCAAAAATATTGAATGTCTACAGACGGACGGCGAAGCGAAAATATTCGCTCATTTTTTATTTAAAAACAAACTAAAAAACAGAATTCTGTTTTTTTTTCTCTTGTAAGATGCTCATATACTTGTAAAATTCACTACCAAATTATTGTTTCGTACTTCAGTGTACCTTATTTCAATTTAATCGAACTCACGATATACATTTTAAAATATGGATGTCAATGCCCAGCAGCATACAATTTAATTTTGCTAAAAGGTTTCAGTTTCGCAACAGCAACGTGAAAGAAAAACAAAAGCATACAGGTCTCTCAAGCAATGTCCATAACAGAACTCAAGAATTTCAAAACTTTTTGCTTCTTTCCGAACTTTACCCAGATGGTCCGTTCGCACGGATCGCTTCGGGAAGACAGAAGAAAGAGTAGTGATTTCGAGTAGTGATGAATGTTCATAGGCACATTGCAGGGAATTTCGTCGTACGACGACTTGCTCTGAAGCAGATGGAGATGTCCATTGTGGGTGCCGGCGTTGGAGGAAGACAGCGGACAATGGCAGAAGGGGATTTCGATCTTGATTCTTTTCAAATTACCGGAATCAAGGAAAAGGTTCTGAAATACATTGCGAGGACCGGATGGGAAAATGAAATTGAACTAGGAGTGATATACGTCGAAGGATGCGTTTTTACTTTCCTAAGAGACATTTAGAAAGAATGACTTTAGATTCAATCAGATGATTTAAAACTTTCTATCTAAAGGGTAAAACAATTGAAAGAGTTTTAATCATTCTGCTTTATTTTCTTACACTCTTATTTTTTTTAGGAAATGTAAATGAACATATGAAATAATTGTCATTGACACTGCAAATCGAAATAGAGCAATGATTATAACCTTTGATAGCCATCGGCAGGGGGGGGGGGGTGGAATTTGGCGTAAATTTTCCAGTCAGGAACTTTCGCCCACAAGTCAGAGAAAGGCTTAGAGCACTAAAGACGACGAAAATTCACCTACCAATGGCGAGTGGAAGAGTAAATTTCCTCCAGCCCCTATCGTTGGGAAAATAAATCATATTTCTGCAACTTTAATTTTCTTTAACACTTAAGCCCATATAAAAAACACTGCTTGGTAAAAAACATTAAAAAACACAAACTCAAGTAATTACAATAACATCTAGAAAGAAAGATTAAAAGTTACACATCTGATTTCACTGCCCATTGCATGCAAGTTTAAACTGTTTTTGTGTGTAATTTGAGACAATTACGTGAACACAAAGCATTTCTACATAAAAACGTATTTCAATCATAAAAACTGCTTTTACTCTTATTGTATTCCATTATAGTAATTAAGTTGGCTTTTTTTTTCAATTAGGTTCACTTCCGTGATCACTGAAGTATCCGCTGCATTTTACAGAGAATAAGAAAAAAAAAAATCATTGGAATCATTTATTATTATCCCCAAATTAAATTGTTGTCCATTAAATTATTGCTTTATAGTATTTGCTTTTCAAATATAAACATATGCACTGCAAGAAAGAAAAGTAAAGATGGAAACACCTAACTGAATTCATTGATATAATTTTCTACCAAATTTTGCTGCCATTTGCATAAATATCAAATTCTTCCGTCTGTTGTTTTTACTGTAGCATTCATGCTCATACTTATTCGGAAAAGATCGATAATTAATTTATTTAAAAATCATTCCACTGCAAATATAATTTTTCCTTCAAATACGAATACATTACAATGCTGATTTGCCTTAACATTTATTTTAATGTGCAGAACATAGCCTAAGGAATAGAAGCAAAACGAGATTACGGGAAAATTGTGCCTCATTACTTCAAAAAAAAAACACAATCCATTTTAAATCTTCGGAGTCGTTCGATTTACTGCTCGAGAATATCATTTTTGTTTTTAGCAACAGACAAGTGTTGAGTCCCAAAAGAAAACATCCATGCCTTATCCCGAGCTCGAATGTAGATCATTTTGATCTTTAGCGAAACCCGTTCTCCACTCAAGAGAAAATGATATCTAAAATAGTATATGGATATTTTTAACGCCTGTGTTCATTTGCAATTCTCCTGTACCAACGCTTATTTGCCTAGGGAATGAATATCGGACCTCATTAATATTCCATATCGATCAAGGTTTCGTTATCTCTTTGTTAACAGAATTAAGAAGACCATTCCTCAGTAGCAATTTTGAGAAATTAACAAATTTATGAAAGTTGATTGCGATATTGAAAATTGCTATGTAAAACTATTTACTACAATAATTTTACCGAATTCTTAAAACGAAATAATCACACACTTAAAACAAATGTATAACATGTTCTATATTATAATATCTTATTTGACAATCCACAGTCAATAATATTCTTCCTGTAGCATTCAGTAATCTTGTAGGTTTCGAGTAATAAAAACATGGAGTTCTTGAGTTATAAAGGCATGAATCTGGAGAGTTGCGGGTTCGATTCCCGTCGGCGATGAATTTTTCCAGAAGCTTTTAACTAATATTTGAAATCTATCTCTACAGGTAATCTGTGTATTTATATGGATCGATTTTTAATCATATATACGCTTGAGCGTTATTGATCTTCTCATTAACATCTTAAAATAATAGCAACGACTGGAAAAAAGTTGCATCTCCTTGAGTATAGATAGCGCTGTGTCAGCCAAGTCTCAGTGAAGATTTATAAGGTCTTATTCTGAAAAAATTCCTTGTCCGGTGCTTGGTGTAATGGTAGCGCGCTCTGGCATGAATCTGGAGATTTGCGGGTTCGATTCCCGCCGTATCGGCGATGACTTTTTCTCAGAATCTCTACAGGTAATCTGTATACTTACTATGGATCGATACAGATATATATTTCATTCATTTTATACATGTGTATATATGTATATATAACATCACATTTTCAATTCGTGATTTTCGGGTCTCTCTCACATTTGACGAATAAATATTGTTTGCTCTGAGCTTTTGCAATGCTCGCTTCTTATAATCGATTGCTGTAGCTTTCACTTCTCTTCTCGAAGAAAGCAAATTTCATTTTCACACTTAGCTACTTAACATTCAATTCTTTCCTCTTCATTCCGATTTCGATAGTTGCTGCATACATCACAATCTTCGATACATTCAGAGGATTTAGCAGTTTTTTTTTATCTTTTTCATGTACGAAGCTACGAATATAACTAATCTTTTCTTTTGGTAACAACTACATGAAAGATAATATTTCTGAACGAACTTCATTAGTTAAAATCCTGGCAAATGTGGACTTTTTTCCTTCAAGCAATCGTGCAGAGATGTTTTTCCTTCCCGCTTAGAGAATTTGCGTGCGGGGTGTTAATTAAATAACCACGTTAAAGGTTTGTTTAAACATGTAAAAGATATGTGTAATATACTTTACATGTTATGCTGAGCCTTCTCCTTTAGTAACTCTTCAAGTTGACTTCAAATTTTAAAATAGAGTTTTATTCAGAATTGCAAAGACACTAATGATAATCACCCAAAATACATTCTTGATTATCGTTTCCTGTTTAACAGACAGAAATAGATCTTTATCTCTACAGTTTGCTTTCGGTTATTATTTGATAACATTTTTGGATGCATCAATCATATACATTTAATCAGGATCCTAATCTACCGAAGCTATGCATGACATATATTTTCGGTACATATTAAATTCCCCATAATCAACTGTAATGCAACCTACTTGAGCAGGATTGCAAATTAAACATTTCTTCGCACCGAGGAAGATATCTTGAAAGTTGAGTTCATTTTGATTAGTTCTATTCGATTAAGTGAGCAAAGCAGTAATAATTGGCTGAGTCTTGCATTCATACATGTATAATAAATGATTCCATTCAAATAACAAGTTCGGAACATCTTAGCAACACAGGAAGTATATCTACATCTGATGAGCATCGAGAATGTAAATATTAAATCAGCTTTTAATTAATTTCATCTTCACAAATCAGCATTGCACTAAATAATGTAAAAGATTCATCGAAAGGATTAGGGTACAAAGTGCATAAATCCGTGCTTTGTCGTCTTTATAGACGATACGTGTACGGCTAGTGTTACGTAAGTAATAAAGTCAGAGAAGAACGTTATATGTGTTTTACTCTTATGGCTTAGTTCGACATCCGGACGTCCACACTTTTGTACACTTGAATTGCGTCCAAAGGTTAAGCATAGTTGAGAAAAATTGATAAAATAAAAAATACAAGACGATAGAATGACATGGGCGATATAGTACAGATGGAATATGGAAGGGAGATACAAATGCGCGATAAATGCATGAAATGCAGGAACAATGCACGGTAGTTCAATACGGTGGCAATTGGAGAAATTGCCTAGAGATACATTCGCTCGTGCACGAGAGTTCAGTAAGGTATCTGATGACCCCATACAGCGATACAAGTGTTCCATCGACGTTGCACGCTGTTGACGAGGGCAGTAAGGAGCTGCAGCTTTAAATCCCACTTCTGTACAAGATCGGAGCTCCAGGAGAGTTCTGGGAGGAGTTTGATGAGCTGAAATCCATCTCCCCTATGTGTCCGACACATGCGTTACTGGGTTGAGGCATACTCTGGATGTCTTCCTTTTCAAGGAAATCATCCACTAAAGCAGCAGCCCTATGTGGACCGCGTGTTATCGTCCATAAACAGGAATTGTCGGCCAACAACACCCAAAAAAAGTTTTACATAGGATTAGAGGATTTCGACCCTATAGCTGAGGACTGTTAAAGTTCCTTCAGAAAAGACATGGGGTTGCATGCTGCCATGTGACTTAATGCCACTCCAGACCAGTAAACCACCACTTCTCTTATGATGCATTTCTTTGATGTTTGAGGGGTGATAATGGGTTCCGTCTTCTCACCAGATATTAGCACGAAGACCATCACTCTGTAAACTGAACCTGATTTCGTCACAGAAGAGAACATTGGCCCATTGGTTTGCGGTCCAGTCCTGGTGTCTGCACCACGCCAACCTGTCTCTTCTCCCTGATGGAGTGAGTGAAATGCAAACTGTAGGTTGTCTCGCATAAAGTCCGGTTTCATGAAGCCTTCTGTATATCGTTTGCCTCGAAACTGTTCATCCACGAGCCGCAAACATCCCTAGAGCAAGCTCTCTCGCTGACATGTGTCTGTTACATCTCGCTGTTAGTTCCACATAGCGGCCATCTTGAGCAGTTTGTAAGTCGCGGACGACTAACGTTTCCTGTTCGTGGTACCTTCTCCTCAGCCTTGAAAATCGAAATTTGTTTTATTAATATGACGAACTGGTGCACACTTATTTTTCTGACAACATCACTCGTGTTCGGCCTGATTCCAACATCCCGATAGATCGACCATTTTTAAAAACATCCGTATTCTCTATGTGTGACATATTGTTACAGCAACAAATCTGTTCGAACACAAACAAAATGCGCTGGTGACGAGAAATGAGATATCCGACATTTATCCCGTTATTTATACCATTATATTTTTGCAGTTTTGTCTCTTATACAAATTATATGGGATCACATGCTCTTGCGCCATCACTCCCACATTTGCATGCTCTCCGTTATCTGCACGATCGTTTTCTTGCTGTTTTCGCCGATTGCCCATTTTGTCAACTATGCTAAACTTTTGGACACCAGAGTATATCATCTTGCAAGAACCTGCGTGGAAAAACAACCTGCTCTCTTTAGTAGGTAATGGTTTTACTAAAGAAGGTAGATTACCCTCAAGAAATCAACTAATTTTATGTAGGTAATCTAACTCTATCAGACTCACAAGTGTCTTATGTTCTTCCTCATTTTCCTATGCCTATATCTCAAAGAAAAAAAATACCATTCCAGTCGCGGTACACGAGGTTTGATTATTGTGTGTCAGATTTTGTTCACCGTAATGAAAGACAGTGATGCTGGCGATTTTTAAAGTGTAGCTGTTGACTCAGTGCTGAAGGTGAATTACCCGATCTCCCTGATGCGAGTCCTCACTTCCACATTTTCTCTATTATTTCTCTCTCCCAGAGGTGAGAAAGGGGATACCCAAAAGGTTGAGAAGCCGCCATTATGGGCGCGTTAAGCTATGTCCCCTTGTGCAAGAGAGTCATATGCTATGCATGTTAAAGAACACGTTGGATGGTTTAATGATGGAAGATTTTATTTTGCCTCCTACCATACTTTAATAACAAAAATATCATTCAGATGTAAAACAAATCCAACCAAATGGCTATGATTCTAGTGCTATCTAGCAAATGTCAACAAAAACAACCATGACACGCTCCGGTATTTGAACATAATCCCAGAAGCTACGGTAAGGAATCTTATTTCCACTACGAAACTTGAACTGCTCTTTAGTTTCAACGCCATGTCAAATTCGTCAAATGTACTATTCGTTGCCAGATGTTCGCCAACCACGGCTAACCCCGGTTCCGTCTCACGACACTACCAAGTTAACGGAAAACCGTGACTATCTAGAGTCGGGGGCAAGAATACACCATATAGATGCACCGCATCCCCGACCTCACATGGTAGCAGTCCTATAAAAGGAAAGCTAACCACCGGAAGAAACCTGAAATTTAATCTGTTCCCCTGTTAGCCATGAACAAGGATATGTAGATCCAAGTTCGCTTCAAGTCGGGGTGGAGACTCTTAGTGAGGCCCAGACTTTGAAAGGGCTCGTGCCTACTAGGGGACCAAATCCCTTCGGCCGTGCCCTTGAACTTGCTCCACGGAGCACCTGATTTGAGGTATTGACACCGTCCAACCTAGCCAGCCAAACCGGTCGGCGATGTCTTCAACCTCGGTTGGTCTTGGCTCTGTCCAACCGGGGACCCAATCTGGTCAGCAAAGCCTTCGACTGGTTGCTGGGCCCGAAGCCCCCCACCACGTCAAGGTGGTCCCCTATCGGGGGGGGGGGTCAAATTCGTCAATGGTAATGCCGCGAATTTCTTCCACTAGCTACTAGTGGAAGAATACTACTATCTCCTCTTCCACTAGCTTGTTTTGCGGGGTGTGACACGATGAATTTACTCTGGTCGCGGAACAGTTTGAAAATATTCGATATCTTCCTGAATCTTGCATCGTCCACCATATTCAGTCATCATTCTGCGATAAATATCAGTAAGTTTTATTGCTTCAGCAGTTAGAAATCTAATTGCAGTTCGCATCCCTAAATTGGTGCATGATTGCAAGGGTGCCGCCATCATAAGACTGATTGCTTACGAATGACGCCAGCAGATAGAGCCCCATATGTGTCCAGTGTTGTCAAAGATTATAATCAATAATGTGAAAAAGATATTTTCTTTTGTATTTTATGAAATGTTTGCTCTTTTCAACGTTAAAATGTTGTGAATTAGGTGCTTTATAGTAATGCATCCTCACAATTGCACTAATTAAATTTAAAGGATTTTTCATCCTATTTTCTCCTTATATTTATTTTACAACGGAAACTGTAGTAACTCATTACCAATAATTTTCACTTTATTCTCCTTCCTCTGTCATCAAAATTTTGTTAAATATACGAATAAAAAAAGAATAATATCTTCATATTTTCCATTTAAACATTCTTAGTTCGTGTTTATCCGAAGGATGATAATTAAATCAAGCGTGCTGGTGCTTCCAATTAATAAAAGTACTCGGCAAGGAAACAACGACGGTGTTCTGAACCCAAGGTAACTTGAAGACTAAGCATTTTCCTGTGGCTGCACCGTGAGCATCCACATGTCCGCAAAAATGCATGCTATCAAGTTCCCCAGGGAAAGTTCTACAGCAGGCTGGAGGTAAGTCAAGAAGTTGGTGCACACCTTCAGGGAATTCCTTATGGGCTAATCTATCAGTTGAAATGTCCCTTAACCCCCAACGTTCGTCGCTTTTAGCTCAGGAAAATCTCTGTGAACATGCTTATGAGCACGAAGAAGGGCGAGAAGCTGATTCGAAGCAGTTCCTTATAATTAAGTCTCAGTTCTGGCGTAATTACTTTCTTCGGTAAGTTCTCTACTTTTAGCTTCTTATGCGGCTGAATGCAGTTGGAAAATGGCGGTCGTGTTGCTTTCCACATACTTAGCATTTAACGTAAACTGATAAAGACTCTTCCGAGTGCAGTAACTTTTCCATAAACTTAATCCAACGAGAAATATGTTTACGACAGGGACCATATAAGCGCCCATTTTGAGAATTGGCAAGTAATCAAATTCCCATGGCCGCGGTTGCTTTATTTTATGGTGTTCGTATAGCCTGTTAGAGAATTATATCCAATAGGTGATTAATTTATGGCAGTGAAATCTTAAGAGATAATTATGGCCATTCCCTAAGTAAACAGAAGTTTGTATTGGCGGGGGTTGATGCCTCATGGGAAGCAATTGAAAAAGGAAAGCATTCCATTTAGAGAGTCAAATTGAAGATGAATATTTATATATACGTAATTATATATATTCTGTGTTAATAAACAGAAATTTATTCTGAATAGATATAAAATACTCTTTTGGAATAATAAGATTTAAAATATGTAAACTCGAAAATAAAACTTCATAAAATTTATCTGCAAATGCAGAAAAATTTCCTTTTACATTTTAACATTTACTTTTTTAAAACACATGCTATTCAATACGTATTTTAATACCTATAAATTCCTCTCGTTGAGTGGTCTTCAAGAAATATCTTATATCATCAGTTAATAGCATTTGCTAGAGGCGTATGCAAAGGCTATGAACTTTCCACCATGGAACTCTATTCCATGATGGAAAGTTTTACTTTTTCATAAATGTAAGTATAGTTCCAAGACCATACTAATTTACATATTTACTGAGTATTTCACCACTTTTAAACTGTTGTAAGTAACGAGATGAAGATGGGTTTAGAGAAAAAATTACCTCATTGGTTAGAGCACCTGACATGCCATCAGGAGATCGTAGATTCAGAATTTCTCCTCTACACACCTCTTCATGTGTTACTTAAAATTGATTAATAGTGATTAAATATTCAGTAAAACATTGGTGAGCTGTGAATTATTTGTCTAATTTGCATATTTACTGCGTAAATCATTGAGGTTCTGATATCGATGTATTCATCTATCAGGAATCGTTTTTCATGCTTTTACAGATGCAAAATATCAGTGGGGAAACGTGTATTGCAATTAGTGACGCAGTCCAACAGTTCCCGAAGATCAAAGGTCAATGACTGGTCATTCAACCCAATGAAATAGATCAATGGTCTCTCACAGTACGAGAACTCTCATAGAGTCAACTGAGCAGTGTCTCTTAGATATCTCATTCGCTAGAATCTCAGAGTTAGTGACAACTTCACTGGGTACCATTCATTCTTCACCATTGATAACCATTTCCTCCTTTATAGATAATTAAATTTACGCTCGAAATGTCATCTTATGCATTAAAATATAAAACAATTTCTTTCTATGCTAAGCACAAAAGTCTAAAGATTTAAAAAAAAAAAGTTCTCACCATAGGATTGTTGAGCAAAGATACCATTTCGAAGCATCCGAACTATTGAACCTGAAATAAAAAAACAACAACAAAAGTTCCACCTGTGTAGTTGAAAACGAAGGTTATAAGGATTGTCATGTTTGCTGAATGAGAACACAGTTAAGAAAAGGGAAGTTTTGTGACTAAAAGAGACAAACTTTACGAAGCGAAAGCCTTGTAAACATTCGTTAGTGAAGTCGTAGAATACGTGAAGGAATTTGAAACAGTTAGTCATACAGGATGTGAAAGAAGCGACTGCAACGGAAGACAAAAATCAATCGAAGTTAGAGAGAAAACAATAAAGGAAGAGGAAACAACCAGAAATATGTGTGCTCGTTGTTCAATATTCCCGTTCTTAAAATCTATCATTTATCTTTTAGAACTAAAATATCAGTAAGTTGAAGAGCAAAATTTACTAAAAGTGAACTGCTGCTCTTATTTTTTTTTTGGAAACCATATTGAACTGAGTGTAATAGATTAATAGATTAAACTTGCAAAGATAACTGTAGATTTTATCAGCTACGTATCTCCATAATTTTCTCAGTTGTTGGTAATATAGCAATAGTCCTGTATTTTTTAATATCGCATTTTTTTCAAGATTAATAAATTGGTTTTATTACAGAAGTTTTAAGCATGATTGGGATATAAGATTGATGAAATATTAGGTTTATTAGTCTAGCTAAAGTATTTGAAATTTGTTCATTACAGATTTTTATATGTTTTATATGTATATCTTCAATACCAGCTGATTTCTGAGGCCTCATTTCTTTGATTATTTTGAATACATCAGTTTGTCTATATCTTAAAAATACATTGAATGCTGTGTACTGGATGTTGTAATCATATCTGAAAAGTCACATTGGATAGGATTTTTATTCTTTGGGTCAGCCACAGATGTAATGAAATAGTTACTAAAATTCTCTACGATTTGAATAGTTGTGAAATCTTTTAACATACTCCTTAAGATTACATCATCGGTAATCCTTTTGACGCTTACGCCAGTAATTTCATTAATGTAATTCCATATTTCTTTAGTATTACCAGCAGCATTTTCAAAAAGCTGAAAATAATATTCTCTTTTTGCATTCCTAATCAGTTTATTGACCTTTTTTTTAGCTAACGTATCTTTGTAAGTCTTATCATCTTTGTTATTAATGTATCGTTTCCACAATTTGTCCCCAAGAGTCATTTCATTTTTGATAGAATTATTGATGCATATTTCGTCTGGTCTTATTTTCTTTGTCATCTTTTCTGTGCACGTATATTTCGCTTCATTATAAATATTATCGAACGCGTCATAAATTTTCTTGTATAAGATTTAAGGATTATTTGTTGATTTTGAAAACTCATCCCAATTTATATCCAGTAATCTTTTCCCAATGGTTTTCTCATCATAGGCATAAGCAGGTTCACATACTTTGTTGCACAGCTCACCATTGGCTTTTGAATGTGAATCGTTGGAATCATACATTGCTATTATGAAATAGTGATCTGCTATTTTCTGCGTACATACTGTTGTGAGTAAAGGCAAATATTTTTTTTTATAACTACATGATCGATACATGTGCGGGTCGTTTCTGATTTCCACTCAGAAACTTGATCATAGCCAAAATCTGTTATGATATTTCTATACTCCTCTACCCCAGATTTATGAGGATTTTTAACATCAATATTAAAATCCCCAACAAAAAACACATCATTCAGAATCTGATTTTCTTCAAACCAATTTTGTTTCTTAATTTTGAAAAAAAAATTTCAAATCAGAGCTAGGGAATCTGTATTTTGCAGCAATATGAAGTTGAATATTGAATTTCTTTATAGAAATTTGTAAAGTTTCAGGTGGGACAATAGATTCGTTGATCAATGTACAACTTAAATTATTTTGATAATATATTATTACCCCCCTGACTATTTGATCAAAAATATTTGAATTTAAATTGCTGAAGCCATTAATCATTTGTAAATTGTTTTCATGGAAGCTAATATTACTCTCTGTTATAATAATTATGTCAAGTTTATACAATATATCGTCAATATGTACCATAAGTGAATCCCAGTTTTTCCTCAATGATCTTAAATATATGTGAATTACAAAAAATGTTTGCTTAAAATAGCTAATACATTCGACAACCCATTCTTTCAAACTGTTTGTTGTCTGAAAGTCACTTTACATATCAGGTTCATTTTGCGACTTAACTGTCATGATATAGAATAAAAAAATGTAGATAAAAGAAAAATACACGATAATATTATATTTATAGACTTAAGTTCGGAAGTTACTATATGATAAACCAAAACAACAAATCTTACCGAAGTCACCCTTTCTTAAAGAGATCTTTCCATTTTTCTACCAAATATATTTTACATCATTTTCTTTTGCATATTTTTTGCTTAAAATAGACGATTCTTGCTCATGGAAGTTAGGTTTTCTTTAATATAGATAGGTTAAGTATCTTGGTTTTTGAATAAGTCATTATCTCACAATCTTTCTTTCGCTTGCTTATGAAAGAGTCTCGAACAGTTTTTGATTCAAATTTCACAATATTCAGCATTCAATTGTCCTCAATATATATTTTTTATTTTATTTAAAAAAAGCACAGGAACAAGTTAACAGACCCCAGTTTGAAAGCACTTATGCAATTCAAATCCTTCAAATTCTCCGGGAATTTGAAATTGTCAGCGAAGACACAAACTCAAAAGTCATACTGATGAATGGTCATCATCATCATCATCCTAAAGCAGCCATGGGCTACAGAAGTCCAACCAGATCGTGCAATTTAGTTCTAGGTTTCTCAAATAATTTTCTATATTGCTTTATTTCATATATTTGAGCATTTCTATTTTAAAATTGAACCTTATTGAAGAATTAATAATAGAGGCACAGAATTACCTATAAACTTAGACTTCGAGAAATATTCTTTTGATGAAAATGAGTTCGCTGTTGATAGTTTAGTGATTAGACTACATGACATTCAGGAAAAATATTTCTTACGGTTTTATATTTGTTAATAAAATTAATTTTTATGCTGTTATGACCCAATAAATATTATAAATTTAGACTCTCAGAATTAGTTTCCATTTTTTGTTGTTTTGAGTTTTGATCCAATAAGAATCCTGATCCCTGGTACACAAAGTTGAAAATTTCTTATTTAGATTATGTTGATGCGTTGGTTCTTTGATGTTTACGAGATACGTCTTTCAATAGGGCTGTCATTGAGACTGCAGTTGGGGTAGGTTTGTTCGTTTACTTACAGTAGACTGTCTTTTATCTTGTCCTTACGGGATCAGATCCCTGGCCGGATGAACGAAAGGCCGATTAATCCGGAAATTGTGTCAGAAAATAAATAAAAACGCAAAATGACAAAAATGCTAACTGTACTGTATTTTAATTAATAATTGTTGTACAATATTAAATATTTACTCACACTCACTTGAAAAAGTCCGTGATTTTCTTTTGTTTCTTTGAACTTAACACTTTTTTACCTGCAAAGTCTTGCCATTTTTAATCAACATCAATCGTGGATGAGGCCTGTTGTTATTCAATGTATCTTACTGCAACATCAAAAGCTTCTTTTCCTTCAATATGGCTAACTTTCCCTCCTTTCTTTTCTTCTTCGTTCTCCGCTTCTTCTCCGTTCCCTTCTTGGTAAACTGAATTCATAATTTCGTCATCATTCAGTGTTTCATTTTCCAACTGTTCATCACCTTTTAACCATTTTTCAATGTCATCTTCTTCAAGTGTATGAAATCCAGACAGCAGTTTAAAAAGTAGCGAAATATTGTCATTATCCGTCATATCTTCGGAATCTAATCGTGCAGGCTAATTCAATACTTTCGTGTTGTCGTCTTTGGTACTTTCTACACAGTTTTCAACTTCGGGCCAAAGTTTTGTCCATGACTTCACAAACATTGTACGGGGCATTTCTTTAAAAGCTCTTGCCAACATGTAGATAACATCCTTGATATTTACTATTTTCAAAGCTTTTAAAGTCCTATTCCGCCATTTTCGTTTCGCTGTAGAATTTCTGAAAGAAGCTTTCTCCTGTATCACCTTTTTAAACTTACAAGAACGCCTTGATCCATTGGTTGCACTAAAGACGTTGCATTAGGTAGAATAAAGATGGCTTTTATGTTGTCAAAAATGAGTTCTCTTGGGTGTGTTGGAGTATTTTCGAGAATGAGTAGGGCCTTTACAGGCATTTCAAGACTTGTCAAGTGGTTTTTACTTTTGGAACAAATTCTGTTTAGAACCATTCTTTAAACTGTCTATCCAAGCAGATTTTGAGCTTTGTAGTAAACTGGCAGAGCAGATAAATTTAAATGCTTGAATGCTCGAGGTTTTGCTGATTTCCCAATTACAAAAAGAGGAAGTTTGTGCGTACCTACAGCATTTGTACACACAACCACAGTGATTTTTTTTGTTTTAAATCCTGATACTGAGGTTTCTTGCGCTGTACCAAACGTTTTCGTTGGAAGAAGTTTAAAATTTAACCGTCTCATCTACATTGTAGATATGTTCTGCGCATAGGTCTTCTTTTTCAATAAGCACTAAAAGTTTTTCTGAAAATTCCTTTGATGCTAAAGGGATCAGCTGACAATTTCTCACTACAAACACCGAGGTAATGAACACCATGCCGTTTTCTCCATCGTTTGCTGAAAAAACTCCTCATTGTCGATTTTAGAATGAAGGACTAATACTTTTTCTTTCAAGATTCGCCCACTGATTGGCGTTCCTTTTCGATGCTCTTGCATGAACCATAACCAAAGTGCATCTTCGACAACTTCATTTTTCGGCTTTTTAAGAGTGCACCGAAAAGAAAGCGCTTTTACAGACTCGACTTGAGTGCAAAAATCTTGTAAAGATTTTCTATTCTTTCTCCAGTCATTTACCGTGCTTTTACCAACACCTAGTTCATCACAAATATACTTTACTGGATCACCTTTGTCAATACGTTCTAACGCTTTTAATTTCATCTCCATCGTAACGACATTACGCTTACGTTTGCACCCACTCATTTTGTACCACACAATAATTAATAGATCATAGCACACACTCCTGTATATACACAGTACACTGTAATATTCACAAAGAGAAACTGAAGCAAACATGTACTGTACTATAAACAAAACACACTGCGACTTGCTTCCGCTTATTGGAACTGAAGCAAATACACAAAATAAGCAGCGACTTGCTTCCGCTTCTTGGAAGGACTGGTTAAAGTGGAGACCGGTTGGGCCGAGACCGGATAAGAGAGAGTCTACTGTATCTTTAAAAAGCACAAAAGTCGATTTTGTGTACAATGTAGATTTCTCTTAGTACTTGTAATAACGAATTTTTCCTATACCTGCAGTAGCAATTTTTTCTGTACCTGCGATAACGAATTTTGTTTCTATACCTGTGACGGCGATTTTTTTCTGCAACTGCGATAACGAATATTTTTCTACACCTGTGGTAGAGAATTCTTTTTCTGCACCTGCGATAGCCCCAATAGGGGTCCACCTTGTCGTGGTGGTGGTGGGGGGGGCTAGGTTCCAGCAACCCGGTCAAAGGCTGTGCCGACCGGCGTGGCTGCACCGGTTGGACACAGCCAAGACCAACCGAGGTTGACGATGCCGCTGACCGGTTCCTTGCCCGGTTGGGTGGTGACAGCGTCTGAGACCTCACCTATCAGGTGCTCTGGGTGAGCAGTTCGAGGACTCTTCTGAAAAGATTTGTCCCCCAGTAGGTCGAGCCCTCACCAAAGTCTGGGCCTTACTAAGAGTCTCCACCCCGGATGCCGAGCGAATTTGGATCTATATATTCTTGTTCATGGCTAACCGGGGAACAGATTAAAGTTAGGTTTCTTCCGGTGGTCAGCTTTCCTTCTATAGGACTGCTGCCATGTGAGGCCGGGGTTGAGGTGCATCTATATGGCGTATTCCTTGCCCCCGGCTCTAGATAGCACGGCTTTTCATAACTGGTAGTGTCATATAGGCGGAATCGGGAATTGCCGTGGTTGCATAAGATCGCAACAAGTAGAACGAATGTACTTGAGATAACGAATTTTTTTGCACTTATCATAATTTTTTTCTGCACTTGAAATATCAATTTGGTGTGTGAAACGACGATTGACTCTGATTTCGAAACTATTGGTATCATTGGGTAGAATGCATGGAAACAAACAATAGACAGGAACTGCGCCACACAACTGCAACAAATGGTGTTATGGGACTGCTTCGGAAGAGATTTCCAGACTCAGTGCAACAATTGTATTTACTCAAATGACCTGACACGTAACCATCGAGACTCAAGTCCATTTCACTGATGACTCATATGTTCTGACGTCAGCATTCGTGGTTCTAACATCTTAACACCCCGTAGCTGCTTGTGTTGGCGGGATTTTCTAATGTGTTATCTTCGAAGTGGCACTTTATTTTTCTGTGATTAAGTTTTTACTTGTGATTAAGTTTTTAAAGATATGCCTTATCCTTGTTCTGTTCTTGGCTGTAGAGGAAACTATGAAAGTTCAAGAAATGTGCGCGTTTACAGTTTTCCCCAGGATGAAGAGTTGTGCAGAAAATTGCTTCTAGCAATAAAAAGAGAAAACTTTACAGTAACAAAATTTAGCAAGGTAGGTTAATTTTTTTTTTCGCCTTTTTATAATAGCAAGTATATTTGTGATCAAATTTTGAGATTGCTGAAATCCTAGCAAATTTGCAATATTTGGCAAGGGAATATAAAATGGTTTGAATGATTATTGTGAAGAGTATATTGTGCCATACATTCATATAACTTAACTGCTACACGTTTAGTCACAATCAGTTGTTTGTTTATCCTTTTCTATTTGCATCGTGGTTGTTTTTGCTGAAGGAGGGTATTGAATATGAGATTTTTATACAGTTATGTGAAATATAGGTTTAAGAAATAGTGATCACAAAGCAACATATATATATATAGAGTACAGAGCATTAGTCACTCATTAATAGTTTGGATGACATGTAAATTTAAGGTTTATTTTCATAATACCCATGGGAAATATCAGGAATGAACTATGCATCTAGAAACCCATTTCTTTTTTACTTGAAAGTGTCTCAGGTTTGTGCAAATCTGATTTTCACATTTTCCTCAGAGTTTTAATGTGTTAGTTAGTTTTAATCATTTTCAGGAGAGCAGATTATATACCATTCATTACTTAATGTTTGAATGCCATAGTCGTTGGGTAAAATTTGTGTATTATGAATAAATTTCTATTTCACGAATGCTTGTGTAACATAAATTATGTAGTGATTGATCATTTCACTTACAAATATACATAGTATAACAGAATTGTTTATATACAGAAATCATAGAGTTGAAAAAGGCAAATTATTATTGCCCACGAAATGTTTTACTGGATCATTATAAGTCAAATGTAAAATATGTCTCAAATTAGGTTTCTGCAAGATATAGAAAATTTCTAGTATTGGTGTTTAATTAAACAGATATCATAAATACTGTAGGAATGAACTAATGCATAATACAAATTCATCATTGTCTTATATTTGTAATTCAAGATATATTTTAATGCGTCCAATTTTTTTTGCAATTATTCTACTCACTTGAACAATATAATTCAAGTTTGCATCTCTCGAAACACAGACAAAATCAGACAAAAAACTTTAACATATAAAGCACAACACACTTAATGGTGTTCATCTTTCTCTCTACATTTGTGAATTACACTTCAAAGAGAGTGATTTTCAAAGATGTTCAAGCGCATTCGATGAGAAAACTGGTAAGACGGTTACTGTGCAATTGAAAGTCCTCAGATTAATTCCTGGTAGCATTCCATCAAAACTCCAGTTCCTATAGTAAAATTTTATGTTGTTAATTCTGAGCTTATGGTGAGAGCATATGAAAAAGATAATGAGCAATCCAAAGTTGGAAAATATACTTATCTTCTAAAACATCTATCATATTGATGTTTTAAATGATTATTTAAATTGTTTAATAAGAGTTAAAACTCCTAAAAGTAACATTAGACATAGTATTGATTAATATGTAATATTTTGAAAGTACTTTGCACATCTGATGAAAGTAATAACAGACAGTTGATACTATTTGGGTTAAATAAGTATTCATCAGATATGATGATTTTTGTATCACTTTTTTTAGCATGGCTCCTCATGCATATAATTTTGTTAGAGAAAGTGGAAACATTAGATTACCACATCCTAGTACAATTCGACGCATTTGTCTTCGGTTTAATGTCAATCCTACTGTAGAGAAAGTAGATTCAAATTTTTTATCATATGTCAGGCAAAAATATTCTTTTTGAGTGATACAGATAAAATTATACTACATGCGCAGGAAGCACTGTAGATCCAAAGGATGTGATGTCAGTTTAGACTGCAAAGGCCTTGAGTCTCGAAGGTTACGCCTGACAGCGATTGCACCCTGATTTTCGGATGAAGACACCACTCTAATATCCACCACGAATGGTTAGAGGACAGAACCAACCAGCTGTAATGATGCAAAGCCTAGAGCCATTAAACTTACAAATGGAGATCTTTGTTGTTCATCGACGAGTTTTGGTTGTATCTCGAAGGTAGAGATGGCAAGACACTCATCTGAGGGACTTCTGTAAACATACATCGTACAAATGACATAGTGGATCAATCTCTGGTATATTGTTGTGAGCCCACATCTCTGGTATACATTCTGTCACTAAATATACACAATGATAATAATACGATGCTGCCAACTGTGGACAAACATCCCCCACTTGTCTGATCAACAATATAGCTAGCTATTAGAGGAAGCCATAATGCTTATTGACTGAATAAAGGTTAGTGTTGGAACGCTTCTGCCTTCAACTTTAATCAATTTAAATTGTTTCTCATAATATCCCTCGTATACACTACTCGAAATAGAAATTTTCCCACCCAGCTGGAATAGGTTTGCATGCAAATTTATGTGTGAATGCAGTCTAGTGATATTGGCAAATGATTATGTTTCCATAACAAACACGTGGTATTAGAGGGAGATCACATGAAGCATAATGAGTGGCTATGCGAAATTCTTTAGACGCTATAGTTGTCTGCAACAAGCTATGACAGAGTGTTGATAGCAGATATCAAGGACGAATTGTAGAATATGCCAGGAAGACCTTTTCACCAATCATATCAGCAGATTGATACGTTTCGGTGTGGTCTGTTTACAGGACTGTGTGAAGATGTACAAGCACTGGACAGACAAATGAAAACATCCTCATCTTGTGTGAATGGAGGACCAAATTCGAGGCCCCGTAACTGGTTAAATAAATTTTTATGGAAACATATGACGGAAGATAAATACAAGATGTCAATTAAATTGTGTAAATTTCGATTTTGTATAATATCCGTTCAGTACTTAAAGAGCTATAGAAGTTTGAATAACAGAGATGTCAATCATAAGGTTTCACTTCAGAAATTAATTAAAACTTAAAAAATATTATTATTTCAAACCATTTAATAAAATAAGTGTATGTTTTAGAATTTTTCGAAATAGTTTTTTTTAATAATTGGCAGTTTTACACAAGTTTCTTAGGTCTGACTTTGCTACTGTTAAGTATTCGAGCTTCCATTTGTTGAAAATCGAGATTTAGATAGATTTGAGTAAATTTATTTATATTTTATTTTTATAGCAAGTCCTGCTTTCCTATAAAAACTTACTGTAAAAATTACGGATCTTCGAATTTGACTCCCCATTGACCTAATATGGGAATGTTTCCATTTTTCTGTCCAGTATCTGCATGATCTAACGGCCGCAATATGGGCTGCGATGCAACGACAGTTGGACGCTGATGGCGCCCATGATCTCAAGAAGGTACTTAGAGTTATCGTAAAGGGTCGGGCCCTGTCAGAGGCAGAGCGGCAAAATTGGATCACCAGATTTATCATCAGCTGGTAGCAGACCCAGCCACAATTGCATCATTGCTGGGAGACTGGTAGATGCAAAGCTGAAGGCCTGCCATCTATTGCATAGACTGCCCTTGGTCGCATGCCACGGTTGGGGCGGGGTGGTTCAGTAAGTAGTGAGCCAGGCTCTTAATCTGAAGTTTACAGATTCGAGCCCCAGCTGGGCCAGCATTGATATTTATTTCCGTAAAATTCCTCGCCCTCGGTTGGTAGGTATACCAATGGGTTTTCCGTCGGATGGGACGTTAAGCCATGGCCAAATGTACAGAAGAGCCATACCCTGTGCAGGTTAATATAATCATTTCTCCTGTACACGCGAATATGCAGGAGAGCCATACTCTTTGCACGTTAATAACACGCTGAATGGCCTTGACGGGCGGCTACTATCTGTCTCCCAACAGCTGTCCAGTAGGTTTCCGTTTCAGTCGACTCGGACTAATGAATTGACGAATTTTTAGAGAGCTGATTATGATAACATTAATTTTCACAAGCAATCACTTTTAGGGTTACTGAGTCAGGTTCACAGGGTAACAATTATTCTTCCGACCATAAGAACACAGCGGATTTTAATCCGGAAATCATTCATATAGGAAGACAATTTTTGGGACACAACTGGGTCAAAATATTTTTTATGCTTTGGTAGAAAGTGAGCATATCTCTTGTCTTAGGTAGGGTGGTACGCTAAAGCATTCCCCCCTCTCTCTCTCACTACTACATGCGCCTATTCAGGTGAAGCTTGCCACCCGATTCCATTTTTTAAAAAGGTTTTCTTCTTACCGATGAGGATGTTATCTATAAGAAGATATCATCCTTAACTAAAATCTATATATATATTCTTCTAATGGATAAGTTGTTGTCAATGTCGTTATTTTATTGATCGTATTAAAGAATAGGCAATGCATTTAAGAACAAAGAGCATATTTAACCATGTTATTTATTCATCATGAGCAGTACAATACATAAGAACACAAAAGTTAATTTTGCCAATTAATATAATGAAAAAAAATTGATTTACTATTCGGAAACATAATAAAAACCTTGGTATGCCAGAGAAAGAAATTCACAGCTTCTATTTTTAGGCAATATTTTAATGAAGATCTCATCGTAAATACTTACATTTATAAAAAAAAAACCTGATCGAGAAAATGTAATTGCTCTTCATAGAATTCTTAATCTTTCAAAATGTCAATCGAAAAAAAAATAATCCACAGATTTCATAAAAATTCCAGAAATGTGGAGAACTAAGCCTGCTTGATAAGTCTGTTTCGCAGTAAAAAAGAAACGAAAGAATTTTTATTATTAATTCAGTCGAGACTTTTCCCAGCCTTCATCAATTTGTTCTAGTGTTATAAGTGTAATTTCTGTGTGTGCGTGTGTGTGTGAAAGCTTTTGAACAGGAAAATTTTAACCTTTTAAAGCCTTTTAATGATAAAGCAATATTCACATTATTCAAAGAGCGTTCAAAGTTCCGAAGAAATAATTAACTAAATATTGAAAATACGTAATCAATTAGAATCATAGTAACATATGTAAGTAGGATGACCATTTGCTGCCTTTCTACTATATAAAAATATCCAAAAAAGGGAGGAGCATGCAGTAAAGAAGGAGGTGCGCCTTCAGACTAACCACTTGATGTATTTAAATACGCTATTTTAACATTTTAAGTAATTCTTAATAAGTTATGGGCGAGCTTTTGAGTTGCTCACTACTCACAATTTGAGAACTGTTGGTCTAACAAATTTTAATTTACTGTGAAAACTGGGGAAAAAAATTATATGTAATACAATGCATGTGACTGATATCGATATCAACAACAGAGATAATAGAGCCATAAAGCAGCATCTGGTCTATAGAGAAACATAAATCAATTCCGTCAGTAGCATTTTTAAACACTCATGACCTCCAGGTGAATTGGCAAAATATCTTCCATACTACCTTCGATTTCAGGGAAATATCGAAATATCTGCATGATGCAATCGTAAAGCGGTGAAAACACTTGTTTATTATTTAAAATATATTGCAAAGAGTTTTTCTGTCTCTCAGTCTTGCTGTGTTTGATCAATAATTCTTAAACATGAGAGAAGACCGCCAAATTCGGTATGCAGTTTCCTCATCGAAACTAACCTAAGGATTTAGACCCCATAATTTAATTTAAAATATCCCTCAGAAAAACGAAAAGAACTTCTTGGTGGTAAATGGTAAGGGATCATCAAACCTGATATATGGTTTCCTTCTTCTTTGAGTTTTAAAGCAACATAAAGATTTTCCCCCCTAATTTATCCCCCCTTTCTAAGGGGGAAAAACACTCTTACAGAGCGGGGGAAATTATTTCTCCTTTGTGGCAACTACTACGATCTCCGAATTCTGTGAAAAACTTCCTCTCATCGTGACATCAAAAAATGAGATTTGACCCTCCAACGTTATTTCCCCCTTCCCCCCACAAAAAAGGAAAAGTATGCATAGGTTTACAGAAGGTAATGAATAATACTTTAAATCTTATAACGTGGAGGTTGGGTTGTTTTACCTCTAAGCAGTATTTTTTTTTTTGCACATATGGAGTTTTTTGCTAAATGGCCAGGTCACAGTTTCATCACAAGAGCTCAGAGAAGATTGGGGGTAGGGAACCCACTGGACAGCTGTTAGGAAACAGATGGTAGCCTTCTGTCAAGACAACTCAGGTGTTCTTTAACGTACACATGATATGGCTCTCCCGCTCACGGCGGTCTGTCCCATCTGACGGACGGCAAGGTTTCTAAGGCCATCGGTGCCGCCTACTGACAGGTGCATGTAAGGGGGTTTTGCGGAAATAAATCTGAGTGCTGGCCCAGGTGGGACTCGAACCTGGTAACTACAGATTACAAGGCTGGCGTGCTACCGACTGAGCCAACTCTCGCCCTTATGACGCGGGGGAGTATTATGGACGACTTGAAATTATTCCCCAAAAAGCATCAGGAAATTAAACATAGTGTCGATCATAATGCGTTGTAGGTGGAATAAAAGCTTGCAAAGGAGGAAATATCATCTGCTTTACATTTTATACTCTTTAAGACCCTGACATCGCCGGAAAATTTGTTTCTGTTATTTAATTTAATCAACATTCTTCTGTAACAATACTGTGTGTGATAATTGGTAAGGCTTTCACCGATTTGTTTGTTTTATAACTACTGTAGTTAGACAAGAGTACATTTGACTCCTTTTCATTTTAGTTTTATTGTCGATTATGTGCTGCAAAAATCGCTTCAAAGGTGAGACTGGGGCTTTAGATTACCTATCAGTGGTCGGGAACCAACGGCTCCGAGCTTGCTAATACACGTTCTTCACCCAGACTTTCGGCATCTTGACACTTTTCATTTCAACATTCAACTGTAAACAATTTTTTTTCAATGAATTTTTATTAAAAACATACACCGGAGCAAACTGACATATGATAATTTGAAATCACTGATGCATTTCAAATCATCTAAATACTCTCTGGGTTTGAATAAACTGGGTACGAAACATAAAAATTCACACAGATGAATGGTAGTTTTTCTAAATGATTTTTTCCTATAATTTCTTCAATGGACTATTTGAAATTTATTCTTTATGGTTTACTTTTTCTTAATTAACTAATTTTCGTTTCGTCTTTTTTTTTGCTCTTATAGCTCTTGACCTAATTAAGATTATTATTTGCCGCTCTCAAAATTTCTTTATCTCTTTCTACTGTCTTGACCCAACAAATTTTCTCGAACCCTAGTCTAGAGAGTAGAAAATTTCTGATTTAGATTATGCTTATGATTTGGTTTTTCCGAAAATAATGTGACCAGAGGAAGGCTTTCAATAGGGCTGTTGTTAAGACTAGTGTAGGTTTAAAAGTCTTTAACAAAATATTTTTGCACCTGCAGTAGAGAATGTTTCTTTGTTTTCTGCACCTATATCTTATATTTGTTCTGCACAATGTAATGGCGAAATTCTTACTGCTCCTGTAATAGCGATTTCTTTTCTGCACCTGCAATAGAGGGGCGGCTCCGTCGATAACGCGCCAGGCTGGCAATCTGCAGTTTCCAGTTCGAGTCCCAGCCTGGCCAGCGTTGAGATTTATCTCCCCAAGACTCCCCGCTCTTCTCTTATTCAGTAGGGGACACCGATGGGCTTGGAAAGGCAGCCGTCCGTTGTAAGAGAAGTTAAGCCTTGGCCCCGTATGCAGCAGAGCCATAACCTCTCATGGTAAAGAACACGCTGGATGGCCTTGACAAGAAGCTACCATCTGTCTCACAAAAGTTGACAAGTGGGTCCCTTCCCCATCTTCTCTGAGCCCCTCGGGATCCCTGTGACCTGGCCATTTGACCCATTATGTTAGGGAAGTGCCTCTCAGAGGCAAAACAACACAACCTCTATCCAAGGAACACTGCTCTAAGGATTTTAAAATGTTAATAGCATATCATTATAATTTTATTATAGACTCATATTAATTATTGTTATAAAATGCGAACAATATTTTTGAGTTTTTCTTACAATAGCTATGGCAAAATAGCATTCTTTCTTCTTTTTACCTTCAGTTAAAAAAAGCTTTCATATTCAGCAGCAAAAAGCCGTATTCCATATATAGCAATACTATCCAATATGTAGAACACAAATCTTGGCTAATATTTCCATCTGCCATTTTTAGGAAAACAGTAAACTTCCTATTACCCATTGTGAAGAATGTCGAATCGTTATAGTCAAAAGTGTGGAATAAACCCAGTAATGAAAATGGTTACCTTATGATCAGTGTCGAGGAATATTTGAAGAGTTCGTATCAGTTTATGTTGGCAATCCCACCAAATATAATTGTGCCCCTTTATTTTGTCTCTTAGTTTCAGAATAATGTCATTCCCCATATTGTTTTGGGAACGATTTTATGTTTGCAGCAATATTATGTGAAAAGATAATATTCTATTAATTTCTCAATCATCAAAAATACTAGAATCCCAGTTCTGTGTACTATATTTATTAATGTAGGTGCATATGTTTTATCTGTGTTATAAGTCTTTGGTTTATAGCGAATCCATGAGAAATAAATAATAGTTCCCATCTTTCATGAGGAATCGGAATACTGTTTTTAACAGTGTAAGAACGAAGTTAAAACGAATATTTATTTTAACATTTTTCATGAAACAGACAAGAAAAAAAAATCTTGAAGGAAGCTCTTATTTTTTATTTAACTAATATTTATGGCTTGGAAGATGTCAAAGAAAGCATTTTGTTACTAAAAATCGTAATACATACTAATATATGGTAGAAACAGATAGAAGCTGAAATATTTAAAAAAATCATTCAAAATTGCCATTCTAATATATGCAACTCTTAATTAATATTACATTTCCAATCTATCCATGTTTCATAGTCAAGTATTCACGACAGCAGGATGAATACTTGGCTATGGAAATGTACGAATCATTAAAAAAACACATAAGACATGGTTCTGGAATAGATTACACATATTTTCTATTTCTCAAGCTTTATGACATAAGTATATATCGGAATCTTTAGTTGTTATATTCTTGAGTTGATATAATTAAAGTTAACCAACATATCACAATATAACAGCAAATCATGAGCAAAGCCAGATGAAATATAGTTGATAATGATAGATAAAAAATAAATGAAACAAAAATATTCATCTATATATATAGTTAGCTATATACTATTGAGCATTATTCTTTCTCATATATTATTACTCACTAAGAGATTTTTTCACTCCTTACGAACTGCTGAGGTTAGAATGGACACCTAGGTATAGCTTTTTTGCATCTGTTGCGAATTTAAATGCGAATTCTGATGTTAATCTATCTGAAGAATATGGAGCCCCTGTTTCTCATTGATAGGTAAAGATGTTAATATTATTACTTTTTTGTATAAATAAAAACTTAGTTAGTCTACGATATTAAAAGAATAAGTCAGATTTCCTTAAATTCTACCTAACAATGAGAAGCGTATCCTTCATCCAGAGTCGCACACCAGAAATCGACGGTTTTTGAAACTTTGCTTTCTTGATGTTGAAGCAAGGAAGAAAACTAGGAGCATTTTGGTGTCCACGAAAACACTGCTGCTAATAGAGCAAGCAAATGTTCATCGGTTTTATCAAGTGAACAGAACACACAGCAAACTTCACAGATACAAAATGCGACGTTAGTATAAATTTACACTGCACGCTGCTATTATAAATGTGCGACGAAGCAATTTGCTCTGATTTACGTTACAGAGAGTCGAGTCATTTTAGTATTTGAAATAAGTAACATCACATGCATGCAGAAAGAGTTTTTATGTATAA
This sequence comes from Ryuthela nishihirai, assembly GCA_038380435.1. Lineage (NCBI taxonomy): Eukaryota > Metazoa > Arthropoda > Arachnida > Araneae > Heptathelidae > Ryuthela > Ryuthela nishihirai. The sequence goes on along the minus strand of JAWZYU010000001.1, from coordinate 50,653,233 downwards.
CTAAATGTTAATCATCAACACAAATAAAATGTTAATTCGTTTTTTTAATCTCATGTTTATACCTTATGTTAGGAAAATACATCTTGAAACCTGAATGCCTTCGCTAAAAATATCGAAAATAAGCTTTGCAAAGATTTGAAAGAGCGCTAACCAATACTTTAACTCAAGAATTTACAATGACAGTGTTTCTTCTCGTAAAATTCCCTTGACAATAAAGCCGTCATGTCATTAATTAAATGGATTTTGTTTCAATTTAGAATGATAGCATTCGTTTAAAATTATTTAATTAGAAAAAAAGCAATTAGTATTTTTAGGCCAATCATTTGCTATTTATTTAGTGTCTATTTAGAAATTATTGAAAAGCAGCACACATTCATATCACTTGCTATATAACCTACTATCTAGTTTTCACTTCTGTTTCTATTTGATGCATTTATAGCAAAAAATAAATTACTATATTTCAACTTTACGTCTCTCAGATGCTCTACTTAATGCACAATTAATTGGAACACTTTAAGACACCAATTATTTTAAGCTTGTGATAACTCTGCCTTTTAAACGAGTTACCTAAAATCGATGCACAGATATTTCTGAAGCACATATTTTATAGTCTAATGCGTTTGTAATGCTTTACTCTTGAAAATAGTTTCTTCATAAAGCATTAGTTATACGAAATACAGTCAAAAATCTAGGTTTTAATTCTATGTTTGGTTCATCTTACTTTGACGATGTTTTCCTTACAACAACACGAAGTTACATGTAATATTCGGAGCCAAAATATTCACAAAAATACACGACTTGCCAGACTCATTTTCTTAAGTTCTAGCTTTTGAAGCATCACGGAAAGTCACTGTAGTTGTTCTGAAACGCCTTCATGCCAACTAGTCTGTCACGAAATGCTGCAGTACAATTAAAAACAAACTCAGTTCTTGATCAAATAATAACGAAAAGAAGACATAACATTTATTTCAGTGTCATCGCCGACCCTCCAGGAAAGAAATTATTACATCGGTTCGAAGTCATTCGTAATATTAATGCGCACCGTCTCTGTCTCGGAGGTGAATTTCGCAGCGGCCACGCGATCTTTCTGCAGCTTCTTCTCTCTGACGGCGTTGTTCTTCACGGGCAGCAAGGCGTCGCGGATGGTCTCGTGTCCGTTGCATGTCTTGTCCGGTTTGGCGCTGTTCGCCCTTTTCGACGCGCTTCCAGAGCTCGCGAAGCACGGCAGGACCATCATGAATTCTTTTCGGAAGTTTTCATTGAGCCACGAGTAGAGGAATGGATTGTAGCAGGTGGAGCTCATCGCTGCGGCATGCGAAATGAAGAATATGATATTCAGAAACGTCCACGAAGATGCCGGAATGTAGAAGTCTACGAGCAAATTATATGTGTTTATGGGCAGCCAGGACGCACCGAAAATCACCACCATGGCTATAAGCATGCGGTTGGTGCGGCGCGTTCTCTCGCGCTCCATCTCTTCCTTTTTCGCGGATTTGGTGCCGGGTTTTGTGCGAGCTCTGTTCTTCAGTTTGATGCACACGCGCATATAGCAGAACGTGATGATGATAAAGGGAACTACGAACTGAAGGATCGAAGTCGAGAAACCGAATGCTCTCCTGCTCGATTCGAAAGGCCAAACTTCGTCGCAGTAGAGCCCACTTTCTGTGGGGATGAGATCCATAAATATGCCGTAGGGCAACGTTAGAAGAGCGGCTGCTATCCACACAGCCACGATAATCATGTAGCAGTATTGGACTTGTAGACGGGGTTTGAATGGGTATATGATCACGAAGAATCGATCAATGGCAATAGCCATCAATGTGAATGCTGATATGTAAACACTTACCCCTTGAGCGTAAGGAACGAGATGACAAAGCACTCTACCAAACACCCATTCTCTCATAAACATGTAAAGAGGCGTGAACGGTACCGCAAATGTACACAGGAGAATATCTGAAAGAGCCAAGTTGGTAATGAAAAAATTGGTCACAGTCTGCATGGACTTGTTTCTGAATACCACGTAACAAACCAGCACATTACCACAAATACCAATGACGAAAATACTGATGTATAATGCATAAAACACGGCTTTTACTCCTGGAAGACTCGTGAGATAATCTGGTTGAAGCTCAAAATGATCCGTATCAGTATCATTGGGATTATATGAGACATTCTGAAAATCCAATGAGAAGTTTACATTCTGCACCAGAGTTGCTATCGCCACATAGTTGCTGACCTGAAAGCCATTAGCAATGTGGATGGACATGATGCTGTTGCGCTCTATATTAGATGCATAACTGTCAATGAACAAAACATGAAGGATTAGTCTCTCAGTTGTGTTCTTCTACGGCTTTAAAGCGACAGGCAATTATGTCTTTCAATGGTCCTGAAGACGACGGTTTCTGAAACATAGAAAAGAAGCACTTTTCAGAGTAGAGTAAAATCTGTTGAAAAATATGAAATTATATCTTATATACTAAACGTATCTTACTCAGCATTCACACTTTTAAAAATGATAAAAATGGAAATGGATGATAAATATTATAATTTTAAAATAGTTAATCCATCGGAGCATGCGTATATTGTTCAGTCTGAACAGTTATTCTAAATACACTGCCTGGTCAAATTATTACAAACACTTACCTAATACTTCGTCTTATGTATCATGGTACAGTGCGCAAAATTCATAGTTTTCAGTGAAATGAGTTTTGAAGTATTTTTAGCGGTCATCTCTCTCAGCTGATGAACTGTACATACCTTCTCAATATAAGTTAAAAATAATAAATAAATACCCCCTCAAGCAGCTGCTTGCCATAGAGGTCTGACAGGAGCCTGTCAGTTTATATGCCAGAGTAGAAGGTCTGAGAGGATGGCAGGACCTCAGCAGACAAAACGATACGAACATCCATGTCTTATCCGGGGCTCGAACCCAGGTCCCTTAGATCAGCAGTCAAGCGCGCTAACCACTCGGTCACGGGATGACATAAGTTAAAGGATGTCGCTTAATAATACATGTGGAAAAGTTTACCATTCATTTTCATCTTTGAAAATACGACTGCGGAAAAAAGAGGATGATAGCTAGGAAATGTTTAGTTCCGCTTTCGTTATAAAATAAAACTCTGAAAGAAAGTGTTTTAAATTTTTCCAGTGACTAATTACACGTCAAATTGAATAAATGGTTCGCACTTAATATTAATCCTACTTGTTAAAAACGAACAGGTACCATGTGTTTAAGATATGACTAATTCGAAAATAAGTTAATTATGATTAAATATAAAGTTTGGACTTAATGCCTCGAATTTAAAAAAAAAAAATTCGAGACATCTGCATATGAATTTGAAAAAACACACCAGTATTCAACGCAGGGATGGAAGGGCAGAGTAAAATTACTTGATTTTCATCAAATGGAAAATAACACGCTCATAATTCATGCTCTTACATCTGCTCCTAAAAGGTTTTGAATTCAACATATGCATTTTGCTTTTTCTTTAACGTGAATGAGGAAACTGTGATGTTTATCTTTTTTTAGCTTATTTCTAAATGCAAAACTATTTCTATTATGTCTTTTAACAGCAAAACTCCAGAAGATTGAGTTTATCTTTTATAAGTTCATTGAAAAATGCAATTAAGACTAAAGGTTAAAAGGAAGACAAAAATCAAACGGAATCGATATACACTGTTAAAGTTTATGAATTAATGAGGGAATATTTTTATTTTATCCAGCACTTGATTCGTAAAATAGTTATTCATTTCAATATGCTAAATATATGTTGTTGCAGCGATTGTTTTCTCATTCTCACAACATTAACTTTATTACGCCGCAAAAGAATTGCATTATTTCACATCAGAAAAATAAGATAGATTAATGATTTTGGTCAAATCATCAAAATCGTAAATTATGTTAATAGAGTACCCAAACTCCGACCATTTCTGCAAAGTACGAGCTTCAAAGCAATCTTGGCGTTTTTTGTCGAAAATCCCGATAACGGATCAATTTCCTTTGTCCGTATGTTTGGCCAAGACACCTGAAATGTCTTTTAGGTAGAACGAAATTTTACTCTCCTATGGTTAATATATTTAAACTCTTACTGAGATGACCAATAATCAGCGCTTTTATATTGAAAACACTTCTACACTCGATATATACAAACAAATATTAATCCTTTCAGGAATATTTAAAAAATCAAGTTACCCTTCAAGAAGCTTCTTGCCTCAGAGTTCTGAGAAGAACCTGTCAGTGTAATAGGCCATAAAAATACTTGTAAGGAAGGCGAGACCACATAAGAAATCTAAACAGAAAAGAAACATCCATACCTTATCTTGGGCTCTAATTCAAATCCTTTAAATGAGTAACCAAGTACGCTAAACACCTGTAGCACTAATACATTTCACGAAGTATGAGCACATAAGATCGATGTATACTCAAATATTAAAGTGACATCTATGACATGGACTGATCCTTTACTCCTCGACATCATGGTAGCAAAAGATGATGTACATCGTGATGTACTATGTCATGCGTTCGCAAACTGTGGGTTGCGAGAGGACTGCGGTGTGTCTCGAAAAATATAAAATGTACAAAAAATTGGAACTGAAAATAAATAATTGTGAAGAGAGCTTAGGTGCATTTCCATTTCAATCTATACAGCAGCAGAAGAACTTTTCATGACCTCTTGCAGCTGTAAAAATATATATGACATACAGAGGATGACAGAAGCCTGTCGGTAAAAAACACTATGAAGATGATTTGTGAGGAAGGCGAGCTCTTGATAGTAGGACCACAGAAGAAAGAAAACATTCAAGTATTAACTGGGTTTCGAATCCAGGCCCCTTTGATCAGTAGTCAAGCACGCTAACACGTGCATGGTGTTGTATCTCTAATATTGACTGAAATGCCTAAAACATTTTGTTACTCTGTGAGTTATGTGAAATTGCATTTCAAATTTATTAATTTTTCTTGGAAAATATCAACAACCATTGATAAAAATTTAACCACATTCAACTCTAAAAGTCGCATAGTTTCATTCTGGCATCAATTTACTTTTAATTTAAAAACAACATCACCCATCTCCTTAAAAATATTTATAACCAATACTGAACACATTTTTAAAAAATAATTTTACCTTTACAATTTTGATTTTATAATAAAACGGATCAGATACGTCGAAAATTTTGTGCGTGATTTAATGCGTTCCTCAAGACCCTCAAGACATGTGTGTTTCGGAATAGGTGTTCACCATTGTTAGACCTCAAAACATTCACATTTTTTATTTTGTGAGATCTCCATATCTTTTAGTTGTATATCATCGAAAACTGACAAGATCAAAATGCTTTCCAGAGAAAAATATATATATTTCCAAATAATGTAACAAATTTTTATCGATTTTTTTTTTTGGTAATAAGATATAGAAGACAACAAAATTTACACTGACTCGATTTAGGAACATTAAGTAAAATACAAGAGCAATAACTTACTGTCGTTGGGAACAGTATGAGAACAATGGGATCAAAGATGTTCAATAAATCAAAATAAAGGAGTTTAAACCCTTTTAGTTCATAGCATTTGCTATTAACTGAAATATGTGTGAAAGATTTATAAGTTTCCTAAATATTTCTATTGTGAGAACATGATGTTGAGATTATACCAAAAAACAATCACATCAATTCAATAAAATCAATCACGTTATTGCTTATGTACTATATAACGAACAATAGCCAGAATATCACTAAACCTTTTCATTTAGTTAATTGTTACATTGGCAATCTTCGCATCAAAACTAATATGAACTACTTTTTTTCCAGCGGAAAAAGATGCTTAGAGCTCTCCTTTGGCATTTCTATGGTCACTAGCTCCATTATCGTGTTTCAAGACTGGGGTTATTTTAGAAATCAACTATGTAGGACGGAGAAATGTTACCCAGTTCGTCAAATAAATGTCGGTTTTTATTGCCCATGACCACTCAGCGCAGCATATCCCTGCAACAACTAATGCCATCCATTAGTTTTAGCTGAAGCAGTAAGGAAAGAATGGATAGAAATGATCGATTGCTCCGATGGTGATCAGCCACAAGATCATGTCGATAGCCAAAGCCTTTGAGAAGCAGAATGGTGCTCCATAATTCATCACACAGCAGACCTCGAGCATTACTGTTGGTTTCGTTGTCATTTCCGCACAAAATCAAGAGACGAGGAATAAAAACCGAAGATCTAAAGTCTATGTTGGTCAATGACCCGTTCTCTAAGCAATTTGTCATCACTTAGAGAATTGCACTTGCGCTCTTCGTACAGACAAAACTAATAAGTAACAAATACATATGGTAGGGTTTTTTTTTATATCTGAAACAAGAGTCTCAACCTTTTCCCCAAGCAGTCTTCCACCCCTCCTCCTCAAACATCAGTTATGAATCCGAGGGATTGCTTTTATATCTTAGCCATGACTTGGTGCGCATTACAATTTTGATATTTATCGTCTCCGCCAACCCAGAGAGATTCATTTGTAGACTACGAGACCCTCAAGAAAGCCAAGGATATATTTGACGAATGTTAGATTCCCTGGAATAGAAATTACATTATTTTTTACATCCAAGTAGGATGCTAAACAAAGAAATGAAATTCACGTTTTAGAGAGCAAAGGAAAACAATTTTTTGTAGCAAACCAGAATCCATCATCTTCTTAACATATTTATGTACATATCACGTATAAGTATATGCATTTACATATCTGTATATGTATGTCGATACATTTGCAAATATACTACAGAATTTCGATAAGCAATGTAAGTTAGTGAATCAATATGAATCAGCAACTGGACCACAGATATATTTTATGTTGCTATGAAAAGAAAACAAAGAAGATGTGACGCTTATCAATATAGCGCAAACTTTTATTATTTCGGTTTACATAATTCACTAAGGTTAGTACCATTATTAAAATTCTATAGTATCCTTTAGATTAGGGTTTTCAACGTGGGGAACGCGGTAAAATTTTATGGGGTACGCCGTGAGAGCTCAAAAGTCTCAAGATCTAGTAACAAAGTCAGTGTTTTATTTTATTCCCATTTTTATACTATAACTGTAGCTTTATCTATCTATACAAGGGGTACGTCAGTTACATACACATTTCCAGGAGGTACGTGAAGCATAAAAGGTTGAGAACCACTGCACTAGATCATCCTTTTAAACATAGTTCTGCAGTATGAAATGGAAAGCTGCTTCAAACACAATTGTTAGAGTATCAAAAATGATTATTTTCAATGAATAAATTAAAAAAGTTAAAAAAACTATCTTCTTATATGCTACCTAAAAAGTAGAAAATAATTTAAACCATATCGATTGTGCAATCAGTCATTGAGTTCGTATTCGCTTCAAAGGAAGATAGGGCGCCGGCAATCTTGTTGAGTAGGTAAATCAGCGCCTTATCTTTCTTTGAAACGAATACGAACTCAGTGACTGATTGCATCAACGATATGCTTTAGGTTATTTTCTACTTTTTAGGGCTATTTTTATTATTATTTTTTTACTATAAAAAGTTGTATTTTTTAAATATTTTAATTTATTGTTTTTTTCTTTGTCACTAAAAATATCTACCTTTAGAATCTTTCATTTGATGTATGACAGATAAACATCTCCCACACTTTCCCTCCCCCACTTTTGGAGTCGTGTTTGAGGTAACCCAAGACAATGGAGACGTCACAAGCTTTATTTGAAATATAACTCGTTAAGACGCGCGAAAATCCCCCCCCCCACTTTTTGTCAGGGGAGAACAAGGTGCAGGAAAAATTCGAAATAGGTTACGACGGTCATTATATGAGCATAATTTTTTTATATGAGCTTTCATTTGACACCTAACTCCTAACTCTAGTCCCTCGCTTTCTGAAGATATAGTAGAAGAACGACTTTCATCTTTCCAGTTTTTTAGAGGGAAGAAAGCAAGGGGGGTTATTTTTATTACCCACAATACTCCCCATGTCACAAGCTTTCATTTCAAATACAACATGTTAGTTTCGGCTGTCGCGTTCTGGAGATATAATGGAACAATCGTTTCTAATTTCCCCTTTTTAGGGGGGAAGAAAGCATTAGGGATCAATTTTTTTATAGCCTATGACATTCCTCGCGTCAGAGGCTTTCATTCGACGCATAAATGGTTACTTTCCGCACTCGAGTTCCGAACATTATGCTCATCAAAATAACCGCATCTTTCTCACTGAGTTATTGCACATTTCATTAAATGAAGTTATATTGTTTTTGTCATTTATTTATTTTATTTGTGCACGTGAGGACGTATTTTTGCATCTTTTATCAATTTTACAGAAGTCTGGAATCCCGCGAAACATTTGAGTTTAGAAAAGCATTTCATTATCCATCATCATAGGTAAAAAAACATGAATATAATCTTCAGCGATAGATCAAAATAATCGTTATTATGTCACTGACATTAGTTCCCATTAATCTGTTGAATATGTAATTTCTTAGATTACCTTCATCTTCAGCTGTTTCCAAGTTTATGGAAGATACCCAACATTCTCGAAGTAAGTAATTTAATTACAATCTCTTCCAGATGCTAGTACATCAGAAGAGCATGTTTCATTTAATTAAGACAGCAAGAGCCTCAAACCTGACATCTCTTACCGTGGATTGCTGTAATTAGTTCCGTAGAATCATCTAATCAACAACGTCACAACGCATCTCAATTGATATAGTGTAAGATCGATCTAACTTATTTCTGGGCGTCCGATGTTAAACGTGCAAAAATATTGATGATTTTCATAAAAGGTCGTATATTCGATTAAATCGAGAAACATTTATTTTACCGGGAAAATTGAGATTGCAAGAGTGTTTCTTTCAGGCAAAACCCTCAACAGTGCAGATGGGTCCTTGCGACTTAGCCATTTAGCCCATTGTGTACCAAAACAGAATGAAAACATGGTTTATTTATATATATATATTTAAATGCCACACATTGTTAAAGGAATCTCGGATCTAGAAATGAATAAGGGGTGGGGAAGGGGCAAGTGACGCAATCGAGCCGGAAAAAAGTAAAAGGAAAGTCCAAGAGACAATGTAGTAGTTTCCCCTCTGGCTTAGAGATGCTGAAAAATTCGAGAATATGTAAATTTAATCATTTTGCCTCCATTACCTTTACTACCATTCTCAAAGTGTGGGGGGAATCATGGCTCCCTTCACCCCTAGGTCCTGCACTGGCTACAGATATTTGCAATCATGCTGAAAGGGGAGAGAATTTGCCTACGTCCTGTAACTCTGGTAAAAGGCAATTTATTAAAATTTCAACTCTGTTTAAATTACACAGAACTATTGCTCTGTCTCATTAATTCACATTATCACGAACTCGCGCTATTCCACGTTCTCTCACGTTCTCACTCATTATATCACGGGCAGGTATGAAACCCAAGTGGTAATATTTGGGAGTTTCGATTCTACAAAATATTGATACAATAAACCATTTAATAAATAACTATTGTTGAACCCGTCGAATTTCGACAGTCGTAAACTGAAAATTAGAAATGGCAAACGAGAACGAATGTGAAAATAAAAGTGATCCCAATTATCGAAATCATGTGAGAAAATATGTGGGGCTTTAAACTCGAATTCGAGTTCTATCACAGTAGAAGCTTGAATGTTACACGTGGAACATGGAAGAAGTAATTGACGGAAAGGCAAAACTATTTGGAAAGTTTTTGGAAAGCAAAACTATTTGGGAGTGAGGGGGGGAATCGAAAATTATTTAATATTGCAAAACGATAAACTGTAAAAATGGCGGGGAAAAAAACACGATTTGAAATTATAAATCGGGTTCTTTGAAGGTAGGGACTTGTTTTTTTTTATCGCAACGCTAAGAGGCACCGATGAAAAGCGGTGTATGAAAATTGAAGCCGAGCGATCAGTTATTTGGGAAATTTCGGGGAAACGTAATTTGTTTAAAAAGGGAACAATTTTTCAACAATCAAGAAACTGGCGCTCTTTTTTATTCTGCGTGTGATGTTGTAAATCTGTCAACATGAAGTAGAGAGGGCTTTGCCTGGAAGAAATATTGTTGCAGGATCAATTTTTCTGATAAAAGTAACGTTCCTGGACTCTTAATTGAATGTATGAATCTTTCTCAAAATCTAAAAAGAGACAACATGTGCAAAATTCTAAAACGACTGTTCAAAAAATCATAGTCCATGCACCATGCTTATAAAATCCAAGATATCGCATTACAAAGGATCTGAATGCATATACCTACATGTATAATCGTGCACCGTGAAGAATGTTTATAATATAGATGGGAGTTAGGCCAATAGTGAACTGCGATGCAGAATTAACAATGGTTTGCTGTATGGGCCACACTAGAAATCCCAAGATTGTTCGTGAACTTTCAAGTGACATCGCAGGGACAGGAAATGACGAATAATGTTGAATGTTTAATGTTATTGCGGCTCTGGTGAGAAGAAAGAAGTCAATGTGAGCGATTGGAGTTGTCTACTGCGAATGTCTTTTATTCATTAAGTGTTAATTTTATTCATAATTTTTATTAAGTTAATTGTATTAACAATGTGTATATAGAGGAAAAATAAAGCAGGTTTCAGTGTTCTTACTTTGGGAGCAATTTAAAAAATATCCTCTTGTAAAATGAGTGTGTGTAGCTTGTACACAATCGTTGCTCTTAATGATATTAATTCTAGAAAAGTTTCATCTGTAGATAAGTGTGTAATTTATTGTTGAGATTAGGAGTTAAGCATAACTTGAAGTTCCATGCAAGTGATGCGCACTGAATCGCATACGTAAGAGATGGGGCCGGCTCAACTGATAGCGCGACAGACTCGTAACTTGTAATTCCCAGGTTCCAATCTCAAATGTGCCAGCTTTGAGATTTACCATCGCTAATACCCACCTTGTCCGCGGTCTGAGAGGGGACACCGATTGATTTAAAATGTCATTACCCCGTATACTGGACAGAAATATTCTGTGCATGTTAAAAGAAGACGATGACAGTCTTGACTGGAGATTCCACTTGTCTCCAAACAGCTGTCCAATGGATCACCTTTCCTCAACCTTCTCTGACCCCTTGGGGTTTTTGTGACCTGGCTGTTTGGCCCATTATGCGCAAAAAAAGGGCATCTCAGAGCTACAAAAAGAACAATATTTCGGTAGGTGATCTCCTATATACAGTTGTGAATAAGGAATTGTAATTTCTTTGCTATATTTTGTGATTTACCGATCTTCTGTTATCGACAACCCTTTATTTTAGCTAAATTTTATTTTTAACGTTTACCGGCCTCTTGATTCATAACAACTTTACGTTCAGGGAATAAATATCATTGGATGTTTATTATTCGAATTCAAATTGTAGTCTTGCTGTGGAGTTATCTAAAAGCTATTCACTTGAACAAAAACTTTGAAACACGAAACGAAGATAAATCATGAACACAAATCTAGTTTCGACTCCAGTTCCTATTCAGCTATAACAACAAAATTTGTGCCATTACCAATCGAATCACCATTGCCATGGTGATGACAATTCCATTTCAATGGTAATCAGAATGAAACGTATCATCCAAAGCGACATCTAGACAAAATCGAAGATGAAATGTGACATTCAGAAAATAGTAGTCAGTTGCATTTTTGATTTCACTCCGAGACTTAAATCCCCCCCTCCCATTTTTCCTTCTCAAGTAGATAGGAGAGAACTCGAAATCATAAATATTTACATTATCCTCCAACGTCCGTATGCGTCTATCATGTGATGCAAGATCTTCTGTTGGAGTTCCATTAATCTTCCTTGTCGGTAAGAAGATTCAGATGAAGATAGAGTGCTCTATTTTCGGGGAATTTTCTACAAAGGGTTGACATTTCAAAGCCACTCTTGAGAAGATGCTTTCCAACAGAATTTCTGGGAGTTATTAAAATAAGCGCTGTTGCTAGGAAACCAGTATTTCTTTTGAGACCGAATTATTGATTTTAAATCATGCTTAAGTTATCAAAGTATTTCCTACTCCTACACAGTTAATAGCGTCGTGAAGAGTTAGAATTTATTTTTTATAGAAATTTTTAGTCATAATATTCTTTTTTGATTATTTCTTATTTTAAGGACAACTATTTAAAAGCAAATCTTTACAACATAAAGTATGATGAGTATACTGTCCTGACACTCCCTTGATTGATATACAATTTTTTGCAACACACTGACTCAAATGGTTTAATAAATGGTGTTTATAGATATCGCAGTAATTACGTCACTACGGTGTTACAAAAACTCAGTTTCAAGTATTGAAAGCAGTATAGAAAAGTCTGTAAATGGTAGCTAGGTAGTCACTGGAAGGAGAGTTATGCACCAATCCCCTGTGATGACGCATAGAACCGGCCAGGTCTAGCACCTTATGTCAGACCCCGCCTTTTCGTGGTGCAGACCGTCAGTACCTTTCAAAAGAGATACTCTCTTGTGGAAGTGAACGGAAGTGAAGGACTGCCAGATTAGTGTGGCCTACTGATCTGGACAACTCTGGCTACTTTTCTTTTTTTGTACCCTGCTGAGTGGTCAACCACACAGGGTCCTGGTGCTGACCATATAAACCCACTGGACATATATTTGGCTCTGAGCTTGATTATGGATCCTGATTTTGCTGCATTGGTGGGCTTCTGTGGAGGGAAAATCTCCCGCTATATTTTCTGTTTGTTTGTAGGTTGACAGCCCCAAGTGAATAGATTCACAGGATATGTTTATCAGCTGGTGGATAATCCTGAGCAAAGGTCATCGCAGGCACTTGAACTTTTTGCTTCTTTTTGCTTCTATTGACATCGTCAACTTCTACATTGGAGGAAATCTTTCCGTGTAGATGGCTTCAGTCTTTAGTGGCGGGGGAACGGGTCTTTGCCCCATGTCTGCGATTAGGGGGCTGTTTGATATTGTCGGCATTCCCTCTCTCAATAAACATAGTTTCTTTAAACATCCTACTAACCATTTTCTCTCCATAGGTAGTTCGAATGTGAAGACTCTGCACAGAGCATTTTCTCTTGATGTCCTCACACAAGAATTCCACTATTATAGTTTAGATATTCTCGGCTTGCAAGAGACCAGATGGACAGATAAAGGTCAGATTCTTAAAAATAATCTTCACTTTCTCTTTTCAGGGAGGGATGACAATAAGCATCATCAAAGCGTGGGTCTGCTTCTTAGCAGACACGCTAGTAATGCTCTTCTAGGATATGAGTGCATTAATGAAAGGTTTCTTACAGCAAAATTTCAGACAAGCGTTAAAGACTTGAAAGTTATCTGCTAGTATGCCCCCACTGAGGATGCCGATGAGGATGAGAAGGATAGGTTTTATGGACAACTTCAGGATATTTTGAATTCTGTCAAGAAAGGAGATATTACCCTCGTTCTAGGTGACTTCAATGCCAAAGTTGGTACTGACTCTAACCTTTGGGGAGGGGTGATAGGCCCTTTTTGTATTGGTAGCTGCAATGGCAATGGACAACGTCTCATACAGGTAAGTAAACTCAATGGTTTCAGAATAAATAACACATATTACAAACACCACGATATACATAAGTACACATGGGTTTCACCTCATGGGCTGTATAAGAATATGATTGATTATATATTAATTAACAGCAAATGGGCTAGTTCTGTTAGAAATACCAGGACATATAGGGGGGCTGAAATTGGATCTGACCATTACCTTGTTAATAGTGTCTTGCAACTTAAACTTAAAAAGTATTGTGCTAAAGTTAAAAAAATTACTTTTAATACTGAAGCTCTGAAAGATCCAGTTATAGCTAAAGCTTACCATGATAGCTTACTTAGTCATTATGGCAGTCATGGTTTTCTTACTACTGAAGGAAGAATGGGGCCGTTTTAAACAGGCTTTTTTGGAAACTAACAGTACACTTTTAGGAAAAAAGGAGTAGAGGAGGCACTTGAGCTTATTTCAGAAAGAAGGAACTGCAGAAATGTCATTAATCAGTACCCTACTAGTCCTAATAGAAATGATTACAGAGAGTTTCATAAACGTGTAAAGGATCAGTTAGCTACTGATAAGAATCTTTGGCTTGATGGCTTGGCTGACAAAGCTGAGGAAGCAGTTAGACAGCACAACAGCAGAGAGCGGTACAAGATAGTTAATGTTTTATGAGGTAGAAAACTGACAGGCATACAAGGATTGAAGGATAAAGAGGTAAGGTTATAGAAGGGGAGGATTCTGTCATGGCTAGGTGGGCTGAGCATTTCAGTGATGTTCTAAACAATGTAGTTAATTTTACTCCCATTGTTTGCAATGATGATAGATGCATTGGTGTCTTTAATGTTGGCCCTATAACACAGTCTGAAGTTATTTTGGCTATTTTTATACTTAGACTGCATAAATCCTCAGGGGTAGATGAAATTACTACAGAAATGCTTAGAGCTGGGAATGTTTCGGTTACCACTTGGATGACTGAAATTTTGAATATCTTTTGCGATAAAGGCATTGTTCCTAAGGATTTTACCAGAGCTATTGTTATCCCTATTTTCAAAAAAGGCTATCGCAGTTCTTGTGATAACTATAGGGGTATCAGCCTACTCACTGTTCCAGGAAAAGTTCTTTCCATGATTGTGCTAAATAGAATTAAGAATCTGGTTGACAGTCAATTGCGTGATGAGCAATGTGGATTCAGAAGTGGTAGGGGATGTGTAAATCAGATATTTTCACTCAGGCAGATTCTTGAGAAATGTTTAGAGTTTCAGAAACCTTTGGTTGTTAGCTTTGTTGATTTCAAAAAGGCTTTCGACTGTGTTGATCGTCATAATTTGTGGTTGATTGTGAGATCATATGGTATACCAGACAAGTTAGTTAACATAATGAAAGCTCTCTATAATAACACTGAGTCGTGTGTGAGAGTTGGTAAGGCTTGTAGCAATTGGTTTAGAATTACTTCTGGTGTTCGAGAAGGGTGCATTTTGTCTCCTTTTCTCTTTGGTTTGATTACTGATTATGTTATGCGAAATTCATTTCAAGGGAAAGATTTTGACCTTAAATGGATTGGTTTAAATTATGCTGATGATTTAGCCCTTTTGGCAAATAATGTTGATGAGATGAACTCTTTCATTCGAGCTGTTGATGAGACTGGTAGTAGAGTAGGTTTGGTTATAAACAGAGAGAAAACTAAAGTGATGAAAATTGTCAGGCACTCTGTGACTCAGTTAATCTGAATGGTTGCAATCTTGAACAGGTGTCACAGTTTAATTATCTTGGGAGCTATGTAACAGATAATGGTGATGTGCGGCATGAGATTAACAGAAGAATAGGGATTGCTGTCGGGACTTTTAAGAATCTATGGAGAGTATGGAGAAATAGGCGTATACACCTAAAGAATAAAATTAGACACTATAATAGTTTGATTCTTTTTAGGGTTAGTTATGGTAGTGAAACGTGGACACTTTGTAAACAAGATAACAGGAAACTAGATGCTTTTGATTTCAGATGATTACGCAGTATCTTGGGCATTAGGTGGTTTAACTTTGTTACTAATGATGAGGTTAGGCAAAGGATTTTGCAACCTCCTTTAAGCAGCGTATTGTGCAGAGAGAGAGACTCCGTTGGTTTGGCCATGTTGCCCGTATGAATAATTATAGATTGGCGAATAGGGTTATGAACAGTGTGCCTAAAGGCCTCAGAAAGAGGGGGAGACCTAGGATGCGGTGGTCAGACAATGTCAAACAGGACCTTGTTAGAATTGGTGTGCAGTGGCCAGATGCAGTAGATGTAGCTCAGGACACACTTGCATGGAGATCTAAATTGCACGGTCTGGTTGGACCTCCGTAGCCCATGGCTGCTTGATGATGATGATGATGATGAGAATACGAAAATTCTATGTTGAACGAATTCATTTCTCATTGCACTTCATTTTATCTCTTTTTCAAAGAAAACGAGACAATAGTTTCGCTTTGTCGTCTGTTTATCCGTTTGTCTGTCCGTCTCTGAGACATCAAACTTTTTTTGGTTATAGAGATAAATTAAAAATTATTTTTGTGTTGGATAGGTATTGATGAAATATTACGATATGCACTTTCTGAATTTCTTTAAAGCCATAATTATGCTCTCTAACGGGGGATAATTTTGAAAATTTCAAATTTTCATACGAAAACTGCAAATGATGTATTTATGCAAGAAATTTGAAATTTTAGTTGTTGAATGTGGTTGCCACGATTCCATTGCCAACAATGAGTTGACCCATTAGACCCAGAAGGAATGGGAAAACGTACCTTTTTAGTTTTAGCTATAATAAGCAGCAATTAATTTTTAGAGATAATTGTTTGTTCTTAGAGATAAATTGAAAATTCTTTTTGAGTTAGAGAGGAATTGATTAAACATTATGATTCGCTCTTTTAAAGTCTTCCAAAAATTATAATTGCGCCCTCTAACGGTGGGAAAATTTGAAATTTTTAAAATTCTAAACGAATATTGCAAACGATGCATTTATACTAGAAATTTGAAATTTTGGCGGTGAAATGTGAAGATTACCAAGTTGTCACTGACAACAATTAATTGACCCTTTAAACCCAGAGTGGGTGTGAAAACGCGACCTTTTTGGTTTTAAGAGATAATTGTTTGTTTATAAAGATAAAAGTTCTTATTTTTAGGTTGGATCGATATTGATGAAATATTACCATTTGCACGTTTCAAATATCCCAAAAGCTATAATTGCGCCCTTTAATAGTGAAAATTTTAAAAATTTTAAAACGAATATTGCAAACGATGTATTTATGCTAAAAAATTTAAATTTTGGTTGTGGAATGTGAAGGTTGCCAAGTTTCTACTGCCAACAATAAAGTAATAAATGGAAAACTCCTTTACTTGGATTGGTTCTAATGAAATATTTTAATTCACATTTTTCAGACACTTGGGTAATTTTAATTCATATAGTTACAGATCGATAAATATAAAAACAACAAAACTGCTAACGATTTTTGAAAATGATTTGTAAATAACTGAAATTTGAAATTTCGGTGACAGATTTTCAAGAGATATTCCAGTGGCAATAAAAATGTACCCAATTTCTCAGAGGGATATGGAAAATGCAGCTTTTTAAATTTAAGGAAAAAGAGACAAATAGTTTTTATGTTGTGTAATTGTCAATAAAATACTTTTTGCATTTTACCACATTATTCGTCAGCTCAAATTAAAATTTTAAGGAGTGAAAAAGTAGGTAAAGGAAAAACTTCATTCTCTTTGAAAACGAGATTACCATATGCGCCAGAGGCGTTATGCGTTTCTAGTTCCCTGTTATTATTGCCTTTCACCTTGCTTCAAGTGATTATGTTTTTCACAACTGATTTATTTAATCCGAGAATAAAATAACAGTTCGAATTTTTTCTCATACAAAAAAGAGTATTATCTTGATCTAATTGCATTTATCGATCTATGGTTTGAGTTCCGCAGCATTTTGCTTTCGCATGATTGCAGACGGTAAAAGATATTTTTTCTATGATTCTCTTAAATATTAAGGTTTAGGAAATGTAAACGAAATCTTATTAAATTTATACTTATTAATGGCCTTTGGTTCACATAAGAAATCAGTTTTTTTTAAACAAAGATTCATGTTTTAAAAGAGTTCCTTTAATCAATGCAAAGCCTCGCGTCTTTTTATTCAATATCATATTAAAAAGAGTGACGAACGGCCGGGACTTGAATATCTCTGGAGATCATTTCTATGTTGATGTAGTTAAATCATTTGCATATTTTTTAAAGAATGTTTTATTATTAACTCTATACGAGATGAAATATTGAGAAGCTAAATTTCATAACAAAAATTGCCCTTCTTCTTACTCGATTTTGAAAAAAAAGTTGAAACAGGAAGGGCAATAAAAAAAATGTTCAGGTCAATGTATGTATGCTACAAATATCAAAGCCACTATCAAAGTTGTTTTAGTTTTAAAGGTACATAGAGAGTCACTGGAGGAGTACCGATACTCACTTTGGCCAAACTGATAAAAATAACAACGCGAGAATAATGCTACTACAGGAATCAACGGAACATCTAATTCTGGAACGTCGTCAGTTAAGGGAAATGACGATTCGGCAACTAAGCTGCATTTTATTTTTATGACGATGAAACAATTGTTGACGTTACTTCTTATTCAGATGGCGTCTTTTTATTAACAGTTACCATTCGAGACTGGATTATAGTTGGGTTGTTTTACCTCTGAGCGGCACTTTTTTGCACACAATGGGCTAAATGGCCAGGTCACATGGACCCCGAAGTCTCAGAGAAGGTTGGGGGAGGGGACCCACTGGAACAGCTGTTGGGAGACAGATGGTAGCCTCCCGTCAAGGCCATCCAGCGTGTTCTTTAACGTGCACAGGGTATGGCTCTCCCGCACACGGGCCACGGCTTAACGTCCCATCCGACAGACGGCGGCCTTTCCAAGCCCATCGGTGTCCCCTACTGACCGTGGGCAGGGCGGGGAATTTTGTGGAGATAAATCTCAACGCTGACCCAGCTGGGACTCGAACCTGGGAACTACAGATTACAAGCCTGGCGCGCTACCGACTGAGCCACCCCCGCCCCCTGGATTACAGTACTGTCGAATATTGTATTTTAAAAGCGAAGCTGCTCGTTTCTCAGAAATGAAGTGAATGGGTTCCCTTTCATGGCAAGCGAGGAAATTAAATCGTGACCAAAATCAAGAGCAAAGGTAGTTTCTTACTTCGTGCGATGTATGCAAGATTCAAAAATGTTTCATTTTCCTTTTCGTAGATATATTTTTTTATGTTTAGGGAATTTTATATATTCTCTTACTCATTTGACTTCAGAAGCCGCTTCCATACTACAATGGTTATATTTTCACTATTCCCACTTTTTAGGGTGTATTAATTTCGAAACTTTTTTGTGGATAACAGAAAGGGATCCATGGTACCCCATGACAAGGCGGAATACAACAACTTCACTTCGGAATACTGACTGGAAAGGGACATAAAAAATCGAAAGCTGTACTTCCGTGAGTAAACACGTTACTAAGTTGGTACCGTGGGATGAGAAAGCTCAACGCCTAATGCGAAAAACGTTAAGTGGAAAAGCTGCTGCTAATGTAGCAGCGCGTTTTTACGCCTTAAAATCTCCCTCGGGTTATTGAAAGGCACACTTAATAAGGCAAACACATGTGTGCTTTGAAAGTAACATTTAAAGCAAACAGAGTAAGTGCCTGAAAAGAAACTGACTGCTGCTGCAAAAAAATGTTTACTTACGGATTAAGGATAGACGAGGACTGTGTAGAGAATTACCTATACAGCACTGGATCCGATTAAGGATAATCTAGATATTCATTATTCTTTAAATTCTCATTTATCACTCTCCTGGAAATATAGTTTAATAACTGAAGCTTCTATATCAAACTGCAGTTTCAATTTTATCTTTAATCACTTATTTGTATTGAGGAAGTGAGGGGTGGGCCATAGCCGAGATCATCCGGATTTCAAACATCCTTAGTCCTGATTATATCTGTTCTTTAGTTTCTCAGATATATTTGTTATGATCACTGATTTTCATCTGCTTTTTTTCTTTTTTTTGCAATCAACATAATCTATTACAAGAGAAGTTTCAAGCTACAAATAAATTAGCAAGCTATAGTTTACGAGGCTTGAAAGTCAGAAAAATACATTGCTTATTCCTTTCACAGAAGTAATTTTTTTTCAACACTAAGGTTTTTCCTATCTGTTTTTAGGCTGCATTAGAAATCTTCTCGGGAAAAAAACCCACAAAATATTAGAAATTAATAATTATCATCAACTACAATAAATAAGTGATACTGCAATATACGTAATTGCTTATTTGCAAAGCGTATCTAAAAGTGTAATATGAATGTGGAACTGTTTAGCTTATAATCGAATAAATACGGTAAATCAATTTCGTTCCATTCTCTTTCTGAATTCAATTTAGATCATCCCAAGAAGTTTAATTTTTTTAAATTTTAGTTTAGTTCGGTTTGAATATTTCTCGACTACAGGTTTTCCTTTTTCCTCTGCAGACAATTCTTGCAACTAAAACTGTTCTCTCCTCTAGAGACCCTCTTCTCTGTGGGCATGCTTTTTTCTTTTCCGAACACCCTTTTCTGTATTCCTACAAAACAACCTATTCCCCTGTAGAGAACCATTACATAAAAATTCTTTCCTCTCTTCAGTTGCATTTGAGACATTGAGACGATTTATAATATTTCTAAATAAAAGTAGCATAATGGAGGTAATATACAGATATGAATAATGATGCGCATTCAAAAGAATTAAGTTATTGGTTTAAAATATTTCCAATTGAAAGAAGTATAATTAGGGTAATAGGAAGATATGAATAATGATATCCATTACAGATAATTTCGCTATTGGTTTATAATAATCTTTTTTTATTTCTAAATAAAAGATTTTAGATTTCTAAATGTAAAATAAATAAAATTAGATTTCTAAAAGTAACACACAGTATGAATAGTGATGACCATTCTAGAAAAATTCCCGATTTTTTTGAATCTGGTTGACAGTCAATTGCGTGATGAGCAATGTGGATTCAGAAGTGGTAGGATATGTGTGGATCAGATATTTTCACTTAGGCAGATTCTTGAGAAATGTTTAGAGTTTCAGAAACCTTTGGTTGCTAGCTTTGTTGATTTCAAAAAGGTTTTTGACTCTGTTGATCGTCATAATTTGTGGTTGATTGTGAGATCATATGGTATACCAGACAAGTTAGTTAACGTAATGAAAGCTCTCTATAATAACACTGAGTCGTGTGTGAGAGTTGGTAAGGCTTGTAGCAATTGGTTTAGAATTACTTCTGGTGTTCGAGAAGGGTGCATTTTGTCTCCTTTTCTCTTTAGCTTGGTTATTGATTATGTAATGCGAAATTCACTTCAAGGGAAAGCTTTTGGCCTCAAATGGGCTGGAGATACGAAAATTTCTGATTTGTATTATGCTGATGATTTAGCCCTTTTGGCAAATGATGTTGATGAGATGAACTCTTTCATTCGAGCTGTTGATGAGACTGGTAGTCGAGTAGGTTTGGTTATAAACAGAGAGAAAACTAAAGTGATGAAAATTGGTCAGGCAGGCTGTGATTCAGTTAATCTGAATGGTTGCAGTCTCGAGCAGGTGTCACAGTTTAATTATCTTGGGAGCTATGCAACAGATAATGGTGATGTGCGGCATGAGATTAACAGACGAATAGGGATTGCTGCCGGGACTTTTAAGAACCTATGGAGAGTGTGTAGAAATAGGCGTATACACCTAAAGACTAAAATTAGACTGTATAATAGTTTGGTTCTTTCTAGGGTTAGGTATGGTAGTGAAACGTGGACACTTTGTAAACAAGATAACAAGAAACTAGATGCTTTTGATTCCAGATGCTTACGCAGTATCTTCGGCATTAGGTGGTTCAACTTTGTAACTAATGATGAAGTTAGGCAAAGGAGTTTGCAACCTCCTTTAAGCAGCATATTGTGCAGAGAGAGACTCCGTTGGTTTGGCCATGTTGCCCATATGGATAATTATAGATTGGCCAATAGGGTTATGAACAGTGTGCCTAAAGGCCTCAGAAAGAAGGGGAGACCTAGGATGCGGTGGGCAGACAATGTCAAACAGGACCTTGTTAGAATTGGTGTGCAGTGGCCAGATGCAGTAGATGTAGCTCAGGATAGACTTGCTTGGAGAACTAAATTGCACGGTCTGGTTGGACCTCCGTAGCCCATGGCTGCTTGAGGATGATGATGATGATGATGATGGGAGTACCAGAAAGATATTAATAATGGTGACCATTCTAGAGAATTTCCATATTGGATTAAAATATTTCTAGATGATAGGACTATAATTGGAGTAACAGGCAAATATGAATAATTATGCCCATCCAGAGAATTTCACTATTTTTTGATACTATTTCTAATTAAAATGAACATAATTTGGTGTATCAGGCAGATATGAATAATGATGGCCATTCAAAAGAATTTCCCTATTACTTTATAACATTTCCGAATAAAAGGAGTATGATTGTGGATACAGGCAGATATAAATAATGATGCTCATTTTGAGAGTTTCACTATTGGTTTATAATAATCTAAATAAAATGAGTATAATTGGAGTAACACACAGTATGAATAGTGATGACCATTGTAGAAAAATTCCCGACCAAGTGTTTACTTATCTGATGTTTTAATTTTATTAATTTTAATGCAACGGTGTGCAATAAGTACGAGCAGTTTTTCTTCTTCCGCTTCTTTACTGAACAAGATTTTTCTTTGGTTTCTGATTTTGTTCTCAAAATTTACTGACATTTTTCCATTGTCTATTAAAAAAATTCCATACCTCGTTATTTGCCTCATTTTAATATAGTCTCCTGTTGGTTATCAACCGCAGATTTTTTTTCTCGAAATTGAGGAAATTTTTTTCAATATTACATCTTAAGTCAAGGAGCATCTTTTTTCCATAATGGAACTCTGAAATTACTTCCTTCCCTTTAACTTTAGTCAATAACAATACCAATTAGTTAATGAAACATGCAGTCCAATTATTCTTTACTGCTGATAATCATTTAGTTCGGAAATCATTTTGGTTCTCCGTACTTCTGACGTCATATAAATAACATTTTAAAATACCAAAATAATTTCTTCCTTCTTAAATGTATAATAAAAATATTTCACGTAATATGCATTTAAATGTGATACTTGAGTGTGCTCTGTCATCTTCCCATTAATGTGTTAGACGTTTGAGATACAATTTTATTAAATTACTCTCAGAGTAATATAATCTCAAATAACTTTCAGAATAATTAACATCGGACGGAATTCTTTATATTTTTCCGTTACGAAGCTTAACGTAAGGCAAGTTTGCAATCAGAAATATATTACTGGTGGCACTCTGAAGCATAAATTTATCACCTATCCCATATGTATTCTTATCACTGATCACATTCTGAAATATAATGTTATCAATGGTCGCATTTAGGAACATAATCTTATAAACGGTCTGCATTCGGGAATATAATCTTTTGATAAAATGAATTCCAAAATATAAATCAACTCCTGTCCCCACCCAGAAGTATAATCTTATCACGTGCCGCATTTTGAAATGTAATCTCGTCACTCGTTGCATTCCGAAATATGATCGTAATGGAGGTTGGCAATCACAAATATATTCTTGTGACGAGTCGCATTCTGAAATATTATCTTACCATTGACACCATTAGGAAGGTAATATTCTATTGGGTCTCAGTATCATATATCAGGAATGACGTTTTATAAATTTGAAGTCTACGTATAATCCGACAGCAACGGGAAAAACTCCGATATCATGTTGGATGTTGTCACAGAAACGGGAAGGTTTAATTGCCTATCATGAGAGTTCCCACCAAGCGTCCAAATAACTGACATAACTCAAAGTTTAATTAACCTAGTTATTAAGACAACTATTTCCTCGAAGTCCAAATGGACCCTAACTTCCTAGTTATGGTCTATGGTCAAAATCTTCTGACGGCGCTCGGACATTCTATCGATTTTTCCCATTTATGCAGATAACTCAGACTTTGAACGATCACAGTTACGGTCTGCACTCGGCTAATAGGAGATTTAATTTTTCGAATTTGAAGAATAATTTTTTCCGCGATGCATCAGGTCGGTTCAAATTCAACTTTCTTCTTTTACAGATCCCTTTTTACTATGCAAGTAAGTATTTGCACCAGAGCGCTAAAATGAAATATTAGCAAATATTGTCATTTACTATTTCGTAATCAATTAAGGGCAGATGTCTACAACTTCTCCCGATCTTTGAAAAACTATAATTACTTATTAAAAATATAGTAATTTTATAAGATTTTACATTGCCTATATTTTGTTCCAACTGTGTTATTTAATTGTTATTTGAATTGTTCACACATGTAAACACTGTTTTGTGTACCTGATTTCTGTTATTAATCACATGCGAATCACAATATTCTTATGAATAACAAAATTGGATTTTGAGAAATGTACCTGTATGGAAACAGTTAAGTAATTAATTGATTTTAAAAAGCAATTAAATTTCCATTTTGCAGTTAAATCCTTATTTATGTAACAGTTAGCTGAAAAATTTAGTTTTGCCATGAGTGGGATTCGAATTCCACTCACGACAAACTACATTTTTTTCAGCTAACTATTTCACGAGTCCCTTGTGTAGAGGACATCTACTGTGATATTTTAATATTGAATTATTAGTTTAATACCATGAGCATAAGTGATAAATATCAAATTCCATCAATGAGGCAACTTGGTTGTCTGTTTCTCGACATAGACGGCGCCACGACGAATCAAATAATATGTGGGAAAGTCTATAAGTCACATTAGTTGAAGGAAAAGGTTAATCGCTCATGGCGTAGTGGTTAGCATGCCTGGCATATTACAGGGAGACGGAGTTGGAATCCCACTCATTGCGAAAGCTACATTTTTTCAGATATTTCATGAGACTCATGTCTACATGACATCTCCTGTGATATTTGACTCATCATCATCATCCTCAAGCAGCCGTCGGCTACGGAGGTCCAACCAGACCGTGAAGTTTAGTTCTCCAAGCAAGTCTATCCTGAGCTACATCTACTGCATCTGGCCACTGCACACCAATTCTAACAAGGTCCTGTTTGACATTGTCTGCCCACCGCATCCTAGGTCTCCCCTTCTTTCTGAGGCCTTTAGGCACACTGTTCATAACCCTATTCGCCAATCTATAATTATTCATACGGGCAACATGGCCAAACCAACGGAGTCTCTCTCTGCACAATATGCTGTTTAAAGGAGGTTGCAGACTCCTTTGCCTAACCTCATCATTAGTTACAAAGTTGAACCACCTAATGCCAAAGATACTGCGTAATCATCTGGAATCAAAAGAATCTAGTTTCCTGTTATCTTGTTTACAAAGTGTTCCCGTTTCACTACCATAACTAACCCTAGAAAGAACCAAACTATTATACAGTCTAATTTTAGTCTTTAGCTGTATACGCCTATTTCTCTACACTCTCCATAGATTCTTAAAAGTCCCGACAGCAATCCCTATTCGTCTGTTAATCTCATGCCGCACATCACCATTATCTGTTTACTAATCAATATTTATATATTTATACAAATATGCAGTTAATAATAATAATAGAAGTGTACATGTATTTATATCCATAATAACCACCTTTTATATAGAACCAAATAGCTTGCAATTTTATTCCCCACACACTTTCGTCGTAAACTTGCATTTACAACTGCAATGAAATTTTCTCGTTAGTCGAAATGTATCACGGCCTATAACAACAACATATTATAGGCCGCGACCTTCATCAAAATCTCCTTCAAAGTAGAAGCCACTTGTCTCCCACTTCAGAAACTCTCTTCATTACCATCTTTGTTTAATCGATCACTCTGCACAAAGGTCAATTTAATATCCTTTAGGTTCACACCGAATTATCAAAACACAGAGTGCTTGCTTAGCGTCGGGAAAAAATCAAACTATATAATATATAATTGCATTTATGAAACAACGTTAAATTTTTCGGATTATTAGTTTTAGAAAGGTAATACAAATGAGGAAATCTGTAACTTTTCTCATCCGATGATTCTGTAATTTTCAACCTTTCATAATATGATCTAATGCTCAATGAAAATCATCCTACGTAAATCAAAAATAATAACTAGAAGACATAATCTTAGGTTGGATAAGTTTTCCTTTGACCGACACTTTAGCACGCAGAGTTGGATGTTTGATTCGATGACTTAGAAAGGCCGTCGTACATCGGTCGGGACTGTGAGCCATGGCTTCGAATTCACGAGAGCCATACCTTTTGCACACTACAGAACACGATGGATGGCCTTCAGGATCGGAAACTATCCCCCTATTTATTAATAACTTTGCAATTAAAGTACTGTTTACTAAATAATTCTTCCAAAAGCTCTGAGCCCTTGGGATCCTTGTGATTGAGTCATTTAGTCCTCCCTTTTGCAAAAAGCGCCGCTTAGAACTAAAACAAATAGTCCGAATTATCTTCATTTAAAAGAAGAAATAAAAAGATTGTACAATATCAAAAAAAAATATCCTAATGTTGCCAATAAGATAAGCAGAAAACGTGACTTAATTCCTTAAATTTTGCATACTTTACAAAAGCAAAAGTTTTTTACTTCTTTAAATAGAGTCACAAGCAAATTTTTTCTTTCTCCATGCATCTAGAAATTCGAAACATTGTTCTGGGCATTTGTCTTCATCATGCAAATTAAATATCGATTTGAAATGAATCAACCCTTATTATTATCTGGCTCACATAAAATCGTTATTGATGCATTCACTCATCTGCAACATTTAATTAAACATTTCTTTGAGAGTTGTGATCTTTATTCGCAGTGAAATATTCTTATTAGTCTGTCTTTATTAACGCTGAAAGACAAACCTCATGACAATCAATGTTTCTTCTGCACATTTCCCTCCTACCAAAGGCACAAGTAAAGCAAAAAATAAAACCGAATGTTGTTTTTCCCTTAGTATTTCTACTCTTATTCAACTGAAAGAAGAAGAAAAAAATGCAAAACTTATTAAAGACAACAAAGCAAGTATTTGATTATTCCCTTCATATCGAGAATTATCTTCCAGCGGGAACAGATAATTATTTCTGGGCTTTGTTGAATTTGCCTTCGTTTATATAATTCCAAAGAAATTATCAGGTAATGATATCATTATGCAAAAAAAAAAATCGATGTTTTTGCAGTCTCAACAGATTACCGTTAATAAAAACACGATGCGTATCGAAGTGACAGAATTGTTCATTATTACAGACAAAAGCATTCGTACGTTAATTACTTATTCGACTAACAGGATATTGATTTAAGATATAAATTTTTTGTACACGGTAGGGTAACCTAAAATTAATCCTCCTAGAGTTTTTAGTATTTTTATTCTGAGTGGGGAGTATTGATCACATATGAAAAAAATAATCCATTATTTAGTGTATATTGGTATTCGAAATATTTTCTCAAATAACCCTTAGTATGCCGCAACTTCATAAAATTAATTAGAACCTCAGATAAATCAATAGAAGAGAATTTTGTTTAATTTCCCTATGCCTGTGCGACTTACTCCTAAGTCAGCGAGGGGGCATGCTGCTACACTATGATCAATATAATCAATGCAATGCCACTAACCACACAAAGTGGGATATTTGTTTGCCTAAAAAAGATAAATCTCTGATTTTACGAAACGTTCCATAATTACTGATTGGATGGTTTCAGGATCTTTAAAAATCTATATTTCATGAATGTTCTTATTGCTTTAGCAAAACATTTTACAATTTTCTAAAACTAGTTTTTATATGTACGCAATACATTTGAATCCATTTAAACTTTTTTTTTTATAGTGATGTATGTATCGTTTTTCTGCTGAGGTCCTGCCATCCTCTCAGATCTTCTACTGTGGCATATAAACTGACAGGTTCCTGTCAGACCTCTGTGGCAAGCAGCTGCTTGAGGGGGTATTCTATTCTATGCAAATTATATCTGAATATATACACGGGAAAACTCCTTTCATCTTCTAACAGATGTTGTTCCGACAGATGAAAATCGCTCTTTTCGCAGTTATTATCTGAAAGTGAATATTCATCGGTGGCAGCTTAAGTGTTTTCTACTTCAGAGTGAAAACCTTTAAAAAGCATTTCAATATATAATAATTATATAACTGCTCGACATTGAAAGTGCCCCACCCAGAAGGATATGTCATACAAACATGCAAATAGAAGGGTGTGTGTGTGCAGTTGAGATATGCAAATGATGATAATCCGGAAACAATGACGTGTTTGTCTCAAGAGATAAAAGGTGCAAGAAAGAACAGGGATGGTATTGTGTTTATGCAGGTGGAAGTCGTACGAACGGTTGAGATTAGATGGTTACGCTTGGAAATTGTTCAGCAAAGACCTAAAATGCCTGGTACACGCCGTTGGCAGGCTTATCGCCATTTGGATGCTTTTGAGAGAGGAAGAATTATAGGCCTATGTGGAGCTGGATGGACTACACGTCGTGTTGCTGCCCATGTTCATCAGGATGCACGAACGGTTTGACGCTATTGGCAACAGTGGCGAAATGAAGGTTCTAGCGTGCATCGCAGAGGGTGTAGTGTCGTCTGACAGACGTCAGCACGGCTTGCTAGGCTTATTTTTCGACATGCTCATTCGTCACCACAGAGCACTGTAGGCGATATTCGATAGGCTGTGTCAGCAGCCATGGACGTCCCCATAACGACCCGAACGGTAAACCGAAGGTTGCATGAGGCACACCTGCACTCTAGGCAACCGTTACATCGACTGCCATTAAATGCAAACCATCGCAGCGCTCGTCTCGTTTGGTTCTGAAGTTGTGCGAACTGGGATCACGAATGGAACACTGTTGTGTTTAGTGATGAATCCTGTTTCAGTCTGGGTGCTGACGATCGTCAGGTCCGTATATGGCGACAACCTGGCGAGAGGACTGATCCAGCTTTTGTTCGCGACCAGCACACTGCCCCTCAGTCAGGTATAATGGTATGGGGTGCTATTGGATATGACAGCAGGATATGACACGGGAACACTGACAGCTGCATGATACGTTAGTTAGCATGGTTCTGCAGCCGGTTTTGTTACCATTCCTGGGAGGCATGCAGCAGCCCATTTTCCAGCATGACAACGCCCGTTACACACTGCTAGGTTCTCCAAGACAATGTTTCCAACATGTTCAAGTATTGCCATGGCCAGCACGATCTCCAGATTTATCCCCAATAGAAAATCTGTGGAACCACATTGGACGACGTGTGCAATCCAATCACCGGCTGGCATGGAATCTCGATGAATTATGGGAGCAAGTCAACGCTGCTTGTTGTGCAATTCCTCAGGACCATATCCGTCGACTGTATGACTCCATGTCACGCCGTATTGCCATTCATGGCGGTGCAACCACCTACTGAGGCAGTCATATTGTGATGCATTATCTCATCTTCTAACCGCTGTAAGTGGCTGCAAATTAAATCATGGTATGCCAATATGTATTGCTATGTTTGTGCTACATTTCACCCCTATCTCCTTACTGCTTCTGGGTGAGGAAAATTCAACGTCGTGCAGTGTATATACAAGTATATAAGAGTCTTATATAAGTCAAATAAATGACAACGAGCATAATATGACATGGAGAAGATCCGTGAAGAAAGCGAGACCTCAGTAGAATGACAGCACCCGAAAAGTTCATGTTTTTCCGGGACTCGACCCGAGGTCTCTTTTTATCGTAGTAAAACACTCTTACCACTCAACCACAACTTTGTAATATTAATCAATCTTGAGTTACAAACCATAACTTTCGGAATAACAAAGACATTAAAATATCACTTTTTAAATTTTTAGTACAGTTTGTAACGACTGGAACAAAAGTCAGTTTTCGAAAGTTGTGTCAATCCGGATTTTTCTGAACCATTGGTCACACAAACCCTATCCAAAAGCTATGAAACAACCCATCCTATATGTGACAAAAATGGAGAGGAATATTTATTTTAATATTAGAAATTTCTTCAAATTGTGTAAAACATGTCAAATTTTGACATGGTGGTTGCACTAAAAGTGATAGAAAGATGGATAGTAGGTGCAATTTCTCTTTCCATTTGGAATGTGTTTTACCTTCTGATAAGACTTTTTTTTTGAAAATACAAAGCACAAGGGAACCATTGAAACAAAACTCAACAAAACATGGTTGAGGCCAGTTGCCCTCAACCATGTTTTGTTGAGTCAACCCTGTTTTCAGTTTACTATCTCTTCATAGTTTATTTTACGCCCCAAAATAAATTTCCCAAACCTTCTAACCTTAAATACTAAACTTTAAAGCCAACATTCTCTCCCGAAATAAATGTAACAAAATAAAAATTTGAAAATCAATCCATTTAAGATTTTTTTTGCATTTCGAGTAGAAAAACAATAGTAAAAGCAAACTGCCAGTTAAAATAAATTTCATTCTTTATCTCTGTGTTACGTAGTATTGTATTAAAGTTACTATGAAATGAACCGTATGCATTGTGTTTTACTTAAAGCACTAGTTCACATGAATGCAACCTCTATTTAAATCTATATGGATACTGGAAGTGTTATTCTACGTCAAGTAGTCCTTCAAACACTTCAATTCAATACTGAAACTCTACTACTATATTTGTTACAATCCACACTGCAAATACTTGAATAAACCAGTATTATATTTCTTTAGGCATCGTGGTTTTGGTCTCACTATTTCAAATTCGGGTATTTTCTTCATCGCCAGTGTTTGATGGCGAAGCAATGGCCTTGTGTGCAGTGGAGTGCCGAAACACTGGACCGTCTTGTTGACTGATGTATCTCTTCTGATTGCAACAGCTTCAATGGTTCCCTATCCCAACCATGATCTGATTGGAATCCTTGTGCGAAAAGTACCACTCAGAGGAAACGCTATCCATCCTAAACCTGCTTTTCGCAATTTGTAGCGATAGTCTTTCAGTAATATAAAAATACCCGATTAGATTACATTGAAAGAAGAACAATAATAAAAGTTATATTTATTGGAGTCGTATCCAGTACTAACGTTGGGATAAAATTCAATAACCTCTACATAGTCCTATAATTTATAAAGCTTGATTATAACTGGTATCAGTGGCAGGGATTTGTTACGCAGTAGTAGGAAACGCCATTTTTTCAGAATTTAAAACGATGCTTTAATAATATCATAATATGAAACATATGACAGGTTTTCCTTTTCTAAAAGCCAAAAAGAAAACACCAGAAAAAACACGTACAACTGTTTAACATTTCTTAAAGCAGTCACATTTCCATTTATATTATTCATACGTTATTTGAAAGCAGAATAAATGAATGATTTCAGAATCAGATCAAAAGAAAAAAGATCATTTTGAATTGCTTTCAAAACCTGATCCATTCATTTACCGACATGTGACATAGATAAATCTCTAGAGGCAATTGACATTCCCTGATATAGCGACAAAATTGTTATTGCAATCCACTGTGGTTTGTTGGCTTTCCCTTCACTGAACTTTCCATTGATATGCGATAATAAAGCGTTTTTGAAAAAAACTTTCTCAATAGAGATGGAGTATCATTTTATCAGAAACATCTCTGCTTTTTGTGTGTGCAGTGGAGGGCCAAAGACTTTTTTCTATGCTTGTGTATGAAATGGATGCTCAAAGAATATATGCTCTCCTCTTAACTGAAAGGGCTTTAGGTGATTTCAAACTTCAATTAACAAAATAAAAATACATCCATTAACATGGGTGTAAATCTATATAGAATAAACTCTTAGGAATTGAGGTGCTGGATTTTAGAGAGTATGCTTAGTAGTTGAGTAATTTAGGAGAAGCACATTTCAATGAATATTGAGCACTAATAATAGAACTTGTTTGCATCTCAAAATGTTTATTAATATCTAAAAGACAGCGCTAATGGTTACAAAGTAAATAACAATTCGTTTTGTTAAATGTAAACAAATGACAATAAACAAAGTCACAGCAAATGTTGTGACTAATGCAAATTTTAAAAACACGTCTATTATATATAGATGTGAAGTCTAATAGATTCACCTATTAGACTTCACCCAATTGATTATGAAGAATCAAGAGGACAGTCAAAACAACATTCAAATATAATAATAAATATATTCAGTAACTGTTTTTTCTATGTCTTTATGTCTATAACGTTCTCGATCAGATATATCACAGCGGCAAATTCCTTCAGAAGTTTGCTCCTTTTTTCCTCCACTTTCTAGCTTTTTTATCATTTTAATTTTATTTTACCAAATAAAGTGTTATATACCAGGGATGTAGATATAGTCCGGGAGTGCAGAACCCTCCCGAAAATTCTGCCGTCTTATACTAAATCTCAAACTTATCTACCCGCTTTGAAATCCGAAACAGTTGTCTTTCTATAATTTTATTTTAGCCCCATGTTTTATGTCCGACACTGAAAATAGATTTAAAAATATAAAACCTTATTCCATATAGAATTATCATTTTAACCTTTCCTGTTCGGTGGAATATTTTAGCAAATGGAAAACCCTATTCAAGTCTTATGGACTCCAAGGAGGGCGGGGGTTGCTCAGTCGCTAGCGCGCCAGGCTCGTAATCTGAAGTTCCCAAGTTCGAGTCCCTTCCGAGTCAGTATTGAGATTTATCTCCGCAAAACTCCCCGGCTTGCCCACGGTCAGTAGGGGACACCGATGGACTTGGATGGGACGTTAAGCTGTAGGCCGTTTGCAGGAGAGAAATACCCTGTGCACGTTAAAGAACACGCTGGATGGCCTTGACGGGAGGCTACCATCTGTCTCCCAACAGCTGTTCCCTCCTACAACCTTCTCTGAGTCTTCGGGGTCCTTCTGACCTGGCCATTTAGCCTATTGTGTGCAAAACAGTGCCGCTATGAGGTGAAATAACACAACCCCCGCCCTGAAACTAAATCTTGGTGACTTGCCTATTGCATAATTTTTGTTATGTCTTCTCCGTCTTGATTTTTACTCGCTACAGGTGGAGGACGGGGAAGAAATTTTGCAATAAAACAGCAAAAGTAAATACATCCAATTCTGTTTTTACACGGTAGATAGATTCCAGAAAAAACCGTGCAAAAAAATCGTGTAAAAAAAATATAGTGCATATGAAAAAATAAATAAATAAATAAATAGCCGTCCCATGGCCGAGTGGTTAGCACGCTTGACTATTGATCTAAGGGACTTGGGTTCAAGCCCCGGATAAGGCATGGCTGTTTGTGTCGTTTTTCTGCTGAGGTCCTGCCATCCTCTCAGACCTTCTACTCTGGCATATAAACTGACAGGCTCCTGTCAGACCTCTGTGGCAAGCAGCTGCTTGAGGGGGTATTTGTTTATTTATTATTCTTTTTATGAAAAAATAGAAGATTGGTTCCAGACATGAAAACCCAGTACAAATAATAAGTTGTTTTCAAACAAATCACATCAAAATCTTTAATTAAATCTTTATTTGATTCATTTAAACACATTTCTAATTTTATAAACTTATAAAGATAATTATATGTACAAATATAAAGTAAATTATCCTTAACAAAGAAAATAATATGTCATTAATTCAAGAATATAAAAGTGCAAAAAATATTACTTACATATGCTTATTAACTAGATTTTATTCGTTGTCACTTTCTGACAATAGACGCATTCGTTTGCATAAGACTGGAATTAAATCACTCTTATCGCTTGAAACATTTTGACTGTCGTGTTCATACTCCAATGTTCAAATGCTCTCTGTGGCATGGGGAACCAAATTATCACTTGTTTCCAGTGATTCTGAAGTTTGATTAGTTTTGACAACGAACTCTGTAATCAATCGTTGAGATCCTGCTCTGACTAGATCTTTGTATAATTCTTGATAGCGCGCCATATATCAGTTCACGTTTCAACTGCTCATCTCGTTCGACAATGGGATCATGTGTAAGAAAAATGACTTTTCAATTTACTAGCCATTGGAAGCCCTTCTTTAATTAAACCTGCAGTGACCGATTAAACCTCTTCATCATGATGATTAAACCTCTTCATCATGATGATTAAACCTCTTCATCACCATCACCTTTTCCTTTTTCATCAGGAGTCTCAAGAACAACTTATATTATTTCATCTTCGCTAAGAGCTTTGTCAACCAGCAATTCATCAATATCTGCAAACGATAAATCATCGAATCCTTCTCCACCAACTGCTTTCCTTTTTTGCTTTTGTATAGTTGAATTATCCGACATCGTGGTAAGACACGAAAAATATTTGAATTGTAGTTAATAAATCAGATGATGAAAAATTGTAAATTACCTATCAGCAAAATTTAATAAATTTACATTACGCACACAAAACTTCAAAATCCAAAACAAATTTTTTTCCCGATTTCTTCTATTAAACATCTAAACACTTCTAACTTTAAACACGAAATGAGAGACCAAGACTAACGTATGTATTGAAGATAATATTGAGGGGAATTCCCGGATCTCAATGTTGCCACTTTATTACGAATGAAGTAGGATTTGTACAATTTTTCCATAAAATAGAGGATAAAATTAGTTATGTTAGTGTAGCTTTTATTTTGGGGATTTTAGTGCACAAAATGTGTATCTATAGTACATTTTCAAAGTTAAAACTACTTCGAAAAATGTGACCATAAAAGCGGCATCTTTGTTATAAATGTAAATTTTAGGAATTTTTTCTTGAATAGGAATATTTTTTTCAGAATTAAATTCAAATGGAGATTTTTAAAAAGACGCTTTTTTAACTGTGTTAGATCAAAATAAATCGTGTAAAAAGAGAATTAAATTATTTTCTAAACCGTGTTAAATTAAAATCGTGTAAAAAAACCGTGTTAAATTAAAATCGTGTAAAAAAACCGTGTTAAAACAGAATTAGGTGTACCCTATTAACGGCCGAAGATACTTTTTTTACATCCGACAGTGCTAATGTTTGGTAGTGGCAAAAGTAGAAAATTTCTAAAAGCAAATGCAATAGTACCGGATTGTTTTCCTAATATTTCCGGATTACAAAATGATATATATGTATTTGTAAAATGTGCTGGACTTTAAGAATCAATAAAATAGGTTTATTTTCTGTCTGATAACTTCTAATCATATGTCCGTATGTAATTCACTTTCTTCTTCATATTTTTCATTTAAGTAAGCTGTACCTTTTCGCTGATTAATAGTATGTTTGCACCAATTATGGCAGAAGGGTTGAATGTCATTTCTCTCCAAATTAAGAAACAATTACACCTCCAGTAGCTGTTTGCCAAAGAAATCTAACAGGAATCCCTCAGTGTAATACGCCACAGAGTAAACCACTGAGAAAGGAGAGACCTTATCAGAAAGAAAATACTGAAAAGAAAATTCCTCACTTTATCGGGGATCGAACCCAACTCCTTTCGATCAATACAAAAAAAAGCGCTAACCACCCCGCTCCCTGGACGTCGGGTAAAGAGAGAAAATATTTCGAGGTAGTCTGAAATACTCCCCACATCAGAAGCTTTCATTTCAAATAAACTCATGATGATCAACAATCATTTAAGCATCTGCCCCATTATTGGCAAAGGCCTTTTTCGTAATGAGGAGAAAGGTTGCAGGACGAAATCCTTGTGGTGCTTTAAGTTACAATCAGAGGTAACTGTATACCAAATTTGGTAATCCAAGCTCTTACCATTTAGTTTAGTATTTCTCCCCCCCCCCTCCTTTTCATCTGGGGGAAAGGATCTTTTGGGGGAAGGAAAACGTTTAAGGAGTCAAATACTTACGCCCCTTTAAGTTACGATAAGAAGAAGCTGTCTACGTAAATTGTTGGTCTTCACTCTTAACATTTAGGCTGAGTTTTCCTTTTGATTTGCGGAGATTAAGAAAATTTAGGGACTAAACGCTTACCTTAAACACATTCAAAAATTTTTCCTTTAGTCTCAAGAACCATCAGGAAAAATTTGGCTAAGATCTTAAGCCGTTTCCAAATGCACAGCGAACGAACTGAAACAACTTTCCAAAATATACACGGTGTCCTATTAATGGAGGAAAATATCCTCGTAGATCGATCAGTCGTCGAAAAGGACATTCCAAACGTTCGAGATGATTACCAGTTTGAGGCTTGGGTAGCAAGAAAAACGACTGAAAATGTACGCCATGGGCACCCATAACGGTGTATGCAATACTATGAAGGAGCAAAGTCTTCCTTTTCTCACAGGGTATGGCTCTCCCGCACATGTAGCTCCGGTTTTACGTCTCCCATCCGACCGACGGCTGCCTTTCCAAGTCCACTGGTGTCTCCTACTGACCGGGGAATTTAGCGCAGAAAAATCTCAGCCCTGGCACACGTGGGATGTGAACCAGGGAACTGAAAATTACGAACCTGGCGCGCTACCGACTGAACCAACCTCCACCCCGATGAATATGATAGCACCAAAGACTATACGCATGCCCCATTATGCAAAAAAAGTATTGTGCAGTTATAAAAAAAATGCACAGGTACATATGCGAAGATGAAAAGCACAAAAAATCCAAAATTATTTCTCAGCTTTGGCCATGTATGCTATTTTGCATCATGCGCTGAATCTCCTCTCTTCACGCATAGACCGAAAGTACTGAATCCAGCGTAATAGGGAATTTCGAATACTTGGCTTTTTAACATTTAGGGAAAAATGCATGTATACAGAATATTATTGGGAAAAAAAGCGCTACGATGATATCCCGTTTTTAAGCTAAATATCATGCTTAATTATTAACTGAACGCAATTGGTCTCGTTTTTCGTGTACTTTTGCAATTGGATATTCAAATGCAATGTTCTTTCTTTCGGAAAAAAATTACTGTACACGTACAGAGAAAGTAATCAATATGTTTTATTAACACTTCATAAGAATCATCATCATCATCCTCATGCAGCCATGGGCTATGGAGGTCCAACCAGACCGTGCAGCTTAATTCTCCAAGCATATCTGTCCTGAGCTACATCTGCTGCATCCAGCCACTGCACACCAATTCTAACTAGGTCCTGTTTGACATTGTCTGCCCACCACATCCTAGGTCTCCCCTTCCTTCTGAGGGGCGGGGGTGGCTCAGTCGGTAGTGTGCCAGGCTCGTAATCTGTAGTTCCCAGGTTCGAGTCCCAGCTGGGTCAGCGTTGAGATTTATCTCCGCAAAATTCCCCGCCCGCACGGTCAGTAGGGGACACCGGTGGGCTTGGAAAGGCCGCCGTCCGTCGGATGGGACGTTAACCCATGGCCCCGTGTGCGGGAGAGCCATACCCTGTGCACGTTAAAGAACACGCTGAATAGCCTTGACGGGAGCCTACCATCTGTCTCCCAACAGCTGTTCCAGTGGGTCCCCTTCCCCAACTTTCTCTGTGCCTTCGGGGTCCATGTGACCTGGCCATTTAGCCCATGGTGTGCAAAAAAAGTGCCGCTCAGAGGTAAAACAACCCAACCTTCCTTCTGAGGCCTCTAGGCACATTGTTTATAACCCTATTGGCCAATCTATAATTATCCATACGGGCAACATGGCCAAACCAGCGGAGTCTCTCTCTGCACAATATGCTACTTGAAGGAGGTTGCAGACTCCTTTGCCTAACCTCATCATTAGTTACAAAGTTAAACCACCTAATACCCAAGATACTATGTAAGCATTAGAATCAAAAGCATCTAGTTTCCTCTTATCTTGTTTACACAGCGTCCAGGTTTCACTACCATAACTAACCCTAGAATGAACCAAACTATTATACAATCTAATTTTAGTCTTTAGGTGTATACGCCTATTTCTCCACAATCCCCATAGATTCTTAAAGGTCCCGGCAGCAATCCCTATTCGTCTGTTAATCTCATGCCTCACATCACCAGTATCTGTTACATAACTCCCAAGGTAATTGAACTGTGACACCTGCTCAAGACCAACCATTCAGATGAACTGAATCACAACCTGCCTGACCAATTTTCATCACTTTAGTTTTCTCTCTGTTTATAACCAAACCTACTCTACTACCAGTCTCATCAACAGCTCGAATGAAAGAGACTCATCAACATCATTTGCCAAAAGGGCTAAATCATCAGCATAATCTAAATCAGAAATATTCATATCTCCAGTCCATTTAAGGCCAAACTCTTTCCCTCGAAGTGAATTTCGCATAACATAATCAATAACCAAACTAAAGAGAAAAGGAGACAAAATGCAGCCTTGTCGAACACCAGAAGAATTCTAAACCAATTGCTACAAGACTTACCAACTCTCACACATGACTCAGTGTTATTATAGAGAGCTTTCATTATGTTAACTAACTTGTCTGGTATACCATATGATCTCACAATCAACCACAAATTATGACGATCAACAGAGTCGAAAGCCTTTTTGAAATCAACAAAGCTAGCAACCAAAAGTTTCTGAAACTCTAAACATTTCTCAAGGATCTGCCTAAGGGAAAATATCTGATCCACACATCCCCTACCACTTCTGAATCCACATTGCTCATCACGCAATTGACTCTCATCCAGATTCTTAATTCTATTATGCACAATCATGGAAAGAACTTTACCTGGAACAGAGAGTAGGCTGATACCCCTATAGTTATCACAAGAACTGCGATCACCATTTTTGAAAATAGGAATAACACTAGCTCTGGTAAAATCCTTAGGAACAATGCCTTTATCGCAAAAGATATTCAAAATTCATTCCCAGCTCTAAGCATTTCTGTAGTAATTTCATCTACCCCTGAGGATTTATGCAGTCTAAGTATAAAAATAGCCAAAATAACTTCAGACTGTGTTATAGGGCCAACATTAAAGCCACCAATGCATCTATCATCATTGCAAACAATGGGAGTAAAATTAACTACATTGTTTAGAACATCACTGAAATGCTCAGCCCACCTAGCCATGACAGAATCCTCCCCTTCTATAACCTTACCTCTTTATCCTTCAATCCTTGTATGCCTGTCGGTTTTCTACCTCATAAAACATTAACTATCTTGTACCGCTCTCTGCTGTTGTGCTGTCTAACTGCTTCCTCGGTTTTGTCAGCCAAGCCATCAAGCCAAAGATTCTTATCAGCGGCTAACTGATCCTTTACACGTTTATTAAGCTCTCTGTAATCCTTTCTATTAGGACTAGTAGGGTACTGATTAAGGACATTCCTGCAGTTCCTTCTTTCTGAAATAGTGCCTTGTCACTTAAATGATTCTGCCTCCTCTGCTCCTTTTTTCCTAAAAGAGTACTGTTAGTTTCCAAAAAAAGCCTGTTTAAAATGGCCCCATTCTTTCTCAACTTTAGTAGTAAGCAAACCATGACTGTCATAATGACTAAGTAACCTAGCATGGTAAGCTTTAGCTATAACAGGGTCTTGCAGAGCTTCAGTATTAAAGGTAATTTTTTTAACTTTAGCAAACACTTTTTAAGTTATGCTGCAAGACACGTTTAACAAGATAATGGTCAGATCCAATTTCAGCTCCCGTATATGCCCTGGTATTCCTAACAGAACTAGCCCATTTGCTGTTAATTAATATGTAATCAGTCATATTCTTAATCAGCCAATCAGGTGAAACCCATGTGTATTTATGTATGTCGTAGTGTATGTAATATGTGTTAGTTATTCTGAAACCATTGAGTTTACTTACCTGTATTAGACGTTGTCCATTGCCATTGCAGCTACCAATACCAAAAGGGCCTATCACCCCCCCCCCCCCCCAAAGGTTAGAGTCAGTACCAACTTTGGCTTTGAAGTTACCTAGAATAAGGGTAATATCTCTTTTCTTGACAGAATTCAAAATATCCTGAAGTTGTTTGTAAAACCCATCCTTCTCATCCTTATGAGTATCCTCAGTGGGGGCATAACAGCAGACAACATTCAAGACTTTAATGCTTGTCTGAAATTTTGCTGTAAGAAACCTTTCATTAATGCACTCATATCCTAGAAGAGCATCACTAGCATGTCTGCTGAGCAACAGACCCACGCCTTGGTTATGCTTTCCATCCTCCCTCCCTGTAAAAAGAAATTTAAAGTTATTTTTAAGTATCTGACCTTTAGCTGTCCATCTGGTCTCTTGCAAGCCTGGAATATCTAGGTTATAGCGCTGGAAATCCTGCATGAGGACATCAAGAGAATAATCTCTATGTAATGTCCTCACATTCCACGTTCCTGCAGAGAGAAAATGATTTGTAGGATTTTTAAAGAAATTAGGTTTATTGAGATTGGTAGGGCCAACAATATCAAACAACCCCCTGATCGCAGGCATGGGGCAAAGACCTGTTCCTCCTCCACTAAAGGTTGAAGTCACTGATGCTGGTAGGAACTTCAGGCACCTCCTTTTCAAGTGGACTTTTTCAAGAGCCATATGGCCTGCCTGAGACGCATTACTCCAGTTTAGGCCTGACGATGCCCAACTAGCTAAGTAAGTTTCAGGTACCTGCGATGGCCTCTGATTAGGATTATCCACCAGCTGATATAAGGTAACCCATACCTCTGTTCACTTAGGGCTGGCAACCCAGAAGCAAACAGAAAACACAGCAGCAGAATTTCCCTCAACAGAGGCCCACCAGTGCAGCAAGTCCAGGATCAATAATCAAGCTCAAATCCATAAAGAATTCCAGTATAGTAGGTATAAATGGTCAACACAAGGACTCTGTGAAGTTGACCACTCCTCAGCAGGATTGAAAAAAAAAGAAAAAAGTGGCTACAGATGACGAGATAAATAGGCCATACTGAACTGGCAGTCCTCCTCTTCCGTTCCCTTACAAAAGAGAATATCTCGTTTGAAAGGTACTAACGGCCTGCACCACAAGATGGCGGTGTCGGACATTAGGTGCTAGACGGCCGGTTCTGTGCATCATCACTGGGATTGGTACACAGCTCTCCTTCCAGTTTATGCCTAGCTACCATTTACAGGCTCCATAAGAATGCTTTAACTTAACATGTGAGGTAATATTTTTACTGTGAACATTTTTGTTGTTGTTTTTGGATAGTCTTTCTCTTTTTAAGCATAAACTCAAAATGCCAAGTTTTTTCATTTTCGAATTTTACAAATATGGGAATGCAATCTAACTGTGGAATAAATTTTGATTTAAATTGTATTATTCATGGAGCTGTTTTAGAATGAAGCCGTGGGCAACATATCAAATTTACACACTACAAGTGGTAAGGAAAGCAAAGGACTTATCAGATTTACTATTCTGACTGATTTCAGTCATCAAATTAGGCCACATAAATAAAAAAAATCTCACCAAAAGATTCCTTAAAGTTTTGAACATCATTGGAATTAATAACGTTCTTCAAAACCCAGAATGCCTAATTGAATCCTTTTCTCGTGCTGTAAAGCCTTTTCATGTGCTCTTTTAAATAGCAAATTTGAAACTTTTTGAAAAGAATCTCAGATAATTAGTATGCTACTCTACTCAGGACTGTTTCACAATTAGTATTAACTGTCCATAAATTTAAAAATAAAAAGTAAATATTTTGCAAGTCAGAAGGAAAAATAATTAAGTTTTAATCTAATTAAGAATTGTACTAGTTGACTAATAACGAGATTTTAGACAGAATATCATTAGATTGGGAGCAGACATGCTAAAACTGCTATTCCAGCCAAAACCATACTTGTTACATTTGTCATTCGATTCTGTCGACTGCTGGAAGGCCATACTAAATGAGCTAATGTAAGATTAAATAAGCGCAATAATAAAACATTGAGATACATTTAAAACAGAATACAGCAGCGAATCCTCTAAGCTTTTTCCATCTGCCGTTAGACTCTTGCAATAATAAAACAAAAATGTCTCATCGCTAGTTCTCTGAAGATAACAAGCTTAACTTCATTTGAAGTTCCATACTGAAAGGTAAATTAGCATCCTATGTCGTGTTATGGTAATAAGAACCACTGCTTCATTTACCATATAGGAAGCTTCAATTATCTAAATAGCACGAAGGCACATCGTTTATAATATGGCCTAATTACGTAAGGGATATAGCAGAAGGCCCCAAAGTTAGTTTCGTCTTTAATCTTATTCTTATATCGGATTAGAGAGAATGCTATTCCTTATACGAACGGAACACAGTTACGCCTACAGTGTACCACGTTCGGCTTTTCGCCCGTTGAGCAGTCTCTTTCATAATGTACACCTTATCTTGTTGCAGCGATGCTCGTGCAGCTTTGAGAACGTACTAATCCTGACTGATGACATTGATATCGCAAATGGAAGTGCATCCTCGCCTCACAAAGTCTGATTCTTTCGGAGCACTGCAACACTCCATGCAATCACAGCAAGCGAAGAAAGGCCAAGTCTCTTCTCTTGTTTTCGTGTTGCTGCTGCTTTACAGCTTGACAGTGAGGACAGACCCCAAAGACATCGACTCTCAGAAATATTTCCTTCCAGATAAAACCAAAGTCTTAGCGTTGAATCTTTTTTCCCCGAAACATGAAATATATCTCTTTGAAAGGAATAAAACGGATAAGAAATATTTCCTGGGGAAGGACGAACTTTGTGGAAAAAATATATTAAAGTGATATGTTGAAATCTAAGAGTGAAAGACTATCACATATCTTGGAGTGGGTTGTTTTACCTCTGAGAAGCACTTTTTTGTCCATAATGGACTAAATGTCTAAGTCACAAGGACCCTGGAGGTTCAGAGAAGATTAGGGGTGGGGGGTTGTTACATTCCACCTACGTTATAACATTTGAAACCTGCATTCCCTGTAAATAGGCAAATTTTATTGAAACAGACACATCCTGCAAAAAGTCGTTTTTTTTTAAATTTTCACTACGACAAATATCATTAATTAATAAGGTCACAAGTTTCATATTCATAGGGTCACTACTTCGGGTAGATATAAGCCTAAATGTATAATTTCAACTGAATATTTTAAATAGCTTACTTTCTAAAAAAAAAGATGTTGCGAAAACCACGTTTTCGCGTCGTTCAAGTACTCCTGAAAGATGGTCCTAATCGAAAATCTCCAGAGAGATACTTTTCCCATACTATGCATGAGAAACTAAATTTAAAACCGAAGAAAGAGAATATCTCTATTGAACTTAACATACTTATTCGTGGGGAGAGGGATTATAAGTTAGCTTAACACAGACTTTAAACTGGCAAATTGGCTT
This sequence comes from Ryuthela nishihirai, assembly GCA_038380435.1. Taxonomy (NCBI): domain Eukaryota; kingdom Metazoa; phylum Arthropoda; class Arachnida; order Araneae; family Heptathelidae; genus Ryuthela; species Ryuthela nishihirai. The sequence goes on along the minus strand of JAWZYU010000001.1, from coordinate 50,610,639 downwards.
CGTAGTGTCGTTCGTTACCTACAGTCGCTCAAAAAAATATCCGAACACTATGGTTGATTACAGAATTCAGAATAAATATCTGGCAACGATTGTTTTAGAAATCAGTGATCTGGCAACATTCGTGTACTGTTCACGAAGGTTGTCAGATCACTAATTTCTAAAAAAATCTTTGCCAGATATTTTTTCTGAATTCTGTAATCAACCATAGTGTTCGGATATTTTTTGAGCGACTTTATGTATTATTTCATTGCTTTAAATATGATGTAAATGTGATGTAAAGAAAAAGAAATATTATTTTATATATATATACAACGTTAGATAAGTAATATACATAATTATAACAATTTCAATTTCAGCTCTTTCATACAGAGAAAAAATTATTCTTGACGGAATAATTTCTGCGGAAGTCTACGGATAAAATGTGTATTGCCTCGGATGGGGGCGAACAGTTCTGTAGATTTCCCTTCATATTATAAAATAATATTCGCGTGTAGCATGACAAGAAAATGTACCGTTTAAAGCACCTTCAATATAGCTAAGCGAAATATCACTTTCAGAACGAAAATTTAAATATTCTTGATGAAAATGTGGTATGCATTGACACACCAGGATGTTTTGAAGTTAAAATAATAAAAGAGACAATAAATAATCCGCAACTTCTTTTAAAAATATGCATTTTATATTTTGTTTTTCACCGGTGAAAGTTAACACGGAAATTTCTCGAATTTATATCTCAGTGCGAAGCAATAAATAGGAAATTATATGCATCACAAACAGATGTTGAATTTCACCTTATCATCCAATTGAAAGAAACAGAAAATATTTAAAAACAAAATATATTTTACTCTTTAATATTTCCTTTAATTTTTTATATTTCGTTTTCATATTTTTCAATATATTTTCAGCGAAAAGCTTTTTAATGTGAAAATCTCTGAAACTTGGTTTCTCAGCATTTTTATACGTACTTTGCATTTGAATCTTATGTCGCATTATTCAAAAGATTGCGAGATAAGTTTAAACTAATAAATGCTTGGAATAAATGAGAAACTGTCAGAAAATAAACTTCCAACGAATGTAATCTCGCAGCCAAAGGACCTACGGTATTGTGGTTTATGTCGGAGAGATTTGTTAATCATTGTTGGTAATACTACATGCCGATTCGTCCACCTCTGCCGCCTGTAGTGCGTAGCAGTCAGTTGAACATGGGCTCCTCTGAACTGGAACTGTGTTCCAAGAACGAAGTAAGTACAGTAATTTCTTTTGGAATGCAATGTGTTCCCGGCAGAAATTCGTTGCCAACTCGTACAAGTTTACGGCGAAGATTTTATGAGTCGGCAGAGTGTAGTGAATTGTCCAGGCGTCTCCCAAAAGGTGTTCTGCAACACTATTACACTCTGCATGATAACCATATAATATCTGTTGCATTTCCCGTAGGAGATAGTAGAGTACCCTGCATCAAGTCCTAATTTTGCACCTAGCGATTGTCATCTTTTTCCAGCTCTGAAGGAACATTTTAGGGGCTTAGGGTTTAAAACCAATGAGGACGTGCAACAACAGGAAGCGATGGCTGTACGCAGGGGTATGAATTAATAACTACAAGGAAAAAAAAACTCGTCCCACGATAAGTGTGTCCATCTTTGCAGGGACTCTGTCGAGAAGTAAACGGGATGACAGTAAAACTACCCTACGTTATTTACATTGAGGATTATAAGAATCGAAGTATATGATTCTTACACTTGCTTTCTGACCTTTCATAAAATACATTTCAGCTTATTTTCACAAAACGAACTATTCTTTTCACTTTGTCGTTCATGCGTATATGGGTCTGTAGATATTCAACGATTTAGATAGATAAATGAAAAATTATTCTGATAGGTATTCTGTAATTTTGAACATCAGTATATACACCGAAGACCCAAAACATTATGACACCTGCCTAATATGATGTTGGTCCTCCACGTACCGAAAAAACTGCTCTGACCCGGCGAGACATGGAAGTTACAATATTTCTAAAGGTGTCTTGTGGTATCTGGCACCAACACGTTCAAGCAGATCCTTTAACTCTTGTAAGTTAAGTGGTTGAACCGCCGCAGATCGAATATGCTGTTTCAACACAAACCACAGATGCTCGATTGGATTGATGTCTGGGGAATGTAGAGGCCAGGGCAATACCTGGAAGTCTTCCTGATGTTCTGCAAACCATTCTCGAACAATCCGGGCAATGTGGTATGGCACATTATCCTGCTGAAAGAAGGCACTACTAGAGGGAAATAACGTTGCCATGAAAGGATGTAATCGATCTGCAATGATGTTGAAGTAGGTGGTAGACATTTTGTCTTTGTCAAACTCACTTAATTCTGCTGCCTTTTCCATCTGAAGAACGAGAATAACACTGATTAACAGAGCTCAGTATCAGGTGTTATTTATATCGTTTCATGACCTCCATACGCGCCGTTGTTTACCTGCAGTTCCTTCGATTTGCATGAAGACGCGCAGGTCATAATGTTTTGACTCTTCAAGTGTATGTATATATACGGGGTGAATCTGAAAAAGTGGACAAAACTTTACGGGGTGGTAGAACGCAGCTATACGAACAATATTCGTCATAGAATGTATGGTCGGAACGCAAGCGGTGAGAAGTTAAAAGGTAGTTTTCCACTGTCACATTTAAAGAATGAACACAAGAAGGAGAGGAGATACTTCAGAAAACATTTTAATAACAGGAATGTAATTGAGGTACATGCTCAAAGAAATTGCTCAAAAGAGCTGCCGCCAGCTGTAATGCAGGCTTCACACCTGCGGGATAGGGACCGACGCACATTTGCGAAGACACCAGGCATTTCCCGAATATCGCCGGCAACAACGGCGATCCTGGCGACTAGATCCATATCGGTTTCAATGGGGCACCCGTAGATTAGGCTTTTCATATGTCCCCACCGTACACAAAGTGCATATCCGCCATTTCGTGGTTAGTATAACCAGCCATCCTCTCGGCAATCCACGGTAGAAATGCCGTTGGGTGCGAGGACCGACCCTTTTATACCATTTCCAACGCCACCTAGCGGCTCGCCGTTTGCGTTCCGACCATACATTCTATGACGAATATTGCTCGTATAGCTGCGTTCTACCACCCCGTAAAGTTTTGCCCACTTTTTCAGATTCACCCTGTATATATACTATATATAACCTTATTCGACTCAAGAAAATGCATTTGTTGGCCACAAAAAATAAAGAAATATGAGTAAACAAACGAAAATTGTAAATTTGAAAGCAATCGAGTGCCGTCCCATGGCCGAGTGGTTAGCGCGCTTGGCGCTAACCACTCGGCCATGGACGGCACTCGATTGTTCGAGCCCCGGATAAGGCATGGTTGTATTTGATGTTTTTCTGCTGAGGTCCTGCCATCCTCTCAGATCTTCTACTTTGGCATATAAACTGACAGACCTCAGCGGCAAGCAGCTGCTTGAGGGGGTATTTATTTATTTTATTGTTATTTAATAAATTTAATAATTGCCGTAAAAGGAAAAAACGAAGCTCTTAATCTGAAGTTCCCAGGTTCTGGTCCCGCCTCTGCCAGTATCGAGAATTATCTCCGCTTACGTCCAACCTGGTCTAGGCCAAACAGGGACACCGATAGGCTTGGATAGGCCACCGTCCTTCAGATGGGACGTAAAGCTGTGGCCACGTGTGCAGGAGAGCTATACCCTTTGCACGTTAAAGAACACTCTGGATGTCCTTGAAGGGAGTCTACCATTCGTTTCCCAACAGATGTCCAGTGAGTTCCCATTCCGAAACCTTCTCTGAGCCCTTTCAGGCCTTGTGAGTTGGCCACTTAGTTCATTGTGTTCAAAAAAGTGTCGCCCAGAAGCAAAACAACCCATCGGAGAAAGCCATTTAATATACTTTAAAAAAATATTTGTCTCGTGGACCATTATAGGCATTTTTTATTTTAAACAGGAAATGTATTGTGATTAACTCGTTTAGATTCGAAAATAATTTAGGAATTAGTAAAAATTTATTCATATTTTATTTATGTTGGCTTCGCACGATTTCCGAAAACTCTTCGTGAAACAAACATCTTATTTTATCTTCCTCGTCTCTTGCAATCTACAAACAACAGCGTAATTCGCTAACAACACGGAAAAATACATTAAGGGAAGGAGCTGCACCAGAAAAGTATCTTGCTTGCAAAGATCACTTCAGCTTAATAGCATTAGTTACGTGTGCACCTTGTTTTGTTTCTTTCTGCAAATAAATCAGTTCAGAATTAAGTCAAAAGCCAAATCCGGTAAGAGGTATAATAATAAGCCTCTTAAGCAAAGAGCTGTTCTATCGTTTGCTTCGGATCCCTTGAGAAAAATACACTGGTTTCCATAAATTAAGGAAAAATGAGAAAAATCGCGATTATTCGCTAAAAAATTGTGCGATCCTCACTAAACTTGTTCATGTAACCAGTAAAGTAATGCCGTGTGAGCATATCGCATGCAAATTGTCTAGGTTTCGTCAATATGCGTAATCAGATAGCGGCATAAAAACGGGTGTTTTGGAGTGGATTGTTATTTTGTGTTGTAAATGTGAGTAAATGAATTCAAAATAGCCATTTTGTAGGAATGACCTCGAAGCATCATTTGCCAAATGAACTGCGGTGGAGAGCTATTAGCCGACTCGAAGCAGGCCAAAGTTAGTCAGACGTGGCATGATGGCTGAATGTGAGTCTTTCTGTGGTCCATAGACTATGGAATCAATTTCTTAGCACGAATTCCGTACCTCGGAGGTTTAGCCGAGGGAGGGCTAGAGTTACGACCGCTGTACAAGACCGATATTTGCGATTAACAGCACGAAAGAGCAGAACATCTACTCCATCTTAGCTATCATCCTCTCTTGCAGCAGCCACTGGGAGAATTGTATCAGCTTCTACTGTGCGTAGAAGGCTTCATGTGGGAGGTCTGTACTCTAGAAGGCCAGTAATTTATATACCTCTTACGTCACGTCACAGGAGAGAGCTGGAATATGATTGAATGATGCCATCCGACGTTCCACTATACAGGACAGTATTACATCTTATGGATGGCACCAAAAGCCACCTTTATGTGCTGGTTGAGGCCTATCAGAACACTGACATTGAGGCTGCGAAGCAACGGAGAGAGTACCTATCGTCTGCATTACTTATATATTATCGAAGTCTTCTGTTGATTCATATCTCTGATTTTGGTACTTTCGAATTTTGAGCCTTGTGTGCTGGTTGATGCCTATTAGAACGCTGACATTAAGGCTGCAGAGCAACTAGGAGAGTTCCTATGGTCTACAGTAGTTTAATATTATGGAAATCAGTCAGTTCGTTCATTATGGTCTAATTTTTATTGCAACTCTGTACATGAATTGTGCCGAAAGTCTACCTTTTTTAAGGGGTAAATTCGAGCTCTTTTAATTTTAAAAAAATATGATATTCGCTACTTAAATATCAGTTATGTGGGACAGATGTCAGATGCAGATGAATTGGGCACGCATGCATGTTAACTGGACAGAAGAGTAATGGAGGTCCGTACTCTTCACAGATGAGTCCAGATATTGCTTGCAGAGTGATCCGCACATTGTTTGATGTGGAGAGAACGAGATACCCGCTATCATCCCAGTAACATCCGTCAAATAGACAGTTAAGGCGGAGGTAGCGTGTGTTTTTGGGGTGGCATTTCCTTAGGTGGACGCACACACTTCTATGTGTTGACGAGTGGGAACCTCAATGCTCAAATGTATAAAGATGGCATCCTGGATCCTTATGTACGCCCTTAAGCTGGTGCAATAGGTGAAACATTCGTCTTATAAGACGATAATGTTCGTCCACACAGAGCTTGACTAGTGGAACAATATCTTCAATAGACCATAATTCTCTCGAGTGAGACAGCTCTAGGGAGACGTGTTGCTGCCCTCAACCCGCCACCTGAAACAAAGGGGGAGTTTATTGCTACTTTAAACGAACAATGGTCGCTACTCCCTACTGAGCTGATTCACAACATCATAAAACAGCATGGAACATCGCTGTCGTGCCTGCATTGCTGTAAAGGGTGACCACACACCTTTTTAAAGAACTTTGGTCATTGCATTCTGACACCTCATTTTTGGACAAGTTCCTGTGTTATTTTTTGATGAAAAATGTTTCTAGTGTAAAATATTTTATGCTTTTCTGAAACTAGCATTGTAATTCATGTTTTCATCAAATTTTATTATTATCATTCATATAGTTTTTTTGTTTTCATAACTTTTTCTGAGTTTTCCTTAATTTATGGAAACCAGTGTAAATTTGATTATTAGAAATGTGAGGCCGAAAGCAAGGTGCCAGTTTTTATCTGAATAATTTAATTTTGTCTTGTCTTTCTCGTTGTTTCGTAAAAAGACGCGCTTGTCTACGAAGGTGCAATGCTTGTTACGGGAATAGGCGCCTCTTCCTGTCGAAGTGAAGGCGAAACGCCTGAAGTGTAACACTTAAACGAAGTGTAACAGAGACATGATTTAAAGTGAGGAGCAGCACTCAATAGGCTGAAATGGACCGTACGCATAGCGACCTTTTATATACATTCAACCAATCAGAACTGGAGTGTTTCTTAGCAAGGAGAATTTGTATCTTTTAACAATCTTCTCTACAATTACCCTCTAAATAGAGCAGCAAATATCATTAGAAATGGAAAGACGGAAATCAATATAATAATGCAGTCCTTGTTACAGTTATTATAGTCAAGACACACCCTATGTTTCAAAAAATGTTATCCTGCATTGAGATGGAAAAAACAGAATCTAGCAGGTTCTTAAAGATTCGCCCGTCTTCGCATTTCCTATGTTGTGAATGTAATGATCAGTCAGCACCAGGCTCGAAATGGAAAAATATTGCGAAAATGAAGCTTGTCAGGTTATTGCAACAGATGGCACTGAAAACGACATTTATATTACTTTTTTTATTAGATTTGGTTGATACATTCAAAATATTGTCGAATTCTACAAACATAGAGTAAAGCTTAATTTTTATGTATTTTTATAGCAATCGGGAGCAATACTTTAATTAATACAGCGAACCGGAACGGTATAGCTAAATTTCTGACGAGACGGAATGATTTTTCCTATGCGTATAATGAACCGGAACGGTGTTCTGGTCTGCTTCGAACCCTGATTATCTTCTTAACTATCCAAGTGGTGTCTAATTAGTTCACTTTAACAGTGAAGCAGTCGGAGTGTTCTGCTACGAATTAAGGGTGGTGGTATCGCTGTTTCTATCGTGGATTCCCTACCAATATGTCTTTTTCACCCTTAAAACGGTTTCATTTCATAAAATAAATAAAATAAATACCCCCTCAAGCAGCTGCTTGCCACGGAGGTCTGACAGGAGCCTGTCAGTTTATATGCCATAGTAGAAGGTCTGAGAGGATGGCAGGACTTCAGCAGAAAAACGACACAAACATCCATGCCTTACCGGGTCTCGAACCCAGGTCCCTTAAATCACTAGCCAAGCGTGCTAACCACTCGATATGACATGAAAAAGAATTTAAAATGTTCAGTTCTAATTTTTCCTTAATGTATTTAGTATTATAACGTTAAGCCAGGGACAACCTCTGTCAGAGAGTTCAGGTCCGACATGTCCTTCAAAGTCAAATAGCGGTAAAATTTCGTTGTTTGGGCTCATCAACAACCGAGGCTATATTGTGTGAAACAAAATTAAAATAAACAGTTTAATGACATGGAACCCACAGCCAAAGTCAAAAGCATTTTGATAAAGGAATGAAAAACAACAGTGAAATAAAACAATAAATAGGTGCAAACAACAGGTGCACAAAAACGGCGGAATGTTTGATGTTTAATGTGCGTGTGCTAGAAAAGTGAGAAATTGGAGTCTAGGAATAATTCGGGGTGTAGATCACTAAAAAAATACAAAAAAAATACAAAATTTAAGTACGGGCGTGCTATTCAAGGTCTTATAGGTGTGAGAACGATGGTCAAGAAATCCACTGATTTTTGATATTTAATAAATCTCACCCACTCCATTCTTCATTTACACCACACGGAACGAGTTGCACGCTATTGCATCGTCATATTCTTCTCTTTAATAATCAATAATTTACGGTTCCCAAATGTATTCAGGCCGACAATGGAAAAAAATTTTTTATCTCGAGAATTCAACTGGAAAACCCTACATAGCAATTCAAGGGAAAATTAAAAAAAAACATTTTACTTTTATCATGGTATTTAAACGTTTTATGAACATTTCACCTCCCCAGACAAACACACACAGCATTTTCCAAGCTTTTGTTTTGCTCTTTTTCACCCCTAACTTTCATTATTGGGGGGGGGGGGGACTTTTAAAACTCTGGAGATCCTGTGGTAAATACAACTAAAGACTAAATTTGGACTGTATAGAAATTTGCTAAGGAAGATGACAAGAAAATTGATGATATTGATTTCAGATGGTTAAAATGTACCTGAAATATTGAATGGGTTGAGCCATATAATCAGATAATAATTCTGATATTTATGTAAGTAATAATGGAATTATACAAAGGAGTCACCAACTATCTTTAAGAAGAATTTTATTTAGGGAGAGATTGTTTTGATTTGGCGATGTTGTTCTGATGCAGAACAAAGATTGACAAATAAAGTTATGAACAGTATGCTTAAAGGCCTCTCAGAAGAGATAGAGAGACCTAGAAAGCGGGGAATGGAGAATGTGAAACAGGACCTTTTAAGACTTGTTTGATTCACTTACAGTGGCAAATGCAACAGCTGTAACTCAGGAAAGATGCGTTTGATGAACTTAATTAAACCAGTTCAACTTCCGCAGTCCACGGCTGCTCCAGGATTAAATTCACTTCTATTTGTAATAGTGCTATGATTGAAGGTCAGTATGTAAAGCACCGCAGTGTATGAATCCATTACTTAATGGTTCGTAGTAAATCAAGTATGAATGTACTGAACTTTTGTTTAACTCTGAGCAGTAGTTTTTACCATCATAATTAGCTATTTGGCAAACCTTCGCGTTCTCCAATTCGTGACATCTGTGGTGAAGAGGACCAAATGCACATCTATTATAAATATACTGACAAGGCCCACTCAGCATATGCTTTACGTAGAATAGAGTATGGCTGTCCCAGACGGGATGAATCGATCCTTTTCATTGAGGACATGGCTGGAGAAAGTGAAAAAAAAATCAATCTTGGCACATTTGGTTATGGAAACGATGAGTGTCAGGTTAAGAGACTGACTTGACCCTCGTCCGCCCATTTTGATTTGAAAATAAAGGGAAACATTTTCGTGTATTAGCAATCGATGGATATCGTGTTTTTGACAGCTGATATTATTTCACCTTCCGATATTTCTACTTTTCAACTTCTCTCTTTTCTTTCCTAGATTGAAAGATCTATAGGCTTAAATTTCGGCGTTGAATTGATAACAATAATAATAAAAAGTCTGTTGAGCAAGATGACCTGTGATCGAATTCGGGAGAAGACATCGTCGTCTTTTCGAGTTTTTTCATTTTCCTTTCGAGGTATCGCTTCAAGTACAGATCCATTTCTATGTCGTATTGTAATAAGAAACTCTTTTCGCACCTAAAAGGACTGAAGAGACGAATTTCTTTTTAAAATTTTTTTAAAACATCGTGGCTCCAAGTGAAACACAAATAGCATCAATGTAATTGTATAGTTCGAAAACAACACAATCCCAGTATGCTACGTTTAAAAACAAATAATATTTTCTATTCTGAACACATATTAAAACAATGGATTCAATTTTATAATGTTAGGAATAATTATTTTGTACATACCTTTCATAAAAAAAAGGCTGGTAAAATATTATCGAACAGAATTCTTTTATTTTAAACATTTTGCCCATATTTTACGAAGGCATTTGCAATTCATAACCTCTCTTACATCCTGGTTATTAAATATCGTTATATTGACAGACATAATACCTTGTTACGAAGTTATCTTGTTTTGCATAATAGAATTCAGTTTTTATGCGATGCTTCTTTCTACGAATAAATTGATCTAAGAGCCTCCGGACATAATTATATCACACACAAAAAAGCCTTATAGTATTCATGTTTTTTTATTCTACCATAAAGATCAAGGAGATAAAAAAATCGAAAATTTAACATACATCGGTAGTCTTATTATCTTGGAACATGACGAGAGTTCAAGTGATCCGAATCAGGCGGAACGGGTCGTGTCAGGGAACTATGGAATGATTAATGTCTTATTGATTAGGAAGTTTCAGGATCCAGATCCTTCTTCTTCTATCGAACCTCTAAGACATTCACTCTCGGGTAATATTGCCTGACTAAAATATCGTTTAGGTACATCGAGATGATTTTACCGTGAATAAGAGGCTGATCTCTGTGGAAGGCAGAATGTTGTTTTTCTTTTTTTTAACATCTACTTTATTATACTTAGAGCCAGCTTCCGGATATCATCCCAAAATCTTAACAATTATTCCATCAAGTGGTCCGAAGGGTCGAGTTGTTAGCGTGTTTGCGATATAGAGTCAAGTTCCTTGTTCGAATCATAGATAAGGCATGGATGGTTCCATTATCTCTTTGGTGAGGTCTTTGTCTTAGATCAGTGTCTCGCAAACCTTTTTACTCTGCGGCACACTGAATCTAATTTTTTTTCCGCGGCACACTGAATCTAATTTTTTTTTCCGCGGCACACCTAAAAAAGATTTTTTGATGGTTACGTAAAAAGAGGAAAATTGAAGTTTCGTTAAATGCATTTTTATTTAAAATAAATCTAATAATAAATATAATTAATCATAACTCGGTGTTTGTTTTAAATATTTGTCCATTCTATGGCTTGAAATAATCAAAAATTAATACTAAAATGTGGAAAAAGCTTGATAAATACTTACAAGATCCCAGTTGATAAAATCTGAAAGATTTTTATTAAAGCACGTCGATAGCACGTCGATATTAAAGCACGTCGATAACACAAGTCAAGTCAAAATAAAATCTTTGGAATATCTAGTGTCAATTTGAAAATCTCTCGCGGCACACAGTTTGCGAGACACTGTCTTAGATAAAGGTCTATTTAGGGGATTTATTAATTCTGAGAGGCCTATCCGTCTTTGCGACAAATGGTCTGCCCCAGAAGTAATAAACACCTAGATTAATTCAGTTTTGCTTTGAGATGTTCTGATCACTTTGATTTAGCTATAAATCTGAGAAGGTACCCTCATTAAACTCCTTCCTCATTAAATATGAAAATCAGCGCAAATAATGAAACTAAGCATAAAATCCAGACACGCATGCATTGTTTTTCTATTCCTAACGAATGAGTTCAAACATCTTAATGATGCATCAGGTGTCGTCTCATAGTATATAACTTGAATGATTTTAATCGGTAAACAGAAACCCTGTTATCTATTCAAACGAATCTTAAACTCTGGTGTAACTAGGATTAGCCTGAATGTAAGAAATGGCAGGTTTACGTTTTAAAGATTTTAGCTCGTTTTTAATGAAAACGAGTTAATATTTACACTTTGTTTCTGCGAGTTTGTCAGTCTGTATATATTCCACTTTTTATTTCGTAGTTTTATAGATAATTTAAAATTCTTTTTGGATTGCATAGTTAGTGAAGAATTGTTTTATTCAAATTTCCTAAATCTCTTAATAACGTAAATAGTGCCCTCTAACGGTCGATAATTTTGAAAAGTGCAGAAACTTTAAACGAGTATTGCAAACGATCTCTTTATGCTAGAAAATTGAATGTTTGGTGGTAGAGTGTGATGGTCAAGATGTTACGAATTTTTTGTTTTAGGGGTACTCTCGGCCTTATAATATTCGGTAAATGCACTTTGTACATAAATTATTGTAGTTCTATAGTGTATTTCACATTGCATAGGTTTTAAGGAATACACAAGCGCAAAGCCTACCCGGTTAATTTGAAAAGTAATACATGAATAAAATAATTTTTAATAAACAGTTAAAAGGTGCGTGAGTATTAACAAGCAATGAAATTGAAAATCAACTGGATAAAAACAAATGCAATATTTAATTACAGAACTTATCAAAACCTGAATTGCCACCATTTACGATATTTTGTTAAATAGTTTGCATTCTCATCTCAGTACCAAATAATTTATGGAATAACACTGATATATAAGTACGTTTACAATTTAGCTTTTAGTTTCTTAAATAGTTTCAAAGTCAGAGAGCTGTATTCACTCACAGTCTTTCCTTGAACATATATATTATTGAACCTGTATTTACATGAATATTTCCTTCGGATTATTATTTCTGCTTATTTCTTGTGTTGATTTTATCGAAAGCACATTAAAAGGATCAATAATGCTAAGCTTTTTGACAAAATGCATAATAGACCATGAAAAAAAGCTGAGGGTCATGCAAAGAGAACAATTCACATAAGTACCTTCACCGGATCATTAAGAGATAACATTTTCGTTTCATGAATATTCAATCAGAATGTGTAAGATGAATATTCATTCATGAATATTCGTTTATTTCGTTTCGGAATAAATCCTCTCATTCCGACACCGTTTTTCATTTCTTTAAAATGTTTCACTGAAGGTACTCCTACTCGAAAGTAATAATCAACTGAGATTTGTATTCACCGACAAATCCCTTTTATTTAGAGCATTTGTATCGAATACATCCAATAGGAGATTCTATAAGCTTTTGTGGTATCCTGGTTTGCTTCAGAATATCAGAAAATATCAAAGGCATCTTGTTAAATTTGTAAACCTTGTGTGTCACTAACCGTTCTTCGGTCTATCCTGATCAAAAAACGAACCATCACTTATCCACGTGACCTTGTTTACTTATCGGATTGAAAGGATTACGTGTGCTAACAGAAGACGATGTGTTCGTTTCAGAGAATCAATTCTGCTTTTACCCTTAAAACGATTCCCTCAAATCTCATCCGAAGCTCAAGGTATCAAAAAACTTTCAAATCTATTTCAAAGAAATGGAACAATTTTAGGTTTACATCAAACTTATTACGATAAGTCCCTGAAGGTATTCGAAAATCCGAGAACAGAGACTTAAGAACATTTCTTTTTGTCTTCAATGGATTTTCCTAAACTCAACGCGGATCAAATTACTTTTCGAAATCTTGCAAAATATTGCTATATCAGTCTTATATATAAAATTATATATAACAAAGAAAAGATTAATATAGTTTTAGAGAAAGCCATGAAAAATTGCTTTCTCTCAAGCTATATTAATATTTCCCATCAAAGCACTAAGAGAGGAAAAAGCTAATCCTTTTTTAGTCCATTATGTCTTGAACAATGGCCTTTACAGGCAAAAAATATAAAAATTGGTTCACACCAATATCATAAATAAGGCCAACTGAGAGAAGAAAAAAAATGACAAAATTTTAAGCGCAAGGATTTCTGATGTGACTGAACATTCACTGCGCATTATTATATTAACTTTTGGTATTAAAAGTACTGTGATCATTTTAAAGACTACGATGTGTGAAAAAAATTTAAATATTTAAGTCCTTAAAGAGACTTAAATTATTCAATTTTGTTCCTCAAGAATGAAAAAAAAATTGAAAAAGCAAAACAAAACACGATTTCTTCAAATCGAGTAAAGTTAATGAGAAACTATTTTTTGCAACTTGTGCAAATGTTGACGATTTAAAGAACTCGACCTTGTTTTAAAATTGACAGAATATCTGCAGATATTAAATCAAACCATTCCTAAAAAATGAAGAGAAAATTAGTAACAAATTTAAATGTGGAACGTATAAATTTAATTACTTATATTTTAAATAAAAACTGAAATACAGATTGTTAAGGTTAGGTGTTATAAGGCAAAAACATTTAACAAGAGCTGGCTAGGTACAGATGAAAAATAATATATTGGAATATCCAAATATCACAATTCTAATTCGTAGCTATATTCTAATTCGAAATAGGGTCCCTGTGATGGAATCGAAATATTACAATTATAATAATAAGTGAGTGATTTTATTCCTCTAAGTTAACTAAAGTAAAATTGAAATTAAAAACAGGTACTAGGAACTGTCAACAAAGAATATAAGATAAATTCAAATTTGGTGTTTAAGAATTTCTGTATGATTTAACAAGTTCTTTCGGAAACTCAAGAGTCTGTGGCTCTGGTATCGCGTTGGCTCGCAATAACATCGCAACTGCTGGGGTCCGGGTTCGAGTCCTGGAATTGTCATGGTTGTTTGCCGTTATAATCTGCAGATAACCTAAGTAGCTTTACGTGTATGATCACAAAAAAGAAAAAGAAAATATGGAATTTAATGCAGACCGGTTTCAAAATTCATAATGAATATTTACCAACATTATTATTATTCTACAAAATTCAATCATCATTCACGAAATTTATCCAGCATCCATTTTATTATTGACTCAATATTACCAAAGGAAAAAGCTGGAGAGTTCATTTCAGATAGTTCCCTTTTTCTTTTCTAAATTTATCAACTATATAATTTGGCAAAAGGATTCGAAAAAAATAAATAGGCATTGCCTAGAGTAGAATTTATGTCAGCAAATGTTTCGTAAAAATTTTCGAAAAATAATCGTGCAATAAAAGAGGTGCTTAGAAGAAAGTCTGATCAATTTCTAACAACTTGGACTTAAACGTTCGGAGTATGAGACTGATACTATCTTTGCATAAGTACATACAGAATCCTCATGCAGCCATGGGCTACGGAGGTCAAGTATGAAATTTTGTTCTCCAAACACATCTGTCCTGAGCTACATATGCTGCATCTGGCACTATAAGGCAATTTTAGCAAGATTCTGTTTGACATTTTCTGCCCACCGCATCCTAGGTCTCTCCCTCTTTGAGACCTTTATGCACACTGTTCATAACCCTATTCGGTAACATGACCAAAGCAACGAAATCTCTCTTTGCACAATATTCTACTCAAAGAAGGATGCCGACTACTTTGCCTAACCTCGTCATTATTTACAAAGTGAAACCACCTAATACTGTGTACGTATCTAGAATCGAAGGCATCAAGTTTCTTGTTATCTTACTTACGAAGGGACCACGTTTGACTAACATAACTAACCCTAGAAAAAACAAACTATTATACAGCCTAAGTTCAGTTTTTATATATATATGACTATTTTCCCAAACTCTCCATAGATTCTTAAAAGTTCAGCAGCAATCACTATTCTTCTGTTTATCTCATGCCATACATCACCAGTATCTGTTAAACAGCTCCCAATGTAATTAAACTGAGGCACTTGCTCAAGAGGGCAACCTTCAAAGCAGCTGAGGTACCATCTGCCTGACCAATTTTCATAATTTTAGTTTTCTCTGCGTTTATCATTAAACAATTACCAGTCTTATCAACAGAAAGAAGTCATCTCATCAACAATATTAGCCAATAAGGCCAAATGATCCTCATAAGCTAAATCAAACATTTTGAAACCTCTAGATCATTTAAAGCCAAAATCTTTTCCTTGCAATGCATTCCGAATAACATAATCAATAACCAAACTAAAAGGAAAGGAGACAAAATACACCCTTGTCTAACTCCATTAGCAAAGCTAAGTCAATTGCTAAAACCTTTAGCAACTCTCACACATGATTCAGAGTTATCATAGAGAACTTTCATTCTGCTAACTAATTTATCAGGTATTCCTATGACCTAACGATCAACCATAAATTATTTCCATCAACAGAATCAAAAGACGTTTTGACATCTATAAAGCTAGTAGCCACAGATTTCTGAAACTCTAAATAGTTTCATGGCCGAGTGGTTAGTACGCTTGGCTACTGATCTAAGGGACCTGGGTTCGAGCCCCGGGTAAGGTATGGCTGTTTGTGTCGTTTTCCTGATGAGGTTCTGCCATCCTCTCAGACCTTCTACTCTGGCATATAAACTGACAGGCTCCTGTCAGACCTCTGTGGCAAGCAGCTGCTTGAGGGGGTATTTATTTTATTTTTTTTATTTAAATAGTTTTTCAACAATCTGACTAAGTGAAAATATTTTATCTATAATTATCTTATCGCTTCTGAATCCACGCTGTTCATCACGCAGTTGTCCATCATTCAAATTCTTAATTCTGTTAAGCACAATAATGCAAAAAACTTTACCTGGAACAGAAAGTATGCTGATACCGCTGCGGTTATCACAAGAACTGCGATCACCATTTTAAATAATAGGGATAATAATAGCTCTGGTAAAATTCCTCACGAACAATGCTTTTATCATAAAAGATATTCAAAATTTCAGTCTGCCATGTGATAACAGAAATATTAGTAGCTCTAAACATTCTTTTCAGCTGTTAACTGATTTTTTACTCCTCTTTGTAATGATGTCCATTAGAACTAGTAGGGTGTTGATTGATATCATTCCTACACTTCCTTCTTTCAGAAATAAGTTGCGTAGCCTTATCAGTCAAATAATTGTTTCCTCTATTCCTTTTTACCCAAAAGAGTACTGTTGACTTTATGAAAAGCCTGTTTAAACTGATCCCATTCTTTTCCAACTTCATCAGTAGGCAAACCATGATTGTCATAATGAATAAGTAGCCTATCATGGCATGCTTTGGCATATCTGGATATCTCAGAACTCTAGTGTTAAAAGTAATTCTCTTAGTCTTGCTTAAGCTTCAGTTGCAAGACACTTTTATCCAGATCAGTGTTTCTCAACCTTTTATGCTTCACGTACCCCCTGGAAATGTGTATGTAACTGGCGTACTCCTTATATAGAAATATAAAGCTATAGGTATAGTATAACAATGGGAATAAAATAAAACACTGACTTTGTTACTGGATCTAGCGACTTTTGAGCTCTCACGGCGTACCCCATAAAATTTTACTGCACACCCCACGTTGAGAAACCCTAATCTAGATAATGGACCCAATTTCGGCTCCCTTGTATTAACTGGTATTCTTAACTGAACTTGACCGTTTGCTCTTAATTAAAATGTAATCTGTCATATTCCTGTGCAACCCGTCAGGTGAAACCCATGTGTATATATTATTGTGTTACTTGTAGGATTTTGTTTACCTATAGGAGACGTTCCCCATTGCCATTGGAATACCAATGCCAAAGGGACCTAAACTTCTGCCAGACCAACTTTAGATTGTCAGTACCAACTTTAGATTGAAGTTACCTAGAACAAGAAAAATATCTTCTTTCTTGACAAATTTCGAAACTTCCTGAAGTTGTTTGTAAAACTTATCTTTCTCGTTCTCATCAGAGTCCTCTGTTGGGGCATAACAATAGACAACATTCAAGTCTTTAATTTTGTTTTAAAGTTAAGCTGTAAGAAGTCTTTTATTAGTGGAGTCATATCCTAGAAAAGTATCCCTGGCGTGTCTACTGAGAAGCAAACCTACACCTTGGAGATGCTTTCCATCCTCCCTGCCTACAAAGAGAAATTTAAGATTGTTTTTAAGTATCGGACCTTTATCTATCCATCTGGTCTCTTGCTAGCTCAGAATATTTAAGTTTTAACGTTGGAAACACTCTGCGAGAATGTCAAGAGAATAATCTCTATTCAAATTCCTCACATTCCACCTGCCTGCAAACAAACAGAAAATGATTAATATGATTTTTAAATAAACTAGGTTTATTGAAAGAGTTATGGCCAACAATATCAAACAGCTCCCTAATCGCAGACATGGGGTAAGGACCCGTTCCCTCACCGCTAAAGGCTGAAGCTGTCCATGTTGTGACCAACTTCAGGCACCACCTTTACAAGTGGGCCTTTTCATGAACCAGAATCTAGACAGAAACTGGCCTGCCTGAGACATATTAATCCTGTGCACGATTCGCGATACCGAACTAGCTATAGTAAGGGTTCAGGTACCTGCGATGGCTTCTGATCAGGATTATCCATCAGCTGATATAAAGTATCTTGTGCCTCTGCTGACTTAGGGCTGGCAACTCATAGGCAAACAAAAAACATAGTGGCAGATTTTCCCTAAAGAGATGTCCACCAGTGCAGCAAGTCCAGGATCTGCAATCAAGCTGAAAGCCATAAACCTTTGTAGTAATGATAAACAGAAAATGTAATCTAGCTTGCAAATCGAACACAACTTATTCACTGTACACACTGCACTTCCGACAAGCAAAGTGTCAATCAGTCATCACGTAATTAACCTTAATTTTCATAGAGACTGTAATGTCTGTTCTCATTGAAATCTAGGGCAAGTTTCCAGTTTGAAAGTAATGTATCCATCTTTAATATATTATTTAAGCCTTTTCGTTAATATAAAGGTTAAAACAGCTGGAGTCAAAAATACTGGGTACCTTGTTTGCACAAAATCGTTGTATCAGGTACCTAAAAATAGAATTAAACGGTAAAACTTAAGCTTAGTCTTTTAGATTATTCGCCTCATTTTACACTTTTTTGAGAATTAAAAAATTTTCAATAAATAAACTTCTTTACTACATGATGCAAAATCCGTTTTCTAAGTCTATTAAAAATTCCATATTTCTAAAACTAATCTATTCCATTGAAGGGTTAAGAGGCATAGTTTGAAAATTTCGAATATATTCTCTAAATGTACTATTTTTCCAGCTAAATAGATTTGCATTTGACAAATGATTAAACAGATCCGGGTCTTTTTTTATCTTCATTTCCTGTATTTGAAACTGGTTTGCAAAGCTTATGCAAACAGAACGTTTTGTCGACAGAGAATAGAACAATATATTCACTATTGCGATAAAGATGCATGTTCAATGTTGAATACCTATCGTACATACGGCATCAAGGAAGTAATTCCACTTTTATTTAAATAGCTGTTTTTATATAAGAAACATCCAAATATTATACTGTTCTTATGGTGTTTCTAGTGAATATTA
Source organism: Ryuthela nishihirai (assembly GCA_038380435.1). Lineage (NCBI taxonomy): Eukaryota > Metazoa > Arthropoda > Arachnida > Araneae > Heptathelidae > Ryuthela > Ryuthela nishihirai. The sequence goes on along the minus strand of JAWZYU010000001.1, from coordinate 50,591,833 downwards.
ATGTCACGATAAAGATGAAAACTTGTAAGAGCATAAAAGAGACTCTCTAAACGACTTGTTAAGAAATTGAACTCCTACGTTAGAGGAAATGGAGATCTTCAAGCAGAGAAAAGAAAGAGAAATTGATGTTTACAGAAAACGTTGAATGGTGATTAGGATTCTGAAAGAGGAAATGGGATGTACCTACGACACTCAGTCGCAATTTTCATGGATATCTCTCTCTTTGCTCTCTTGAATGTGAAAAAAAGAACTGCTTCTGCTTCTTTTAAACACTTTATTTGTCGAAGCAGAATTTGGCTTCCATTACCAACACTGCATCCTTTCCTTTGAAATAAGAGTCGATTTTTCTTCTGAATCTGGTTTTGATTATGTTTAAACTTTGCAATCATACGAGAAAAATGAGATTTTACGCATAAACATGATAAAAATATAGCTTAAACGTCGGATGCTACAAGAGATTCGTTGTTGATGCTAACGAATGCTGCGTAACATTAAGGGAATGAAACTGTATGGATAAGGAGAATAGTTGCCTTTATCATAAACCTATGCTCGACCATACCCTGCCCTTAATTAGAAAGGGAACGCCGTTAAGTTTATAAAGCCGCTGTTCTTAAAATGGTATCTTAGGAAGTTAAGACGTATTCTCTTATATAGCATACATCGTATATTTACAATGCAAAGAATGATTTCGTACTTAGATTCAATATTAAGCTCATTTTATCTGAGGAATTTCTGAAGTACACTGAAAATCTGGTCAGTAAATCATCAAAAATGCAACTTCATTTTAAAATCTTTCTCTCTAACAGGGTTAAAATTTTCTGTGGTGTGCTCTCCTGATGAAGCGAAATCAAAGAGAGATTACGAAATGATATTTAAAAAAACGCATTTTTTTTTGTAAAATAAGTTCATTATCCGATGTAAGTGGCAAGTATAGGTCATGTTAAATGTTTCGTAACTAAAAATAAAAGCTTTTAGGGAATACTATTATCGGAGTTTTATCAACGATTTCAACAAATTGCAATATCTCGGTTCTCGGCCGCTCAAAAGCGTTATTTATGCAAGCCGTAGCGAAAACTTTATTTATGCAAGCTATAACATTTAGTGGAATTGAGATTCATAAGACATTACTTCACAAATCGACATGAAATACTAATAATAACTCTTATATCAAATCATTCAGTAAAATAAGTGCATTTTTTTAAACGTTTGGGTTATTATTCATTAAATTTTCGTCGGTACTGAAGAGAAACTTCTCAATGTAATCGAAGCTGTTTCTACAAATTATAATTTCCATAATTCTTCAAATACTGAACGAATAGTTTGTTGAGAAATTGGGATTTAGTCATATATATTTAGAATTTTCAACTTATACCGAAAGAAAATTTCCATGAAAATTTAATTTTAAAGTTAAGGAGCTTCAAATGTGACTCTCTTTTGATTTATGTGGATGTGCCCTAATTTCTTTCGATATGTCCATATTAATAAAATAATTTTGGAATTATATTAATTTTAAACTTGAACATAAATGTTTCATTGATATTTTATTCTGAATAATTGAGAATGTGTTAACAATGACTGTGGCTAAATAATTAATCACCTCTTCATCATCATACAAGGAAAAACTCAAAATCTAAAGTTCAAATGCTACAAAAGGACAAAAAAAAAGAAACTTTTAGTCAAATATTAGTTTTTTTAGATTTCGACCTTAAGAGAGACTATTAACGAAATTCTTATTGATTTTAATGGATAAAATTTGTGTTAAACAAGAAGTAGACTTTGAACCGGATTCTTAGTTATCTAAAAATCCAAATATTATTTTATGAAATCTTATGAGTTGGATTGTTTACCTCTGAGGGGCACTTTTCTTTGCAAATAATGCGCTAAATGGCCAGATCACAAGGACCCCGAAGGCTCAGAGAAGGCTGGTGAAGAGAACCTACTGGACAGCTGTTTCGATATAGATTATAGCTTCCCGTCAAGGCTATCCAACGTGTTCTTTAACTGTTTTAATCGTGCATAGGTTATGACTCTCTCCCGCACACGGACCACGGTTTAATATCCCATTTGATGGGCGGAGGCCTTTCCAAATTTATCGGTGTCTCCTACTGGGTGGAAGTTGAGGAGATAAATCTCAACGCTGGCCCAGGTGGGACTCGAACCTGAGAATTGCAGATTACGTTTCTGGTGCGCTACCAACCGAGCCACTCCCGCCCCAAAAACTTAAAACGATGAGAGGAAAAGACCAGCCGATTTGTTTTTTTTTATAAAATGGATTTTTATTCGAAAACCTTTTCATTAATAATTAAGCATGCAATTGCGATAGATGGAAATAACAAAGAATTATAAATGCCTAGGAGTTATATTTGAAATAAATCTCTCCTGGAAAAAATGCGTAAATGAAGTAAGCAAAATAAATGTTATTGTAAGGAAATAATATTTTATTAGAAATTTCATTATTATTTCCCAGATAAGAATTATTTATTTCACTAAGGTGAAATCTTTATTGGTGAACGATTGTTATCCATGGGGAGTATTTGTTTACTTGTATTGAAATAATTGCAATATGTTCAAATTTGTGAAATTAAATACATAAAATGAATGAGAAACATAAAAATTTAAACTTTTTCAGATTAAAAAGTTATATTTACTGCAAATGTTAAAATATTTCAAATATACTCGAGTGTGCTGATTTCTATGGCCGAGTGGTTAGCGCGCTTGACTAAGGGAACTGGGTTCGAGCCCCGGGCAAGGCATGGATGTATGTGTCGTTTTCCTGCTGAGGTCCTGCCATCCTCTCAGATCTTCTATTCTGGTCAGACCTCTGTGGCAAGCAACTACTTGAGGGGGTATTTATTTATATTTTATTTGGAAGAGATACTCGATCATCCAGCAATTTACTGTAATTTGTACAATTTTTTATTCTGAAAACTACAGTACAGAAACGTTTTTAGCGAGAAACTTTATAATTACTTTCCATAAGATTAAAACTAGATTGTAAGTGTGATAGTCAGTTTCAAAAAATAAAAGTTATGGTTATTGAATCATAGTAATATTGAAGCTTTGTTTTGAAAATTAGAAAATTAGTATTGTATTAGCTATTGTTGGTATTAGGCGAATCACCAATGCTTTTTATTACTGGTGGGGAAAACAGTAATTGCGTTTTTATTTTTATTTTTTTTTGTAAGCCAGTATTTATTGAGGTAGAGATTATTTTTTGTTTCTTCTGCAATTATATTTACCCATCCTAGTGTTACATAATATTATGTATGTATTTATGTTATGAAGCAATACATTCTATTACTACTACTTTTATTAGGAAGACTTATTTTTACACTTTTCAACAGTTTTCCAGTGGGGCCATCATATTCCTATCACGAAACGTATGTTAAATTTACATTCTGAGATTTTTTACCAAGTCTTGCGCTTTTTTTTTTCTAATTGTGCTCTTAGAATTTTCTTTTAAGTCTATCGATGAAAACATTTTTATGTATTTTTTTCATTAATGTTCGTTGTTAGTCTTTGTGTACTTGTCTGCTAATTTATAAAAAGCATTTACGCTAAGGTATATAACTGAAAGAGACAATATTTAAAGAAGTTCTCTTTTGGTAGAAACACAGTATAAGAGATCTACGTTTAACTACATGCCTTCTGTGCTACATTTTTACAATATGATAATTGATGATGATGACACTAAAGAGGAATGAAAAGTAGATGGAGTGAACTGAAATGATGCAAAGCCAAATAACATAGAATAAGCGATAAGATAAACTAATATCTTCAAATATTCTCCTTCTTGGCAATTACGTCGGAAAGACAAGTACCTTCATCGAAGAATGAAACTTTGAGAGCAATGAAAGGAACAGCAAAGTCATTTACACCGTAAGTGAGTTTGAAGTAGGTTCACGCAAACTCGTTTTGAGCTGAACTCCAAATTCCAAACTGTCAGAACTGCCTTAAATTGTAGTCACTTGTTGGAACATGAACACAAGATGACACCAGCCGCTTTCTCTAGAGCTTATAACTTTAGCATATAACTTCTTAATGATCACGGCAAAAATTAACCATTTTTTGTCGTCATAAGCTTCTGGAAGTAAAGCTCACTTGGCATTACTGTTGCTTTCGTTAGCTGTGGAATTTCCACATTTTCATCTTTTTCTGCACTATGTACGCTACAGTAAAAAAGCAAGAAAGCATTTGATAATCTCAAAAATATTTCTTTAGCGCGTCATACCATTTACCATTTAGTATATCCGAATTCTACAGAAAGAGTTTCAGCAGTGATTAATACAGATATCATTTCTTAATAGGTTCTTGTTTTCCAAAGGTTTTAAGTTTATTGTTTCTTAATGTATTGGGACACTGCATTTCACTTTAGTTTTGTTCACTTTAGGAAAAATGTGGGTTCATAGTTATCTTCAAAGGCACGTAAAAAGTTTGATCTTCTGATTTCGAAAAAAATTAAATCTATATTGATCAATAAAAAGCACAGTACGCCATTGTTAAAATTCTTTTTTTCATATTTCTGTTGCAAAATTTAAGTGCACTCTACTAGCCAACATCTTACTAAGGTTCAAGTGTGAAACAGTAACCTGGAATTCCAATTAATGTTGCCGACGCAAAAAGAGCTGAAATTAAACATATACATATATTTCATGAGAAATGCAAAAACAGTACAGAGGTTTAAATATTTATTTTATACTCATATACACTAACATGCCGGTTTATTAGGTATGTCATCCTCGTCATATAAATGATTCATTCCAACACGTAACATGTCAAGTCACCGCTGTGTGTCGTATAAATCAGGTAGACCAGCTCTTCGAGCTTCAGTTAGAGTTGGATTGAACATAAGAATGGGTAAAACGAGTGACCTGGGAGACTTTGAACGTGGCATGATAGTTGGTATTAGGCGTGCCGGTTATATAATTATATTTACCCATCCTAGTGTTATATACCATCTCCCAAACGGCCGTTCTCCTGGACTTTTCACATACAACTGTTTCTAGGGTTTACCGAGAATGGAGCGAAAAGCAAAAATCATTAGCGATCCTGTGGGCGAAAACAGCTTGTGGATCAAAGGGTCAAAGGAGCTGTCGAGAATGGTGCAAGCGAACAGATGGGCTACAACCTGGCAAATCACGGTAGAATTAAATATTGGTGTGCAAAATGTCATTTCCAAATGAACCACTTATCAGACCTTGTCGCAAATGGGCTACAACAGCCACTGACCATGACGAGTGATGATGTTGCCAGCGAAGAAGACGAAAGGTGCGCCTCCAATGGATGCAAGAACATCGACACTGGATCGTTAGGACTAATAAAAAGGTAGCCTGGTCGGACGAATCAAGGTTCCTTTGGCATCACGCTGATGTAAGAATCAGAATTTGACGCAAGCTACCTGAGGACATGGCGCCATCTTTTGCTACCTGAGGACCTGAGGATCTTTGCTACCTGATGACCTTTAGCTACCTGAGAACATGGCGCCATCTTCTTCTCCATTGTTCCAGAAACATGCCGACTAATATTCCTTGTTTCATTGGCCTGTACCGTCCCCAGATCTAAATCCTATCAAGTATCTTTGTGATGAGGCGGTAAGGGCTGTTTGCAGCGAGACTGCCGCCGTCCAATTTGCAGCAACTGTACGACACAATCATTTCCACATGGTACAAGATTTCTGCATAACACATCCAGCATCTTACATAAGTTCCATGCTCCGACGAATTCGGGTTGTTCCGAACGCCAAAGTAGGCGCAACACACTCGAAGAAGACGAAAGTTGCGTCTCCAATGGATGCAACAACATCGACACTGGATCGTTAGGACTAGAAAAAAGGTAGCCTGGTCGGACGAGTCAAGGTTCCTTTTGCATCACGCTGATGTAAGGAATTGATATCTCTGTGTGTATATATATATTAATTTTAATTAATTTTTGAAAGTAGCTGATTGCAATTGATTGTATTGAATTGATATCTCTGTGTGTATATATTTATTAATTTTAATTAATTTTTGAAAGTATCGGATTGCATATTAAAAATATGGTGAAATCATGTATATTTTGTATCATGAGTATGAAACAAAATGATGAAATCATACTGTGGCCTACTTATTTAATCGTGCACACCCCGGTGCATTTGAATGTGCATGGCAGAGCCCCTTTCCATACTGTTTTCGGATGCCCAGTTATCCTAAGTACGTAACTTAAAATGAAAGAAATAGAGCAAAAAAAACCTATTATTTTGAAGCACCATAAAATAATGTAAATATTGAATATGTTTCATTATGTCCTTTAAAAACGTCCTGATATTACGTAAAAATGTGCCCGTGTAAACGTTTCACAGTTTGTAATATTTCCTCGCTTATAGTCATATAGTAATCATTTTCAGCGGGAAAATGTTTAACGATTGGATACTACTCTTTGCAAAGCATGAAATGAGAAAGGGTTTGACTTAATGGTTAATATTGTTACGACAGATGAACGAGCAACAGTGACTTCATGACTTAACGTGACTTGAACCCTCGTGTGTCCTTCTACGTGAGATTCAATTTAGCCAACGAATTGGAACTTAGAACCGTTCGGAAGAAAATGAGAGAAATGTAAGGCAGTAGTGCGTGGTATTGTGAAAGATGAAGAAGTTCATCTGAGTATTTAAGTGTTGTTAAAGTTGTGAGATCTGAAAAGGACATTCAGATAGTTTGAGTCAGTGCGCGTTAAGTGAAAATAAGAAGAATTATTTTTATTATGGTGTGCGCGCGGTTGATTATTTTGTGTTGTTAGTAAGATAAACTTAGTGATCTATCACAAGATGAAGGGTTGTTTAAGCCGGAAGTAGAGGAATTCAAGAGTTACGACAGACAGTGAAGAGGTGGTAATTTAGTAGAGCAGACAGACTGCTCTTGTATACTCTGTAGAAAAAGTGTTATTGATTTATGTAAAATAGTAGTTAGTTTGTTTATAAGTTATTTCATCCATACCATTGTAATTTCTTTGAAAATAGACTATTCGAAACTCATGCTCAGTGCTTATCCATATTTAAATTCACAACAATATATATTAAGACGGATGTTTTTTAACTTACATTTTTTTCTCATACCAAATATGCGGTTTAATGCTCTATTTGATATTAAGACTATTTATGTCTATACTATGAATTAATTTATGATATAAGCAAATAGAATGAAATAATTTCACATAAAACCAAATGTTACACATATTTACGAAAATTGCTTCGTTTCCTCATCCTCTTGACGGTACAGCTACAACCCTGAGCTCGGAGCAGTTCCATTACCAGAAACTCTTCTTCGTCAAGCTGCGTGTCCTATTGCGTCGTCAAGTGAATCAGCCTCTAATATTCCTCACTATGAACAGCCTAGCAAAATGGTAGGAGACGTGAAATCAGAACCAAAGGCAAGACGAGCCATAAGTAAAAATCCAAAGAAGAAAACTTTCGAGTTCAGGTTTTGCACGAAAACTTTTAGTCGATTCTTCTCCCTGCAGAGACATAAACGTGTTCACACCGGCTATAAGCCTTACACGTGTTCTGTTTGTGGACGAGGCTTCAGTGAGAAAAGAAATCTACGTCATAATGTGATTCGCTTCCATTTTGACACAGACACGTGGGATAAACTGAGGAAACACGTGAGATTGAAATGTTCTTTTTATCGCCAGAAGCAAAACAAAAGCAATAAACTCGTCACCTTCCTAAAGAAGACAGCCGTCCGTATTTTGAATACAGTGGAACAAAATACGTGTTCACCTACTGCTGTAGAGAAAACAAATCCACATAGGAAGAAGAAGCTTTCCCCAAAACTTCAGAGACCTTGGGGAGGTCCATATACTGTAGTTAACAGGATTAACGACGTGATGTATCGCATTCGTCGACGTCCAACTACTCCACATGGAAAGGGAGTCTTTCACCGAGACTTCAGAGACCTTGCGGAGGTCCATATACAGTAGTTAACAGGATTAACGAAGTGATGTATCTCATTCGTCGACGTCCAACTATAAAGTGCAGGATGGTTCACAAGGATCGTTTGGCTCCGTTTCATCGAAGAACTGAAGAAGCTTCGGAATCCAGAATTGTTCGGGACGAACAAGACCTAAGGAGGGGGTAGTGTTATGACAGATGAACGAGCAACAGTGACTTCATGACTTAACGTTACTTGAACCCTCGTGTGTGCTTCTACGCGATATTCAATTTAGCCAACGAATTGGAACTTAGAACCGTTCGGAAGAAAATGAGAAAAATGTAAGGCAGTAGTGTGTGGTATTGTGAAAGATGAAGAAGTTCATCTGAGTATTTACGCGTTAAGTGTTGTTAAAGTTGTGAGATCTGAAAAGGACATTCAGATAGTTTGAGTCAGTGCGCGTTAAGTGAAAATAAGAAGAAGCATTTTTATTATGTGTGTGCGCGGTTGATTATTTTGTGTTGTTAGTAAGATAAACTTAGTGATCTATCACAAGATGAAGGGTTGTTTAAACCGGAAGTGGAGGAATTCAAGAGATACGACAGACAATGAAGAGGTAGTAATTTAGTAGAACAGACAGACTGGTCTTGTATGCTCTGTAGAAAAAGTGTTATTGATTTATGTAAAATAGTAGTTAGTTTGTTTATAAGTTATTTCACCCATACCATTGTAATTTGTTTGAAAATACGCTATTCGAAACTCACGCTCAGTGCTTATCCATATTTAAATTCACAACAATATATTAAGACAGATGTTTTTTAGCTTATGATTTTTTTCTCATATCAAATATGCGGTTTAATGCTCTATTTGATATTAAGACTATTTATGTCTATACTATGAATTAATTTATGATATAAGCAAATAGAATGCAATAATTTCACATAAAGCCAAATGTTACACATATTTACGAAATTATAAATCTATTAACGTTGTTTCGTAACACTTCACAAATTGCGTTTACACTCAAAAGTAAAATTGAGTAAATTGCAGTATACTGACATTAGAGGAAATATATAATGTAGTTTAAAATCATTTATGTAATATTAAACAACTTGTCAAAATTAGAAACTTGAATAGTGAATTTTTGAATGTTACAAATGGGTTCCTAAGTGTTCATTCCTTGGCCCAGTTTTTGTTTCCGATTAATTTTAATGTTTTTTTTTCAGAATCTTCGGGAAAAAGTGGTGTCATATGCAGATGACACCACAATAATAAGTTATATCAAATTTCAGGTTAAGAAACTGCATACTGATATGTGCTATGATTTGATTAAAGTAAAAAACTATTCGAAGATAATTTGCTAACATTAAATGTGAAAGAACTAATTTCATGCCTTTTTCTTTGAATAATTTGGATGAATTTATATATAAAATAAAATTTCCTTCCATTTATTTGCGATTTACTTGATCATTCCAGCTGTCATTCCAGTCATTTCATGATCATTCCAATTTTATGTAAAGATATTACATAAGGTTAGATTATAAAAGATTATAAAAATGAGTTATAAAAATGTTTGATTTAAATTATATATTTAAGTTAATATATTTAAGTTAATATATATATTATATATTTAAGTTAAGAGTCATAAAATTGTTTAGATTATAAAAATGAGATTTTATTTACATAAGTAATACTATTTACGAAAAATTGTTTTAAACAAATTTTTAACACAATGTATTTTCCATGGTTTCAGTTACTATTGGTTATGGGCTAATAGCTATATGCTTATGTTTATTATTTAATATTATAATCATACAGAACAATATTTGAACGTACAGTATTTTACAACAGAAAAAGGGATAGTTAACCTATTGATGAAAATAATATTCTTGATTTGAAAAAAATTGTCTACTGTTTAGTTCATTATATATATAAAATCTACAATACTATAGATTAAAATTTTAAGGGGAAATTTGCGAAATACGGAATATAAAGTATTGTACCATTGATTAGAAAATAAATTTCATACCGTCATTCCATGTTTCATTGGCTGAAAACCTTTAACTCATTTGCTTGCATTAGGATTGTATTATACCAAAGACAGTTGAAGAAGAAAGTAAATTTTTTAATGGAGTTAAACGATATTGAACAGTTGCATAAAGTTATCATCTAATTACATACATGTTTTCTTTTTGTAGAAATCCAATTAGTATGCAAAACTACGTTACCACTTTGGAACTTTTCGCATTTTTTTTTTCTTCATTTCCATTTTCAACTTAATTTTGTTTGATTATTAAGGAATATAACTATTGCACTGTAGAGAACAGCAAGAGCAAATACTCATGTGCCTGTTAATATGCAATTATTTTCATGTTTATAATAATAATAATAAAAGTAATAGTAGGATAACTGTAGATTATGCAAATTACCTATTGAAACTATACAATATATATCCTCTGTTTTGTGGGTAGGAAGTGCTTGTTCATCGATTTCCCACTTGTGTTTAACGTTGTAAATAAATATATATCCTCTGCATGTCCAGTGTTAACAAATACAGAATACCTGCGAAGTCATAATAACATTGTAAATTTTTTTTATCAAGAACTGTCATATAATTCCCATCTAATAGATAAAAAAAACCAAGTTGCAAATATAAATCTGAAACAATCCTTGAAATAAATAGAACTATTATTACTGATAAAACGGTTACTAATAATCGACTGGCCGTCCCATGGCCGAGTGGTTAGCGCGCTTGGCTACTGATCTAAGGGACCTGGGTTCGAGCCCCGGGTAAGTCATGGATGTATGTGTCGTTTTTCTGCTCAGGTCCTGCCATCCTCTCAGACCTTCTACTATGGCATATAAACTGACAGGCTCCTGTCAGACCTCTGTGGCAAGCAGCTGCTTGAGGGGGTATTTATTTTTTTTTATTTAATAATCGACCAGATATAGTTCATATTAACCTACATGACAAAACAGCTATCATAATAGATATTTCAGTACCTCTTGATGATAATTTTTATGGAGTAGAAGGAAAAAAATCAGAAAATATGGTGAACTAAAATATGAATTGATGCAACTACTTGATCTAAAATTCCTTACAATCATTCCAATAGTGATGTCTGTAAATGTTACAAAAATATTGAAAAACTATCTTGAAGATTTAAATATTAATCATAAGTTAATATCATACATGCAAAAAAGAATATTATTAGATACAACAAGAATTATGAGGAAATTTCTAAACTGAAGAAGTTTTATTCAGTCTGTGTTTGATGTTATATAATATTAATTTTCAACATATTTACGATTTACATTACTAGACTGACTGGACACCTATTTCCATAGCTCTTCAATAGAACGACAGGACTATCAATCCCTGATAGCAGACATCTATCATGCTGGATGTTATAGTGCTGTTTAATCACTATAAACTAAGTGCCTAATTATGAATTTTGAAATTTTGAAAACTTTCAAGATTCAACTTCAGTGAATGCTTGGGTTGAACCCATTTAACAGTACTATTAATCCCTGATAGCAGATACCTATCATGATGGACGTTATAATGTTGTTTAATCACTATACACTAAGTGTCTCATTTTGTATTTTGAAATTGAGAAGACTTTCAGGATTCGACTTCGGTGAATGCTTAGGTTGAACCCATTTAACCCTAACTTCATAATCTTATTTAGGATGGGTAATTATCTGACAAGAAGGAATCCTATGTTGTTGAAGATTAGATCCTATTTATTCAAATACTAAACGTCTACTTAATTAGTTTGAAATTATGAATACTTTTTGGACACAATTTTCTTAACTTTATTAATTATATTTTAATTAGCCCGTATTTTTCTTCTGGAGGATGTTGTGGAACCTAGTTACAGTCTGGCTACTTAAGTAGCCCCTGTAAAGAGATGTACCACTTAAACACGAATTTGTTAAATAATAATTAAATTTATTATTATTATTATTATTATTATTATTATTATTATTATTATTATTATTATTATTATTATTATTATTATTATTAAATAGTAAATATCAAGATTAAACAAGGTTGAATAACGAAATTTCTAATTCAGAAATTCAATCATGAGGGACATAAAAATTAAACATCTTTCAAAGAGAAATCGAATATCAAACATGGGATTTTTGGAAGAGCAGAAATTAAGTACCGAATTATAATTAATCCATTAAAACTACTCTGGTGTCTTTAATTATTATGTTTCCTAACCAAATGGAGCTTTTATTTCAGCATTTCATTATCCTCTGTAACCATGAAGAAATGATTATGAATACAAAATGATTATGTTAACAACATCAGATAAAAACCTTCCGGTTGCAAACCTAGTATAAGACAAAGATGCTATATCTTGTAAATGCATTATGAAATATTCCTAATTTGAACTTATTCTTCTATATTTTAAATAATCAATTGTAAAATAGCTTTAATTTTGGAGAATCTTATAGTATATTCTCCGCCTCATGCTGTTAAAAGAGTGTACCTTACGTACTATAGAAAATTAACAATTTTTAAATAAGACACTTCATTATTTAACAATATCATATGCCTAATTTAAACTGTAAAACAATTGGAAGATATAAAATAAAAAAAATGTTTCTGAAAGAGGTTACTTACTACGGAGATCTGACAGAAGCCTGTTAAAATCATTTACTGCTTCGAGAAGAATCGTCAAGAAAGACGACCTTAGCAACAAGACAACACAGAACGGAAAGCAAACACCCATCCCTTGGAATCTAGCTTCTTATACATCTCAGACAAATCTTACTATTTCGGAATGACGAGGGAATAGTCTTTTCAGAACTTTGTGAAGTGTGAAATTTGATTATATAAAATACATTTGGATATCAAAAAAATATTTTCTTACAAAGGTTGAAATTTACCTTAAATTCAATGTACAGTGATATTACGCTATTAGCGGAAAATATTTAACATTAAACCTCAATTTGTATTTCAAATATACGTATAAAATATTAAACAAATTTTACCACTGCACAGTTTTGATAATATTTGGAAAGAACGTTAAACTAAATATTCTGGTATCTTATGGCAATAATTAAAAGAAGCTTTTGTAATGTCAGTTTAAAAGACAATCTAGTATTAAAATAAAACTGTTTGATATTTTCTTCCTAGTTATTTTCGAATTCTTGAAAGGCCTTATATTTTATTTTAGAGACATGATTCTGTATGTGAAAATGCGACATTTCTATTTGCGACAAAGTTTTGTATCGTGAAATGATTTCGTGCGCCTTCTGACATTACACCGCCGCCCATGTAACCATGGCAACTCTAAGCTGATTCTAAGAGAGCATATTCCTCGTGTAGATAAGGGTTGGAATATTTTTCATTTTCTCTAAAAATTCTTTGGGTTCTCTGCAAAAACCTCGCTGGAATTCTGGTGATATAAAACTCTTTATACACTGCACGACAATGGAATTTTCCTCACCCAGGAGGAGTGAGGGGATAGGGGTGAATGTAGCTCACACATAGCAATACATATTGGCATACCATGATTTAATTTGCAGCCACTTACAGCGGTTAGAAGATGAGACAATGCATCACAATGTGACTGTCTCAGTAGGTGGTTGCACCGCCATGAACGGCAATACAGGCAACAATACGGCGTGACATGGAGTCATACAGTCGACGGATATGGTCCTGAGGAATTGCACAACAAGCAGCGTTGACTTGCTCCCATAATTCATCGGGATTCCACTCCGGCCGGTGGGATGATTCCACATGTCGTTCAATGTGGTGCATAGATTTTCTATTGGGGATAAATCTGGAGATCGTGCTGGCCATGTCAATATTTGAAAATGTTGCACACTTTGTCTGGAGACCCTAGCAGAAACCCCAATAGAAAATCTGTGGGACCACTTTGAACAACATGTGCAATCATCTCACTGGCCGGAGCGGAATCCCGATGAATTATAGGAGCAAATCAATGCTGCTTGGTGCACAATTCCTCAGGACCATATCCGTCGACTGTATGACTCCATGCCACGCCATATTGCTGCGTGTATTGCCGTTCATGGCGGTGCAACCACCTACTGAGGCAGTAACATTGTGATGCATTATCTCATTTTCTAACCGCTGTAAGTACATGGGCGTTGTCATGCTGGAAAATGGGCTGCTGCATGCCTCCCAGGAACGGTAACAAAACGGACTACGGAACCACGCTAATGTATCGTGCAGCTGTCAGTGTTTCCGTGATGCAGACAAGAGATGACCTGCTGTCATATTCAATAGCACCCCATACCATTATGCCTGGCTGACAGGCGGTGTGCCGGTCTACAGCAAGAGCTGGATCTGTCCTCTCGCCACGTTGTCGCCATACACGAACCCGTCGATCGTCAGCACCCAAACAGGAATAGGATTCATAACACTAAACGTAAGAGTGTTCCATTCGTGATTCCAGTTCGCACGACTTCGGCACCAAACCAGAAGAGCGCTGCGATGGTTTGCAGTCAATGGTAGTCGAAGAAACGGTTGTCTAGAGTGCAGGTGTGCCTCATGCAACCTTCGGTGTACTTTTCAGGTCGTTATGGGGACGTCCATGGTTGCTGACACAGCCCATCGAATATCGCTCGCAGTGCTCTGTGGTGACGAACGAGCACGTCGAACGATCAAGCCGTGCTGACGTCTGTCAGACGGCACCACTCCCTCTGTGATGCACGCTAGAACTTTCATTTCGCCACTGTTGCCAACAGCATTAAACAGTTCGTGCATCCCGATGAACATGGGCAGCAACACGATGTGTAGTCCATCCAGCTCCACATAGGCCTATAATTCTTCCTCTCTCAAAAGCATCCAAATGGCGATAAGTCGCCAACGGCGTGTACAAGGCATTTTTGGCTGCGCTGCACAATTTCCAAGCGTAACCACCTAATCTCAACCAGCATAAACACCAAACCATCCCTGTTCCTTCTTGCACCTTTTATCTCTTGAGTCACACACGTCATTGGTTCCGGATTTTCATCATTTGCATATCTCAACTTCGCACACCCACCCTTCTATTTGCATGTTTGTACGACATGTCCAGTTCTAGGTGGGGCACTTTCAATGACGAGCAATGAATATCTAAAGAAAACGCTGAATAACTCAAAATAAAATCTTATTCAGTTACATTCAAAGAGATAAATTGTAAAGCTATGGTATATTATCGTTGCATTAATAGAAAATCAGGGACCTTGCTTAAAATACTGAATGCATTATGCATGCTACAGAAGGACACCTTTGAAATTCTAACTTCTAAAATAAGCTTTTTAGAGGCAGATGATGTCGGAAACAAATTTAAAAATAATAAAATAAAAAACCCTAAAGCAGCTGCTTGCCACAGAAGTCTGACAGGAGCCTGTCTGTTTATACGCCACAGTAGAAAGTCTGTGAGGATGGCGGTACCTCAGCAGAAGAAAAGATCTAATATATATACAGTATTCGTTCGATATTAGGTTATGCGAACAGAAATATTTCACTCCATCGTTTCATCTCAAAAGTTACAATGTAGCAAATAATATACGAAACACTTTAATAATGTGTTTAATAACGTACATCGCGGTGCATAAGTCGCTTTTTGAGAAGGAAACATTTCTGATATTTTAAGGTCTACGTATTCGGCGAATATCAAATCTTAAACTTGAATCGAAAGCACTTATTTAGAGTAAAGGAGACAGATCTTTTCAGACTTATTTAGAGAATGAGACGAAATTAATTAAGGTCAGTGTATTCGAAATTTATTAGTCATTTATTTTAACGCAAACTTATTTTTTTCACATGTTTTAAAACTCAATAAAATCAATTTTTTTTTAATGAGACCAAAAGTTATCATGGGATTCATTATGATTTGTATATGCAGGATCATCGTAAGGATTCCGTTTTTATTTCGAAGGCTCCACTGTCCTTTAATGTAGGGGTTCTCAAACTGGGGTACGCGCTAAAATTTTTTGGGGTATGCCGTGAGAGCTGAAAAGTAGCTATATATATATGTTATATACATTTGTTTTATTTTATTCCCATTATTATACTATAACTATATTTTTATCTATCTATACAAGGAGTACGCCAGTTACATACACATTTCCAGGGGGTACGTGAAGCATAAAAGGTTGAGAACCACTGCTTTAATGTGTCATTCATTGTATCTCCACGTAAAAATCTCTACTTTTCCATTTAAGCAATTCTATGTTTCAGATTCTTTGATTGAATTTATTACTGTCTACGCAATGCTTTCTTCTCAAACTTTAATAATCTATTATATTCAATTAAAGCGAGAACGCAACTGACCTGGAAGATAGAAAATTTCAGGGAAAAAATAGTAAACTTAATCACCACATAGACAAGTGTTTCCATTCCTCTCCCGCAACTGTTATTTTAGAAAGATAATACGTCACTTTGTAAGGTATGAAATAACTAATAGAACGGGGTTGATTTAATACGCAAATTTACGATTAAGCGCGAATTTTAAAACCGAAACAATTATATGCCTACTTATACGCCGCCGTATTATGATAAGTGTAGTTTCAAAGTTTGTTATGACTTTCAGAGTTTCTTCAACTTCGTAGATAATTTTGAAAATGAGCAAAATTTAGATTTAAAATGCTTTCAATGCTACTCCAAAAGGTCATCTTATAACTATGAAGCCTCGCATATGGTTCCCACTGTTTTTATGTACAGAAGTTTTTAATTTTTTAAAGTAATGAATTTGGAATTATAATAACAGGAATACATTAATAAATTAATTCTTACAAAATATTTTAATGATTTTTCGGCATTGATCAAAAATGCTCGAGATTTCTATGTAGCAAATTAGCTTAATTTCTTGTAGTTGCTCTCGGCTTAACTTGTAGTAAATAGCTCGGAGTAGCAAGCTTCCAGGATTATTGATAAACTATTGGATTTGTTCCTAATATTATGACAACTGAATGTATATTTGTAGGAATTTTTCTGTTAACTGTCGTTTAAATTAATTTCGTGTTTAAACAGTAGAACCACCACTAGAGTGTTATTTTTTTACTAAACGCTTTAAAAGAGCATAATGTGCAATCATACTAAAGTGCGAAAGCGATTTAAATCACTTTAACTCCCAATCTATTATAACAGGGTTTGATTGATAATTCAGACTCTATCTGCTGTGGGATTATCGTTTAATTAAACGAAGATTTCGTGTAAAGAGATTCTAGTTCAAGCAAATATTGCATCACTTTCGAGAGCGAGCTTTTCTTAGTTCAACTATTCGAAAATCTTTCATTATGGGTTCTGAAAACCTATTTACACATCATCGAGGATTTCCAAGGTGAACCGCGAATATCTGTGAACATCACAAATGGTCCATCTGCTCTTGCCCCAGGTGATATTTGATGATACCATCTCCTCTTCTTCGTACACTGTGATCAACGTCAAACCATATAAGCAAAGAGTTGTGATATGGATAACTCGAAAGCGATTCTTCGGAGCTTGAGGAACAATTCGGTGCTTCAGCCACATGGCATTGCTCGGCAATTAATATCGATGCAGTCATTTCCCATCTGTTTTGACTAATAGGATGATGAAGTGGTGATAACTTATGAAATGTAAGATGATGAAGGTTCCATCACGGTTGAGTCTTCTAAAGCCTGCCATAGATTGTCTGGGAACCGTCTCGCCATCGAATTATATAGAATAAGCGACACTCTAAGCCTGGAAACAGCTTGTCTTTCCTGATTCCAATTGAGCTCCGAATTAAGTTATCTTCTAAATATTATCTCCTGTCAATATTTACATGAAGTATCAATACATATATTATATTATGAAGCGTCAATATTTACACGACTATTGCAAAAGCTAGCTTGGAAAAATACTTTGCTTTGACCATTAGGAATAAGAGCATGAATTGATCTATCTTATTGCTTTATTTTCAGATACTACTTATCTACTGAAGTAGGACTACCCAGATGAAATAGAAGTAAGCTAGTTCTCATTGAAATATCACAATGCGTTGTTTACAACGGTTTATTCCATTTTTTGTTCCAAGTATCGGCTTCTCTTCCTTCTTGGATATTAATATGTAGTTTCTTATTAATTGCCATTGGTAGTGATATATCATTTTGCAAATAATCACGGAAAAATTAAATGTTGCTGAATATGTACATCTGTGTTTACCACATGTAAAAATAGTAACGAATTTTGTGAACACTGCAAATAATTGTTAATTAAACGATTTATTATTCATTCAGTTTGGAAATAACGTACATTATTTCACATTCTACTTAATTACCGAAAAACGTGTGAATTATCGTACAGATGTTTATTATAGAGTAAAACCCTGTCATAAAGCACCTCGCTAAACCGCGAATTCGGATATACCGCGGGTATAGTCAGGTTGCCCTAAATATTTCCTTTTATTTAATTCGTAAGCAACTCTGATTTAAATTTTACTGCGATGCGTCTACCAGCAGCGCTACCCTAAACGACCGCAGAAACACAACAGGAAATAACTAACCTTAGTATGATTACCTATAGCTTTATAACAGCACATACAGTATGAAAACGCATATTTTACACAAGACATATAAAGATTATAAGGTCCATTCAATTTCTGTAAAAATGTTGAAGAAATAGCAGTTCAGAACCGCGGAGGAGCAGAGTATTTATCGGAAGATGTCAGCGAGGATAAAGAGGTGTGCGAGCTTCAAACTTCTAAAATAAGCAAATTATTGGATAATATCATAACATCAGTGAGGTTATGAATTGAATGGGGAGACAGAATTATTGTGATCATCTTCATCTTTGGCATAGGCAAACATTAAGACTTCTATGACGAGAAAAGTCATCAGCAGTCTGGGCAGAAGAAAATATCTGTCTATCTTAAAAACACCAATTAAAGCAAGGTATGCAAATAAATCAGAATACGATACAATGTTTTGTATTTTGAAATTAATTTTTTATAAAGCACATAGATTAATGTTTTTTAATTATTCCCCACGGAATTGTCCCTAAATACCGCGGGTTGCCGATGACATGGGTGTACACTGTGTCCCCCGAAAATGGGGTTATAATGGAGTTTTATTGTATTACTTTTGATTGTTAAATAGCTTTAAAACAGGATCTAACCAAACTTTGTTTTCCTGATAATCTTTTGTTCTGTAACGAATTGAATAAACAGAGACAACATAACAGAGACAACGATTTCCGACGTGTATGTCGACAAAACTGCTGTGCGCGTGAGAAACAGTGTCTAGTGGTTTCTTTTTGATTCACTAAAACACTGAAGAAGGAGTTGGTCGAGATTCAAATCCCGAGCAGTTGTATAATTTGTATTAGAAAACTTGTATAAGGAGTCTCCATAAATTATCTAACACTTGAAAAAGGATTTCGTCTGGCTACATAAGGGAGGGTTGTTCTTTATTGGAGATGGTTTTCACCATCATCATCATCCTCAAGTAGCCATAGGCTACGGAAGTCTATTACTCATGATAAAAATGAATTAATCCATTACACGCTTATGATCACATAATTAAATGTTACTGAAATTAATTGCAAATTTTAGTTTATAAAAAGAGAAAACTGTTTGGGAAAAAAATATGTTTCATTTTGATACGAAAATACTGTTTTATTCGAATTTTAACCTCTTTCCCCTTGTAGCACCACGTAACATTTTGCTGGAATCCCAATCCTCTGTGTTGTGTAACACTTTTTTTTTTTGCAAATAATTCAAAATAAGAGAGGTGAAAATTCGGATAAAACATGTTGAATTACTCAGAAACAACCTCTATGTTATAAGAAGCTTTTAAGTTATATGCTTTATAAACTATTAAAAAGCTTTTATGTTTAAAACGTTTTTATCCCATCGTTAATACAGAGCAGAAATATAGAGAATTAAACTCAAATACAAATTAAATATATGTGAATCACACAAATGGAAATAAATTACCTTGAAGTAATAAAGGTAACTTACAACCGAAAGGAAATTTCAGGAGAAACTTGAAGAAAGAATATCCACTTCATTTTCATGTGTTACTTGAATCGAAGTAATCAGATAACAAAAAATTGGCTTTTTTCCGTGACTTCTTGTTAGTGGTTGAATATATGTATAGCGTTTTATTTCCCGTATACTGTACCCGAGTAATTTTGTGAAATCCTATTATCGACTATTCAGTGTTTACAAGAAGATTAATTTTATATATTTTTGCTGACATCTTCCAACAAAAGTTACTTTCTTTCTAATTATTGAACCTCATTCCTACGTTTTTGAAACATGATCTTTACTGAGTTTGGTTTGGCGCAGTGAGCTCCATTGATATTGCGCCGTTAAAAGTCAGGAAGCCGATCCTCATCATATTTTGCTGTTCCCAATATTTACAAATAAAATATTTAAAATATGTTTCAAATGAATTTTTCATTTCTTTCATCTAATAGAGTATAAAGAAGAAAGTTTTTGTGTATGTTTGTCTATTTACTTATGCAGTTGGTCCCCAGAAGTGATGAAGGCATGAATGTTCCCTTCACCCAGGGGAAAATTGTAGGCTATGTGAGAACCAGCTAGAGTGAACCAAGACTGGGGTAGGCGGGTTTTAATTTCCCGAAATCCCCATAGACTTAACATTAGCGGCTAAACACCAGTATCTCTCATAGACTTATCATTGGCAGTTATTCAAAATCACCTGAGGAGTGCCATCTAGTCTAACTTTAAAGAGTTTAAGAGTTCCCTTAAAGAGGAGGAAAAATTATACAGGGGGAGAACGGTGACGAATAAATTGTAATGAGTTTTATGCCAAATGAAAACTTCTAGTGTTGGGAGTGCAATCTACTATATACCTTAGAGAGTTTCAGACCTTTCCTAAAAGAGGATGACGATTTTTTTATTTAGGGTGGTGGGATTAACGATCTTAGTAAGTTTTATGTCACATGAAAGTTTCTGGAGTGGGGATCACCATCTACTATATACTCTAGAGAGTTTCAGACCTCCCGTAAAAGTGGAGGATGAAATTTTCATCGCCAGGGGAGGGATACATGATCGTAATACGTTCTATGTCAAATTAAAGCTTCCAAAGTGGGGAGTATCATCTACTATATAATTTAGAAAGTTTCTGACCTCCACTAAAAGATGAGTTAAAATTTTCATCGAGGGGAGAGGTGGCAGGGGCTGAACGACCGTTCAGACCTCCCCAAAAGAATCCCTCAACTGGAATTTTTATCAGAGTATTGCGAGTGTTGGAAGGAGAGGGAGAAGAAACAATCGTAATGAATTTTATGCAACGAAAAAACTTGCGGATGTGGGGAGTGCCATTTTCTCTATAATTTAGATCAGTGTCTCGCAAACTGTGTGCCGCGGCACAGTAGTGTACCGTGAGAGATTCCTAGTGTGCCGCGAGAGATTTTCAAATTGACACTAGATATTCCAAAGATTTCATTTTGACTTGACTTGTGTTATCGACGCAATTAATTAAATAATTAAATATCAAGTCACAATTAATTAAATATATTTATACATTTACTCACATGTCTTATGAGAAGCGAAAATCGGATCAAATAAGGGAATATATACGAGCTAAAAAAAATTTCATTCTCTCTTTAGATAGTGATTAAAGAATATATATTTTGTTTTTGTGTAAAGGTCATCATACCACGTTAATTTTTTACTTATATATTTAGCTTTATTCTACCGCTTTATTTCATATTTCTTGTTCAAACGCTTAAATAAAAGATAATTTACAGTAACCGAAGAGAGAAATAAATGAGACATATAAACAATGACATTTAGTAAGAAAACTCATGAGGTGCTGTTCTTTTAGATCGATGTATTCCATCAGGTACAGAAAATATTAAAGGAAGTTGGGTTGTTTTACGCTCTAGCGGCGCTTCGAACCTCACACAGATTGTGAACGTCAAATTCAAACTGTTAGTAGCCTTCTTCAGAGAAAGATGGGGAAGGTTGGGAAAGGAGAATGACTAGACACCTGTTAGGAGACAGATGGAAGCATCCTTTCAAGGCCATCCAGCGTGTTCTTTAACGTACACAGAGTACGGCTCTCCTGAACGTAAACCACGGCTTAATGTACCATCCGACGGATGGCGACCATTCAAAGCCCATCAGAGTTCAGTTTCTGACCGAATGTAGGGTGGGAATTTAGCTGGGATAAATCTCAACAATGTCCCAAATGGGACTCGAAACTGGGAACTGAAGATTACTAGCCTAGCGCACTACCGAGTGAGCTAATCCCCGTCCCACATTGAAACGTCAAAGACAGTTAAATTCAATAACTAATTCAGTTTCACTCTATTTCATTATTCTCAAATAACAGTCAATGTATGGAATAGTGCGCAAAAGAATTGCATGATTTATTTTTAAATTCCTGGAACATATTTCCATTTTTTATTTCCCCGGAAAAATTATTAAAAACTCTAGAGACCAGATAAATGAAATGTTTATATGCAATATTTTTAATGCCGTGGTTACAGCAATCTAATCCGTCATTTTTCAAAAGAAAAAAGCTGTCAAATAGTACTCCAATCTCTATTAGTAAAAACACTTTAGAAATGACGCCTTGCACCAAATAGATTACTTCATTATACACTTCCTATTTTATTAGTTTCTATCTTTATGAAGAAATCTAGATCTTTTCGTAGCAATTTTATCAGAGTTGAAGCTGGTTGTAATGCACCAATCCCAATTTGTTAACCCACGCTTCAATTTGGATTGATCACATGAATAATACAACACACATCAAAAAGAATTATCCGAAATTATTTTGGCTCTAAGGAGATAATTTAAATATGCAGTCGATTCACGTTTTGTTGTACGATAACTTGATTCCACTGCAAAGTGTTAAATATCAGAATATCGCGAAGAGAGAAACAGTAGCAAAGACACGTACAATTCCAATTGCATCAAAATAGTTTGTAGCTCTCATTACCGAGTAAATGTCTTGCTTCCGACGGTACTTGAAATATCAAACAGCAAAAGTTTATTGACAGCAAAAGCCTTTGAATATCTATGTAGAATCAGAATTTCAGGAACGATCAGGCGCAGTGAATATAAATGAACTGTTGTGGTCTCTGTTGACATCAGATTCTGTTCGTAATTGCCTGTCACTTTCCCTTAATTAGATGTCACTTCTGCTTAGCCACTGTGTTGATGTAAATAAAGGCATCTTAATTAGCTGCATAAAGCACGCGACACTTACTCTCCCTGTTGTGTTGAAATGACGAAGGTAACCAACAAATTATCGAACACAAGGTACTGTTAAGAACATTGTGCAATGCATCTCCAAGTTCTGAAAGTGATGAAAGCTAAACAAATCTTCTCAACATTCTATTGGGAAAGTCTGAACAAGGACATCCCATTTATCTTGTAACGTTATGATGAGCTAAACAAACGTCTTTGTGTCACGAAGCGACATAATCGGTAGAATGTCACGCTTGTGACGGGAGATTCGTACAATTAATGCAGGCCTATTCTTATATCCGTGGTAATCGTTGATTTTTAACTATATTACATACGTTCCTAATATCTGCCATGTGTATTTCATTGATAAAGATTAGAATCTGAACAATGAGGTTCTTATAACCCATGTCTTTAGCGCATGAAAATAAAAAATAAATAAATACCCCCTCAAGCAGCAGCTTGCCACAGAGGTCTGACAGGAGCCTGTCAGTTTATATGCCATAGTAGAAGGTCTGAGAGGATGGCAGGCCCTCAGCAGAAAAACGACACAAACAGCCATGGAAGCACTAGAAAAAAAATGTGCTTTGAAGATGTAAAACATGCCCATTCAATCCTCGTCTCATTGCAGAACTTGCAACTCGTAACACAAATAATCAATATACTGAATCTGGCTCATTTCTTCCAATTGTTTGGCCAAAAGGTTTTAGGATCATAACTAAGCGATTTTTCCCATTCATAGTACTCTTACAAAAATGTATATTTTGGTTTTTCAATCAAGATTTATTTCGATTTTTAAAAATACAGTTTTTTTCCCTATTCGTTACTCATTAGAAATCGATGTGTTCGCTTTAAGTGGATAATTCTTCTAGAGACTCTTTAAGAATATAGTTTTTTGTTTTCCTAGTGGTCTTCAACTAAGTTTAGATTGGACGGGTCTGTTGTAAAACAACACATTTTTATAAATTCTTCAAATATGGTTTCACTTTCGCTTTATTCGATAATAATCTAAATCAGTGAAGTTAAACTATCAACAGAATAAATAGTGAACTATTTCAAGAAATCGAAATTGAGTTTTTTAGCGTAATCCGGATCTCCCTGCTATGGTCGATTTCCTGAAAACAAAAAGTGTCAGTCTACCCCTGATAGCTCCTTCATTTAGTCAATGCAGGCCTATTATAATAAGGCCCGTTTGACATTGCCCATCCACCTCCTTTAGGGGCCTTTTTCTTCAAGCATTTAGGTACACCTTTTTAACTCTATTCCCTAATCTGTCTCACTACGTGATCAATGCAACACAATTTTTCTAGATATATTAATCCATTTATGTAGCTCATTCAGCATGTAATAAGAGCTACGTAATGGTAGGTGATGATCCATTCAAGTTCAACATTTGGAATCAAAAGCACCGAAGCTCCTTATAATGTTACTTATAAAACTTTCGAGCTTCCCTATTAAAGCACATTTTAGAGTGCACCAAACTATCATAAAGTCTCATAAATTCTCAACAGATGCGTAAGGAATTTAATTCCTTGCACATCTGTTGAATTCCTTGTGAAGTTGTATTTTAAGATATACAATACGAAAATGTTTCCTGAACTAATATTTTTGTTTTGGATAAAGGCGATGTTGAAAATAAAAATATCTTATTTATTATTATTATTTATTTATTCGTTCATAAAGAGAACACCAATTATTTTAAAAATACGAAAAAAACAGTAACTTTTGTGTTGAACCAGCTGGATTTGAAATCAATTTCCCTTCTATAAAAAATACATCGTATTCCACCGTGAACCATCTTTCTCTGTAAAGGCATCATATTCCAAAACATCGCCATTGGACATTCATTGAAACGAGAAATAATTTTATATATATGTATATGAACCGATACTACTACGCAATTCCGTTTCTGTGTGTAACACTCAATTCGTTTCTTACGCATTACAAGCATTTTGCTATTAAACCTACTCTACTGAGATCATTCATTCATACTCTCTACGACCATTTACTGAAAAGATGAGGTTGTAAAATGACCCAATAGTAACTTTTGTGTTGAACCAGCAGGATTTAAAATCAGTTTTCCTTCTACAAAAATTACATCGAACTCCATCGTGAACCATTTTTCTCTGTAAAGGCATCATATTCCGAAACTTCGCCATTGGACATTCGTTGAAACGAGAAATAATTTTATATATATATATTAACCGATACTACTACGCAATTCCAGTAACTTAAGAACGGAATCGTTCTGTATGCTGGTATACGATCCATTTTGATGAACTATATAATTTAAAGCTCTTTCTATGTGTGTGTGTGTCTGTTTGTATTAATTTCTTATAAATACAGGTATCCTTCGAAATATGCTTCTTTGCTAATACGGTATGGAAAAATTAAGAACTCGATTTGAGATCCGCGGTTTTCACTCCCTTATACGACGAATCAGTTTCGTGATTTGGACTTGTTATTCCTCACGCTATATGACTCGTCCCGCATCAGATTCTGAGAAGCACCAATCTCTACGAAAAAATCAAGTTGTTAAGCTACTCAATCAATAGTGACACTTTTTACGCTTCTTAGTGCATTTCAATAATCATATTATATTTTTAGTACATATTTAATGTGTAACCCATGTCCACTATAACTATGAAAATATCAGATTGAAACTTTTGAGCTAGGAACACATCATTTATTATAACGTAAGGTTCGACGGAAAAATTCTTTCCGAGATACGCTTGGAATAAGAACGCATCCATTACATATCTCGAGAGAAATCTGCATTCGGTAAAATTTAAGGAAGCGCTATTTTTTCTTATCTGCTATAGCAACCAATTTTCACAATTCTACTATTTCAATGTTCTACAAATTTACTCCGATAGCCCATTTTCAATCGAGACAAATTGAGAAAATAATGCGGGCAATACTCAAATAAATGCAATTTAAGGAAATTTAAATTTTTTTAAAAATTTAAAAGTAAAGCCACATGAAAAATATTACACAAAGATTTCTGCTGAACAATGACTATTAATGTACAATACTGATTTTTCTTACTCTGTTCAAAACTATTTGATTCCTAACAAATAATTTCAATACTTCTTCCATTGTTATTGTTTTAGAAAAATAAATTGGCGTCTGTCGAGTTTGCTAAACTTTTGTTTACCATTCTTTACTATTTTTGCATCGGAAACATTTCACATTCAGTAATAAAGTCTCACAGGAAATGTCCTGTTCAAAAAGAAGAAATAATTTGCTGAAAAAATTCTCTTTGTTTTGTATATTCTTTTCCCCGATTTATTTTTTTAATAGTATTTCAAATCATCGAATAAAATCCCACAATTCTTTTTTCTTCTTTAAATTCTCACAACATCGCAAGATGAGTTAAGATATTCGAGTATAAAAAAACAAATTTAACAGCTACAAGTTCACGTGGAATTCGAAAATCAAAAAATTTAGTTTTTTTATTATTCTTTTGTTCATGTTTGTTTTCAGTTTCTTATCAACTGCTGTTTCGCTTTCTGTGTGTAACAACTAATTCGTTTTTTTACGCATTACACGTATTATGCTATTGAACCTACTTTACTGAGAACATTTGTTCTTACTCTGTACGACAATTTAGTGAAAAGATGAGGTTGTAAAATGACCCCTTAGAAACGTTCAGTCGTGCTTTGAGATTCACGACTATGCTAGAGTTGACATTTACACCTCGATAGGAATGGTGATAACAAATGGTAATAACAGTGCTTCTTCAACTTCAAGGGGTACCTTGAATTGACCTTTTCTTCGGATATGAGTAAATCACAATCTCCTACGCAAAAAAGCGGAAATACTTCGTGCATTTTAAATGAGCTGGATGACAATGAGTTCAGATCTGACTAGCCCTTGTCCAGTGAGCTCTTTAGAGGAAGGACTCCATTATCTTCTTTTTAATCCCTTCAGACCTGCTGTACATTATAATAATATACACTATGTTTTATATTATTTTCAAACACAGAAAGAGGTCCATGTGGTCGTGCAATGTTTGCGAAGTGTAGATCGATCTTTATCATACATACTGTAATGGAGTGGAACTTGGTGCCGTCTTTGAATATAATGGAAAATACATACCTTGATGATAACTGTGACTGACATGCAACAAGAATTGTTTCACTACATTTCACAGGAAACCACAGAACTGTTTAGCTTTACTTCACAGGTGTCGTTCATTTGATGTGTTTATGACAACAAAATCGCATAAATTATCATTCTTTTATGTTCCTTTTTACTGCTTTCTGAGATTTCAAAATTTTGAAACATTTGAACTGTTTCTAAATTATAATGTGCATGTTGAATTTCAGTGAAATGATGTTAAAAAAAATGTACATTCGTATACCATTGGTTATAAATAAAGCATATTTTAATGGATGCATTTTTTCTTCTATGAAAATTATTCTGGTCTGAAGGAGTTAAAACATGAGTTTGCGATAATTAGCATATTCAGCTTTCGATCGCAATGTTTAACAAAAGTTTTTTAGTAATATTTAGGAAATACAATATTTTCTATCACCCTTGATGAAGATTGTATTTCTGTCATTAGAAGGTAGAGAAGCATTAGCTGCTTCTCAAGTCATTAAATGCACAGAAACAACTACATCTAATTATTAAAAAGTAATAATTTGTTAGCCGTCCCGTGGCCGAGTGGTTAGCGCGCTTGGCTACTGATCTACGGGACCTGGGTTCGAGCCCCGGGTAAGGCATGGATGTTCGTGTTGTTTTCTGCTGAGGTCCTGCCATTTTCTCAGATCTTCTACTGTGGCATATAAACTGACAGGCTCCTGTCAGACCTCTGTGGCAAGCAGCTGCTTGAGGGGGTATTTATTCTAGCCGTCCCGTGGCCGAGTGGTTAGCGCGCTTGGCTACTGATCTACGGGACCTGGGTTCGAGCCCCGGATAAGGCATGGCTGTTTGTGTCGTTTTTCTGCTGAAGTCCTGCCATCCTCTCAGACCTTCTACTATTGGATATAAACTGACAGGCTCCTGTCAGACCTCTGTGGCAAGCAGCTGCTTGAGGGGGTATTTATTTATTTTATTTTTTTGATAATTTGTAGCATAAATTATTAATAAAGTATAGTTATTATTTATTAGTACCGTATATTAAACATGGGTTATTAATTGATATAATGTGATAACAATTATTAAAAATTTAACTTTCGATTAATTTTTAATTGACAGTTTAGAAAATAAGCATAACTATATTTAATAAGTTTTTTGTATATTAATCCTCACGCGGTTAACACCTAAAATAGACACTATCTATTCCGAATTCCGGCGCTCTTGTGACATGATCTCTTATTCACTGTACAGAAAAAGGGTAATGCTCAGTATAAAAAGGAACTTGGGTTCAGAAAGTAGTATAGGTCAGTGGTCCTGGCGGCTCAATGGTCGAGGAACACTGGCATAGTTGATGCATTTCAGTAGTGAAAAATTACAGAAATATCAGGTATTGTTTCAAGAGATAAATGATATTTTAACTGCGTATTTGTGACCTTCAGACGCCTACTCCAATAGTAGACAAACTTCGTTAGTACCTGTTTCATGACATTTGCAGCCACCTTTCTGATGTTTGTTTTCTTATGTTTAAAATCTCTCTTTCAATGTTAACCTTCAAGTCTTCAAATGTGTGAGGATTGCTTTGAAACACTACACATTTGAGATATCCCCAAAGGAAGAAATCTGGAGGAGTAAGATCTGGGAATCTTGGGGGCCACAAATTTCTTTAAATCAAATGATCATCAAAAAATTCCTGCAACATGACCATTGTGTCATTTTCAGTATGGGCGGTCCCGCCATCTTGTTGAAATCAACACTCTCGTTCATTCACATCCAATAATGAATAAACTGTTGGATGAGGTCACGATAAACTTCACCAGTTACAGTTGAGTCAAAAAATAAAGGCCCCATCATATGACGACGGGAAATTGCACACAAAACACCAATTTCCAGTCCTGTAATGGTCGTTTGTGAAAAGTGTGACGATTTTCACTGCTTTATATTCGACTGTTCACATACCCATCCAAGTGAAACCAAGCCTCGTCACTGAAATAAACACGGTCCAACACCTCAATTCCATTTTCATCATCAAAAGAACGAAACCAATGACAGTATCATAAACGATTTCCATGGTCTGGTTCTTTCAGTTCATGAACGACACCAATGTTTATGAAATTTAACTTTTTTGTAGCCCTGAAAACAGTAGCTGGTGACAGTTCAACCTGTGAAGATAACTTTCTAAGAGATTTTCTGGGTGAGCGAGTTAATCGATGAGATACATCATCAAGAACTTCAACAGTTAACAGTGATGGCCGGCCAGGGCTCTTTCGATCCTGTACATACCAAGTGTCACGAATTCAAACTCCTCTCCCACACGTTTGTAAGATTTGTACACAATAAGTCTCAACAATAAATACACGTTCGTGTTTGAAAAACGACGTAGCTGACACAACACAAAGGAATGAAAGCCTGAGTGAGACTAGCGCTTGACAAAGTTATTTCAACTGCTAAAGGCTGCTAACCTTGAGTACAGTAATGCCAACTGACTAATATTATGGCATAAAATATACATGCGCATAAGTTCTACTCTCTTATGCTTAGGGTTGCGTCCTTTTTGAAACAACCTGTATTTTCGCTGGAAATAGAAGCATTCTTTCACTTAATTATGAGAGGGCCATTTATTTCATTAAATTATGCCAGGGAGTACACGATAATCTACAGTGGCTCCAAAGTAATGTACCAATATTGTGGATTCGTTTCAAAACATAAATGCATTGGAAAAAGTTTTAAAATTTCTGTATTTGGAGTATGTGGCACCAAAAAACTAGATTGCGGATACTCAAAAAAATTAAGATCATTCTGCTGCTGGTGATTTGCTTCCAATAGCAAATTATTAACGCCTTTATTATAAAACATGTTTTTGAAAGATGCATAAACAATATTCTTCCTGTTCTTTCTTTAAACCTCAATTGCAAAAAAATAAAGAAGGAACTTTCTAAAAGCTTTCTTACATTTAAGAAAAGAATCGAATCTTTTAATCGCCTTTTCAGCTGACATTTCAAAAGAGTATCGAGTTTTAAGAGTCTCATCTGAGATGGATTACATCAGCATGTGAAAGCACTCGAGAAAAAGCTAAGTGGGCAGTATTGTGAGTTTAACGTTTCCGCAATTATCTGAGTTCGGCGGAATTCGAGACTTTTGGAGCGGTTTTATTATAGACTGCTAACATTGCATTAGTGAAGATTAGGTTAGCTAATAGCTGGAACCTATTATTATTCTCCTGTTCTGTTAATGCAGATGTCCCTCGATAGCTAAAGATAAGATGTTCTTACAAAAGAGTCGTGTGTTAGAGAAGCCTTCCTTTAACGGGAAATGCCAAACAATCACTAAATGGACTAAGAGAAAGTTCAGTAGATTTTCGTTTTAGTTTAGCTCTTCCCAAACAAAACACAAAAGCTAAGAAGAGATGTTAATAATTAAGCCTTCCCGATTTCATTGCTGTAGCAAGGCCAGAGGACATTTTGGCTCAATGGATTTTATTATTATTCAAACATTTTTTGCAAAGAATTGTAACTGCTATTAATTAACATCGAATAATAGTTCTTAATATAGGCCCATTTTAATAAAATTATCCATATTTTAAAGTATTATATTCTATAAAACAGTGTTCCCCAACCTGTTGTCCATGACTGCATTGCCAATAATATAAAATCTTTTATCTTTAATCTGATTTTCAACCACCGCTGCCGACTACTGAGCATAGAGAAGATAAAGTTGGGACCGAAACCGAAAGGCGAACTGCTGCATGTGTGAGAGTGGGGAGACTCAACAACGCAACCCCAAACACATCTATCACGTGATAATGTTTGTTAACATCTAGTCTATCTTGCAAATGAGTAGACTTTGGTTATTGTAGATGGTTTTAGTAGGGACTTTTAATATTGGATATTTAAAAAGAAAACGTGTTGATGACAATGAAAGATGTGAAACCGGGCCGAGTGGTGTTGAGGTTAAGAGTGTAGCAACTAGACAGAAATGTAGGAAAGTTGCGAACCGCAAGTACAGCTCAGAATACATTAAGTATGGTTTCACATACGTTGAAGATTCAAACGTATTATTGCATTTGGGTATCTCCCCAACCTTCTCTGAGCCCTCGGTGTCCTTCTGACCTGGCCATTTAGTCTATTGTGTACAAAAAAGTGCAGCTCAGAGGTAACCCAACTGTGATGCTGCAAATTTCAAAGAACAAATGACTCGGCTCTTTCATTTGACGCTGATTCATTAACACAAAGAAAGAGTAAATGATTCAGCTTTTTTCATATAGCATTGATCATTTAACTCAGTTCCTTCCAACGTGCGGCACATGAAACAAATAATCAATATATTAATCTCTCTCATTTTTTCCCAAATGTTTTTAGATGAGTAACTAAACGATTTTGAGGATTCATAGAACGCATTGAAAAGGTATTTCTTGTTATTTTGTAAATATATTTTCTTAATTAGTTAAAAATAACAGTACTTTTTTTTTAAATTCATTTTTCATTAGAAATGCATGCTTTCGTTTTTAAGTACAAAATTTTTCCTGCGACTATTTAATAACATTTTTTTTTCCAGTGGCTCTTCACTAAATTTGAGTTGGATGGCGTGACATGAGTTAACTCTAACACTTTGATATGGGTGTTTTCAGAGCTGCATGTTGGTGAGGGAATATATGCTCCACACGAAATGAAAATGCATCGTTTGTCTGTTTTTCGTCTGTGAGTTATCCAGATTACAATCATAATGATCGTTTTACTACTACGATGACATTTCAAGAATATAAGCATAGAGGGGGGGGACATTCTGTTTCTTTTGCAAATCATTTACGACTGTGCCTACAATTCGTTTACCAATCATTACTATGCCATCGTTTGCTAATGATCGTGTGAGCATTTGAAAGGTTTATGCTTTCTAAAATTGTCGACTTATTCTCAAAATGATCGAATGATGAATTTAAACTATTTCAATATATTTGTACCCGGTTAGTAAGCCAGTTGTTAGCTTACCTGATTATTAAGCCAATAGATGTGCCCTTGAGTATGCGTAATATTATTAATAACTCAATCTTTTGTATTTTGGAGGATAGATTTTCTTTCAAAAAATAGAAATACAGTTGGAACAATGAATCCTTTACAATTGCAATGTATAATAGGCCCAGTGAAGTTATCCAAATTTGTACACTGATATATGTTTTGAGAATCCAGTTTTCTTATTCAAATATTAGTGGAGCGGGGATGGCTCAGTCGATAGCGCGCCAAGCTCGTAATCTGTAGTTCCCAGGTTCGAGTCGCAACTGGGTCAGCGTTAAGATTTATCTCCGCAAAACTGCCCGCCTTGCCCACGGTTAGTAGGGGACACTGATGGGCTTGGAAACTCCGCCGTCCGTCGGATGGGACGTTAAACCGTGTTCCATGTGTGGGAGAGCCATACTCTGTGCACGTTAAAGAACGCTGGATGACCTTGACGGGAGGTTACCATCTGTCTCCCAACAGCTGTTCCCTCCCACAACCTTCTCTGAGTCTTCGGGGTCCTTCTGACCTGGCCATTTAGCCTATTGTGTGCAAAACAGTGCTGCTATGAGGTGAAATAACCCATCCCAACTCAAATATTAGTAAAGAATAAAGAATTTGCGACCCGACAAAAAACAACTACTATATCGCGTAGTAAGAAACGAGGGAAAGATTTTGGCCTTAAATGGGCTGGAGATAGGAAAATTTCTGATTTAGATTATGCTGATGATTTAGCCCTTTTGGCAAATGATGTTGATGAGATGAACTCTTTCATTCGAGCTGTTGATGAGACTGGTAGTAGAGTAGGTTTGGTTATAAACAGAGAGAAAACTAAAGTGATGAAAATTGGTCAGGCAGGCTGTGATTCAGTTAATCTGAATGGTTGCAGTCTTGAGCAGGTGTCACAGTTTAATTATCTTGGGAGCTATGTAACAGATAATGGTGATGTGCGGCATGAGATTAACAGACGAATAGGGATTGCTGCCGGGACTTTTAAGAACCTATGGAGAGTGTGGAGAAATAGGCGTATACACCTAAAGACTAAAATTAGACTGTATAATAGTTTGGTTCTTTCTAGGGTTAGTTATGGTAGTGAAACTTGGACACTTTGTAAACAAGATAACAGGAAACTAGATGCTTTTGATTCCAGGTGCTTACGCAGTATCTTGGGCATTAGGTGGTTCAACTTTGTAACTAATGATGAGATTAGGCAAAGGAGTTTGCAACCTCCTTTAAGCAGCATATTGTGCAGAGAGAGACTCCGTTGGTTTGGCCATGTTGCCCGTATGAATAATTATAGATTGGCGAATAGGGTTATGAACAGTTCGCCTAAAGGCCTCAGAAAGAAGGGGAGACCTAGGATGCGGTGGGCAGACAATGTCAAACAGGACCTTGTTAGAATTGGTGTGCAGTGGCCAGATGCAGTAGATGTAGCTCAGGATAGACTTGCTTGGAGAACTAAATTGCACGGTCTGGTTGGACCTCCGTAGCCCATGGCTGCTTGAGGATGATGATGATGATGATGATGATAAATTTGCGCTTCAGAAGAAATGTTGCCTTCAATTGCACAAATATTTCACACCGAAGGCTTTCTTTTTTGAACATGATTTCGATTTTCGCCATCGAGTCAAACTTGATAAAAAGCACCACAAAAAGGAACACTTTAAAACTTCCCCTTGATTGCATAGTTCATCACCTGCTCACTCGGAGATTCGAACCCAGGAAACGAATAACTAAATATTTCACACTTGCCTAAGTTTACTTAAAGCTCTCCAGTTATCTTCGACTTGGGTGATTTCTGTTACTATTCCTTAATCGATTAGAAATAGAAGAAGAAATTTCTTTAAACACCTTTCTTCCCAAGATCCAGACTATTAAATTTTTATGATTCAAGCCTTTAAATAAACTCCACAGTAGATAGACAAACTTCTGTAAAATTTTCTTTCTTTTCAATTTTAGTTAGTTAAATTTTTTAGTTCTTTTCTTTTTTACACCAAATGCAGGGAACGTTTCACAAAGCGCTTTGTTGTTGGTTGTAAATCGTAAACTGCAGCACTCTTCTACAAGTTTTTTCAACTCTATGTTCGATATTTGCAATTTAAATACTGGCACCAGTTGAACACAATGGTTACGAAAAAATGTGTTTTGGTCTAACTAGTCTAATGTGATATATGAACGCACAATTTAGATTCAGGTAACGGTACTCTCATTTCTTCTATCGCCTGGGGAAAATATAAGTCATAAACATGATAGATGCATGCAGTTTGTCAGATGCGTTCTACAACAAACAATAAAAAGTATACACATTTGTTGTTGGGTATTTTATTCAGTAGTATGTGCATTTCGCCTGTTTTTCCTTGGTTAACTTTTTTCAGAATTCTCTTAGGACAAGAGTTACTTTAAACCTTTCCGCAAATCTTTGCAATTGCTCTCTCTGTCTAGAACAGCAGGAAGACAATGTTACTTGCAGCAGTCAAGAGTGATAAATGAGCTTGCTAGAGGAAAGTGTACGAGCATCTTCTTCATATGAGGAACGTGTATTTCTGAAGTTGATGCAATCACGGAGAATGGAATTCATCTTCAGAAACTGACAATACACTCCATTAAATTTCACTTTTAGGATATTTTTCTTCTTGAGATAGAAAGGCATTACAAAGTTTTAGCAGACCTACCCATAGTGTATTCGTTGTTTTAATTAGGTAGTTAAATAGCATATTCGCAGAATAACAGAAAAATTAGGATCTGGCTCAATCTCCGAATTTATTGCTAAACAAAATTACAGAGAGAAGCTGTGTTGATAAGAAGGCAATTTTTTCAAGTTAATTTGCCGCAAATTGTAAGAAAATAACAAAGAAATATTAACTGAATCATCCTTCATGAGTAAATGTTAACATATAGCGCTACTTTATATCTATAACAAATCTAAAACTTATGCATTTACGCTAAATCTGACATCAAATCTTATATATAAAGATGAATTATTTTTATGTTTGTCTTTTCACTTATACACTTCGCTCTCCAAAGAGCTAGAGAGGCATAAGACTTGGCATCAACTTCTCCTTCACCCAAAGGAAGATTATAGGCTATGTGCGAATCTTCTGAAGCCAACCAAAAACAATGTGGAACGGATTGAATTCCTCGAAAAACAACCCATGTGAACTAGAGAAAATGACGTCAGAATTGGCAAACAGAGCAATGATGAGTTATTTTTAGTGACGAGTCCAAAATTAATCTGATTACAAGAAAGGCGAAGGAGTGTTTCGAAATCCATTCGAAACTTGCAATCATCATATTCATAGCAAAGGTAATAAAATTTATTTTCAGTGCTATGGATACAGTTGCGCAAACATTTCAAACTAAAGCTTTTCGAAATTGATTTCGAATCAAGCTTGATAAAAAGTTCTACAAAAAACACTACAAAAAGGAACAAGTTGAAACTTTGGCTTGATTTCATAGTTGATTTAGATAAAAACCTATTGAAGACATTCGGATGAACTTCAAAAGAAATATTATGAGTTAAAATCTGTTCTAAATCATGAATTGACGGTGACTATTATTTTTTAATAATTTGTGATCAGACCTACAAAGCTGCTAGCTTATCTGCAGGCACTCGAACTCGGATCATAACAGTTGCAGCGTCACTGCGAACCAACCCTGAAGCCACTGCACCACCGAGACAAACCTCTACCTAAACTAGACCCTAATTCTTAAAATGACCCTAATATAACTAATCCTAATTCTCAAAATTGAGTTCATGCACTACAATATGAAACATAAGTTAATCTTGATAATCCCTACTCTGCTGAGAAAAGGGCACTAACGGGCTTGGAAAGACTGCCGTCTGTCTGATGAGACGTTCAGCAGTGGCTTTGTGTGCAGAAGAACCATAACCTATGCGATTTAAATAACATGCTGGATGGCCTTGACGGGAGTCTACCATCTGTCTCCAAACAGTTGCTCAGGAAGTATCCTTCCCAAACCTTCTCTGAGCTTTGAGATCCTTGTGACCTTAACATTTAGTTCGTTTTGTGTAAAACATTGACCATCAGAGGTGAAGCAACCCAACCCAAATGAGTCAACCCTGTTTGCTCAATGTCAGGATAATACAAGAAGTGATAATGGCATAGTCACTCCATTAAGCATTAGAGATGGGTTAATCGGAGGTAGAATAATTTTATTTATATACGAAGACTACTTCTTGTTTTGTTTTCCGAATCAATTTATGTCTGGTTTTTTCCTAACGATAACAGTATTGTCTGTTGTCATAATCTAGCCAATAACATGTTTTTTGGTAGTAAAAGATATATGCTCTCTTAATATTAGCCAAAGATATTGCAGTGTATCCTTTCACCTTAAATTCGGTTGTGGGACCAAAATATTTCTTGAAGAATTTTGGAAAAATTGATGGACTTTGTCCGATTCAAACGACGTATGAAATTGTTAAAAATTGTATGATTTGTGTAGGATGAATTAAATTTTAGGAACTTCTTGTC
Source organism: Ryuthela nishihirai (assembly GCA_038380435.1). Classification (NCBI taxonomy): domain Eukaryota; kingdom Metazoa; phylum Arthropoda; class Arachnida; order Araneae; family Heptathelidae; genus Ryuthela; species Ryuthela nishihirai. The sequence continues at coordinate 50,555,204 of JAWZYU010000001.1, read as the reverse complement.
GAACATTAATAAGCAATATTAAACTAGTAATGATGGTAATTTTCAGTTCTAAACAACATACGTCCTCTTTAACTGTAGGCTATGATTAGTTATTATTCTCTCTCAGTAGTAAACAAAATTTTAAAATTCGTTCCAAACTCTAAACGATTTTCTTGAAAGATAAATTTATTCACTTACGAAACAAAGGAAGAGAATTATTTAGAAAAATATAATGGCGTAAAAGTTTGAAATAAAAGAAAATGATTTAGGTATTTTATTCCTCCAGAACACAATACAAAGAGGTATCTCAGAAAGTCGCAAAATTATTTATGCAACTTTCTTTCGAAGCTGGAATCATATATACAGCAGAATTCTGATTATCCAGACTCAACTATGTAAGGGTAATCCGGATAATTTTTCAATTCTGGAAAAAATTTACTAAACAATATATTTATCTACCTGAGTATGGAGAAAAGAGAGAATTGGAAGATAAAAATTTTCTTTTAGATAAATTTTCCAAAATGTATTTAACGTACAACATATGCATTTATTTGCACTTTTTATTACCAAAATGTATTTAACCAAAATGTATTTAAGGTACAACATATATATTGAAGGTATAAAATAAAATAAATAAATACCCCCTCAAGCAGCTGCTTGCCACAGAGGTCTGACAGGAGCCTGTCAGTTTATATGCCATAGTAGGAGATCTGAGAGGATGGCAGGACCTCAGCAGAAAAACGACACACACACATCCATGCCTTACCCGGGGCTCGAACCCAGGTCCCTTAGATCAGTAGCCAAGCGCGCTAACCATACAAAATGTATTTATGGTAGTTCATTATAGAGAACTGACTCCTTTTATCTTTAACAGAATTACTAGTGTTTCCAATTCACACGTAAGAAAATAATTAGACCAAGCTTTCAAAAAAAGCGTTTCGACATTAAAAAAAAATCGTTTTTTTTATTGTTTAAGAAACAACGAAATTTTAATTTTTAAAAAGCTGTTTAAATAGGGCAAAAATAAAACAGAAAACGCCAATATTTTGATTAAAACAAAGAGAAAGTAAATTTTTCTAAGCTATACAGCTGCTAAAAAATGCTAGATCTAGCTTGAAAAAAGCTAAGTTTGCAAACTGAGATTTAGATCTTACAGCTGTATGAAGCAAACGATTTGCGAAATCACCCAACGACATACAGATAGTTTACAATATCGTTTATTTTAAAATTAACATAATTGTTATATTTCTCATATTATTGTTACTTACCCGTATTATCATTATTAATACGCTACAGTACCGGATCTAGAAAAAAAATCCGAGAAAATCGAGCAGGAAATATACAAGAGACTTGATTTCTGTTGTAGTATAATATTTCACCTCAGTTTTGGAAATCTTTAAAAAATTCTTCAAAACTGCATAAATATATAAAATTAATAAATTCTTCTTCTATTACCCTTTTTGACATTGTGAAAAGGGTGGTATCCCCCTTGCCTCCCCCCTCCCCTAAATCCGACCCTAATACACTAATGTGTGGAGTGTTTACTTCTCACTCTTAATGCAAACTTTTCCTTATATCTAGGCTATTTGATTCATGTTAGAATTTATTTTTGAGTCGGATAGAATAGCGGAAAGGATTAGGTTTCAATACTCCCCGTGGTCTCTGAATTGCGTATTATCGTTCTAATGGGTCTATGGAATTAGAAAGAAGCTTTGATATCGAAAGGCAAAACCACGTACGCATTGTTTCCCATGGAGAAGTTTTCGTTTCGTGCAGACAGTGTAAAAAAATATTTTCACGCAATAATTTGATCATCGCTATTTGAAGAATGATTTATTTTTATTCTGTCTGAGTGGTCGTTATATAAGTCAGCATTTTTGAGGAAAACGAAAACAAAAATATATCTGTTAATAAAATTATATAGTAATGGTTCTTACAAATCCTACAGAAAAGTCCATTAACTGTTTTTAATATATAGGTGAAAAAATATAGAAATAGTTATTAGACTTCTTGGTATTTAAAATAGCAAAACGTTTGTTGAAATGGGGAAAGCCAATTTCTATGAGAGAGCAATTGTTTAGCTAAAAATAAAACATCATTTCAGGTTAATATAGTGCAAAATATACTAACGGAAACAGCAAAATTCTGTGGTAGCTTTTTAGTTTGTTGATTCGCTTGCAATTCGTCGAACTGAGTATGAAAGTCAAATAGATTTCTATTTATATTATTGGATCATTTGTCATTAATCTGTTTGTGATAGAACGTAAATCAGAATAGCAAGAAACGTATGTTGATTAAATTGGTTGAGCTAAAGTTCTTGTTAAAAACTTCCTTAAAATAAATTGAAGTTGTAGTAAGAATCAATATTTTATATCTGCCAGTTAGCTTCACTTGCAGCTGCTCTAAAACCGCCACTGATTTGGGACGCAGTCTTGGTCGTCGACAACCCGATGTCTTTAAAGAATAAGTCATCACTTCTAGTTTCGGACTGTTAGTTTAATTCTGAGTGGCTTTTTTTGCACACAATGGGCTAAATGGTTGGGGAAATTGGGTTGGGGAAAGGGAACCCTGTTGGAAAACAGATGGTTGCCTCTCGTCAAGGCCATCCAGGGATGCTCTTTAGCTTCAAAGAATATGGCTCGCCTGAAAACGGCTTAACGTCACATCCGACGAACGGCTATCTTTCTACGCCATCAGTGTCTCCTTTCTCACCGACAGCATGGTCGGGGTTAGCGGAGATGAATCGCAACTTTGGACAGCTGAGACACGAATCTTGAAACTCCACATTACGAGCCTGGAATGTTACCTACTGAGCCAATTATTCCCCCCCCCCCATTTTCGCTATTTCCAAAATGAGATTCATGTCAATGGATGCATTCCCATAATGTTATTGGAAACAATCATATGTTTGAGATGTTCTTCCTCTTACCGATAGGGAAGGGGTTGCTACCAGGTTCGAGACCTAGTCTGATTCAGTTAGGTTTTTTTTCTGTTAACTCCCACTCTGCCATCACTGATAAAGAACACGGATGGCTTGGGAAGGACGTCGTCCATCAGATGGAACGTTAAGCCGTGTTTCCGTAAACGGCTTGGCCTTCCCATTAATACAATTAACGTGATTTATAAAACGAAAAGAAATTTGACCTGCACAAATGACCACTATTGCGTGTCCCAGCGAGAGCAAGTAGAGATGTTTTATTTTTAGGGAATTAGTGTCTTTCAAGAATAAATCATTATTTCTCTTTTCGGGTTGGGTTATTTTACCTGTGAGTGGCTTTTGGGCGCACAATTGGTTAAATGACCAGATCACAAGAACCCAGGAGCTCAGAGAAGGATGGGGGACCACTGAACATCTGCTAGGCGACAAATGGTAGCCTCCCTTCAAGTCTATCCATCGTGGTCTTTAGCGTTTATTTAAACCCCCTGTGAGCATATAAAGTCTGAACGCTTAAAGGTAGAAGGACAGAACTTCCGAACATCGTTTCCTCACCTTATACCGATCAGTTAAGTTACAAATGTTTACGGAAGAAATGGATTACTGAAATATTTAAACTAATTTGGAAATACCTTAGAAAATAATAAACGGCATTTTTCTTCAGAGAATTAAAAGGTTAACTCGAATGTAAGAAAAATCTGCGATTTTCAGGAGCTTTAGTTATTAGAGTGTTTGTTTCTTAATATTTCAATCGTATAAAGCAGACGCTGAGCAATAACTGCAAATATGTAAGAAATCAGAAGGGTAAGAAAGGGAATCCCAATGTAATAATGAATGTAAACATTGATCAACTCATTTGCTGACAACTGGACTCATGTACATATTAACATTGTCCGTGCAGCGACACGTCTCTCCATGTTTCATCATCATCTTCTTCATCTTTATTGCCATTGTCATCATCTACCCTAGACAAAATTGTACACATTTTGAAGTTAAAATTAAATTTGCTTTTTGTCAATGAAACGAGAAGGCTTGCAACTGCGGGGATGATTCTTTGGTACTTAGAATCTGAAAGAAAATTTTCGTTTCTTTCTCATATTTCGAGCAATATAGCAGGAATTTATCGATGTTCTCAACAAATCTGCATACACTTTCATTAAGAAAACAAATATCCAACTTTAGTCCCTATCTCCTATGTTTCTACTTGTATTGATTTTTCTTTTGCGACTCTATTCTCTACATTGATTCGCCAGCCTCTCCGAGTTCTTCAGCTTCAAAATAAATCTGAGTTCTCCCACTTTGATCTGGTTATGAAGAACCATAATCTGGATCTAATTTCCCAATTTCACACCATTAATACAAATACAATACAATCTACACTAGGACATCATTTTCTTCAGTGTCAACTATTGTGTTTGAATTCAGCACTATACTCGAATCCAATGGCAATAGTTTCATTGAATATATTCTCCCAGGCTGCATGATTTAATATTTTGATGATTTTCCTCTTAGAGTCAATATGTTCCTCTAAGAAGTGAATTTAAGAAAGTAATCTTATTTAAAAGCTTCAGTAAAAAGATACAACTTTTATGTGCAGTTAAACAAGGCACTTTGTCATTTTGTTTTGAATGAACTTGAACTTTATCTTTTACAAATAAATGTATATTTGTTTTTCCTATAAGCAACTCACAAGCTGAACTTTTCCAGGTTGTTATATCACATATTACATTGTATAGAAATATCATAAATATACACATAGAAATTTAAGCATATTAACATGTACACATACACACATGAAAATTTTCGAACTATTGGAATCCTCAAATGTTTTAATAATTCAAATGCAAAAGAATTCGTAGCTTGAGAATTTTGACAACAGGATTTATCTTAGTATACAATCAATTCAATATTGTAAACTCCATAAGAATAACTTTTAGCTTTTTTTTTTCCGAACAAGATTGGATTGGATTGTTTTACCTCTGAGCGGCACTTTTTTGCACACCATGGGCTAAATTGCCAGGCCACAAGGACCCCGAAGGCTCAGAGAAGGTTGGGGGAGGGGACCCACTGGAACAACTGTTGGGAGACAGATGGTAGCCTTCCGTCAAGGCCATCCAGCGTGTTCTTTAACGTGCACAGGGTATGTTTCTCCCGCACACGGGGCCCGGCTTAACGTCCCATCCGACGGACGGCGGCCTTTCCAAGCCCATCGGTGTCCCCTACTGACCGTGGGCAGGGCGGGGAATTTTGCGAAGATAAATCTCAACGCTGACCCAGTTGGGACTCGAACCTGGGAACTACAGATTACGAGCCTGGCGCGATACGGACTGAGCCATCCCGCCCCCTTCCGAACAAGAAAGTATTTCCAGAGAAATTTCTTAATTCATTAGGTAATCTATTGAACATTTTGGGGACTAAATGCACTAAATGCATAATGTACAATCTCCTTTCTAACCAATGGAACAATATACTGCTTCCCCTTCGTACAAATGGAATTGATGAAAAAAATTTGCTATTTATTTTTAAGAGGGCCGTGGTTATTTGTTTGACTATAAATAACCTATAATAAAGTAGATTCGGAGCCGAGAAGAATCGGCAGAAAAATCTGTACCCAAAAAACAAGGAACGTCATTAAAAGTTTACCGAAAACAAAGTCCAGTCTGCCATTAATCTCGTTCACTAAAATGAACTTTTTAATTATATCTCTGGGGAAATTAAGAAGTTGTTGCAACAAGTAAAGCAAACAACAAGTTGTCCTTAACGATAGAGATAACAAAAACATAATGAATTTCCTAATTATGCCTACGATTTTATTACATGTATTAGCACTTTTTTCAGACTTCAGGGATTTAAGATGCCTTTTACCTTTATATACATTTAAATGACCAAATATTTTAGGCATGGTAAGTTATGTGAAACATACTAAGTAGAATTTTTTATTTTAATTTAATGGATTTTAGTTTTAATGCATTTTCGTTGATTTTACTTTACGAAATTGATGGTTATATTCATTACAGCAAATAATGGTTAAAAAACAGTCGTTTTTGACTTTATTAACAGTAAATTATATCCGTTAACAAGGAGCTTGATATTTTCAGTTATTTCAGCGATACACAAACAATGTTAAAAGTAACAAAATCTCGTTTATCAGGCTACCATTTATCAAAATATTCAATTATTCAAAATTTTCACAAAATGCTCGTTCAAACTCGCTCATCCAGAATTCCGAAATTGCTCGAGTTTGCAAGAAGAAAAAATAAGTTAAAGCACGTCTGCTGCGACAAAAACTAGTTTTTTCTTTCTTACCTGGTTTCTTTGTCATCCTCAATTTCCTAGTTTGGTTCCTAAGTGTATAGGGGCAGCACCTGTCTCACTCACATCCCACCCACTCAGCTCAGAGGCAGTAACCTTTTATCTTTCACTTCACTCTTATTGATCCCGTCGCATATCATACAAGATCTAAACGCGCTGCATTGGAGTTGCATGAACAGTTCTCAATTTCAATGATTTCAAAATGAACAGTTCTCAATCATGATGGCAGCCGCGATTGTGCCACCCTTCCAGTGAATCCAAGTTGCACAGTGCCCGTTAACTTTTCGTATTGTTACCTTAAATGATGTCTCTTTTATCTAGGCAATTTAAAAATGCAGAAGTATATACACAACATTTCCATGAGATTTCCTGTTTATAAAATTACGTCACCTTGATGAAAATTAAGCATATAATATTAACTGAAGCATTATATTAATTTCATTTCTTACGTAATTAATACTTTCGCTAATAAACTGAAATAATATGCCTTTTTTATTATTATTCGAAATAGGCTGAATCTCATGCTGTTCAGATACGAAAGAGTTTACTGTACATGGAGAAAAAACCTATTTTATCCGTACATTTTATATTATATAAGCGATAGTGGTAGCTATAACATAAGTTTGTTGGGTTGTTTGTTCCGCTTTTTTTGCAGACATTGGGCTAAATGGGCGCTCACAAGGACTCTCAAGAGCTCAGAGAAGGTTGAGATAGGGACATACTGCACAACTATTACGAAACCGAGTGGTCATCCAGCCTATTCTTTAACGAGCACAGAGTATAGCGCTCCTGCACACGGACTCTCGGCGTAACATACCTTCCAATAGACGATAGCGTTACAAGTCCATCAGTGCCCCTTTTCTCAGGCAGGCATGGTGAGGGTTAGCGAGTTCCTCAACGCAAGCACAAGTGGGACTCGAACCCGGGAACTGTAGATTGCAAGTCTGGCATGCTATCAAATGGGCCAGCTCACGCCTTGTTTTGGTTGGATAGGTTAAATTTGGAATTTACGCTCAACGTTCACGTTAATTGACACAATGAAGACAAGATGTTTACAATGGTAGCAAAGATCTGCTTTCTCTTTTATTTCCAGAGTGGGAGGGAATGGGCGAAACTCAACTTTTGTTTAAAGATGAAAATGAAAACTGTTTTATTTGTTTCGTTAGATATCTTTCTAATGTTACAGAGAAAAAACTGAAATAGAATAGCACTGTTGAAAACAAGAGCAATGTAATGGAAACAATAGATAGATGAGTTCGGACTCGGGCTTTGTCGGACACAGACGACTTCGAGCTCCGGCTCAGAATAATTAAATTTAAAATATTTCTTGCAATTATGAAAATAAAAGGGATATTGTTTCGATTATAATTTAAACCTTTTGAATAGTATTTAGCACGAACGAAGCGTGAATGGAAGCAACTGAGACCTTGAGACTGCGTAGTTGAGACATCTACGATTCTTACAGGTGATTGATTTACCAAATTATCATTTACTTTTGAATCAGACAATACTCTCATGGATTAAAAATTGCTACATAGATCATTGGTTGATTGAAAAGTGACTGATAGCGCAATCAGCCAATGATTTAAGAGACTCATCGTTTCAACTGCGCAGTCTCATTGTCTCAATTGCTTCCACTAGGCTTCGCCGCTCGCCTTTAGTACTTAAAAATAAGAGCCATGTGGCTATTGATTTTTTTACCTATTCTCTGTCTTTAATAAATGAATGACTCTTTGCTTTAAAATGATATTTACCCTCATCATCATTAAAATTTTAATTTCTATTGGCATTTGTAGTATTTTTCGTTCCAAAGGAAAACATTTTAATTTTGTCATGAAATGATTAGAATTAATAATATAAGAATAAAATAAATAATTAATGACATGCATTTATGTTTATATATTATCTTATGATGCATCAAAGATATCTTTCCTTAAATTGGGTTCGGGCTCAGTAACGTCGGGGGCAGGCTAAAAAAGTTGAGCTCCAATTCATCTCTAATAGAAACTTGTTAACAGATCATCGTTCTCAAATATTATTTCACCCCATGGTTGAAACCTTTAGCAGTGAAGAGCAGTAAAACAATGAGTTTGGCCAAACTCTGAAGAGAAGATAATGAACTGTGATTTGTAGTATGGTAAATATGGTGAATAAAGTTCCAAATCCGTCACAGAGTGATATGCTTTTTACGTGCAGAGGGTTACAGCCAATGGAGATTCATCACTCGATGCAGATGGTATATTAGCATGCTTATGTGTTCGAGACTATAGTAAAAATGGCTGCAATCATTCACCATCCTCCATGATGATCCTCCATGATGATTCCCATGATGATTGAATAAGCTTTCAAGAAAGCTCACAAACTGAATCACCATCCTCCATGATGATCTATGCGAGCTTATAACAAACACCGTCAAGGTTTAAGTTACATCGAAATGAACTGGAGGTGTTGGAGACTGCTCTACTATATTGTCCAGAGCTCTTTCCGTGTGATTTTCGTTTGCTTACGGGTCTCTGTAAAAGGAATTCAAAGCATGCCAATTTCAGTTTGACGTTGAAGTGCATCAGGTTGTGCGCTATTGGTTTGACCACGAACCTAAGGAAATCTATATGAAAAGGATCCAATGTTTGGTGACTCATTGAGATGTATGTCAAAATGATTACGGTGAATTTGTCACCAAGTCCGAGTTGCCTTCTGTCCATCCGTCTGTGGAGATTCAACTTTTCTATTTTAACACTTTGTGAACTGGAGACAATATCTTCGTTCTTCCATGAACGGTAGTCTTCGGGCCGAAATGAGAAATTTACCTTCATAAACGAAGGAAATCTGCTGTCGAAGCTGAAGTTCCCGACTGTCTTAAGTTTCCACCGAGCGTTAATATGTTAAGAGATAAATGAAAAATTTCCTTTCGGTTGGATAGGTGCTAACGAAATATTAGGGTTCGCATTTTTCGAATCTTCCAATAGTGGCAACTTCTACCTTTGGAGGGCTCTAAGTTTCGAAAACGACAAACCTTTAAGTGTATATTATAAACAATGTATTCTTGCCAAAAATTTGCAATTTTGGATTTAGAGCAATGAGAGAAAGAGGAGGTTTAAAATGGGAACAAAGATTTGTTTTTGTTTCTGAGCGGTTTCTCCTGTCGTCCGATCTGTGTGGTGGTCAGCAAACGAGCCTCTCCAGCTGGCAGAGTCCCGCAGTACAGACAATGAGTGAGTGGCGAGAGCACTACACAGCCCGTGCCTTCAGCTTACTTGCGGCCAGTGATGTCCGTCCCTAGAGTATTTTTAGGGTGACTTCCCTAGAGTATTTTTAGGGCGGTACAACTTTTAGGCCGTGATGCATTCTTTGCTGCTAAAATCGAGGTAATTTCCTGGATCACACATCAAAATAACAGACATTTATAATAATGAGAACTGAGCTGATTGTACAATTATAAAAACATAACATTTATTAACAAATTTAGTTGTAGACATTTACTCATAACATAATTCCCACTTTCGGGACAATTCAACAGCGACTCTAGCGCGGCCCTTTACAACTCAAGGGAAACTTTGTACGTGGTAGAGAACAGTCCATCAACACAAATAAAGTTCATAATGAGCGAGCTACTTGCTCCTGACTTTAGCAGTTCTTACGGTTAAACAGGTCCCGCTGGGGACAGCGTAACGATGGTTCACGGAAAACACTTTAAGTGGAAAATCGCCACAGATCAAGAACGGTCCCCCTTACCTTATCAAGTTCGTTGTCTCTAGGGACGGACATCACTGGCCGCAAGTAAGCTGAAGGCACGGGCTGTGTAGTGCTCTCGCCACTCACTCATTGTCTATACTGCGGGACTCTGCCCGCTGGAGAGGCTCGTTTGCTGCCCACCACACAGATCGGACGACAGGAGAAGAAGAACGAATTTTCTTCAAGAGTCTTTGCTGCTACTTTTTCTGGCCCCACCGTGGAGGTCACCTTTTGGATCCATCGTGGATGGCGCTGATTGGTTGAACAGGTGGAGGTGAGAAAAAACATCCATCTGGTGTTTTTCTCCTTTTCCATGCCGGTAACGTCTTCCGGTCCTGGTGCCTGGGGGGGGCCAACGGATTCATCGAATGTTCTATGCCGTCGGCAACTGTTCCTCAGCAAAGGCTGAACGCGGAAAAATGTCACAATATGAACCTCAGTTGAAAATGTCACTATTAAAATGGAAGGAGATGTTTGCTGCTAGTCTTTTCTTCAGACGGTCATATCCACGTTATAAAATCACGTGGGCATGACACTTACATCCCTGGAAGGGGGAGAATTCATCTTTTTTTTTTTACTTTAAGATGAAAATGAAAATACTTCTTTGGTCGGATAAGTGCCAATAAAACATTACTATTCATATTTTTCGAACATTCTGTTTGTTTTAATTTACACCATTAGAAAGCACAAAAGTTGGAAATAAACTCATAAAACTTCTTCACTTTGAAAATGAGCATTTCCGTATTCCTGATAGGCGACTGAACCTTCTAGTTATATTTAGTTCCAAAGCGAAATTTTCCTTTCAAGTCAGCGCTAGTTAATTCTGTTTAATTGACATCTGTTTATACTGAGACCAACTAATTGGAATGATCTATTCTCAATTCTGAAATATTTCAATAGTTGTTAAGAAGAATGAATTGAATTTACTTTTACATTAAATATAATAAATGACCTAACTAATTCAGATCCTTTTGCTAAAGTGATTTTGTGTGATATTAGATACTGAAAAAAAAAAGACCTTTATATTATTTTTAATTGATATTTAGAGAAACAGTAATAAATTAGATAAATAAATATAATTTACTCACATGCTATGTGACAATATAAGTACTAAAATGAAATGTCGCTTCTTGTTTAAGTTAAAATATTATGCGTTGACCGAGAATAATGAGCAGCAGTTATTATTTATGGGGATTTTCGGAACATTAATAAACTTATTAAAGTTTCTTTAATAAAAAACTTTCTCAAATGTTTAGAATCATAAAAGCTAGTTATTAATTGGATCTTTCAGTGCTTTTACTTTATACCACATTAATAAAAATGCATTTTTTGTATATTAATTACATACTAAATCTATTATTATGTAATTAATATTCAAATGTGTTTTTCCTGCAATTACATTATTTTTTCGCATTTTTTCCACCAACAATAAGAAATGAATATTCAGTTACCTATAAAAATTTGTTGCAAAAAGTTTATTAGGATAAAATTCCGCCTCATCGTCATTATTTCCTTCCTCGCAGCTCAGCACGATTTATATTACATCCTGTGAAGTTTTTTACTTTGTTTGCATTCGATGTTTTTTACTTTGTTTGCATTCGATGTTTTTCCCTCTTATTTCTTTCTGACTCATCAACCTAAAGAGTTGTGCAGCTGAATATTCTAACGATTAGGATTAAATTATGCGTACTTCTGTCAGCAAAGAGCAGCTGCTCGCTTTACTTGGGAGTCGATGAGCCTTCTTCGAGAATTGCGGCTGCGGTGCCCAAGTCATATAGATTATTTTTAAAGCTTGTTATTGAATAATGCAAAAAAGACACCAAAGTAAGAAATCCTTTTTTTTCGTCCCCTTTAAAAAAAGAAACAAAGTCTTGTTTTCCGTTTACTGTGTTTTAAAAATGCTGCCCCTGCATAAGAAATATTGTGGGAAAATAATAAATAAAACGAAAAGAACATGCTAATTTTGAAGACTTGATTTCTTTTTTTCATTGAAGTCATAATAGGACAGCTGCTGTCCTCTGTAGATAGGGGCGGGGGTGGCTCAGTCGGTAGCGTGCCGGGCTAGTAATCTGTAGTTCCCAGGTTCGAGTCCCAGCTGGGTCATCGTTGAGATTTATCTCCGCAAAATTCCCAGCCCTGCCCACGGTCAGTAGGGGACACCGATGGTCTTGGAAAGGCCGCCGTCCGTCGGATGGGACGTTAAGCCGTGGCCCCGTGTGCGGGAGAGCCATATCATGTGCACGTTAAAGAACACGCTGGATGGCCTTGACGGGAGGCTACCCATCTGTCTCCTAACAGCTGTTCCAGTGGGCCCCTCCCTCAACCTTCTCTTCCTCAACATGTGAGCCTTTGGGGTCCTTGTGACCTGGCCATTTAGCCCATAGTGTGCAAAAGAGTGCCGCTCAGAGGTAAAACAACCCAACCCAACCCTCTGTAGATATGTGTCCATCCTACAAAATTCTGAGGGTTTTTTTAGGTCTTGGCAGTTGCTAAAACTCTACCATTTGTGAGAAAAACAAAAAATTTCCCGGTCTGAAATTTCGATACTCACTTTTTCTATCTTTCTCCTTTTACTCGTCTCTAGTGACAATACATTGAGTTTAATCTTCTGTCGATTACACAATGTTTATTACACAATGAAATAAATAGACCAGGTCACAAGGAGCCCAAACCTCAGAACAAGGTTGCTGAAGAGAAAACCATCGGACATGATTTAGGAGCAGAGTGGAGCCTTCAATTATTATACAGTATATCCAATTTACTCCCAGAGTATCGACCAATATTTAGCATTTTGGCACCCATTGCGACATTGACTCTCTTACATTACGTTACGGTACGTTTCTTACATTACGTTTACATTAAGCGACAATGCTAATAGTGTCCTTTTAAGAATCATGTCTAAATATGTATCTAGAATGTAAATAGCATTACTTTTGCTGGGCTAATCATAGTGCTCTACTAGTGCATGCATTGAAATAACCGTAATGGAATATAAAATTATTAGCTCTTCATTTAAATCAATAAAAAAATACTGCCTTTTAGGATTTTAAGGGTTATAAAACAAGATAATCGAGTTTAGAGGCAGTAAGCTTCACTGGACTGATATTTACACAATTATCATTAGGTTATGTATCCTATAATGCTAAATGTTCGAAATTTGATACTTGGCATCAAGAAATATGTGCCATATCTAATTCGGAAAAACTGTACTTTCTCTTCTATGTATTGGTAATCATTTGTGAAGCAAACTTAGATTAAAACAGACTGAACGAAATGATGGAGACTATAAATTTTTCCCACTAAACACTATTGGAATTTATCTAGTCTTCAGATAGGATAAGATGAATAAAATGTGTTATCCTCATTTTTTCTACGTTCTTTCAGTAATGAGTATTTCAGTTTTATGAGACGTCGTAGGAAATAAAGATGGGAAAGTAAATTTACATCACTGAAGTTAGTCCGTGCGTGCAATTAAGTCACATTACAACTTTCCCTTTATAGGCCCATCTACCTCCAAATGGCCCTACTTAAACAGACCCAACATTATGCGGCATAATAATAAGTTTTCGCTACTTTCGCAAATTTCAAGAGGCTCCATGAAAGATAAACTAGAAGAAAATAAAGTTTCCTGCCCAGTTCTAGATCCTTTAACAAACTACCTTGCTCCACTTTCGAAATGATGCAAATCCCAACATTCAATTTAGTCTCTGTTCCTGATCCGTGTCCTCTTTCTTCTTTCCCCGGGATCGATATCCACTGCTTCTCCTCGAGAGGCAAACGCACCCATCCAGCTTCTGCGCTTGTCGCTAGAATCTGAAATGGGTCGTCTCGGTTCAAATCGTTCAGCAAAACTTTTCGACAAATGCGCCGAGGAATTTCCACATTGGGATCAATCAACAGTGTACTTCGTTTCAATTACGCGACCCCTGCGTGGAATAAGATGAGGGTCATTTGGCGAGCTGGAAATCTAATTTCTTATTTGACTTCCTCCAGTGGCAATATCCTCAAACGCTGCCTGTCAGACTTATCGCAGAAGTTGGAACATTTGCAAAGACCGCAAACGTCGAGTTGTTCTACCACAAAGAACCAGTAGAGAGATGATATCAGAAAGACTTTCAATGAAATTATTGTCCACCCTACCTAGATGGATGATGCATAAAATAGCGTTTTGCCATCCCTTGTAATCGTAAAGGGATATTTGTTCCGCTCTCTCCCCTTCCATCCCAATGGAGAGGTTTCAACCGGAGTCAATGATCGAGAGAGACTTTTTTCCTTTCTTAACGGAGTAAATATCGAAGTCTCTATGACTAAGTTCAGAATAAAGAAAAAGGTTAAGGATGGAGAGAGATTGTCAGGAATCAGATGGGTCATACTATCAAAAGACTTCAGTGTGTTATTAAAAAACTATTTCAAATCATTTACACTATTCTGAAATTTTTAACACTGTGTTACTGTTATATTGGCATATTGTTTTAAACTTATCCTTTATTAAATGTAAAAGGAATTTATGGTCTCACATAAGAAATATTACACAGAAAATAGTTAATATTGTTTTATTAAATTTTACCAATTCCGATATGGACAAGAAAGGAATGTAGTGGTTAACATGATTATGTTAGATGGGTTAACATGTTCATGTTAAAAATGTCATAAATGACAAACCACGGCTTAGTGGTCCATTCGAGGATAAGCGACACTAGAGGAGCTGGCGAGATAATCTGATAGTTGGCAAAGCTGAAGCTCAAATATAATGTCAAGTTGTACACCTGCATATGCTTGCGCCATTTTGCGTCTAAAGAATGTATATGTTCTGATTTTAATTCAGATAATTTCAATCCCAATTTATATTATCATCGCCCCGTTGCGAGGTCTATGTTCTCCACCATCTTGTTAATTGTACATAATGACAAAGATTGAAAACAAAATCTTATCTGTAAATTTGAAGAATTATCAATACTAGGTTACTTGCATTTGGTAGAGCCACATATTCACTTTCCTATTAATTTGAGGAAATTTTACATTGAGGAAAACATTTCATGATGGAAATCTTTTGATACATGAAATTGCAGTTTAGTTATTAATGAACACTAAATGGTGAGATACATTTATGGGAATATTACATCGAGATTTCATTGCATTTTATTGCCTGTTATAAAACGTTACTTTAGTACGAATGGTTTTGCACTTGGATGAGGCACACTCTAATAGAAGCGGACAAATCGCCCTATTTGCATTTAATGTGCCATGGCTATTAGTTGTACAAACAGGACATCTTCCCGTGTGTCCAGCAGACCAATTTCTACTATAAAGTTTAACGAAACCCTCGCAGTTTCAGTGGAAAGCCAGCGGTCAACCTTACAGGAATCCAGCATGCTCTGGTATCCCTGATAGGTAATTAATTTGATTTGTAGGTTTTGAAAGCGGAGAATTCTCTGTGGGATTGAGAGTCGCGTTGCAATGCCAAGTTTTCACAGTTGAGGTAAATTACTGCTCACAACTCCTGAATTTCGAAATGCCATTGCAACTAATGGCATCGCATGCTCGAATTCATTGCGTTGCAAAAGCGGATGCATCCGTGGAGGGGAAGGATTTCCTTTGCGTTTTAAAATTGCGTGCACTGAGAATTTTTGCATTTGTAGAAGATATAAAGTGTTGAATGTTTCTTTTTTTACCCCTTAGAGGCACTTTTCCCGCTATACAAAGAGCAATTCAGCCACGTTAGAACGATCCCAAAAGACTCTGAGATAGGTTGGGAATGTGAACTGCTGCTAGAGCAGCTAAGAGTCTTTAAAGAATGTTGTGTTTTCAAAAAAAAAAAAGCAAGCATTTTCAACATGAACAGGCCGAGCTCAGGCGATCGGAGAAAATCTCAGTATCGACATAATTGGAACCGAAAATTGCGACCATCGAATGAAAAGACATACTTGCTACTGACTTTAGAATTTTGGTCCACGAAAAATTATAAAGCCTTTGGACATATTTGCCTGTTATACATAACTAGCATATTAAGCTCTATGAAATGGGTAATGAATTTTTGGGTTTGATTGAACTTGCTGTCAATATTAAAGAAAATAATTTATTTTTTTATTTTTTTTACGAAACTTTATTCAAAAGATTTAATTTTATAAGTCTAATATCAATATCATCACGAAAAAATTATCTAATCGCAATGTTCCATGTAAACATTTTGTAATCATTCATAAGTGTTATTTGATTTTTCTGTTTTTCAGCCTTCCAGATGTGTATGGGAAAACATCAACTCTGAGAGTCCTAGAATGGGATTTTCTGAATTTAGTGGACCCAAAATTTATATTTGTTTTGTGAGGATTTGATGATGAGAGTCTACGTGCAAAACCTGAGGGCGAGAGAATTAAAAATTGCTGTGATATAGAGTTTAACATAGATAATGACCAAAGAATAGAATAAGCATTCTAGTGCTTTGATTGGACCGCTAAACAAATATTTTGAACAAAAAATCGTTCGAAGTAAATGATGAACCCTTCAAAATTTTAACAAAGGTGAGAACAAAGACTTTATTTCTACGACTGTTTTTTATGTTTAACAAGTTTGAAATGCAATTCACTAACATTGCATCCCAAGAATTAAATTGCAGTATTCATTATAATCTCGTTTAAAATTACTGCTCTAAAACTAAATTTCCTAACGATGCTTTGGAGCTTCAAAAATCACCGAAAGCAGATTTTGTGAGAATACTTTTTCGCCCTTACAGTTAATTTGCACTGAATTTTCTTTTAGTTCTCCCTGTAGTTTTTATCTTTAGTTCATTTGGAATCCTCTTCCAACTGACTTCGCCGGAGATTATTTGGGGATGCTGTAACTCATAAACGTGGATTGTGGGAGTTAATCATTTCGTTCTTCAACTCTTTTTTCATTTTGTTTCAAGTTATAAAAAGCATGGAGCCAAAAAAATGCCGTTTTCTTTCAAAAACCACTCAGCGCGAGATATTGATCGGAGGCGAAGGATTGTTCCATATGTGTTGACTAATCGTGTTTTTGTTTCGCATAAATTTATCCGGGATTGGCGAAGAAAAAATCATGCACTTATTGATCGAAAGAATAAGTTATTTTCCATTTCTAAAATTTTGATGGTAGGAATGATGAAAAATTATTTAATAGAGGGGTAGATTTGTTAATTACCATGCAAAATTTCCATTAACAACATTCCATTAAAAATAACCATTCCTAACCAATCGGAAAAATTCTTGCTCATGTTCCTTGGTAATTTATGTTTGGTAAAACAAATATGTGCTTCAGCAACGCCATCCTATTTATCTGTAAAATCCTCAGTAATTCAAAGTAGTAGTTACATATAATACGATTCAATTCGTAATACACAATTCATTTCGAAATGATATAACATTATTTAGTTTTATGGCATTCATACATATTCTATTTGTGATCTCCTACTGATTTCGATTCAAAATTTAAACTACCTGTATAAATATTGCCGACAGCATTTAAAGTAAAATTTATTCGCTTCAATATCATACTTATATAGAGTGAAAATGCACGTTCATGAAATGTTTCCCCAATGGTGGGAATTACTCGATTTCAATCGCTGATATTATTTATTTCACTGTTATGTATAATGTATATTTTCTAGGCTAAAAAATATACATGAAAATTAAATACATCCATCACTCGATTTACACGGTCAAGAAAATGCAACACCAGTTTCATTTTACCATGTATACTGGCTCAAAATAAATATCCGAAGATTATGGTTGATTATAGAATTCAGAAAAAATATTTGGCAAACGATTTGTTTTAGAAATTAATAATCTGGCGACCTTCGTATACTGTACACGAACACAGCACTCAAGTACTGTACACGATTTGCACTGTTTCGATTTTCAGGCATCACGGGCGCCGATTAGAGATTAGATCCTCATATCTTTGCTTCTGGCGACCCACGACGCAGTGCAGATATCAGGTTTTGCCGAAGGTGGGGCTCTACTTCTATAGTACTGCTAAGCCTGACAGTGGATAGAAGTAAACGTGGCATTGACCCTGAATTGCGGAGCATCTGGGTCCTGTCATCATTATATTACTGTTTCGATTTACACGGTGATTTTCCGGAATCCATCTGCAGTGTAAATCGCGGGGGGGGGGGGGGGGTACTCACATCAGCACTGTACACGAAGGTTACCAGATCACTAATTTTTAAAAATATCGTTGTCAAATATTTTTTCTGAATTCTGTAATCAACCATAGTGTTTTTGTACATTTTTTGAGCGACTGTACGGATGTAGATTATTTAAGATATATGTGTATAATACATATTTCGTCGAAGCACTGGCATAACAACGAGGAAAACTACGTATTAGACTACCTTCCCAAAGTAAAATCATCTAAATGGTTTTAGTTGATGTCGTTTATTTTTAAGCATATAATAATAGTAATGGATGTGTGTGTCGTTTTTCTGCTGAGGTCCTGCCATCTTCTCAGATCTCCTACTGTGGCATATAAACTGACAGGCTCCTGTAAGACCTCTGTGGCAAGCAGCCGCTTGAGGGGGTATTTATTATTATTATTTTTTTATTTAATAATAGTAGCATATTCTTATATTAAAAAGTCCTCTGTAACAAGTAATGTGTCTATTCTTCCCATTGGAGTGCAATCTGTCTTTCGACATCTTAATGAAATAAACTTGTTTTTAATCGGAGCTGACTCTTATTCATAAAATTATTTCAAGCTAGTCAAAACCGTGTTTTCTGCCATTTTTAGCAGCAAGATTTGTACACTATTATTTTGGCTAATTACAGCTGATTCGAAAGTACACTGTTTCATAAATTATCGCATTAATGCTTTATTTTGCAAAATAAGTTTTTAGGTATTGGTAAAAATGTTTAATTTCTAATTTATATTAAGTTCGAAAATATCCCTTCTTCCAAATTTCGTCTTCAAATCGATGGTCGTTTCTACATTAATGATGAGTATTTGTCAAGACTAAAATGGACAGTAATATATAAGAAATTAATCTAAGCTTATCTGAATTAGTACAAATAAAATAGAAAATAATGTTACATTATATTTTATTATTACGGCTGAACTGAAATTTGAGATAAATATGTAAATAAAACTTTTACTGTATGTTTTATTAATAAGTATCCCTCTCTTTTTTTCCATGAGTTGTTGGTCTCGATTTGCACTGTTTAGATTTACACAGTGATTTTTCGGAATCCATCTGCCGTGTAAATTGAGGGATGGGTGTACTTACATCAGTGATAGAGTGTTATTTATATTATGTAAAAACTGAGATTTTTATCTCATGGTGGTTACATATTGGCAGTTTCTGTTAATTGCAATAAAAGGTTTGTATCTCGTTAACCAAATGAAACTCAAAATGAACACGTTACATTATCCATTAGGAATTAATTCTTTCTCATTAAGGAAGGATAAGTGATAGAATAAAAAATTATTTAATTACATAAAATTATGTAACATTATCGACCAAAAAAAAAATCTAATTTTATTAATTATTCCGTTAATCGTGTTCAGCGCACACACACCTATACGAAAAAAAGTACTATTATCTAAATTCAAACCAGGTTTAAATACTCGCAGAGGAAAATGATCTTAGTATGTTTGTTTTTTATACTGATCTCTGAGAGTGAAGGAAATGATGAATTTAAGTACTAATGTACCAAAACATTAATACGTAAGTCGATTAGGTAGCAGCAAAATACTGAAATCTGTGAGAGTGATTCACAGTATAGTACTAGGAATTCTTTTTCTGATGATAAGATTATATTGCCAAAGAAAGGTAGAAAAAATCCAAGCATTACCTTGGATAGCTGATGTGTAATCTCTTCATCAAAAGCATCCGATATTGTTTCCCAAGCTTTGTCTGGAAACTATTCTCATAATCCGTATACGGAACTAATAGAAGATCCGAAATTGGGCTTCTAACTTGGCAGCAAATTCATTACTCCTGAAGCAGACGCGTCCAACCAGCAACGAACAAAGTTGCCAAAGTGGGAAGACGAAAGGTATTGAACAGCTAACGCTGAACCAGGACAAAAAACAAAGACTGAATAAGGTTTCGGAATGAGAAACAGGAGGATACCATCTCGTATTACTGATGTCTCTATATGTCTAAGAACAACAAACACAGCACTCAAGTCTTCGCTGGCATGGACGACGAAAAATAACACCTTAACAGCTTCTTCAAGCAAGAATCTGCCTGTCACTTATTGAAAGGCAGTCAACGAAAGAATGGTGGCAGCATCGAATAGCGGAGCCAAGAAAAGAGAGGGGAATAAGTTATCAAAACATTCATTAGTTTATCAATTACATTAGCAAAAACGTCAGCAATTATCTTCATCAAACTTCTAGACGGACTTCTTTCAGTGGGTAGCGCACCAGGCTCATAAGCGGTAGTTCTCAGGTTCGACCCCAGACTGTGCCTGCGTTGAGAGTTTTCTCCGCTAATTCCCATTATGCCATGAATTCCTCTCATCGAATTCCCATGAATTCGGTGAGAACCATTGTGGTTGGAAATGCCGCCGTCCATTGGATAGAACGTTAAGCCGTGGCGCGATGTGAAGGAGAGCCCATCCTGAGCGTCATTAAAGAACATCCTAATGCACTTGACAGAGGCATCCATTGGTCTCTTAACATCTGTTCAATAAATTCCATTTCTCAACCTTCTCTGAGCCCTAGGGACCCTTCTGCCTGGTCACTTAACCCATTGTGTGAACAAAAGCGTCCCTCAGAGGTAACATAACCCAATCGCTTTCATCCGTTTTCCTCCCCATTTCCAAAAACTTCTGGCTCCGCCGCTAGCAATTGCTGATAATTTACGAGAAATAGATTTTGTGATTCCAACATCCCGGTTCAAAAATGTTTGTTTCTTAAGATTATGCTTTTAACTCTTGTAAATTATCTGCTCTTTAACTGTCTAGTTATAATTAGAAAAATTATCCTGACTTTTGCTTCTTTCTGCTTGATGACTTTAAAACATTTAAATCTCTCCTTAATCCTAACTATCCATTACCTTTAAATACGCTTTTCCATTTTCTTCTTGTCTATATTGCAAATGTGATTAAGAACGTTTAGAACAAGAAAGAGTTAAAAACATCAAAACATTCATTAGCCGGATTCCTGCCCAGTTAGGATGCGCTTTTATAAGCTACTCTACTAAACGCATTGAAGAACAACTTGCTTTTAATTCCCTCATTACCTAAATCCGAAAACAGAGAATGTATCCTCATCTCATTTCCTGGTCACATATAATCATCTAAGGCTAATGGGTTAATGACGACACTGTTAAGTCCGCCTTTCCCACATAACATAATTGCGTTTCAATGAAGCTAATTTATGGTCATCCTTACATTCTGAAATGAAAGTTACAAGGATGTCGCGAAGAGAAAGTACGGATTTTAATTCCCCTCACAGCCCCACCAATTTTATTAACAGCATTCAAGAGAATACACGTCAGCGGCAGACATTGTTAAAAGTCTGTTTTCCTGCCACCACTAATGGATTTCCGTGAAGGTTATAAGTGCGGTGAGCTGAAGAGGCCAAACGGGTGTAATCAGAATAAAAACCTAAAAAGCTTCATTTTTAGTTTTAATTCTGTGTTTTCTTGTTTTGCTCATTTCGATTTCTTCTAGAAGGAAGTCATTTTTAATTCCAACTAGTTAAAAAGAATTTTCCGGGTTTGAGATTGTATAAAATAATAAAACAAATACCCCCTCAAGCAGCTGCTCCTGAAATCTCTAACGATTCGAAGTATGCCCTTCTTATTTCTATGAGCTCTAACAGTTTGTAATTATGTGGCTCCTTATTTCGAAAGCTATAGGAATTTAAAATAAGGTGGTACTAACTCTGAGTCGTTTAACAATTTGAAATAATGCGGTTCTTTATTATTTAGAACTTCAGCAATATGAAATATATAATATGGATTTTATTTTTGAATTAATGTAAATGAACAATATGGAGCAATACGGTTTTTTAGGTTTTAGAACTCTAATATTCTACAGTAATGTATCTATATTTCACAAAACTGCAACAATTTAAAGTAGCTTTCAATTTTTGAGAACTCTAAGATTAAGAAATGTCTCTTTGATTCTCAAGTATTTAAATATACGAGTATCTTGGTTATTTGTGAGATTTTAGGAGCACCAACCCCTGAACTAGATGACTCTGCCAATTGTTTGGTTTCGTATCCGAAATGATTTCTCTTTTTGTGTGTGTATATGTGTTGTGGTGACAAAATTCAAGACCAAATCTTATTCCCTTCCTTTTGTACTCCGGCTCGAGTCCTGCTATGTCAGCATTGAGATTTTCTCCTCTAACCTTCACTCAACCCTCCGTAAAGGGGGAGATACAGAATGAATTGGAAAAGCCGCCATTCATCGGATGGGACGTTAAACCTTCACATTGTAAGCATGATATACCCTGTGCCCGTTACAAATACGCCGGATGCTCATATCGCTAGTCTTCCAACTGTTTAGTTTTCTCTGAGCTTTTTGGGTTTTTGTAACCTGACCATTAAGCCGATTGCGTGTAAAAAAGTGTTGCTCAGTGGTAGAAGAATCCACCAACCCTTCTTTTTGTACTTTCGTGAAAATGTACAAAGATATATCTTACAATTTCTTTCATTAAGCAGACTCAGGCTTTGATCACCAACATAACGTGAGTAGTGTCGCCCAACATATGGCACACCCGGAAGTGACGTCATAGACCGGTAGTGACGTCATCGCTGGCGTCGGGGGCTTAATTTTTGGGAGGGGATCGATCGGAAGTGCCGACTCCCCACACGTGTGTGCTGGAGACGGGGCTTAAATTTTGTGTCCCCAAAAAAGGTCCCACTGGGGAGGGCTTAATTTTTTCCCCCACACGTGTGTGCTGGAGCCGGGGAGGGCTTAATTTTTGGCTTCCCCCACGCTGGCGTCGGGGGCTAGGGGAGGGGGTCGACCGGAAGTGCCGACCCCCGCAGGTGGGGGGATGGTCTTCTTCCCCCACGCGTGTGCTGGCGTTGGGGGCTTAATTTTTGGGAGGGGTCAACCGGAAGTGTCGCCCCCCTCGCAGGTGTGGGGAGGGCTTAAATTTCTTGACCTGACCTGACGCCAGCATACGGGTGGGGGAGGAATACCTCCACCCTCCAGCGTTGGCACCACTTCAGATCGTTAAAAAAAATAAGCCCACCCCGTCTCCAGCACACGTGTGGGGGAGGAAGCCAAAAATTAAGCCCTCCCCAATGGGCCTTTTTTCGGGGGACACCAACGCCATCAAGAAATTTAAGCCCTCCCCACACCTGCGGTGGGCGACACTTCCGGTCGACCCCCCTCCCAAAAATTAAGCCCCCGACGAAAGCGATGACGTCACTACCGGTCTATGACGTCACTTCCGGGTGTGCCATGTGTTGGGCGACACTACTAACGTGTGTGGCAATTGAGAAGAATATGAAACGGCGCAGTTGGCGTTTCGATAGGTCTCATAGCTCATAAGTCAATTATCTATCAACGGCTTGTTACTCAACCTATCACCTATCAGAACTGTGGAAGCATTAACTGCGCAGTCTCATAGCCTAGGAGATCAGATCAGTTCTGCTGTATATATAAATATCTCGTCAATTTCGCGAAGCCCGAGGAAACGTTGACTTGACAGAAATATGAATTCAACTACTCGAGCATTTCATTAGAACTTGTTACCCTCCTAATGGTAATAAAACCACGTAAAAGGAAAAAATCTATTCCTTATTGCCGTTGTAAAACTAAAGGCAGCCTGTAAATATATAATTAAAAAGAAGAAAGGTTTTTAAATTATGTGAATAACAAACTGTTAAGTCTTTCAGGTCACCTGCCTTATGGGATTTGATAGCTTTCCAACAAGACACAAGCACGTGTTTGAATCACTCTTAGATTTGTCACCATTTTTTAAACAGATATGGAAGGCTTTCCTCCCAGTGCAATTTCGAACAATATCGTTCTCCGACAACGTTTTCTAGACATCTGTTTAATGTAAAACACTCGAACTCGGTCATCCCGAGTCTGAAGCATTTCGATGTTCAAGTGATAAAATAGCGTTTATGATAGTTGCACATAGATCCAATTGATTATCATACCTCATTGACTAAACGCATCATTCTTATCTTTTTCATCAACAAATCTTTTCTTATCTCCTACGCATCCAGAGCAAAGATGTACTTCTAGAGATGAGATCACCTTGCAACGTTATTCCATTAAGCAAAAACTGGTGTTGATTCTCTCGCATCGTCTGGGCTTTAATGCGAAAAAATAACACTGTAAGCTGGTCTCATCGAGCCACCATGATTATTGTTCCCTCTCCGCTTGGGAGAAAAAGCCTTGAGGCTCCATCGGTCAGCAGCATGTTTGTTCAGATGTTAGCCAGCCATGACGGAGGGATTCACGCCAAGTTTGGTTATCGATGCAAGGGAGCACCCGCAAAGTCCGGATCGAACCGATAAAGGCATCGGCTTCCGAATATTTGCCTCTCTATCGATGGCCACTTCTGGAAATTTTCTCACGTTATCTTTTGCCGGATAGGTCATTCCGAAAAATGATCACGAAGATCACGAAGATCATCCGATCACAGAACATCAACGAAGTGTTTTTTGACTCGTCGATGACACGTTCAGAATTCAACTGCATATTTTTTGCTGTTTCAATTGCAAAATGTGAAGTGACGCTTTTTCCTACCACTCAGTTGTTACATGCAGATTACATCCGATTACATATTTATTATTATTTGAATCACAAAGCAGGAAACGAAGTTAAAATTGACATTTCCAACAGCTTACAAATAAAAGCTGATATCGCAATTAAATATCGTATTTCAATGTACAAAAGCTGTTTATGTTTAACATTCAAAACGTTGACTTTCAGTTAAAGAATCATGGTGGTTAACTGTAACCATACATTTTCAAAATTCATGTTGAAGTGTATTATGATTAGAAATTATACAACACTTAATCAACATATAAACAACCAAAAAGCAAGCAAGAGCTTCGCTAGGTTGCTATAGTAGATATTGCATTAGCAATGCAAAAAAGGAAATTTAAAATTAATTTCAAAAAATGAAAAAAATAATTAACAAATCAATCAATTAATCAGTTAATTAACGGTAACGGTGATCAATATAAGAGTGTTACAATCGAACACAAATCCATATGAAACGTGATAACATCCAGTATATATAATGTAAAAGAGCAGATATTCAAATCAAAAATAACAAAATATGTTTAAAAACAGAAACCATTTGACCAATTTTTTTTTCTTCCTCTGCCATATAGATTAAATAATAGGGAAAGGGAATTGTAACTTCAACACTTTCTGTAATATTCCAGTGCTCAGCAGATCTTTAGCATAACCAACAACATCCAAATCTCATGAGTCAGCCATCCTTCCCAGTAACAGGATTCTCAGCTATTTATATCACCCTTGTCGCGTTACTAGGTAATTTGCACTCCGGGACAAGAGACTGTTATTGTCGTCCCCATAGTCCAGTGCGCTGCAGTGGATTAGTTTTGCTGCTCTCTGAATTGAGAGTAGCAAACAAGAAGAAAGGGCAAAATGAAATTACATTCTTAGCGATTTTACCGACTTGGATTGTGCCCGCCCCCCGTAGTTTCGCTACTGCTTGTAACCTCCAGGTTAAAATCTCTTCAATTCTTGGAAATAGGTATGAAGATATCTTTTTATTTTCGTTGTTGTTGCTTGGAGTCCTGAGGAAGGAGTCTGAATTTCAACTGAATGTTACTTTAAGTTAATAAATGCATTTCAAACAATGTTCATAAAGTTTATCCAAACAGTGCAAAAATAAATTGAAGTAATAATTTACCTTTAACAGTTCATGTGGGACATGGTTTGAAATTCTGCATTAATTCGTAAACTGTTAAGCATCTTTATACTTATAAGACAATACTCTAGTTTACTGACTAAATCTTGTGCCTTGTTATACAAAAGGGAATGATTTAGACCAAACTTTCAACATTAAGTTGTGCTATTTCCGATAGCGATTTCAATCTTCAGAATAACATTCTCTATGCATATTATCAAAGGGAAAAGATAAGGCTCTGCGAAGACGTGAGCGCGTTGTCCAAACTGATATATTCCAAAGCACTGCAAATGGACTCAAAGCGAATTCCGCTCGTTCTGAATCATCCGTGCTTTCAGTTTATTGGAAACTGAGAGGATAAAGAGGATCGTTACATCCATCCTCGTGACGAACGCTCGACTGAGGTGAAGTGAAGTGAAACATCTACAACCTACCTCTTCACACTTAACAAAGTGAACTGCGAGGAAACGAAGAGCCGGTGCTATTACCTTTATCACACGGAATAATCGGAAATTTGTCTCTTCAAATAAATGCAGTTCGCATCTCTTCTTTACGACAACTTCATACAAATCGTCTTTTAATGAAATGGCTGAAAGATTGATTTTGAGTAAATCTAAGCGCTGTAGACACATCAGAACTTTGCCATGCAATTGATCTAGAATTATGAGCGTGAAACAAATCTCTCTGGTATATGATCATTGGATGCTTTGATAATAAATGGGGAAATCGTTACACGAGCAAACAGTTTGCGTCATAAGTCTCGAATGTATATTACTTCTCTTGTTCAACAAATGATAATTCATTCCTCTGCGAATTTCTAAAGAACGCTTCGGATGAGAAAATTATCTATCAAAATAATAGATATTATTAACATGGTTACCGAGGGTTGACAATGACATACGGTGAGTTATTGTAATAAGAAAAGTGGCCAAGTTTAGGGAGAGGTGGGGGCGATATAATGCGGCGATAGAGAAATGCTAATTATAATGATTGTGTGTCATTTTCCAACGCTAGTTATTGTCTTCACAGATCTCAATTGTATTGCCTAGTGTGGATTTCTGATATCGAAATATATATGTATATATCTGTTGTACTCGATCGCGTTGTGAAACAAAAGAATTTAGAGAAACAAGGATTGCCCGATTTTTCGGAGCCATGATAAGAAACTTTTAAGACATATTGTTACAGTGAAAATTCACAACGCACCAAGACAGAAAAGCAACTGCAGAAAGTTATATAGAATGTACAGTCGCTCAAATAAATATCCGAACACTATGGTTGATTATAGAATTCAGAAAAAATATCTGGCAACGATTTTTTTAGAAATTAGTGATCTGGCAACCTTCGTGTCACGTGACACGCCGGTTATTGCGCCAAGAAAACATTATGAAGCTCACCTCTCGATCCTTGCCTCTATTCAGAATCCAAATTAGTAGGACAAATGAGGTTAAACGTATTGGGTCTATCTAAAAATAAATTTAGATTTAAATCTGTTTCAATGATTGCCTCCAACAGGAGAAAAAAAATGCATTCTTTGGTGTCATTCCATCCGACGATATTACGAAAGTCACTGAACACGTCTGCAAGATGAATTTCTTTGATTTTGGACTGTTGAAATGGGTTCTGGGAAACCGTTGTCCTCATAAAATATATGGAATTTAAAACGATTTTGGACGTGACAACTTTGCAGCGAAGTCTTCTGCAATAGAAAGTACACCACAGGTCTATTTTAAAGATGTAATCCATAGAACAAAACTAGTCGCTTTGTCGGTGTCTAATTTTCGCAATGTTTTCCTCTTTTCTGTATGTATACATATCGAAATAGACCTTTGATATGGTAAAAAAAAATGAATAAAGTTGATATGATAGAAAGTAATAGGCATAAACAATCAGTTCTTGGCGCACAGATATAAATTTGTAATGAATTTGAATTTTATTTTACCTGATTCTGAACACAAGCAATGTGTCGCTGTATCAGATTATCGTTTTGGCGATCAGTACCAAAAGTAATTTTTCTGCCTTTTAATGAAAAAGAGTATTGTAATGTTGGAAACCTATAACGCGAGCGTCACTAGGTAGCACACTAAGGATATTTTTGAGGCATTTGAACCAGGAATTCAAACTCACGTCTTCGAATTCAGATAATCGATTATCAGATTGATATTTCCACACTCTCTTCAAAAACCGACTCAAGGAAAATATTAATTTCCTCTTGTTATCTTTGGAGATAATTTTTGAATTACTATCTATTAAAACGATCGAGCAATATTATTAATAATTTTAAAATAGATGGCAAGCACGGATACCGACTTTCTAGTTGAAGACCTCTAGTCTATTGAGATACTAAGACTTTATAGAAAAGCATACAAACGGTGTATTTTTTTAATTTAAATATTTTTGAAAGCTAGAAAATCAAACACCGAGCGACATTCTTAATCTCTTCCTGCAGGAGAGGAATTCAGTGGTTGGCCATTTTTCCTTAATTAATCAACAGTCGGTAATTTTTTTAAAAAATAGAAGCAACTGAAGGGTCGGAATATATTATATTAACATCACAGCTCCGCTTGTAGATTCAGTTTTCATGAACTGGAGCAAAGTTGCTTGTATCTAGAATTGACCGTTCTTACAGCAAATGCTGATCGGCATTTGATTGGTGCACTGTAGCAAGACAATCAGAAAGGCATGCTTGACTGGATTTTTATCAAGCTGAAAACACCGGTTCTCGTCTGATCACCGAAGTTAAGCATCTTTGGGCGCGGTCGGTACCTGGGAGAGTGACCACCTGGGAACACCGCCTGCAGTTGCCACAAAAATCTGCTGAGCATCCGCCATCCTCACAGATCCCTCTACTATGGCGTATTAAACTGACAGGCTCTGGAATGACAAGCAGCTGCTTGAGGAGGTATTTTATTTTTATAGAAATTTGTAAGAAATGCAACACTCAACGGGAGGATATAGCTATTCATTATTTTATTCTAAACCTATAAATACGTTTAGTAATTTTGCGTTAGAAATTTATTATTTTATTGGTCAGTTTCAAATATCTTAATGTTTATTAACTGCAATTATATCAAAGTTGTGCAATTAAATTTTGTATAATGAAATTCAAGAAATAATGTGAAATGCTATTTCATATTGTGAAGTGGAATGCAAGGAAAGAAAATTATATTTTATGTTAAAAGATGGAAGATCACAAATATGGCTTTAACCGGAGAGTATCACAACGCTGCGAATTAAAGGAGAGAAAAGAAATTATGAGAATCGCACATTCTTGTGTTGAAACACTTAAAAAATGTTATCGTCTTTTTTTTTAAAACAAGCATTCAAAATTTCATTAAAAATGCTTTTAGGTGAATAATAAACTGATTTTATGCCATTTACGATAGATCTCCGAAAGCGTGGAATGTTCTAAACAAAGTTGAAGAAGACATAAATGTTGAAGGTAGCGAAACTAGTGTTAGACGTGTAATTTAAAGCACGATTTCAAAATGTGCATCGAACAGTTCATTGCTTAAAAGAATGTTCAGATCAAGTTATTTGGTGAAATTGCTATTTGCGTAAAATTCTGAAACATAAGCAGGGCGTTCATTAAATTTTATGATTTAAATATAATACTAATTGAACAATTACCAGAACTGACATTATCAAAACGATAAAAGATTAAGTTACGTAGGCGTCGTGTTTCATTGCATGAAATTAAAGGGTAATTAAATAAATTAAAGCCAGTGCAGTATACACTCCGAACATGGCGAACTTGGCAATGTTGGGAGACCAGATGGGGCTGGCGGGAAGATGGGTCATATTCTGGCATCATTATGGGTCAAAAGGGTTCCCTAGAACACGAAACAAAGGCAGAAAGTAAAACCACGGCAGAGTAAGCAAACAGATTGGCGAGCGCCACGCTAACTGAGGTGAGCGCAGTATGGCGGGTTAGCGATCATTCGCCTATATCGTACGGTATGTGCAGTGCCTCGCTAGCTCTTGTTGGCTGAGAGCATATAATGGGTAATGCTTGCTCTACTGTACTAGGTGACAGAGCATGAGAAAATATACAGGGTGTCTCAAAAATATATTTACAAACTTTTAGGGGAGGTAGATAACATCTAAAGGAATGAGAATTGCATAGGAACACATAACCGGAAACGTCACCGTAAGTCAATAGACGGCGCTGTTCATCAGTGTGCTAGAGGGAAAATTGGGATTTCCTTATTCGAGCGGTAGTCGGCTGACGAAGAGCATGCAAAGGCATTCGAACAGGGACCTGGCAGACATGCACTTAGTGTATGGAATAGCTGAGGGCAACGGACGAGCCGCTCAACGAATATATCAAGAAAGCTTCCCACACAGACATGTACCGGGTCACCGTTTGTTTGCTCGTGCGCATCAAAATCTGTGCGATTATGGGTCATTAAGAGCTGTAACATTATGAAATGTATCATCTAGTACGCCATTTGTAATAATTATGTTTAATAAATGTTTTCCCATTAATCACTGTCTTGTGTCCTTTCAAATCTTGTACCTCTGCTACCACTTTCCCACGTTTCCGGTTATGGGTTCCTATACAATTCTCATTATTTTAGATGTCATCTACCTCCCCTAAAAAGTTTGTACCTATATTTTTGAGACACCCTGTATATTAACTGTACTGATCAGTACAGTAGTGGATTTATGTATAGTTTTAAGCATAGAAATATTTCTGAGACAAAGAATGCGCTAACGAATCAGGTTGGGTTGTTTTACCTCGAGCGGCACTTTTTTGCACACCATGAGCTAAATGGCCAGGTCACATGGACCCCGAAGGCTCAGAGAAGTTTGGGGGAGGAGACCCACTGGAACAGCTGTTGGAACACAGATGGTAGCCTCCCGTCAAGACAATCCGCATGTTCTTTAACGTGCACAGGGTATGTGGCTTTCCTGCACACGGTGCCACGGCTTAACGTCCCATCGGACGGACGGCGGCCTTTCGAAGTCTATCGGTGTCCCCTACTGACTGTGAGCAGGGCGGGGAATTTTGCGGGGATAAATCTCAACGCTGACCCAGCTGGGACTCGAACCTGGGAACTACAGATTACAAGATTGGCACGCTACCGACTGAGCCACCCCCGCCCCTAACGAATCAGCGCTGTAAGGGAAAGAGCTAAACTAGGTTATGCCTGTACATGCAATTGGTAATGTCATTTATTAACCTTTTTGCTCCCATTCAACTTTTTGCGTTATTCGTGAAAACACTGAAGCTAAAATTTGGTCAATTGCAGCAGAATGTCTTAAAAGTCACTGAAAGCTCCAACAGAAACTCTATGTAATAAAAATTACAGTGACATCGTCACAATAACACAAGGTAAAAACATGCGAGATTTCCAATTTTTTTCGTTCAGCAAATATATTCCTGTTTGGAAGAGAATCAGAACCTGATGAAGAAAAGGTCAACGACAGCTTTCACTTGCCTTCCCTTGCATTGTGCTGCCACCGAGCATCAACGTTTGAAAACACAAGAGTTTTCAAACGGCAACGAGGATCGGGTGAGTGAGTATTTTTAACGCTACCAAAGTGCGCCATAGGTCGACGCCTGGGAGTATAAGAGTTAATAATCATAGTTCGAAATATTGTAATAGAAAAATGTCCTCATATTAATTGTAGAAAAGGAGAAATCAAAAGTAGCATAAGACAAACGCAAAAACTTCTTCCAAAAATGCTTTCGCACCTCGAGTGAGAATGCATCCATTCTGTCTCGAAAACAAGGTCGGGCATTTAATGATCACGATCCTTATTTACAATATACATTAGATGATTCTCATGAACATGGAGCATACCTTTCCATCTCTCAGATAAAAGTTGATCTGATCTCATTGAAGTCACTTTATCACCGAGGGCAGGTGAAAGGTGAGTAGAGGAAATTTCGAAGCTCTTTCAGTTCAGATCTAAACCTAGAAACTGAAGATTACGAGTCTGAGGAACTGCCGACTCTGTCGTCTTGCACAACATGTGCAGGAGGAAATATTTCAGGGGATCTCGTCAATCGCTTTTGCATTTTCCGTAATGTTGTTTTTTTTTTAATTTCCAACCTATAGGATTTTGTTCTCCCCAAGTTGTATCGATTTCTTCATTTAAAATTTGTACCTACTTCCTTCTTTCCGAGCTTTACCGATTTCGTCTTTTCCAAGCTGTAGTGATTTCTCTTTCAAAACGTAGTGATATCACTCTCCTAAGATATATAGATTTCTTTCTTTAAATTGATATCTATTCCATTTTTGCTAAGATGTACCGATTTAGTTCTTTCAAAGATGCACCAATTTTTTTAATTTCCAATGCGTACTGATTTCTCTGTTTCAAAGTCATACCGAATTCCTTCTCTCAGAAATCTCACTTCACTCACTTTATGAAAATCTGCACTCGCTAACGTCCAAATATTCTCATAAAATGTGCTAAACAGATCACATTTCCCTTCATCGTTAGTTTCGAAACTCGTAATAATCTTTCAGAATAGTTGTTAAAGCATTAATAAAACAGAAAATAAATATGAAAATAACAAGGTATTGTGTATTATGTCTAAATTATCTGAAACGATAAAGATTTCCAGAACAAATAATGATAAATGTTTAAAAGAATCCCAAAATAATTTCAGCTCTGATATTTGGGGAGTTAAAAAGGAGTGACTGACCTGCAATAATAAACGCTTTCTTTGTAGGGGGGTTTAAGATTGACGTCGTTAGCTTTCAGTTAATAGCATCAAGGCTTTCTGTTAATAACAACAAGGCTTTCAGTTATGCAAGCATACTAGCACAGCTCATAAGAAGCTGCAGTTTGTTGCTATAGCAACAAATAAGATTGAAAAGGACTTATCTCTCTGCTTGCGACAGCTCGGGAATTTATTTTATATGCGCCTGCCAGCATAAAAGAAGAAACGTGCACTGAGAGTGTCGACTATTGCTCACACTATGTAAATAATGTCGCTCTTCGCTTGCCACTTTTTGACGCGGTCAACGAATCCTCGAGGTCCAGACGCACGAGGTCTAATTTTGAATAACTAGTCAAGTGGAGAGCAACAAACCAACAGTTCCCTCGGCAGAGACGAGGCCGCTCTTCTCCCCGTGGAACGGAGCTTTTCCTCACTCTTATTGCTTTCCAGTTTCAGGATTGTGACCAAATATGCAAATTTAACTTCCTTTAGTATGCTAAAGTGCTAGAATTCAAATTTTGGACCTGGCGTAGAACTTTCGCATATATTCCGCTCTAGTCCCGGATCTAAAACAAATAAGGGGGAAAGGAGATAGAACAAGAGAGTGGATTTCTTTTGCAATATAACATTGTTACAAATTAAATGGATGAAACTGAGTGTGAGTTCAATTAAATAGTGTATAACAATGATAATTCTGAAACATGTAATTTATTGAAAAAGTATGGATGAAATCATTTATACAAATTAAATTCAACCAGTGTTTATCATATATGTGAACAAATCTACAATCTATAGCAGTAGCTTTTATGTTTCATTTACCCCCTGGAATGTCGTTGAAGACATCAATGCGTTCGAGGAAACGGGTTGTGTCATTCAACAACAGATTTGGGGCGGGGGTGGCTCAGTCGGTAGCGCGCCAGGCTCATAATCTGTAGTTCCCAGGTTCGAGTCCCAGCTGGGTCAGCGTTGAGATTTATCTCCGCAAAATTCCCCGCCCTGTCCACGGTCAGTAGGGGACACCAATGGGCTTGGAAAGACCGCCGTCCGTCGGATGGGGCGTTAAGCCGTGACCCCGTGTGCGGGAGAGCCATACCCTTTGCACGTTAAAGAACACACTGGATGGCCTTGACGGGAGGCTACCATCTGTCTCCCAACAGCTGTTCCAGTGGGTCCCCTCCCCCTCAACCTTCTCTGAGCCTTCGGGGTCCATGTGACCTGGCCATTTAGCCCATGGTGTGCAAAAAAAGTGCCGCTCAGAGGTAAAACAACCCAACCCAACCCCCTGGAAATGTGCATGTAACTGGCATACCTCTTGTATAGATAGATAAAACTATAGTTATAGTATAACAATGGATATTTTTTCTTTGTTACTAGATCTAGCGACTTTTGAGCTCTCACGGCGTACCCCAAAAAATTTTACTGCTGACCCCACTTTGGGAACCCCTAATCTATAGAGTATAACCTTATCAAATCTTTCAAACAACTAAGTGTAATTATACACAAAGTGATGAACTTTTCTTAGAGAAAAGTTAAGACCAGCTGTGTGTACTCGACTAACACATTACCTCTTCATTTTAATTGCCATGACTCTTGTATAACCTTCACTTCAGGGTAAACAATCCTTTGTCTTTTGTTACTAGTTTTACTAACAAAATTCTACACTAATGAACTATTTTAACCTCCCGCGCACTCACCACATAAAACATCTCTTCTTTGGAATATCTTATCGTGCAAAAACCTAGACTAACTACGTTTCCTTTTTGCACTCCAACTGCGCTTCAAAACAAAACGTTTTAATCCTTATTCTTTTTTGTCAAGTCGTTCAATGTCGTTTGTAACGTAATTCTCACGCTGAAGCATACGCGAGCGTTCATGACGCGTTTACAATAAATTCACTGTAGCAAGTTCATCTCTCGTAACAATATCTTCCCCTCCTTTTCAAAGGTTTTCAAAAAATTAAAAAAAAATACCTGAGGATAATACATAGGTTTAATAATCTGCCTCTACGCCTATACATAGGTTTTATAATCCGCCTCTATTAACAGTATCCTCAAAGGGGGAGGCAATAGTCCACTTCCCCCCTAGATTGGGCCCTGCTCGGCCATATATACTCCTTTAATTTAATTAATCTAACAGTGTTTAGAGCACGATGTTATTGCCATTTTCGCTCAAATTAACGTATTTCTCCCACAAAAAAATTATAAATGATGAAAATAAAAAAAATACAAAATAAAAATAAAATATAAAAAAAATTATTTTATGATTTGTAAATATGTTCAAGTATTATATTGAAAATAGCATTGGAAAATGTACTTTAAGAGTTGCATGTTGAATAAAAACAGTTTTTCAGTTAGTGTTCCCTTATGAGCACAAAGGCACTGAAAGGATTAAAGATCCCTTTGAATGGAATCGACCTGAGGCTTTTTTCTCTATCCTAACAGCTATCTAGCTCCGAGCCTTTGGAGTTCTTGTGACTTGCTCATTTAACCCGTTGTGTACAAAAAAGTGAAGCTTTGATGTAAATCAACCAATAAAACACGAAAAGGAGTAAAAAGTACATCAAAAATCGTTTTTAAGAATAGAGCCCAAGCCTCTTCCGAATACCCGAGACGAAACAAAAAAAAAACAATGAAAAAATTCTCTATTTAGAAACAGGTGAAATATAAATTACATGTGTTACTATTATATGCTTATTTCCATTTCTTCGTCAATACATAGAATTTTTAAATCAGAATTTGAAGAATGTAATGTAGATGATGTGTATATGCTGTGGCTCTTTTAATCACTTAGATCAGTGCTGTCCAACTTCTCTAAGACGGAGGGCCATTTTTTCCTTTGCCAATATTTCTCGGGCCAAAAAAAAGAATAGGATATGATAAGTAATTGAAAGTCAGTTCATGTCACCTCAAAAAATTATTTTATTTATACGAAAAATAATAAGCAATTATAAACCTCAAAAATTATTTAATTTATATGAAAAATAATAAGTAATAATAAATGTCAAAAATCGAAAAAATTATTTTATTTATACGAAAAATAATAAATAATAAGCCTTAAAATTATTTTATTTATACGAAAAATAACAAGTAATAATAAAACGCAAAAAAGTATTTTATTTATACGAAAAATAATAAGTAATAATAAACCTCAAAAGCCTGAAAAATTATTTTATTTATACGAAAAATAATAAGTAATAATAAACCAATATAATTTTTTTAAACCTTATCAAATATTTAATAAATTTAATGGCAGCATTTTGGATGTAGTTGTTGGGCAATAATTTTTTTTTACGTCCATATCGATATTTGTTGTTGCGAGCCGAAGTATATGTTCAAGAGTTAGAGTCTTTCAAGCAGTTTCTGTATCTTGATTTTATATATTCCATATCAGAAATTGCGCGCTCGCAGATATATGTACTTCCGAACATAGAAATTATTTGGAGTCCAAAATCTTTCATATTTGGATATTTTTCTTTAGGCAAAGGTTTGAACAATTCTATTCGAGTTTCTCTATTAGATAAATATTTGGGTCGGTCTGAAGGTCACATAATTCCATATTTAGGATCTACGGTGCTAATATCAATATTTAATGGATTACTGAATAAATTTAAACTTTGCTTAAGGTCATCATATTGAGAAAATCTTCTATTAAGATCTTCAATTAGGATATCTAATTTAGGAACAAATTTTTCAAAATTAACTGTTTTACATTTCTTGGTAGAACCCTTTATAAGTTTTAAAATGAATTAAATTGTTTTCCTGCAAATTTGACTTCAACAATTTTAGTTTGTTTCTAAACCCAGTAACATGATTATAAAGACAGCACACGTTTGATCTTTTCCTTGTAAGGATTTATTCAAGACATTTAAATCATCTGTAATGTCTATTAGGAAAGCTAGTGAACATAGATAATTTTCATCAACAAAACTTATTAAATCTTCATTGGTGCCCACTTCTGTGAGAAAAAGATGAATTTCTTTTCGAACTGTAAAAAATCTCTTGAGTCATTTTTCGGCATTTTAACTAGCGAATATTTCTATGTAAAAGCAGATCGCCATACTCCGCATGCAGTTCGTCCAAAAAAGCTTTAAAATTTCAGTGTTTAAGAGAACGATTTCTGCCACGAATGAAATTGGTAATTTTGACAACCTTTTCCATTACGACGTTTAGTCTCAGCGAAATGCCACACAAATGTCTCCTGGTGCACAATACAGTGCAACATTCGACAATGCATGCCATATGCATGCGCGGTGAGAGCGATTCGTGCTGTCGTTAGATGCTTCTTATTACTGCAGCTTCATAAAAACATTTGTTTGATGACGCAGCACCGCTCTTAAAAGGTTTCAGAAGTTTGCCGATCGGCTTAAGAATGTTGTGTAAACTTTATAGAATGAGTAAGTTGAAGACTGCATATCAAGTAAAGTGATATAAGTTTACAAAAATTATAAGGAGGATTACAAGTATTTATTTAAAATTTCAAGTAAAAACTTGATTTTATTCGTGGGCCAGAAAACTCCGTGTGCGGGTCGTATGCGGCCCGCGGGCCGCTAGTTGGACAGCGCTGACTTAGATAAAAGAAAGCTCTTTGAACAGAACAATTCGTAAAGTTAACATGCATGAAGTGCATCACTGACTGAACCAGCACATCGAAATTTATTAAGAACCTGTTACCTTCATTTGTAATCTATTTGTCACTATTTTTTAAACATACAACGATAGGAAACACATTTAGGAAATCGCCTTTTCAAGGTTCAGTAAAAGAAGGTACAACCACAACAGTTCCTTTAATATACGAATATATGCTTCATTATTGATAATTTTTGTTTATTGTGTCGATTATTTTACATTTTTAAAAGTATTATTTTAACAATCCGTTGCATGACACTGCAAGATGCAACCACTGGTGACATTTTATAAACTGTTCATTTCAGTTATAACTTTTTTTATAGCTCATCACCGAAAGGAATGCGGGACTACAGATCCCTCTGTCCCGAATGATAAGTGCTTAGGACATGTATAGATAGCTGGATCAAGTCCAAGACAGTAAATGTAGAAAAGGGATATTCGAAATGTTTCATCACCGTATTGAAAAGTTGCTGTCATGCCATTTACTTGCTCTGAGTAAAGCAGCCATTTTTTTGCAGTAGTTAGATCTTGTACGATGAACACCGAGATTAATTAGTATGAAACAAGAGATAAAGGTTGCTACTTCTTTGTTTCATTGGACGAGGTCCGAGGCGACACTGCTGCACTCAGACTGCTCGTGACCAAAACAGGAACTCAAGCACAATCAAGAAACTGAATAACACAGAAAAGAATTGTTTTTATTATGAAGAAGACTTGTTTTTGCTATTTAATTTGCAAATATAATCTATGAATTTATTTCTAAACAGTTTATTTGACCATCAAAAGATACTCGGTGAAAATTCTTTAAAATTTGAATCAGCGAAAGTTTAATATTTTTTTTTATTTCTTAACAAATAGCAAAGGTTTGGTTAACTCTTTAAAGCTAACATTTCAGATTTTTTTCTTAATTTTCTAACTGCTTTTATAATTGTTGTGCTTCGAAACAGTAGTTTAATATTTGATTTAAAATTGTGTTTAATATAAATTTTAATACGTCTGCCTAAAGTTGAGCTCTTATTTTCATTATAAAACTTTCTGTACTTTAATCTTCAAGTATAATAAATAAGTAAATATTCTATTAGGAAGAATGAAGGTACCATGCAGCATTAATCTTTCAAACCTTACAGCTGGATGACTCTGAGAAACTGCATCTACGTTTTCACTTTATATTCGGCATTTTCTTTTTGTAAATCATTAAACGTTTTCTATTTTTTTTCAATCTGCCGCGAGATTATTTCAGTTGCTCTTTCTCTCAATTTAGTAGTTTCATACGATTTTATTTTTTTTTGTTTTTACTGTGAAATTTAGAAATCTGTACAAAGGAAAATAAAAAAAATACCGAAAGAAATTAAGCAGTAAGGATTATGCTTTATTTATTGCGAATATCACAAAAAATTTCATTCGTCTCTTTTAATTCTATAAGTTGGCTTTCTGTGACTTAAAAAAGTGCAGAAAAAAAGCACAAAAAACATCTGTTTTAAAGTAAACTATTAATGCTTCCAAAAGAGAAAAAGAAATTCTCAAGGATCTAGAACCTCAATAATTCTAGTATAAATAAAACCTTCATGTCTAATTAATGTTCAAAGTAGTCGAAAAATGTTATTATTTAAACATACGCCATTTCTGGATTATATAACCTTACTTTTTGTTCGTAACAAAGAAAACTGAGACTTTTTTTTTCAAAAATACATTTCTTTTAATCTTATTGTCTCTCTTTCATTGTAGCGTCTTACATGTAAAATGCAATTAGAAATGTCTTTTATAACAAATTCAAAGTCTTGAGCAATAACTGATTCATTTCAAATGCAGCAGCTGTAGCTTCGAACAGACGTGTTTAGAAAGTAGCTTGCACACTCTGACTGAAACTCCTTAGCTTATGGCTTCTCCAGGATTATGAATTCTTATAACAAAACAACATTTTTTATTATATTACGAATAACAGGATGGTTTCAAGTCATAGGTGATAACTAAAATTGACACAAAAAAGATAACATCTATAGTACTTTTATTTCAGTATATGTTAAGTAAGACAACTCAGTATTTTTTTCCCTAATCAAATTCCACGTACTTAATACAAATTCATAATAAACACTTTACTTCTAGAAGCATTAAAAGTAAAAAACGTAGTGCCAAGATGTTTCAGTTTAGGTAATTACGTTAAACATAGTTTGTGTTCATTTTAAACCGTTTTTCGAAGCCAAAAAATGTCAAATTTTCCCATTACTTATAAATATATTATATTAGTTTTGTTTAGAGGCCATTTAATATTATAGTGGGTTGGATTGTTTTACCTCTGAGCAACACTTCTTTGAACACAATGGGCTAAATGGCCAGGTCACAAGGACCCCGAAGGCACAGAGAAGGTTGGGGGAGGGGAACCACTGGAACAGCTGTTGGGTGACAGATGGTAGCCTCCCGTCAAAGCCATCCAGCGTGTTCTTGAACGTGCACAGGGTATGGCTCCACGCACACGGGGTTACAGCTTAATGTCCCATCCAACAAACGGCGGCCTAATCTAACTTATAATCATGCTTTGGTATCTTTCGCATCAAATAAATGACCATTCCATCTAAAGATATTCACAAAATCTATCAGGTATTTTATAGGTGTTCGAAAATCTGCCTCGCAAACAGAACTTCAAGACATAGAAGAGCAGTTGAATTTTATTTACATCCGGTCGTTTCACCATAAATGACAGTACATGCCGAATGAATTATGTCAAAGAACATTATTTCATAAGCTTAGCTGATACGTTTGCTTCTTATGATCATAAAAGTTTTGTCTAGAAAAATAATACAAACAATTGAATACCTTTTTTTTTTAAGTTTTCTTGAATAACATTAATGTTGAGTAACAGTAGCATAGCCAATCATCAGACAGGTGATTTTCTATGCTTCACCCATATGGGCGAATACTACACCCACCAATATTCGTAAGATTCAGGTCTTACAGAACAAGATTTTGAGAACTGCGGTCGATGCCCCTTGGTTTGTCACTAACAGACAACTCCATAAAGATCTGGGCATCGACCATATATATATATACACATATCAAACGCACCTCAAAAAGATTTTTTGAAGCTGTAAGCAATAATCCCAATGAGATTATTTCTTCTCTGATTCTTTACGATCATACTGTTTTGAACAAGTACAAGAGGCCTAAAATGGTAGCGTTCTCTGAGGAGACCTACCCGTTTTAGATTTCATATACATTTTTACTGCTAATTTTAGCTTTTCTTATGTTTGCCCTTAGGGGCCTATCCAAGGGTGGTTTACTTATATATTTTGTTCTTACTCATGCCAAATAGGCATACTTTATGATGGAGATGGTTAGGGGTAAAATTATTACCCGGTACATCGAATATGATTATATGATCTACAGTAGCGTCGCCAAGAGATCCTGTATTCGGATCCGGAAGGTGGGTTAATGTTTTCTTTCCACTTGCCTGGTTATTGAAACTAAATGTCCCTTATCACTATAACAAATGTGAATACATTGTTTCCTAGCATATTTTATTTAATTACTAGATTTCGCGTTTTCTTGATAAAAAAAAAGATATATGAAAGAGAACTGTAGAAGAAAATTGCATTTGCATACTTAATGAGAGCAGTGGCTTCTTGTACAATTATTATTAAAC
Source organism: Ryuthela nishihirai (assembly GCA_038380435.1). NCBI lineage: Eukaryota > Metazoa > Arthropoda > Arachnida > Araneae > Heptathelidae > Ryuthela > Ryuthela nishihirai. The sequence continues at coordinate 50,514,480 of JAWZYU010000001.1, read as the reverse complement.
ACCAATGCGTGTATAAATCTCCTGAACCTGCAAAATAACAATGCTTTCGATTAATTCGCATTCTAATTCTCTACCAAATGTACCGATGGTGAAACAGAACGAGATTGAAAATATATTCATCTCAGCTTTATATTGAAATCGCTTCTATCACCCTAAAACCATTTACAGTGATTTACGTTACGACTGAAAAAACAATACGCAGCCATAATGGAGAACTAAATGAGGCTTTTTCCCTGACACGAGCTCTGAGATGAATTGAATTACGCCCATTTACTGTACAAGTTAATCTCCGGTTCCCTTAATACGATGTACAACAGAAAGCATTTGTTTGACAGAAGATAAAATCAGGCAAGCGGAGATGTGGTGTTTCCGCAAAAGTTGAATGTGACGTCTCTGAAGTGTCCTGAATGACTCTGGTTGTGGCGAAAGAAGTTGATCTACGGTGTTTTGGTTCTCTTCTGGGTGCCACATGAACTGCGGGCAATGAATCGAGTTAATGGTCACGCCTTCTGACAATAGAATGACTTGCGCCATTGACCATGACCTGGAAACAGCATCTGACAAAAAAAGGGTCGGCCGAAAGATGGATGAAAAAGCTAATCTTTTATCATTGGACATGCTTCAAGCACAAAAGGGTGAAGAGAAGGAACAGTGCTCAAAAAAGAGAACAAGCAGGACCGAATAGCGATTTTTTTTCGTCGTAACATCAATCGAAGAATAAGGAGGCGTTAAAATGTCGGGATTCTATTCTGAAGCGTTACACTCCATTCTGTTCTCTTTTAACGCCACTTCCTTTCAAATATAATTTATTCTACCCGCAACCTATACTGAGATACGTTCATGGTATAGGAATGGAAAAACATAAACTTCACTATCTTCGAAAATAAGCTCTTTACGGGAAATATCTCTGGATATATATTAAAGATCTTATTCGAGTATTTCCGAATTTTGATTTTCAACAATATTCGTTTAATATATGTAGAATTATGGAAGGAGGAACCTTTAACCGTAAACGTTGCTGTTGCTCTCGTTCTAAAAATATCTTTAAAATTGAGGAAAAAAAATTCAAAAATCTTCTAAAATTATATTTATTTCAGTAAATATTTGTTATAATAGTTCATGTTTCGGTTTTAATCAGTTTCTGAGACAAAATTCTTATGGCTATTAACAACAATGTTGAATGTTTCAACTCCCATAACTGTTAAAATATCAAACAAATATTGTTGAAAAATAGATATTTAGAAATATTTAAGCGAGATCAAGTGTTGCCAACCTTAGAGAAATTCCAATAGATTTAGAGAGTTTAGGGTACAGGTAAGGGAAATAAAGAAAATATGGCAAAAGCTGAAATCTGGTGAAAAGCCAATATTTAATAAAGTTTTAAGTAGTTTATAAATATACTATAAGGATATGTAAAAAAAAAATATTTTTTTTAAATTTACTGATAGCTTTTATTTATGATATATATCAAAAGACTTCAAATAAGAGGGAGTAGTCCAGTGTGTTGCACTCAACGTTCATATGTTATGCCAACCATCGTCGGTAACTCAACAGGCAAGCTCAACAGGTAGTTCCCAAGTTCCAGACCCAGCTGTGCCAGAATTGAAATTTATCTCCGCTAACCCCTACCATGCCCTCGATGAGAAACGGAACGCCGGTGGGGGTTTGGAAAGTCCGCCGTCCGTTGGATGGGATGCTGAAACATGGTTTCGTGTGCTGTAGAGCCTTACCGTGTACATGTTAAAGAACCCGCTGGATGGTCTTGACAGGAGGCTTACAACTGTCTACAAAGAGTTGTTCAGCGTGTGCCCTTCTCTCAACCTTATTGGGGTCCTGGACATTTAGCTCGTTGTCTGCAAAAAAAAAAGCGCCACTCACAGATAAAATAACAGAATACAACACATTGATATGAATTTCGAAACCTAAACTTAGTCAACGACACACAGCAAAAACGAAAGAGAAAAAAGCTCCAATAATATATGAATTTTGAGCGAAAAGGTGATAATTAAAGAAATTTTATATTCCTAGTTGATGTTATAGAAAAGTTAATTACCTCTATTACTCTTAAAGTAGACAGATGTCATTCAAAAACGATTAATAATAACACAGCAATAAGAATGAGTTTTTTCTATAACGTTGTAGAGGCTATGAATATTGCAGGAGTTTAGATATCTCAGAAACGCAGTTTTATTATTTATCATCCTTTTCATCGACCACTTCTATCGGCAACCCTTTTCGTAAAGAATTAGAGAGATTTCGTAAAGAATTGTAGAGATTTCGCGTCATTAAAGTTTCAGACGATGCTACGGAGGACGTTCAAGAAGATTTTGACACGTGTCTGCAGATTTACACTCGTTCCTCCCAAGTTAACGAGCTACGACTTGTTTGAAAGCTAGTCTAAACTTATCATTACGTTTAAACACAAAAGCTGCATCATCATTTTTCACTTCTCTGGAGCGCGTACAGTTCGGTCTGTTGTTGTTGGTGCTATGTCTGCTAAAACCTACTTCCGTCTACTAAAGACGGAAAAGATTTTGCATTTTCACAAGACGCAGTTTGAGGACGAAGCGAAACAATTCATGCCGATTTATCACAAGTATATGAGTATCATGCCTGTTCATATGGCACTGTTACGGGATGAATGTGTAAATCCACAAAAGGACGGCAAAGCTTCGAAAACCTCCCTCATGCAGGAAAACCAAAGGAGGTCGTGAACGAGAGAACCATCGCTGCTGTTCGTGAACTCATTAAGGAAATCCCACACATTACCGTTCAGGTAATAAATTTAGACGTCAGCAGTGTATCGATTGGCAGTGTGGAAACAATTATTCACCGACATTTTAAGTTCCGGAACATTTGTGCCAAACGGGTATCCCACAAGCTGACAGAAACGCAGAAAAGGGCTAGAGTCGACTCGTGCAAGGAGATACTGGCAATGTTTGAATCCAGTGGCCACAAACGGTTAACAAATGTTGTAAAAGGTGATAAGACGTGATTTTTATTACTATATAACTCCCAGAAAGATCGACATCTTCGTTTGGGTTGAGGAAGATGAACCAGATTCCCAAATCCTCCGACAAGACTTTTGTTCAGGGAAAATCGTGTTCACAATTTTTTTCATTTCCCAAGGAGTGGTAGCCATGAACACCTTACCTGAAAAAATAACTGTAAATGGCCAATGCTACATCAATGTTTTGCTCAAAATGGTTAAAGAGATGAAGGAGCTGCGTCCAATTACAGACGTGTAAAGGGTTCTCCTGCTTCATGACAATGCCAGTGCTCACAAAACCCGGCAATTTATGGCCTATCTGGATCAGGAAAAAATCAAACAGCTGCCACATCCTGCATAATCATCCGATCTTGCACCATGCGATTTTTGGTTGTTTCCAAAAATTGAAAAGGAACTATATGCTGGGAAATCTTTTTCAAGGGTGAAAAACCTTGAAAAATGCGTTCATTCAGAGTTGCGGAATATTTCCCAACAAGCGTCCCAGAATTAGCGTAGACGTCTCCAACTTTGCATAGATGCTGGAGGGTAGTACTTTGAAGGTCAGTAAAAGTTCTGTTGAGGCCAGTGCGTGGGTTTTGTTTTGAAAACCTATACCAAGAACTTTTTACAAGCCCATCGTAACTGTTGGCATTGAATAAACGCAGTTTTCACGTCGGTTGCAGAAGAAAGAATCAGTAATGTAATATCAGACTTCGCGATAATTGTGTTCCTTGATGCTTATTGAATTGTGTTCGTAGTTAAGATTTTAACATAAAATATTTTGCAAAGTTATTTGATATGAGTCAGTGGCATAGCCATTGATTTTGGAAGCGGTATTATGGGAAAAAAATTGTCAATGATATCTCGAAAATGCTTCCTCCCTGCCTTTGACTATGTTAGAAGTTTGAGAGATTGTAGGTTGAAGTAATTCAAAATCACGAGCCACAAAATTTAAAATAAAATTAATATTTTTTCGTCTATTTTTTTTAAATGTCTCAGTTAATAATAGTTATAAAATGAATTTTTAGAGGATAAGATCTACATTGTACATTTTACAAACAAAAGAGCTAACATAATCTGAAACCACTAATTAAGAAACTGATCTAAGGAATTGTAATAAAACAGTTATTTTCACACAATGAAATATTCTCATTTCGATCCGTAATCTCCCTCTTTTAAAATACCCACTTAAGTTTCCACTCCATGATAAAAACGGTTATAAAACACTTTAGAGTACGGTAACTAGAGTAAAAGTATATGTATGTAGAGTGGGGTATATAATATATGATATCATATTACGATAATAAATACCGTGTTAAAATTCTACTGTAAAATTCTAAAAAGGAAAATCTTCATTTAAATCCACTCATATTTCTTCTCGGGAGGTTGGGGAATACTTGCAAGATATTTTATTTTCAGTAATATTTTTCAGTAACAAAACCTCTTTTAAAAGTTCGGATATTTATAGCTTTGCCTTCGCATAACTGATCAGTATATCAATAAAAGTTGGAAATCATTGTACCTGATTCATATAACATCGATAGTTTGCAGTGTCTACAATTAAATATTTGTCTTTACACCAAGGTCATTGTATGTTTATTTTGAAAAGTTTAGGTAGAAAAATATTAATCAATTTTATATTTGAATATCCATTTTTAGTACTCGCATTTTTACTTTATACCAGTCACTTTAAACGGGATTACCATTCTAGTCCATTGTTAACAATTTAACTATATGCAAATAAATGTTTTAAATATTACATGTAGGGTAAAAAGCACATTTCTTAGAGTGAAATGTAGAGCATATTTATACTTAAAAAGGAAAATTAGTTTATTCAGTCAGCTCTAAAATATTTATTTGAGCGTTTCAAATATTTACGAAAAGGAAGTCGTTATTTCTTAATGCGTTTGTAAGAAAAATGTTCCAGACGAAACTATTATTTTATTTGCTCCCTTACTATATGAACAATAAACATATTTTCGTACTCCTCTCTCTGCTTTGTATATGGAAAGTCTATGTGAATATTGCGTGAATCTATGCGTGATTTCGAAAGTAAATGTTTAGTTGCCTGAATTTTGAACAAAGATTAGCAAAATATTTTAAGCTCTGAAAGAAATTTCAAATTATTTGACATTTCATTTAGATTATTAGTTGGCAGACAATTGCAGTATATTGTGTAAAAGTGCTGACAGTAGCTTGTTAATGAGCATTTCAGTTTCAATATATGCATCTTTACTTTCAAAATTGTTCTTCATATTTTCTAAAAGACACATCTGTCACATTGCAGTAATTCCAACTTGTTATTGGTGATTCTAGTTGTCTCACTAGAGAATTAATGCTTTTCGGAAAAAAAGTTTGTTTTTATATAAAAATAACTCTAACGAATGAAACTATTATACTTTTATATACTATACTTATAAACCGATATACACACAGTTCATTGTTGTAGTTATCTCTCCCCCAGTTGACTTCGGGTGGCATCTTTTTTTTTGTGCGTGGGTTGGGTTGTTTTACCTCTGAGCGGCACTTTTTTGCACACCATGGGCTAAATGGCCAGGTCACAACGACCCCGAAGGCTCGGAGAAGGTTGGGGGAAGGGACCCACTGGAACAGCTGTTGGGAACAGATGGTAGCCTCCCGTCAAGGTAATCCAGTGTGTTCTTTAACGTGCACAGGGTATGGCTCTCCCACACACGGGGTCACGGCTTAACGTCCCATCCGACGAACGGCGGCCTTTCCAAGCCCATCTGTGTCCCCTACTGACCTTGGGCAGGGCGGGGAATTTTTGCGGAGATAAATCTCAACGCTGACCCAGCTGGACTCGAACCTGGGAACTACAGATTACGAGCCTGGCGCGCTACCAACTGAGCCACCCCGCCCTTTTTTATGTGCTCTTTCCCCCTTATGCTAGAACTTGTCTACGCCACTGCTCCATCGATAACGTACTACTCTATTCATTTATAATTTCCCAGATACCGAGTCGATGGCATCATTCTAACAGATTTCGGAAATTCGCAACAGAATTAGTCCGGCCCTACGACACCAAGGGATCCGATGTCTTAACCAACACAAAATGACACAGGAGGGACTATCACACAAACCTGGGAGCAATCGGTCAAGTATCTCTGGAATGCATCAAGTCTTATGGCTATTTATGAGGCCTTAATTGGAAAAGTGGACTCCGTTGGTTTGGCCATGTTGCCCGTATGAAAAATTATAGATTGGCGAATAGGGTTATGAACAGTGTGCCTAAAGGCCTCAGAAAGAAGGGGAGACCTAGGATGCAGTGGGCAGACAATGTCAAACAGGACCTTGTTAGAATTGGTGTGCCGTGGCCAGATGCAGTAGATGTAGCTCAGGACAGACTTGCTTGGAGAACTAAATTCCACGGTCTGGTTGGACCTCCGTAGCCCATGGCTGCTTGATGATGATGATGATGATGATGATGATGATGATGATGATGATGATGATGATGATGATGATGATGATGATGATGATGATGATGATGATGAACTGGAAAAGTAGCTAAGGAATTAGCTACTGTTTCCAGCAAGACAAGCTATTGTGTGTTTTGTTAACTCTAAAGGGCCGCTTCAGACACGCACACACTTTTTCCTCCCGCAACATTCCTTAAAGGGCTCAGAGCAGCCGTTCCTAATTCCCTCTAATTTACTCTAATGAGCCTATCACTGCTAACTGCAGTGGCACATTGGGGAACATTTGGAGTTCCATTCCTGTTGGAATTCGAACCACCTTCCACCCTCTCCGGTTGTTCCATTCGTAGTCTTGAGGGTTGAGCCAGAGACATGTGATTTAATTGCCATTGTCTGGTGTTGTTAAGCGCATGCCCAATGAATAGATCGTGTGAGAACTGGAATGTAAGCAGAAATGACTTTGTGTAGCCAAACTAGCACCCCACATAACGGGCATTTAACTGAGGCAGTAGTCAGCAGTGACTTCAGTCTTAGTAGTGTATGTGCTTAGATGAGAATACCTGTAAAAGCTGGGAGTAATTTTTAAGATTCTTCTCTGTCCTATGTGTTGCAAATGAAAAAAAAATACAGGGCGACGAAATCTACTTCCATGTGTTCGCAGTCGGCCTTACAATTCATCCCAAAGATGTTCCATGAGGTTGAAATCATAGCTCGTTGCAGGCCCGTCAGGTTCTTCCACACCCATCTCATCAAACCATTCCTTTACGGTCCTCGCTTTGTGGGCGGGGGTATTGTCATGTTGGTACAGGAAAGGGTCTTCACCGAACTGTTGCCATAAAGTTGGGAGCACAGAATTGTCGAGAATGTCATTATAGGCGGCGGCGTTCAGAGTCTCGTTCATTGGAACTAGGGACCCCAGCCAGAAACATGAAAAACAGCCCCAGAGTATGATGCCTTCTCACAGTTGACACAACACAGGTACAATTTCACAGTTGACACAACACAGGTACAATTTCACAGTTGACACAACACAGTCAGGCAGATAGCGTTCACCTGGCATCCTCCACACCCAGACTCGTCTGTCAAATGGTGAAACGTGATTTCACTCCAGAGAACGCGGTTCTACTACTTAAAAATCCACTGGCACCGTGCTTCACACCACTCCAACCGACCATTGGCGTTGATCTTATTGATGCTAGGCTTGTGTGCAGCTGCTTGGCCAAGGAAATCCATTTCCTGCAGCTCGCGACGATTTGCGTTGCTACCAGAGATATTTTGGAACTCGGTGGTGAGTGCTGCAACCGAAGACTGGCGATTTTGTCGCACCTACAGCTTCAGCATTTGGCGGTCCCGCTCTGTCATTTTACGTGGCCTACTGGGTCGAGTTGCGCTGTTGTTGCTTCTAGGTATTCTACTTCACAATAACATCACTTACAGTTGATCGGTGCAGTTGCAGCAGGGCCGAAATGTCCCGAAATGACTTATTGCTAAGATGGCATCTTATAACCATGCCACGTTGAAAGTCACTGAGCTCTGCCACATCGACCATACTCCTCTTCATACATGATTATGAAGTTTGCCAGGCACGAGCGTCCTTTTATACCTACTTGGTCCATGGGCGAATCCACTACTCAGAAGGAGTATCAGGATACTTTTGATCAGATAGTGTATGTGATGATTATTATGGAAGATTTGACAGTTGCTGGCATATTGTGTGCATCCGTACAGACACACATACACTGAGTTGTCATTTATTAGGGTACACCTACCTATTAGTGTGTTGCGACCTTTTTGCCTTCAGAACAGCCCGAATTCGTGGCAGCATGGAACTTACAAGATGTTGGCTGCGTTGTGAAGGAATATCATGCGGAAATGATTGTGTCTCGCAGTTGTTGCAAATTGGGCAGTGGCACAGTCTCGCTCTGAAAAGCCCTTATCACCTCATTCCAAAGATGTTCGTCATAGTTTAGACATGGGGACTGTGCAGGACAGTGAAACAAGGAAAATTCATTGGCATGTGTCTGGAAACATGTCAATAAATGCGTGCCTTGTGAACTGTTGACTATATGTGCCTTGTGAGCAGGTGCATTATCATGCTGAAAGTTTTCATCTGAGTTAAGATAAACTGTAGCCATGAAGGGATGAACTTGGTCAGCACCATGACTTTCAGATGTCCTTCGTTGGGTATAACGGGACCTAATGTGTGCTAGATAAACATTACCCAAACCATCACACCGCCACCACCGGCCTGTACTGTTGACATCAGACAAGATGATTCCATGGACTCATGTTGATTGCCCAAATTCTAATTCTTCCATCAGCATGTTGAAAACGTAATCTTGATTCGTCCGACCATGGTATCCTATTCCTGTCTCAATGGTCCAGTGTCGATGCTCCTGCTCCCACTGGAGAAGCACTTTCGGGTTCTTTGCTGACAGCATCAGCACTCGACATGGTTGGCGGTTGTTGTAGGCCATTGGCGACAATATCCGATATGTGGTGTCTTCGGAGATGACCTTCTGCACACCAATGTTTAATTCTGCTCTGATTTGCTGATTGTGGCCTGCTGACTCCTTTGATCCAGAAGCAGTTTTGTCCACAGGATCGCCAATCACTGGTCGTATTTTGCTTTTCGCATCATTCTCGGTAAACCTTTTAAACTGTTGTGAGTATAAAGCCCAGGAGGACGGCCGTTTGGGAGATGATAGAACCGGCACGACTAGTGCGAGCTATCATGTCAGTTCAAAGTCGCTCAGGTCGCTTGTTTTGTCCATTCTAACTCTCAATCCAACTCTAACCGATGCTCGAAGATCTGGTCTGCCTTATTTATACTGCACGAGGCAATCAAGTGACTTATTATGTTGGAATGAACCATTAATGTGACGAGGGATGGGTACCTAATAAACTGGCATCTCAGTGTACTCTTCAAGTCGTCACAGTATAATTGAATCCAATCAGACTTTGCATGTATTCTCTACACATATCTATCCTGCACAACAAATAATAATAATACAGGTTGAGTGTCTCCATTCCGAAATTTCGAAATTCGAAATATTCCGAAATCCGTAACTTCGCTTTCACAGCAGGCAGCACTTTGGGATAGGACCCACTGTTTGTGGCCACGCATAAACCACGTGTTGTAATTTAGGCCACCTTTTAATCCCCCTTTACCTCCGTGGTCCATCGTGTTCTTTGAGGAGACCATCCCTCCTCCCTTCTGACCACGTGGTCTCCCTAAAGCAAACATTTCGCATCTTTCGTACAAAAGGATAGTTAAAAAAGGGAGATTTCCTATGGGAATCCCATAAGAGTGAATCGCATTTTTTAGTTTTACCCCCAGAAAGGTTGGAAAAGATATTTTCTAACTTCAACTACTGCATGGTCAAAAATTTACATATCTCATCTACATCTCTGGAAAAGTTCATGTAGATACGCATATGTATTTCAAGTAGATATATTATCGCTCATTTTAAAATTCCAATGATTTAAACGTTAAGCATAGATACCACGGCACAGCACATACTTCGTGAGCAGCTTTCAACTGATAAGCCCGCGGAGGTTAATGTTCGAGCCTCTTATAACAGAAGGCCAATGGATCAAATTTATGACGTGTCTTAAATAGCCCTACCAAATAGACATGTCTTATATTTTTTATTCTAATATTATTACTGGTGACCTCTTGTGCTAATCTTTATATTAATATTTATCTATAAATATATTTTATTTAGAAAGAAAATTATTCTTATTTATTATCAAATATCACAATGCTAATTAATACAAATATTTTTTTTTTCTCGTAAATAAAATATATTTATAGAGAAACATTAGTATAAAGATTAACACAGAATCCACCAGTAATAATATTACAATCGAAAAGTATAAGTAAAGTCTATATAATAAAGCGGCGGAAGTTGACGTCATAAGTTTGGTTCTCTGACTTTCTGTTATAGGAGGTGTTGTTCGAGCACTCGGCAAACATCAAGAGCTGTTGGTCCGTAGTCGTGCGTAATAGTGCGAGCGCAGCCGTGTGCACTGTCGTGATTCAGTTCGTGTAGTGTTCTCAAAACGGAGGGCTTGTCGAGATTCAGTAAACCGCCAAACATTGTCAGTGCGAGGTATCTGTGATGAACTTATTTTCAGTTCTGTGTTGTTTAGGACACTTGGGAGCTATGTAACAGATAATGGAGATGTGCGGCATCAGATTAGCAGACGAATAGGGATTGCTTCCGGGACTTTTAAGAATCTATGGAGAGTGTGGAGAAATAGGCGTATACACCTAAAGACTAAAATTAGGCTGTATAATAGTTTGGTTCTTTCTAGGGTTAGTTATGGTAGTGAAACTTGGACACTTTGTAAACAAGATAACAGGAAACTAGATGCTTTTGATTCCAGATGCTTACGCAGTATCTTGGGCATTAGGTGGTTCAACTTTATAACTAATGATGAGGTTAGGCAAAGGAGTTAGCAACCTCCTTTAAGCAGCATATTGTGCAGAAAGAGACTCCGTTGGTTTGGCCATGTTGCCCGTATGAATAATTATAGATTGGCGAATAGGGTTATGAACAGTGTGCCTAGAGGCCTCAGAAAGAGGGGGAGACCTAGGATGCGGTGGGCAGACAATGTCAAACAGGACCTTGTTAGAATTGGTGTGTAGTGGCCAGATGCAGTAGATGTAGCTCAGGATAGACTTGCTTGGAGAACTAAATTGCACGGTCTGGTTGGACCTCCGTAGCCCATGGCTGCTTGAGGATGATGATGATGATGTTGTTTATATATCGTTAAAAATGTCAAAAAAGCCTGATAGTTATAACCCTATGGGTAACAGTGAGACAGTATTAAGTGCTATCAATTGAACGAAAAGGATGATTATCAAAATGATGCCTCAAAAATATACAGCAATCGAAAATTACTTTTAATTTTTTTATTTACAACTACATTTCGTCTATATGATTAAATTAAATCTGTCACCTTTTTTTTGTGGGAAAATCAATTTTTCTTTGAATTCTTGTCAAAAATGATAGCGTATTAGTCTACGGGGTCAAAAGGATTTCAATGTCTACCGAATTACGGATGAGTGCATCGGTTTTCCTTCTGCTCATCTCCTCCTTCCTCCTTCGTTTGATGACATCCAATACGATTTGTTTGGAACTTCAGGAGCAGAAACCGAAGTCATTGCATATAATACCAGAAGCAGTGTACAAACGAAGGGAGGTCGCTGAACGATACTTTAAGAAATAAAGTCATGCCAATAACAAGATGTTAAACAAGAATAGCACATATAAAATAATCTTATATTAAAAAATTCACAAAACACACACACAGGAAACCTATTTAGAAGAATGACAAATTATGTGCAAGCAAATTTAGAATAAATTAGCACTGTTGCAGGAAGCACCTGCCACTGAGCGAAGCACACAAATTCCAGTTCAGGCCCTACTATTACGCTGTACAAAACTCATATCAACGGAAACGTGTTTACTAGCTTCTTAACTTGCGATCTTATCGCTTCACAAAAATAATAACCACTGAAATTGCCATTTGTAAGCTTCACACAAAACCCTGCGTATTCTTTTTCTCTCACTTCTTAAATGACATTCACTCTGTTTCGAATTATGAATCACAGGATGAACTCTCATTTTACGGGGGCAGGGGTGGCTCAGTCGGTAGTGCGCCAGGCTCGTAATCTGTAGTTCCCAGGTTCGAGTCCCAGCTGGGTCAGCGTTGAGATTTATCTCCGCAAAATTACCCCGCCCTGCCCACGGTCAGTAGGGGACACCGATGGGCTTGGAAAGGCCGCCGTCCGTCGGATGGGACGTTAAGCCGTGGCCTCGTGTGCGGGAGAGCCATACCCTGTGCACGTTAAAGAACACGCTGGATGGCCTTGACGGGAGGCTACCATCAGTCTCCCACCAGCTGTTCCAGTGGGTCCCCTCCCCCAATCTTCTCTGAGCCTTCGGGGTCCATGTGACCTGGCCATTTAGCCCATGGTGTGCAAAAAAGTGCCGCTCAGAGGTAAAACAACCCAACCAACTCATTTTACGACGTCACTTCTTTTTCACTCCGCATTCCCAGTTCTGGAAAAATCCTGAAGACACTAGATTGCTAGCAGATTCATTGTTGGCTGGAGTATGGCAATTAAGCACCACCAACAGTGACGGTTTTCCTAATTAATTTATTAATTCCTTGGATTTGGTCGGATAATTTTACTTCTGTGCGGCGGTTTTGTGCATATATTGGTTTAAATGACTAGATCATAAAGGGGATGGGGGTGACTTAGTCGGTAGCGTGCCAGGCTCGTAATCTGTAGTTCCCAGGTTCGAGTCCCAGCTGGGTCAGCGTTGAGATTTATCTCCGCAAAATTCCCCGCCCTGCTTACGGTCAGTAGGGGTCACCGATGGGCTTGGAAAGGCCGCCATCCGTCGGATGGAACGTTAAGCCGTGGCCCCGTGTGCGGGAGAGCCATACCCTGTGCACGTTAAAGAACACACTGGATGGCTTTGACGGGAGGCTACCATCTGTCTCCCAACAGCTGTTCCAGTGGGTCCCCTCCCCCAACCTTCTCTGAGCCCATGGTGTGCAAAAAAGTGCCGCTCAGAGGTAAAACAACCCAACCCAACCTAGATCATAAGGATCTCAAGGACTGAGAAATAGGTAGGGTAAAGGCAGGAACATACCCAGAGATGTGGGGGGGGGGGCTACCACACCGCATTTCACCGAAAATCCTGTCGTTTTATACTAAATCTCAATCTTGTCTACCAGTTTTTCGAAATCCAATAGAGTTGTCCAAGAGAGAATATCGGATATAAACGTTTCTTTCAGCCCATATTTTATATCCGATACTAATAATAAATAAATACCCCCTCAAATAGTGTGCTTGCCACAGAGGTCTGATAGGAGCCTGTCAGTTTATATTCTATAGCAAAAGGTCTGTGAGGATGGCAGGACCTCAGCAGAAAAACAACACAAACATCCATGCCTTACCCGGGGCTAGAACCCACGTCTCTTAAATCAGTAGCTAAGCGCGCTAACCACTCGGCCACGAGACGGCTAATAATAGATTTAAATAAAATCAACTATCAAATCTCAATCCATATTGACTTTCCTGTTAGTAAATCTCAATCCATATAGACTTTCCTATTAGGTGGAATATTTTAGTAATTGGAAAACACTACTCAAATCTTATTCTCAGACTTCCCCCCTCCCCGAAACCCAATGCTGGGTACATGCCAAGGGAAAGACACCCAGTGGACATCTGTTACGGAACGGAGCCTGTCGTCAAGTCCATGAAAGGGTGTTCATTAACGTTCACAGAGTATAACTTCCCTGCGCATGAGCAATTGTAACCTTCCACCTGACGAACCACGGCCTTTTAAAGTCCATCGTTGTTAATTTCTTGGCTGTAGCAATATTTTAATGCTGGCTATTACTATTTAAAAATAATTTCATATAATTTCGTTTAGTTATAAAACAGAATTTTACACAAAAAAATTAACAAAACCGGCATTTTTATGTAAGATATAAACATACTTTACGTGGTTAGCGAATTCAGAAGAAATACAAAGTTTCGTCCTTAGAGCTTTCAGGAATCTAATTGCTATTCCAAAAGGTCGTTGACCTTTAATCAATGAGGGATGAATGATATGATATAATTAAGAAATTTCCCTTCATAAGGCAAATTACATAAAGTATGACTCGTCTACCTCTGACGTCGTCCATCGTTGTCTGCTTCTGCAATGGTGCAAGGTAAGAGCTGCTTGGGAACGCAATTGGCATCGTGTTCTGTTTGGGATCCAGCGACGGAAGTTCTTTCTAAGTGTGGGGCGGGGATGGCTCAGTTGGTAGCGCACCATGCTAATAATCTTCAGTTCCCAGGTTCGAGTCCCACCTGGCCCAACGTTGAAATTTATCTCCTCAAATTCCTCGCCCTACCCACATTCAATAAGAGATACCGATGGACTTGGAAAGACTGCCATCCGTCGGATGGGACATAAAGCCGTGGCTCCATGTGCGGGAGAGCCATACCTTGTGCACGTTAACGAACACGGGGATGGCCTCGACCGGAAGCTACTATTTGTCTCCTAAAAGTTGACCAGTGGGATTCATAACCCAACCTTTTCTGAGCTCTTGGGGTCCTTGTTACCTGGCCATTTAGCCCAATGTGTTCAGTGCAGCTCAGAGGTAAAGCATTCTAATCCTTGTAAGTGGGGTAATTTCAAAATGACGAGCAGTGTATATAATTAAGACATAAAAAAACCATTTCAATGTCCATTTTTACACCTATTATGCCACCCATTATCGATAAAAACTTCATGTTTAATCCATCGCACAGTGTATCTATTAACTGATGAATCTTTATGAGATTGCTTGATTTGATTTCTCTAAACAAGGAATCAGGAAATCCATTAGATTTCGCCATTGCAATTAAAACTGGTGACGTTCTTTATTCATTAATATACATTCACAATTTAAATTTCTGGGAGGAAAATTATACTCTTTGCTTCCACCTAGACCACCGATGCAAATACAAAAATTTTGAAATAATAGGATCTCTCAGATATACATCTAGTAGTATATTTTCTAGAAAACTTTTATTTGAATTTTCAGTAATCATCAGGAGGAAGCTGTAGAAATACTGCTCAGGATAAGAATACATAAGGGAATCAACACTAAACATATTCTGCAATGAGTTTCTTAAAATGCTGACATATGTTATAACTATAACTATAACTATAACAAATGCAATTATCAAAGATGTTTTCCGCAGACAACAAAAACAATAGTGCTATTGTAAAAATAATAATCCATGAGCTGAAGCTTTTGGCAGAGAGATTCTGAATTTTTGAGAGGTTTCCAAGAAATCTATGAACGTCCTTTGTTCGGACTCAATCAGCGATGTCCATTTATTGCTTATCGCTACAAAGCCAGACTAAACAACTTCTATACAAATTAAAAGTCGATAGGTTTATTTTTGGCCCAGAAAAATCTTCCAAAGACGTAAAATAGGGTAATAGAAATAGTCAAGCACAACAGATTGCAAGTACCTAATGTATTATATACACTTCTCTGCCAGAATTGATGCCACATTCCCGTCTTTAATCAATGGGCATTAAATCTTACAGCTAAATCTATTTCTTAAGTAGCACCTAAAAACAAATTACTATTGAATTTATAAATCATGCTTTTAGTTAAATTGCGATCTGAACATCCGCAATCGACATTTGCGACAGTTTACAGGAATGTAACCCTACAGAATTTGGAAGGTTTATTGCATTTAATTACTATATAAATATTGCAGGACTTGAAATTTTAATTAAATTTGATTTTAAATTAACTTTCCGTCATCGATTTTAGGAGCAAAAACGGAAGTTATGGTGTTTGAAATCATGTTTACCATTAAGCTGAGGAATTTTAATATCGTATAATATATATATATAATAGTAATAGAATCACCTGAATTCTCTATAGCAGAAATTCTGATCGCGATACCCGTCGATGCATTTCCAGATTTCCACTTTCCAATTTACGTAGAAGTATGCACATGTGCATAGAAATTTATGGATGCCAAGTCTCTTGTAACATGCTGACCACCAGTTTCCCTTTGTGATTCTTAAAAAGGAAGCTGTAAAGGAGATGTCTAAAGTTCTTACCAACATTAGCGGCTAGGAATGGGTCTTAAGCCTGCGATAAGGAACATATTTAATATTTCTGACTAAAAAGGCTAATGTTAGACCTCTATGGTAAGCAGATGCTTGAGGGGATTATTTATTTATTTTTTATTTAACCTCTATCGAAATACATAGGTTTTTTTAAAAGCCCTAAACAACCTTTTTCTTTTCCAACCTACCTGAACTATGAGGACTCTAAATATAGAGTTCAGTACTATCCTCACGAAAGAACTTCAGAGGTACAACCCAGACATTCTGGACTTTAAAGAAACCAAATGGACATGTGCTAATCATGCATTCAAAAAATTGCTCCGTTTCACAGAATTGTTGAAAACTAAATTTAAATACCTTCATTTTTTAGTCCATTCCTATTTCACTGTGCATAAACTGAAATATTGATTATTTCAGTTCAACGTGTTATTAGCTTTAATTTCATTCATACACGAATGTTGAATGCAGATGTATTCTGCGCCATTTCCATCAACTATATCACGTAATTGTATACATTGATTGCTAGAGAATTATTTGCGCTGTTGAAATTCAATAAACACCACCCTGTTAAGAAAGTTACATATTTCATCTCTCTCTTTCATGCTTCATCTTCCTCTTCTCTCCTTTGCCACGCATCTTCAGTGACTATCGTAGGTTGTTGGATTCCACATTGGGAGTTCTTTGCACGCATCTTCAATAACGATCATGACTTGTTGGCTCACTCTTAGAGGTTCTTATTCTTTCACTAGTTTGATGAAATGAATCTGAGCTGCATTGTTTTCATACAATGGGTTAAAACATCCGATCCGAGGTCTCAGAAACGTTTGAGGGGGGGGGAGAGAGGGCAGCTGGTAGGAGACAGATGGTAGCCTCCCGTCAAGGCCATACATTGTGTTATTTAATATGCACAGCGTATATCTCTCCCGCACACGGGGCCTCGACTTTATGCCCTATCCGACGGAAGGCGGTCTTTACAAGCCCATTGGTGTCCCCTACCGATCAAGGGCAGGTGAGGGTTTTGTGGAGATAAATTTCAACGGTGTCTTAGGTGGAAATGAAGCCTGGGAACTGTAGATTATGAACCGGGCGCGCTACCGACTGAGCCAGCGTCATCCCACTTGTTCGATGCAATGATGTTTTGCATAATACAGTACATATTATATTTCACTTTCAGAAACGTGAGTTTAGTTGTTGCTCACGTATTATAAAGATTTTTTCAGAGTTTTCATAAAAAACCCTTTTTAAAAACCCATTTAAAAGCGAATTTCCACATGATTCGTTCTAGAATATATTCTGATCACGTTCTTCAAACTAAATAAGCGCATTAGTTATCTTCAAACTGCATAAAAATTAATGTCAATGCTTTCTGATGTAAAACAAATCTAAGTAAAAAAAACAGCGAAAGATTCTGAAAAATATTTGTTTGGTGCCCATTTTCCATCAACGCTTTTAGCTGAGCAAATATTCCAAAGCAGTGTGTTAAGTTATCATAACGAAGGAATGACGTCACGGTATGTCCTCACACGCAAAAGAGAATTTCGTTGAAATTATTAACGGAACCATGTGTGCACTGAAAGTATGTAAATCTTAATGGGGGTTAAGGGATATATAAAACATAGTGGACGACCGATACCTGTGGGTGTTCAGTATTATGTAGTTGCGTTATGTCATCAAAATGCATTTAAGAAAACGTACTTCCAGAGGATAAATAAGCGAATCCATATTTAAAGAAAGGTCTTGCATGATTTCCTTGAGGAAAATTTATATTCAAAAATATACTACGCACATGAACATCGACAACTATAAGTGGGTGTCACAAAAATGTATAAGCGCTTAATGGATCAAATATGAAAATAATAAATATTAAATAATTCAGAGACAGAGATTATTTTTCTTCTGTGTTCTTCTTTAGAACATGAGAGTCCAACATGCGGCCCGCGTAGATTTGTTGCAAAAAAAAAAAACACGGACAAGTATAACACTTGCCCCCGTCTCTAAAACTGTATAATTTACTCTGTGAATGTTAAGTTTTAATTCTTCTACTTCAATTACATCATGAATGTAGGGCAATATGAAATGTTACTGACAATAGCAAAACATTATTTGTTATCAGTAAAAAAATTCTGCCGCGTTTTTTGAACATGCGTCCCCGTATATATATACTGTATTACCGATTTCTGATCATGTGGCTCACTATTGAAAGATTTGGACATACCTCTCCTAAACACAGTACTGAGCGTTTTCGGGGAAGATGATTTTTAAGGAATCTCTTTTTTAATAATCTCACAGTCCTTTATTAATGCTAAAATGAAATAAAACTATAGTTTCCAAAAATCTTGTTTTATTAAATGTAGAATGTACGTTTCATTTGAATAAACTATAAAAGCTAACTTAATACTGAATGAAAAAAAACCCTAAACATTTTGACAAAATGGGTAAATTAATTGGGCAAAATACTGCGATAATCTAAATTAACATTAATAATCAATATAATATTGAAATGTACTTAATAGTGCTTTTTTGAATCATTTAAGGAAATATACTTTTTCCATTAATATAAAAAAATACTGATCTACTCTTACCGAAGTGTGTCAAGTGCCTATCAGTATAATTCGCCGTAGAGATCTCTGGGGAAAGAGTTCCACTATTTAAATAGATGCATATTCATTCTAACACAAATTGCTGTTATAAGTATCCTTCGGAAAACTTATTTCTAAAATGGTTGCACATCCAGAGGCCATTAACAGCAACGCTGCTCCTAGCATAACTGAATTGTCTGCGGCAGTACAGTACCGTTCAGAAATTTTAATTTTCTCATAATCTTCAGTTAGTAGCTCGAGTCCCAATTGTACTTGGGTTTGGAAACAAATTCATCTCCGCTAACCTTCTCTGCCGTCGGTCAGAAAGGAGACACCGATGGGCTTGGAAAGGCCATCAAATGGAACGTTAAATCTTGGTCACGTGTGCAGGAAAGCCATTCCTGTGGACATTAAAAACACGTTTGATGGCCTGGACGAGAGGCTGCCATCTGTTTCTTAACAGTTGTCCAGTGGATTTCCTTCCTCAACCTTCTCTGAGCCCCTGGGGTCCTTGTGACCTGGCCATTTTGCCCCAACTTAACTCAAAAATTTTAATTACCCGGCATTAGAGCAGTGTTACTTTTGATAGTGCTAAAAATAACAACTTACTCTCTCTCTCTACAAATAACTAATGAATATTTCCTGTATAATGAAGGTATCTTCTAATACAGACTCATTAAGACACAATTTTTTAAATACATATTTTTTTTTCTTTTAATTTCAATTTTTTTGGGTTTAAATTTAAATGTATATATGTATAATTTTTATTAAACTTTTTTTTCCTTTTTTATAGGCAATATAGTATGTCAAACAACGTTTAGATTTATCTCCGCAAAACTCCCCCACCCTGCCCACGTTCAGTATGGAGGTTGGAAAGGCCGCCGTCCGTCGGATGGGACGTTAAGCCGGAGACCGTGTGCGGAAAAGCCTTACCATGTGCAAGTTAAAGAATACACTGAATAGCCTTGACTGGAGGCTACCTTCGGTCACCCAACAGCTATCCAATGAATCCCTCTCAAATCCTCTATGGGTACTCGGAGTCCTTGTGACCTGGCCATTTAGCGTATTGTGTGCAAACAAGCGCCGCTCAGAGGTAAAACAATCCAACCCATTCGTTATAATTAGTCGTAGAAACGAAACAATTCAGAAAGAAGTGATGTTTAGTGTTACTTTAACTAAACAGATAATATTGCATATAACAGAATGATGTCACATTGCGCCAGGCAACTTTTCTTCATTAAGTAGATAAACACGTGTAGTGGCACAAGCTTGATTTACCTTCTTGTTCTAGAACAAGAAATTGATTACGATGACCGGTAATAGGTTCTAGTAACAAGAATATATATCTTGTTCTAATGCATAGTACTCCGTTAAGCCTTATTATGGCTTTTCGGTACGAGATTCGTACCGAAAGTAATCCCTGTTAGTCTGTAATATGCATAAGAATACTTTGTAAGATATGTAAATTGCACCTTCTTGTGTTTTTCGTATTATCTAAGATATGCAAATTGCGCCTTCTTATGTCTTTCATATCATAATTTCAACGGATCAGTGAGGATGAACCATGGATACGAAGGTAAAGCAAAGAGTTGTCATCAAGTTCATGACGAAAAGAGCTGCAGTGCTTCCAACATTCATTCGAGGCTGACCAAGGTGTACGGTGAGTAGACAATTGACGTCAGCAATGTCCGAAAATGAGTGAATAACTTCACCAAAAGTGAAAGAACCTCGAGGAGAAACCAACAACTGGGAGGACGTTAACTACAGCCAATGAATCAGACACTGCTCACCACAAGTTTTCTAAACAGGACTCCAATCTTGGATTCAGCGGTGGTGCAAATCATCACGTGTACCGGAGATTACTTTGAAGGGTAGTTTTGTGTAGTGCAACAATGGATGTACATACGTGTAACTGGAACCTTCTATTTATTATAATAGAGACGTTATTATCTAACAAGCAATACTTTCGGTACATATTATGCATCTCTTCCTACGTACGCAATCTCTTCCTATGTAAGATGTCGGTTAAAGATGGTTGATAATTCATCTACTTCGGATGTTGGCAAACTTCAACAGTCAAGGCTCTCTTATATTAGTCGAATTTTATTTTTATGTTCCCCTCCTTAATTGCATCTGTTATTAGGGCAAATGTGTATATGTTATGTCTTTTAACATTAATAATTATCATTGAACGAGTTTGAATATTAATGCGAATTAACTTTAAAGACTTTGCAGGTCGATTCAGTTAAGAAATTTCGTAACCTTTCCATAATTATGATCCATGTTATTTTGAAGAACTCACTGAAGACAATCTGGTATTGGTATAGTCTGAAAAATGTGTAGTTTGCAATTGTAAAAACAGTACTGAAATATTAAAACATTATTATATACTAATCTATAAAAGCATGTATAAGCTTTGGTGGAATTTGAATAACTGAATGGACTACTTCATAACCATAGACCGTTTATCAAAAAACACATTTGTGTAATCAGAAGAAATATGTCAAATTAGCTTTAATTTTCTTTCCTTTATCTGAATAATTTAGCTGTTGACTTGTTCTGTATTTATGCAATTATAACTAGAAATTACTTTAAAAATGAATATAATCCCTTTTTTTAATTTTGCATAGTATAATGAATTCCAGGAAAAATTAAAAGATATTTTATCGAATCAAATTTTTATAATAATTGACGTAAAACATGGATATTCCTATCAAATATCCGAATGTTTATTCCTGTTCCGAGAGAATTTTATGCTTGAATAATCTTCAGCAATTGAAATAAAAATGCTAAACTAATTATTATATATAAATATTCGAAATTGTAAATCTGCATTACGTATTGTTTTATATAACAAAAATACATTGGAAGGATAAATTTGTTCAATAAGTGATAATTTTTAGCTCATTTTCGTAAGGGAGATATTGTTTTTCACTTTCCCATCCGTCCGTTTGTAAACATTCAGCTTTTCATTTTTAAAGAGAAATGAAAAATTTCTTTTGGATTAGATATTTCGAGATAAAGCGGTAGTGGTCACGAGGTTTACACTGACAATAGTGATTTGCCACTTTATCCCAGTTGTGATTAACAAAACTACTTTTTGTTTAAAGAGATAAATAAAAAAGATAAACGTTTTCTTTTTTGTTGTAAAGATACTAATAAAACATTACTATATGCATTTTCCGGGTCATCTATTAGTCCGAATTTGCTCTTTTAAAGGGTTCAAAATTTGGAAAATTAGAAAATTATTTCTCCTTAAATACCAGCCTCCCGTATCCGCTACGAGGTGATATACTATTGTTCTTGTTATTAATAATCTTCCCGTGTGTGTTTATTATCTGGTTTATTACCTGTGACGGGTATTAATTTTTTAATTCCTCTGACAAGCCATAAATAAGGCTTAGCGGAGTACTTTATGCATGCAACAATTTTGTAACCATAAATATACAAATTAATGTAACGCCATGCAGAGGATCCTGGGTAAACGCTTCACGGTCTTCTGGAAGTCTGTGCCTCACAGTTTTAGAAACAATGATTTAACCCGCCATTACTTATATAAGGAAACGAGTTAATGCCAAAGTACCTACGTAAACATCTAGAATCCCAAGCAGTTAAAGTTATTTTTTCAGTAAATCTCTTACTGCCGTTTAATGCTTTTCATGGAAGCAAACAGGGATTCACATCCTCTATTATACCCTTATCACGTCGCATTTTGTAGTCATTTACTTTCATTTCCGTTTTTCTAAGGGAAATGTTTATTTCAAATCTAGGCATACAAAAAAAAGAAATAAACAATTGCTTCTTTTTAGTATATAGCAAGTTCAAAACTACATAAGGTGAAACCTCCAGACTAAATATTATTTTCTGAAGAAACGTAAGATAAAAATAATCAGTCTCCATTGTATAATGCAATTTGACTGACTGCTCAGAATCATCCGAATGTTTCTTTTCTATGGTTAACAATTACAACTGAAGGAAAAGCAGAAGGATAAGAAATACTCTTCTTTTTGAACATTTCCATTTTCTGCATTGTTCATAATGTTCAATGTATGCGAATTTTAAGAAGATTATGTTATTGTAGGGCATTGCAATATTTCGGTGTTGGAGCATTGCTCATTCATTTAATTAATATATGAATGGAATCAGAGTAGAAAGAATATTTACGGGATTAGTGAGTTGGGTTGTTTACATCTCAGTAGAACTCTGTGAAGCCGATACTATAGTCTTAACTGGCACAGTGGTTAAGGATTTAGCCACTGTTCCAGCAAGACAAACTTCGTGTGCTGTGTTAGCTGTAACTGAGGCAGTGGCCAGCAGTGACTTCAGTCTTAGTAGGGCATGTCCTGGTATGAGAAGTCTGTGAAAGCTAGGTGTATCTTCTAGGATTCTTCTCTGTCCTATAAGTCGCAAATAAAAAAAATGGGCAGGTCACAAGGACGCCGAAAGGCTCCGAGTTGGTTAAGGAAAGAAGATCTCCCTAAACAGATGTTAGCCTTCTGTTTAGAAGCTGACACCTATTTAGGGATTTCAGTGCACTCTGCCCTTCTAGCTTACAACTGGAAGGGCAGAGTGGGGTTAGCGGAGAAAATCTCAATACAGGCATCTGGTGTTTCAAGTTCGAGTTAGCACTCGAATTTGAAACATCAGATTACGAGCCTGGTGCTCTACTGATTGAATCAACATTTCTATTGATAAACTTGGTAAGCATTGCATAGTCCCTGTGAGATTGTTTTCAGGCAAGAAAGTTTTGCTCTATCTTAGTGAATTATAAATCAAATTAAGACTACACATATCGTGAAGAAAATTAATAATATTTTCAGTATTCATGAGAAAATTAAACCATTCGAGGCTGACCAAGAATATTTTCTGTATTCATGAGATAATTAAACCACCAAACATTTGATGCAAACTACATTTTTTGAAACTATCAGGAAAGATCAGAACCCGTTTAATTTTTTTTGCCCCTGTTTTTCCCTACTTTAGGATTGCTATAGTTTCCTGACAGCATCTCTCTTCACTTCTATCTATTCAATTCCCATTTTTTTCTTCCTTGCTTTCTCCATCTTTTGTGCAATTTTTCTCTTCTTCTAATAATATCCCTCCTTTCCTATCCTTTTGACCTTCTTCCATTATGCATCCTATTCATATGTCCATATAATATCAATTTCTTTTTTTTAGTATACCTTTTCGAATTTTTTCTTTAAGGCAGAGAGACATTTTCAGTGACGAAAGCGGCGGTGTACACTGTGCTGGAAGATTACTGGTTATTAGTACAACGTAGTGTACCACACAGATCTCACACCATATTTACCATCATGGTTGGACATGGGAAGCGGGGTTCTGGTTCATTCAACCGAGAACGTGGCAAGACGGCAAAAAGGATAAAATCAGGCGCCTGTTGTGCAGAATTGTTTAAATATCTATAATTTTGTAATCTGAATAAATAAGTTTGATATGAAGTAATTATTCATTTGAAATTTCTACTTTTAAATTAGCATATTTTAATTTATTGAATTATAAATATAAATAATTCATTGATGCAACAACTTAAATTGGAGTTGATATTGCGACTTACTTTATTATTAAATTAATTATTGCGACTTACTTTGTGTTTTTTTGCTGTTGAATATTTGAACGTTTCTCTCTGAAGTAAAGAAGAACTCTATATCGGGATAGTAGGTACGATAAGAAATAAAATCAACTTTTACCCCAGGCCATATCTACAATTTAAGAAATAAAATATACCATGATGGAGCTCGAGAACTAATCGCAAGAGTTGACAGATTTCTACAAACGTAAAAAAATGACCAATCGATTTTAATTTCAATTCAGTTACCAATTCATATCAGTATTTGTATCAGTCTTTACACTCCTATGAATTTCCTTAAGACTAAGTATTTGATATATTTCCCATAGGATTTCGGATTTCAATGGAGTCGGAAACCTGATATGTTGTATACTTTCTTGGTTCTAATTATATAGAGGAGGCTAAAATATTCCTATTTCATTATAGTAGAGCTTAATTCTACGACATTCTTTAGCCATCTGAATTTCCAAGTTTTTTTTACAATTTATGTATTACCATTGTTACAGACAGTCCAGTCGAAAATTAAATCACATTTTATGTATACTAAATAATATTTAATTAAAATAGTTTATGTTTTAGCTGTTCCTAATTAATTCTATTCCATTCATTACAATGCTTTATATATATATATTTATTGGCATACTTGAACAAATAACATATATATATATATAAAGTGGAGCTTTCAAAAGGTTCTTGACATGTCTGTAGATTTTCAGTCGTTCCTTCGAAGTTAAGGAGCTGCGACTTGTTTGAAAGCTTGTCTAAACTTGTCATTACCTGTTAAAAGCAAAGACCGTATCATCATTTCTCTCTTCGCTGGCGGGGCGTATAGTTCGGCCTGTGAAATCTGTGCGTTGTTGCTATGGAGCCTGTTAAAGACGGAGGGGGAGAGATTTTACATTTTAAAAAAGATGCAGTTTGGAGACGACGCGAAAATAATTCATACCGATTTATTACAAGTATATGGAGATCATGCGTGTTCATTCAGTTATGGGATGGATGCCCAAATTCAGAGAAGGACGGGAGAGCTTCGAAAACCTCCCTCGTGCAGGAACACCGAAGGAGGACATGAACGAGAGAACCACCGCTGCTGTTCGTGAACTCATTAACGAAAACCCACACATCACCGTTCAGGTAATAAGTTCAGATGTCAGTGTGGACACAATTATTCATCAATATTTTAAGTACTCAAAGATCTGTGCCAAATGGGAACCTCACAAACTGACAGAACAGAGGACTAAAGTCGACTTATGCAAGGAGATGCTGGCAATGCTTTAAGCTAGTGCTCTAAACAGCAAACAGGAATTGTCAGAGGTGATGAGGCATAGTTTTATTTCTATACAACTCTCAGAAAGATCGACAACTATGTTTAGGTTTGCAGAAGATGAATCACGTCCCCAAATCCCCTGACAAGACTTTTGCTCAAGAAGAGGGTGTTCACAATTATATTCAATTCGCAAGGAGTGGTAGCCGTGGACACCTTTACCTAAAGATATGACTATAAATGGTCAATACTACACTAACATTGTTTTGCCCAAAATGGTTAAGGAGATGAAGGAACAACGTCCAACAACAGTGTGTCAAGGGTTCTCCTTCTTCATGACAATGCCAGTGCTCACAAAACCCGGCAAGTTAAGGCCAATCTGGAGTACGAAAAAAATCAAACATTTACCCCATCCTGTATATTCACCCACTCTTGCACAATGCGATTTTCCACTGTTTCCAAAAATTGAAAAGGAACTTGCTAGGAAGCCTTTTTCAAGGGTGCAAAATTTTGCAAAATGTGTTTATTCAGAGTTGCGAAGTATTCTCCAACAGGACGAAGTATCACCAAGCTTTTCAGAATTGGAATAGACGTCTGCAACATTGCATAGATGCTAGAAGTGAGTACTTTGAAGAATAGGAAAAGTTTTGTTGAGGTAAGTGCAATGTTTTTTTTTCTGCAGATGCATGACAATAACTTTTGAACGCCCTTCGCATATATATGGTATTTTCATGCTTAAAATATTGATTTCTAGCTACAGCCAGCCAATGATTTGTGGCGAAATGTTTTGTTTATCTCAACATCGATAATTTTCACATTTTTCATCAAAAGTCCTATCACAAAATCCCATCAACAGAGAAGGACCCGTATTTTTTAAACTAACAAGGGGTCATATGTTGAAGTCTCACGTACGAAATTTGGGACCAATCGGTCAAGTATTGCGAAATTACAGGGTGCCGAAATCTGTCGATAAACCTCTATCAATAGTGTTCATGATATATTTAAGCTCTGACGTCAGAACGCCGTCGAAGAAACACCTCATTTCTCTCTCGGTGTCCGCGCGGTTTCCCACCTTTCGGATAAACCTATTATTTAATAGGATTATACTTTCCTCTTAACAAGCGGACAATTCACTTTTCCGAAGTCTCCTTTATCCCGAAAGAATCGCATAACTGAAATGACTTTCTTTGTGCTAATTTGTGTTATATTCAGGTGATTCAGAATAATGCATCATTTGTGAGAAACAAAATTTTTTTAAATCCTTTCCCTGAAAGGAAAATAGATTACTTTTTGTGATTAGCGAAGTATGTTTTTAAAATTTTTCTTCAAAGAGCGTGGCAGTCTGAAAAAACCAAGACACTCACTAAATCCAAATAGGTTTGGATTTTAGGAATATATACAAAGAAGAGAAGTTATTGATATTCCGACTTTTTTCCCCACAACTCTTAAAATAATGCAAACATTCAAAGACCTAATGAAAATATTATTTTGAGTATTTTATGCAAAAATAAAAATATATTTATATTAAACATTATTTTAGGCTGGGGTTTCTTGTCTTCTTCCCTAGGTTTGATTTTCACCATATTCACGGAATCATAAAATGTTCTAAGACGCGACGTAACTAAGAGGGAAAGGGCATATTCCCTGCCTATAGGGTTTTAGTAACGCATATTTTTTCATAATAATAATATATTTATTCATCCTCATCGTCATCTCAAAAACACAGATATAGAGAGATTTTATACATTTGACCTGCATTTGATCTGCAAAATTAGACAATAGAGTTGAAGTACTTTTTCCCTTCTGGAATCCATATTGCCTATTAGAGATAATGTTGTGTTTTAAGAGAAAGCTACGGAAAGTGTCATCGATGTATCTCTCTAAAATTTTGTTTACGGTGGACAAGATAGCGATAGGCCTATAATTCGTATAATTACTTTTAACACCACTTTTATAGATAGGTATAAGTATAAAAATTTTTAAAGTGGAAGGTATATTTCCAGAAGTAATACTTAAGTAAATTAGTTTGGCAAGATATTCTATTAGTTGATTCATGCATGCTTTTATGTGTTTGCCGTGCATGTTATCAACGCCACATGATTTGCGTTCATCCAAAAAGGTAATTATTTTTTCAACTGAATGTCCAAAATAGGTGGTATGTAAATGGATGATCTCAATGGGATATTAATAGCCGGTTTATTATTGTCATTTTAGGTTGGATTGTTCTCCCGTAATTTATCAACCATGTCTGCAAAATAATTATTAAAATTCTTAGCAATTTGATAGTTTGTCAGATTTTTGGGCATATGATTAATTATTTTATTATCTAGTGGCTTTTTCTTCTTACATCTAATATAGTATTAATCATATCCCAGGATTGTTTTGTATTTCCAGCAATGGATTTAAAGCGTTTATTGCAAAATTTAAATTTTTCTTTTCTTATAAAATCGGTTACTGAATTTCGTAGTTGTTGATAAAGTTTTTTGTTAGCGCTGTCAATTCTGTTGTTTCTGTAAGTATCCCATGCTGCATCTCTGTTCAATCATATTCATAATTTCGGGAGTGATCCATTCTTTGCTGTTTTTCCGAAATTTGATGTTGTGTTGGCTTCTTGAGATATTTTCATCCAGAATCGTGTTGTATTTATTTTTAAAACTATTGTACATTTCATCAGCAGACGAGGTGACTTGTTCAGTATTCCAATTTGTCCTAATTATTGAATTAATAATATTTTTATGATCATATTTCAAATATTTTTCGTCACCTATTGTATATTGCAACTTTGATTCGTGAGATTAAGGATTTATAATTAAAATTTCTATCTAATTTTACATGAATGTGATCAATGGACGAGTGAGTAGTGGAGCTTCCCAAAATCTCTTCTCTAGTAAATCCTCTTATTGTAGGGACAAAGCCACACTCAGAAGAAAGAGCGTTAAGATATTTTTGAACTCCATTCTTTCTATGACTAGAAATCTCCAATGAGCATTATATTCTTGAATTTATGGCTCTCCCCCATCCATCTAGTCAGAGAAGAAAGAAATTCATTAATATCGGTGCCCGGAGATCAATAAACAGACACCAAGTTATATATTGCTTTTTGTTTGATAATCTTTAAGTGCATAGATTCTGCTGGTGAGATACGTACGCTAACATTTTCAATTACCAAGGTTTCTCTTTGGAAAACAATAATTGCTCTTGCTTTCTTACAGGTACTATTTAAAGAAATTTGGTTAAAATTACTTATATTGTATAAGAATTTTTCATATTCATTAACATTCGTTTCTGTTAAAACGATTACATCTAGAAAATCTAAGATATTAATTAAATAGCAATATAAGAGATCCCAGTTTTTTTTTAAACCTTATGACATTAACATGTATAACTGATAACTGTTCTATTGTATCAAATGTTACGTTTTTATCTTCTTGGAAGAGTTTTTCACTTCAGCAATACTGTCCACTTCATAATGATTCTGGTTATTCCAGTCCGCACCAAGATCGTTTGCCTCGTCGAAGAAGGCCATTGTGGAGATTACAGTTCGTTAGTCATGGCCGATATGGAGCAGCAATTTCAGACAGAAAATTCAAAGCCTGTCTAAGTTGCTATGAATATCGAGTTTTATGATATGGTCACCATCTGATTTTCTCAAGAAACGTTTTCCTTGTTTACACTACACATATTTGTACTGCCTTTCACGAGCGATTGATTTTGCCCTCCACAAAAGATCTTTATTCGCAGACGTAAGATTTTCATTCAGGTAAACTGGAGTATCGTCAGCATTAGAGGCTACTTCTGAAGCCAGCATACCCTTTCTTCTCCGCGATAACCAATAATCTCTTGTGGGTCTCGATGAAAATTGAACAATGATTGGCGGAATTTTATTTTTATTTCTCATAGTCAGTCTGTGAATGGTTTCTATTTGCTCTAAGTTAAAATTACTTATTTCAAGCTTTTTCACGATGGTGGTCATTAACAGATGCAGCTTATTTCCATCTTCCTGGTATTGAACGGGGATCTCATGTATTTCAAGATTTTTGTTACGTCCACACTGATCTAAGTCGTTTAGCTTAGTTTGTAGAGTTTTTACTTCAGCCATGTTTTCTGTACAAAATTTATCAGCAGTTTCTAGTTTTTGTTCTATCTCAGTTGCTGTTTTTCATATATTTGTAATCTTTCTAGTAATGTATCATATCTTTCAGAGAAAAACTCTATAGAACGCCTTAGGACTACAATTTCATCTTTTAGTTCATTAATAACCTGCATTTTTATATTTGTTTCCTTTAACAGCGCTTTCAAATCATCACTGCTTTCATCCGAAGTGTCTGATCCAGTCTCATTTGCCTCACTGAGCTTCACATGCAACTTTGGCATGTGTCCTACTGCGAACTCAGTTTGCTCTCCATTAGCGTTTAAATCTTTGTTAGATGTTGACTTTATCACTTTGCAATTAAAACACATTCCACTTCATTCGCCTCTCCTGAGTCATTCTGCGGTAGTTCGACTCAGAAATGCCTGAGCAAATTAAATGTAATTTACCATCGCACACCACGTTACAGGTGACATAGTCAGATCCGAGCGGAATATCATCTTTACATTTAATGCACTTCATTTCAATAGGAGAGGGTAAACGGAACCTTCAATGAAGAAGCAGAAAAGCAGACGCTAATGAATGATGGAAATGACGGCTGAAGAACCCTTGGAGGCACAAATTCAGAAGACAGTTTCTTGTAGCAGTAGCTGACAAACAAAGGACCGGTACGAGAAGGGTAGATAATTGCTCGGACGGAGGAACAATACGCAGATGCTTAACATGTATGTCTGCAGCACCAATCCAAAGTAGGTGGGGAAGGAACTTTAAATTGGAGGTCATAAAGATTAGTCTTTGTGCTCGAAGGTTCGCAGATGAGGCGGGAGAGAAGACTAGTAAAACGGAAGGCGTCGTTTGGGGTGGGGACAATCAAATGGAATTTTATTGCACTTACTGCACTGATGGTCCGGTGAGAGCGCTGATGGTCAGTCGACACAATCCGGGTATGCAGATGTCAACCGCAAACGTGAGAGAGGAGAAAACACGTCCGTTCACAACGACTGTTCCCAGCCCAAGGAATTCCCGAAACTCAAAAAGCTCAAGATGCTAAATCCACTCACCGTAGACTCAAATATATCACCCCCCCCCCTCCACCTCATCGTAAGTTTCTGATACACCACTGCTCCTAGCGCATCAACGGTAGTGAATTTGTGAAGTGTTTTATTCGTTTACTTTATTTTTTTGGTATTAGGTAGTTGGTAAATCGTTTGAAAAGCAGTTAAAGCGTAGTCATGTTCTGACACTTTGCCCATAATTTCAATAAAAGATCCCAGATGTATGGGACTTTCAGTAACGGATATTGTTATAACATATGTATCCTCTAATGTACGCATACGTTTGATGAGTTGAAGGCGAAATTATGAATCCTCATTGAGATTCGTAACGATTTTGTTTTTGAACCATTCATTTGCTGAGAAACAATGGCAACAGGAAACTAAAAGAATCGCAACTGACGATATGTTATTCTTTTCAAATTTTGCGAATTATTAAATCCGATGGCAATGTCATAGAGTATCGACCCAATCATTAATTGCGTCCAATATGATGCAGCCTTTCGGAGAGTTGTATATCCCAAAACAATAGTCTCTTTCGAATTGATGAACAAATTAGCAGCCAATTATTGAAAAGCGTAATATGAAATTTATTATCTTCTTTTCATCAGTTCTATTATTCTGCAAACTGGGATACGCTTTAGGAGGTTGACCATTTATCGTTTCTTACTGTTATCTCTACAGATCTGCAGTCATACAGTACATACGTATGAATAACGTTTAGTCACATAAACTACTGAATATGAATGTGATTGGTCATGCAGACCTTTGCTGCATATGGTTACACATACCTCTAGTAGATTTAGTTACATCGATTATCTCCCTAATATCCATCAAACCCATCTGAGATCTTGTCTCTGATCTGACTCCTCGAGAAACGCACGATTCAACCCTTTGGCTTACGATAGAGTGTGCTTATCCCATATTTGAACCCTTTCTCTTACGCCGCTACTTGCTCTAGAGATATACATTGGCAAAGCGACAGCACCACCAGTAATGCCATAAAACTTCATTCAGCCGCCAAGATCTACCTAGCGAACAAGAGGAGGTTGCCCTCATCACGGTCGTCCGCAAGGACAGCGACTTCCCTTGCTATCGTCACAAGATGTGTCCAAACTTTTCACATATTTCTAATACATCATCTGCAGCAAGTGCAGTGCCAAAACTTCGACGTTCCCAGCCAACAGAAATAGCTACAAGCGATAACGCTGTGAAAGCAAGAAACGGGAACAAAATAGTACAAATATCATCTATATATACTACAAATATAAGAAAATATGAACGAAAAAAAACAAAAAACAGCATCAACCTGAGTGGAATTCGAACGCATGTCTCCCAGAAGCATGCCAGGCCTCATAACTACTAGACCATCAGAGACTAGTTTTTTCAGTAATGGACTATAATGTGGTTAGTCTCTAATGGTCTGGCGGTTATGGACATATATCACTTTACTCAAATGCTAAACTTATTATAGAATCATTAACTAATTTTGCGAGTGATACGACATAGATGTTTGTCAATGAGCATATTACCCGATCAGTGTTATTACTGGTTTCCAATAGGTGAAGGTAGACCTGTTGCCTCCACCCCGGTATGGTTGGAATCCGCCCTCACCCGTAATAATGAACAAGAAATGAATTCAAACCCGTTTAGAAGTGATGTTTGAGATTAAAGTAATAAGTTCCTTGGCAAGAGTTTGCAAAAAGTTCGTTTTTTAAATATTAGCAATTTGTTTAATCTAGAGAAATATGATGGTTTGGGTTGTTTTACTTTCTAGAGCTACTTTTTGTGCATATGAGCTAGATGGTCAAGACAATGATTCCAAAAAATTCAAAGGAAATTCGAGAAGAGAATCCACTAGACTAGGATTTCTCAATGTGGGGTATGCGGTAACATTTTTTGGGGTACGCCGTGAGAGCTCAAAAGTCGCTAGATATAGTAATAAAGTTAATGTTTTGTTTTATTCCCATTGTTATATACTATAACTATAGTTTTATCTATCTATACAAGGGATACGCCAGTTACATATATATTTCCAGGGGGATGATTACATAAAAGGTTGAAAATCATTACACTAGGCAATTGTTAGGAGATATAATTAGGTAGATGGAAGAATCCAGTTAAAGTCATCCATCCAGAAACATATTGCAGTTCTATTTTACATTTGAAATAAAAACATGACCAAAAATTTGAGAAATATTGAATGGATTCTGATTCAACATCCTCACACCTTATATGAAGGACAGATCGCTAGCGAAATTCCATTCAGTAAGTAGGCTCCAGGCTCGTAAACTACAGTTCCCAGGTTAGAGCGTCCAGATTCGAGTCCCATCTGTGCCAGCATTGAGATTTATCTCCAGTAATCCCCATCTCACCCTCGGTGAGAAAAGAGACACCGATGGACTTGGAAAGGCCGTCGCATCTGACGTTAAGCTGTGTCTCGGTGTATAGGAGAGCCATACCCAGTGCACATTAAAGAACACGATGGATGGCCTTGACGGGAGACTCCCATCTGTCACCTAAGAGCTGTCCAATGGGTACCCTTCCTGGAATTTCTCCGAGCCTTCAGGGTGCTTGCGACTTAAGCATTTGTCTCATTATGTGCAAAAAGTGCTTCTGAAAGGTTCAGAACTTGACAACCATTCAAATATCATTTCAATCGTTAAGCAGTTTTATAACATAAATAAGATTTTTCTTTATACAAATTGTACAACATTGGACAAGATAGGAAATGAGACTAGCCAAAAAATGAGACGCCCTCTTTATTATGAACTTTAGCAACAGAATTATTAATTTGAAAAGCTGACTTCGAAGGCAACAGTCGTTGGATAATCATTGAAATATTCTTCGCTGATTTAGTTACATTGCAAAGTATAATAAAAACATAAATGTTGTTCAAAAGAATTAATATTTATTTAAAAGGTTACGTTAATGAATTCTGAGAAGCACCAAAGGGAAAATTGTCTGTGGACAGATGAGACTAAATTTAGTTATTTAATTCCGTTCGTTGCTCGAAATACGTCGGTAATTATAAAAATTTTCAAAAGCGATGAATAGTGCATTCGTGAATATCACTGCAGAGCTTCATTGATGAATAAAATAAATATCAAATGCGGAGGTGGGGGGGGACGTCACGGTTCATTGGGAGGGTAAAAGAGGCCTTTCTTTATCATTCATAATCGGACAAGATGTAAATCCCTAATTGCTCTGCGAATAGATACTTTAAACGCATCACAGACTTTGAATAGTATGCTCTTTTTCGAGAGATTCCTATTTCATCTAGAAATTGGCAAACACTATTTTTCGAAATGTTTACCTTGACTTACTAAACTTTTCTGAACAATACTTTAATTACCATGAATCGTGATATATATTATTTCCCAATGATTCTAAATCAATGTCCTTTGGACCAAAAATGATTCAAGTCCTTAAAAAGAAAGTCTGTCAAATAAAATGCATATAAATTACAGAATCGATTTTTTAAACGGACGGGTTTATTTCACTTCAAAAACAAATATTTCATGCGTGTTGCACATTAAAAACAAATTGCGTTAACAACAACTAAAGATGTTACCATCGTGCTTGATCGCCACTAAGGCTATGCGTATTATGGTATCAAGCCAACCACAATAAGGTTAATGATTGTATTTCTCATTGTTCAGTTAATGAAAAGCAACATAGCATTAGAATGGTTTATTTTACACCAGGGCCGTCCGCATGATTTTGGCAGCAAGGTGGGCGTAGCGAAAAAAGGGAAGCAGAAGGAAAATAGTAACAAAGCAATCGCGATCAAGGTGAGTCTAACGAGAGTAAAGTTCCAATCCGAGCAGTAACACTGCTAATAATTGGAGAACTATTAAATGATAAATGAACCTGATTCAACATCCTGACGTATTTTATGAAGGCCGCTTATCAATATACACTCAAAATTCCATTCCAATGATTACTTAAACAATTTTGCAGATTACTAAAATCATTATTAATGTACAATTTATACTGGTGCTAGCAGTGGCATACTGATAGATCCCGCAATCCTCGCGCTATAGGAGCGGGAGGGCACTGTAAGTTCTATAGGAGCGGGAGGGCAGTATAAGTTCTTTAGCATACTCGGAGTAAGGCTCTACTGGAATGGTCTACTGGAGCATTGACTTAATGTTGCATCCAATGGATTGTAGCCTTTCTAAACCCATTGGTATCTACTTTCTCACCGATGACCGAAACGGAGTCACCAGAGAAAACTGTCAACGTAGGCACAGTTGGGACTTGAACCTGGGAACATCAGATTACGACCCTCGGGCGCTACCGACTGAATCAAGCACCGCCCCACTCTAATACAAAAAGTAATACGAAACTTCCGTGTTAAGGTAAGCCACGTTCAATTTTTTTTACTTTGAAAATAAGGATTTAACAAAGAAATATTAATAGATAAATTGAAAATTTTACTGAATTATTTCAAAGTTTAAATTTTCAACAATAATCAAATTAATATTTATTTGTAAAAACCTTATCTTCAAAGTAAAGAGCTTTGAACGTGGCTTTCCTTCACATAACATGGAAGTGTCTTTCCTTCACATAACATGGAAGTGTCGTATTACCTTCTGCAACAGAGGTGCTTGAATCAGTCGGTAGTGTCCCAGGATGGCAATCTGATGTTCCCAGGTTCAAGTTTCAACAATAGTTTAATATTTGAAAAAGTATTGAAATTGAAACATTTGATAGCGCTGTTACTAGTCATCAGAATTTACTTAAAAATTCATTAACACGCATCATTTATTAAAACAAATATAATGTTTTAACTTTGTGTAATGATTCTTTCAGTTTTCAACAATTCAAAAGAAAATGTATTTTAGAAAGAATGCAATAGCCCTGTCTACTGTTAAATTTTTCCATCTTAAAAACTCTTTAAATGTTAAACTAATATTGTTGGAAAGTGAGATATAAAGAGATCAAGATATCTTCACTTTATCTTTTAGTAACTTTTTTTGCATGAAAAGCTTATTTTTAAAGTTGCGAACTTTAAAAATGGCTTTCCATTCACATAACATGGTGTGACAAATTGCATTTGCTACTAGAGCGTACAACTACAAAATATCCAAATACAGAAAACGTGCCATTAGTGTTTCGTTAAAAGCAAACAAAAAAGGAATCCAATTAGAAATTTTGGGTAGGTAAAAGTTTAAAAGGTAAATCAATTACAAGAAGAAAAGTTTTAAAGGTAAGGGGTAAATCAATTACAAACAAAAGTTTTAAAGATGAAAGGTAAATAAATTACAACAACAAAAGTTTTAAAGATGAAAAGTAAATCAATAACAAGAACAAAAGTTTAAAGATGTAGGGTAAATCAATTACAACAGCAAAAGTTTTAAAGGTAAAAGGTAAATCAATTACAAAACTACTACGTTTAAAGGTAAATTGTAAATTAATAAGTTAACAGACCTGTTTTAAAGTTTCTTTATCGTAGTTACGCGAAAAACGTGCAAAAAATGCAAAACTGTAACGGACAATAAATTCGTTTTCGCAAAGAAACGTGAAAAATAAACGAAATAAATCCTGACTTCGGGAAAATATAATTGAGTACCTCATATATGTATTTAAATTTGTGTAAAATATAAGAAAAAAATTAATATTTTTAATATTGAAAATCATTGTTAAAACCTAAAAACGTTTTCTTTACTTAAAGTTGAAAAAACAAAGTATATCTTTCAATTATAGACCCAAATTAAATCATTGCTGATTAAAATGTTGCAATTCGAAGATAAAGCAAAATTAAATTAAAGAGTTAAATAAGAAGATGCGATCCCCACCAAAGCCAGTACTTACTGATTTATAATAGTACGCACTCATCCCTCAATTTACACGGTAGATAGGTTCCGGGAAATCGCCGTGAAAATTGAAACCGTGCAAATCGAAACCAATAACTTATGGAAAAAAAGGGATAGGTTCCGAAAAAGTCTTTGTTATAGATAAAACGTACGCTGCAACTTATTTTTTAATACACATTTATCTCAAATGTCAGTTCAGCAGTAACAATAAACATTAGTGTAGCATTATTTCGAATTTTTTTTGCATTAATTCAGATAATCATATATTTATTTCTCAAACATTTATTTTTGGTCACCAAATATTCTCATCGTTAATATAAACGTACACTATCGAATTTGAAGACAGAATTTGAAAGAAGGATATTTATGAACCTCATATAAATTAGAAATGAAGCATTAATACCAACACTTAGTGCTTTATTTTGTGAAATAAATATCAGTGTACATACGAATCAATTGTATTTAATCTATATAATAATCTAAAGATTAAACTTATTGCTAAAAATGAGACATAACATGGTTTTTACTAGCTTGATAGAATTCAATCTAGAAAAGTCAAATCTCGCTGCTGACTCAAAACGGCTTCATTTCATTATGATGTCGCGAGATGGATTGAATTACAACGGCAAGAATACATGGGTTGGGTTGTTTTACCTCTGAGCAGCACATTGTTTCACACCATGAGATAAATGGCCAGGTCCCCGAGGGCTCAGTGAAAGTAGAGTACCCCCAAGAGCTCAGAAAAAGTTAGGGGAGAAGACCCACGAACAGCTGTTAGGAGACAGATGGAAACCTCCCGTCAAAGCCATTCAGCGTGTTCTTTAACGAGCACAGCGTATGGCTCTCCCGCACACGGTACCACTGCTTAACGACCCATCCGAAAGACGTCTGCGGCTTTTCAAAGCACAACGGTTCCCCTTATTGACCGAGGACAGCATGGGGGGTCAATGCTGGCCCAGCTAGGACTCAAACCTAGGAACTTCAGATTATGAGTCTGACGCTTTACTGACTGAGCCATCCCCGTTCCAATATAAATCATGACGGCCAAACTACGTCCAACGAGAGGTTTTCATCCGGCCTGGGTGACTTCAGATTCTTTTTTAACAATTTCATACATTAAGAGAATAAATTATAAAGAGAAAGATGATGAACCGTAATAAACCTCTACCAGACCAAGTTTAAACGATGAACATTTAAATGCATTATTACATATTTCCGTAAGTAATTTTAATCTGGATATTGTAAAACAATGCAAAACAATCACATTTATCTCATTAATAAGTAATTTTATTGACAAAAAATCAGTTTGATCAAAAATATTAAAATAATGACTTTTTTTTTCGATATAAATGAACTAGGGTATGAGACTTAACAAGAACAAAAAACGGAAATCTTGATCAGTGGCCGGTTATTCAGCGTCAGAGCACCTGACATGTTATCAGGAGGTCGTGGGTGTGAATCCCAACTGGCACAGACACCTTTCCCCCTGTACCAAGTCTTAGCAGAATATAACAGCGGAGATAGTGGTTTCAAATATACCTGATAATCGGTGTGAATGTAAAAGAGGATAATTACATACATCACATATGGTATTTTTATTGATAAATTCATTTTATTAAACTTATTCCCTAGTGACCAGCGGACTAATTTTTTAACTTGAATTTTGCCCTCAACAACAGAAAAAAATTTCGGCATGCCTGATATAAATGCTTGTAATTATGTTTTGATATATTTGTATAACTGGGAAATAAAAAAAAATATATTTTGAATATTTTTACAAAGCCTATTTAAAAGACATTTAAAGAACGAAGCGAATGCTAAATTTCTGAATATTATTTTAAATGATAACATTTCTGGCATTGGAGTTATACTTGAGAGTAGGAGTGAAAAAATATACGA
The DNA here is from genome assembly GCA_038380435.1 of Ryuthela nishihirai. Classification (NCBI taxonomy): domain Eukaryota; kingdom Metazoa; phylum Arthropoda; class Arachnida; order Araneae; family Heptathelidae; genus Ryuthela; species Ryuthela nishihirai. Next base: position 50,476,108 of record JAWZYU010000001.1, on the reverse strand, counting down.
AGAGCAAAACTATGCCATCATAGAATATACAAATTTCATTTTAAAATCAGATTACACCATTTTCAACATTTATTTTTTAGAGAAACTCCTAAGACATGATAATTTAAATTAATTTCCTAAATGCACATTTTTTAAAATTCTTATCCTATCCACAAAGAAGTGATGAATGAATGAAAGACAACAACCAGCAAAGTCACTTACCCGGTCGGAGCGATCACGTTGGTCCGTAGCAAAGCGAATGTTGTCCCACCATTCACATCGCGGAGTTGAGCAGTGAAAGTAACATCAGAGTCAGTGCAGAGCGGCAGCTGTCCATAAGACTCAGCCTTCCTTCCCTAGGCTCACCGATCGACACGTTCTTTCTCCAAAATGCTCCGTGTGCCACGGCCAACCAGGAGGCACAAGTGGAGGTGCCCGACTGACGCTGCGGTGCCGTGAGACTTCGCATGCGCACTGCCACCAGAAGTACTTCTGGTCGTCACCACCACATACACCTCCGCCTACTTTCCACGTCAGACCTCCTCCACTGGGAGATGGAACTCCTGGGATCACGATGAGAGATAGGAAGAGAGCGGAGACAACGGATGATATCAGTTGAGCTTTCAGTAAATCGCGCTTCGGATAGTTGGATATGCGTGTGCGTGTTATGGGAAGTGCGCGACAAGGCAGAGCATGCGACGTCCGTGGGCAGAATATTGTTGGCTTTCTCGCGCGACTCACTATTTTATCGCTTTTTCTCACGATTTGTTGGCTTTCTCGCGCTAAAATTATTTTTGCATCCTGTTGCTTTTCACAGATCTCAGCAATTAGGTACAAAATATTTAAGCAGTTATCATATACAAAAACGTGTTTTAGACAAAGTCTTAGCTTGCAGTGTGTTGCTTTTTTTTTTTGATAAAAAAAAAGTATACACTTTTCAAATTGTATTTTCAACCAATTTGAACTTCTTCATCTTGATTATTTTTCATTACTGTATCACTATATATCATTTGTTCATTACTGTATCACTATATATTATCAGGAATTCCTAGCCGTATGCATTATTAGATAATATTGCAGGATACTGATAACATTATTCTACAATTTTAACGTGGTGAAATATCATATGACGAAACAAAAGATGTCATTTTAAAAATAGTCAGGAAAATAGGCAATGGAATAAAAGTTAAGAAAAAGTACATTATTAACATCAGCTAAGTAGTAAGCTTATTCTAGTGAATGTTTTAATAAATTGGAATGGAATAAAACAAATATCATAAGCAATATTCTTAATTCGAATTTTAACTTTAAATAAATATTATTTGACGAAACAGGAATACTAAACTTATACTGCATTGTCTAAATCAACGTTTTTCAAAGTGGGCGATACTGCCCCCTGGAGGGCGCTGGAATGATCCAGGGGATCGGTAGTAGCTTCGGGTGCAACTGGGGGGGTGGGGGGCGGTGGAAGCATAAAGAAAGAAGGGAAGATAAGAAATTATTTTTATCTTCCCATATTTATCTTCCTTTATTATTTTTAATGTTATTCGTAATTTTTTATTTCAATATTATCCTTAGTTATCTCAATTTTCTGTGTGTAATGCGAATGTTATTAAGACTGATTTTAATAAATAATTTTATAATTTCAAGGTTCAAGGTGTCTTATTTACAACAACATCTTTTTTTACTATGTTGTAGGACGTAGGTAGAAATATTGATACATAAAAGAACGCAAATTTGTCACTGCATCTTTCTGTTTGTTTGCTTCAAAAACGTAGGTTTCCAGGGGGCGCTGAGAATTTTTTTTTTCTGAAAAGGGGCAGTAGGACAAAGAATTTTGGGACCCTCTGATCTAAATGAACAAAAAGCTTACCACATTTCAGAACCTTTTTTTTTTTAACTTCTTTTTATCGTCATCGGCTGGCATTTGAAGTTTGATTGTCCTCTATTAGGATTTGAAGTCCCGTCATTTTCTTCATCTTGATTATTTTTCATCTGATTCCAGTTTCAATGTCGCTCCAATATCATCTTCGGTCTCAATTCTGTTTTTGTGCTCATGCAAAAATTACTCACACTTCGTTTCTTTTATTTTGAACTTGGCTCTTCAAAATGAAAATATATGTGGTCTTTCTTTGTCTACTCAAGAGCGTTTAATGTTCTTGGCAATGGAATAAATAGACTTCGGCTAGAATTCCAACCAATGTTTGAATGTTTCTGTTTATTTTTCCCTGCTATGGTTTCGCCTTTCACCTAGTTTTCCTCTATGTTTAGCGAAGTGAGGTCTCTTTTCTGCTAGGTTTTTGGAGTTTTGTGTTTCTGCTTGATGTGTTTTGAGCTTGTGTTTTCGTTAATGTTTTGTTATTGGGTTTAGCCTCAAATGCCTGACAGAATTCGTGGCTCATTTGAAGCAAATGGAAACAACGGGGAAGATTCCATTACACTAGCACAGGGAAGTGGTGGTATGTTTCTCTGGTCAGGGATCACTTCGAGAGCAACCCAGAATATCACGTATTCCCAGGAGTCTCACAGGAGTAAGGTGCTGAAAAGAGATTACTCCTTTTCAATAGCAACTAATCCAAACTTTTCCTTTTAAAGGCCGATAATACTCGTCCACCCAGACCTCGTTTAGTGGACTTCAAAGCCAACTGAACGGACTAGCCAGCAAGCTCCGCATACCTCAATTCTACAGATCAAGAGTCCGAAATTTTTTGAGAGAACACTCAGGCGTCCAAAAAGAGGATTTGGAGAGAACCATCTTTTTTACGACATTCCTTCCCCGACCTCATCTAGGTAAAAGTAGTATAACGGTAATAAATATTTTTTAGATTGTTTATTTACACGGTTATTATCCGGATGCTGAAGTATTCGAATTAGAAAACCATATTAGAAGTGTTTGTTAAATAACGTTACGTAAATATAAAAGGCAAACTATGCTGTTTACATAAATAATACAAATAGCCTTGTATTATACTTTTAAAAGCAAACAAAAAAAATAAAATAATGCTCTTATCAACAGCATTATGTTTAAGGCAAAAACGTTGATTCATAATGTATTATACTTTTAAAAGCAAACAAATAATTATGAATCAACGTTTTTGCCTTAAACATAATGCTGTTGATAAGAGCAGTTGGAATGTCGAGCTATGATACTGCTTTTAAGCATTGACAAAGAATGCATCAATGAGCAGTTTCGACAGCTGCGCCAGCGTTGCAATGAGCGTGAACGACTGACTGAGCGTGTCTACCATAGCGAATGCTCAAAAGAGAAAGATTGCCAGCCTCACTTCCAGAGGCCTTGCTGAGCTCAACTGAAAATCAGGTAGTGCCTCTAGCATTAATTGGCGTCTTCGTTCTCAGCATCAGTTTGTTTCCAGCCTGCACTCTGGCAGAGTAGATCACACATTTGAATACATTCCCATTGACTGTCGATGCACCTTTTTTTGCGCATGCGTGAATTCATTAGCATAACTCTTTATTTTCAGATTGTAACTTGTGAAGTATGCGCCCATTTGTAGGTCCTAATACAGTTCTTATAATTTCATTAAAATAAAGTACAGCGTTTTGTGTTTGTTCGTTAATTTTCGAGCACCAGTGTGTGCGTGCGATTGACTCATAAATCACTCCCACACTAAAATTTAGTTATTAATTTCTTCTTCGGCTTTCCAGGTATCAATAAATGCAATACTTCTTTGGGGGATATACAACTGAAATATACAAATAACTGAATATACAACTGAAATCAAAAATTAAAATACGATTATTTATCCCGGGGGTTCAGCTGGAGGAGCATTTCTAAGCTCCTCCAGCTGGATGGCTCAATGGAGAATTTCTAAGCTCTTGCAGATACTTGAGGATATGGCTGGAGGGTCGCAAAAGTATCCCTAAAACATCAGAGGAATGCTGTATATTATTGGACCTAGATGGACACTCCATTCAGATGACGGTGTTCAATCACAAATAGTGACCAGACAGTGTGATTGATAAGGTCAGGCATTATCACCCTGTATATTGAAATTGTCTCTATTGCATCTGCATAAAGTTTTAGACAGCAGCAAAAGGTTTCAAGTGTCTATTTCTCGATACCTCTGAGCAGTGTCCCTTGAGAACTGTATAGGAGTGTTCATTACTTGAATAAATGGAAATCTTCAAATCTCCTCAAAACACAAAGAAATGTTTGCTCAAACCATCACACCAACTCTTTCAGAGTTTCTCTTTCATTACTATTAAAAGAATAAGAACGTATTCTTGCCCCTTCTAGATATGCATACGCCTTCAACCACTCTGTTGATCAATTCTAAAACTAGCTTCACTTGTAGAAGTACACACCTCTATTGGTCCTGAACCAAGGCAACATAATATATCCCCCAATTCAGGAGCTATCTTCTGTTATTTGGGGTAGGGAAAAAATACACTTCCATATCTCAATCCTATATCTGAAAGGTCGCAGGTTTTTTTTTTGAGAGCACACTCAGGCGTCCAAAAATGGATTTGGAGAGAACCATCTTTTTATAACATCCCCCGCGCCCTATCATCTAAGTAAAAATAGTTTTCAGCAGTTTAAAAATATTTTTCAGATTGTTTATTCTCGTGGTTATTAACCAGGAAGCCGAAATATTTGAATTAAAGAAAACACATTCTAAAGCATTTGTTAAACATCGTTATGTAAATGTAGAAAGCAAACTGTGCTGTTTACATAAAAATATCATATAGCTTTCATTTAAATTTGTTTTTTAAATATAATATAGTAAAGCCTAACTTAAAACTTAAACTTAACATCGATCATCTTGCAGAAAACCCACCCTAGTGTAACTCCCTATACTATATACAGATACATACTATTAAGTTCCTGTGACCTCAATGAAATCAGAAAACATCAAGAAAGTGTCCTTCGTGATAAAAATCGAAGATGTGTCTTCATTTGAAGTGGACAATGTTAATATCTATGCTGTGGACAGCATAGATATTAACATTGCTAAGTTCGGTTGAGACTGCCTCGTTTTGAGCCTTCCAATAAAATGCATATGCCAAACATTTAGACGGATGTTTTGTTCCAGACTTCTGCAACAGTTTAGCGATCAAAAATGTTTACTTTTGGTTGGCCAGAAAAAAAACAATTAAACTCGCCTACCTGACCACTTTGTTATGAAGTTCGGGTGTTTGCCAAGTTGAGTCATCTGTAGCGTCACTTTGGAGTCAGACATGATGTTTTGTATATGTCATTTGAAATCACCATGCTCATTTTGGTACGGAATGATAACCGACCTTAAACTATTCCAATATATGCTTATGAGAATTAAAACCGTTGCTTACGTTTTGGAAATCAATACAGTAATGTATTCAAAGTCGTTCTTTTATGAACGTAATTCGAATAACGAAAAGGAAATGAACTATAAGAATCTTTTCCGAATTCTGACATAATTAACAAGAACAATAACACATCGCCTTCGGCGAAATTAAGAGATGTTCATGAAAGAATTGCTGAAAAAAATCAGTTTCGCCACGAATGGGATACGAACCCAAGCCCTCCTGATAACATACTTGGTATATTCAGTATTAACTATGACTACAAGAGAAAGTTATAGTCAATACTCGCTGAGAAAAATAGCTATCTTTCCATAGCTCAGTGGTAGATCACTTGGCAAGTTATCAGGAGGTCGTGTGTTCGTATCCCACTACAGGAAAAAATCGCATTTTCAGCAAACCTTTCATGAGTTACCATATTTATAGGAACATTATGTGTGATTTTTCTCTACAATGGGGATTTTCGTTTTCAAAGAGAATGAAGTTCACTATTTTCTAACTTTTGCACCCTTTAGCAGGAGGAATCTTAACTAATGAATGATTGGTAAAATGCAAATAATAACATTTATTAGCACCTGTAAAATACAAAAATATTAATTTATCTCTTAAAGCGCAAACGTTGCGTATGGTTATAGGAGGAAATTATTTCAATCATGTAAACTTCTTGATCCTCAAACTCCAACAGAAAATTTTCAAATTCGTTTTTGCTAGTCATTTAAAATTTGCCCATTTTCTAAGTTTTCTACCACTAGAGTGCGCTGTTAAAACTTTGGGAAGTTCTGAAAGTGCAATTTCCAAGAATTTGCCAATCTAGCACAAATAGAATATTTTACTTGCCTTTAAAAAAATTAACTTCTAGAGATGGACACAGAGATAAATAACAAAGTGGGAACAATAACTCGTATTTGTTTCAAACCAGCTGAAAGATTTAGCTGCTCAAATCCTTGAGCTATCCCTTTGTTGAGAACCATTGGCTTACGATCTTCTCTATTATATCATCCTAATCATTAAAATAAAAGTAATTGGTGAGTAAAACCAGTAAACATTCTACTTTATCCTACTCCTGTCAATTCTTCCTTAAGGCAGTTACAAATAGTAACCTATAAACATCATCTTCCTTTGAAAAGCCTGGCGTTCTTGGCAGAGTGTGTAATAAATATTTATCATTACTGATGCTTCTCAACAATAATAAAATTTTGATCACTGAGAAAAATGATTTTTTTTTATTGCATTTATTCGTTGTTTGAAAAACACAAATAAACTACTACTCCTTTTTTCTTCACCTCTGCCAGTTAGATCCATTTCAGTTTCGTTCTCAATCCCTTCCATACTCAATACAATACCCATCATCTACACCAGTGGTTCTGAACCTTATATGCTTCCCGTACCCCCTGGAAATGTGTATTTAATTGGCGTACCCCTTATATAGATAGATAAAACTATAGTTATAGTATAATAATGCCAACGTAGCGACTTTGTTACTAAATCTAGCGACTTTTGAGTTATCACGGCGTACCCCAAAATATTTCTCCGCGTACTCCACTTTGAAAACCTTGATCTACACAACAGATAAATGAATTAACAATCGCAAACAGATAATGAGGAACACAATACTATTATTTAAAATGTTTTACAAGTTTTCAAAGGTTTAAAAATTATCAGAACATGTACTTTCTAAATTCGAAATAATTTCAGAAATGTCCGTTTTAATTATGAATTGCAGTTTTGTTTTTAATTTTGTATTTTAATCGATTAGTTTTTCAATATTTTGCACCATTAAGCAACTTATGAACAAACTTTTTAAGCAACTTATGAGCTTCGCAAACGCGAAGCATTTGGAAGTTAATTGCATTATAAAATATGTTGTTTTGCCTATTTTATAATGCAATTAACTTCCAAATGCTTCGCGTTTTTTTTAATTATTCTTTTCTATTTCTGACATCAGCAATTGGAAACCTTTTAAAAAGTGGCAAAATGAAAAACTAACTTTCGCAATGTAATTACGACGAATACAAAAAACGCACAACTAACTAATTGCTTGTCTTTATTTTTCTTAACTTTTAAAATCTCTTGCATCTTACGTTAAAGGCTTAAATATTAATGGAAATGAGCCGATTCAGATAATCTTCATTTTCCATATTAGAATTTTAAATCAGCAATTTAAATACTCGTGAAATTGTCCCATAAACGATTAAAGGATTAGCTTCTTTAAAAATAAACTGATTGAAATAAAAAGTCTTGCAGCTTGTGACGTCCCGATATGAAACTTCAGCTGGCAGCGCCAATGTCTCTTCACTCGGCTGGAAAATTCATTCGATTTATTCTTTAAATATATCGTTCGTTCTCCACTCAGGGCTCCCCACCCCCACGAAATGGATTATAAACCCACCACCAACAACCTTACTACGCCCCAGTAAGAGTTTGAATAACATTCAAGTATATTTTAAAAAGCAGCGTCGAAGTTCAGAGACTCAAACATCCAAAAACCCCAACAACAGACTCAACCATGCTGACCTAGCTCCCCCCCCCCCCACTACTGTGGAATTACTGGGTACTCCACTGCCTTTGTTTCCGTTGATGGTCAAAATTGATAGAAACAAAACTCTTCTTTTCTAGTATAAAATAAATTTAACGTATAAAAAATGCAATAGTAGTTGGGATACGAGTTCAAGACAGAAAAATGAGGAATCAATTATCAGTTTCATGACTTAAAAAAGCTAATACATATTATAGTTCATATTAATAGGAGCGATATAAGAAAGTCCGTGCCTAGCCAATTTTGCGCCTTTGCAAGCTAGGGAAGATGTTGCCCCTCCCCTCCGTGCAAGAGCTATTTTGCGACATATCGAACAATTCGTTTTTTCACATAATAATTAACATTCACCATGTAATAATTTGATATTGTTTCCTAAATATTATATATTCTCTGGGCAGACACCCCACTCCCCCTGCTTTGGAACAGCCCTGATGATTATTGAAATCAATTTCACAACAAACGAGCTTTCTGCACCAATTTTTCTGATGACGACTGTATTTGACAGGTCACTAACACTAAAACCAAAAGCACCTCGAAAACGCTTTTCGAATAAAAAATAAATAAACTATTGAATAGTGTCAAAATAAAGCTATGAAGTGCGTTATGTCTAGTTGTGTTTTCAAGAATCAGTCTTCTTCATTAATTTTGTTTTTGGATTATGAAACCCTGAATTGGTTTAAAATAATTCAAAATATTGTCTTTCTTCTTCTAATAAAGCAGTTAACTGCATTCCAGAATTATTGCTGCATATCATGGCATAAAATTTTATTCAAGTTTATTTTCTTTCATTGTAAGCAAGTCTTTATAATTTATCTCAGAAACTAAAGAAAGATTTACCCAAACGCTGCAGTAAAATACTAATTCTCCCATTACCAAATACTAATTCTCCCATTACCAAACGAACGTCACAAGCCAAAACACCCAGAAAACAACTCAAATTTCTCAAACTGCTACATAAAGCTATAATAATGGAGAAAAATAATACAGGCCATTTAAATACTTCCTTTGCAATTGGAGATCAGATGACTGTCACAATAAAATTACAAGCGAAATAATGGCATAGTGGTTAGGCAGCTAGCGACTGTTCCAGCAAGGCAATCTTTGTGTTTTGTGTTAGCTCTAAATAAGGCAGTGGTCAGCAGTGACTGCGGTCTTAGGAGGCATGTCCTTGTATGAGAAGGCCTGTAAAAGTAGGAGTAGCTTCTAGTATTCTTCTCTGTCCTATATGTCGCAAATCAAAAACTACGAAGAATCTATGCAGATAAATTTTGACTGAAAAGATAGCTCTATTATGTTGCCTTTAGATTTTATTCCCTAACTCACCTTCCCTCGGTGCATGGTCGTCGTCAGAAGAAAAGGGAAGATCAAAAGGGGAAGTTCCGTCCTGAAAAAAACTGATCGAAAATTATTTTGTTGAACAATATTGGGTGTACACTACTTTTATTTTTTTCTTTATCGATATGGAAATCTTGGTTCTTTTACGTTTTCTTTTGTGTTCTGAAGCGTCATTTACTTTCATAAAAACTTTTTTTACATATATTTCTATAAAAATATCCTTTGCTAAATATTTAATTACTGTTAAGCTCATTACGTTCAGGATGATGTAACCAGGAGGTCGTAGGTTCCGATATCACTCAGCTCAAGATAATTTTTACCTCTACACGCAACTTCATCCTGTTAATAAAAATAGCTTAAATAGCTTTAAGCTGTACAATCATTTGTCAAAAAAACTCTTTTTTAATTTTTTTCGGGCATTCCCGGTTATATTATGATATATACATGATTGCTGTATTCGATTGAACGGTTCGACATAAATATCTATCTTGAAACATTGATTTCTTTCGTTTGTCCCTTCACACAACTAGAAAAATTCCTTCCTACGCCCGTGCAAATATCTTCTAATGACCGCCATGATCCCTTTGTTCAGAAGAACTATTCCCTGCACAAGTTAGCGAACACGCTGTACGGATTTGATGTGAAGTTTCTATCTGTCTCCTATACGATGTTTATTGGATCTCATTCCCACTGAGCAGCTTATAGGAGACAGATGGTTCCAGTGGATCACAGCTCTTAATTCTAGGGGGTCATTGTGATTTAGAAATTTGGTTATTTTGTCACATAAGTACCATTCAGAGAAATAACAACATAAGAGACCTAAGAGAAAAAATAAATTCAATTTGTAGCATCTTAACCTCAAATATTGAGATCCGTTTCAACTAGCTCTCTCAGCGGTTGGTGGCTTAACCAGTTGCGGTGATGACCTTTTGGTCGACGGCGTTGCATAACGCAAACTGCAAGTTAAATATTATTTCGTGAAAGAGTTCAATCGAAGAGGCTGTTCCGACAACGGTTTCTCTTCAACCCCACGTTTCGCTAACGTCGTCAGTCAGAGGCTGATGATATTATTCACCGACTCCCAGCTTCTTTCTTTTATTTTGTTATTTGTCTTCAAAAGAACAATCATGTTTTGTCTCAGAGGCTTCTTCTTTTTCATTTCGGAATGTTCTGTTTTTTTTTCCTTTTTCTTTCATCTCCAGAAATCATGACTATCATCTGCCTGGTACAGAAGGAAGCCGCAAAAGATTCCGTTCTCCTCATTCTCCTCTTTTACTAACTCACGTGCAGTGCTCTTTGATCAATAGACATCTGCGACGCACTCTCTTTCAGAACTGAGATCGTGGAAGTAGTACAGTGGGAGGAATTATTGGAAACGTCCAACGCGGAAGCATACTTCAGCGCTTTTGGTTCCATTAGGAGAGAATACAAAAGCACATGTTGCAGCTCTAAATGACATTTATTTACGATAGCCGTTTTCAGTTCAGATAGCCAATGATCTATATTTGGTCAATGCAACAAGAATTTTAAAAAAGAGACGCTCTGCAGCCTGATTTATAGAGAATTTGCTTATTGAGTTTGTATATTTACTCATAAACGGATATATGAGGAAAGAGTTATTTTAAAATTTTAGATCATCTCTGTTTAGTTTACATAGAGCAATTACAGATAGCAAAGTGTTTAAAGCCAAAAGTATATAAATTTTTGCTCTTCATTAACCTCTTTTGCTACAGAACTATACTGAATGATTATTGAATTATGACCAACCCCACTCCATGTTATGTCAATGGGAAGCACACTTCGAAGCTCTATAACTTTTAAAATAAGCGTTTTATCGGAAAATGTGACAAAAGTAAATTAAAGATCTCAATCAGTTCTCTTCAAATGTCGGTTTTCAATAATATTCGTTCAATATTAAAAGAGTTATGGAAGTTTGAATATTTAACAATAACAATGCGTCACAAAAATTGCCTTTAACTTAGTAATAAATACTGATAATGATGAGGTTAGGAAAAGGAGTCGGCAACCTTCTTTGAGCAGCATATTGTGCAGAGAGAGACTCCGTTGGTTTGGCCATGTTGCCCGTATGGATAATAGTGGATTAAGCGAATAGGGTTATGAACAGTAAATGATCATTCAGTGTAGTTTTTGCCTAAAGGCCTCAGAAAGAGGGGGAGACCTAGGATACAGTGGGCAGACAATGTCAAACAGGATCTTGTTAAAATTGGTGTGCAGTGGCCAGATGCAGCAGATGTAGCTCAGGACATATGTTTGGAGAACTAAATTACATGGTCTGGTTGGATCTCCGTAGCCCATGGCTGCTTGAGGAAGATGATGATGATGCATAAATACTTTATCAAAGTGTTTAATAAAATAAATGTGTATTTTTGAAGTTTGTGTAAAGAATTCTTTCACTATTCATCAGTTTTGTATAAGTTTCTCGAGACTGACATTGCTGTTGTTAAATATTCAAACTTCCATAACTCATTAAATACTAAATAATATTGTTTAAAATAGAAATATTGATATATTTGATTGAGATCTTTATTGTTTTATTCTTCAAAACAATAAAACTTATTTCAGAGGTTACAGAGCTTTGACATTAGCGTCCCATTGACATAAATTGGGGATGAGTGTTCATAATTCAATGATCGCTCAGTATCTATCGATCTACGATTTTTTTACACTAAGACCTGAAATATGTTCGTAATATATATATCTAGCAGATTTACGCAGCGTTGCTAGGGTTATAAAATAAATTATGTTCATCTTTAAAAAGAATAAAATATATATGCTTTGTCAAATGATTTGGCTTTTAAGAAATTAGGAATTAAACAAAATTATTTTACGAAGGGAAATAAACTGAGACAATATTTGATCTACTTGAATTCAAAAGTGATCTTTTCTCTTAGACATTGAGAAACATTTAATGTAAAACAAAATTAAAAAATATACCTACACTAAGTGGGATGGGAGTGGCGGCTCAGTCGGTAGCGAACCAGGCTAGTAATCTGTAGTTCCCAAGTTTGAGTCCCAGCTGGGTCAGCATTAAAATTTATCTCCGCAAAATTCCCCGCCCTGCCCTCGGTCACTAAGGACACAGATGCGCTTGGAAAGATCGTCATCAATCGGATGAGACATTAAGACGTGGCCCAATGTAAGGGAGAGTCATAACACTCTACACGTTAAAGAACATGCTGGATGGCCTTCACAGGAGGTTTATTATTTTATTTATATATTTTATTTCATTTTGCTCACTCTTTCACAATCACGAGTAAAATTAGATATTTAAATGTTGCTTAAATAATTGATAAACAGCCTAACCCGTTAAATAACTGAGCCATAGTTCAAATGCATTTCTAATACATATTGATTTTGTTTTTACCCGTTCCCTATTTATATTTTTTTCATCGGCACAAAATCCTAACCATAGCGTGAATATTTATTCAGTTCGAACAACTATTATGGGATTCCATGGCAAAATGATTGAAGTTCAAGATATTGTGAATTTATTTCACACGGTTTTGTGGGGGCGGGGGTGGCTCAGTCGGTAGCGCGCCAGGCTCGTAATCTGTAGTTCCCAGGTTCGAGTCCCAACTGGGTCAGCGTTGAGATTTATCTCCGCAAAATTCCCTGCCCTGCCCACGGTCAGTAGGGGACACCGATGGGTTTGGAAAGACCGCCGTCCGTCGGATGGGACGTTAAGCCGTGGCCCCGTGTACGGGAGAGCCATGCCCTGTGCACGTTAAAGAATACGCTGGATGGCCTTGACGGGAAGCTACCATCTGTCTCCCAACAGCTGTTCCAGTGGGTCCCCTCCCCCAACCTTCTTTGAGCCTTCGGGGTCCATGTGACCTGGCCATTTAGCCCATGGTGTGCAAAAAAGTGCCGCTCAGAGGTAAAACAACCCAACCCAACCCAGGAGTATATAACTCGCCTGTGGGTCGTCAATATTCGCAACAAATAATCTGAACGTTTTAAGCATTTAAAAAGTAATTGAAGAACAAAACAATTTGAACAAATGGAAAGAAAAAAGTTTGATGAATGATTAAAAAATGTGAAATTTATTACAAAAAAACCCCTCAATATTATCAATATATAGTAGCCATTTACGAAGATTTGTAATTTTTTTTTCTATTTTTAAGTTGTTTGGCAAAAAATTAAATAATTTTAATGTTATTAGTCACAGTTTCCTTAGGTAAGAATTCAACGAGATTAACAGAGTTACTGTATGTTGTGTTATAATTTTATATTTTAGTCCGACTAATTTTTAAACAAATTTCTTAAAATTGAATGAATATATAATTTTATAACTGTTAAAATATCAACATCTTTATAAAAGTTTCTAACACTTTCATATTTTCTTTGTTACAATATGTATTTTATAATTCTATTTTGAGCTACAGTTAATCTAGTAATATTAGTATGTGTCACCCCAAGAAGTAATTCCATATTGCAAATATGATTTAACCCAACAAATATATATCATCTTTAAAGTTGAAATATCTACAAATTGTCTAATTATGTATAACCGTGGTATTACAATATTTATCTTTTAAATAATATTTGCTATATGTTCCAAATTAATTTACAGTCTATATAAACACCTAAATATTTAAAGCAATCAACTCCCTTAACAGGCAAACAGGAACAATTTTTACCAATACATTCCAAAGGACGATAAAATATTTTATTATGTAGAAAATCACATTGTCCTTTTAATCTGAAATGGATATATTTTGTTTTATTCACATTTAAGAGTAATTTATCTTTTTAAAACCAATTTCTAATTTTAAACATATCTAAATTTTTATTAATTATTAAGGAATATAAGTCTTTGGCAGTATAAATTAAAGCTGCATCATTAGCAAAAGCAATTAAATTTCCTGTTATATCAAGTTTATATAAATCATTTATACATATATTAAGAATAAAAGTGGTCCTAAAACAACCTTGAGGAATACCAAACTGAATAATTTCTTCCATATTAACAATGTCATCAATTTTAACTATCTGAATCCTATCATGTAAATACTTTTTAACCAATTATACATTTTTCCTCTAAATCCAAATTTTTCAAGTTTAAATAACATTATATCATGTGGAACAGAATCAAAAGCTTTATGTATATGCAGAAAAACAATAGATACTTTAAGGTTATCATATATTCCTGTGTGAACTATTGAAGTTAATTTTAAAATAGCATCCTCTGTATTCCTTTTTTTCCCTCAGTTCGAATTGATTTTCAGCAAAAAAAATTATCTTTGTAAGAAAGTTTGAAAAAATTATGAAAATAAAAATGGTAAAGATTTTTGATAAATTTGACAGTATTGAAATTGATCTGTAGTTCCCCAAATATTTTCAAACACCTCCTTTATAAACCGGAATTACGGTAGCCTTTTTTAAACATTTTGGAAAACTGCCTTCAGATATAAAAATAAAAAAATAAATACCCCCTCAAGCAGCTGCTTGCCACAATAGAATAATTTATTAAATGACATAAGATCTTTGAAAGATATGGGCATATATTTTTTTTAAATAAAGAGCGATAAAAAATCATTTCCTGAAGACTTTTCTGTTTTTAGTGAGTTTATTGTCTGTATCACTTCACTTTCAGTTACACAATCAATAAAAATTGACGTAGTGTGGAATCTAACTCTGTCAAATCACATGTCTCATTTTTATTAAATCCCCTATAACTCCAGTAAAATATTTATTAAATATATCAACAAAAACCAAAGGATTATTATGGAAATTGTAATTTAAATTTCTGCAAATTACTTCCGTAGAAAATATTTTATTTTTCTTCTCAACACCAGATAATTCATTAATAAGTTCCCATTGTTTTCTTCATGTTTCCAAAATTTTCAGATATTTTGCTTTTAAAATAATTTGATTTTGCCTGCCTAATATAGTTAAGTAATAAATTTCTATATTTCGTGAATGGTTCTCTTTAAATTTCATTTGAAGGTTGTGCCTTACATAATTTATATAATTTGTTCCTTTTTTCTATAGAATTTAATAATGCACCTGTAATCCAGGGATTTAATTTTTTCTGAACATGATGATTATATTTAATAAACTTGAAACTTTAATTAGTTCTTGCAATTTTCCTCTTGATAATTCAAATTGAATATTTAAATCAGCATTTTTTTTATAATTTTCCAATCGTAATCTAAAATTTTATTTATTAATATAGTTAAATCTGTTTTAAATATTTCAGTATAATTCATTTGAATTCTATCTTAATCCAGTTTTAAATGAATGCCTAGGTAATAATGATCAGATATATGTGTTTGAATAAGGTAAGTATTTAGTTTATTTGGGTTTGGTATTCTTGCAAAAATATGATCTAAGAAGGTTTTTGAAGCTTCTCTAGTTATTAAATTATTTGCAACATAGAATCCTAGGTGATTAATCAAATCCATACATTTTTCGTTTATTTGATCTGTAGTTTTGATGTCTATATTCATATCACCAGTTATAATAACAATTTTTATTTATTGTATTTAATTTACATTCTAATTCTTCAATAAAATCTGACTTTGAATAAATATGTGACCTATAAAAGGCTAATAAAGTACAGATAATATTACCAAACTTAAATTCCATTTGTACCAAGTCTGCATTTGTGAACATAGTGTTACAAGAAATAACAATAAAGTCATCTTTTATGTACACTAAGACATCTCCAGCTCTGTTTTCTAATTGGCATTTATAATAAATATTATATCCCTGCAATTTATATAATTGTATTTCATTTTCTTTATCCAGATTTCAGTTAAAACAATTATATCTGGATAAATATCTGAAAGATTTAAGAGCAAAGAAAAATGTTCAAAATTTTTTCTCATACTTCTAATGTTTCCCACAATGATATTTAAACCCTTTCCCCAAATATAATATTTTTATCATATACATTTTCTCCTGATATAACATTTATTTTACAATGATTTGTTAATAAAGAGTTTTCAATTATGCTGTCTGTCTGGTTAAAATTTAATTGAATTTTAAAAATTTCATCTGAAACATTCATATTAATAAACGAGAGCATATATTAGTATAACTAAACTTTAAACCTAACTAAATCATCTAAAGTTTTTATTCCAAATACTTTTGCCTTTTCTTCTTTCCGGATAAAGATTTTTGCCATCCCTAACCGAGACAAATTTTAAGTTTTGTTATTGTTGTAGCTTTTTGCATTCATGTAATATTAATTTATTTTCTTGGGTCAAATGTTCATTTATGAATATTTTGTCTTCGTGAAATCCTCGATGAATCTCTTTAGTAAACAGCTTCTTTTTTGCTTTCCAACGAGCAAGCCACTGATTCTTCATTTTACGAGATGCCAACTGTACAATAATTGGTATAAATTTTCCTTTATTTCTAGTAGGAAGCCAGTATTAAGTTCCAGCCTCTATTAACGTGATAACATGAAGAAAAAACGGGGAGAGCTATATGCATTCTATTGCTGAATTTTTAGTAATGGTAATTACCATAAATTACCTTAGGTGCAAAATCTAACTGTAGAGGTGAACAGATGAGTTGGAAAAAATTACAGTCCTGTTTAAAATATTTCCCGAAACTGAATACTGATTTACCATCGCTTTGTTGAGATATTAAATTATAAGGAACGTGAAGTGCCATGCTAACTTTCATTACGCTGCACGCTTTTCACCTAGAGGCAACCATTTTGATGCATTCCTCCCACAACGGCATCCTGAATGTTTGCTGGTCTGCAGCAGAACGGAAAGCAAAACGATTACAAAAGAACAAAAGGCGGTCTCCAACGATGACAATGGGGTTATATTGCTCGCATTACTTTGGCGGCAGCATCGTTCGATAACGCTTCCGGCAAGTATTTTCTTTCCCTTCAGCTCTTTCATTCGTTTTGTTCTGCTTACCGGTCTGCAGCGTCACATTCCTGGCTCTGACCGCAGTCATTTCACCACCGGATGAAAAGGAAAGTTTTTCTTGTTAGCTTTCCTCATAAATTGAATACTAATTGTATCAGATCACTTTACCGAAATATGTCCTCAAGAATTTGCTGGATATTTTTTAATGAACCAATGTTAGGTAATCGAATTAACAACGTATTTGCTCATTTGAACCAGTTTACAAGTCATGTCAAAACTGTGGCATGCAGTAAATATGAGTTAAAATCAAGTTTTAGATCTAATTGTTTTTTGATATGGTTTTTCTTACATACAGCATTTTCCGAAATGCTTAAAATGTAGTTTTGTGACTGATTTTGTTTTCATTCCATAATACGGCCAGCCTCACATTTGGACAGATTTGCATTTACTCTATGTTGGTTTCTTTGCAATCACCATTTATATGCAGATGATGATAATGCCAAATAAATTCAAACAGTAATTTCTTACCAGTATGAAATAATGTATTATATATTTAAAAAAAACTTTGTTATGTAGTAATGAGTAAAGAGTTTTAAATAGTTTTATGGATTATGACGTTCAGATTAATGAGCCATTTCACTCCTTTTGACAGAAATTTGCTTATTGTTACAAAGTAATAAGCATATACACAAATGTATTTACAATATAACTGCCTGCCAATAACAAAAGTAAAATTAATCAGATTTTGACCATAAAGATTTTGTAATAAACTTAATTAATAATTACAATACACTCAGATGTTAGGGTTTACAAAAAGCAAACACCATTAACAACAATCTTCACCAAGTACAAAATCGTTACTAAACCTGTAAGTTAGTTTGTTGGACTTTAAACTTTTTTGTAAGAAGCATATTTATTTCATTACCTTTGGAAATCAGAAACGTTGCCATTGGCGCATTAGCCCTTGGGGGTCAGAGAAGCTGAGCTCTTTGTGACTGCTTGTGATTTGGCTATCCCGGCGTGCGTCAAAAATGATGAAGGAGATGTGACTCCTTGTGACTTGGCTATTTAGCCCGGTGTGTGCCCAAAGAAGCGCCGTTCAGAGGGTAAAACAATCCAACAACCCTGTACGTTTTGAGTAAAAATATAATAGTATAGCAAGCGTTATTTGCTGAAAAACACGCAATAACGCTTTATCTATACTTTGATGATGCAATTATGCTATGTTTTACATAACCTAGTAGCCTGTGCATGGTTATCAGAAAACGTTGTTATTGGCGCATTAGTTGTATCTATTTTGGTGATCATGAGTCCTAGCACAAAAGCCACAACACAGTTTCTTTTCCTTTCTTGTCTTTGTACCTCAGGCACAACTAGACAGCGTGGATGTGACACTTTCTCCTGTACACGAGGCTACGGCTTAGCGTCCCATCTGACTGACAGTGGCTTTTTCTATCACATCCGTGCCCCGTTTCTCACCTAGAGCAGATCAGGATTTGCCGGAGAATATTTGCAAGACTGCTTAGTGGGAACTAGAACCTGGCGCCTTATAATAGGCTCGTGTAATCTTCGCCTCTTAAAAGAACAGAATACACGAAAATGTTTCAGTATCACAACAATTTCATTTTCACAACAAAACATAAAGTTTCTAAGTATGGAAATGTATCATCAACATATCAGGTTACATGCCTTCCCCTTGAAATGTCAATAATCGAGACAATGCTGATCCATGCCATCCATCGCTCTCTTTCCCATATCTCTTTCCCATATATATATTGATCGAATATCTCTTTCCTAATTGCCCATTACGAAGTAAGTATTGCTTTCGTGGGATTCTGGCACATGCGCGATACAATTTTCATACAATTTTTGATTACAATTTTCCTGGTGATGTAGGAGGAATGGCATCGACCTCTTCGTTCCCTTGCACGAGTGTGATCCGAAAATCATCTTGCAGACTGACCCCCGACTAATCTACAAACGCACAAGGTGACATTGATCCATGCATCTAGACAGGTGTTGCTGGCATCCTGATAAACGTGCCTGCTTTTGTGAGATGATCGCACTCCATTGGCAGTCTTCCGCATTATCTAATCTAGTGCAGCCTTCCAATCATAAGGGTTCAGAGAGGTCTAAACCAAGATGTGCAGTTATGCTCTTATGAGGTGGGGGGGATCGCGAACTGCACTTTTCAACAGGAGGGATTACTTTGCTCTTATTTCAATCCCTTGATCTCCGTCGTTTCTGGAATTTCTATTCAAGACTGGTAACAATACTGGGTTTTAGCCAATAGTTAATCCATCTTGGATTTAGCTTTATGCTTTCTCTGCATATACATTGAGTGCCCACCTAACACGTTTTTTAAAGGAGGGCTCGTTTTCGACTAACACGACTGGTGATTCGTTTTAACACGATTTCTCCACTACTTTTTTTGCGATCGTTTATAATATTGTTGCGGATCACAAAAATGGATAGCCACTGAGCGTGAGTATTAAAAGCTATATTTCAAAATCAAATTCAATACAAGGTAAATTGTTACAAAGGAAATATGGATGAAGTATCTTATTAACAAATCAACTATTAACATGCACAAGTCATCAATCTTCCTGCGTAGAGCACACAATATCAGCTCTGTGTATTTTACTAAATACTACCTTTTACTTGATTTACCAGGTCACCCGAAGATCTTCACTCGTAAACCAATTCTCGTCCTGTGCTAATAACTTTTCACACACTAGCCGAACAAAAAGACAGTCCGTGTAGACATTCGAAGTTAGCCATAAAAGTTCCCACTTTTATACTTCCGCGTATACACAACACATCAAGTTACTTCTTGATACTTAACGATAAAAGATCCCACTTTTATCCTTCCGCGTATACACAACACATCAAGTTACTTCTTGATACTTACGCGCACTGTCTCAGAACAGCTCACCGTCCATTTTCGAACTCACCGACCGTTACAATACAACGACCGTTACAATACAACGACCGTTAACGCTCCACTCTTCTTCTCCAAATTCTCCCAAAGTTCTTATTCGTTGGCTGAAACTTTGCTTTCGGTTGCCAGATTCTTCTGTCGTAACACTGCCCCCTTCCTAGGTCTTGTTCGTCCCGAACAATTCTGGATTCCAAAGTTTCTTCAGTTCTTCGATGAAACATGGCCAAACGATCCACGTGAACCACCTTGCACTTTGTAGCTGGACATCGACGAATGCGATATACCACGTCTGTGTCAAAATGAAAGCGAATCTCATTATGACGTAGATTTCTTTTCTGACTGAAGCCTCGTCCACAAACATAATACGTGTAAGGCCTATAGCCCTTGTGAACACGTTTATGTCTCTTCAGGGAGAAGAATCGACTAAGAGTTTTCGTGCAAAACCTGTAAAAAGTTTTCTTCTTTGTCGAAAGTTTTCTTCTTTGGATTTTTACTTCTATCAAGAGTAACAAGGAATGAAAGTCATTAGTGACATAAAATCTAGGGAGAAGTTTCATCCTCCAGTCTGACCTTTTTGTCAGTTGACTTTCCCTTAATTCAGAACTGTCGTGATGAACCTTCAGCCATATTTCACCTGATTCCATTTGATCCCCAAGGTGCTTCACAAATATAATATCAGCTCCATAATTCTTTTTAGCTCTTCGGTCCATCTCCTCCTTCCATACTCTTGCTAGATTTGCAGCTTCTAATCCGACAACCTTACCTGTTTCTCCTGTATAAGTGAAATCAGTGATGTGTCGGGCTGCTAGCAATATTTTTTCTGTTTTACCTTCACATAGCCAGCTTGCAACATCTTCAGATACTCCTTGTTCTATTAACATGTTACGAAACTTGTTCAAAGCATTGCCGTTATGCAGAACCTTACGGACACGTGATGCTTCATCTACCCTATTATCCACAATGTTCACAAAACGCAGAAGTTCTCCTAACTCTTCGACGAGCTCTTGCAGTTCCAAGGATCCGTTACCAAGGAAACACTGAACAGCTTCCATCACTTCCAGAGAGTTGTCAACAGAGTTTTCAAGAGGTGAATCCATGTTGCTGATAACAGCTGAACAACTCAAACTCTTCATTCCACGAGCTTGTGATGCTGCAACCATTTTCTTAACTAAATCAACAGCAACATCTTCTGTACTGATGAGATCAATAGCTCCTTTTCCGAATTCAACATCATAAACCAAAGCGCACACTCCTTCAGCCAGCTTTTTGGACACAATTGAGCATCTCCTTAGAGGAACGCTATCTACGGTAGCCGTCAGATCCTTGCAGCGGTAAATCTCCTTATCTGTTGGCACCAGCTCCTCTGTCTGTCCTACGATGCAGCATCCGACGTCTTCCATCATCTGCTCGATTTTATCTTTAGTGCAGTCGACTGTGAAGCCAGGGATGGATTCCAATTTGTACAGAGTATCTCCCGTCAATTGGAGAGCACGACCGGAGATCATAGGGACCTTGAGACCTAAAGCAGCAAGTGCAGGAGCCAAGACAAGACTCACTTTGTTTCCGACACCTCCTGTGCTGTTTTCATCTACCATCCGATGGCGCCACTCGGGTCTCCAGCAAAACACATTACCCGAGGAGGTCATATTTGCTGTTTCTTCCGAATTCACTTTCTTGGAGCTCTCATTGTAATTAGCCAGGGAAACATCAGTTATGATTGCCAAATTGTTCATTCTGGAGATCAGCGACGAGTTTTGTATCATGATATTGTCCACTTTAGAGCTCTTGTAGTCGTGATAAAACTTTTCTATATCCTTATAATCTAAATGGTTATAATGTCCAAATCTGCACATTGACTGTTCAGAAAAGAAATTCAGCATGGTTTCGTTGAGATTGTCTGAGGGCTTTACTTCTCTATGATCGTAACTCTGAGGCTTAGTTTCATCCAGAAAGTTAGTCTTTGAAGTACTGTCTCTGCCTGAAGCTCTTTTACTAGCATCACCTGTTATGCTTCTAAGCCATCCTTCGGAATTCCTCTTCCTTAAATCCCCACTTTCTATAAACGATTCGAGTGTGGCTATATGTTTCGGAAAAATCTCTCCGACTTCCCCAGTAACGTCGAATGGCACTTTGTATCTATGATGAATGGACGCCTCTTCTTTACTCGGACCACTCTGCGAAACGTAAACTCTGTTTCGTTCCCCTTCATTACCACTCGTTACTCTGCCTTTGCGATAATTGTCCATGACGTATTTTGTTGACAGCGAGGAATAGAATACCTTTCGTGTGGATCTCTCTTCAGATCGTGCCAGACTTGTATACCTAGGTATTTTGAAGTGCAAAGCATACTGTATAGTCTCACAGCTCTCTGATCTGTGTGATTGTTCTTCACAGTTCCTAGACATGTCACCAGCGACATAGACACTCTGCCATGCATCACCAGTAGTTGCGTGGTCAAAGGCGTCATCTGCGCTATCTCTACAATTCTTGATTTCCAGTAGCAGATCCACATTTTTATATGCGTTGCCTTTCTCTTTTTCTTTTCCATGTTTACAATCTAACTTAACACTATCAAGATCATCTTTTTCACTGACAAATTCAACATTTAAACTATTGCATTGTCTATTGAGTTCGGTTTTATGATCCTTGAAGTGATCAATAATCTTACTAACTCGAGAAGCCACTTCAGCTCTCATCTCAGTATTTTGTGCGGCTATTTCGGCTTTCAAGTCAGTCCTCAACTCATTATTTTGTGCGGCCATATCGGCTTTCAAATCACCTATTTTATCGCTTTGGGCGGCCATATCGGCTTTCAAATCATCTTTTTGAGAAACTATCTCCGTTCTCAACTCATTTATCAACTTTACTAATTCATCCATACTTCTAGTTAACGGCATTCAATAAATTATCATAATCCCACTTCTGACACCAAATGTTGCGGATCACAAAAATGGATAGCCACTGAGCGTGAGTATTAAAAGCTATATTTCAAAATCAAATTCAATACAAGGTAAATTGTTACAAAGGAAATATGGATGAAGTATCTTATTAACAAATCAACTATTAACATGCACAAGTCATCAATCTTCCTGCGTAGAGCACACAATATCAGCTCTGTGTATTTTACTAAATACTACCTTTTACTTGATTTACCAGGTCACCCGAAGATCTTCACTCGTAAACCAATTCTCGTCCTGTGCTAATAACTTTTCACACACTAGCCGAACAAAAAGACAGTCCGTGTAGACATTCGAAGTTAGCCATAAAAGTTCCCACTTTTATACTTCCGCGTATACACAACACATCAAGTTACTTCTTGATACTTAACGATAAAAGATCCCACTTTTATCCTTCCGCGTATACACAACACATCAAGTTACTTCTTGATACTTACGCGCACTGTCTCAGAACAGCTCACCGTCCATTTTCGAACTCACCGACCGTTACAATACAACGACCGTTACAATACAACGACCGTTAACGCTCCACTCTTCTTCTCCAAATTCTCCCAAAGTTCTTATTCGTTGGCTGAAACTTTGCTTTCGGTTGCCAGATTCTTCTGTCGTAACAATATTGAATTTACCATAAAAGAAGACATCCTGAAATCTTTCCTTGAAAAAAGAACAAGTTTTACATCTTGTATTTGATTTGTTCACAAAACCAAAACTTTCCAAAACAGAAAATTGCAAAGTTTAACATTTCAAAGAAATAGTTTGTAACTTTTTATTTTGTATTATTATTCGGGAAGTTTGCAAATATAGATTCAGCCATTGAATTAATACTGCGGCGTAGATGATTTTTTTTTATCTTGTTAAGGAACCAGATCTTACAACACAAAAGACGGAGAATCCTTAAAGCTTTCCGAAACTATTTCTATCTTTCCCATTGGAGAAACTCAGTTTCTTTTGCTTAAAAAATATCAGTTTCAAGGAATTATTTTTCACAAGCGAAGAAAACCTGCGCTCGATGTAGAATCTGACTATTTACAATTTTATTTGTGTATAATCCCGATTACAACCGAATGCGCAATCCAATTGACTTGGTGTATCATACAATTTTCTACGTTAGGTGGCATTTCATGCATTTTATGGCATAGGGCTAAGCAGATAAAAAAGGAAATACAGGGTGATTATAATTAAACTGACAGTACTCAGAGCAATGTAGAGAAGGATATACTCGACGGATCACAGTGAAAAGTGGTGGTGGACACCTTAATAAGAACTTGGGGTACAGAATTTGCGAATAAAAAAATTAGTTAATGTTAGTGCCACCAGGTGGCGTGGGTGAGCTAAAATAAAGAAATACCAAGTTGAACAAACATAACCTTTATTTTACAAATCAAGATTCTCAATATGTGAACCATTCGTATATAAAATGTGGTGCAAACGTGATACGGCATGGCCCACAGTTACTTGAAACGTCTCGGGAATGGCTGCAACATGTTATGTTATTCTTGCTTTCAGTTTAGCAAGCGATTCAACATTGCCTTGGTAAACTAGGCATTTCAAATAACCACATAACCAAAAATCGCTTGGGTTTAGGTCGGGGAACGTGGTGGCCAAGCATTGGAAAACATTCGAGAAATTATTCTGTCTTCACCAAATGTAGTACGCAACAATTGCGTTGCCGTATGCAATGTGGGGTGGCGCTCCATCCTACATGAAGGTTATGGAGTCTAAGCAATTTCTTTCTTGCAATGCCGGAATAATCTTGCGGCGGAGAAGATCTGTGTAAAGTGGTCCATTCACCGATCGTGCGGGGGATATTGGGACGTGATCTCCTAAACGAAAAATGGTCCCATTATAAAGTTTGCGGTGAACAGCACCATACAGTTACATAGTCAGAGTGTAGGGGCACACCATGAACAGCATGCGGATGTGTAGGTCCCCATATTCGGCAGTTGTGCGTATTCACTGCTCCATATAGGAAAAAATGCGCCACATCAGTCCATAAGACTTTCGAAGGCCACATGTCGTCCAGCTGCATCCTCACCAGAAATCTCAAAGCGAAGTCGGTGCGCTGTTCAGGGTCACGTGGTTGCAGCTGCTGCACCCTATGAATTTTATAAGGATACCATTTCAGGATGGACTGTAATATTTTATGGACAGTTGACCACAAAAGTTGCAGTTGCCAGGATACCTGTCTCACACTAACTACGCGTAGCTACGATTGCAACTAGATTTCTGCAACAGTATGTGCAACGTCTTCCACATTGCTTTCTGCAACAGGCCACCAGCCTCTACCCGGATTCCCACCCAACTCGGCTGTTTCTTCGAATTTCTATATTATATTCTTCAGTCCATCTAGCGACAAAGGTCCCCTCCTTATATTTTTCAGATGACGATATTCGTGTAATGCAGCGGCAGCATTAGTGCCGTTTTAGTAAAAGTTTCACTAGCAAAGCTTGGTCCTTTGTGCAGATACCCATGGTTCCTTCTAGTGATTACAGGGAAGACATCACATTTTATAGTGTGCCTCATGCGACTCTCACGTGTGATTGGCTCAATGTCACGAGATATTAGCATGTACTACCACGTTTTTTAGCGCACCCACGCCACCTGATGACACTATTTTTTTTAATTCGCAAATTCTCTATTCCATGTTCTTAATTAAGATATCCACTACTTTTCGCTGCGACTCGTCGAGTAGATCCTTCTCTACATGGCTATGAGTACTGTCAGTTTAATTATAACCACCCTGTATATTTATTATCACAAAGAGAATGTTGGAACTCAATGTAAAATTATTAGCATTCGCATAGTAGCTTAAAACCTCGGAAAATAGATTCTCATTGTCAAAATATCTAAACTGCTGGGTTTGTGATACCAGGAATTTTTAGTCTCCCATTTCTTCTGTATCATCTGTCAGCAACATCCATTGACAAGATCCTAACAGGCCACCAGTACTAATTGACAAGATCCTAACAGGCCACCAGTACTAACAGACCACCAGTACTAATTGACAAGATCCTAACAGGCCACCAGTACTAACAGACCACCAGTACTAATTGACAAGATCCTAACAGGCCACCAGTACTAACAGACCACCAGTACTAATTGACAAGATCCTAACAGGCCACCAGTACTAACAGACCACCAGTACTAATTGACAAGATCCTAACAGGCCACCAGTACTAACAGACCACCAGTACTAATTGACAAGATCCTAACAGGCCACCAGTACCATAGAAATCAATATCAGACTTGCTTTTCTAAAACTCACTGAAACTAACCTAACGCAAAGTGGCTAAGACTGCTATTCCAACAGGCGTGCTTGTTGGTTTGTGTTAGCTGCGAGGCGCACAAGTGTGTAGTTAGTAAACTTCGGTGTTAGTGGAGCATGTGCATGTATGAGAAGATTTGTACAAGCTAGCTAGAAGTAGCAACTGGGATCCTTCTATGAGCTATATGCAGCAAAAAGGAGAAAACAAAACAGGCAAATAGTTGGTAGCATCAGTAATGCCAAATATTCTAGCTTTTCTAACAATATATCAATGGTGAAGGTTCAGTGCTCGGCTGAACTCTTAAACGCTAGTTGTTTACTCTGGAATATGATTGCAGATGCCAATACGTGACTGGCAAACTACTGGCTCAATGTAAACGTCAAACTGATCTATGCATACATCAAATATTAAAGTTGGAAAATCCCTATTTATTGGCGCTAAAAATCGATCCAGTGCAAACGAGCCTTAATATATATGTTTTGATTTCAAAAACATTGATTAGCAACTTTTTCGCACTATCGGACAACCGAAAAAGAACATTATTTAATTACACCGTAGTACCTCGTCGTCCACTACCCGGAATGTACGCACCACAGTTCGAAAAACACTCATTACTTATTAACAATCGCAGCTTAAGTTTCGTTTGACTGCAAAAAGCAAATACCTATCTCACATTTCACTGTTCAAGATCATTTTTTTCCAATTTTGAAAGAAACATTGATCTTATCACGGCTACAATTCACGGAATGATGCTCTTTCACTGAGAAAGAAAAATTGCTACTGAAATTGATCAAAATCCAAATAAAAACGAAGATGAAGTGCTGCAGATAAATCGAAATCCTCCTATCATTCCCTACATCGTATTTGGGATGTCAACGTCATTCTTCTTAAATATAGGCAACAAAAGGTTTCTGAAATGCGAAGAGACACAAGAAAGTTTCTGAAATGTCTTTGACACCAAGAAAGTAACTAAGATTTCTTAAGTCACAAGAGCTATCAAAAATAATTATGATCGCACAAGTTCGATTCATCACAAAGATAATATGGTACGGATGCATTACCTTTAAGCACAAAATATTCGAAAAAATATTGTTTTATCATTTTTTTCTGTACTCATTTTTTTGTTTGTAAGGTTGTTTTTCCTTTCTTTTGGTAAAAGGAAATCAAAGATTTTCCTTTTTGCTATCGAGCCCCGGGTAAGGCATGGCTGTTTGTGTCGTTTTTCTGCTGAGGGCCTGCCATCCTCTCAAACCTTCTACTGTGGCATATAAACGGACAGGCTCCTGTGAGACCTCTGTGGCAAGCAGCTGCTTGAGGGGGTATTTATTTTATTTTTTTTTATTCGGAAACCTATGACAATGAAATACGAAATAGGTATTTGCCTCTTGCAGGAGTACAAATTTTAAAGTGCGCTTGCTATGCATTAAGGTCATGTCCTACCCCTGATAAATATTCGAACACAATTTTTCTTAACAATACAATAATAGCATGTTAAAACATACATAAAGAAGAAACGATGAAACAGAACACAGCATCTTGATTATTCAGATCCCGGTCATCTGAATGTCACAATTATACAGGATTTGTTTCATTTTTTTTTCTCTTACTCTTTTATATGATATCCATAATACGACACTACAAAATTAATACTATATCCGTAATGCCCCTGTTAAATTTTCTTATTTCTACACCTCATATAAAGTAGGAAGTTGAAGTCGGAGAAGAGGTGCAGAGAACTGTCACAGACTTCCTCAACAGCCAAGATCACTCTAAGAAAGAAAGTATCATGTTAATAATTTAACGTTAGGGAAATGTCTCAATGAGCATGGCGAATTTAAACAGATCGATAAATAACACTGATATACAAGATTTTTATAACATGAACAATTGTAGCTGCCTTTAACTATTTTTCAGATGCTGATTTCAGTTCTGGCGTTAAAAAATGGCTAACACTTCGGGTTTTTATGTTATTAGTCATTTTGACTCCTATTAAGATCTTCCTATACCAACACTTCCAGGCAACTGGGAGGATACTAGATATTTTACTTTTTATGGCTGGGAACCCTGATTGCCAAGTGAGAGAAAACATGTAAGAGTAACCTAACCTCCTTCTTGTTATTTTCATTGTCGGAGGAACTCGTGCTGTACGTTGAAGAGTGAATTTTGGCGTTTAAATGGCACAAAGCCAAATAATGGCGTCACGGATGTGTTAATGTGCCAGATAAGCTTTGTTATGTGTGTGGAAACTATATTTTAAAATCCTAGGGTCGTTCTTTGACAAAGATTGTGAAGAAAGCCTATAACTTGTGTTTTGGATGTCATGTTGCAGATCAGTACAAAATATGGGCTCCACATATGGCATTTGTGGTTTGTTGGCCTGAGCGAATGGTTGAAAGGTAAGATAAAATCCATGTCCTTGGCAGTTCCAATGGTTTGGCGTGAGCCAACTAGTCACTTGCATGATTGCTATTTCTGTTTAACTAAAGTGTCGAGCTTTTCAAAACAGAACAAAGAAAAATACAATATCCAAACGTGCCTTCAGCCATAAGACCAGTTCCTCATGGAGAAGATCTTTCTATACCAACACCTCCAACCGAACTGGGAGGAGATGGAAGAATTTGAGATAGATACAGATCCTGATCCTACATAAATAAAAAATTAAAAATAAATACCCCCTCAAGCAGCTGCTTGCCACAGAGGTCTGACAGGAGCCTGCCAGTTTATACAATATCCAAATGTGCCTTCAGCCATAAGACCAGTTCCTCATGGAGAAGATCTTTCTATACCAACACCTCCAACCGAACTGAGAGGAGATGGAAGAATTTGAGATAGATACAGATCCTGATCCTACATACACCCCTAAAAAGTTAGATGAGCCTCATCTCATTCAGCAAAATGAACTAAATGATCTTGTTCGAGACTTAGGACTTTCCAAACAACATTCTGAAGTTTTAGGTTCAAGATTTCAAGAGTGGAATATTCTGTCCAAGGGTACCAGAGTTTCTCTATTCAGAAAGAGAAATATGGCTTTATCTGCTTATTGCGAGATGCAAGAGGATTTGTGTTTCTGCACAGATATTTCAGGGCTGATGGAAGAAACTGGAACAACTCACGACCCTAAGGAATGCGTCTATTTATAGATTTGTCAAAATTCAGCTTAAAAGTTGTCCTTTTGCATAAAGGAAACCAAAAACCTTCCATTCCAGTGACACGCTGTGATAGTGAAGGAAACTTATGAAAGCATGAAAGAAATACTCAATGCTATAAAATATGACCAGTTTAAGACACGATTTGACCAGTTTAGGACACACAGTTATATTATCTGCAGACAGTATGTAATGACCTTATCTCTCTTGCTCGAGCTTCAAGGAGACTTCACAAAATTTTGCTGCTTTCTGTGTTTGTGGAACAGTAGTGCCAGAAAGGAACACTATAAAACAAAAGACTGGTCCAAAAGAGATGTTTTTATTCCTGGAAAGAGTAATGTGAGGTATAGCCTCCAGTTGACCCCTCTGATGTTCTGCTCCCACCATTACACATCAAACTGGGATTTATGAAAAAACATTGTAAAGGGTATGGACAAAACTGGTTAAGGGGTTTTTCACTTGAAGTAAAAATTTCCAAAACTAAGTGATATCAAACTCAAAGAAGGGATCCTTGTTGTTCCTCAGATCAGGAAGCAACTGAATGATACTGTCTTCGAAGAAAAGCTGAATATGAAGGATCGCGCTGCATGGAAATCCTTCACGTCTGTGGTCCAAGGTTTTCTAGGGAATCACAAAGAAGAAAACTATCATCAGCTCATTCAAGATCTCAAAAACTATGAAAATCTTGGCTGCCGACTGTCTTTGAAGATCCATTTCTTGCACTCACATCGCGACTTCTTTCCCAAGAACTTAGTAGCTGTCAGTGATGAGCAAGGGGAAAGATTTCACCAGGATATCTGAACCATGGAGGAGAGATACCAAGGCAGGTGGCACCCAGCAATGATGGGTGACTACTTCTGGTTCTTGCAGAAGGAAGATAACTCAGCACATAAAAGATAAAAACGAACTTCTTGTAAGTATAAAAGATTCTTACTTATGTTTTCTTATTTTGCGTTTCAATATTATTTCATCTGTTATTTTGTATTCAGTGGTCTATAACTATAATGTTTCTAATTTTTTTCACTGTAATAATGTAATTAATTAATGAGTTTTAAGTTGCAATTTAATAAAATAGTCATATTTATTTTTATTTCCCAGATATGTGTATTCATTGTAATTTGAAATATATCAATCCGTAATTTAAAACAAACTGTACGTGCTGCAGATTTTTCACAGCCATGTTTGAATTCAGCACCCCAAAATTAGTTAAAAACATCCTATTTGACCAATGTTATAAAAAAAAATTTAATTTGTTGTGTAGTGTAATTTTAGTGTCATTTAACCTTGCTTTGATACTTTCCATTTTACACTTGAATACTTTCCATTTTAAGCTTGAAAGACCATTACATTAAGAAATTTACACCAGCATGCACTGTATTTTAAGTGCATCTTGTGTCAATGCTTATATTTAAATTAATTTGCACACGCCTACAGTGTATTTTAAATACATACTCTTTATTTTTTAAATTTACAGTCTCTTCAAATCATGATGGATAAATGCAATGCAAATTCCCGTCTTAAGGATAATGCACGTTTCTGATAATCCGGATTATTCGAATTATTTTCATCCAAAATAATCCAAATAATTCCAAAATACAAATTAATATCGAATCCTAGAGCGTCATTGGCTAAATAAATCCAAAATACTAAATGATATCGAATTCTAGTAGCGTCTTTGGCTACTGAAAAAAAGGGACCTGGGTTCTAGCCCCAGGTAATGCATGGATGCTTGTGTTTTCTTTCTGCTGAAGTCTCCCCGTCCTCACAGAGCATCTCCTACCGCGTATAAACTTATAGGCTCTTGTCAGACCTCGTGACACTGCTTGAGAGTTTGTTTTTTTTTTATTCATTGTTGGCAGCCGTTTCTGAAAATAGCCTTTGTTACAATTTTCGCCCTTATCTATTGTGTTAGTCAGAGAAAGCAGAAGATGACGAATAGATGAGCACGAACTTTACTCTTATGACGTAGGAAAATTCGACGTGAATAAAAAAAATTAGTTTTCTTTAAATCTCTTACAGTAAACATAACCACGGAAGTACTCTTGCAAAGATATTTCACTTTGGTTTTGACTTTCGAAAAACAATTCCAACCTTTCAACTTTCGATATTTTCAGCGGATAAGAGTTTTACAGGAAACAGTCGATAGCACTGAGGATAGAGAAGAGCACGAAAAATATGTTGTTGATCTCCGCTACGAATAGGATTACCGATGGAGAAAAGAAAATTGTAAACGGAAACAAATACAGAGATAGTGTGCTCGTAAATCTTCTGCAGAAGTTTCTTTTTCTCCACTAATATAATTCCTAACGCTCACAAACACGTGACATTTTTTATTCCATAGATAGCAAAAGAAAGTTGTATATTCGAGTTAAATTTAATAACGGAAATAATGCTGATATTGTTAGAACATAGCATAAACGTAAGAAGAGTCTGTGGAAACTGTAGGGAAGCGAATGTATCCCTTATAATTCTAATAATTTAATAGAAACATTAAACATATCCGTAATGATGTAAGTTATGAACTTATTAATATCAAAGCAAGGGCCAGTAAATCCCTAATAACCAATCAACGCAAGGGCCAGTAAATCCCTAATAACCAATCAAAGCAAGATATTTTCATGACTAATTATCTATCGGAGCTGCTTTGTGATCCCTTATCAGCATTGCTTTTAAAAAGGGATTCCCCCATACAACAAATTAAACTGGATTTCTGATGAAGTTGACTAATTTCTTTTTATTACTTCTCTTTTCAATGAAAATTTTAAAATTTCTCAACAAAAAAGTTTTTTTTCTCTACCTTTTCCGATTGCAGTTCGAAAGGAACTGTAAATACCAAATCAAAGAACATTCAGACGATCGCATAAGAAGTTTCCAGTGAAAAGGGAAATCATTAGAAAGAACCATATATTTTTTTAATTCTTAAAATAACTATGGGAAACTGTCCATGGAATGAATGATTCCAATACAGTTCTTATAATTAGAAATCAAAAAATGAAGTAAAATATTACCTAACACTTGGATCGAGGTGGTGGTACCGCTATCGTCCTTTTATTATCGGGAAGCTAGAGATATATTCGTACAATCTTCGGCATCTTGGTAAAACAAGAAGTGCATTAAGGGTACAACAACCTGGTACTCAAAGTATTAGAAAAACTTTTTAAAGTCGAGATTGTATTCAATCTCCAGTGTCTTATCAAAACGAGGGGACAGTATTGGTACAATTGTGGGGCTCGAAATGCTTAACACATAACTTATAAACCAATTGGCAAAAAGGTCAAGTCATTTTTCAATTCCTATAATGTCATTTTAAAAGAACTCGTTTTCTTCGTGTATTAATCCTAACCTTTCCAGGTTTCAATACACATAGGTATATGTTATACCTATGCGTATGAAATCTGGAAGGGTTCGTTGGCTCCAGTCGTCGCGACATTTTACTTTTTTTGGCGTTTACTTTTGTGTATTTTCGAATTTTATTCTATTTGAATAAAGTTATTGATTATTCAAAAATTGCATTATTCAGCAGTATAAGTATCATATAAACTTATAATTCCATTTCACCAAACCATCAACAATATTTATACTTTCTGTTGATAAATGTGAATTTACACCCTTTTCCAATAAGGCGCATATACATGAAAGAGACTCCCCCCAACACACACTGTTGAGTTAAGAAAGAAAAACGTTAAATGATCCTGCTGTTGTTTTGATTTTATCAGTGAGAATTCTTATAAGTTATCACAAATCTTCTTGATCGGACTTTCCAGTGTAGAAATGTTGAAAACAACAGTAGTTGTCTATTTCAACAATAACAGCCCTGTTCAAATTACGGTACCTAGCAAAATATATTTGTTTCTTCTTATGAATTCGCAGACTTTGGTATAAGAAGTCAGTTCTATTAACCCACATGTGTAAGAGAGATTCTCTTTACAGATGTAGACAAAGAAAAATTTAAGAAACGTTCGAGTTTCCGCATATTATCTCCATAAACTTGATAATTTATTTGTGTTCTTTTCATCCAAAGAGCTAATTTTCACATCGTTTAAAACTGTAGAAATTCGTCAACCAGGATCAAGCATTGTGAGCCGAGTAAGTGTCCATTATTCACATAAAGAATCCACGTGTCCTCCTAGAAGACGAGAGATACAACTAACTCAAAGCTATCCACTCTCGAAAACGGGGCTAAGAGGCTTTCAGAGTGGCCTTCGATGTGCTGATAACGGGCTAAAATGAATTAGTGAAGTGCCCACTCCTCTTTGGTGACTGTCTCGTTTCCCAGATAAGATTTACGGTTGTTGTGGAGAAATCGCAGAGAGGTTTATGTGACTAGATCGTACATTTCTTCATCTATCACAAATCATAATCAAGATACTGATGCTAAAAAAATATATTTTCACTCTTTTTCTTCCTTTTGTCGGATATTTTAAGTTGCTTTGCAACAAATGACGGTTACTAATTAGTTATGTTTTTTCCAGATAATGTTCCGCAAGTAGTGTGCAGCAGTAACGTTTGTGCCAAGCGAGTTGCTGGTGTACCGTGAAATGATTTAAATAATAAAAAAAGGAGTCCTCATACCTGCTCCCAATGTGTTGTTCCATTTGTTCAAAGTGGTGAGGTTCCAGATGAATGCGAAATAATTTAAAAAAGAGGAAGAGTTTATACTAATATTAAGATTTATCTCTGCTAAAATATGTACTCGGAAAGCCGCCGTGTCCAACATGTTGGTACACTTGTGTAAGGTAAACAATATTTCAGATACGTCTCGTAATTCTTGAAGTAGAACAAATTTTTCATATCAGCTCTCAATGTGCTAATTCACTCTTGCAACGTAGCGAGATTCCACGTATATTGCAAAAGCCTTTAAATAGGAAGAGTTCGCAGTAATTCTTAATAACTCGGTACACTTGAGAAACACATGTTTCACCAAATCCAGTAGTGAAAAGTGAATGATTTACATTAACTTCTAATGTATTGGTAAATTTGTGCAAGGTGGAGAGATTTCAAGTGTAAAGCAAAATCATAATTCAGGGAAAGGAGCAAAAATTGACACTAACTCTCAATGTCTCTTGTACACTTCTTCAACTTAGCGAAGTTTCAAGTGGCCGCCAAATCCTTTAAGAAGTAGAGTTCATATTAACTCCAGGCGCAACAAAATCCTTCAGGGAAAAGAAAATGAGTTTTCATTAACTTCCAATGTGTTAGTATACGTGTGCATCATGGAGAGGTTCCAGATTTGCATCCAAATCCATTAAGTAAGAGGGTAAGGATTAATAGTAACTCCTAATGGCCCATACACTTGAGTAACGTTGGGCTGGGTTTTTTTTTATCTCTGAGCAGCACTTTTTTTCACACAATGGGATAAATAACAAAGGCCACAAGGACCCCGAGTGCTCAGAGAGGATTGGGGGAAAAAGATCACTAGACAGCTGTTAGGAGACAGATTCCTCCATTCAGCGTGTTCTTTAACGTGCACAGGGTACGACTCTCCCGCACACGAGGCCATGGCTTAACGTCCCCATCCGACAGACGGCGGACTTTCCAAGCCCTTCTTGAGTAACGTAGAGAGTTTGAAAGTGGCACAAAACCTTTAGGGTTTTGTTTGTTGCTTCACATCTGAGAGGCACTTTTGTGCACACAATGGGCTAAATGGCAAGATCAAAAGTACTCAAGGCTCAAAGTTGGGGAGGGAAAGGAAATGCACTGGACAGATGTTAGAAAAGAGATGGAATATTCTCGTTAATGCCATCAAGATATTCTTTTTAACGTGCAAGGGAATATGACTCTCTTGCCACAGCTTAACGTCCCATCGGACGAACAACGACTTACCGAGCACATATGTTAGCAGAGATAAATCTCAAAGCTGTCACATTTCAGAATAGGACCTGGGATTATTATCCTTTAAGCAAATGGGAAAGGTTTCATGTCGGTCTCAATGTGACGAAACACTTTTCCAACGTGGATTAGTTACGGATATGAAAAGAAATTCTTCAAGGAAAGGACGAAGTATTTTCTCTTACTCCCAATACTTCTCTTCCTCTTCAAACATATTACAAACACGGAGGCATTCCTTTAAGTGTTGACAGACAACAAATGTGCTTTTGACTCTAATAACCATTAATCTACCGTGTTCAAAGGTTTGCAGAACGCTCTTGTTAACAATTATTACGACAGGGAAGATATGAATCTTTATATCTGCAAGGATAGAATTAAGTCTGTGATAATTATTTACTGTTTACAACTGAGATGTATCGCTATATAAGATGGAAATATTTCTAGCTGCAGTAAAAATATTAGCACCTCAAAGCACCATCATTAGAAATTCGCGATACATGAAAACCATATTTTAGTTGCAAAAAAGACCTGTCAAAATAAAACTAGAAAGCAAATATAGGAATCTTGTTTTCGAAAGGAATAAAGTGTGCCATTTTACGATTTTTGGGCCCTCTAATAGTGGAAATCTGACCATATCCATCCAAAAAAAAAGTATTTTTTTCTTTCATCTCTTTAAAAATGTGAATTTCCCAATAACCCTCCGAGTAAGTGGCAAATTATTGCTACCAATGTACATCTCATGGACACCAAATTACATCACCCAAATTTCAAAGTTTCTACAGAACGTTTTCCATAACTGTGCAGAAATTTTGCCATTTCCACCTTTAGCACCCTGTAACAATGGATAACTTCGACGACTTCGATTCATGCCTGTAACGATGGAATATTGGAAGATTTAGAAAATTCCAATCTTAATATTTCATTAATACCTATCCAACCCAAAGCAAGTTTTACATTTAGCTGTAAACAAGAAAATGGTAAATGTCTGCCGACAGATCGTACCTGCCAATAAGTCACAATTAAATGAAATCAAAATATGACACAACTGTGCTTATTGCGAGGAATATGAAAATCTAGGTTAAAATGAAACCTATAGATCAGATGTATTTTGCTGCTTTAGTGTTTTACCAATTAGTTGTACTCATACTATGTATATACCTTAATGTTACCGAGAAGTTCTTTGGGGCCGGGATTCGATCATTTGTAAACAAAATCTCATTTTCCCAGGTTCGAGTCCCAACTGTGTCTACGATGAGAATATTTGCGCTAACACCCATTCTGCTTTCGGAGGAAGAGAACATCATTAAGTCTGGGATGGGATTTTATGCCTTGGACCGTGTGTAGGAGAGCTATTCCTTGTGTGCATTTAAAACCACGCTGAGCGACCTTTATGGGAGGATTTCAACTGTCCAGTGTCCATGGGAGGATAATAGGTATTTAGTGTGTCTCTACACAACTCTGAGCACTTGAGGGATCCTTATGACCTGACCATTTAGCTCATTTGGGTGTACAAAAGTATCGCTCAGTGGTAAAACAACCCAATAAGGTTTTGGAAAAAGTTTAAGTAATGGATTGACCACGATAAATTTCACCGAAATAAAGAAAAAAAATCCTGAATTGTGTATATTGAAAAGTAATAGAATAACAGTATCTAATGTGATGATTCAAGTACGTATAGTGCATTAAGAATAAAGCTGTGCTGTAAAATTACACACTGAGCCATGTAATTTTATCTGTATTACAAAAAGTAATTAACAAGAAATAATTTTACATTTTTATTGTATTTTTCTTTATCCCTTTATTAATTTACTTATAAATGTAGACTTTTCTTCACTTCATTTACTTATACAATGACCATACTTTCTAGTTCCTTGAAATGTGACTATTTCTTAGTCTGTCTAATACAATACATCATTGATGGCCTAACGATACAGCTATCAGTCGCAACAGAACAAGGTAAAAATAAGTATATCCAGCTGTAATGCAAAATTGTCGTTATGCCAAGCAAGTAGGTATTTGATAACTGAATACTGCAAGAATTTGAAATGCTCACGATAGATGGATGGGTACGAAATTGTAAACCGTTTTCAGCGTTTACTGATTTAAATGCGAGAATTTGCTGTGGTTGTTCCATTTCTTTCAGTCGTTTGTTGCCGACAATTATTTCTTTTTTCAGTTTCGGGGATCGAGTTAATCTTCGAACTTGAAACGTTGTTACAAGTAAAGAATTTGCGCCAAAAATCAAAACGATTAATCTAGTCCTTTAGGAATTATTCCGGAATAAACAAACCAATCCGCTTACAAAAGAAATGCTGAAAAGTGGTACAGAATCGGAGACCCCACTTCGCTAGGTCCTTTTCCCAGTCAGTTTATAAAGCATTTTCAGTATAAAGTAGAAAAATAGTAGCAATAGCGAAATTTCACTCTACTTCTAAAAAGTACATATAATGCTACCAAGCAATTTTCAAATTTAATCCCAACTGGAACAAATTTAAATGCCGACATTTTTCCGTTAGAAAAATTCATCCGTTAATAATAAAACCTACGTTACAGTTTTAAACCCGTGTAAGGGCAAATGTGCTTTTAAGAGCATCTAATTCTTATATATTAAATCTTAATGCTACTTTCTTTGTTAATTCATGAAGTTGCCTTTCTTTCGACTTTCACGTCATGGACGTTATGCATCTTTATTCGAAAGAACTAATGAGCTTAGGTTGGTTTCTTCTGAAGTAAGGTAAATCTTTTATGAAGCAAACAAGCGAAAGATCATTTATTCCCCATCTTATTCGCTGCAAAACATTCTCGAAGATTCTTGGCAATGTTAAATATGTATAGGTTCAGAAGTACACCTTGGAAAATGTCCAATGTTTTTATCACTGTTTGTACAATGCTTTTGTTGTTCAATGAAGAGCTTACAGGACATGAAAAGAAAAGATTAAAGTCGAAGTCAAATATGAAAATAATGCAAGTGCGCAAAAAGATAGCAAAAAGTTTCTTTTGCGCACTTGTTTTTGATCCACACAAGCGTCTTTTATAATCTATGTACAACAGATATTTAACTATTCTTTTAACCAGTCAGTTTATTTTTAAAGCAGGAAAAATTAATATATTTATATATTTGTGAGCGTTTTTATTCAAAGCCAATTAAAAAAAAACATTACTATAATTTGCAGAGTGTAAACTTATATAAATTTCCTTAGAATAGTTGACTTTTATAAAAAGCATGAATTATGATCGAAATAACAGAATATATTATTTTTATGTTCGGTTTAAATATATTTTACAGTTTAAAATCGTAGTGAAAAGTCTTCAAAACGTCTCTTTTCAAAGCTTCACACAGCAATGTATAGGAAACTAGAAATGGCTTGTGGATCCTCTTCGATCAGTCACATTTACATATTTTATCACCCTTTAAAGAGCTATTTGCCACGGAGGCCTGACAGTGTAATGCGCCATAGAGAAAGTCTGTGAAGAACACGATCCCTCTGCAGAAAGAGAGCATAAGAACCATCCATGCCTTATTCGGGACTCAACAGCAACTTCCTTTGATTAATTGGCTACTAGAACGTAAATGCTATGTTCCTTTAGGTACTCGGAATGCTATATGAATTACAAAGAGAAATTATAAACTTTGACAAAATTTCAAATGCCAGAAAATGTCTAAATGAATTGAAAAAAATGTATTAAGAACTTAATTGTTTAAAAATTTTTGTTCATCCAATATTCAGCAAATATGTTATATAATATAATATAATAACATGCAAATTTTTTGCATGTTATATAATATAGTAACATGCAAATATCTTACTGGGTAGTATAATTCAGCAGAAATTCTTTATATTACTCCATATATACTGAGAATGCTTACGTTGCAAGGCGCTATTTTCAGAGGCGTAGAATATCAATCACTACCTTATGCCCGATCTGGTGTCCCTGTTGTGCAACAATTGCCCTACATCGTACCTTCCACTGTAGTAGGCTTCTGCGAAGTACTGTCGTATCCGATCGTTCCCATTCCTCTTTATAAGCTTTAGATAATCATCAACAGTCAGATGTTGACGCTTACTCAGCGCCTGCTTCAAGCCTGCAGATAAGCTATTTAGCTTTGCGGCAAAAATCCATTGACGAAACATCCAGTTACTTCACAAAAATGTGCTCGAATGTCATAGCGCGGATTCTGCTTTCTTCTGTCATCCGTTAAAGATACGTGTGCGTAGACTCTGAAGTTAAGACTCG
The DNA here is from genome assembly GCA_038380435.1 of Ryuthela nishihirai. Classification (NCBI taxonomy): domain Eukaryota; kingdom Metazoa; phylum Arthropoda; class Arachnida; order Araneae; family Heptathelidae; genus Ryuthela; species Ryuthela nishihirai. Next base: position 50,436,726 of record JAWZYU010000001.1, on the reverse strand, counting down.
AAGCTTTGTTTTGATGTACCCATACGATGTTCATGTCCGTACCATACAAGGCAAGAAATTCATTTTTTTAAAGAATATAATTTTTATTCATAAGAGTAAAGAATACAAATACATTTACAATTTGACCCGCAAAGCTAAATAGCTTATCTGCAGGAAAATGAATAAATTATATTAAACATAGGTCATTCAGCCATAAAAATGGTGTACATCAAATAAATCCACAAAACACAACACAAAATCAGCTAACTAGAAAATATCAAATAATTTTTAATTTCATTTTAAGTCTTCTAAAATAATCTATATTTAGTAATTCTTTTGGAATAGCATTAAATATAAGTGGTACTTGATATTCGGAGGTATGTTTCCCGTAATTATTTCGAAAATTTGGCAATTTGTAATAACCTTGGTTTTGAAGTCTTGTATTTTTGTTATGCTGAATTTTTACTTTGTAAGTTTCGTCAAAAAAATTTTAATTATTACATTATATTTATATAAATTGCTGTAGGATAAAAGATTTAAAAATTTTAATCTATCGGTAGAAGTTTTATAATTTTTTTGCAAATGAAACGGAATAATATTTTTAGCTATTATAGACTGCAGTTTTTCTATTTTATTTATGTTAGTTAAGTTAGTTGTTCCATAAACAATTATTCCATAATTTAAAATAGATTCGCATATTGCTTTATAAAATATTACACAGGTTTCCATATTTAATACGTATTTCAATTTTTGAATTTTTATCGCTAATATTCTCAACCTTTCACATATGTGGGATATATGGGCATTCCACCTAAAATATTCATCAAAAATGATTTCTATGTAATTGATTTTATTTACTTGCTCAACAAGTCGGCAACTACATAATGATTCATAATTTGAAGCATCCTTTTTTCTGCAATTTATTTTATGAGTTTTGATAAAGAGGTTTTGATGAATATGAAATTCTGGTGAATGAATAATCATCAATTTTGTTTTTTTCTCATTTAAATAGATTTTATTATGATTTAACCATCTAATAATTTTATTGTAATCTGCTTGAACCTCTGAAATGCTATCATTTAAATATTTCTGACTGTTTATTAAAACAATGTCGTCAGCATATAGATAAATAGCACTATTTAATTTTGTATTGAACAAATCATTTATGTATACCAGGAACAGTAAAGGACCTAAAATTGAGTCTTGGGGAATTCCATATCGAGTAATTACTTTTCTGCTGTAGCAGTTTTTTATTTTAGTAATTGTGTATCTGTCTGATAAATAATTTCTAAACCAATCTAACAATATATCGCGAAATCCTCAATTTTCCAATTTATTTAGTAAAATGCTATGATCTATTGTATCAAAGGCTTTCTTTAAATCTAAGAATATAATTACAATTTTTTCTCTATTATTCAATAATTTATTAATATTATTTGCAATTTTGGAAATTAGTTGAATTGTGTTTTTTTTTTTTTTTTTTTGAAAACCAAATTGATTTTCATTAATTATGTTGTGTTTAAGTAAAAAGTTAAAAACAGTATTATAAATATATTTTTCCATTGTTTTCGAAAAAATAGGCAGAATTGTTATTGGTCGATAGTTAGAAAAATCCTCCTTAATACCACCTTTAAAACTAGGTCTTAAAATACCTGTTTTGAATTCAGTAGGTATGTTCCCAGTAAATATAATCTGATTATAATTTTGATATAATATTAAGTAGTGTCTCTTTATTAAATTTTATATGTTTAATGCAAACATTATCGTAACCAGGTGATTTATTGGTGTCTAATGAAGTAATTATTCCATCAGTTTGTTTTTCAGTGATTTCATGTATATAGATAGATTTCAAAACTCTTTGCATCATGGTTGGAACATAATTTATATCGTCTTGGTGATTTGTATTTCTTATCTGTAAAATTAGTGTATTATAAATGTCATTGTAATTATTTGCTATTTCTTCCACAGATAATTTCTTTTTGTCAATTATTACATCGTCCGCTGATTTTTTCTGCTTTCCTTCTAATATTTCATATATTAATTGCCAGGTAGTCTTCATATCATTTTTTTTCATTAGAAGTTTATTTCTATAATAAAGTTGTTTCTGATTTCTAATCTGAATATTAACCATATTTCTTAATTTTTTACAGTTATTTTTATAAGCATCACTTTTATCATTCTTTTTAAATTTAATCCAAGCTTTATCTCTTTCTTCAATTAATTCTATCAAGTTCGGTGTTATCCAATTTTTGCTATGATTTCTTTTTACCTTTCCAACACTCCTCATATATATTCTATTTTTTCCTAAAATTCCATCATAAATGTCTTTAAATACTTTATATAGGTTTAATTCATCCATGGAGTTGTCTCCAAAATTTTCTAAATTCCAATTCAAAATTTCTAAATTCCAATTCAAAAAATTTCTAAATTCCAATTCATTTCAGAAATAGCTTTGTTTATATTTTTAAGGTCAAATGACCAATTCTTATTTTTCTGGTCTGTTTCAGTATAATTAGTATTATTCAAATTGTTATTGGTGTTGCTAATCAGTGTTAAAATCATATAGTGTTCTGCTATTTTGCTTGTTTGAATTGTTGAATTCGCTGACATATTTTTAATCAATTTAATATTAATATGGTCTATACCGGTTTTGGTAATTTAATTTTTTACTATTTCTTCTCTTGTAGCTTCCCTTATTAATCTTTCAAAATTCATTTCAGCCAATAGTGTGATATATTTTTCTGTGCCATGTTTTTTATTATTCATTGTATCGATATTAAAATCACCTATTAAAATCTGATTTTGATCTTTTTCTGTATTTTCCATCCAGTTTCGGAAATCCAATAGAAAAGAGTTCACATCTGTACTAGGTGATCTGTATAGTGCTAAAACATGATATATTATGTTTTTTTTTTACTTTTATATATATATAGTTTCCGCTGGAAGTGTTTCTTGTGAAGTAATTTCAATATCTAGATTTTCTTTATAGTATACTGAAATCCCCCTAATATTTTTATTTATATTATCATTTGAGATTTTATTAAATTTTTCAATATTATATCGATAATTTTCATATTTATTTACATTTGTTTCAGTTAAAACAAGCAAATCAATGTGTTTCATGTAATTGTTAATATTTAATTTTAATGGATCCCAATGTTTTCTTTGACCTCTTATATTAACATAAGCAATTCCTAATTTATTTTTGTGAATAAATTCACTATAATTATTTACGAACCAAGCCTCCACTTCTAAACCTGTAGTTACATAAGCAACATCATAGATGCTATTAAGACCTTCAAAATTCAAATCAGACATAGCTAACAAGAATATTCATAAAAAAGAGCAAAAGTAAAGAGAAAAAAAAAAAAGAAAAAAAAAAGCAAGGTTTATCGGATATATCTAAAATTTCAAAAATCATCAAAGTTAGTGAACATATCAACATTGATAATTCTTTTACCATTTGATTTCCTCATTAGAACTTTTCCATTTTTGTATCAAACATACTTATAATTTTTTTCTTTTGCACACATCCTAGCTCTCCAGAAAATTTCTCTGTTAGTCATAGTCATGTTTTCATTAATATATATTGGTGTTCCTTTATCATTAAGTTCTGCAATAGTGGTTGTAATTTTTTTTTCCTGTTTTGTATCCAAATGTCTCTATCTTTCCGTGTAACGAATTGAACCATTATCTTTGGGGTTTTGCTTTTATTTCTTTCTGGAAGTCTGTGAACTTTTCAATCATATTGTCTGTGTAGGTGACTATGTTTAATGACTGGGAAATTTTATTCAACTTTATTTTAAGCTCTGTTTCATCCTTCTCTTCAATTATGGAACACCATGAATTTCTATATTTTTATTGCGTCCATATTGTTCCACGTCATTAAGATTTTGTTTCAGCTCCTTAATCTCTTCTCTCATTTCTGTGTTTAAATTTTCGGCTTCATAGAATTTTCTAGTTAAATCCTTTTGATTTTTTTCGTAATTTATTACTTGTTGCATGAGTTCGTCATACTTGCTAGAAAAAAATTCTACACTTCGTTTCAATTCTCTCACTTCTGTCTTTAAATCACGGATCTCTACTATCAATAGATTTATGTCACGTGTCGAATTGTCTGTTTCCCATGTCTAAGGTCGCTTTTGGGGGTATTTTGTTCGACTTGCATTCTCAACATAACCACGCATTCTTCATTTCTAGGAACAGCTTTTTTTAATTTTTTTCTGTTGTGCCCGAACAGACAAAATACAGTTTGCCTTTGCATCCACTGCAAACTATGCATTCCGAGTTGGGTGGTACTGCTTTGTCACATTTGTTCCAAATTGAGGTCATTGTTGTGAGCGGAAGCGATATGCCTCTGGCAAAAACAACGAGAGCCACCCGCGACAACAGGAAGATTGCAACAATTAGTCCAAAAGTTCGGTCTCGTTGATCTTTTGCAGCACACAGTACAGAAGGCACTGTACACGAAGACTGACGTCGGGGAGGGGCAGGAGCAATAAAAGTTAATAGCACTTACAGGTCCGAAGAGTCCCAGATGGTCAACCGATGGTGTTCTGGTGTTCGGGTAGTGAAGGATATCCGAACACGACGGGCTAGCAGGAGTTCCATGAAAGTACGTCCGATCACGACAAGAATCGAGAGAAATTGTTTTGATACATTGGCTACAGTACGCTTGTCTGATGGTAGAAGAAGTTGTCTAGGTAGTCTACGTAGACGTATCCTCGTCTAATGAGGTCAGATTTCTCCACCTGTCGCTCTCCAGGTAACTCGCCTACAGCTTGCGGCAATTGGTATGCTTTTTCCATTACGTGATGAGGCAGAAACTTGTGGACACGGGACTCAAACGTACACTATACAATTGTCTCAGATGATATTGTAACCAGTCGACTGGGACACCTTCTTCGCTTTGGCGACCGTTTTCTCTATACAGGTTTTTGTCCACTGACCATTGTGTTGATTTTCCCGATAACATCTGGTATGCAGGTGGTAGTTCTACGCTTTTTTGAAGGATCTGCAGCTGTCTGTCTCCTATGCACTGTTTCACCATATACATGCCCTTTTGAGAAATGCTAAATCCTCTGGATTTGCACATTTTTACAATTTGTGACTCAGAATACTAAACGTCGGAAAGGCAATGCTGTACCCTTCCCAAATCCTGTTGACCCTCAGTGTCATATCGCACGGTTCGTGCTTAACAAACGTACGCTTATAACTACTGAGCCACGTACACCATCGTCACAATCCATTCGTCGTGGGTTGCTCGTCAGCGATGTACATTTGCATATGAAATCAATGCCATGTAATCAATCTCAGTCTAGCAGTCATCAATCTCAACATCAATCTCAGTCTAAGAGTTAATCAATCAGTCTAACAATTGTAATCAATTGTAATTATTTGATTTCAAGAAAATTACTGACTTTTATATGATGATGGTTTATATACTTTGTCACAGTCATGCAATTATAAGAAAAATTGCGTTTTGAATTTTCACATACTTGAAAATTTTAAACAAAAATACACAATTGTGTATAACAAACAAATAGCCTACTTTTATTCTCATTAGAGCTGAAAATACAACTATATACTGCGTACAATACAAATACAACGGTATACTGCGTACAATACAAAAAACAACACTGTAACGGAAATAATTATTTTAGTATATTTTGTTAATTACTTAATAATTTATTGTTGTGTCTGATTCGAAAGTTAATCGCAGTTATTTTGGTTCTAAGTGAGAGTTCTGGTTCATCACCCAATATCAGCATATTTTTTAATTCAAATAACCCTCATGTGGTTGAGAAAAGGACTCAATGGAACCGTTGAAAGCTATTGCTAAGCATACACTCATAAATGAGATGAAAAAAACACAAATTTTCAGTACAATCATTCTCTTTGGAACATTAGATTTTTTTACCAACTAAAGGTGCTTTCTATGCAGTGCCTTGTGAAAAGGAAAGCAGCTGTTATCGAGCAGATGCAAGCTTTAACTCAAGATCATAGAACAAGTTCTTTGCGTGAAGAAAATTATCCAGTATATCCTCCATAAAGGTGGTGTGCGATTATTATTTAGTATGTAATGTGGTCTTTACATCAGACCACATTACATAAACATGGATATTATCGTTTTCATAGGAAAAGAAGAGAAAAATTGAAGAAATTTCGTTCAATACTAGTCATAAAATGAATCTTTAAACTTTAGATTTCACTTTTTCCTTAAAGAATTTGAAAAGCTGGGAATTCTCTTAAGTTCGTTTATCCCTGCATTTCAATATTTTTCTGCTCTATTGGATCATGTTGATCTTCATTTGTATCTATTGTGCCTTAAATTTTAATATAATGTAATATTGTCATAAACAACGAAGAGCCAAAACATTATGACCATCTGCCTAATATGATGTTGGACCTCCACGTGCCGCCAAAACGGCTCTTACCCGGCGTGGCATGGACGCTACAAGATTTCTAAAGGTGCAACACTTTACCAGCAGATCCTTTAACTCTTGCAAGTTACGTGGTTGAGCCGACGCAGATCCTATATGCTGTTCGAACACAAACCACAGATGCTCGATTGGATTGATGTCTGGGGAATTTGGAGGCCAGGGCAGAACATGGAAGTCTTTCTCATGTTCCGCAAACCATTCTTGAACAATCCTGGGAGTGTGGCATTTCGCTTATCCTGCTGAAAGAAGGCACTACTGGTGGGATATATCGTTGCTATGAAAGGATGTACAGTCGCTCAAAAAAGTATCCGAACGCCATGGTTGACTACAACATTCAAATAAAATATCTGGCAACGATTTTTTCAGAAATTAGTGATCTGGCATCCTTCATGTACTGCACACGAAGGATGCCAGATCATTAAATTCTGAAAAAATCGTTGCCAGATATTTTTTCTGAATTTTTTTAATCAACCATAGCGTTCGGATACTTTTTTGAGCGACTGTACGTAGTCTGCAATATATTTTTCCTGCACATGAATGACTGGACCAGGGTTTCCCTGCAGAACATAGCCCAAAGCATTACACTTCCTCCATCGCCTTGTTTTTGCTCCAGTGTGCATCATGGTGCCAACACTTCCCCAGGTAAATGATGCAGACCTACCTGGCCATCCAGATGGTGCAACAGGAAACGAGAATCATCGGACCAGACAATCTTCTTCGAATCATTCAAGGTCCAGTTTTGATGCTCGCATGCCCATTGTAGGCGCTTTCGACGGTGAACTGAGGTTAGTATGGGCACTCGGAGTGGCCTGTGGCTAAACAGTCCCATTTTCAGCAGGGTTCGATGTACTATGTGTTGTGACACATTACCCCCTTCACCAGCATTCAAATTATGGACAAGTTGCGCCACAGTATTCCTTCTGTTGGCTCGTACCATATGGGATAGCCTTCGCTCACCTCTAGCATCGATGAGCCACGGTCGACCCACACCTTGCCGGCGGTTCCTGCTTTTTCCCCTCCTCAGACCACTTTTTGAAGGTACTCACCACAGCTGACTGTGAGCATCCCACAAGCCTTGCCGTCTCGGAAATGATCTGACCCAGTCGTCTGGTCATTACAATTTGGTCTTTGTCAAGCTCACTTGCATCCGCTGCCTTACCCATCCGAAGAACAAGAATAACACTGATTAACAGAGCTCAATATCAGGTGTTATTTATATTATTTCATGACCTTCAAATGCGCCGTCGTTTACCTGCTGTTGCTTCGATTTGCATAAAGACGCGCTGGTCATAATGTTTTGGCTCTTCGGTGTATAAATATATGCATTTCACTATTATACTCCATGCTACCTTTAAAGTCTTATTGATCATCTGTACATTATGAATTATAATTTAATATTTTATGCAGGGTGATTCAAAACTTTTGGGCCAAACATTAAGGGGTGATAGAACACACCTAAACAAGCACTTTTCCTTACACAATACATGGTCGGAACTCAAGTGGTGAAGCGCTAGAGGGCGCTTTCCAGTGAACACTTATAAGTCTCGTCATTTCTACCATGGATTGCATTCCCTCGCATTCCCGTCCGCATCTCCTATGTAAAATGCATGTCCGCCTTCTCCTGATTCATGAAATAATCCATCTGTTCTGCAATCCACGGTAGAAATGACGATGAGTGCGAAAACCAGCGCTTATAAGTGTTCACTGGAAAGCGCCCTCTAGCGCTTCACCGCTTGAGTTCCGACCATGCATTGCATGACGAAAAGTGCTTGTTTAGGTGTGTTCTATCACCCCTTAAAGTTTGGCCCAAGAGTTTTGAATCACCCTGTATATGTGTTACTTTACTGTTTTTCGTATTTGCACAGTTTCTATTTACTCTGGAGTAAGGGTACTATTGTCTCTTCAATAATTTAAATAAATAAAACATTAAAATATCAGGTAAGCATAAAAGTTCTTGCAGTTTTTGTTTCATATTAAATATCTGCATTTAGTTAGAGAAATAGTCGATATATGATGCTAATGTCGTGTCAGAAGAATTACCCGCATTTTAAAATTGCGTTATATCTAATTTACATAATAATATCATCCAAGTAATAAACCCAACAAAATATTAAAATGGAAATGTCGTCGAAGCTCATCATATGTTGATTAATGAGTTTAAACTCGGCAACTCTGCTCCAGAAGCGACCAAAATAATATGTCTCGCATTTCGACAAGATACGTAAAGAAACGCACAGCCTGAAATTGATTCCAAAAATTTCGAACCGGAGGTGAGTCACTTGAAGATGCACCGCGTAGCCGCCGCCCTGTGGCCATCGACAATGAAGCTTTGTAAACAGCCATTATAGAAGATAGCAGTCGAACATTCCAAGAGCTTGCTTAGATATTTGATGTTAATGAAGAAAACCATTAGAAGGCATTTGCACGAAATTGATAAAACACACAAATTTAGCAAATAGGTAAAGAAACTCGACCCATTTGCGACTCGATGAAAAGAAAGAACAACGTGTGTCAGTCTGTCTTACCCTGCTCTCCCGCCACAGCAAAGATCCATTTCTTGATCGTTTGATGACATGTAATGAAAAGTTGATTCAATATAAGAATCCTTCAAGGAAACGACATTGGGTGTCTACCACGGACACGCTCCTCAAATTTCAAGGCCACCACTGCATCAATGTAAGGTGCTCCCTTGTGTATGATGGACAGTTCGTGGAATTGTCCACTTTTAGCTGCTGAAACCTGGCCAAACCGTTACTGGTGAGCTCTATTCACAACAGCTTGAATGTGGCATTGAAATGAGAATTGAAATGAGGCATTGAAAGAGAAGGAAGGAGAACTTATCAATCGTAAAGGAGTACTGTTCCTTCAGAATAACGCCAATCCACAACTTATTGCCAATGTTACCAGAGAGACAATCCAACGCCTCGAATGGGAGACTTTGCGTCATCTACCCTATTCACGGGATATCTCTCCTTCGGATTATCACTTGTTTCTGGTCCTTCCTACAGTAATCTGGTGGACAAGAGTTTAAGAACGACAGGAAGGTACAGACCTCTGTAGAAACTTTCTTCTGTTTCAAAACCAGATACTTCTACAGAAAGGGCTAATTTCAAGATCGGAAAAGGTGACTGAATCAAATGGGAACTACGTCGCTGAATAAAATTGCTTTTAATATGAATTGTTCTCTTTTCGTACGAGTACCAAAATCGGCAAAAACTTTTGTAGTTAACTGATACACCAAAGCGTAGGCCAAGATATCGATGCTGTAAAAATATATTGCACCTTCATTTTATTCTAATCAGTAGAATAGATCTTGAAACTTTCCAAACTTTTCGAATAATTTCGCTATACACAAACAATCTTCAATCAGTATGGTGCACACAGTCTTCCACGAGTATGTTACTCACAAAAATACAATGATAATAACTTAATACATATCTACAAAGACTGCATCGTTTTCCAGCCACATCAATCACTTGGTAATATATCAATAAAGCGAATATATATCGTTAAAAAGATTATGTGCACGCTCATGTGAGTAGAATATGCTAAGAAAGTTTAATTCTAGTTGTCTCTTATACTACTTTATCCAATAGTTTAATTAATCTTTATCCAACTGATTTAATTAAGCAACTTCGAAATACAATTAAGATTGTTTCTGATGCTGAAGGATATTCAATCCATCTGGAGCTTGTTGGGAACAAACCACTGTATTATTGAGCAAAATGACGTTAATAGGTTTTAGCATGATACAACAAAGGTTTCCAAATAAGTTAATTAATGGAAAGATTAACTGCTCTTCAGAGAGCCTAATTTTTCTTTAGGTGTCCTTAAAATCAATTATTTGAATGGAGGAATACTAAAGTGTTGCTTAAACGTTTCTGACAGTCAATTGTTAACATTTCAGATTAACAATTTTCTTCTTTATACTCTAGAACAGAAGTACCTAAATTATAATTAACTGTGTATCCCAAATTTTAACGGGTAGACAAGCCTATAAACTTATCGATATTATTTTAGTTTTGGTACCTTTCAAAATTCCAATATTGTTTAAATTTAGAAACATACGTTGAAGTACAGGTACTGAAGTAATTTGAAGTCTCTCAGGGATCCACTGATCTTAGTTTAAGAACCGCTGCTCTTTACGCAGCATGGAGTAATTCTTTATGGCTTATTGAAGCTTGCTCGTTCAATTTAACAAGATATCGCTCAAGACATCACTCAGATTCGAACCCCAAATTCGGAGATAAAGTCCACAGTTACGTGCCTCTATCAACTCTTTCTAAATATGTCAAAATTTCAGTTTCGTTAGTGAATTTGAAAAGATTTAAGTAAAATGGTGTCGTTGTAGTTTACCAAACCGCATATATTATCTTCGTGGACAGCTACATAAGCCGCTAAAAAAAATCGTATCTATTCCACATTTTTTTTGTGATAAACAGGAACCAACTTCAACTGTTTTCCTAACTTCAAACAAATGAAATTGTCATAAGCCGATCCTGACAAAAAGAGACTGGAGTGGCTCTATCTGTAGCACTCGAGATTATAGCCTGTGCATATTAAAGAGTGATTGGATTCCATTTGTTTCCTAATAGCTGTCCAGTGGCTTCCTTTCCACTCTTTCTCTGAGCCTTTAGAGTACTTGTGACCTGACCATTTAGTTCATTGTGTGCAGAAAAAAAAGGGCCGTTCAGAATAAAACACCCCAAATCCTAACAACAACCTTCTTAGGATTTACTCAGTCGGTAGCATGTGATCTGATTTTACCGGATTCGAGTTACTACTTTGCATTCAGATTTTCTCCATATATTTTTTCTCATTATATTTTCTCCAATATAATTGATGTCCTCTTTTTCTCCGAAGGAGAAAAAGAGGACATCAGGAGAAAAAGAGGACATCAATGATATTAGAAAAAACGTCGTCCGTCGCATGGGACATTAAGTCATGACCCATGTGAAGGAGAGACATTCGCTATTCGCGTTAAACATACACTGGATGATTTTGACGAAAGGTTTCTTCCTCTCTCAACAATTATCTGATGAATTTCCTTCCTCTCTCTATATCTGAGCTGTTGGAGTCCGAGTGAACCGTTTAAAGCGTAACTCAATACCCTGTACTATATATTTTCAAAGTCATCGTGGATATCAATGTAATAAGCAAGCTTCAGTATAATTATAGCAGATGAGGTAAATGTCTACCACCTTCTGGAAGACAAGCATCGACCCTTTTTATTACAGTGTTTCTTTCAACTTTTCGAAGATTTTGTTAGTCAATAGCAACAAGAGTCTGTTCAGTGTTATTTAAGTCCCACCATGTTTCGTTTGTTATTGCGATACACACTTTATTTAAGATATCCCCACAAAAAATACAGATGATGTGATGTCTGGGGATCGTGGTGGTCAAAAGTCATTCCTGACAATGTGCTCAACAAAGAAGTCCTGCATGAAAGTCGTTGTTGTGTTCGCCGTATGAGCAGTCGCCCCACATCATGCTCAAACCTAGTATTGTTATAGATTTCCCCAAAAAAACATATATTGTAGTTTTTTTGTTTTGGATTATTTAAACAGCTCTTACGTTTTAAATCGTGCACCTTAATCTGAGCATTTAGATCATTGTGTGAAGAAAAAAAAGTGTCGCTTAGATGTAAACAATACGAAAGTAACAGTGGATATATAATTCCCAATCACAAAGCCTAAAAACGAAATAACTGAAATGAAGAAAGCAAAAGAAGGAAAAATTATGAAAACACGGCAACCATACGATGCACATTCCCGGTTTGAGGCCAAAAACATTTTTTTCCTTGTAAACAGCACGGAGCATCTGTTGCAAACATCCCTGTGTAGTTTGGAGGCGGTACAACATTAGTGTCTGACGTCCTTCCCTGCAGTCTGCTGAGGCTGCTTCCCAGAACAAACGTTAGAATGATACACATGTGCATATATTTGAACCAAGAGCAATTACATATAAGAAATCAATATTTATTTAGCATATTTTTCAATCAAAATCAACAGTCATTTAACATACTTTTCAATAGCTTTCCTTACAGGCACCCTCGGCGGGTTCCTTCCTTTTGAAGGAAACTTCGCGAGTGGCATGCAATAAGCCAGTCCCAAACTCGTGATTACGAGAAAACGCTCAACAGGTTGGTGGAAGCTGACAATTTCTCATCTCCCAGAGGAGCGGCGTGGCGACGACGATTTGCACTAACCCACGTGGGAAAACCAGATCAGAATAAATTCAACCTTTACCTCGTTCTATTCAGGTGGCCCAAAAGAAGATGCATGGTCGTTGGCCGTACTGCCACCGTCAGTTCGTGAGCCGCACGAAGTTGGGCATCCTTGCTGCTCAGTTGCTACACTTCACATACGTGCACTCGTCCTGCACCGTTCTTTCGACTCGAAGGTAGAACTTGCCACATGTCCTCCTGCCTTGCGGTTCAGAACCGAAATTAATTTTTAAGCGCCTTTTCCGCGTCACCTTCTCTCGACTCTTGGCAGAAAGGTCACCCACTGGCACTATACGTGGACACTATTCATTGGCCTGCGCGGATCGAGGTGCGAATCCTCGACCCATCTGGTGCGAGTGGACCAAAAATATAAAAAAAATCATATTACATGTAATTTCAAACATGTTCGTAAAATTTACTATAATGTTCTCTTTTATGGCTTATTGCAGGCTACTGTCAAACCTCCATGACACTTAGCTGCTGGGGGGATAATTAATATTTTTATGAAAATGGAGTTGAAATTTGTTTATTTTTGAAAACGGAGGGAAAACTTTTACACCGGAATGGCGTCCCGATTTCATCCTAAACCCCCCCCCCCCCTCCTTCGCACTCGGATAATTTACCTCTTTATTTTTTTTCTAGATCAGTTCCTGACCATGCTATGTTTCAAGTTTTTCAAGCGCGTTCCTTTTCTATTAATAGAAATAATTAATACGTCACAATAACAGAACTGATCATACAATTAAAAATATTATTATACTCATATATATATATAATTATAATCTAAAGTAATATAATAAATTAATAAGCTTGCTTAGCAGCAATAAAATTATTCCAAATATATAATTTTCGATTTATCGATAATCAAATACATTGAAAGATGAAGAAAAGATCATTAAATTTATTAGGAGATTCGAAAAAGGTTAATAAGAATATTAGTGCCTATTTAAAGACATATACAAAAACGATAAATGATAAGTGACAAGTGAAAAGCAATAGGAAAAGAAGTAAAAAAAAATAATGGTATTGCGGGATTACAGTCGGCTTTCGGTACAGTACGAATTATGGAGGTATCAGTTGATTAGACATTCCTGTGCTCTGAGTGGTGGAGTTAGCTCAGTCGAAAGTGCACAATTTTCAAGTGAGTGCAATTTATTAGGATGGTACGAATAATTTAAAATACTGGTTTGCATTTTGATATTGTTTTCCCCTCAACACATATTCCCATTACTGCCAGATTAACGATATGATCAGATACTACTCGCTGTAAAAATTAAATTGCGTGATGTGTTCAACCACCGTTGTTGCATTTCCATTCGATGAGGATTTTGTTTTTCTTTCAACTAACACGACTCAACATAGAGGTAAAGAAAACTTTTTTTTTCGCTCAAAAATGATTTTAAAATGCTTTTAATGCGAGCTACCCATTAGGTCCCTTTCCGAAGGTGAAATAATCATTAGGTCCCTTCTCGAAGGCGAACTAACATTAGCCTACTTCCCGGAGATGGGTTAGCCATTGGGCAACTTCCCGAACATGATCAAACCATTAGCCGCGTCACGAAAACGAGCTTTTGGAAATGTTCGCGAAAATAGCTCATGCATATGCGAAGAAAATAATGAAACCCTCACCCAACTGAAATGCAAGATAGGTAGATCACATTATGAAATTTATTTTTTCTAGTAAGTCTCATTTGAAGATATCGTTGTTATGCTCATACAGGGACTATGCGTTGAGGGGGAGATAGCGGATCAAGGCTGTTTACCCTGCGAATCTTAGAAGTTATTAATGATGGTAATGGACAAAGTTTAGCAGGGTATATCTGCTATGAAATGACGATACTAAAACAGGTGCAGAACAATAATCTTGAGCTATCCTTCTGGACACTGATATCGGAAAACTCAAATGTTTGACAAAAGCATACAATAGTTGGATTTATAATAGTTTTATAATAAAATTATTGGTGTATAATAGATGTAGCATTAATTTTCTTATACACAGTAGATAATAAATAAATTGTAGTGATATTTTCATAATCAACATAAAAGGATTTGAAGAATTCATCTAATTTCATGGAAAAAATTAAAATAAAGTTTACATTTGCTGTTCAGCGTAAGCACCAATGGTTCATTAATGTAAGGCTCCATTTTTTTAATCGGCAATTCTAGCTATTTTTAAAATGTAAACCAACTCTCTGCAACACCCGACACATATATCGCTTATTTATGTACAGGTGATATTCTCAATTCCTACAAATACAGAGTTAATTAATCGCATATAAATTTCCTCAAATAAAGAATGTGTAATCAGTGGGCATATATAGACAGAGACGAAGGGAATACAAAGCTGATTTGTTAGATGACAAATATATTCATAAAGATTTCATGATTAACAATCAGTACTGCAGTTAATAACTTCACCCTAATATGGCCAACAGTGAGTAAACTGATAGATGCGGCACGTATTCATTTATGCCTCTTCCCAAGTATGGAATGTTACAAGCAATCATGTCCTCAATCAACTGTCAAGCAGAATTTGCAACAGTGGTTCCAAGCAGGTGCTTGGTACGTAAACAGAATTAGCTGCTCGCCATTCAGAATGCTCAAATATTGATTTAAGCTTATCCACGGCTTGCTTTACTTGCAATACCAACTTTCTGTAGCTCATTCAAGACCTATTAATGAAACGCACAAGTCGCATATATTTACGAGGATTAATATATTATATATATTTTCGGATCACTAGGCGATTTTCACATTTATAGAAAATACTATCGGAGAAAAAATATTGTTTTCCATTCCTGTCTGTACAATTTTTCAAATTTATGAAAAATATTTTTTAAACATTAAGAATTATGTCAGAAAACATTTGATTAAAATTAAAGTCCTTCTTTATTTTAAATTACTTTAACGTAAAAAGCATGATATCCAAAACCAAGTTAGAATGAAGAGCATTTCTCTGTTTACCTCATGACATTTAAAAAAAAACGCGTATATTTCATTACGTATGTAGGATAATATAAATAAAAAAATAAATACCCCTCAAGCAGTTGCTTGCCACAGAGGTCGGATGTGTCACCTGTGGAGCCTGTCAGTTTATATGCCATAGAAGATGGTATGTGAGGATGGCAGGATCTCAGCAGAAAAACGACACACACACATCCGTGCCTTACCCGTGGTCGAACCCAGATCCCTTAGATCAGTATCCAAGAGCGATAACCATTCGGCCACGAGACAGCTTAAATAATATACATAATTTTTTTTCCATTTCAAGAATAAACATTTTTATGCTATGTTATAATTTTACAACCTCTGTTACATTAAATAAGTAAAATTCATACAATAATTACGCTTACTATAGATGATTTCTGGCATTCTCTTGTGCTCAAAATAGCACATACTTCAGTCTCAGTCAAAATTTATATTTCTGATTTTTCCATAATTGTGAAAATAATTAGTAAAAATCATAAAATAAATAGTTTCTTTGATTTATAATTTTTTCCTTATGTTTTAAACTTTTTAATCAATCGTTATTAATTAAAAATGCCATTCAGCCTCTGTTTATTTTTTCGGTATTATATCTCTTTAATAAATGAATTGATCTTAGGATTTAAAATGATGATTCCTCGGGAATTTTAGCATACACGAATAATGTCAATATTTTTAGCTCCAATAACATAAGATTTTAATTTTGCCTTTAATTATTATAATCATTTCAAGTTTGTAAATATTCTAATAGGAAGAACTGGAAAATGGCTTAGTGGCACTCTATTCCATACATAGTTTTTGCGAGGTGTCAGAGAAAATTTGCCTCTTGATCAGTCTCGAATATTTAGCTCGGACTCATTCCTAAAGCTCCCATTTGCGATCGTATAGATGGCAGAAGATGCTCTTTACAGAATAGTTGAACAGAAAATAAACCTTTTAGCTTTTCAACATCGTGTTAAAATTATACGGTATTGTTTGAATGGTTTGCTAATTTGTTCATTCATATTAGCATAAAAATGACCTGAAAAATCAAAAGTTAATAAACATCTTGACAAAAAACATGGCAATTGCAATCTGTTTATTAAGTCAAAAGAATGCATCAAAGCATTAATTTTATGCCTCATGTTAAGAGATTTTTTTCTACATCTTAATTATAAATTTGCATTTTTTTAAAGAAATTCGGAAAAGACCGAGGTGAGGAAAAAATTAGTTTAATTTTAAACATAGCTCAACGTCCATCTAAAGACTTTGGGCTTGCCCAAAGGTGTTCCCTTTCTGAAAAGGTGAAAGTTGGTGAAGATAATCTCAACTCTGGCACAAATGGAACTCGAAATTGGGAACTGCAGATTACGAGCCTAGCACACTACGGATTGAGACCAATCCCGCTCCAAGTTCGATGGATTTTATGTTTGGTATAATTCTGATTCATACTTGTAAATACAAGCAACCAAAGACTATGGAGGTTCATCAAGACTTTGTAATTTTGTTCTACAAATAATTCTAGATTGAAGAATTGTTGACAAACTCGAACATTGAATCAAATCTTATTGTCTTGGTTAATATTTATTGTTAGTCTTTAGGATCACTTTTCACGATTCTACTCCAGAATGGCTTATCCGTTTTCAGTGAATTATTCCTCTAAGAAGTGATTTCAACTCTATGGAAAACGTTTTAATGATTGCAAAATAAAATGTTTTCAATCGTAAGAAAGTGATAATAGTTGTAATTTTGTTTCATTTTAAGTTTCCTTGAAATCCAAACTTCTTAATTAGTTTCTTTTAATAATTTTTTTCTTCATTCTTTCATCAGACATTGTTATATTCAAAAAAATTAAGACATAAAGCAGGAGGGTTAGAAGCCTTTTAACTTTGGTATCCCTTTATCTTAATAACATAGAAATTTGACATAAAAGTAATAATATTTAAAAAAATTAAAATTCTACTGCTAGTTGTTCGTTTTTAAAAAGTTAAAATCAATTTTAAATTGCAATATTTTTATATAAATGTGATAAATAAACTGATTCATTTTATTTTATTTTTTTAAACTGCGCAGATTATAGTAGTTTGTTGCCATGAACAAGATCACAAGATATAAATGTAATTCGATGCTCTACGGTTCATGGTTCACCAATAAGTTGCAGAATACCCTCTATATCTATGACTCTGAATTCCCATATTGAATGGAAAGCAGCACTCTGATTCATACACATAGATACAAGATCCTGAAGCAGTCCCGAATCTTGAGAAAAGCAGAGAAGGGGCCAAGAAACACAATCGAGCCGGAAAAAGCTGGATTTCCAATGCACAACATAATCATTTTTGCCTCCCTTACCATTACGAGCATTCTGAATGAGGAGGAGGACATGATCCCCTCCCCCCCCCGATCCGGCCCTGTCCTCAAGTAACTAAGACTCTGAAATTTTGTTCGCAAATATCCTAAAATGTTGTAGATGAAAAGCCACATTCAAATCTCCCTAACTTTGAAAATAAACATAGACCAAAAAATGTCACTACATATCAATTAAAGATATAAATAAAATTTATCCTATTTGATTGTCGACAATGTTTGTTAAATAAAGAGTCGTGTGAGCTGAAATATATGGCGTCAGGTTTGCTGAATCATAAGAATTTAACTGAAAAATTAATTAAAAAATAATATTAACTGCTAAAACAAATCGTCTAGTAAAATAAATGGAATGTTCGAAATTGTTCTAACCATTCATCATTTTTCATTAATTTTGAAGAAAGGTTTCTCAAAAGAGCGTTAACAGTAGATCTGCTATTAAATATTCCAGCATCAACAACTCTTTAAATATTAAACGAACACTGTTGAAATTCAGGGTTTGAGAGTGTTCAGCAAGAGTCCATCTGAGAGTAATAGCTTATTTTCTTGGGGAGTTACAAATTAAGCTTTACATTCATTAAATACGAGAGATTACAATGCCTTTGATGATATAGTATTACAATGATATAGAGATTATAATGCCCCAGTCTTCCTATCGCAAAGGGTTGCTTCAGCTTTAGCCTTCCTGATTTGCACCATTTTGTCAGTTGTATATGCTATATTGGGAGAATTCTTTAGTACAACGTCTTCTTTTTCATTTCGAATTCCAAATTTTAAGACAAATAAATAATGAAAAACTTTTTAAAACATTGCTCTTCAGCGTTATTTAACTTTTTAATTAAAAGCAAAATATAAAATGAAAACCGAAAACATGTAATTAAACTTAATTTTGTACATGACATTAGCGGGTTCAATTTTTTCATCAGAGTGCCTCCAAACTAACCCTAACTTGTTCTAATCTGTTTCATCTTAATGCTGAATTTGTTCAAAGACAACAAGAAAGGTGAAGCGTGCAACGACTTGCTATCCACCAACCACGAGAAGATGAAGGTTAATTTCATCCTCTCCTCTTTTTTCCCCGGCACTTCAAAATCCGTTGTCGCTTTATATCATGAAAGGAGCTTTTACGTTTCTCATTAAACGTCGCGCGACAATGTGAGGTAGCTTTCAACCAAGATGAGGAGGAAGCAAAAGAGGAGGAGGAGGAAGAAAAAAGAAGTACTGGGAAAGGAATGGAAAGAATGCGTCTCAACCGTTATCGCAGAGAGGAAAATAAAAGAGTGAAAGACAAAACACAAAATCCTTTCAAAAATTTTGTCTTTGAGGCAAAATCAGCGCTTGATGAGAGTTTTGCGTGTTGCGTTCAAAAACTGTTGCAAAGAAGCATCCCTCTCGAATTCTTCTGCCTTGTTCCTTGCTCTCTGTTATTCCTACTATCCCACTCGGGCGACCTATATACGTTGCTTGACAGTAAACAATCTTATTGCTTTCTGTATTATTTTATTCAGCACCGCTGTTAACAACGCATTTAAACGTTCCTGCAAGTGGCAGAGAACACTCTTTTAAATTCGGGCAATGAGCCTTATCCTCTGAGAAACTTTATGCAACTAAGCAGCAAGAGAGATTATTTCGTATGCAAGCATTCTTACTTACACAGCTCTTTGATACAAACACAGTTCAAAACACAAAACAAAAATATTTTGTGTAGAAAGGACTTGCTAACAGAAACGGTATTTGTTTCAAATAAAATATAATTGTGAAAACACATATGACGAACTAAAGAGAAATAAAGGGAGAATTACGAATTTGAAATCATTTACGAATTTTCATCAAATGCATTAGGGGTTGACATAATGTTAACTCTTATGTGTTCCATACCAATACTACTTTACCCATGCCTGGTGTTTGTTTTTCAAGTCCATTCGTATTTAATATATGTGCATTCATATTAAACACACATATATATAATGCACAATATAATACTTCCATTTAGATATTTACTACTCCAAGCAGTGATCGTTTGTGAGATGTATGTATTATATAAACTACTTCAGAAATTACATAATATTTAAGCAACCGTAAGCAATAATAACACAATCCAAAGTACAACTAAAAGAACTCTCAATAATATATTAAATACCGAAAAATTCTTCAAGATCAAAACTGTTGACGGTCCAATCGTTAATAATACTGCATTTTAGTTTTTTTGCGAAAAGGAATCATATTGTACAATTTGCATGCCAGAAAATTGAATGTGTGGTCCTATATTCCTTTCAACCACTACTTCCGTTAGTAAGAGAATTTGAAATTGTCTTACATATTTTGTAAAACATATGATATTTTATATCTTACAGGTTATCTCTGATGTTCAACACCTTAGAGGCTATTATTAGTTTTTTTCTTCTTTAATATTCCTCTGATAACATGATTTTGCATACATTGCAAAAGTTTCATATATTTAGCAAAAGCATCCCCCCCACAAACACAGCAGCCCATAATTAAGATATTATTTAATGCAGAGATGTAAATCAACTTTAATAATTGAAAGTCTACAAAGCTCCTAATACGTGATATTATTCAATTTATTTTCGTTAACACATGGTTTATACGTTTTCTATACGTCATTTTCTGATTTAAATAATGCCAAAAACTACTCACTGAATAGGAGATTCACACCAAGACAGTCATTACTGTGATAAACAATTTTTCCTTTAAAATAATCTGAATCGTTGCGTCTGATTCTAATATTCATATATTTCGAGTGTGTGTCTGTGTTTTTTTTTTGTAAGGTTTAACTATCAGTTTATTATTTGGGGAAAAAAAACTTCGAATTGTAGACAAATCATAATTTATACCTCGAACAATTTATCTTCCCTACGAGAGTTAAAATAATTGTCAGCAAATGTTATGTTTTCACTCTCTTTAATTGATAGCATACACAAGTCGTTGTCATATGCACTAAAACGGTGATTAAACCCAGCTTGATCATCGTGGTACTCCACATTTTATTTCAACTTCTCTGCTTGCTTATTTATCAGCTGTTACTTTTCGTCTCCTTTCAATTTAATAACTAGAAAACCATGATTAGAATTTTTCCTCTGAAATGTGCGTTTGAAATTTTACTTTGCAGAATTTCATACGTAACAGAATCAGATGCCTTATTTTTTTATCACGTTTTCAAAACAAAAAAGAGGTAAAGTTTTCACTTTGTCAGTAGCTATCGAACTTATTTTTATGCATTTAGAAATAAATTATAATTCATTTTTGTGTTAGATAGGTATTGATGGATTATTACCATTCGTACTTTCCGAATCTCCCAAATTCTAAAGATGGAAAAAACGTGAAAATTGCAAACATTTTAAACGAATATTGCAAATGATGTATTTACGCTAGAAGTTAGAAATTTTAGGACTGGAATGTGAAGGTCATGAAGTTTTAATTGACAACAATCAGTTGACCCCTTACCCCGGGGGGACGCAACTTCTTTGTTTTATAAGTTAATTGGAAATTTATTTTTTTTTGGATTTGTACTAATGAATTACTATAATTAGCATTTTCCACATCCTTAGCTGCCTTTAATTTACATCATTAGAGCGCCCAAAAGATCGAGAAGGCGTAACTTTTAACAAATGCTGCAAGTGATCCGTTCATGGTGGAAATTTCACATTTCCGTGGTAGAATGTCAAGAGATATTCAACTTCTTTTCTCAGAGGGATGTGAGAAAAGCAAGTTTTAAAATTCGAAGAATAAAAGACAAATACTTTTCTTGTTGCATAACTACTTATAAAATATCACTATTTACATTTTTTATAATTAGAAACTTTTAAGACTTGCATACGAAAAAATAATTGGCGAAAAAGTGCGTTTATTTTCATTTTTTAATATAGGAATCAATATTATCCTTTTTAATTTATCAGCAAATGCAAGCGATGTCAATGATGATGTAACAGATATTCATTTGTTATTTAAATAATTATTGAATCTGGAGTAGTACAGAAGCTGCTATCTTACTCCTTCCAAAAAGTGTTCAAAATTGACGAAAACGTCCATAAAAAAACCCACTAAAATTTCATTTATTTTAGTAGAGTATTTATTAAGACAGTTATTTTTTGTGTTTTAATTAATTTTTGAAGGACATTTTTATGACAGCAGCGTTTACCTTAAAAGTTTCACTTCCATAACTCCGTAAAAGTTTAAGGAATGTTGTTAAAAATTGAAATTTTGATAAATTTGATTAAGCAATTTATTTCCAGATGTCATAGTTCTGTACAAAACTTATTTAAAGTTAAGGGAACTTTGATTGGGGATTTCCTTCCATATAACATAGAACCGTTCCACTACTTTTGATAATAAAGTAGTCATTCATTAATATTAAATTAGATGTGTCATTTTTGCCAACAAACAACTGCGAATTATGAAACTATATACAATATATGTTATATTCAGGACAAAAAAGTATTTTTATCAATAATTATATCATATTGTACAGAACACTAATCAAGTTAACTGGTATATAAATACAATAAAGTAGCAATCTGTCGTATCCATCGTATTGCTCACAAATCCGGTAAAACAATTTTACATATTAGCAATTTCTTAGTAAAGTGTATTTCAATTATTCTGTCAATACGTTAATTTCACCAAAAAAGGCATTATTTCTCAATTAAAACATGGTCATGCTCAATGCATGAAATCCGTGTCTAATATATAATAATCCATGTCAGAGTTTGTGCAAGCTATGATTAAAAAGACGCACATTCAACAATATATTGAGTGCTGTTTTCGTTTTCAGTAGATATTTAGTACAGCTTGCAGTAGTTTGCTCTATTTAGTACAGCTTGCTTATTATTTTTGGAGGAAGCCAAGCTAACTTTTCTGATTGCGACCTGTTCAAAATATGACATTTCTCTCCATGTCAGAGATTGAAATACACTATAATAATAAATTACTAATATGCAAAATTGTTTTACAGGATTTGTGAACGATACGATGAATATGGTCAGTAGTGTCCACCTACGGGTTCGCACCCGTGAATTGGCAGTGCACCGGGTTCGGCAGCTGTTAAAATTGTTTTGTTCTACCGAACCCGTTCCTAATTTTTTCTTTTGTTCTCTGATTCTCTCGATAACGTTAAAAATATTAGACGAGAAGCCTTTAAATAATTGTTCAAAACAATGTGCAATTACAAAATGTTTGTGAATAAAACGTTTATCTGATATTTCATATAGTTATGAGCATCGAAAGGGTGAAACGTCCTTACTTCTAGTTAAGCTAGACACGCAGCACTACTGTAAATATAGTAACAAGAGAGCAGATCTTCATTTCCATTGGCTCTTCAAGGGAAGAAGTCTTGTAGAAGTTCTTCCTAGTTCGTCCGGGAGTTTAAATGGTTTTCCTCTTCGGCGAGGCGTGATGTTGTTAGGAAGGTTAGAAGGTTCAGAAAAAAATTTTTGAAAAAAGGAAGGTTAGAAGGTTCAGAAAAAATTTCTGAAAAAAGGAAGGTTAGAAGGTTCAGAAAAAATTTTTGAAAAAAGGAAGGTTAGAAGGTTCAGAAGCAACAGAAAAATTAATTGCAAATGTAAAAAAGTGGAAAATGCAAGAGTTCTAATGACAACTACACAGCGTGGCATCAAGTGGAAAAGTCCCCTGAGATATTGAGGACCATGAGTCGTTGACCTGCACACATAATTTATGGACATTGCAAGAGGATCATGCAGAGGTGTGAAGTCATCTGCCAATGACATCCCACACCTTCTCTATTGGGTAGAAGTCTAAGAATCGCGATGACCAAGGCATCACCTGGACATCTTGTAGGCACTGTCTGCTGATGTTGGCAGTGTGCGGGCAGATCCTATCGTGTTCGAAATGGGCATCAGGGATACCACGGAGATACAGAAGCAAAACGGGCTGCAACACCTCATCGACGTATCGTCGTGCTCTAATTCTACCCGCTATGTGTACGAGCAGTGAACGGCTGTTGAAAATGGTAGCGCCCCAAACCATGACATCAGGCTGAGGAGATATATGATTCTCACGGATGGCAGCAAGATCACTCCGATGACCACGTCGTCTCCAGACTCTCAATCGGCGATCTTTGGCGCTGAGACAGATGCGAGACATGCGTGGCGGAATGAATGGAACATGGTTCATTTATTCTGCCACGCATGCCTGGTACGGCACCACTGCTACCTTGCGCGACGATGCACTACAGTGAGTGGCAGTCGTAACAATGGCCGGCGAGAGTGCAAACCTGCCTCAGCCAATCTGCGATTTACAATCCGTATCTACACGGGGATGTCCATAGCTGTTTGTACACTGCGTCGAACGTCGTATTCTGTGGATTTTGAGCCTGCTACGGCTTGCCATCGAATGCAGCGAATCGAAGCTTTGCGATGTCCGCCTACGCGCACCACTCCGACTACAGTGAAGCACGTTACCTTCCTCTAACCACTGTCGTCAAATTCGGCCGACAATTGTTGCATCCCGTTGCGTTTCTGCCACGATGCGACACAGGGACCAACCAGACGTACATAGCTCTATACTGAAACCTCTGGTAAAGGAGTCCATATGATGGTAAGGTTCCCGATGACGTAGCCCAGGAATTATCACTCCTTACACGTGTTTTCGCTACCGAGATCACTGCGATGCACACGCCTAGGTGAGGACGACCATACTTAGCTACGCCGAGCAGTTTTACCCTGTTATCTTCCTCACTTATCACGTGATTGGTTCGCAATTACATTCATTTCCATAACCCGACTGTCGACACATACCCACCTATTTGCATGGAGCTCCGACAAATACTTCCTGGTGTGGCATTTTCTATGTAGAACAGTGTATTTCGATTTCATCGAAATTCAAAAAGCCCAGTATACTTCTTCAGACTCAAATTACAGGTCAACTGCAACCTGCGTTCAGCTGTATTCGTAATGTAATACAAATTAACAGAGAGGAAAACAGAATGCACAACCATTTCTCTTCGTAAATTAGTTCGTTTCTTTTCCCAAAAAATATTCTTGAATATCTGGCGTGTAACACCAGAAAAAAAAAGACGAGCATAAGTTAGAAAACATCTATTACGTGAAAGAGTATCGCAATTTGCTACAAAAATGATACAATGAAACAAAATTATTAGAAGTAATGGGGTGAAGCAAAAGAAGTGCAATAAAAATTGGAAACAAAGATGCATTTGCAGCATGTTAGTTCTCTGGTAATGTATTCCAGTATGCCTGGGACTTCACTTTCGCTCTCTCTAGGCAACGTTTTCACGACATTTGCAAAGCATCGATTTCCTATAATTTTTCCCATATTTCTCTGCGACGGATCCAGGAGACAGAACTGTAATTTTGTAAGGCATCTTTCTCAAGAAGGAAGCGAAAGCAGCAAACCATGAAGCGTGAATTTCTTCCGATGCCATTGGATGAAGTTAGCTGATGCAATTCTCTTGTGATGCGCATTATTCTGACAATAAAACCGTCCTCTATTGAGTGTTAGCTGCGCATGGCCCAGTTACTGTTAAACAAGGATTTTTTTCTTTCATTATAATAAATCTTGAAGTCAAAGATGAGTTAAGAAATGGAGATACTTCTTATACAGGAGTTTTAAAATCTTAAACTTTCATTTTTCGGCTATCAGTATTCTTGTCATCGGAACTCGCAGAAAGGGGGGGGGGGGGGGCGGAGTAGGGGATGTGAAACTCACAATAGCAGTGAAAGACACCGAAAAATATTTTTCTCCTCTTCACCTTGCATCAAAACATTAACTTTCCCTCTTGGAATAAAATTTCGTTTACTCCTATAAATTGTAAGGGTTATTTGCAGACTCCCCCCACTAATGAACCCGTTTATAGAGATACAAGTTATTGCTTTAACACCTACGTTAACTACTGTTATAATTACTATAACTTCAATTTTCCTACATTATACAGTTAATAAGATTTGATAAGTTCTTTCTTATGAACTGTTTCATCTTGCATTTACTTATCCAAATGCTATTCTCTTAACTAACCAAATCAAAAAGTGGGCATGTATTGAAACGAAAAGTTATCGCTAGCTTTTTACTATCTTTTATGGTGTATATAGAATATTATTTTGTAACGTATCAAACTCAGTGTCACTTCATAACACGTTTTTGTTTGATTTTTCTTACTTTTTTTTTTAGTTTGAAGCGTAACAAATTTGCATATAAATGTTTTGTCCCAAATGCCATTATTAATTACAAGAGCAGGAACTTCCTGGTTTCGTTAAATATTGTTTTTTTTTTCAATACTTAGAGTTCAAGAGAGAAGCATAGTTGCTAAATGTTTGGAAGCTTATAGATACAAACACAGATAATCCTCATATAATCATGGGTTACCCAGATCCAACCAGGGTATGTATTTTAGCCCTACAAACACACCTGTCCGAGTTATAGCTATTGCCTTTGGTCACTGTAGGCCAATTCTAACATGATCCTGTTTTGACATTGCCTGTCCATCTCATCCAGGATTCCCGTTCTTCTGAGGCCTTTAGGCACGCTGTCCATAACCTTATTCCCAAATCTGTAGCTGTGCATACAGGCAACATGACCAAACCAATGGAGTCTCTTTTTGCACAATATGCTACTCAAAGGAGGTTGCCGACTCCTTCGCTTAACCTCATCATTGAAACAAAGTCAAACCACGGAATGCCCAAGATACCGAGTAAGCATCTAGAATCAAATATTCAAGTTTCCTGTTATCTTGCTTACAAAGAGTCCAAATTTCACTATCACAACTAACCTTAGAAAAAACCAAACCACTGTAATGTACAACCTAATTTTAGTCTTTCGGTTTATATTCTTAGTTTTCCACACTCTCCATATATTCTTAAAAGTTCCAGCAGCCTGAAAGGCGCAACCGTTCAAAGCAACTGAAGCACCATCTGCCTGACCAATTTTCATCACTTTAGCTTTCTCTCTTATATTACATTCCGTTATGCAAACGGGAAAACCTACTCTATTAACAGTATCCTCAAACCTACTGTTATTGTCAGTCTCATCAACAGCAGTAATGAAAGAATACATCTCTTGAATGTCGTTAGCTAACAGGGCCAAATCATCCGCACAGTCTAAATAAGAAATTTTCAAATATCTAGATTATTTAAGACACAAATCTCACTGTTGCAAAGAATTCCGTATAACTTATTCAAAAGCGAAAACAAAAAAGATACAAAATGCATTCTTGTCGAACTCCAGTAGAAATGCTAAAATAATTGCTACAAGCTTTAACAACTCTCACACGTGACTCAGTGTTACTATGGAGAACCATGCTAACTTGACAGGTATGTATGTCATACCATCTCGCAATCAACCACAAATTAGGACGATCAACGGAGTCAAATGCCTTTTTGAAATCTATGCAGGTAGTAACCACAGGTTTCTTAAACTCTAAATATTTCTTAAGAATCTAATTGAAAAAAAAATATCACTGCATCCCCTACCACTCCTGAATCGGCACTGTTCATCTCTGAGTTGCCCATCAATCAAATTCTTAATTTTAATAATTAAACACAATAATGCAAAGTACTTTACCGGGAACAGAAAGCAGACTAATTCAACTCTAATTTTAACAAGAACTGCAATCACATATAAAAAAAACGTAGGGATAATAATTGCACTAGCAAAATCCTTAGGAACAACGCCACTATCATAAAAATTGTTAAAAATTTCCGTCAGCCATATAATTAACAGAAAAGTCCCAGTTCTACTCATTTCAGTAGTAACTTCATCAACACCTAGTGTTTTATAAAGTTTTACTTCACAGATAAAAGTAGTTTCCGATTGTGATTACGGCCAGCATTAAAGACAGTAGTACATTTATCGTCTTTACAAACAATGGGAGTAGAACTAACACTTTTTGGAACATCTCTGAAATACTTAACTCACCTAGTCATGACAGAATCCATACTATCATTAAGCTTACCATGTTTATCCCTCAATCCCTCTATACTAGTTTCTTCCCACACAAAATATTAACTAGCTAGTGAAGCCAAAGATTCCTCTCAATTATTAACTGATACTTAACATGCATATTAAGCCCTTTGCAATTCTGTCCGTTAGGACAAGTAGGGTGATTCAGATTATTCTTGTAATTCTTTCTTTTAAAAATAAGTTCCAGTGCTTTATCATTCAAATGACTTTGTCTCCTCTGTTCTGTTTACCCGAAAGAGTACTATTAGTTTCAAGAAAAGTCTCTTTACACTAGTCTCATTCTCTCTCATCTTCAGTAGTAGGTAAACGACGATTTTCATATACTGCATAATCTATCATGGTAAGCTTTGGCTATATCTGTGTCTTTTATAGCTTCAGTGTTTAAAATAATTCTCTTAACCTTAGCACAACATTTTTTTAAGTTTTAATTGCATGACGCCTTTGACAATAACCCGATTTCAGACCTAATTTCGGTTAACCTATATGACCTGGAATTCCTAACAGAGCTACCCATTTGCTGTTAGGCAACTAAAATGATTTAATGCCACAACAAGAAAACATTATCGTGATTGTTTACTCAATTTGAGTCACTCCATGATATAAAATAGATTACAGATGTCAATGAGATGCATTTTCAGATATACATTTAATCATTTTTCATTATGCATCAAAATTTTCAAGTTTTCATTCAGTTTTCATATATGCATATGTTACCGTAAAGTGTATAATTCAGTTATTTCATAGAATACCTAGTTATTTCATAAAATAACTGATCAAGTCAGTTAAAGCGTGTAATAAAATTAATAATTCCACACTTTAACTAGTTATTCTATGAAATAACTAATGATAGACAGTTAAAGTGTAAAATAAACAATCTGACTGAATTATACAGCATACAAAATGTTATTTATATAAACACACAATAAAATCATTTGTTACAACAGGGATTATTAAAATGGCATTTGGAATTGCATAGAACATTATTTCTAAAACAAAAACATTTTTGTTGACACACTGCGTTTTACATGAACATTTTCTAAATCCCTGACCAGTACCTAAACTTTGAGCTGTTGCAACCGACCGGAGCGATTTCTCTGTATCCGGCACTTCAATCTTTATTAGTTTTTGTTCACAGACGCTGAACTGGGATCGGGAATAGAGCTGTTTCCAGATTCTCAAAAGTGACCAAAAACAACAAAAAATGCATTCTACCCAGAAATGCAACAAAAAGTAAAAAAAAAAAGAACATTTTTGTATTGTCCGAGAGTACAGTTGAAACCAGGGTCATCCCTCTGTCAACATGAATCAGTGGTCCGAATTATAAAAAACGCCCAAAAATTGAGCAGGCCAAGTGAGAACGA
Source organism: Ryuthela nishihirai (assembly GCA_038380435.1). Classification (NCBI taxonomy): domain Eukaryota; kingdom Metazoa; phylum Arthropoda; class Arachnida; order Araneae; family Heptathelidae; genus Ryuthela; species Ryuthela nishihirai. The sequence continues at coordinate 50,407,441 of JAWZYU010000001.1, read as the reverse complement.
ATCACTTTAGTGATTCGTTCTCAACTTGGCCTGCTCAATTTTTGGCAGGCCAAGTTGGTCAAGTTTGGCATTTTTGGCAGGCCAAGTTTGGCAGGTCAAAAATTGAGCAGGCCAAATTCAATTTTTGCCAAATTCAATTTTTGCTCAAACTCAATTTTCAACTCAATTTTTGCTCAAATTTTGCCAATTTTTGCCAAGTTGAGAACGAATCACTTTAGTGATTCGTTCTCAACTTGGCCTGCTCAATTTTTGGGCGTTTTTTATAATTCGGACCACTGATAAATGGAATGTGAATATAAAACGAATCACTTTAGTGATTCGTTCTCAAGAATGAATCACTTTACTGATTCGTTCTCACTTGGCCTCCGCTCATCCGGGGCGTTTTTCATAATGCGGACGACTGATTCACAAGAGCTACTTTCCATATTCTTAAACGAAATATAAAAGTTAATATCAGTATTATTATATAACACTTTATAGTGGGTTAAAAATGGTGTGCTATTTCTGACCAGTGGTTCTCACTTTACAGCCTTTTGAATTTAAGATTTATTTACTCGGTTATTTTGCACTTTAACGGGGTGTAGATCTTTATTCTACGAAATAACTGGTTAAACCATAGAATACAAGTTAGCTTTAACTGACTTGATATTTCATGAAATAACTAGGTATTCTATGAAATAACGGATTTCATACTTTAACGATAACACATACATTAAAATTTTCAAAACATTTTGTTGATATTTTAAAATATTCCAAATTAAAACGGTTTTATGTTATATGAGTTTTAAATACAGAGATGTCAAAAAATCTCACTAGTACGTTATGCATTACGTGCATTTTTCATTCAAAACCTGGGACATATATGATATAGAAATTTAAACGTTTTGTGTATATCGATCCTAGCTTTTGTTTCATACTATTAGAGGGAAGGGTTTGTGCTGCTTCATACTTAGGCTGTTTTTCCCCAAACTTTGGTTATTCTCTGAATGACGTTTAGTACAAAAGAACGGGTAAATATCGTTGAGCGATACAATATATTGAGTTAAATTGTGTCAGGGTGAATTTCAAATTTTTTTTGAAGACGATAGAAATGCAATACTGGGAAACACCGTTACATTAAAATGAAACTCACATTTTATGCATGTAAGCAGGCGCGGATTGGCAAGGTGCGCTGAGCGCTGTAGCGTCCCCGGCTCTCAGTGTTTGCGGGCCCCTGGGATCTCACAGGAGCAGGATTTTAAAAAAATAATAATTGTTATTTTATGCAAATTCCACAGAACTGGGGAAAACCCATTTTTAGCGTCATGTACGAACCAGCAAAAGAATAAGTAATTAAATTTGAAAAAGAGACCGAAATTTTTATTGCAACTCCGACTCCCCTGCTACAAATGCGTCTCTGAAAAAATGTACCAGTCCGTCCCTGGATGTAAGCCGAGTAAACTTATAGTCCTTTCTCCCTTTTTTTTATGGAAACACGTAAATGTATGTTATTTCGATTAAGATGTCGTGAATCTTAAGGAAGTTTACAGTACTTACTATATTTGGAAAGCTTTTACTGCTTATACACTCAGGAGTTCTCAAAATCAATAAAACGGCATAGACCTAAACATTACTTAGATTATCTAAACATTATTCAGGAGCTTCTAGGCCGCCTCACAGAAGATGCGATTCAATGAATGTGGATGCAAAAGCAATCACGTACCAAACATCACACACTGCAAAATGAAAGAGTCAAAACTTCTCTTTGATGACCAAGATATTATGACTACTCAACTGCCGTATCTGGCGCACTTTGACTTTTTTGTTTTGGGAATATATAAAGGAAGCATATTGCAACTTACTAATCTGCATATGCTTGACGAATTGAACACGAGAATTTGCTTTGGGAGAAATTAAGGAAGACTACAGCTTATGCCCGAAACCTTTCGGCGACGAATACGTCTGCGTACACAACGATAACTTTAAACATTTGAAACAAACATTTATGTAATTGTATCTTTATGTGCATAGGCAAACTTTCCCATATTGATTTGAACATTTCTCTGTCACCGAAGTCTTGAGATAACGAGCATTTTTTTTTTAACATTTCAAGCAAAACTGCGCCCAATGTGTATTTTGATAAGTGCTTTGGTAAGTGAGATGGCGCTTATCAGCTCATTGAGATTCACGGAAATGGATACAAAATATCGATTTAATATGAAAGAAAATGCGATCAGGCTACTTAAAAATAGCTCAGAAAACATTCTTCTGATAGCGAACTTCCTTGAAAAGTGACTCGCGTGGATTGATGAAATCAATTTGAATCGAAATGTGAAGCTGGAAATGCATTTACCTGAAAGAGAAAAATGTCTTTAGATGACTTAACTCGTTTTGAACGAGAAGTGGTGTTTTCACGAATATATGGAGAGTGTGGAAAACGAAGAGTATTAACCTAAAGACTAAAATTAGGTTGTACATTACAGTATCAAACGAACGGTAGCTAAAGGCACTTTGATGTTTTAAGTCAGTTTTCAAACACCATTCTCTGCCGTTTTATTGATTTTGGGAACTCCTGAGTGTATAAGCAGTAAAAGCTTTCCAGATGTCGTAATAATTGAAAGCTTCCTTAAGTTTCACGGCATCTCAAACGAAATAACGAAACTACACTGACGGCTTTGCTCTGTGTGACAACAAAGTTCAAAACCTATGAGATCAAAAGTTCAATGTAGTTAATACAATTTACATCGACAAAATTCCAGGATTACAACTTATATCCACAGACATTATAGATAATTCTTCATTTTAAAATAGAAAGTAGTAGCATTTCCCACAGGCAATATACTGTATAATTTTAAACAGGCTTTTTTGAAAATTTGAAAAATTTGAAAAAATCTTTGAATTTTAGGCCAAGCCTAAATATAGTATCTACAGTAAAAACAACAATATGTGAACCTATTTCACGGTGTTTTGGAGTTCGGTTTGTTAAAAAATGTTAATGCACAGAAGCACAATCAGCATACAATGGAGGTTATATAGTAGTATGGATGAGTTGAAACGGAAAAAGTATACACCATAGAGAAAATAAATTCGGAATAGGCTGGACGACTTTTCATAGCAATTTTACTCAGTGCTGTTCTTTAGGGCAGGTGGAGAGATAAGGGGCAGAGATAATAATTCATTTATTATACTTATAAGTAATATACCTTAGTACATATTATACTTATAAGTAGTACGTTGCGTTGTCAAATGCATTTTTGCACTCGAGACTCAAGTTTCGCAAAATGGTACATTTCGCATTTTGCTGGTTCAATGCTGTGAGGAATTTACGTCGCCCCCACTTTTATTTACAGTTTATTGGTTCGTCTCCTTTGTAATGTTGGTTTGTATGCTCGGCAGCAAATGATAGCCGATTCCTACAACCACTACTAATGATCAACAGTCAGTAATTTTGAAACAATAATATTTATTTCTAAAAAAACGAGTTTTGAGAGGCAGCCAGTGGGCAGTTGCGCTATTATTAAAATCCACTGTAGAACTTATTTGGCAGAGCAGTATTAATTCTGCTCTGCCAGAACTTCATTTACTACATAAGGTAGTAACGTTATATAGTAAATCTTCATTTACTACATAAGGTAGTAACCTTATGTAGTAAATGAAGAAGAGGAAGAAGTATCGATTTCGTCGCACAGGAGATCTCAGTCCACAGCAGTCACAGGGCTTCCGACCACAGTAATCGTCTTTTCCTCGCCTCGGAACTGTGTCCGCCGTCACCCAAATCAAGTATCGTTTTCCCCTTCCAACTGCCAAAAGGCACCACTGCTTCAGGTAATCCTTTGACCTTAGGTCAGGTGACAATCAGCATTATCACCCACATAAGGTCAATTCAGCCTTGTCCACTGGCTCCCTCACCTGTTTTACAGATCGGGAACCCCTGTGCGAAGTGTCCCAGCAATAAAATCTTAATTCCGGGCCATGCATGGAGAAAACAAGCAGATTTATGACATCTATTATCGTCATGTTTCTGTCTTGTTGATTACACAAATTGAAGTACTTGAAGTAGGGTTCGGTTGCCCGATCCCGACAAATGCGACAATGGTTGGATGTGACATTTCGTACCAGATCGATAGGAGGCTGATGTTGAGACAATATGCCACATACTCTCATCGCGAGGAGATTTGAAGTTGGCTTAATAGGTAGAGCGTCAGGATCATATTCTACAATTCGCAAGTTCCCGTCCCAATTGTTCCAGCTTGAAATTGATCTACGGTAGCCTGCACCCTGCCTTCTGTAAGAAGACAATGATGGGCATGGTAAGGGTGCATCCGTCGAATAAGACGTTAAGCTGTGACCCATGTATAGAAGAGGCATACCCTGTGCACATTAACGACAGACAGCTTTCTGTAACCTGTCGAATGGATCCCTTCTAAAATCTTATTTGGCCCTCGGAATCTTTGTGACTTGGTCATTTAGCTCATTATGTGAAAAAGAAGTGCAGCTCAGAGGTAAAATAACCCCAACCATAAAGCCTCGATTCGATTTTTCCCCATATGGTCACTCGAAGCACGTTGTTTACAAGTCAAGACATAGAACGATCGCGCCACTGAAAGGCAATAATACAGATCATGGTAAATTTGTTAATGGCATAACATTAAAAAGCGTGACATAAAGATTACAACATCGAGTGGGAATATGTCAACGGCTGTCTGAAAGGCAATTTGAGTATGTTTTGTGATCAATTTGCAAAGTAAAAATTAAATCCATTAAAATTCTGTTATATCTTTTATCTTGTTATGATACAATAATTTTGTCACACGTTGTATATACACATATACCTTAAATATTTAATCTCATCTAGTCGATATTTTTTATTTCAAGTGCAACCATTTCATACCATATTTACTTCAGTTCCGATGATAGAATCACCTAGGTTAAAGAAATAGCTTGAAAGCGCTGATATATTATTGATTTCATGCAAGATTAAAAGGCAAAAACAAGTTGCATTTGCTGATAAACTTCTACGAAAAGGTTTACCTCACAGGCGTCATCATTCTAAGGCGTTTCACCTGATTTGATCATTCGAAACGTCAAGTTGGAAATGCATTTACCTTAAGAGGAAAAACTCTCCTAGAAGTAAAATGCATTTGTGTACTGAAATAATGGAAAGTTGTAATACGGTGCAAAACATACGAAACTAAAAGGCACTTTGATATCTCTTTAATTCATACTCAGATATAGCTTTTTGAAATTTTATTGTTTTTGAAATTCATGTGAAGCAGTGAAGAGCTTTGTTGATGCTGAATGCATTCGTAGGCAGAAAATCCACAGACATCTTACTTTATAGGGTTCTTAAAACGGATCGATTGGTTGTTTGCCCTAACCATTTTCAAAATCTCTTTTGCGTAATTTTGGTTTTGTGCATTTGTGGAAACTGACTGAGAATAGCAAGATTTATTTTTTACAGCTAGCATAAGCATTTTTAATATTACTAACCTATGCGGAACGTATAGCATCAAATATGTCAACTTTTATCTTCACTAAATATATATTCATCTTTAAAAATGATTAATTGAAACAACTTCCCACCACCGAGAAGATGGCTTACACTCTCCATATTGTAAAATATTTCAGTTCCATAAAATAGTGCTCCATCTGACAAAATATATTGATATTCGATCATCGTAAAATATATATCTGAATATACACTATGCCTACGGCCGGATTAAGAATTTTTTGGTCGCCAGCAAAAACCTAAAAATGACGTAATTAAAATTAATTAATTATTAAATTAATTATTAAATAATTAATTTACATTATCCTGCTGAAAGAAGGCACACTAGAGGGAAATACCGTTGCCATGAAAGGATGTTCCTAGTCTGCAATGATGTTTAGGTAAGTGGTAGAGGTCATAGTTTCCTACACATGAATGACTATACCCAGGGTTTCCCCGCAGAACAATGCTCAAAGCATTACACTTACTCCACCGGCTTGTTTTCGTCCCACAGTGCATCCTGGTGCCAACACTTCCTCAGGTAACCGACGCACACTTACCCGACGGTCCACATGGTGCAACAGGAAACGAGATTCATCGGACCAGACGACCTACTTCCAATCATTCGAGGTCCAGGTTTGATGCTCTCGTGCCCATTTTAAGTAGTGATAAAGTAAACGATAAAAAAACTGCAAAACAATTCAAAAATGGGAAGACACAGAAATTGATGTAATAGGATCGAAATTCAACGTCTATGAATTCCCATTACGAGAATAAAGATAAGCAAACTTCCATTTTACATCCGAAATGAAAATTTTTCAAAATAGCTTATCCAAATACGGAGAACTAAAAGAATATAATGGACGAAAAATATAACATCGAATTACTTAAAAGCCTTAAAACGCTATCGAGAATTGCTACAATGAAATTAAAATAGCATATACCAAAATTCGTAAAAATTGACGCCTTCACTGCCACTATTGATTACCCAGGAGTAATTAAAGTTTGCTTACGCTACCGCCGACTGCAACTTCCTTAACAACTGCCAAAGAAGTGCAAAATAACAAAACGAGCAGAAATAAAGTCATTAAACGAAATATTCGAAGAAGAAGTAGTTAATTCAGAACAATCAGGAAATAGAAAAAGAACATTGGAAAAAAAAAGATTCAACAAAAAAGCAGCGAAAAATTCCAAACCCCTAAAAAAGTTTCAAAAATTAGAAAAAAAAAAGGAAACATCTGAGAAAACTGTTTGAAAAAACAACATCTGGAAAAGAAATCAGCCAAATTCGATGTAATCACTTTCAAACTGCTGTACATTTCGCTACAACAACAGGAGGGAAAATTATGGATAAATAAAAACGAAACGTGCCTGAAAAACAAAAGAAATATTCATAGAAATTGAAAACAAACCAGGAAAGCAAACAAAATTTCACGAACCCCAATCAAGTGAGACTCATTTGTTGAAATAGAAGAAAGAGAATTAACCTTTGATATTCCAATGCCGGATGAAGAAGAAAACTAAACCACATAATAAATAAAAAGAAGAAAATCGACTAGACTCAATGACATAAAAGAAATGCAAGAAATTCTAACTCATGTTCATGTTCAGTGGCAAACACCCAGAGTCCTTGATTTTGACTTCCTGATTGAAAAAAAAACCGTGGACGAAACAGGCCATATAACAAGAAACTTTGCTGATTTATACCAAAAGCAAAATATTACATTCTATGAAGAGGGACCGATTCAAAATCTTCGAAACGTAGCTGAAAATCGTTTTGATTTTAACTAAACTTCGTTCATAAAAAAAGACGTATAATGTTGTCAAACGTGTTCCCGCTGGACTTTCGTACCTTGAATAGCGCTCTGTGACATCCGCCGATCTGGCGACTTAACAGCTTACCAACTCTACGTTGCACCTTTCCAGACTGTTGTCTACTTTCAAAAATTAAACTCTCCTTAAATTCAACCTTCCTTTCACCTCAAAAAGCACTCTGTGGACTCCTGCTGATTTTAATATGGGTTTGCGAGATATAAATCCGAGGTTTCGATTGATTGGACTGCACCGGACTAAACCAGAAAGGACTGGTGCAAGAATGCAGTCCCAGATACTTGCTAGCAGAATTACAATTTATATTCAGGTTTTTTATTAGGTTACTCTTAGTTAACTTTCCATCAGTTGCTCCTTAGTTTTAAAAAAATAGTATTTAATTTTAAAATTGTCAATAATATTTATCTGAGATGTGCACAGTAGAATGTAGCAATTTTAGATACCTATTAGTTTTTAGTGACAAAGCATAGCATACAAATCAAAAAAAATTTAAGATCAACTATATTCTTATTTGCGAGTTAAATGGTAAAATATAAAAGCAAAGCATACCTATCATGAAACACTTATTGATTTCCTATTAACTTTAAAAGAATATAGGGAGCCAAAACTGATTTCTATTTACCAACTGAACAAATATTTATGATACTCTTCTGTCATTTGTAATTAATGACAAAATAGCACCACTAATAAGCAAAAGAGAACTGATGGAATTCAGTGAGATTTCGCCACCGGTACGCTTTTCTTTTATATCTTACTTTTACCGATTTAGCAGGGTTTTTTTTGTTTTTCAATTAACATATTTTTCATCTTTAATAAGGTTTCAGTATGCGAAATGTCTATTGGTTTCTTTCTTTTGTTTGCTCTTCAATTAAATAAAAGTTTTGCATCGTTTCTATAATCCTCAAAATAAATAAATTACCCCTGAAACAGTTGTAGTTTCTATACCATGGCCATTTTCAGGTACGAATTAACACGATATTAGAGACTGGGTTGTTTTACCTCTGAGCGGCACTTTTGCACACAATGGGCTAAATGGCTAGGTCATAAGGACACCAAGGACTCAGAGTTCGTAGGAGAGAGAAATCTTCAATACAGCTGTTTTGAGACAAATGGAAACCTTTCGTCAAGATCATCTTGCGTGTTCTCTAACGGGCACAATGTATGGTTCTTCTGAACACAACATAAATATCCCATGCGAGCCTATGGGGGTCATTTTTCGCACCGATTTCGAAGTGGAGTTTAGCGGATAAAATATCAACTTAGTTACAGTGAGGACTCGAAGCTAGTAACATCAGGCTTCAAGCCTGTTTTATCCTGAGCCAATCCCGCACTCATGTTATTGGAGGTATCGCTGTGCTCTTAACAGTATTGATGACACAGATTGCACTGTTATGCTAATAAGGGTGTCAGAGGAAGACACTGTTATCACTTTGGCTTCCAATCGCAAACCAGTATTCCAAGAAACGCTGCAGCTGTTTCTTTAAAGTTGTTTCAAGCTTTTAAGAATTTCATTTTAGCTTTAAAGAAGATTCTTTTTGGTGTATAAAAAAAATGGACCAAATGATACAATTCCAATACGTTCTAACCTAATGATTTAGCTGTTTGGTGTTAACTGATTCTCTCAAAAAAAAACCTAAATAAAATTACCTCTTCGGGATTATGGATGGTCCAAAGGATATTTGGTTTTCGTTAACCTCAGTTGAAACTGAAATTACTATGAAACTCGATTTTTTTTGCATGATTTTGCTAAGCGAAATTTCGAAACGGAATTGTTTAGGTAATGAAATAGCACCTTGTTATTTTCAAGTAAATTTTTAATGATTAAATAATATTTAACAATTTCTAAAATTCAACCATTTATTTATGATTTCTCCAGAAATATTTTAACTTCAGCAAATAGACAAAAAAAGAATTTCTTTGGGGAGTAAAAAAATAAATTGGCTTCGGGCGGCAAAAATGTTTTAGTCTAGAAAGAGAGAAGTATTTTTTTTCTTTGCTAACACTCATTGCATTGATAAAAATGGGGCTTTGATATAAAATATGTATATGCAACAGGAAAATTACGAAAAAGTATACGTCTCATACAAATAGAATTTGGCTCCACTTCCGACAAAATGCTGTCGTATATGAAGACGAAAAGCAGCTTTTCTTGCTTTCACATTCATGTAAATACACACAAAAACATTTTGCGAGAACTGCATCATGTTTTTCGCATTCCAATAGCCTGAGGCTAGAGAGCAACGGATATATTTCTTCTTTTTCCATTAAGAGAGACAGGAATGCGTTGGAAATACATTTAGACGAACGCATAAAGAGCAAGTGAACATCGAAATGGCACTATTTCGGCTCGGAGATCTGCGAACAGAGAAAAAATTGTAAACGGAAGGATACATCACCGACAGAAGTTTTAACGAGCTTAACATGAAGAACTGCCAGCTCTGCATTTTCAAAAACGTCACTGAAAATATATATGACATGGAAAAGAAAACGAATTAATTTTTAAGCATTTTGATGCACACTGAAAAGTCTCTGCGTAATTTGCTTCGAGATCTTGGTCATAAATGAAACATTTTACTTTGTACAGAAAACTTAGTTGTTTCAGGGAAAAACGAAAACTCAGTTTTCTTACTGTAATGAGCTCAGCACAAAAAAGGAGGAACGAAACTCTATTCCTAATGTAGGCATACCTACTCAGAAGAAAGCAAACATTCTATTCTGATCCTTGCCTGTAATATAATGTATTGTAAGTAACTGATTCTGAGAAACTGGTGGTGTTAAATCTAATTGTAGAACTGAAAACGACACAACCTTATATTTTCCATTTGAAGATAATCCTAGTAGCAGATCTGAAAGAAAATAGCAAATTCAGATAATTCCTTAAAGATTCGTAGAAACTATCTTCACTCTTATTGTAACGCAGGTAATCATCATCATCAAACAAAGTGGACTAAATAGGCCCAACCAGTTTGTGCAATTTAGTTTTCCAAGCACATCTGTCCTGAGCTACATCTGCTGCATCTGGCCACGGTAGACCAATTCTAACGAGGTTTTGCTTGACATTGTCTACCCACCGCATCCCCCTCTTTCTGAGGTCTTTAGACACACTGTTCATAATTCTATTCGCTAATCTATAATTATCCATAGGGGCAACAAGGCCAAACCAACGGAGTCTCTCTCTGCACCATATGCTGCTCAAAGGAGATTGCCGACTATTTGCCTAATCTCATTATTACTTACAAAGTTGAACCACCTAATGCCCAAAACACTGCGAAAGCATTTAGAATCAAAGGCATCAAGATTCTTGTTACCTTATTTACAAAGGGTCCAGGTTTCGCTGTCATAACTAACTACAGAAAGAATCAAACTATGATACAGCCTAATTTTAATGTTTAGGTCTATACGCCTATTTCACCACACTCTCCATAGATTCTTAAAAGTCTCGGCAGCAATTCCTATTCTTTTGTTTATCTCGTGCCGCACATCACCAGTATCAGTAGCACAGCTCTCAAGATAATTACATTCAGACACTTCATCAAGGGTGCAACCATTCAGATTTAAGGAATTACAACCTGCACAACCAATTTTCATCATTTTAGTTCTCTCTTTATTTATCACCAAGCCTGCTCTACTACCAGTCTCATCAATAGCTCGAATGAAAGAGTTAATCTCATCAACATCATTTGCCAAAAGGGCTAAATATCAACATAATCTAAATCAGAAATTTCGGATTTCTAGGCCATTTAAGCCCAAAATATTTCCTTTGCAATGAATTTCGCATAACATAATCGATAACCAAACTAAAGGGAAAAGGAGACAAAATCCACCCTTGTCGAACACCAGAAGTAATGCTAAACCAATTGCTACAAGCCTTACCAACTCTCACACACGACTCAGTGTTATTATAGAGAGCTTTCATAATGTTAACTAACTTGTCTGGTATACCATATGATCTCACAATCAACCACAAATTATAACGATCAACAGAGTCGAAAGCCTTTTTGAAATCAACAAAGCTAGCAACCAAAGGTTTCTGAAACTCTAAACATTTCTCAAGAATCTGCCTAAGTGAAAATATCTGATCTACACATCCCCTACCACTTCTGAATCCACATTGCTCATCACGCAATTGCCTGTCAACCAGATTCTTAATTCTATTAAGCACAATCATGGAAAGAACTTTACCTGGAACAGAGAGTAGGCTGATACCCCTATAATTATCACAAGAACTGCGATCACCTTTTTTGAAAATAGGGATAATAATAGCTCTGGTAAAATCTTTAGGAACCATGCCTTTATCATAAAAGTTATTCAAAATTTCAGTCATCCAAGTGGTAATCGAAACATTCCCAGCTCTGAGCATTTCTGTAGTAATTTCATCTACCCCTGGGGATTTATGAAGTTTAAGTTTAGAAATAGCCAAAATACCTTCAGATTGTGTTATAGGGCCAACATTAAAGCCAGTATTGCATCTATCATGATTACAAACAATGGGAGTAGAACTAACCACATTGTTTAGAACATCACTGAAATGCTCAGTCCACCTAGCTATGACAGTATCCTCACCTTCTATAACCTTATCTTGTTTATCCTTAAATCCCTGTATACCTGTTCGTTTTCTACCACACAAAACATTGACTCTCTGGTGCAGCTCTCTGTTATTGTGCGTTCTAACTGCTTCCTCAGCTTTGTCAGCCAAGCCATCAAACCAAAGATTCTTATCAGCAGCTAACTGATCCTATCCCCCCCTTCAGAATGCTAGTAAGGATAAAAGAGACAAAAATGATGAAATTGATTAAAATTTAATGCATTTTTCAAGAACGTTTTTTAAAGAATTGTGAAAAGCAGGATGAAATGTTATACTGCATTGGAAACCCAGTCACTTGCCCCCCCCCCCCCCCACACACACACTTTTACATTTTTTCCTAGCTCGATTGTGTTTGTTGCCCCACCCACTCCTCAATTTATTTCTAGATCATGTCTTGTCAGAGCGTCTGACATGCTGTCAGGAAGTCGTGTGAGTTCCCATACCACTTGACTAAAGACAATGTTCCCTTTATACCTTTGTCAACATATGAATAAATGTAGCATAAGAGTGTAAATTATCCAGTAAAAAATATAATGTGTACTAAAAATATTGTTTAATCTCGTATGGACAGGAAAATCTCTAGTTCTGTCAATATTCCAACTTTTATTTGAATGTATCAAAATATTTAATACATTTCGCATATACAGTATATATATATTCCTTAGAGCACGTAGTAAAAATAGCAACTTATGCTATTTCTCACTGAAGAAAGCTTATGGAAAAAGAAAATAAAAATCAAACGTAGAGTACTTCCTGATACAATATGCGAGGTTTTATGCCATACTGTTGCATGTTAGCATGTGGTTTCAATATTGTTATTTATTGCTTTCAGAGTTATATGAAACATTTATTTTACTCTATTCATTATTTAAACTTAAACTTTAATATTTAATGCACGTTTCAGAGCACAGAGGTTATTGTTTTGTTCTAATAATTTCGAACTTTTATGATGCTTCTAAACTACGCTTTTATGAAAATGATATAACTGAAGATAACTTTAATCAGATCTTCCCATGGCCGAGTGGTTAGCACGCTTGGCTACTGATCTAAGGGACCTGGGTTCAAGCCCCGGATTTAGGCATGGATGTGTGTGTCGTTTTTCTGCTGAGGTCCTGCTATCCTCTCAGATCTCATACTGTGGCATATAAACTGACAGGCTCCTGTCAGACCTCTGTGGCAAGCAGCTGCTTGAGGGGGTATTTATTTTTTTTTTATTTATAATCAAGCAAAAAGCATCTTCATTTGAATCATTTTCATATACGATGACTCAAGTGTCTCTTATAAGTTGGGATTGTTTTGCATCTGAGATCCACTTTTCGGCACATACCGAGTGAAATATCCAGGTCACAAGGACCCCAAAGGCCCAGGGTTGGATATTGGAAGGGTACCCATTGGAAACCTGTTATGAGACCTTTCTTTAAATGGATAAACACAAACAGTCCAATTTTTTCATTTTGAAAATTTGATCACCCTAAAGTACACGGAATTTCTCATTTAGGCTCTACAGCATGTCTTTCCCGTAAATAAAGTAAGCTTTCCTGAACATGTCTTACCTTTACATCGTCTTGTAGTCAGAATGTTCTTTAACGAGAACAAAGGATATTTCTCTTGCATATGGGACCATTACTTAACGTTACATCATGTTACAGTTTATCAGTCTCGTCAAACCCATCATTTCTTCACTATCACTGAAGACGGATATTGGATTGGATTGTTTTACCTCTGAGTGGCACTTCTTTGCACACCATAGGCTAAATGGCCAGGCCACAAGGACCCCGAAGGCTCAGAGAAGGTTGGGGGAGGGGACCCACTGGAACAACTGTTGGGAGACAGATGGTAGCCTCCCGTCAAGGCCATCAAGCGTGTTCTTTAACGTGCACAGGGTATGGCTCTCCCGCACACGGGGCCACGGCTTAACGTCCCATCCGACGGACGGCGGCCTTTTCAAGCCCATCGGTGTCCCCTACTGACCGTGGGCAGGGCGGGGAAATTTTGCGGAGATAAATCTCAACGCTCACCCAGCTGGGACTCGAACCTGGGAACTACAGATTATGAGCCTGGCGCGCTACCGACTGAGCCACCCCCGCCCCTACAGACGGATAAGACATGGAAGCAAATTTCATCGATACCTCAGGTAGGAGTTATGAAACCTCGGACGCTCCGTGCCTTATTTGTTATCGAATAGTCCAGGGGGGATACAACTGCAAAAAATACTTCTCATGCAAGACACAAACCATATATCCTGAAAACCTAAGTTATCTTATATTGTGAAAGTCTGCAACTTATATATATATAACCCAAAGTTTCACAGGACGACAAATTAGAGTAGTAAGATATATGAATCATTACTACACAAGGACTATCGGGCGATAAACAATTGGTATGCATTAACAAAAGTGTTCTCTCCTGTGCAGGTTTCCAGTGGAGAAGGATCCACGAAAACAAGAAAAGCAATCAGAATTATGAGAAAAGCAAAGCTTATATATATATATAAAGAAGAAAGTTTGTGTGTGTTAGTGTGCTGTCTGCTTATGCACTCGGCCCCCAGAAGAACTAGAGGAACCAAACTGTACATAAATTTTCCCTTCACCAAGGGAAGGAGTTAAGCTATCGTTCGTGCCAGCTAGATAAACTGAAACCGGTGTGGACAGTCTCCAAATCCTCACATATTTAGCATTGATGATTAAACGTTATTCGAAATAACTGTTGCCACCAATAAATTTAAAAAGAAGGAATTCTTCAATTAATTTATTCCTGTTTTCTCGAGATAAACCATTTTTCATTTTGTTGGGTAAAGGCACGAAACCTTCCGTGGAAATTAAATAGTTCTAATTAAGAAGCCGTCCCATGGCCGAGTGGTTAGCGCGCTTGGCTACTGATCTGAGGGACATGGGTTCGAGCCCCTGGTAAGGCATGGATGTATGTGTCGTTTTTCCGCTTAGGTCCTGCCACCCTCTCAGACCTTCTACTCTGGCATATAAACTGACAGGATCCTGTCAGACCTTTGTGGCATGCAGCTGCTTGAGGGGGTATTTATTTTTTAAGCACTATCTGAACACGAGATTATTTGTTGAAATGAAAGTTTCAAAAAATAAAAATTGATATCGAACGTTAAAATAATTTATTATATTAAAGAAATATGTAAAGGTTAATAAACATATATCTCTTAAAATATGTTAATTAATAAATGTAATGCATTGTATATCTAGAGAGTTTCAAACTCGAATATTAAATCTGCTTGTATTATACAGTAGATATTTACACGAATGTAAAAATGAACCAATTGATGTATATGTCAAGACACTTTTATAACTAATCAGGTGAACGACAGTTTGATCCACTATCAGCATTGCTTTTAGAAATTGCTTCTGCCATCCGACAAGTCGCACTTCACCACTACTGTTCATCTCACTCTACAGTGGGTTGAGCTCCCACAATTTGTAACCACTGTCATAAATAATAAAAATGTTTTGTATAAAAGCATTCCTTGTTCAATCTCTTAGAAGTGAAAGGCCCACCAAAATGGCAGTCCGAATTTCCTTTCTGCAGTAGTTCGTTTTCCCTTCCGGTAAGCCTGAAGCGTCGATCAACAAAAGCTGACAACAGGAACAGAAGACAGCGAGGTACATTCACGAGGCCCATTCCCAAGAGCAACGTAAGCATTATTGCGTTTCTGCACCAGTGACAGATTCGCCAGACCGTGACCGAAGTTTGGACCTCTTTTGACATATTGAACTGCAACAGATATATAAAAGGAGCACACTGAAAATATGACAGCAAAGTCACACTGGTGTAGAAGAGCTCCATAAGGAACAAGGAGGATAGTGGTTCCAAATACAAGAGTTGGATGTACATAACACGACAAAGGGAGGGGAGGAAACACGAAAACCATCCAATAAAGGTGACATTTTCCAGCTGTCAAGTACTGTATGGTTCGTATAAAAATAAAAAATCAAATCTTGCATTCGTATTTAAACTTAAAAGTAATATAAAACACATAACGAATCTAATGTCAGAATAGCAGCTGGTATTAGCTAAGCCAGTAGCGCACCAGGATCGTAACGTAATGTTCTATGTTTCGGGTCCGACCCTGTCCTGAGTTGAAAATTTTCTCCGCTGACTTCCATTTTGTCTTCGGTGTAAAAAGGGACACTGATGGACTTGGAAAGGCCGTTGTCCATCGGATGGGATGTTAAGCGGAGGTGCCAGGTGGAGTCATAAATCGTGCCCGTAAATGTTGTATGCACACTCTTTACGGTCATGACCAGAGGCTTCTAT
Organism: Ryuthela nishihirai; assembly: GCA_038380435.1. NCBI lineage: Eukaryota > Metazoa > Arthropoda > Arachnida > Araneae > Heptathelidae > Ryuthela > Ryuthela nishihirai. The sequence goes on along the minus strand of JAWZYU010000001.1, from coordinate 50,391,281 downwards.
CTGTCTCCTGTGCAGTGGATCTTTTTTCACAACTAGCTCTGAGCCTTTGAGATCCTTGTGATACGGGTAGTCATTTGTGTACAAAAAAGTGGTACTCGTTAGTGAAACGAACATACTAACTTCTAAATTCTAATGCGTCAAGAGATTGGATTGGATTGTTTTACCTCTGAGCGGCACTTTTTTGCACACCATGGGCTAAATGGCCAGGCCACAAGGACCCCGAAGGCTCAGAGAAGGTTGGGGAGGGGACCCACTGGAACAGCTGCTGGGAGACAGATGGTAGCCTCCCGTCAAGGCCATCCAGCGTGTTCTTTAACGTGCACAGGGTATGGCTCTCCCGCACACGGGGCCACAGCTTAACGTCCCATCCGACGGACGGCGGCCTTTTCAAGCCCATCAGTGTCCCCTACTGGCCGTGGGCAGGGCGGGGAAATTTTGCGGAGATAAATCTTAACGCTGACCCAGCTGGGACTCGAACCTGGGAACTACAGATTACGAGCCTGGCGCGCTACCGATTGAGCCACCCCCGCCCCAATGCGTCAAGAGAAATATGTAATCACTGTTACTGTTGTCTCCCAATATCGCCTTTAGTAGCTCGTTTAACGAATTATTACTCAGCCAGTGACTGCAGTAAATCGCTTTTAAGTATCCTTAGTCGGAGCTTAGTAAAATGGGACACTTTGGAGAGTGATTAAATTTAAAAGTAAATAATTCATTACATGATCGTTTCGGATTTTCAAAACTGTCCCTTTTAAATCAACCAATATTATTCGTTTTAACATGACATGGGGAAAAAGCTAAAAATCTGAATAAACCAGACCTAATCTTTATCCAAAAAAGTTACTTTATTATCTCACTTCCGTAGAACTTATATATTATATTTATATATATATTATATTCTCCTTCAAGTGCAACCTCAGTTATCCGTCGCGTATATCTCAATCATCTAGATCAATGCCTTTTATTCTTCACGTTCTCCCTGAAAATGTGTATGTAACTGGCGTACCCCTTGTAGAGATAGATAAACTATACGTATTATAACAATGGTTATTTTCACTTTGTTACTAGATCAAGTGACCTTTGAGCTCTCACGGCGTACCCCATAAAATTTTACTGCGTACCCACGTTGAAAACCCCTGATCTAGTTTTAGAATTATCGTACTTTATTTTTCTGTAATCGTGATATGAGAAATAAAATGCGTCTGCCGCGGACGGCTTCTCCTCAATTGAAATATAATAAGAAGTATCCTTAATTGAAATATAAAGAAACTTTTGATAATTTTTTTAAAAATTATTTTGATTTTATTCTTAACCTCTTATTTCAAGGTAATAATAATATGATTAATTATAACGAAACACGTAGTTGCTTTAAGTGCAGTAACTAACGTCAGAATTTTCTTTCAAGGGATGTTTTTATTATTGATGAAATCAAGAACTTTTCTTTCTCCGTACCCTTAACCCTTTAAGCAAAAGAAATCGACTGTTCAACTGCTTCATACCGAATACCGATGTTTGGAGCAAGTTCCTATTGGCTCTTAATTGTGGCAGCTCTCTATCGTACATTGATCGCTCTTACTGGCAATGGTCAATGCTGTCACCCGTTCTATCGCCGCTGTTATACGTATCGCTGCACAGATGCAACGACTCGTGCCTCGCATGCGGCGAACCGGGAGACACGGCAGAGACCAGACATCTTGAGCGAAGACAGTCAAAGCTTCGAAGAAGGTAAACAGGATGAAGCATTCGGAGTAATATTACTAACATACTATAGGGTGCAATATAGGAAACGAATAACTAACATGTTGATAAAGTCTAACAATTTTACTGCTTCACATTAATAAGATTGCTACGGTGTTACGTGGTACGAGTAAATAAATATATTTAAATCATTTCACTTCCCTTTTGATTTTTTAAAAACTACGTTGCTTATTTTTCATTTTTTGGATTATAGCAATTTATTCCAAACTTCATTACGGAAGAGATAACTTCGGTAGAAACCCACTACTACTCCACCAAAATAATTAAAGTGTGTTCTAAACATGAATCAGTCTGATACTGACATTCATTACGACAGCAACATGCCCCGGTATAAATGCAGCAAGGTCTTGTCAGGAATATATTGGTGTGTTAGATCATTCTGTCACAAGTATCACTTTCATCTCCATTGATTGAAACTAAAGGCTGGAAAGGTTTAACACGATTGTACAAATGTGTTCCCCAAACTCCTATCCTGAACAACAGATGTTGTATTCGGCTAACGAGGTCGGATTTGAATCAAATCCAGTTTGATATTGTCAGATTCTCGACAGATTACTCTTCCTCTAAACTTTCAGAACACATTTCATAATTATATTTGCTAATCTGTTTTCTGTGTTCTGGCAACAGAGCAAGCCAGTACAACCATTATCCTTCACGACATTATTTATTTTATTTTAATCTCTCGGCCCTTCCCGTCGCCGAGTGGTTAGCGCTTTTGGCTACTGATCTAAGGTACCTGGGTTCGAGCCCCAGATAAGACATGGATGCTTGTGTTGTCTTTCTGCTGAGGTCCCATCATCCTCATAGACCCTCTATTATGGTGTATAAACTTACAGGCTAGTGCCAGCCTCTATGGCAAGCAGCTGCTGGAGGGACTGTTTTTTTTAATTAATCTCGTCATTATTTTGCAAACCATATCACTTAATATCTAAGATGCTGCGTAAGATTTCTGGAAAAGAGCATTGGTACTTCAATTAATCGACATACCAAAGGTTATAAACACCATGAAATTTTAAACCCTAAGTTTAATCTGTAAGTGTGTAGTTAAAGTTATGTTTAAAGTTTTAAGTTTTAGTGTGTTCCTAATGTTTGTCTATTTAAAATCAATTATCATCCTTATTTATAATAAATGTTTAGCAAAAACTCTTACAGTCGATGAAAGAAATATTACCATATATATTTTATATGAAACATTACCATAAAACTCACCGTAAATGCCGAAACTACAATAAATCTTTAAACACCGAACTTTCGGAAAACGAAAGATGCTTATCGATCTATCTAATCAAGCCAAGACTTTTTAAACGTTATTTTCTCAATGATTCTTTAATGACAATTTCAATTTCAACAACTTCAACATATTTTATTCTATTTGACCGGTGCATTCCTGTGAAAATGACAGCATCTGAATGACCAGCATCTGAAACAAATTAGCTTTTATAAATCAACTTTCAACACAAACCAAGAAAGAAAATTATGCATTTAAATAATATACCTGAAGAATACAAATATTTTGCAGCAAAAAATGATTTTTTTTTTCAAACTTTCGTAAAAAGTTTGGTTAAATCTGTCTGCAGTGAGTTTGCTTGGTAAGAAAAGCAAATTTACTCATGGAGGCAAAAAATAAATTCTCTTTGGGCAGCAAAACATCTTGGGCCGTCGCTGATTCTAATATTAGAGAAACCAAGCTCTGAATCACGCGTTTGGGAGGTCTAATGCACTTTTTCCAAAATGCTTCTAGAGTTTTTCTGAAGATATTTCCAGTTTAAATAAAACCGAAAACATCTTAAGAAATACATGTAAAAAAATTTATTGATTTTCAGAATAAGACTTATTTGACCAGTCAGACACCCACTCATCAATACACGAAAGATAAGTCTAAAACTCGTCTGACAGTTATCTACCATGCAAGAAAGAAGTTACGTGTCAAGATGTCATCGTCAACAAGCAGGGTAGACACCTAATTGCATCTACTGTGATTTCTTCACAACTAAAAATAGCCTTCTTAATGAAATTCCACGTTGAAGGAGGATGTTTTTCCCGGAAATCCTCACAAAAATAAAAACTTCCCTTCCATTAGGTTGCCGGCAACACGCTAAGAAAAAACACTGATATCGTCAGTTAGGAATTAGATACCATAAAAATATGATTTTAAGGATTTAATGGCGGAAAACATGTTACTTTTTATAAAGTTAATTGAATGTTAAAAGTCTTCAATTGTTTTTCTATCGACTTCCTTTGTATTACATTAAAAATCGGAAATACCTTCATACTATCGAAAACAACGCCAAAAATGAAAAAGGACATTATCCACTATTTAAAAATGTAAAGATAATATTTTAAAATGTACCGAAAGAATACGGTAGAAGAAAAAGGAAGAATACGGGAAATACATGTGATGACTCTAGAAATCGTAACAACTTTTAATAGAATTATTAATTCTGACTTTTTAATTAAAAAGAGGGGCTTGGAGAGCAAGTATTAGGAATATACCTTTCCTATCTTTAATAACTTCCAGTCAAGTTTGACTTATATTCACCTAGCATTTACCTTAAAATATTTCTCGAATTCCAATAAGGGCCAGTGACGGATTTTTAACCAGTGAGGGAACTTAGCTGGGGGTACTGCCCCAGCCTAGTTCCGACTGGTTAAAAAGATGAAGAAAAAAGTAAATATATTAGAGTTCTTTAAAGAAATAATAACACAAATGGGGAGGAAATAAAAAAAATAAATAAATGCCCCCTCAAGCAGCTGCTTGCCACAGAGGTCTGACAGGAGCCTGTACGAAACTTATAATTGTAAATAGTGTTTTCTTTCCTACCAGTAGTTAACAAGAAATACATAAGTTCTAAAAACGAAAAGACTTAACGGTCTCAAAGTCTATCCTTATCCTATAGAGTTGTAATCAAGGTAATAAAACAAAATGCTTTCTATGCTATATAACATTTTTCAACATGAACTTTTAATCTCTTTCGTACTGCAAACAGATTGAAACAAAATGAGACATTTTCCTTTCGTTTCAATAATAGAATAATCAACGAAACCTATATATACGAATTATACGACAACAAAAACAACAGATATCGGTTGCTTTCCGATAGTAATTAAAAAGCATTCGAATACCAGATTGAAGTGTTTTCAAGAGGAACGCCTTAACATGACTGAAGGTCAGAAATGAGATAAAAATAGACAATTATCGAAAAAGCTTCAGCAATTAATTTAGGATTCTTCTAGCATTTTCTAAAGAGGGAAATAACAGGACACAAAAAATCGGCGAAGATTTATATTAATAAGTGTTTAAGGTCACATATCAAATATTCAAAACTTCGCAAAAAGTGGAACTTACGTTTAAGTACTTGAGGATAACTTGAAAATATGACTTAAAAATATAAGCTTAATATGGTGAAAATAAAAATTCCACGAAACCTCATTGGTCTATTAACGATTATCAAGTTCAAGATTTATTATTATTCAGTAGTGCAAGGACGTCGAACCTAAACCGCATCCGGCCCATAAAACCTTTGTCCAGTCACCTAAGTGAATACAGATATGTAAAAAATATTTTTGCATGGTTGAGAATGACATTCATTTTAGTTTATGTTCATTTTCAAAGAGAAACTTCAGGAAAACTTCTAAATTTATTCAACACGTTGCTCTTGGTTTACGATAATTAATGAAGTTAATAATCAAGCCACTCGAACATTTAAAGTAGTATGTAAAGTTACCTATATATTGGCTTTACTGTAATTCCCTCGAGCGGAATAAATTATAATAATAATAAAATTTTGGCTTGAGATTGGTTCTATTATTTTAAAATGGTTCACCTTTGAAAAAAATATAATATTATTTTCAATATTAAGACATCTGTTTAAAGTTAACTGTTAAATAAAACTGTTTTTAGTTAAAGAAAGAGAATATTTCAGTAACTGTAATAAGGTATTTTAAAAATTTATTTAAAACTTTAGTGCATATGGAAATTCTGAGTTAAATTTATTCCTTATAATGATTTTTTTTCTAATTGAATACTTTTAAACTTTTTTTTCTTTCAAGAACTTTCAGGAGAAATTAATTTAGTCAATTTATTATGTAATACTTAAAATATTTAGAATAGGTTTATTGTGATTATTGTAAATAGTTATTGTTTATAAATGAATGGGTTTAATACCTTTCAAAATTGATGATGTGCATGTGATGCATCAATTGCATTAGATATAATAAATATATGCATTCTGAAAACAGGAAGACTAAATTCTATAAATAAATTGCAGTCAGAAACTGAAAGTAATGAGAATGATAATTAGTCAGCTCTTAATCTGAGAGAGACATAAATGGCAACTTTACTCTTATGCATGTCAAAATTGACCATTTGTGCAAATGTTGAGCTTTGGGTGTAACCTGACTATTGGATTAAGTGTCCTTTGATGGTATTAGTTCGTTCATTAGCTTCTACTCTTAATGTTGCTTACAGGCTGTGAATGTTTAAATATTCAAGTACCCATTGTCCCATCTCTATTTTGAGATATCGATCACAGCGAAGCACTACAAAGCCTGTGCGCTAATGCTATACATTCATGAGCACCTAATACTTTTAACAGACCAGCATCTTCGTCAATTTAGAATATAATGCCGAGAAACTTGGTCAAAGCAGAGCTTAATGGAGAACGCCTTCGTCTAATCGGAACATAAGTGCGAACACTTTCGTCAATTCTGAGTATAACGGTGAACACTCTCCTAAATTCGGAACATAATGACGAACACTTTCTTTAATTCTGAGCAAATGGAAGAACTATTTCGTCAATTCTGAGCATAATGGCGAGATGCACGTCCTCATCTTATATATGCAAATTGGAAAATCAGAAAGGGTCTCAAAGAGATAACAGCCTTGCAATAAGCTTATGCATATGAAGGATACCGCAAATATGCGAAGCTGATGATTTCCGAGAAGCGTATTCTCAATGAAGGAAGTCTGTTGTTGGGACGTTGTGATCTCTCATTAAAACGAAAAATGTGAGTTCTCATAAACAAATATATCAGAGGTTTTTCGTTAGTTCCAGAAATCGGATCAAACCTGAAAAAGCAGAGAGCATAGTCGTGTGAAATTCTTTTGGTTTAGAACGTTAGACAAGCCTTCAAATGAGTATCATTCAACAAAGAGTACTCGTGGTAAAATTTCCTAAATATTATTCCAATGAATTCTTTATAGAAATGCCCCCTTTGGGTGTTGGACTATTTTTTAATTGTTATAGTGCTTTTAATTATAAATATTTGTAAATCCTCGTTAAAATGGGCAAGTTGCGATAGCACATATACGATAGAGAGAATTAAACCGTTAATCCATCCTGGTATAGGATATCGATTAAATTTTTGTCATAATAACCAGAAGATAAATTAAAATGGTCCACATGAATCACAGCTTCAAACTCTGAAGTCAAAGGTAATCCACGTTGTTGGGGAGAACTGTTCTAAGAGAATTAGTTAAAAGAGTCAAAACCATTTACTCTCAACACATTAGGTTACAATAACTGCCTCAGCAAATGTGGGGCTCATACGTTTAAACACTAACAACAATTAAACAGAAACTAAACTGCTAAAAAATTTCCATTACACACAATGTTACTAACTCTTAAATCTGTAGTTCTCACAAAACAGAGCAGTAATTTCCTTTTTAGAACGAAAATTTCCTCCCTTCACGGGAGGTATCCTAGCGCTCCCCTCCCACCCTGGAGCGAACGGTCCAATCGACTTAAGGCCGGGCCCTATTTAATATAATATAAACAACGCAAGAGCATTAGTTTATCTAAGTTGTTAAAATTAATATTATATGAAGTAATAAAAGTTAACAACATATTTCACACAAAATTATGATAAGCTTAGTACCAAGCAACAGTTAATTATAAAAAAAATTTAAAAAAATTAAAATTCCCTCAAGCAGCTTTTTGCCACAAAGGCCTGACAAGTGTCTGTCAGTTTATACACCATAGTATAAAGTCCTTGAGGATGATGGACCTCAACACCAAAACAACAGAAACATCCATGCTTTCCCCGGGGCTTGAACCCAGATCCCTTTCATCAGTTGCCAAGCGCGATAACCAAAAACTATAAACATTCTCGCTTTTTAAATTAATTTTTCATTCAAATAAAAGTTCATTCTAGAAAACAAGCTTATGACACTGCAGTACGTATACTATAGAAGTAATACTAAACTAAATGCAAATTTTTATCGTAGAACATTAAACATATAATCCAATTCGTTTACATGAAAAATATGAATGTTAATTTTCCTGCTGAATTTTAGTCATATTAAAAAATTAGTTTCACATTCCGTTTAAAGTGCGCTGAAGTTTGTCACAAGTCACTCCAGATCGGATAATCTGATGAAATTTGTCATGGGTCAGTTTTAATCATATTAATCTGTCATCTCCATGAGCAGTTTATAATATGTAAAAGCTTTCCACAGGTCAGGTCTAAGCACAATAACTGATATATTCCAGTCTCAGCTTATAATCCATTTTCAGAGACCGGTTCCAATTATCTTAACGAGCCGATTCCACAGTTAGTTTATAATTCGCGGAAGATTTGCACTTGGTAGCTTATCATTTTGTATAATCAGAAGCCAACAAAAGGGTTGCATAATAAAGTCATAATTTTCCGAAGAGTGCGAGTTATTGTTAAGTAATTCATGTGCTGCATAGCAGAAACCAAGAAAAAAAGTGCCACTCAGAGATAAACAACTACAACAACACAACAACAACAGCAAAAACTAAATGAATTATAAAATAAGTAGGGAACTTCTGCCTCATCTACGTGGTTATTCATTTTTGTTTTATACTCATCCACACCGCTGTTGTCATTGAAATGAAATATGGAACTGGGAAGACAGACAAATGACGTATCAGTAACCTGCCAATGAACAATTACATATGAGAATTACAGAAACACCAACTGCTCCCCAATTTCAATGATTATAGGAAATATAAAGGGTTCGTAAATGAGTTCTGAATCAGAAAACGGCACCTATAGTTAATGCGAAATTCATAATCTAGAGTCATGTTGCACTTGATTAGCGAAACATTGGTGAGCGCGATTAACGGACATCATTAGGGGGACACTATTAGTCGAATACATTCAGCATCGAAAAGGCAGACGCGAAACATTTATTGCAGCTTTGGTGTCAACGCAGCATGGCGACAAAAGGCTTACGTAGAGAATTATATATATATTCCTAAACGTTGAAACTTCCGCTAAAGGTATTCGGTAGACGTCATTTGAATAATGCTAGCAGGATTAAAATCACCGAAGCAAGTGATGTACGAAAGCTATAACTAATAGTGGCCAAATCCAGCACGCAGTCACTAATTTCACACATAACAGTGGTCATTGCTTGACAAGTTTTCCGCAGTTTTCGAGAACTGCAAACTTTATTGTGTGATTCTAAAATGGATTATGCAAAGTATTCTGATTTAATTCAATGGAATTCAACTGGTGGGAATCATTGTGCTTCAGAATGAAATGGGTGTCTGTTTGGTAGTTTAGTAACGTTTCAAATACGTGGCATAAAATAACGGTTTAGAGATGAATCAGATTTGTTCACCCTTAAGTTTGTATTCATCTACTACGCTGTTATATACTCTACGGCAATGCTATGTCTATGCTATGCCCTGTCTATCTTGAAAAGATATTCGAACTGAAAGTATATATGTAAATTGTACAGGATTTTCGAATATGGTATTTAAAAATTTGCTTTTTAATAATATTTTATTAAAAAAGTAAAAGTTTTTTTATGCTATTAAATTGTTCATTGCTTAGGGAAATCACTGCTTGAGAAGAAATGCTGGGGAGGGAAAAGTTGAAAGAATACTTAGGTTCAGCAGCGAAATACATTCGTGTAATTTGACTGGGGTGAGGTCAGTAATGTTGAGAATCCTTGCCATACATTACTCTTTTTTTTATTAACATTTTGATAACTGAAATTATTCTGTGGCATTTTAATAGACGATTTAAACAGATGGTTTTAGATTATGTCTGCTTTCATTTATTTACATTGCTCGATTGCATTATAGAGACATATTATTCTAATATATTTTATACTGTTTGAATCATTATGAGTTAACTAATGATAAGTCATTAGGTTCAAATTTTAAGTATTCATCTTTAGAGCTTGAGTGACTTTACGTTACAATACCGAATTTAATCATATAGATTGGAGGTTCTCAACGTGGAGTACGCGGTGAAATTTTTTGGGATACGCCGTGAGAGCCCAAAAGTCGTTAGATCTAGTAATAAAGTAAAAATAACCATTGTTATACTATAACTATAGTTTTATCTGTCAATACAAGGAGTTTGCCAGTTACATACACCTTTCCAGGGGGTACGTGAAGCATAAAATGTTGAGAACTACTGATATAGATAATGCTAACTAGGGTTTGCTTACATTACTTGTGATCAAGGACGCAATAAACCGAAGAGAAATAGGAAGTAGAACAACGGATAGCGATTTATCGAAGATCGAAAAGTCAGTCGTAATATTTAAGTTGACGGTCTCAGTTCTGTATTAATATCACGAAATCACAATACGTAAAAATAGATAAAGAACTTTAAACAATGTACTGCCCGCATTTAATAGAGATCCTAATTTGCCTGCTGGCAGAGGTGTAGAGTGACAAGTGGTGTGACTATGAGATTGAGCAGTTGATGCTTCAATAATTCTTCTCATGAATAATAGGCTGATTTGCAAGTGATTGACAGGCCATTGGAATCGTTAACTGCGCAGATTCATAGTCTCACCAGTCCACTAGTACCACCTATGTTATATCACTCCTTGCTAATGAGTTACTATTAATTCAAATTTTACTTAACTTTCCAATTTTCTATTTTAATCAATTTATTAATTTAACAAAAATTTACTGAGTGCACCAACACATTTTCCTCGAAATTTATCCTGCTGCTAAAAAATTCCAATAAAAGTGTTATTATTCTTGGTTAAAGCGAATATGGTTCATCTATCCCTGCTTCACGTGTTACGTAGGTGTCTCGAGACACTATTGAGTTTGTTTAGCTGCAGAGAAATTGCCTCCTTAGTTTCTTGATACTAAGGTGTTAGATAAACAGGACCTCGAGAAATTCTGAACCATTTTTCAGGGTTTCAATTTCAGTTACGATTCTCCGAGGTTATTTTCATTTGCGCAATTTGAAGCCGTGATGTCAGTAGCTGTGATGGATAATATCAAGTTCACGTGTTTGGCTTGAAAATGAATATTTAAACACCATCCAGATATGGAAATTGAAAACAATCAAGTACTCAGTTTTTTCAGGACATATTTCAACCTGCTGATAAATAAAATATTAGTTTACCATTCTTTTGACAGCAAACATTAATTTATCTTAAAATCAAAAACAATGTTTTAAAAACTCAAAACTGATATTCAAGAACGTTTACCTCTGCAAAATAAACAAGTGAGAATCAATAATATAAGATTCAAAATAGTATGAAAAGTGATATAATGTTAACCTGATATAAATATTTTCAGAACAGGAACTGGTGTAAGGAGTGGGCAAAGACCACTCCCTACCCCTCCGTTTGATAATGATAGTAACTGAGGTCATAAAAAATATTAAACAAATATATATTACTGCATTTTTTCGAGAAATCTTTAAAGACCACTAATGTGAAATAGGACTTGTTAGAATTGGTGTGCAGTGGCCAGATACAACAGACGTTGCTCAGGACAGATATGCTTGGATAAGTAAATTGAACGATCTGATTGGACCTTCGTAGCCCATGGTTGCTTGAGGATGATGATGATGAAAATGGAACAAAAGGGGGCAATATACTGGAATCGGCGGGAACGGCGTTCCAATTCGCTCCGTGTCGATTCCATTGTATTGCTCATTTTATTTTTTTTTTTTCTATATCTGTGCCTTTTTCAGATCATTTTAACTAAGAAGGTAAATTTGAAGTTTAATTAATTACGTTGTACAATGACTTTTTAGCTCAAATTAGGTGCTTAGGAAAGATTAAGGGAAAGAAGAACTATTTAAAGCAGCTCGGTTAAGACTACATTGTAAAAAGAATGGTTTTTGCTCAAGACAAAAATTTTAAACTCTGGAGTTTCGAAGATGTATTATAAATTGATTGGTTTTAATGATTATTAATCTGTAATTATACTATGTTCACTCTGTCGTCAGTCGGTAGAATATTTCATTTTTATTCGAATAGGCAGTAATAAAATATTATGATTTCCATTTTTTAACTGAATTGAATTTGACTTTCTTTCATTACAACGTGCTAAATTTCGAAAATGGTAGAACTTTTTGCCTTTTGAAGTAAGCATGACCTATTCTCCCGATTATCTTCTACATATATATATATAGCACATATATAATTTTGTGTTTGTTATCAGATTCTTTCAAGTTATGATCTGAAACGATTTTTATGAAAAGAGATTAAAACTTCTCCCTGAATAAATTAAAGAGGAATAAATGCTACTTTTAAGTCGCCAAATACAAAATCAAAGAAAAATATTATAATAAGAGTGGATGAAAAATTATCTTATAAGGACGTTTTTTTTTATTTCTTTCTCCTTTAATTAAGAACCGAGAGAATGGGTCTTGAAGTTAGCATATTTTAACATAGCAGGCATACGACGTTCCGGATTCCCTTAAGGCAAAATTTTATTACTAGAAATACTATATGGAATAAAACATAGCAATGCAATGAATGTAAGAAAAAAAATGTAACTTTTAGCTAAAAACAATAACTTGTGTAATTTCGAAATTTAAGTTTAAGAGCTGATCACCATTAAGCAAAAATATTCATTAAGTCCATTTTTCCCGAGGCCTGTGCAATGCTCAAGCATAATTATTTCCAAAATATTATTCTTTTTAAGATATTATTCAAGGAAATTTCTCCAAATTTCTCTTGGAGAAATTTCCTTGAATAATATCACGTTTGTGAATTCACAAACGTGAATTCAACAACGTGAATTCAAAACGTGAAATAAATTCAAATTAATTTGTAAAATTCAAAACATGAATTCACGTTTGTGAATTCTATTACGTCACCATTCTTTTTCTTTTATCAATTTCAAATCATTTTAACTGAACATACAAATTTATTGGAAAAGTTGCAACCGTTTAACACTCTCTAAACGCTTTGCCCCACTGAGCTACTCTGATATCACCCACCAACTTTTACCATAACCTTTTCATCCCTTTTCATCCTAATTTATGGGGGCGGGGGTGGCTCAGTCGGTAGCGCGCCAGGCTCGTAATCTGTAGTTCCCAGGTTCGAGTCCCAATTGGGTCAGCGTTGAGATTTATCTCCGCAAAATTCCCCGCCCTGCCCACGGTCAGTAGGGGACACCGATGGGCTTGGAAAGGCCGCCGTCCGTCGTATGGGACGTTAAGCCGTGACCCCGTGTGCGGGAGAGCCATACCCTGTGCACGTTAAAGAACACGCTGGATGGCCTTGACGGGAGGCTACCATCTGTCTCCCAACAGCTGTTCCAGTGGGTCCCCTCCCCCAACCTTCTCTGAGCCTTCGGGGTCCATGTGAACTGGCCATTTAGCCCATGGTGTGCAAAAAAGTGCCGCTCAGAGGTAAAACAACCCAAACCAACCAAATTTATGTTCGAAAATTCCGATGCTCTATCAGAATTATGAAATCTGTAGAGGCATGATGAAATAAATGAAAAATATTCAAGTTAGTTCTCACTGTAGTTTTCTGATATTCGCAATTCATGCGCTCTCTAAGAAACATGAGAGGTAATGAAACCACTCTATCTGAAGAAGTAACAGAGACGAATCTAAGGACATTTGGTAGGCGGAATGTTTGGAGGATTGACATGTTCTCCCTGCAGATTTAACAGTCAGAAAGAAGGTGAAAAAATAGCAAACATGTATATATTGCAGAGTTTGCAGAAATTGTTTTTTGAAGAAAGTATTTCTTAAAGGAACAAAAAAGTGCAGCAATGATGGTTTGGCCTTTTCCGGTACAATCAGTCGGTTACTCTTCAACGCTAGGTTTTTCAAGGTCCCTTCCTGACAGCGAACGATTTTTTTTTGTCATCGTTATTGTTCTTATAGTTACTAGCTGTATGTTCTTTTGAGCTGACAACAACATTAACTTTTTTTATTTTTAACAGACTTCCTTTTTGGGAGTGTTATTCGAAATGATCGGATAGGAATATCATAACAGTTTAATTAATGTTAGACAGTCGTCTGAAGTGAACTGAATATTTGCAGTTATGCGAACAACTGCTTCTCGTCGAATTACCATCCCCTGCCGACAATGGTATAATTTGGTATTACAAACGAAACGTTGTGTTATCTGTGCCATAGATTTTGAAACTACCTCAGACAAGATGGGACGGGGCAAGGGGCAATCGGTACTTCCGTGGAATTAGGGAGAAAAGCTGTTAAAAAAGCCATTGCACTACTGGCTTCAGCTTATCCGATTACTAAGACAACGAGCATGTAATTGCGTGTTTATATGTTTATACGAGATACCAGAAAAAAGATACAAGATAATAATCTATCTTATATAGATTATCTGCCCATTTTCAGAGAAGCTCCTTCTGCTTTACAAAAAAGCGTCTTAACCAGCTTTTCTGATTGTAAAATGGATGTGGCACTCGGAAAGAAACTTTTGGAAGTCTTGTCCATTTAAGCAGCAAAAATATTAGTCTATTTTTACTCAACGAAAATATAGGAGATGCACACGTTAGAAAAACGATTTGCGTCTAATGGATGTAATATATATTGCTCTGAAAAAGAAAATGGTAGCTTTTGATAACATACATAATTTTGACGGCTGTAATCAAATAACTGCATAATGTATCAAGGGACATTTTAGCATGACTAACAATAAATGCCCTACGGTACTTAGACCTAACAGCAATTATCTCAAACTTTTATTACTGAATTTGAGCAATCTATTGTCTATAACAGTGGTTCTCAACCTTTTATGCTTCACGTACCCCCTGGAAATGTGTATGTAACTGGCGTACCCCTTGTATAGATAGATAAAACTATAGTTATAGTATAGCAATGGGAATAAAATAAATCATATATACATCATATAACATATATCCAGCGACTTTTGAGCTCTCACGACGTACCCCAATAAATTTTAACGCGTACCCCACATTATGAACCCCTACCTTAGACCAGTGGTTCTCAACCTTTTATGCTTCACGTACCCTATCGAAATGTGTATGTAACTGGCGTACCCCTTGTATAGATAGATAAAACTATAGTTATAGTGTAACAATGGGAATAAAATAAACATATATGTACATATACACATTAAATTTTGTATTCATAAATTACATATATCGATAAACACAAGGGCGGGGGTGGCTCAGTCGGTAGCGCGCCAGGCTCGTAATCTGTAGTTCCGAGGTTCGAGTCCCAGCTGGGTCAGCGTTGAGATTTATCTCCGCAAAAATTCCCCGCCCTGCCCACGGTCAGTAGGGGACACCGATGAGCTTGGAAAGGCCGCCGTCCGTCGGATGGAACGTTAAGCCGTGGCACCGTGTGCGGGAGAGCCATACCCTGTGCACGTTAAAGAACACGCTGGATGGCCTTGACGGGAGGCTATCATCTGTCTCCCAACAGCTGTTCCAGTTGGTCCCCTCCCCCAACCTTCTCTGAGCCTTCGGGGTCCATGTGACCTGGCCATTTAGCCCAATGTGCAAAAAAGTGCCGCTCAGAGGTAAAACAACCCAACCCAACTCGATAAACACAAAAAATGACATAAACAATTTAACAAATCTTATAAAATTATAAACATTTTACTGGGTAATCAGTGAAATGTTCCGCTTGCACAGTTCATCAATGGTTGTGGTTTTCTTGCAAAGGTTGTC
Organism: Ryuthela nishihirai; assembly: GCA_038380435.1. Classification (NCBI taxonomy): domain Eukaryota; kingdom Metazoa; phylum Arthropoda; class Arachnida; order Araneae; family Heptathelidae; genus Ryuthela; species Ryuthela nishihirai. Next base: position 50,375,658 of record JAWZYU010000001.1, on the reverse strand, counting down.
GCAAGCCATCTTCAGCATTCAGCCTGTTTCTATATTTATTTTTTTAAAGCAGTTAAAGATGAAAAACCAGTTTTACATAAATAAGTTGTTGTGAAAGGTAACAAATATTTGACTGCAATTCTTGACAAAGTCGGATATTCCTTCTCCTCTCCAATCCAAAAACTAATCAATGGCTTTTTGGAATGAATGCTTTGTAAACTATTATCACAAGATATCTCAACCAACTCTTCTTCATTGGACAATGAAAGCTTACATTTTTCCAAATGAAATGTGAAGGGGTCTCGAATCCATTCTTGCGTTTCATCAGGGGATGGTGTTTCATCAGCAGTGTTGCCAACTTAGCGACTTTCTTACTACATCTAGCGACTTTTGAGTTCTCACGGCGTACCTCAAAAAGTTTTATTGCGTACCCCACGTTGAACACCCCTAGTCTATAAGTTAGGTTAAACGATATATCAAAATGGGAAATAAACATCAGATTCTCTCACCTTTACTCTTGAGCCTTCACAATTTTCTTGTAGCATAACTTTCGTATGGCGCTAAGTGTTTACTTCCCATCGTCATATTATATAATAGAAGTAATTCTGAACGGGCGGACGCGTGTGACATCATCGGTGGCAGTTTCCCTGTGGTTTGGTGGTTACTTGAGCGATCCATCCCAAATTTGGTTGGGTGGTCCCAATTAATTCTAACCCTGTTGGGGTAACAGACCGGGTTCTTAACTGCAAATTGTCGGGAGTGATACCTCGAAAAGTGTCAGAAATTTATGGGGGCGCTGCCGTCGCCTATTTTGTGAATAGATAGTACATTGTGAACAGTACGTTTCGAAAGCTTTGAATGAAGGTATCAATGAACATGCGTTTCGAAAGCTTTGAATGAAGGTATCAATGAACATGCGTTTCGAAAGCTTTCAATTAAGGTATCAATGAACATGCGTTTCGAAAGCTTTGAATGAAGGTATCAATGAACATGCGTTTCGAAAGGTTTGAATGAAGGTATCAATGAACATGCGTTTCGAGTCAAATGTTTGGCGGGATTAAGTTGTGACTACTCCAGTTTTGGTGGAAAGCTATGAATGAACTTATCGATGGAAAGAGTTATCAATACGTTTCTTTCGCGCCAAACTTTTGGCGCGAAAGCAACGTATTCGTCATGTTGGTACAGGAAAGGGTCTTCACTGAACTGTTGCCATGAGGTTTGAAGCACAAAATTGTTGAGAATGTCATTGTAGACCGCTGCGTTCAGAGTTCCATTGACGGGAAATAGTTAATTAGCAAAGCGCGATTTCAAGGTGATAATTTTGACTCAATTCCCCTATTAGTCATATGAATGTGTCGATATTTTTTCTTTTATTACGAAAAGTTTGCTACTATTAAAAATGCGTATTCCTATAATTTTGAAATAATTTTATTCGAAATATAAAACGTAAACTAAAAAAATCGTTAAAATCGAAAAAATTCCACTTTAATAATGCATAATGTATCAATATTTTTGTCTTTTTTCATATTTTAAAGCACTACTATTACAGTTTAAGGCACACGAAATTAATACAATAATTTAATTGCTATAATCAGTGGCATGCGAAGGAGGTTAGCAAAGTGCGCATCAGCCCACCCTGAAAATGTTAAAAGTGAGCAAAGAGTATACTTTGTCCCCCACCCCCGATTATTAGATTTCATTTTAACCTTGTAAATGTTATCAACTGAAAAACGATCTCTATATTAAATGAGGGGCTTTCAAAAAGTTCTTTAGATGCATCTGCAGAGAAAAAAACTATTGCACTTATCTCAACAAAACTTTTATTGTCCTTCAAATTGTTCCCCTCAGCATCTAAGCAAAGTTGCAGACGTCGACGCCAATTCTGGAACACTTGGTGGTAATCCCATTGGGGAATACTCCGCAACTCTGAATGAAAGCATTCTGCAGGTACCTATGAAAACGGCTTTCCAGCAAACTCCTTTTTAACTTTTCGGAAACAACCAAAAATCGCATGGTACGAAAGTGGGTGAATATAGGATGGGGTGCTCTTTGATTTTTTTCCTGCTCCAGATAGGCCGTAACTTACCGGATTTTGTGAGCACTGGTATTGTTACGAAGAAGGATTGTTATTGGACGCTCCTCCTTTATCTCCTTAGCCATTTTGGGCAAAACAATGTTGGTATAGTATTGGCTATTTATAGTCAATTCTTCAGATAAGGTGTCCACGACTACCACTCCTTGGGAATTAACATCCTCTTCCTTGAGCGAAAGTCTTGTCGGAGGATTTGGTGATGCGGCTCATCTTCTGCAATCCAAACAAAAGAGATATTTCAGAAGCTCTGAATTTTCGCATCCATCCCACAACAGTGCCATATGAACAGGAACAATCCCTATATAGTTTTGATAAATCGGCATAATATTTTTTCGTCTCGTCCTCAAGCTGTATCCTTGTGAAAATGTAAAATCTTTCCCCCTCTTCAATAGGCGCCATAGCAACATCGCACATATTTCACAGACCGAAGTTTAAGCTCCGCCAGCGAATAGAGTTGGGTTGTTTTACCTCTGAGCGGCACTTTTTTGCACACCATGGGCTAAATGGCCACGCCACAAGGACCCCGAAGGCTCAGAGAAGGTTGGGGGAGGGGACCCACTGGAACAGCTGTTGGGAGACAGATGGTAGTCTCCCGTCAAGGCCATCCAGCGTGTTCTTTAACGTGCACAGGGTATGACTCTCCCGCACACGGGGGCACGGCTTAACGTCCCATCCAACGGACGGCGGCCTTCCCAAGCCCATCGGTGTCCCCTACTGACCGTGGGCAGGGCGAGGAATTTTTGCGGCCAGCGAATAGAGAAATGATGACACTGCCTTTGTATTTAACACGTAATGACAAGTTTAGACAAGCTTTCAAACAAGTCGTAACTCGTTAACTTCGGAAGAATGAGTGCAAATCTACAGACACGTGTTAAGAACTTCTTGAACGCCCTCCATAACTACAATGCAAAATCATTAATGATTCAGATTTTTTCAGTCAAATCTTAGCTTTAAAATAAAAAAAATAAACTATCGTAATTTGCTTCTATCCTGATATTAAGATTTGTAAATAAATAACGTATTTACAAATATTACAGTCGATTTCTGGTGTAATCATGGTATCCACCTTATAATGGCTGGTTGGAAGTAGTGACGTCATGGGCAATACCGTTTATGTACATTCTGTCTACCCTTGATTTTTGGACTTTTCATGCCACTGGCTATAACAATGTAATTCACTCATGAAACAATATTAACTTTACTCTTAGTCTTTAGATGTTGCCGCTATATTGGAAAGATGCCAGTATAGGTTTTATTTTTAGTGGAAGGAATATTGTTATACTGATTGATAAGCTAGTTCTATTACTCTTCATACGTTACCTACCAAACTAATATTAAATCCACAAAAATGAGTACTAACATATACGGACAATGAATTTGAAATTGAAAAGTATAAATAAAAATCCCCAAGACACCGAAAAGGATTGAATCGTCAAAGAAATCCACTTAGCCGTAGAAAGGATGTTTTTAAATCTAAATATTTAAAGGAAAAAAGAAATTAACTGCGCTTTTCTTCTTCTTTCAGTTCTTTAGAGCAAATGGATTTTTAGAGTTAAGAGAGCCTACGAAATCATTCAGAATAACGTTTTTCTTCCTCCTAAAGGCTATGAATAAGCTTATACATCCATATCGTAGTATATTTAGCAAAAGTCCTCTTCATAACGATGAAGATCAACGTAAACAAAAAAAAGTGATCAGGAAAAGAGACATTCTCCCATCTTGCTGCCAAGTGAAGAGAGAAAATCTCGTTTGTCATCAGTAAAAGGAGACATCATTACCAGCAGTAATGGGCCCAGCTGACGAAGGAAACGGAAGATCCCACGGTCCATTTATCAGGAAGCGGTTTTCTGGTTCAACGGAACGGAGTTGCAGCACTGAGAGTTTAGTTAACCCGTGGAAAACGACGAAAGGTAAGAGGAAAGTGTTGAGAGTTGCTCGTGACTCACACCAACTTTCTGTTTTTTTCTCAGCAGCTGCGAAGAATCCATGGGAGACAAAAAGATTGATAGCCGATGATTCTGCAGCAGAAAGTCTGTGTGACATTGTCTCCTATTCGTTCACCTTAAATCATAGCACGACTGTGCTTGTAGGGGAAAGCCAAATAATAGTTTTTATGTGTTATAAATGATAAACTGTTTTAATTGCGCAAAATTGAAAATAAAGGACCGCAAAATGACTGCAAAAATCACGAAGTATTCATAGTAGCATTTTAAATACAATAATAAAATAAACGTACTTACCATATTAAATCCCATTATGGAACTTTAATAATAATAATAATTTATTCCTATCTGTTTCATTATTCGCACGCATAATATACAAATGCAAGATGTGCTCTTTAAAACGAAACACAAAAACACTTATACCACATATTCTAAACGTTACCAGAAATATAAATGTAATAAATAAGCTTCGGTACAATTACAACGGATGCTGAAAATATCCATCACCTTGAAGACAAGCATCTACTATTTTTACAGTGTATCTTGCAATTTTTCGAAGAGAATGAAAGTTTGGTTGGACTTAAATATTTTGAGGGTGGAAATTACGAGGTTAGCCGTGCGATGGGGATGGAACTTTTTATAAGTGTTTAATAAAGAGATTGCATATTAATAAAGGGGGTATCAGTTATGGATAAATGTTTAATTAATAAGGAATAAATGCAGGAAATATACAACTACCACATTAAAGTATAGAAATATATGTGGGGTTGATTTACGAGGATAATCACGAATTAGAAAAAAAAATAAAAATACGCTGGTTATAAAAATTAAAAAAAAAAACACGTTAATAAAAATAAAAAAAGTTAATAAAAATACATCAATATAAAACTCGTGAAGGAAATAGAACCAACCGAGATTGTTTAATAAAGAACGCTTATCCCCACTTCAGACACATCTAAGCAATCCGAGTAAGTAGTAAGCTGTAGCCGGTTGCGTTAGCGCGCAGGTTAAGCTTCTGACCCATAAGATAACGCGTTCAAAGCTCGCCTGGGAAAGGGTTTTTTTTTTAATATGGGTACGTTCGTTAAACACTAGATGACTCCATAATTACGATGGATAATTCTGAGACCATGAGAGTTGTTAACTACGAGATGAGTCACACGGCCTGTGTGACGTCAGGATTCAAAATGGCGGCTCTGGACTTCGAAAAAATTCGGATGAGGGTAGAAACCAAGATGGACCTCGGTGGAAATTACTAATGGATTATCTGCAATTTAACTGAATAATATAATTTCAGATTTTACATCACTGGAGGGAGGTATTTTATTCACCATTGTTCGACTTCAGTCTTAAAAAAAACAGTGAGAATTCTGACCAATGTGCTTGATAATGACCCGCCACCAGCTTGAAACACATGGGTGGCGGGTCCCATAGGATTAACATTGACCCGCCATTGGCTCAGAACTTTCCTAATGCCAGCAACAGTCTCTTCTATGTGTTAAAATTCCTCCAGGCTTCGTGGGTTGCGAGAGACTCTTCCTTAAGATATCCCCACAGAGAAAGGTCAGGTGAGGTGTGAGGCTTGGGGATGTGGGCTAAAGACCACTCACGACAAAGCGCTCACAAAAAGAAGTGTTGCAAGAAAGCTGTTGTTGTCTTCGCAGTATGGGCGGTCTTTCCATCATGCTGAACCTAGTATTGTTGCTAAGTATTCCATAAAAAACAGTATTTTTTTTTTCATTATTTAAACAGCTCTGCTTGTTGGGTTGCATTCTAAATGGTACTCCCTGTATATAGATGGGAAAAGACGCAAACAACAAATTAACTAATTGGAATAATAGTAAATCGTTTCTGCTAAATATGGAGTACTCGTTTTCGAAGAAAATGAAATTTCTCATTTCCGTCTTTTACCCTTTTAATGATGAAATTTCGAAATAAAAGATGATTGATAAAATACTAATAACGATAGTTTGCCACTTATCAAGCTCAGAAAGTTTTTCCTTGAAAATGTTCTCTAAGTTGATACCAACCAACCGAACAATCATATTTCATTCAATTCTAAAAACCAAAAACGTTGACTGTCTACAGAAGGACGGACAAATTGAAAATAATAGCTTGTATTTTGAAAATAATCTAAATAAAAGGAATATAAAAAATTATGGTATTCAAATGGGTGTGAAAACCTATACAAATACCATATGAAGCTTCCATGTGAACTATGAAGTGTTGAAGGTACATTTATTCACATTTCACGATTTAGCCGATAACAAGGAAGCTGATTTCAAAAACATAACGCAAGAGATTAAAGTTTTATTCATAAAAACTATACGAATAATTACCCACACATACATAAAGAGTTGTTTAAATGAAAAGTGGACAACCCCTCTATCTGGGCAATGGACAGGATGACATTTATGCCCTCACACAGTGAAACGGGTTACGCATAGAAGGATCTCATCGACACCAGAATCAGTGTCAAGTATCAGTCTGAACGCGATAACGTTGCGTGGATTCCAGAAGAACCCTGCATGGGAGTATCCAAAGTTGAACAATGTACCATATGTTGATGTTTTAATTACACTATTAGGATCCACTTTGACTGAGCTTCTGGACTGTAGTCATTCGATCAATTCATAAAATTATTGCACAATTATGGCCATTTTAAGTTATGCAATAAAGTCGAATTTGAGGGCTTTTGAGTAAAAAAGTTTTTTTTGATGCATGACAAGGCCCACTATCAAACTACCCAATTAACAATAATAAGGTTGGACAGGTATCGTTGGGAGTGCCTGAAACACCCTCCTTAGAGTCTTGACCTCTTCCCATGTGATTTTTCATAATTTCAAACTTCCAAAAAAAACCATGAAAGACAAATAAGGAAAAAAGTTCGACAAAAAAATAGGTGCAACGCAATGGTCACAGAATTCCTTAAACAACAATCAACAGTCGTTATAAGAACTATTGTTACTCTCTAATACCACATCATACTCCACTATATCGTATGGCTAACTTCACATTGAGACAAATGTATCAAAAGGCATAAACATCTATTAATAAATAAATCTTTAATGCTTTATTTCCGACTTGTCCACTTTTCATTTGAATTGAATCTTATACATGTGTACAGGGCATTTTTCACAAAAAAAACTGTTGCCGGTCGTTTACCAAACAAATATTTAAGAGGGTACATAATACATTTCCAAACAGAGGACACTGTTAAATTTTCGAATGAATCAAAATACCTAATTCAGATTAAAACAAAATTTTCCTAAAATGATAAGACACTGAAAATATTTTAACTAGCAGATTTACCCGGTGTTGCTCGGGTCTGAAACTCTTTAGAACATAGAGTCGATGGCACTTCCCACGTCGCAAGCTTTCACTTGGCATAAAAATCGTTACAATCAATCCCCCCCCCCCCCCGGTTTGAGAGTCCTCTCTCTCTCTTTTAGGGAAGGAAAGAAATGGACATATTTCGAGGTACCGTATGATCATCCCCACGTCAGAAGTTTCTAAGCAAAAAAAAAATGGAATTGTGTCGCTCAGATATCGAACTTTTTAAATCACTTCGTACCCACCAGAGTGCCTCCGATGCAGTTTGGCAAGCATATGTAACTAAATAGAAAAAGGAAATTAAATATATTCTGAGTTGCCACAAAACAAATGTATAGGTACTACGAAAAAATTATTTTTATTATTGAAAAACCATTATTTATTACTTAACATATTAAAACTTTTATTATTTAACATATTAAAACTTTTATTAATTAACATATTACTTTTATTAATTTTGACATATTTTCTAAATTAAGTTAATGATTTTAACGTCCGAGACGAATTCTTAGTTTTTGAAGCTTTCATTTCAACTTTGAATCTCGTGTTCATCTCGTGCTTAAATAGAACGACTTCAATATCCACGAACGCTCGAGCTCTTCATCCAGCAACTTGAACAATGACACTATCACCCGAAATCAGACAGAAATTAGAGTAATGCAATTCATTCTTTTAAAGTTGTTGGTGGCAACATTTTTTTGTAGAACTTTCAACCGTTATTATTTTGAGAAATTCACACCTGCCTATCCCAATTTTGATATACCCCAGCGGTTTCGCACACAGCCTATGTTCTTCCTGTGGGTGAAGGGAACGTTCATGCAAAGTTTTGTGCCTCTAGTGTCTTTTGGGGGACGAGTGCATATGCGGACAAACACACAAACTTTCTTCTTTATACATTAGACGGGTTAGCCAATTCAGTATTGACTCATAACATCATTAAAGAAAATCTTTTAGCATGCCCTACAAAAATATTAGTCATGATATGTCACATGATATGTCAATACGAATCCAATTTCAAAGCTCTATTACTTCTAAAATACGCATTCAATGGCAAAATATGACTGAAGATAAATTAAAGATAATAATCAAATCTATTTAACTCTTGATTTTCAACACAATTCATTCAGTATTTAAAGAGTTATGAAACTGCAATCTTTAAACAATAAATTATTTTTTTATAAAAATCATTCATAATTGACTAATATTGAAATAATCATTACGCCTTCTGAAAAATGGATATTTATTTTATTAAATGGTTTGAAATACACCTATCCCTCGATTTACACGGTACTCAGTTCACACAATTTTGGCTTTGCACGGTCAAAAAATGCAACCAGTTTCGATTTACACGGTACTGACTGAGACGTACATAGAAAGGAAATCTCAGTCAGTACCGTGTAAATCGAAACTGGTTGCATTTTTTGACCGTGCAAAGCCAAAATTGTGTGAACCTAGTACTGTGTAAATCGAGGGATAGGTGTAATATTTAAGTTTTAGTTAATTTTTGAGGTAATTCTTATGAGGCATTATGGTAGCGAATTATTTAGCTTCCATAACTCTTTAAATACCAAGCGAATATCGCTGAAAATCGAGATTTAAACTCATTTGATTATGATCTTTTATTTACCTTCGGTCACATTTTCCCATTAAATACTTATTTAAAAGCTATAGAGTCTCGACGCTAGATTCCCCATTGACATAACATGGAAATCCTCTAATATTTTGATATTGTAGTGTACGTATATCAGTCAATGACGTAGCCAGGATATTTGAGAGTGGTAATTTTGAAAAACTTTGTTAATGATCTTGTTGAAATTGATGAATTAATTAATTCATAATCGTAAAAGTTACTATGGAGATTTAAATCCTTAAATCCCTTCATTTAGTTATGCCAGCGACATCAGTACACATAATTTATACTTGTACAATTTCAAATTATCCTTATCTTATTATCTGAACCAGAAATTTTACAAGTTCATTTTTCCGCAGATAAACCTTTGACAGAACTGCAATCATGAAGAAATAATTTTCTTTCTTTTTGATGTTTTCTAAAGAAAGCTGAACCTCCCCATACTTCTGATCTTCACCCACTTTATCATTAAAAATATCACGTAAAAGACAGTAATACTAAATGTTGAAAAATTTTTATCATTTCTCCATAATAATAGCGAACAATCTTGTGAATTCTACTACATGGTTAATTTCGAATTTAATATAATATCATCACGGCGAAAATGTCCATTATAGATTTATTCAATGACTTGGCATATAAGAGTACAATTATAGTAGTTTAGCAAAGGTTCAAGATTCTCAGAACTGTTTCACTAAGATGAAAACAATTTGAATACCATTCTCATTGTTTATAAACACTACTAGGAAAGAAACGGAATTTTCAATTATAGAGAGCGATTTGAATCTGAAAGACAAAAACGAACATATGTATTAGTCAATACTGCACTGTGGATAAATAAATCATTAGAGTGATTCCCTAGAAATTCAAAATGCATCCTTTCATTTCATAATATGACATTCAAACAAACTTAAAATAGCACAAACTGAACAGCAAATGAACACATTTGCATTTCGTTTCGAAAACAACCTCACTTCGCTGCCTTGAAATAAATTTCTACTCGTAGCTAAAAAGGATTATAAATTATGAACTATTTCGAATAATTAACATATATGTAGCATGAATATAAAGCTTAGACAAAATTGTCAATATTCATGAATTATTTCATCTTATTATTGTTTGTAATTATTATAGATATGACTTTGCGAACCTAGAAACTTCTGATTATTGTGTTCTTACATTAATGATGATTAATTTGTAGCACGCGGACTCCTGGAGACTTCTCAAGCTGTATTTCAATGCATTTGTTTTAAATTTAAACCGAATCAGTGACGGATTTAAAGGGCGCCAGGGTCCAAATCTGGAGTAGGATCAATGCAGGCTTGGACAAAGAGTAATAGAATATTCCTGATTCACATAAATTCTTTTTATCACATTTATAGAATTTTTTATCACATTTATAGAATATTAATACCATGATTTTTAAATGATTCACTGTTTTGGCTTTCATGTTAAACTACATTGCAATATTTATTCTTGAGCATATATTTCTATGCTGAGAAAGGAAGCTTAAAACAAACACATCCTTAATCCTGATGTGTACAGAGTCACTCTTCTATAAAACCACTAATGTCTTCACTTTTAAAGCTTCAAATGCTGGTAATTTGTTTCAGTTTGCTTCTGAATTCGCCTGACATGAACATACAAGAAAAACAAGACATAGGTTTTCAAAAATGAAAATTTTTGTTCTTACAGACCACGTACGTGAAATATACATCTTTTGCTTACAAAAATAGATATATTACTTTTCTTTGCTGTTATTACTAGAATAATGGTCTCAGTGGTTTATGCTCGTGGATTTTCTGCAACCGCTACAGACAGTTCGATTTACGAATATTACAAATGATACGAAAACATCGCAAAAGCTTTTATGAACGAAAAAGGGAAAGAAATATTTTTTTTGCCGCTGAATTTAAACATTTCAGATTACTCTAAGAATTATGCTGTTTAGAACAATTCTCAAGATCTTGTCAACCATTTGTGATTGTAAGCAACCGAATATTTAAATAATTAAATCAAGAGTTATGGCAGGAAAATCAAAGCAAGAATAATAATGAGAATTATTTTTGTGCTAATTTATAAGATTATTTTGTTTCATAAAAGTTTGAATTAAGAGTGAAATTCACTCTCGTTTGGATTACAGTATCAAACATTTTGGAATAAGTAACATTCTTAATTCCTAAGGGATACGGTAATCTACTTTTACAAATGAAATCCACAAGCAAAAATGTCACATTCATGTGAAATTTGTCTCTAAATATTGGTGACATGAGCAAGTAAGTAACGCAGAAAACTACTGTCCAATCTTAGAGATTTATCATTTAGGGAGGAGAGAAAATCCCTGTTCCCCAACAATATTTTAATCAGGATGAACACAATCGACTGAATAAATTTTACTGCATTAAAAAGAATGAAGCAATCAACCACATAATAATCAATGTATGCCGCTGATTATCATTCGTTCAACTGAAGTAATTATAATTTTACTTAGCATAAAGAATAATTTTACTTAGCATAAAGAATAATTTTACTTAGCATAAAGAATAATTTTACTTAGCATAAAGAAAAGTTACAACTATAAAAAAGAAAATATAAATTAATCTAATTTTTTCAGGCGTTAAACTTTTTATGCAATGCAACACTAAATTAAGAGGCTTCTGAATTCAAAATCAAAATTTCTTAATTTTTAGCTTCAGAGTCTAAATTCTAAGGCAGAGAGCTATTTAATCTACACTCTGTGACATCCAAATTACACAACGCAATTGAATTGGCAGGAATCAGACGAAAATCACAGATAAGCCAGGTTGGCAGATGAGTAAGACATAATTACAGTTACAGAGCAAAGTCACAAATTCGTTTCACACGCAGAAGCATCACATGGCGCTGGGCAATATCTTTTAAATCCTCCATGATTTGGAACACACGAAGCTATAGGACGCGGAATGGAGTCGTACAGACATCGAGTAGGATCCTCAGGTACGGCCCACCATTTCTTCTTTGCAGATAGTCGCTCAGGTCAACAGCATGCACAGTCAATGCCCATTGCAGATGAGTCCGTAGATTACGCCCTACCAAGGCCCAAACATGTCAGGTGGGTGATAAATTCGGGGACCTGGCTTAACACCGAAGAGTGTTAACAAATTATAAACATTCCTGGACAATGTTAATGGTTTATTGCTTGGTGTTATCAGTATATGCAGCTAGCACACCTGCAATGAATGAGTGCTACAGGTTCCAGGAGCTATTACTGAAGAGTCATGAGAGTCAAATTACCTGGGAGACACACAATAAAAGACCAGCTATTGCGACTTATCGCACCCTAGATCATAACGCCTGCTGTTTGGACAGTTTGTAGTTCGACAGTGGCATCTGGATAGGAGCCTTGATTATATGATCTCCAAACATGTCTATGACAATCGTCGGTTCCTCGACAAAACTAGGATTCTTCGCTGAAGATGACACAACAAAATTTCACATCCCAAGTTGTTCGAGCCTTGTGTCGCAGCCAATCAACTTTTTGCCTTGCTGCCACAATTGCATTGGCTTTTACATTAGCCAAAGCTGTGCGATGTTCGTGGGCAATCGTTACCAGTGGCATACCAAAAAACTTCCAATGGCGAAGTGTGGTTAGTTCTAATCTCATTTTAGGTACTTGAGTCTCTGTTTATCGAGGACTGTCCTAGAAGTTATATGATATTGAAGCTCTCAAGGGAAGGGGTTATAACACACACACACTCTTGGGTACGCCACTAATCGTCATTACCGCCGCCCCACTTGCACTTAGGTAAGTAACCGTATTTTTTCTTTTTTCAGTCTGTGATTCTCCATCTTTTGTTACTTATGTGCATGTTTACTGCAATGATTATTAGCTTAATTCATTTAATTACAGTCTGCCAAAAATCGACTCTTTCGGACATTTCGATGGTTTATATGGACAATGTGAAGGAATATTTTGAATCAGGACGCATAGTAGGCGTAATTATGGGCGATATTACTGAGAGTTTAAGCTTCTAGACATTAATTTTTGCATTTCTATACCTTCACTGAGCAGTCGCTTCCGACATATTTCGGCGCATATGCCACCATTTACACAAGATTTTAATTTCAATATTTTAACTCCATTTGTGCTACCATCGGCTGAATTAAAAGCGAAATTATTTTTTTAATTTTTAAGACGAATGAAATTTCACAGTGCAACTCATTTCTTTTAAATATTAATTACCGTATTTTCACTCAAGTCCTCCAATTAACGTGAAAAAATTGTTAAATAATTTAGTTAATGTATTCCATCATTCATGTATTTCTTTCTCATATGCAACATTCGCTCTTTCGTTTTATTCTGTATTTTTTATGCTTGTTGATAAGGCAACGACACTCTAAGTTTCAAAATTCAAACTGTGAGTGAATATAATTTTTCCAGAACATTCTACATTTGAATAACTATTATCCAAACGACTAACTGTAGTTAGAAAAATTACTGGATAATAAGAGAGTTTAGATGTAGATTTTTACATAATTATTCACTGCATCATAAGTCATTTTCATTTCCTTTTATCATTGTGTTTACTTATCCTTCTCACGTATGTATAAAAATGTGCTCACCCATATATGCTAGTGATGTATTTACCTAATCAATATTTCATTACTACAGTACTGTGCAAATTAGTTGGGACAAGCGAAGGAACGCTAAAGTCCCTTCCGCTGCAGAGTCTAAACTGCTGCAAATCTGAACTTGTCCGTAACCTTCTGCTGCAAGTCTAAACTTGCGCGTGTCCATGCAATGGACTTGCAATATCTGCAAGTCTAGAATTGACTGTTGTGTTACTCTGCTAATATTTACACTTCCACTTTAGTCGGAATTGATATTTTATAGGCTGAGGACGTGATTATGTAAGAAGTTCACAATTTTCATTGGAAACTTTTTTATTAAATACATCATGGACATCACGCCTCGTAAACAAGCTAAAATAATCGCTTTAGGCAAAAACACTTCACTTACTGCTAGGCATATAGCAAAAGCAGTTGGTGTCGGGAAATCCAGCGTTTCATGGATCATGAAGCAGCATAAGGAGACAAGGTCCGTGGACATGTCCCGTAAAGGACATTGTGGAAGAAAAAGAAAAACCACCCCTAGAGATGATAGTCTAATTCAAAGAATTAGTATAATAGACCCGAAGAAGACCATTGGAGACATCAAAAGAGAGATTGCGTCTCATGGGTCTTCCACTGTACGTCGTCGCCTTCTGGAGTGTGGCCGCCGGGCTCGATGCCCCTCCAAAAAGCAGCTTTTGCCAACCGCTATGAAGCAAAAAAGGCTATCCTGGGCAAAGAAACATCGAGACTGGACTGTGGAGAATTGGGAAAAAGTCATATTTTCCAACAAAACCCACTTTGAGGTGCATGGCTACAGGTCAAATTTCGTCTGCCGCTTCCCTGGAGAACCTCTTTGATCCTGCCACATCCAGCAATCCCCCAAACACCCACCCAAGGTCATGTTTCGGGGATGTTTCACAGCTTCTGGGCCACAGACGCTTCACCCCATTGAAGGAATGATGAACAGCAAAAAGTACATAGGAGTTCTGGAAGCGAAAATGGTCTTAACACTGCAGAAGCTGTTTCCTAATGGCGATGGCGATGGATAATCAACAGGATCTGGCTTCATGCCACAATTCTAAGCTTGCTAAGAGATTCTTTACCTAGCAACATTTGAAGGTATTGGAGTGGCAAGGAAATTCACCCGATCTAAACCCCATTGAAAATTTATGGGTCATTATTAAAACGCGCATATCTAAGATGGATTGCACGACGAAAACCAAAATGATAGAAAGTGTCATGAAAGTGTGGTACCACGACCCTGAAGTGAAGGAGATGTGTGGAAAGCTACTGGCATCGATGGTTGAGAGGGTGAAAGAAGTAATTAAAGCTTTGGGGGGTCACATTCACTATTAACTATGTGCACTGTTAAACAAATAAATATTTTAGTTGTGTCTTTGTTACTGCATTTTCCTATTGTCCCAACTAATTTGCACAGTACTGTACTTTCATACACTTATGCATGTACATATTCGAACATATTAACATACAATGCGTATATTTTAGCTACTTACAGGCATTCATGCCTTGACGACGATACGCAAAAATGTCTACTAACATTAAGTATTAAAATGTCTAGACAAAAAATTGGAGAATTCCCATGTCATGTGAACAGAAGGCTAGAATGAAATTCAATATCTCGAATAATTTTCAAGGGAATGAAACTCAATATCTCGAATAATTTTCAAGAGAATGAAACTGCAGGCAAAATAAAGATCTAAATCAAGTTAATCTTGAATTACAACAGTTATTGCATGCGGCCCACAAAATCGTAAAGTTTACGTGTTTACGACATAAGCTTTCAACATGATTATGTGATTTTCAGCGAGGTTTTAATATCCCACTAGTTTTATGTTGCCCTTTTTTAAATTTTATAATAAAAAACATAAGAAAATAAATGAAGTTATATTATATATTATATATTTTATGTGCTGCCCAAAACAATTCATTTTCACTCAATGTGGCCCACGGAAGTCAAATCTTCATTCAATGTGGCCCAGGGATGTCAAAAGGTTGGATACGCCTGGCTTAGAAGAAAGATAGCGTGCCGATTTACCTACTCAAGAAGATTGCGGGCGCCATATCTTTCTTTGAAGTGAATACGAATTCAATGACTGGTTGCAGCATTGATATGCTTTAGGTTTATTTTCTTCTTTTTAGGCACCTTGGCCGAGTGGTTAGCGTTCTTAGCTCCTGATCTAAGGGACCTGCGTTCGAGCCCCGGGTAAGGCATGGATGTTTGTGTTGTTTTTCTGCTCAGGTCCCCGCCATCCTCACAGACCTTCTATTATGGCATATAAACTGACAGGCTCCTATCAGACCTCTTTGGCAAACAGCTGCTTGAGAGGGTATTTATTTTTATTTATAGGAAGATAGCTAATTTTTTTAAATTTTAATTTATATATATATATTTTGTTTTTATTTCTCAAATCACACAAAGGGAAATTATTTTAAAAAACTTCGAAAAAAAAAGTTTATCTGCTAGCGCTATCAATATTTGAAAAATGTCTTCGTGCTGTGGAAAGTTGGGCAAAGCATAAAATAAACATTCTTTAACTCAAGTTAGAGGAAGTTTATCTTAAACAGAATTATTGTGGTTGAAGAATTGATTTATGCCCAAACTGATGTTTGTTTTAGCAAAAGGGGCAGAAAATAGAAGTGAACTGTTAACCTACATCTCGGGATAAATATTCCCGTCCAATAATTTGCTCTTTCTTTCGGAAAAATCTTTAATATTTAAACTTTCTTGGCTGTTTTTCATAGTTCGTAATCATGAACGATTTTCCTTTTCCATCACAGAATTCCTTCCGGGAAAATAAAAATTTAAAAGAAGTGTAGAGAGCACTCTAGTCTTAGAAAAGCAATGTTGAGAGTTGTCTAGGAAAAATTTTTGGATTATTATGAAAGCCAATAAAGATATGAAGTCTAAGTGTAGAGCTCCCAAACGACAAAACTGCCATAACAACGATGGTCTGGTAGTAATGATTTTGAAAAAACTTCGACATTCGAGGTGTTATAATTTTGGTCGCAGTTCCATTCATCATTTTGCATTTTGCAAAATGATTTTGCAAAATGCAAATTTTTGCATTTGCTGGATCAAGCATTTTGCTGGATCTCACTTCCTGTGGGATCAACTCGATTACAACAAAATTGAGTCAAGGTTCTCATTAGAAATACAACAAGCAGAGTTACTAGAGATTATATCTAGCTTGGGCTAGATAGGAGTTCAAGCCAGCTGGGCCCAGGTAGAGTCTATTATATCATACCGGGCCTGGACAATGAGGGTAACAGAAGAATTAATTTTGAAATACATAGCTGTTTTAATTAGAGTTTCATTTATTAAGAATCAATCACAAATTATTTATTTTTACAAATTAGGTAATTAGTTTTAAATTTCAAAAATATTGTAATAAAGTCAAAATTAATAATTATTTTTCATTGTCAAAAATATTTTTTATTAAACTTAGATAAATTAAATCATTTAACTTTTTATGCCCAATTTAATTTTCCTCCATTTTATTAACTGCTCTTCGGGCCTGACTAGGGTTCAGAATGATTTAAATTTCAAATATTTTTGCAATTGGAAAACGCTGAGGTTTGTTTTAAAGTATTTAAAATATTTTTCATTTCATATAGCATTAACATTTAAATTTGGTCCTAAAATGATTATAATTAATAATTAATAATATATGAATAAAATAAATGATTTGCGACATGTATTTATGTCTTATGATGCGTCAGAATGTTTTTCCCTAAATCGGACTTAGACTCAACAATTGTCGAAATGGGTTGGGCTCGACAAATAATAATAATAATACCTTTATTCAACTAAAATAAAAAAATACAAAAAACAATACACAAAATCACAAAATCAGACACAAAAAAAAATACAAATGTTGTCACTACAATTGCAACTAAGGTGTCACCAGACACTCCAGGTTTCATATCAAAAATACTCAACAAGTTCAATTTTATTTTTTTTAATTTTATCTCAGAGGCTTCGTTCCTGAGATTTATATCTAAATAATTATATAATCTATGAGCTACATAATAAAATTGTCTCTGCATAATACTTTTGTGTGCCATTGGCACCTTAAATAAAGAACCATCACAACTTAAATTTTACTTACTATTATCTTTTTGAATCAATGTTTATTTTTAAAGAAAAAAGAGCAATATTGTAAAAAAAAAGTAAAACTATCTGACATTCATATCTTTAAAATTTAATAAATTTGGATATCAATCACTTAACTTTAATTCCAAGAGAGAACACAAATTTTAATACGGAGACTACTGTATTTAATTTTTTGAAATTAAGTTTTATATTATTATATTTATTATATATTAATATATTATTATATTTATTATATATATATATATATTATAATTAGGTTTTATTTTAAGAAATTAGTTTTATAGCCTCCATCCCAACTACATATACCACATTGGAGTCTAGCACAGACCCAAGAAAAATAAAAGATTTATAAATATTTTACAGATACCTTTTTTTTAGTTTATATAATCTGTATAAAATGTATCTTAATTTCTTCAATAGATAGTTAACATGAGTTGTCCCAGTTCAATTTATAATCTATAAAAACACCCAAATGTTAGTATTCTTGTACATGTTCTATTAAATCAGAAAAGCATTCTTCATAAATTGGTGCGCATGATGTATTGTGGAGTTTCACCATTAAATTCAAAGATTTAGAAATAAATTAAGTTTCTTTAATATGTGGTTTAATCCTGTTAATATTAAACCATCTGTTCAAGGTAAATAAATCTGCTTCCATTTCTTTTTTTAATTTTGCAATATTATCAAAAGAATAAATTACACCAGTCTCGTCTGCAAAACTAATGAGGTTACCATTTAGCTTCAATGAAAATAAATCATTAGAAATAAATAAGAAGCAACAGTGGTTCTAATAACACAGAGACCAATGGTACTCTTGTTTTTATAGTCTGAAATTTACTTGTAGCATTACCCGAAGTAACTACTTGCTGTCTGTTATATAAGTAATAATAAATTGAGCCTTAACTTATCACTATTAGTTACAAATTGTAACTTAGCGAAAATGACTATAAAAATGGGGGCAGGCGTCGGCCTCAGTCGGTAGCGTACCAAACTCGTAATCAGCAGTTCCCAGGCTCGAGTCCCACTTGTGCTGATCTCCAGTAACTACTAAACTGCCCTTGGTCAGAAATGGGATCAGAAAGCCGCCATCTCTTAGATGGTATGTAAAGCCATGATCCGTGACCAAGAAAGCCATTACACGTGCAGACTAAAGAGCGTGCTATAGAGGGCCTTGACGGGAGACTTCCGTCTCCTAACAGGTATCCAGTGGGTCCTTTCTCTCCACCTTTTCTGAACCTTTGGGTGTCCTTGTGACCTGATCTTTTAGTCCATATGTGTAAATAAAGTGCCTCTAAGAGGTAAAACAACCCCACAACCCAAACCATTATGCAAATGACACTGACGAAAAATTTGAATAATTATGAAGGTATTTCTCGTAAAGTGGATGAGGTTTTTCATAAATAGGCATCAAGATTTATCAAATATATTTTGGCTATTTTACTAGGTGCGTTCTTCAATTCTATTAATTTCTATTAAGCTATTTAAATTATATATTTAATGTAAAGGAACCAAAATAATATTACATAACATAGATATCGGACTGTCAAATGGATAACTTTTTTTTTCCACTGAAGTTAACAACGTTAAAGTTGTTTGGCTAATGAGGTTACACCAAATGATCACAAGAGCCGAGTGAGTCTACAACGCCAACCCAGCAGCGTATATGCATGTCTCCAAAAAAATGGCGACCCACTTCACTACTGCAAATCAATGAGTCAGCGATGTGGAGAGCCAGATCACATAAAAGCTCCATTATATACTGAAGGCATCGTCGCTCTTTAAGACAATGCACTTCTTAAGGAAGAAGCTCCTACCATGTTAATACGTTTCGATTTCTTTGCCTTCAAGGAATCCTTCGGGTTTCCCATTATCATTAGCCAAGTTTAAGAGGTTGCCTACGCGCCGAGAAGGAGAAGTCATATGACTCTTGCTATTCGGATGAAAGTTTATTCGCTTCATAAGTTATATACATTTGCATATATGTTCATATCTGATGCCCTCAAGCCAAACTGTAGACACAGAGAAATTTGTTGACAAGTGTGTATATTAATTCCAAAAATCTATTCAACGTCAGCAGGAAACACTGCTAAACGAACTGAGCTAAAAATCGCCAAGGCTAGAGACATAGTCAGAGATTAAAATCTAGTGAATAGTTTCGATTGAACAGTAATTCCCCCCGCATCAGATCATCAAACTTGGTCTTTAAGGTGAAAGGTTAATGACCCTTTTGTTTACGAAACAACTTCTTAACGCCTAATGCAATGCAGCTACGTTCCTAGCTTTATCGATGACGTCATTTCACCGAAGAAAAAGGAAGATCAAAAAGCTAAATCAGTTGAGACCGGAATCTGCGAAACTGTGTTTAAGAGTTTAGCTTTCGTGAATAATTATAAAGAACTTTTCCTAAAGTTGGTCCAATTTTTTCATAATTACATCTCAAGCATTTTCAAATATATTTTAGCTATTTACTAGGTCTGTCATTTGATTCTTCACATTTAGTCTGATGGCTGCCAATCACTGTTCCATAACAATATTAACAATGCTTAGCATTTGGTAAAATTATAGTTATTTATCACAAGTGAAACAGATTAAAAGCACTAAACACTCGGCTCGAGTCCCACTTGTGCTGATCAAAAAGAGCTTTTCAAAGCAAAGTGTCCTATTATATAAACTTAGATATGTCATGAATATATGTTATAATGAGCCCACAGACACAATACCTTGTGGAGTAAATTACTTTACGTATCTTTGTATTGTTTTTCCCGTCATTTATAGGTTTGTTTGTCAGTTTATGTGTTTGCCAAAACTGTTGCTCACCATATTTCCTCAATCCATTGACCGATTGGGGCGGGGGTATCTCAGTCGGTAGCGCGCCAGGCTCGTAATCTGTAATTCCCAGGTTCGAGTCCCAGCTGGGTCAGCGTTGAGATTTATCTCCGCAAAATTCCCCGCCCTGCCCACGGTCAATAGGGGACACCTACTGACCGTGGGCAGGGCGGTAGGCCTGCTACACGGCTTGGAAAGCCCACCGTCCGTCGGATGGGACGTTAATCCGTGGCCCCGTGTGAGGGAGAGCCATACCCTGTGCGTTAAAGAACACGCTGGATGGCCTTGACAGGAGGCTACCATCTGTCTTCCAACAGCTGTTCCAGTGGGTCCCCTCCTCCAACCTTCTCTGAGCCTTCGGGGTCCATGTGACCTGCCATTTAGCCCATGGTGTGCAAAAAAGTGCCGCTCAGAGGTAAAACAACCCAACCCATTGACCGATCGTAACGAGTCATGTTTCAAATGAAAACTTGTTACGAGGGGAATGTCATACCTGTAAAAATTCACTCCATATGCATTCTTCCCCCATAAAGTAAGAAAAAGGCCTATACGATTTTTTCAGTTGACAGCCGATCGTAAAGTGTTATGTGAAATAAAAATTGTGGGTGTAGAGTGTTATAGGCTATCTCAAATTATGCCCCTTGTTTCTTCCTCTTAAATATGGGGAGGGAAATTTAAAGGTAGTCGATCTTTACGAGTTACGCCAAATGAAATTTAAAACGTGCATAATAGCAAAGAGGATATATTTTCTCTTCCAAAGCAGGAGAAATACAAGCATTTTCAGCGACAAATTTCCGTGCGAAGTTGCCACTAAAAAGCAGAAAATAGACAATATAAATTAAAAAGGTATCAGCCATAGCTGACCCGTGGCCGAGTGGCTACAGTGACCCCTGATCTACTCCTGATCAAATGGTCTGGGTTCGAGTTCTGGGTATGGCATGGATGTGTGTTGTCTTTCTGATGAGGTCTCGCCTTCCTCACAATTATCTCTATGATGTATTAAACCAGTGATCCTCCAGGATTGTGTGCTCACGGCAGACTATTTTTCGCCGTGAATACTCGCGGCACACTAAAAATTTAAGTTGGCATCACTACGGAATACTCGCGCATGCACAGATTGCCTTCATTAATAGTCATTTCTGAGGAGTCGTTTGTAAAAGCAGACAAGTTTTTTGATTAAACGGAAAGAGTTAAATGAAGAATCAGTGGTTTATAAATTTCCCTTTATCTGCAATATCATCCCGAATTTGTGGCACACCTGGCGAATCTCACGGCACACCCTTTGAGAACCACTGTATTAAACTGACAGACTCCTATCAGACCTCTGTGGGAAGCAGCTGTTGGTGGGGTAATTATTATTTGTTTTTTAAAAAGATATCTATCTTCGTATATACTTCCTAAAAGTAAACTATCTAAGTGAAACATACCGATGATGAAATTACTTACTGATTTCGTATTAACTAAAAGGAAAACGGGTGCCAAAACTGATTTACCAACTAAACAAATATTGCTGACCCTTGTCTTCCTTTCACGTTAATGTGAATTCATTAAATTGTTTCATCATTGGTATGCTTTGAGTTTCATTTATTTTTAAATGATATATATTTTTATTAAGTTTTTTTAATTTTATGTTTCAAAAGTGGCAAAATGTAATTATTAAGATTAGTCTATTCCCATTTCTCTATTTTATGTTTTCAATTAATTTCCTCTATATTAGTTCTTTCTCCATAATTTCTACATTCTAGGTGCATTCTTCCAGCATTGTAGGTAATATTTCATCTAATTTCTTATCCCCATTCCATGCTTTATATTAAGAAACAGGTTTCGTAATAAAATGCTGCATGTAAGCTAATGCTTGGGGAATTGACTAAATTGTCGCAAAACTTTGAATGATTGAAATCCCGGAAGACTGATATATGAATACCTTTATCATTGAAATATTCAAGCTAGTTGTTCAGAAATCATATCTTATGTGATAAGAAATTATATTTCTGTAGCAAGATAAAGGAACATTAAACATTGTGAACAAAAATGAGTCAAACAAATATTTAGGATTTTTTACATCAGATTTTTTTCATATTGAATGTTTAAACTCTATTCAAATTCCCTTTTAATAATTTTTTATAAGTATTGATTTTTCAACAATATTATAATCTTAAAATATTATTATATAACATAGAACTAAGTGTTATTAGTTGCAATAAGCTGGCATTAAATATTTTCATTAAATGTTTTCCTTTATATAACTAACCGTTTCGACACGATCCAAAACAAAGCAATTACTAAATATTCCCATAAACATTTTGATTTCAGTAAAATAACCTAATTAAGTACAATAATAATCAATTCATTCACTACCACACACTAACTTTCACAATGTTCCCGTTTCTCTCTCATAACTCTTGAACTAATATCTTTCGGAAAACTCCTTACAGCTTTCATTACCTCATTTCAAGAGAAGGCTAATACAAATCGATGTTGCTTCAGAGGAATATAAAGGCTTTTATAAAATAACACTTAGATGAAGCTCACACGCAAGCAATAAAGTGTAATACAAGCATGAATAACGTAATTATGTCCCATTAAATAACATGAATGCATTGTTCTTCTAGTAAATTAAAAGATAACATTCATAGCTCATTAAAGATCTGGGATATGAAACAATGGCATACCATCACGTAAAGAGAATCAATCATGAATCTTAGATTGAAACAATACTCTGGCGCTCTCAGAAACTTGAATAGATCGAGGCTATACACACATCGTCTTGAATTCCTAACGATTCTGGGGAAAACAGTGAAGTTTTGTTTAATAACAAAGTCGTTCACCTTTTGAACCACTCATTCTGCATATAACCGAGCTTCAGTTCAATTTCCTCGGGAGCTGTTTAACAGATACTGGTGATGTGCGGAAGGGTGGCAGAGTGGTTAGCGCGCTTGGCTACTGATCTACGGGACCTGGGTTCGAGTCCCGGGTAAGGCATGGATGTTCGTGTTGTTTTTCTGCTGAGGTCCTGCCATCCTCTCAGACCTACTCTGGCATATAAACTGACAGGCTCCTGTCAGACGTCTGTGGCAAACAGCTGCTTGAGGGGGTATAGTGAAACATGGACCCTTTGTAAACAAAATAGCAGGAAACTTGATACCTTTAATCCTAGATGCTTATTCAGTACCTTGGGCATTAGATAATTTCACTTTGTAAGTAATGATGGGATTAGAAGAAGGTTTCGGCAACCTCAACTGAGCAGCATATTATGCAGATAGAGGCTGCGTTGATTTGGCCATGTTGCCCTTATGCATAGCTGCAGATTGACGAATAGGATTATGAACCATGTGTCTAAAGGTCTCAGGAAAAGGAGGAGACCATGGATAGACAGTGTTAAACAGGACCTTGTTAAAATTGGCCTACAATGGTCAAATGCAGCAGCTGTAGCTCAGGACAGACATGTTTGGAGAGCAAAATTTCACAATCTGGTTGTACTTCCGTAGCCATGGCTGTATGAGGATTTCTTTATGTATATATGTATGTGTGTAACAAATGCTTCCTCTCTTAACAAATAACAAAACACAGTGAGATTTTCATTACCAAATAGTTTTTTTTATTTCAATCGCGTTTTAAAGTTGTATCTGATTAATTTCGTCTTAGAGATAGGGGAAGTCTGGATACATCTACAATCATATCATTAAAAATCATATTATCGAACAATGAAAGTTTGAAAATCTCACTGTAATTGGACACTAGGAAGAGCGTCTCTGATTATCTCTGTCAAACAAGAAGAAAAAACAATTCCATTTATGATTGTAAACAGCGGGAAATGTTGTTTTGCCATCCTGTTAAGGTTACGATGGATGCCATCTCACACCTAGTTGAAACCGGTATAAATATATAAACCTAACATGAAATTGTACATAGCTATTTTGATATAAAAAATGTAGAGAACTAATGAAAAAGCAATTAAAGTTAGGAGTGGTGTTAACAGTTTCTTTAGAGTACTTAGCAAATTCTCCTGAAGAAGATCATATTTTCAAAAATATTCATCATATTTTAAAATAGTTCTATTCGCTCATTATACGTATAAATAAATATAAATTTCATATTATTTTTATTTTCATGTTAGAGCTCGGTCCACAGAGTCACCCATTCTATATACTCATGAATAGTTGGAATTTTGACAGTATTTTCTTCTTTGGTGCATTTCTTTTCCGATTGCACAGAACTTGCATTGTAGCATGATTATTGTTAATGAGAGTTTCGGAGAACACAAAATACGCATGTCAAAAGAAATGAAAATCCTTTGATGCCAACATCTTCGGTGCTATGATTACTAAGTATAGTTCTCAAAAGATTTCAATCACGTAGCTCTGCATGAACCCAACAAATATTTTACCTATTGTAATTAAGAACCAATTTTGGTTGATTCATTTCGTTTTAGTAAAGTAACATAATAGCAAATCTGTCTTAACATATTTAAGTCTCAAATATCTAGCATGCCAAAATTATAGAAATTCTTAATTTTGTGTTTTTTAATAAAGCTTCCTTATCAAAAATTGGAATGAGAAAGGCAAAATATATTAGCAATAAAGGTCAGCATCAAGCCAGAATTCAGATCGACCAGCACAAAACGATTCAAAACGAATGTTGATGATGTAATGACAAACTCGAAGTTTGTTGATTACAACAAATTGCTCTTTTCTCCAACAAAGACGTTTTGAGCACATGCCATTGATCTCCGACGAAGTCTGGCAATTCTGATTTTCCAGTCGATGCAGCCGACAAGGCAATTAAAGGAAGAACTGAAAATGGCTTTTTACATTACCAGTCATCGTGAGCAATTACACTGAATCAGAGGAGGACAATTAACGTCTTTTAGTTTAATGGTCAATAAGGCTTGGGAGAAAAAAGATTGCTTGCTCGGTTTTGAAATAGCGTGGCACTTGTGCTTTATCACGGAACTCTGTTCGGCCAGGACAGGGAGCCCGAAGCTTCAGAGGAGGTTTACGAAATTAAAAATTACCCTCATGTGCAAAAGTTACAAAAAAAAGGTTGTTTAAACGATGTTTTAAGGAAAATTTACATTTTGGTAAGTTGTGATGCAATTGCAAAGCTACATAAGAATAAAGATTGTAGTATTAATAATTGTAAGATTAATTTTCGGGTTTTCGTGAAGTTACGGGAGTCAGTCAGAGAAGACAAATAAAAATATACGTAAATAAAGATAGTACACTCGTGCCTGCAATGCAGGAATCAACAGCGCAATTTTCTTTTCAGATTGTCTCTGAAAAGACATCATTCGATAATATTATTTCGTCTGTAATCAATTCTCAAGAGAAAAAAGACCTCTGGCGCAAAAACGAGCTATTCTAAGATCATTGTGACTTCTATGAGGAAGGCTGAGACTAGCAAAACGTCCGCCCCAAAGCTTCCCAGACATATTCAGTGGCATTGTAGTTCAAAAATCTCTCCGTATGCTCATTGCACACCCGTCTATACGTCCACTGCTCTCACGTTCAAGCTATTAGTCCACCAGGGGAACTCTATGTACTCTGGCATTATCCATTGAAATGGACCAGAATCCACTGAAAATGGGCAAACATAAGGTTCGAGGATATCATTACAATATCTATGAGCTTTCAGGAATACTCTATCAAACAATAGGAGGTCGATGCGACCATAATGTTGATGCTTGCTCAGACCATCAAAACACCAATTCCATATTAGTCTATTTCCTGATTAATTACAGGGTGGTTACCGTGTTAAAGATTCTCTCTATATGAATGTTCTTTTAGAATCAGTCCTTATGCTAAATTTAGTCCCGTCTACGAAAAACACAGTTGCCCATTGTGTCTGGATATCATGAACATTTTTCTGAGATAAATTTAGGAGGGATTTTTTGTGGGAGGGACTTAAAGGGACACTTAACACTAGTCGTCTTTGCATAGAGCCCCATTTTTTAAAGCCTTCTGAAAAATTTCCATTTGAAAATTCTCCTTGCTATAAACGAAACAAACTCCGAAGAAGGGCAGCTGTCAGTGCTCTAGGATGCCTGGAAGTTAAAGACAGAAACCGCTCATCCCGAAATGTTGTGACTCTTGGGAGACCTTGTGCAGGGCTTCTAATCAATGACATTACTTGTATGCTAAACAATTGTTCCCATAGCCTAGAGACCAGCATTAGAGACACATTCAGCCATCTGGCAATATTGGCTTGAGGCTGGTGGTTTCCCATTCTTCCAATGGTACACCACCTTAATAAGTATTTAAATGATATCTTTGACACATTTATAGCAAAATGGCAATCTCGAATTTGCAACTCATATTCAAACAATAAACGACACAGAGACCTACATATTAGAGAGCAACTTTTGAACTGGTTGCTCACTTGCATGTTGGAAGATTGAAACGGTTTTATCACTGATTTATATATTCACCACAAGATATCACATAAGTACTCATTTTTTGTTTTTCATTTCAATATATATTTTAAATTGCTTGGAAAAACCATTGTGTAATTTAGTTTTTGCACTTTTAGTATATTAATATTAGGTAATATAATAATAGGGTATATATAATAATAGGGTAATATAATATAATATTAGGTAATATAATAATTTTAGTAATATAATTTAGTATATTAACCTGAGATGAAGAAAGCAACAATATATAAAACATGCAAAAATATTTTTGAACTGTTACGAAATGATACATAGGTTTCAAACTATTTTTCCTCTATAATAAATTGTTAAAAATTTTATTTATACTTAACCTGATTTCAACCACTTAAAAAATATTTCTATCCTCCCAAATGCTATTTTTGTTTGAACCCTAAAAACCCAAGGCTATACATTGCGTATTTGCAAGGATCACATGACGATTAGATTTGCCTTATTATTATATTAAATGTTTAGTGAGAGGCCTCTTCCACTCAAAGGTGAAATTCACCAAATGATACTTACAGGAAATATTACATATTTTTTACACACACACATATTCCTCAATTTACACGGTAGATAGGTTCCGAAAAGTCAAGTTGTTTCCCGTAAATCAAGATCAACCACTTATGGAAACCAGAAGGACATGTATCGCCTCTGGCGCCTATGAGAATCTCGTTTGCAAAGAGAATGAAGTTTTTCATTTACCTACTCTTCCATTCCTCAAAAGTTTTAATTTGATCTAGCGGATGATGGGAAAAATGCAAATTGTATTCCATTAGTAATTATACAATATAAAAGTATTCGTCTTTTAATTCTTAAATCTAAAAAATTGCATTTCCACATCTCTCTCTGAAAAGTGGATAGATTATTGTTGTCATTGGAATATCTCTTAAAAACTACCATTCATTTTTCAAATTAGTGGTAGCTCTTTTTGGGGGTGTGGGGAGATGGAATTAATGGCTCACTAGCCGCTAGGCCTCATTGTGTTTCAATAAACATGTAAAATTAAAAATTGAAAATCTTTACGTTCATTAAAATTTTTACGTTCGCTAAATCTGTTCTCAGTCAGCTCATTTACTTCGAAGGTTTGACAAGAATTTCTCATCATGAATGAAATAAATTTCAGTCTCGTTTAGAAATCTTTTTACGTAAATGTTTGATTGAAATTTAATGAAGTCACATCACGATGACAGTTCAAAATGAATTTCGAAAGGAATCGCTCCGTCGCATAATGATATTGCTTGTAAATACCACGTGGCGAATTTTGCCTTTCAGTCGAAGAGCCAGTTGAGTAAACGTTTTTAATCTAATAAGTCAGGGAACGAGGAAAGAGACCAAAGGGAAAAAAAACTGTGCACCTTTCCATTTAGTTGAAGAGATCTGTTAATGCAACGAACCTTCATGAAGTTTTTAAACGAAAATTAAATGAATTTTATGAATTAGACTGACATTTTTATTTTTATTCATTAAAAGCTATGGAAATTGTATTGAAATAAATCACTACAAAGCACAGCTGTCGATCTCGAAATATAATAGTTATATGGATATAATGATATGATGGAGCTGTACGAGCCTTTGGCTAGCTCAGTGGTAGAGTACTTGGCAGATTTTCAAGAGATCGTGGGTTCGGATCGCACTCCCGGCGAAACTCGATTTTTTTCTGGCCAATTCTGGAAGTGTTTCTTGAATACAGGACATTTCCTGCTCTTTACTATTATCGAAAAGCATAGAGATCTTTCTTCTAGAAAAAAATATTACCTCTTTAAGAAAGAGCTAAGAGTGTCTCCAGAAGCTGCAAGTTGCCACTTGTCTTGAGCTACTGACCCGAATAATACAGGGTGTCCATAAAGTCTCTTTACACTTTAAAAATTTATTAAAAAATCAAATGAAAAGATAAATATTTGGAAATTATTACAAAATGAGAAGTATATATTGAAGTTTTTTTTCATCATTTAATACACCTCTATATGGGCACCATTAGTTGCACGAAGTACATCAAGACGGTACTCGTTTCTTGCCATGTTCGCTGTAACATAGCCTCATCGATGGTGGCAATAGTATCAGTGATCTTTTGCTTTAGGACAGTGATGTCCCGTATCTTTGTTCGATACACGACATCTGTAACATAACCCCATAGTAAGAAGTCCAGGGGAGTGATATCTGGTGAACGAGGTGGCCAGGGAATTGGGTCATCCCTTCCAATTCACCGGTCTGGAAATGTTTGATTTAGGAACCCACGGACTTGCAGTCCCCAATGTGGTGGTGCATCATCTTGCTGGAAAATGATGGTTGGTTGAAGGTCATCTAGTTGTGGTGCAACATATTCAGTCAAAAGGTCAAAGTAAACATTTGCAGTAATTGATGCCCGTTGAAGAAAAATGGACCAATGATTCGATTGCACATGATCCCACACCACACATTAACCTTTGGACTATCTCGGTGAAATTCACTAGTCACATGGGGGTGTTCTGATCCCCAGATTCCCACATTATGTGTGTTCAGTTTCCCTGAGACATGAAAGGTTGCCTCATCACTAAAACAAACTCGGGTGAGGAATGTTTCATCCTCAGAAATTCGTTCCAGCGTGTTAACTGCAAACTCTTTTCGTCTTGGTTTATCATTTGGCCCGAGTGCCTGTAAGAGTTGCACTTTGTAAGCGTACAATCGCAAGTTCTTGTGTAGGACTTTGTGCACTGTTGAACGTGGTAGCTCTAACTGTCTGGCAGCAGTACGGATGGACGTTGTGGGAGATCGACTAAGGGCTTTTCTTACACGATCGATGTTTTCCTCAGATGTTCTTGGTCGTCCTTTCCTCCCTTTATCCAACACTGTCCCTTTCTCCATAAATTTCTTGTGGACGTGACGGACGTGACGGTGGATCTCTTCCATACTTAGTTCTGTAGTTTCGCTGAGTCTGCCTATCCGATTTCGTTTCAATAAACTATGATACACATTGTGCCTTCTCTTGAGGAGTAGCCATTTTTTAGAGTTTCTTTAAAAAATACCTCTTTCATCAACGTGGTACCTGAAATACACAAATGCAATGTGATTAAAAATTTTGATAACCACTAGTACATAGAACAAATTTAATTAAGATATCTCATCAATTGCCTTTGTAATAATTTTTTTGAATTGTAAAGAGACTTTATGAACACCCTGTACAACTAATGATCGGAGAATTTCCAGTACAAAATAAAAAAAATGATTTAAATTCCTATGTAAATTCGATAACATTTTTTTGCAATATTGTAACGCTCTCTCTCTCCTATTCACTTCGTCTTTGCGTTGAGTTCAAGCCCAGATAACCGTCACCAATGCCAAATGACCGTCACCCGTGACCCAAATGCACAAAAGGCATCAGAAGGCAAGACAAGACAACGCACCACTACATTTCTCGAGAGATGTCACAGAAGTTCTTAGTGCAACATTAACTGACAGATGGACTGACAGCAGGGGTAGTTCAATTCTATGGCTACCAAGGAGCCCTGATTTGACTCCCCTTGATTTTTTTCTTGTGGGCTTTGTAAAATATAATATTTGTATGGACAAAATTCGAGACCTAAATACTATAAAAGCCAGAATAAGAGAAGCAACTGAGCAACTAAATGGCAAGAAGTGGAATATCGATTGGACGTATGCAAGGTCACGAACATTGCACATCTGGAAATTCACCAATATGTGCTCAAAACCATGTGAGGAACGATACCAATTCAAATATTATTTTCTTTAATATGCATACTATTTTACTACATACTGGTTGCCGAAACCACGCCATTATTTTTAGGATGCTTTGTGTATTGCTCCCATTTTTAATATTTAAGGAATCACAAATGAAAGAAATATGTATAATAAACCCTCTGATGAGTAGAAACATTTCTGAAATGTGAATATAGAAGTAATGGCTTCCAAATAAAAAAGATCGTTAATTAAATACTTAAAATAATAGCGTCCGAATATGAGAAATGAGACGAATGAACAAAACATTCAGTATTGTCCTAATAGGGAGAGTGGTTTCGAGAGCCTAGCTTTTATTCCAGTGGTGGGTACACTATTGTGTCTCGTGTGTTAGCTCAAATGGATGTGCGGTCAAAGAACTTAGATTCTGTATTAGTCTGAATATCCTGGTATGAAATTAAAACCTGAACAAGCTAAAGGTAAATGCTAGGTTTTCTTCTGCCCTATAAAGCGTAACATTAAATAAGTAGAAAATGTAGATGTTAATATATGAACTATTAAATGACAACTTCTTCGTTCTTTAGAGAATAAGCAATCGTGGTGAATTTCTATCATTAAATGTTGCTATTATTATATATGATCATTATTGAAAGTTTTAAGTGCATTTTTATTGCAGTCGGAAGTTTATCGAGAAATGAAGAATAGGGAGGAGAAAGCTGTCTTTTAGTAGACGGTGTTTAAATCAATTCCACGTTTAGAAAAGTTTTGGAAAATTCCTGACAACCATCGCCTCGATCTTTTCCTGATTGCAGGCGATCTTACTGATAATACCTGAATAACTGAACAACAAAATTAGCAAGCATTAATATGGTAAACTGCCATCGTTAAAAATTACTTTGCTCTTGACATATTTACAGAACTTGTCAAAAACATTTAAATACTTTGCGCTTTGTAAAAGGAATAAATGAAGTGAAATGATAGTAAAGTACATTTTACTCTCGCAAAAAGTTTCGCTTTTTTCTTTTTGAGCCGGAAATCCATATGCAATACTCTGAAGAATCGTCAGTGGACTGTGATCCATAGGTTAGAGAGTTTTCAATTACCTCATTCCACGATATCTTACTAACTTGCTATTAGTGCATTTAGATACATCAGAAATAATACAATTATAGGTCTCTGAAAAACAAGAGGCGTCCTTTGGCTCAAATCATCATCACGGCTCATAACTTGATGTTTTCAGATTCGAGTACCCGCTCTGTTCTCGGTGAGAAAGGGGACACTGAGGGCAAGGGACGTACTAGGGGTGAGGAGAGCGATACCAGGGGCTCGGAATCCCCACTCCCGAAAATCCGATCGCTTTATACGAAATCTTAAACTTGTCTTCATGCTTTGAAATCAAAAACAGTTGTCTCTGTATAATTTCATATAATTTCATTTTAGCTCCATAGTATATGTTTGACACTAAAAATCGATTTGAAAATGAAATATAAAATTTTATTCCACATAGAATATCATTTTAACCTTTCCTGTCCGGTGGAATATTTTAGCAATTGGGAAACCCTACCAAGGCTTATTCACACACACACGACACTAAATTTTCGAACTCTCCTTCACGAAACTAAACCGTAGGTACAGTCGCTCAAAAAAGTATCCGAACACTATGGTTGATTACAAGATTCAGAAAAAATGTCTGGCAACGACTTTTTTAGAAATTAGTGATCTGGCAACCTTCGTGTCACGTGACACGAAGGTTGCCAGATCACTAATTTCTAAAAAAATTGTTGCCAGACATTTTTTCTGAATTTTGTAATCAACCATAGTGTTCGGATACTTTTCTGAGCGACTGTACGTTCCTGCCGAAGGGTTTACAAAGATCGTTGTGCTTCTGAAGAAATTTTATTTTAAAGTCCCATATATAGGAGAGTCACACATTGTGCATGTTGAAGAAATGCTGGATAGCTTATTTGGAGGTTTCTATGTCTCCATTGCACCGCCTCGCGGCCACTGACAAACGGTGTCCCGCGGGCCACGTCTGGCTCGTGAACGTTTTTCAAGTGTCCCGCGAATATTGCTCCCGCAAATTATTGAATTTTTTATCTCTTAAAGTACATTGTGGAATACCAATTTTTCATTCTTCCGCAACTTGCCTTCACACTGTTTTTGAAAGTGTTCTTTAGTAGCCTAAATTTAATTTACGACAACATCGACACACATGAGAGACTTTGCGCATAGGGGTAGATCGATTTTTCTGAATATACTCCTCAGCTACCGATTAAAGAGCTCAGCTCTTACTCAAATAGATACTAC
This sequence comes from Ryuthela nishihirai, assembly GCA_038380435.1. Classification (NCBI taxonomy): domain Eukaryota; kingdom Metazoa; phylum Arthropoda; class Arachnida; order Araneae; family Heptathelidae; genus Ryuthela; species Ryuthela nishihirai. The sequence goes on along the minus strand of JAWZYU010000001.1, from coordinate 50,342,715 downwards.
ATCAGTAAACATTCTAATTTATGAAAGTTATCAAGGCTAACATAGAAAAGAAACGTTTGAGAAACTATGGACACATAAAACAAGAAAAAAAATTCTCTTACCTAAAGGTCTCAAGACTACGACGCTATTGTGCGGGCAAATTTTGTTATTAGTGAGAAAATTGCAAACTATTACAAAAATTATTCCGAAGGAGTGAGTGCAAATAGTTTTAGTGTGATTTGTCCAGAGAGAAAAAAATAATAAGTTTATCCCATAGAATCGTAATCAGGTATATCGATGAAGTTGCTGTCAATATAGAAAATACCTTTACAGAGCTTGCAACGAAATTTCAATTTTTTTTGTCTCTTGATGCAAGTATTGATGCTTCTAACACAACTTAAATAGTGAAATTTATATATGGTGTCGACGTTAATTTTCATTAAAATGCGTTTCATTTTTATCCACTTTTGTTGTTTAGTTTCATTGTATGTTTAATCCTAATTTAATTAAAAATAACGTATTTTTCATTAAAAATTAAAAAAGTACATTTTCCATTTTGAATAGGCATCTTTTTTAAAATGCCCTGTCAAGCAGCTGCTTGCTATAGAGGTCTGACAGAAGTCGGTCAGATTATACGCCAGCAGAAGGATAACACAAACATCCATGCCTTAATCGGGGCTCGAGCTCAGGTCTCTTTGATCAGTATCCAAGCACGCTAACCATATATACGTATTCGGCTATGGGATGGACTAAATAGATATATGGACGTGGGGGGGGAATACGTTTAAAGTCTTTAATGCAATAAAAAGATTCTGGCCCGCGTCATTCTGAAAAATCCTCATCTGGCCCGACGATGAGAAAAGGACGCCCATCCCTAGTTTAAGTTATAACCTGCAGATGATCTGTTAGTTTTTCTGTATTATCACAAATAAAAATAATACCCAATCCAATGCATACCCTTTCTCCTATTCAGTTCTGAACTCTAGAAACCTGTCCAATCAGCCCATTGTGTGCAAATAAGAATGAAGTTCAGAAGTGAAACAGTCCAAATAAGAAATTTAGCATAAATTAAATATCCCAGATATTCGTTAGGGAAATTCCGTACGGAACAAATATCATGACTAGAAGGCGGTTTCACATTTCCTCGCAGTACTGAAATTTAATTACCGCTTGGCGAACTTTGTTGAAGCAAGCTGAGAAAGCGGTTCAGCAGCCGGAAGCGACACAGCATTACTTTCCCGTCAGCCAAGTCATGGCAGAGGAAAAGATCATCGACAACGGATCTTGAGGTCACAGGTGATATATAGTCAGGTCAAGAAGAAATGACAGACAGAGGATCATGGACATCTGAGGAACGTAAGATGATGGAGAAGAAGCCTTGGGTTACGGTCAAAGACCAAGGCTCTCACAACCAAGGAACTCGTAAGAGCTCTTGAACATCCTGAGAGCTGCTTTAATTAGCAGAGAGTCAATTTGCCATTCTGGCTGATCATAAACATTTGCTATATTTATCTACTTTCCTCTTTAAAGAGCAATGACTCAAGTTGCAAAGAAAAAGGCAAATTTTATTTACGTGCATGAATTTTATATCAAACATACTTTGACATAAGTTTTTAAACATCCAGACGAAATATTATAAACTGTTAGTCTAATTATCAAACAAGTAAGAAGTGGTTTTCTTTTGTACAAACCGAAAAAATACATATGCAGAAAGAGAATAAAATTGTTTCTCGTTAAACCAGTAGTGCAAATTTAAATGTTTGGCTCCCTCCACCACTTCAAATGTTTATCATGCTTGAAACTGTATAAGAAAGAGATCTAGTCAGTGCCAGAGCACCGGATGGGAGTACAGGGGGCATTTATAGAACCAGTTGCTGACTAGGAAATCCAAACACCTCTGGAGAATATGGGGGTAGGGATGGCTCAGTCGGTAGCGCGCCAGGCTCGTAATCTGTAGTTCCAAGGTTCGAGTCCCAGCTGGGTCAGCGTTGAGATTTATCTCCGCAAAATTCCCCGCCTTGCCCACGGTCAGTAGGGGACACCGATGGGCTTGGAAAGGCCGCCGTCCGTTGGATGGGACGTTAAGCCGTGGCCCCGTGTGCGGGAGAGCCATACACTGTGCACGTTAAAGAACACGCTGGATGGCCTTGACGGGAGACTACCATCTGTCTCCAAACAGCTGTTTCAGTGGGTCCCCTCCCCCAACCTTCTCTGAGCCTTAGGGATCCATGTGACCTGGCCATTTAGCTCATGGTGTGCAAAAAAGTGCCGCTCAGAGGTAAAACAACCCAACCCAACTTGCGAATATGGAATGCTAGTTTTCAAAAGATAAAATCAGTTGATTTCTCACCCTCATCACGAGAGTTGGTTGGTTGGTTGTTTTACCTCTGAGCGGCACTTTTTTGCACACCATGGGCTAAATGACCAGGTCACATGGACCCCGAAGGCTCAGAGAAGGTTGGGGGAGGGGACCCACTGGAACAGCTGTTGGGAGACAGATGGTAGCCTCCCGTCAAGGCCATCCAGCGTGTTCTTTAACGTGCACAGGGTATGGCTCTCCCGCACACGGGGCCACGGCTTAACGTCCCATCCGACGGACGGCGGCCTTTCGAAGCCCAGCGGTGTCCCCTACTGACCGTGGGCAGGGCGGGGAATTTTTGCGGAGATAAATCTCAACGCTGACCCAGCTGGGACTCGAACCTGGGAACTACAGAATACGAGCCTGGCGCGCTACCGACTGAGCCACCCCCGCCCCTCCATCACGAGAGAAGAGTATAACTATCTGCTGTTAATATAAACCACTGGCACTACTTAAATGTGATTTTTTTACCATAGATTGTTTACAAGTAGACTTTCGATTATCCAGAATAAATGAGGTAAAAACACAGTTGCGAATAATCGAATTCCTGGTTACTCAGCCATCGATATAAACGTTCAACCATCAAATGTTTAGAAAATATCGTAGTATGGATTTACTTTATTCATTTAAAACAGGGCAGCAAGGAAATTTGGTTCGTCCCTTCATTCGCCTTAGACGAATGAACCTCTGCGTGAAGTCTTTCTTTGTCGCTTTCTTGTATTTGATATTATTTTCGGGAATACCTTATTTTTTTCTCAACATCTTGATTAACCCTTTCAGGACCATAAGGTTTCTAAGAGTAAATATTAGTATGTAACTGTTTATTTTAGTTTGTTTAGACGTAAAATAAATAAAAATCATAAAAAAAAATACATAACAATGTGTAGTTTGTTTTTGGAATTTTATGGGAAATATTTTTCCCAATGGACTATAAAGGTAACACAAATTATAGTTAGGCTTATTATGCAATGTCTTTTATTTATTGGTTTATTAGAACAAAATGTTAACTTAAATAATACAAAATTATGAAATAAAATAACTATACAAAATGATGTGCTAATTATGATATTCTGCGAAGCAATTTCTTTTGGTAGTGAGGCAAAGATGGACATTGCACATAGTACATTTATTATGCGTCCTGACAGTTCTGTTTTTGTTTTCTAAACGTTCCCGTTTACGTAATTGCGTTCGGCATACGTTCTATTTTGACATTCTGTATAAAAATGCAGATAAGGTTATAATTAAATACGACAATCACCAATTTTAAGATGGGAAAAATGTTTCCCTTAGTCGTGAAAGGGTTAATTGGCATCCCGGTTAACCCGACCCGGATAACGAGAATCCTACTGTATAAGTTAAAACTTTTATCATCTCCTAACTTCGCTTTTTAACGATAGATACTGATTCTAAAGTGAGGAGGGAATCGTAAATGCGAATACTAATATTAGTACTTGTCCACCAAGAAATCATATTTCATTATTTTAAAAGAAGAAATCGAATGTCGACGAAAAGACAAAAGATTAAATAACAGCATAATTCTTTTTTCATCTGAAACGATCTCAAAATCCAGTATAGAAGTGAAACAAACATAGAAGATCACACTAAAAAAAACATTTCTTTATCAGCTTCTAAGTCATGCGTGTAACCTATAGAGCAGTGGTTCTCAACCATTTATGCTTCACGTACCCCCTGAAAAAGTGTATGTAACTGGTGTACCTCTTGTATAGATAGATAAAACTATAGTTATAATATAACAATGGGAATAAAATAATATATATACATATTAAAGTGTGTATTCATAAATTACATATATCGATTTTGCATGTATCTCAGTTCTCAGAAATTAATCAGTAGCAGTGTTGCCAACTTAGCAACTTTGTTACTATACCTAGCGACTTTTAAGCTCTCACGGCGCACCCCAAAAACTTTTACCGCATACCCAACGTTGAGAACCCCCTGTGTAGAGAATTTCTGCTTCATCGTTATCAGAATCGACACATAAATTGAAGCATTTCCTTCCTGGCATCAGTTATTCTTTGATGATGATAAGAAACTCAAGCTGCATTTCTAGCAAATTGGTTTCGAAATGTGTGCCTCTTTTTTTTTCTTCAAAAATGTGATCTTTCGATTTCATCGCATATTAATCACGAGGCTATTGAGCTGCGCATGCGAATGAAGGAAAACAAAGCGTATATATTACATTCCTAAAAAATAAAATACATTCTTCAGCAATAAATGAAGTATGGTGGAATGAACGTTTTTCTCAAAATGTTCTGGAGATAAACTATTTCATATCTTCATTTATCTAAAGATGATTTTATGAGACATTTTTTCCTTTGAATTGACTCTAAGGAACTTCAGAATAAACTTCCTGTGAACAAAAAGAACTGCGAAGTAAAAAACTTTCATAAAGTTAGTAATTATTTTCATAATCATCTTTGTAATTATTTCCTTGGAGCAGGAAATGCAAACACAACCCATGCGCCAGTCTGCAGTGTTTATTAGCAAAGATGCGGTGAATCTTAAAATAATCAGTAAAAAAGAAGGCCTTTTAGTGTGCAAAAAGTTTGTTTGCTTTTAAGCAATAAGTTTAATTAACCTATGTCAATACTCCACGTTTGTTCAATATTTCGGAAAAAAGATTAATTTCTTCTAAATCTTGTGAGAAAAAAAAATGAAAGAGATCGAAAGTGAAAGAAATCCTTCTCCCAATATATTACTCATAAGTCTCTAAAGCCAAAAATAAGAATGTCCATTTTTAATACTGCTTTTGTTTTAATCTATGCTTGCAGTAATAACCGGATTTATTATAGAAAAGTTAGGACAAAACGGAGCTCAATAAAAATAAATTTCTAAAATTTCTTCTAACTGAAAAAAAACTAACTGCAAAAATTTTATTTTGTTAATAACATCGATCTTTTAATCAGTCTTTAGAAATTAAAAATAGTAACAGTCCATAGAAACAGCAGCTAGCTATTAGCTACTTTGATTTAAGTGGCATGGTAGGAACTAAATAATGTTCCAGCAGGCCAACTTTATATAATAGCTCTACGTCAGTGGACAGCAGTGATTTCAATGTTTGTAGGTCATGTCTTTGTATGGAATTAGTAATTTCTAAAGCTCTTCTCGGTCCTAAGTGTCGCAAATTAAAAAATACGGGCCAGCCTTTGATTATCCTTTTCAGATATTCTATCGTATTAATCAATCGCCCTTATTGCATTCAGTGGTATCGATCAATAACCTTTCAGTTTCCATGGAGTATTTCAAAACTTTTCCGTTCCAAATAACATTCAGACTTTATATTTATCCACAACTAATTATACGGTTTTATAAAATCCTGCTACCAAAAAGCCGTCCCGTGGCCGAGTGCTTAGCGCGCTTGGCTACTGATCTAAAGGACCTGGTTCGTACTGAATAAGGCATGGATGTATTTGTTGTTTTTCTGCTGAGGACCCGCCATCCTCTCAGACCTTCTACTATGGCGTATAAACTGATAGACTCCTGCCAGACCTCTGTAGAAAGTAGCTGTTGAGTAGTTGCTATTTTTAATTTTTTATTTAATACAAAGAAATGAAAAATGGTCTAGTGGCGCCATTTTTATACATGTGTTTCACGATGTGCAGAGAATGTTTTGCTTCCAGCTGGTCCGAATTCACTAATTATCAAAATAGTTGGGCCCAGGCTTGAAATTTTCAGGGAGAACTCTTCGCTAGTAGTTACAATAGACTTCATTTCCATGATTCTGCTCAGGGACGTAATTAGAAAAGTTTTTAGGGGATGTATAGGTTGTTGAAATGTAGTGTATCCTGGATTAACCGACCTTCGATTATCTGATTATTGTTTAACCGACCAAAGTTTGTTCACAGTCGAATTTTGTACAGGTACCACTCAGTGATAGGGTTACGTTTACTAGCATCCCTACCCTCCTCTCAAGATAGTGTGAAAACTTCTTAGACGAAAAGCAGCATATTATAATCACTAAATTTCCCAAATTTACATTAATTTTTCCAATAAAAGTTCAAATAACATATTTACGTGCGTAATGGTGCCCTCTTCCTTTTTACCCTAAAATGTTCTTTACAAGCTTTCATCACGGACAAAAAAAATATTCAGAATATTTATAGGAGAAATCCCAGATTTATGAAAGGAGAACATTTCATTAAAATAATGTCCTATATTACGTTTCCGTATAACAGCTTCTCTAAAATGTTACGATGATGTTCACTCTGTTTGACAGCTATTCACTGTATAGAGTACTTTTTTCCATATAATTTATATTTATCATTATATCTGTTTCCATTTCTTTTATTTTTCATAATTACACTGTATTTTCAATTTTTTTACCCAACTTTCTTAATTATTCACATATTTTTTTTAAATACATGATATTTCAACTTATCCGAGCCATCCACATATACAAGCCGATTAATCGAAATTCTGCTGTACTCAGAATAATAACCACCTGAGAGATTTTGTCACCCTGATAATGATATCAAGTAGGTCCCCCTTTTTCTTCAGAAAATGCTCGGCGAAAAACATTTTTAACCTTCATGTGAATAAGAATGTCTCAAAAGTGCCTTTAACATTTTCGCGCATTGGACATACAGTATTGTGTACATCGGTTTCATCAAATTATTTTCTTGAGAGGGATACACATTTTCGTCAAATCTAATCAACAATGGCTCGAGGCATTTTGACGTCTCGCGAAATTACTCGAAACAAGCACTTATTTTTCGTTGAGAATACATCTAGCAAAGAGTGATTTTCATCTTTTAGAGAAAAAAATATTGTTTAAATATTCTAAAGATTTCGGCAACCAGAGCACTTCTCCTGTTTCAGGCTGTCTGGACCGGTCTTGCGCATTAGATATTCCAAAATAGTTATAAACGTTTTGAAGAAATGAAAAAAATATTTCATTAAAAGAAACTCGTAACGAGTTTCTTTTAATTAGATTGCTTTTTCATTTCCTAAGATTCTATTGCAGACATTTTAATTAAGTGTAACATTAACCAGTATTGCAATATGTGTGCCCCATTTTCCTAGTACTAGATTAATAACGAAATGCATCTGAGAAAGCAAAACACCTGTCGTGTTTTATGTTACATTGCCATCCAGAAATAAAAACGAGTTAAAAAATGACAGAAAACGAAACTAAATACTTTTAAATTAAATCAAATCCTCAGATTTCATTATTTTTGAACAGAAATTTTCTCTCTGCCTCTCTTTAACAGAAAAAAGAATTAATGCAGCAAACAGTTCATTTGGAAACTAAGCTACGCATTTTGAATTAAACGTAGGTGTCTCAAGTGTCTGTGCATAATACGGCACAGAGAAGGTCCGTGAACAAAGTAAGACCTCAGCAGAAAGTCAACATTTGAAAAGAAGCATCCATTTCTTATCCCGGTTTTCGAATCGGCAAAACACTCGGCAAGCGGAAAAAATAAAGTTTTTAAAAAATAAAAACAATAATAATAAATAATAAAATAAATTTAAAAAAAAGCTTGTGAACTAAAATCATCCACTAAAGGAATTTTAGGGAGATGACGAACGAAACTCAACCTATATTGCTCCTACGTCTTTAAAGATTTACCACTGCAAAAATACTTACCGAAGTTTTTAATTCTAATTTGACAAAATTTATATAACAATTTACTCATTAAAAAAAGTAGAAGTCATATACTAGCTTAGTAGTATAATATGCCATACAGAAGGCCTGTGAGTAAGGCGACACTTCAACTGAAAGACAACAGCAGAAAAGAAGCATCTATGCCATATCCAAAACCCGTCAATTAAAAAAATATATCTTTTACTAAACGGAAGGAGAGGGCTGTCAGTTCAGTATGGCCTACTGATATGGTCATCTATGGCCACTTTTTTCTTTTTTTTCAGCCCTGATGAGGAGTGGTCAACTTCACAGGGTCCTGGTGCTGACCATTTATACCTATTATATTATTATTTATACCATTTATACCTACTAGGCTGGACTTGTTTATGGATTTGAGCTTGATCCTGGACTTGCTGCACTGGTGGGCCTCTGCTGAGAGAGAATCTGCCGCTGTGTTTTCTGTTTGCTTCTGGATTGCGAGCCTTAAGTGAACAGAGGCATGGGATACCTTATATCAGCTGGTGGATAATCCTAATCAAAGGCCATCGCAGGTACCTGATCCTTACTTAGCTAGTTGGGCATCGTCAAGCCTAAACTGGAGTAATGTGTCTCAGGCAGGCCATACGGCTCTTGAAAAAGTCCACTTGAAAAGGTGGTGCCTGAAGTTCCTACCAGCGTCGGTGACTTCAGCCTTTAGTGGAGGAGGAACAGGTCTTTGCCCCATTCCTGTGATCAGGGGGCTGTTTGATATTGTTGGCCCTGTCTATCTCAATAAACCTAGCTTCTTTAAAAATCTTACTAATCATTTTCTCTCTGCAGGAACGTGGAACGTGAGGACATTATATAGAGATTATTCTCTTGATGTCCTCACGCAGGAATTCCAGCCCTATCACCTAGATATTCAAGGCTTGCAAGAGACCAGATGGACAGGTTAAGGTGAGATACTTAAAAATAACTTTAAATTTCTCTTTACAGGGAGGGAGGATGGAAAGCATCACCAAGGCGTGGGTCTGCTGCTCAGCAGACATGCTAGTGATGCTGTTCTAGGATATGAGTGCATTAATGAAAGGTTTCTTATAGCAAAATTTCAGACAAGCATTAAAGACTTGAAAGTTATCTGCTGTTATGCCCCCACTGAGGATGGCGATGAGAATGAGAAGGATAGGTTTTACGGACGACTTCAGGATATTTTGAATTCCGTCAAGAAAGGAGATATTACCCTTGTTCTACATGACTTTAATGCTAAAGTTGGTACTGATTCTGACCTTTGGGGAGGGGTGATAGGCCCTTTTGGTGTTGGTAGCTGCAATGGGCAACGCCTCCTACAGGTAAGTAAACTCAATGGCTTCAGAATAACTAACACTTATTACAAACACCGCGACATACATAAGTACACATGGGTTTCATCCGATGGGCTGCACAAGAATATGATTGATTATATATTAATTAACAACAATTGGGCTAATTCTATTAGGAATACCAGGTCATATGGGGGAGCTGAAATTGGATCTGACCATTACCTTGTTAAAAGTGTCTTGCAACTTAAACTTAAAAAGTGTTGTGCTAAAGTTAAAAAATTTACCTTTAATACTGAAGCTCTGAAAGACCCAGTTGTAGCTAAAGCTTACCATGATAGGTTACTTAGTCATTATGACAGTCATGGCTTGCTTACTACTGAAGCTGAGGAAGAATGGGGCCGTTTTAAACAGGATGTTTTGGAAACTAACAGTACTCTTTTAGGAAAAAAGCAGCAGAGAAGGCAGAATTATTGAGTGATAAGGGACGTGAGCTTATTTCTGAAAGAAGGAACTGGAAGAATGTCCTTAATCAGTACCCTACTACTCCTAATAGAAAGCATTACAGAGAGCTTAATATACGTGTAAAGGATCAGTTAGCTGCTGATAAGAATCTTTGGCTTAATGGCTTGGCTGACAAAGCTGAGAAAGCAGTTAGGCAGCACAACAGCAGAGAACTAAAGACCTAAACCTCAGCAGAGACCTAAAGACTGTATCAGATAGTTAATGCTTTATGTGGTAGAAAATGGACAGGCATACAAGGATTGAAGGATAAACAAGGTAAGGTTATAGAAGAGGAGGATTCTGTCATGGATCACATCAATTAATTAGCTTGGCTATCAAGAGGAGGATTCTGTCACTGATTCTTAAAAGTCCCGGCAGCAATCCCTATTCGTCTGTTAATCTCATGCCGCACATCACCAGTATCTGTTACATAGCTCCCAAGCTATGTAACAGAATGGTGGAAACAGATTGGTGAACTCCCAAGCTATGTAACAGAGGTGGGCTGAGCATTCCAGTGACGTTCAAAACAATGTGGTTAGTTCTACTCCCATTGTTTGTAATGATGATAGATGCATTGGTGGCTTTAATGTTGACCCTATAACACAATCTGAAATTATTTTGGCTGTTTCTAAACTTAAATTTCATAAATCCCCAGGGGTAGATGAAATTACTACAGAAATGCTTAGAGCTGGGAATGTTTCGGTTACCGCTTGGATGCCTGAAATTTTGAATATCTTTTATGATAAAGGCATGGTTCCTAAAGAATTTAGCAGAGGTATTATTATTCCTATTTTCAAAAAAAGTGATCGCAGTTCTTGTGATAACTATAGGGGTATCAGCCTACTCTCTGTTCCAGGTAAAGTTCTTTCCATGATTGTGCATAATAGAATTAAGAATCTGGTTACAGTCAATTGCGTGATGAGCAATATTGATTCAGAAGCGGTAGGGGATGTGTGGATCAGATATTTTCACATAGGCAGATTCTTGAGAAATGTTTAGAGTTTCAGAAACCTTTGGTTGCTAGCTTTGTTGATTTCAAAAAGACTCTGTTGATCGTCATAATTTGTGGTTGATTGTGAAATCATATGGTATACCAGACAAATTAGTTAACATAATGAAAGCTCTCTATAATAACACTGAGTCGTGTGTGAGAGTTGGTAAGGCTTGTAGCAAATGGTTTAGCATTACTTCTGGTGTTCGACAAGGGTGCATTTTGTCTCCTTTTCTCTTTAGCTTGGTTATTGATTACGTTATGCGAAATTCACTTCAAGGGAAAAATTTTGGCCTTAAATGGACTGGAGATACGAAAATGTCTGATTTAGATTATGCTGATGATTTAGCCCTTTTGGCAAATGATGTTGATGAGATGAACTCTTTCATTCGAGCTGTTGATGAGACTGGTAGTAGAGTAGGTTTGGTTATAAACAGAGAGAAAACTAAAGTGATGAAAATTGGTCAGTCAGGTTGTGATTCAGTTCATCTGAATGGTTGCAGTCTTGAGCAGGTGTCACAGTTTAATTAGCTTGGGAGCTATGTAACAGATACTGGTGATGTGCGGCATGAGATTAACAGACGAATAGGGATTGCTGCCGGGACTTTTAAGAATCTATGCAGATTGTGGAGAAATAGGCGTATACACCTAAAGACTAAATTAGACTGCATAATAGTTTGGTTCTTTTTAGGGTTAGTTATGGTAGTGAAACTTGGACGCTTTGTAAACAAGATAACAGGAAACTAGATGCTTTTGATTCTAGATGCTTACGCAGTATGTTGGGCATTAGATGGTTCAACTTTGTAACTAATTATGAGGTTAGGCAAAGGAGTCTGCAACTTCCTTTAAACAGCATATTGTGCAGAGAGAGACTCTGTTGGTTTCGCCATGTTGCCTGTATGGATAATTATAGATTGGCGAATAGGGTTATGAACTGTGTGCCTAGAGGCCTCAGAAGGAAGGGGAGACCTAGGATTCGGTGGGCAGACAATGTCAAACAATGTCAACTTGTTAGAATTGGTGTGCAGTGGCTGGATGCAGCAGATGTAGCTCAGGAAAGATATGCTTGGAGAATTAAACTGCACGGTTTGGTTGGACCTCCGTAGCCCATGGATGCTTGAGGATGATGATGATGAGCGTGCCACGTTCGTAATCTGTAGTTTCCAGGTTCTAATCCCACCTGGGCTAGCGTTGAGAATTTTTTCCTCTAAACCCCACTCTGCTCTCAATGGAAAGGGGACATCGATGGGCTTTGAAAAGCCGCTATCCGCCGGAAGAGACGTAAAGCGGTGGCCCCACTTGAAGGTGAGAGCCTTACGCTGCGCATGTTAAAGAATGGCTGGGTGGCCTTGTCTGGAGGCTAACCTTCTATCTCCTAACAGCTGTTGAAAGTGTCCCATTTCCCCAACCTTCTTTGAGCCATAGGTTCCTTGTGACCAGACCATTTAGCCCATTGTGTGCAAAAAATCCACTCAGAGGTAAAACAATACAACCTAAACTCTAATATCAAAAAATTAACAGAAACCTAAATTTAAGGCTTTTTTCCTGGCGCGCTACCGACTAACTCACTCCCGCCCCCCTACTGCTTCAAGACCTACAAGAGCCACTTTGTCTCTAAATTAATCTTTTTTTTTCAAATAAAACTTTGCAAAATTTTTCTTTATGGTTTCCCAAAAATATTTCACTGCCTTTTTTTTTTCAAAAAATTTTCCCAAAAATATTTCACAAATCGATAACTCTCAGATACAAACAAACCCAAGAATCGATAACTCTCAGGTACAAACAAATCCAAGAATCGATAACTCTCAGATACAAACAAACCCAAGAATCGAAAACTCTCAGATGATCCCGGAAAGTTGGCCCATCTGGCGACTCAAAATGTCCTACTTCAATTCTTTTATATACATCGAAGAGACAAAACATTATGATCACCTGCCTAATATGATGTTGGTTCTCCAAGTGCCGCCAAAACAGCTCTTACCCAGCGAGGAATAGACGCTACAAGGTTTCTAAAGGTATCTTGTGGTATCTGTTACCAACACGTTACCAACCCATTCTTTAACTCTTGTAGCTTCGTGGTTGAGCCGCCGCAGATCGGATATGCTGTTCCAACACAAACCACAGATTCTCGATTGGATTGATGTATGAGGAATTGGAGGGAAGGGAATCTTCTTCATGTTTTGCAAACCATTCTCGAACAATCCAGGCAGTGTGGCATGACGCATTATCCTGCTGAAAGAAGGTACTACTACAGGGAAATACCGTTGCTATGAAAGGATGTACCTGGCCTGCAATGATGTTTAGGTAGATTATAGACGTCGAAGTTTCCTGCACATGAATGACTGGACCCAAGGTTTCTCAGCAGGACATTGCCCAAGGTATTACACTTCCTCCACTGGCTTCTTTTTGTCCCACGGTGCATCCTAATGCCAACACTTCCCCAGGTAAACGAAATGGTGCATCTACATGGTGCAACAGGAAACGAGATTCATCGGATCAGACGACCTTTTCCAATCATTCAAGGTCCAGTTTTGATGTTCGCTTGCCCATTTTAGGCCCTTTCGACGGTGAACCGAGGTTAGCATGGACACTCGGAGAGGCCTTTAGCTACGCATCCCCATTTTCAGCAGGATTCGATGTACTGTGTGTTGTGATACATTACTCCCGTCACCAGCATTCCAATTATGGCGAGTTGCGCAACAATATTCTTCCTGTTGGCTCGTACCGCACGGGATAGCCTTCGCTCACCTCTAGCATCGATGAGCCGTGGTCGGCCCACACCCTGCTGGCAGTTCGTAGTTTTTCCCTCCTCGGACCACTTTTTGAAGATACTAATCACAGCTGACCATGAGCACTCCACAAGCCTTGCCGTCTTCGGAAATGATCTGACCCAGTTTTCTGGCCATTACAATATAGCCTTTGTCAAACTGACTTAAGACCGCTGCCTTTTCCGTCTGAAGAACAAGAATAATACTGATTAACAGAGCTCAGTATCAGGTGTTATTTATACCGTTTTATAACCTTCACACGCGCCGTCGCTTGTCTGTAATTTTTTATATTTTGCATAAGACGCGCTGCTCATAATGTTTTGGCTCCTCGGTGTATAACTGAGACATTAATCTGAAGCAATTCCTAAATACTACCGAAACAAAATGGTATCTAATTATTCGATTTTATTTCGAATTTGATCTATTCTAATTGAACGGCAGTTGCAATTAGATAAAATAAAAATAAATACCCCCCTCAAGCAGCTGCTTGCCAAGAGGTCTGACAGGAGCCTGTCAATGTAATGCGACATCGTAGATGATCTATAAGGATGACGGGACCTCAGCAGAAAGATAGCACAAACAACAATGGCTTACCAGGGACTCGAACCCAGGTCCCTTTGACCAGTTGACATCTAAAACCCGTAATCTGGCAACACTTTTGTAACACAATCTTGCTATTCCTCTCTGATATTTCGGGTTACTTTTAAACATTGCACTTATCTAGTTAGAAAAATTATATTTATTTGAACTAACAGTTTCGTGGGGGACCCGTATCTGGATGCCCCCTGATACTGTTATTCTCAAAATATCGATATGTTGACCCTGGATTAATTACGTGAACAATAGAACGGATCCGCAGAAAATTTTCCAGGTGGGGGGGGGGGGGTCAAAGCTTGGAGACAAATAATTACATCAATAAATTTTTATTTAATTATTTAATTTTTTAGGTTTTTTTTTCACAAGTAGATTATAGAATACAGTACTGCATCAATACAAAAACACATACATAATTATGTAAACAAATTACGTTTAAATTGTTACGATTATAATTTGCGGAATTTTTTATTCGATCCCAGGGGGGAAAGTGCCCCGTTTGGCCCCCTCTGCGGACGCCCATGGAACGGTTAATTTCCCTAAGTCATGCAGCCAAATCTCTGGAATCATCACTAAATGCAAACTGAAGTTTTTAGGTTATTCTGAGATAAAAAGACAAAAAACCCTTCTGCAAACGGAAAAGCAAATGCAATAAAGCTTTTGCTGCTCTGGAGAAATTTTTCACATTTAAAAGTTATTTTTTCATATATTATTTTCACTCTGAGGTTCTTATAAAAATTGTTTCCCATGTCTTTAAAGCAGATATTTTCTTTAACCCTATGTTATTGTTAAATCACGCGACGAATTTAGTATCATTCATTTGACTTTGAAGAATCATTCATTATTGCAGCACACCGCACCCTCAGATAAATTGAAAAGGTGATCTTTATTGGGTTTTAAAACATCAGCATCTGTCCTATTTATACCCGCAAGGCGTTTCGGCTAGCCGCATAATTATGACTGAGTAGACAGCTTTGTAGATGGGTGTGGTGTGGATAATAAATTGGTCTTTCAGTGTTTATCAAAGTATGATCTTACAGTCTCATATTTATTTTAAGCAAATTTTATGTGCATAAACTACCATTTCCCATTTGAAATAATTTGCTGAAAATAATTTGGTTTCGTTCTGAGTGAGATTCGAACCTACATCTCCCAGAAGCATGCCAGATGTCAAAACAATTCCTGGGATACTTTGTTACTGAATTACCATTTCCCATTTTTCGACTCTATGGAATAGGAGAAAATTCAGTAAGATAATTTCATATAGTATTTTTTAGTAGGTGACACAGATGGTCTTGGAAAGGCCACCGTCCGTCGAATGGGATATTAAGCCGAGGTCCCGTGTGCGGAAGAGCCATACCCTGTGCACATTAAATAACACGTCGAATGGCCTTATCGGGAGGCTACCATCTGCCTCCTATTACAGTAAGTCCCCTCCCCCAACCATCTCTGAGCCCTCGGGGTCCTTGTGACCTGGCCATTTAGCCCATTGTGTGCAAAAAAGTGCTGCTCAGAGGTAAAACAACCCAACCTAAAAATAGTTTTAAAAGCACTTCGCCTCCGCAAAATTCCTCGCCCTGCCCACGGTCAGTAGGGGACACCGATGGGCTTGGAAAGGCCGCCGTCCGTCGGATGGGACGTTAAGCCGTGGCCCGTGTGCGGGAGAGCCATACCCTGTGCACGTTAAAGAACACGCTGGATGGCCTTGACGGGAGGCTACCATCTGTCTCCCAACAGCTGTTCCAGTGGGTCCCCTCCCCCAACCTTCTCTGAGCCTTCGGGGTCCATGTGACCTGGCCATTTAGCCCATTGTGTGCAAAAAAGAGCCGCTCAGAGGTAAAACAATCCAATCCAATCCAAAAGCACTTCGCCAACGAATGTTTTCTTCCCCAATACACAACAAAGAAACAGATTATTATATTAGGTTTATAGTCGTCGATTGCCAATAAAAGCCTTTAGATCTCTAACTTTCGTACTCCTACAGTTGCGAAAGTTTGGAAAAAAAATCTGTTGCGTCTTCGGAACTAGTATGATCAAGTTTGGCAATCCCTGTGACAGTTGTCGCCAGATAGTCGCTCGTAGTTTCCTCTGCACTACTATTTATGTCACATAAAAGACAATTATTGCACAATGAAATGTGACACTCGCCATATGTTGCTTACATAACTCGGATATATATGGTATGTCACATAATGATGATGACAACGACTGATAATTTCTGAGGAAAATTATAATTTCGCTTGGAAAGAACTCAATTTAAATATGAGCTTAGTACTTAATTCTTCATTGATTCTGAAAAAAAAAGACAAGGTATAAATTCGCAAGTTGGGTTGTTTTACCTCTGAGCGGCACTTTTTTGCACACCATGGGCTAAATGGCCAGGTCACATGGACCCCGAAGGCTCAGAGAAGGTTGGGGGGAGGGGACCCACTGGAACAGCTGTTAGGAGACAGATGGTAGCCTCCCGTCAAGGCCATCCAGCGTGTTCTTTAAAGTGCACAGGGTATGGCTCTCCCGCACACGGGGCCACGGCTTAACGTCCCATCCGACGGACGGCGGCCTTTCCAAGCCCATCGGTGTCCCCTACTGACCGTGGGCAGGGCGGGGAATTTTGCGGAGATAAATCTCAACGCTGACCCAGCTGGGACTCGAACCTGGGAACTACAGATTACGAGCCTGGCGCGCTACCGACTGAGCCACCCCCGCCCCCAAGGTATACAGAACCCTATATTTAAGAAATATCTGCGCAAAAAATTTTCAGATAAAAAATTTTACGAACTCTGAATAAACTTCTTCATCAATCAGAGTAGAGCATCAAAAAACTGTACTAAAAAGTGAAGAACTTGGAATAGTTTCGATCAAACCTGACTGAATCGAACCAAAAAATAATATAAGCAGAATTCGAGCCTTCGCCTGGCATTTTCAGAGCTGAAGTTAGCTTATTTTTACCTGGTTAAAAACCTCATTTCTAACAGATTACACTAAAGAAAATAATCCATTGAAATAAAGTGTGAGAGACATGTTTAGACCACTAAGAGTATTAAAACAATATATCATAAGGAGAACAAACCCAAGCGATGAAGTTAGTTGCATCATGTTTGTATTCTTCTATGTCAGAGTTGAAATTTATCTCCGCTAATCCCCACCCTGTCCTCTGAGAGAAAAGGAACACCAATGGCCTTGGAAACACTGACGTTCACCGGGTTGGGTTGGGTTGTTTTACCTCTGAGCGGCACTTTTTTGCACACCATGGGCTAAATGGCCAGGTCACATGGACCACGAAGGCTCAGAGAAGGTTGGGGGAGGGGACCCACTGGAACAGCTGTTGGGAGACAGATGGTAGCCTCCCGTCAAGGCCATCCAGCGTGTTCTTTAACGTGCACAGGGTATGTCTCTCCCGCACACGGGGCCACGGCTTAACGTCCCATCCGACGGACTGCGGCTTTTCCAAGCCCATCGGTGTCCCCTACTGACCGTGGGCAGGGCGCGGAGTTTTGCGGAGAGACGTTCACCGGAGGAGACGTTATGCCGTGGCCCCGTGTGCAGAAGAGTCATACACTGTGCACGTTAAAGAACACTCTGAATGGCTTGGATGGGAGGCTACCATTTGTCTCCTAACAGTTGTCCAGTTAATCCCTTTCACCAACCTCTCTGAGCCACTGGGGTCCTTGTAACCTGTTGCCACTTAACCCACTGTGTGCACAGAGTGCCACTCAGATATGAAACAATCCAATCCAAGCATTAATGTTTTATTCATAACATCGATAGTTTGACGAATAAGTAGAAATTTAGGAGCAATCATTCATTAGCATAGTGTTATAATATAAACGGGGCTAAAAATATTCGACTCTCGTAAAGGCATTGGTATAGGTCCATATTCTTCTCGGTAACACATAACTTTTCGAAACTTGAGAAATGAATGCCAATTTCAGAAGGTTTGGGAGATGTATGTCAAGTTCCATGGTAATCTGCTTGTCGCAGAAGAATAAAGCAGAATAGAAACTTTCATTAAAATGCGGTTGATCATAAAAACTTCAAAATTTAGAAGTTCGTTTTGATAGCAGTTCTGAACCATAAATCGTAATTCTTGTACACTCGATTGTTGTAAATTTGTAATAATTCTTCAATCTTTTCAGTATCTGTCAACGCATAATCCTTCAACAAGTGGCACGATTTTCTTCATTATTGCTTAGATCCCCAAAATGTGTAGCCTATCTTCAGAATTGTTATGAAGAATTCTTATGATTAACACAAACGCCAATGTTAACCAGGGACTCAAACCCATCGCGATTCAAAATCCACTGCGCTTTCGACTAACTTCTATACTATCTTGTAGCGTTGATTTTAAAACTTATGAAACCTTTGTCTAAGAGGTCAAAATTACCTTTTTGGCAAAAATTATGCTTGAAAATTCTAGTTTACAGAAGTTATGATTGACAGAAATAATAACCAGGTAAGTAGACTGACAAAGGAAATTATTTATTAAAATTAATTATTATTTTGACTATGGCAATGGATATAAATTTCTATTTTTTTCAATTTATTAATGCACTATTATTTTTACAACGTTTCGTACGTTCTGTAATTTTTTGAAAGTCATTTTATCCTCCAAATTTCCAAATATAAGTATCCGCAAAAAAAGGGTTATGTTTACAAACTGTTTTGCAACTACATAATCTACAGCCTTAACATTTTGTAAGAAAGAGCGTTTCAATTTCACGCTTCATTTAAAGTTAACTGGATGTCATCATCAAACTTTCTCAATGAAAATGCATTTCGTGAATACGCAGGGAAACTACTTTAGCAAATGATAATATTTTTTTCTTTATTTCAATCAAATATCACTTGGTGCAAATATATTTCTGCATTACAGCTGCGCTAATTGGGAAGAATCGGTTGCCTGCAAAAGTTCTCAGAAGGCGAGGCGTGTTCCGACATCAAATGCTTAGAAATAAGACCCTTTTAGGTCCTGCGATTACACGCGTGCTTTGGCAATTTTTACCTGTAGGAGTCACGCAACGCAAGCCATGCAACAAACGACTTTCGATGGCAGCATCCGAAAAGCGTGGCTCGCGAAACGAAACTTGAAATTGTACTCGGTGGTACTGGGTGTCATTATTCTCAGGTCGGGATTAAAAACGTAGCAATGCTTATTCATAAAGCCACAGCGATTTCAAAACTCGTAAAACTCATTCTCAAAATAAATGGCTTCCTTTTATTAAAAAAAAACGGGCAAAAAGGGAATAAAAAAAGATCTCTCTTAATTTCCCGTTTTGAATATTTTTAACCTTTTCGAATCCAAGTATGTTTATTTAGAGTCACAGTTTGGAATCGGTTGCTTTACATGGTTCATTTTTATTAGATAAAAATGGTTTAATATAAAAGGTCAAAACTTTCTTCGAGTACTTTTTACCAACATATTAGATTGGCATAATGAAATGGTTCGTAATATAACAATTAATTTAATAACTTATGATCTCTAAATGCGGTATTCTTTAGAAGACCACACACAAGAGATGTACCACAGTTCGTTGAGGAGAAAGCTAATAGTTGCGCGACATATAAAGAACAAAAAGGCAACGTCCGTGCCATTATCTGGCATTTGATATCAGACCCCAGTTTCTGGAGCGAACAGATTCCTTTTAGTTCTAGATCATTACGGAATTGTACACGGAATAGCACAAAAAAAAATTCAAATTATTGACTTTGCTATTACTGGCATATTGACAAAACCCCTGACCTTTCTAACAGAGAAATTATGGCTTGAAATTAGTTGATTGAATTACCAAGCGACAGTCGATTCCATAAGCATTACTTATTAAAAAAGAAATTCGCTCTCCTTTCTTACTAAAGTTTGAAAACAAATTAGGAATTTGCTCACAACGCTAATGCAGTGCAAGGTTTTGAAAATCAACTAATAAGGAATGAGGCGAATAAACAAACAAGCATCCGCCTCTTTCGACTGAATATTCTTTCATTAAAAAAGTACAAATCTTTTTAGTTTCTAAAGTTAATTGCGCAACAATTCCCTTAATAAATGTTATCATACACAGTCTTAAAGCAGACGATCACGGGCTCTGCCATCTGCTTCCTCAATTGCTATGTTTACTGACGAAGAGACGAATATACGCTTAATATTACAATGCAAAATGTGGATCGTTACTTAAAGAGAACCAAAAAAACTTTTTAAAAAAAATTAGGTAAATTAGAGATGTTCTGAGTAATTCGCGCAAAGCTGGAAAAAAAAAGAGTTAAAAGAGAATTTCAACCAGATAACATGACAAGGTGAAGCTTTAAAGTCAAAGATCAAAGGTTCACAGAAGATAAAAAAAAGGCCTAGAGAGTCTTGGAATCCAAATATAAATAACTGCTTTCAAGAAGTTCAAAAGATCGCATTCTTGAGAACACAGCAGCTGGCAGACTTAAAGGGAAAATAAAATCGCACCCAAAGAAGAAAGAATTATTTATTTCCCCTGTTCTAAAATAAGTAATGAAATTATGTTGGGAGGATTTTATGAAATATACTGCGCTATTTACAATTTCAAACAACATTTGCAATTCCCACAGAATGGCATATATTACAAATATTAATAATGTTGAGCCCTTTCTGTCTATTTTGCAATTATTTAAAATAATCTAACTTTTATTTGTTTTTTGTCTTTGGAAATTAAATCTATATATATATTCACTGTTGTTTTAAAAACTTAATAGTTACTATTTTAAACTAGCCGAGCTATTGCTCTTGGGTTATAAATATCACTCCACAAGCAATAGATGAATACTGTGCTCATCTGTATAATTGTGCAAATATAACTGTATTCTTTGTTCATCTACATAAATGCATATATACAGTATATATGTATTTTTTGTTCATTTGCATAAATGTACAAATATATATGTAAATGTAATAAACTTTGATTTCCGTTTGAAAAAAAAAAACCTTAATTAAATATTCTATTCAGTTATTGCAATAAAAGTTCATGCACAATTGTGTTGTTTGATGTAGCAGAGCCATTTCCGGTTCCTTGTCTTCAATCTTAGAAGAATTGTTAACTCGGAGTAAAATTGCTGATATGGGGGAAAAAATTAAGAGATGCAGCCGAAAAATGCGAATTTTATTGTTAAAATTAAAGACGTTTATAGATTTGTGAAAAATTAAAATACCCTCATCAACAAGTAAAATCATTTCACTAAATCTCGTTGAATAAGAACTAAAAAATATTAGAGTTCTTCATTTCTTTCGCGGTTTTTTTAAAGAGATTAAATGCAACGGAAAATATTTTAAAGATGATTTTAAAATGAAACAAGTCACCCGAAAATAATTGAAATGTTGACATTTTAAAAGAAATTATTAAGAGATAGATCGTTTCATAGGTTTGAGAAAATTAATGAATTTATTGATCCAAATTTAATTCGAGCAATCTAATATACAATTTGCATCAATGGAAGGTTAAGCCCCTTAACGTATGTCACAATATTCATGTCACAATATTAGGTAGGACATGGTATAATATTCAATTTCTGCCATGTCCTACCTGTCCGGATGAGGAGTTTCTGAATGAGCTACCTATCATCAAAATAGGAATAAAAAGAGTAGGTTGGCTTGTTTTACCTCTGAGGGGCACTTTTATGTATAAAATGGGCAAAATGGCCAGATCACAAGGACCCCAAGGTTTCAGAGAATACTGGGAAAGAGAATCCACTGGACAGCAGTTAAAAAAGCATCCCGTCAAGCTCATCCATTATGTTCTTTAACATGTACAGGATATGGCTCTCCTGCACACGGGCCACGACTTAACATTCCATCCGACGGACCAGCGGCCTTCCCAATCCCTAGGTTGTTCCCTTTCTCGCCGATGGCCGAACGGTGGTTGGTCGAGTAGATTCTCAAAGCTGGCCAAGTTGAAATTCGAACCTGGGAACTGAAAATTACGAGCCTGGCGCGCTAACGAGTGAGCCAACCCCCGCCCAGATAAATGCAGGAGTTCATTGCAAAGGGGGAAGAATAGCAGACGGAGATTAGAAATGATTAATAGTTAGATTTACAGTTATTTCCTGTGTTCAGACCGGATCGTTTTAACCACAACAGAGATAATTATTAGGCAGTGATTAACTATATGGTGATCAACTATCAGAGTGAAATTTGACACTTGTCTCCATTGAGCATTTTCATGAAATGAATGGTGAACATATTTCAAACGTATTATGAATCGTCCGTGCCGCTACTGCTGAGAGGATACATTTACGAATTTGCTCGGCCT
The DNA here is from genome assembly GCA_038380435.1 of Ryuthela nishihirai. NCBI lineage: Eukaryota > Metazoa > Arthropoda > Arachnida > Araneae > Heptathelidae > Ryuthela > Ryuthela nishihirai. The sequence continues at coordinate 50,320,359 of JAWZYU010000001.1, read as the reverse complement.
TTACGCTTTCCCGTCCCGCGGCAATAATGTACGGCTTAATGGATTTCGAATATTAAATTTGGAACCGTGAGAGAGAATGGAAATAGGAATCTAAGAATCAAAGCGTGATGCCTGGTATCGATGTGAAGGATGGAAAGTAAGAAAAAAGCAAATTAGCATTTGTCGTCGTTTTCTCTAAGAAGAATATATTTGAAATTTTAGAGTTAGGTTTCAGTAATCATTTCTTAATAATTCGCCAGTGTAAATATAGTCTTAATGACTTTTCAAGAAAACAATAGTGGGGCATTTTTATCTAGTGCATTCATTAAATTGTGATCATGATTGCAGTCTATAAATATATAGGGTGTTTAAAATATCAGATATGGCAAATCGCATGTGCAGGCTTTAACAAAAAAAAAAGTGTTTAAAGCATATTTTACTTTTCATATTTCTAATACACGATGAAACATATCATTTTCTCTTTTAGCTCGGTTTCAAAAAGTGAGCATTTATTTTTTCTTTCGAAAATGAATTAATATGGTTCAATAGGAAAACAAGATACTGCGAGTCGCATTTTTCGAATCTCTCAATAATAAGAGGCTTACGTTGAGAGCAGCGCTTTGGGAGAGGGAGTGAAAAAAAAAGGCATCATTCTTTTTTTACACTAAATGGATTCTAAAAAAATGCTACTATTTGACCTTTCTGAATACCCCGTTAGTTCCCATTTCTACCGTTAGAAGGTGCTGAAATAAAAAAAAAATCATACTTCATTCTCTTTTAAAACGAGTTTTCCATATTCGCCAGAGGCGATACATTATACTTCGTCTTTTTTTTTTCTTTCTCATTTCAGCTGATTGAATAGAACCATCGTGGCAAAAGCAGATGCTTTTAATAACATCAATAACAAAAGGGATGGGACAGAATAAATAGCCTCTTCAAAGGATGTTTCGCATCTCAATCAACACTGAGGTGACATTTCTATTAAAAAAAACAACTAAGTATTCTGCGACAAGAATATCCTAAAAGACTTGGGATGAGGCAAAAATAAATTGCTTGTTCTCTTACATTTGAAGTTTTGAAACAAAATATGCTTAAACTACGAAATTTTTATCTATAATGTTAGAAAGGTATTGACTAACAAATCACATTTTTTTATTTTTAAATTGGAAAAAATCTGCAAAATTTTTTAATGTGTAATAAATTCGCTTTAAAAATTATTTTAATAAATTTAAAAACGTTTCAGATGTAAAAATTTCTTACGTTTGTACATCTAAGCTCCACAGTGAACCAGGATTTGAAATATCGTTTTTTCTTTTTCGTTGGCTATGATTAAAGGAGGCGCTAATTGCATGAAGTCAACGACTTCTATAAATTCATCTTCCATTTCTCTCTCCTTGCATATCAAATTGCGCATGTAAACGAAGAACTCAGAAGTAATGGTTGCCACATAAATCTACCTTGATATCAATGCAAAATGCTAATCAATTAATCAATATCAGAGTTCAATGCTCTGCTGTGTGAATCTTGAACACGAATTGCCCACATATATATTTTTATTACTACCAATCTACTTATTGCTTTCGCTCATTATTTTCACGGTTTGTGAGTTTGTCAAAAGTGTTCTTCAACCATATGTTTCCAACCCTTTCACCGAACGCAACGAGTTGTCTCAAATAGAAGTTTATGAAGCTGGGAGTGTCATAGGTTATAAATATTTTACTATCTGTACTTTCTTCCCCACTAAAAAAGTTAAAGTATGAAAATCATTGTTCCATTATATCTTTCGGAAGCACGAGGGTCGAGAGCAACGAGTCAAGTCTCAAATGAAAGCTTCTGATGGGGGAGACAGTCTTTAGGCTACTTCGAGTTTTGCTCCCACCCTTCCTCCGGCCTAAAACGGGGATATAAATATAACGAGCAACGAGATATATCTCAAATTAAAGCTTTTGACAACGAGAATATCATGAGATACCTTAAATTATGCCCCCCTCTTTAAGACGAGAAGTTTAACGGGTTGGATTGTTTTACTTCTGAGCGGCACTTTTTTGCACACCATGGGCTAAATGGCCAGGTCACATGGACCCGAAGGCTCAGAGAAGGTTGGGGGAGGGGACCCACTGGAACAGCTCATGCTCATGAAATAAAAGCTCATGCTCAATTATGCAATTATGAACAGCTGTTGGGAGACAGATGGTAGCCTCCCGTCAAGTCCATCCAGCGTGTTCTTTAACGTGCACAGGGTATGACTCTCCAGCACACGGGACCACAGTTCAACGTCCCATCCGACGGACGGCGGCTTTTATCAAGTCCATCGGTGTCCCCTACTGATCGTGGGCAGGGCGAGGAATTTTTGCGGAGATAAATCTCAACGTTGACTCATTTGGGACTCGAACCTGGGAACTACAGATTGCGAACCTGGCGCGCTACCGACTGAGCCACCCCGCCCCGAAGTTTAACGGGACTGATATCTACAAGTCATATATCAAAGGAAAGATTAGAACATGCAATAATAGCAATATCACAATCTTCTCTTCAGAAGATAGTGTTTTTTAGTGATAATGTAAAAGTGTAAATAAAAAAATAAAATAATACTTATCTTTTTATACACTGCGTAAAGAAAAAAAAAATAATATATGCGAAATATGATTTGCAGACTCTGATAATTCGTAATCAATAAAATTTGTTTATATAAGCCAAAGACATATTTTTGCTTTTTACTGCAAAGCAGAAAGAATACGTTCTTTATTATAGAAGCTGTAAAAAAGGTTTAATCTTCTTCTGTATTTTAATCAATGAGAAGAATTCTCTTCAACAGTTCCGAGATTAAATTTGTTTTATTATCGTGTTCTTTGTACGACGAAATTAAATAGAAAACACATTTTCTTGGAGAATGTATCTAATTCAATTTATACTTTTGTTTTCCTTCAATTTTTTTGAGGCTACCATTTCTTTTTCTTCCAAGACAGATTTCAAACTAAAATACCCTTCATAAATGTCCGTCGCTTATCAAAATGTTTTCTCTTTTTATTTCTACATAGGAGGATGCACTTAATATTGTCAGCAAATAAACGTTGTTCGAATTTATGGCATACAAACAGACAATTTATCATCGTAAGGGATATAAATAGTTTCAAAAGCCGATTCCTTGTTTTCTTCCTAATATATTGCTTGATGATGGACTCTTTATTCTGAGATTAGAATTGAGCCATGCTTCATGCACCTGTGCCGTGAGCTGCGCAACAGTGGTAGGGGTCTGAGGGATTGTTGTGGTGTTGTTCCAGCACATCCGAAACGAATTCGACTGTGACAGATCTGGGGAACATATGCACAAAACGTAGGAGCTATCGCGATCTGAGAGCCATATATGGGTTAGCATTGCCATGCTAAAAAATAGCGTTTGGGATGGAACTTAGAAAGAGCACATTTTAAATAATTTACACTGCTGGCCATTAAAAGTGCACCACAAGGAAAAACTCATCAGATTGTCCCGAAGTATACAAGGTGGGTAGCCCATGGCAGAACATGTAAATGATTCAAAGCGCAGCACATATTCACACCATTGTGTGACAGTAACACCCCCCTAGAAGTGGTATAAGAGGAGATTACAAAGAGCCGGTGTAAACCACTGGAATTGTGTTTGCTCGCAGTTCTTGCTCACTAAAGGATCAAGTATGCCCAGTCGAAGAACACGGAATCCATATGACGACCAGGTTTCCGAATTTGATCAAAGGAGAATTGTGGGATTACGGGAAGCCGGATTATCGTACCGAAACATCGGTGCTCATGTTGAACGGAATACTTCCACAGTGATGACAATATGACGTCAGTGGGTAGAGGAGGAACGAATTCACCAACTTAAGGGATCTCAACGGCCCTGTCACACAAACGAATGATAGGACAGACATCTCGTGCGCATGGCTTTGAATGATCGTACAGTCACATAGCTCAACAGTTACAGTCACATAGCTCAACACCTTAGCTCAACAATTAGAGTATGTTGTACATCAACCAGTGTGCGCACGTATGGTTCGACATCGTCTGCAACATCGGGGCATCTACAACACAGGCGTATGCAGCTGCAATGATGCCAAGAACGTCGCACATGGATGAGCGAATGGTTTCGCATCGTCTTTTCAGACGAATCCTGCTTCAGTAGACAGCACCGTGATGGACGAATACGTATCTGGTGGTACTGCGGCAACAGGCTCATTGAGACATGCCTGATGCATGCCATACAGGTCCAGCCCCTGGTGTTATGGTATGGGGTGCCATTGGACTCCACTCACGCACACGCCTCGTACACATTACCGGTACTTTGAACAGCCAGCGTTACAACACTGAGGTGTTGGAACCTGTGGTCATACCTTATCTTCAGGGGCTCTCTGGTGCCATTTACCAACAGGACAATGTCCGACCACAAGTGGCATGAATCGTCCAACAATTCCTGGATAGCCACCATGTGACACTTCTGCCTTGGCCTGCGCATTCACCGGATCTGTCCCCAATTGAACATGCCTGGTCCATGATCTCATGACGACTAGCACACCAGATAACAGCAGCTGCTGCAACAGATGAACTTTGGCTACGTATCGAAACTGCATCTTGAACAGCATTGACGAGCTCATAATACCTGAGCAAGCAGGTTTTAGACCTGGTAAGTCGAGCTGCGGACAGATCTTAATCCTAACTCAGCACATTGAGGACGATTTGAACGAAAGCAGATTACTGGGGCGGTTTTCATTTATTTAACAGCTGCCTAAGACACAGTGAACCACCAGAAAGTACTTTTAAAACTATACAATGTTACAGAAGATTGCCACACCAAATTTTCGGAGGAAAGTAGCAATGGAAGTGGAAAAGCAAAAACAAGAAACAGACCTCAGACACCCACTTTACGGACACGAGCCAGCAAGATCAAGACTCAAGTCTAGGAGGAGCTTTACGAGAAATACCTATCAACTAGAGATCCCTCCGGGAAGACGCTGTGTCGATCTCTGAAAGGAACAAAGCGCAAGTGTTTGGAGTGAACCAAAGGAGGAACCCGCACCTGGGTACCAACTCCCATATGCCGTCCGGAAAGCGTTAAATAGATTGAGAACTGAAGTCACTCACTGCAAGACAAATTTGAAGTGGAACATACAGATCGAACATGAGAGGTGCAACTGCGGGGAGATGCAGGACTATTAGGCATACCTATTGACGTGCCGAAATATGGAAGAACCCTGTACAATGGATGATTTGATTCTCGTAAATGACAAGGCGATTGCCGCTGCTGCATACTGGAAAGGGAGAATATGAATTTGGTGTTGCGGACACGGAAAATAAGTAAGTAAATGAAAGAATTGAAAGTCAGTTGAAGAGCTACGACAAATCCTTCTTCAAATCATAACTGATGCATACAGTATACATGAGCATTGAATCTCGAGACATGCACTCCGAAATCTAGCAGGAGACAAAACTGGAACGCGCGCCAATGAACAGAACGGCTACTCACTTGGAGGGATCCGAGTCCACGTACCCAATAGCCAAATGCCAATAAGCTGTGAGAATTCTACGCAGAGTGTATCTTCTCGCAGCGGTCGAGTTTGCATTACAACACGGGCTTCCTGTAGATGGTAAACAATTTCCGTGTGATGAGGTAATGTTTGATGACAAGGTGCTCCCATGGTGATTCGATGAGCTTGACTAGGGGGCCTTATTCGCATACACCTTGGATGTCGTGTGATAGACATCTCCACTACTACTGTCCTCCGGCATGGTCCACTGATGATGTTTGAGACGTGTTTACTGTACCTGTAATGCTGACTTGTCATATGTCGCTTCGCAGAAACCCAACTGGTCTAAATATCTTTCGCTCTAAATGACAGCAGCATTCGGTGCTCAAACTGCGGCAAACGTTGCAAACAGTCACCACTGTTCAATATACAGATGTTCCGATGATTACTACACACTGCGCTCAAGTATAAGGCTTTTATTGCATTACTAGTTGATATGAAAATTTGTCATAACTGAATAGTAATCTATCATGAATTCCTCTACGGGACTAATTCTGCGTCTGAAACAATATAGGGGGCGGGGATGGCTCAGTCGGTAGCGCGCCAGGCTCGTAATCTGTAGTTCCCAGGTTCGAGTCCCAGCTGGGTCAGCGTTGATATTTATCTCCGCAAAATCCCCCGTCCTGCCCACGGTCAGTAGGGGACACCGATGGGCTTGGAAAGGCCGCCGTCCGTCGGATGGGACGTTAAGCCGCGACACCGTGTGCGGGAGAGCCATACCCTGTGCACGTTAAAGAACACGCTGGATGACCTTGACGGGAGGCTACCATCTGTCTCCCAACAGCTGTTCCAGTGGGTCCCGTCCCCCAACCTTCTCTGAGCCATCGGGATCCATGTGACCTGGTCATTTAGCCCATGGTGTGCAAAAAAGTGCCGCTCAGAGGTAAAAGAACCCAACCCAACCAATAATTGTACTTATCTCGTTTTCAAAGAAAACGATAAAATAGTTTCGCTTTGTCGTCTGTCCGTCTGTAGACATCGAACGTTTATGTTTACAGAGGAGATAATTTAAAAATTCTTTTTCGTGCTGGATACGTAATTGATGAATATTGCGATATGCACTTTCCGAATCTCTCTAAAGCTATAATTATGACCTCTAACCGTGGAAAAATTTGAAAATTCCAAAATTTCAAACGAATGTTGCAAACGATGTACGTAGGTATTTATGCTAGAAATTTGTAATTTTGGAGGTGGAATTCGAAGGTCGCGAAGTTTCCTTTACCGACAATGAGTTGACCCCTTTGACCCAGAGGGAGTGGGAAAACACACCTTTTTGGTTTTAGCAGATAATTGTTTGTTTTTAGAGATAAATGAAAATTTCTTTTTGGGTTAGATAGAAATTAATGAAATATTATGAATCACACTTTTTAAATTTTCCGAAAACTATAATGCGGTAATTACTATATTAACGGTGGGAAAATTTGAAAATTCAAAAATTTCAAGCAAATATTGCAAACGATGTATTTAAGCTAGAAATTTTACATTTTGTTGGTGGAATGTGAACACCATTATGTTTTCATTGGCAACAGTGAATTGACCTCTTAGACTCAAGGAGGGTGGGAAAACACAATTGTTTTTGCTTTATCAGATAACTGTTTGAATTTAGAGATAAATGAAAAATTCTTTTTAGGGTTAGATAGGAATTGATAAAATATAATGATTCGCACTTTAGGAATCTTTCGAACACTATAATTGCGCCCTCTAACAGTGAAAAATTTTGAAAATTCCAAAGTTTCAAAGGGACGAGGGAAGCTCAGTCGGTAGCGCGCCAGACTCTTAATCTGCAGTTCCCAGGTTTGAGTCCCAGCTGGGTCAGCGTTGATATTTATATCCGCAAAATTTCTCGCCCTGCCCACGGTCAGTATGGGACACCGATGGGCTTGAAAGAGCCGTTGACCGTCGGGTGGGACGTTAAGCCGATTCTTTTCTTAAAAGGCAAAATAAGAATGACCATATGGGAAGAAAAAAAATTACGCTGGGCTTCGAAAAGCATATCCACAAAGAAGAAGAAATCTGGTAAACACCGAAGATATTGCTAATCGTATAAAGCAGACGGCTATCGCGCTAAGAGTTATGACAGACTGCCAAGAATAAAGAATTCAAATGACTCTACTCTCTTGGGAAGCGAGCATTCCACATCCGCCAGAGGAGATTTTGCTTTTCGTAGTTAGTAGCAAAAGGACATTTATTTCTCTCACTATTGAAATTTTTATGCCTATGGAATTGATTATCTACTACATTATGGAGCCGCTGTACTTGATGTTCACCTTAAAAATTAATTCGCTCTGGGGATACAAATGGAACTTTACCTGCTGATATTCTGAGCAAGCTGCAAATTGGCGAATAGGATGAATACAAAAAAAAAACATTCGGTCGGTTGTGTGCTGATTTTGACTGGGTTGCCATTTGATACCGATATTTGGATTCACCCTCCAATGTTTGGATGATCGCCTGAGATATCCTGCGTTTACAATGATTTATAACTAATTTTTTTTATTATTTTGTAATCCCTTTGTTGTTAGATGGATATCGGATATTCTTTAAAATGGAGATTCTTAATGTTGCTCTATTCATCCAAGTTTGGTGATGCGAATCGTATGGACTAGGTGACATTCGATGGGCTTGACATTCGATAGGTGACATTCGATGACGTCGATGGGCTTGAAAAAACTGCCGTCATTAGGATGGAGCCATACCCTGTGCACGTTAAAGAACACCTGTATGGCCTTGATGGGAGGCTTCATTCTGTCTACTAATAGTGGCTAGGGTGGGTTACCATCCCTAACCTTTTCTGAGAACTTGTATTGTTGTGGAGGTAAAACTACTCAACACAGTCCCTATTTGTGCTTCTAATGGCCTTTTTACATATTAACTGCAATTCTGATATAAATGAGGAGAGCTGTTGAGACGTGTTTACTTTTACTAAACAGGAGAGCTGTTGAGACGCGTTTAGATCGTTCTGGGTGAAGTGTTGAAATTCCGTCAGTCATTTCTCGTTTTTTTCTGTTATTTGAAATATGAAATTATTAAATAATAATAAATTTATTATGATTCTTGTCATGGCATTTACTTTTCTAAACTATTAACATGTTCCCAACGCACAGAGTTTAGAATAAAAAACATGAATCTATTAGTAATTGATTTTTTTTTTACATTTTACGTACATTTATTCTATATGCATATTTTGGTAAATTGTAAGTCTCAAAGTAAAACTTACTTTTCGCTTATTTTGTCTGCAAAGCATATTATTTCCTTTCCCCAAGAAATTAGATATATTTTATTATAAAAACTAGGATTGCCAGGCGTACTCGGTCTTAATATACAGTGAATGATTCAACATAGCAAGCTTCTATTTTATTTAAAACTCAATAAAATCGACTCTTTTCTGCGACAGAAAATAGGAGATATAATTTGAATTATATTAAAGCTTTTTTATCTCTAGTTAACATCTCCGGCATTCCTCTGATCTTCAAATGTAAATGCCAATTCAAATGATTTCGTTTTTAATACGAATAGAATTTCATGGGCTGACAATATTTTGTATGTTAGAATCGTTCCTTGAAAAAGAGAGTGTTTCTGAATAAAATCGAACTGAAAATGTATTTAAATAATAGGTTATACCGCTTGAGATTCACATTCCTTTTGAAGTTATCAGAAATAAAATATCTAGCGGAAAACAAAAATTAAATTGAAAAACATGTATTCAAATATAAATATATTTAAAAAGCGTAGTATTTAAAAATTATTCGTCTTCAAAAATATTCAGCCATATAAATTTATAATAAAATATAATGATCAAAGAGCTCAGCATTATTGGCGAAGAGAACGCATTTTTAAAGCAATGAAGAAGAGAATTTCGTGTATCGGAAAATATTTTTTATTTTACAATCATTCCTTGAAAGATCTTTTCTGAATAAAATCCAACGCTGAATTGGAAAACTGTATTTAATACGCTATGCCTCTGGCGAGTAACATTCGTTGGAAGAGTTTTAAAGTAATGCAGCATAACACATTATTTTACTTTTCTTTATGGCACACTACATATGTCTTAAAATCTATCTATTTCTAAAACGGCAGGATTTTTTTTAAAAACTCATCAAATCTCGATTCACTAATAGTTATGTTACATTTCATTTCGGCATAACTATTACGTCATCATCCATTGTTGAGGAGAATCAGGCCAGAAAGAAATATTAATAGCTAAAAGGTCTATTGATATTCATCTGAACTAAAAAAATTTAACTACCTATTGAACCTATCGAAGGAATATTTTGCACTACACATCCGCATACTACTATTAATCGTCTGCCAAAATTTCAAATTCCTAGCCGCTTTATGTGAACAATATAGCGACTACAAGAAACACACATATATTTATTATTATAGATTAATTTGAGTTGAATTTTTATTATTATAGATTTGAACAATGAAATAATTAGAGATTCATTTCAATATATGTACAACAATCGGAAACAACTGGTTTAAATTTCAGTTGTTTTGGAAATGAAAGAGTTCTTTGAAAGAATGAAGAATTAACAAATGTTGCCTCAAGCTTCAGTCTCTCCTGCTCAAAAAACGTGAAGAACAGATTATCACATTCTGTGACCAACTGCAAAGCTTTTCCTGGGCTTCAATCGGCCATTCACTTGCCATCGATTGTAGCCAGATGCAAACCAACCTCATCATATATAATTCGAATTTCCAGGCGAATGACTCAGAAATTCATTAGGTAGAATGGGTGATTAAAGTGCTCGTCTATAATAATGGATCGTTCGCTCTAACAGAGTATGGTTCTGCTCTGTGCAGAGGTCATTAGAAATATCCCAATCAATCTGATTTGATGTTTGAGCAAATTTTTCTTATCATCTTTCTTGAAGCACTGTTAATGACTTATGTATAGGAGAATTATACAATATCACAATGAATAATCCGTTGTTATCAATATACATTGTAAATAAATTTGCATTTTCTCTGAACAAACATAAATAAGTTTAATCGTTTTTCATTTCGAGAATTGAAAAAGTTGAATCATTTATGCTTTATTTCACGAGTTTATGCCATAATTTCGGGGTGGTGTTTTCTTTTTTGGCTTTCAAAGGATATTCGGTTTGTTTTTTCTGACCTTGAATGAGATTTCTATTGGCGAAATCAAGGATCGTGAAGATTCAGTCATCGCATCAGTTGCAATCAAGGATTTGTTTTAGTTGGTTTCAGATGTGCTTAATTTTGCGTTAGAGAGAGAGGAAAGGAATTGTAAAAGGTATTTATCTACGAAACAGAGAAAGAGGTAACTGGTAAGAGTCACGTATCCACTTATCTGTGAGAAGGCAATGAGTCAGATGCACTCAATATAGACCACATAGACGGCAGCTGATTGGGCGCATTTATCTACTCACCAGGTGAAACAATAGGGCAGATTCACGTGATTGCTAACCAGAGCTAAAATATAAACCATAAGCACTTATTTACTTATCGCAGAGTGGAAAATTGGTCAGATTCACTTATCTACTTTCCAGAGAGAATTATTGCTTATGTGCACTTACCTACAGACCAAAGGAAAGACAAATGCTCCGGAAGACTGATTCATTTGCCAGAAAGAAGCCAACCGTTCAGACAATTTATCTATTGGACATGGAAGGCTCTTCTCTATGCATTGAATATAAGACACTTAGTCAGAAACACTATACACCGACTACGAAAGGGAAATAATTTTGAAAACTTATCTGCTAACCAGAAAAGGCAACAGTTCCGATATACTAATCAGAGGTAAGACAATTGGTCAAAAGTACTTATATACAACCATAGAGAAGGAAAATGGTTGTAAGCACTTATCCGCTAACCACAGAGAAGCCAACTGGTTATATACAAACATGATAGAAACTAACTCTGTAGGTTAATTTACTACTGACTAGAGAAGGCAATTTTTCAGGTGCATTTTCTACTGACCAGAAAAAAGGAATTTTTGAGATACATTTCTTTGTAACTAGACGGAAAACAATCATAAAGATTGGCTAGAAACCCATCCCTTGATTTATCTGCTGAAAAAAAGTTAGTGAACTATCATGTGCATTTGAATAACTACCAGAGGAAAAGGAATGTAAAGTCGCTCAAAAAATATCAAAACACTATTGTTGATTACAGAATTCAGAAAAAATACCTGGCAACAATTTTTTTTGAAATTAGTGATCTGGCAACCTTCGTGAACACTTCGTGTACCACACAGGTTGCCAGATCACTAATTTCTGAAAAAATCGTTGACAAATGTTTTTTTTTTAATTCTGCAATCAACCATAGTGTTTGAATATTTTTTTGAGCGATTGTACCTCTAAGCAGACAAAAGATAACTGGTAAAAAGTATCCACTACAACTCGTCCAAAGTTTTCTTCCTTTGCACACTTGAAATCACTGTGAAAAGGCTAATTCACTGCTTGAAAAACCTCTTGAAATGCTTAGGACCAAGTTTGGTCCTTAGACTTAAAGGAAAAGACGATAGATGTAAAACATTCGTAAAAGTATACAGTGACTGTCAGGCACGTACTCAGGATTTAGCTTCACGGAGTGGGGATGTCCAAGGATTTAGCATCGGGGAAGTTTCGAGAATTTAGTTTTGGAGAGGGAGGGGGGAGTTCTGAGAGTAAGACTTGAGCAGAGTTTCCCAATTAGTGAAATATTTCACTGAACAGGAAAAGGGAAATGCTATTCTATACGGAATAAAATTTTATTGTTGTTTTTCAAATCTATGTCAGTGTCGGCATTACGAGGCTAAAATAATATTATACAAAGACAACTATATTGGATTTCAAATTAAGGTAGACATGTTTGAGATTTCGTATAAGACCGCAGCATTTCTGAGGGAGGTGGGAGTCCGGACCCCTGATCCCACTCCCCTGGCTATGTCCCTGGTGACTGTTGCATTCACGAAAGAGGAAAGATAGAGACTCGATCCCTAATCCTTCAAGAAGAGGAGACAACTCAGCAGGAGGAGTTCAGGGTTTCGTTTTGTGTTCAGCGGAAATTTTTGAATTTTACCTCAACTAAGTTTTGCTCATTCCTTAGTTAATCATATGTCCATTCATAAATATTGTGTCTTCTTATCGTTCTGATATATTCCTACTACACAGAAATTAACATGAATATACAAAAAGAAGAATAATTCAGTCCACTTCAAAGAGTTAAATGGATAACGTTAAATAAAGAAAGAAGCAGAAATAAATCCAGTATCAGAAAAGGTTAATTAATTATTGATTTAAGTAACAAAACGCTTGACAAACATTAAGTCTTTGCGCTTTTCAGAAATGCTGATTCCCAAAGCAAAATAAGAAATGCGTTGAAGTAGAATTTAAATTCGTTTTATATTTAGCTCGTTTCGTTGGCTTTTATTAACAAAGAACGGATATTTAAACTCTTTTTTTCGATATTTGATCTCACATTCTTCATTTGCACGACTATCGCATTACGGTGGGGAATTATGTTTTTTTATACCAATCATTTCTTTCCGTTTCAAAAGACATTCTTTCTATTCTAAAATCCAACAAAGCATTATTGCATGCATGATTTTGTCTCATCGTTTAATTGCTTTTGTATCACCATCACATAAGAGAGGCACTTTCATTAAAACGAGCACATCCAAATCAGAGTTTTTTTTTTTAAGGAAGGCGGAGATGGTTAGATGTAATTACCCTTTGGGTTTCATAGCGATAGAAATATTAATGATCATATATAAAAAAGCTGATCAAAAAAATGAAGTTCACTTTTAATTAACTCAAAAGATGAAATAAAATAATATAAATCATAAAACTATAAATGAGACTTGGTTATAACACAAAAGCTAAAAGGAAACTCATCCAAAGGTCACTTTCAAAATAAACGTGACATTGAGAAAGTGTGCTCTGCTCCAAAATATGTACGATAAATGTCATCAGAAAAAAACCTTTCAACTCAGATAATACTTTCAATCTCAGATAATAATACGATAGTGAAACTCCGTAAATCAAGACAGGCTAATTTCGGAACATCAACAGAACAAGCAAAGCGTACTATTTCCTATGCAACTTGCAGCCCTTTTATTATTTCATTATGAGTACAAAGGATCCATCTCAACATTACCAGCTGTCCAATCGACAACAGATTAAACTTTTAAACTGAGGGTTGCAGGTTCGAGAGTCTATTGTTTTCCACTTCTATCTTCACTTTGGTATGATTACTATAAAACGGTGCCAAAAGAGGTTTCTTTTAATGGCAAAATTTAAATAGAAAAGATTTTTCAGATCCCCATGAAAGTTACTTCTTTCCCCCCCCCCTCCGAAATTTCATTAATAGAGTGTTTTTGTTTGCTCTGAATCAAGACGTATACTAAAGCATTTTTTCGCAGCATTTTTGGTTCTCATACCATTTAATACAACTTTAAATCGTCACATATGGCCAATCATTTAGTTTATGAATCTGTTATGGCGCAGCTTCAGGATTACTTCTACAATATCAGAATGATTTTTAAATACATAGCATCATAAGCCCTCCGATGTAAAAAAAACAACAACAAAATAAATGACCATACGTATGTATTTTCGAATCAAATAGTGATCCTATTTCTATAGAAAAGGTATTGATCACAATTTCTGGGCTTTTCTAACGTTTCCCTGAGGTTGTGTCGTGCTCACATTTGTTTCAAAATGTGGATACGACTGTTTGGCGCGGAAAGTCTCGGCAGCCATCATCTTCAGCCACTAGTGTCTTTTTCCACTGCCTCCATTTTTGGTGCCCAGTCCAGCCCCGAGAAAGAACACCGCAGCCGGCACAGAGACTCTTCAGCATGGTCTGGTGGTCCTCAGATGGCAGGGGGCCTACGTGACCTATTGTTGCAAACAACCCGCGACAGATGGATCGAGGATTCGTACCTCGACCCGCGGGGTCCAATGAACAACGTCCACGCATAGGCGGTGGGTGACATTTCTGCTAGGAGTCGGGAGAAGGTGAGGCGGAAAAAGCGCCAAATCTTTAATTTCGTCTCTGAACTGCGAGGAGAAGGACTTGTGACAAGTTTCTCCTGCGAGTAAAAAGGGCGGAGCCAGACGAGGACACGTATGTGAGGTATAGCTGAGGACTGAGTAGCAAGGACACCCAACTACCTGCGGCGCACGAGTTGACGGCTGTAGCATGGCCAACGACCATGCATCTTTTTTTGGCCCACCTGAATTGAACGACGTAAGGGTCGAATTTTTTCAAATCTGGTTTTCCCACGTGAGATTAGGGCAAATTGTCGCCGCCTCGCTGCTCCTACATGAGCTGAGGAACTGTTAGCTTACACCAGCCTCTCGAGCGTTTTCTCGTACTCGCGAGTTTGGAACTGGCTTATAGCATGCCATTCACTAAGTTTTTCTCAAAGGAAAGGGACCCCACCAAGGGCGCCTATAAAGAAAGCTATCGAAAAGTATGTTAATCTAATGTGTGACTTTGATTGAAAAAGCATGTTAAATAAATGTTGATTTTTATGCAACTGCTCTTGGTTTAAATATCTGTATATGTGTACCATTCTACTTTTGTTCTGGAATCAGCCCCAGACAGGCTACAAGGTAGGAAGTCGGCCATTAATGTGGTACTCCCGCGAGACAGTTTAGCGCTTTTTTAATAATGCTATCTGGCCTGTGTGAAAATTGGGAAATAAAAATTATTTTTAATCTGGCTCTACTGAAGTGAATGATACTTTAATAAAATGAAAATTTGAATAACATCAAACACCTAGCTATAACCTCATTGAAACTGAATGTTCAGCAGCTAATTTCTGGTATCCAGTCCCACCTTTCACAAATAACAATCGGCAAGTTTTAATGTTAAAATAAACTTTATATTAATATTTAATTTTTTACTTTTTATTTTGTTCCTATGCATACGATAAAATGTAATGAACAAAATTAAATTTTTTTATTTTGTTATTTTTATTGCACTTTCCCCCTCCTGATTATTGACCCACAGCAAACATAATATTCTTATATTTCTGTCCGATTCCAAAACATTTGTGCACCCCTTCCTAAACCATAGCAACAACATTCACAACGATTTACCTGCTTGGCAGTTTTTAGGTAATTAGTCCAAACATTTTATTTTGAAACAATTATTAAAATGTTATTAAATATGTTACATGATTATGTTACATAGTTATATGTAAGTGAAAATTTTCAAACTGAGTAACTTATTTTAAATGTAATTATCTAAACATATATATATATTAGTAGACAAACCAGGATCGGGTAAAAATTAAAAAAGAGTAATTAAAAAAAGTAAGTAATCAGAGTGAAAGAGTGGACCAAGTAACCCGATTGAAAGGTGGAAGAAAAGGGCAAGAAACGAACATGAGTGTCATTCTGGTTAATGTTTTCCCCTCCACTTGAGTGGTTTTTTTAGCAAATTTCCTGAAAAATACGGGATGTATATATATATGTGTGTGTATTTAATCATTTTTTCGCCTCATTTTCGATTGCTAGCATTTTAAAAGAGGGGGGGAGGACTCCTTCCCCCATATCCCGAATTAGTACTTAATGTTTTCATAAAAATGTTTCTCAATACCCAACATCAACTTTGTTTACAGGTTTGGAATACTTAAAGTAATTATCCATAATAAAAAAGCGCATGAAGCTTATAAATTAGGCCATCGGTCTGATTTCGTAAATAACCTAAATGCTCTTCACAACAACAAAAAAAGCAACATCGTGATAGCGATACCGGATACCTTTCCGTGCATGCGTAGGTTGATGACACATGGTGGGTAAAGAAATAACGTTACAGGATGGTTTCAGAAGACTCTTTAACAAGCAAGCAAATAGGTTCAAGAGTTGAACTTACTTTCACGTTGACATAGATTGATTAACTGCACCGTGAACGTTCCGGTACCAAGATGTTTCATCCTATTTTGAATTTCTAATGAAGGCAGCATCGCGTGTTGAAGGCGTACCAGGTAACAAGTCATTAGTAGTCCTGTGACATCTTACAGAACATGGGATCACGAAACGAAGGGTTTACTAAGAAAACATACACAGGATGATACGAAACACCTATGGGATTCGCCAAGTTTTATTTATCGGTAGTAATCCTGTTAGGAATACAAGCCAATGGAATAATTTAAAGAGATTTTCTTTTACGTTTTTACTAACAGTACTACAGTTGTTTGAGATGCAGTCTTCGCTTTGAAAGAGCAAAATCTAAATAATGAATACATTTATTCATTCCTTTGTTTATCCCTTGGTGTTCATTATTCGCATTGCAAAGACGATCGTCTGTTAATAATTTAATGAAAATTTCAATGTTTGCAGACAAACAGCGAACGGAAAATGCGTCTGTTTTATATAATGAGATTTTGAAGAATGCTCTTTTTCGCTACGTGATAATAATATTATCCGCTATTTAAAGTAAGGATCTGCCACCAAAAACAGTTTTTTTGTTGCATTTATATAACAATTGGAGAGTTAACTATTGATACCATTAGTAGTATAATGTTGGTATCTACATTTGCATTTACTGCATACGTGTAATGTTAAAATCACAATATTTTATTCAGTGAGTTTCAAAAAACATGAGTCACAGAGTTTGCTTCTGAAACCAATAACGTAGTGGTTGGAATCTTTATTGATTTCGTTCATTAGTCAATGTTAAATATTGTTTTAAGATTTGTTAAAGCATTAATTTGCTGTTTAACTTAGTGAATAAGAGTAAAAGGAAATTGATACAGATGGTGCTCATTGATAGCCAGATGGAGAATAGTTAACCTAGCAGTTCAGGATTATTTGTCCTTCTCTATTCATATTTTGAAAAAATATGTGAGTTAAATTAGAGATTATATGTTATAGTTGTTGAAAATACAGTTTAAAAAAGTTTCGACTGTTGCAAATGTAGGTTTCCGTATTGACTTTCAACTGCTGCTAATCTCTATCATAAGATCGGTCTTTCGATGTAGTGATAATTTAGGGTGTAGGGCTTACTTTGTTTTTCTCAGAACAGATCATATCTGCAGATTCTGCCACGATATCAACTTATTATCTCTCAATAGCTCATTTCTGATCTATCATAAAGCGAAATCTCTATATAACTTTTTACACTGTGGAAAAATACTACTTTTTTCGCTCAGAAAGCTCTCTCTCTCATCCACTTCGCTTCTTGAATCCCTTTTCATCGGGACTAAAGGAATTGAAGCAGCGCTAGCCAGTGCCTAACTTCCATCTATATGCCATCGCTTATGCATTACCTGGGTAGGTATCAAGCTATTTTTTTAGCTACCATGGCTTGCTCACTACACCTCAACCCTGCAGGTCTGGAAACTTCCGGTTACCATTCCTGCATCTCCATCTTCTTAAGTACGAAAAATTACATACTATTAAATTACCACACATCGAGTACTAATGGTGCTGCGTTGTGACCATGTAACTTCATCTTATTGTTGGTAACGCCGCGTGGCACTGTGTCTTCAAATGAATGCAGGATGACCTATTTTTCAAAACCTGCGGTACAGTCCGGATAATCGATATTTTATTTTATTAAGAAGTTAATGAAAGGAAGCGTTAGAAAATGATATTTGGTAATGGGGAGCATTTAAAAAATAATTCTTGTAAAAGAAGGCATTAGAAGAGATAATTCTTGACAAAATAAGGCATTTAGGAAATAATTCTTGGTTAAAACAAAGGCGTTATAAAACATTTCTTGGTAAGAGAAAAGCTTTGGAAAATAGTTTTTCCTAAAATTAATTCTTGGCTGAAAAAAATTTGGGAACCGCTGGTTTAAATAAGCCTAAAAATACGCTCTGAAAATGCTGATATTGATATATTTTCATTAAAATTGTGTTGATTTTTAATTCTATATTTAATTTTTCTGTTTAATGTTTTGTTTAATTCTGAATGTTTAAGTTTATTTTATGTTTTAAATTTAATGTGTATTTTTAACCTTTCCTTTTACTTTTACATTTAAATTTTGAAAAGACTATCACTGGAGCCAAGGTCATTCAAGGTGACAACTTTAAGCTTCTAATAATATAGAACGAGCATAAGTATCACACCGTGAAATAACCTTCAAGATTACATTGAGACTGAATATTGTCTTTTAATATAGCAAAACATGTCTAAAAGGAACATCTTTCACTTTGAACAAAAGATAGCTTTTGAATAGGGGATGATGGAGAAAATGTCTGATATACGCTCAGTGGCCACTCTATTACGAAAGGTTTAGCTAATATCATGCAGAATTTCCTTCTGCTTTTGGAACAGTAGAGTCTCGCCTTGACATCGACACCACAAGATGATGGAAATCACCGTGGGAATATCATCTAATGAAGACAAAAAAAGAAGTGTCTCTCAGTTGTGGGATATTAGAAAGTAGTGGATCCATACAACTAACTGCTCTTTCTACTTCTTTATCCATAAATGATCAATGGGGTTAAAATCAGGCTACTGAGCAAGCCAGTGAACGAAGGAGAGCGATGTCATCGTCTTGATCCTAGAACCATTCCTGGGTCATGCGAGCCTTGTACCTTAACATGAAGGGATGTACTAGGATTCAGCAACGTCGGAAAAGAAGTTGCATGTAGGCATTATGCGATTGGCATCAGGGTTCCCAGTTTTTATAAACATGCCCCCTACATCCTAGGGAGGATGTAGCATACATCCCCTCTAGGAATACCGGGTCATATAGGGGAGCTGAAATTGGGTCTGACCATTACCTTGTTAAAATTGTCTTGCAACTTAAACTTAAGAAGTGTTGTGCTTAGTTTCAAAATTTTACCTTTAATTCTGAAGCTCTGAAAGACCCAGTTAAAGCTAAAGCTTACCATGATAGGTTACTTAGTCATTTTGACAATCATGGCTTGCGTTGAAAAAACTGATACTGATAAAAAAGAATCTGGTTGACAGTCAATTGCGTGACGAGCAATGTGGATTCCAAAGTGGTATAGGATGTGTAGATCAGATATTTTCACTCGGCAGATTCTTGAGAAATGTTTAGAGTTCAGACACTAACTCCACCAGCCAGTATTTCTTTGTCCATCCATGTTATTTTCTCTGTATCCTAGCCCTTCAATCAGCGTAGTGTAATTGGAATCTGGATTCATCAGATCAGAGGAGAATTATTTTTACAATCCTCTACTGACACGTTTTATTGCTCCTTAGCCCACAGTGATCGTAGTTGTCTGTTACATAATTTACAAGAGTTCTGTACGATGGGATTGTTTAAATTTAACAGAATCAATAATTCCTTTAATGTAGTAAAGAAAAACTTCCAAACTCATTATATCATGTGTAAATTGTGTATAGAAAGCTGTTGGTAACTGCGTTTATTTCTGCATTCTGGAAGACATACAGTCCTCTGACGATTTCAATGTCGTTTCGCCAATCAAAATACTTTCCAAAGACAATCATTTAGTATTTTGTTGATTTTAATGCAACTAATATTTGGGAGCATACTTTGTGGCGTAGTAAAAATATTCATTATTCTATATATCTTATTATTCTTTCTCAAGTATTACCTATAAAAAGTGCTTTTCTGCCTTTTCATTGCAATTTTTCTGCAATAGACAATAAACTGTTTTAACACGCGCACTGAAAAAAGTAAATCAGAAAACTAGAAAGAACTTTCAACTGCTTTTATCGAAAATGAAAACAGAATTAGGCTCTAAAGCCTTCGAAACGTCCGAAAGAACGCCGTAAAATCAGCAAAATGCTTATGCCAGTGCCCATAACAGAATTCATCATCCTTAATCATCGTTGTAACGATCGCAGATATTTCAGATTCACTTAACGAGTGAACGAACTCTTTACCATTTTATCTCGCCCTCGAATTCTATCTTTAAACGCTGAGAATTATTCATGAATGTAAATTGGAGCAACGACGAAGTTTAGTTTTGGTGTTCGTTTCATTTTTATGTTGGGAATGAAGAGACGAAAAATATTTTTTTCCTTACTAGGTATCAATCAGAATCAAGTATATAAATATTTATATAATTTCAAGGAAATATTTGAGAAGAGTTGACATTACTTTATGATTTATGTACAATCACATTTACGTAAATTCAGTACATTGGCTTGGGATTTCCTCTTGGAGAGATATTTGACGATAGGTTTTAAAAGGGAAAAGGTAATAGAAATATGCATTAATGTAATGGTATAAATTTTTAAAAACGCCACCTTTCAGACTGCGCCTATCCAAGCCCATTGGCGTCCCCTACTGCCTGAGGACAGAGCGGGATCTTTTCCGGAGATAAATCTCAACTCTCACCCAGCTAGAATTCGTAGCTGGGAACTGCAGATTACGAGCCTGGAGCACTACCGATTGAGTCACCCCCACTCCCTAAATGGCTAGATCACAAATGCTAAGCAGGGTTGAGGTAGAAGGTCCATTTTACAGTTGTTAGATGAAGGTAAGAGAAGGATCATGACGGAGCGTTGGGGTGATGCAACGTGTGTTTTACCTTCCATCTAACAGTATACCGAGTCCTCTAGCATTGAGAAAAAAAAAGCCTCTATTAAAAACAGCTGTTTCTTATAAAAAGCATATTATTATTATATTATTTAATTTGCTTATTTCTTACAGTTGCACAAAAGTTGCAAATTGCAACTTTTTTCAATGTTTTTACAGGAAAAACTTTATTAGAATATTTCATACTCACCTGTGCAATATTTCATATAGGAAAAATGTGCATATTATTTCATTACTTTTGATATGCTCATGATCAGTCATTTTGGAACTGTATCGACCGAATATATCCTATACAGTTTCTCGGTGATCAACGAGTTTGTCGCGGTGTTATCAATTAAATATCATTTCACTCTTCATTTCATTACCTTAAAACAGTGGTTCTCAACTTTTCATGCTCCACGTACCCCCTCGAAATGTGTATGTAACTGGTGTACCCCTTGTATAGATAGATAAAACTATAGTTATAGTATAACAATGGTTATTTTTACTTTGTTACTAGATCTAGCGACTTTTGAGCTCTCACGGCGTACCCCAAAACATTTTA
Organism: Ryuthela nishihirai; assembly: GCA_038380435.1. NCBI lineage: Eukaryota > Metazoa > Arthropoda > Arachnida > Araneae > Heptathelidae > Ryuthela > Ryuthela nishihirai. The sequence goes on along the minus strand of JAWZYU010000001.1, from coordinate 50,298,834 downwards.
CCGCGTACCCCACGTTGAGAACCCCTGCCTTAAAGAATTAAATTCTTTGCTATTTTAAGGAGTGGATTATGAGATTCCGCTCCCACTTATTTAAGCCCCTAGTACAATGATATAATTTTTGTATTTAATATCAATAATTTCAGATTTATATTAAAAGCACGTTTATTTTCATAGCAAATTTTTAAAACAATGTAATTAATTTTAAACCTTAATGTTTGCCATGGATCAACACTTTCAATTATCTACCAATGATGGGCATTTTGAAACTGGAGAAAGAGGTCAAAGTCCCGACATTTGTAGCTTGCACGTAGGCCCTAAAACACCGTTGCATAACATTGGATGACAGCTCACGATGGAAGTCATCTAACTCACAGGATTCCACAGTATTGGAAAATAGCTTCTTTTCAGTTTTTAAGTCTATTAGCTTTCTCCTGATTTCAAGGAAGGGAGAGATTTCATAAGCCAAATGTCACTCCGAACGCTTGGCTGACGGCAGAGTGGCTAGCCAAGCGCACTAATCACTCGGCCATCCCATGGCAGAGTGGTTAGCGCGCTTGGCTACTGATCTAAGGAACCTGGGTTCGAACTTTGGGTAAGGCATGGGCGTTCGTGTTGTTTTTCTGCTGAGGTCCTGCCATCTTCACAGACCTTCTACAATGGCATATAAACTGACAGTCTCCTGTCAAACCTCTATGCCAAACAGCTGCTTGAGGAAATATTTATTATATTATTTTTATCAGTGACGAGAATGACGGACGATGTCCCTTCGTAAACGTTCGGAAGTCACCTTTCTTTCCGAGGGAAGGAAGCTATTAAGGAAGCTGGATAGTGGAGAATATCTAAGCGTTTGCGTAGTAGGGACTCCAAACTAAAAATTTCCATTTATCGGGCTGAACACCCTATTCACTGAGATATTTTGTATTCAGTAAATGTGAAAAAAATTAGCAAAAAGATATTGCAAAAAAATTGCTGTAGTAATTATTAATAAAAACGTCTTTTTCTTAAATATAAATAGAGAAATATAGGAGTGTTCGCGTATGACTGTTGTGTGTGTTATTTACTGCGAGTGAGATCCATGTCAGTACTCTTGCGAGAGTAAAATGTTCAAAGTAGCTAAATAATAATAAATTTATTATTTTTTCAAGCTATATTTTAAGTTTCTAAATCATATCTTTCGAAAACAGCTCTTTCGTTTTTAGTTTACAGTAAACAAGCAAATAACATTGCAAAATTAATGTTTACCATAGATAAAAGGTAACACGTTCAATTGATTAAATGTGAAGAAAATTAGCTTCATAAGTGTAATAAAATTTTTGGTTTCATTAAACCTTACTTATTCTCTTAAGGAAATCAGACATAAATATTCTCATCTGAAATTTGAAAATATAGCTTATTTGGTGTAACATTTAGTGAACCTGACAACCACTCCGGAGGGTATGACCTTGTGAAATTGTTAATAAGTTGTGTTAGAGACCAGAATAAGCCTAATGAGCATCTAAGACATTATCAAAGGTCGTGACATTGTGCAAATGTTAGCAAAATGTGCAAGAAACCAGGACAATCTAGAGCATCCGGGAGATTATCATCCATTTTATTGAGGATCGCATGTCTTCCTTAATAGTAAAAAAGCTACAAAAACGGAAGAGCAGTATTCAGTTTTGCGGTAAGTGGGATTCCACTCACCGTGAAGCTAAATTTTTTCAGCTATTTCTTGTGTTTATTTTATGTCAGACAAAAAGTTGTGTCGCAGTAAAAACGTAACTGTTACTTTCATTTTCCAGCTGACAAACTGATTTGGGGTACAGAAGAAATTTGTTATGAACTGCAAAACATTCCTCTACAACCCCAAAATACGTAGCGCATAAACATAAGCTGGTCCAGAGAAGCAGAACGTGAACTGCTTGCGTATTTCTCTTGTATAGTGGCTCATAGAATAAATAGCAATATGCATCTCCATATCATACTGAAACTGAAACCAGAAAGAAATGTGTGAAATCCTGATCTTAAAAGTACTCTCATTTTCTGTGGTTAGTTTGCTCTTTGATTTTCATAAATTTTCCACCAGAACTCTGCATACCATACCACCAAATGCTCGTGATCTTCCTGAGTGACAAGGATACACAATTAATTTCCCGTTAACTACCATGATGGCGGTTAATCTCATCAATGGTTGGTTGATGGATGATGCAACTGTAAGGAACGCGGGATGTAATGTGTCCATTGCTTAATGAGGTCACTGTCTCCGCGATTGTGTTTCCATAGCACTGAGTTTATAACCTCGTCTTTTGATAAATTTCTTTGCTATCACTTTCGATTTTAGTTAATACTGAATCCAATATTGATTTTTTCCAATGCTTGAAATGGCAGGGAAAATAGTATTTCAGTTTGAATTATAGAACAGAAAGTAATAATATAAAATGAAGAAAAGAATTAATCAAACATATCACAATAACAAATGAAAAATTACATTTGTCTAAAGTAAAAGCGAAACAACACTAGAAGAATAAGATATCTACTCTGGCGCATATGGAATCTCAGTTCCTAAAAAAGAATGAAATTTGCCATTTTCTGATATGAATACCTTCTAATGATGGGCACTCGACAGATTCAATGGATAGCAATTGGTGGATGATTCAGAAAATGGGAAGAGTAATAATATATTAGTAGATATCCAATACAAAAAGAATTTTCCATTTATTGAATTAATTTTTTTTAAATATATCTACAAATGAACAAATAGACAGAAGACAAACAGAAAAAAATGCCTCGTTTCTCTTTAAACCGATTATTTAAAACGAGATGCTGTCATTTTATAGTTGTGTCATATTCAGTCAGAGAGGTTTCAGGATTATGTAGTACTCAAAGAAGCAGCATCCTTTTTAACTGAAATCCCATTAGCAGACCAAATCATTTAAGAAATATTAAAGCGAAAAAACATTCGGCATAAAGTGACATTGCTCGATATGAAAGTTCTGCACAGAACATCCGAAAACGTGCTGGGGAGAGGTGGTTCAAGTGGACAAATTCAATGTTTTTTTAAATAACGTGAATCTTATGCATGCAGGTGAAGATAAATTTTATTTTTCATTTATTCCATTCATATTTTCTGGAAATCTATCTCTATTTAGTAAATTGCGCAGAAAATAAAAATACCCTGAATTATGTCATTCACTACTATTCATTGAGGAATGTACCATAATTTATTGAAATTGTACCATGTTTAGAACATGAATGAATTAACCTAATGATTTGCATGTAGAGTTCTAACGTTTATGGATATGAACGTTTCCATCTCTACGTGCAGCTGCAGATGTTCGGTGCCATGCTAACATAGAAATCTGAAGAAGCTACAAAAATGAGGTTAAACGTCAGCGGACAAACAAAATGGTGAGTGAATGACCTGCGAAGAGTGTGCAATGATTTTAACAAGCGAAAGGCGAGATTCAGGATATAATGAATTGTGTCAAAAACGAAGAACCCTTGTTCTAGGTGACTTCGATGCCAAAGCTGGTGCTGATTCTGACCTTTAGGGAGGGGTGATAGACCCTTTTGGTATTTATAGTTGCAATGGCAATGGGCAACGTCTCCTACAGGTAAGTAAACTCAATAGTTTCAGAATAACCAGTGGCGGCTCGTAGTTAAAATTAGTGGGGGTGCTGCTCCAGAAAATTTTTAGCCTTTGTTTTAAAATTGTGTAAAAGGAAACAAACATGTAAAAAAAGAAATTTATTCAGAAACTTGATAAAATCCTAAAAGAACAAAATCAAACATTTTTTACTTACTTTAACCTAAATTGTTACAGTTCAAGCTTAATCTATTCATTTAAAAATGAAATCGATTCTTCTTGTTTTAATTTGCGTGAAAAAAAAATGAATCAAATAGAATATCTGGAAGCAGGATAATAATCTAATTCTACACTTTATCACATTCAAGAATATGGTACATGGTTTTTAAGCACAACACACGCGGAGTAAAAAAAACTACCTTCAACCAGCACGCCAGGGTCGGCACTGCGGGAACGACAGTGCTCTCTCTCCCTTGCAGCCTATCGTATAGCTTCTTATGTGCGCATGCGCACAACAGTCAAACACCTCGCCGCTAGCACTGTGAAGCGCACAGTTCCATTCAAAGTTTTTTGTATCTTTTTCATAAACTGGGGGATGGCTACTGACATTAAGCTTAAGGATTATATATTGTACAAGTATAAAGAAAGAATTAAAGAAAAAAGGACTCATTATATTAAATGTTATCGATAATATCAAGTTGAAATTGGGGGTGCTGCAGTTCCACAGTGCCTATACGCGAGCCGCCACTGAGAATAACTAACACTTATTACAAACACGGTGACATACATCCTCCCTAGGAATACCAGGTCATATAGGAGAGCTGAAATTGGGTCTGACCATTACCTTGTTAAAATTGTCTTCCAACTTAAACTTAAGAAGTGTTGTGCTAAGTTTAAAAAATTTACCTTTAATTCTGAAGCTCTGAAAGACCCAGTTAAAGCAAAAGCTTACCATGATTGGTTACTTAGTCATTTTGAAAATCATGGCTTGCTTACTACTGATAAAAAAGAATCTGGTTGACAGTCAATTGCGTGATGAGCAATGTGGATTCCAAAGTGGTAGAGGGTGTGTAGATCAGATATTTTCACTCGGCAGATTCTTGAGAAATGTTTAGAGTTTCAGAAACCTTTGGTTGTTAGCTTTGTTGATTTCAAAAAGGCTTTCTACTCGGTTGATCGTCATAATTTGTGGTTGATTGTGAAATCATATGGCATACCAGACAAGTTAGTTAATATAATGAAAGCTCTCTATAATAACACTGAGTCGTGTGTGTGAGTTGGTAAGTCTTGTAGCAATTGGTTTAGCATTACTTCTGGTGTTCGACAAGGGTGCATTTTATCTCCTTTTCTCTTTAGCTTGGTTATTGATTATGTTATGCGAAATTCATTTCAAGCGAAAGAGTTTGGCCTTAAATGGGCTGGAGATACGAAAATTTCTGATTTAGATTATATTGATGATTTAGCCCTTTTGGCAAATGATGTTGACGAGATGAACTCTTTCATTCGAGCTGTTGATGAAACTGGTATTAGAGTAGGTTTGGTTATAAACAGAGAGAAAACTAAAGTGATGAAAATTGGTCAGTCAGGCTGTGATTCAGTTAATCTGAATGATTGCAGTCTTGAGCAGGTGTCACAATTTTTTTATCTTGGGAGCTATGTAACAGATACTGGTGATGTGAGGCATGAGATTAACAGACAGATTGAGGGATTGCTGCCAGGTCTTTTAAGAATCTGTGGAAAGTGTGAAGAAAGAGGTGTATACACCTAAAGACTAAAATTAGACTGTATAATAGTTTGGTTCTTTCTAGGGTTAGTTTTGGTAGTGAAACTTGGACACTTTGTAAACAAGATAACAGGAAACTAGCTGCTTTTGATTCCAGATGCTTACGCAGTATCTTGGGCATTAGGTGGTTCAACTTTGTAACTAATGATGAGGTTAGGCAAAGGAGTTTGCAACCTCCTTTAAGTAGCATATTGTGCAGAGAGAGACTCCGTTGGTTTGGCCATGTTGCCCGTATGAATAATTATAGATTGTCGAATAGGGTTATAAACAGTGTGCCTAAAGGCCTCAGAAAGAGGGGGAGACCTAGGATGCGGTGGGCAGACAATGTCAAATAGGAACTTGTTAGAATTGGTGTGCAATGGCCAGATGCAGTAGATGTAGCAAAGGACTGAAATGCTTGTAGAGCTAAATTGCACGGTCTGGTTAGACTCCGAAACCCATGGCTACTTGAGGATGATGATGATGAAGGCGAGATCATATAGAGCTGAAGGAACTTGAAAATATTGGGTTGTCAGAATCGGGATGGTCAACGCGCCAAATCGTTGTTTATGTGGATCGTTGTTCAGAATGATGTATGAACGATCGAACACTGTTGGCAACAGTAGAGCAACAGAAAGGCACGCGACACGTTCCCAAGGCTGTAGTGGCATCAGAAGAACATCTTAACAGGAGGAGTGATGGATCCGCCAACTGGTGACAGGAGACAGAACGTCACAATCTGGCAGTTTTCTAAAAATCTATCATCCTCTCTACGCCTGTGTTGGAGAGCACCGTTTGAAAATGGCTGCGAGAATTGGGGCATCCGTTGGCTCATCTACCTGTGATGCTATCGCATTGTCATCTGCATCTATAGTGGCGCAGGGAAAGGATTTCTTGGGGACAAGACTGGTATTGTATTCTTTACTGACGAATCATTTTGCTCTTTGGGATTGACGTCAGTAAGCATATCTTGAGATAGACCAGGGACATAGGTAACCCATCTTTCATCACGGAGCGTCATATCAGACCAACACTTGGAATCATGATGTGGGGAGCCATCAGTTAGAAAAGATTTCCACGTGTGGCAATTATTGATGGATACTGATGACAAGACATTGTGTTGAAACCATTCTGGGACCGTTGTTTTTGCCCTTTTTACTCCATTTTAAACATTATTTTCATCACGACAATAACCGCATATATAAGGCTCTCTAGACATTGTCGGGATACATAGAGCCTATATATAGATAGAGATACAAACCAAGGAAGGATATCCAAATCACGATTGATACTGGCACATTGATTAGCAAATGAGAGCATTATGGGGCTCATAAATTATACTTCGATGGTTCTCATGGATCATAGGTAGGTTGTAAGGGGATTGACAGATCATTGACCTTTGGATTGGGTTATTTCACCTCTGATTGATAATATTTTGCATCAAATGACTAAATGGCCAGATCACAAGAACCACAAAACTCAGAGAATGTTTGGGGAAGGTGAACAACTGGACAACTGTTAGGAGACATGAAAGCATCTCGTAAAGACCACTGAGAGTGTTTTTATCGTGCAAAGCGTTTAACTCTCCTGCATAAGGAACTTGACATCCATCCTACTCCTTTGATATATAAGAGCTGTCGAATTGTCATCTGCTTATTCTCATAATCTTCCCCAACTGTTACTCATGCTATACCAATGTTGTATATGTTTGTACATAAAGCATCAGTAAATGTATTAAAATTATTAATCATAAAAAAGAATTCCACGGGAATGCTTTTCAGTTCTTGTTTGATGGTTTTCTCCAATAATTTATATATATATATATAAGAATCCTTAAGCAGCCATGGGATACGGAGGTTCAACCAGCTCAGAACAGACATGTATCCAGAAACCGCCCAATTATTTTTGTCTTATTACAAACACTATACAACGTTGGGGGGCAGATGATCTTTGAAAGTATTCGTGGGGAAGAAACATTTAGTCCCATTGAAGCAAAACATAAACAGAACGAAGTTTGGGTATGTATAATAACTTCGTCTCTGAATCGAAAATCGAGAGCTAAAACAATTTCCTTCTCGAAGTGATACACATCAAACTTCATCTGACTCGCGTGGGCTGTACCCAAATATAGCACGCATCCGTGGGTTTCCAGTTCCGAAGCGATGGAAATCTGGATAACGATCGATATCTAACTTGCGTAGGTAGATAACTTTCTCTGAAGAGAAATTACAATATGCTATAAATATCGAATGTGGTGTTACAAAGAATCTTTCATTCAAATATTCTATAAACTGTCTATGTTACAATTTTAAATTAAAGGAAAAAAAAGGGCATTAGAACATAAATATTGTATTAAACGCACTTCCGTCCCGGTAACCGAGTGGTTAGCGTGTTAGGCAGGGAATCAAGGAGGTCTGAGTTCGACAGCAAAATAATCCATGTTTCCTTTCGTGTTGTCTTCTTGCCGAGGTTACGCTTTGTGACATATTATATTACAGGCTCCTGTCAGAAGATCTCTATGGTAAGCAGCTACTTGAGGAAGGAGAGGTAATGTAGTTTTTGTAAAATTGTTTATTAAAAATTTGTAAAAAATTTGTAAAATTATTTATTATTCATAGTGGTGTCGCCCGATTTATTAACAACCTGTTTACTTTAACTGCAGTTTCACTATTATTTTTAACCTACAAAGCGCATTCAGAACAATCACCTCTTCACCTCTCTTCCTACTGATTTTCATTTACTTGAAGTTTCATTTTTTTAAGAGTCAGTGTAAGAAGAAACAAACACATAGGTCATTTTCTTATATATATTGTATATGTTTATGATGATTAATTGTAGCTTATCTTATAAACGATTTTTCATTATTTCACAATTTTTCCATTTTGTTAATAACCGGTTAAATGATCAAAAATACTTTTAACAACCGTTCCATGGACTCTGTACGACCCGGCATAAGAACCCCGATGACAACTATTGGCGGCACATGTGCTATTTAATATTTCTCTATTGTGCTCATGGGATGGCTTTCCTGCACACGAGACCGTGATGCTGTGAATCAATATAAACGGCAGCCTTTCCAAGTTTAATATATCTTTCTTACTGAGGGGAGTATAGATATGGGACAAAATCTACTTATTGGCACGCTGGGACTCGAATTTGGATTCCTCGTGTTATGAACATTGCTCTCTGTGAGCTGCGTTAACTCCTCTCCCTCATGTTTTGAAGAGCCTAGTAATAGTGACACACGAGGATAATACAGATTTAAATCAATTCTAACAAAAACTAATCGGTTGCTGAGTGATGCTAATGCCTAAACTTCTGATGATAATAGAAAAGTCGTGTTCAGACTCTGCTGGTAGCAACGGTGTTGGCAAAATTCTGAGAATCTTCTGTTAGGTCTGGACCAAAGGGTCCATCCATTATAAAACTACTATACAAGAAACAAATCACTATTTGGAACAGGGCATAAAAATCTCTTTCTTCCTGTTCCTACGTAAAGATAATATTTTCCGAATTATCATATCCCATATGTTATTAGCTATATATGGGTTATAATAGCAATATACACAGAAGAGTCAAAACATTATGACCAGCGCGTCTTTAGGCAAATCGAAGCGATTGAAGGTAAACGACGGCGCGTCTGAAGGTCATGAAACGATATAAATAACACCTGATACTGAGCTCTGTTAATCAGTGTTATTCTTGTTCTTCAGATGGGAAAGGCGGCAGATTTAAGTGAGTTAGACAAAGGTCAAATTGTAATGGTCAGACGACTGGGTCAGATGATTTCCGAGACGGCAAGGCATGTGGGGTGCTCACAGTCAGCTGTGGTGAGTACCTTCAAAAAGTGGTCTGAGGAGGGAAAAAAACCAGGAACCGCCGGCAAGGTGTGGGTCGACCATGGCTCATCGATGCTAGAGATGAGCGAAGGCTATTCCATATGGTACGAGCCAACAGAAGGAATACTGTGGCGCAACTTATCCGTAATTTGAATGCTGGTGACGGGAGCAATGTGTCACAACACACAATACATCGAACCCTACTGAAAATGGGGCTGCATAACCACAGGCCGCCCCGAGTGCCCATGTTAACCTCGGTTCACCTTCGAAAGCACTTAAAATGGCCACGTGAGCATCAAAACTGGACCTTGAATGATCGTAAAAAGGTCGTCTGGTTAGGTGAATCTCGTTTCCTGTTGAACCATGTGGACAGCTGGGTACCTGTGCGTCATTTACCTGGAGAAGTGTTGGCACCAGGATGAACATTGGGATGAAAACAAGCCGGTGAAGGGAGTGTAATGTTTGGACAATGTTCAGTTGGGAAACCCTGAGTCCAGTAATTCATATGCAGGAAACTATGACGTCTACCACCTACGTTAATATCATTTCAGACTAGGTACATCCTTTCATAGCAACAGTATGCCCCTCTAGTAGTGCCTTCTTTCAATAGGATAATGTACCATGCCACACTGCCCGTATTGTTCGAGAATGGTTCGCGGAACATGAGAAAGATTTCCAGGTGTTGCCCTGGCCTCCAAATTCTCCAGATATCAATCCAATCGAGCATCTGTGGTTTGTGTTGGAACAGTATATCCGATCTGCGACGGCTCAAACAAGTTGAGCTGGATCTGATGGTAACGTTTTGGTAACAGATACCACAAGACACCTTTAGAAATCTTGTAGCGTTCATGCCTCGCTGGGTAAGAGCTGTTTTGGCGGCACGTGAAGGATCAACATCATATTAGGCAGGTGGTCATAATGTTTTGGATCTTCGGTGTATATCCCATATGTTTATTAACTACAGCACTGATCCCGTCGAAAACACTTCACTATTTTTTTAAATAAAAATTGTGTATTACTCTAATTTAAAAACATTACTATTGGTAGGATAACAATTACTTTTCGACGTAAATTATCACAAGATCCAGCTGAACTTGAAAAAGTCTAAAGTAAAATACTCATCAGTGAATATCTATTATTTTCTTTGTAAATGCGGACTATAAAAGTGATTAACCAAATGGATTTACAATGGAGTCGCATCCATCTTGTGAGGGGTTAGGTTCTAGAGGCAACAGCGTAAGGGTAAAGCAAAAAGCATATAGTCAAAATTACACTTGAAAATCTGTTAAATCCCTCAAAAAATGCAATGTATATGTTTCTGTCCATACAACCCTGTACAGTAATATATAATGCATTCAGTAATGTACAGTATATAATATAGAGTACATATGCAAAATATAATTTCACAGTGTTTTTAATTATTTTTAATTTTTTATTAATTAATACAGAAGAGAGTGAGAAAGACGGAAGAATGGCAGAACAAATAAGGAGGTTTTTGAGGTTGAAGCACTTCCTAAAACTTTTGAATTCCTTCTCATCAGATGGTTCCCTCTTCAGCAGGAGGTTTGAACCATGAAGATAGGTTTGAACAGCGTATAGTGATTAAGAGCCATTTTTCTCAATGTATTGTCATCGATAGGCATACGTTTACAGTTCGTCACTCATCCTTGAGTGGAAGGCATGAACTCTAAACGTTTCTATGTTTATTGCCTTTTCTGTCTTCACTGCAGTCTTATCACGAACTTGACTCGTCACCTTAGCAGTTATTCGAGCACTTGATGCCAGAGTTTGATGAATCTCCCTCTCTCGAATCTTGATGGCACGGATGCTAGGTTCTTACTGCCATATTTTCACACATCGTTGGAGACCGATTTACAGTCTCTCAATAAGTCCAACACAGCCAGTTTTTCTTCCATCACTGAGCGTCAAATGAAGTGGTTGGCTTCAGTTTAGGTGCCATGTTATACGAAAAATACGTATTTTTAAACACTGTGCGTTGCGAGATGCTCACACTATGAGAGGCACGCAGGAACTGAAACCTGCTGGGGAACAGTTGCTCAATGGCTCGTGAAACATTATTCTTTAGGCTACGCTCGAAAGTTTAGTTGCACTTGTTTGAGTCCCACTCGCAGCCATGTGCTCTTTTTCTCGTCACTCAGGGTGACAAATGTTAGGCTTTGCAAAGAACCCCGAGTCTGATGAAACCTAATCTATGTTCAGTAGCAAGTTCTCTTTACGTTAAAAAAGTTCTGAATGATCATTGTGGGTCTAATAAGTCATTCTAATAAGTCAATATGGGTCTATTATGACTAATAAGTCTCTTACTTTGTGATTTGGATTTCTAATTAGCCTTTTTTTTATCAGGCTGCAAAACAACGCCAATAATATCATACAAAAAACAACTTAGCACCGCCAAACAAAACATGAATGACATTAATAAATAAGATTTATATCATTTCAACAATCTTGAATTTTCTGCATTTTACAATATATTCTATTAATAGACGTAAGAAGAAAACTGAAAAAATTAGGATTAGGATATAAGCGGCTTTTGATGGTTTCAGTGTGATTAATGGTGAAACAGAAGTTTCATTTATTATCTAAGAGAAGTGGAAAGGTTTTAAGAGATTATCAACAGCATTCTGCCCAAACTGGCTCTTCAAGTTGTTCTTTCTCGAGTAAATCTTATGGAACTTCTAACTTAAAAGAATAAGAATATATTTGCCATTTCACAAGTTCAATTAAATACAAAGCTTAAAAAACCGCTTTTAGCCGTTGGTAATTTTCGGTGCAGTCATTAATCAAATCCTCCCAAAGCAAAATTGATTAATGAGAACCGACCTGAGTTCGGAATCAATAGGAGTCTCATTAAAAGATTTGATTGACGGTCGTTGGTTTTCAGAGACGCTAAAAAGCAAAATCGAGTTGCCTAGCCTTTTGCGGTTTGCGGTGGATTTTAGAAAATTCTGCTTCATATGACGATTATTGAAAATTGTAAAAGAGATTGATGAATTGCTAAAGTTATCATGCAAAAGCCAAACTTTCCTACAGGGTTACACTCTGTAGAACAGTTTTCAATCACTGGGAAAACTTTCAAATTTGCATTCACTAATGTCTTTGTTTACGAAATTCACATATTTTCTTGTCATTTGATTGCGACAATCCTATAAGCTGAACCTAGTTTCTGAGCGACAGTGTTCTACTTTTAATTTATATTTAGTCTCGTAGTTGGTGTTTATATTTGTACTTTCTTTATTTGACTGATGTAGCATTTTCTTTGTTTTTATCGTGCTCTTTAACTCTTTAATCCTCTTTCAAATAATCTTTGTATTAGTCCTTCATATTATTTAATATGTTATAACCAACTATTCCTTCCTATTTATAAGGGATTGATAAGGATATTTGATTCATTTATTTATCGTAGTATTTTAACAATGGTCTTTTCATCCTTCTATTTTAATTAATATGGCGCTAGCACCATATGTCAAAAATTTCCAGTCTTTTCATTTTCTTTTTGCTTGAGTATCAAAAGATTTGATTCATAGATTTCAGTATTCTAGATTGCGGCAGATTTTGAAAATTATGATTAAAAATGACGATTATGGATATTTTTATCAATACTTGCTCTAAATGCTAAACTAAAGCCTCCTTTTAAAATATTTTCCAATTTGTTTCATTTTTCAATATGCCAATTCACCAAACGTTTGCTACCCCCACCCCCCCATTGTTGCCTAAGTATTTATATCTTTTTTACTTCTTCGATTTTCGACTGTTAAAATCTCTGAATACATCTACTATGTTGTGTTACATTGTAATACGCAATTATGCCTTTATGTTATTTTGCAATTACTCCTTCTACTATAACTGCATTATTTTTATCTTTTAATCAAAAAAGAAACTTTTCTAATTGCGATAAGTTTTCTAATACTTGTCTTTTCATTTTATTGTAAACTTATCTTCTCCTTTTGTATTTTGCAAAACTTTGCATAGGGAAAGAGTGAAAAATAATCCTCTAGTGTAGTGTTAGGTTCAATAAATAAATAAATACATCTGCCAGTTATTATTATTTATTCTAATTTTGTTTCTTTTAAAATATTTATTCAAAATATATTTATGATATATGAAATGGATATTATGAAAAACAATTGGATTGCGAAAATATGTATTTTAAAAACTTCAAGACTCTAAAATTTTGTTAAAATATTTTGGTTTTCATAAACTTTGACATTAGATTATCACACAAAATTATCCGTATAGGTTCTAATTGTCAGACATATTAAGCGCATTTCCATTTAGGATTAATATCAGGTTTGATAGGTGATAAATTTCAAAGATACTTTAGTTTTAGCTTCCTGTAAAGTATTTTTACCTCGAAAATGTTAAGAAATAATCATTGGATCAAATAAAGCTTAGGAGAGCTGATTTTTACGATGGACAGAGGCGGATGAGAAAAAAACTTTTAATGCGATGGAAATTAACTGTTTAACCCAAATCTAATAATTGCAAATGGGCACTTGCAAATGTTTTACGATAGGAATTTTAAAGTTTTAGAATTTTTAGTTTTAGATTTAGAATTTTAAAGATAGTTCCTGATGTAGGCAAAATGGTTCCCAATTCACATTTAAATACGTTTACGACAGAGAGATATTACACCAAGAGCTCGCTAAGTTTTTCAAATATATACTACTTATGACCATAGGTGCTGCCCTATCCTACTCCTTATAATGAGTATTCCACACACATGTCCTGATTGAAATGACTCAGATCTCGGGACACCGTTGATCTCATTCCAAAAATATACGATAAATTCGTCTTAACAACCATCACTACTTCAACTATGCACTTTTAACCAATGCTTATTAATTTTAGAATGTATTTTTCATGAGAGTCTCTAATCAAGAAATACAATCACCTACAACCATCAAGAGAGATGTACATATGTTTTAGTTATGTGAATACATATGGTGTAGAACAGCGGTTCCCGGTTGATTACATGTACTGCATTATATTGCAACGTTTCCAGGATTTATTTATTTTGTTTCAAAGATCCACTTTTTGCTGCCGGTATTCAATATACACCAAGACTCCGATATAAGTTGTTTACAGTTGTGAAGTTGGCAAATTATGATACATTTGCTATCTGCTTCGCTACACATTCCTAGTTGTTATTTTCTAAGCGGCAAATGCAACTGCAATGGCCAAGCGGCAAGTTAAGAGCACGCTGAAAAGAAAAAGAAAGCTGTTCAGCAGACTTGAGCAGCTCAATTTGTTATCCACCACTCCATAAGACTGCTGAGTTGGTACTTGATTCATTGTAACATTTAGGCAGATAAGCCACTTAAACTCTCCGCGGAAGTCAACTTCTCAAGCCATAACAGGCTAACATTGTTAACCTTTACTACCATTATTTTCATATTAATTTGTCTCAAGTATTTTATAGTTTAAATATATAATGTTATGTATTTTCAGTTCTATTTTGCATTACCTCATATTAATAATGATTATTGCTTAATCACATATGGTGTAGAACAGCGGTTCCCAAACTATTCTTTGGTAGCGGACCATTGGAAAAGTTTGCCAAGAAGCCGCGGACTACCCTTAAAATAATGTATATTAAGATCATAGAATTTTAGAGTCTCTAACCAAGAAATACAATCACCTACAACCATCAAGACAGATGTCCTTTTTTTTTAGTTACGTGAATATGCATGTTAAAGAACAAATATGAAGAGTTTCATTTTTAGTCTTATATATATATAGGATGATTCAAAAAGAATTGAAAACTTTAAAAAATTTATTAATAATAACTAGGCGAGTCACACCACGCGACTTCTTGTGGGGAAAAGGTCAAGAACCTCGTGTTTCTACCACCTGTTCCTTGCAGCCTTAAGGAAATGAAGGAACGAAACACCCTTAGGCACTAAACACTCCTAGTCAAAACAACCCTAGGCACCAATTTTTATCCCTCTAACACTGGTAGATCTATATTTGACCTCTGATCTTGAAGGACCCATCGAATCCAAAATTTCAAAACATTTCTGAGACCTACGACTCAAAATATCCCCAGGAAACGAATTTTGGCTCCCTAGCACTGACAGAACTAAATTTGACATTTTACCTCGAAGGACCCTCCGGATCGGAAATTTCGTAACGTTTCCTACATCTAGAACTCTAAACATCCCCAGACACCACTTTTCACGCTTCTAGAACTTGTAGATCATTGTTTGACCTCCATGTGACCTGCATTTCATCTTGAAGAACCCGTTGGAGGTCAAGTTTCGGATTTTTCCTGAGTTCTACGACCCGGATTACCATAGATACAAATTTTCAGACCTGTACCATTTCTGCATCATAGTTAGAGTTAGCGTGATCCCCTGTCAGCCGTCTGTAATCAGTCAATCCATCAGTCACTCACATCCGTCTATATATATATTAGATATTAATGACACGGCCTATTTTTAAAAGACGAACTACTGTTTACAAAACACTCTTTAGATAAATGAAAATTTGTATGTAAATATATATAAAACTGCAAGCTTAAATATGATATCGTAACCAGGTAGATTAAAATTATCAATAAGAATAAGACAGTCATTTATCACTAAACATATTTTAATCAATATCTCAATTTTTAAAATAAAATACAAAAATATCTCACATTTTTAAAACACACAAAGAGAAATTAAAATGATTAATAACAAAATGTCCAACTTCTCTTTATACCTTGATGTAGCTCCCTACTGGTAGCTATGACGATAACTTTTATTAATGAGAACCCTGCGCTTTGCCTTTTGTTAAAAGTTCATCAATATCGGGCTCCAAATAAACACAGCATGTCACCTACTATGACATCAATGACACAAGTGGGTCTTTCACCACAGGTGTAGAATATGGATTTGTTAAGAGTTTGAATAGGAAATAGTATAATGCCAAAATCTGTCTCAGGTGATTTAGTTTTTCTTATGGGAAACAGTATATCGAGTTGTGTCGTGATTTCCAGGAACTTATCCACGACGGAAAAAGATCTTGGTGACTGCTTAATGCTATGTTATTTTCTTTAGATTTCGTTGAAAGATGTTATCTTATTAATTCAGACTCTGAAACCTTTCTCTTTGCAAATTCGAAAACAAAGACTCAGCGAGAAGTAATTAGATAATTTATCAGGTTACGAAGATCTTCATTAAGGGCTCAACGACACCGCATTTAATTTGCATGCATGCTTACCACAAAAGAATTTTCTACTTCAATTAACAGGTAGTTTAATAATCTTGTTAACATAAGTAGCACTTAACTATTCGACAAAAATAGAATTAAGTTGACAGAATAAACACTTGCTTGTTTTCCATTACTTGTAATTGTTCTTCAATATTGATGTTGAGAAAACTACGCTTTTAGTTGTGGAAGGCTTAGTTATTTTTTTATACAGTTTGCAATGCATAAGTCGTAAAGGACGTATTATTTCTGTTTTAATTAAATTACATTACGATATGTAATAAGGTAATTATTACATTATTGCAAAAATTTTGCTTTGGGAGGGATCTTTGGAAAATCTAAGCTGCATATACCTGTCCTTACCTAATGTTGCAATATATTCTGAAGAGCGGAATAAGTTTTCTTAGTGCATGGTTTTGAGACAAACATTTTATAAGACCATAAATTATGAATACCGTCAAAGCATGCACATACTCAGGATTTAGTTTCGAAGGGGGTGGGAGGATGGATCTGAGAATAAGACTTGAGTTATTGAGCTGTGAGTAGAAATATTCCATCGGGCAGGAAAGGCTGAAATGATATTCTATAGTTGTTGTTTTTTAAATCTATTTATATTGTCGGATATAAAATTTCGGACTAATATAAACATATAGAAAGATACCTGTTTTTGATTTCGAAGCAGGTAGATAAGTTTGAGATTTCATATAAGACGACAGGATTTAGCCGGGGGACTGGATAGACATTTGTTCCTCCCCTCAGTGTACATCCTTGCGTCGAAGATTGTTAATATATTATACAGTTCAATGCTGTTTAAAGTCCATTTTAAATTTTTATTTTCTGTGACAATTTGTTAAATGAGAGCACCAAGATTAACAATCAATAATTTCCTTTCCATTAAATGTTTTTAAAGCAAAAGCATTAGTATTAAATATTAGTCGGTTTACCCAGAATAATATTACATTTTTTTCACACTGAAATATCGAGAAGAAACTGCAAAAAAAACTTGTTTCTTCTCATAAAATAGTGAAAAACAAATAAAAATTTCTGCTGCTGTTATCAAAGCTTCTGTTGAAGAATTTACTGTGTTCCACCAAGCATGCAGCCAATTCGCAACTTCGATAACAAATTTATGGAAATAGGAAGTGCCGCCGATGCGGCACCTCCTGTTCCAAAGAAGTGGAAAGGAAGACGTGGTAGGCCTAAATAAGACACAACCGAAGAAAATGTGCAAACAGCTGCTCAAAATCTTTGTGTAGAGTCCTAGAAAATCAACTACACCTGATAGGAGAACTGAATTTTGTGAGTGGTTGCCGATTCGAAATATGTGGACAGCATCTTATGGACAGCTGAGGGTACATTTAAAACTAATGAACGAATCCACCGACACAGCTGCATCTACTGGAGTGGCGATAACCTTCATGAGGTGTCATGACATGAATTAAATGTACCAGGAGTTACTGTCTGGACCATAATTTTGTCACACGAAATTGTAGGCCCTTTCTTTTTGACGACACTCTTACTGCTGCAAATTACTTTGATCTTTTGAAAAACACAGTTTTACTGAAGTGACATATGATCCAAATTTTTGAAACTTAATTTGACAGCACAATGTTGCTCCACCAGATGTGGGCGTGATGTTCATGCGTTTTTGATCTCAACGTCTCTTACATGGAGAGGACGACGTGAGACTTTGGATCTCGGTCACCGGACCTAACACCAGGACTCTACAGCTTTGTGATTACTCCATATGGTACATCATCAAAGATGAGGTGTATCACCAGAAATCATGAAATGTGTAGCACATGAAAGCACTGATCCGCAGACAGTTTCAGCAAATGCACAATAACAAAGATTTCTGCTCTTCTATTTGTCGTTCGATAATTAGCAGAAGTATTTTGTCTTCAACATAACGGAGTACACTTCGAACAATATTTGTAGTAATCAGAATCCATCAGTGATTTTTGTAGCCTTTGAATTTTCTAATACAGATAATTTCTTAATACATTGCGTGCATTTCTTTCGGTATAGCGACTTATGCCTCACCCTGTATATATTTATTACAGTTACACATATTGACTTAGTCATAAGACTTTGTTCACATTGGTGGGATCTTCTTTTAATCGTGAGCTTCATTATATACGTTTCCATTCCGAATAAACAAAAACCAATGTTCAAAAATATCTAATAAAAATAATAAATAAATACCCACATGAAACATAAAATAATTTACCATTAATGAAACGTCATTATTTAGAATAGGTATGGTGAAATTCTATGAGGAAAAAGGTGAGTCTTGGAACCAGTCGAGAGAGCTGATTATTAATATACGTAACGTAATGAGTTATAAACATATAAATAAAAGAATAAAAATTACCCTTCAAGCAGCTGCTTGCCACAGAATTATGAGAGAAGATTGTCAATATAATGTGCCATAGACAATGGTACGTTATGCTACGTGTAGCGAGACTTCAGCAGGAAAACAACATCCATGCCTTAGCAGGGGCTCGAACACAGAACCCTTTGATATGTATCCAAGCACGATAACCACTTGGCTACCGAAAGAAATAATAATAATAATTCAAACAAAGCAGGTGTAAAAATAAGATTAAATAATTAAATAATTTATTGAAATTACCCAGTTCTTTGATAATTGTAATGATGGAAGTCAACTTCAAAAAAGTTTGTTTTTTTAAACATAAACGTAAAAGCATCAAAAAAGTTATGAATGAATTAATGTTATCATTGTGAACAATCATAGGAATTGAAATGTTCGTCAAAGTTAACTTTTAGTCAAGTTTAAATTATTTTTCGCAAATCCGGTTGGCCACACGACTTCTTTGTAAATATTTAATCGTTTTTAACGCAGTAAAAGAAACAAAATCAGCAGTCGCTTCGGTTTTCAGATTTAACAAAAAGAGAGTGCTTTTATTAAAAAATAGCATTATCAAGAAAAGTTATTTTTAGCAGTTATCGATTTGATGAGCACTTATGTTCTCCGTTTGACTATCCTCAAGGAAGTGCACTTTTTTTTACAGACTATCGTTCACGAGCAGCAAGAACCTCTTGCTCAGCATAAAAAATTCTGCGTACGTCATTGGCATAAGCAGAACCGTTCTCCCATCACTGGTTTAGACCATCGTTAATCAAATGCTGGTGCTCGTTCCTCCAAAAAGGCGAAAATTCTCATTATGAGGATAAGGTAAAAAAATCAGTGATGACGAAGATGTATTTCCATTTGAAATAGAAGACATTTTTCACCTTATAAAGATATATCGCCATTTATGGCTCTCTTTTTACATCCTGGGATTAACAATATTCTATATTGGTTCCAAAGGAATATATCAGTATTGTAGATTCGTTTCAAAATGGAATAAGCATTTTTGCGTCATGATTCGTAGTAAAAATTCTCAAAGCTCTCAATCAAGAAAGAAATTTGGGACATGATGGACTCCATTAAGTACTTTGAGAAGTACTACTCTGAAGATAATATCCTATTTATGATTAATTTTTCCCTGTTTTCTTCCGTGATTTAAGTAAAAGAACCATGTAAGATTGACTAACACGCATCGAGATGACTGCCTAAGAACTGAGGTTTCATCATACACGCCAACTATGAACAGCTAACTGCTGAAATAGTGTCAAGTATCCCATTAACTACTACGTATTAATCTGCTTACTTGTGATGTTAAAGTGGAAAAGAAATGTTACGTTCGTAATAATGCTGTTTGTTTTTGGTTTCCTAAAATTTGATTTCGTCTTTTTTTATGATTGTGACCGTTTCCTTTTCGAAAATTTGATCTCTCAGGAAGGCAAAAATCGTGAATCACTGGTGTAATATATCATAAATATCATAAAAGATTATATTTCTTTTTAACTGATTATTAAATGCTCGTTCTTTTTTTATCGTACTTGGTAAGATGAGCTTATATTATCAATTACGTAGACAGGATTTTTTTATTGGGGGGAGGGGTCCGAAATGAATATATATGTCAGACCAGGAATTTTGGTTGGATTGTTTTACCTCCGAGAGGCACGTTTTCGCACGCAATGGGCTAAATGGCCAGGCCACATGGATCATTCAAATGTTCAATGCTTAGTAAAACAACAGCTTTATTGAAGTAAATGCTGTAAGAGGATATATTTAAAGTGCAATGGAATTACCACTGAGCAGCGGTAACATAGTCGTTAATTTCCTCAGGGTATGAGGAGAGTAATGTGTAGAACCTCTAGTCTGTGACTTTCAATGATTAGTCTTTAAAGATCTCAATTTATCCTTCGTAACTCACACCACAGAACAGATTCTTCAAAACCCTAAGTGTAGCAAAAAAATTATTCCTTGTATATTCATGAGACTAAAACACTGACTTATAAATTACGAAAATTGTAACAAGTCTCATAAAAATATCACTATTGGTTTGAATGTTTTCAACACAACATCAGGGTGAATACAAAGAGCATTGGGTTTTACTAGTGGTGTTTTTTTTTTAAAGTTGGACAGTGTATTTTCCACAGAGGACGAGGTGTAAGGAAAGGGAATAAGCAGGTAGTTGAGTTTTATCCTCTCAACTATGGGATTGCTAAAAACCATGTGAAACAGGTCAGTTCGTGTCAAAGTCCTTGATCATTTATCTATTAAATTATCCACTGGGATAGTTGATTAACTAATTAGACAACAAAGACATTTGCTTACAGTGACAATAAAAACTTACAAAGTACAAGAGAAATTAAGAAAAATCAAATTTTGGGGAAATTACTTCGTTTTTATTCCCCAATCATCCATGTTTTAACAAATGTATAATTCGATTATTTTTTTTTTCATTTTAATTAATATGCTGTAAAAACCACTAGCAGTTAATACTTAACTGATTGAATAAGGTTAACGAAAAAATATTATGTTCTTTTTCATCTCATTAGCGCCATTTAAGTGTTACTAATTTCAGAAAACACTATTAAATCTTTTTTTAATTCCTGTTTTAAATTTTTCATAATGATTCTACATTTTGCGTGGGCTTAATTGGCAAAACTCCTTTTGTGTCGTGAGCGGGCGCAAGGAAAATAATATTCAACACTAAATGCAAAATTGTTGTCCCATAGGAGCTATTCTGTTCCTTAAAGGAAAAAAATGAATTGCAGTTTACAAGGAAAATGAATGATTAAGAACAAATGGAAACCTAATCATCATTGCAGTTCTTAATTAATCTAATGAATCAGTTCATTATGATAAAAAATTCTGAAAGGTTTCCGAAAACATTCACATAGAATTGTATTTTAATCTACACAAGAGTTTCTCAGACTTTAGTGAACCAGAGAACACTTAAAGGTATTGGTTTACATACTAAGGTATTTAGGTATTTAGGACTAAGTTATTTATTGCTTTATGACGAACACCTGATGAAAATTTTCTCCAGAGAGGTTTGAGTATATGACTGCAGTGTTCATAATATCTATGCATTACACATTGGAAAATTATTGAACATTGAAAATTATTACACATTGGAAATCATAATATCTGTGCATTATACATGGAAAAGCAATTATATAAACCGCGTTAAACAATTTCGCTTGGAATTTTTGAAAAACAGATATTTTTATATATAATGATTATGCACATTATACTTAACTAATAATAAGTTTAATGTGAGTTTTCGACATATATGTATAGGCATCTATACATCGTCGATAAAATGACTCCAGTGTTGCCATCTCGTGAAAAATTTCACATTTTATTTATTGCCAATATTATTGATAACTATATTTTTTAAATTATTCTTTCAAATAGTTGAGGGACAGTGTTTGAGAATCATTGCCTTGCTTCTTTCACGAATTCAAATATAACAATATAAGTTTTGCGCTTTTATAATTAATATGAATATACTTAGTCGTGCGAAAAATTCTCATCACTTCTCTAATTTTGTAAATTTGTTCATTTTATAGATCTATATGTTGATTAATATATCTGCAAAATCATTTTGAAAGTAAGTAAATATGATGAAAGACGCATGTGAACAACTTAAGGGTACGCAACTATACATAGTCGAAGACTTAAGAACGTCATAATAGAGTATAATTAAGCTTTAAAAATCGAAAGTTTTTAAACGCATCTGATTTTCATTAGACATTTAGTTCACCGTGCCATAAGATTCGCATTTCGAATACCCAAATTCCTGAAGTCATACACGATTTTATTAAAAGGAAGTTACATACAAAAAAATTATTGAAAGGAAGTTACATACAAAAAACAAATTCAAAGTTCTCAAGCAACTGTCTCTGCTGATCCATATCATTTTCTTGTTCCCATGACTTTATATTTTTATTTATATATTATTGCTATTATACGTATATTTTTATCACATATATTTTCCAAATTATCATCTAAAAACCTTTTACTTCTTCCATCCAGAATTTGCAATTTGTAATGCTTACTTATTTCTAAGTACATTCGTTCGTAAAGAAGCTACCCAGTAAAACGGCTGTCAATGCACTTTATTAGCACACGCTAGACAAGTTCAATATTAAAGTTCTTAGAACTGTACCAAAAATATAAGACACCAAGTGAAGAAATGCACACCTAAATATAAATGTTTTGTAGTTGAAAAGAAATGAATCTTGAGGCGACATTTTATCAGACTAAAAAAGCCATATTTTAATGTGAGATAAAGAGATCTTTGACAGGCGAAAAACAAATATTCTCATATTAATTTTAATCTTCCACCTAGGAATTTTACTTAGGCTTCCTTAGAGGAATGAAAACCGTTATATCAATCGGTAAGCATATAAGATTGAGTTGTTTTTACCTTTGAGGTTTTTTTTTTCACACGATGGCTAAATAACCAGGTCACAAGATCCTAAAGGCTTAAAGAGGTTTGTTGAAGAGGATCCACAGGACGCCTATTAGGTAACAGATGGAAGTCTCCTGTGAGGTCAACCAGCTCCTCTGTAAAGTGTCCTACGGTGTGACTTTCTTCCACACGGTCCTCTGCTTAAAATCCATTCAGCGGACGACGATCTTGCCAAGCTCCTCGGTGCTTCCTTTCTCATCCTTCATAATGCGAGGATTAACAGAGAAATCTCGATGCAAGTACAAGAGGGATTCGAACCTCGTGGACTATAGTCTGAGCAGCACGACCAGATAAAGAAAAAAATGTGAATATCGTTACTGGAAAAGGAAGGGCTGGATTAGTTTCTCTTTCAATTGAACATATACTGTTCGGTGCTCCAAACTTGGTAATAGCCAAAGGAATATCACCAGAAGAGAACTTGATTTTTTGCTTATGTATGCCTGAGGGTTACACATTGGTCAACGATTTGCTGGTCGTCCCTCCATCAAGATAAAACGTATCGAAAGCACAGTAGTACAGCCACATGATGCCTTTGAATTCATTATCAAGTCTTGCAAAACTGCTTCAGACAACGGACAGTTTAACAAATTCAGAGCACTGTTGACTGCAGTAAGAAAAATTGGTGCGGAAAATGCGAATGTTTATTCATGATAATTCCACATTAAAAAGAGAATAGTGTTAGAAAAAATAAATTACTTTTCTATAACTGTAACTAGATTACTTTGAAACTATTTGAGAAAATAAACAATAAATTTGCTTATGTATGAGCCTTCTAAAACATTTGTTAATGCCAAAATCTAAATTTTGATTTATTATACACGTCTAAAAAACCAACCAAATTCCATATACAAAGAAAATTTATTGTGTCGAAGTATATAATTTTGAAGCATTATAAAAATGCTGTACAAAAAATATATAAACAACAAGAATATATAAATTCATAAATTTCCATGAATGTTAGATATAATTTCCTAAAGATAAACTATTAGCCTTATGAAAATATTTAATACATTGCCTTAAAATAGTTTGTGTGGAGAATCAAAATGTTTTTAATTTGAAAGAAAGGAAGACCAGTCTCTTCAAAACTGACAACGGAAGATGCTAATAGAAATGAGTTACGCGGGTATCCAAACATGTCTTCGGAAAGTTGTTATGTTTATGAAAATGGTCAGATTCCATACAAAGTGTGGCATGTGGGATTGTTGAAGATATTTAGATGAGTTTCTACAGATTTAGTTGTGCGCAGTAGCAGTATGAGATAGCATCGATACCCACCCACCCCCATGTTTATAAATTCAGCCCATTATTTCTCTGTTACGATTCATTTGAGATCTATTTTTTTTCACTCTGGATATTGCTGGCCTAATCCCAATTTCAACATCCCACTTCAAAAATAGAGTGTGGCTGCTTACAGTCCATCATGGTAATATCAGCTTCGGGTCGTCAGACCGGTGATTCTCTATGCTTCACCCATATGGGCGAAAAGTACACCCACCAATATTCGTAAGATTCAGGTCTTACAGAACAAGATTTTGAGAACTGCGGTCGATGCCCCCTGGTTTGTCACTAACAGACAACTCCATAAAGATCTGGGCATCGACCATATATATATATACACACACATCGACCATATATATGGCATCGACCATTTTTTGAGGCTGTAAGCAATAATTCCAATGAGATTATTTCTTCTCTGATTCTTTATGATCATACTGTTTTGAACAAGTAAAAGAGTCCTAAAACGGTAGCGTTCTCTGAGGAGACCTACCCGTTTTAGGTTTCTTATGCAATTTTACTGCTATTTTTAGCTTTTCTTATGTTTGCCCTTAGGGGCCCACCTAAGGGTGGTTTACTTATATATTTTGTTCTTACTCATGCCAAATAGGCATATCTTTATTGATGGAGATGGTTAGAGGTAAAATTATTACCCAGTACATCGAATATGATTATACGATCAGCTTCGAATAAAATCTCCTTTTCTTCTTTGAAGCTGATTGCGGCATGATACGCCTGAGGTCTTTAAGGATGACCTTATGGAAATGAAGACATTGTGAGCTACTGTTTAAGAGGATCTTTCTTTAAGAAGAATGCAGCATGAAGCATCTCACGCTGCGCTGCGAAAGCTTCTTTCCTCAGTGAAGCAGCTGCTTATCTGTTGCTCTGCGTTCAGCTCTCTCTGGGAACTGGAGTTTTATGGCGCATTAGCAACCAGAATTGTTATGCGCCAAACAAGATAAACTCTAGAAGTAAATATCCATACAGTTACTATATCGAAAAATAAAAGTTCCAATTTAGGTCAATAGAGAATCAAATTAGAAGCTCCATAACTTCTTAAAGGAGTTTTTATGGCGAAAAACGACTGATGAATTAATGTCAGAATAAAAAATATTACATCACACGTTATTTAACAAAGTTCAAGTTTCATGAGTTCACCGTTAAGTACAAGAAATTTATAACGTTTATGATCTTCGAAAGTGCATGGATGTAAATCGGAATTCCCGTTAAAGATCGTTTAGACATAATTTTAAATTTGAAAAAAAGCTTATAATAATCGATTTCTTGCAAATATTGTGGTAAAGTAGATAATAATTCATCTCGTTCAAGCTCACTTTGGAAACAATTGCTTCTAATTATAAACAATAAATCAATGCAGGATTCGAACCCAAAGCACGCTGTATGCAATATCACTTCTCCACCGAGGGGGCTTATTAAGAGTTCTATAAATATATATTTTGCAAATATAGTAAAACCTGGTTAATTCGAAACTCTTTAGTTCGAAATTTCCTTATAATTTTGAATTTTCTTTGACTTTTCAAGATACAATAAGCAAATTTCGTAGAAAAGTATCTGGATGATTGGAAAACCCTTATTCATTCGCAATTCGTAAAACAGAAAGCCTTGTGTTCACAATATCAATATATTTGTGAGTGAATAATTTAAAAGAATTACAACAAATAAGGTTCGTAAAAATTATGCCTTTGCTAACCACAACCATTAAACAACCATGATAATGTAAGATGATAATGAAGAACGGATTAAGTCATTGCCATTTAAGGAAGATTCATCAGCATTGGCGAAACTTGACAATATGACAAACTTACAATAAAAAGCATTGACAATATGCGGAAACATTTCATGGCATTATGCATTATATTGCGCTAGAGAATGCTCTAAAACTGAAATAGGGCAAAAAACAGCGACCATTTTAAATAAGTAATTTTTTACTAATATTTATTTGGTTATTTTCGTGACTATTTTGCACTATGTAGTATTAGAAATATAACTGGTTACGTTAACATTTATATTGTCATTGGTGATATAAAATTTTATATTCGGTTTTTAAAATAAATCTTTTGAAATTGGATTTAATATCACATTACAGAGTAAGACATATATATATATGCATTTTTTTCTTTTTTTTCTTTTTGCATTTTACATTTGTGTTTTTATTTATTAGATAATTCTGTTGTAATCGTAAATTTCGAATTAACCAGGTTTTACTCTATTAGAAAAACTTTACATCTCCAACAGTGGAATGAATCGAATTAATGATCATTTGTTTCCCTTTACCTGAGTGTTCCAAAAAGGGAGAAGAAATGTGCTATTTGCATATTCTCTTTTGCAACTGGAAAGAAAATGAAATGCAGGTTAATATATAAAGGCGTCAGCTGCGAATTTTGTAAAATGGATTGTTGGACTGTTTTTCCTCTGACCGGAATTGTTTTGCACACAATGAGGGTAAATGGCGAGATCACAAGGACCCCCAGGGCTCAGGGAAGGTTGGAAGCAGGGGACCCACTGGACAGCTGTTAGCAGACAGTCGATAGCCTCCCATCAAGGCCATCCGAGGTGTTCTTTAACATGCACAGGGTATGGCTCTCCCACACAGGGTTCGCCACTTAATGCCCCATCCAACGGACGGCTGTCTTTCCAAGCCCATTGGTGTCCCCTACTGACCGAGGGCAGGACGGAAAGTTTTGCAGAGATAAATCCCAACACTGGCCCAGGTGAGACTCGAACCTGAGGACTGCAGATTATGAGCCTGGCGCACTGCCAACTGAGCCACCCCCGCCCCCATCATTTCTTTTTTTTTTTTTTTTTATTTTGCATATGACCCTGATAAGTTGAGTGATCCATCCGTAAAATGGATGTATAATATTTCAATATTAAAAACGAAATGTGGGCAATAAAAAATATGTATATAAATTTTTTGTTCTTCATTTTGCGTTTGCTCACTCCTAAACGAAATCTTTAGATTTCGCTTATCAACTCATCCCTTATTCTTGCACAATATTTGCAAAAACTTATGCTCCTGAATATTATTTAAAGCCAAATTTTTTAAAGTTTAGTGCGATACACTCTTGCTTTATTACGAACCCCGGATCTAGAAAAAATAAATAAATAAAAGGAGAAGAGGTCCAAGTGATTCGACTAAAAATGTTGTGAAGGTGGATAGGGAATCGAACGAGAATGAACCAGAACGCCATTCCAGAAAATAATTTTTCCTTCAGTTTCAATTGTTTAAAAATATATCTTAAAAAATCGTGTAATTTACATATATTTATTTTTTTCCGCTTCCGTTCCGGTTACTATGATTCTCAAGGAGGAGGATGAGAGCATGGCCTTCATGCTCCATCCCTAACCCGATACGGCGCTGCCCCTATCCATTAAGTTCAAACCGCAAAACATTACTTCATACACAGAATTCGTGACTTCTGTGGAAACAAATTTTGCGACTGCACGTGAGGGTAGAAAGAAAAGAACATTCGGTTCGATTTTCCGATGGCGCTGAAAGACTGCCAATCCAACTCCTGAACAGGAATGCTTTTTTTGTTTGGTAAATCAAAAATTCTCTTAGGTTTCTACCAATCCTTTGAATTTTTGATCGTATCATCATTGCTAAGAAAGTTACCTATTTTTGCGTTTCCGATAAAGCTCTTCGCTTGTTTTAGTCAGATTTCGTAAAAGCAAATCAGAAATTGTTTTTTATGTGTACGATTTAACGCTGGCAGTAGCTCAGAAATTTGCCAACGGATGCTGCCGTCAGATAACATAAAGGATCGAAGGTGGAGATAGACGAATTTCCTGAATAAAAACATCACACACTTTTTCGTTTTGACAGTGAGAGCGTGTATTCTCTGTTTTGAAGCTCTTGCGTAAATGATAACTTTTTTCAGTTGAATTCGGTCATTCTCTTTGCGATGCTGAATATATTTTTCTCTATTTGGTAGTCCTTCGTCACACTCTGCATAAATCAATATAAGCGGAAACAGACAGGGCTTGGGTTGGGTTGTTTTACCTCTGAGCGGCACTTTTTTGCACACCATGGCTAAATGACCAGGTCACGTGGGTTGGGTTGTTTTACCTCTGAGCGGCACTTTTTTGCACACCATGGGCTAAATGGCCAGGTCACATGGACCCCGAAGGCTCAGAGAAGGTTGGGGAAGGGGACCCACTGGAACAGCTGTTGGGAGACAGATGGTAGCCTCCCGTCAAGGCCATCCAGCGTGTTCTTTAACGTGCACATGGTATGGCTCTCCCGCACACGGGGCCACGGCTTAACGTCCCATCCGACGGACGGCGGCCTTTACAAGCACAGCGGTGTCCCCTACTGACCGTGGGCAAGGTGGGGAATTTTGCGGAGATAAATCTCAACGCTGACCCAGCTGGGACTCGAACCTGGAAACTACAGATTACGAGCCTGGCGCGCTACCGACTGAGCCACTCCCCCCCCCCCCGCCCCAACAGACAGGGCAAAACATTTGGATCACAGTGAGAGAAGAAGGTCAAGATTCCCTATTTTTGATAATCTCACAAAACATTTCTTACGAGGTTTCCTGCAATACCAGAAGCAGAAGTCACACTCTTATGATTCTATTTATGATGTTGGTAAAATAGTAGAAATAATAGCCTTATAAATTTTTATAGGAAATCTTGAGCGTGATTTCAAAAGAATGTTTAGCAACAAAAATTCAGTAATGAACTAATTTATTACAAAAGTATAAATAAAAACACAAATATAAATTAAATTAAACTAACACGAATTCTTATCTTCATCAGTATTATCATCAAACCAAACCATCAAAATAATATTTCATATGTTCCACCAATACTTCAAAAAGTCGTATTTACAATTCTTACAATCTACACTCAAAGCACAAAGGAAAACTTTTTATAACATAAGTAACACAATCATCTTTGCGAATAAACCTGTAAATTACCAAGATTAACCTTACCAATTATTCTTACACATTAAGAAGAACACTTAAGATTAACTGAACACTAATTCAGTGAGCAAAAAATTAATATACACATTCAACCACTACCGACAACATTTTTTTCTACATCACTATTATTCAAGTTTTTAATATTCCAATCGGCTAGTGACGTAATTCACACGCTGAAGCACACGCGAACATCAAAATGATGCAGCACTTCATGGTTAAATTGTTGCTCGTTCATCTGTCGTAACATAAATAATAAGTAATCTTACAATACAAACAATAATAACAATACAATAACAAGTTAAGTAACTTACAATAACAAGTCGTGTGGTACACCGCTTCGTTTCTCATCGTATTGTATAATCGCGTAGTAAAGATGCTCCTGTTTATAACACAAAACTCTAAGATTGTAAAGTGGACTTTGTACAGTCGCTCAAAAAAGTATCCGAACACTATGGTTGATTACAGAATTCAGAAAAAATATCTGGCAACGATTTTTTTAGAAATCAGTGATCTGGCAACCTTCGTGTCACGTGATTACAGAATTCAGGAAAAATATCTGCAGCGTGTACAGCAACTGTACACGCTCCAGTTACCGTTCACAGCAAACTGGAGCGTGTGCAGTTACTGCACACGCTCCAGTTTGCTGTGAACGGTGACTGCACACGCTCAATATTTCCGTGAGTGAGCCCACACGATCTAGTATCAAAATAATATGACCACCTACAGTCGCTCAAAAAAGTATCCGAACACTATGGTTGATTACAGAATTCAGAAAAAATATCTGGCAACTTTTTTTTAGAAATTAGTGATCTGTGTGTAACACGAGGTTGCCAGATCACTAGTTTCTAAAAAAATCGTTGCCAGATATTTTTTTCTGAATTCTGTAATCAACCATAGTGTTCGGATACTTTTTTGAGCGACTGTACCTATATAGCTCAAAGAAAAAAATAAAAAAATAACTGTAATGGCGTTGCGAAATGATGCGAAAACAAAAACGAATGTTTCATCAAGCAAAAGCTCTGATTACTTTTCTCACTGCTGAAAATCTGCGAAAGAGAAACAGAAGTTCCTTTCAGATCAAAGGACTTTTTAGAAAAATGTTTGTTACTTTAGTTACTGAAATAACGTGTTACTAAAATGCTTCCAGAAAAAGAGAGAGAATTAAGTAGAATCAAACGAGTTGCAAATAAAGGACTTTTTAAAAACGTTAGCTTAGTTGCACGATCATGGACACCTTAGTTTATCTTCGTTTTAGCTTGATGTTGATATAGATAGTGACTTCGATGTCGAATCTAACCATTACAGATCCAAGAAATCAGAGGAAGAAGCATTATACATGATAAATTAACCTGTTCATAATCACGATGTGATTGCACTGATGATGGCGAGTTCTGCTCTGAAATAGTCATGGAAAATAAATTCATCTAAAGTATTTGATATAGAAGCGACAAAGAAATCCCAATTGGCTTCAGAGCAGATTAAATGAAAATGTACTTCTTCAAGGACGTGACATCGATGATCAAATTGTTTTGCAAAAAATTGTCTTGCAAAATGTTTACTAAAAAACACATTGTTTTGCAAGGAAAGAGAGATACGATGTACTACCAAATTAATGTTGGTGGGAAGTTTCCTTGAATGAAGAAATTGTCTGAGACAGTCACCCTTTCATCCTCTGTTGCAGATGTTATCTCCTTTTCTTTTCGAAACTTTTCAACAGCTAGCATTAATGTCAACTGAACCAAAAACCCTTTTTTGGAGTCATTTGATTCAAATAGAAGGTCTGATACCAATGCAGATTTTGAATAGTGAGAACAAGAGAAATGGAAAGCATTTGCTTGATGTAAATATATTGAAAATTATGAATTGATTAATTACAATTTTGTAAAAAAAAGCATCATTTTGAAAAACCATTACTTTTTCTTTGAACACTCTTTTTCTTTATGTCAAGACCACGCTATAAACTTTTTCTTTCCTTCACTATAAATGGAAGCATATTTTTGAACGATCATACAACACGATAGGAAGCCAAAAGCTACGCCATACATCTTCTAGATGTATGGCGATTACTTTTGCTATCACCAGCATCAGGATCATAAGAGTGTGAGACTTCGGGCGGGGTGGCTCAGGCAGTAGAGCGCCCAGCTCGTAATCTGCAGTATCCAGATTCGAGTCCAACCTGTGCCAAGGTTGAGATTTATCTCCGCAAAATTCCCCGTCTTGTTCTTGGTCAGTAGGGAACACCGTTGGACTTCGAAAGGCTGTTGTGCATCGGATGGAGATTAACCTTGGCTCCGAGTGCAGGAGAGATATTCACTGTGCACATTAAAAACCGCTGGATGACTCTGACGGGAGGCTAAAGGCTACCATCTGTCTCCTAATAGCTGTCTCCAGTAGGTTCCCTCCCCAGCTTTTCCTGAGTCCTTGGGGTCTTGGTTACGTGGCCATTTAGTTCGTTGCGTGCCAAAATAACGTCGCTCAGAGGTAAAACAACTCAACTCAGAATATGACTTCTCCTTCACATATTGTCTAAAACATCGGTAATGTTTCAGACATGATCTTATATAGACAAAACGTGACCATCCATTTATCTCGATGCCCTAAAATTGGATATGCATCTCTTCCGTGTTCGCTCGCTCTCGAGTCGATTTTATGCATAGAACGACAAAGGCTGTAGTAAAGAACACAATACACTCAGTATCACAAAGGAAATGGATGAAACCAGACGAAACTTGTTATCGTTCGCATAAGAGCTTTGAAACATAGGAAGTTCAATTTTTTTTGCCTACAGGAAAAACACTTTGAAATACAATATCTCACCTTGTCAGAATGACTGAATATGAGTATTGTAAAGAGTGGCATTCCGGAAATTCCTTGTTTCCTACTATCCCTCTATGGCAGCAACATTTATTAGGAACTTCTGAACTGGTATCAGGACTAAATCGTAATACAAAAACTAATTTCCGGTTTCTTTTTTTTGAAAACCGACAGAAGCAAGAACAACTTCATACGGAAAGCGAAAATAGTCTTTTTAATAATGCACTAATGATATAAAATTAAAGATTTGGGCCTAAACCTACAACATTTTCTGAATTCAAGTAACAATTTGAACATTTGTTCAATGCCGGATAGGTAATTTTACCGCGCCATCGAAAAGCCGATCTAGAAAAATATTTTTTACGTTCCATCCTATTGAACACTTTTTTCAATTACTTTCAAGCGCCTATTCACGTTTTGGATAGTTTACCCATTTTATTCTTCTCAAGAACTGACTTTTTAATTTGGAAATATGTGCCTGAATATAATTAAGTGTTTGAAGTCTATTAAAAACTGGTTTTGTGAACTGTGTCATGGCAGCAACAATTGAATATATGAGCAAATTTCTCTTCGACTGGAACAACAGAATAAGACAAGATTTTAGCAACACGTTTAAGAAAGAGGAACAGATGCAGAAATGTAATGAACTAAAATCTAAGCCCCCCAGAATGCTAGTAAGGGCAATGGAGGCAAAAAATTATTAACCGTCAATGAAATTAACACTCTTACTTTAGCGCTGATATCAATTTCAGAGCTGAAACTCTTTTGAGCAGAGTGTGATACGAACCTATGACTTCTTGATAACAAGTCAGGTGCTCTGACCGCAGAGCTATCCACTGCCGATCAAGATCTCCTCTATTTAAGAGTAAGAGTAACACTATCTTTGACAGTCGAACAAAAACGTCGAATAATTTCTTCAATTTAAAACATTATTAAATTTTTGATTATTTCATCCATTTTCAAGAAATGTTTTAAGAACTCCAAAACGGAGCGGAAATGTTATACTACAATAGTAATTCAGTCTCTTGGCACCTCAACACTTTTTCGACTCAACTAAATCACTTGCTTTCGCCCCTTATTTTTTCTAGGTCCGGGCCTGTGCATAAGTATATAAATTTTTCTCATATGGCCTGTTTTGTGTTTCTGTTCAATATCCTTTAGTACACATTTATCAATACTCAATGCCATCAAACTGGAGACCACTCTCTTTCACTTCATTCATTAATCTTCTCTAATAGAACGATTACAATAGAAATCTTCGCAAATGATTATCATAGGAAAAAAGACGGTATAAAAATATACACCTCGACATACACTGCACGTATAGCTTACGTAGCAGAGAGTTCAAATACGGATTCTTCAAATCGCAATCTTTTTGAAGGAGAATGCTTTTAAATTCCTGATCGCAGCGTTTACTTAGCACTTAAAGAATCTAAAACATAAATTCCTATACTTTTTTAAATAATACATGAGAAAAATGATGTTAAGTATTTTGTAAGGGAATAGTAATCTCATTTTTAAGAGTAGATTATTTGGGTGGCCAAAAGATTTTGTTAACAAAAAAGCTGTTGTTTTACATTTATAAGTCGTGCAAGCATGCTATCATTTCAGACTGGAACAGAACACAGGCCGTGAAATACATTATTTTCCTTTATTTCTATACTAAAAGAAACGGAAGTTTTCTTTGCTACCAAAACCAAAAAAGTTTTCTTTGCTACCGAACCAGTTTTCTTTGCTACCAAATTCTACTGTGGATTGCTTGTTTGAACTTCTAGTGGTACCAATGGAGGTTGCTCTCTTTCAAACGTGGCAATTTTTCATCTAACACCTTCAGCAGAATTTGTTCGTCAGTACCATATAAAAGTCTGTCAACGTCAGCGTCTTCTCTTTGCAACAACACTCTCGAATATTGAAGCAATAGACAGAGGAGCACAAGGAATTTAAATACATACACCTTCTGCTCCTTGAGCTTACAAAACGTCCCAGAGACTCAGGCAGCAACCACGGCATAGGAGATCTGCTATAGCTCAGCAGGGAGCAACGTAGGTCTGTCTCTGTTTTCTTTGCTGGCTTAGTGTTATTCATTGATTCGCTGGTGTAGCTTGTGCAAACTGCATGGTCCACGAACTTCTTGGGCTAAAATCTGCTAGGCAATCGAATCATTTACATTTCTTTTGTAAGCAAACGAGATTTCTGCGGTGTATGTTTTTTCTTTTTTTTTTTTCCGCTCTAATTCTTTTGGATTTAACCGGACGCGTGGAAAAACGATGCGCCATTCCTTTTTCAACGGCCATGTTTGCATTTTCCTGACTTTACTTCAAAGAGAATATGGTTGCAAAGAGCAATACAAGCAGCATCCTCTGAAGGATAGGTTTACAAAGGAGGGAAAATCCGATTGGCGAGTTGAGAATTCTCTGGAATTTTAAGCTTACAACGCAGATATGAAGTTATGCTTTCTTTCAAGTTTCTAAGCAGGAAAATCTAAAGTTATTGAAAGAGGACACTTTAAAAACCTCATCTAAACAAAGACAAAAGCGTGTCATTGTATTGCTTACGTAATAGATAGAATGAATATATATATATAATGCCGTATGTATCAAAAACACTTCGTACATTTCGTCAGTCTATATCTCCAATACAATTTTCACGATTAAAAGCAATCATTGTATATTCATTGAATAGAGTAGGGTAACCATCACTAGCCCAATACTGGATTGGGGTTCAGTTTCTTTTGAACCCAATACTGGATTGGGATCACAGTTTCTGTTGTGAGAATCAACAAAAAGGGAATAAAACAAGTGGATTCATTTTATCCTGACAATTTTAAACAAGAATATTTTCAGCATTAGTAGGTCTTTTCTGAATCAGGAGATTAGAAATTCGCAGTTTAGTCAGTGATTGCATACCAATATTTCACTACAACTCACATTATCTCAATCTTTTCGTTGACATCAATTGAATTTGTAATTCACAGTAAAACATCAATTACCTGAATTCAATGGAGCATAGTCAGAAAACACATTGTCGTTTGCATCTCGCTTTTACTCATCGCATGTCATTCGATGCACAATGTGTCTGTGCTTTCAATTGTTATGCGGTAAATGATTCTAGTTTTTGACATCTGTTGGGGATCATTTTGAAGCTATAACTTTTGTGCGATGTAATTAGATAACATGAAATTCGAAGAGTAAATGAAAAACTTTTATTTTTCAGCTTTCCTAAAATCTTCATTTATCGGTATTACTGTTATTGGATTTGGAATATCTGTCTGGTTTTTCCCTCAGGACAACATTTTGAAGTCATCAGCCTTGCCGTCTCGGAAATGCTCTGACCCAGTCGTCTGGCTATTACAATTTGGCCTTTGTCAAACTCACGTAATTCCGCTGCCTTTCCCATCAGAAGAACAAGAATAACACTGATTAACAGAGCTCAGTATCATGTGCTATTTATACCGTTTCATGACCTTCACACGTGCCGTCGTTTACCTGCTTCGATTTGCATCACGGGAAATCATCAAAAGGTGTCAGTAAAAATTATTTGTGAACTGGTTAGTATATGAACAGATTTTTTCTGCCTAAAATATCTGAATTAAAAATAGTTAAAACATCTCAAGCAAATTTAGGGTTTTTACAAATTCTGATGATAAGTAATAATCTACTTCTCACCATCTCTCTTCCTTGTGAATTCATGCCCAACTCTCCATTCTCCATCACAATTGCTGATATTCAAACACTTTACCCTTTTGACCTTTGACATAATAGATTATTATTTTTTAGTTTAATATTACGGCGAAAAATAGGAGAAATAAAGCTTAAGTCAAGGTCTCATTAACAGTTTTCACAAGGGCAAAGAGGAGTAGCTACAGGAAGGTAACTGACAGTTATATTGTCTGTTTCTCCAACACGAAAAACACTCCTGTCACTAATTAATTAAAATGCGCTTACAATTGATCACAATCTGCGATCTCGAATAATGTTTACTGCACAAAAAATTTTAAAAGAGCAGTTCGTGTGGATATATTTCTTAAAATATGAAATATTAATTATAGTTAATAGGTCTGTATAGATCTCATGAATATAAAAAAAAATGAATTTGCGAAAGAGTTAGAAAATTGGTTTGAAAATATTGAGACTAACTATGTTATACTAAGAGGAAATTTTAACATAGACTATTAAATCCAAATATATTTTTCTATATATGATTAAGTCTAATTGATTTGTCACGTATCACATTGAAATTACTAGAGAATTATCAAATATAATTAAGATTAAAATATCTGATCATTACCATGTGTGCTTTAATATTATACACAGAAGAGCCAAAACACTATGACTACCTCCCTAATATGATGTTCGTCCTCCAAGTGCCACGAAAACAGCTCGTGAGGCATGGACGCTGCAAGATTTCTAAAAGTTTCTTGTGGTATCTGGTACCAACACGTTACCAGAAGATCCTTTAACTCTTGTAAGTTACGTGGTTGGCCGCCACAGATCGGATATGCTGTTCCAACAAAAACTCACATGCTCAATTGGATTGATGTCTGGGGAATTTGGAGGCCAGGGCAATACATGGAAGTCTTCCTCATGTTCTGCGAATCATTCTCGAACAATCCGGACAGTGTGGCATGGCGCATAATCCTGCTGAAAGAAGGCACTACTAGAGGGAAATACCGTTATCATGAAAGGATGTACCTGGTCTGCAATGATGTTTAGGTAGGTGGAAGACGTCATAGTTTCCTGCACATGAATGACTGGACCCAGGGTTTCCCAGCAGAACATTGCCCAAAGCATTACATTTCTTCCTACGACTTGTTTTCGTCCCATGGTGCATCCAGGTGCCAACACTTCCCCAGATAAACGACACACACACGTACCCAGCCGCTCACATGGTGAAACAGGAAACGCGATTCATCAGACCAACTTTCAATCATTCAAGGTCCAGTTTTGATGCTCGCATGCCCATTGTAGGCGCTTTTGACGGTGAACGAGGTTAGCATGTGCACTTGAGCGGCCTGCAGCTAAGCAGCCCCAGTTTCAGCAGAGTTCGATGTATTTGATGTTGTGACATATTACTCCCGTCACCAGCATTCAAATTACGGGCGAGTTGTGCCACAGTATCCCTTCGGTTGGCTCGTACCGTAGGTATAGCCTTCGCTCACCTCTAGCATCAATGAGCCGTGGTCGACCCACACTTGCCAGCGGTTCGTGGTTTTTCCCTCAGGACAACATTTTGAAGTCATCAGCCTTGCCGTCTCGGAAATGCTCTGACCCAGTCGTCTGGCTACTACAATTTGGCCTTTGTCAAACTCACGTAATTCCGCTGCTTTTCCCATCAGAAGAACAAGAATAACACTGATTAACAGAGTTCAGTATCATGTGCTATTTATACCGTTTCATGACCTTCACACGTGCCGTCGTTTACCTGCTTCGATTTGCATAAAGATGCACCGGTCATAATGTTTTGGTTCTTCAGTGTATGTGGTTACAATAATATTGAAACTTGCTGTAATAAACTGTATTTTGTAAATAAAATTAATACGAGGAGTTTTCAAAACGTTAACGACTGCATCTGCAGAACAAAAACCATTGCACTTACCTGAAGAAAACTTTTGCTGTGCAGACCTCAATGCCAATTCTGTAACGTTTAGTAGTACTCCTGTTTGGGAATACTCCGCAACTCTGAATGAACTCATTTTGCAAGGTCTTGCTCTCTTGAAAAAGGCTTCCCAGTAAGTTCCTTTTTAAATTTTGGAAACAACCAAAATTCGCATGGTACAAGATCTGGTGAATATGCAGGACGGAGAGTACCTGTTCGATTTTTTCCTGCTAGAGATAGGTCGTAACCTGTCGGGTTTTGTGAGCACTGGCATCGTCATGAAGAAGGAGAACACACCTATTGTTAAACGGTGCTCCTTCATCTTCGTAACCCAATTTGGACAAACAATGTAGTATTGGCCATTTATAGTCATTTTTTCAGGTAAGGTGTCCACGGCTACCAATCCTTCGGAATTGAAACAAATTGTGAACATCCTCTTCCTTGAACGAAAGTCTTGTGGAAGGATTTGGAGAAGCTCCAAACTGGGAAATTGTAATAATAAATTCACGTCTGATCACCTGTGACAATGTCTGTTAACAGTTTCGGGCCAGTAGGTTCAAACATTGCCAGCACCTCCTTGCACGAATCGACTCTAGCCCTTTTCGGCTGTTCTGTCAGTTTGTGGGGTACTCATTTCGCACACATCATTCGGAACTTTAAATATTGATGAATAATTGTTTCCACGCTGCCAATCGATACACTTATATCTAAACTTATTAGAATATAGATATATAGATGGGGGGGCTTTCCTTAATGAGTTCACGAATAGCTGTTATGGTTCTCTCGTCACGGCATCCATTGGTCTTTCTGCACGAGGAGA
Source organism: Ryuthela nishihirai (assembly GCA_038380435.1). Classification (NCBI taxonomy): domain Eukaryota; kingdom Metazoa; phylum Arthropoda; class Arachnida; order Araneae; family Heptathelidae; genus Ryuthela; species Ryuthela nishihirai. The sequence continues at coordinate 50,260,161 of JAWZYU010000001.1, read as the reverse complement.
TTTTTCGAAGCTCTGCCTCTCTCTCTTAAATTTGCGCATCCATCCCGAAACAGTGCTGTATGAACAGGCATGATCCCCATATACTTGTGATGTATCTGTATGAATTTTTGTTCACGTCGTCCTCAAGCTGCATTCTTGTGCAAATGTAACATATTTTTCTGTCTTTCGTAGGCTCCACATAGCGACAATGCACAGATTTCGCAGACCGAACTTTACGTGACAGAATTGATGATAAGGCTTTTGCTTTAACATGTAATGACAAGTTTAGACAAGCTTTCAATAAATTGTAGCTCGTTAACTTCGGAGAAACAAGTTCAAATCTACAGACATGTGTCAAGACCTTTTTGAACGCCCTCTGTATTAATCAATTACGTGGATTTCTACAAGATAAATCTTGGGACGACATATTAAAAGAATATTAACTTAGAGTTTGAAATGTTTCTGAATGTGCTGAAAAGTCTAATTGAAAAATGTAGTTATATTGAACAGTACATGAAATGGGGACATCTAAAACTTTGCATAAGTTGTTGTTGGGTTGTTTTACAACTTTGCATAAGTTGTTGTTGGGTTGTTTTACCTCTGAGCGGCACTTTTTTGCACACCATGGGCTAAATGGCCAGGTCACATGGACCCCGAAGGCTCAGAGAAGGTTGGGGGAGGGGACCCACTGGAACAGCTGTTGGGAGACAGATGGTAGCCTCCCGTCAAGGCCATCCAGCGTGTTCTTTAACGTGCACAGGGTATGGCTCTCCCGCACACGGGACCACGGCTTAACGTCCCATCCGACGGACGGCGGCCTTTCCAAGCCCATCGGTGTCCCGTACTGACCGTGGGCAGGACGGGGAATTTTGCGGAGATAAATCTCAACGCTGACCCAGCTGGGACTCGAACCTGGGAACTACAGATTACGAGCCAGGCGCGCTACCGACTGAGCCACCCCCGCCCTCTTTGCATAAGTGATGAATTAATTGAATTGATTGACAAACAGCGAAAAAGTGCATAAATTGAATAGGACAAGTAAATTGAATCAAGAAGAGTCACAGTTTTATAAAACAGTTCAGGAATAATCTAAGAAACCAAATTATAAAAGCTAAAATGATTATTATCAGAATATATTCATAAAAAATGGGAATAATAGCAAAACAATTGCAACACAATGAATAAAATGTATGAAAAATTTAGCAGTTCCCAATATATCCTAATATTATAAGTGATAATAAATTGAACAATCAAATAGTAATCAGATATCAATAATAAATTGAACAATCAATAGTTATCAGAATGATCCTTTGATCATTCTGATAACTTATTGTTCATAGCAAAATATTTACTAGTTTTCAGAATGATCAAAGGATCATTCTGATAACTAATAAATATTTTGTTAAAGCGGACAAATCTTTACATTTCCACTTTACAGAAGTATTGGTAAACGTGTATAGAAACTGTTCCTACAGTTATGTTGTCTCTTTTTTATGCCTCATATTTCGAAAGGTGAAATTTGTGATGTAATTAGACAATTGGATGTAACTAAATCCACTGGTTATGATGATATTCCATCTTTTATAATGAAAACGATTCTCCAGGATATTAAATGCAACTTAATAAATACAACTTTAGAAAAGGGTGTTTTCTCTAGATGTTCTAAACACAGTGGTAGTCATTCCAATATTTAAAAGAGGTAATAATAATAATAAAAAAATTATCGTCCAATATCTAATTTATCAGAATTTTCTAAGATAGTAGAAAATTTTGTAAAATAAAATTTAAATTCCTTTTTGAACGTACAGCTTTTTTTCTCCAAAAACCAGTTTGGTTTTAGAAAAGGAAAAAGTGCAGAAGAGGCAATTTTGCAATTAACTAATATTATTTATAGTAATTTTAATTCAAATTTGAGCACCTTAGTACTATACTGCTCACAAAAATTAGGGCATATTTCAAAATGAATATGAAGCGATAATATATCCCCTAATTTTTGTGAGCAGTATATTTCTAAATGTAAAGAAGCTTTTTACTCTGTTTCACATGCTCTGCTACTAGAAAAAATATATAATTCAGGAATTAGGGGAACCTTATTTTATTGATTTAAATGTTATCTATCAAATAGGAAAAAGAATATTAAGTATAACAGACACCTTCAGTAATGAATTATCTATTGATATTGGGGTTCCACAAGGTCCTGAACTTTTCACAAGGTTCCACAAGGTTCTGAATTTTTTCATTATGGAACATCCTTTGTCATTTCAAGTATTTTTTAACGATATATATGCAACTTTATGTTTAAAGGGAAAATAATTGCATTCGCAGATGATTTGACATCAAGTAGTGAAAATGAACAGGCAAAAATATAAATGGTGATTTACTAAAATTGAGAACATGGTTTAATATAAAAAAAATGCTTTTAAAGTTTCTAAAACTAAATATGTAAATTTCGGATTAAGAGAAGAAAAAGGAGATTTTTTTTCGAAACAAATTATATGTCATAAGTTAAATTGTAGGGAAAAAATGCTGTTGTGAAATAATTGAAAGTGTTAATTAAAATGAAATATTTATAACATATACATTGCACAATTTTGAATTGTGCAAAAGTGTCTCAAAGGTATATTGATAACCATATTTTATCCACTTTTCTCTAAATACAGTATGATAGTGAAATGTTCTGAGTATACACTGAGAGTATATTAATTTAATATTTGTCCTTTTTTAAGAGAAAGCAATAAACTGTTATTAAGTGCATATTTTTTCTGGGTTAAAATCAAATATTAAATATCTTGTTCGGGAGGTAAATATCTGGTGAATAAAAGTAGGTAGAGCCCGAAAAGGTCATATCTTAATTATAATGTCTTCAGTAAAGAAAGGACTTTCAACTTTACCTGTGGCGGAGACTCGCGCTCTATAGTTGTTTCGCTGTTGGATTAAATCACTGAAAGAAGTTCCAATTGCTATTGTTTTAGGCTCTCAGAATTGTAATACATTATTCAAAGATAACTGACTTCCTTCATAAATGAGTCCCTGAGGTAATCAGATATTGATCGAGAATTCAAAGAAATTATTGACTTTGTATAACATACAGTGTTATTACAAAGCAAATTATTGAAGATTCTCGACGTTCTCCTTCAGCTGTCAAGGGTGATCCACGACTTCCTGATAACATGTCATGTGCTCTGATGGCTGAGCTACCGGACGCCGATCAAGATCTTCTCTAATTGATGTTATGAACTTTCTACCTACAGTACACAGTTTTCTGTGTCACATGAAGGCAATGTCCCAGCTGCTCAAAAACATGACACATGAGACAGAAAATTGTGTACTGAAAGCAGAAAATTCGTAACATCAATTAAATGAGCTCTTGATCGATGCAGGGTAGCTCAGCGGTCAGAACCCAAGAGATGTTATCAGGTGGTCGTGGGTTCGCATCCTACCCAGCTCAAGACAATTTTTCCTCTAAAATTAATATCGACATGAAACTAAGAGTGATACCTTCCTTGAAAGTAAATTATGTTCCATGTGTTAAATATGAGTATTTTACTCAACGCTAACTGGGACTCAAAACGCCATGATGAGATTTTTTAGTTACATTTTAATCTTCGTGTGAGTAATTTAATGAAAAATTCCATTTCGAAAAAGTTCTTGAAAAGTTCATAACATTTGTAGCTCAAGCCCGCTTTATTCATATAATTACCTTTCCAAAATATTAGAGAATTCCCGTGTTGTGCCAATGGAAATTTAATTTCGAAGCTCTATAACTTCTTGAATACATATTTAATGGAAAAAAAATATAACCGAAGATAAAGATCATAATCCGTTCTATTTAAATCTCGGTTTTCAACATCAATCGTTCAGTATTTAAAGAGTTATGGAAGCTAGAATATTTCATAACGGTAATGCTTCCCAAGAATTCACTTCAGAAACAGAAATTAATTAAATATTAAATAATAACTATTGTTTCAAACCAGTGAATAAAATAAATATGCATTGTAATTTTCATAATATTTTTTCAATATTACAAATTTTGAATGATTTTTAAAACAAAATAATTCATTGATAAATATTCTGGCTTCCACAATTGTTTAAATACTGAACGAATATTGTTGAAAATCGGGAATTAAATAGATTTATTAAAATAAAAAAAATAAATACCCCCTCAAGCAGCTGCTTGCCACAGAGGTCTGACATGAGCCTGTCAGTTTATATGCCGCAGTAGAAGATCTGAGAGGATGGCAGGACCTCAGCAGAATAAACGACACACATCCATGCCTTACTCGGGGCTCGAACCCAGATCCCTTAGATCAGTAGCCAAGCGCGCTAACCACTCAGCCACGGGACGGCAAGATTTATTATGATCTTAAATTTATCTTCAATCATATTTTTCCACTATAAAATAAAAACTTAAACATTATAAACTTTAACTTATAAAATATATTTCCATATTTTAAAAGTTAAAGAGCTTCGAATATCGTATATCTTAATACTATATCACTTATCAGTTGGCATAGCATGAAATTCTCTATTTTGGTAGGACAGTGTATATCCATATAAAAATGTGTATACAACGCGCGTGTATTTACCTACATGGAATAAAAAAACTACAATACATACTATTGCACTTTTTTCGTTCTCAAGTATACCATAAGTCGAATTTCCTGTAATTCGTATCTGAAATCATTGTTTGTTCAAAATAAAATTAGGTTGTATGGGGCAGCAGAAAAAGAGTGATTTGTAGTACTACTTGGCTTTAACTCTCACATATCCTTAACAAATACTAGTAGTATCTTAGTAAAATAAAAAGCAATGCCTCGTAGAACGTCATGCGCAATCTGCTACAGATTGGTTTAAATGTAGTTTTTCCCCTTATATAACATTTGATTCATTTTAGAATGATATAAAGAATAGCCGTTACTTTTAATTTTTTAAACCACATTGAACCAGCTGCTTTTTCTTACTAGCGAAGTTGTTAAATGTAAATATTAAGCAGATAAGACCTAATCAAGTAACACAATTTACATTTCAATACTTTCTGTGAAGCATCCTCATGAATTGAAATTACTTCCCAACGACTTCTCGGATCGCAAGGCTTTCATACTCTTAAATATCAGCTGGCTGTGTCTTCTGGCTTGCTGAGGAGATGAAAGGAACTTTCCCTGACAGAGACAGACGATGCTCTCCAAGGGCAAGGATTTTCCTTCCATGGTAAGTAAGAATTGTGCTTTCCAGAAGGTCTCTTCCAAAAACTAAAACTCTGCAATTCTTTTCTCTGCCTATCTCTAAACCACGTCACTTTCTACGTTCTCTCTGGAGACGCACCACACCTAGGATTATATGAAAGAGACAGGAATGGGAAAGACAAAAAAAAAAAAGAATATTCTTGCAGCCCAAATACACATATCACGCTATAACAAGGCTATCAAGGACTTGTGTTTCACACCCTATTTGCTGCCGGTATCCTTGTGCTATCCGGTAGTGGAAAGAGAAAGAGGTCCAGGAAATGAATAGCTTCTTCTGCTGCAATCTCCCAGAACCTCTTCTTGCCGTACAACTCAGTCGAGCATTCAGGGTTTGTGCACATTCCCTCGCTGCCTTTTTTTCGCCCCGCTGGAGGCAGCGACACCGAACAATGGAAAATTTAACCGAAATGTCGGCCAATTTTTTTTTTTGTAGGATAGGGGAAAAAAAGGAGAGAACGGAAAGAAACTTACCTTTGATCTGAACTATCACTTACGGAGCATTAACGAGAATCACTCTTTTAATAGGATTTTTGGAACAGCGCTGTAGTTGGGAGTTAAGTTAACCCGACCCAAGGTCTTTACAAGAACATTCTGTAGAGTAGGTGCTTTCGGTAAGAAAGTATACTGTTCGCTGCACTTCAACGAGCATGTCTCTGAATAATACAAAAATATGTTATGCTTTTATTTCGATACTTCTACAAGACACGATGCAGTTCGTCTGAAAACTTCTATTATCGATTCAACTACAATCATTTTTATTTGAAATAAACCATTAATATATTACTACATAATTTTATCAATTTATCATTATTTTGCAAAGACATGTTCTATTTTTTGAACCAACTATATTTAGTCAATTAAATTTCAAATTTAAAATGAAAAGAACTGGAATTTATTATTAAAAAATTTCGTGCAATTGTTCTATCATTTTTTGCAATTTTTTAAAACATGTTTAAATATTAATAAACAGTGCTTGTTATAAACATACATATATACTATTGCCACTTTTCACGCATTTGTTTCTAAACAGAGTCTGGATGGGCTACTTGCCGTTTGGTTCTAGTTTCTAATGGCAGTAATTTAATCAATTATTTTAATTAAATAATAGCTTTGTTTATTATCATTATTTCGTTTTTCGCATGTTTGTTTAATCTGAACGTAACCATGTAGGGAGTGATCCTTACTTATAGAATATGAATGAATCATCATCATCATCATATTATGTTCCCGTAAGCAATGTTTTAATGCAGGATACTCCATTTTGCATGTAATACATAATTTTAAATATGTCATAAAGCATAAATTAATAAGCATAAATATATAAATTAATAAACATAATCATAAAGCATAAACCACTCTTGTGGATTTCTGTAAATTTCAATTGAAATATTTATTCCCACTGGGGTAGACTAATGTAATCGGTTGTATTATGTGTTAAGAAATAAATGCATTATTATTATTATTATAAATATAACTTTAGTTAATAAGTTTCAGTACAAATTAAAAAATATCATTAACATATAATGCTTTATCTTTTATCTGTTAGTTCTGTATTAGCCCAAATTTATATATATATAATATCCTACAAAATATATATCCATTTATGTCGGATAATCAAGGCTGGGAACTTTTCTGACAAATATTAAAAAAAAAAAGTTCTCTTCTTTTTCACACTCCTAATCACTCTCTGTGAATGTGTCAAGGCATGTTTCAAGGAATTCCGGAATTATTCTATAAGTGCGATACCTTAACCTACCTATTTCGTTACATAGGAAAAAAAACACTTCATACAGATTTAAATGACACAAAATCATTGCTAACCATTCAAAATTAGTAAATAATACGATGTAGGAGAAAAAGCAAAAGTATAATTGCATGACTATTTGCTTTGCATAACAGCAGGTAAAGAAGAAGATTCTATACTAAATTTCATATTTCATATTTCTGTATAAAAAACAAGGAAACTTGTCATTAATAGTCGAACGAACTGAGCAGATAAAAACAATAGTGGAAAATACACTAGCGTATCAACAAAGCATATGGAGTAATCCACCAAAAACAAAAACAGTAATCCACCACAAAGGAATCAGTGGCAGCAGTTCAAATATGCGAATCAATCGCTGCAAATAAGGCCCACATATTTACAGGCAGATACGTCATCATTATAGCAATGGAAACTTCATTATTACCCACTGCCCATTCTGCCCTTTTGAAACGATACTGATTCGCCTTGACATCCTCTACAAAGCATTACCAAGAAAAACAGCATCATCACACTGCCTCCAACGTGCTTCATCGAATAATATATGTGCTATATAGGTTTTCAGTCCTTTTTAATATATCTTCTATGTGCATCTGGAAAACATGCCGTTTATTAGGAATCAACATTAAATCACTGATGCCACAAAGATCAGGACAAAAAGTCACCGGTACATTACGCTATCAAATTAAGAACTTTAAAAGAAACTTTCTTTTACAAAGATCATATATTTTTACACTTTCTGAAAGGCCTCAGGCTTAACACAACATTTAAGCCATCTTATGCTCCAGCCTTATCAAAGAAACGGAATACGAAATGTACTGCTTTTAATTTTAACCTTTAGATATAACATTTCTTCGTTATATCTGATAACAGGTTTAATAATCTTAAATATATTTACAAAACAAAAAACAAACTTCGAAATATGATAATAATTTTTCTTTTGACCAATATTTTAGATTTTACAAAACAGTCTGAATAGCATAAATCATTTAAGCATTTGCATACCAACAACTCTTAATTTTTCGAGTTCTTCATGACGTTCTTCAATTTCTTACCTTCATATTCGTAAGAAGTGATTTTGCAGTCTCACATGAATGTTTTAAATATTGACGCAATGCAAACGGTGGAGGGATAGTGATTACCTATGCAAATAAAAGAAGTTCTTTGTAAATATTTGGATAGTAAGTTTAGGGAAGTGTATTTACATCGCCTAAAAAGAATTATGGTGAAGTTCGAACTAATGCACTAACTTCTTTTCAGTTTGAGCTTTTACTTTAGGCAATACTTCATCAATATTTGCGTGCTTTGCTTTTGATGAAACGCATCGAAACCTTTGATCTAGTTCCCATACTCTTTCAAAGAAAAGTCGAAAGGTTAAACATACATAGCATCGTTCATCATCTGCATTAAGAGTTTCCATCCCCTCCGGAACCTTATTTCAGTTAGCGATAATGGCATCGTATTTGCAGCAAGTGGTGCAGATACCATCTTTTCTCGTTTGTTACTTTCTTCATACTCATTCGCGAAAAGAAAAAAAATCTACTTTGGTGTAAGTTTCGAATAGCAGAAATAGATTAGATTGTTTAATTAATCAGAGTTAGGTCATACCGAGACTTGAGAAGAGAATCATCCATTTCAAGTGATTTTTACTAATATTGTATGAAACCTTTTTAAAGGCTCTGAATCAGACATCTGTCTTGAATTTACACAAGAAACCGATATTTACTATGCTCAGCAGAAGGTTTCACAAGGAAAAGGGAAGTTTCGAAGTAACATTCTATTCGACACGATGATTTTATTGCCTATTTATGTCGCAGAGCATATTTCTGAAATGTGCTCTGCACATTATGTCGCTTTTTAGGGCACATTTCTTCCTAATTTGATAGCGTAATGTACCGGTATTTCGCAGAGCACATTTCTGAAAAAGGATCACTCATAACTTATCAATCTAATGTATTATGTAAAATAAAAGAATTTTCCTCTCACATGCCGTTCTTGCCCTCAAGGTCACTGCTGCAATAGCGTCCACGTCGCACCACCCAGAGATGCCATAAAGTTTCATCCGGTCACCAACGCTGCGGCTAACACTTTGCTAGCAACAAGAGAAGGTGGGGGAGGGCTCCTCATCACGGTTGCCCGCAATGATAGCGGCTTCCTTTCCTCTCATCATAAGGGAGTGGATCACCTCCTAGGTGTTCACACATTTTCGATGCATTTTGTGCATTAGGTGCAATGTCATCAACTCAACGTTCCCAGCCAACTAAGAAACAGAAATAGCTATAGGCAACAACCATACTACAAGAACAAAATGGACAGATATCATAAATATGTACATTGATCATAGAAATTATTATCTATAAAAATATCAATATCTATGAACATATACTACATTATGCACTTATTAAATTATAAAAAATCCCTCAATTAATTATGCAAGGGACACTACAGCCATTTAACCCAATATGCGCAAAAAATGCCGTTCAGAGGTAAAATTCACCAACGTCGCCATACATTGAAGTCTCTTGAATAGAAAAAGAAATTTGAAAAGTTTCTTGACATTTTCTACATATGATTATATTTATCACTTAATTATTTAGTAAAATATAATTCCTCGAATTATCGAGATTCTTGATAATGACTTGTAAAGGTGTCAATGGTCGTCAGGACACAATAAAAATTCAACGAAGATGCTGAGCCCACGTAAAACGGCAGTGAATGAGAAGGACAAGTTGAAAACCAAAGAAAGGGAAAGGTCAAACTCAGCTCTCCAGAACTGACCTCTGGCTGTCACATAATTGTGATGCAGTGCTCAGTATTAAGAGTCTTTGTGTTCTGCATTCGCCTGCTGTGGTGATCTCTCACAGCTGCCGGTGGACAGGGTTCGACATGATAAATGACACTGCCGTTGAGAGCAACAGTACTGTGGAGCCGAGCTCGGCAGTCAGTTCACGCTGCGAAAGTACGAAATGACACACCCTGCTACCCTATGGAAGTTCCACTCACGTAAGAACACTAAGTGAAGACTGGCGCTGACAGTTCCAACATCAAGCACTAATATCAAACCGCATGTACAGGTAAATGTCAGATACTCGAAAATAATCTTAAATTTATCTTTTCAACGAAGGATGATAGAAAGCATCTCCAAGGAGTAGGTTTGCTTCTCAGCAGACATTCTACTGATGTTCTTTTAGAATATATAACTGCATTAATGAAAGGTTCTTACAGTTAAATTTAAAACAAGCATTAAAGTCTTCACCCTGACTTCAATGAGGACGAGAAAGATAAATATTACGCACAACGTCAGGATATTTGAATTCCTAGAAGAAAGGAGATATTGCCCTTGTTCTAAGTGACTTTGATTTTAAAGTCGGTACTGAGTCTGACCTTTGGGGAGGGGTGATCGGCCCTTTTGGTATTGGAAGTGGTAATGGGTAACACCCCATGGACCCTTTGTAAGTAAACTTAATGATTTGAGAAAAAGTAACATTTATTACAAACATTATTACACACACATGAGTTTCACTAAATGGGCTACATAAGAATATGATTGATTATATATTAATTAACAGCAAATGGGCTAGTTCTGTTAAGAATACCAGGGCATATAGGGGAGCTGAAATTGGATCTGACCATTACCTTATTAAAAGTGTCTTGCAATTTAACTTAAAAAGTGTTGTGCTAAAGTTAAAAAATTCGTCTTTAATACTGAAGCTCTGAAAGACCCTGTTATAGCCAAAGCTTACCATGATAGGTTACTTATGACAGTCATGGTATGCATTCATGGTAGTCATTACGACAGTCATGGTATGCTTACTACTGAAGTTGAGGAAGAATGGGATCATTTTAAACAGGCTTTTTTGGACACTAACAGTAGTCTTTTAGGAAAAATGGAGCAGAAGAGGCAGAATTATTTGAGTGATAAGACATTTGAGCTTATTTCAGAAAGAAAGAACTGCAGGAATGTCCTTAATCAATACCCTACTAATCCTAATAGAAAGCATTACAGAGAACTTAATAAACGTGTAAAGGATCAGTTAGCTACTGATAAGAATCTTTGGCTTGATGGTTTGGCTGACAAAGCTGAGGAAGCAGTTAGGCAGCACAACAGCAGAGAGTTAATGTTTTATGTGGTAGAAAATGGACAGGTATATAGGGATTGAAGGATAAACAAGGTAAGGTTATAAAGTGTGAGGATTCTGCCATGTGCCACCCATGCTAGGTGGGCTAAGCATTTCAGTGATGTTTTAAACTATATGGTTAGTTCTACTCCCATTGTTTGTAATGATTATAGATGCGTTACTGGTTTTAATGTTGGCCCTATAAGACCGTCTGAAGTTATTGGCTGTTTCTAAACTTAAACTACATAAATCCCCAGGGTAAATGGAATTACTACTGAAATGTTTAGAGCTGGGAATGTTTCTGTTATCACACGACTGACTGAAATTCTGAATATCTTTTATGTTATAGACATTGTTTCTAAGGATTTCATCAGAGCAATTATTATCCCTATTTTCAAAAAGGGTGATAGTAACTCTTCTGATAATATAGGAGAATTAGTCTACTTTGTGTTCCAAAGTTTTTTGCAATGCCGTGCTTAATGGAATTAAGAATTGTTTGATGGACAACTGTATGATGAAATATGGGGATTTAGAAGTGGTAGGGATGTGTAGATCAAATTTTTTCACTTAGACAGCTTCTTGAGAAATGTTTAGAATTTCAGAAATCTGTGGTTACTAGCTTTGTAGATTGCAAAAAGGCTTTTGACTCTGTTGACGTCATAAATTGTGGTTGATCGTGAGATCGTATGCCATACCAGATAAGTTGATTAACATAATGAAAGCTCTCTATAATAACACTGAGTCATGTGTAATAGTTGGTAAGAATTATAGCAATTGTTTTGGAATTGCTTCTGGTGTTCAACAAGGATGCATTTTGCTTCCTTTTCTCCTTAGTTCGGTTATTGATTATGTTTCTACAAAGAAATTGATTTCCACAAAGAAATTGATTGAAGATGAATTCTCTACAAAGGGAAGTTTTTGGACTTAAGTGGTCTAGAGATTGGAAAATTTATGATTTAGATTATGATGATGATTTAGTCCTTTTGGCAAATGAGGTTGGTGTGATGAACTCTTTCATTAGAGCTGTTGATAAGACTGATAGCAGAGTAGGTGACAATGCTAAACAGGACATCGTTAGAGCTGGTCTATAGTAGCCAGATGCAGCAGCTCAGTACAGATATTTGGAGAATTAAATTACACAGTCTGCGTGGATCTCCGTAGCCCACGGCCGTATAAGAAATGTGCATGAGGACTGTTTTAACAGTCCCAGCAGCATACGTACCTACTTATGTATTTATGTATGCATGCATGTTGGAATGAATGAATGAAATTTAAACGGCGATATAACGATATTACGGTATAACACTCTTAGCTATCATTCATAAATTTTGATATACGTAGAACTATTTCTGGTACATCCGTAAGCTAATTCTTAAAAAAAAATGCAGGATTATAAATCAAAGTAAATCAATGTTGACATATTTTCAAATGAACACGACTAGCCTAAGAATTCTAATAAAAACTAAATTTGACCACTTCTCAACAAAATATGGTTTGTCAAACTGTGTTTTTTTGTCAATATCAAGTCAGTGCAATTGTCACCCGCAACTTTTTCCTCTTCGAGGCATGCAGTATGAACTTAAAATGTTCCGCGTATACTAAAATAATTATCCTATCTAGAACTGCATGTCAATAGCTTGATGATCTGACTTCGAAATTTAATGCCTTCACACAAATGTTTTTGAAAGAGTGGCCGAAAGAAGATTTTAGATTCGAACCAGGAACAATCTACAAGCTAGTAATACGCAGTCCCGTATTCTCTAACTGTAGTTGCGACGAGTAGAGATTTCACATGATTGACCAAGACCCAATTTTTGTTTGAACAATAACAAAATTTTGAATTTATTTAAATTCAACACTTAACAAAGTTCCACCACTGGCTTATAAAGGTGGATGATTTTACATTACAATTAATTGACTAAGTACTCACTCCATTCAGGTAAGCTCAAGTTCGAACAACATTCGAACAAAATAATGAAAGTAAAACTTAAAAGTGAAAGTGACAACAAGCAGAGTAAGTTAAATTAAAATAACTCTACCATGTTGAAGTTTCTCCGGAACGAGAACTGTATTCTGCTAAGTTATTGTGATGTGCACACGGCGTAAATTTTCATGAAGCACCCACTCCAGATTTCTCTGATCGTGGTTTTTCCCAAGCAAAGCAAATTTCTTTAAATTTCGCCTAACGTATTAGGTAAAAGTTTATCATCTCACTAATCTAAGAGATGGCTAATTTAACAGTTTCCCTCCCTGAAATATGGCCTAAAAGTCAGTCCAGTGAATTTCACTAAAGTCGGACTTAGCGAAGAGAGCAAAAGAAAGATAGATAAAAAGACCGAACCCTGGTATGTTGGCTTTTTTTTTCTACACCGAACTGTTTCTCCCGGGTCGAGCATGATAATATCTTTCTGGCAACCCCGGGAACTCTCCGACCAAAAGGGCCAATCAGAAGCAAGCCCCGGGCAAAAACCTGACTCCACTTCCATATTTCACAAGTGGGACGGAGCCCTGTTGCCAGCCAGCACTCGCATTCCTCTCGAAGGTCAATGTCTGCTTTTGGGCGAGCTGAAATTGTTTCACAAGACACCTCCCGTCACCCCACATGAGGCAAGTTCCCTCTCGGCAACCAATGTAAACAGATGAAACGGAACCCTGAAGGATATTCGCAATCGAGGTCTTGCACCCATTAACCTCCGAAGACATCTCTGTCAGACATAAAGTGGTTGCATCAGGATAGAAACGAAATATAAAAAAATTAAAATCAATAGGTCTGCGACCTATCACAATTATCAGTAAACTATTAGTAATTTAAGAATCCTATCAGTATCATTTAAATAGCTATTAATTAAAGTTTAAACGTGAAATGTATGAAACAATAAACAAGAAAAAGCTAGATCCAAGGGTTAATATACCTTGAGGCGTTTCATTACACAAAACAGTTAAAATTTAGCTTGTAGTGCATTTTTAATTTCTAATGTAAACATCACTACGGTTTAGTAAGTTTTAAATATTTTCATGCACTAGCAATTAAAACCAAATATCGATTTTCAGCTGTACAATTAGAAACAATACTAGACATACCTTCGCTCAAAGTATCCACCAAAATACATTTTTCGAACTATTTGTGAAATCATCATGAAACTGTCACTTTAAGTAGCCCTTTAATTGTTCGGATAACTCTACTTCCTCAACATCCTTCTGGGGAGCCTCAATCATAACAATGAGGTTCCATTATTCCCTGCTTATCTGAAAAATCCAACAGCAGCATCATTTCCTAAGAGATGTCTCTCAGCAATTGATGGCTGGTATGGCAAATATATCTGGGGCTTCCGCCTCTGCCTCGCAAGTACGATGACTCATCGTTGTTCCGATGTTCTCTCCGCGAATACCACGTAAATTTAATTCACCTCGTGCGACGTTCCCTCTGCGGCTTGGCAGACAACTTCTCTTTTTGTTTGCTAACCGTTGATTTATTCATATCTTGGGTATTCTCGCTTTTTCAGTTATTCGTTTGCCACCTTTTTATTTTTGGCATCAGTGTCAACATCTTATAAGTATTTATAACTTACTATCCTATGAGGATTTTTTTTTCCTTGATGTTGTATTCATTTTAATATATTTTTGATTTTCCATTAATAAAATAGAGATCATTCATCAATTGTCCCTTAAAGCTTTTCTTAGTCTGCAAGAGATAAACTAAGGCAATATATATTTCCCATTTAGATTTTTTTTTATAATGTTGTTATATTTGTTTCTTAGTTTTAAACCTAGTATACAGAATGCAGAATTATCCCCAGTATACAGAATTGTGTTTATGTAATCACATACACAAATCTAAACATTTGAATATCAGCCATTATTTATGAACACTGATACAAAACAAAATAGATTTGTTATATAATTTCCTCTTTAAATAAGCCATTTAGTTTCCTTTTCGGATCTAAAAATTTACTACGATTTATTATCTCTCAAGGCATTAAATTATAGATATAAGGTATTTTGCAATTGCTGGTGCACTTTCCTTTGTAATTTCTAATATTGAGTAGGATATAGTATTCACCTTCTTTCCGTCTTGTAGTTCTATAATAATCTATACTTTTTATATTTAACATCAAAAAAGGTTTTTATTATTATGTATT
Organism: Ryuthela nishihirai; assembly: GCA_038380435.1. Classification (NCBI taxonomy): domain Eukaryota; kingdom Metazoa; phylum Arthropoda; class Arachnida; order Araneae; family Heptathelidae; genus Ryuthela; species Ryuthela nishihirai. The sequence goes on along the minus strand of JAWZYU010000001.1, from coordinate 50,244,920 downwards.
AACGATTTGTGCAAATTAAGAAATTTAATAAATTAAATGTCTTGTTTTGTTCTTAAATGAGTCAATCTTTATTTCCCAAAATGGTTTTTACCATTTCAGATTAAATATTTTAGAGCTCATTAAGTGATTCACAGGTGAGATACATGTACAGTCGCTCAAAAAAGTTCCGAACACTATGGTTGATTACAGAATTCAGAAAAAATATCTGGCAACGATGTTTTTAGAAATTAGTGATCTGGCAACCTTCGTGTCACGTGACACGAAGGTTGCCAGTTCACTAATTGCTGTTTTCTAGCTGTCCGTCGGGTCCCTTTCTCATAACCAGGTCAGAGGTAAAACAACTGAGCCTGTACCAAACAGCTAACTAAAGATATGTATTTCTTGTAATCCTTATTCTTAGGTTTCATGTTCCTATGATTTGTCAATTTTGTCTATTGGGACAAAAATGCGCATCTCATGATGGGAATGAAAAAACCAAATAACATTTCAGGTGGTGATAGGGTTTTCTTAGCTGGTTGTACGTCGGGGACATAACCTAATATTCATAGGTTCAAGTCCTCACTGTGAGTACGTTGAGATTTTCTCCACGAAAGTTCTCTAGGTGAGAGTTTGGAAAGGTTTCTGTCAATCGAGAGATATATTAAGCCGTGGCTTATGCACAGAAGAATCATACTCTGAGCGCTTTAAAGAACACACTGTATGATCTTAGCCGGAGGCTTCCATCTGTCTCTTGGAAGTCCACTGGATCCGTTTCCCATACCTAGTCTGAGTGCTTTGAGTTCTTGTGACCTGGACTTGTGTGCAAACCAGTTTCGCTCAGAAGTAAAACTACCCAACCAATGTTTCAGATATTTCAAACTTCTTCTTCTGTTCTTCTGTCTACATATATGAAAGTCTGGTAGAAAAATATTCAATTAAATACGTGATAAATAAATTCTGCTGGCTGGCTTTTCTGTTTGAAATTCTAGAACATCGCTGACAGCACAACTTCTGTGGGAAGTTACTTCCAAACTCTTCCTCTTCTGCATACGAAAGAATAGGATTTACAGCCTTTCCTTGTCTGTCAAAGGAACCCTGATGCTTTTGAGTGTCTTCTAGTGTTGCTACTTCTAATTATTAAAAACAAATGTTGAGAGTTTTAGAGAGATGCTTCATAAAGATTTTTGCGGCACATCTTAAGGACATCTCCTTCATTCTAGGGAAAATAAATGAAGGTTTCCAGGCCTTTATTCAAATGATAGGTTGAAGTACGAGTAGTCTGGAAATCTTTTAGTGACCCATTATTGAGGCCATTCTAATGAGAAGATAACAGAGATCATGTGGGCCAAGCTAAGCACCTTACAGATTGTACCTCTATCATCCGTACACAATACAGTTAAGGCCACATAAAAAACTGTAGTAGATGTTTAGCATTTCAGGTGGTGAAACGGTTTGATTTTTAAATTCTCTAGCGTCTTAAAATAAAATCACTATTAACAACGAAGATGTCCCCACAGCAAACTGGATCCTGTGAAGCTAGTTTAAAGAACATTTTCCAGTTTGTTTTGTCATCTGCGTTTTTTTTTGTAATGTTTTATTTATATATACATGCCAGAAATTTTGGAAAGGTTTAAAGCGCTAAACCTCTCAAACAGTACCCTTTGTGGCCATTCCATATTCGGGCAATGCGTTCAAGAGAGATTTTTGAAAGGCGAGACACGTTTCGAATTAAATCTATAAAAGAATAAATATATCAAATAAAAGTGGAATTACTTTTATTCTACTCGTTATGGCGGCAATTGAAACCCAAAATGCATTTTAGATTACGACCTTCGCGTTTGATCGCCTTATTCTTTTATCTCCCTCGCGAAGGTTTTTTTTAATACCAACCATTTCTTCCAAACAATAATTGTTATTTCACCGTTCTAATGCTCCTAATACCCCATCGAAAAAAAAACACGCGGCTGATCTGGTTCCCTTGTTATGGCAAAAGGTGCTCAGAAAGGTGCTTAGTGTTAGCTCGCAGCTTCGGTAATTGCACGTGCCTTTTCATAACGACTCCTCTTCCTCCGCGGAGTCTCAGGTTTCGATTGCTGCTCGGAGCAGACGGAGCCAAAGTGTCGCGCCAAGCGGAGAGATAAGAAACGAGTGCGATGCGCTGTGGCGCCGAGCATTGCCAGCATACGCTGAGTCTGGAGACTGAGAACTAGAGGACCTGTTACGGTACTTTGGGACTTCCAATGAGGAAAAAGACAAGAAGGACAGAAAACTCGATCGGGAGAAAGATAGAAAAGGAGTAGAGCACCTGACAGAATAGTCTGAAAACTAGGAAGTTCAGCTGGCGGAGCTTTTCCCTAATTCATATCCTCCCAGTTCGCCAGGACGCTCACGGCCTCCATGAATCACGCAAATTCGGTAAAGGAAAGCAGGAAAACAGCCTCTAAATCACGACAAATCGATGTCTGCTCGCCCGCCTTGTTAGCACGTGCTTGTCACTCAGCTTGACATATGTAGTGGCTAGGGACGAGCAGATGGTTTGTGCTCTGGGAGATGGAATCTGAATAGGGATAGCAGGGACGAAATTTATTGTGTTAAAAGCAGAAAGAGGATTTATTTCCTTTTGAGAATAAGAGTTCTTAGGATCTCTTAAAGCAGGTTGACGAGTCGAAAAGGAACGTGTTAGAGTTAATTGAAGCTGTCGGAAAAGTTATTTGGGTAAAAGGTTTATGACTTTCCCATTAGAAGAAAGTATTAGCTAACAAGATGTAATTTATCTGGGATATTATTCTTTCGGTCTCATATCAAATTTAATTAGATTTTAATCACTAGTAATCACCGATTTCATTACCAGAGAATACATTTTATTTACTATCTTTAAGCATCTGATTATGATAAAGTTTTTCATAATCATGTTTCCTTGTTCCTTGGAGCTCCTTCGGCAGCCACCTAGCTCGCAATTCCCAGGTTCGAGTCCCAATTGGGCAAGCGTTGATAATTTTATCTGCTAAATCCCGTTTTGAGAAAGCTGATAACGATGGGTTCAGAAAGGCCGCCGTTCATCGGATTGGACGGTAAATCGTATTTCGTATTCTGAAGATTCATATCTTGTGCATGTCAAAGGACAAGCTGGATGGCTTTGACGGGAGGTTTCCATCTGCCATCTTCTTTCTACCTTCTTTGAGGCCTTGGGTCCTTTTGACCTGACCATTTATCTCCCATTGTATGCAAAAATGGCGCTCAGAGCTCTTCCTGATTTCATGTAATCATCACAAATATAAAATCTTGAATATTATACTGATACTCTACAACTGTTTTTATCACAATTTATTATTACAATTCAAAACATCTCACTCAATGTCACATAGTTCGGTTGGGCTGTTTCATCTCTGAACGGTATTTTTAATGACCAGGTCACAAGAATCCCATGGACTGACAGCTGAGTGAGGGGAGGTGATCAACTGTACAACTGTTAGGAAAAGGTTGACAACCTCTCATCAAGGTCATTAAACATGTGTGCTCAGCGTACATCTTTCCTGTACTTGGAGTCACGGTTTAACGTCTCATTCTACGGACAGACAATGATATTTCCAATTATATCAGAGGTTCATTTTTTACTGAGAGAAGGAAGAAGATGGATAGAGCATAAAAGTTCAACCTAGGCGCAGCAAAATTCAAATCTGGGATAATGCAATGTGGTATTTCTTAGTAGAGCTAACAGTACATACCTTATCATTTCAAGGCAATTTTTTGGCTATCTATAAAATTAAATTAAATATTCTCGACGTCTCTGTTCAACATAGGAGGATATAGGAAAATTCATAAAACACAGAAGAAAAATTGTCTTGAGTCGGGTGGGCTCACCTACCTTCTGATGACATTCTGATGATTTCAAACATCCTATGGACATCCTGATATCATCAGGAAGTCGTGTGTTCGTATCCCACCCGACTTAAGAAATTTTTCCGCTAAAAATTGATATCGACGTTAGAGTGATATCTTCCTTGCCTGTTACGTATAAAATTGTTCGCATATGTGTTATGCACAACTCGAACAGCAGGTCCCGGTTTGCCCTGATCATAGGTAATCTTATTATCTTTCATCAATTACTTAAAATCAAGCTATAATTCTTTTTTGCAACCTATCGCTTGCTATTAAAACAATATTAGCTGCATAGAGGGCTAAATAGCCAATCACGTAGTTTAGAAATAGTAGGGGAAAGAAATCCACTAGACAACTTTTAAACGCAAATGTGAAATTATATCTGGAAGTTTATTCAGCTTAATGTGCAATCCGTAACCAAAAATCATTCTTATACACTTTTTATAGCAGAATCAGTCTTATCATTTGTTGGGAAACATGTACTATTTCATTTTAATCAGACTCTGGTAATTCATAACCTATAAGACTACCCAAGTGATTATTCCGAATACTAGATATAAATTTTGGAGATCGTGTATGGGGGAGAACATTTGAACACATGAGAGAATATTAGTGTAAGCTCTCAAAATGTGCTAAGAATTAATTTTGAGAAGTAGAATAAAATCATAACATACAGTGATACTGAAGTTATGATTTTGTTTGTAGATTTATTTCACTTCTGAACATTTCAGGGGTAAACTTCTTTTGGCAAAGCCTTAGGATATTTGTAACTCAGTAGAACAGTAGTACTTCCCCACTATGGGGGAGAAACGATCGAGCCACAAGTGCTGACCTTGATCCCGGAGGGTCGGTAGATCTCCAGGCAGTCAAAAAGCAGGCTGTTACGGAATTAGATTGAAGAAGCAAATGTTGCACATTTATGAAATCTAGGGCTTCTTTGTGTCAATAAAGATTATTATTATTATTGGTTCCAATTTCATAGAAAAAAAATGTTAAATTGGTTCCAATTTCATAGTTAAATGAAACCAGTTACAAATAAATCAAATGAAATTTTTTATCAGAATGAAGTCTTTTTTTAATCAATCAACTTTGAATCCTTCAAACAAAATCATCCAACTGATTACTCATTTAATTTTTTTTTCTCTTCTTCATTTATCTTTTGACAGCTTCAACGAGATCAAGACTTTCCCTTCGTTTCATCTCGATCTTTTTCCTCCGACTTATTAATCTTCGAGATGTCACAGGGGTACTGCCCTAACCCACAAGAAAAAAAAAAGATCCTCCAGACTTAATGATGTACCAGAGACAGCGTCAGTCCTCTCACAATCCGATGACAGGTCGTGAAAAATGTAACTGAAGCGAGCCTCGCAGATGGCAGCGTCAGCTAAAGAAACGAATGTGAAGCGAGCGGTTTTAGCAATCAGCGGGTGTCCAGGAATCTGCTCCCTGTGGTCCTCCTCCAACTTTTCTTCCTTTCTGCTCTTCAGCACATAGAACGTCACCGAACCTAGCTAAGAAAGACGACAAAGCGAAATTTTGTTTGAGGAACTTGTTTGCCACAGGTTTGAAGAAATTCTGTTTACAGTTTTTCACCTGTTTCCTTTGTTCACTGAGTGTCTTCTGCAATGAATTAGGATTCCACATGGCGTTTAATTTAATTTCAGGTTCCTTCACCTCGTGCGAAATCATCGTAGCCAATATCTATCGCAAGCGCAAACACAGGGTGTGGTTGTGAACTTTTTTTTGCACACGATAACTAAATTTTATACGTACACTCTGTCAAAAAACCTAGCAGAGAGCAAAATATAGTGACCTAAAAATGCATGCACTGTATTCAATTCCTGAACCATTAATATGCAGATGTAACTTATGGTATTTACAGTCACAATTGCTCCAAATGAGAATCATTGACAATGGTTCACAACAGACAGACATAAGTACATTCATTTAGTTACGTTGTTGGTAGAATAGCAACACAAAAAGGTCCATCTCCCGCATCGTCTCCTCCAGAGTTACTGGTTTCGGACATAAACAGCGTTTTTCGAGTACCCATAAGTAGAAGTGCAATGGTGTTTGGTCTACCACAAGTAGAAGTTTAGCGAAGATGGAATCTTTGTCAACGATGCCCTGTTGCTGACGAAGTGCATTTTAAACATAAAGTAAATGTCACAACAAGGGACTCACGCCTGAATGTTTTGCAAATCGGAAATAGGTTACATACAGTATGTAAATACTTTTGACAGTTGGGTTGATTTACCTGTGAGCGGAACTATTTTGCAAACAGTGAGCTAAATGGCTATGGATCTCAATGGCTCACTTTGGGAGAAGGGGACCTACTGAACAGCTATTAAGAGACCGATGGTAGCCTCCCGTAAATGGCACACAACGTGTACAAAATGCCATTGCTTTAACGCCCCATCCGAAGAACGGCGGCTTTTCTAATGCCATTGGTGTCTCCCATCTTATTGAGGGTAGAATAAGGGTTAACGGAGATAAATCTCAACACAGGCACATTTGAGACTTTAACCTTGGAACTGCAGATTACTAGACTGGTGCTATACCTACTGGGCCATCCTTCTTCCCACACTTTTTGAGGAGCTATGTGCGTGCAAGACCTCAACATTTAGATAAGTTTCATCGCTACAACAACTAAGGGCTTAATAGAAGATTAATTAATTCCATATTCTGCTGTGATTATACTTCTTAAACAGTTTATTCAAGATATGATAATGCTGAGAAGAGGAATGAATGCAGAGAGAAAAGAAAGTATTGCATTTTGAAATATAAGGAAAGCTAAACTTCTAATGGGAAGAAAACTTAAGAGGAACAAACACTTTAGAAATAGTTTAGGCACTAAAGTTTCAATAAAACTTGATTATGCGTTCGGAAGTTTTGAAATCTCGTGATTCATGAATAGATAACGTGCTCGTATAATTAACTAGATCTTGCCTCATCTGTTGTTTTGACCACTTTTCACATCCATTCCGTTTCGTCAGAAGTAACAAAACTTTTATTCTCGAAATTCGTTACTTCTATGACGGAAATAAAACCAAAAAGCTTCATACTGTTTAGTAAACGATTCCAGGCCTTAGAACTGCTGTGCAATACCTCATAGTTTACGAAGCACAGTATACTTTTCAAACTGATGACGTTAATGCTCAGTTATAGTAAATAACAATGGCGAAATGTTTCCCTTATAATTCTGATAATCAAGAAGAAAGTACATTAAACAGATTTGCAATTGCGTAAAATATAAACCTTCTAACTAATTTACCCAGCGTTAGTCGAGTCCTTTGTTCAGTTTGTTTGTTTGCTTTTAAATAAATTGCACGCTTATTATTCGAACAGCAAATATATATTTACAAATCCTCCAAAACAGAATAGATTTTGATCATCTTCATTTCTGGTTTCTCTTAAAAAAAAAAGAATTAACATTTTTTTTAAATGTTTGTATATGAAATATACTAAGCAAAAAAACGCAAAACTTTAACAAAAGTATATTCATATCAAAGGAACGAGATTAAGAATATGTTAATTAGGTTCGAATTTTGAAAATCATCTTCTCCCTATTTATAGTATTTCTTACGAAAAATTCTATTCACCTAACACGATTTCACGTTACACGATTTTTTTTAAGAATGCATCTAACGAGCCATATATTGTTAGCATTATGGCTTGTTGGCTTGCAGGTTGGCTTGCAGTTCAGTCAGGGAATGAGTGCATACATTTTGTTACTGGTAAACAGAACTTCTGCTTCTGAAAAGTATTATTTTGTTTAGAATAAACTGGCTTTAATTGCACTAGATTCTTTGTGCAATATTTTTATGTTCTTCTTACTGACTAATTCTCATATTTTTTAAATAACGTCTATGTTTCGTTAGCCATTTTTATGATTTTTAAAAATATTACACGAACATATACAGTAATACCCTGTTTTATTTCTATTCATATGTACTAAAATATATATAATTTATAAGATAAATTTTCCTCTTTGATCCATATAAGCTATTTTCCGAGGTTCAGTATTTTTTTTATATTCTAATGCAAGGTTCTCAACGTAGGGTATGCGGTAAAATGTTTGAGGGTACGCCGTGAGAGCTCAAAAGTCGCTAGATCTAGTAACAAAGTCACTAAGTTGGCATTATTATACTATAAATATAGTTTATTTATCTATATAAGGGGTTCGTCAGTTACATACACATTTCCAGGGGGTACGTGAAGCATGAAAGATTAAGAACCACTTTCCTAATGAGTTTTTCATTTAAAGCATTCCAATTTCATTATGAAGTTTAAAGTCAATCTTCTTAAGATCAACTAGTTCTCTTCTGTATTTATGTTTTTTTCCTATTTTAGTCACCAACAGTATTTTGTGATTTTGCTACGTAGGTTCTATTTGGCAAAAAAGATCAAAAAGACCAGTTTCATCTGCATTTCATACTTGATCAGGAATGTATCCACCATCTTCAATGATTTGGCCCAATTTTGGACAAAATTCTTTAGCAGTCGGCTCATCTGGAGTTGCAACTTCACCTTGCTCTTTACATTATGAGAGGCGTGTGTTTGAAAAAATCCTGCACGCCAACTTACACTTGCAGAAAATTCATAATTTTTGTTCAAATGAGCTGATGTGGTTGGTTCCATTTCTTGTATCTGGTTATATATTCATAATGCCATCAGTTTGATGGCATTTTCGTCTAGCGGTATTCTTTTTTTTGCGAGTTATCTTCCATGCACATTACTAGTGCCTTTGCCATCTTCACTTTTACAATATCTCTCGTGTACGAGACGACGTAGCGCTCAATTTTGTTCCAGCTTCGTTCAAATCAAAATATTTACCTATAGATGTTGAACGTTCTCCAGTTGCAAGACGATATAAAATTTGGATCTTGTATCCAAAGAGATAGCTTTCCTTTTCTGCTTTTGTATAGTTGAATTATCCGATATCGTGGTAAGGCTTAGGAAAAATATTTGAATTGTAGTTAATAAATAAGATGATGAAAAATTGTAAATTACCTATCAGCAAAATTTAATAAATTTATATTACGCACACAAAACTTAAAAAAAAAACATTTTTTTTTCGATTTTTTTCTATTAAATATTTAAATACTTCTAACTTTAAACACGAAATGAGAGACCAACGTATGTATTGAAGATAAATTGAGGGGAATTCCCGGAACTGAATGTTGCCACTTGATTTCGAATGAAGTAGGTTTTGTACAATATTTTCACAAAATAGACAATATAATAGAGAAAACTTATTGTGTAGTTATGTTAGTGTAGCTTTTATTTTGGGGATTTTAGTCCACAAAATGTGTATCTATAGTACATTTTCAAAGTTAAAACTACTTCGAAAAATGTGACCATAAAAAGCGGCATCTTTGTTATAAATGTAAATTCTAGGAATTTTTTCTTCAATAGGAATATTTTTTCAGAATTAAATTCAAATGAAGATTTTTAAAAAGGCATCGTTTGAACCGTGTTAGATCAAAATAAATCGTGTAAAAAGAGAATGGGAATTTTTTTCTAAACCGTGTTAAATCAAAATCGTGTAAAAAAAATCCGTGTAAAAACAGAATTGTGTGTATGTGGAATTTTTTACATTATGAAAACTGTGACAATTTGACTCCTATATTGGTTTAAGTAACAATTTGGTTTACAGTCTTTAGTCTCGATGAATATTGCCCACAGTCTTCAGGCTTCGATAATTTTGACTCTCACATTTATCGAAGTTTGACACCTTTGCGCTAGATTAGGGGTTCTCAACGTGGGGTACGCGGTAAAATTTTTGGGATATGCCATGAGAGCTCAAAGGTCGCTAGATATATGTTATATATATATATGCTTTATTTTAATCTCATTGTTATACTATAACTACAGTTTTATCTATCTGTAGAAGGCAAGTGGCGTAGAAGGTGGTACGCTAGTTCCATGCACATTACCAGGGGGTACGTGAAGCATAAAAGGTTGAGAACCACTGGGCTAGAACATGGGTCTCAAATTTAAATTATACAGGGGGCCAAACTAGCTACTTCACAATATATGGCTCGCAGCATTTTATTTAAGGAATGTTATAAGGGCCAAATTAGTAATTTCTCGAAATATGGCTAGCTACATTTTATTTTAAGTAATAATGAGCAAAGCTTAATTATTGATAGTGCTGTTTTATTATTTTAATGTTATGTACATTTATATCAAGTTTCATTTGCAATGATTTATCTTAAGTTGTACACCACCATAATCTCCATACTAGCGTGAGATCATAGTAGTCGAGCCAAGCTAATAAACAACAGTTCACTACCATGACATGACAGATTGAATTTGTTGTGGGCTATAAACTCTGACTTCGCGGCGAACACAGAATGACATCGCTGGCCTTGTGTTTGAGACCTTCTGGATCAGATAGTCCGTCCTATTAATAGCATATTTTCTCCTTAAACTATTACGTGTTTCAAAGTGCATTCTTAACCGTTTAGCTTAACTTATTATATGACAGATACATAACATGAAAAATATGAGCGAAGTGGTATATACTCATCAAATATACCAATCGGCCGGAATTTAATCCTTAACACTGAAAATGTCAATTGTAATGATTAAAAAAATTACTGAAACTACAACAAAAAGTTTCATAAATAATAAAGAAGATTCATGTTTAATTAGGAGGATGAAAGAAAAGATTTAGAATAAATTAATTAGTTGAGACTGCAAGATCAGTTTTCAATACCAAATACTTTACAACAAAGTTTGGTTTAGTCAGTAAGCTGTTTGTTTTCGATGAGCATTCAAACGGAATGCTTTCAACAACATCCGCAGTTGGGAGAAATTCAACACATTTCCATTTTAAATTAACCAATTGCCTCCCGATGAATAAAGAGCTTACTCTGACATTATTAAACGAGATTATCGCCTTAAGTATTCTAATGGTCAATTGTGAAAGCCATTCGTGAAATGAAAACTTTTCGTCATTCCTAATGAGAGTCGAGATTTGCCATCCAATTTTAACCTGGAAGAAATTTTTCACTTAGCTTATTTTCTAGCATTTCAACCGAGTTTATGATAATCACATTGATTGTGTTGTCAGTTTGGATTAAAATCATATCCAACTTTACTTTTCATATCAACATCTGCTCCATTGAGGTTGTAAGCCCATTCTTTACAAGATTGGGAAATGTAACAAGTTTTACTAAAATTGACTTTAACGCTACTTTCAATTCTTGATTACGATGACAAATGGCTTTTGAAAATGCATAAACAAATAATTCCGTCTGTGAATTTTCAATATTTTATCAATAATGATATTTATCACCATTGGCATACCCAGAAACTTTCATTGGGTTCTTTTATTTGGCATATTTGAGTCAAATGGTGGTGTGGCGCCTTTAGTCTGATTTTCGAGAACCCCCTTAGAAAATATGTTTTATTTCAAGCTTTTGGTGGTGGGGGAGTGCTGTTATAACCCCTCAACACTTCAGTGGGTACGCTTTTGTTTATCCCTGAAAACGATGGAAATATAAACGAAATATCAATTTCCTTCTCACGTTTTGCTTTCCTAGTGTACAAGTCATATCCTTCATCAGAAAAGTAGTATTTAAAAGGAAAGGAAATTTTGTAACAGAAAATGCGGAATAAGAATATAAGAGGAACTTTTATATTTAAATAACATATGAAATGAAATCCTTCCTTCAAATTAATAGTTATGTAACTGATTTCTGAAATTATCCCCAAACCACTAACATAATAACAAATGCTTGTTTTTCCTCTTTTAAAGCAGAGGAGTACAAACGTTTTCATTGGTGGAAGTGTTTTTTAATAGTGAAAGCTAAACGAGGACGATTTCTCGATAACAGGGAAGTCGTGGGTCAGAATATTAATGCATTTTACTGATTAAATAGAGAAAAAAATAGTAGAAAGAGCAGTGAAGGTTTTTGCTGTTTTTTTTTCTTTTACATTTACAACGCAATTATCGTGAAAGATTTCGACATTACGATACAATTATCGTGAAATATGAGCAAAGCTTTTTGTATCAAGAACGTGCTCATTGAATACAAGAGCTCTCTTACAGCTTCTCTGTAAGAATAAACGTTAAAGGTTTAAAATGAATGCCAATTACCGCCCAAGCGAAAATATTAATACCCTCTATATTCAGTTGGCCGCGAGGATAAAGTTGTTTGGCTTTGAAGTATTTTGAAAATTCCTTATGCCTTACCAAAGGAAAGATAATTTCAAGCTTCGTAACTGATGAAATAATTTTTCGTCGAAAAAATGATGCGTTCGAGGTATTAACCATGATTTTTAACAATGCTGGTTTTATTTAAAGAGGAAACAAAGAATTGGAACATTTCACGTTTCGTCCTACACATTTTTTTAAAGTGATAAAAATCGAAAGCTTCATTAATTGGATGTTTTAAAAAGCACTGCTTTTAATATATGGCTTGCATAACATTTATTTTTATTTTTATTTCAATTAAGTTTTGTACAAACTTTTCATTCTTTATAACATTTTGAATCAGTCGCATAGTCAGGTTTCATCAGAATTTTTGTAAAAAGGAGATAAATATTTTCACATTTTTGCTGATTTCAATTATTGAACTAATAATTTCTTATTAATAAGATTTCCCAGGGAGGATTAATTCGCCTCTCCTCTCTGAAAACTTCGTCACTATTTTAAAGACAGAACATAGGTTGTAGACAATCAAGCTTAAGTTGCATTTTATTCCAATCCCAATATTATACAGACTGTGATATTTTCATAAACACGCTTAGTTTAAAAGTTATGCAACTTTTAACTTAGTTATTCTTTCGAATAACTTTGAAGAAGAGGGAAGATAAAAGAAGATGGAAAGTGTCAAATGTGGCACTGTTACAACTTGAAGTGTTCAGTTCTTCCTCGCACTCCTAATATAGTAGAAATACTGGAAATATGTAAGGAAGAATTTAAGTGACCAAGTTGGTACATGATGAAGATATGTGACGGTTTGGAAGGAAGAAGATATGTGGAGGTATGCAAAAAAGTTCATCAGTTCTTCACACTAATTACACTGATTAACTATTATGAAGACAAGCAACGAAATAGTATGTGAAGATATGCCAAGAAGAAGATGTGTGAAATTATGCCACGAAAGAAATATGCGAAGTTATACGAGGAAGAAGTATATGAAGAATGCGATGAAGATGTGGGAAGGTGTGGGAGGAAGAAGATATGTGAAGGTATAGGAGAAAGAAGATATGTGGTGATATGCGAGATAGAAGTACATGAAGAATGCGATGAAGAAGATATGTGAAAATATGCGAGGAAGAAATGTGGAAATATGGGAAGAACAAGATATGTGAAGGTATGCAAGGAAGGAATATAAGAATGTATACAAGGTGTGAAGGTATGCAAGGAAGGAATATGAGAATGTATACAAGGTGTGAAGGTATTCAAGGAAGGAATATGAGAATGTATACAAGGTGTGAAGGTATGCAAGGAAGGAATATGAGACTGTATACAAGGTGTGAAGGTATGCAAGGAAGGAATATGTGAAGATATGCGAGGAAGAAAGACGTGAAAGATGCATGGAAGAATTATGTAAAGGTATTTGAGGGAGAATATATGTAAGGATCATACGTAATACGCGCAAATGATGGCATTTAAGAGAGAAGATATATTAGGAAGAAAATGCGTGAGGAAGAAGATGAGTAAGACAAAAGTTGCATGAATATGAAAGAACGTGAGGTTATGCAAAAAAATAAGAGAATTATTCAATGCTTTGAAACTTGAAACGAGTTTTAATTTCGTCAAAGTATCTGAAGACATTGATCATCACCCCATACTTCTTTTCTTAAGCTTTTTTAACTGTTTTAAACAACCGGAAAATTTTTGCTCATCCCTACTTTATTGATATTTAAATTACGTTTTACACACTAATATTTTGCAGTTGCTAAGCATTCACCTCATTATTTAATTTCTGTTTATATGGAAATATCTTCAGCAATTTAAATTGGGTTAAAATGAGATCAAGCGTCACTCGTTTGTGTTTGTTTAAGGGAAAAACTAGGTCACCTACTTATATCTATGTTGTTTTCAGTTTCCTCTTTTCTATTTTTACAGTTGAACCCAAAAATGTTTTCGCTTCATTTGTCTTCACTTTGCTAATGAGCGTACAATGTAAACACTTTCTTCTAAATATTTCGAAAAGAAAAGTACCCTTCCTCTTCCATCATTGTTTATCTTTATTCTAATGAGAATGCTTTAGGTTAACGAGAAGGAAAAATCTTGTTTCGCTTGTTTAATTAACAAAACCTCGTCAAAAAGTTCTCTATGATCTGTGAATAACGTTTTTAGTGTACTGTACCATAACTATGGTAAAAAAGTTCATTTAAAGTTTCTTCTGTTTTAATTCAAATGTTACGATGTTGAAAATGAAAACACGTTTACAAATCCTCCATAATAGCAATTTATAGTTTTGTTCACTTCCGCTAATAGTAGGTGGCATTTTTTCGGGGGGTGGGAGTCCTTTGAGTTAACAGTCTTTCTAACTCATTTTCACTTTGTCTTCTCTGTCCGATGTAGATAATTAAACACTTTTTGTTTCTAAAGTTAAATGAAAAATTCTTTTCGGATTGAATAAGCATTGACGAAACATTAAGGATTCACCTTTCCGAATTCCGCAATAGTTTTAATAACGTCTTCTAACTGCTAAAAAAAAGTAGGAAAATGGTCAAACTGAGTCGAATTGATCCCATGGAGTTGACAAAACGTACCTTTTGCGTTTTTAGAGATAAATGAAAAATTAATTTTCTTTTATTTTAGAAATAACACTTTTGCATATTTCCACTCATCCCTGAGTTAAAATTTTCCACTTGTTAGAAGATTCTAAGAGCCGAAAAGTAAAACACTTCATTCCCTTTGAAACCGAACACTATATTCGCCAGATACGATATCTTATTCTTATTGTTTTTTTTTTTTTTAATGTTGCTGGTAATACTAAAAAAAGGGAATTACATTAATGAAATTACTGGCGTGAGCGTCAAAAGGAATACTGATTTTATAATCTTTAATAGTTTGTCAAAAGATTTATCAACTACTACAATAAATATTATTATAATTTTTTGACACGATACCCTTATATTTGTGTTTTTCTTTGCACCCAACTAACAACATTCCAAATTCACAAATACCACAAGGGCTCACATCTGTTAGAACAGAGATGGAAATCTGCCGTCACGACCATTCAGTATGTTCTTTAATTTGCTTAAGATATGACTTTCCTGCAAACTGCCCCACGTCTTAAAGCTCCACCTGACAGACTACGACTTCTCCAATCTCATCGGTTTCGTCTTTCTTACCGAAAGCACAACAGGAGTTAGTGGAGAAAATACGCAGCTCAGGCACAGTCGGACCTCGAACTTCAGAATAACGTATTACCAGCCTGGCGCACCACCGACTGCTCCAAATCCCATCCTTCTAATCATACAGACAACTACTCTTAATACCGTTGTGCTTTAAAGAGATACTTTCAAGCACAACGGTATTAAGAGTATAATTCTTCTGATTATTAGAAGAAAAGTATCTTGGCATATGTAGTTTTACAACTCAGTGTACTAAAACACTCAACACACATCATCAACTGGTTATACTAAAATATTGCCAATTTCAAAATTTAGGGAATCAGTTCCTTCGCATGTATGAAATGCCCATAAATATCTTCCAAAATAATCGGTAAGGTATATTCATGTTACATTAACAAAATGTGATTGATAAATTATAACAAATAAAAAAATATTATTCTTTTATACAACTCAAAGGTTTGAAAGAGATCACTTAAGACAGATTGGAATACAACACCAAAGAATAAACTATATATTTGCAATGTTAAATATGCTGCAATAGACACATAAGCGTCTCTGGCTTTCAAACTTTGAAATACAAAATCACAAGCATTTAAGGAATTATGAAGCCGTGCCAAAGTGCTTAATTTGCTCATAGATATAATCACCTAATTCCTGAAGTATTAATTTTACGTAAAGTTTATGATCTCACTTCATGTCATAGGTATTGTCCATAAATTATCTGACAATATTTTATCCGAATTTTAGGTAACATAATGATTGACTTACTTTATCTATAAGTGAGACTTTGATGCATAAAGTGGGCTAAAGAGCCAAGTCATAAACACTCTAAGACCTCAGAGAAGATTGGGTTGGGTTGTTTTACCTCTGAGCGTCACTTTTTTGCACACCATGGTCTAAATGGCCAGGTCACATGGACCCCGAAGGCTCAGAGAAGGTTAGGGGAGGGGACCCACTGGAACAGCTGTTGGGAGACAGATGGTATCCTCCCGTCAAGGCCATCCAGCGTGTTCTTTAACGTGCACAGGGTATGGCTCTCCCGCACACGGGGCCACGGCTTAACGTCCCATCCGACGGACAGCGGCCTTTCCAAGCCCATCGATGTCCCCTACTGACCGTGGACAGGGCGGGGAATTTTTTCGGAGAAAAATCTCATCGCTGACCCAGCTGGGACTCGAACCTGGGAACTACAGATTACGAGCCTGGCGCACTACCGACTGAGCCACCCCCGCCCCCCAGAGAAGATTTGATAAAGGGATACACTAGACACTTGTTAGGAAACAGATTGAGGACTCCCGTCAAAGCCATTCAGCGTGTTCTTTAATGCGCACAGGATATGGCTCTCTTGCACACTAGGCCATGTCCTAAACGCCCCATCCGACAGACGATGGCATTCACGAGGACATTGGTATCCCGTTTCTTACCTTTGGCGTTGATTAGTGGAGAAAAATAGGTCTCAAAGTTGGCCGAGTTGGGACTCGACCATGGAATCTAGAAATGTGGCATTTTATTAAAGATGTTTGGTTGTTTGAGGTTTTATGGTGCAATGAGACCGAGGCCATTATACGACCATTGCATCAAAGTTGAATGGTACTTGGTAAGCTGCGATATTTTCCCCATAGTTGTTTGTGATTTTAGGAAATAAATAGTAGCCATTAGCGCTCAAACTTGTTGCTGGATGAGAACCTTTTTTTCGGTTTTGAAGTCTTTATTAAAGTAATATTTTAAAATAATTATATGTTTGTATAAATCATCAATTGGTAGGATGGCTAACGTAAAACGTCTGTCCTTCTTGAAGCTAGAATTATCAAGATGGTACAAAATAAATATTGTTTTTAAAATGTTGCTTTGTATTCTAAAATGGAGGTCAATGTGAAAGGAGTAAGTTGAACCATAGACTGATAAGCCGTATCGAATGATAGATTCACATACATATTAGTACACTAAGACACATACGCTAGTGGGAACTGCACTCTGTAATTTACAGATTTTATAAGCACATCTTCTAAGTCTATCACATAGATTATTAATATGGGTCTCCCATCCGAAATGCTTATGAATAACTACACCTAAATAATTAAAAAATGCAACCTTTTCAAGAGCTATACAAACACAAATATCGTACACATGAATATGAAAGTGAGTTTCGTTTATACATACATTGTGATGGGTTTTGATAGATTCTACCGTTGTAGGTTTTATGCCAGGTGAGTGGATATGATTTTTATTTAACCATTTTATTATATTTATGGCAGCAATTACAATGAGAGTAAAGAGTTCCTCCGATGAATAAATTAAATGAATTCAAATCAAAGCGAGAGAAATGAAGTATGACACACTTAAATAATTTTCATCAGCATGCCCTCTACATGGCAAAATGGGCACCACAAAACGATGTTTCCGTTGGTAGTAATATATACTTTTACACAGCACGAAACTGACTATGCCTTAACCTTAGCTCTGCAGGTAGCCAATCTGTTATTGGTAATGTGGTTACATATGCATTATGCATCTAACGATCTATGTGTATTTTTTTTTTGGGGGGGGGGGGCAGGGAAAATGACAGGCTGATCTCCTTTCCCTAAGACGTAGTGATGAATCTCTACTATAGTTACGTCCCCAAATAAAGAAATCTAGGTTTCCAAAAATAAAATGTTTTCACTTATACCTAATAATTATGAATGTTATATATAAGTGTTTTGTTCCTTTGTAAAAAACCTTAAGCTTAAGGAACCTTAGTATAATTTTACAGAATTAAAAATCTCGCTCAGAAGCGAATGGAAAAAAAAAATGCCTAAATTTCTTTCAATACAACATACCTGCCAGAGAAGTATATGACCACAACCCAACAGCTATTACAAATGTCACCGATTTAATATTTTTATCAGTGTTGTAAAACTGTTTTGGAGACCATGTTTATGCATTAACAGAAAAGAATATCACCAGAAAAAAAATAAGGAAGTAATTAAATCAAATCCCTTGACAGTTTGGGTTCAGGTATTCAGTATCTGGTATGACACTGTTAACATATGATTAACGATATGATAAATAGTTAATTTACAAAATTTACACCATCATTTATCAGTTAGAAAGCTCCTTAATAACAAACAAGTCTAATTGCTGCTATTTTGAGAGTTCTGCAGGTAGTTGATATTTCCCACCAGAGCAAATTCCCAACAGTCAACCCCCAGAAGTAAATAAGGAGGCAGATGCGAGAAGACGCTTCCAGTAGCAATCGACTAACATTAGATGACCTATTGCTATCCGTAGGTCCCAGATAGCAGCTCTGTTATTATCAGACAAGCGGCGGCTCTCTCAGTGTGCTGTGAGTTCATAAATCTTACCTGAAGCAAATATTGCCAACCGCTGCGCATACCTGCTGCAAAATAGATGGGCAACATGCCGATTAATTAGACGCTGATTATCGGTCATGTATGAAGGGAATTGCGTCTTTCCCCTTATTGCATTACTTTGTACCGTTTCCTCTCAGAGTTTATTGCAACATGAAGCAGAAATAAGCATTTGTCTTACTGCAAGCATCATATGAGACAGCGAGATCTTACTCTAAATAGTAAATGGATTTACCACCATCTCATTCTAAATTCAAATTTCGTTTATTAAGGTAAAATTCAACGCAATTTAACGCAAGGAAGATTTCTAAGAAACAAGGATACATTTTTTTGTTTCTAAAGAATAAATAATTTTAACAATTTTTGTTTTCTAAGAATACATTACAAATTGTACTTTTCATTCAGCACTATTACGTTTACGCGTTATAAAAATGTAAATGTATTCATGAGTGCCATCCCCCAAAAAAAATTATCAACAAATTCTAAATGAACATACTGGTATTTTCGTTTATGTTTGCTTGGGGATTTATACGCAGTAAAAAGTTAATTGTATATGTTAATTTCTTTTTGTGGTTAAAATAAACATTTATTAAAGTTATTTAAACAGCTGCTTGCCACAGAAGCCTGTCAATGTAATACGCCGTAGACAATGTCTTATGAGGTAGGAGAGACCTCAGCATAAAGACAGCACAAATAAAGAAATATCCATGACTTTCCAGATCCCTTTCACCTGTGGTCATGCACGCTAGTCATTCATCACTGGAGTCGTAAGGATGGCGAAAAAACAGAGAGTAAAATAAGGATGAGAGATATAACGAGGAGAGAAAAACTGATTCAGAGCTCGAACGCTGGTTGTGATCTTATGGAGGTGTAAATGTTGCAATTCTAGAAGTTTCGAATTAACTATAAAAAGATTCGCAATTCCTTCAGCATTAACATGGAGAAATGATTAACAGAATTGAGAAGTTTCATACTGGATATCAATATACTCCTCAGCAAAGAGCTCTAACCACTCGTTCACAGGAATGATAAACTCAATCGAAAACGAAATTAATCTATGATAATTTCTGAGATTTCATCGTCAAATGGTTTTTTGATCTTTTGCATTTTAATGCTGTAGCTGCTTGGCTTATGAAAAAAATATCTTTGGATATCGATACGTGAAATTCAATTTCACGAAAATAATTGAGATTGTAATAATAGCAACTTTATTATGAAGTAAAAAAATCAAACTCGAACTTCCTCACAAAGTAATCCTTGAGCAATTTGTAAGGCGATCTTCATTGACAGATAACGCAAAAAAGAAATCAAGGGATTTGAAGCTTATCTGAGAAAGAAAAGTTGATCGTTACGACTCAGACAAGATTACCATTACATCCAACTCCGAACTTAATTAATCAGCAACTTAATTAACTTGCTAAGATTGCATTTCAAGAACTTTAGTAGAAAAGAAAGTTAGCAGTTGATCTTGCTTCTTTTTGAGACATTCAATGCTAATTGCGATTAACCTGCATTCCGAGGATTTAATACTCTAAGAAATTATAACTGCATCTTCCTTCTTTGATCAATTCTTAGTCTAGACAAATATGTAATCGATATATTATTTTTATAAATGAAGGAAAAGAAAATGGAAGTATGCGACGACGTGGATCTCAATGCTTGAATAACAAAAGACGTATCGCACAGATTTTGCAAGGAAAACAATATCGACACAATAATCATCAGTGGGGAATCGTCTGTCGAATTTGTGGAAACTATGAGACTGAGCAGTTCAAGCTCATATTTCTATATTTGGGAGTAGGTTTAAAAATTTACTTAGTGTTAGGAAGCTAATGAAGAAATATGATAAAGGACCTTTAAACGGATATGTGATTCTTATAATCACAACTTTGATAATCGACGAATTTTGAATTTTGTATAAATGTACAATTTTAAATCCTTGAGTTTTAGTTATAAAAATCTCAATGAATTTCGTAAGGTTATAAATGTGTAAATTCACGGAAAATAAAAATAAAAAAATTGATATTGCCGATAATAAATATAATACGTCTTTAAAATCTATTATGAATATTCTGGCTAGCAAAAATATAATAACTTGCCTACTTTTAAATTAATATAATTGGAAATATGAGGTTAAAAAAATTAAATATTGACATATCCAGAGCTAGCAGTACTTCAACTACATTACACTACATAATAATGATTGGCATTGATAAAGTGAATTTATTGTAGAAAATTACTTTATACATGTTTGAAATTCTGTCCTAAAATACACCGAAGAGCCAAAACATTATGACCAGCGCGTCTTTATGCAAATCGAAGTAACTGCAGGTAAAAGGCGGTGCGTGTGAAGATCATGAAACGGTATAATTAACACCTAATACTGAACTCTGTTAATCAATGTTATTCTTGTTCTTCAGATGGGAAAGGCAGCTGACGTAAGTGAGTTTCACAAAGGCCAAATTGTAATGGCCAGACGACTGGGTCAGAGCATTTCCGAGATGGCAAAGCTTGAGGGGTCTCACAGCCAGCCGTGGTGAGTACCTTCAAAAAGTGGCCTGAAGAGGGAAAAACTACGAACAACTGGCAAGGTGTGGTAAGATGAGTACTGGCCACTGCTCATCGATGCTAGAGGTGAGCGAAGGCTATCCCGTATGATACGAGCCAACAAAAGGGATACTGTGGCGCAACTCGCCCGTAATTTGAATGCTGTGACGGCAGTAATGTGTCACAACACACAGTATATCGAACCCTACTGAAAATGAGGCTGCGTAGCCGCAGACCGCTCCGAGTGCTCATGCTAACCTCGGTTCACCGTCGAAAGCGCCTAAAATGGGCACGCGAGCATCAAAACTGAACCTTGAATGATTGGAAGGTCGTCTGGTCCGACTAATCTCGTTTCCTGTTGTACCATGTGGATGGCTGAGTATGTGTGCGTCGATTTCCTGGGGAAGTGTTGGTACCAGGATGCACTGTGGGATGAAAACAAGCCGGTGAAGGAAGTGTAATGCTTTGGGCAATATTCTACTGGGAAACCCTGGGTCCAGTCATTGATGCGCAGGAAACTATGACGTCTACCACCTACCTAAACATCATTGCAGACCAGATACATCCTTTCATGGCAATGGTATTCCCCTCTAGTAGGTGCCTTCTTTCAGCAGGATAATATGCCATGCCACACTGCCCGGATTGTTCGAGAATATTTCGTGGAATATGAGGAAGACTTCCAGGCATTTTTCTGACCTCCAAGTTCTCCAGACATCAATCCAATTGAGCATCTGTGGTTTGTGTTGGAGTAGCATATGCGATCAGCGGCGGCTCAACCACGTAACTTACAAGAGTTAAAGGATCTGCTGGTAACGTGTTGGTACCAGATACCACAAGACACCTTTAGAAATCTTGTAGTGTCCATGTTTCGCAGGGTAAGAGCTGTTTTGGCGACACGTGGAGGACCAACATCGTATTTGGCAGGTAGTCATAATATTTTGACTCTTCGGTGTTTATAACTAATTATAAAAAAGAAATCAAATGTATCTTATTTTGTTACCATAGGCGAACTGTATTCATTCTGATGATTTTATTGCAACAAGAAGGTGTTGTATTTTGCTAACAGTTTTATAAATTATGATTGTCTAGTTCTCATAGATTATCAAACAAAGATCTATTGATTAAACGCAGTTGAAGCTTCCACATTGCTCATAGGTGTGTAATTTTTTAAAATTCAATGTGGAAGCTTCAGTTGCGCAGTCTCATTGTTTCTTCAGTTATTCCTCATGTTATTATACCAATGTAACAGTAGCAGACACATTCACAGGAACAAAATCAAAAAGGGTTTTGAATCAGAAATTTTGCTCTTTTCAATCAAAAATGAAAAAAATTGACCTTGCGAAAATTTCTAATATACTTAGAAAATTTTTCTAATATACCTTTTGACATTTTACTTTGCTCTATTCTTTATACGTTTTGCTTGGCCAATAACTATCTGATCTTTGGGTGATTCATTTTAATTATTAACGGGTGGATTCTGAGCATAAAAGTCGTCTGAACTTCGAAGGTGAACTAACAACTATTCAATTAATAACAAAATTGGTTAAAGGATATTTTATTGCATTGTGTCCCAAAATATTCTAATCAATCGTCTTCTTCATTCAACTTTTATTGAGTACTAATGTATTTTCTTTGTGGCTAATTCAGCTAATAGGCTCTTGCCAGATATCTGTGTCAAGCATCTGCTTAAGAAGTAATTTATTTTCTTACTGGTAGTTAAAACGTTCGTCTTGAGTAGTAACAACAACATGAGAGCAATCCAATCAAATTTAAAGTTGTGTTTGTTGGGTTGTTTCATCCCTGAGTAGGAATTTATTGTACACACAATGAGCTAAATGGCAAAGTCATAAGGACTCCACAGGCTCAGTGTTAGATAGGGGAAGAAGAATCCTGAACAGAAGTTTAGAACACATTGATACTTTTCATCACGGCATCAGCGTGTTCTTTAAGGGACATAGCGTACAGCCCTCCTGTAGATAGGTACATCCAAAAATAACAATTAGCATTAGTGTCGCTGGGCCCTGGTACAGAACATCGTTTCCGGGGCTCTGACCTTTTTTTTTTAGAGTGGGGGTGGGGGAAGAAGTGGCAAAAAGTGCACAAGGCTCTTGCCCTCTTTTGTCGATCAGCTTCCAAAATCCATTCGCAATAAGTATTAAAGAAATGTTTCTCAAACAAAAAGAAAATGTGTCAAGCACGGGCCCTATGTCCGTGTGTCAGCTGAACCATTAGAACCATGGTAAGTACGCCACTGAATGATAAGCAAAATGTATAATTCCGAACCCTACTATTAGATCTATCCAAATACAAAACCAAAGTAAAGGAACAACTTCTGAATTAAACCGTTAGTTTTCAATTATTTTGCAATTATTGATTTTCCTTAAATATTGCTTAAAAGAATCCTGGACGCATTTTTCCTTTTTCATGTAAACAACTTGGGTATTTTTACTTCTAATATCATAAAATCAAACTAATCGGCGAGTGATTATAAACAAAAGCAAAAAACGAAAAGAAAATGATGTGATTATAACTAGACCCTGATCTAGAAAAAAAATAAAAGGAGAGGGAGAGCCAAGTGACGCGACTGACCAGAAAAAGTAATAGGGGCTCCAAGAGACTGGAATTCCATTACAATATAACATTTTCCCCTCTGCTTTAGAAGTTTTTAGACAATTTCTTGAAAAATATCGGAAATGTACATAACTTTACTATTTTTGCCTGCATTATCATTACATTAGTATTTTTAAGGGAGATCTTAAAGGCAATGATTCCCTTGTACTTCTAGATTTGCTCTGATATAATAAAATAAATGAATAAATACCCACCTCAAACAGCTGCTTGCCACATGAGTCTGACAGGAGACTTTCAGTTTCAAACGCCATAGTAAAGGGTCTGTGAAGATGGCGGGACCTTAGCAGAGAGACAACACAAACATCCATGCTTTACCCGGCGCTCGAACCCAGGTCCCTTTGATCAGTAGCTAGGCGCGCTACCACTCGACCACAGGGATATCTATTTTAAAACGAAACTTTTCTGAAAATCCACGTATATTGTCATTTAGTAACTTCTGCTTTTACCTCAGAGATAAAACTTTTATCTCCTTACATAATGATTCGACGTTAAAGAGAATGACTTAAGTCGTTTTTGTCAAAAGTTTATTTTTTGGTTCCCAACTTAAAGAGCGAGAGAGCGATTAATATCGCACATCGAACAACGGCCATTTCCTGCATGACTAAGTTCATTCTCCGACATAAAATTAATTATTTTGCTCTTAGTCTGCAGCTCTTCTACTTCTGTTGCTCAGTTCTGATCCTTTGAATTTCGCTCTTTATATCTGTAACAAAATCCACATTGGTTTAGTCGTGCGAATAATTGATATATTCATGTAAATCCCATCTTATCTTGTCAACTAATGAAACTTAGTTCCAGAGCTTCGTAATAAACTTTGAATGCATTTATTGCCTACAGAATGTCTGTCATAAATTTCATTATTTGCTTAATACGATTTGATCCATTAAGTTTTGCATTATTTTAGTCATTAATTTCCTCTCTACACATATATAATTTTAATCAGTTACTCTACTTTTGGCCAATATATTTAAATTTCTTTATGAATTGAAATTTATGCGGGGAAGAACGCAACAACCCTTTTCTTCCTTTTCTATGTGCATCAGATGGATGAAACTGTCAATATAGATCGTCGATTTATCTCTAATTTCGAAAACAATAGTTGTCCTCAAGAAGATAAACGAACATGAATTAATAATTGGAAGGTCGAGGTTGCATAACAGAGCTCTTTTCAAATAATCGTAATTTAGCCAAGAAACATTTTAGTCTTTGCACAGATGATGAGATTTATCAGTGCAAAACTTTTAAATACAGTGAAACATCCTTAAGTACCGTTCCAATATGTCGATATCAGGGTTTTATTAAAGCGAAATCCATGCACTTAGATTCAAAGTTGATAATCTTTGTACAATTAAACTTAATTTTTAAACCCTTTCATTATTACAATGCAAATGTATCATCACTCGAATCTTAGGAATCAAATACAGTTGAACTTGGTTATAACGAACACCAGGGGACCGACAAAATTTCCTCGTTATATCCATTATTCACTATATCAGTGACGAAATAAATCTACCTCCTATTTTTTTAATTCTCAATATCTTGATAAAAAGATAGATTCAAAAAACCAAAGAAATATTAGAGAGAGAAAACAATATAATTACATACGTACATATTAGTTGTATTAATATGCTTGTATAAACTACAATACACTTAATATTAAACACAATTGTCCGTAATTTTAAAACTATAAACTTAATATTAAACACAATTTATTTCTCCGTAATTAAAAACAATACTAATTAATAATAAACACGATTTCAATTAACTTTTTATTTATGAATCCTAAAATTGATGTTTGTTTTAAAGATTTCACTTTGATATTTCCCAAATTTTCCCTTGAAACACTCAACGCGTTAAATCTTATTATTTGCCCAGTTCCTTCAAAAAATTGACTAATGTGTCCATTGCACCTTCAGCTTGGGAGATTGTCGCCACTGATTTTGATTCACTTTCACTTGTCATTGTATCATCATCACAGTTATCATCTTTATCGTATTTTTTCTTTATCGTATTAATTACTCCAGCAATTAAGAATGCTTTCATGTTTCCATAGTTGCCGAATTTTTGCACGGTATTTCCGTATAGTTCGCTCATTATAAAAGTGAGAAATTATATGGGAATACGCGTAAATTAAAACCATTATGGCTTTTTGAGCCGTCCCATGGCCGAATGGTTAGCGCGCTTGGCTACTGATCTAAGGGACCTGGGTTCGAGCCCCGGGTAAGGCATGGATGTATGTGTCGTTTTTCTGCTGAGGTCCTGCCATCCTCTCAGACCTTCTACTATGGCATATAAACTGACAGGATCATGTCAGACCTCTGTGGCAAGCAGCTGCTTGAGGGGGTATTTTTTTATGGCTTTTTGGTCATTATAGTCGTGATCTCGTTATTTCTGTGCTCGTTAGAACCAAGTTCCACTGACCAAGTTTCACAATACATCGATTTCGATAAGACAGATGACTGACAATTTTGTGTAATGATAAGAATTAGTTTTGAAAGCATGCTTTGTTTCAAATAAATTTCTGATAAATGTACGAAAGAATTAGAAACAAAGAAGTTCATTCATAATAGAAGTTGTAAATACAATATCCTTTACTCTTTTATTACGAGATTAATTTGGTTAATACAACATTTGCATAACGATATTACTGTTATATAGATCCAGATAAGCATCCCCCTCTCCAAAAAAAAATAAAAAAATAAATAATACTATACAAAAAAATTTATTAATTATAAATATATTGCATATCTTTATATGGAAACAATTTTGAAATATATATTTTTAGCTTTTTTTGTTAATTAAATATATTTCTACAGTTAGTGTTATTGTATTACATCATAGGCACTAAATTGGTTAATAATTTTCAGAATCATACGTGTTAAAACAAAGAGTTTAATTACTCAACTTTTCCTTCATTTTGTGCCTTCTGGGTATTAATCGAATTTTATATTCTATAAGTAATTACTTCTAAACCTTTTCCGACACTTTCATAAGCTGTCAGAATAATTTTCTTTTAAGTCTTGAAAAAGTAAATTTTTAAAGTGGATATGCAGCCATATTGCCAATACGTGTATATCCATCGTTGGCAGCTGTGAAATGGACAGTATTTCATAGATATTGTTTATAAATTTAACGGATGAAAATTGAGCGTGAGTTCAAAAATAATGTTAACAACAATAATTCTAAAATAAAGTAATTTAGTACAAAATTATGAATGGAAATATTCATATAAACTAAATTCAACCAACACAAATCTTCAAAAGTATGTAAATAAACCTTCAGAATAACATAGCACCTTATCACTATTCCTACAAAGAGTTGTTTCCTCTATAATTCTTACAATCTCCACTCAAAGCATAAAATAAAATTTTTTACAACACTAGATAAGTGGCACAATCATGTTTGTGAACAAATCTCTAATCTATTAAGAACAACCTCACAAATTCCTTAAACAAACTAAATGTAACTATAAACTAAATGACTTTCTTTTAGGATTCTACTCTCATCAAGTACTCCAGAACTATAATTAAATGTACTGGTCTCTCAGAACCAATTCTTTTCAGACGTTGATCACCACGCACAAGACGATGAATTTTCCTTTTTCTTACTCATTCATTAACAAGATACATATTAATAAACTTATTTAACCTCCCACGTAAACACTAAATAAAAGCACTTCTTCTTTATACTATAGTGCACAGACTAAGACAAACTACTTTTCCTTCACACACTAATTCTTCTTAATTACAACTCTCTTATTCTTTATTTCTAAGTTCGTTCGAAGTGGTTGGTGACGTAATTCTCAAGCTGAAATAAACGCGAGCATCAAAATAATACATCACATCACAGTTTCATTATTGCTCGTTCATCTGTCGTAGCAATATCAACAACATTTTTATAAAACATTTACACCTTTAACATAAAATTATTATCTTTAAATATATTAATCAATCCATAACTGAAATAAATTGCTAGGAATATAACAAATACAGATGCAATGTTAAGCTTTCCTAACAATAATATCGTCAGCCGACCATTGCTGTTATAACAGATCCAACTAATTCTGCGTCTATACCATGAAATAGCAGTGTGCTGGAGAGCCACACACTGAGAATTATTGGTAAACATGCTAGATAGTCTTGACTGAAAGCTCTCCTCCGTTGAGTATCCTTTCTCTAGTTCTGAGTAGTTGACCTCTCCATTATTTCATTGTGCAGCAGAAAAGGCTCTTCACAGAGTAAAATAACACAGCCAATGGCAGAAGAGTTTATTGATTTTGTATTGCAAGGAAGCAAACGCACAAGTTTCACCAACAAATTAGTGTCGAAGTCTGGTCCTCAATGCCTCGGGCTCCGATCCAATATCTCTCTTACTATTTGTGATTGCGCCCTTCTGCTTTTCTTTCTTGTTCCATCCTACAAGCTCTGTCCATCAATTGTCTATATAAAAAAATCCTCTAATCATTCTCTGCACGTCAACTCTCATCGCACATAAAAAATAATGATATTTTATCACTCTCAGTTTTTCTTATTTCATATTAGCCTATTCCTGATCTTAGTTCATCCTTCTGTTAAACACACAATGATTATTACACACGTAGTTTGATTAACACACGTATTAACACATGTATCTTGAGCAGCAATGATCTCTTGAAAACATCCGTAAGATTTTTCCACTTTTTATTGTGAATGTTTTTGCTTCATTTTTGTAACAGTGTATTGAAACTAGCAACGAAGTGGATATTAATCTGTTTATTTTCTAAGAAAAATTGTATTAGGCGATATTCCATAGTTTTATTCCTTTCAAAACTTCGAGCTTAGAGATTTGGACTTTCTCTAATAGAGCGAGTATTAAG
This sequence comes from Ryuthela nishihirai, assembly GCA_038380435.1. Classification (NCBI taxonomy): domain Eukaryota; kingdom Metazoa; phylum Arthropoda; class Arachnida; order Araneae; family Heptathelidae; genus Ryuthela; species Ryuthela nishihirai. The sequence continues at coordinate 50,216,348 of JAWZYU010000001.1, read as the reverse complement.
TACTTGTAATTTCTGATCTCGGTAGAATACGGCTCTGAAATAAGGTCATCACAACACATTATGAGAACCATCTATGTACAACATGTTTCGACTGTCTTTCAGTTTTGAATATCTGACACAGATAATGAGATTATGTTTTCAATGTTATTTAACACTACTGACTAAACGAAACGCAGATATTAAAAAATCTTTTCCGATTTACACGAATAAAATATTTTATCCCATAGAAAATAACAAAAAAAATTGTCTTTTATTTATTCCCTCTCGGCTTAAAAACAGTGTCTCGTTTTATAACGAGCCTACTTCCTTTCTACTTTTTTAAGAGAGGATTTAAGTTTCTCTGTTTTATTATTTCTATTTATTATTATTTTAAATATAGCAAGAATACAACCATAAAATACAGATATAATATCAAAAGAAATTCGTCCTCTTTCGCGACGAAAGTGAATAAGAACAGATTCAATTGCATTCAACATATTTTCATGTATAGATTTCAGTTGCAGGCAACATATTTTCTATCACGAAGCGAAGAATAGATCCCAACCTTGTCCTGAGGCTTCATCCCAGGCCATTACACTCTGACAAGCAAATACAACATAACCATGATAGATTTCCCTATTGAACTAATTTTACTGAAACGTATCGATTGGCGAATCACAAAAGAAAAGGTTCGGTGTTGCTCCTTATTCAACAAAACTAGCAGTAAACAGAATGTATCTCTATATTCAAGATATCTCAACGCGCATCGAAACTCATTCATCATTACCAGTAGGGAAAGGAAGAAAAATGGATACGAGATGGGATGCGTTTCTTCCTTCTGGGTACTTGTATCATTCTTTACCGATTCGCATCCATCAATGGCTTTCGTGCTTCACTCTCAGAACGGACGCAGAGGAGCTGAGAGTTCGCTGCTGATCGCTCTTTTTGCGCACTTTGCATTCTCAGCGTTGTTCGGCGCATAGCGGATGATCGCAGTGCCAACATCTCATGAAGTGCTCTTAAATCTAATGAGAATTCTTTTCTGGCTTAATTTTGCAAGATACCGAAAATAACTTCGAGAACTCTATTTTTGGGTGGATTTAAACATGTTGTTTCGAAAGGAATAAAAGTTTGTGAAATGGAAAATTTAGAATCTTTTTCCTTTCAAAGAGGCATATTTTCTTTTTCTTTTATAATGAACGAAATGACCAGGTCACAATGCTCATAAATCTGTTTAGGGAGTGTTTCTAAATCAAAACATATCCTTTATTTTTTTTCTACTTTTCTACGTTAATGATTGCAAATACATCTAATACATGACTGATCTAACTGTTGCCATTTCAGTTCATTTTTTTAAAAAAAACGCATTTTTCACTTTGTAGTTTGCCGGTCTATAGGACATTCAACTTTTTTATTTTACGAAAAAATGAAAATTTCTTTTTGGGTTAGATAGATACTAATAAAACAATACGGTTCAAGTTTCGCGAAATTCCCACTATTCTAATTTCCATTAATAGAGGGACTAAATCGGAAAACGGAAAACTTTTGTTTTATATTTATAGATTAATGTCTAGGCTAAAAGTTTGAAATTTAGATGATACAATGTAGTGGTGAAGGTGTTTATATAGAGAGGAACGATTTTTCCCCCTAATCCCCAGGGGGCGGGGTTGGCTCAGCCGATTGTGCGCGACGTTCGTAATCTGTTCGTACTAGGTTTGAGTTCTCCTCCCCCCTGTGCCAGCATAGAAATCAGTCTCTGCTAACCCTCGTTCTATCCTCAGTGTGAAAAGGGACATCGATCGGCTTGGAAAGGACGCTGTCCATCAAATGGGACTAAAGCGGAGGCTTCATGTCCAAGAGAGCCATTCTTGTGCGCGTTAAAGAACACGCTGGATGTCCTTAACGGAAGGTCCGTCTCCTAACAGCTGTCCAGTGGATCCCTTCCCCCAACCTTTTCTGAGCCTTTGGGGCCCTTGTGACCTGACCGCTTAGCCCATTTATAGAAAAAGTGTCGATCAAATGTAAAACATCCCAAAACAACAACAACAACCGTTCCCTTATCCCCCAGGGAGGGAAAAAAAACAACGTTTTTGGTTTTACAAGATAAAGAAAAAACTTTTTACCGTCGGCTAGGTATTAATGAAATATTATTAACATCTCCCGGCTCTTCTATTACCTTTAATTTCCCCCGTTAGAAGATAGTAAATTTGGAAATTAACAAACGTTGTTCTCTTTGAAAATAAACTTTCCTATTAGTCAGTAGGCATTAGTTTTTTTTCTACTTTTTTTCTGATATTAACCTTTTGTTGTGTTCGACTTTGCACCCGATTAAAACTGATGATTGGGTTTGCCAGTTGCCTTATCTCAGGTATTTCTTCATCAAACAAAATGAATTTAAACTGCAACGAGAGAGGATTTTATTTAAAAAAAACTTTCTGGACTTATTATTAAATTATGTTGATTTAATTTTTTTTAACAACCAAAATATTCTATTCAAAGCTTAAGGTTCTTTTTTTCCACTCTAATTATTCTTCCATATTTTATTAACATATAGTAACTCGCATATCCTGGTCTTTCCAAAAAACTGCTAAATGTTTAGCTTCTCCAAATTCATAACCAGATTAAACTGTCAAGAGAACTGCAAGGACGAGTCTCTTGATTTCATTTCTTTTTGACATCTTTTTCCAAAAAAAAATAATTTATGTATTAATTTCTCCTAATTACATAGCTAATATTATATTTTTCAGATCAGGGAGTTTACACAGACTGTGGCAACTGGCATTAATTCAGCCCTTTAGACGAACAGCAATCACCCTCAATATAGAACGCGAGCAGCCATTATAGCGCACAGCGGAATAATTAAGTTATCCCTATGGCTGAGTGGTTAGCGCGCTTGGCTACTGATTAAAGGGACCTGGGTTCGAGATCCGGGTAAGGTATGGATGTTTGTATTGTCTTTCTGCTGAGGTCTCGACATCCTCACAGATATTGTCTATGACGAATTAAATAGACTCTTGTCAATCTTTGTGGGAAGCAGTTGCTTAAGGGGATAGTTATTTATTTTTTATGATACAAAGTATTATATTATTTTACTTTTACTCTAGCTGATGCTAGCAAAAATAAGTTTATAAAACAGCGTTAGTTGCTGAAATTACACATTCGTTTTCAAATAATGTAAAAAACATGATTTTAAAACCTCAATTTCATCACTGATGCAATGACATTTAAGATAAACATTTTTATAATTCTCTCCAATTGCTTTATTTTTATATGTTTTTCGTGAATAAATCAAATAAAAGTTATGCGTACGTTTGAAATGAAAATAATGATTCGATTTCTTCATCTGCCAGATCTTTTTATCAAGCATTGGATTCAGGTAAAGAAGTCAGGTTTTGAGTTTCTTCAAAGTTAAAAAAAGTTGTGGGATAAATTTTCCACAATTCCTTTTCCATCTATGCACGCGGGAATACAAGTGACGCCTGTGTTCATGATTAATGAATTAAAGTTCTAATCTATAAATTACTTATTAGATTAGAGCTTTACAAAGGCTCGTAATTTAATATAATCTTTCTAATCTGCATAATATTTTAGAATAATGTACGAGAGTAAGCAAAGAGTTAATCAAGTTGTCTAGACCTCTAACACAAACATAGACAAAACAACTTTGCAGTAATATAACATATTTTCCTTTTCAGCACGGAACAACTTGGGTTGTTTTACCTCTGAGCGGCACGTTTTTGCACACCATGGGCTAAATGGCCAGGTCACATGGACCACGAAGGCTCAGAGAAGGTTGGGGGAGGGGGCCCACTGGAACAGCTGTTGGGAGACAGATGGTAGCCTCCCGTCAAGCCCATCCAGCGTGTTCTTTAACGTGCACAGGGTATGGCTCTCCGGCACACGGGACCACGCCTTAACGTCCCATCCGACGGGCGGCGGCCTTTCCAAGCCCATCGGTGTCCCCTATTGACCGTGGGCAGGGCGGGGAATTTTGCGGAGATAAATCTCAACGCTGACCCAGCTGGGACTCGAATCTGGGAACTACAGATTACGAGCCTGGCACGCTACCGACTGAGCCACCCCGTCCCGACGGAACAACACTGTCGTTACTGAGACAAATTATAATATCAGTTGTCTAATCAAAGAGCGTATTTTTCAATGACAAGAACTAATTTAATCATTTTCTTTCGCCAAGAACACTATTCGTAATACAAAAGAAAAATTTAAATATTTTTCCCATAAATCATTCGCAGCATTTTAGTTTTTCATCGTAGACTGTAATGCCATAACAGAGCGGCCGGTTGTCCTGAAGTTTCCTAAATCTAAAAATTTCAAATTCAAATGAAAGATATGATACGTGTTTTAATCGCGATCCATTTAACTTCAGTCTTTGCTAAGTAAGGTTGCACAAAAGATTTATGATGAACAGAAATCTTAAATAATTTAAAGCAAATAGAAATATATATATATAGCAAAAAATATTTCTCTTCCATTCATCTCTTTCCGCCTTCCTGGTGAGCGGTATTCCACTTCATTTTTTGTTTGGCCAATGAATTGTCGTAAATCTGTAAAAAATAAGTAACGTCAGACAAAATTTTTGATATTGGAGGATTGGATTGCGTGTAATTGTTATTAATAGCAACGTAACATTACCTCTATCGAAGGAGTTTTGAAGAGAGCAGAGATTAGAGGGTAGGTGCAGAATATTGACCAAAGAAATCCAGCGGCAATTGCATCAGTGGCAAACACTTGCTTGCAGGCTATAGAGATCCAGATAAATTGTGCATTTCTTTTTTTCTTTGAATTTAACTCTTAAACGAACCTTCTATTATTTCAAGTATATTTTCGTTTTGTCATATTGGCGAACCATTCTCTATATCATGACCTTAATCTCCCTCTAGGCGACTAATATAGGTAATGCAGAGGCTTATCCAGATGCTCCCAATGCGGAAGTTGACATGGTTGAGTTTAATGGCGGGGGGGAGGGGAAGAAATTCACATTTTAATGTCTATGATTTTCATGGACTTCTTGAAAATATATAATATTTAAGACCGAAGCTAGGAGAAGGTCAGTTATTTTTTAAATGTCGAAAATATTTCAAGTTCCTTCAGGGTCTATGTGAACAGTTCTCTATTGATTCGCGTGTAATGCTTTTGACGGATGCTTTAAGGAAAAGAGATAGAGAAAAAAGAGATAAAGAAAATTTTGTTCGGAGAACAAAATTTTTTCTAAGTTATAAAATTTAATTGAAGTCACGAAATACTTGAAAACTCTTAGCATCAAGATACCCCTGTCTAGAAGTTCTCTGTCTCTGGAAAAAGTGAATACACCAAAGGATTTATAGTTACGATAACACTTTACAGTTCAGATATTTCAAAATCCATAATCTACATGAAAAGACTGAGAATTCGTTTTCATTTCTACGAGCTACGTAACTTTGATTGCTTGAAGATTATATAATAAACAAGAATATAAAATCTTAAAAAATTTAAGTTTATCACTCAACACCAGTTCTGAGACAAAGGTTTTCTACACAAGGTATGTATGCCTTTTCTAACCATTATTTTTCGTCACTTATGCAAAAGACAAAACATTATCTTTAAAAAGTCAAAATATATAAAATGTGTAAATGTAATTAATATTACTACTATGTAGCTTAAAATGCACAAAAGGCCCAACAGTTCATATACACAAACGGATATTAAACTTCATTTTTAGAGCTTAATTACAATTTGATAAACGCCTTTCAATACACTTTCCGTTAAGTATTAATACGATTTTTTTAAGATACTTTAATTACAACTATTTTTTTTTGCACTGTGATGCATTCCATGCCCTTTTTTTTTTTGGTGTCTTGAAACTACACCATTTTTTTCACAGATTTCGCTAATATCATAAATTCATTTTTTTTCAATGCCTTTTAAAGACTAACTTCTGCTAGTTGGCAGCAACGGTGATTAATGCTTTTAGCTTAATGACTGCGAACGCTAATAACAACAGCTGTGGAAATGATAAGAATAGGGAAAAGTGATTCGCAGCTAGATAAAAAAAAATGTGACTTTGGTTCGCTGAAAAATTGTGCATTGACATTTTGAGCTCCTCATGGGAAATACTTGTCTCATTAAGAACGTCAGCTTTCCATAGAAAAACACAATTAATGATGAATTTGAGGGTTTTAAACGAAAGGAAAAGGAAAAGAAGAAAATGTGCTAAAAGAAGTGAAAATGTAAACGATGCATAAACACATTAAATATCAGAAAGATTATAGAGAAATTAATAATTAGGAGAATTAATTTCTGCGATGACAAGAGTCTAAATATGAGGTCACCACTCTGAGGACTGGGTGAAAGGGAACTGTGACGTTTAGAATGGTCGTTATCATATTGCTATTTATATATATATTTAAAAATAAGAAAGAATGTATTAAAATCGTTTCTTTTTTCCCCTCTTTAAACTTTAGGTGATTATACCCGTGGAGGCCCAATGGTATCATTAAAGTCTAGGGTTTCCTGAGAACACCTGTGTTCTCCTCCGTAATCCTGTACCTAATCCACAAATTCCGTGCAACTTTAAAATCAATTTCATTCCATTCCAAAACAACGTTAGATTTCTCATGGAAAAACGAAGTATTGTTGTTTTGAAGATTTATAAATATTATTATACGTATTTATTTCATGTCTATTGAAGATTATTATTTATGTATGGTGTATTATTTACGTTCCTCTTAGGGAAGTGTGTTGTTTGAGGATAAGTTATTTATAAAATTGTGCTATTTGCCACAAAAGAAGCTTAAGCGATCCTAATTTTCCCTTTTTTTTCAATTCGGGTGAAAGTCATATTTTTCTGACAAAATGCGATTTATATATACAGGGTGAATCTGAAAAAGTGGGCAAAACTTTACGGGGTGGTAGAACGCAGCTATACGAGCAATATTCGTCATAGAAAGTATGGGCGGAACGCAAACGGCGAGCCGCTAGGTGGCGTTGGAAATGGTATAAAAGGGTCGGTCCTCGCACGCAACGGCATTTCTACCGTGGATTGCCGAGAGGATGGCTGGTTATACTAACCACGAAATGGCGGATATGCACTTTGTGTACGGTTCTTTGAGCATGTACCTCAATTACATTCCTGTTAATAAAATGTCTTCTGAAGTATCTCCTCTCCTTCTTGTGTTCATTCTTTAAATGTGACAGTGAAAAACTACCTTTTAACTTCTCACCGCTTGCGTTCCGACCATACATTCTATGACGAATATTGCTCGTATAGCTGCGTTCTACCACCCCGTAAAGTTTTGCCCACTTTTTCAGATTCACCCTGTATATAAAGTAACGAAAAAGAGGAATCATATGCTTGTCTCAAAGATTAAGCGATGCATGTCTAAGTACATGCTTAACTAAGGCGAAACCGCGAATGGCTTATTAAATCAGTTTTGGTTCCATAGATTGTACCTTACTACTTGGATAACTGTGACTTTGATACATGCAGCAGAGCTTCGACCTTCGGGGACGAGCGCTTTTATTAGACCAAGACCAATCGGACCTCGTTTCTGTATCCCATGGCGACTCTAAAGGATTAATTAATGATTTAGTTTCTCGACCTTTAAGGATTAAATTAACTCTAAGGATTAATTAACGAGAAATAAGTTAGGAAATAAAGTGAAGGTCAGGAAATGCTTTGCTGATTAGTTATATGGCATTGGTGAGGAAAATGTGTCCCACGGAAAGTAATAAATGGAGATTGGTAGTAAATGATAATAGTTTGGTAGTAGATCGAATTCGTTGAGTGAGTTTCAAACTTTTAGTAATAAGACTGAACGTCGCCCTTGGGTTGTTTTACATAGGATCGGCACTTGTTTTGCACACAAAATGGGCTAAATGGCCAGATCACAAGAACCCCCAACGGATCAGAGAAGCTTGGGGACCCAGTGGATATCTATTAGGAGACAGATGGAAGCCTCCCGTCAAGTCCATTCAGGGTGTTCTCTAACATGCATAGGGTATGGTTCTCCTGCACTCGGGATCATGACACCAACGGACGGCAGACTTTCTAAACCCATTGGTGTTTTGTGGAGATCAATTTCAATGTTGACTGAGGTGGGACTCGAACCCAGGAACTGCATATTATGAGTCTGGGGCGCTACCGACTGAGCCACTTATGCCTTTCTGAATGAGGTGAATAAATAGAGAGTCAATCATGCTCTCGGCATTATATCCTAATAATACCATAATGGCAATCAGTTAAATCTTCTTGTCAAGTAAGTTCTCGGTGAGAATTATTATTTTCATGAGGAGATTTAAAAATTTTTTAAAAGCATGTGACAAAACTATAATTTATTTTAGTCAATCTCTAGTTCGAGCAGAGTGGTAGCTGTTAAATGATCCCAGTGTTTGGCTGTGGATGACCTCTGTCCCTTTTGCCCTAGAGTAAACAGAAACTTGTTCTACAGCAACGTGATTCGATGACTATGGCCACATAGTTCTGACACTCGTGCACTGACACATGCTTCGCAATTATTATTAAACAATTATTTTTGTTGCTTTTTTAATTTCTACCTATATTCGAGGGTGGCTCAATAGGGAAAGGCAAGGCCTGTAATCTGCAGTTTCCAGGTTCGAGTTCCAGCTATATCAACGTTGAGATTTTTGTCCTCAAAACTTCTTAAGATTTCAGACTTCGATCAGACTTTAGAAGAACATCCAATTTCCAGAAGATATCCGACAGAAGAGGCACTTGAAAAACCCGCCTTCTTTCGGATGGGACGTTAAGCCATTGCGTAACTCAAAACAGCTACAACTAAAATGAGCACAATAATCTGATGTCAGAGAACGGAGTTGCACAAATCACCATATTAAGCAAATATCACACGGATATCGCCATGAGTCAGTTTTATGATGACAAAATTTACCTACTTAATAAAAGCTGCATTTGGTAACTTTTTCTCTGTGTTTAATGACTGAATAGTCGGTAAGAAAGCTTTTCATTCCTAAGCTCACTTTGAAGAAAACATGTTTCACATAATTTCTTCATTATGAAAAAACTACAGCCTACACATATCTGTATTCTTCTAAAATTGTATTCAATTTTGTCAGCAGTTCAAGATAAATATGTCTGATTTTCTTAATTTGACAGAATACTATTTAGAGTGTACTCATTCCAATTACAGGGACTCAAAAGAGTCCCGTATTGCTATTTTTCATCACTACCTCCCCGTGCTGGGAGTGGATAATTTGCGCACCTGTTGCCTTCCTTGGATGTGGTAGGCGTTTCTCAGGCTCCCTCTCTGGAATCGAACCCTGATTCCCCGTTACTCGTTATGACCATGGTAGGCATATAACCTACCATCGACAGTTGATAAGGCAGACACTTGAAAAATGCGTGGCTGCTACCAGACCGTGCGATCAGCCCAAAGATTTAATGGCGTCCAACGATTTAACGGCGTCAACCTGGAAACTGCAGATTACGAGCCCCTCAAACAATGCGAATCATGACTAACAATATTAAGAATAGCAATTTAGTTGTTAGATTTAACTAATTGCCATTACCGCATACAGGTGACAATTAGCGCTGTAACAATCTGTGAATGATTTTTGTATAGCAACAATGAAACAATTGCTCATTGTTATCCGAGGTAAAATCAAAGGACACATCTTCTGTGTCAAGTTCAAATTGGAATTTAAGTCCAAAGAGAAAGGTTGTGAGAAAGATTCCATATTCAAAAAACATTTCAGTGGTTCACAAAATTAACGTTTGTGCTTCCCGGATCTGGATCTTTTAACAAACATATGACTACAATGCATACTCATACACATCTAAATAGCAATAATGCTTGGATGTTCTGTTTTAAACATTATTTGCTTTGATATAGGTGTCTAAAGCTCCCACTTATTCATTTTATTAAATTCTGAATATAGTGCTTAAAGTTCGCCATCAACAGTCATGATGAAGGTCGTAACTAAGTGCACCTTGGTTAAACGTAGGTATGGTTTGATAATTTTTTCTGTATATCATCCCACATTTTATTACTATCTTAACAATGCATTGATTTTTGGTATGTAAAAATGCCTTCGGTGCATTGGTAAAGAGAACGGAAATGTGTAAATCAGTTGGGTTAGAGAGTAATTGGAAAGCAATAATGGTTTGCAACAAATATTGAGTCTTTTTAATGTGACATGACTTTTTCATTTCGCAAGCAATTGGGAAGAAACTGAAAAGTTGTGTTTTTTGTTTGAGAAGAGATTCCAATTATCGGTTTGTCAAAATTATTTTTTCCTTCATTTTCGTCTTTAAAACATTAAGTGCAGTGCTAACTATCTCTATCACAAAAAACTAAATTCGCAAGGCTCAATGAGTGAATCATTAACTTGTTCCATGGAATTCACTTCAATAACTGACATTTTGATGTACTCAGTATTTTTTGTCTGATCGTTTGGCTACAATTAAGTGAAGTAACTGTTAAATGTGTGTTTGGTGTGTCGGTAGGCGTGAGATGGGACAATCCCTAGAAATAGTATTACAGTTGGACGTTGGGTGGTTTTCATAGTGATACTGATGTAATTTGCGAAATGTTGATTTCCAACAGCTGAACTGTACGTCAATGTGCAGGAATCTATTAGTTTTATCAACTGCGTAGAAAAGTTTGGTGTGCTTAACTTTTGAAAAGTATCGCTAAGGGAGAAATGAAAAGGGAGGTAAACAACAGGATATTTTATCAGGGAAGTAGATTTAGATTAGGAAGAGTAGATGTTAAAAGACAGCAAGCAGCAGTTAGGTAGCTGATTCTGCTGACGGTGAATCTTTGGAAGCTTTAGCTGGGACGATTTTCAGTGATAAATTTAGATTCATTAATATAAGGAAAGAGCTCTGAGGAATAAAGCTCTGAGGTATATTTCATGTAGACGAAGTTCCTAATATACTTTTTGGAGGAAAAGCTTTTGGAGGAAAATTTTAATTTTCAAAACATTCGGTACCAAAAGGTATGTTTTCATGTTTCAAATTATTTATTATTCATATAGTGACACTGAAAGATAAAAAAATAATAAATTGTTGAATTCAATTACTCTTCCGTGCATAAAGATTATTTCTTCTCGTTCACCCATTTGAGCATAGTGAATCGTCATAGAGTTCCTGAATTTCTACCGAGAGGATTTGATGCGGTTTTGGAGACTAAAACTCCCTATGAAGTTTTTTTTCCATTTGATTACTATGTTTAAGCAGTGTATATCAAATGGAATTTTTGCTTATATTGTGATTTGTGCAACTCCGTTCTCTAACATCAGATTATTGTGCTCATTTTAGTTGTAGCTGTTTTGAGTTATGCAACGGCTTAACGTCCATCCAAAAAAAGGCGGTTTTTTAAAGTCCATTTTCTGTCGGATATCTTCTGGAAATCGGATGTTCTTCTGAAGTCTGAAGAAGTTTTGAGGACAAAAATTTCAACCTTGAAGCAGCTGGGACTCGAACCTGGAAACTGCAGATTACGGGTCTTAACTTTCCCTACTGAGCCGCCCTCGAATATAGGTGGAAAAAAAGCAACAAGAATAATTGTTTAAAAATAATTGCGAAGCATGTGTCAGTGCACGATTGTCAGAACTATGTGGCCACAGTCATCAAATCACGTTGCTGTAGAACAAGTTTCCGTTTACTCTAGAGCGAAAGGGGCAGAGGTCATCCACAGCCAAACATTGGGTCCATTCAACAGCTACCACTCCGCTCGAACCAGAGACAGAATAAAATAAATTATAATTTATTTCAGCCTGTTTCTGGTTTCTTCGTTAATAATTCGTTTCTTTGAAAATGAGTAAATTAACAAAGCAGGCATTAGTTCATCATCATCATCACCATCATCCTCAAGCAGCCATGGGCTACGGAGGTTCAACCAGACCGTGCAGTTTAATTCTCCAAGCATATCTGTCCTGAGCTACATCTGCTGCATCCAGCTACTGCACACCAATTATAACAAGGTCCTCTTTGACATTGTCTGCCTACTGCATCCTAGGTCTCCCCTTCTTTCTGAGGCCTTTAGGCACACTGTTCATAACCCTATTCGCCAATCTATAATTATTCATACGGGCAATATGGCCAAACCAACGGAGTCTCTCTCTACACAATATGCTGCTTAAACGAGGTTGCAGACTCGTTTGCCTAACCTCATCATTAGTTACAAAATTAAACAACCTAATACCCAAGATACTACATAAGCATCTAGTTTCCTGTTATCTTGTTTACACAGCGTCCAAGTTTCACTACCATAACTAACCCTAGAAAGAACCAAACTATTATACAGTCTAATTTTAATCTTTAGGTGTATACGCCTATTTCTCCACATTTTCCATAGATTCTTAAAAGTCCCGGCAGCAATCCCTATTCGTCTGTTAATCTCATGCCGCACATCACCAGTATCTGTTACATAGCTCCCAAGGTAATTAAACTGTGACACCTGCTCAAGACTGCAACTATTCAGATTAACTGAATCACAACCTGCCTGACCAATTTTCATCACTTTAGTTTTCTCTCTGTTTATAACCAAACCTACTCTACTACCAGTCTCATCAACAGCTCGAATGAAAGAGTTCATCTCATCAACATCATTTGCCAAAAGGGCTACATCATCAGCAAAATCTAAATCAGAAATTTTCGTATCTCCAGCCCATTTAAGACCAAAATCTTTCCCTTGAAGTGAATTTCGCATAACATAATCAATAACCAAACTAAACAGAAAAGGAGACAAAATGCACTCTTGTCGAACACCAGAAGTAATTCTAAACCAATTGCTACAAGGCTTACCAACTCTCACACACGACTCAGTGTTATTATATAGAGCTTTCATTATGTTAACTAACTTGTCAGGTATACCATATGATCTCACAATCAACCACAAATTATGACGATCTACAGAGTCGAAAGACTTTTTGAAATCAACAAAGCTAGCAACCAAAGGTTTCTGAAACTCTAAACATTTCTCAAGAATCTGCCTAAGTGAAAATATGTGATCCACACATCCCCTACCACTTCTGAATCCACATTGCTCATCACGCAATTGCCTGTCAACCAGATTCTGAATTCTATTAAGCACAATCATGGAAAGAATTTTACCTGGAACAGAGAGTAGGCTGATACCCCTATAGTTATCACAAGAACTGCGATCACCTTTTTTGAAAATAGGGATAACAATAGCTCTGGTAAAATCCTTAGGAACCATGCCTTTATCATAAAAGATATTCAGAATTTCAGTCATCAAAGTGGTAACCGAAACATTCCCAGCTCTAAGCATTTCAGTAGTAATTTCATCTACCCTTGGGGATTTATGAAGTCTAAGTTTAGAAATTGCCAAAATAACTTCAGATTGTGTTATAGGGCCAACATTAAAGCCACCAATGCATATACCATCATTGCAAACAATGGGAGTAGAACTAACTACATTGTCTAGAACATCACTGAAATGCTCAGCCCACCTAGCAATGACAGGATCCTCCCCTTATATAACCTTATTTGTTTTCCTTCAATCCTTGAATGCCTGTCCGTTTTCTACCACATACAACATTAACTATCTGGTACAGTTCTCTGCTGTTGTGCCGCCTAACTGCTTCCCCAGCTTTGTCAGCCAAGCGATCAAGCCAAAGATTCTTATCAGTAGCTAACTGATCCTTTACGTTTATTAAGTTCTCTGTAATCCTTTCTATTAGGACTAGTAGGGTACTGATTAAGGACATTCCTGCAGAAATTTTTGGAAAAAAATTCCTTCTTTCTGAAATAAGCTCAAGTGCCTTATCACACAAATAATTCTGTCTCCTCTGCTCCTTTTTTCCTAAAAGAATACTGTTAGTTTCCAAAAAAGCCTATTTAAAACGACCCCATTCTTCCTCAACTTCAGTAGTAAGCAAACCATGACTGTCATAATGACTAAGTAACCTATCATGGTAAGCTTTAGCTATAACAGGGTCTTTCAGAGCTTCAGTATTAAAGATGTTTTTTTAACTTTAGCACAACACTTTTTAAGTTTAAGTTGCAAGACACTTTTAACAAGGTAATGGTCAGATCCAATTTCAACTTCTCTATATGCCCTGGTATTCCTAACAGAACTAGCCCATTTGCTGTTAATTAATATATAATCAATCATATTCTTATGCAGCCCATCAGGTGAAACCCATGTGTACTTATGTATGTCGTGGTGTTTGTAATATGTGTTAGTTATTCTGAAACCATTGAGTTTACTTACCTGTATGAGACGTTGTCCATTGCCATTGCAGCTACCAATACAAAAAGAGCCTATCACCCCTCCCCAAAGGTTAGAGTCAGTACCAACTTTGGCATTGAAGTCACCTAGAACGAGGGTAATATCTCCTTTCTTGACAGAATTCAAAATATCCTGAAGTTGTCCATAAAACCTATCCTTCTCATCCTCATCAGCATCCTCAGTGGGGGCATTACAGCAAGTAACATTCAAGTCTTTAATGCTTGTCTGAAATTTTGCTGTAAGAAACCTTTCATTAATGCACTCATATCCTAGAAGAGCATCACTAGCATGTCTGCTGAGCAGCAGACCTACGTCTTGGTGATGCTTAGTTAGTTACTATACATATTTACCGCAAACACAATTGAGATTAAACAGATGACAAGAAATATTCCAAGGAATATTCTCTGCACTCATAAATTGTTGCAACACCTCGCACTAAATATTTTAAGCGTAATTTCTTATTACAATAACACTAAACACAATTGTCTGGAACCGACAAGAATAATCTAAAGCCTAATATCTTGGAAAAAGTACTCCTAATTAGTTTTTGCCAGGATATTCCTACTTTAACTCATCGATAAATTACTTTACGGTCCGTAACAAAAATCCTAAGCACGTGGCAGCAAGTTTTCAGAAGGCAAACGGGTGAAATACGACTATCCGACGATAACATCGGCTGTTAGGGCACTACTAATTATCGCGCAGTCCCCAGTGTGCAAGCATTCCTGAACGCCGTTATTAGATTACGGCTAGAGAGTTCTCTTCTGCGAGTGTTAAATACCTTCGAAGCAACAGTACACGGCCGTCATACACAGCTGTTTGTTGGCCCACACACGTTATCAGCTCGGCATGATGCAAGGAAATACATCGATGGGTTCGTATATGTGTGTACGAAAGTGTGCTTGTGCGTGGGGAAAAGGGAACTCGAGAAAACATCTAGAGTAACCAGTTTTCAGGCAAGCGAAGTTAATGAGTACCTGCGGCAAGGCGTAGACGAGATATGGCGCTCCCGCTCCATTTAGTTAAATAATGCGCAGAGGAAAGGATAAGTACGGTATGGAAGCTCGGAACCTGCAGGCGGTTTCGGCGACAAGGCAAACGGATTTCTTTTACAAATGGGCTTTTGGTAGATGAACCATAATTAGTAGTTTGCTTGCAGCGTAAAAATGTGTGGTTATAAGGTGAAATATTTCAGATGAGATGTAATAGTTATCTAACGTAGTGGTTATTACCTGTTGCATTATAAACGGCAAAGAGATTTGGGAGTATTATAAATGAAAAATAATTGGATTAATGGGAAAATCTTGTAATAAGTGTTCGGTTAATAAGCTGCTAGGCATCTGTCTTTTTTTATAGGAGGGTATCTTCTTTCCGTTTAAAAGCTTTTGTTTCTTTTAAACTAATATAATTTTATGTCTAAGTATTAGTGAACGATTCTATTGGTCTTAAAAGGAATAAAACTTCATATACACAAAGCAAGAGTTCCCAATTATTTTTAGTAACTCACCCCTACGAACCGATTCAGTGGAATGGTCTACCCTCTAAAAATACTCTAAAATTGAAAAAGATAAATTAATTTAAAATATATAAAATAAAAGCACAAAGTATAATCCAAATGTCTAGATAATGTATTACATTTCTTATTAACTTCAAAAGAAACTATTGCACTGCCAATTTTTTTTCTCTAAATTAACAATGCAGTTTTGGTGTCTATCTTCTTTTGACGTTAATAGGAATGGAATGCGTAATTTAATCAGTGGCATTAGGCATATTTTTTATTTTATGGCACACATATACATAGGAAAATAGTTTTTTCTTTTGATTTTATCTTTTGCTTTACGGTGGATACTTTGTCACTAAATACAGCTAATTTCCCCACGTATTTGTCTTCAAATTACGGGCGAGTTGTGCCACAGTATCCCATCTGTTGGCTCGTATCATACGGGATAGCCTTCGCTCACCTCTAGCATCGATGAGCTATGGTTGGCCCACACCTGCCCGACGATTCGTGGCTTTTCCCTCCTCGGACCACTTTTTGAAGGTACTAACCACGACTGATTGTCAGCACCCCACAAACCTTGCTGTCTCGGAAATCCTCTGATCTAGTCGTCTGGCCATTACAGTTTGGCCTTTGTCAAACTCAGGTTCGTCCGCTGCCTTTCCCATCTGAAGAACAAGAATAACACTGATTAACAGAGTTCAGTATCAGGTGTTATTTATACAGTTTCATGACCTTCACACGCGCCGTCGTTTACCAGCAGTTACTTCGATTTTCATGTAGACGCGCTGGTCATAATGTTTTGGCTCTTCGGTGTATATACAGAAATGCACATCGAAAATGATTTATTTTCTTATATTTATTAATTATAAACATTTTATGGCAAAATTAAAATGCCAATGCTATATGGAACGAAAACTATTAGAAATACCAGTGGAAACTGAAAGTTAATTGTGCGACATCATTATAAACGCATCAGTTACTAAAGATAGGGATTGCATAACGAAAATTAAAAGCCACATGGTGCTTGTTTTTAGTTGCTAATGACTGATTAAAAGGTTGAAATCATAATAAAAAAAAGGTTTTATTTATTTTTCCCAATTGCAAGAAATATTTGAAATTTAAATTTTGCTGAAATCTGGCCCGTATTGCAAATTAAGTTAATCTATTGCAAATTCTAAGTTAATCTTAATTGTATTCGTCTATTCATATTTATCTGTAAACTCTTAGAATTTCAGCAGCAGTCTCAATTCTATTCTTTTCATAAAATATTACATAATCTGTATCAGCCGTTATATATAGAAGGCTTGGTCCAAAACTCAACCATTTGAAAAAGACTGAAGAACCACTTGATTGACAGTTTTCAGAATCTTATCTTATCAGCTATTGATCATCCGGCGTTCTTTACCAGTTTAACAAAGGGCTTTGATGAAAGTTTACTTTCTCAACATCATTTGCCAATCCAAAATCATCATAAACTTATTTTGAAATTTCATTTCTCTTATCTCTAAGTTAACATTAAAAAAAGGAAATCAACTTTCAAATTAAAATACTGCATGGAGATCGTGCAAAGGAAATCAAAGTATTCCTTGAGGATGTGAAACAGCGCACAGACTTTGAAATTACTTAAAAAATTACATAAATAAATAAAAAAATTTATAATTTCGAAACTGTTAACTGGTATTATAAATTCAGAGAGCGATTGTTTCCAGATCGAAGGATTTATTATTCAGCTTAATGAGCACCAGTCAAAAAAAGATAATAGATGAATAGAGCATGAGACTCATCACCTGAATTTATAGGTTCAAATGGCAAACTTTGCAGGCTGTTAGATTTTTTTTCTATCTCTACAGTACGAGAAAGAAAATGTCGCTGAGCTAATAAACTTCGTCCATCGGATCAGAAGTTACGGCCATTTCCCCGTATGCAGAGGAACAAACCCTGCCCATTTTAAATGGTATTCTGGATGACCTTGACAATAGGGTGCCATTGTCTCTTAACAGAAATCAATTTAACCCAACCCACCTACTGCTATCGTAAATCGTTTTACACTAAAACCTCTGAGGAGGGTAAACACTTAAATGATTTAAACTAAAAATTACAATATCTATGCAACTAAACATGTTCGTTTTCAAACCATATTTTAAGTTGTTTTTTTTTTCAGATTTATAGAAACTAAAAATGAAGAAAAGTAATGTAGAAGGTAACAGGTTATAATGAGTTGAAATTTTACATTTTAAGAAGCAATAGTCATATTTTCTCTAAAGAATATCACACAGATATCGCCGTGAGTCAGTTATACGACGACAAAATTTACCTACTTCATAAAAGCTGCATTTGGTAACTTTTTTCTTTGTGTTTAATGACTGAATAGTCGGTAAGAAAACTTTTCATTCTTAAGCTCACCTTGAAGAAAACATGTTTCACTTAAATTCTTCAAGTGAAAAAACTACAGCCTACACACATTTGTATTCTTCTGAAATTGTATTCAATTTTGTCAGCAGTTCTAGATAAATATGTTCGATTTTCGTAATTTGACAGAATACTATTTTTTTTTCTATATGTGTTTTTTTAGCATAAGGCTTCATTCAATCATTTGTCCTGCGGTCTACAATCATCGAACCCTTGGCAACACTTGAACATCTCCCATTTACTTCCGAAAGTGGCTTTCGCAATAATTTCAAAGACCTTCCGGCTTATAGTTGCCAAAGTGGAACTTCCTCTTCCAATGGAATGATAAATCACATTGAAAACATGGAGCACAGACCAAAGAGCAGCCAATTCCACGGCTCTCACACGATCCGGTGCCATACAAAAAGAAGAATCCTCAAGGAGCAAAGAATCATCAATATTAAATGCAAGCGGCAACCAAATATTATTTATTTATTGAAGCTTTAAGCCTTTTTGCGACTCCATAGGCCCGAAAGCTACATTGGACCGTCATTGGAGTGTAATATTCTCAGCGAAATTTATCGTGGCACGAGCAGAGCATCAAACAGATGGCGTTAGGCTTCGATATTTTTATGAAAGAAGTAGAGGTAAAGTATTTTAGTTTTGCGATATATGATAAAACAGCTCTCTTTGCGCAACTAACGGATATATTTTTATACATTTATATAAGTAAATAATTTATGCTTTGTCGCTAGACTCGGCAAATGAAAAACAGATAACTCAATAAAAATTCAACAAGATGTTCGATGGTGTTCGTGTTGCATGACTTATTGATTATATTTTACCTTCGAATGAAAAACGCTTTTTTTTTTCTAGAATGCTAAACAACTAGAATGCTTAAACATTTTTGATGCTAAACAGATGCGTTTTGGAAGAGCGATTCTTACTCTGAAATGTCAAAGTCAAGAACTGTGCAATGGTTAATGAATAACTGAGCGGATACGTTTGTCTTCAATAAGAAAGTAAGGTATATTGCATTTCTGTTATAAAAAAGAGAACATTAGCAATTTGAACCCAGATGTCATTCTATCACAGTCTGCCTTTTCGTACAGCTCACTGATTTCGAGTTCAAATGTTAATAATTGCAACTCAGTAGAATTTAAATGGTTTCTCTGCCTTGCTTGCATACATCGAAACAAGTTAGATGGCTTGATGAGAAAATTTTATTGCTGCATAAAAGAAGAATCCTAAAGCTCACAACTTCTATACGGCATCTTCTTCTTATCATCATCATCTTTAAGTCGGCAAGGAAAATCTGCCTAAGAATCGACGCTTCGTTTTGAAGGTATTCTTTTCTTCCCAATTGGTGTGATATGTTTTGTCAGTTGATTTTTCAGAGAGCAGAATCCACGAAGAAATAATGCTGGAAGCAGGGGCATGTTTATGGGTGTTGGGGTGAGAATCCCCCTAAAAATTAATCAGAGTTGGCGAAATTCGAAGCGACTTGTAAATTCCAGGTGAATTCTAAAAATTGGATTTTTTTTTTGTTAAATTAAGAGGAGTTAGCAAAATCTAGGGTAGTTGTCAAAATCGAGGCAACTTGACAAAATCAAGGGCAATTGGCAAAATTCGAAGCCAGTGGTAAAATTCAAGTGAGTTGTAAAAATTGTGATTGGTTTTGTGAAATTAAGGAAAGTTGTCAAATTTCCTTAATTTCAAAAGGTTAGATGTAAAAATTGGAATTTATTTTTGTAAATGTATGGCGAGTTGACAAAATCGAGGCAACTTGGCAAAATCTAGGGCAGTTGGCAAAATTCGAATCACTTGGTGAAATACAGGTGAGTTGTAAAAATCGGGATTGGTTTTGTTCAATTAAAGAGAGTTGACGAAATCGAGGAGAGTTGGCAAAATTCGAAGTGACGGCAAATTCAGGGCGGTGTGAAATTTGGGAATTTTTCCGCAAAATTATGGCGAGTTGGCAAAATCTACTGGAGTAGGCGGAATCGAGGTAACTTGGCCAAATTGAGGCAGGTGGAAAAACTCGAAGTCACTTGGTAAAATGCATGTGAATTGTGAAAATTGAGATTGATTTTGTGAAATTAAGGAGAGTTGGCGAAATCGAGATAAATTGGCAAAATCGAGTCAAATTGACCAAATCTAGGAAACTTAGCAAAATATAGGGCACTTGGCAAAATTGTAAGCCATTTGGTAAAATGCATGTGAGTTGTGAAAATTGGAATTGGTGTTGTTGAAATAAAGAAAGTTGGCAAAATTGATAAAACTTGTCAAATTCAAAGTGAATTGGTAAAATTCAGGTAAGATTTAAAATTAGGGAATTGTTTTGTATAAATCCCCAACTCCCTACGGAGCGAAATTCTAGGTATGTCCCTGAGAGAACTATAATTTATATACAGGCCATACTTTCTCAGGTGGCAAAATTTAATTTTCTAGTTGGAAATTTTTCGTTATCCCTCCCCACAACCTTAGTCCTTCGCTGCGCCCTGGCTGGAAGTTAGTATCTTCTAACTTTTTTCTCGCTAAGATCCGTCGCATATAAAAAGCTGTAGCCGTCAAGTTTACATAATTTCGAAGTAGAGCAGGCGGGAAAAAGTGTTCAGAGAAGTGAAAATGTTTGTGTTGTGATATAGTTTGTCGATATTTAGTCCTTAAAAGGACTTTTTCTGTGATGCTGAAGAAATGTTGGCTTGTAGTTTGGGGCATTGCTTTTCTGTTTTGTCCTTAAAATGATTCTTTTACGCTTTAGTCTTTAGAAGGATTTTTTAGGGGGAGGGGGTTAGAGGAATTCTTCTCCAACAAGGACATTCTCCACTAAACAGAAGTCAGGTTCTCTAACCACCGCCTCATTTAGAGTCAACACATAAAAAGTGTGCTTGCTATCTATCAGGCCTCGATCTAGATAAAAATAAATGGAAGAGGGTAAGTAACTAAATCGAAAAAAAAACTAAATCTTTTAATCCATTTAAGTCGTTTTCAAAATTTATTGAACAATTTTCTTTTAAGACCGAATAAGCAAATTTCATAAAAATCACCTGATCAATTCGAAACCCTTGTATTTCGCAATAAAAAAATAGCCCTGTGTTCATAATATCATTATATTTTGAGCTGAATAATTTAAAATATTAGTTGCCGACTAAGGAAGATAAATTTCCAGCTGTGGACATACTCCAGAGATACTTGTTAACGACACAAAATATCCCAAGGACAATATGTGAAAATTTTGGTGACGTCATGTAACACATTGCCCTAGTGAATGGTCAGAAAATGAAACAGGGCAAAATTACCGACTATTTTAAAATAGTTGTTTTTTTATCGATAGCATTTAGTAATAATTTTTGTAAGTATTTTATATTGTATAGTATTAAGAACATAGTTGGTAACAGAGATAAAGTCAAGATTGTACTGGATTATCTATGAGTAAAATAAAATTTTATGTAAAGTTTTGAAAATAAATCTTTTGGTATTAGATTTAATATCACATTAAAAAATAAGTTTTTTCTCCATTTTATATTTGTGTTTTTATTCAATAGAGAGTTCTATTATTTTTGTAACTTTCGAATTAACGAGGTTTCTTGTAATTCGAATTTTTGGGCGGTCTCTTAAATTTAAAATTAACCAGGTTTTACCGTACTTTTTCCGACGTCATTACGGCTACTGGCATTCTCAAAGGTGAGTATTTCCATTTGAAAATAAAGAAACAATGCATAGATATTTTAGCTTTCCTTGTACCAAAGATAATTCATTACCACTAAAATTGGAAATGAATCAATTTACCTATCAATTGTATCTACTTCGATTTTATCTTAAACATATTACTAATGCGGAGCATTTTTTTCGCTATATGAAATTGAATTAAAATTATAGAGGCTTACCCGGTCTTACGACACATTAAGTTCTAAATCACCGTCGTAGAGCGAATCATTGCTATTTTTTAACTTGTACCTGACATTTTTAAGCAGTCATATACTGTATGTGCGTAACTGATGTAAATAAAGCATTCACAACTGAAAAAAAACCCTCAATTTATTATTCTTTTACTTATAAGGGACGGACGGAGTAAAATTAAGAAACAGAAAATTATTGAAGGAAGGATGAAGGATAGGGCACAACCACTGAGTCATCTGGGTCTTCCTCAAGTGCTAAACGCTTTCTTGCTGGAGATTTGGAGGGACTTCTTGTAGCAGTTGGTGATCGAGTAGTGCTTTGAGTGGATGTTGAAGGTCGAGGTAGGATTTTATAAGATGATGGTCTTTTATTGAAGTACACTACAGGAAAAAAAATGCAACACTTGCAACAAGTTATGCAAATGTGACGAAATTTAGGGAGCGGTAGTATATGAAACTGCATGGAAATGATTAGGTTTGCAGAACGATAGAAACGATTGGACAGTCGCGAGCTGACGTCACAGGTTCGGAGCAGTCAAACAGAGATACAAGCAACCAAAGCTACCTGGTGCCAAATCGTTGTGGAAATTGTTCTAAACCGCTAAAGATATCCTTACGCAGAAGTCGACAGCCGTTCCAACAGTTAACAGACTTTGAGCGTGGAAGAATCATCTGCCTTAGAGAAACTATTTTGTCATAGAGAGATGTGGCCATCCTTGTTGGCCGCAATCGCAGTACAATCGTACACATTTGGCGCCAGTGGGTTCAAGAAGGATCCAGTACATATCGACAAGGATCAGAAAGATGACGTATGACCAGGGAGCGACATGACTGCCATTTGCGACGCATGACATTGTGACAGATTCGCAATTACAACGCAACCGAAAAAGAACTTCAAGAGGCAACACATCGAATACATACCAGGAGGATGGTAAACAACAGCCATTTACAGTTTTCATTGCGAACTTATCGTCTTGCACTGCGTTTGCCCCTCACAACTGCCCATATGCAAGCACGTCTTCAGTGGTGTCGCCTCAGACAGAACTGAAACAAAAGTGGAGTACCGTGATGTTTAGTGACGAATCTCGTTTTTGTGTTGGTCAGCACGACGGTAGACAACGTATTCGCCATCATCCAGGGGAAAGGAACGCCACCCAGTGCGTGTGGCATCGTCACACAGCTCCAGCACCTGGTGTTTTAGTGTGGGGTGCCATTAGTCGGACATCTTGGTCAGAACTGGTCATCATAAGGAGATCTCTAATTGCCCAACGATATGTTACCAACGTTTTGCAACCAGTGGCTGTCCCATTTTTTCAGCAGCATGGAACCTTTTACCAGCAAGATAACGCCCGGTCTCACTCAGCCAGTATTAGTCTGCAGTATCAACACGAGCAAGATGTTCAAGTACTACCATGGCCAGCACACTCGCCGGAACTTTCACCTCTGGAAAACGTTTTGTACATGATGGGCCGACAGCTCCAACAACACCTAAGAGATGCACCAACCACTGTCGCTGAAATGGAAAAGCGACTTCGTGTAATTTGGCGTTCTATCCCTCTGGAGGACATTGTAGAGCTGTATGATATCCTTCCCCACCGTGTTCATTGCTGTACGGGGCAGTTCAACATCATACTAATTATACCACTTTACCGGATAGGTAAAGTGGTAATTTTCCATATTTTTTTTGATAATGTAATCAATCGCAAATCTCAGTGTATGCTAACAGCTGCCTGTATTTCAATAAAATGACATTAATCTTTCTAGGTGTTACAATTTTTTTCTGTAGTCTATATATCTAACGAAGTTTAAATGATAGATCGTCTTTTCTTTTCTCTGTATATTTCTCTATAACAGGCATATTGGTCTAAAATAGCAGAATTTATTTTGGAGCTTCTTTCGGAATTGAGAGCTACCTTTTCAAAAATAAACATGGCAATTTATAAATGACTGAAAGCTTTTGAAAGTTCTTTGTAAGTTATTTCTTTAGGCATAGGACTCAATATATCTTCAGGATGTGATTCCTCTTCATCTTTCCTATATCGTTCAAATTCAAAAATGATCTTCGTTAGTTAGGAGTTGGAAATGAGATTCAAGCAGGTCAGTAACATCATCGGGGCGGGGGTGGCTCAGTCGGTAGCGCGCCAGGCTCGTAATCTGTAGTTCCCAGGTTCGAGTCCCAGCTGGGTCAGCGTTGAGATTTATCTCCGCAAAATTCCCCGCCCTGCCCACGGTCAGTAGGGGACACCGATGGGCTTGGAAAGGCCGCCGTCCGTCGGATGGCACGTTAAGCCGTGGCCCCGTTGCTGGAGAGCCATACCCTGTGCACGTTAAAGAACACGCTGGATGGCCTTGACGGGAGGCTACCATCTGTCTCCCAACAGCTGTTCCAGTGGGTCCCCTTCCCCAACCTTCTCTGAGCCTTCGGGGTCCATGTGACCAGGCCATTAGCCCATGGTGTGCAAAAAAGTGCCGCTCAGAGGTAAAACAACTCAGTAACATCATCAGGCTCCACTTCTAGTTCTAACTGCTTTGCCATGTCTACAATATTTGCATTAACTTCCTCAGCAGGGTTTTCAAATCGTTCAAAATCCTCAATAAATTGGGGACACAACTGTTTCCAGATACCTTTAAGGGTAGACTCTTTTACTTCATTCCATGCATCTCTGATAGTCTTGATGCCATCCAAGATTGTGAAACCTATCAAGAATTCTTTAATTCTATTTGGCCCACTTCCAAAGCTTTGGTAGATTCACGGCAAAGCCATGTCGCTGAAACCGTCGTATGAGCGAATGCGGCATCGTATAAATAGGCATTGGCCACAATTGAAAATCGTCGTAAAGCGGAGTATTACTATATATCATTTTTGTCAATAAATTAAATGAACGAATATTTATCCTGTTGCTCTGAAGACGAAATTTAACACTCACTATTTAAACCCAGACTTATTGCTTTTCAGTAATAAACAGCACTTCACATGCAAACGTTTATACTCTCTATTCATTTGTATAAATGTGAAATTATATGTAAATGTATTAATAATAATAATATTAAAATAAGTATGAAAAACAGGTAATCGTACACTATATCAAGCAACCTTTTCTCGCCGATTGTAGGGAACTTCTGTTCTAAGGATGAGTTTCAAACTCTCATGAAATATCCTGCGGTTTGTGCAAAGGAAATTCACCCAGATGTAAATGAAGTGAATACTGCCGATTCATTCAAAAATATAAACGAATGTATTGAAAGAACCCGTCATCAAAGCAAACTTTAAAAGTTCGCTAATCAACAAGTTTTAGACAAAATTGAAGCGTTTTTACTGTATCTACATTCAGTGCATATTCTTAGTTGTATTGGTTCAAATCATATACATATTTTATCCAATTTGGCTTCCCATTTCTATAAATTTCTCTAAGAGATGAAAACGTGTGCTCTCATCTGCTCTTGTGTCATCTCTCCCTCCATCCATCGGCCCAACTTTAAATTACTGAAAGTAGCGAAGATGAAGTCCAAAATCGATTGCCATTCCTTTCTTTAACCTCGTTTCCTCCACCGAGTCCTGTTTCGGAACCTTGTTTCTCTTTTCCAGATTTTGCATGATCGACATCAAGTTCCTCGAATGTCGGAATGTCTGTTGACCTTGCAAATTCAAAACATTCTTTTTATTCATCTTTCTCTCTGTGAAGAGGAAAATGTTTTCATACGAAAGCAAATATTCTCTCCTTATTTCTTCCTTTTGGAGAATATTTTCAAACTGTTGTTCGTTTCCGCAAGCAGCAATATCCTTCTGCCTTCAGTTTAAAGTGGAAATTAGATCTTCATACAAAACGTCACCTGAGACTTGTAGCAGCTTGGGAAAAATCAAGAAATAAAAATGAAGTTTAAACGTCGACGGATTGTGAGAGTTCTTCATTTGGCCAATAAGCTGAAGAGAAAATATGAATACCTTGAAAGGCCAACTCCTCCACTGCGCAATGGAGCAACGAAAATTGCGAAAAGCAATGGCATCAGTTGTTAAGTAAATGCCGAATGAATAATGTTTTTATGCTAATTATTTTCTGTTCATAAATTCGGTATACTTTAATGTCGTTTTTAATTTCTTCAATTTTTATTGCTTTCATCTTTAACCAAAACTCAAATTGATGCATCAAGCATTACATAAGATGATGGCATTAATCATCATTATTGAAAATTCATAAAATCAAAAAAATATTAATTTGCTGTGTACAGATTCTTTCCCGTTTGTATACATTTTATTGAAATATATAGTTTTTTATTTCTTAAAATGAATTTAATATCCACTCTTTTAATGCAAACTCTAAATTGAATAAAGTACTAAAATTAGAAAACAGTATGTTACTTTCTCACTAAAATTTTATCTTTTGCTGGAATACTTTCCTTTTGAAACAAAACTTATTTTTTCTGCAAGATTTCTGCATTTTTAAATATGTCAGCTGAGCTTTATACTCCTCTTTTCTCTTTACAAGTAAATATTCCAAAACAAATATAAGTTTCCATTCGAGATGACAGTTTTTTTAGAAAGTGAGTTTCCGAAAAGCAATTCACTTTATAGGTATTTTTCTTTATTTTTCATATTCCGTATGTTTCCTTGCCTGTATTTTTTTTCTCCTTTCTATTCACCAGGAGAATTAGTGACCGTCACGAACCTGACGTTTGGGAAATGTCTTCCAGATGTCGAGCTAGATAAAAAGAGAACAGGAAACAAAAAGTGATAGAAGCTAATAAAGACGTCTTTTATATCTCCAACGACGAGATGTCAGACATATCACTTCAAAATTGCAAGTCCTTGGCGTTATGAAAGTCGTTTTGCGAGGCCTGATGCAGGATTTACTTGTCTATAAACAGATACTTTGGAAAAGAGAATCCCACTAAGCCGAGGCTTCATCTCCGCTTTGTGTCGCACCTCGAACTGCCAGAATCGTTACTGTGCGTCTTTGAAGAAAGGAACATTTTAAAAACATGTTGCCCATTTCTCGTGGGCAGTCAGCCTAAAACATATATAAAACTGTTTAAAAGTATATAAAATCCACTGAAAATTCTTTGGTAAAAAAAAAGGAACTCTTAAATATTTAACTCTGTTTTTCTGTTTAAACGAAGTTTCAATCTTTGAGAGTCACGTTTAAGGGATTTTTATTCGGAATAATTCTCAGAGATTAGAACAAAGAACAAGGTCGCGTTGTTTTACCTCTGAGCGGCCTTTTTTGCACACCATGGGCTAAATGTCCAAATCACAAGGACTCCGAAGGCTCAGAGAAGATTGGGAGGAAGGGGACCCACTGGACAGCTGTTGGGAGACAGATGGTAGCCTCTCGTCAAGACCATCCAGCGTGTTCTTTAACGTGCACACGGTATGGCTCTCCCGCACAAGGAGCCACGGCTTAACGTCTCATCCGACGGACGGAGGTGTCTCCTACTGACCGTAAGCAGGTAAGGGAGATTTGCGGAGATGAATCTCAACACGGGCCCAGATGGGACTCGAACCTGCGAATTACGAGCCTCGAGCAGTACCGACTGAGCCACCCTCGCCCGACAGCGGGAAAACTAAACAGTGTTGCATGTGTCAGTGACTGCAGGGTCGCCAACGTTAAAAACGGTATTTTATTCCCGTTCAGTTGGAACGAAATAATATGCATTTAATTTCCGGTTGCGCCAATTTTGAATCATTCTTCACCTTGCATTAAATTAACTTCGGTTTTTAATGGAAAAGCAAGCACACATCATTCGCTATTTTTTTTTCGATAAAATGTAAATTATGATCCATTACGAAGTAGACTGGGTGGCCGAGTGGTTAGCACGCTTGACTACTGATCTAAGGGACCTGGGTTCGAGAATCCCGGATTAGGCATGGATGTGTGTGTCGTTTTTCTACTGAGGTCCTGCCATCCTCTCAGATCTCCTACTATGGCATATAAACTGACAGGCTCCTGTCAGACCTCTGTGGCAAGCAGCTGCTTGAGGGGGTATTTATTTATTTATTATTTTTATTATAATACGTCATTGGATATAGTGATTTCAGTTTCCAATTCACTGCGAATAGTTTTCACGAAATATTCACGTCGAATAGTTCTCCAAAAATATGGGTTTTGAAGTACAGCTCGTGTTCCTCTCTCTCAGCTGATGGATTCTAGCAGCTCTGTTTTGTCGTTGGTTGGATTGTTTTACCTCTGAGCATCGCTTTTTTACTACAATGGGCTATATTACCAGGTCACAAGGACCCGAAGGATCAGAGAAGGTTGGGGGAGGGGACTCACTGAAACAGCTGTTGGGAGACAGATGGTTGCCTCCCGTCAAGGCTATCTACCGTGTTCTTAAAAGTGTCCAGAGTATGGCTCTCCCGCACATGGAGCCACGATTTAATGTCCCATCCGACAGACGGCGGCATTTCCAAGCCCATCGGTGTTCTCTACTGACCGTGGGCAGGGTGGGGAGTTTTGCGGAGATAAATCTCGACGCTTACCCAGCTGGGACTCGAACCTGGGAACTGCAGATTACGAGCCTGGAGCGCTACCGACTGAGCCACCCCCGCTCCTGTTTTGTCGTACAGTTCGTGCTACCAAACAATTGTCCCTGTTTGTCAGAGCTTTTTTCCTCCCACATTTGCCACGATCGGCGGACGTTTTTTGAAACCGTTGCCATTTCAATGAAAATTATAAATATTCCCTCAAGCAACTGCTTGCCACAGAGGTCTGACAGGAACCTGTAGGTTTAATATACCGTAGTAGATCTCTGGGGATGGCGGGATCTCAGCAAAAAACAACCAAACATCCATACCTTTATCCGAGACTCGAATCCAGGTCTTTTTGGTCAGTAGCCAAGCGCGCTTACCACTCGTACATGGGGACAGCATTCTCCATACACTTGGGACATTGTGCCACGTGATTTGTCTGCTGAGTTCCATCACCCTCGTTACGGATGCTTCTGCCCATCGCACTCTCCAACTATCAACGCCCTTTCGAAGTCAGTCAAATTAGCATTTTTGCACATGTCGTATATGACTTTGTTTTCAACCATGTATTATATAAGATTTCGTAGTGGCTTAGAATACTGACGTTAGTAAGAAATTTTCGATATATTGGCATGTTTCATGGCCCTTCTTGCACGATGCAGTGTTCATCATAATTCGGCCAGGGAGTATATATACAAATGGAATGAATGAGATGAATTTCATAAATATTAACATCAGATAAACACTGATATTAATATTTATTTTAATCTCATTTTTCATACATGTAATTACGGCTCATGACGTTCTCCCAATATTTTATTATAAAATTTATCATAAAGAAATTCTCCCGATATTAATTAATGTTATATCTCTAGGGAATTTAAATGAAATATATATATATGCATTGCTAGAATACAGTCATTTTCTTCCGAAAATCTGCACCATACAAATTTTTTTGGAGAGAAATTTATAAATTCAAAAGTTATGAGTAATATATGGGAAACAAAAGCATTGATTTATGATCAAATAATAATTGCATTTGAAACACTGTAATTTATTTTATTCAATTGAATGATCGCCTAATTAGGCATTATTGAATCCATTAGTCAATATCTATCCAAACATATCAAAACTTACGTATACTAGAGCAGTCCTGTCCAATCGGGACTGAATCTGAATTTCTTCCAATTTTTTCACAAAACACTTTTATGTGCATATAACCAAACTAGTTTGCCAATTCATAGTACTCGTTAAACATGTAACCTGTACACTTAGTAATGCTCATTTTTAGTAATTTTTTTGGATTCCTTAAAAATATATTTTTTGTTGTTACTTTGTTGTTTGTTTTTATAGTTTATTACTCATTGGAAATACGTGTTTCCGTTTTTAAGCAGAGAATTTTTCCTGTCGATGTTTAAGAATATTTCTCTTCCCTGATTTTGCACTAAATTTAGTTGGACGGGTCTGTACTAAACATATTTTTTAAGAAAGTTTGCTGCAAGACTGAAAAAGTCTCAAGCACATCTTCCAAAAGTTAAAAACCGACAAAAAAAATTATTCTATCCTTCTATCTCTAATAGGTTCTTAACATTAATTACATTATCCTTTTTTTTGCGTCACAAAGAAGAACGTTAATTACATTTTCACACGGGCATTATTTCATTAGGTCTTTTTAAGGCAAATATCGTTATGATACAATAGGTTTTAATGAATGCTTTATCACTATTTTTTCTCAATGTCTCTCTACACAAAGCTTGAAGAGAGAAAAACTCGAAACTTTCGTGTTCCCCAAGTCTGCGAAAACTTTCGAAATCTGCAAACTTTTCTAATTAGTACTTCTTTCTTCTTTTCTTAAGTAATTGATATTAAAGAAGGTGATACTCTTATCCTGTTTTATTTATTTTGGTTATGATGATGTTATTTACATTCTGCAATTGCTCTCTGCATATTCTGCGTTTTAAATTTCCCATATTGCGGAGACATAATCTACGTTTGTTGAAGAAAAGCTTTGAATGGACGATTTCTTGTCGCATATTTAATGCATCAATCAATTGCATGGAATCACCTTACCAGTCGTTAATGCTATAATCTCCGATTCTGCAGCAATTTTCGGCATTTTGCGTTTATTTTCTAAACAACTTTTGGGCAGTTTCATAACTCTTTCACATTTTGAAATATGTATTCAAAAGAGAGTCTCAAGTAGGAAGAACAACTCTCAGTTGAAACCAAAATGCAAGCGACAATCGACCAAACGTAACATATCAATCAATCAATAATTACTAAAGAAAATGACTAGTACAATTACATCTCAGTATTTTTATTCTTTATTTCATATAGAGTTGTCCAAATCTTTAGCCAAGTATTTATGAATAATGCTAATCATATTGTTTAAAACATCGGTTTACTATTTAATGGTATGAAGATATTATATTAAAATGAATATGAAAGTAATTTAAAGAAAACAGTGAAGAAATTCACATTTGGTCACTGCGAAATTGGAAAAGAGTGCAGTCATAATCTGAATGTAGAAGAAAGCTACTTAAACGTTCGACAGCTTGATACATAAAAAAAACGTTAAAAAATACACAGAGGGCAAATGCATTTCGAAAATAAAGAAAACTATAGGTATACAAATTTTTGAAATATAAGCAAGTATAAATATATACATATCATTAAATGTTAGTTTAAATTAATATAAGCTAAATGCTGGTAAAACAAAAAAATTTAAACCTAACAGCTGGAAAATAAAGAAGAGAATGATAGATAAAGATGGTCAAATCTATCCTTCTTCCAAAACAAGTGTACCAATTTTTTACTTCAAAATAACTCTTGCATCTATAGAAGTTATATCATCCGTCAGCGAGTTCCAAGATAAAATATCCTGATAAGCAATAGAAATGTCATCATATATATATACACCGAGTGCTCACTGAATTATGATCACCTCCCTTCGTTTTATATAAGTGGAAGCTAAAACCTCGAAGCTCTCTAACTTCTAAACGAAGCTTTTTATGAGAAAATGTAACGGAAGATAAATTAAAGATCTCAATCCAATCTATCTAAATCTCGATTTTCAATAATATTCGCTTTGTACTTAAAGAGTTTTGAACTTTGAATATTTAACAGCAGCAATTCGTCTTTGAAATTTTTTAAAATATCGAAAAATTATTTACATTAACTTTTCAAATATGCATCTGTTGTATATTGTACTTCTTATATAATACTTCTTATTCAAACTATAATTAACTTCTGAGTCAAATTCTAACGTTAGGCACTCAAGCTTCCATAACTCTTTAAATACTGAGGGAATATTGTTGAAATCGAGAATTAGATAGATTTGATTGAGAATCTTTATCTTCAGTCCCAATCTGTCACAAAAAAGCTTAGTTTAAAAGTTATAAAGCTTCGATGTTAGCTTCTATTTATATAACATTGAGAGAGCTGATCGTAATTCAATGAGTACTCGGTGTATATCTTTTTTTTAATTTTGCGAATACAGGTGTGGTGTGTAAGCAAACATCGTATCTTACCAGTAAGTGGCAGAAAGTGTTCTCTAACTACTTAATAAGAATTCTCTTGCGCTTGTTCTCTCTCAGTCTTCTGGGAATTCTTTCTTCCACTCTCTAACCAATCATCTCAAAGGCAATCGTACTTGATCGCATTTAATGCCAAGCGTTGACTACGAACCGCAGAAGCTATTACCTAGGGAATGGGGAAAGGCGGAAGGAAAGACAGCATCCAAAACACACCGCCTCGCGGTATTATTCAATGCTCTCTCAATCTCTCAATCTCAGATCCTCTGCAAAGCCAAGAAGGAAGAAAGTTTCACACACAATCAGGATAATATTGTCACCCGCAACTTTTTCCTCTTCGAGGCATACGGTATGAACTTAAAATGTTCCGCGTTTACTAAAATAATTATCTTATCTAGAACTGCGTGTCAATAGCTTGATGATCTGACTTCGAAATTTAATGCCTTCAAACAAATATTTTTGAAAGAGTGGCCGAAAGAATATTTTAGATTCGAACCAGGAACAATCTACAAGCTAGCAATACGCAGTTCCGTATTCTCTAACTGTAGTTGCGACGAGTAGAGATTTCACATGATTGACCAAGACCCAATTTTTGTTTGAACAAAAACAAAAATTTTGAATTTATTTAACTTTCACACTTAACAAAGTTCCACCACTGGCTTATAAAGGTGGATGATTTTACATTACAATTAATTGACTAAGTACTCACTCCATTCAGTTAAGCTTGAGTTCGAACAACCTCAAAACAAAATAACGAAAGTAAAACTTAAAAGTGAAAGTGACAACAAGCAGAGTAAGTTAAATTAAAATAATTCTACCATGTTGAAGTTTCTCCGGAACGAGAACTGTATTCTGCTAAGTTATTGTGATGTTCACACGGCGTAAATTTTCATGAAACACCCACTCCAGATTTCTCTGATCGTGGTTTTTCCCAAGCAAAGCAAATTTCTTTAAATTTTGCCTAACGTATTTAGGTAAAAGTTTATCATCTCACTAATTTAAGAGATGTCTAATTTACAATTTCCCTCCCTGAAATATGGCCTAAAAGTCAGTCCAGTGAATTTCACTAAAGTCGGACTTAGCGAAGAGTGCAAAAGAAAGATAGATAAAAAGACCGAACCCTGGTCTATTAGACTGATCAACCCACACCGAACTGTTTCTCCCGGGTCGAGCGTGACAATATCTTTCTGGCAACCCCGGGAGCTCTCCGACCAAAAAAGGCCAATCAGAAGCGAGCCCTGGGCAAAAACCCGACTCTACTTCCATATTTCACAAGTGAGATGGAGCTCTGTTGCCAGCCAACACTCGCCTTACTCTCGATTGTCAAAGTTTGGTTTCGGGCGAGCTGCAATTGTTTCACAAGACACCTCTCTCTCCGTACATTAGCCAAGTTCCTTCTCGGCAACCAATGCAAACAGATGAAACGGAACCCTGAATGATATTCGCAACCGAGATGTTGCACCCATTAACCTCCGAAGACATCTCCTTCAGACACAAAGTGGTTGCATCAGGATAGAAATGAAATACAGTATATAAAAAATTAAAATCAATAGGTCTGCGACCTATCAATATCAAATATTTTTAAATTTTTATTCTTCCATTTTATTGACTCTCCTTTTAGGAATTTACTCTCGGAATGAGCTCATTTGCTTCAGGAAAGAAGGAAAAGTGTAATGAAAACACAACACTATTTGTAGAGCTACTTTTTGTTTCTCGCAAATAAAAATGACGCTTTTCGCATTTTTATTTCGAAATTTCGCATTTATCAGCACAAATGTAAATGTCTAAAATTCCTTCGAAAAACTGTTAGCTTTACTTTTCAAAGACGTTTCAAGAATTTATGAATGCAAATAATATGCAAAATCGCCTATGAAATATTTTTGATATTGCTGAAATGTTGTACATGCTTCAGTTGCACTGTAAATCATGTTCCTTCGGCGATTACGCGAGACAATGTTACACAAACTGTTGTCATCATCGCTATATAGACTAGTTCTGCATCAACACTCTTTACTACTATCTATGAGACAGCGGTCGGTTGTAGTCGGTAGCGGACCAGGCTCATAATCTACAGCTCCCAGATTCGAGTCCCAACTGTGCCTGTGTTAAGAATTTCCTATGCTGTCTCCCGTTTTGCCTTAGGTGAGAAAAAGCAGAACTGTGGAGCTTGGAAAAGCCATCTTCAGTCGGATGGGATGTTAAACTATGGCCCAGTGGGCAAGACAGCCATACCCTGTGCAAGTTAATGAAAACGCTGGATAGCCTTCACGAGAGACTTCAGTCTCCTAATAACAATCCAGAGGGTCCCTACCCCAAACTTTTCTGAGCCCATTGTACGGAAAAAAGTGCCGCTCAGACTTAAAACAACTCAACTGATATCCATAACAATTTAAGGGCTACTTTTGCGAATTCTAGATAGCTGCATTTCACGTCCAAAAGTTGAAACATCAGGTTCCCATTCTTTTTCATTTGCTTGACTAATTTGCTATGAAAATGTTGATAGCATCTAGAATTTCAGTTTTCTTGCAAACGAAGAAGAATGAAACATTTTTTCAACTTCTCAGTAAAGAAGAAATATCAACCTTTTCCAGAAGCAGTGGACGTGTTGAAAAAATATCTGATTAATTTTTAATAATCATTAGTTGGGCTGCTTCCTGCATGTTTTCCCATCTTTCTAAGCTTTGCTTAA
Source organism: Ryuthela nishihirai (assembly GCA_038380435.1). Taxonomy (NCBI): domain Eukaryota; kingdom Metazoa; phylum Arthropoda; class Arachnida; order Araneae; family Heptathelidae; genus Ryuthela; species Ryuthela nishihirai. The sequence goes on along the minus strand of JAWZYU010000001.1, from coordinate 50,181,659 downwards.
AGGCTTCCATCAGCATCATTTTTGAACAGCTCCTCGTCTTAAGCCCCTATTGTCCTCCAGTGATGAGTCAAAGTTCATTTTATCAAAATCATCTAACTTTCCCAGCAAAGTGAAAAGTGATACTTCGATCCCTCCAGATCTTAATGATGTTCATCCTATTGTTGAAATGTTTCTGAAACGAAATTCATTTATACTCGAATTATTGTGAAAAGACTCATCCTCAAAAAAAGGTGCTATATTGGAATTCTTAATTTCTCATGTTTTTAGAAAGCGTAAAATAGGTTAGAGGTAAATATCTAAGTAAATCACTGTGTGGAACCAAACAAGTCTTGTAATGACAGGAACTGGAAAAAGATTCGATTTCAGATCAGGATTATCTCAGTTTCAAACCCATAGTACAGTTCAAACAGTTTGGTAAATATCACACCGAAATCATCTTTCTAACGGCGACAAAACAACCGCAAAGCAATCAAAAGTCGAAACCGAAACAAAACTTTGCACTAACCCATATTAAGCCATATGGCAACATCCGCTTCACTTTGGCCTGCCTCGAGCCGACTTAAGCTCGCCACAGAACTTCGTCCTATAAATGATGATTGGTATACATACCCAAAAAATCTCATACCCAGGCCATCACACACTCGGAACCTAGTTTCTTACTCTGCTGTTAAACTTATCTTACACGGGTTCTCTTCATCCTTCTCTGGACGCACTAACAACTGCCAAATCCCTCTCTGAACGTTTTAATAGGTGGCACGCCAAATAGCCAAACTCATTTAGCTTGGGAAGGGGACTGCAAGATAGTATGACCATCATGTCGCCCTACATTATTTAGACGAGCACAACGGGAGTTTGTCGTGAGTGGTCTGTTCGTGGATTACAAGGAAACGTAAATACCGGGTGCAGAGAGAAAGTCTGTACTTATCAACGGATACACAGCTGGGATGTCCTCAACCACTCGGCATGGCCTCTATGGACATGTCAACCACTTCATTCCAAATCCATCCTACCCCTGTTGGGACTGAGGGTATTAGGCTACAAGCTGTGCTGGCCATTGTTTGACCTGTGTGCACACGAATTTTACTGATGCACTGCCAGTCCAAATGTGTTATAGCTGGAGGAATCATAATAAGAAGTATAGAATCTGACAGCATCTTGAAAATTACTTCAGGCAAATGTTCTTGTTCAGGCAAATGAAATAACAATGCCTCACTTGACTCAGCACTTCTCCATTTGAATAAGATTCAGAAACACTGTCTTGGAACATAAAAAAAATTCTGTTTCTCACAGGAATATCGTAGAAATCGCATTTACCATAAGATTTATCGCAAATATCTTTTGATTTCGCATTTTATCACGATTTAGCATACTCTTTAAATTAATTTCAATCAACTTTGAATGGCGAAAATTGATTTTCAATTAACTTTTGAACACTTTCACTTTTATCACAAAAGCAACAAAAAAAGTACTCCGTAACTGTTTGATTGCTATTTGATCTATTCTTATATTACTAGTTCGCTTTCTTAATGATTTATCACCTTTACATTACGGGCAATTTCCGCTCTTTGATTTCTTAACCGTCACTCTCACCCCTATTCCACTTTGAAAGTCACACATCACAACTGAATTTTGCATTTTCTTAAGATCTGCGACCTGAATTATCTCTATGCTCCAATTTCCATCTTTCTTGCATACGTCAATCGAAATTCCGAAGATCATCTCATGCATATTCTGTCGGTTTTAGGTCGGGAGACCGAATAGGCCACTCCACACGGTTAATAGTGCTATTCTCCAGATATCCATCGACAAGGCGAGGACAGTGCTGTGGGCATTATTGTCCTACAGAAGAAAAGTATCACCTATTGCACCCGATATGATGGCACGAAGGGATCCGAGTTTCGTCCCTGTACTTGCGACGGGAGACGTAGCCTCTCGGAAGCACATACAGATCTGTGCAACTTCCTCAAGATATCCTTCTCCAAACCACGACACTACCACTTCCATAGTGCACCATTAACAGATATTATGGCATGACGTAGTGTATTTGTTTAGCTCCATATCAATTGATACCGCTAACCACTGAGTTGGGCAAATCTCGATTCACCAGTGAAGAGCACAGACCATCATTGCTTCTGGGACCAGTTGACATGATGTCTGCGCTAGTTTAGACAGTCCCTCCTATGTCGTCAGGTCAGAGGATAACACACCACTGGCCGCCTACCATACAGGGATACCTCATGAATCTTCGACTCGCAGTGACAGAGGATATCGCCGTTTCACTCTCTGCTACGAGGACCGATCGCATTTGACGTGGTGTTGACATCCTGCTCCTTCTGGCGCATAACACCAGATAGAGATTTTCCCTTGGGATTGCCGCCTGTCTTCGTCCACTGGATGTGCTTTGTCCTCGTTGGAATCTCTGCCAAATTCTATACGCCACTGAGTGACTTACATTAAGCCATATGGCAACATCCGCTTCACTTTGGCCTGCCTCGAGCCGACTTAAGCTCGCCACAGAACTTCATCCTATAAATGATGATTGGTATACATACCCAACAAATCTCATACCTAAACAACTCCACTTCGCATTTCGCAACAGAATTGGAGGAAAAATTTGAAACATCCACTTTTTCTCGACGCATTTTCATATACCGCTGCCAGCGCCATCGCATACCAAACCTCAATCCTGCATCATATTTTGCATACTATACATGACTTTCATTCGTTTCTGTCATTGGAGTTTACGATATCGCGGATTTTTTTACTTATGTAATCCAGTTATATTACTGTCGTGTTTTTCTGAATATCCATTACATTGATCTATCCTTTTTTTTACTATATATCAATCTTGAATTCATTGGCAGCATCATGTTCGTAAACGACTAACCAATTGACCAGAACAGGGTATAGCCCGGTTTACGAACATTATACGTTCTTGAAAACTGATATTTAAATCGAAAGTATTTCAATCGAAACATTTACTCCGCAGAGCATGTTTCCCAAACTGTGCTTCACAACGCTCTGTGAAGGCAGGAGCTTCTGAACGAATACAGAAAAATTACATTAGATAGATAGATAGATTTATTCTCAGAATATGCAGTAACATTACATTTACGTTTACATGTTTTTACCTTAGAATAGGAATTACAACGAAATATATACAATCCTGCATATTCTGATACACAAATTTAAAGAATTACAGTTTTTTTTAATATATATTCTTTTTTATACATAGTTTCTCTAATAAATATCATATTTTCATTTGTACCAATATATATATATAAAATCATAATATTATATTTCATCAGTGATTTATAATTTTTACCTACATTTTTCAGTAAAAGTCTGAAAAAAAATGTTTCCACGAGAGTAAAAACTCGCACCTGGAAGAAATTTAATAGTTATAGTTCAATGAAAATAAAAAGGCAACATGCTCCCGTTTCACATTTTCTCACATTTTGCTAGCTTATTTATTATCAAATTGCTATTTGCTAGCTTATTATTTATCAAAGTAGATATTCGCCAATTTATAAATTCGAAAATTACTGTTAAGAATATAATTAAAAAACTTTACTGGGTAGAAAACAGAAATGAAATACAATATTAATTTTGTACGTTAATAAATGGGCAAGTTGAGCACTTCAATGGCAACTTTTTTTCGTCTAATGAATTTTATATTACATTTTATTCTTTTTTTTTTCTAAAACATAGTCCCAATATTTTCTCTATTTAAAATCCATTTTCTTAAATCCTTAAAGAAAACGTTATCACTCCTTATTCCTTTAATATACTCTGGTAAACAGTTAAAAATTTCGGCGCCAAATAAACGTAATGCTTTTCAACTATTGTTTTGTATGTTTTTAAATCAAGTATGAAAAGATTTTTTGACAATCGGGTATTCCTTTGAAATGTCCATAAGTTTTGCACATTAAAATTCTTCCTTATATATTTCAGTCCCTGAAATACATATAATTTCCTAATTTATAAGATACTTAATTCATTGTATACATTTGCAACGCTTTCAAATTTTCTCAGTTTCATCATGCATCTAATTATGGGGTTCTGCGCATACTGTAATGGATTGATTGTAGTCAAATAAACTCCACCTCTTTTATTGTACTTTTGTACAATAAAACTTTCGTTTCTGTACATCCCTTTTATTGTACGGTATCTACCTTTCAATAAACGAGTTAGTTCTTAAGAGTTAGGTTTGAAAAGGGAAGGTTTGATTTAAGGTAGGGCGTATAAAAAATTCTTGGAGTCAAGAGAAGCACACAGTAAAAATTGGGAAATCCCTCCATAAGGAATAACTTAATCTGGGGGAGGATTCTGCCGATAAACGTATAAACAGAGTTATAAACCAAAATCTTCTGTTTCGTCCTAATCTTTAGTATATTTTGCGATTTTTCTGTAGATTAATATTACAATGTGTTTTTTAGATAAAATATGATTAAAAACTGCATAGAATAAGTATCTTACGCTCTTTCTTACAAGTCTACGAATGAATTATAGTGATGTAATCAGTTTTTATAATGGGATTCGGTATAAATTCAGAGTACGTTTTAGACAAAATGGGCTTTACGGTCCTTTTAGGAATTCTAGTGACTATAATGGAAACGGAAAAAATATGAATACAGTATATGGAAGTATTATTTTTCAGAAACTTCTTTCACAACTACTAAAATGGATGGAAAATTTTATACAAGAACGGGTTTACGGCTCAAAATTGCAAATTTTCTCAGTTTCGGGGGGATCGTTCCCCCCCCCCCCCGATCCCCTTTCCTTATTTTTTCTAGCTCCCGGCTGTAGCCAAATCATGGATATCCTTAATACATGGGTAAGGTTCTTTGTATTAATTACGTTTTAAAGCCAGAATAATTATAATAACAATTTCAAATAATATATATTAAATAATATTTTTGTAAATAACACGTGTTAATCTTTAGTAAACTTAGATATTGAGGAGAGTTTTGTCCATTATATATTTTTCTTCTGTTACAAAACATGCAGAGGGAAGTTACTTTTGCTTAGACAAACATTAAGTTACCATTACATGTATTTTTTTACGAGTATCCTACGGTGTCCAGTCCATTTCAAAATCAGATAGAGTTGTTTTTCCTGAAAAGAAGCATGGGACAGCCCGCGGCCACATACGTAATCTAAAGCGAGTCTGAGTCAATAGATTTGCAGCCCATTCGTCGCAGCAAAGGAACCCAGGTGGAGTTATTTAGCAGAGGAAGCTCTGGATAAAACAAGTACGGAACTCTTGGATGCATGTCGCCTGCAGCGGTCAGAATCCGCCTGAGATCCGAAGGGCAAGCGAAACTTTTTACTACTTCGCCCGGCAAGAAACTGATACCCTCTGTCAGGGAAAAAAACTTTCGGTGCAGCAAAAGGAATTTGGGTATACATCTTATTAGATTTCTCTTCTCAGGAATATAAGGATAGGATAAGATGTATTGTTTGCCGTTGAAGTACACTACGGTTTTGTTTTTTCATTCCTTCTTGAGAAACATATCGAGAGTATTAAAACATTGAATGCAATAAGACTAAGGAATCACCTTTTGCAATTTATATTAAAATTCATTCTCTTAGTTCGAGAGTTTTAATAGGGAAAAATTAGAAAATATATATATACTGAGCTGTTCCCATGGCCGAGTGGTTAGCGCGCTTGGCTACTGATCTAAGGGACCTGGGTTCGAGCCCCGGGTAAGGCATGGTTGTATGTGTCGTTTTTCTGCTGAGGTCCTGCCATCCTCTCAGACCTTCTACTTTGGCATATAAACCGACAGGCTCCTGTCTGACCTCTGTGGCAAGCAGCTGCTTGAGGGGTATTTATTTATTTTTTTATTTATATATATACTGACATGTCAATAGAATACCAAAATTAAAAATTAAGGTCCGAACTTGTACTTGTTAAGTCTTTGCATAGAAATGTAATTTGATGATAAAAGCATTAATACTTCGTCATTCTCGTACATTATTATAATTTACTGTAAACTGATTGCAGAGTAAAGTCATATGGTGCATTGCACCACTCTTTGCAACCAAGTTCTCTAAGAGGCCCCGTGTGCCGGAGAGCCATACCCTGTGCACGTTAAAGAACACGCTGGATGGCCTTGACGGGAGGCTACCATCTGTCTCCCAACAGCTGTTCCAGTGGGTCCCCTCCCCCAACCTTCTCTGAGCCTTCGGGGTCCATGTGACCTGGCCATTTAGCCCATGGTGTGCAAAAACGTGCCGCTCAGAGGTAAAACAACCCAACTCTAAGAGGCTTAATATCTGAAGAGTCTTGAAGGATCGTCGCTAATGTCAAATCCGCAACGAGAAATGAATGAAGTAAAGAGTAAAAGAGATTTCGATTCCCACTACTGCGAACACCAGAGTGAATTTATGCAACACAAATGTATTCTACCATTTTGTGGTGATCTTAGATCCTTGAACTAAGAATGAATGAATGTCAGTTATTTATGTGACAAACGAACAGCGGGAGAATAAAACAAGCAAAAGAGACAAAATGTGATTAAAATTTATTGTACAACGAAAAAGATGTCGCAAACAAAATTATTAATAGGCAAATGATGGACAGGTAAAAAGTAGAAAATGGCTTCATTAATGTTGTGATTTCAGTCTGACTTCTTTTAACATTTAAATCTTGATAAATTCTTGCTGCTAAGTGAATATAATGCTTGTCTGCGGATCGATTCAAGCCCCAATTAAGGTATTTCTTTCTCTAGTTTTGTTTTTCTTGTGTTGATGTCTCATTCCCACGTAGCCTCCTCTGTGCAGTGGTATACTGACAGGTGAGCATAAAAGTAATGAGATCGGAAACGTTGACATAAAACTCTAATAACCTTCGTTTTCTATTAATTTATTCCGGACGGCATATTTCTGCAGCACCATAAAAGAAACTGACCTCCCAAAAAATCCTTAATAACAGAAGGTTTTCTGTCGTTGTCGTCATTTCAAAAATAACATTATCATAAAAATAACATTTCAAAAATAACGTTATCATAACATATATATCAAAAAAGTTTAGTAATCACGCTCATTAAAAAAAGTGTTGCTTCAATAACATGGGGCTCCAAAACTCAATAATCACGAAATATTTTAGTTAGAAATTTCGAGCAACAAAGTTTTAAACGTTTTTTTCTTCTGCATTGCTCTTTTCTGAAGAATGTTTTTTGTTCCTTTTATTCTTTTCACTTTCATTTCCGAAGTAATAAACACCAAGAACGTTCTCGAAAGTTGAAGTGTTTGTTTTGTGCCAAAAAAGCAACTTCGTCAGTAATGTGCTTTTGCAGAAATGGTGCATTACCAGCATGGGAGAATGTTTTTGGAAAAAAAACCCAATAAATCAGCCGAAAACCTGACATTCTGCGAATGATGTTCAACGAAACATGAGAAAATGGCTTAGATGTAACATTAAATTGAAGTTCCTTTTCCTTCTTTCTAAATATACATTCCTGAAAAGTTCGCTGAAAAGTTCTGTAAACGATAATTCAAGAAAAAGTTTAAAGAACTTATTACAAGGAACAAAACAAAAATATTAGCTGTTAATGAATATAACAACCCGTTTTACTCTTTGTAATATATGAAAATCTGTATCTTTAACAATTTAATCAATATTGATCAAAGCCAACAGAACCGAGTTGTGGCCTCCACGAATCCTCTGTTATTGGTTGTTATGGTGATCCTTGATTACAATACTAATTCCTTAGATAATACAGCTCTGATTACGACATATACTGATGGAAATTCAAATTGAAACCAATTTTGACTGGTTCGCCTCTACTTTTCATTCCAAAATATCTTGCAGTCCCAAGTGCAAGAAAGTCCAAAATGTGCACAATATACCATTGGAATATTTTTCGTTTAGTATGATTATTAAACGTTTGGTAATATTGAGTTCTTAGGGCATTGTTAAGGGCACCTGTCAATTAAGAAGCTGTCAAAGTTCAATGATGGTTATATTGCTTCTCTGCATTGAACACGACCAACTATGTTACAATCCCAAAAGAGGATTATTTCTCAAGTTGAGCATCCAACCAAATAGAAGTTAATTGGTTGATATATAGCTGACTCACTAATATGTACTATGTTTTAGAAATAAAAGAGATTTAAATGTAATAAAATTTCATTTGATGCTGAGTTGCCCTTAAGGTGCTCAACTGAACCACTTACTAACGCACAGTTCAATATAGATTTTTATATTTTTTTTCTGTTTTCTACTCAGTAAAGTCTTTTTATTTTTTATTTTTTTATTTCATTTATTCTTAACGATAATTTTCAAACTTATAAATTAGTTAAATATTTACTTAGATTTTTTGATCAAGCTAGCAAAGTGTGAGGAAATGTGAAACTGAAGCATGTTGCCTTTTCATTTTATTACAACATAACTGTTAAATTTCTTCCACAAGCGAGTTTTTACTCTCGTGGAAGACTCAACATTCTTACTCAGACTTTTACTGGAAAATGTAGGTAAAATTATAAAACACTAATGAAATATAATATTAAAATTTTCCATATATATGGTATGAATAAATATATGATTTTTATTGGACAAACTATGTATAAAGAAGAATATATATTAGAAAATGTAATACTTTAAAATTGTATATCTGAGAAATACAACATTATATATATTTCATTATAACTTCAGTTCTAAGGTAAAAAACATGTAAATGTAAAGTACTGCATATTCTGAGAATAAATTATCTATCTATCTATCTATCAATATATTGCTTTATGTATCTGGGTATGTATCTAGCATTTCACGTTCCAGTTAAACAACATCTAAATCAGTGTTTCTGAAACTTTCAGCAACCGCGGACCACTCAGTTATCAGTTATCGTAGCATTCCCCTTAATTCGTAAGGAGCTTTTAACGAATTTTTAAAGGAATTTTCTTTTATAAATAGGAAAAGAGTTATAGTTAAAATTGCCATAAACAACATTTTTCGATCCACTAATTTAAAGCAAATTTTTAAGCAATGATTCATTCATTTTTTTTTATTTAAATCATTTTATTTAGTGCATGCCACATGTCGTATCTATATATCTATGTAATAAAAGATATCTGTGTCTCTGTGGCAGCCGTAACTCATCGGGAAATCAACGTACACGCTTCACATTTTCAGAGAATGTTTCAGGTTGTGGTCTGGTTGCAGTGCCAAATTTCAGGTCGAAAGTCCAAAAGAAGGGCTTGCTAGAAGCAAAAATATTTACCATGCTGTTCCTACGGTAAATGAGAATCGCTATCAAATTTATAGTTGCCATTTACTGCCCGCTAACTATGAAAGTAAAGAGTTAAAATAGTATTTATATCTGCTGCCGTTGCCATATTCCCTACATTTCCAAAGGCATTGTTTAGGCGTTCCATTGGAGCTAGGGGCTTGATTTTCTAACCAAGCATGGGATCAGGCAGGTTGGGTTGTTTTACCTCTGAGCGGCACTTTTTTGCACACCATGGGCTAAATGGACAGGTCACATGGACCCCGAAATCTCAGAGAAGGTTGGGGGAGGGGACCCACTGGAACAGCTGTTGGGAGACAGATGGTAGCCTCCCGTCAGGGCCATCCAGCGTGTGTTTTAACGTGCACAGGGTATGACTCTCCGGCACACGGTACACGGTACGGCACACGGTACGGCTTAACCACGGCTTAACGTCCCATCCGACGGACGGCGGCCTTTCCAAGCCCATCGATGTCCCCTACTGAACGTGGGCAGGGCGGGGAATTTTGCGGAGATAAATCTCAACGCTGACCCAGCTGGGACTCGAACCTGGGAATTACAGATTACGAGACTGGTGCGCTACCGACTGAGCCACCCCGCCCCTGGTCAGGCAGGAGGAACCCGTCTACGAAATTTGGGACCTTTCGGTGCAGTACGTCGGGAATAAGAGAATGCTAAAATCTGACGAAAAAAATATATCGATCGTTTGCCACGGGCTCTGAGAGCACGTGCCGAGTCAGCAATGACCTTTGCAACAGCGGGAAATTCTTCGCTTTCATACTGTGATAAAATGTCGAGGGGGGGATACTAAATAACCTTTAGTGCAGGAAACAACAGAATATGCAAATTAAAAGTGAGGCACGAGTTGTCACAATTTGGGTAGAAACAAAGCTACGGGCCAAGTGGGAACATGATTTTTAAACCAATCACTGGGGCACACGGGGGACGCTGTGCAGGAAATTTGGACCGGGTGGACGAATATCACGGGAGTCATAGGGCGGCAAAATCTATGGTAACGGAAATAAAAATCTCGATAACTCACCAAAACTAAACCAAGGGCTATGAGAGAGATCGCTGACGTCAACAACGATCCAAGCCAACACCGAGCAATTATCTTCCTGTTGAAAATCTGTGCTAAACTGTCGGTGTGTGTGTGGGGTGGTACTTGCAAAATTTACCTTTAGTGCAGTGAAAATAAGAATAGACAGATTAAAAATGACACTCGGGCAGAGCCGGGTACGTCCAGCTAGTATAGCTGATATATAATATAATTACGTTCAGCTAGTATACAATATAACAAATAATGTTAGTATAATATTCGTATTGTCTTCATATCAGTGAGAGTGATGATATTGTTTGAAATCTTGTACCAGTATACCTATACCCTGAAAACGCCTACGGATCGTCTGGTGGACCGCCATGGACTACAGTTTGAGAGACATTGATACAAATATTTCCATCCACATAAAAAAACACCCCAGGCTTTAACACTCCTGGGTAATAGCAGTTAACTTTCACTCGAATTCATCCGATTCTTCATATTGGGACAGTTTCATTTAAATTGATCGATCGAAAAATACTCAATTGCGTGTTATCAGGGTCCGATCTAGGGGGAGGGGGAAACTGGCGCTACCCCCACCACTGAGAATGCTAGTAAGGGTAATTGAAAACAAAATTGATAAATTTGTGTATATTATTAAGTATATTATTAAATAATTAATTATTTTAAAAACTTTTAACACGAAGGTGAAAATGTTATACTGCAATAGAAATCGAGTTTCTTTGTCTCCCACACCCTTTTACCTTTTTCTGGCTCGATTGCGTCGCTTGCCCCCTATCCTCCCCCGGCCCTTTGTTTTCTTCTGGATTCGGGCCTGCCTGTTATTATCAGTGATGTAGTGAGATTGAAACACCTCCAACAACTTTCTCTTGCTATATGTTTTTCAGAGTGTAATGACCCTGCATGCTCAATGAGAATCATGTATACTGTATTTATGCGAAAGGAGAAATTTTTGTTAGAATATTACGGAAAATTTTTAAGATTTTCATTTGAAATATATGTGTATTTTCTGAGGCATTTGCTCTTTGTTTTAATTATGTTTATACTTAGGAAATGCTTAGTATCATATTACTCTAAGAGTACATTGGAAATTTGAAAAGTTGGTCACCAGAAAGATTATGAATAAAATACCTGATGATCAGAGAAGTTTTGAATAATTTTGTAATTTGGTGATTTCTTCTAATAGATCCACTGGTAAGGAATGTGATTCTCCTGCGGAAGTCTTTTACACCCAATGGTAATGGTTCGTCAGTGGTGTAATATGTAAGAGAGAGGAGAGCGGCAGTTATGATAGTTAAACTTGAACCCTTTGTAAGAAAGGTAGGAGGAAACTTGAACCCTTTGTAAGGAAGGTAGCAGGAAACTTGATCCCTTTGATACCAGATGCTTACGCAGTATCTTGAGCATGAGGTGGTTTGGTTTCTAAGTAATGAAAACTTTAAGTAATGAAAACGTTAAGTGAAAACGTTGCACAATCTGATGCTCAAAGGAGTTGGCAACTCCTTTGAGCATCATATTGTGCAAAGAGACTGTGTTTGTTTGACAGTGTTGCCCACATGCATAGCTGCATACTGGAGAATAGAGTCATGAACAGTGTGCCTAAAGGTTTCAGGAAAGGAGAAGACTGGGATGCTGCAAGCAGAAAATGTCAAATAGGACCTTGCTAGAATTACCTTACAGTGACCAAAGTCAGCCATAGACGTGTTTGGAGAACTAAATCGCACAGTCTGCTTGGACCTCTGTAGCCTATGGTTCCACAACAAAGAGAGAGGCAGGTAGTGTAGTATGTATGTACCGTTTACCATAAGAATAACATGGTCTACCGTGATTTCCCGATGAGTTATGGCTAACAAAGACACACAAACAGACACCTTCTTATAGATGAATACGGTTTTCAAGTGCAAACAAAATGCTTATATATACAGGGTGAATCTGAAAAAGTGGGCAAAACTTTACGGGGTGGTAGAACGCAGCTATACGAGCAATATTCGTCATAGAATATATGATCGGAACGCAAACGGCGAGCCGCTAGGTGGCGTTGGAAATGGTATAAAAGGGTCGGTCCTCGCACCCAACGGCATTTCTACCGTGGATTGCCGAGAGGATGGCTGGTTATACTAAACACGAAATGGCGGATATGCACTTTGTGTACGGTGCGGCGGACGGGAATGCAAGTTACATTCCTGTTAATAAAATGTTTTCTGAAGTATCTCCTCTCCTTCTTGTGTTCATTCTTTAAATGTGACAGTGGAAAACTACCTTTTAACTTCTCACCGCTTGCGTTCCGACCATATATTCTATGACGAATATTGCTCGTATAGCTGCGTTCTACCACCCCGTAAAGTTTTGCCCACTTTTTCAGATTCACCCTGTATACTCTCAAAACGAGTTAATTTTTTTTTTATCTAGAAACAATCTCTCTATTTTTCGATAAAACTATGGTTAATTAATCGGTTGGACTGTTTTGCCTCGGAGCGGCACTTTATTTTAACACGATGGTCTAAATTAGGGGTTCTCAACGTGGGGTACGCGGTAAAAGTTTTTGGGGTACGCCGTGAGAGCTCAAAAGTCGATTACTCAATAAAATGTTTAAAAATTTTATAAGATTTGTTCAATTGTTCATGTCATTTTTTGTGTCTATCGATATATGTAATTTATGAATACAAAATTTAATGTGTATATATATATATGTTTTATATTATTCCCGCCGTCCCATGGCTGAGTGGTTAGCGTGCTTGGCTACTGATCTAAGGGACCTGGGTTCAAGTCCCGGGCATGGATGTGTGTGTCGTTTTTCTGCTGACGTCATGCCATTCTCACAGACTTCTACTATGACATATAAGCTGGCAGGCAGCTACTTGAGGGGTATTCATTTTTTTTATTATATTCCCATTGTTAAATTATAACTATAGTTTTATCTATCTGTACAAGTGGTACGCCAGTTGCATACACATTTCCAGGGGTTACGTGAAGCATAAAAGGTTGAGAACCACTGGTCTAAATAATCAAGTAGCAAGAGTTCATAGCTGGGTAAGAGAAGTGTACCCACTGGACAGATGTTAGGAGACAGATGAAAGCCTCCCTTCAATGCCATCCGAAGTGCTCTTTTAATGTGCTGACTCAAATGTAGTTCTCCTGCACACGGGACCACGGCTTAACGTCCCATCAGTGTCCCCTTTCTCACCTAGTGTTACTTTTGCAATGGAGTCGCAAGTTCCTGCTGTCAGATGTTAAAATTTCCTTAGGCAAGCGCAAAAAGGAGGAGAATAAGTGAGCATAGGAAAGCTCTGCCACAACACAAGCCGTGTGGGAAGTCGAAACTGGGAAAATCGGATTACGAGCGTGACGCACTATGAACTGATCCAGTTCACATCCGACTTGCAGATACCTAATGTACGAAGCCATTACACGCTCTGCAATATTCACAGAGAGCTATTTCGTAACCCCGGGAGGGAGTGATTTGATTGCGCACTAAAATCGTAATCTGATGTTCCTTAATTCGAGTCCCAACTCTGCCGGTGTTGAGATTTTCTCTGCTAATCTTCGGTGAGAAATGGGGTACCAATGGGCTTTAAAATTCCACTTTCCGTCGAATGGTATGTCAAGCCGTGGGTCTGTGTGCAGGAGAACAGTACATTGTACACGTTAAATAACACAGCGGATGACTTTGAAGAAAAGCTTTTAACACATGTCCAGTGAGTTCTCCTTTCCCCTACTCAACTCTGAGATCCTTCGAGTCTCAGAGTTGAGTAGGGGAAAGGAGAACCCTTAACCGAGACCGACCCTTAACTCAACCGTAACCGAGAGACGCCGACTATTCAAAAGAAGGTCAGAATAAATTTTCTAAAAATCAAGATTCAGAATACTTCAGAACGTCGTAGAGTTACAACATGTACCCTTCCTTAGATATAAATATATATATTGGTATTTGTGATAATGCTCTCAGCTTTTTATTCAAATGATTACGCTGACAGAGTTTAACGACTCCATTACTTCAGTACTTATATTTGCGCTCATTAGGACGAAACAGATTAACTCCAGATTTGCATATTTTTATTCCTATTATCACATTTTTTCAGAACAGACATATTTTCAGAATTTCAGGCCTTTTGGAAGATCCAATTGGTAAATTAATGATGCTTTCATTGTAAATGCATTCAGGTTTTCTCTTTTTACAAAGGTCTGTGTTTTTAAGAATTTTTTAATTCAATTATTTTATTTAGCTTCCGACAAACCAATTTAAGACACAAAAAAAAATCTTAACAAGGATTTTTTTTTAAACATTTATCACTGACAGGCCATTTTCAATAGTGCAGACTACATCAGAGCAAGAACATTATCGCATTATGCTTATTATGTAGTGCAAAACGTTTGAAATAACGGAGCAATTTTCTTTTTAGACAGAATCATCGGGAACTATTAGTAAATCCGCTTATGCATACAAAATGCTGATCGAATTCAAAACCTTTCCTACAGTTTCTCTACAATCATAAGCAGTAATTGTTTTGAAATGAATGTCAGTTCCCAACCATGCAAAATTCTTAACACCCATCTATATTTATTCGTCGAACTGAACAAACAATAAAACTTAATGCAGGAAAGTACACTGCACTTTCCAGTTAATGGTATAAATATCTCTCACTGTCAAGAGTATTTTGAAAAATTAAAGTGCCAAATACTATGATTTTGAAACAAAATAACTAAAGAATCAATTCCAATTTCAACTTCTTCGGAATGTTTATCAAAAACTCTAAAAACAAATATTTGTTCCACTTTAAGGCCACTCGGAAGTTTTCCTAATTTTTATTTTTACTGTAAGCCATGATTGGGATTATTACTTCACCAGATTTAAACATAACATTGTCCGCTACCGTTCATTACACAAACTTAAATCATATCCACACATACCCAACTAAGCATCAACTATCACGGTTTCAGAATCAAAGTCTTATATTCATTCTGTCGCACCATTTCTTTTTCCACTGCTGAAAAGCAATCATTTCAATTTAGCTCGGTCCAATTTTTATCAGAAAACTTCCTCTTCTCTTCATTGTTCCTCTGAAACTGTAAATTTAACTTTCTTTCTCTTCATGCACTTCCTTCTCCTTCCTCTTTTGTCCAAGGGAATGTGAAAATTTACGCTTCGACTTTTCGGCCTTGGAGAATAAATTTCCCCTCTTTCTTCCTTTCTCTTTGTATCGTCTCGCAAAAGAGTTGCCATAGAATCTAACTCTTACTGCCTTCTTTTTCGGTAATGCAAAGAAAAAAACTTAATTTCCTACCTGTGGTTTAAAGGTAGGATTTCGCTTTCGCTCTTCTGATGTCTCCACTTTCTTTGCCTAGCCAACGTCTGTGGAATATAAAGGCCCATTTTAACGAATTCATTTGGCTCTTTAAGCTGGATTTTTTACCGAAACATTTGGAATTGTTTCCTATTTTATTTTCTTGCAATGTATTTGTTATCTGTCGTCATTGTTTTCAGGAAATGAAGAACTTAGAAATTTCATTCTCTGCAACCTTTGTTTTCACTACAAAAGCAGCGTTAATTTACAATTGCTATTTTTTATCTCCTGAAGAATCAAACTATTTGTTCGAGAAATATAATTGGCGGAGATTTTTATTATTACAATTTGGATAAACTCAAAATTCTGAGTGCAGGGGTGAAGTTGGTTGAGTCGGTAGTGCTCCAGGCTCGTAATCTGCATTTCCTAGGTTTAAGTCCCAGCTGGGCTAGCGTTGAGATTTATTTCCGCAAAACCCTTGCCCCTCGGCACAGTAGGGGACACCGACGGCCGCGTTCGTCGGATGGGACGTTAAGCCGTGATCCGTGTGCGAGAGAGCCATACTGTGTACGTTAAAGAACACACTGGATGGCTTTGACGGGAGGCTGTCATCTGTCTCCTAGCAGCCATTCAGTCGGTTCCCTTCCCCCAACCTTCGCTGAGACTTAGGGGTCCTTGTGACCTTGCCATTTAGCCCATAGTGTGCAAAAAAAGTGCAGCTCAGAGGTAAATTGCCACAGTTCTGCTTTAATAATATATACGTGTGCCTATGAAAATTCGATACCTGGGAAATGCTCGATTCTTTTTTTTTTCTGGTTAACATTTGAGGTGAATTTAAAGGGAGAGGACTTTGATTTGATTATGATTTGCTATGGGCATCATGAGTGTTAATAAAACTTGCATAGTAAATCATAGAAGAAAGGAGACTTTCGGAACGTGCACGTGGACAACTCTCTACTGCGTGAACGTTCGTTAACCGAGTATGAGTTTTAATTAAACGCCCGCACGTGTCACGCAACATGACTTCAACACCAATTGCACAGAAAACTGTTTAGAGTTCGGAATGAAAGCCGCTACTAAAATTAACGGAGATAATTACGGATAATAATAATAACGGATATAAATTTAACGGCTATATTTTGCGATAGATCCAGTGATGTCATATAGTTTTAATTAAAACCGTGTATTTATGTGTTATGCCAGTGGATGAACAACGTTGTCTTTCAATGGGCCACAGAAGACAATATTTTCTGAGCCTGTGAGCCTCCGTAAAGAAACTTTTAAGATGTAGAACACGTTGGAAAATTTTTACCTATCAACTCAATACTTAACTGAGAAAATTACAGAAATAATTGCGTCATTTGCAAATGTGTAAAAATAATATAATAAGAATAACAATGTCAAAAATCGTTTAATTTTTTACATCAACATAAATTGCGATTTGTACGAAAAGCAGTGGCAGAACACGTGAGACCCGTGGGACATGCAATTATGGATTACGCGAATAAACGATGTAATTTAAAACTTTTGGGAGGGAGAACTGATAAATAAATCGAATCGTTCCAGCTCAGTTTTTGTGTTCATCTCGAGCCTGTTTCCCAAAGTTCAAAATTCGAACTCTTTTAATTTTCGAATTCTTATCCTACTTTGAAACTCGGAAAATTATTTAAATCCAAATAGATAAGTGAAAAAAATACAAGATTGCGTCAGATATTAAATTACGATATTAATACGATGTAATTCGGTATTTTGGTTTGACATTCATAGGATGTGTCGGTAGTTCAGTTTCCAATAAGTAATGTTGATATTATGTATTTCAAGGGAGATACGAAGGAATTTTTTAATCTTGTTGCTAGTTTCCGTGGTGAGATAGCTGCCTACTTTTATCCCCTCCTACTTGATGACCTCCCATGAAAATGACAACAGGGGAGTGAAAATTAGCACGTTTTGACTGAATTGTGGATGGTTATTTTTTCCTATGAGAGGTATTTCTGCGCACAAAATCAGCAAAATGGTCCGGTCACGAGAGTGCTCAGGAGAAGGGGATCTGCTGAAAAGCTGTTAGGGGACAGAGGAAAGTCTCCCGTTAAGGCCAACTAGAATATATTGTCTGTGAATTGGGTCTCCTATACATCATTAATTTAATATGAATCTAATGGAGCATGAACATCCAAGGCTTATAATGCATCAAACAAGATAAATGGAACAATGATAAAAGTACCTACCCTCAACCGAAAAGACAGATGGAGAAGAAAACCATAAAAAAGATAAAAGTATAGTGGTAAACGGCAACATTAAGTTTGAAGAGAACACAAATGAAACATAAGAAATATAAGTACAGAAATAAAACACAAAGCTATAAATCAGTTGCCAATATATAAATCAAAGAAATCTCAGAAGTACAAAAATGATTCATTAGATAACCTGTTTAAACATAATAGATAAAATAGTTTACATGTATAAAGGCATTGATGTGAACTTTAAAATATATAACGAGTTTTAAGTTAAAAGCAGCAAAGTTCCTTTAAACTGTGCCACGTCTAAACATCTCATCGGACGGACCGCGGTCCGTCCGATGCTGAGACCATCGGAGTCTATTTTCTCAGGGCATAGTGAATGCCGATTAAGTTGCATTACAGACTCGAATCCAGGTGTGATCCCAGCAGCAACTTTTATTTTTTATTGAGGGGGGGGGGATAACAACTTCCAAAAAAAGATCTCCATGAATGAAACTGCGCAAATCGTTTCCCCCGGCTTCTCCTCCCTTAGGACCACCACTGCTCAAACCTGGGATCATCAGGTTACTATTGTCAATGAATTTCACCGATAAACTCAACAGTTATTGTCGAAAACCACGGAAAAAATCTCACAAATGATAAATGCCGAAATTTAGCATTTGCACTTTTTTTCAGTGAATCAGATATCTCGCTTAGACCAGACCAGTCATTTAGATTTTCACGAAAAGTCACGTCATATTTGCTTTTCTTCTTTCTTGTTTTGAAATGAAAACAGAAAATGGTAAGTTACAAGTAATGTTTATGTAAATTCGAGAACGAAATAGTTGACATTGCAATTGCTCTGTGATGATCAAAACGGATTGCCTCCCACTTTGAAGAAATCCATCTCAGTGATAAAATTACCTATCAGATTGGAGTGGGGATGGCTGAGTCTGCAGCGCTTCATGCTCGTAATCTGCAGTTCCCAAGATGGAATCCCATCTGGGCCAGCGTTGAGATTTATCTCTGCAAAACTCTCCACTTCGCCTTCGGTCATCGGGTACACAGATTTTTGAAATGGGCTTGGAAAGGACGCCGTCATCGGATAGAATGCAAAGCCGTATCGCCGTGTGTGGAATATCCAGACCCTGTGCAAGTTAAAGAACACGCTGGATGCCTTTGAAGGGAGGCTACCATCTGTCTCCTAATAGTTCTCCAGTGGATCCACTTCCCCCAACCTTCTCTGAACCCTCGGGGTTTTTGTGACCTGCCATTTAGCCCATTGTGTGCAAAAAATGCTGCTCATGGATAAAACAACCCAACTATCTATCAGATTATTTTCGGTTTCTTACGATTCCTTTTGAGACTGTTCTTGACATAGTTATGTCTCACTATATTAATTATATAGTGATGATGAGACAAACAATGCAGATAAATTGGGTTGGTAGAAATAAAAAGTTACAACCATCAGTTCTGTCGGTTTTCTGAATGGTATTGCAGAATGTTATAAAATGGGGAAAGCCTCAAACTTCAGTGTAAAAAAAGAAACTACCTGAAATGCAATTTTACCAGAGAAATCAATTTCTCCAAAGCAGACAACGTTCCGGTTTCATTATTGGAATAAAACGAAAAGTTTCTGGCAATCAAAGTGTCGTGCGTTCACGTAAAAAATGATGCAATGTGAAACGAAAACTGTTCGGTTCGTAATTAAAGAAATTGCGATGACTTCGAGAAAAAGTTTAGAAGCTGTCTTTACTTTGACATAAATTAGATGTGTAACCAATATCGAATTTAATTAGGCATTTCGTTAGTAAAATTGTAACTGAAAATATTCATGGAAACGTAAAATGTTGCCACTTTCTCTGTTTGCCATTTCAAATACGTTTACGGTGAAAAAAATCGATGCTTAAGTGAGAAAAGAAGGAGAAATTCCAGCCTTACTACACTGTTAAGTACAAGTGGAAACAAAACCATGAGAGATTGAGTTAGTATTATGTACTAGTGCACACGTGAGAAACTTTTGAATTCAAGTGCCAACTAGTGGAATTTTTAAATCTACAGTTGGCAGAATTATTAAGAAATGAAAATGACTGATTATTTTTTATATAGGTCTATAGGTCTATTTACATTCACTGGTGGCCTCTGTGGAGCACTGGTATCGGAGCACTGGAGCTCGGTGAGGCACTGGTATCGGAGCACTGGAGCTCGGTGGAGCACTGGTATCGGAGCACTGGAGCTCGGTGGAGCACTGGTATCGGAGCACTGGTATCGGAGCACTGGAGCTCGGTGGAGCACTGGAGCTAGGTGAAGCACTGGTATCGGAGCACTGGAGCTCGGTGGAGCACTGGTATCGGAGCACTGGAGCTCGGTGGAGCACTGGTATCGGAGCACTGGAGCTCGGTGGAGCACTGGTATCGGAGCACTGGAGCTCGGTGGAGCACTGGTATCGGAGCACTGGAGCTCGGTGGAGCACTGGAGCTCGGTGAAGCACTGGTATCGGAGCACTGGAGCTCGGTGGAGCACTGGTATCGGAGCACTGGAGCTCGGTGAAGCACTGGTATCGGAGCACTGGAGCTCGGTGGAGCACTGGTATCGGAGCACTGGAGCTCGGTGAAGCACTGGTATCGGAGCACTGGAGCTCGGTGGAGCACTGGTATCGGAGCACTGGAGCTCGGTGGAGCACTGGTACCCACCCTTTGAGAATTTCAGAATGCTAGTAAGGTAATGGAGGCAAAAAAAAATTAAACTTGTGCATATTTGACCGCATTTTTCATGTAATTCTTTAATGACTCCAAAAATGTAGGGAACTGCAATGGTGTGGGGGGTTAAGAGACTAGATGGAAATTTAGTCTCTTGACCCCCCCCCCCACCCTCCCCCTTCCATTTTTCCTAGATTCGGGCCTGCTGACATGAATAGTTTGTTCTCTTACTCCTGGGTTTACTTTGGTTTTAACGACGAATGAAAAATTGTTTTTCGGTATGCTAGGTACTAACAAAATATCATCGTTAGTATTTTGCCAATCATCCATAAATTCGAATTTTCACCGTTACAGGGTTCTAAAGTACAAAATGAGAAATTTCATTCTCTTTGAAAACGAGCTTTCCATAATCAGAAGAGGCGATTTGTAAATCATCCAGTTCTGACTTTATTCCTCCCGTAAATTCCGACTTACTTGAATCCGTCCTGTAGGATATACACTCTCCTCTTTATTAACAACCGCGATTCCTATCTGTACTTTTATAGCCCATGCTAACAATAATAACTAATAATTCGCTTAGTGATAAATTTTATTTATTAATTGTAACTGAGTTTAACAATTGAAATTCAATCTGCAAATTCTTCCTGTGTCACAGAGAAATACTACATTTTTCAACTTCATTTCTATACTAAATAAACAATTCCTAAAAGAGGGATTTATATTGTTGCATCTTGATGAGAACTCGACAGAAAAAGTTTATAATTTGAGTAAGTAACATTCGTACATTCAACTCTAAGACGAAACGCCAGAATCGCTGGTGGCTCAGTCGGTAGCGCGCCAGGCTCGTAATCCCAGGTTCCAGGTTCGAGTCCGTAAATATAAAGTTATAAACAATCCCCGTTCCCAGGTTCGAGTCCCAACCTGTCAGCGTTGAGACCCCTGTTCTGCCCTATGTGAGAAAGGGGCATCGTTGCATCTGGAAAGCCCGCCGTCCATCAGATTGGACGTTAAGCAGCAGTAGCCTCGTGGGCAGGAAAACCATACCCTGTTCATGTTAAACAACATGCTGGATGGTTTTGACGCAAGGTTTTGTCTCCTAACAGATGTTCCGTGGGTCCCTTTCTTCAACCTCCTTTGAGCCATTCGGTCCTTGTGACCTGGCCTTTTAATCCATTATGTAGAAAACAAATGCGCCCATCAGCGTAACACAAGCTAACAACAATGACTACTTTTTTATTTACAACATATAGGACAGAGAAGGGTACTAGAAACTACCCCTAGTTTGTACAGGCTTTTTCACATGAGGATATGCCCTACTCAAACCGAGGTCATTTCTAGCCACTGCCTCAGATAAAACTAACACAACAAAGTTTGCCTGCTGGAAGAGTAGCCACTATGTCAGTCAAGGTCACTATAACTTTATAAGCTGTTTGTTTTCCAACTGGAGTGATTGATTCACTTTACCGAAACATTGTTCCGATGATTCCCATTCCTCTTTGGACCTGACGGGCTTACTCGTGCACATTGACCTGTCAAAACATTAAGAGAATTGCCATGTTACGTCAATGAGAATCTAACTTCTAAAATATGCATTTAATGGAAAAATATGACTGAAGGTAAATTAAAGATCATTGTCAAATCTATTTAAACCTTAATTTTTGACAATATACGTTTGGGTATTTAAAGAGTTATGATAGTTGGAATATTACATAACACTAAATTATATTGTGTTATAAAAAATCATTCATAATTGCCTAACATTGAAATAATCATTGGGCAAACTTCTAAAATGCATATTTATCAAATGTTTTGAGATAATACTTGCTAAGTTTTAATTAATTTTTGAGCTAAAGTCTTATGACGCATTACTGTTCGGAAATATTCTAACTTCCAAAACTCTTTAAATGTTGAAATTAATATTGACGAAAATCAAAATTTAAATAGATATTCATCTTCAGACAATTTCTCCATTAAATGCATATTTTAGATGTGTAGGAATTCAAACTTACGATAAAATGGAAATTCTCTAATATTTTATTGACGTTCTGTATTTTTTTTTTGCGTGAGGACTCTGCTTCTAGGCTACTATTCCCTAAGCGAACTCCATACGAAAATTTACACATGCCATCTATTTTCTGAAAAGTTATCTAAATCTTAAATACTGAAAAGAATATTTAATCGCATTTAACAGCTGAGGAAAATTCTTAATGCCACCTTCGTTTAACGAGATTATTGTTAGAAGAGTTGTGCATTTTGAAGTTAAATATTAATCGTCTCCTTTATGCATTGAAGCGCAACATCTGGAGAAGCAATTCCGATATTTATCTTCAAGTGTATCTTAGTAAACGTAAACGTTATGAAGCTTTTAAAGCGACTTTATTGCCATGAAATAATAAATTCCTTTCATGTCTTTTTTACGGTACTTTTTAAGCTGAATCAGTTTAGAGATCTTCAAGAGACTAATGAAAGAGTGAAAGAACTAAGGATGACTAAATTGTCTATTTTATAATTAAATAAAATCTCATTCATTCTTTACATTAAACATTATACCTTTAATATTAAGAACGGTTATGCATACCACAAAAAAAGGTGTTCTTTTGTTTTTTCAATATTCAGAACCTTGTAAATAATTGAAGAGATATAAAATAATAAATAATAAAAAGCTTAAATCTAAGGATGCTTCGAAAGATGACAAATTCAGATGATATGTCAAAGGTGGGTCTTTTAGGAATGACCAATCCTCAGGACGGCAAATAAAGAACCGTTGTCTTTCAATCACAAACCAACTACGACAGCCCATATAGTTTAGGTTAAAGATTGCAAGGATAAACCTAATAAACAAATAAATATCAGAAACAATCAGTAGCTAAATATTTAATTTCTAGGGGAAAAAACCATATTTTCATTTTGCAAATGTTCAGAAGAGATAAAATACTGTCAGATACCCTACAGCATATTTTTTCTACAATATTTATTTCCTCGACGATTAAATATATTTGACCACATTCCTTGATCTCAGCGGCCATAAATATTCCAAATGCAAATTTATGTAAATCCACCAGAGTTAAAAATCTCGCCTTTGGTAATTACCAAGCAAACGAAAAAAATTCAAAGTTTAATTGAATTAAACGTAAAATATTGACTTAAGAAACGTTTGTCGTATAACAAAAAATGCAGAACTAAATTTACGCTTTATATTTACTGACAAAAATGAACGTCCAATTTTACACAAACCGAAGCAATTATTTTTGCATTTAATCATGCAAACGAAATAATTTCTTTGTTATCGCTTATAAATTACAAGTTCTAATAATAAATTATTACCTCTATAATTGCTTATCTGAATTTGTTATACTTTTCCCGAAAATTTCCATTCAATTTATCTTTAAGAAGCAGTTCTGGCAGCAATACATACATACAAACTCTTCATGCAGCCATGAACCACCACACTGTACATTTTTTCCCAGGTCCCACCATACTGTACATTTTTTTTCTCCAGATATGTCTGTCTTGAGCTACACTTGCTACACTTGGCCACTATAGGCCAATTCTAACAACGTCCTGTTTGACATTGTCTGCCCACAACATCCTAGGTCCCCTTCGCTTTCTGAGGCCTTTAGACACACTGTTCATAACCCTATTCGTTAATCTATTGCTATGGATACGGGCAAAGCATGGCCAAACCAATGGAGTCTCTCTCTGCATAATATTCTGCTCAAAGGAGGATGCCGACACCTCAGTCTAACTTCATCATTACTTGAAGGTCAAATTACCGAATGTTTAAGATACAGCGTAAACTTTTAGAATCTGTTAAACAGCTCCCGAGAGAATTAAACTGAGACACTTGCTCAAAAGTGCAGCCGTTCAAATCAATTCAACCACTATCTGCTTGACCAATTTTCATCACTGCGAGTTACTCTATTGCCAGTCTCATCAACAGCACTAATGAGAGAATTCATCTCATTAGCATCATTAACCAACAAGGCCAAATCATCTGCATAATGTAAGTCAGAAATTTTGAAATCTCTATATCATTTAAGGCCAAAACTTTTCAATTGCAAACAATTATGCATAACATAATCATTAACCAAACTAAAGAGGAAAAGAGACAAAATGCACCCTTGTAACTCAATCTAATTCCACTAGCAATGCTAAATTAATTACTACGAGCCTTACCAACTCTAATACACGACTCAGTGTTGTTATAGACAGCTTTCTTTAAGTTAACTAACTTGTCTGGTATGCCATAAGATCTCACGATCAACCACAAATTATGACGATCAATAGGGTCAAAAGCCTTTTTGAAATCAGCAAAGCTAGCAACCAAAGGTTTCTGAAACTCTAAACATTTCTCAAGAATCTATCTAAGTGAAAATATCCGATCCACACATCCCCTACCACTTCTGAATCCATATTGCTCATCACGCAATTGCCTGTCAACCAGATTCTTAATTTTGTTAAGCACAATCATGCAAAGAATTTTACCTGGTAAACAGAAAGTAAACTGTTTCTACTATAATTATCACAAAAACTACGTTAACCTTTTTTTTTAAATAGAGATAATAATAGCTCTAGTTAAATCCTTAAGGACAACACCTTGATCACCAAAAAAAATTTAAAATTTCAGTCAGCCATATGACAACACAAAATTTCCCAGCTCTAAGCATTTCAGTGGTGATTTCATCCACCCATGGGGATTTATGCAGTTTTAATTTAGAGATAGCGAAACGACGTCAGAATGTGATATAGGGCCATCATTAAAGTCAGTAATGCCTCTTCCTCATTACAAACAATGGGAGTAGAAATAATCGCATTGTTTAGAACATCTCTGAAATGCTTAGACCACCTAGCCATTACAGAATCCTCACATTCAACCATCTTACCGTGTTTATCCCTCAATCCCTGAGTACTTTTCTGTTTCTTCCCACAAAAGATTGACTATTTGATACAACCCTCTGCAGTTGTGCTATCTAAATTCTTCCTCTGCTTTGTCCGCCAAGTTATCAAGTCAAAGATTCTTATCAGCTGTCAACTGATCCTTTACACGTTTATTAAGCTCGTTGTAATACCTTCTATTAGGACTAGTAGGGTGTTGATTCATATTATTCTTGCACTTCCGTCCTTTTGGAAATAAATTCCAAAGCTTTATCACTCATATAATTATGTTTCCTCTGCTCCTTTTTACCCAAATGAATATTGCTGGCTTCAAGAAAGGCCTGCTTAAACTAATCCCACCCTTTCTCCATTCAACAGTAAGCAAACAACGATTGGTGGTGGGAATGGCTCAGTCGGTAGCACCTAGGCTCATATTCTGTAGTTCCCAGGTTCGAGTCCCAGCTGGGTCAGCGTTGAGATTCATCTCCGCAAAACTCCCCGCCCTGCCCACGATCAGAGGGAACAACAATTGGCTTGAAAAAGTAATCGTCCGTCGGATGGGATGTTAAGCCAAGGCTACGTATGCGGGAGAGCCATACCCTGTGCACGTTAAAGAACACGCTGGATGGCCGTGATGAGAGGCTACCTCTGTCTCCCAACAGCTGTTCTTGGTGTCCCCTCCCCCAACCTTCTTCGATCCTTCGGGGTCTTTGTAACTGGGCCATTTAGCCCATTGTGTGCAAAAATAGTGCTTCTCAGAGATAAAACAACCCAATCCAAACCAAGATTGTCATAATTATTAAGTAGCCTATCGTTATCTTTGGCTATATCTTGATCTTTCAGAGCTTTAGTAATTCTCTTATCTTGGCACAACAGTTCTTAGCCTCGATTGGAAAACAGTTTTGACCAGGTAATGGTCAGACTCAGTTTCGGTTCTCCTGTATGATCTGGTATTCCAAACCAAACTAACCTATCTGTTGTTAATTAAAATAATATTTATCATATTCCTGTGCAACCCATTAGGTGAAACCCATGTGTTTTCATAAATGTCCCGATGCTTTTAGTACGGGTTAGTTTTTCGCAAACCCGTAAGTTTACATACCTATAGGTGACGTTCTCCATTGCCGTTGGAACTACCAATGCCAAAGGGACCTAAAACCCCTGCCCAAAGGCCAGAGTCGGTACCAACATTAGCATTGAAGTCACTTAGCACATGAGAAATGTCTCCTTTCTTCACATAATTCGAAATATTCAGAAGTTTGTGAAACGTATCCTTCTCATCAGTGTCCTCTATGAGGGCGTAACAACAGATGACGTTCAAGTCTTTAACTTTTGTTTTAAATTTAGCTGTAAGAAATTTCTCACTAATGCAATCATATCCTAAAAGAGCATCACTGGCGTGTCTGCTGAGAAGGAAACCTACACCTTGGAGATGCTTTCCATCCTCCCTCATCGAAAAGAGAAATTTAAAATTAATTTTAAATATCTCACTTTAACTGTCCACTGGTCTCTCGCAAGTCTAGAATAACTAGTTTATAACACTGTAATTCCTGTATGAGGACTTCAAGAGAATAATCTCTCTGCAACGTCCTCACAGGGGCGTAGCGAAGGGACTATGGTTGAGGGTGGGGGGGGGGGGGGGGAAGAGATCAAAAATTTTCCATTTTGGAAATAAAATTTCACCAACTGAGAAAATATGTATTCTACATAAATTTAATTGTCTCTGTCAGGGATGTATCCAGGATTTCATTTCGTGGGGGATTGGGGGTTTGAGCTGACAAAGATTTTACCAAGTTCTCTCGATTTTGTCACCTCGCCATAATTTTACAAAATAAAAACCCGATTTTTACATCACATTTGAATTTTTCTCAAGATCTTGCTAACTCTCCTTAATTTCACAACTCCCCTGTATTCTACCAAGTGGCTTCTAATTTTACCAACTGCCCTAGATTTGGCCAAGTTGTCTAGATTTTACCAATGTTGGCAAACGAAAAAAAAAATCGTTTCGTTACAGCCAGAAACTTTAGTATCGTTTTTCGTTATAGCAAAATATAAAATTTTGAAATATTTTTAGTACAAATGCAAAGTAATGAAATATGTGTTATCATTTTTATTATATATATATATGTGCAATAGCGTCGTCCAATGGTTTCATCAGTTTAATCAATCTACTTGTTAAAAAAACAAATAAAAAATTGGAAAAAGGACATGGAAAAGGCATGTAGCATGTAGCATAATTATGATTTTTCGAAGTACCAGGATAAAAGATCCCATAACCTTCTCCATCCGAGGATATCCAATAAGTGGCATGAGTCGCAAAGGACAACACAAAGATCCCCAAAAGGTGAGCCCCAAGAGGCAGGAAAACAATGATAAATATGGTAGATCAGGGTACTAGACCATAAAGTGTTCCTGATCGAAAACCTATGCTCTAGCCCTCTTGAATCTGCTCATAGGACCATGATCATACTTTAAAATGTTAGTAATGAAATCGTGAGGATTCGTGTCCACAACTTCTAAGAATTTCTTAGAGATCTGCTTTATATTGGTGTAAATATGTTGGACGCCTAAATCCCCATGTATTTGTCTGTTGGTCACAAACCATGGGGCATTCACGGCCTGTCTCAAGATTTTATTTGATAGATCTGGAGTTTCTTAATATTTCCCTTTGTCGTGTTAGCCCATATGGGGGCTGCATATGTTATAACAGGTCTAAGAACTGTATGGTAAAGTAGTAACTTATGATCAATGGAAAGGATAGAATTCCTCCCCATCAAAGGGTCAAGTTGGCATCGAATCATGTTTGCTTTTTACAGAACATTTTCAATGTGAGCTTGCTATGCAAGGTAACGCCCAGATACTTAACAGTTTTCTGCCAGTTAAGTAGTGTATCGAAAAAGTTGAGAGTCTGGGAATATATATATTAATAACGAAATAAATACGTATGTGTAAATAGAATTATTGCGGTTACTTTTTCTGCTATTGATTCTTTAAAAAAATTAGGTTTAAGAATAATAACGATATAAAAATAGTAATTAGGAGACCCAGTTATAAATAAATGGGATGACGCCACTGTATGTATTCTAACAATGTATGGAGCCATACAATCGAAACTACTGAAGACAGGCACGTGCCAGGATTTAGTTCCGGGGAAAGAGGAGGGAGGTCGTGAATTTAGTTTGGGGGTGAGTAAGAATTTAATTTGGAGTGATGAGAATTTAATTTGTGGGAGTGAGTTTGAGAATAAAACTTGAGTAGGGTGTCGAAATTATTAAAATATTCCACAGGACAGGAAAGGTTAAATGATATTCTCTGATATATGGAATAAAAATTTATAGTTATTTTCATCTTTATATCTACTATTAGTATCGGGCATAAAATATGAGGCTAAAATAAAAATTAGACAAAGACGCTTTTTTCGGATTTCAAACCAGGTAGACAAGTTTGAGATTTCGAATAAGACGACCGTATTTTCGGGGGGGAGATGATTCCTCCCCCCGGATACATCTTTGACTGAATAAATTACACCAAATTTCTAGGAATTGTTCAAAATAAAATGGAGCATTATTAATAAAAAAAACTAAGCATAAGTAGTTAATCGTAATTCTTAGTACTGTAATGATTTTTGTTTACAGATTAATATTTTTAAAACAGTTTGAAACTGTAATGAATAATCGACATAAATTACTAAAAACAAATCATTCAAAAATATTGATGTTATAACGGAATCAACGTTATTCTATTCTTTTTATTCATCACTATAAGCAAAATGTTTTCTAATAATTTTGAATCCAAATTATTTCTTTTGTCAGAAACAATCCATTTAAGCATAAAAAACTCTCCCTGTAGATAGCTTAGAACTAGTAAGATAATTCTTTGCAATGCTTTGTCTTGATTTTTCCATTCATGCAGAAAGTAAACAGGGCAATTACAATAGGGTAAAAATGCCAGTTATATGAATGCCAGAGAGTGAAAAATATTTTCTTTTGTAGAAATTCTGTTTGCTCTCTCAAATTTATAAACTGAAATTTCATTTTCTGCTGGCCTCCATTTTTTCGGTTTCATCAAAGTAGATTTCCAAGAAATCATTTGTTGAGTCATTTGATGACACTGAAGTATTTTTATCGATGCTTTCTTGTAGAAGGGCTCATGCAAAATAATTGAATGAGTTTTCTCTGAAATAGACTTCAAATGGAATGAAAAATAATCTAATGAATAAATATAAGTAATGAAATTGAAAACGTGCGGCAGTCTCTTCTTAAAGGAGTTGTAGAGGAATACAATATACGCGTCGTCACTGCTCGACTGAAACATGAGAATTCCTCTTTATTTTTCTCAACATATGACAAGGTGAGGTTTACTTTTAACAAATTTGCAAACATACGCAATGAAAATGTTTCGAAGGGGGAAGGGGAAAGTCGAAGGTTTGGTGGGAAGATCAAAACCGAAAATTTCGACTATTGTCAATAAATTAATGGTCTTGTCCTCCAATTCTCTATCCTATACGCAAATTATCCCACCTACATTGTTCCTTTTCGAAATGTCTAAGCCGATCACAAGGATTTGTAACATACCTGGCATTTTCGCCTTATTGTAATTGCCCTGTTTACCTACTGCATGAATGGAGACTCTGCCTTTCTTTTTCACTGCAGCTCTTATCTGGCTATCAAAAGCACTTTCTGTGAGCGCCAATTGCGAAGAAGGTGGCTTAGGGCAGGTGCTTCCCAAATTCTTTTGGAATGTGCCAATGAAGGGCTTTGTTGGTTGATCATAAATGTAAATCGTAGATCTGTCTGATGTTCATTGTCACACACAAGCTCCTAAGCATATTTTATAAAAGAAAACTCTGAAATGTGTCAAAACACAGAAACTGTGATAATAACAAAATAGCGAAATTATTTTTTCCCTTATTTTTTACGTTTTATCGTTATAAATATTTTTGAAATTCCGTTAAAGTTATTCATAACGTTATTCAAAAATCATTTCGTTTTTCAGTTATTCCTCTACGTTAGAATAGCGTTTCCCAACACCGGATTTTACCAACAACCCTAGATTTTCCCAACTCGTCATAATTTTAGAGAAAAAAAATCTAATTATTACGTCTAACCTGAATGTCACCAAACCACTTTAAATTCTGCCAACTCTGCAAGATTTCGCCAAGTTGTCCAGATTTTGCCAACTTTCCAAGATTTTTCCAAGTTGCCTTGATTTTGCCAACCACCCTAGATTTTGCCAACTGCCTTTTATTTCACAAAAAGAAATTACAACTTTCACAACTCACCTATATTTTACCAAGTCACTTAGAATATTTCCAACTCCGATTTACTCACGGGGAGTTTCCCTTCATCCCACCCCAACCCCATAATTGTGCCCCTTGTCCTCACGTTCCACATACCTGCAGAGAGAAAATTATTAGTGGGATTTTTAAAGAAACTAGGTTTATTGAGAGAGGTAGGGCCAGCAATTTCAAAAAGCCCCTAATCGCAGCCCACAAAGTTCCATTCCCCCATGGCTAAAGGCTGAAGCCACCCATGCTTAGGGAATATCAGGCACCACCTTTTCAAGTGGACCTTTTCAAGAACCAGAAACTGTCTGAGACATATTATTCCAGGGTAGGATTGGCTACGCCCAACTAGCTAAATGAGGGTTCAGGTACTTGTGATGGTCTCTGGTCAGGATTATCCACCAGCTGATATAAGGTATTATGTGCCTCTGTTTACTTAGGGCTGGAAACAGAGGCAAACAGAAAACTCAGCGGCAGATTTTCCCTCAGCAGAAGCCCACCAGTGCAGCAAGTCCTGGACCCGTAATTAATCTCAAAGTCATTAACCATTCTAGTCCAGTGGGTATAAGTGGTCAGCACCAGGACCCTGTAAAGTTGACCACTTTCCAGCAGGGCAAAAAAGAAAAAGAAACTAGTGGCTATAGGTAACAGTGGCCATTATAAGATACTTTATAAAGAAATCCAGAAGCAGCAGCTTCAAGGATCTTGGTGAAAAATCTATACAGAAAGTAATTATTTTTAATCCTCGAACAACTCATAACATAATAAAAGAAAAACTTTTATGTTTCCTGTTTCAAATAAAAAAAAGGAAAACAAACTGCAACTAACAAAGGAGAAAATTGAATACGAAAGACCACCTTCAAGTAGACAGATCAGTAGGCCACACTTATCTGGCAGCCCTCCTCTTCCGTTCCCTTCCAGAAGAGAATATCCCTTTTGAAAGGCCACACTTATCTGGCAGCCCTCCTCTTCCGTTCCCTTCCAGAAGAGAATATCCCTTTTGAAAGGTACTAACGGCCTGCACCACGAGAAGGCGGGATTGGATATTAGGAACTAGACCTAATCGGTTCTGTGCATCATCACTGGGGATCATTTTTCCTCATCCAGACCGCTAAAGGAGTTGCGCATGCGCAACTATGACTTTTGATTGACAGCCGCTAATGCGCACGTAAGGACACCCCCCCCCCTCTTTCTGCGACCTAGCTAGCATGCGATCATAAGTTTATGCAAATGTTTTTCCCAGCGTTCATTACACAAGTGTCAGTTTCCCGCTGCATGTATAGCAAGTGACATTAGGTCACAGAGTAAGTAAGATGGAGTAGTTGTTGAGTAAAGATCGAGTTAGTAGTAGAGAGCTAGTAGTTGAGAGAATGTGATGTTTCAGTTGCTCAGAATATTGTATTCATCAGTTTATTTGGTGAGTCTTCATTTTTTGGAAATAAACTTTGTTTTATGAAATATTAGGTGCTATTATGACTGCCAGATTCTGTGTATCATAACTAGATGGCGCCACTGGCGAATCAGCAGAAATTGCGGGAATGCAGATAATGTCAGTGGTGAAAAAATTGCAGCTTTTGATTGTCCAACGGTTAGGATACCTGGCATTCTTCTGGGAGGTGTGGGTTCGATTTCCACTCAAGACAATCAATTTTTCTTTAACTAATTATTTCAAGTGTTTCTTGTCTACAGAACGTAATAAAGTTCCTGTGATACTTCATTACTGAATTATTGATATAACGCTGTGAGCATGAGTGACAGATATTTCCACCACCAAATGAGGCAGCTTGTCTGCCCCATTCCCTGAAATAGATTGCACTACTGGTGAATCAGAGGAATGCCGATTAATATTCGCTTTGTTAAAAAAAACGCAGCTTCTTATGGTCAAGTGGTTACGACACCCGACATGCTTCTGGGGAGCATGAGTTCGAGTCCCACTCAGGATAACCAATATTTTTCAACTAATTATTTGAAGAATTCAAATAAAGTTAATCGCTATGATAGCATCGTTTTTTGAAGAATAAAAATCACCCTGTCATATTATTTTCTAATCAAGGGCACATACGAATTTCTGAGAAGATAAACCGATTAACTTCGAAACAAAAATACTTCATAAAATATATCTTTACAATAAAATAAATTCAGACTAAATATTCCACTGAAAACATCTTTAACATCAAAACTGAATTAGGCAGCACAATCTTTCAAAAAAAAATTAATTTTGAATCTCTGTAAATGCAAGTATATGGTTTGATGGCAATCTTGCAATAAGAACCTAAGAATACAAAATGCGGATACTGCAATAAGTAAAGGAAAATTAATAAAGAAAAATTATGAGGAATTTCACAAAATTAATTGTACCACCTCTTGAAAGAGAAATCCAGAAGCAGCAGCTTCAAGGATCTTGGTAAAAAATCTATACAGAAAGTAATTATTTTTAATCCTCGAACAACTCATAATAGAATAAAAGAAAAACTTTTATGTTTCCTGTTTCAAATAAAAAAAGGAAAACAAACTACAACTAACAAAGGAGAAATTTGAATACGAAAGACCACCTCCGAGTAGAATTACAAAGGCTTCAGAGAGAGAGAGAGATGTTTCAGTGCATTTGTAGATAAGATTAAGCACATGTGGTTTGCCGTTATAAAATTAGCGAAAAAAAAAAACTTTGTTTCTTTATTGATTTCTACACGAAAATTCTGTGCAGCTCCTTTTAGTAAGTCTCAGTTTTTCACAAAAAAAATTGTTTTCCTAAATTCTCCTTCAGCTTCGGAGTGGACTGATTTATGAAGGATGCTCGTTTCCCGATCCAGCTCCTTTTCAACAACGATCAAACGCCTATTGGAGCCAGGAGACGAGCGAGATAAATAATGCTGAGTTTTAATTAAATCTTCCCCTATAAGCCATAGCAAAATTGCAGAATACCAGCAGAGGAAAAGTAATATATCAGCACTGCTGCAGTTGGTGACGAAATTTCAGCCCAGTCGACTGAATTCGCAATCCTCAAACAATTTTTTTTTTTCAATAAAAATGTCGGAGGCAACCTGCAAGCTTTTGTTCGCTTCTCGTATACAATACACATACTTGCCCCGTGGGATAATAGTCAGGTATGCTACTCACTAGGCCAGGTAGGCCCTTAATAAAATGCAAGTTTTATTAAATTAAACATGCATATTAAATTCACGTACGAAAAGTAATAGATCGTCATAGATCCCGCAGAGAATTCATAAAATGCTATCAGGAATTGTCAAATTAAACAATTCTGTTTTTTTAACATAACTACACAATATACATGGAATCAATGCAAATATATCCCTTAGTGACTGTTTACTAATTGTAGAGTATCGATTTCTTTTTTTGCTAGTAGAGCCAACACAATGCTGAAATGAAAATAAAATCAGATTTTCGGGTTTTAAAAAAATACTAAATAAGTAGCTAAAATTTTGTTTTAATTTTTCAAAAATACACAATTATCAATAATTAAAAAAATGCATAATTAATCTCTTTTCGTGACGTTGGTTTATACCATATTTTGAACAGCAAGTCGCTTCCCTATGAATTTCCACAGTACCTAACTCATCAATTATATAATGTTTCAAAAGAAAATTTTTTCAAGAGCAGCAGCACACCCAAAAAAATTTCATTTCATCCTACTTCGCATCCAGAAAATTCAGTCTCGTTACGAATCACAATCACATACTGCCCAAATATACAACCGACTAGTACATGAATTGCAATTGGAAATATCATTAACTAAAGCAGAGATTTCGGTGTAGTCAGAATATACGTACAGTGGAGTCGCATCGTATGCGCATTTAACTTGCTCGAATTCAGCAATACGCGCTCTGCAAAAAAAAAAAGAAATGTAACAGTTTAAGTAGTACGGACGATACCTCTCAGTGATTGCACTCAATGAGTGGCCACAAAGTGAGCGTAAGATGTTAGACGTGATTTTGCTGTGTGCTCAGTTCATCTCAGTTCCTGCGTGTTCCTCATAGTGTGAGAATCTCGCCACGCACAGTGTTTAAAGATAAGTATTTTCGTACAATACGGTCCTAAATGCAAGCCAATTACTTCATCTGGTGTTCAACGGAAGAAGTAGAGATCTGTTCCAAATCTGGAGTTCAAAACTGGCTGAGTTGGACTTATTGAGAGATGGTATGTTGCTCTCGAAAGAGACGCATAAATATGGCAGCAACGAATCTAACATCCGTGCCATGAAGATTCGAGAGAGAAATTTTTCAAGTGCTCCAATAATTGCTGAAGTGATGAGTCAAGTGCGTGATAAGACTTTATTAAGACTGAAAAGGCATTAAACAAATGGTTCGATGACTTGAACCGTAAACGTGCGCATGTCGATGGCAACACTGCGAAAAAAAGGATCCTTAGCCTCTATGTGCTATTCAACTTCCCTCCTTGGTTCAAACCCGCCGAAGAGCCTTTCGATAAGAAGGAATTCAAAACCAATGAAGATTGGCTTAACAGATTTAAGAACTGCTTCAATCTCAAAAACTTCCCTGTTTATTCTTTCATTCTTCCATCTATCGCTCTCTTACGTAATTAAAAATACTATGAAATTATATTTTGCATATGTACTCTTTGTTATACACCGTACGTTACTGTATATTTAATACATATTTCTACTCTACAAGGTTGAATACAGAAACCATGCATTGTGTACTTTATGAGCGATTTAAAAGCTTTTCAAGGGTAATTTTGACTACGCGATTTTTGCTTTAAGCTCAGACTTCAGGACCTAACCCAGCGTAAGAAGTGACTCCACTACATTCAAGTTCAGTAGACCAGAAACAAATTTCTAATTATAGACCAATAGCAATTTTGCCAATAATACAGAAAATTAAGATGCTCTATACTTAGGGGGGGTCATAAGTCTCAAGCCTAGAGGGGGCCATTTAGGGACATATGAAGAATTTTGCAGTTAAAAGTGTTTTTGGATTTTGGATTTTGAATTCTTGGATTTATAATTAAAAGTGTCAAATCCTTTAAATGCCCCTACATATAGCCTTCATGTGGAGGGGACTGAAGGCGTCAGAGGTCTGCCTTCCCGGAAAAAAAATTGGCTGGCTCTTGGAATGAAAAATCCAATCTCCTAACCAAATTTCTATCTAAAAACGATCTGATCTCAGAAAAGCAATACGGATTTAAAGCAAATATAAGCACTAACTTACTTCTGGAAAAATTTACAAGCGAAATGAATGCAAACATGAGCGATGGTACGGCCACTTGCATTGTCTTTACAGATCTCAGTAGAGCTTTCGACATCTTAGACCACCAAATTCTCCTAAAAAACGACAAAATCTTGAATTCGTGATTCTCATTTCCAATGGTACAAAAATTATCTTACTAATCGCTCTGCTGTAACAAGAATCAGTAATAACGACAGTAGGTTGAGCTCTTTAAATTTCGATGTTCCTCAAGGTGTTATTATGACCAGCGTTATTTTTAATGTTTATAATGGCATTGCTGCAATTATCACCAACAGAAAATTATATTTATACAGTATGCTGATGATATTCTCCTGTTAAATACCACAAAGATCTAAATCAGGCGTATAAAATGCTATAAAAAGATTTTAATACACTCACCAGATGGTTTTACATCAATAAATTGATTTTAAATATTAACAAAACGAAACTAATGAATATTCACTCTCAGGACGCAGATTCGCTTCAACTCCATTGCTCTGTGTTCTCGTTGTTGGGTTATTTCACCTCTGAGAGGCCTTTTTTGTACATAATGGACTAAATGGCCAGGTCACAAGGACCCCAAGGACTCAGAGAGGTTGGGGGAAAGGGGGACCCACTAGACAGCTTTTAGGAAACAGATGGTAGCCTCCCATCAAAAGCCATATTAGCATGTTCTTTAACGTGTTCAGTGTATGGCTCTCCCACACACGGGGCCACAGCTTAACATCCCATCTGACGGACAGCGGCCTTTCAAAGCCCATCGGTACCTCTACTGACCGAGTGCAGGGAGGAGAGTTTTGCATTAAACTTGCAATGTTTTTGTCCATATTTGGAACTAGTAGTAGAAATAAAATACTTAGATATGATTGTTGATACTAATTTAAAACGGAATACAAATATATATATAAATTATGTGATAACCTTAGACACTGTGCAGTCAAAATCTACTTTACACGCTTTTTTTGTTTCAAGATGCATAAGTTTACTCATTTATAAATCTACTGCGGAATCTGTTCTAATATTCGGTTTAACAATTTACCGAAATACATTTAAAACTTAAATGAACAAATTAACTGCTATGCAAAACGATTGATCCCAGCATTATTGTTGTTGTTATACTTTACAACACAATGGCAGGTCCTTCTTCAGGCATACCCAAAAATAATTTTGAAAATAATAATAATAGTCTTTTTTTTTAAAGAAGAGAAAGTTTTTTTTCTCTATATATTTTAAAAATAAATTTTAATAGAAAAAATTTCTCTATATTTTCTATAATTTTTTTTTCCAATTTGTTTTTTCTGTTGTTTATTTAAATTCGGTTCCAAAGTTCTGTTTCAAGTAAGTACTCTTCAAGAGATTTATGTATGTAAAACATTTTTATAGATTTGGAAAAATTTAGTAAATTTCCTGTTGTGAAATCAGGTACATTAAGATTTTTCAAAAGTTTTTCAAATTTTTTAATCTTTATGATATCGTGGGCATTTTAATAAAATATGATGAATAGATTCAATTATATTTTATACAATTTGGAGTATGAAATATTTTAATTTTATAAAAAAAAAAGTTAAATACTGTAGTTTTACTTCTTAATCTAAAAATTCTTGTTAATAATTTTCGAGGGATGGGTAAATCTCTAATTTGGAAATTTATTGTGAAAGAAAGAATCTAAAATTATTATTTACAAAAGCATTGATTTTAAAATAAGTATTAATTTCATCATATTCTGATTTTTGATAATTTTTTGATTGAAGAGAAAAATGTATAACTTTCTGCGATCCCATCATTTTCAGCGGTAAAAAGCGAAATTTGATAAATTGTTAAAAACAGATTTCAACATAGTATTCTTCTAGTTGAAGATTTATATTTTTACACAACAATTGTACAAAATTATTTTTCCCATGACCATAAGCATCTGATTGATTATGATATTAATACACGACAAAAGCATAAAAATTTCTATAAAGTACGGAAAATTAAAAATAACTACGGAAGTAATACAACATTATGTGATCTCATTTCTCTTCAACCAACTAGCAACCCAGAGAGTTGCTAAATATTCCGTCATATTCTAGGCTTAAACCATTATTACAAATTTTGTTACTTCGAAGGTAAAAATGAACCAGCAGAAAAATACCTGCGGGTATGTCTTAACTAACTTCGCGGAGATGTACAAATTTTTGCTACTGTTCACTGCTCCCATATGTTAATACTTTTCTCGAGTGGCAGTTATATAATATTAGTGCTCAAACTATTGTCATAGCAACAGATGGCTACAGAAGGGCTTACATAGAGTCATCTCGCGATCGCTATTTGTGATTGTCCTCCTTCAAGTCGACCAATCTCTTTCCATCTAAATCTTTCCGGTAAATGTCTATACTATATTGTGTAATAGAAAACCACCTTTCAGCGAATAAATATGATACTAAACTTTCAGCGAATAAATACTAACCTTTCAGCTACCAGAATGCTAGCAAAATGTCGAATAACCCAGTATGATTCGAGAGCACTTATCAAGAAAAGTCAATATATATATCTTCGCATGTGCCGAGAATTCATTTGATTCTTGGTCATCGTATCCAATGACTTTACGCAGCTGTTACATCATATTTCGGTTACCTGTAATCGACGATATATTCAATTATTTTGAAGTATAACAAATTTCTTTTAAATTGCAAGACAGTGTATTTTAACTCTTTCTATAGGCAAATGTAATCAAAAGCAAGGAAGGAATAATTAACCTCAATCTACTGACCCTTAACATATTTAAATTTCGTCAAATATCTGTGGATTTCGATACCGCTTAATACCTTTGTGTTCCAAAATATCTGCTACATTCTTCAATAAACCAAGGAAAACAATGGATATCTAGAATTAGTGTTATTGGCTAGTTAAAAAAATCGAAGTCCGAATGATAACATAACAATTACGCAAGAATGTTCCATATTACTCAACGCTTTTCAGATGCGATTTCTTCTTAATGTTATTTGTTAGACAAAAACATTAAACATCGTTATCTTTCGTTCCTATTTTATGAAAAACTTAAATCTTTAAATTAGTTTTGTGTTTTCTTCACTGAAATGTTAAATTCGATATTTCTCATAATTCCTCGTCTCAAGAGAAACCCGGAACTAATCTCAAGAACTGAAATTAAAAAATATTTCTTCTCTTCTTCAAAAGTTAGGTACAAGTTATTAAAAACTATTGTCAGGTTCGCCAGGTTCGTAATTTTCAGTTCCCAGGTTAGGGGTCCCAATTGTGCCATTGTGCAAATTTATTTCCACTGACCCACTCTGCTCTGAAAGAGAAAGGGACTTAGATAGGGTCTGAAAGGCAGCCGTCCATTGGATAGGACGTTAAGCCGTGATTCAATATGCTGTAGATATATCCTGTGCACGTAAAAGAACAAGCTGAATAGTCTTGACAGGAGGATCTCATCTGCATCCAAACAGCTTCCGGTGTCCTTTCCCAATCTTCTCTGAGCTCTTGGGGGCCTTGTGACCTTTTTATTTGGCTCACTGTGTGCAAAAAAATGCTCAGAAGTAAAACAAACCCAATCCACTGCAACAATGGTCAATACTGAAATTTCATTTAAAAATTATTCTTACTCTACTGTTAATTTGAATGTTAATGAAAATGAATGATATAGAGGTTCTCGTCGGAGATAAAATATCAACTCAACTCTTGCCGCCGTTTAAAAAAAATATCCATTTGAAATCTCTGCAGTTTCTGCGTAATATAATATTAAAATTTTTCATGTTTAAAAATTATTCGTAATATTCCATATTTTCTGGTTTTATCATTTGAAAATAATTAATCCTAAATTTTATCCTTCGAAATACACCAATACATTAATTTGCTTCGTTTCCCTTTTGTGTTGCTGCTATATAAAAATATTGCTTTCTGATTGCTAAATAAAAACACCAATTTCAAATTGCTTTGACAAATTCGAAATTACTTCGCTTTCTGCACACGCCCATCCGACCTATAAACACCACCACTCGTCTTCCCACCTATACACATCACTCAATGTATATATATAGGAGAAGGGGTTGGCTAAGTCGCTAGTGAACCAGGCTCGCAATCTACAGTTCCCAGGATTCGAGTTTCAACTGTTACAAGGTTGAGATTTATCTCTGCAAACCCAGCGCCTGCCCTCGGTCAGAAAGATGACCTCTATGAACTTGGAAAGGACGACGTCCGCCGGATGTGACGTTAAGCCGTGTTCCGTATATAGGAGAGGCATACCCTGTGCATGTTAAAGAACACGTTGGATGGCCTTGACCGGAGGGTCCATCTGTCTCCTAATAGCTGTCCAGTGTGTCCGCTTACCCAACGTTCTCTGAGTCCTTAGGGTCTTTTGGACCTGGCCATTTACTCCCAATGTGTATAAAATGTGACGTTCAGAGGCAGGCACAGATCTAGTAAAAAATCGAGGAGAGTAGAAAGAAACACAATACTAAAAATACAAAAAATGTAAAGGAGGGGTCAAAAGACTGGATTTCCAATGCAGTATAACATTTTCCCATCCGTTTTGCAAGTCTTTAAATAATTTCTGGAAAAATGCATGAAATATAAATAAGTTTAATAATTTTAGCCTTTATTACCCTTACTAACATTATGAAAGGGGGGAGGAATGCTCCCCCAGATCTGGCCCTGCTGAAAATGAAACAACTCAACACAACATGTAATATGTAGCCGTAGAGTAATTTCCATTTTACTGTATGTAGTCTATTTTATCTCGTTTTCAAAAACGAACTATTGGCTTCACTTTGCTGTTCGTCCGTCCGTAACGATCCAACTCGGTTGCTTTTGAAGATAAATGAAAACTTCCTATTTGGTTTGGATTGGTGCTAACGAAATGTTACATTTTCGTTCCCGAATCATCCATTATTTCGAATTTCCACCATTAGAGGGAGTTAATGTCCTGAAATGAAAACTTCATTCTCTTAAACGAATATTCCATATCAGTCGGAGCGATAAGCTTTTCTTCTAATTATTTATAATTCTGATACATCTGTATATTCGTTATCTTAATTATTTAATATTTTCTCCCTAATTAAGTTCCATTTGTTGGGATTACTCATGGGTTTAGATACTGAATATAGGAGTGTCAGAACATATCTCTGGTGTTTTAGTTATTTCTCACGCGTTATAAAAATTCGACCTCATTGTTTAATTTTGGTTTGTATGTTCCATACACCAACCGCGACTTAAAATAGGGTAATCGTGATTCAGAATTTCGAGATTTTCTCTTTGTTTTAACATTGACTTCGCGAAGCCCTTAGCTTATACGCACAGCTCATTTTGCTTGAAATGCTTGATAACGAAGCTGATGCAAGATGTTTCAAAAATGTATCTCTCAGTCTCACCAGTGCATATAAACTTCAGCTGTAGTGATTTTAGCTAATGTAAATTTATCTCATAAATCGGGTAAAATCTAAACATTACGTTTTTCATATCCATCATACACTCAATGGTCACTGAAATATGACGCACCCGTTCCATATTATGTGGATTGGGTTATTTTACCTCTGAGCGGCTATTGTAAATAGCGGCTATGTGATAACAGTGGGCTAAATGGTCAGGTCACAATGACCCCAATGGCTCAGAGAAGGTTGAGGGAAGGAGATTCACTGGACAGCTGTTGGTGGACAGATGGCCATCCAGCATGTTGTCTCACGTGCACAGGGTATAGCTCTCTTGTACAACGAGCCACGGCTTAACGTCCCATCCGACGGACGGCTGCATTTTCAAGCCCATCGGTGTTTTGTGGAGATAAATCTCAACTCTGGCTCAGGCGGGACTCGAAACTGGGAACTGCAGATTACGAGACTTAACTAACTTCCAAGCTCTAACTTCTAAAATAAGAATTTTTACGGGAAAATGCGAATGAACGAAGTTTCTTAAATGAATCTAAATCTCGTTTTTTAACAATATAAGCTTTGTATTTGAAGAGTTACGGAAGTTTGAATATTTAACAACAGCAATGCCTAACATTAGAATTTATTTCAGAAGTTAATGATAATGTGAATAAGAAATCGTTATTTCAAAACATTTAATATGATAGATGTACGTTAAAAAGTTTGGTTATATAATTATTCGATATTTTTTAACTTTCTTAAGACTTGTATTGTTACTGTTAAATATTCGACCTTCCATTTAATTTAAATACAAAGCAAATATTGTTGAAAATCAAGATTTAGATAGATTTGATTGAGGTCTTTACTTTACCTTCCATCACATTTTCTCATAAAACGTTTATTTTAGAAGTTATAGAGCTTTGAAGTTAGTTTCCAGTGACACAAAATGGAGGTGCGTTGTTGGGATTTTTTTTTTATCTCTGAGCGGCACTTTTTTTAATAAAATGGGATAAATGGCCAAGTTACAAGGACCCCGAGGGCTCATAGTATGTTGGGAGAAGGAAATCCACTGGAAAGGTGTTAAAAGGTAGATGGGAGTCTCCCTTTCAGGCCATACAGCGTGTTCTTTGTCGTGGACAGTGTACGGCTCTCCCGCACCACGAGCCACGGCTTGAAGTCCCATCCTACGAAAGCATAGAGGGAAGTGTTAAGAGTAAAATGACCACTGAATGTACAATACACAGTGACAGAATTTAACTGTAAGAGAACAACGTGTTGCCTCTGACCAACATGGAATGCTCATTTTCAAAGAGAATCAAGTTCGTCATTTTTCGACTTTACCACCTTCCAAAGGTGAAAGTTCAAAATTAATAATGACACGAAAACTGCAAATAATAATATTAATGATTATCAAAACCTAAAAGAATTTTAAGTTTTGATAATCATACACTGCTCGACATAGAAAATGCCACACCAGAAAGTATTTATCGGATCGCCATGCAAATATGTGAGTATATGTCGACAAGCGTGTTATGGAAATGAATGCCAATCACGTGATAGCTGAGGGAAATAATAGGGCAAAATGGTTCAGAGTAGCTAAGTTTTGTCGTCTTCACCTGGGCGTGTGGGCCACTTCATCGGAGTGATCTCTGTGGTGAAAGCACGTGTAAGGAGTGAGAATGACTAAGTGACGTCATCCGGAATCCCACCATCACACAGATATCTTTCCCATAAGATTCATCATAAGGCTACATACGTCTGGTTGGTACCTGCATCGCATTGTGGCGGAAATGAATAGGGATGTAACAACCATTCTGCCGAATTTGTCAACAGTTGTTGAAGGAACGTAACGTGCATCGCCGTAGTGGGACTGGTGCAGTTGTTGAAGGATCGTAACATGTATCGCCGTAGTGGGACTGGACTGTGAACATCCGACGACTCGATCGCTGCATTCGACAACAAGTCATAGCAGGCCCACAATCCACAGCATATGACATTCAACAGAGTTAGAGGCAACTATGGTGATCCCCGTGTCGACACGGACTGTGAATTGCAGATTGGCTGAGGCAGGCCTGCGCTCTCGCCAGCCATTGCAACGACTGCCACTTACCGGAGCACATCGTTGCGCAAGGCTGCGGTGATGCCGTACCAGAGATGAGTGGTGGGACAAATGGAACCTTGTCATATTCAGCAACAAGTCTCGCTTCTGTCTCAGCACCGACGATTGCCTATTGAGAGTTTAGAGACAACATGGTCACCGGGCTGATCTTGCTACCATCCGTGAATGTCATATAGCTCCTCTGCCTGGTGTCATGGTTTGGGGCCCTATCAGTTTTAACAGCCGTTCACCTCTCGTACGCATAACGGATACGATGACA
Source organism: Ryuthela nishihirai (assembly GCA_038380435.1). NCBI lineage: Eukaryota > Metazoa > Arthropoda > Arachnida > Araneae > Heptathelidae > Ryuthela > Ryuthela nishihirai. Next base: position 50,138,068 of record JAWZYU010000001.1, on the reverse strand, counting down.
GCACCACAATGCATCGATGAGGTGCTGCAGCCCGTTTTGTTGCTATATCTCCTTGATATCCATGATGCTCAGTTTCAACACGATAAGGCCCGCCCACACACTGCCAACGTCAGCAGACAGTGCTTACGAGGTGTTCAAGTGCTGCCTTGGCCATCGCAATCCCAGACTTCTCCACAATAGAGAACGTGTGGGACGCCATTGGCAGACGACTTCATGCCTCTGCACAACTGCGTCACAATGTCGATGAATTATGGTCACAGTCAATAACTCATGGTCTGCGATACCTCAGCACACCATCCGGGGACTTTTCCACTCGATTCCACGCCGTGTTGCCGAATGTAGATCCAAAATGGCGGTCATATGACCTACTGACTCGGGCCACATTATACTGTCTCCTCGCCCATCACATTCATGTAATCCCTCAGAAATTAAATCACTTCTTCCCCAGCTACTTGTCTAAATGTGTGATAAATTTCGTCTCATTTCGTGCTTTCCTTCACGATGTGGCATTTTCTATGTCGAGCAGTGTATATGAATTATTTGATTATTTATTATTTTAATATTATTTTATTATTGATATTACAGCGCCCCCCCCCCCCATCACCATTTGATAACATTTTACTACCAAAATTTCAAATCTGTAGAACTGTAGAAATCTGTTTCAAATCATTTACAGTACGTTAAAAAGTTTGCATTTTCAAACCTTAGAGCATCTAACGGTAGACAGGAAACCTGTTTGAAAATTCGGAAAATATGCGAATCCTAATATTTCTTTAGTATCTGTCTAAAACAAAAAAATCATTTATCTTTAAAACCAAAAATTAGGATTTCTACAGACAGACGACAAAGTGAAAAGAAGCTACTTTTTTATTATTTATTTTGAAAACGAACTAATAAAAAATATTGAAATTTCGTCATTTCCTTACCTGAATTCGACAGACGAATATTAGGAAATTGGAATGCGTAGTGCGTTACCATTCGGAAATATTTGGAAGAAGCCTCTGTCGATGAAAAAGAATAAGTTTCTGATCCAAATGAAAGGCACGTTTTCAGCAGCTACGACAGAAAACAAACATTAGTACAATATAATAAAAAGCCTTTTTTTTTATAGAAAACAGCAACCAGAATTCAGAATGGCATTGTTAAAAATGATGTATTCTGCGAATAAAATCTGAGGGAATTTTTTTTTCACATCTGCTGCTTTTAGCAAAATGCCTCAGAATTACGCGATGTCAACGGTTTTAAGATCTTATTTCGTCAAAAATGGAATCTTTTGCAACCAATACTTTGCTGCTACAAAATTACATGAAGATTTCATTAAGAGAGAGATTTTAATTAAAACATCAAATTCGAATGTGGGCATAAAGATGAATTGCGTTTCATCAACCTCTAGCTGAACAAAGAGCTGGTGAGTATGCAGGATTTTCAGCAAGTTATTTACCTCTGTAAAGAGAAAGGCGAGAAACAAAATTGCTTTAGAAATTCCTCCGTTGTTAATCGAAGCAAGTTCAATTCATTCTTTACCGTTTATGGTTGATGAATCCTCCATGCGAATATGCTAATATTTTCATTTTCAGATACAAAAGCCTTGCGACTGGTAGCGAATTATTTTCTTTAACCATAAATATTTCGCCGTCTCACGCAGATTGCTGACAAGTTTTTAAAGAAACTACCTCATGCATGCAGAACGTGAAGGAAAATTTACGTTTTCACAAATCCAATTAGTCAGCAACCTTTTTATTCAGAGAAAAGATACATTTTTAAACGTTTATTAACCACTTTGAAAACAGTCTTCAAACAATACAAAGTATCCTTTCTGCAGTGTTTCTAAATAATTAAATCTCTGTCTGTTCATCCGTTATTTGACAAAATTTCCTCGGTTTAAAACTTCTTACCCTGAAATTAACATTGACAACAAAAATTATTATTTTCAGAAATTAAGATAAATAATTTTTCAGAATTAGGAATTTGCATTCTGAATTATTAAACATGTTTTGCATATTTAAACAGAATATGGGAATGTTGGGTTCATTTTCGTGATTAATTAAAATTCTCGCTCAGATTCTTTTATTCCCTATTTTTATGTTTATAACAAGAATATTTATCTTTTAATCAAAATCTCTGCAAATTCATGTAATGAAGAAATGCAGAACTAGGAACGGTAAGACAATATAATAACGTCTTCGCTATCAAAATGTTTTGGCGAACCAATCAGCTCATTCTGCAAAAAAAAATATCAAAATTGTTGTAATTGTTACACGAACTGCTAAAATTACTCTTGTACATTTAGTGTAGTTTAGTATAACGGTTATTACTTTTGTTTATATTAACTTTTCAGAGCGATTATTTAAACCGACATTGTTGCAGTATAATATTTCAATTTCCTTAACTCATTAAATACCGAACGGGTATGGGAATCGAGATTGAGATATTTAAAGTAGCTTCAGTCAAATGATTTCAAAAAAAGCTTAGTTAACAAGTTACTGAATTCTATATATGAGTTACTGTTGATATAACAAGAACTGTACCTGGAACGTACCCAGGGAGAGGAACTAGGAAGTCGGGAACATCCCCCACTCCAGTAGTAGCATGACTGAGAGTTATGGGCCAATGTTAAAGTATAGGGAAACCCATGTTAACCATGTTCCGAAAATACGTTCGTCTTATACGAAATCAAAACTTTTCCACCTGCTTTGAAATCCAAAACACAACGTATTTATGCAAATAAACAAATACAGGTAAACGACGGCGCATGTGAAGGTCATGAAAGGGTATAAATAGTACATGATACTGAGCTCTGTTAATCAGTGTTACTCTTGTTCTTCAGATGGGAAAGGCAGCTGACTTAAGTGAGTTTGACAAAGGCCAAATTGTAATGGCCAGAAAACTGGGTCAGATCATTTCCGAGACGGCAAGGCTTGTGGGTGCTCATGGTCAGCGGTGGTTAGTACCTTCAAAAAGTGGTCCGAGAAGGGAAAAACCACGAACCGCCTGTAAGACTTGGGCCGACCACAGCACATCGATGCTACAGGTGAGCGAAGACTATCCCATATGGTACGTGTCAACAGAAAGATACTGTGGTTGCAAATCGCCCGTAATTTGAATGCTGGTGAGGGGAGTAATGTGTCACAACACACAGTATATCGAACCCTACTGAAAATGGGACTGCATAGCCGTAGGCCGCTCCGAGTGACCAGCCGGGTACCTGTGCGTCATTTACCTGGAGAAGTGTTGGCACCAGGATAAACAGTGGGATGAAAACAAGCCGGTGAAGGAAAGGTAATGTCCGGTGAATGAACAATGTTCTGTTGGGAACCCTGGGTCCAGTAATTCATGTGCAGGAAACTATGACGTCTACCACTTACTTAAACATCACTGCAGACCAAGTACATCATTTCATGGCAACGGTATACTCCTCTACTAGTGCCTTTTTTCAGCAGGATAATGCGCCATACCACCGTGCCCGGATTGTTCGAGAATGGTTCGCAGAACATGAGGAAGACATCCAGGTATTGTCCTGGCCTCCATATTCCCTAGACATCAATTCAATCGAGCATCTGTGGTTTGTGTTGGAACAGCACATCCGATTTGGGGCGGCTTAACCACGTAACTTACAAGATTTGAAGGATCTGCTGGTAACATGTTCGTACCAGATACCATAAGAAATCTTTAGAAATCTGGTAGCGGCCATGCCTCGCCGAATAAGAGCTGTTTTGGCGACACGGGAGAGACCAACATCATATTAGGAAGGTGGTCATAATGCTTTGCATCTTCGGTGTATGTCAATTCATGAAGTACATAACTTGTAAGTCTTCAAAGTACAGGTAATCCTACTTTACAAAGTAGCGACTCAGGACGTTACTTTAAACATCGAGTAATACACATCCTTTCCTTTGACTCTTTTACCTTACTTTACATATAAATTATCGAAAAGAAGAATCTTAAAGCAATTTTGATTAAACTTCTTTTTCTCATTGACCCCCGTGTTATAATGGAGTATTCGTTCCAAATGCAAAAGTTTACATCCATAATTTATTACTATTTCTACAATAAAAGTTTTCACATATGTTAATAATTATCTACCTATATAGTTAATTAACCAATTATACTAAAGTGATTAGCTTCATTTGTTTTAGGTCCTCGATAATTTACTCCAAGAAACATTTCAGCGGTTAATTTCAAAATATTAAAAACTTAAGCTATAATATTATGTCTGTAACTTACAAAACAATATCATTAGGAACAACAAGTCAATGCATGTTTTCATTTCAAATAATAGCAAAATCATGACGATGAGTGAGCATCTGGCCTGCGGGTCATATATAGGTTGCCGACCAACTGGTCTAGGTTATCTACCTTTTGTACTCTGGTTTCCCCCCCCCCACCCACCCTCTAAATTAAAACAAAAATATTGTACTCTGAAAGGAAAGGTAAATCGCACTAGATTTCGTTTGAAAAACTCTTAGCGAGCAGACTAAATTTACAATTTCAAGGCGGGCCAATTAAAGGTTCTATCTTGAAGCGAAACATTTCGTTGAAAGTGTTGTAGGAAAGCTGTGAACGGTGTTTTACTGAGAAACGTTATTTCAGTGTCTTGCAGAAACAGAATGCGGAAATTCGGAAATAATGATTTTCCTCTGGGACTATCTGCATAAGATCATTACCAAAGAATACCCATATTTTAAAGTATTATGTCGCATTAAATAATTAAGAACAAAAGTAATTGTGTGTTCAAAATGTCAAGAGACTATCAAAGTATGATTGTTGTTATGATGCCGCATAGTCTCACATGATGTTTTCTGACATTCATAATTCCCTAAGAATGTAAATTTCGAAATTCTCTGGATTGGCAGAGGTGGATCTGGTGGCCCCGAAAAGTATCGATTTGACATCTTTTTTTTTTAATTTGCGACATATTGGACAGAGAATAATCCTAGAATCTACTGCTAGTTTACACAGGCCTTCTCACACCAGGGCATGCCCTACTAAGACCGAAGTCACTGCTGACCACTGGTTCAGTTAGAGCTCACACATCACACAACGTTTGCATTGCTGGAACAGTCGTTAGCTCCCTAACCACTCAAATGCCAGTTAAGCTATATCTGGCATATGAATTGGTTAGTATATTAATGTATACTAACCATTTATATGCCAGTTAAGGCATATGAATGATTGGGTATACATTAAAAAGATCGTTCATTTCGAAAAAACTCGCAGATTACGCATTTAAATGGAAAAATTATTTACTGCACCTCTTGCAAGTGTTACGCGAGATACGGGCGGATGTTGAATATTATTCCCCCAGTGGCGCCCAATTTGAACACAAAATGAAACTTCAAGAGTTTCTCGACTCTCTGCGTACATTACAAAACAAAGGAAATATAATGTATAAATTGCAATTGAACTCTAGTGTCGTCGTACATTGCAAACCCTTTCTTATACACTTAATCATCACATGATATGATCTCAGTTGCAATTTACACAAGAGTTCAGACTGTAATGATCTATAATGGGTGAACATCGCGTGCGCCACCTTAAAGAGCAAGTTCAGCAAGATGGCAATTTTTTTACATAATGTACATAGACAGTTATTCTTCGAAATGTAATACCTAAATACACTAATACTTCAGTAGGGCACTCAAGGGAAGGTGTTGAGATTTTATCCCTCCCTTAAAGACTTTAATATCGTACATTTCCAAAGAAATCCCCGAAAATCACAGATTCAGCGACGTAAACCCTTCCTTCCCTATATTAAACTCAATCCGCTCCCTACACACCACCACCGCCACCGCGTTCCCAATTGGAAGGTTTCTGATACGTTATTGTTGCAATTTTTGAAATCGTAATTCCAAAAAAATAGGTAAAATGTGATGAACATTGTATCAGTAGTTCAAAGAAAATTCTCGCATTACGAAAACGCTATAGGTAGGGTGAAAATGTTCTTAAATAGAAAATTTCGACTCAATATAAAAAACGGCTGAAGCCCAGGAAGGACAAACAGACGACATTGCGAAAACCATTATTTCTGGTTCTGAAATACTTGAAAGGTACTCGTAATTCAACACCTCAAGAAGTATTTCCTTCCCATATTACAATACCATCCCCGTATTTCACCTGAAAAAATTGAAAAAACCGCCATAACATCTATTTATATAAAAAAGAGAGGAATTTATTCCATTCCTAACACTACATTTACTTCATTCTTATTTTGCCTGGTTCTAATATTAAAGGTAATTTTTTCAGTGTCGCAACTTGCAATATTTTAAAAATAAGAACCGCGAGTTCGATAAATTGGATAAAGAGCTTTTTTTTCCCTGTCTCTGAACGAGCTGAAAATTTTAAGTTAAAAAAGGAAAAAAATAAAGATCCTCTTTGTCACCACTAATATGACATTTGAGCCGAGATGCTGGCAACGATTTTGAAATAAAACTTCACAGAGAACTGGGAAATGTCACAGGCTTTTGTAAAAAAAAGGATTTTGAAAATGAACTTCACAGAAAACGTCCCCAATCCTCACTAATTGGATAAGAATCCATTGCAGCTCTTTTTTTCCCCCAGATTACTCAAGCTTAATTCCACGTAACGTCGTTTAAAACAGTCTCTGTTGCCGAGGTATGACCGAAGATTTAACTTCTACTTCTTTCCAGTTCTTTAATCCCCTAACCGTAGTCTTTTTTTAACCTTCTTTCTCCTTCCATTCCTATTACGTACCATTAATAGAAATCCGAAGTTTTAGCTGTGTAATGGGGACAGAGTTAGCTTTCTTACTCTAGCTATGACCATTAGCAACCAACTATGGCTGATTGAAAGAAGTCTAAAAATAATAGCACTTCTAGATTCTGTTTCCAGTAACGTTAATTGTTCTTTTTGTGACTGACAATTGCCCTTTTGAAATTACCTTTTAAAGTTTCATTACAAACTTCTGCACATTCCATAGTTACCACTTATAAAAAAAACAGTTTTATTTACTTGAAAATACAGTTTAAGATTAATTGTTCTTTAGATCAGAATTTTTATACTTTCGTTGTGTTATATTCATCCAGAGAAAAGAAAAAATTCTGATTCACCTGCTCAGCAGATATCACCAGAATCAGAATGTTTCATAATCCAAAACATTCTGGCATATGTTGGAGCTTATGCCAGACGGTTTCAATGTTCGTGAAGTAGATAAGATTGCTTTCTCTCTGAGCGCCACTTTTTCTTTCACAGAATAGATTAAACAACTTGATAAGGTCACAAGAACCCCAAAAGATTTGAAATCAGTAGAGAAAGGGAATACACCTATTAGGAGACGAATAACGGTTTCCTGTGCGTTCTTTAGTAGTGCAGACGTTTTCCTGCATGGGACCACAGCTTTTCGTTCCATCCGACGGATGACGACCTTTACAAGCCTATAGGGTTCCCTCTCACCGAGGAGAAAGAAAAACTTTAGTATGTGAATATGAGGTAAGCGTCTGGCCAACCTCCTCTTCCTTTCGTGAACAAACACAGACAGCTGTTCATATAGATGTGACTTGGCATTGGTATTTGGGCTTTTGTCATGGCACTTCACATACCTAGAAACTTCAAATATTGGGAGGGGGCTGACATGTGCGATTCTCGTTTGACTTATCTGAATCGCAGTTTTTCGAAGACGGAACTAGAAAATATACGAAACTGAAGCTATCAGGAAAGGGGAGTAGTTTGTTGCCATTCTACGGATCCCCCTTTGCACAGTGCTTTCCCCCCCTATGACGTCATCGACCACGCCCCCTATGACGTAACAGGCCACGCCCTCCTATGACGTAACATTACGTAACATGACGTAATCATTACATAATCATTGCGTAACAGGCCACGCCCCCTTTATTAATAATTAATAATTCCTCCCCCTTTATTAAACCCCCCTTTCCCCCTCAGTGGCGCCATCTGTTGACAGTGAGAAGTACTATTTTCCCAAAAACCCTTTATTTTCACTCTAATTTCTCGTTTTCGGATCCCCCGGTCGACCTACCTATATTTTAAGCCCTCCCCCTTATTAAAAACCCTCCTGGCGCCATCTGTTGACAGGGAGAAGTACTATTTTCCCAAAAACCCTTTATTTTCACTCTAATTTCTCGTTTTCGGACCCCACGGTCGACCTACCTATATTTTAAGCCCTCCCCCTTATGAAAAACCCTCTGGTTGACCATTTTAAGGCCCCACTCCTTCACTCGGCTGATGCAAGTCTCAGAATAATTGCATGGAACGATTGACTGGTCTTAGAATAATTGTACAGAAAGGAATGATACAAAATTCCTTAGTAATTAAACACTCATCAAAAATTCCCTTACCTCTATTAAAAATCATCCTACAGTTGAAACTCATTTTTACTCTTACTGTTTCCATAGAGTGAAATTAATAATGGTTTAAATTATTCGTAGGGATGACATGTTAAATCCGCTTTTAGAACACACGTCTGCAGCGGAAAAATTTTCAAACTCCGTTAATCAACTCCCTAGTAATTAAACACTCGTCAAAATATTCCTCACCTTTATTAAAATCGGTTTTCTGTAGAGGCGTTTCACCGGAAAAAAAAAAAAAATTCGTCCCTCGCTGGGTGGATTCCGTCCGACTGTCATGGGTTCCCGGACTATACCTTGTACTTGCTGTGGCTTAGATGCGTGTCGAACGGGTCAGACATTTCAGATTATTTATAACCTAGCATTCTTTATAACTAGCTTTTTCTATGCATTTCTTACACCAAAAACCGATAGTCCTTTCACATTAATATACGTATTTTTATAACCCACGTATTTTAAGTCCGTTTCAGTAAGACTTATTTCTTTTAACTCCGTGACTGTCGCTTACTAGATCTATCCACAGTAACTATTTTTAAAAGACTGTCCCGCAGAAAATGCCGATGGGTAAAAAATCTGATTTTATTCGTCGTGATGAAAAATATTGAGGAGTGATAGGATCGACCTAATAGACTCCGTGTTCGGATCCTCACCCCGGACAGCGTTTCACTGACAGATGGTTAAGTCCTACGAAAATAAAAAATTCCAAACGGGGAATCAAATTGACGAATGAATCTGTGCTGCTTCAGGAGCGCTGTCTTACATCGAGAAAACTCACGGGCACTCTTTATCGTGGATTTCGGACTCGATATTTTCCCAAGTCCGGAGACGGTTCTCTGCACAACCCTTTATGATAGGTTTCAATGCACCGCATGTAGACTTTTGAAATTATGCGTCCCTAAACCTTCAAGAGTTGAGCGTATTAGTCTCCATCGGGTTGGTGCCGTCAGATATCTGTGTTTCCACGCAGTAACGCAACACCGAAGAAAAATCGTCTCTCCCATCGTTTGCGTGCGAGCGTATATCTCATCACGCTGATGAAATCGGGTAAAAAATAACTTTTTGTACGAGGTAGAATGTTATAGAAAGTAAGAATGCTAAAAAAACTTTCATCATGAATGCATATTAACGGAGTAGGGGAACATTAGTTTAAAACTTCGACTATAAAAATAATACATTGCTTCACGCACCCTCTCAACTTACCTCCACTAATCCACTGAAAAAATATATGCAACGGGGCTGATAGCCAAAATTTAGCAAACGAAACCGCTTAACTGTCATGTATCTCTGATCGCGCCTACTGCTTACAAGAGAGACGACCTTCTAACCCGTTTCGGCACCTTGCACACTCATCCCCATGTGATCTGCTGAACCATAGCAACAAGTGGGGTGGTGTGCAAAGGTCAACGGTGGAATGCTGCGTCTTTGAGAAGAGTGGCGGGTCCGTCCGAAAACCTAATGGGAAAGTCAAATAATTACTGTTTCCTCTCGAAATACAGAAGGAATTCTTCTGCTGATAGACTGCTGATAGAATCTATGAAATTCAAAGGGAGATTGTTGCTTTTTCCATATTATTGGGATTAATACCGATTCTCTGCAGATGTCCTTTAGGTTATGAAATATAACTGGAACCTTATTAGATCACTTAAAATCGAGTTCACACACCTTATGACCGACTCCTCGGAGAAGTGCTAAATCTATGTGGCGGAATGCTAAAAATAGAATTCATGCGTTTCCGTAAAAAACTTTAGTTCCAATATGAGTTAAAAGGTTATGGTTCGACTCAGGAAAAATAGGATTCGACCTCGGACATTAGAAAAGATGTGCACCGTATAATTCCGTGGAAAAATACGAAAATCTTTAGCAATATCCCAGGCGTCTTTTGTTAGGCGATAGTATTAACATCCTTATACGTTCTCACTTCAAGCTTGCTTTCTCTATCATAACCCTCGATGCTTGCGAAAATTATAAAAGATGAACAGAGGTCTGAATGTACAATCTTCGGAGTTCATTTTACTGTAGATGTCTAATTCTGGCAGGATCCCTCTCCATTTTTAAAATTTAGATCTTACACCGACAGTCTTTTCATGTACGTATTTTTTATAACCAACACTTATTTCTTTTAGCCCTAGCGATTACTGGTTGTTTCATTTTTTACTAGAAGAAACCCTACCCCGCAGTAATAGCTCCACAGAAAATAAAAAATGTCGATGGGTAAAAGAAAACAAAATATCTGATGTCATGATGAAAAATATTGAGGACCCCGGACAACTTTTCAATGACAAACGGTTAAGCCCTACGAAATTATTCCAAACGGGGAAGCACACACTTTTATTGACGAATGAATCTTGGATCTGTACTGCTTCAGGAGCGCTGCCTTTACATTGTGAAAACTCGCTCACACCCTTGATCCGTGTTTAAGTACTCGAAATTTTTAAAGTCCAGAGGCGGCCCCCACCATTCCCAATTTACTAGTGAAAAAAAATATTTTTTGTACGAGGTAGAAAGTAAGAATGTTAAAAGTACGTTGCGTAAAAACTTTAGTTCCATCGCTAATACACGTTGATGAGGGTAGGGGGACATTAGTTTTAGCAAATACTTCAACTATAAAAAAAATAAGTCTCACTTGAGCGCATCGCTCCCAACTTGTCTACGCTAATCCGATGAAATTTTATATGCAACGGGAGTGATAGACGAAAATACTTCTTCCCTATGTGCTCTGACCAGCGCCTGAAATGTTCGCCCCCCCCCCCCCCACCCTACTGCTTCAACCCTCGTTTCGACACTCCCGCTCTATGTGATCGGCACGACGCTCTGATAACGTACAAAGGCCACTGGAGGAGCGGTGGTCAGCCCCTGTTGAATGCTATCTTTTTTTTTATTTCCAGCCGCAATAATACACCGTTTCTGTGGAACACTGGTGACTTCGCCGCAAAGGGTGATCCACACTAAAAAACAAATCCCATTGACAATGAAGAACTAAAAAAGTCATTAAAACAGTGAATGGACTTATGTACAGAGATTGACAACGGTAATATAGACAGGAACCCATCGCTCACTATCATAGCCCCCGAGAAATTATCAAATCTGTAAAGGTCTGGCCACACAATCTTCTGAGTTAATTCTGGACGGATCACAAGGACTTTTTCTCACATTCGTTAATCAAAATGTCTACACATCAGACTTGTCATTACCCCGACAAACTATCCATAGACTGAGTAAGCATTTAGAATGAAAAATTCAGTTTGCTTCAGTGTCAGAGCTTTAATTTTCAGATGCACTCCACAGATTCGTAAAACACTCATTAGGTATGCGTTCACAAGAGAGTTCACCACGGATTCACCCTCCCAATCTTTCTAATAAATCATACGCCCAAAGTAGATAATTATATTACGAAAATAAAATCGATTTTAAGTGATTCCGTATTCGTAATTTATTAATGCTAAAGAATCACGACGAAAATCTCACAATAGTCTACCCAATACTTTACCATAGCCGATACAATCACAAGTTACGATAGTCAGCATCTGCTCCCATAGACCAGGGACGGGTGAATAGCGACCCGTGGGTCGCATTCGGCCCGCTAAGAGTTTTTTTGTTCTCCGCCAAGACAGAAAAATCCTCCCCGAGCGCGACCGAAGATTCGTCTCGTATTTTCCATTAGGACGGCCACGTCAATATGCATACGAAGTGTATGAAAACAATTGCCCACTCCGGCCATAGACAGTAGGTTAGTTACTTCTAACAAAGTCAAGGTTTGAGATCCATAGTAAGACACGAATGTTACCGAACGCCTATGTCGTGTGAATGATAACTGTTAAGACAGCTAGTTGCATATTTTTTTAAAGATATGTCGAATGCACTCTTACATGAACGAAGCTTCCATTTCCTAAAGTGTGAGGGGGAAAGCGTGAACAGTCAATGCTGACGGCATGAAATATGACTCGAACGAAAGACAATCTGAACAGGTGCTTTTGTTTATAGTATTTCCGTGAAAAGTTGGGGAAGCCAGATGCGACTTAGCTTTGCGTTCACTGACTTCCCGCCTACCCCCTTTGCAATTAGGAAAAAACTCTCGAGAGCAAATTATATCTAAAACCAGTTTCACTTGAGTTTTTTCGTAACCCTCTTGTGTCGTCGAATTAAGATTCAGACACTGAGCTGTCGGGCATAAGGTTAAACTAATTTCTCACCAAGGTACGTTTGCGCACGCTGCAAACACAAGTCTTTCGACAAAAGATAAGATGTTTCTCTACAACATAACACGGAGATGTCTGCTTAGTTATTTTTCCCTATTTCAACACTGTCTATGGAGCATTACGCCTCTACATACCATAACACCTCGCGATTCTAAGCGTTCCCCGAACAGATATTAATCTTATTTTTGTAGTTCAACGGAGTTTTTTGAGCTTGCTCAACCTATGTCAAGGGTTGGACCAGTGCTTGCACCGATGTTATTGCTCGTACTAGCAGAACCGGTACAAGGCGAATGCAAATCGGTTCATATCTCTATTCTTTCGTACACAAATGTTAAAAGATTTCATGTAGCTGCTAAGAAACAGTAAAAAAGTGATTTTCCGCATTTAACCATCTATCGGGTAGAGGAATCCTCAAAACTAAGTAACAATACTAGAAAAATCACTATCCATAACATTTACATTCATGTATTTCTTGTTGCGAGGCATCTGACCGAAACGTTAGCATTCATTACCTCAAAACAGATAAGACCGAATGCGGCGTCTTGAAAAACACCGAGAAGGCTAGTAACCACGGTTTAACCATTCATTTTTTAAGTATTAGGACGTTCATGTTACAATTTCGTGCAACAACGTTCATTTCTGGTAAAGATGCATGTCAGCACATTCACTTTACGTGTGTGATTTCAATCGTGTGTGAACCAGGCATTCAGTTGAGAAGAGTATGTGAATCAGTCACTTCAGAATACTAACACCTTTGCGCGCTCACTGAAACTACCTCCTTCTTGTGTCTCTCCATATACTATTCTTATGAGCACAAAAGATAGGATGTTTCACTACAATCTAACACGGAGATGTCTGTTTAGTTATTTTTTCCTCCTATTTCTACACCAGTGTGGAAGTCTTAGAACAAGTGGTTAGCACACGTTTTTAATATGTATCTTGTTTAGAAATCTGAAAGAACACTGTCTATGGAACATTACCCCCTTGCAAGCTAGTACTAATTACTTCACGATTCTGAGGGACGAAGGTTGTAATCGTTGGCGGATATTTTTCAGAATATGTAATCAACCATAGTGTTCGGATATTTGATCCATAGTAAGACATGAACGTTGTTTACCTCCCATCGACAATCCCTTCTACGGATCGTATGAGAGATAACTGTTACGACAATTAGCAGGGTGAAGTCGTATTTGTTTTTAAAAGCAGAGACACACTAATTACCGACTAGCTAGAGAACGATATATTAACCTGCTAAAGTTTGATTTTAACGATCAGATATACCATCACTTTTTTAGTTCATACTAATATTCCAACTTTTAAAGGAAATATTGTCTCGTTATAAGCGATTACATGCACACTCTATACTTTAAATCTATAGAGACAGCGATCACTAAACATGGAACACATCTGTGAAATATCACAACATTTTTGTTTTTAACGCACGGTCTACTAAGCTAGCTTTGGTTTCATTATGAGTGTGTTTTTTAAGATACTTTTGAAATACTCTGTTAATGAATTCAACCCCCCTTATCTGTTTGTAATTTCAGAGATATTCTGAAAGGTTTTTGTGATCAAAAGCTCCCACGATTTCCGTTTTAAAGGAGCACCACATGCATATTTCGAAAGCACGTCTATACAGGCTCGTAAATATTTGTAGACGTCATCATGTTTACTAAGAGATGGCAAATCTACCAGATCTCGACCAATGGGATGGAGTTACAGGGACACGTCACAGGTTTAAGGTATAAGTATTACCCTTCGACGGGGCTGTAAGGCATTATTTTTTCCAGTATCGACTTGCTATGGCTTGTGCTAAACGTTCCCTGACCGATGGTGATCTTCCTGCGAAGCGACTTGCTGTTAGAGATGATGATAGCCATATGTTTCAACTCGGATCGGATTTGTTTGCGAGCGTTTGTGAATATCGGTCATATCCTAAAGTGCACATACGTGTGTTCCAGAGTGACGACTCGTTAAAACTATATCCTACAAAGGACGGTGTGATGCTATCTGAAGAGCAGTGGCATGGACTGGTTTCGTATGCGTCTACAATCGTCGAAGCGTTCGAAGATATCGAATACGGCGAGTATGAACTGGACGCTATGGTTTGCCTCGTCGTGCTCAAAGGTGGACACGGCGTGGTCATTAAAAAAAGCATCCCCCGTGACGGAGGACTTGTATTTTCGTCATCGGTTCGGCTCAGCATCGAACAGTGGCATCGGTTGACAGATTTATGCGATCCAATCACCTACAGTTTGATGGCTCTGAAGTTTGAAAACGGTAAATTTTGGAATGCAGTGCGGAAGGTGGAATTAGCGGCAAATCTTCCTCGAAGCCCACCATCTAACGATCGACCCCTTGAACAAGACAGCAGTGATTTCGTAAAGCTTATGGACTGTTTAAAGCGGACTTTGAAAACAGATCTCCGAAAAGAACTGTTTACGCTGCTACGTAAGAACTGTTTCGGGTGTGAAGTGGATCATCCGAGTCAACTTCGCCATTCGTGCCTCACCATAAACGCTGAATCAGCTTACGATTATTTCCCCGAAGTGGTAAGAAACGTTAATCTAACTGATATTGCCGTAAGTTTTGTGGAAGAATCATGTATCGAACTAAATCGTCCTGCTAATGTCGCGTTTATGTCTAAATTGAACTTTGCAACAGTACTAAAAGAGGTGCACGGTGAACTGGTATGTACGAACTAAATATTAATGTGACCTTAATGTAAATAAATATGAATGTCTCTGATATTTTTGTCAATGTGATTTCTTTTGTATAGTTAACGGGGATTTTAAGGTCAGCCTTAGAAGTGTTAATATTGTTCTCTGTATCAAGACCTCGCACAGCTAGCAAGCTATGTTGGGTCGAATGTTTTATATCAGGTGTAAAAGAAAGGGATGGGAAACCAAAGCTAGCTTAGTAGACCGTGCGTTAAAAACAAAAATGTTGTGATATTTCACAGATGTGTTCCATGTTTAGTGATCGCTGTCTCTATAGATTTAAAGTATAGAGTGTGCATGTAATCGCTTATAACGAGACAATATTTCCTTTAAAAGTTGGAATATTAGTATGAACTAAAAAAGTGATGGTATATCTGATCGTTAAAATCAAACTTTAGCAGGTTAATATATCGTTCTCTAGCTAGTCGGTAATTAGTGTGTCTCTGCTTTTAAAAACAAATACGACTTCACCCTGCTAATTGTCGTAACAGTTATCTCTCATACGATCCGTAGAAGGGATTGTCGATGGGAGGTAAACAACGTTCATGTCTTACTATGGATCAAATATCCGAACACTATGGTTGATTACATATTCTGAAAAATATCCGCCAACGATTACAACCTTCGTCCCTCAGAATCGTGAAGTAATTAGTACTAGCTTGCAAGGGGGTAATGTTCCATAGACAGTGTTCTTTCAGATTTCTAAACAAGATACATATTAAAAACGTGTGCTAACCACTTGTTCTAAGACTTCCACACTGGTGTAGAAATAGGAGGAAAAAATAACTAAACAGACATCTCCGTGTTAGATTGTAGTGAAACATCCTATCTTTTGTGCTCATAAGAATAGTATATGGAGAGACACAAGAAGGAGGTAGTTTCAGTGAGCGCGCAAAGGTGTTAGTATTCTGAAGTGACTGATTCACATACTCTTCTCAACTGAATGCCTGGTTCACACACGATTGAAATCACACACGTAAAGTGAATGTGCTGACATGCATCTTTACCAGAAATGAACGTTGTTGCACGAAATTGTAACATGAACGTCCTAATACTTAAAAAATGAATGGTTAAACCGTGGTTACTAGCCTTCTCGGTGTTTTTCAAGACGCCGCATTCGGTCTTATCTGTTTTGAGGTAATGAATGCTAACGTTTCGGTCAGATGCCTCGCAACAAGAAATACATGAATGTAAATGTTATGGATAGTGATTTTTCTAGTATTGTTACTTAGTTTTGAGGATTCCTCTACCCGATAGATGGTTAAATGCGGAAAATCACTTTTTTACTGTTTCTTAGCAGCTACATGAAATCTTTTAACATTTGTGTACGAAAGAATAGAGATATGAACCGATTTGCATTCGCCTTGTACCGGTTCTGCTAGTACGAGCAATAACATCGGTGCAAGCACTGGTCCAACCCTTGACATAGGTTGAGCAAGCTCAAAAAACTCCGTTGAACTACAAAAATAAGATTAATATCTGTTCGGGGAACGCTTAGAATCGCGAGGTGTTATGGTATGTAGAGGCGTAATGCTCCATAGACAGTGTTGAAATAGGGAAAAATAACTAAGCAGACATCTCCGTGTTATGTTGTAGAGAAACATCTTATCTTTTGTCGAAAGACTTGTGTTTGCAGCGTGCGCAAACGTACCTTGGTGAGAAATTAGTTTAACCTTATGCCCGACAGCTCAGTGTCTGAATCTTAATTCGACGACACAAGAGGGTTACGAAAAAACTCAAGTGAAACTGGTTTTAGATATAATTTGCTCTCGAGA
This sequence comes from Ryuthela nishihirai, assembly GCA_038380435.1. Taxonomy (NCBI): domain Eukaryota; kingdom Metazoa; phylum Arthropoda; class Arachnida; order Araneae; family Heptathelidae; genus Ryuthela; species Ryuthela nishihirai. The sequence goes on along the minus strand of JAWZYU010000001.1, from coordinate 50,121,056 downwards.
GTTTTTTCCTAATTGCAAAGGGGGTAGGCGGGAAGTCAGTGAACGCAAAGCTAAGTCGCATCTGGCTTCCCCAACTTTTCACGGAAATACTATAAACAAAAGCACCTGTTCAGATTGTCTTTCGTTCGAGTCATATTTCATGCCGTCAGCATTGACTGTTCACGCTTTCCCCCTCACACTTTAGGAAATGGAAGCTTCGTTCATGTAAGAGTGCATTCGACATATCTTTAAAAAAATATGCAACTAGCTGTCTTAACAGTTATCATTCACACGACATAGGCGTTCGGTAACATTCGTGTCTTACTATGGATCTCAAACCTTGACTTTGTTAGAAGTAACTAACCTACTGTCTATGGCCGGAGTGGGCAATTGTTTTCATACACTTCGTATGCATATTGACGTGGCCGTCCTAATGGAAAATACGAGACGAATCTTCGGTCGCGCTCGGGGAGGATTTTTCTGTCTTGGCGGAGAACAAAAAAACTCTTAGCGGGCCGAATGCGACCCACGGGTCGCTATTCACCCGTCCCTGGTCTATGGGAGCAGATGCTGACTATCGTAACTTGTGATTGTATCGGCTATGGTAAAGTATTGGGTAGACTATTGTGAGATTTTCGTCGTGATTCTTTAGCATTAATAAATTACGAATACGGAATCACTTAAAATCGATTTTATTTTCGTAATATAATTATCTACTTTGGGCGTATGATTTATTAGAAAGATTGGGAGGGTGAATCCGTGGTGAACTCTCTTGTGAACGCATACCTAATGAGTGTTTTACGAATCTGTGGAGTGCATCTGAAAATTAAAGCTCTGACACTGAAGCAAACTGAATTTTTCATTCTAAATGCTTACTCAGTCTATGGATAGTTTGTCGGGGTAATGACAAGTCTGATGTGTAGACATTTTGATTAACGAATGTGAGAAAAAGTCCTTGTGATCCGTCCAGAATTAACTCAGAAGATTGTGTGGCCAGACCTTTACAGATTTGATAATTTCTCGGGGGCTATGATAGTGAGCGATGGGTTCCTGTCTATATTACCGTTGTCAATCTCTGTACATAAGTCCATTCACTGTTTTAATGACTTTTTTAGTTCTTCATTGTCAATGGGATTTGTTTTTTAGTGTGGATCACCCTTTGCGGCGAAGTCACCAGTGTTCCACAGAAACGGTGTATTATTGCGGCTGGAAATAAAAAAAAAGATAGCATTCAACAGGGGCTGACCACCGCTCCTCCAGTGGCCTTTGTACGTTATCAGAGCGTCGTGCCGATCACATAGAGCGGGAGTGTCGAAACGAGGGTTGAAGCAGTAGGGTGGGGGGGGGGCGAACATTTCAGGCGCTGGTCAGAGCACATAGGGAAGAAGTATTTTCGTCTATCACTCCCGTTGCATATAAAATTTCATCGGATTAGCGTAGACAAGTTGGGAGCGATGCGCTCAAGTGAGACTTATTTTTTTTATAGTTGAAGTATTTGCTAAAACTAATGTCCCCCTACCCTCATCAACGTGTATTAGCGATGGAACTAAAGTTTTTACGCAACGTACTTTTAACATTCTTACTTTCTACCTCGTACAAAAAATATTTTTTTTCACTAGTAAATTGGGAATGGTGGGGGCCGCCTCTGGACTTTAAAAATTTCGAGTACTTAAACACGGATCAAGGGTGTGAGCGAGTTTTCACAATGTAAAGGCAGCGCTCCTGAAGCAGTACAGATCCAAGATTCATTCGTCAATAAAAGTGTGTGCTTCCCCGTTTGGAATAATTTCGTAGGGCTTAACCGTTTGTCATTGAAAAGTTGTCCGGGGTCCTCAATATTTTTCATCATGACATCAGATATTTTGTTTTCTTTTACCCATCGACATTTTTTATTTTCTGTGGAGCTATTACTGCGGGGTAGGGTTTCTTCTAGTAAAAAATGAAACAACCAGTAATCGCTAGGGCTAAAAGAAATAAGTGTTGGTTATAAAAAATACGTACATGAAAAGACTGTCGGTGTAAGATCTAAATTTTAAAAATGGAGAGGGATCCTGCCAGAATTAGACATCTACAGTAAAATGAACTCCGAAGATTGTACATTCAGACCTCTGTTCATCTTTTATAATTTTCGCAAGCATCGAGGGTTATGATAGAGAAAGCAAGCTTGAAGTGAGAACGTATAAGGATGTTAATACTATCGCCTAACAAAAGACGCCTGGGATATTGCTAAAGATTTTCGTATTTTTCCACGGAATTATACGGTGCACATCTTTTCTAATGTCCGAGGTCGAATCCTATTTTTCCTGAGTCGAACCATAACCTTTTAACTCATATTGGAACTAAAGTTTTTTACGGAAACGCATGAATTCTATTTTTAGCATTCCGCCACATAGATTTAGCACTTCTCCGAGGAGTCGGTCATAAGGTGTGTGAACTCGATTTTAAGTGATCTAATAAGGTTCCAGTTATATTTCATAACCTAAAGGACATCTGCAGAGAATCGGTATTAATCCCAATAATATGGAAAAAGCAACAATCTCCCTTTGAATTTCATAGATTCTATCAGCAGTCTATCAGCAGAAGAATTCCTTCTGTATTTCGAGAGGAAACAGTAATTATTTGACTTTCCCATTAGGTTTTCGGACGGACCCGCCACTCTTCTCAAAGACGCAGCATTCCACCGTTGACCTTTGCACACCACCCCACTTGTTGCTATGGTTCAGCAGATCACATGGGGATGAGTGTGCAAGGTGCCGAAACGGGTTAGAAGGTCGTCTCTCTTGTAAGCAGTAGGCGCGATCAGAGATACATGACAGTTAAGCGGTTTCGTTTGCTAAATTTTGGCTATCAGCCCCGTTGCATATATTTTTTCAGTGGATTAGTGGAGGTAAGTTGAGAGGGTGCGTGAAGCAATGTATTATTTTTATAGTCGAAGTTTTAAACTAATGTTCCCCTACTCCGTTAATATGCATTCATGATGAAAGTTTTTTTTAGCATTCTTACTTTCTATAACATTCTACCTCGTACAAAAAGTTATTTTTTACCCGATTTCATCAGCGTGATGAGATATACGCTCGCACGCAAACGATGGGAGAGACGATTTTTCTTCGGTGTTGCGTTACTGCGTGGAAACACAGATATCTGACGGCACCAACCCGATGGAGACTAATACGCTCAACTCTTGAAGGTTTAGGGACGCATAATTTCAAAAGTCTACATGCGGTGCATTGAAACCTATCATAAAGGGTTGTGCAGAGAACCGTCTCCGGACTTGGGAAAATATCGAGTCCGAAATCCACGATAAAGAGTGCCCGTGAGTTTTCTCGATGTAAGACAGCGCTCCTGAAGCAGCACAGATTCATTCGTCAATTTGATTCCCCGTTTGGAATTTTTTATTTTCGTAGGACTTAACCATCTGTCAGTGAAACGCTGTCCGGGGTGAGGATCCGAACACGGAGTCTATTAGGTCGATCCTATCACTCCTCAATATTTTTCATCACGACGAATAAAATCAGATTTTTTACCCATCGGCATTTTCTGCGGGACAGTCTTTTAAAAATAGTTACTGTGGATAGATCTAGTAAGCGACAGTCACGGAGTTAAAAGAAATAAGTCTTACTGAAACGGACTTAAAATACGTGGGTTATAAAAATACGTATATTAATGTGAAAGGACTATCGGTTTTTGGTGTAAGAAATGCATAGAAAAAGCTAGTTATAAAGAATGCTAGGTTATAAATAATCTGAAATGTCTGACCCGTTCGACACGCATCTAAGCCACAGCAAGTACAAGGTATAGTCCGGGAACCCATGACAGTCGGACGGAATCCACCCAGCGAGGGACGAATTTTTTTTTTTTTTCCGGTGAAACGCCTCTACAGAAAACCGATTTTAATAAAGGTGAGGAATATTTTGACGAGTGTTTAATTACTAGGGAGTTGATTAACGGAGTTTGAAAATTTTTCCGCTGCAGACGTGTGTTCTAAAAGCGGATTTAACATGTCATCCCTACGAATAATTTAAACCATTATTAATTTCACTCTATGGAAACAGTAAGAGTAAAAATGAGTTTCAACTGTAGGATGATTTTTAATAGAGGTAAGGGAATTTTTGATGAGTGTTTAATTACTAAGGAATTTTGTATCATTCCTTTCTGTACAATTATTCTAAGACCAGTCAATCGTTCCATGCAATTATTCTGAGACTTGCATCAGCCGAGTGAAGGAGTGGGGCCTTAAAATGGTCAACCAGAGGGTTTTTCATAAGGGGGAGGGCTTAAAATATAGGTAGGTCGACCGTGGGGTCCGAAAACGAGAAATTAGAGTGAAAATAAAGGGTTTTTGGGAAAATAGTACTTCTCCCTGTCAACAGATGGCGCCAGGAGGGTTTTTAATAAGGGGGAGGGCTTAAAATATAGGTAGGTCGACCGGGGGGTCCGAAAACGAGAAATTAGAGTGAAAATAAAGGGTTTTTGGGAAAATAGTACTTCTCACTGTCAACAGATGGCGCCAGGAGGGTTTTTAATAAGGGGGAGGGCTTAAAATATAGGTAGGTCGACCGGGGGGTCCGAAAACGAGAAATTAGAGTGAAAATAAAGGGTTTTTGGGAAAATAGTACTTCTCACTGTCAACAGATGGCGCCACTGAGGGGGAAAGGGGGTGAAAGGGGGGTTTAATAAAGGGGGAGGAATTATTAATTATTAATAAAGGGGGCGTGGCCTGTTACGTAATGATTATGTAATGATTACGTCATGTTATGTAATGTTACGTCATAGGGGCGTGGCCTGTTACGTCATAGGGGGCGTGGTCGATGACGTCATAGGGGGGAAAGCACTGTGCAAAGGGGGATCCGTAGAATGGCAACAAACTACTAAGGGGTTATAACCCCAAAACTTCCGCTCTAGGGTAAGCCACTAGTCATGGCCATGTGCATGAATATTGATAATTTTAAGCTCGTTTTAAAAATAAAACGACCTAATGTTTTCATATTGTCGTCTATCTGCTGTTAGTCTATTCGTCTGTAGATATTAAACTTTGTTTTATTTTTCTAGACAACACGCTATACTAATAACGATTACAGGTCTTTCTTTGGCCATATAAGAGTAGCGTGTATAAAATATTTATATACTCCTATCAGTTAACAAATATTTAGCTAGTTTTAAAAAAACGACCTATGTTTTCACTTTGACGTCTGTAGACAGTCAATTATTTTGTTTTCAGGGAGAAGTTTAATTTTTTTTTTTTCGTTATTCCAAATTGATTAAATATTATGATTAGCATTTTTCCAATTTCTCAATAGCTTTAGTAGAGCCCTCTAATATGGAAAAAGTTTCAAAATTCAAAACTTTTAACAAAAGTTGTCATTTATGGCAGAAATTTGAAATTTTGGTGGTAAAATATAATAGTCAAGAAGTTCAAATTGGATTTGTCTCCTTTCCACCAGGGGATGGGAAACTAAACTTTTTTGTTTTAAATGAAGAATTCTTTTTGTGTTTTATAAGTATTAATAAAATATTACTATTTACATCTTGCCAGTTATCCATTAGTTCAAAATTTCACTGTAAAGGGCATTAAAGGGAGAAAATAGAAATTTCATTCTCTTTGAGAACAACCTAAATTCGCCAGAGACGATATGTTATTCTGTAGTTGCAAATCCTGAAAAATAGGAAACATTTCACACATTTAGAATTTGGCATGATTTGACTGATTCGAGAATTGAATATACATATAAGAAAAAGGCAAGTGTATAATGTCTGGCGTAATTCAATCTGTTGAGAGAGATGACGAACTGTTTTCGAATGATATGCAATAAATTGAAGTTTAAAAGAATGTAAACAGGAATTTTGCAAACGACCGCCGCTTATCTGATAACTGAGCAAAGAAGACGTCTCCTCACGAGCATAAAAAGGAGATAAATCTTTCCATTCACGTGCGGGGAGAAAGAGAATATGACAAATACAAAATGCGTAAACTGATAAAGCGGATTAAGGCTTGAATTCATGACGGCGGAAAAATAGTTCACGAATATGTTGTTCGTAACGAATAAAGAGAAAAATATATGAATCATATGAAATACAAATATGCTATTAAAAATATGAAGTTAGTGGCTCTCTGGAAGCATCGTGGTTTCGCATGCAGGTGAGATCATATCAAACACCAGAAAAGGGAGGTCAGAAGTGATCATAAGCTTTATTAATATCTATTAGCATTCTTCCAGCTCCTCCATAATGGAAAATCATGCTCTCATATGCAGCACTAGTGCGCATATTATACACTGAAGAGTCAAAATATTATGACATGCGCGTTTTTATGCAAATCGAAGTAACTGCAGGTAAACGACGGCGCTTGTGAAGGTCATGAAACGGTATAAATAACAACTGATATTGAGCTCTGTTTATCAGTGTTATTCTTGTTCTTCAGATAAGAAAGGCAGCGGAATTAAGAGAGTTTGACAAAGGCCAATTTGTAATGGCCAGACGACTGGGTCAGAGCATTTCCGAGACGACAAGGCTTGTGGGGTGCTCACAGTCAGCAGTGGTTAGTATCTTCAAAAAGTGGCTTGAAGAGGGAAAAACCACGAACCGCTAGCAAGGTGTGGGCCGACCACGGCTCATCAAAACTACAGGTGAGCGAAGGCTATCCCGTATGATACGAACCAACAGAAAGGATACTGCGGCCAACTCGCCCGTAATTTGAATGCTGGAGACCGAAGTAATGTATCACAACACAAAGTACATCGAATCCTGCTGAAAATAGGGCTGCGTAGCCTCAGGCAGCTCCGAGTGCCCATGCTAACCTCGGTTCACCGACGAAAGTGCCTACAATGGGCACGCGAGCATCAAAACTGGACTTTGAATGATTGGAAGAAGGTCGTCTAGTCCGATGAATCTCGTGTCCTGTTGCACCATGTGGATGGCCGAGTACGTGTGTGTCGTTTACCTGAAGAAGTGTTGGCACTAGGATGCACAGTGGGACGAAAACAAGCAGGTTGAGGAAGTGTAATGCTTTGGGCAATGTTCTATTTGGAAACTATGAGTCCAGTCATTTATATACAGGAAAATATGACGTCTACCACCTACCTAAACATCATTGCAGACCATCGTTTCATGGCAACAGTATACCCCTCTAGTAATGCCTTCTTTCAGCAGGATAATGCGGTCGTGCCACATTGCCCGGATTGTTGGAGAATGGTTCGCGGAACGTGGAGAAGACTTCCAGGTATCTCCCTGGCCTCCAAATTCCCCAGACATCAATCTTATAAAGCATCTGTGGTTTGTTTAAAAACAGCATATCCGATCTCAACCAACTTACAAGAGTTAAAGGATCTGCTGGTAATTTGTTGGTACCTGATACCACGAGACACTTTAGAACTCTTGTAGCGTCCATGCCTCGCTGGATAAGAGCTGTTTTGGGAGCACGTGGAGGTCCAAAATCATATTAGGCAGGTCATCATATTGTTTTGGCTTTTCAGTGTATATAGATAGCTGCTCAAGATTACACGATAATAGAGATTAGTTATATTTATTTTTCAGTTAGTGAAAAAAATAACTGATTTGGTAGATCAGTTGGTTAGAGCACCTGACAAGTAAAAGGACGTCCTGGATTCGCATCCACTTCTACTTAAAAACTAATTTTTTCAATTTCATTAGTATTAAGTTGCATGGAATATATGCCTGTAAGTTACTGTTATCGAAATTTCTTCAATAGACTGATTCCTAATTGGGAAATAACACATGAGGAATGTTGGTCAGTGCAACAGAAATGTTCCAACTGTGCCAATGTTAAGATTTTCTTTCTTTCTCATACTTTGACCTCAATGAGAAAACGACATTTTGCGGATTAACTTTAAAATTTTATCTTTGTAACAGTTAATTTTTTTTGCTGAATCCCATGTCATATCAACACGTAAAATGACGATTTTAGACCAGCCCATTTTTGATCTTAATGAAATTTGATACCTTTGTTCTACTCATTGTAAAACTCGTACGTCAAGCTTCGGATTTTTATTACAAATGGATTTTGAGCATAGCGACTCAAAGAATGAAAAATTAAAGCCAAAATCTTTAAATGTTATTTGAAAATTAATTTCACTGTACCTAATTATGTTAGAAGGATGAAACTGATTTCATTTTGAAGCACTTTTCTGAAACCTTTCAATTGTATATTTTAAGTAAAATTTCTGGCCATAAACAGTTTCAGGGTCATTGTCTTAAAGGTTTGACCTCGAAAATCTGAAAACACCAACTCTTAATATGTTTATGAAAATAAATTCCTTTAACATTATTAACTTACAGCATCTTAGAAAGTTTTTTTCTTGAGACCTCCATGGCTTCTGAAATTTTAAACCTTTGAATTAGGCAAGATTATGAAAAACCATGGATAGTTGTACAAAGTGGCCTAATAAAGTATGAACACATGACAACTTATTGGAATAACGTAGTTGCAAATTTGACAAAAAATTTACTTATAGCTACTCATAGGAAACGTTGTTGCTTACTAAAATGAATGTGTAAATCACTCATAATTTTCTTTTTAATCAGGAAGAAACTTTGAATTTGTAGCATTTATTTCTTTAGGTGATAATGTACGTGCTCTTCCAGTAGCAGAGCATGGATAAAAGTAGGAGGAAGGTGGACCATTTGACTGTAAAAAGGAGTATTTTCCCTTCTGTCTTCTCACTGGTGTTTGAAGCACATTATACCCACTACTGCTTTCTATATTGGCCTCAAATCAGCAAATATAAAAACCTCAATGAAGATTTCTAGATTTTTGCTCTTTGAACAATACATATATTTATTCTAGCTTATTAAGAAAAGCCTTCTCTGAACATGATGTCAATTACTTTCTTTTCTACTGAATGGAAATATTTCCTTTTTAAGCAATACTTTGCTAATTTCATCATATTATAAAAACTTTGTACAATATGCTGTTTCTTGTTTTAAGTATTTGCCAGTGTAGGATTTTGGTGCGGGAGAGCCATATCGTGTACGTATAATCTCTCTTTCTCAGATACTTGATCGATTGGTCCGAAGCTGTCTCGAATGCCTTTGTAAATGTTTAAGATCCGTCAACGGTAAAGGGCGCTACCATCGCCGCGTCTTTCGCAGCTATCAAATGGGAAAGTTATCAATGAAGAATGGAGGAGAAATTCGTTTTGACGGGCTCTAGCTAGTATGACCTGCTGTGACAGGATATAGCTCTTCAGCACACGGGGCTGTGGCGTTAAGTCTCATCCGAAGGACGCTTCTGGGTATGCCAGACTATTCCATATTGCCAATAATACATTGAACGTAGGCTCCATTACATCTGTAACATCGAGATATCTCATTTCTTAAGGTACAGACGTGAAAGAAGCTGATGAACCTAGAATGCTTTAGGCTCAATTTTCAGTCCCATAGCAGTCATTATGTTATTAAAGTGTCGCCAAGCTTAGTGACAAGAATTTAAATTTAGTGAAATAATGCAAATTTAATGTAATAGCTGGCAATCCCTTTTAAAGCTTGAAATAAAAAAATGTTTAAAAAAATTTTAAATAAATTCAACGTTCATTTTTTGGGAGGTTTAATCTCAAAGCAACGCCAATGATAACTTGCCTTATCGCATAATAATTATACATCCAGCAATATATCATAATTTTCATTAAGTTAAGTTTATTACTTGTATAGTGTTGTCAATAATGATTTGTACAACTTTAAAAGTTCATCTCACTATAATCTATTCCTTAATAGCGATGGTGCAATACGCAGATAATAACAGAATAGAAAAATGATAAAATTATAAAGTTGCCAAGTGTCTCAAAATAAAAATATAGTATTTAAGACTCGACACACATGAACCGAGAATCAAGTTCCTGCTACATTTCTTATAGGGTTTCATCGCACACCAGTTGCAGATCACGATAACGCCAGATCTGACACCTCTTGATTTTGAAATGTTAGGTTTCATGAAAGATCACGTGGACAAATTACAGTTGTCAACTATATTGCATGATGACAAGCAACAGATCAAAACATACGTACATATGGTGGCCGACGATATCCTCTAAAGAACATGGGAGGAACTTCAGTGGGTCAATATAAATGGGCTCTCATTGAAAATACTAAGTTGTACATAAAACGTTTTAAGCTCTGCGATCATATATATACACTGCACCATTCGTGTTACATAATTTCTTGTAATGCTGTGAATTTTGTAAATTTCATGAATTCTGTACGATAGTTAAAATATTATAATGAAATATATTCTCGATAATTTTGCTACGCATTCTAAATTATAAATAAAACATACTAATTCTTCTGCTGTCACACACTTAACATTAAATTATAAGTGTTAGTGACAGTTTATAATTTATTTATATCTATATTTTACCATCAAATATTTCAATTTCTGCCATAATAAAATCTGTTAAAAGTTTTGAATGGTGTTTAAATTAAAGAATAATGGTAAAAAGTGTACATATCACAAAATGCTTTCAGAAAATGAAATTAAATATCTTATGGAAAGGCAATGTTGTATGACTGATTAATAGCAAGTACAAAAAATAATGACAAATTTATACACCGAAGAACCAAAATTTTATGACCACCTGCCTAATATGATTTTGGACCTCCATGTGCCGCCAAAATAGCTCTTATCTGCAAGACATGGACGCTACAAGATTATTAGTGTCTCGTGGTATCAGGTACCAACAAGTTACAAGCAGATCCTTTAACTCTTGTAAGTTGGTTGAGATCGGATATGCTGTTTTTAAACAAACCACAGATGCTTTATAAGATTGATGTCTGGGGAATTTGGAGGCCAGGGAGATACCTGGAAGTCTTCTCCACGTTCCGCGAACCATTCTCCAACAATCCGGGCAATGTGGCACGACCGCATTATCCTGCTGAAAGAAGGCATTACTAGAGGGGTATACTGTTGCCATGAAACGATGTACCTGGTCTGCAATGATGTTTAGGTAGGTGGTAGACGTCATATTTTCCTGTATATAAATGACTGGACTCATAGTTTCCAAACAGAACATTGCCCAAAGCATTACACTTCCTCAACCTGCTTGTTTTCGTCCCACGGTGCATCCTAGTGCCAACACTTCCCCAAATAAACGACACACACTTACCCGGCTGTCCACATGGTGCAATAGGAAACGAGATTCATCGGACCAGACGACCTTCTTCCAATCATTCAAGGTCCAGTTTTGATGCTCGCATGCCCATTGTAGGCCCTCTCGACGGTGAACCTAGGCTAGCATGGGCACTCAGAGTGGCCTTAGGCTACGCAGCCCCATTTTCAGCAGGATTCGATATACTGTGTGTTGTGACACATTGCTCCCTTAACCAGCATTCAAATTACAGGTGAGGTCCGCCACAGTATCCCTTCTGTTAGCTCATACCATATGGGATAACCTTCGCTCACTTTACATGGATGAGCTGTTGTCGACCCTCACCTTGCCAGCGGTTCGTGGTTTTTCCCTCCTCAGACACCTTTTTGAAGGTACTAACCACTACTGACCGTGAGCACCCCACAAGCCTTGCCGTCTCGGAAATGCTCTGACCCAGTCGACTGGCCATTACAATTTGGCCTCTGTCAAACTCACTTAAGTCTGCTGCCTTTCCCATCTGAAGAACAAGAACAACATTGATTTATAGAGCTCAGTATCAGGTGTTATTTATACCGTTTCATGACCTTCACACGCGCCGTCATTTGCCTGCAATGCTTCGATTTGCATAAAGACGCGCTGATCATAATGTTTCGGCTCTTAGGTGTATATCGATTGTTCGGCAAAGTCTGCGAATACTGCCGTGTCTTATTCCGACAAATAATTGATGCCACAGATACTACAAGATTATGGAAATCAATGACACATCTCCAGTTAGTGCAAAAAATTACTATAACTGAGGTTGGCATTTGTATTCTCTCTCCGGTATGATCAGAACTTATTTTTTCTATAAACTTTACACCTTGTTCTAAGTTGGGAGCTAGTACAAAATATTTTACTGTAGACTGTTGTTTGATGGATGTTAATTCAAAAGTCTGCCTGATATATAACCGAAAGTTCGTAGGTTTTATCCGTTATAATAGGAGAGTTGAGTTATTTCTTCTATTTGATTCTAACCATGGTGAAGAGAGGAACAGGAATTTTATATCATGCATCTGATAAGACATTAAACCACTGCCCTTTATTTTGCTGTCTATTAGAATGGTTCTGAGAGGAAAATTCTTTTTTGTCTCCAATACTTTTAAGCGGCTCTCTTTGCCGTGATCCTATAGGGAGGCAAGACGTCCCTTGGTCGAGTGGTTAGTGCGCTTGGCCACTTATCCAAGAGACCTGGGTTCGAGCCCTGGTTAAGGTATGGATGTATGTGTGTTGTTTTTCTGCTGAGGTCCCGCCATCCCCACAGATCCACCACCATGGCATATAAACCGACAGGCTCCCCGTCAAACCTCCGTGGCAACCAGCTTCTTGAGGGGATATTTTTTTTATAGCGAGACATAATGTCGTGAAAAACGGACTATTTAGACTCTTCTTTACCACAGGATAAATAACGTTAAGAATTAAAACATCCTAACTCAGTTGTTTTATAAGTGGAGTGGTTAAAACGTATTTACGAACATTCTGTTTTTTCTCAAAATAAAGACAATTTATCACAAATTACGGTTAGTGGTTAACAACCGTAATCTGTAAGAAACGGCCGACGTCGAACGCATCATTCCGCTTGGAATGATTGTAATTGAGGATAGAGTTATTATTTCACGGCCTGTAGTTTTATTTCCAGCCGTCTCATGGCCGAGTGGTTAGCACGCTTGGCTACTGATCTAAGGGACCTGGGTTCGAGCCCCGGGTAAGGCATGGTTGTGCGTGTTGTTTTACTGCTGAGGTCTTGCCATCCTCTCAGACCTGTTACTATGGCATTTAAACTGACAGGCTCCTGTCAGACCTCTGTGGCAAGCAGCTGCTTGAGGGGGTATTTATTTTTATTTTTTTTTTGTTTTATTTCTACAGGCAATCGATTATCTGCCTCAAGTGCTAGCTGTAGGGCAACAAAATGATGGTCTGATCTTCCTCGATGACGTCTGAAGTGCAACGGTAAACCTCTCAACGACAGCGTCATCGAGCACTGGGTCACCGCCACAAACAATCATCGGACGACAAAGGAATCAAACGGAAGGAGATAATATTTACCATAAAATGTTTCCTCTATCAATGATTCTGCGCTGAAGTTAATGATTGCGTTAATGTTAACTCTTATCTGCAAGTAACAAGTAATTCCTTACTGTGCAATTTCTCGTTGCATAAACGTTGTAACGACGTTGCTCCGAAAGCGGTCTCCGTTGGAGACGCTGTCATTATGCTGCAATCGTTAATGCATGCACACGGAAAACTGATGTTTATGAGAGGAAATCACTGCGCATGAGGCACATAAATGAAAAGAGGCTCTCTATGTAAAATCAAAAGCCAAATACAATTTCCTCTTTTTTTCTATCTGTCATTTCTCTACAGTACGTAGATGTTTTGCTCATTAGCATATACTTTTTCGTAATATTAATTTAGACAATTAAAAATCTCCCACGGTAGATTTTTTTTTTCGGATTTAATAACTGTCGGTAACAACACTAACTGTTGCTTTATTCGTTTTCTTTTCGTAAGCCTTAAGAGCGAAAGTGGAATTTGCGAGCTTTAATAGTGGAACATTGTAACAAGTCTTGCTGTTTACGTTTCAAATCGATATTTTGAAAAAGGAACAAATCTTTTTAACAACTGAGTACTTTTTAGCTTTGGTTCACCAAAGCAACCCGTAAAATCCCATGGAAACGGAACATAATTTTCGTGAAAGCATACTCTTTAAAAATAATCCTTGTTTATTTCACAAACAAGTTTAGAACTTCAAGAACTTACCTTTAGCACCATCATTTTGTCATCGATTTCCTCTTTTAAAAGTATATATATTTCCTTAGGAAGCATTTCCCTTAAAGGTTTTTAAGACGGAGGAAAAGCTGCAGGAAAAGCGCATCATTAATGCACCTTGCATAATAAGTTAGAGCTGCGAGACAGAAAAGCTCTTTACCAACTGTGATTACGAAGCTTCGTTATTTCTGAGGAAAGAGAGAAAAATTGCTGCTTTGTGACTCAAATGCATCATTAAGGTTAAAGTAACGACGAAAAGAGATATCCCCAAGGACCGGAAAATTTCGCTTAAGGAAGACTTCTCTCTCAACAGAACGAAAAATAAAAACAGAAAAGGACTGAAGAAGAATTTGAATCACTGAAATATACGGGTGAAGTTTATCTGAAGTATTAGAATCAGCTCCAACGACAATTTTTATGCGAAGAAATGTAAAACGACATGAATATCCTTATTGTACAGAATTATACCGATACAGAATCGTTTCATCAGTTGAGGAATATTTCAATAACGCAGTGTTCTATTAAAGTAGTAATTATCTCTCGTTAGTGATATTGCTGGATATTTGGATTTTACATTAAATAAATTAAAGTTGCTCTAATGATGTTCTAGGATCACATTGCTGCAACTCTAAACTCTAGTTTTCTCACATACAAATTAAAGTAATTAGGTAATATTCTCTACAACAGTGCTTTTCAACTTGTGGTAAGCGAACTCTCATTTGAGAGTATGAGAAATACTCAAATAATGGTGGACAGTTCATTTTTTGCTAAGAATAAGAGCTATCTTCCATTCATAATAAACATTCATCAACAAATTACAACTTTATTCTGTTTTCTTACAGAAACTAAATATTCGTTATAGAACTTTTAATGCTGATTCCGAAAATGACTTTTTTTATTATTAAAAACAATAAAAACTAAATTTATTAATTCATAAAATATAATTAAATTTTTGACATATTTTTCCTTCTTAACTTTTGTCAATGATTTACGTTTGTAAGTCTGAAGTTCACTGAATGCGAATTCGATCATAATGTTTTAAAATGACTGCATTCATTTCATACCTCTACTGCATTGTTGTTCTGTCTTGATTCAGTCTTTACACTGTTTTCCCTCACATTCCTTACGCAATGTTTGTCCTCACATTTTGATGGTAAAAAAAAATCTAAATGGCAGTCCAAAGACGTACATCTTGAGAGATTTGCATTCCAAATGTATAAAACGTATATGTGTAAATAAAATAAATATCCCCTCAAACAGCTGCTTGCCACAGAGGGTCTGACGGGAGTCTGTCAGTTTATGCGCCATAGTAGAAGATCCGTGAGGATGGCGGGATCTCAGCAAAAAAGACGCCACGAACATCCATGCCTTACCTGGGGCTCGAACCCAGGCTCTTTTTATCAGTAGCCAAACACGCTAACCACTAGATCACGAGACCAAAGGTTTCTGTAGCTCGAAACATTTCTCAAGAATCTGCCCGAGTGAAAATATCCGATCTACACATCCCTTACGACTTCTGAATTCACATTGCTCGTCACGCAATTGCCCGTCAACCAGATTCTTAATTCTATTAAGCACAGTAATGCAAAGAACTTTACCTGGAACGGAAAGTAGACTGATACTCCTATAGTTATCACAAGAACTGCGATCATCTTTTTTTAAAAATAGGGATAATAATAGCTCTAGTAAAATTCTTAGGAACAATGCCTTTAGCATAAAAGATATTCAACGTTTCAGTCATCCATGTGGTAACCGAAACATTACCAGCTGTAAACATTTCCATGGTAATTTCATCTACCCCTGGGGATTTATGTAGTTTAAGTTTAGAAACAGCGAAAATAACTTTAAACTGTGTTACAGGGCCAACATTAAAGCCAGTAATGCATCTATCATCATTGCAAACAATGGGAGTAGAACTAATCACATCGTTCAGAACATCACTGAAATGTTCAGCCCTCTTAGCTATGACAGAATCCTCACCTTCTATAACCTTACCTTGTTTATCCTTCAATCCCTATATAACTGTCCGTTTTCTACCACACAAAACATTAACTATCTGGTTCAGATCTCTGCTGTTGTGCTGTCTGTGATGGACTGCGCCAAAGGTCATGGTGGCCAAGGATGATGAATAAGTCCCTTGATTACCTTCACACTTATTTCGGTGAAATAACAGGTTCACGGGTTATTACACCTGTACCGACGTATGCCTCAGACTTTCTGTACCAAGGTATGTACAGAAATATGCCCAACAATTCACCCACAAGAGTTGAATATGGATGACACAGTTTATTCACACATATATAATCATGTGCTGGGGATGCTCTCGACTACGTAGGCCTTTGTTGCTGCAAAAAAATATGCAATGAGGTGGAGAACCACAGTTTGAAGATTTTCGCTTTACTGACCTCAAACTTGGCGAAAGGATATCCAACCTTTGCCTACAACGTAGTTCACTAAGAACTCACTTCAGTTCCACAGAATTGTATTTGATTCACCAAGAATCTTGATTCTCACATAGAATCGAACCCTCTCCTTAAGGTTTGTTTGAATAAGAGCGGCGTCTCTTGGCCCATGTTCAAACATCCTTCCCATTTGACAGCAATGCTCAAGATTGTTCTTTCCTTATTGCCCGGCTCATCTCTAGTGCTCACTCTCGCACCCCAGGCTAGTTATAAATGGTCGTAAAAGTTTCTTTCTGCATGGATTGACAGGAGGCTCAGACCCGAAAATAACGTATGAGTCACATCCCCACATAGCACTTCTAACAACACACTTCATACATAAAAATATTTACAACGACAAATATACAATAAAAATGCAACAATAAATAAAAATAAATAAATTAGGAGGACATGACACGTCCCTTCCCCAAAGAGTTTTATCAGTTTTCACCATACTTATAAAACACATCTCTTTTGTCACTTTAATGTCCATGACACCCGGCATGGCTGGTGAACAATGTCCTCACCCAAAGATTGTCCAGTTAATTTACTTGTAATGCATAAAGGGTCTCTGTCACTCAGAAGTAATTAACTTCAAGTCACTTCTTTCAGTGCTGCAAACCTGGTGACCTCCACTGTCTGAACACAGCATCTCCCCAGAAGTAAGTCGGGTGAATTTCATCCCTTCTCATTTTTACACCCCTTTGAGTTGCCAGCTCACCCTTTTCCATTGCAATTCCTATACTAATTACCAACACCCCCAGGAACTTCCTTAACGACAGAGTGCTGTTGAATAGATTGAACTCAGATCGGTTAGAGCTTTTGCAAGCCTCCTGGCATTTCACCTTCCTCGATGCTTGGTATTAACGACGATGACGCATCGAGGATTCTCCCTTTCGGTTTTCCTGGCATCTGTCAATCTCTTACTTCCTGCGTAATTAAAGGCTATTGCTCGCGCTTTATCTCTCATTTTGCAATTCTTCCTCTTTATTATGAATCCAAACATACTATTCTTTTCAAACTTCATTAGCGCCTGTTTTCCCACGGATTTGATTCCTTTGCCTTCCGACCTTTTCCTCATGAATCTTCTATTTCTTCTATCATTACTTTTTATCGAACTTCCGTTTTTAAATGAAACATTATTCTTGAACCAGATATCATGCCTTACTTCAGAAACAAATCATTTCTCCTCGTCCCTGCTAACACCGAATTTACGTCCACTACTAATAACTCTTTATCAATAGTTCCTGACCACTTAAGGTCTACTTCTGCACTTTCTGCTACATTGATCCAATTTATGTCCAATGACTGTATGAACATGAGATCCTTTTTCTGTTAGATCTGCCCGTAAACTAAATCCTGATCTAACCTTAGCGTCACTACTTTGGTCATTTAGACCAAACTGCCCCTCTTTTCTTTTCATATCTTCGGCCACAATTAACTGACCTTTTAACACTTCTAGCCGTCCCATGGCCAAGTGGTTAGCCGCTTGGCTACTGATCTAAGGGATCTGGGTTCGAGACCGGGTAAGGCATGGTTGTGTGTATTGTTTTTCTGCTGAGGTCCTGCCATTCTCACAGACCTTCTACTATAGCATATAAACTGTCAGACCTCTGTGGCAAGCAGCTGCTTGAGGGGGTATTTTTTTTATTTAACACTTCTTTCTCATTGATTATAGAATCTACTTCCTTAAGATCGTTTCTGTCTAAAAATTTCTCACCTATCGCCTTTAACATTTTCCCCTTATTACTATTATTTACATAATCCTCAATATTACTGTCTTTATACCTTCAACCTAATTCCAGGATATTTATCATTCAGATCCTACATAATTTCTCAGTTAGATTCTCGCTTTTAATTAATTGTTATTGATGATTATTAAAAAAAGCTTTGCGATATCGTACAAAAACGTTTAGACAAAAGTACTTTAATAGAGAACAGCATATAATTAGTTTTTCTCGGCATTTTATATAAAATAGATCTAAAAATTCAGATTTAATTGAATAAATATAGAGGAAAAATAGTCATTAGACGGATGGAATCTGAACCCACGACCTCCTGATAACAACTCAGGTGCTCTGACCGCTGAGCTACTGCCCCCCCCCCCGAACAATCATCCTCTAAGAGTGGATTTAAGCCACTCAACATATCACCAACAGGATCTGTGATTTCCTATTATTTCAACAGATTTAATTGTTATAGTACTTTTAATTTAGGACTTTTAACTACTATAAATTTCACTCCAAGAGCGTCATTATTTTTATAAAGAATTTTATCATGAAAAATTCTTTCTTTTTCTGATTAACAGTGAAAGGAACTTCGGCTACGTTTCTTTGGGAATATATTCTGACAGTCTTTCTCATTTTCTCTGAACCGAATCGAGCTTGTTAAGCGAAACCTGTTTCCTACATCATTAGCAAGTTTGCGTCTTCAAGTGTGTATTCTAACGTGTGAAGCTACGATACTTAAGACCTTTTAATTAGCAGCTCGAGAACGACACAAAAGTCTTACTGTAAAAAGTTAATTGCCTTCTCTGCAGCACGATAATAACATAAGCAGGAAACAAATCTCGTTACATACTTTACACTTTAGTCATTGTGACATTTTTCTTCGCAATATAAATATATTTGAGGTGACTTTGAACACTCGGTTAGGGTTAACAAAATCATCTACATATTCATTAACTCATTGTGAGTTTTTAAGCAGCTTTTAAATGACGATTGACCAACATTATAACGAAATGATGTTAGCAAACAGAAAATTGAATGTTTAACTGGAATCTCAAACTATGTTTCAATAAAGTTTCATGTAATAATGCTATTAATTTGTAAAGCATGAATTTAATTTCAGCGAGAATAAAAAGGCATTCATTATAGTATCATTTACACATAAATATCATTTTGAAATTCTGTTAAATAATAAATAAGAGTTTTTTTTCGAATCTCCTAATGGGTAAGGCTAACTTTAACCTTCCTGGGCCAACCTAAAGTCTGATAATAAACACTTCATTTTTATTAATATCAATAAGGAAATTTATGTGTTTTATTGTTAAATTTTAATATTTATATTTTTGCATTAGACTTTTTTCAAATTAGAAATTAAATAGAAAACTTTTTTCAACAAACTGTGCAATGGGAATGATGAAGTTAGATATTTGACATTCAGCACCATCTGCCATCTGACAAGTGTTGAGTGTGCGAATCGATAAGTTTTATTATTCTATTTCTAATAAAGGGACTTTTTCGTAAAGTTTATCTGTGCATATACTTAGCAAAAGTTGCACAGAATTTACTGAAATTCCATGCAACAAAAATAAACAGAAATTTTTCATGAGATGATTTTAAAATTTTAGGATTTTCAAATCATCTCTATTTTAAAATTGTAGGGCAAAGCTTGGAGACAAATAATTACATCGATAAATTTTTATTTAATTATTTAATTTTTTAGGGTTTTTTTTTTCACAAGTAGATTATAGAATACAGTATTGCATCAATACAAAAACACATACATAATGTATATAAATTAATTACGCTTAAATTGTTACGATTATAATTTGTGGAATTTTTTACTCGATACCAGGGGGGGGGGGGCAAGTGCCCCGTTTGCCCTCTCTGCGGACGCCCATATTAGCCGGACACCATGGTTAGCGAGAAATATTATTATTCTATTTCTAATAAAGGGACTTTTTTTTCGTGTTTCTGGCTGTATAAAGCGAAAATCCGAATTAAAAGGATCCGGAAAATACTGTAACATAAAACAACTTCAATACTAAGGTACCCTGGTTTCTACTATACTAGAAAACTTTTCGCCTTTTAATAATGAAAGTACTACAAACCTACTACTATGCGTATCACGTTGCAAAGCGCTAAAATTAGCCACGATTTCGCGGAAAACTACAAATACCATAAGCCGAGTTACGTTTGAATGTTTTACCTCTGAACGGCACTTTTCTTAACACAATGGATTAAATGGCAGATCACAAGGACTCCGAAGGCTCAGAGAAGGTTGGGGGAGGGGACCCACTGACAACTGTTGGAAGATAGATGGTAGCCTCCCGTCAAGGCCATTCATCGTGTTCTTTAACGTGCAGAAGTCTTTAACCCTCCCATACACGGAGCCACGTCTTAACGTCCCATCCAATATAGGGCATTCTTTCCAAGCCCATCGGTGTCACCTACTGACCGTAGGCAGGGCGGGGAGTTTTACGGAGATAAATCTCAACACTGGCCCAGCTGGGACTCAAACCTGGGAACAGCAGATTGCGAGCCTGGCACGCTACCGACTGAGCCACACCCACCTCATATAACATGGGCGTCCGCAGAAATTTTTCCAGGGGGAGAGGGCAAAGCTTGGAGACAAATAATTACATCAATAAATTTTTATTTAATTATTTAATTTTTTAGGGGTTTTTTTTCACAAGTAGATTATAGAATACTGTATTGCATCAATACAAAAACACATACTAATGCATATAAATTAATTACGTTTAAATTGTTACGATTATAATTTGTGGAATTTTTTACTCGATCCTAGGGAGAGGGGGGGGCAAGTGCCCCGTTTGCCCTCTCTGCGAACGCCCATATAAGCCGGACACCGTGGTTAGCGAGAAATTTCTGCAATTCCCATCAGAGTAATAGTAGAAGAATAAAGCAGATTTACGAATGGTAAGTCATGTGTTGACATTATTTTCATAATTAGATAATTAATTTTAAAAAATGTCAATCGTCTTTTTTCCTTTTAACATCAGCATTTTCTTTCGCAAAATATATTTAATTTTAGAAATTATCTCGCCACAAGAGCTTTACACGCGTGAGGGTTAGTGTTCTTTGCATTAGACTGCTAGGTATGGAGCAGATTTACACTCAAGAAAGTAAAATATAAAGAAAAAAATATGATTAAATTCTTAAGACTTCTGTAGATTTGTAAAAATCATATATCTGTAAAAGAACTAAAAGAGGGGCTCAAAAGAGTAGGATTCAATGAAAATTTATGAACTGTAAAATATTTGTATTAGGATAATGCATATCAAACAACGGAGGAAAACATAATACTAAGGATTAAAGCAGGGATAATAATAATAATAATTTATTTCATGCAGGGGGTTACAATAAAACCAAGGTACAGGTAATTTTGGATATTAATTTGAACGTTCAAGTGGCTTGTATGCACCTACTTCCAAATAATTCAGCTTGAAAAGGAAATTAAAGAATGGTCTTCTATACAATGAGAAGGAATGGACATACTAACTGGAGAAAGATACAACTTATTTTGTTTAAGATGATCAGGTAATTATTGCAGAGGCTAAATATGACAGAATACGTGATATGGGAAATAAGGATGAAAATAGTCTTATTTCCCACATCACATATTCTCAGCCCATACCTGGGCTAGTGGTTAGCCTAACTGATTACTAAACCAACGGACACCTCCCTGTGAACGTGTTTATAAGCTCACCAGACAAAAAATTAGTCATCTCCCGCCATAAGAAGGTTACGTCCATTCGATCAGTAATAAACGCGTCCTATAAATAGCTGTGCCTTGTGCTACGGGGTTCATCAAGTGATAAGAAGTGGTTGTGTGCCACGTGTGTATTAGTCGCTCCGTGAAACATGTGTCGCGCCAAAGATGTGAATGAGTGGCAAAAATATGTTATTGCGTTTGACCGAGCAAAGGGCATAGTGTACAAAAAGTTGCTGCCTTTGTAGGTTGTCGAAACGTACTGTCCAAAGGGTCTTCCAGCAGTGGCGTACATCGCACTCCAGGGCTCATCGTCGCCAGAACTGCAGCAGAAAGACTGTGCTCACCAATAGGGATTGCCGCAGTGTGTCACGCACTATTAGGGTATGGTGTATGGTAATGTGTATGGCAAAAATACAGGCGAAAAATACACAATACCAAATAACTTTAATTGTAAGAAATAAAATGCATAAAGTTATAATATATATAATATATATTCAAGCTTATTTGTATTATAGAGCAAAGAGTTGCTATTTAATTTTTACTTTGTGGCAACCATGCACTGTGTGTGTACATAAAACAGAAAATAAACTTACTTATATGCAGGTATGGATCTCCTCTATATGAAAGCAGAGCTTGATGTCCCATTTGACAGGAAGCGGCCTTTACAACCTTACCCCCTCCCCCCATTTTCTCACCAAGCTCAAAGTTTGGATTAGCGGAGAAAAATCTTACTTCTGACACAATCGGGACTAGTGCTGTCGCTCAAAAAAGTATCCGAACACTACGGTTGATTACAAAATTCAGAAAAAATATCTGGCAACGATTTTTTTAGAAATTAGTGATCTGGCAACCTTCGTGTCACGTGATTACAGAATTCAGGAAAAATATCTGGAGCGTGTACAGCAACTGTACACGCTCCAGTTTGCTGTGAACGGTGATCTGGCATTAGTGATCTGGCAACCTTCGTGTCACGTGACACGAAGGTTGCCAGATCACTAATTTCTAAAAAAATCGTTGCCAGATATTTTTTCTGAATTTTGTAATCAACCGTAGTGTTCGGATACTTTTTTGAGCTACTGTACCTAGGAACATTAGATTACGAGCTCCATGAGATATGGACTGAACCAACCCTTCGCACCCATGTCAATGCGTTATCACTAGAGATGTGTGCGGATGCCGAGTTCAGTAGTTTTATCCGCGCATTTAAAAGCGCACCGCGGATAAAATATTAATGTTAACGCTGAGAGAGGAAATAAATTTTTAAAGCGGATAGCGGATAAAATATGTAGGATAAAATCTGAAAACTTTACTGATTATTGATGGCAGACATGAGAGGAAAAAAATCTATTTTAGATAATGAAAAAATTGATTAGAAAAATTAAATGATGATATTCACTTTTAAAAGAAAAAAAAATGCATTGGGATAGAGTTGCAAATTAAAAAGAATTATGTGAAACAAGCGAACGTTTCTGAAAAATCAAATATAAGTTTAAAAAAAATACTCGACTGTTATGTACAAAACTGGAATTAAATCTATGAAATATTCAGTCGTGGAGATCACGAAGTTTACAGAGTGAAGTGTAAAGGAGTTATACTGGTAATAAAAAAGGAGGCACCTCTTGATTTCTAGCCTGTCACTTCGACCTCAATTTGACCTGGAATGCCACACTGGATCTGAAAATTCCTCTTACTTTTGAAGTCTACTGGCTGAAATAGTCCTCTTCACCAATTTTTAACACTCCAACACAGGTATAGCAAAATTTGACGTTTGACCCCCAAGGACCATCGTATCCAAACTTAACAACATTTCCGATATCTACTACTCAAAATACCCACAGGAACCAATTTTAGCTCTCTAGCATCGGTAGATCGAAATTTAATCTTTGACCTCGAAGGGCCCTTAGGATCCGAAATTTCGTCAAGTTTCCGAGATCTACAACCCGAAACACCCCCAGACACCAATTTCACATTTCTAGCATTCGTAGATCAAGGTGTGACCTTTATGTGACTTCTATTTGACTTTTAAAGGGCAAGTCGGAGGTCAAATTTCGGTTTTTACCCGAGATCTGCGATTGGAATTACCCCTAGGCCCAATTTTCAGAACTCTGTCACTTCGGTATCATAGTAGCGTGTACCCCTGTCAGTCGTCAATCATTTAAATAACACGTGATAAATGTAAATGCACACCAATGATGGCCAAAGTTGAAACGAGCTTTGGAGCGGGAGAGTCAGAAATGGAGAGAGCAAGTAACTGACACTAGGAGAGCGCTTCCCCTCTCTATTCTGCGTTCGTCGGCTGTCGATTTTTTCCCATTGACTTCTAAATTAGGAATGCAGAGTTAACTGTTCAGATTTCTTTTCCTTTACTAATATCTTCACACAGTAGCATCGAAGAACTTCATCCTTAGCAGCAGATTATGCGTTTCCCCAAGTCAGGTAATGCTACGTAAGCGACTGTAATTAATGAATTTATGCAATGTTAACTGAACATTGATTTGAATCACCAATAAATAATTCGCAACATAACAAAAACAATGCTGAATGACAATGACTTTAAGTGACTTCTTAATGCACTTTATCTTCGTGCAGCCACTTGCCATGAAGGTCTGACAGAATATTGTCACTTGAATTGCCGAAGCACTCCGTGGAAAGCGAAAGCTCAGAGTCCGATAAACAAGATGGCTTTGGTTTTAAGCAAATGCAAATATCTCTGCGCCCAACTACACTAACCGCTCTGTCAGTAGTGTAACACTCGTTGAATCATTTTGCTGTAGCTTTGCCCCTCTTCGTTTTATGGACTGGATACAATAAATTGAGTGACAAACATTAACTTAATTTCGGAGATAATTATTTGCAAAGTTACCTGAATTCAATAACGATAATCCATAATGATCTGAATTTGACAATGTATTTCACTCCCGGCAGATTCTCATTATAAATGCTTTTGACGGAATTCATCGTGACTCATACTCAGAGAGTTCCAGCTGTAGAATATTTTGGTACAACATCTTCAACGGCCGCAGTCAAAGTAGAACCATAAATATTCATTAGCCATGCCATTTATCATGAGCATACGTTAGATAGAAAAGCGTGAAGTTGCTTTCACTAGCTCTTTCGCTGATTAAGCTGACTTTAATGATAGCAAGTACATTTATTTATCTCTATTAACCTTGAGTTGCAAGTTAGAGGTTAATGGAAAAGAAGTGTACTCTAATTAAGCTGCAAGTTTTGCGCTATTTTCTTAGTTGGTGCATTTAATCAGCTGGGGCAAATTAAATGTTTTAATTTAATTATTTAATTAAAGAGTTTCAAAATCAGTAACTCTAAGAATTTTTGGACTAATTTTCAACATATTATGTTCCTTAACTCTACCAGAGATATGGCTGATGTTGGATTTGAATTGCCCCTGATGATCAACAGAAATATAAAAAAAAAGTAGGTTAATGTTTCAGGAAGAAAATGTACGATACTTAAAACTGCATGTTCTATGGCGAAACGGAAACTCCTGATGGTGAAAAAAAAAACTGTGAAGTTAAGGGGCAAGGATTGGCTCAGCCGAAAGCCAGCCAGATTCGTAATCTGCATTGCGCAGGTTTGAGTACTATCTGCACCAGCGTTCAGATTAATCTCCGCTAAACCTTTTCCCTTCCTTCGGTTAGAAAGGAAACACCGATAGGCTTGGAAAGGCGTCCATCGAATGAAACATTAAGCAGCGGCATTATGTAAAGGAAAACTATACTTTGTGTGAATTAAAGAACGAGCTGGATGACCTTGACAGGAGACTACCATCTGTCACCTAACAACTATCCACTGGGCTCCCTCAACTTTAATCTTTGGGGTCTTTGTGACCTAACCATTTACCCCATAATGGGCAAAATATATTGTTCAGAGGTAAAAACAACAAATATTGGAATACATTAATTCACTTCCAGAGCAAATATCGCGTCACTTGCTAATATCGTAGGTTCTCAGCCTCGACTAATGCACTCCCAGAGTGCACATCGCGTCGTGCACTACTAAGAGGGCGGATTGGACTGCTTGATGCAACCCTTTTTTCGGCTTAGAAACGCTTCTCAAGGTATTTTACTTATTGATATCTATTTCCCTTTCCTTTTCATAAAGCACACGCACATTATAAGTTAAGGAACTTTTAATGATAAAAGTTTCGTTTCAATGACAAACAAATGAAGCCCACAGTTTGCCTCTGCTTAGCAATCTGAAGGTCACCCTCTTAGTAATTAAAGTTCGGGGATATGAAGACATGTTGGCGGCAAAAGAGCTGCGAAGGAGGAAAAAATTTTTGCGATCAACACTATAAATACGACGGTTTCATTAGGTTGCAAATGTGGGACCAGAGCTATCAGCTTACACGAATTTAAAATCCCAGATGTTTCACAATTACTCCTCTGGAATCCTTTCAACACGCGAAGAAGGGTTGGTTACATGGAGATGGGACTCTCCCCGTAGATTCTTTTATAACAGGATGCAACCACGATGTTGTTTGAGGGACACTGATCTTTGCCGGAAGACTTTCTCGCTTGCTTTGGATAGCAGTTCCCTTTAATCTTGAAAGACAAAGTGATTTCACTAAATGGTACACTGCAAATTTCCATAAATTGGTTTCTTGATGGGGGGGGGGGACGTTTTCTTAACAGCCAGCAGATAACAAGCATAATGATGGCGACTTTTAAGAAATGGAGCATGGAAGGCGTGTATGTGGGGGGGGGGGAGTATGGAATTAACTTTTAAGGCCCATGTGACATAGAATAACACAACCTTTCTTCAAGAATTCGTAGTTTTACAGGCCTAAACTTTCCTTTAACTGACGGAGATAGAACGAGCTTTCAGTTGTGTTGAAACCTTTCAGTGTTTCCAAGCAAATAACTTCGCCAGATAGTCAATCGTTCAACTGGAAAGATCATACAGCCATCGAAAACTACGAAGCAGCAAATGACGGAAAATGTTTAAATTGTAATCAGACCTTTTCATTTCTTCAATAGATCTGTTTTTGTGCTCTTTTGATTTTGCAAAACAGGATAAATGTATTTTTCAAAACCCTTATCAGAATTTATATTCTATGAAATGTTTTTACATACACCGTTCTCATGAAAAACGTTTCTTACATTATTATATAGGACTTGACTATCCAGACTAGCGAAAAACAACTTCTGCCACAAATCTTGAAACATACCAGACCAAAATTCCCCTTAATGAGTTCGTTTTTCTAATTCTGGAACTTAGCCAGTGAACCATCTTCAAAATTATTGGATGTCTACAAACTAAGATTTAGATTTAATGATTTTTTGTGTGTAATGATTTATTTTCAACCTGTTAACTGTACCATTAAATGTGCTTTTAAACTTTCTTAGAATTAAAGAAATCGCGCCTCTATTTTTCTCACTTCCAACGCCATTTACATTATCCTGCCTTCCCAAAAACGTTTCTTGTTGTATATTTGCTCCGATTTTTGCCTTTTGATGTGCCAGATACGGAAAATTATTGCCAAATGCTGGTCACCTCATGGTATCAATGAAAAATGTTGGCTTCCTCATGGGCTAAATGAAAATTGTTGGTCACCACAGAGGCTAGATGAAAAAATGTTGGCTACCTCATGGTCTCAATGGAAAATGTTGGCCACCTCATGGGGTAAATGAAAAATGTTGGCCACCTCAGGGGCTAAATGAAAAATGTTGGCCTCCTCATGGAGTAAGGGGCAGGGGTGGCTCAGTCGGTAGCGGGCCAGGCTCGTAATCTGTAGTTCCGAGGTTCGAGTCCCAGATAGATGAGCGTTAAGACTATCTCCGCAAAATTCCCCGCCCTGCCCATGGTCAGTAGGGGATAACGCTGGGCTTGGAAAGGCCGCCGTCCGTAAGATGGGACGTTAAGCCGTGGCCCCGTGTGCCGGAGCGCCATACCCTGTGCACGTTAAAGAACACGCTGGATGGCTTTGACGGGAGGCTACCATCTGTCTCCCAACAGCTGTTCCAGTGGGTCCCCTCCCCCAACTTTCTCTGAGTCTTTGGGGGTCCATGTGACCTGGCCATTTAGCCCATGGTGCACAAAAAAGTGCCGCTCAGAGGTAAAACAACCCAACCTCATGGGCTAAATGAAAGGTGTTGGCCACCTCAGGGGCTACATGAAATGAGGTTAACATTAGCCCCTGATGGGACCAACACCTTTTATTTAGCCCATGAGGTGGCCAACATTTTTCATTTAGCCCTTGAGGTAACCATCACTTTTCATTTAGCCTATGAGGTAGCCATAATTTTTCATTTAGCCCCTGAGGTAGCCAACGTTTTTATTTAGCCCCTGAGGTAGCCAATATTTTTATTTAGCCCCTGAGGAGGCCAACATTTATTCATTTAGTCTTTGAGGTGATCAACATTTCTCATTTAGCTCATGAGGTGATCAACATTTTCATTTAGCCCATTAGGTGACCAATGTTTTTCATTTGACATATGATGTACCATTTACCCCATAAGTTGACTTACCATTTACCCCATTAAGTGATTGGTATGGCTGAGTGGTTAGCACGCTTGGCTACTGATCTAAGGGACCTGGGTTCGAGCCCCGGGAAAGGCATGGATGTGTGTGTTGTTTTTCTCCTGAGGTCCTGCCATTTTCACTGACCTTCTACTCTGGCATATAAACTGTCAGGCTCCTATCAGACCTCTGTGGCAAGCAGTTGCTTGAGGGGGAATTTTATTTCTTACTTTTAATTTAGCCCATGAGATGGCATAATGAACTACATGAAAAATGTAAATCACCCCATGGGATGGCAAATCACCTCACAGGCTATATGAAAAAGGTAAGTCACCTCAAGGGATAAATATAAAAGGTAAGTCACCTCATAGGTGGGGCGGGAGTGGCTCAGTCGGTAGCGCGCCAGGCTCGTAATCTGCAGTTCCCAGGTTCAAGTCCCAGCTGGGTCAGCGTTGAGATTTATCTCCGCAAAACTCCCCACCCTGCTCACGGTCAGTAGAGAACACCGATGGGCTTGGAAATGCCGCCGTCCGTTGGATGGGATGCCGTCCCGTGGCTCCATCCGTGGGAGAGCCATTCTCTGGGCATTTTTAAGAACACGGTAGATAGCCTTGACGGGAGGCAACCATCTGTCTCCCAACAGCTGTTTCAGTGGGTCCCCTCCCCCAACTTTCTCTGAGCCTTCGGGGTCCATGTGACCTGGCCATTTAATACATGGTGTGCAAAAAAGTGCCGCTCAGAGGTAAAACAACCCAACACCTCATAGGCAAAGCGAATAAGGTGAGTCAGCTCATGGGCTAAATGAAAATGGTAAGACCCCCAATGGGCTAAAGGAAAACTGTAAATTTACCACACTGACTAAATGAAAAAGATATCTCACCTCAAAGGCTAAATGATAAACCATCCAATGGGCTAATTGTTAAATCGACTCATGGGCTATATGAAGCCCATGAGGTGGCTTACCATTTAGTACATGAGGAGAGTTACATTTCATCCGACTGACAGAGAGAGCCACTAGTGCAGGCTGAGCCGATAGCAACTCTAATATTATATCAGCACTACCACACACATCTGGTTGCTATACGAGACACACACCGTCTCTCTCCATCCTCCCTTAGGTAGTGACGACCTTCATAAACACAGGCAAAGCACCCTAATATCGGAGACCATGGGTACGAGGACAGTGCACTGGCGACGCCGACACCTTCCGCGACACGCGAACGAGCTTCGTCAGACGGTGTGTAAAAAAAAAACATAAAGTGTGCAGCTTCGACTGGTTGACTGCCAGAAACCGCATGTCGTGGGGCGCGATCTTACGAAGCTTCCATTGGCGTGGCGCGATATCCACGTCGCGAGGCGCGATCTCACAGCCTGCTGTCGCATATCGCGAAACCCCACATCGCGTCGCGCACGCTACTACCAAAGGTTCCCAGCTTCGATTAAAAGAATTATTAATCACAAAAGAAAGTTCAGCATCAAAACGTTTAATGATTTTTTTTCTTCCATTGACTGAATCCTTAAAATAGCATGCATAAGGTGGCAGCAATCTTAGTATGCAAAATTATGCAAGCGTTGGAGTTGTGTGCTAAAACGAAAATACGACATTGAATCTTTGGTTTCGATCCTTTATATTTATGAGCATCATCAGCTATCTGCGTTCTTTAGCTAATGAAAGTAAATATTTAACTCCAAAGTAACGATTATACATCAATTATTTCATTAGATCTCATATATCGAATATAAATTTTATCCTGATGACCTAAACTGCATATAAAGAACCAGTTAAATCCTGTTCAAAGACATCAAAGCATCATTGATACCGATAATTACTTAATGATTATTATACAACATTCCCAAAACGGGGAAAGCTTTTAACATCATACGTGTCACAATTAACTTATCGGCGTATTCCCTAGAAATACTTTTGATGGTTTAATTCCGCCAGGATTAAATCTATGAACTATTTCAGGTAAGAAGTTTCTCGTTTAGAAATAAATATCGATCTAAGATACTTTTCCTTCCAAGATTCCAAGATGCACAGAAAGGAAGGATTACACATCATTAACTATACCTCTAACATCTTGCAGCATCTCTTAATCCCATCTCCGCAACACTTAAGTCTTAACTTTTATATTAAAGCGCATTATTTTGCTACAATATTCACTTTAAATGCTCTGATTTAATCTTCGGATTGCGATTTTAATATCCTCCAGGGAAATATGGTGGAATTTATGCTTATATATACGCAACAAAAACAATTTTATTTGTACTTAATAAAAATTTCCTTGTTGCCATCGAAACTATTGTAAATTTCTATTAAAATTGTTCCAATACAAAAGAGAATTATTAATTCGAACTCTTAACGCGGCTAAAGCAGATCGTCAAAGAATACAGAGACATATTCTACTGCTTGTGCCATTTCGCGGAATAGAGTCATTTTGTTTCGTCGGTTTACTAATATTAATCTCTTTATTAATCACTAAGCCATTTCTGCCGAAAGAAACAAAGAAATATCTTTGAGGTACTATTGACCAGAAAATTAGAAATCCTCTGGATAATATGGAATGTTAGTTTTTAGAGATAACTTCTTGACTTTTTCTAATTTTAAATTCAAATTAATCCAAAGCTCAGAAAATGTGAATAGAAATATTTTATTAGTACTTATTTAACACATTTTTTTTTCATTCAGTAATATTTACAGTGGTAATGTATGCTCAAAACCGGGTATAAATAAAAAAAACATAGTTCTCAACTACAAAAAATTGCGAATTAACATAATGCATTTTAAGTTTATCGGTGAGGAAGAAAATCAATGTAAAACAGAGTTCGAGAAAGTTCGAGATAGGAGGAATCCAAAATGGTAAACAATTTTATTATCCACAAAATTTATCTTCTGCAAAGAATGTTTTACCCTAGGAGAGAGAAAAGGGTGATGTAGAAATTTAGAATGTTCGTTAATACATTTTAAACATCTAGAACAGTTTCCCAAAGTAGTCGATATCGACACCCGCTATCATCCCAGTAACATCCGTCAAAAAGACAGTTACGGCAGAGAGCGTGTGTGTTTGGGGAGGCATTTCCTTAGGTGGACGCACAGAACTCTATGTGTTGACGAGTGGGAACCCCAATGTTCAAAGGTATAGAGGTGACATCCTGGACCCTTATATGCAATAGGTGAAATATTCATCTTACAAGACGATAACGCTCGTCCACACAGAGCTCGACTAGTGAAACAGTATCTTCAAGAGGAGACCATTATGCGCATGGAGTGGCCAGCTCGATCTTCCGGAATAAATCCGTTTGAGCATGTGTGGGATGCTCTAGGGAGAAGTGTTGCTGCCCTCAACCCGCCACCTGAAACAAAGGAGAGCTTATTACTGCTTTAAAAGAACAATGGTCGCTACTCCCTACTGAGCTGATTCATATCATCATAAACAGCATGAACATCGCTATCGTGCTAGCATTGCTGTGAGGGGTGACCACACTCTTTATTAAAGAATTTTGCCCGTTGCATTCTGACCTCATTTTTGAACAAGTTCCTGTGCTATTTTTTGATGAAAAATGTTTCTAGTGTAAAATATTTTATGCCATTCTGAAACCAGCATTGTAATTCATGTTTTCGTAAAAGTTCATTAAAATCATTCACATAGTTTTTTTGTTCATCATAATTTTTCTGAGTTTTCCTTTATTTATGGGAACCAGTATATATAAAACTAAAATATCTCCAAGCGAGTATTAATTTCCATGAGTTTTGAAACTTGCTTGTGTATATAATAGAAAATAATTCAAAAATTAAAATCTGAATGCTTTAAGGGCATTGAAATGGCCATTAAATAGTTGAAACAGGTCTAATCCGGTACCCTGTGTTTGAGGTAACTGATTTTCAAATTTGGATATTCCTAAACAATATCGCCATAATGAAAACAAAATTTTCGAATTTTTGAGGGATTTTTTAAGTATTTGTGATATCATGTCATTCACTCAACTCTGAAATATTAACTCTTCCTCAAACTTAAAATTTCAAAAGTATTTAAAATTAAATATTTCTGAAAGCACGTTTATTAATAGCGACATCATTTTCTGCACTGTTTATTAATACAGATTCATAAGGCACTTCTGTAGACTGTCCCTAAAGTTGCCATGTAACTTCTATTTAGATATCAGAAATAGAGGGATCTTTGAACAGCAGCAGCAATACGCAGCTTCCGTGTTCAAAATATTTGAAATCACAGTCGGTCTTCATATGATTCCTTTGGTACAAGTTCTCTAATGCAAAGTTGTAATGATACCATAAACCTTCCGGTATAATTTGAGAATTTTAATAAAACCCGATTCTTTTATATTAGAGTTTACTATCATCCCTAAATCTGAACTGTTTTCATTATCATTTGATTCCATAAAAGCTTATGATGCGCCTTGCAGAAACGCACAGAGGCTATTATCGTCATTGTGATAAATCGTATTTCTCTAAAGTTACAAAAGTAGAATTCGATCAAGCAAGACGAAAAAAAATTTTTTTTTTCTTTCTGTGCAAGTTTCTGTTTAGAATTTCTGCTACGCATATACAAGGGTCAATTTGATCTATGAATGCTACCTGGTAATAATTGAATAGTGTGAATAATATTTGAATATTAATAAGTTTTGGCTTAAATTGGTAGTCTGAAAGAACCAAAACAAATTTATAGATTTATCTCAGCTGCATTTTTTTCGTTTACTTTTCGCGAAATCTTCCGACTGAAGTATTGAGATTGAGGTAAAAGGAAAGATTAGTAGTAATCTTAGCCTTAAGCTCCATCAGCAGAATCGACGGAACAAAACAATCCATTACCGAGTCAATAAAGTAACTAACGTAATGGTAGGATTTCTGTAATCCTCATGCTCAGGACCTGACATCTGTCAGTTTACTACAACAAACTCATGAATTTTGCTTTTATGTTCACCGAAGGAAGGCTTTGGATTATTTTACCTCTGAATTTGCCAAAATAGCACCGGTCCCAAGGGTTGGGTTGTTTTACTCTGAGCAGCATCTTCTTGCACATAGTGGGATAAATGGCTTCGTCATAAGGGTTGGGTTCTTTTACCTCTGAGCGGCATTTTTTGCACACAATGGGCTAAATGGCCAGGTCACAAGAACCCCGAGGGCTCATAGAAGTTTGGGGGAGGGTACCCATTAGAACAGCTGTTGAAAGACATATTGGCAGCCTCCCGCCAAGGCAATCCACAGGGTATGGGCTCTCACGCACATGGCTTAACGTCTCATCAGACGGACGACGGGTTTGCAAGCCCATCGGTGTTCCCTACTGACTGTGGTCAGGGCGGTGAGTTTTGCGGAGATAAATCTTAACGCTTTGCTCAGCTGGGACTCGAACCTGAGAACTACAGATTACAAGCCCAGAGCGCTACTGACTGATGTCACAAGGACATCAAAAGCTAAGAGAAGATTTGGGAAGGGGAATCCACTAGACAGCTGTTAGGAGACAGATTGTATCCTCCCGTCAAGACCATCTACCGTGTTTTTTAACATTCACAATGTATAGCTCTCCTTCACACGTACCGTCTTAACGTCCGTCCATCTTTAACTATCCAAGCCCATCGGTGTTCCCTTTGTGATCGAGGGTATTATTGGGATTACCAAAGATAAATCTATACTCTGACCCAGTTGGGTTTCCAACCTTGGAACTGCAGATCACGGGCTTGGCACACTACAGGGTAAGCCAGGCCTTACCCCGAAATCAAAAGGATTCCAAGTGCTAAGAACTGAGTAGAAGTATCCACTGGGCAGCTTTTATTAATGTCCACAGGATATGGTTCACTTGTACACAGCGCCACGGACCACCTCTTACTCGATGAACAGGAGCCAGTCTCAACCCATTCGTAACTTCCTTCTTCCTAAGAGCAGAGAGGATTAGAGAAGAAAATCTCAATTCAGGCACTTGGTATCCCTGGCATAATTCAGCTTTTATTGGAATAACTAAATATCATGATTTTATGAAAGTAAAATGTGTATACAAATTGTTATAATTTTTTGCACTTTCTTCTATAATTTATTGAGTCCTATATACTTCTTAATTTTTTTAGTTCCTCAAGAAAAACTTTACTTCATTGTTGTGGTAATGTTTCATAAACAGATTTTTATCTCTCATCAGGTACCTTTCCTTTTTTTTCCCTTATGATGCATAAAATTTATTTAAATTTGCCTGCGTTCGTCAATCCTGATCTTGGGGATACTCGAATAAAATTTTATTTGTAAAAACATTTCAATTAACGTATATACATAATATTATTATTTCATCCCCTATGGAAACTTGTTTACGGTTGAGAAGAATAATTATATATTGAAATGAAACAAAATGATAGTTACATTAAAAGTCATACTAGTTATATGCTTGTTTCATTAATTAAACTGTAGATTAAAGATGTAATAACCAATTAAAAATTCCTTTTTTTGCAAATAACGATATTGTTTAATATTCTAATTTCAATATATAATTCGTATAAGTAATATAATAGTAGATAGATATAGGTTTTGCTAATAAGTATTATGGTAAATAGGATTATACCTCTTGAACGATTTACTGATCCATCTTTAAAATTAGAAGTTTGACAGACATATACGAAAAGTTTTACTTCAATACGATATATGCAGACATATAACACACATTACTCTGGATAACGGATAACGGTTCTGGATAACGGATAACGGTTCTGGATAACGGTTATTAGGAGTTTGTAAAAACCTCCCTCTATTGAAAACATTTTGATGTACAAAAAGTTTGAAAATTTTTAAATATTTCACAATAATAAAATTATATTTTGTTACGAGATGCACGAATTGATTAAAGCACCACTTTTATCTATTTCTCCATTTCAGAAATGAAAGTAAAGTAATAATGAACAATTCAGTAGAAAAGCATGACAGATGCCTTTTAGTTCCCCAATTCTAAAAACCAATATTGAACGGACCAATTGAACATTGTTTCCTTTGTATTTCAAGAACTGAAAGAAGAATTGCAATGTTTGCACGAGAAGAAATCTTAATCTGCGGTCGTCATACTAAAAACCCAGAAAAACGCCAATAGCAACTTGGATTGCAGTTGGCAAGTAAACAGTTTTCTCGAATAAAACCTCGTTTCCCGGGTTATTTTACTGAATTGGCATTATAAAATACAACCACTGGTATATCCACGGGTCTTCGAAGCAGATAAAAGATGAAAAACTGGCATCTAAAACAAAACGATAGTTTCGCTTCAAATAATTTTATTTTTTCCTTTTTTCTAACTCCAGAGAACCTTTTCTATTCGCGAAACATCGTCCTCGGGATCGTTCTGCTCTCACCACCGAGAGACTGCTAACAATAGCAGCGGGCAATTTCCATAAAGAATCAGCGGCAGCAGCATCCTTCGCGGAATACAGTCGCAAGTCGTTTCCTTGAAGCTCACGCGATTGGCGCGATGGATGGAACAGATTCCTCGGCGCTTCCACAATGCTCATTCTCTCCGGAAATGGTGACCGCGAGGCACGTGGGTGTTTCATTGCATATCATTCGTTATTTACGGAGGGAAAAGAAATTATGCTGTTGTTTTTTTAAGCATCTTTGTATTCATTTTCGCCAATGCTCTTTTTTCTTTCAGAAACAAAACGAAATTATTTTTTTTTTTCAAATCACATTTAGGGCTGTTCTTTGTATCCGGAGCTGTCTCTTTAATGCTTTGAATAAATTCCCCCTCAAGCGGCTGCTTGCCACGTTAATACGCCATAGAGAAGATCTATGAGAAAGGCTAAACTTCAACAGAAAGAGAGCACAACAAATAAAACACCCACGTCTTATCGCGGGCTCGAACCCGAGTCCCTTTCATCAGTAGTCTAGCACGCTAAGCACTGGGCCGTTGGAACGGTTTAAGGCGTTAAGATTTAACTGAAACAAGCATTGCATCGCATTTTAATTTGTGCAGAGTGTTTAAGAGTGTATTCCGATTCTTTTCTGCTTTGGCAAAATTAAACATCTTGTTTACCGACATATAAACCACTTTGGCATAGAGGACGCATACCCTGAATTTAACAGGGAATATTTCACAAGGGTTAGTATATACAAGCAAGTTTACTCAAAAAAAAAATTGAACATAAAACATTAATTCTGCATAAATGAAAAAAAAAACTGTAAAACAGCAAACCTCAATTCTACTTAGAATTTCAATTTCAAGAAAAGTGGACCCGGTACTCAAAGAAACACGGGGATTTAAATTTCAAATCTGAAATATTTTGATTTTGATACTTATATAAAATATATAAGTGAAGCAAAATTCCGTATATTTCATTCTGAGTCACGTGACAATCCGCAGGGTTTTGGGATTTAATACTGGGGACAGGTTCTCTTTGGCATTCGGCATATAGTAAGACGCGAGATAATTTTTTGTGCACATTTTCAGTAAACAAATGTACGTCTTGTATTGCATTGAGCGGCACTTTTGCACACAATGAGCTAAACGGCCGAGTCACAAGTATTAGAAGAGCTCAGAGAAGGTTGGGGGAATGGATCTCACTGGGTCCCACACACGGACCACGGTTTAACATCCCATCCGAAGGACAGCAGATTTTTACCCTTTCGCAACGAGAACAGAACGGGTTGAGAGAAGAAAATTTTCAATGCTGGTTAGGACTCGAACCTGGGAACTGCAGATTGCGAGTTTGGCGCGCTACCGACTAAGCCAACCCCCTCCCCGCTTATATACGTTATATTGCTTAGTTCTTATTGGGTATTCTTAATACGGGACAGGTATTGGTTCAGTCCGTATCACCCCACGCTCATAATTTAATATTCCCATGGTTCAAATGACGCGGGTTTAGAGAACTTGAGTTCAAAAAAAGTGTATCTCAAAATGCCCTTTGCAAAAAAAATGCCCTTTGCAGTTCCAATGGTTTGGCGTGAGACAACTTGCATTGCAAGTGAGTCACTTGCATGATTGCTATTTTTGTTTAACTAAAGTGTCGGGCTTTTCAAAAAACGAACAAAGGCAAAATACAATATCCAACTATGTCTTCAGCCATAAGGCCAGTTCCTCATGGAGAAGATCTCCCTATACCAACACCTTCAACCAACTGGGAGGAGATGGATTCACATTCATCAGAGGAAGACTTTGAAGCACATACAGATCCTGATCCTACATACACCCCTAAAAAGTTAGACGAGCCTAATTTGATTCAGCAAAATGAACTAAATGATCTTGTTCGAAACCTAGAACATTCCAAGCAACAAGCTGAGGTTTTAGGTTCAAAACTTCAAGAGTGGAATCTTCTGGCCAAAGGTACCAGAGTTTCTTTGTTCAGAACGAGAAATTTGGCTTTATGTGCTTATTGCAAATTGCAAGATGGTTTGTATTTCTGGACAGATATTTCAGGGTTGATGGAAGAAACTGGAACAGCTCACAACCCTAAGAAATCGCGTTTAGTTATAGATTCGTCAAAATTCAGCTTAAAAATTGTCCTTTTGCATAAAAGAAAACAAACAACTTCCATTTCAGTGACACACGCTTTGGAAACGAAAGAAATTTATGAAAGCATGGGAAAAAAAACACTGCTATAAAATATGATCAATTTAAATGGACAATATGTGGTGACCTAAAAGTCATATCTCTCTTGTTCGGGCTTTAAGGAGGCTTCACAAAAATTTGCTGTTTTCTGTGTTTGTGGGACAGTAGAGTCAGAAAGGAACACTACAAAACAAAATTTTGGCCCAAAAGAGATGTTTTTATTCGTGGAAAGAGTAATGTGAGGTATAAGCCTCTAAGTTTACCCCTCTGATGTTCTGCTCCCACCACTACACTTCAAACTGGGGCTTATGAAAAACTTTGTAAAGTCTATGGACAAAACTGGTAAAGGGTTTTTGTACTTGAAGGAAAAATTCCCAAAACTAGGTGATGCCAAATTCAAAGAACGGATCTTTGTTGTTCGTCAGATCAAGAAGCTACTGACTTAACTGTTCTTCGAAGAAAAACTGAATATGAAGGAGCGCGCTGCATGGAAATCCTTCACGTCTGTGGTCCAGGATTTTCTGGGGAATCACAAAGAGATAAACTACCATCAGCTCATTCAAGATCTTCCCAAAAACTATGAAAAACTTGACTGCCGAATGTCTTTGAAGATCCATTTCTTGCACTCGCATCTCGACTTCTTTCCCAAGAACTTAGGAGCTGTCAATGATGAACAAGGGGAAAGATTTCACCAGGATATCCGAACCATGGAAGAGAGATACTAAGGTGGGACTCAGCAGTAATGGGTGACTACTGTTGGTTCTTGCAGAAGGACGATAACTCAGCACATAAAAGACAAAAATGAACTTCTTGTAATTATAAAAGATCCTTACCCATGTTTTCTTATTTTGAGTTTCAATATTATTTCATTTGTTACTTTATATTCAGTGGTCTACAACTATGATGTTTCTAATTTTTTCACTGTAATAAGGTAATTAATTAATGAGTTTTAAGTTGCAATTTAATAAAATAATCACATTTATTTTCATTTTCCAGATAAGCGTATTCATTGCAATTTGAAATACATCAATTCGAAATTAAAAAAAAAACTGCACGTGCTGCAGATTTTTCACAGCCATATTTGAATTCAGCACCCCAAAATTAGTTAAAAACATCCTATTTGACCAATGTTATAAAAAAAAAGTTTCAATTTGTTTTCTAGTGTAATTGAACCAAAAGAACAAATATCACTGCTGGCAAATATAGGATGCTCGTTTTCAAAATGAACGAAGTTTTGGATTTCCCACTTTCGTACCCATTAACAGTGGCAATTTCAGATGATAGGGATAACAGAGAAGAATTCGAACATTCGGGGTATGAGGAAGAATTTTGATCATTTATTTACTCTCTTCCTATTGCCTTTGGCTTTGACATTTGTCGTTTGTCTGTGTATTTGACAAAAGTTGTTCCACCATAGCTTTCGAACGCGATGGAAAAAATGATTTATGTGCCACGTGAAAGCTTGTGAAGCGGAGAATAACATAGGCTATAAAAAAAATATCATAGGCTATAAAAAAAACTGACCATCTCGTGCTCTCTTGCCCCTTAAAATAGGAGAAATGTGAAAACTATTCTTAAGCTATATCTCCAGAATGCGAAAGCCGAAAACAACAAGCGATACGGCAAATGAATGCTTCTAACTAGGGGAGTGTCGCAGGCTTTGAAAATTTGACTCCCCCCATTATTTCTTACCCCCTAAGAAACGGAAATGTGAAAGTCGTTCTGCTATATCTTCCGAACGCGAGGGTCTACAGCAGTGTCTCGCAAACTGTGTGCCGCGAGAGATTTTCAAATTGACACTAGATATTCCAAAGATTTCATTTTGACTTGACTTGTGTTATCGACATGCTATCGACGTGTGCTTCGACATGCTATCGACATGTGTTTCGACGTGCTTTAATAAAAATCTTTCAGATTTTATCAACTGGGATCTTGTAAGTATTTATCAAGCTTTTTCCAAATTTTGGTATTAATTTTAGATTATTTCAAGCCATAGAATGGACAAATATTTAAAACAAACACCGAGTTATGATTAATTATATTTATTATTATATTTATTTTAAATAAAATGCATTTAACGAAACTTCAATTTTCCTCTTTTTACGTTACCATTAAAAATTCTTTTTTAGGTATGCCGCGGAAAAAAAATAGATTCAGTGTGTCGCGGGAAAAAAAATAGATTCAGTGTGCCGCGGAAAAAAATTAGATTCAGTGTGCCGCGGAAAAAAATTAGATTCAGTGTGCCGCAGAGTAAAAAAAGTTTGCGATACACTGGTCTACAGTTATGAGTTACTGCAGGTGTCAAATAAAAGCTCGTATAATGAAGTTCGTAAACTATTTCGAATTTTGCCCCCCACTATTCTCCCTGATAAAATGGGGGGTCGGATTTTCGCGGATTTCGACTTTAACGTCGTATCTCATATTAAATCT
Source organism: Ryuthela nishihirai (assembly GCA_038380435.1). NCBI lineage: Eukaryota > Metazoa > Arthropoda > Arachnida > Araneae > Heptathelidae > Ryuthela > Ryuthela nishihirai. The sequence continues at coordinate 50,080,838 of JAWZYU010000001.1, read as the reverse complement.
TGTGACGTCTCCAATGTCGTGGGCTACTTCAAACATGACTCCAAAAGGGAGGGGGTAAATGTGTTTGATATTTATGAGTCGTATATCAAAGTTTTGGAAGGTAGGTATTTTTAGTGACAATAAAAAAAATTAAAAAGCCTATCTTCCTATAGGGCCTTAAAAAGTAGAAAATAAACCTAAAGCATATCGATGGTACAATCAGTTACTGAATTCGTATTCGCTTCAAAGGAAGATAGGATGCCGATTTGCCTACTCGATAAGATTGCCGGTGCCCTATCTTTCTTTGAAGTGCATACGAACTCCATGACTGATTGCACCATCGAAATGTTTTAGGATAATGTTCTACGTTTTAGGGCACTTTAGGAAGATAGGTTGTAGACAGCACTCTTCTCTGCCTGTCTGGGCTAGGTTCTTTTTCTAACTCTGTGTGTGTGTGAGAGAGCGTTTGCAGAAGGGTACTATCTCGTCAGGATGATAACTTAGGTGGCCGAGTGCACAAACTCAGATATTTCAGCTATGTACTATATTTATTTACACATTAGCTATATACATACAGTGACTGTCCGCCCAGTACAGTCACTGGCCGAATACACACAGGCTCTATGAGCCTCAGCGGTCTCACCGCAAGATTCGGAACAAAGCTTATGCTAGCTGCAGACAATCGTCTGACATCCGAACCGTCTCGTAGTCCACACGCAAGTCATAGTTTGAACAATCCCGCCGGATGAGGTCATGTGTCCTTCAGGGAGGTTAGGGTGTCTCGGCCAATAGGATACGGACACGATCGATGTGCCAGGTCGACTCTTGTCGCCTTTCTTCATCTTTCTCTCAAAACTGGATCCGACGCGGGAGCTCTGTCGCTAGGCGACAGCCAAAATGGCGATTCCAGCCTTCATTCCTTCCGTCCCAGCTGCCGAGTCCCTACATAGGTATTTTTTAAATTTTTTAATTTAATTTTCCTAAAATTAATAGATTTTGAACCAGATATCATTGTCCTTATCGAAAATTGGGTAAAACATAATGAATCTGCAATATAACAATTATGATAGTTATTGTAATGAAGGTATACTTAACAGATATATATATATGAACTGATATTTGGTAAAGCTGCATACCCACACCACTCGTAATAGTTAATATTTTTTATTTATTATTTACTTTATTTTCTTTAACAAAAATCAATTAATTTTTTTTAACTTGGAAGAGCTCGAAAGCTCCTTGGGTTGTTCACATATACTTTTTGATGGTTTTACTTAGTTATGTGCTTTTATTGTTTCTCTGTTCTTTGTAAAGTGTTGTATTGATATTGTATTTGACAAAGTGATGTGCATTGTGTGTTTATTGTCCTCGTGTATTTCTCTATGCTATAATAAATTTGAATTTGAGATCTGGAGGTGTAATTGTTTACATTGAGAAAGCAGACATTATTTCAGAAAGCTTAAATATAAATTTTATTACAGCAGATGTTTTACAAATTGAAATTATGTTTAATAGGGTTAAATTAAGTTTGTTAGCTATTTATAGAATGCAAAAATATTCAAATCAAGAAGTTCGCTGAAGAATTGGAAAATAATTAATAACGACATAATTAATTAATAAATGATATTGCATATAGTAATGTTAGGATATTTCAATATTGATATGATAAACGGTGGTTGCAATATAAAGAAATATTTTGATGTATTAACAGCATATGGTTTTAAATCACATCACGAAGAAATTACTAGATCACAAGCAAGTACTTGTTTTGCAGTTTTGAAAACAGAAATTATTATACCAATTTCGTTATCTGTATACTCTAAAATATATGAAAAACTTGTAAAGCAAAAAAATAATATTTTTCTTACATAAAAACAGTTTTATTTCTCCAAATCAGTTTGGATTCAGGAAAGGTACATAAACAGAAAATGCGGTATAGGAATTGACTATCATGATATATAACTTAAGAAAAACTAAAAAACTTCAATTTTATTCCTAGATATAAAAATCCTTTGATACTGTTTCACATAAAAGTTTATGGTGCAAATTACAAGCAGCTGGTTTTAAGGAGTGGGGGAATATTGAAGTGGTTTTATAGCTCTTTAATTGGCAGGAAACAAAGCAGAGGAATTAAAAATAAAATTGCGATGAAGGTACATTTCAGTTTGGTGTGCCCCAGGGATATGTACTGGGGCCAGTGAGTTTTTATTTATATTCATGATGGGTTATATAATTTTTTTATGTAAGCCCCACAAATGAGATTTACTCGTGTGGGATGATTCTATTATTGTAATGTGCAGGGTAATGTTACTGCAATGATAGAAAATAGAAGAGAAAAATGTCTAATATGGACTGACTTTCTGAATGTAAATAATGAAATACATATAGTTTAAAGTTACATAATAATAAGTTACACAATAAGTTTAAAATATATATATATTCACGCTTGTTTGTAGCATATAGCAAAGAATTGTTATTTTTAAGCATTTCCCAACAGCAACCATGCACTGTATGTATACATAAATCAGGAAAAAAAATTTGCTTACTATATATATTTTGATAAGACGTAGTCCGTTAGATTTATTATTGATTTCTAACTTATACTATTTATTTTCAATTACTGTTTTTATTATGATTTACGCTAATATGCATTTCTTATTACTTGCGTTTTTAAAAAACGTTTTTACATTAAAACCGCACTCTATTAATATTAAACATCAATGGAATAAAACTTGCAGTGTTATATTTTAAATATGTAATATTTTAACTTCTTTTTTAACATTTCCAGGTGTATTCAAAGTTCTCAATAGCTGTGAAAGCAATATTTCCTATCAATGGAGATATCAAATGGAAAAACCGATTTATCACCAACAGCAAATGGAATTGCATCTAGTCAGAAGCAAGGAGGAAGGGCATTCTACATGTTATCAAGTGGTTCTTGAACCACAAGTCTTTGCCTTAGTTGCTGGATCTGTGATTAAATCAACTTGAATCGATGATTCCCAGCAAACCTTGTCCAACCAACTGACAGAAACGCAGCTTAATGATCACATTTAGTGCTTTAAGCCGTACTCAGAATCCTTTGCTAAACCGATTAACCTGTCTTACAAAGACAGTTTATCCGTTCGGCAACAAGCTCTGTGGGGAAATTGCTTGCGACTTCAATCAAACAATTCTTCTGTGAGGGACAAATCTCGTTTCAAGAACGCAAAATGTTCAAAGGTCAATCGGAAAGTTTCCACAACGTTTGCGAGACATAAAGCTCCGAGGAATAGTATTTCCACCTCACGACTGCTTTCGTAAATTCGTTTGCTTGAAACATATTCTATAAATCGGCTTTTTCTTTAAACCCAGTTTGAATTTAATTATTTCTAATATGTCGTCAAATTTCTTCGTGTTTCCTCCAAATGGAGACTGCAACCTCTATTACATAATAGAAGAAATTCTTATGAAAACAGTCCTTCATTCCAATTCTATCATTTTAGATCTGCAGGACAAAACAATACTGACACATAGATCATTTTAAAATTTCGTTGTAAAATCCATTTTTTGAAACGAAAATTCCTTTGGGTTCGATCGTTTTGCATCTGAGAAGCACTTTCATGCACACAAACACAATGGGCTCGAACCAACGTTTTCTGCATAGATGGAATAATCGAGCCTTTAAAATCGTAAACGACAAGTGTTATCATCTGTTGTTCACGATTGTAACCGTAACTCCTATTTAATGCATAAAGTAACAATCATTATGAAAGCTTTATGCACAAAAATCTATTTCTGAATAAAAACATAATTTTTTACCTTTTGCATTTTTTAATACTTGCATACTTATGTCAAAAATTTTAAATACTATAAGATTTTAATACTCTAAGATTTTATGAAAGAAAAAAAAATATTTTACTCGAACGAATAATCTCATTGAATTATGGAAACTACCCATTACCACTTGCACACTTCTTTTACGCAATATCCCATTTACCATATGTCATAATTACACTGGTTTCCATAAATTAAGGAAAACTCAGAAAAATTATCATAAACAAAAAACTATGTGAATGATTTTAATGAAATTTTACGAAAACATGAATTACAATACTGGTTTCAGAATGGCATAAAATATTTTATACTAGAAACATTTTTCGTCAAAAAATAGCACAGGAACTTGTTCAAAAATGAGGTGTCAGAATGCAATGGGCAAAGTTCTTTAATAAAGAGTGTGGTCACCCCTCACAGCAATGCAAGCACGATAGCGATGTTCATGCTGTTTATGATGATGTGAATCAGCTCAGTAGGGAGTAGCGACCATTGTTCTTTTAAAGCAGTAATAAGCTCTCCTTTGTTTCAGTTGGCGGGTTGAGAGCAGCAACACGTCTCCCTAGAGCATCCCACACATGCTTAAACGGATTTAGCCCGGGAGATCGAGCTGGCCACTCCATTCGCATAATGGTCTCCTCTTGAAGATACTGTTTCACTAGTCGAGCTCTGTGTGGACGAGCATTATCGTCTTGTAAGATGAATATTTCACATATTGCACCATCGTAAGGACGTACATAAGGATCCAGGATGTCATCTCTATACCTTTGAACATTGACGTTCCCATTCCTCAACACATAGAGGTCTGTGCGTCCACTTAAGAAAATGCCACCCCAAACACACACGCTACCTCCGCCGTAACTGTCTCTTTGACGGATGTTACTGGGATGATAGTGGTACCTCGTTCTCTCCATATCAAACAATATCCGGAATCACTCTGCATGCAATATTTGAATGCAACTCGTCAAGTTTAAAAGAGCACACTATGCGCTTCAGCCTTAACACGTTTTGCTTTGATACAACTCTCCTCTAGTAATGTGTTTTTCTAAACAGGTTCTCTGCAAATGAATGATTTACTCTTGCCTTAGGAGACAAGACCAACAGACACGATGCAAGATTTAAGCATAATGCGTTGCAGCGAGAGCCCTACAGTAGTGCCATCTTAACAGTATTGTAAGCCCCTGGGCAAAGCAATGCACTGGGGCCCCACCCACCTACGCGAATAAAAATATAAACGGTCAATAAAATTAATCTTATAGATTTATTGGTACTTTTAGCAAAATCAATGTTAAAACATAAAAAACCTGCTGTAAAGCGAGGATTAATCAACATAAACTTTTGAGAAATTCAGAATCGTGGGGCACACTGGGCAGCTGCCCAGTGTGCCATGCCTTAAGACGGCCCTGCTCTGCAGCTATCAGGTGATTGATAATTCTCATCTGGCATTGGAAGAGCAATTCTCGTCCGTTTTGCTGGTGTGGGCGTGGCAATGCGTTTCAGTGAAAAATTATGCAGCTCCTAACCAAGAATAAAGACTTTGAGAATAAATGTCTTCTAATGCATGGATCGTGTGTTTCTTTTCAAACTTTGTCTCGGCGTTCATACTAATGCATATTAATCTTATGGATAATCACTGTAATTTCAAGTATTTCCCAAAGTGTATTCATTTCAACTCTCGTTTTTTCGAAATGAAACGGACAACATGTTTTCCAATGAAAACTAATATTTTTATATCCTGAATCAAATCCATAATTCGAGCCTAGTCCCATTTTAGCTCCTTTTAAAACAAATTTGCTATTATTTTCTGTTTGTCGTGTTTATGTCTGTCTGCCCGTCAGAAGAAGTCTAGCATTTTTGCCTTTAGAGCTAACTTTGAAATTCTCTTTTGAGTTGAAATATTAGGATTCTTATTTTCTGAATCTTCCAATAGGCACACTAACAGTGGCACACTAACAGTGGAAATTCGAAAACAGTAAAATTTTAAGCCAATATTGTAAACGATCTGCATTCTTTGACACAACAAATGCAATGCCCATAAAGGATGAATGCAATGACACCAAATCATTACCACACGTACTACCGGAGATCCTATGCAAATGATTGCAGTGACGACGACAGCATAGCTTCACATGGAAACGGGAATAGAAGCAGCCCTGTCGATCCCGAGACCTCAATTAAAGACACCGTATCAGGAAGTCAAGTCAGTGGAAGTAAAGTAATGCACTTGTGTTTCAGTTATGACAAGGCAATGAACATGAGCTAGTTGTCAGCAGCTAGGCCTGTTGTTTGAATGGGGCCATATCATGGGGATGCATGAGGTAGGCTGGTCTGCCCGTCACACGCTGTTTAGAGCAGTGGATGACGACAGGTCCTCACAGACATACCACACTATGTGAAGATCACCTCATCCACTGACAAGCAACCTCCGACCCCTGTGCGACATCTGCAGCAATTCAGAGCAATGTGGTGCCTGCAGTGCGTGCACCAATGTCCACACAGATCATCCGACAATGCTTGAATGAAACTGAATTACAGGAGTGGGGTCCCCTACGCCCTGTTGTTGTGGAGTGCCATCAGTTATGACTCCAGAACACCTTTAGTGTGTGTCCAGAGAACTAACACCTCAAAGATACATCGACGACATTACTGGTTTCACATTGTTTACCTTTCCTGCAGAGTTCTGATGTCATTTTTTATCAGGATAAAGCACTTCCCCACAAGGCACACGTTGTTCAACAGTGTTTATGGATGTCAACACCCCACTTTCGCCCGCTATGTCTCCAGATTTCACTCCTAGAGAGTATACGTATATGGGATATGTTATCTCCAACAGCATCCACAGCCAGCCCACACACACACTGGACACTTTGCGTCTCCATTTGGAAGAAGAATAGCGAAAAATGCCTCAGGAGACTATTAGGGACCTATTAGACACTGAGGCCTCGACGTCTGGCTGCAGGTATCACTTTTATGCATGAAATATATGCGTGAAAGAATATGGCGGTGAAATGATTTTCATCAAAACAGCGATTTGACCTCTTATACCCATGGGAAGGGAAATAAAACGCAACTTTTTTTTCGTTTTAAGATACACATTGAAAACTTTTTCTGTGCTACATAGATGCTAATAAAATATTACTATTTGCATTTTCCCAATCATCTCTTAGTTACAATTTCCACTACCGAAAGGTTCTACGGTGGGAAAATAAAAATTTCATTCTCCTTGAACAAAACGAGCATCGCTTATTTCCCAGAGGCGATAAATTATTTTTCTGGCTGCTCTTATTGTTTCAGTGATTTCACCAAATCTTACTTCAACTGCTCTTCCCTACAGGGCACTAAGCGTCATTTTTATCCACCGAATCTCTTTCCCATTTTCACTACGGTTATAGCTTCCCATCTAAAACATTTTTCTATAAAAAATTCTTGTTTATTGAGCTTCGATTCGATTTCATAATGTCATAACCAAAATATATCTGAACCCTTTTCTGATGTATATAATGTAACTGACAGATATGAATAAAAAGCCACTGAATTCAGTGCCTCCACGTTCGAAATTATAAAACTATTCATCATTGATATTCCAGATTTTCTACTATAAAACTAAATCCCCAGTATCTACCCCAGATAGAATTATATATATATATACACTGTATGTTCCATTTTGGATTCAATTGATAAGGAGAGACAATGTTTTGTCAATGTCTGAGAGGTCTGAGAGTCCACTTCAAACATGTCATCGGTTTGAGAATCAATTCATCAATTATTTGAGACTTTTTTGATATTCAAGAACCTTTACTACACGCCATACAGATGAAACTATAGATAAGAATTCCATCTCCAGTATGGGCAATACACATCCCTAAGACCTACCGCAGCCCACAGTTGAAACGAAGACGTATTGAATAAGTATAAAAAATAAAAATGCTCAGATGGCGGTTATAAAGAATGACGGATATTTCAATTGCACCCGTAGGAAAATGGATCAGAAAGATAACATTTCATACTTTTTGGATGAAATACGAATTAAAGAAAAAAATCTTAAAACCGTCTTTTTGGCTTTAAATGAATTTTTTTTCGCAACATGAAAGAGATAAAAAAAAAAAGCAACTGGAACCAGAATGAGAAGAATATAAAATATTTCAAAGTTTTGTCTCTTTCGAAGCTCTCGAGGCTTCAGAAAAACTGACAAAGTGAATTGTGGATTGATCCATTTGCAGTAAAAGGATAAATGCAAAGGAATAAAGAGTTCAATGTAATTAAGAAGTTGACAATTTCCGAAAATCAATTTTATCTATACTCTTTTCAATTCAATGCAATCTCGAACTAAAAACGAAAAAGAGAATTAGAATCACAATTAATTTTAGGTTTATCTTTCAGCAATATTACACCAATTCAATCTAAATATTTTTCACTGACTAAAGTAGCGCAAACTAATGTAGCCAAAAACGACAGATTATTATCTTTAATCAGCTCTTAGTTCATCAACCTGTGGACCTACCCTCAGCTGATAGAGTTGGATCAATCTGTAGCGCGCTGTACTCTTAACCTATTCTCAGGTTCGAATCCTCCATTGTACCTGTTTTCAGATTTTCTCCATCAAGACATGATTTGCCTTTGAAGAGAAAGGAGACATCGACGAACTTGTAAAAGCTGCTATCATAGAATGAGATGTTAAGCTCCGTGTGCAAGAGATTCATAGGTTATTCACGCTAGAGAAAACTCTGGATGGCCTTCCTAGTAGAGTTTGCTTCTTCATAGGTTATTCACGTTAGATAAAACTCTCGTGGCATCCCTAAGTAAAAATTATATTAATATATGTCAATGTATATATGTAATGTATGTCAATTAATAATGTCAACTCAAATGCCACTCAGAGGTATAAACAATCAAACCCAAGCTCTGCCTCCTTTCATTAGCCTATGGAAGGAAGTGAACAACGTATAATTGGTCATGTCATTCAGATACAGGTCTAAAGATATGCCCATTACCAAGTGCAGGCAGACTTGACATCAGGACTAGTCGTTTATCGCCGACGCATCACTGAATTCGCTATTATGAACAGAAATAAATCTTTCGCCACAATCAGTTGTTCTTACAACCGTAGAATGGTTACAGTCTGTCCTTCCAAGCAGTTTTCTAGTTCACTGAGTTAATTCCTAGATTAATGTGGCAAATTTCTTTTTCTCAGACAGAATGGCGCAAACGGTTGAGAAAATTTATTTTATTTCTTTCTATTACACCAGAATTTGGAAATCGCAAGTTCAAGTTTCGTTGTTCTGTGCCTTTTTTATTCGACTTATATTCTTATAAGACTTGGAATGTATTACTTATGGCATTTTTTTTATGTGAGGTAGGAAATTGCATTTTTAAAGATGACGTGAAGCTAGCGAAACAAAAAACAGAGTATCACAAACTGAAAAAAAGTTTGATAACCGTTGCTTTAAATGTTAAACCTTTATTATTAAAAGTGCTGAAGGATTTAAAGATCATGCTTATGATGCCATGAAAATATAAATTCATTAGTAGAGATAGCGCAATAGCTGAAAACTCTACTTGGGGATGCCACGCAAGTTAGAAACTGTGGGTATAGGAAAGTCGATAAAAGATTGAGAATCACTTTTCGAAACATATGCGGAAACCTTTCTGTTGGTAACATACTAATCTCTAAAGCCAAGCAACAGTATGAGCAAATAAAAATGGCGCACGTTTATAGAGAAAGTTGGGATTCATCAGCGATTAATTCGTGCCTTCTTATGGCCAAAAACAACTTTAATACTTTAAGAGAAAGGACGATCCACAGAGCATTCAGTCCATTAATCTCAGTTTCATAAGAAAACTTATTGGTCAGTGGAAACTAACATTTACATACTTGAGCTAACAGACTAACTTAACTTAGTAGCCTCCTTAAATCAGTCATTTTCCTAATTTGATATCTCTTAATTTGTTGACCTGATTTCAAAATTTTTCTAAAATCTGAAAAGGATTAAAAAGCTACTGTGGCTCAGAATTCCTAATCCCAGAGCGAAGCTTAGTTGAGCACTAGCGATCAGTCTATGGAATAACAGCATCCATTTCCGCCAATAGAATCGTCAGTAGGTAATTTAGGCGAAATTATATCTACAATATGATTGCGTGGTAGATGTATCTTAAAATTAAATACGCGTAAATCATGAATTATCGATAAAAATTTATTTTTCGTCGCATTTTTGCGTAGTTCAGGCTAATTGATTCCTAAAATGGAAAACATTTTTAAATATGAGATAAAATGTTCTTCCCTCTCGAAATTGTTTTAAATTTCATAGTTTATACACAAATGTTTTGTCCAGTTTCAAAAGAAAATTTTCCAAATATCATTAGGAGTGTTTTCATAAATTCAAAATTTGTTTACAAAATGGGGAAGAACACTTTCACGTTTATTAAAGTTTTGAGTTTCGATTTTAAGAATCTGTCAAGATGAACTTTTTCCAAAATAAACCAAAATCATTCGATAATTTTCATAGAATATATGATTTTTGGATATTTCAAGACACGTTTGGCCATGGATGATGTCCTGTATATTATTTCATCCGAAGCAACCATTGACAGCTGTACTATTGAAAACGGTCTATGTATACTGCGACTGACAGCTAGTATTAAACTAACGTCTCTATGAGATTAGAACTTCTGGGCCACAATATCTTTTCTAGCTGCAGATGTAAGAAGAAAATGAATTTATTTGCCTTACTTTCACGTAAGAGCAGGAAGCAGAGAAACGTCATATCCTCCTCCCTCTCGTGATTATTCCCATCCAGACCCAAATGCTTATCTGAGAGTCGCTTTTCTATTCCCTCGCTATTACAATTGTCGATATCAGTCCCAGCCACGGAATTTGCATAGTTAGCTTTGAATAATCCCTATTCTAAACTTCTACCTGACAAAAGAGACTAGAGTCTCTTGATTCCATCAGAAGAGGACGGAATGCAAACTTGCTTCTCTTTTGTCTGCTGTAGGTGAACTCCACATAGAGCTCAGGCAATTAGCATGCTATCGCTGTCTGTCCCTATCGTAGCTGGGAGTCATACATCAAAGCTAACCAGCACTGTCGAATCAAGTACGTATATTTCAGAGTTAAATCAATGACGACGTAATTAAGCTAACCTTACCACTAACTTTGAGGATAACATAAATTAGACTTCTGGACAAAAATCGATATTGAGGTATTCAAGGCAATCCTTTAGACATGTATTTAAATAAACCAGACAATCTCTTAATTGTTTTTCGTAGTTTTGAAACTTAAATTTCGAATTTGATGTAGGCGAAAGTCAATTCTAAGCATTAAGTTGACCAGTAAAATGTTTCTGTCCAGCATGATCTTATTGATAAAACATATTTTCTTTCCAAAACTAAAAAAAATATCTACAGTGCAAAATACATTTTAGATATAGAAAGATCTTCATATTATTGATATTAGTAATATCAATTTCAAAGTAATATCAATATTTTAAGATCATGTATTTCTTTCAAGTAGTTTTATTTCTTTCATACGTTTCTTGTGCTGTGCAATATATTGTAATCTGAATTTGAATAAATCAGGCCCAATCTTTATGGCATAATCAATAGGTTGAATGTTTAGGTCTTTATGCAGAATTAAATTGCGGAAGAACCACTGTGAACTCTAATTTACCGCGTTTTTATTGGCATTCTTAAACTTTTCGAATATCTTTTGGCTGATTAACAATAACTGCAGACAGGAGATGCATATGCAGCAAAGAATTCGTCAAAACATTGTTTTGTATATTAAAAGCTCCTTTTTTGTGTTATTGTCATTGATGAGCCTTTTCGTTTTCAGCGGATAGATGCATACTCGTTCCATCCTACCTTTGTTTAATGAGTTTCCTATGCAGAAAGACCAGTTTATCGATCAGTGATGGCAAACCTATGACACACGTGCCAAAGGTGGCACACGAGACGATTTTTGTTGGCACGACACTGGGAGTCGAAAAGAAATACGTGTTTACGGCTAGTATAGAGACTTGGAAATAATGGCCCTAGCAATTCAATACATATTTATGGATGAATCATTAGTAGCAAGATGGCGACTACGTTGCTATAATTATTTACTTGTTATTATTCATTTCAATAGTGCACCCATATATTTAAAAGATCTAGTCAAATAACTGATTACACATTGCACAAAAAACTGCATCAAAAATAGACTTAATAAATCTATCATCTATCAACTGTTCAGCGATTTCCTTTAAAGCACTTCTCTACGTCTTAAAATTTAGTTTAGGTTTCGGTTTACTGTTACGCCTGAGAGATCCATTTTACTCTCTCAGCCAATGAAAATTCACTTCATTCTGATAACGATGGCGTAGCATCAGTGATATGCTGAGCACAACATTGGAAAATAGCGTGCGAGTCTGCGAGTTTCTTTGAATGATTTTGGTTTGCTAAATAAAAGTTTCATTTTTTAATTTTCCCTTACATAACGGCGAGTCTAAAAGTTAGTGTTCCGTATTCTTATATTTAAATCCTTATTATTTAGTATCATTCAATTTATATTGTATTATGAACGGAGATGTAACCTTAGATGCTTAATAATAATATATAGCATTTTAAATATTTTGTAGTATTGGCACGAGAGCTAGGAAATATTCTCTTATTTCTCTAATTTTGGCAAGCCAGCTCGAAAAGTTCGCCAACACTGTTCTAGATAGTCACTCCCAGGTATATATCGGAGGTCTTTCCCGCAAACATTTTACTAAATATTTGAGTCGTTATCATGGATTTGTTTGTGAGTGCAAAATACTTCTTTACTATACTACAATAGTTCTCAACCTTTTTATGTTTCACGTACCCCCTGAAAATATATATGTGACTGACGTACCCATTATATAGGATAAAACTATAGTTATAGTATAATAATGCCAACTTAGCGACTTTGTTACTAGATCTAGCGACTTTTGAGCTCTCACGGCGTACCCCAAAATATTTTACCGCGTACCTCACGTTGAGAACCCCTGCTATACTATATTACTGGTGTTTGAAGAGGTACCCCAGATTGTGCATCATTACTGAAACAAATGCAGTATCTCCTGTGACCTTTGAATTGTAGTTTTTGGTGAGATTTAAGATGACAAGAAAGCTGCGTCATATGCATACAAGACCGTTTTAATCCCAAGTAAAGATGGTATATATCGGCAACAGAGATGTTGAACAGTAAGACACAAGGAGAGATCCTTGCAGGACTAATGTTAAAATATATTTGGTAGCTGAACAGTCTCATCCATTTGCATGGACTAATGAGGTGCTTTGGAGTATAAGAATGAAGTGCACTGGGAACTTGCCCTTGATGATTTTGTATAAGCCCCTTTAAGTAGGAGCTGGGGGACTCAGTCGGTAGCGCGTCAGGCTCGTAATCTGCAGTTCCCAATTCGAGTCCCAGCTGAATCAGCGTTCAGATTTATCTCTTCAAAATTTCACACTCTGCCTTCGATCAGTAGGGGGCACCGATGGGCTTGGAAAGGTCACTGTCCGTCGGATGGGTTGCTTGGTTGTTTTACCTCTGAGCGGCACTTTTGTGCACACAAGGGCTAAATAGCCAGGTCACAAGGACGCGGAAGGCTCAGAGAAGGTTGGGGGAGGGTACCCACTGGAACAGCTGTTGGGAGACAGATGGTAGTCTCCCGTGAAGGTCATCCAGCGTTTTTTTAACGTGCACAGGGTATGGCTCCCTCGCACACGAGGCCACGGATTTACATCCCATCCGACGGACGGCAGCCTTTCCTAGCCCAACGATGTCCCCTACTGACCGTGGGCAGGGCGGGGCGTTTTGCCAAGATAAATCTCAACGCCGAACCGTCGGATGGGACGTTAACCCGTGGTCTCGTGTAAGGGAAAGCCATACCCTGTGCACGTTAAAGAACACGCTGGATTGATATGACAGGAGGTTACTATCTGTCTTCTGACATCTGTCCAGTGGATCCCCTCTCCCAACCTTCTCTGAACCCTCGGTGTCCTTGTGACCTAGCCATTTAGTCCATTATGTGCAAAAAAGTGCTGCTCAGAGGTTAAACAACCCAACCCCCCTGATGCACACTGTCAAAAATCTTTGCTACATTTAGGAACACTATGATTATTGTCTCTTCCTTATTGTCAGCCCTAAAGACTACTTCTACATCTCAGTTATTTTATTTTACCTCTGAACAATGCACTTTTTTTACACAATAGGCTAAATGGCTAGGTTATGGCAAGTAAGAGACAATAGGAAGCTTCCCGTCAAGGCCATCTAACGTGTTCTTTAACGTGCACAGAGTATGGCTGTCCTGTACACGGGGCCACAGCTTAAAGTCCCATACGGCGCCTTTCTAAGTACTGCGGTATTTGCTTTCTAAGCGAGGGCAGTGTGAGATTTAGCGAAGATAACTCTCAACTTTGGCACAGTTGGGACTCGACCTTAAGGCCTGATGAATAATTGATAATCTCTCCAAATTCTAATTCTTCTGATATTTGCTGTGTCAAGGAAAATTTCCAATCGAATTAGTATGTCTCCCGAATAGTAACTTTCCCGATTGATTTATATATCACAATATACGTTGTTTGCTTCCAGCTGAAGGAAAGTAACATTCGCGTAGAGATTCATTTGGCTTACTTATACTTAGCGAAGATTTTTTGATGAAGCATTATTTTTTAAAAAAACTACGCCAACTTTTAAAACAGAAGCAAAATTTTATTCATGGTTTGTACACCACTGTTTCATAAGCTGTGAACCTCCGGAGGTTTTTTTTATTCTTATATATAAAAAAGCGTTGTTGGAGAGGTTGAGAGGGAAGCATTTTTTTAAAGTACTTTTTCCTCAAAGATAAAAATATAAATCTCTAGCATGGGTAAAACTTTTTCAAACTTTAATTAAAACGTCACACGGATATTAAAAGAGAAGCTAGTCGCAAAAAGTGGTCTTCAAGTTTTTTCCCATTCCCGACAGAAGCAGTTAGCCTCAGCTCCTTTTCCTCGGTTTCAGTAAGCGATCCTATTTGGTAGATGGCAAGATGGAATGCGATGTTGATACTGCGCGCAATTTTTTGTAGCCTACTTTTTTCCAGGTTTTCCGCCAGATCGATAGCCTTTGTTAGCCTATTAAAGTGTTGCGAGACAAATAATGGTAATTATACAACTTTAGCAAAAGACTGTATACAGAACAGCCGATGTCCCTCACTCTTGACTGAAACGAGTGTGAATGTTGGTGTAAAAATTTGGAATTAAGTTCTAAAGCGTCAGACCATTGCTCTCATCAGTGCCAAGAAAGTACAATTTATTTCGCAGACTTTTAACAGATTTACGGACCCCTTATTTCCAAGAAAATTGTCCGATCAGCTCAAACTTTTTTCGGACAGGATTCCCTGAGGAAACTCCGAGTTACGTTCGAAAATCAAGTCTCTATCTTTAACAGAATCAGAAATAGAGTTTCAGATGACATTTTTTTAACCGTATTTTTGTTGTGTTTTTTTGTTCACGGCGGTACCAACCTGTTTAAGTATAGATACTTAAACAGGTTGGTACCACCGTGAATACTCGAATACTTGGTTCCCCGGTTCTAGATTTCTTCTTCGAGTTATTCGCGTGCTACTTCGTGTTCCAGTAAAAATTCGAGTCTCTGGCTATAATAGAAATCGATTTAGAGTTTAAAACTACCGGAGGTGAAGTACATTTCCATTTCACCAAATTTTGTCGACCAATGTGCTATTACAAATTAATCTTTTATAACTGGAGAACCTTTTTTTTGATAGTGAGATTTAATCTGAAAATGAATGTTATTAGGTTGTTGCAAATGAAATGGCAGAATTATTAGTGAAGCATTCAACAGCTATAACTTTGTTAAAAATAACTTTACTTAATCAAAATACACCAACAAATTCAGTACACTTCTGCCACGGCGAAATAGATGCCCGGCCATTTAGCCAATTGTGGGCAAAAGAGTGCCATTCAGATTTAAAAGCAATCCAACCCAAATCTCTAAACTATTGCTTCGATTTTTATAGGTAACGAATTAAAGAGAATAATTACTTATGGTAAATGTTCTTTTAGTTTTTGGCTTTTCCTGGCAAATCACGAAATATTATTATTTCGGATAGTAAAGAATTGTGTAGATGACGGCCTCCATTTTGTTCAATTCTCTCAGAACGATGACATCAAATGCCTCGTCTATTAAATAACAATATTTTTCATTTGCTTATTATAATGTTAAGTTCAGCATAAACCTTTCTTTCGCCTGCCAAGGAAACTGTCTGCACTGAAAGAAACCTTTTTGTTTCTTCATGATTTGATGTGTTTCTTACGGAGTTTATTTTGTGTTACAGCGTTTCTCTAATGCCGTAGAGCCTTTCCATTAAAAAAGAGCTTTGTACTTTGATCTCTGAAAATTGCTAATCATTAATTCGTAGCAAAATCTTTCAAAACATCAAAGGCATAAAACTGAATTAGAAATTTATTCATTTGTTACACTGAAAAATATCCTATATATTCGTTTAAATCAAACAAAAAATTCTTGAAATATTCCCCATGACAACAGATACTGTGCAGATATTTTGGTGTCTTCAAACTTCCAGAACTTATCAGAGTGTCACTCTAAATCTGATTTCTGAAAGCATTTCATTTTTGTTTCAGCTATAATCAGTTTTTAATTCCCCCAAAGGATAGATTCTTAATTAGCAGAGATGGGTTTCGCCACATGAAACTACTTGATTATATCTGATGGTTCTACAGCGAAGTCTCTGCGACTTTGAGGAGAATTTTCGAATCCAGCGTATGCAGAGTTACAGGACATCACCTTTATGTGTGTGTGTTCATTAATTGTTCGTTATGACACAGGGTATTCGTAAAAGATAATATTAGTTTGTTACAAGTATAGTTAGCAGAGTTTAACAAAATCAACTAAAATGACACTGAAACGACAGGATGTCAGTTTGCGTCTTGATTATCAACAGTCTTGTAGAAGAATTTTAAAGAAATAAAATTACACTTAGTGCATCAAATTTACGCCTCACCGCCCGCAGAAAATATATCGGATTCTTTGTAATTATATAAGATGGAAAGGTCAAATTAAGAAGAGGAGATGCTCAAAATAAGAGTTAATTTCTGTATAAGAGAAATACTCAGAATTTTGATTACAGTATTTCAATAATAGCAAAACATCTAAAAATAGCAACAATTTCTCTCTTGTAGTAACGTCTTCCAAAGAGACAATAAGAATGAATGACACATCCTCTGAAAGATAGCACCATTTATTTGTTGCACGTCCTGAATTTTATAATTTAGGTTAAAATTAACCTCTCAGGCTTAAGCCATAAATTAATATGAAAAGTTTCTAAAGACTTCGAAAGACTTTTAATGACTTTAATAATTTAATTTGCAGAGTTTACTGTTCTCTATTCCGAATAAATATTTTTTGAAATTCGAGACACAAACCATCATTAAAAGTAGAGTGCTAAGTAGTATCATGCCATTCCAGCGATCCCCCACTAGTGCTTTCCCCCCTATGACGTCACCGACCACACCCACTTTCTCCCCTATGACGTAACATGGCGTAATCATTATATAATCATTACGTAGCAGGCCACGGCCCTTTATTAATAATTCCTCCCCTTTATTAAACCCCCCTTCACCCCCCTTTCCCCCTCAGTGGCGCCATCTGTTGACAGTGAGAAGTACTATTTTCCCAAAAACCCCTTTATTTTAAGTCTAATTTCTCGTTTTCGGAACCCACGGTCGACCTACCTATATTTTGAGCCCTCCCTCCTCCTGCAGACCCCATGGTTGACCTTTTAAGCCCTTCCTATATTTTAAGGCCACCTCCTTCACTTGGCTGATGCAAGTCTCAGAATAATTGCATGGAACGATTGACTGGTCTCAGAATAATTGTACAGAAAGGAATGATACAAAATTCCTTAGTAATTAAACACTCATCAAAATTCCCTTACCTCTATTAAAAATCATCCTACAGTTGAAACTCATTTTACTCTTACTGTTTCCATAGAAAATACCATAGGGTGAAATTAATAATGGTTTAAATTATTCGTAGGGATGACATGTTAAATCTGCTTTTAGAACATACGTCTGCAGTGGAAAATTTTTCAAACTCCGTTAATCAACTCCCTAGTAATTAAACACTCGTCAAAATATTCTTCACCTTTATCAAAATCACTCCACGGTCGAAATAAAAATCAGTTTTCTGTAGATGTGTTTCACCGGGGGAAAACAAATCGTCCCTCGCTCTGTGGATTCCGTCCGACTGTCTTGGGTTCCCGGACTATACCGTGTACTTGCTGTGGCTTAGATGCGGGCCAGACATTTCAGATATTAACCTAGCATTCTTTATAACTAGCTTTTTCTATGTATTTCTTACATCAAAACCAACACTACCACTGAACTCTTTTGAATGCGGATCCCAAATTGTAAATCAAACTCACAAAGCTGTATTTATCCCACCAAGACGGCTAAACGATTTTCTTATAATTCAAATTCCCTAGTAATTAAACACTCGTCAAAATATTCCTCACCTTTATTAAAATCACTCCACGGTCGAAATAAAAATCAGTTTTCTGTAGATTTGTTTCACCGGGAAAAAAAAATCGTCCCTCGCTGTGTGGATTCCAGGACGCACGGGAATACGCCGTGTACTTGCTGTGGCTTAGATGCGGGTCAGACATTTCAGATATTAACCTAGCTTTTTCTATGTATTTCTTACATCAAAGCCAACACTAGCACTGAACTCTTTTGAATGCAGATCTCAAATTGTAAATCAACTCACAGAGTGAAAGGGGTGATACAATTGTAACGTCTCACAGAAAATCAGATCCCTAGTAATTAAACATTTACCAAAATTCTCTTCCCTTAAAAAATTTAACAGGCTGCGTCCAATGCGTATTTTTAGTACATCTCCTGTATTCATCTGAAATTTTACAAATCCGTTCAACTCTTTTTGAATGTCTAATGCAGATCTCAAATTGTAAATCAACTTGCACAGTTGTATTTATTCCTTAGTAATTAAAACCCTTTGCTATTCATTTAGCCAGGACGACTAAACGATTCCTTTATAATTAAAATTCCCTGCTATTTTAAACTCCCTAGTAATTAAACACTCATCAAACTTCCCTTACCTTTATTAAAAAAACCACCGTACAGTTGAAATAAAACAGTTTTCTGTAGAGGTGTTTTATCGAAAAAAAAAAAACTTATCCTCGGCAACAAGAGTCGAACGCGCTACCCCAGCTTCACTCTGTTCTTGAACAAGAACCAACCTGCAATGGAAAAGGCTCTGTTATCGGCATTCCTGCAGTCATACATGTCCGCTTACCGGTCAGGTAGCAACGAAACATCTCGTGACAAATGATGCAATCGCCCGGGAGGTTGAGTGTCTATCGCTCAGTGTGATTACTCATACGTTGTTGTTCTATAAGGGTAGGTGACGTCACAGCAAGGGGAAAGTAACGTGGAGTGACCAGCGAGTGACACGTATCAGAAGACTGAGCACTGGGGATGTTTAACCTTCAGTATAATTTTACACAGTGTGTTAGGATTAACAACTCTTATAGCATAGTTATTGTGGGTAGGCTCCCTCTCCCACTTTTAAAATTTAGATCTTACACCGACAGTCTTTTCATATACGTATTTTTATAACCATTTTAAAACCAACACTTATTTCTTTTATCCCTAGCGATTACTGGTTGTTGCATTTTTTACTAGAAGAAACCCTACCCCTGCAGTAGCAGCCCCCACAGAAAATAAAAAATGCTATCGGGCGAAAAATTAATAAAATCTGATTTTATTCGTTGTGATGAAAAGTATTGATGGGGTAATAGGTTCGACTTAAAAGACTTCATGTTCGGATCCTCACCATGGATAACCTCTCGCTGACGGACGGTTAAACCCTACGAAATTATTCCAAACGGGGAATCACAAGGTTTTTATTGACGAATGAATCTTGGACCTGTACTGCTTCCGTACATCGTGAAAACCTACTCACAGCCTTGATCCGTGTTCCCAATTTCCTTTACTAAGTCACTTCAAAAACATTGTGATTGCAAAAGTATGACTAACTGTTTTATTACGCCACGTTTTAAAAATACTTATTACTGTTGTAATCCGCGGTACGGGAGAGTAACACTGTTCGAAGAAAATTCAGGTAAAACAGTTTTTAAAAAAATCGTTTCCTCCGTCGTTTGCGTATGTCTCATCACGCGGGTGAAACCAGGTGAAAAAATATTTTTTTTTTGTACGAGGTAGAATGTTAAAAGTACGTCGCGTGAAAAAACTTTAGTCCCATCACGAATGCACATTAATGGAGTAGGGAGGTCGTAGTTTAATACTTCAGCTATAAAAAAATAATACAATGTCTCACGCACCCCTCTCAACTTGTCTACGCTAATCCGCTGAAATTTTATTTGCAACGGGTCCCTAGCGATTACTGGTTGTTGCATTTTTTACTAGAAGAAACCCTACCCCTGCAGTAACAGCCCCCGCAGAAAATAAAAAATGCTATCGGGCCAAAAATTAATAAAATCTGATATTATTCGTCGTGATGAAAAATATTGACGGAGTAATAGGTTCGACTTAAAAGACTTCGTGTTCGGATCCTCACCACGGACAACCTCTCGCTGACGGACGGTTAAACCCTACGAAATTATTCCAAACGTGGAATCACAAGGTTTTTATTGACGAATGAATCTTGGACCTGTACTGCTTCCGTACATCGTGAAAACCCACTCACAGCCTTGATCCGTGTTCCCAATTTCCTTTACTAAGTCACTTCAAAAAACATTGTGATTGCAAAAGTATGACTAACAGTTTTCTTACGCCACGTTTTAAAAATACTTATTACTGTTGTAATCCGCGGTACGGGAGAGTAACACTGTTCGAAGAAAAATCAGGTAAAACAATTTTTAAAAAAAATCGTTTCCTCCGTCATTTGCGTATGTCTCATCACGCTGGTGAAACCGGGTGAAAAAATATTTTTTTTTGTACGAGGTAGAATGTTAAAAGTACGTCGCGTGCAAAAACTTTAGTTCCATCACGAATGCACATTAATGGAGTAGGGAGGTCGTAGTTTAATACTTCAGCTATAAAAATAATACAATGTCTCACACACACCTCTCAACTTGTCTACACTAATCCGCTGAAATTTCATTTGCAATGGAGGCTGATACTTCGAATCCGCTATATGTTCCGGAGCTGCAGTGGAATGCATGACCCCTGCTGAATGCTACGCTATCAGAAGTCCATGTGGCTGTCACGTTCTCCAAGCGCTCAGAATATTACTATACTTATAACTGATCTAAAGTCCGTTTTAATCAATACTTATTTCTTTCAACTCTGCGACTATTGGGCTGGCACATTTTCACTAGAAGGACCGCCTCACAGTGGCAATCCCGCAGAAAAAATTAATAAAAGGAAAAAATCTGATTTTATTCCCCCTGATGAAAAATATTGAAGGTAATAGGGTCGACCTAAAGGACCCGTGTTCGGATCCTTGCCCCGAATGGTTTTTAACAAAAGTCCAACGAAATTAAGAACTATCCCGTTACACGACGGCGTTGTTTAAAAATACTTATTACTGCTGTATCCTCAGCAAACTCTTTCCTAGGAAGTAACGCTACTCGATGCAGCCCCAGATTCTCTGTAGATCGAAGATCTTCTCTTCAGAGTCTGTAGATCGAATTATCTACAGACTTCTTTCTTTTCTGACGAGTGTATTTAATGTTTTTCTGAAACTTAGCTTTGCTCTCTGATCGTGCAGTTCAGCATTAGACAGTCTTGGAGTAAGGGATGTCGAATTATCTACATCCCTTACTCCAAGACTGCCTAATGCTGAACTGCACGATCAGAGAGCAAAGCTAAATTTCAGAAAAACATTAAATACACTCGTCAGAAAAGAAATTTTTCGGATTCTACGTACGAACTGTATTGGATGTGAAGCAGATCATTCAAGTCAGCTTCGCCATTCGTGTGTGGCCATATCCCGTTTCGCCGAAGCAGTGAGAAACATTCATTTAAGCGATATCGCTAAACTTTTTGTGGAAGAGGCAGGAGTTGAAGATTCCTACATGCTACACTTTCCTATATTACTAAACGAAGTGTATGACGAACTGGTGCGCGCCTCTGAATATGTACTAAATAAATGTAATAGTGTTACTAATTTCTGTTCTATATCTGATGGGTCGTCCTTGTAATTTCTTAGTGTATGAATAAAAGATTTTTTCCTGCAATGCTATTTCATTGTTCTACTTAACAGAATCGAGAAAGGTAAAAGAATCTGAAAAATTGTATACAAGCGTGCATCTTTAGTAAACTTATCTGTTTAGTGACTTTTCGATGAGATTTCCTAATAGAGCTATAATACCGATCTGACGAGGTTTGTAAATTGTTAGCTTCTTCTGTAGCGAGCAAGTGTCCGTAAGACAATATGTTTATTCTTGCATACGGTAACATATACACATACAGACACACCGAGAGAGACATGAAGACGTATACACATATCAGATTCAGCGAAACAAACATGAAAACATACTCACGCACACACTCGCCCGCATACAGAAACATACTCACACACACACACTCGCCCTGCACACAGAAACATACGCACACACTCACAAACATGAAAGCATACAATTACAGAGACGAAACAAGTATGTGAGAAAAAACTTAGTCCATCGCACGGATATGTGCATACACTTAGAAAGACATCCGTTGAATAATACCATACACCACACAAGAATATACTCTGCATAAGATCAGAGAAACATTCTCCTACGTATTCATAGATTGCTTGAATCAGACAGTCAACATTGTTGTCCTTAGATGGCGTTGGTGAAAAGCTCAAAATCTTTTTTTAAACCGATACATGCTTCATCTTACTTCGAAAGTTCTATCTTTTGTGCTCATAAGAATAGTATATAGATATGGAGAGACACAAGAAAGAGACACGCTTCAGTGAGTTTGCACTGATGTTTTTAAATATTCTTCGCAACTGAACGTCTAGTGCACATACAGCTACGAAAATATACTCACACGAAAAGTGTACGTTGGTGAAATGTAATATTCGTGTGCTTACACAGAGGTGTGAATGTTGCTGACTTGTGTCTTCACTAGCTATGAACGCTGTTGTAAGAAATTGTAACATGAATATCCTAATACTTAAAAAAAAATTAATGGTTAAAACCATTGTTATGAACTGCTTTTCAACCCTGCACGTGGCGCCCTCTGTCTTAGTTGTTTTGAGGTGATGATTGCAGGTAGTGTGCTTTCCTGTCGCTTCTCTTTCTCACTTCTGCAATATTGTTTGTCCTGATGATTGAAGTATCCTGTTCTGCTCTACACCTGATACGATTACAAAAGAAAATGTTTGCATGTACTAATTCTGGATTAAATATGTGGGCCGCTACCGGTCCAACCCATGACAGCGGTCGAGCAAGCTCAAAGCACTCCGTTGAACTACAAAAATAAGATTAATACCGGTTCGGGGGACTCTTAGAATCGCGAGGTATTATGCTTATGGTATGTACAGGAGTAATGGTCCATAGACAGTGTTATTTCCAAACAGGATACATATAAAAAACGTGTGCTAACCACTTTCGCACTGTACCACTAGTATAGAAATAGAGAAAAATAACTAAACAGACATCTCAGTGTTATATTGTAGCGAAACTTGTGTTTGTAGCTAGCCACCATCACACACACACACTTATGCGCTTATTGAAACGTAGTAGGTGGGCCAGGAACTCTGAAAAGAGCGTGTGAAAGCACCTTGAAGTAACCGCGAGAGAGCTTACGTTAAGTTTCATCGGTGGTTGAAGTCAGTGAACGCCGAACTAGGGCTCGATTCAGGGACCTAATTTTTCACGGAAATATTGTTGTTTTCCAGTGAGTTTTTCAGATTTTTTAGAAAGGGAAGATGTATTAGTGTTTGAACTTTATGCATGCTTTCTCTCACAAAATAATTAATGAGCG
Source organism: Ryuthela nishihirai (assembly GCA_038380435.1). Taxonomy (NCBI): domain Eukaryota; kingdom Metazoa; phylum Arthropoda; class Arachnida; order Araneae; family Heptathelidae; genus Ryuthela; species Ryuthela nishihirai. The sequence continues at coordinate 50,057,060 of JAWZYU010000001.1, read as the reverse complement.
TTTTACGAAACTGTGTCGTGAAGCAGACTCAATTTTTCATTCTAAATGCTTACTCAGCCTATGGACACGTAGTTTGTCGATGTAATGACAAGTCTGATGTGTAGATAGACACTTTGATTAACGAATGTCAGAAAAAGTCGTTGAATGTATAAAACATCCCTTGTGATCCTGACAGCATCGACCGGGGAATGAACTCAGAAGATTGTGGGGTCGGAACTTTACAGAGGTCTATTCATATTTGATAATTTCTCGAGGGTTATGATAGTATAGTGAGCGAGGATCCCAGTCTACATTACTGTTGTCAAGCTCTGTACATTACGTTTCACACAAGTCCGTTCACGGTTTTCTAGTGCACGGTCGTACCGTTTAGTGCGGGTCGTCCTTGGCGTCGAAGTCGCTCGCGTTCCGCAGATATCGTGGTTGGAAAAAATAAAAAGGTTGAAACTCAACCCCAGAATGTCATATGAAAATTTGAAGTGAGCTTGTATAAGGATACTAATACTACCACCTAACAAAGGACACCGGTGACGGATTTGTTCCCTTTTCTAATGCACGAGGTCAAATCCTATTCTTCCTGAATCGAACCATACTCCTTTAAGCAGGAACTAAAGTTTTTTTTTTTTTTTTTTTACGGAAACGTATGAATTCTACTTTTAACATTCTGGCGCACAGTCTTTACCCGGTAAAAGCATGTAACTGGGGCTGCATCGAGTAGCGTTACTTCCTAGGAAAGAGTTTGCTGAGGATACAGCCGTAATAAGTATTTTTAAACAACGCCATCGTGTAACGGGATAGTTTTTAATTTCGTAGGACTTTTGTTAAAAACCATTCGGGGCAAGGATCCGAACACGGGCCTTTTAGGTCGACCCTATTACCTTCAATATTTTTCATCAGGGGGAATAAAATCAGATTTTTTCCTTTTATTAATTTTTTCTGCGGGATTGCCACTGTGAGGCGGTCCTTCTAGTGAAAATGTGCCAGCCCAATAGTCGCAGAGTTGAAAGAAATAAGTATTGATTAAAACGGACTTTAGATCAGTTATAAGTATAGTAATATTCTGAGCGCTTGGAGAACGTGACAGCCACATGGACTTCTGATAGCGTAGCATTCAGCAGGGGTCATGCATTCCACTGCAGCTCCGGAACATATAGCGGATTCGAAGTATCAGCCTCCGTTGCAAATGAAATTTCAGCGGATTAGTGTAGACAAGTTGAGAGGTGTGTGTGAGACATTGTATTATTTTTATAGCTGAAGTATTAAACTACGACCTCCCTACTCCATTAATGTGCATTCGTGATGGAACTAAAGTTTTTGCACGCGACGTACTTTTAACATTCTACCTCGTACAAAAAAAAATATTTTTTCACCCGTTTTCACCAGCGTGATGAGACATACGCAAATGACGGAGGAAACGATTTTTTTTTAAACTGTTTTACCTTATTTTTCTTCGAACAGTGTTACTCTCCCGTACCGTACCGCGGATACAGCAGTAATAAGTATTTTTAAAATGTGGCGTAAGAAAACTGTTAGTCATACTTTTGCAATCACAATGTTTTTTGAAGTGACTTAGTAAAGGAAATTGGGAACACGGATCAAGGCTGTGAGTGGGTTTTCACGATGTACGGAAGCAGTACAGGTCCAAGATTCATTCGTCAATAAAAACCTTGTGATTCCCTGTTTGGAATAATTTCGTAGGGTTTAACCGTCCGTCAGCGAGAGGTTGTCCATGGTGAGGATCCGAACACGAAGTCTTTTAAGTCGAACCTATTACTCCGTCAATATTTTTCATCACGACGAATAAAATCAGATTTTATTAATTTTTCGCCCGATAGCATTTTTTATTTTCTGCGGGGGCTGTTACTGCAGGGGTAGGGTTTCTTCTAGTAAAAAATGCAACAACCAGTAATCGCTAGGGACCCGTTGCAAATAAAATTTCAGCGGATTAGCGTAGACAAGTTGAGAGGGGTGCATGAGACATTGTATTATTTTTTTATAGCTGAAGTATTAAACTACGACCTCCCTACTCCATTAATGTGTATTCGTGATGGGACTAAAATTTTTTCATGCGACGTATTTTTAACATTCTACCTCGTACAAAAAAAAAATATTTTTTCACCCGGTTTCACCCGCGTGATGAGATATACGCAAACGACGGAGGAAACGATTTTTTTAAAAACTGTTTTACCTGATTTTTATTCGAACAGTGTTACTCTCCCGTACCGCGGATTACAACAGTAATAAGTATTTTTAAAACGTGGCGTAATAAAACAGTTAGTCATACTTTTGCAATCACAATGTTTTTTGAAGTGACTTAGTAAAGGAAATTGGGAACACGGATCAAGGCTGTGAGTGGGTTTTCACGATGTACGGAAGCAGTACAGGTCCAAGATTCATTCGTCAATAAAAACCTTGTGATTCCCCGTTTGGAATAATTTCGTAGGGTTTAACCGTCCGTCAGCGATAGGTTGTCTGTGGTGAGGATCCGAACACGAAGTCTTTTAAGTCGAACCTATTACCCCATCAATACTTTTCATCACAACGAATAAAATCAGATTTTATTAATTTTTCGCCCGATAGCATTTTTTATTTTCTGCGGGGGCTGCTACTGCAGGGGTAGGGTTTCTTCTAGTAAAAAATGCAACAACCAGTTATCGCTAGGGATAAAAGAAATAAGTGTTGGTTTTAAAATGGTTATAAAAATACGTATATGAAAAGACTGTCGGTGTAAGATCTAAATTTTAAAAGTGGGAGAGGGAGCCTACCCGCAATAACTATGCTATAAAAGTTGTTAGTCCTAACACACTGTGTAAAATTATACTGAAGGTTAAACATCCCCAGTGCTCAGTCTTCTGATACGTGTCACTCGCTGGTCACTCCACGTTACTTTCCCCTTGCTGCGACGTCACCTACCCTTAGAGAACAACAACGTATGAGTAATCACACTGAGCACTGGACACTCAACCTCCCGGGCGATTGCATCATTTGTCACGAGATGTTTCGTTGCTACCTGACCGGTAAGCGGACACGTATGACTGCAGGAATGCCGATAACAGAGCCTTTTCCATTGCAGGTTGGTTCTTGTTCAAGAACAGAGTGAAGCTGGGGTAGCGCGTTCGACTCTCATTGCCGAGGGGCAGTTTTTTTTTTTTTTCGATAAAACACCTCTACAGAAAACTGTTTTATTTCAACCGTATGGTGGTTTTTTTAATAAAGGTAAGGGAATTTTGATGAGTGTTTAATTACTAGAGAGTTTAATAGCAGGGAATTTTAATTATAAAGGAATCGTTTAGTCGTCCTGGCTAAATGAATAGCAAAGGGTTTTAATTACTAAGGAATAAATACAACTCTGCGAGTTGATTTACAATTTGAGATCTGCATTAGACATTGAAAAAGAGTTGAACGGATTTGTAAAATTTCAGATGAATACAGGAGATGTACTAAAAATACGCATTGGATGCAGCCTGTTAAATTTTTTAAGGGAAGAGAATTTTGGTAAATGTTTAATTACTAGGGATCTGATTTTCTGTGAGACGTTACAATTGTATCACCCCTTTCACTCTGTGAGTTGATTTACAATTTGAGATCTGCATTCAAAAGAGTTCAGTGCTAGTGTTGGCTTTGATGTAAGAAATACATAGAAAAAGCTAGGTTAATATCTGAAATGTCTGACCCGCATCTAAGCCACAGCAAGTACACAGCGTATTCCCGTGCGTCCTGGAATCCACACAGCGAGGGACGATTATTTTTTTTTCCGGTGAAACACATCTACAGAAAACTGATTTTTATTTCGACCGTGGAGTGATTTTAATAAAGATGAGGAATATTTTGACGAGTGTTTAATTACTAGGGAGTTGATTAACGGAGTTTGAAAATTTTTCCACTGCAGACGTGTGTTCTAAAAGCAGATTTAACATGTCATCCCTACGAATAATTTAAACCATTATTAATTTCACCCTATGGTATTTTCTATGAAAACAGTAAGAGTAAAATGAGTTTCAACTGTAGGATGATTTTTAATAGAGGTAAGGGAATTTTGATGAGTGTTTAATTACTAAGGAATTTTGTATCATTCCTTTCTGTACAATTATTCTGAGACCAGTCAATCGTTCCATGCAATTATTCTGAGACTTGCATCAGCCGAGTGAAGGAGGTGGCCTTAAAATATAGGAAGGGCTTAAAAGGTCAACCACGGGGTCTGCAGGAGGAGGAAGGGCTTAAAATATAGGTAGGTCGACCGTGGGGTCCGAAAACGAGAAATTAGACTTAAAATAAAGGGATTTTTGGGAAAACAGTACTTCTCACTGTCAACAGATGGCGCCACTGAGGGGGAAAGGGGGGTGAAGGGGGGTTTAATAAAGGGGAGGAATTATTAATAAAGGGGCGTGGCCTGTTACGTAATGATTATGTAATGATTACGTCATGTTACGTCATAGGGGGAGGAAGTGGGCGTGGTCGGTGACGTCGTAGGGGGAAAGCACTAGTGGGGGATCGCTGGAATGGCATGATACTACTGTGCTAATAGTACTGTTCTTTTAGATGATGCCAAAAAAAGGAAAATAGCGCCACTATTGGACAGATTTTTGAGCATCAGATTCGAAACCAAGTTTTGAAAATTCAAATTTTAAAATGCTATAGAAAAACGTTGTTTAAAAGTTAAGTGAAATAAATTAAATAAATACCTCCTCAAGCAGCTGCCTGCCACAGATGTCTGTCAGTTTATATGCCACAGTAGAAGTTCTGTGAGGATGGCAGGACCTCAGCAGAAAAACAACACGAACATCCATGCCTTACCCAGGGCTCGAATCCAGGTCCCGTAGATCAGTAGCCAAGCGCGCTAACCACTCGGCCACGGGACGACTAAAAGTATTAGCTAACTAAAGCAAAAGAGACCTAAATTTTTGTTCATTTCCAATCTTAACACTTGCGCTTGGAGGGAAAGTTTTTGTTGCTCAACGGATTAAGCGACCAGGTCACAAGGGCTGCAATGCTCAGAATAAGATCGAGAAGGGAAACCCACTGCAAATTAAGTAGGTATCTTTCCATAAAACACATTCAATTCGTTTTAACCTAGCACAGAGTATCTCTCTCCAGCACATGGGAACGTCCTTTAACGTCCAATCGGATGAACGATTTTTTCTACCCTGATCAAAGATGACAACTTTTTCATCAACAACACTGCTGCACAGAGGAGAAAATCTCAACCCTAAATACCTGGAACCTGAATTAAAGAATCTTCATTCGTTATGTAAATCATATTTATTCAGTTACGTTTGTTTGGTTCTTTTTTAGCAGAATACGCCTTCATGAATAATGCTATTACGCCTATTAATCCCTAGTCTTTCCTTTTGATGTAAAATGAATAAATGGATCACGAAATTACCATAACTGTGTAAGAAGAAATCGTCAGGTAATATCTGCACATATTGTTATGCGCAGTTTCGTTTATATTTATAAATAGTTAGTTAAAAGTAATCATGAATTCCAGTCGATCACAAAGAAAAGAACATAACTAATAAACAACGCGAAATATCCATTTTCTTTTAAGCAGTCACAGGAAGAATTCCCTTTCACGCCCTCTCCATTACCCAGACAAATGTTATATATGAATTTTGATTTTTTTCCCTTTCTAGTGATCTGTTAAAAATGGAAGATTATTCTGCCATTTTTAGGGTTACCAGATGTCAGTGTCCTAAAAGGAGGACAAAAAAAACGAGAATGGAGGACAAGGGAGGCCAAAAACACAGGAATAGAGGACAAAGGAGGACATGTCTACAGTTGGTTAATAAAATGAAATTTCTTTTGACCAGGCTTACTTGAAGTAATCTTTTTTGGATAAATATACATTTGCTCAACATGTACAACAAAAAAGGAATTTACAAAGAAAAATAAATTTTTAACTTAAAAATATGATTTTTCCTAGTTTTTTCTGGGGGGAAAAGCATGTAAAAATAGAGAAATAGAACAAATAATGGAAATTAGCTTTTAAATATCTCTGTATTATATTTACCGGAGATGCAATTTTTTTCTAAGAAATCTAGGTTGCTTATCAACTAGGAATAAAAATTGGTGCATGCCATATGTTTCAAATTGTACTGGGTAAGTGTTATGCCTTTTACTGACTGGACTGTTAGTCAATTTTTCTCTTTCGTCCACTGAGTATGTTTCAACCAGAACACCCTTTCCACATTTGCATTATCTCTTTCTTCGCTATTAATAAAGAGATTTTGAATTGCAGAATCGGTGAAATAATTTTACATCGTCGATATTTACACTCTTTCCCTGGAGATATCCAAGGCGTGTTAATAACTCATCGAATTCATAATTTTTCCTCTCTTTAAAGTTCATCCATTCGAAACATTTAAAGATTTTCAAAGGTTATTTCCACATATCCAAATAATTTATGCATTCTTGACACACTACCTGCATTTCATCCAAAGAATTCTCTGATTCTTCTTCCGTATTATTAATTTGTTCTAAAAATTCTTACTTTTAAAGGAACGAGTTTTTACTTTCATTGATTTTTCAAAGAAAATAGAATAGATTGGATAACATTAATTATTTCTAATACTGAGTTTCTTTTCTCTTCCAACTTCGCTAATTTTGATTGAAATACGGATATTGAAGTTTAATAAGTCAAAGATATATATTTCTGCAAAACTATTTTAGCATATTTGGAGGTTATTCTTGTGATAAAAAAAATACTGTTGAAGAGCAGGAAAAAGCTTTATTATTTTCTCTAGACAAGGAAATAAACTAAGCCATTTTGTCTTACTGTGATTTAATAACGAGTTATAATGGCCGAGTGGTTAGCACGCTTGGCTACTGATCTAAGGGACCTGGGTTCGAGCCCCGGATAAGGCATGGTTGTGTGTGTTATTTTTCTGCTGAGGTCCTGCCATCCTCTCAGATCTACTTTGGCATATAAACTGACAAGCTCCTGTCAGACCTCTGTGGCAAGCAGCTGCTTGAGGGGGTATTTTATAATTTATATCTGCGCATGTAGAGAATTCCTTTATAGCTTCAGTCCTCGCAGTATAAATCGAAAAATAATTAAATGTTTTCAAAGCAATAGCTTCAATATCAACTTTCATTAAATCTAATCCGTGATGAAGACTGTTATGAAGAATATGGGCAGGACAGCCTATTCCAATTAGATTTCTGTTGTTCAAAGTTAGCTTTAATAATGAGAATACATTTTTGCCTTCCCTCATAACTACAATCTCCAGAATATAACCATAAGATATCTAAGACAACCAGTAGATATCCTTCTGTTATCTTATATCTTATGGATATATTCAGGAGATTGTGGTTGTTTGGGTTGCTTTCTATTAAATCCTCCAAAGTTAACATTGGCATTATCACCTATAAATGCGACACATTTTGAGGACAAATTATGTTTTCCAATAATCCTTAGTATATAATTTGCCATCTTTCAGATGTTTCATTTGGAGTAGTTTCTAACTCAAGAACCTTTGTTTGAATTCCACTATTTCTGTCGAAGTATTGAATGATTAGAGGGAAAAGTTTTAGCACGCCGTAATTGCTAGCATCTGTAGGCACCCCAATATAAGATATATTAATTAACGTCTTCACTAATTCGGTTAACTGTGTGCACTGCAATTACTTGGTTAATTATTGATTCTGGTTTTGTCGTTGCACATAACTTTTTGGCAATTTCTGAGTCGTCAAAGAGTTTAGGAGTTAAATTCTGCAGTGCAGTCCATTGATTTATAACAATGATGGTGCCTGGCTGCATGAAACGCAAGAGTGCATTTCCTTTTTATCCTTTTTTAAACATGTGGTTTAAAAAAAGGTGTTATTTAGCTGACGAAAATGACATCTTCACCACTTTTTTTGCTTTCCGCTTGTTAGGTGGTGTTCTAAATCATAAGCACCCTTCTTACTCACTGATATGCAACTGTCACAAATAACACATTTCGCATCACATTCACTTCGTCCTTTTACAAAACAAGGAAATTTTTCTTTTTAAATTATCGGTGAATTTGGATTTTTCTTTTATTTGAACTCATTTTATGGTGAAATTATTTAGGCCTTTTTAAACGTCTCGTATTGTGCTTGTACATGATTTCTCAAGGCACTGAAGGTTAACATCAGGGTGGTTCAGTCAAAATTAGCAAGACTTTTGAGCAGGGATTTTACATCACACTAAAATCGAGTACATATCTCTTTTATCAATGAACTGACTCCCATAAGCACCTTCTATCCGTGGCGGTGGCAAAATTTCTTATGATTTCTTAAAATGCACGCTTTTTTCTATCTTCTGTAAATTGTTAATACTGAGTACTACAGAAAATAGTAACTTTTGTAACATTAACAATGACTTTGGCATTCACAATTCGCATTTGAGGGGTGTGGGTGACTCAGTCGGTAGCGCGCCAGGCTCGTAATCTGTAGTTCCAAGGTTCGAGTCACAGCTGGATCAGCGTTGAGATTTATCTCCGCAAAAACTTCCCCGCTCTGCCCACGGTCAGTAGGGGACACAGATGGGCTTGGAAAGGCCGCCGTCCGTCGGATGGGACGTTAAGTCGTGACCACGTGTGCGGGGGGGGGAGCCATACCCTGTGCACTTTAAAGAACACGCTGGATGACCTTCACGGGAGGCTACCATCTGTCTTCCAACAGCTGTTACAGTAGGTCCCCTCCCCCAACCTTCTCTGAGCCTTCGGGGTCCATGTGACCTGGCCATTTAGCCCATAGTGTGCAAAAAAGTGCCGCTCAGAGGTAAAACAACCCAACCCAAAACTCCCATTTACAATAAATTACTTACGGTCACGGTTGCGAGAACTTAAAAAAATGCAAAGAATTCTTATTTTAATTTTCCTTTAGAACACGTTCTTATGAATTTATACAAAAAGGAGGGCATTTTCATGTTCTTTCAAAATGCCGGGAGGACATAAATTTTAAGATAAAAAGGAAGACATGTCCTCCTTTTGGAGGACGTCTGGTAACCCTAGCCATTTTAACCTTTGAAACGAAACAAAAAAAGATCAGCATTTTAAAACTTTCTCATTACATAAATTAGATTATCAAGTTAACTATTTCCTTTTCATGAGAAAAAATTCCAGCACCAAACGACGTGTGCAATCTTACTACACCTCATGATCCTTCACCACCTGAATCTTCGATCAATAAAGACTGTTAGGTGATCAATCATCTGCAAATAAGCATTCAAAAGAAAACGAAAAATAAAAGAAAAATGGGAAGACGGTTGTACCAGTCGGTAGAGCACCAGACTCTTAACGATGTTCCCAGATCAGAGTGCCCACAATGCCACATTGAGATTTTCTCCGTCAATCACGCTTTAGTCTCTATGAGAAAGGAGACATCGATCAGCATCGAAAGTCGCCGTCCGTCTTATGAGATTTTAAACCATATACTGTGTGCGAGAGAGACATCCTGTGCTCATTAAAGAATATACTGGATGATCTTGAAGTTTCCATCTCATAGCAACTGCCTAATGGATTCCCTATCCAGAACTCAGATCTTGAGAACTAGACATTTAACTATTGTAAGAGCAATGCGTAAAGATAAAATGCAGACCAACTCGAAAAGCATAATACCGTCAGAGGAAAGGTTTAGAAAGGAATCATTAATCTTCATTATAATTCAAAATAAAAATTTTCGAAACAAACCGAGTAATTTAGACTAAGAGTTACAGCACAGGTTCCGGAACTTCCGGGGCTTTTATAAACTAATTTAGCTTTCCAACAAATAGTGACCAAACTGACAAAGACATGTTCTGACCTTTCACTTCTCTGTTTTATTTTCGCCAGAGGCTAAAAGAAGAGTTGTTTCGCAGAGGTTATTTTCCGTCAGATGGGAGACAATGCGTTGTCTGCTGTTCATCTTTCTTGGACAATGTATTGCTGGATAAGCAGAGGACAATGACAGTAGCGCTACACAGCGAAATATTTGGGAATCGATAAACCTTGACTGCATACTTCACGGCCAAGACTTGTCGCTTCTAAGGGGCTGCTGAGAAATCGATAGATAGAGTAGCAGTGCTTGCAGCCACCACAGGTGAAAGAGCAAAGTGGCGGCAAAGTAAATGCCTGAAAGAACACATTTTGGATGCTGCTTCCAATTTGAGGAACTATTTTCTACAGACGAATAAACTGACCTGCGTTCTACAATAAATTGTTACTTTGGAAAATTCTACTACTCTGGAGAGTTGTTAACTTTTATATTTCTTTCAATTTCAATGATGGGAATTTAATTTCTTTTCATAAAGTTGTCTGAGAATAACTGTTTGAAGCAAAAATCGGTGAAAAAGACATTTAAAAAATCTAGAATATATTTATGCGAACCCATATTTTTTAGCAAATTAATGCTTAATGTATGTGGCAAACTACAGATGAAATCCTGGTTTTAAGAACAAATTAGTTGTTAGTCACGAAAGGATTCTATGTTTTGTTTATTGGATTTTTATGACCATTTTGTTACATTAGATTGTCAAAAATATTGGGAATTTCCATATTATGGAAATAGAAGCCACATTCGAAGTTTCAGCTCTGAAAATAAGCTCTTTACGAAAAATGTTTATGGAAATATATTAAAGGTTTCGATTTTTGAAAAACTCGATTTTCTGCAATATTCATTTAATTATTTAAAATGTTATGGAAATCTTACATTTAATAGCGCAATTCCTAGTAAAAGTATTATCTGAAAAGTTAGTTATAATACTTAAGTACATTTGTGTTTTAGTTAAGCATTTACCGAAATAAACATAATTTTAGAAATTTTTGATATTATACTTTCAGTTTTAATCAGTTCTGAGAAAAGGTAGTGAGAGTTGGGTTTTTACATTTGAACCGCATTTTTTTAATTCACCAGATGATAAGTGACCAGGTTCAGATGAGGGAGAGGAAGGGAACCCACTGGGCAACTGTTAGGAGATAGACGGTTACAACTCCATGTTATTTAATGTTCACAGGGTATGGCACATGGGATCACGGCTTAATATCTCATCTGATGGACCACGGCTCTTCTAAACTCATAAATTCCCCATTTCCATTGAAGTATTTAAGACGAGTATAACAATAGCGTTTGAAATTGAATGTTTCAGCTTCAATTAACGAATTAAATTCAATTAAACGAATATTATGAAAAAAATCGAGATTTAGGGAGATTTAAATGATTTTTTTTTCAATCACATTTTTCCGTAAAAGAATTATTTTTAAGTTAGGTTTTCCGTTCACATAATATGGAAGTATTCTACTGTTTTTTGATAATGTAATGTACATACTTATATAAGTAACAAAGATACGTAAATTATGTAGTTTAGAAAATACAATATTACATCCATTCGATACATATTAACAGTTTGCAATGTTTTAAAATCCCAAGAGTCATTTGCTCCTGTAAACTAATGAAAAAAAACCATTTCAGTAACGATTACTGAAACATAAAACAAATATATTCATATATTATAGTACTTAAGACGATATTTTATCAATAATGGTAGAATTAACTTTAAAAATTTACCATCATTATGTATGTATCTCTAATTGATGTTTTTTTAATTTTTCTTACTTCGTTCATTTTAGAAGTAATGAATTTAAAATCTTGAGTATCGAACCACTGAAAATGTTTCTTTCATTTCCTCATTTTTATTACGTGGTTCCAATATAGCTTGGATCTACTGCATTGGTTTTGCAAGGATTATTTTAAAATTCTCTTAATTATCATGAACGAAAAATAAGTTCTTTAATCATTTTCCTTCCGAAATTTTCATGGCTTTGTCCATTACGATCCCTTCTGAAAGATGCTAATGAGTGCACCGCATATGTGTAGACATAGAACAAAAAATACTCTTTTAAATTACATGTAATAAATTGCCTTTCTACTTTGGCATATAAACTGATAGGCTCCAGTCGACCTCTGTGACAAGCAGCTGCTTGAGGGGGTATTTATTTATTATTATTTAATAAATTGAAATTCAGTAAATGCTGGCTGTATAATGTAAAAGTATTCTTAAATAAAAATAAACCTTAACCAGTTTTATTATAATTTTCTTATTATTTTTACATTGAAGAAATTTCTACCTGTAATCATTATCTTCATTAGAGGATTCAATTATTGAATTTATTCGTGGGACAGGGCTTGACTCAGTCGGTAGCGCGTCAGCCTCATAATCAGCATTTTCTAGGTTCGAGTCCCTACTGTGCTAGAGTTGAGATTTATCTCCCCTTTCCCCTTCCTATCCTCAATCAAAATAGGGACAGCGATGGGCTTGGAATGGTCGTCGTCCGTCGGATGGGACGTAAAGCTGTGGAACCGTGTGTGAAAGAGCCATACCCTGTGCGCGTTAAAGAACACACTGGTAACCTGTCTTCTAACCGCTATTAAGTGGGTCCCCTTCCCAAATCTTCTCTGAACCTTTGGGCCCATGTGACCTGGCCATTTTGCCCATTATATGCAAAAATAGTGGCACTCGGAGGTAAAACAACAACAACCTAAACGTTTATTAGAGATGTATTCCACACATCATTGTCTCCCACGATGTGGTCTGCAGCCAGGTAACTGGTCCTTTGAAATATACAAATAATCCAACAGCATTCATGAACATGGTAAGAAATGACTTATTGTTACAAGATTAGATAAAGCGTGAAAATTTATTCATTTTCTTTTTACATGCATTAATATTTTAGGCCTCAAAAAGATACTGAAAGAAACCGGTCCTCAGTTAAATAAGATTTGAGAATCCTTGCCCTATAGTATTCTGTCGGATGACAAGAAAAATATTAAACTAATTCCTCGCATTAAAATTATCAAAGGTACCATTTATTTCATTTTAGACCAGGAAATATTTCCGAACTTTTTTAATACTCTTACGTAAGTTATTCGATTCAATTTTCTTCCCGTTTCGAATCTGCCATAAAACATGCTACATTACACCATCGCGCAGAGCAATGAAGGCTTTAAAAGCCAACATTTTCTGCTCTTATGGCCCATTTCGGCTGCCGCTTTCCGTTAATTTTGTTTGCTTTCTCAGCGCACAAGGACAATAGCAGCGGAAATCGTGAGAGAGCCAGTTCCAGAATCTCAGCACCGCTCGTAGGTCAGTAGTTGTTTCCAATGGAAAAGAAACATATTGGTCTTGTATCTTAAGCTATAAATCGTTCTCGAGATTCATGTGCAATATAAACGTTGAAAAGAATTAATTCCGTATGTTTCTATGATAATAAATCTTTTCTTGTGTCTGCTCCGAGATTTCAGTTCTCCTTCCCTGTCAATATCCACCGTTGCAAAAGTCTCATCTAGGATTCAGAGTATGAGGGTTGCATTTAAATATCGTAATCAAGATTGTCTTACCCTTCACTGAGAAAGATGCAGCCGATGGTCTTGGAATGGCATACCGTTCATTCAATGCGATGCCTGCCAGAGGTACTCAAGCGCGCTAACCAAACAATTTAGGAGTTGGATTGGATTGTTTTACCTCTGAGCGGCACTTTTTTTGCACACCATGGGCTAAATGGCCAGGCCACAAGGACCCCGAAGGCTCAGAGAAGGTTGGGGGAGGGGACCCACTGGAACAGCTGTTGGGAGACAGATGGTAGCCTCCCGTCAAGGCCATCCAGCATGTTCTTTAATGTGCACAGGGTATAGCTCTCCAGCACACGGGGCCACGGCTTAACGTCCCATCCGACGGACAGCGGCCTTTCCAAGCCCATCGGTGTCCCCTACTGACCGTGGGCAGGGCGGGGAAATTTTGCGGAGATAAATCTCAACGCTGACCCAGCTGGGACTCGAACCTGGGAACTACAGATTACGAGCCTGGCGCGCTACCGACTGAGCCACCCCCGCCCCTACAATTTAGGAGAGCCCACCAGAAAATTTCACTAATTGAAATTAAAAAGGTATTAATGATAATTATTATTTATCATGTAAATTGACCACAAAAGGAACTTTTTCAAATAAATGTTCGTTATTTTATTATAAAAGCTTTTTTTGAACCAAAGCCGCATAAGATATAATGGCTATAAAGCGTTTGTGCATATTTGATCATGATAGAATAATTATGGGTTAAAAACAAAAAAAAAGCTTTTATATTATCAAAACATTTGTTTTTTTATCATACGTTTGCCTTAAAAGTCTGTACATTTATATATATACTTAGCATTTCATTTAAATTTTCCTTAATGTGGCCACAGTGAATTTCTCGTGGCTGTAAACGACCATGGAAAAGTGCCTTCTGAAAACCACTGGCCTAATCCGTTTTATGCAAAAGCAGGCCCTGTATTCAGTGCCTGACACTGCGTTATAAAGTGTTTAAAGCTCTTTATAACGAGATACTAAAGCATTATGAATGCTGAAAACTCTAAAACTTCAGCAATAATAAATATTTCTTTAACCAATGCATTTTTGTAATGGTAATAAATACTACTACTATGGTCTAAAATATATCCTTAAATTCCTGGATACAGTCATCGGTGCAATTGACCTTCTACATTTACTGACACTTCATTAGGATGCTAAATCAATGGAGATTCAATTCAAAAGATCTGTAATTTCTTAATTATGCTTTTTATAGAAAAACATGAAAATAGATTTGATTCAGATCTTTAATTTATCGAGCAATTCTCGATTTTCAACAATATTCGTTCAATACTAAAAGAGTTGTGCAAGTTCAAATCATTTAAGAAGTATAATATTTAAACGTTTTGTGTAAATATTTTAAGAGAGAATAATGGCAAAGTGACTAATAAAATTCAACTTCTGATTACACAGTTGGTAATTCTGAAAAAAATAAAGGCTATGCTATTATTAATTCCATTAATACCACGTATTTAAGAGAGACAAATTAAAATGAAGTAGAAAATGTCATTAGTAAGTTAAGAAGTTGCAAATCTGCTGGATTTGATAAATTAAATGTGAAATTGATGTGTTATTAAATAATGTAAATTGTATAATAATGTGTGATTAATTAAATGTGAAATTAAATGTGAAATTGATTGAAATTATTAGTAAATACCACATTAAATTGTTTATTTGCATCATAAATGCATCATTTAAAAATGGGTTCTACATACGTGAAGTAAAAAAGGCTATTATTACTCCTGTTTTAAAGTCAGGTGACAAAAATAATATTTCAAATTACAAGTCAATTTCTATTTTGCCATTATTTTTAAAGATTTTTGTAACAGTTATAAAAAAAGAAGAATAGTTGAATTCCTGGATTCTTTAAATTCTATTTCTATTACCAATTTGGAATTAGAAAAAGAAAATACTAAGCAGGCATATTTAAAATTATCTGAATATACTGTATATATAAAAGTTTTGACGTTAACGGAAAAACTGCTACTATAGTTACAGATAGTCATAAAGCTTTTTATTCTGTCAATCATAAAATATTATTATATTAGGAATAAGAAGCAATTAGAGGCAATTGCTATTGTAAGTTCGTTTGTTATGTATCTAATAGGACACAAGTAGTAATAATACGTTATATTTGTAGTAATTTTTAATAGTAAAGTCAGATGTTCCTCAAGGTTCAGTTCCTGGACCAATTTTATTTTTGATCTATGTTAATGATTTTTGTATCCTTAAAATTAATGGAAAGTTAAATGGCCGAGTGGTTAGCGCACTTGGCTACTGATCTAAGGGACCTGGGTTCGAACCCCGGACTAAGGCATGGATGTGTGTGTGTTGTTTTTCTGCTGAGGTCCTGCCATCCCCACAAACCTTCTGCTATGGCATATAAACTGACAGGCTCCTGTCAGACCTCTGTGGCAAGCAGCTGCTTGAGGGGGTATTTATTATTATTATTAATGAGTTCTGCAGACGATACTGCAATAGTAAATTGATAACATTTGTGAACTGAAAAAAAATCTGCTGAAGAAGATCTAGTTAAATTGAATAAATGGTTTTATGTTAATAAAGTAAAGTTTATATTAGGAAAACTAAATTTATTCTATTTGAAACGAAAAATAGAGATCTGTAACTTTCTATTGAGATGCACTCAATTCATTGCAATAAATATAAATATGACAAGTGTAATTGTGAAAAAATAGAGAGAGTTTTTGTTTGTAAATATCTGAGAGTATGTCTTGACTGTAATTTGAAATGGAATAAGCATATAGACTGCAATAAATATAGCAAATAAACTACATTACATTTTATTTTAATTCTATAAAATTAAAAAAATCTTATGCTTGGATTTATTCTAAAATGCAGTTCCTTAAATACATATAGTTGGGGTGAGCTATATAAAAGTAATTCAATAAAGTGAGACATAATTCACAATAGAATTGCATAAATTGTTTTTACATTTTATGATTTTTATGATGCAAAATATTGTCATAGCTAGCAAGGTATTTAATGTTAGACAACTATACTTGTTTCGAATATTAGTGTTTTTATTCCAAAATTAAACTTGGGTAGATGTTGAACTTCGTAGTAAAGAACTGAGGCATCGTGGATACTTTTTCGAGTTCCAAAAGTGGAAAAAAGAGTATTACACAATATCACTTTGTAAATTTGGCGACTAGGATATTTAATTCACTTGATGCTAATTTAAGAAATGAAGAATCATTTGGTTTTTATAAAAAAATTTAAAAGAATATATACTACGTTTCTGTGATTGTAAAAAGTTTAAAAATTTCATTTCATTTCTATTTGTTTTAAACAAATATATTATAATTTTAATTGGAAGATATTTTATATTTAAAAGGATCATAATTTATTTTATGTTGTTTGCTGTGCTCTATTATATTTTCACTATATTCTTGGTGAATTATTATTATTACTATTAATTATTATTATTATTATTATAAAAATCTCCTAATTTTATCAATTTTTCTATATTTTAGGAATCGCATTGCTTCTGTTAAATATTGCAACCTCCATAATTCTTGAAATACTGATCGAATATTGTTAAAAATCGAAAATTTAGGTAAATTTGATTGAGATATTTATCTTCAGTCACATTTTTCAATAAAAAATTGATTTAAAAGATACGGAGCTTCTAACTTGGCTCTTAATTAACCTAAGATACCAATGGTTCCTTTAAGTGCCACTGAGCGGAGAAATATCATTGTGCTAGTTACTTTTTTACTATTACTTTTATGTACCATTTCCTAGAAAAAGTAGAAAATCCGTAAAACAAAAAACTTGATTTCCTTGTGTATTGGTTTCTATGGCAGCTTCATTAGACACTCTTGGAAAAAGACTTACATATAAAATAAATAAGTTTCCAATGAGAGAGCAATTACTTTCAGAATGCACAACTCCTTTATGCTTTTCCTAATGAGCATAAGAAATAAAAAGTACAATTCATTAGAGATCCAGATCGATTGAGCCACTTTATTTTTACTTCCGGTCTTTTTAAATACGATTAAAAGTTACAATAATTTGTAAGAAATGTTGAAAAGGTCTCGTTTCTTCAATGAGAAGATGTTTTTTCCATGAAATATAATGTCTATGCAAGTTCTGGGAAAAACATGCAGTCGTGCAATAAAATAAAATGCCTAAGAAAACTAAACAGTTGAGACTATACGTTTGACCACCGCCAACGTTTTTGGCACACAACAACCTTTTTTGTTGTAAACCAATTCTAATGACCATTTCCCACAGGAATAACATAGTCTAGATTTCATGAACAAACAAAAGACTTTTAAAAAATTATATTATTCAGCAGAGGGGTACGTATGAGTTTACAGTTAATGGGCTGAATATTACACCTTTTTGTCCACATTATATAAAAACTTTAAGATTTACAATGGAAGTTTTCATATCTAGTAATTTCATATCTAGGATACTATAATATATTATTATAGTATCCTAATTGCGTTATTATTATTACAGTATCCTTTATCGTTATTAGGATACTATAATATATATATGGAAATAAAACGGAAGGAAGAAATGACACTATGCACGAATGTGTTAATAAGAGGCAGTCGCCCATTGAAGTTTTACGAGTATTTTGTGCGGCAGTTGTATCCCCGTAGGATTCGTAGCTAAAAGCCTCATTGATCGGTCAGCAGCAGTTTGACTTGACCTAACTGGGACTCAAACCTGAGAACTTCAGGTTACGAGTAGAAAAATTACAAATCGAACAATTGTGCAATGAATATATAAAATAATAAATCACTCCTCAAGCAGCTCCTTCCGACAGAGGTCAGACAGGAGCATGTCAGTTTAATACATCTTAGAGAAGATCTGTGAAGATGAGACCTTAGCAGAAAGACAATATACATCCATGCTTTATCACTGACTAGAACCCTGGTTCCTCTTGATCAATAGTAAAACACGTTAACCACTCATCCAACGGGATATATAATAAATCTGGCTCTTAATTTATAGCAATAGAAACATGTTTAGTAGTTGCCTTCATTCTTATGATGAAACTCGCCGAAACTATTGTAAAAATGAAGGTAAATATATTAGGTTACTGCAAAAGTTCTGCATGTTTTTGTCATCAAAATTAAACACATTTTTTTCTGAAGCGTGGTATGCACTTCAAGACTAGCTCCAATCTCTTCTGCTGTTTGGCAAGGATCTTCACTGATGATGGCAAACAAAGGAGAATCTCAACTTCAAAGGGGAATCCTCAGAAGGTTTTCATCCAAAATTCCCCAGATGGAAATTTCTGAACCACCGGTGACTCGTGCTGTCGTCAATGGCATACTCTCTACAAACCTCCCGAATGCTTCTCCCAGCAGCTGCAGCATTATTACCTTTGTTAAAGCAATATTTTAGATAGTATCTTAAATGACCTTTATCAGGCGACATTTTAAACACGGTAAAGGGTGATTTTACTCTAAATGATAATGGTGTCGTAATCTGTATTGCTAGTAAAAGGCATAACTAATCTAACTAAAGTTGTGTTTAAAAGCAAAGTAGCAATTCTCTCAAACATTGAACAGACAAAATGTGTCAGTGAAAACATGCAGAACTTTTGCAGTCACCCAATGTTTCCTAAGTTGCAATGATATGTTTTTTCACCATGTACAATAACAAATAACTTAGGACCAATTACATTAATACACATTTGAACCAGCAGTAGATAGATGAAAATGGTAAGCACTAAAAACTAGACTCATTTAAATATGTGCCACTAATGTACGCAAAACGAAGCAATATAATAAGAAGAAAAAAGAACCATACTATTATTAAAATATAACAAATTGTAGAGTTTTTTAAATATTAGTCGCAATTAATAATAATATTACAATTCATATCCAATAAAATAATTACGAATTTAAAAAATTGCAACCTTTATAAACAAACCATTTGATCTTTTGAAAAAAAAATTCAAATAAATCATTCCAGGACTTTCTAGCAAACGTATTTCGACTAGTTCCGTCCAAGGTAGTGTCTATATAATGGACTACATAATTTTTATACGTTAACGTAGAAGATAATTAGAAACTTGTCTTCTAGATGTAAAAAATTAGTAAATAATAAAAATAGTATATAATCCACTAGATCAGCAGTTCTCAACCTTTTATGCTTCACGTACCCCCTGGAAATGTGTATGTAACTGGCGTACCCCTTGTATAGATAGATAAAAATATAATTGTAATATAACAATGGTTATTTTTACTTTGTTACTAGATCTAACAACTTTTGAGCTCTCACGGTACCCAAAAAAGGTTTACCGCGTACCTACACTAGAAGCAAAACATTCATCAGAAAATAATATATATATATACACAGTATATTTAATCATATTAATTATATTAAGCGAAATGAAATGGCTAAAAGACGGGGAGCTAAGGAACAAAATATATCTACATTTTTTCTTCAAAATATTAATACGTTTTTAGTTAACTCTATCTTAATAAAATACTGCGATTTATTCTCGTGCAAAAAGAAATCACGAAAGATTTGAGTTGAGAGAAAGATTGAGCTAAGAGTTCTGATATCTCTTGCTGAGTAGAATATGTGAGAGAAAACACGCAAGGAATCTTTCTCCTATGCATTAGGAATGTGAATCTGAATAATCAGAATTCATTCTAACAAGGCGGTGCCGAAACGGAAGCTGTTGTAAGCATCTCTGACGAGACTTGTGTGCTATGTGAGAGAACAGAAAGAGCAGGCAAAAGTTCTAACGAGAGGAAAGTGGGAGAGGAAGTGATCTTTGCCTTTGATGGTCACGAAGTGGGGAAATAAATGGGAAAAAATGCTCTCTCTCTCTCTTAAGGCGAGAGGCACTCCAAACTAATAGTTGAGTAGAGTTCATATTTCAGAGCTTTGTAGAATATTGAGGATTTCTGCATATCTAAACCCATAACGTGTATCATTCATCGTTTCAGGGCAAATTTTTTATATATATTTATTTTGGCAAAAAATATAGGTAGTAACCACAAAAATAAATTTTTGCAAATGCGTTGAATTATAAATCTATATTGAACCATAGCTTTCTTGTTTCTAAAATAATTTCAGTTAAAAATTTTCTGGTGTAGCTCCGCACTTAATTATTTAAGAACTAATAACTGTTCTCCATTGTTAGTTTTATTCATGGTAAACTGTTTGCTGAAACAGAGAGAGAATTATATAATCCAATACAATGCACCAAAAAATAAAATAATCAGGGGACATTTATCTAATAGCTGTTTTAAGAGTATTCATGAATATTTCAATTTTTTAAATCTTTCAGTAGAAAAAGATGCAAAAATATATTTTAAATAAGAACATCTGTCTGGCATCAAGAAGAAACAAATTTTTTATACCTATCTTTCAAATGATACGTAGAAGGATGTCATAAAAGTAACTTTGTTAAAATCAGTTTAGATATAAAATCTTTTGTTAATAAATAAAAAATCCTACTTTGAAATTTATTTCTGAAGCGGCAAATGATAATTTAATCGCTCTAATATCACCGGTATATTGCTTAATTTTTTTTGGGCGGGTTAATGATATTTCTCTCACTCGCTATGGATTAACACTCAAATTACCATTGGCGAAAACAGAAATGTGCCCACAAAATATCTATATCTTGAATATTCGTTGCTAAAAAAACTAATCCATTCAGATGCAAATTATTATTCGATATGCTTCTCCAACAGCTTTTAATACAAGACCTTCACAAACAAGTTATCAATTCCTTTATTCAAAAATATTCTTAAATTGTAGTGTCCGTAATTAAACCTAGAGAACCTTTGGCTTTAGTTGCTTTATCTCTGAACATCACATTTAAGCACATAATGGACTGAATGGCTAGATGACAAGGATCTTAAAGGCTCCAAGATGGCAGGGAGAATCACTGGATGCTTAGGAGACGAGCCTCTTCCCACGGCCATTCACTTCTACAAAAAGCTCTGCTCAAGAGAGACCGCAGTCTTTCAAGCCCACCAATATCCTCTTTCTCACCAACGATAGAGTGGAGTTTAGCAGATGAGATCTCAACACAAGCGTAGTGAGCACTTGAAACTGGAAATATCAAGTTATCAATTTACTAGCTGATGTGGTACTTGCTGCGTCCTTCCTGGGTACTAGAGCGCTTTACAGGAACCCCTCAGCAAACTCAATCTTTTATCGTTAAGGAGAGGTTTTTTATGCCACCCTTGAACTTGTGGACAAGGATGAAATTATAATTTTCCATGAGCAGTGGGGCCGACATCAGGGTGGACATTTTTTAACATGAATTCTCAACATGGCTTAACTGTGTTAAATGAAATAGTATGATAATTACAGGATATTTTAACTTGGATTTATTATCTGATGATCCACACAAAATAAATTTTTTACAAATGATAAAATGGTTTCCATTCCTGTCATGCTTTTGTTACTAGGATAAGTAGTAAAACCTGCCTAGATCATCTTTACATTAGAAAAGAAATTTTAGACTAGATATTGTAACTACATATATTGTTAAAATTGACATCTCAGATCATTTTTTGTTGGAAGTAATATAAAGTGTGGTTTTTATAGAGATGGTTCTACAGAAAAGCTTTCTACAAATTTTACTAAGATTCAATATACTAAATTGAAAAAGTTATTGTCAGAAAAATCATGGGATCATGTCGAGAGACAGGTAAATGTGAATTTAGCATTTGATCCATTTCTAAGGGAATTAACTCTATTAATCAAAGATGCGCAGATTAGTACTCTACAAAGAAAATTAAAAAACTCAAACCATGGATAACAGAAGCTATTGTTAATTCAATCAATTTTAAAAGAAATTTATATAAAAGATCTAAATCCAAAAAATTGGATGAAAATGACTACTATAGAAGATATAAAAATATGTTAACTAATGTTATTAGGGAAGCTAAAAATGATTATTATAAAAATATTTTTATAAAAAATGGAAATAATGCTAGAAAAAATTGGGAAACTATCAATGAAATGAGTGACGGAAGAAAAGTAAATGGCAATTCTCCTCAAATTATCACGGATAGAAATCATTTACTTCGGTTTGATAAAAAGCCGCAGGAATTTGTTAATAAATTTAACAATTATTTTACTGGGGTAATTTCTTCATTATGTAAACAAAATCTACATAATGAAATCAAAATAGAAGAGATAATAAGTTATTTAAAATGTAAAATGCCTAGTTCTATTTTTTCCCTTATATACCAGAACAAGAAATTTTTGATACTGTCAAGGAACTAAAGGAGGGAAAATCACCTAGTTTGGACGAAATTACAGTTACCACTATTAAAAATATTTTTCCGAAAATTAGAACTATATTTTGTAAACTTATAAACTTTTCTTTTGTAGAAGGTGTGTTCCCTGAAATTTTATAAACTGTCTTAATTATTCCAGTGTTTAAAAATGGTGATACTAAGGCAATTGAAAATTACAGACCGATTTCGCTTCTATCAACTTTTTCTAAGATTCTTGAAAAAATTGTTAACTTTTGGGATGTGCACAATTTATTTGCCCCAAACCAATTTGGATTTCGAAAAGGTTTGAATACTCAAACTGCAATTTTAGAAATGACTACGCAAATTTACAGAATTTTAAATCAAAATGTTAAAACAGTTGTTATTTTTTTGGATTTGAAAAAAGCTTTTGGTTCATTGAATCATGATATATTATTAGAAAAGTTAAAAACCAGTGGTGTTAGGGGAAATTGCTTCCATGGATTAAGAACTATTTAATGAATAGGAAGCAAAAAGTAAAAATTAAAAAATATATTAGTGAAGAAACAAATGTACAAGTTGGTGTCCATCAGGGTTCTGTTTTGGGACCTTTATTTTTTTACTTTATATAAATGACTTCTGTACGTTGGATTTGAATGGTAAAATAATTTCGTTTGAAGATGATGCTGCACTAATATATTCTGGAGAGGAAAAGCAAATTTTAGAGAATATAAATAGTGACTGGATAGAAATAAGAACGTGGCAAAAATTTAATAAACTCTTTTTAAATACAAAGAAGACGAAATATATTTTTATTAGACCAAGAGAAAATGAGATTGATTTTTTTCGTGACAGGATCATTTTCCATTCTGAAGTTTGTGCTGGAAAAAATTGCAATTATGACAAAATTGAGGTTGAATGCTATAAATATTTGGGTACTTTTATTGACAGAAAGATGTCCTGGAAAATACAAATATCTGATGTTGTTAAAAAGATTAACTGCATTATACCTAAAATTTATTATATCCGGAAATCGTAAATTTATCTTTATTGAAAATTATTTACCTTTCTTGGATTAAATCTTATTTGCTCTATGGTTTATTATCGTGGGGTAGAGTCTATTTAACAATAATCAAACCGTTACACTATGTGCAGAATCACATAATTAGATGCATGATGAAACTAAGAAAATTTGAAAGCGTTGCAAATGTATACAATGAATTAGGTATTTTACAAATAAGGTAATTATATGTATTTCAGGTACTGAAATACATAAGGATGAATTTTAATGTTCAAACTTTACGGACATTTGAAAAGAATACTCGACTGTCAAAAAAACCTTTTCTTACTTGATTTAAAAGCGAACAAAACTATTGTTGAAAAACATTATGTTTATTTGGAGCCAAAGTCTTTTAACTGCTTACCAGAGTACATCAAAGGAATAAGAAATGATAACTTTTTCTATAAGGAATTAAGGAAATGGATTTTAAATGTGGTAAATATTGAGACTATGTTTTAGAAATAAAAGAGATTTAAATATAGTATAATTTCATTTGATGCTGAGTTGGCCTTAAGGTGCTCAACTGAACCACTTACTAGCGCACAGTTCAAAATAGATTTTCATATTTTTTCTGTTTTCTACCCAATAAAGTTTTCTTTATCTTTTTTTTTACTTCATTTATTCTTAATGATATTTTTTAAACTTATATATTGGTTAAATATTTACTTAGATTTTTTGATCAAGCTAGCAAAATGTGAGGAAATGTGAAACTGAAGCATGTTGCCTTTTCCTTTTTATTACAACATAACTGTTAAATTTCTTCCACAAGCGAGTTTTTACTCTCGTGGAAGACTCAACATTTTTTCTCAGACTTTTACTGAAAAATATTGGTAAAATTATAAAACACTAATGAAATATAATATTAAAATTTTCCATATATATGGTATGAATAAATATGTGATTTTTATTGGACAAACTATGTATAAAGAAGAATATATATTAGAAAATGTAATACTTTAAAATTGTGTATCTGAGATATACAACATTATATATATTTCATTATAATTTCAGTTCTGAGGTAAAAAACATGTAAATATAAAGTACTGCATACTCTGAGAATAAATTATCTAAATCTAAATCTATCTAAATCTAAATGCGATAATAATATTTTTTGTTCATTTCTTACGAATAAGTATTTTAAACCATGATACATCGAGGGGAGCAAAATGTTCTTCTCACACACACACCCTCTTGGCCAAAATCTGTGAACGTCCCAGTTTATAACAGGCACAAAATTTCAGTTTCTAAAAATTGTAAAGTTTGCATTATCGAATAAATGAATTCCCGCATAAACGCTTGAATGAAATATTTGTTTATGAAACATCGGTAGACTGAAATGAAGGAAAGTAACTTATTTAATAGGAAAAATATCTTAATTTTACATTCTCATAAAAGCTCTCTTTGTGAAGCCGTCCCCCCCCCCCTTTAGTTCCGTCCCTTCTAGTGGAGTCCTGAAAAGAAATTGTGTTTGTCACCCTCCGTCCTGCCTCGCTGGTATGGGAAGATATTATCCGTTGAACCAAATAAAAATTCAAGCTGGGCATCGCCTTTACTCAACAGATAAAACCAGCAGAACAATTTATGGACATGTACCCTGGAATGCAATGACATTAGAGATTAGTTTAAAATATCTTTTTTCCTTAGAATCGTTGTTCTTCAGGATAAAATGATTTTTTTAATTTGCCTTCACAGAATAAATTATTTAAATGAAATTTTAATTCATAAATAAGATTTTCATTCAATTACTCACATTGAAAAAACAAAAAGTACTCACATTGTGATGTACTTTTTAAGTGTGACTGATGTACTTTTTAAGTGTACTCACATTGTGATGTACTTGTTTTACATCACAATGTGAGTTCAAAAAGTACTTACATTGTGATGTACTTTTTAATTTATGTTAAAGATACGAAACTTTATTTCCTTGAAACGAAACCGATTTGGACGAAACATTTCGTATAACGCTGTTGAAACGAAACCAATGATGAAAGAGACAAAAGACTGCTAAATAAGCTTAAGTCTCAAATCTGCTAATCTAATCTCTAATCTGCTTACCCAGAGTACTGAAGTAGCCTCAATAAAGGTGAATCAAATTGGATCTTTCAGTGTCTAGCTCAAACATTGTAGATCACTATAGACAAAGTCGCTTTCCACACAAAAATTTCAAAGGCATCGATGAAACATCTTGATGAAACTGATGAACTTTTTTCCGTTTCTCATGAAGTGTTCTGTGATGAGGTGAAACGTATAGGTGCCAAATAAGTGAAGAACTTAAGGCTCAGCTTTCATCGTTCCTCTCAGTGAAGAGTTTTTCTTTTGCACATTTGCTCCTACATCTCTGATATTCTGCTCTGCAAATTTGGTAAAACGAAAACCTAAAAAGACCCTGACCAAGTTTAGCCAACAACAAGAATATATGGCCTTCGTCTTCAGTATAAGGAAGGCAAGACATCTTGCAACCACTGCAAAATATTTCCTGCAGAGCATATCAGATTAACATTTTTTGCATACTGCAGAAATTAGTCACAGCTTAAATAATTAGTCACACAATAAAAAAAACATTGTCTGATTCAATAAAAATAATAAGCTAAAAAAAACGTTAACAAGTTTTATGGTAAATTTTATCAATACTATTTAACATTTTGTTTCAGTAAAGCCTGCCACCATTCTAAACGTTTCATCTCAACATTAAAGTGAAGAGTGCAGCCTCACTTTCTAAAGCTTGAGACCTGATTCTGTCAGCATATAGCCTTTTTTTTCCTTTTAGCTAAAGCATTACCTTCGTTTAGAGAAATACACTGCGATGTCCATCCATCAGATGAGACTGTAAGCCCCTATGCAAAACTCTCATATCCTACTACATGGACGGCTTGGCTGCTTCAACGAAAGCCATGTTCCTAATGTTCCGGGAGGATTCGCTCGTATTCCGTGAGGAAAAACTGGATAATGGAAGTCGCATAAAATATATATATATAGCCCTTTTTTACTGAACTAATCTTTTCTTGCGTGGCATCAGATAGAGAGTTTGATGTTTAGGTTAAGCTGCTTGTACATTATCAAAGTTCACATAATGAAAATGCATAGGAGTGCATATTTTATAACCACTATACCAATTTTATAGTTATGCACATAGTTTAATGTATTTCGGTTCGGGGTTCCGACAATATGAGGGGCGTTCAAAATGTTCCTGATATGCATCTGCGGAACAAAACCCATTGCACTTACCTCAACAAAACTTTTACTATCCTTCAAAGCACGATAAATAATACGGATAATGCAGACGTCTACGCTAATTCTGGAAAGCTTGGTGGTACTCCTGTTGGAGAATGCCGCAACTCTAAATGAACGCATTTTGAAAGGTCTTGCACCCTTGAAAAAGGCTTCCCAGCAGCTGTTCTTGTAAAATTTTTGGAACGACCAAAAATCGCATGGTGCGAAATCGGGTAAATATGCAGGATTTGGTTTTTTCCTGCTCCATATAGGTAGTAACTTGCCAGGTTTTGTGAGCACTGGCATCGTCATGAAGAAGGAGAACCCTTGACATGTCTGTTATTGGATGCTGCTCTTTCATCTCCTTAACCATTTTGGATAAAACAATGTTGGTGTAGTATTGGTCATTTATAGCCATTTTTTCAAGTAAGATGTCCACTGCTATTACTTCTTGGGAATTGAAAAAATTGTGAATATACTCCTCTTTGAGCGAAATCTTGACGGAGGATTTGGAGATGTATTTCATCTTCGCAACCCAACATTGTTGTCGATCTTTCTGGGAGTTGTATAGCAATAAAACCAAGTCTGATCACCTGTGAAAATGTCCGTTAACAGTTTCGGCCCACTAGGTTCAAACATTTTCAGCACCTCCTTGCACGAGTCGACTCTAGCCCTATTTTGCTGTTCTGTGAGTTTGTGGGGTATCCATTTGGCAGATCATTCCGAGCTTTAAGTTTCCACACTGATATCTAAACTTATTGCCAGAATAGTGATGTGTGGGTTTTCCTTAATTAGTTCACGGACAGCAGCGATGGTTCTCTCATTCAAGGCCTCTTTCGGTCTTCCTGCATGAAGGAGATCGAAGCTCTGCCATCCTTCTCTGAATTTGCGCCCATCCCGTAACAGTACTATTGAGCAGGCATTATCCCTACATGTTTATGATAAATCGACAAGAATTATTTTCGTGCTTCCCCAGTGTGCTTCCTAGTGAAAATGTATAATTTTTCCTCGTGTTTCGCAGGCTGCATAACAACAACGCACAGATTTCGCAAACCAAAGTTTGCGCGCCTCCGGCGAAGAGAGAAATGATGATAGGGCCTTTGTTTTTAATGTAATGACAAGTTCAGACAAGCTTTCAAACAAATCGTAGCTTGTTAACTTCGGAGGAACGAGTACAAATATACAGAAACGTGCCAAGAACTCTTTGAACGCCCTTCGTATATTGAAAAGAAATTGCGCAGTGCAAATATATCCCAAGACTAAAATTTGAAAACCACCGCTATTCATTAGTTAATGCGAGCAACTATTTAAAAAAATTTACTAAATCTATAATAAAAAAAAAAAAAAATACCTCCTCAAGCAGCTGCTTGCCACAGAGGTCTGACAGGAGCCTGTCAGTTTATATGCCATAGTATAGGGTTTCTTTATAGATTATAATATATCAAAATTTATAGAGTTATTGAATTGTGCAGGCTAATATAAATATTATTTAGTAGCATAATTCAATCTCTATTATCAACCTTCCCTTAGCTTTTTGACCATTCATTGCTTTGTTCCCATTGGCATTTTTTAACGGGCAACAATTCAAATACAGCTCACTATCAGTCGCAAATTATACCAACTAACAAAATCAAAACCTTTATTGGACTCTATAAATTAACCTCAGGTGTTCGAAACTCTAAATATTTCTCAAACGTTTGCCCAAGTTATAAATTTTTCTCTCGGAAACTTCTACCATATTTGAATCCGAACTCTTCATCTCAAAGTAAAACATCAAACATAAAACTCTGCCAAATGAGTACTATTATGCAAATAATCTTTGCAGAAACAGAAGATAGACGAAATCCTCTGTTACGGGGCTGATACTAAATACAGTGACATCCCTATGCAAAGCCCATCTGAAGCGCCCCGATGCAAAAGCTGTGTCAGAAGTACTGCCTTTCGTAGTCCATTGGAAGCGCCCCTTCCAAATAATATATATATATAGGGTGATTGTAAACTCTTTCACCAAAAAAAGAGGGGTGATAGTACACATTAAGAGGTACAATTGTTGCAATGGAACCTAGGGTCGCATTCCACTGCTTCCGCCAGAGAAGTGTAAAGTTACATATCCACGTTCATCCTTCAACAGTGAAAACAAAGGCACTTAACTAATTTACGAGTTGCTTAATTACAATCACGTCAGAGAAAGATTCAAAGTAGCTGCTCAAAGGGAGCATTCACGTCCGAAGGCGTTGTTGCACAGCCCACACCGGCGAATGAAGGACTGTCGCACCCTCTCGTAGACTCCTAGTGTGGTGTTGGTCTTGTCCATTGCAACACCGATTCTCGCGACGAGATCTTCCAGGGAGTCCACAGGTGTCTCGTACACAAGTGTTTTTCATGTACCCCCAGAAGAAGTCTAGTGGGTTGAGGTCCGGGGAGAATGGAGGCCAAGCCACAGGTCCACCACGTCCAATCCATCGCCTGGGATATGTTGCATTTAGGAAGTATTGGACCTCGATGGAAAAGTATTCTGGGGCCCCAACATGCATAAACCACATGTCCCTCTGCGTGGTGAGCAGAACACCCTGCAACAGTCCGGGAAGCACTTGCTCCAGAAACACACGGTACGCTACACCGGTCAGTCGTTCTGGCAAGAGGTAAGGTCCCACCAGACAATCACCCAGGATACCTGCCCAGATGTTGACGCCAAATTTCTGCTGGTGTTTACGAGGGTCATTGACGTGTGGATTTTGCTGAGCCCAAGCGTGCTGGTTGTGATTGTTGAAAATGAGTTCCCAGGGAAAGGTGGCCTCATCACTAAATAACGGAAATTGCGGATTAACATTGTTTATCTGGAGCATCCACCTAACAAACTCTACCCGGCGGGGATAGTCATCTTCGTTCAAAGCTTGGACCTTCTGGCCGTGGAAGGGATGCATCCGTGCCTCATGTAGGACATTCCACACCGAGGTTTGACAAACTCCCATTTCGGATAATACCACTCACGTACTTGTGGAAGGAACTTCTGCAAATCGCTGCAAGACACGTTCTTCCATTTCCGGTGTCCGCCCACTTCGCGAACGTCCAGTATCACTCATTGAGATAGCCAAGGAGCCAGTTTCACGCAGTCTTCGATCAACACTGGCAAAGGTCGAATGGTAAGGAATACGACGATTCGGAAATCTCTCACGGTACAATCTTTGTGCTTCACGTCCATTACCACCTGCTTGGCCGTACATCGGATGC
This sequence comes from Ryuthela nishihirai, assembly GCA_038380435.1. Taxonomy (NCBI): domain Eukaryota; kingdom Metazoa; phylum Arthropoda; class Arachnida; order Araneae; family Heptathelidae; genus Ryuthela; species Ryuthela nishihirai. Next base: position 50,027,003 of record JAWZYU010000001.1, on the reverse strand, counting down.
ATATCCGCCAATTCCTCGTATGTGTAGTCTTCCATGTCCTTCAACGATACGTCACTTATCATGTGACGTTATCACGGTAATGTCGATGAATGGGTTCGGCTGCGTTTTTAAATGTTTGTTCTTAATCGTCTACGCACTTGCTCAGTGCACCTGATTTGCATCTTGTGCTTTTCATGCACCGGTTGTAAATACTTGTGCATGCGTGGCGTTTTTCGAAAGTACTCTTCTCTAGCGGAAGAAGTGAAATGCGACCTTAGGTTCCATTGCAAAAATTGGTCGTCTTGATGTGTACTAGCATTCCTCTTTGTTTGTTGAAAGAGTTTACAATCACCCTGTATATAATACTTATTACTGTCATACCTTTATTATCTTAGAGTTACAAGTGAAGTAAAATGTAAAATTCGAATTTCTGTTACATTTTTTATGCTTTTATACGTAGATGAAAGCGGTGATCGGAAAAGCGCCCTTAAAATTTTGGTTCTACCTGATTATCGGCCCTCCCATGATCTGCTCGCCTCTCTTAGGGCTCACTCTTAATTTCTCTGTAGCCACCACAAAAGTTATAGGAGAAGTTAATTATACGCCTAGTTAAATCTTTAGGAGTTCTGTTTTAGGAAATATTCAAAGTTTAATTAGTAATGTGACAGCAGAATCCCATTCAGCTCTTAGCATTTCGTCAGCAATTTTACTACCCCCTGTGACTTGTGCAGCTTTAATTCAGTGCCCTCTAAACTAAATTGAGATCTTGATATATGGTTAAAAATAAAGGCAAAATTAATTCACAATTTTCAGGGCATCCTTGAAATGCACATCCCACCTTGTCATAACAGAATCTCCCTCACCTTCGAATTTGCTCACCATTTTGATCCTTCAACTCTTCACACCATGGGGACCAATAAATTTTTTTTGCGTTACACCAAAATACTTAGTTGTAAAAACCAGTTAACGTTTTATCCATGACAACCAGCAATTTCATCTTAAAAGCTAAAAATAGTGTCACTAAAGAATAACGGGATTCATATAATAAATTCGTTTTGAAGTGTACCTTACAGAACAAACAATATTATTGATCTAAAGAGGCAGTTTTATTTCACCACCATAAATTCCTTTTATCCCGAAGAAGTCAGTTTCTATCGAATTTTCACCTTTTTTTTCGGATCGATTTACTTCTTATAAATCTACATGGAACTGTTCTCTGCTTTCACCTCTTTCGACTCAGAGCGAATATGGCTCCGGGGTTTCTTCCATGTCAGGTGACACAAAAGGAGACAAGGAAAGTAATTTCTCCCGTCATGTGCCCAGCTCCACCCAGCAGGGGTGACAGGAGAGACGACAGGCCTCGTAACGGCTCTCGCTTAGTATTCGAATCCCGTGGCCAAGCACCCCGTTCTCAGCAGGATCCTTCGATCTGCACCTCCGCAAACACGACGATAAGTTTAAATTGCCCTTCATCTTCACACAAGTTCAAAAAATCTAGCTATTCGTGTTTAAAATAAGTGTAAGAGAGGAGGTTTAAGGAAAGGCCGATAAATTTTCTTTGGCAACATCAGTTTTCGTAAGTTCTCTCTCACTTAAAGATATGTCGGGTTTTTCTCCTCCTTCAGATGCAAGTGGAATTGCTTTGGGAAAATATTTCTTACGATTCCGCAACGAGCACACTTCAACGAGTTGAATGATAGAGACATTTCTTTTTCTCTCTCTCTTTTCATTTCTCCATCTGCAGAGTCAGCTCCCTCCTGAAATTCTGTTTCCTTTTTCTTCCTTAATATGGCTCAGTAGCGGTGCTCAACAGATTTAATAGTTCCTAGGATTTAGAAAAAAAAACTTAAAAAAAAAAACAAAACAGCGCAGCAATAACGAGCCCAAGAAGTAATCCCCATCTGCAGAAATGTGTCTGTATATTGCTTTGGGACACAACCAGGCAACAAAAAGGCAATTTTCCTTCAGTTCCTTGCTGAAAAAGAAAAATGGTTTTCATCATCTTTAATAAACCCCAATCTAAATCTCTGTTACAGAAGTGAAGCATTGGTTTAGATTGAAGGATGCTGACACATCTCATAAAATTGTCTTTCGAAACGATTATAATCAAAGATTTTTTGCAATGGTGTGCAACGCTTAAACTTGAGTTCACTTCTGACAAAAGTAAATGCTTCTTACATGGAATGATTGTTTCCATTTTGTATAAATAGGGTTGTAAATTTAAAGACGCTGACAGAATCATTCAATATGTGTATAATAAAAAAAAACAATAAATAAACGAAAGGAATAGCAGTTTTCAAAATAAGTAAATCCTTATCAATTGTTATTCGCGGCTGTTTACATTTTCCAAACCCTTTCGCTTAAACAAAACCCTTTTACCATCAAAAGCTATAAATCTGTTTCTACAATATACAGTATATATATACAGGGTGAATCTGAAAAAGTGGGCAAAACTTTACGGGTGGTAGAACGCAGCTATACGAGCAATATTCGTCATAGAAAGTATGGGCGGAACGCAAACGGCGAGCCGCTAGGTGGCGTTGCAATTGGTATAAAAGGGTCGGTCCTCGCACCCAACGGCATTTCTACCGTGGATTGCCGAGAGGATGGCTGGTTATACTAACCACGAAATGGCGGATATGCACTTTGTGTACGGTTCTTTGAGCATGTACTTCAATTACATTCCTGTTAATAAAATGTTTTCTGAAGTATCTCCTCTCCTTCTTGTGTTCATTCTTTAAATGTGACAGTGGAAAACTACCTTTTAACTTCTCACCGCTTGCGTTCCGACCATACATTCTATGACGAATATTGCTCGTATAGCTGCGTTCTACCACCCCGTAAAGTTTTGCCCACTTTTTCAGATTCACCCTGTATATATACAGGGTGTCCCTGAATTCATGACCAAACGTGAGGGGATGGTAGTACCCACCGAACCCACCAATATTCGTCATAGAATATGCATCTGCAAATGCAGTGAGGAGTCGGAAATGAAGAACAGACACAGAGGTTTCCAGAGTGACATTTATTGGAGATCATTACAACAAATGCTCAAACGTCCGCCCACCAACGTTGATATAGGCGACACAACGGCGGAGTAGTGATCAGCATACCTGCTCGTAAACACCGGGCTTCTCGCGCACATCGGCGGCTGAGAATGCTGGGGTTTCGCCGATCCAGCACTTTTAAGCCGTGCCGCCTCGTCTACGCCCCCTACCGGCAACGGGCTGCGTTTGCGGCCGCATATTCTATGTCGAATATTGGTGGGTTCGGTGTGTACTACCATCCCCTCACGTTTGGGCCATTAATTCAGGAACACCCTCTATATTAAGAGATGAGTTGAAAACGTTTAATTAGCACTTTATAAATACTGTAATCTTGTTAAGATAAAAGAGATATTACTTCACTACAAAACAAGATCAACACAAATTAGTGCGGTTTATTACTACTGAAGAATTACTGTTAACATTGAACGCTTCTGTTTCCCATTCTCTTCAAAGGAAAGCATCTAATTTTCTACAGGTTTCGTACTATTCAATTAGCCCCTCCAAAATTAGTTTAAAAAGTTTATTTTTAGATCCTATCAACTTTTCTTTTTTTTTCTACCCTGCTGAGAGTGGTCAACCACACAGTGTGATGGCCATATAATTCCACTGGACCCCAGGCCATATAATCCCACCATAGTGGTGATGACCATATAAACTCACTGGACTGGACTGAATTATGGCTCTGAGCTTGATTATAGATCCTGAATTTGCTACACTGTGGAGCGAAATTTCGCTTCTGTGGAGCGAAAATCTTCCGTTGTGTTTTCTCTTTGTTTGTGTTTGACAGCCCCAAGTGAATAGATTACACATTGTTTCAATCGGAACAAATAGATTTTTCCGAAATTCACCTTATTCGAGGTCCGATTAAACAGAGTTTATATAAATATCGACTGTGCTGATTTTTAAATAACTTCGTTTTGTAGATTCCGTATTGCATACTACCGAGGAGTGTTGTTTTGTCTGCTTATAATTAGTATTAGTAATCGCAAATTATCTCTAATCATTTCTTTTTACCACCCAATTGTCTTCCACTTAATTGTTGTATCCACCTTATTTTCGCATCCGTCCAATTGCGGCCCCCCTAGTTGTCGTCTCCCCGTTGTCGTTCACTCCATTGTCTTCCACCTAATTATCTTCCACTCAGTTGTCATCCATCCAGTCATCTTCCACCCTTGTCGTAGACTCCATCACAAGTATCTGTTACATAGCCCCCGAGAAAATTAGATTGTGACACTTGCTCTAGAGTACAGCCGTTCAGAGCAACTGAGCACCATCTGCTTGACCAGTTTTCATCACTTTAGTTTTTTGCCTGTTTAACACCAAACCTACTCTATTACCAGTGTCATCAGCAGCCCTAAAGAAAGAATTCATCTCATCAACGTCATTAGTCAATGGGGCTAAATCATCTGCATAATCTAGATCAGAAATTTTGAAATCCCTAGGTCATTTGGGACAGAAATTTCCCGTTGCCAAAAATCTGCGGAACATATTCATAACCAAACTGAGGAGAAAAAGGAGATAAATGCATCCTAATCTAAGTCCACTAGCAAAGCTAAACCAATCGCTACAAGCTCTACCAACTCACAGCGTAAGTGTTTTTATATGGAGTTATTACAGAGCCAGTAATACATATATCCTCAGCATAAACAATGGGAGTAGAAATAATCACATTGTTTGGAGCATCTCTGAAATGCTGAGCCCACCTAGCCATCACAGAATCCTCACCACTAACCTACCTTACCATGTTTATCCTTCAATCCCTGTATACCTGTATGGTACAGGGGACAAGTGGGAATGGAGAACGGACTTGTGTTTGCCGTCGGCATTCGTAAATCAGACACATTACGTGTGACATGGAGTGTTTCATGACTGCTGAGATGGTTGACATGCATCTGTCATATGGGGCCTGCCAATGGAAACGGAAGAGCTGCTGTGAGGTTGTATCGACAGCGCTTCCCAAACAGACGCGTGACAAACCACCAAACATTTGCGTGTTTGTCCCGGCAACTGCGAGAAACTGGAACATTCCATGCAAACATGCATGACACTGGTCGGGAGAGAACCATCAGCACTCCTGACATGGAAAAAGAGATCCTATGCCGGATTGAGGACAATCCAGGCACAAGCACGCAAGCTGTTGCACGTAGCCTTGGCACTGATTTCTGCAGCAGACTGTGGTGCAGCCTCATTTTCCGGCTCATGTGTTCTTCTCAAATGAGGCATCTTTCATATGTGAGGGTGTGTTTAAAGTGTGAAATTCTCATGTTTGGGCGCACGAAAATCCACATGCCAAAATGACACATGGTCATCAAAAACGGTCCGCCATCAATATTTGGGCGGGTATCGTCCATGACATTTTGACTGTAACGGTCCGCCATCAATATTTGGGTGAGTATCGTCCATGACATTTTGACTGTTTTTTTTTTTTTTTTTTTTTTTTTTTTTCCTGAGGTCCTGCCATCCTCTCAGATCTCCTACTGTGGCATATAAACTGACAGGCTCCTGTCAGACCTCTGTGGCAAGCAGCTGCTTGAGGGGGTATTTATTTATTTTTTTTTTATACTAAACGGGCAGATTTATCGGGCATTTCTTGAAGAAACGTTGCCGGGACTGCTGGAAGATGTTCCCGTGGCTATTCGCAGACGAATGTGGTTGTGGTTTCAACACGATGGGGCGCCGGCATACTTCAACAATAATATGAAGGATTATCTGAATGGCACTTTTGGGGGCCAATGTATAGGCCAGGGTGGATATGTCGCCAGGCCTCCAAGATCGCTCAGTTTGACATGTATCGATTTCTTCCTCTGGGAACACATGAAGAACCACATGTACGAGACTCCCATTGACTCAGATGAAGACGTCACAAGAATCACAGTTGGCGCTGCAACTGTTCGCGAAATTCCGGGAATCTTTCAACATGTACAGCAAGCAATGCTTCGATGCTGTCATGCACGCAATACTATTGCCGGTCGCAACTTTCAGCACCTTCTTTAAATAAACATGTTGTTTACACTAGTTTCCATTCATTTATGCACCAGTTCCGTAGATATTTCTGTCAGCGCCCTCTAGCACCAAAGGGTTACGTCAGCGGACACACATTCATAGAACGAAAAAGGTTTGTCTAGATGTTCCGTACCTCCCAATTAAATTTGCACAGAGAATTTTGAAACACCCTGTATACTTAGAGGTGAACTATGTGCAGGATACGACTCTCTTGTACAAAGGGCTATGGCTTATTGTCTCATCTGATGAACAGAGATCTTTCCAAGCTCACGGGTAGTATTGGACTGTGAAAGAATTTTAGACTGTGCTAGAAATCAAGAGATGTCTCCGTCACTGCTTGATTTCTAATCTGTCATTCCGACCCCTATTTGACCTTGAATTCGGCACCGGCTCTGAAACTCCCTCTCATTTCTGAGTTCTACTACTTGAAATAGCCTTAAATACTAATTTATAGCTCTCCACTACCGGTATACCAGGATTTGACCTTTGACTTTGAAGGACCCATCGCATCCAAAATTTTGCATAATTTCCGAAATCTACGACTCAAAATACCCCAGACACCAATTTTCAGCCCTCTACCACCAGTAAATTATATTTGACCTTTGGCCTCAAAGAACCCAGGTATCCAAAATACACACAACATTTCTGATATCTATGACCCAAAATACCCCCAAGAAGCAATTTTAGCCTCTAATATCGACAATTCTAAATTTGACCTTTGACCACGAAGAACCCACCGAATTCAAAATTTTGTAACAATTCCTACATCTACAGCCCGAACTTCCCCTCCCCCCCCCCCCCCCCGGAGACAACAATTTTCACGTTTTTAGTACTGGTAGAGCAAGGTTTGACCTCTACGGGACTCTAACCTTGAAGGAAACGTCGAAGGTCAAATTTCAGATTTTCCCCGAGATCTATGATTTTGATTCCCGTAGGTGAAATTTTTCACAATATTGCATCATGGTTAGAAACAGCGTGATCCCCTGTCAATCAGCCAGTCACTCACAATCGTCTATATATACACTGAAGTGCCATTGAATTAGGGATAAGAGACATTATCCAAATTCAGTACCGCAAGTCCCGCATTTCAGCGCATGAACTCTGGTCATATATAGCTGTCAGTTTTGGCTTCCCAAAGCGTTAGTCATGAGAAGAGTAATTGGAAAAGCTTGGGAGGGCAGATAGTAGGTGCCCGACGGATGGGACACTCGATCTCCGAAATTGTCAAGAAACTTGGATTTTCTCATACGACAGTTTCAAAAGTGTTCCGGGAATATGAAAATTCCGGCAAAAAAACAAGCACCCGGACAAACTGCAAAGAACAACCAGCCTTGAATGATCGTGGGCTTCGCCATCTGACCCACATCGTATGGACTGATAGGGGCCAGACATTTTCTGAAATCACGTCCCATCTGAACGTGAGTTCCAGCCGGGAAGCAGTGCATGGACCCGTGTAATGCTCAATTCATCGTCTCGGCTTTAGGAGCCGCCAACCGACAAGAGTCCCACTTCTAACAGCACAACCCGGGCTCAATGTCTTGTCTGGGCTAAAGATAATCAAAATTGGATCGGAATTGGACATGAAAATTGGATCGAAAATTGGCAACAGATTGCCTGGAGTGATAAATCCCGATTTAAACTTCCTCACGCAGATAGGAGACTGAGAGTATGGCGCCAACCCCATGAAGCCATGGATCCTGCATATCAGGTCGGAAGAGTACAAGCTGGTGGTGGCTCAGTGATGGCCTGGGGTGTCTTCAGTTGGACATCTGTGAGACCTTTGATACGTGTACCGACGACTCTCAATGCATCCCGGTACGTAGAACTCAACGCTAACTATTTACACCCATTTATGGCCATCATGCGTCCCAGTGGAGATGGCGTCTACCAGCAAGACAACTGTTCATCTCACAGGTCCAGGTTGGCTACTGCATCCATTCTGCTGACTTTGAAATAATGAATTAGCCACCTAGACGCCCAGATTTAAATCCCATCGAGAATCTTTGGGATACCATCGAGCAAAGTGTTCGGGCCCGTGTCTCCTCAGCGACGACCTTGAGAGAATTGTGGAGAGCTCTGGAGGATGCATGGGTCGCCATACTTGTGTAACATTTACGCAAGCTTGTGGAGTCATTGCCTCGTCGTGTGGCTGCCGTTATCAGGGCCAGAGGGGGTCCAACACGTTACTTGGTTACTATTCCTAATTCAGTGGCACTTCAGTGTATATATTGGATGCAAAGAAGAGTTTTTCCTCTTAGGCACTAGCTCCCTAAAGAGCTAGAACCACCAGACTTTAGATGAACTTTTCCTTCACCTAGGAAAAAATTACAGGCTAAGTCCGACCAATACCGTTGCAGACCGAGTCGAGTTTCTCCAAATTCCTATAGATTTAGCATAAGCGGTTAAAACCTGTGTGTTCCTTAATCTTAACAATTTATCGAAAATAATATTTTTTATTGAAAATAATTGTTACCTAGTAGCGGTTATTGAAAATAAATGTTATCATCAATAAATTTAAAAAAAGGAATACTTTAATTGTTTTCTGCTTTCATGTGATAAAGCCATTGTTTCAGACGTGGCCAAGAGTTGCTTTTTGTGGAATTGAAGGCGTTCGAAAACCCGTGCAAATTTGCTATTTCTTCATTTATGCGTAATCGTGGGCAATGCCGAAACCAAGCGCATCTAACAGTACCCAGACACAAGGCGCAACATGACGACTAGAGCAAAATACAATAATAATATTAAATAATATTTTTGACAATTAAATAACTTAAAAATAATTAAATAATATTTTGAAAAAATTACTGCGAGCATAAGGTGATTAGGTTGGGTTGTTTTACCTCTGAGCGGCACTTTTTTTGCACTCCATGGGCTAAATGGCCAGGTCACATGACCCCGAAGGCTCAGAGAAGGTTGGGGGAGGGGACCCACTGGAACAGCTGTTGGGAGACAGATGGTAGCCTCCCGTCAAGGCCATCCAGCGTGTTCTTTAACGTGCACAGGGTATGGCTCTCCCATACACGGGGCCACGGCTTAACGTCCCATCCGACGGACGGCGGCATTTCCAAGCCCATCGGTGTCCCCTACTGACCGTGGGCAGGGCGGGGAATTTTGCGGAGATAAATCTCAACGCTGACCCAACTGGGACTCGAACCTGGGAACTACAGATTACGAGCCTGAGCGCTACCGACTGAGCCACCCCCGCCCTTAGGTGATTAGGAGATAAAAAAATATATCTTTTGAATTTTGCATATCTTCTGGAAAAAAAAATATATTTTTGTATTAAGGCCGATTCTGACTATAGGGACATTCTCAAGGTCATAAGTGCTTCATGGCTTGTGCTTGCTCGTAAATGTGAACACATACATGTATTGAAATTAAATGAAATAATATTGGAGCTTTTATTTTTGTATCTGCAATATTAAAAAAATGGCTTGATATCTGATTCGTTGCCTTATTTACGGAAATTTTCGGGTGAAAAAAAAAAGCAAATATTACACTCTGGAATAGAATGGCCCGTTACAGTGCTGATCAGTGGTCATTTATCGATGAAAATCTGTAATCGCATTTTGAGATTATTCGTCTGAGACCCTTAATTGCTACATCACAAGTTCTATATTCTTCGCATGCTAAGAAAATAAAATCGAATTTAGTTCACGAGTTCTAGAAGATGAAATGTTAAATTGACCTTGACGACGTAGAAAAAGAGACTTCCGACGGCTCTCCGGCTCCTGCCAATGTCTTTTGCTTCCTTTTGAACCCATTGAGCAGTGGTCGTCGTATTCTAGAACAGTGCAGCGTTGGTACCTAGGGACAAGGCATCGATTGCTGAAGAATAGAGGATGAGAAACTATCTCTTTAAAGCGTCAGTAGAGACACAAGAGAGTGTTCGCAAGATCCAAACTGCTTCATCTTCTAAATTCCCAGAGAGAGAAAGAGTCGGTGATAAGGAACTTCTGGAGAGAGATTTTTCCACGTTGAAATATAAAACAGTTCGCAGTGTAAAGACTCACAAACAGTCATTTATACATGTCACGGACTCCTAAATAAAAACAGATAGCGATTACGTTATTAAATTTATAAATTCTGTCTATAATTTTTATAAATTCGCTTTTAAGCTAAATATTATGAAAGTAGTGTAAGTTGTAATAATTTCTACTTTTATTACAGATATTAAATTGATTCTCTCTCTCTAGCCATTAGTTCAAGTTTCGCCCTGAGACAATTGTATGATATAGAGAGCCCAAATCGGGACCTCAAGTTGTTTTAATATTTAAATAAACACTTTCTTAAATCAAGGATAGGATTTCAAAATTTGTCAAATATGTTGAAAGCTGCAGGATCTCAATAGCACCCAGATCATAGCATTTCCAACTTTGTTTATAGGCAGATTCATCTGCTGGCTAATATCGTGCTTAAGAGTAGCAACTCGGTAGACTATGAGACTGTACAGTTGAAGCTTGCACAGTTCTCAAGTTCATAGATTCATTGGCATATCCCCAAAGATCAACTGCGGTGTCTCATCGTCTTCCCAGTTGTTGCTGATGTTAAAAAAACATTCAAATGTGAAATTTAAAAACGAACCTGAGTTTGACATATATTCTCAGAATAAGAATGTAAGAAGACGTGAATACAATTGCTAAAATAAAACACCTAATTTGAATCCTCTCCAGACTCTAAAAGAAACAACTTAAGCCATCTTTGAGCTACATGTCACTTCGTCGTTACTCCCCAGAATCCGATCTTCGCTCGTAGGAAAAAGAAACGTTAATTACATACAACTGCAACTATCATCAGCTGAAACGAAAAATAATGCTTTCCGTCTGTAGCAGCAGCATCTGCTGAATAGAGCGATCGAATCTTAGTGCCCGTCCTCCATCCAGCAAATTGCCGCTCTTATCTATTTGTAATATGCGGACTGGACCATTATTCAGACATATTTTGTCTTCTCCCTCCTTGTTTGTCTCATAAATCAGCGCGTAGAGTGGGCCATTGTAAGAGGACAAGGAGATTACCTTGTCTTACAAGGACCACTCTTCCGCTCTTGAAGCGCCAGATAGGGAGTGGGCGTCGGAGTCGCTTTCGTAGAAGGAAGAAAGTTACTACTTGGTCACGTTAAGTTTTCGCAAATAGTTTAAATGAATCGAGAGTAAATGCTGAACTGGTGTTTACAGATGAAAATCAGTTGCTGATGTTGCAGGAAGAAAATGCAATGTGAGAAGAGAAATATTTAATTGTACATAGATGTATGCTTTGTGGTGAGTGGTCACTGACATTGTTTTAGTTTGCTACGTAATAATAGTATGCCACTGTCAGCAGTTTGAAGTTATAGCTAACGCAAGATTAAATGATCTAGCTACGAATCCCTTGTTGCTATCATTACAGTTACAGCAATGAATAGAAACAATCCATTATGCTTGACAAAGTCACTCGACTGAATAGAAGAGTTTCGGTGTCCAGCAAACTAGGGTGCGTTTAGGAAAGATTGTTGAATTGTCCGTAAAATGTGATTTATTACTCTCAGCATCGGCTAGAGATTACATCAGCCGGTCCTTTACATTTGCACCTCAGTAAACAATAACACTGCTGTTACACTTCTCTCGTTTCACAAAAGCAACATCTTAACGCTTTTCACTTCACGCACAAAAAATTATTTAGTGTCATGATTTAAAAGCCACTTGAAACTATAGTCGGGTCATCTCGTCATTCAAGGATTTCACTTTCCCATATTTGTGTTAAAAGGAATTTCACTATATTTAAAAGATTAACTTTCTAACTTTAATAGTTTCTACTGATTAAAAAAAAGTAAAACCTGTCAAAAATTTGGATCTAAAAAACCTTTATGTGACTCCAATAAATTTAGGGTTGGGTTGTTTTACTCCTGAGCGGCATTTTTCAACACAATGGGCTAAATAGCCAGGTCACAAAAACCCCAAGGCCTCAGAGAAGGTTGGGGGAGGGGACCCATTGAACAGCTCTTAAGAGACAGATAGTAGTCTCCCGTCAAGGCCATCCAGCGTGATCTTTAACGCGCACAGGGTATGGCTCTCCCGCACACAGTCCCATGAGACGGATGGCGTCCTTCCCGAGCCCCAATGCACCCATTCTCTTTCTGACTGAAAGCAGGGTGGTGTGCTTAACGAGATAACTCTCGACGCTGGCACAGAAGGAATTCTATCCTGGGAACTGCAGATTACGAACCTGGCGCGCTACCGACTGAGCCAACCCCGATCCCAATACGTTAAGGAGTATTGATAGAATCTAGTGCGAATATCTATTCTTTCATTAGGATTTCATTATCATTTCTATCATTGAGTCATTTGCAGCAACCTTATCACATAGAGTTGCTAAAAGTATTTTTATAAGTACATAAGACATCAGTTTAAAGAAGAACAAATATTATAAATAATTGCATGGCTATCTGAATCAATGATAAACTGATGATGATAATGATGAATGATAAATTGATGATGATAATGATGAATGATAAATTGATGATGATAAGACAAACAAAGCTGTTTTCACCAACTAAATTTAGCCTTCGCAATGAAACAAAAACCACTGCAAAGTTCAGTACTCTTTAGAAGATCGATTGTTTTTCAATCTTCTAATAGTTTAGGAGCCAGTGTTCTTTCTACGTTCTTAAAAACGATCCTAAAAGCTTTTTACTAACAGGATTAAAAGACGCTGGTGAAAGAGCAGGAAATAAAACAAATTTCTTGTCGGTGTAAGTGTAACCATTTTTTGGACCGAAGAATTCTAAATGACTTATCCAGGGTTTTTATTTTGGGGGGACAAATATGTAGGGCTTCCGAACATTGTATTTTGTGTCTACTCGTTTTAATGTATAAGATGTACGAGTAGTAAAATTTAGTCTGTAACGAAATCTTTAATTGTATCCTATAATATAGACTTTCTGCACGTCGTATTGCTTTACAATTTAGTAACTCACAGAGAGAAATTTACATAAACACATTTAATTATTATGAGAATATTGCATTTTTTTATTGTAATTGCCTAAATTCGTATCTATGAAGAGGCCAAAGTTAAGATTCAATGACTTCTGTCATGCCCACGTAATTTTATTACATGGCCCTGAACTTTAAAGATTGAGCCTGGAACCCTAGATGGCAGAGGAACTACGTGACATGCCTAGTAAACAACGTTGGCCGGAGGGGAGCTGAGATTCGCAACTCAGCTACTCTGGCCAATCCCATACAGCCACGCATGAGCGTAGGTGACCTTCACAAGGGGGGCCAGCGAAAAAGGACAAGAAAGAATTTGGCGAAAAACAAGCAGTTTCTTCTCGTCCGGGCTGTGTGGTCGACAGCAATGATCCTCTCCAGCTAGCAGAGCCCTGAAGTGCGAACAGTGTATGTGTGGGGTAAGCGCTAAGCAGCCTGGACTCCCAGCAACTTGGAGCGCAGCGGCCCAGTGATTGCCTTCCCGAGGGACTCCTGACTTGACTTGACGAGGTAAGGGGGCACTTTAATGAAACTGGCTCCGCTTTTCTTTTTGCATTTGAATGTATTTCTGTGAACGGCCGTCGCGGTGACCAGAGTGGAACCGTCTTAACTGTTAAGGCCTGTTAGAGTCACGAGCAAGTAGCTCTTCATCATGAACTGCCGATTAATGACTGTTGATTAATAAACTTACAAAGTTCCCTTAATTGAAAAGGGCCATACTAGAGGCATTGTTGAATCTGTCCCAAAAGTGGGAACTACATATATGTAGACTGTTTGAAAGTAATTTTGTTAATAAATGTGTATTTTATTGTTAACTGAAAAATAATCTCAGTTCTCTTTATTGCAAATGTCTGTTAATTTGGATGTGGGTCCAGGAATTTGCCTTGATTTTTGCAGCAAGGAACGCATCACGGCCTAAAAGTTGTGCCACCCTAAAAATACTCTAGGGGGGTCATAACACTTGATCAGGAGAAATCCTAAGCCCCCGCCCCAATTTAAACCGGGGTTTTAGGATTTCTCCTGTAGCTTGTAACCATTAGCTCTAAAACAATTGTTAGAAGTTTTTTCATTATCCTGCAGACTCAAATTTAAATTCCTTACATTTTTTCTATGGCTTCATAAAGACCTTGCAACTATCACAATAGAGAGCAGCAAAACATCTTTTTTTTTCATTTTCTGATAGCGTGAAGAATTGCCAATCCATCTCCTAAAGAAACATGCAAATTTTTTTAAAATCAAAAACATCTTAGAATTTAGCTATATTTTTCGCCATTTGTATACTGCTAGAAAAGTTTTCATTTTTGACTTTAGATGCAACTCTCTGCTTGTTTTTTTTATTTGTTACATACACATCAGAGAAAGATCTTAGAAACTACTCCTAGCTTGTATAGATCTTCTCCTACAAAGACATGCTCCAAAATCGATGTCAAGTTTACTGTTACTGCTTTAGAGCTGACAAAAAATATCTGCTGGAATAGCAGTCCTACTCATCATGCCGTCAAAGATAAATTTCGGTGGAACAAATCACAAATTAGTTTTGTGTACCATTCATCACTAGTAGCAGTTCAACATCTTATAAATTGCTATTTCTGCCAGATGGCGGCACAGCACAAGGGGGGGGGGGGGGGCGAGACTCAAGAAATCGCCGAATTGTACTCTCATTCGTTTAGAAACTTTGATAGTAAGAACCCGTATGTGTATGTGTTTAAAACTCTTTTGCAAATAATAACCATTTTAAACTGATTTCAGCCATTCTCTTCGTAATAGTAAATATATTTTTTTCTAACTGGCTAACCCTTCATCGCATGATGCTTAAGTCGACGCTAAAGTGTGTGAAAATCAGAAGGGGATTATGGTGAAACATACTATGTCGTCAGGTATGATCATTCATCTCTCTTAGTGAACCATACAGTAGACATGAAGTTTCTTTTCGGTTTTTCACTGCTGTTTGTTTCGATTTATGCGTTATATGACGCGATTGGCCAACCAGATAAAGTACAAATGTAGTATCACAAAGAAAATAGATAATATAACTGATTCAAAACGTTAGCGGTCACAAAAGAAGTTTCAAAACATAGAATACAGGCTCTTGCTGAAAAAGCTTCTAAACAAATGATTGTGCTATTCTGGGAATTCCTCGACCTCACTTCCCTTCCTGCTATGTCATCTGGTGAAATCCATCGACAAGTTCCTGAACCAGAGGCAAATCGTACAGATAAAAAAAAACAATTTCCGACTTGCTGACTATAACAAGCATTCATCATCATCATCCTCAAGCAGCCATGGGCTACGGAGGTCCGACCAGACCGTGCAATTTAGTTCTCCAAGCAAGTCTATCCTGAGCTACATCTACTGCATCTGGCCACTGCACACTAATTCTAACAAGGTCCTGTTTGACATTGTCTGCCCACCGCATCCTAGGTCTTCCCTTCTTTCTGAAGCCTT
The DNA here is from genome assembly GCA_038380435.1 of Ryuthela nishihirai. Taxonomy (NCBI): domain Eukaryota; kingdom Metazoa; phylum Arthropoda; class Arachnida; order Araneae; family Heptathelidae; genus Ryuthela; species Ryuthela nishihirai. The sequence continues at coordinate 50,011,564 of JAWZYU010000001.1, read as the reverse complement.
TAGGCACACTGTTCATAACCCTACTCACCAATCTATAATTATTCATACGTGCAACATGGCCAAACCAACGGAGTCTCTCTCTGCACAATATGCTGCTTAAAGGAGGTTGCAAACTCCTTTGCCTAACCTCATCATTAGTTACAAAGTTGAACCACCTAATGCCCAAGATACTGCGTAAGCATCTAGAATCAAAAGCATCTAGTTTCCTGTTATCTTGTTTACAAAGTGTCCACGTTTCACTACCATAACTAACCCTAGAAAGAAACAAACTATTATGCAGTCTAATTTTAGTCTTTAGGTGTATACGCCTATTTCTCCACACTTTCCATAGATTCTTAAAAGTCCCGGCAGCAATCCCTATCCATATATTAATCTCATGCCGCACATCACCAGTATCTGTTACATAGCTCCCAAGATAATTAAACTGTGACACCTGCTCAAGACTGCAACCATTCAGATTAACTGAATCACAGCCTGCCTGACCAATTTTCATCACTTTAGTTTTCTCTCTGTTTATAACCAAACCTACTCTACTACCAGTCTCATCAACAGCTCGAATGAAAGAGTTCATCTCATCAACATCATTTGCCAAAAGGGCTAAATCATCAGCATAATCTAAATCAGAAATTTTCGTATCTCCAGCCCATTTAAGGCAAAAATCTTTCCCTTGATGTGAATTTCGCATAACATAATCAATAACCAAACTAAAGAGAAAGGGAGACAAAATGCACCCTTGTCGAACACCAGAAGTAATACAAAACCAATTGCTACAAGACTTAACAACTCTCACACACGACTCAGTGTTATTATAGAGAGCTTTCATTATGTTAACTAACTTGTATGGTATACCATATGATTTCACAATCAACCACAAATTATGACGATCAACAGAAGTCGAAAGCCTTTTTGAAATCAACAAAGCTAGTAGCCATAGATTTCTGAAACTCTAAACATTTCTCAAGAAACTGCCTAAGAGAAAATATCTCATCCACACATCCCCTACCACTTCTGAATCCACATTGTTCATCACGCAATTGCCTGTCAACCAGATTCTTAATTCTATTAAGCACAATCATGGAAAGAACTTTACCTGGAACAGAGAATAGGCTGATATCCCTATAGTTATAACAAGAACTGCGATCACCTTTTTTGAAAATAGGGATAATAATAGCTCTGGAAAAACTTTAGGAACCATGCCTTTATCATAAAAGACATTCAAAATTTAAGTCATCCAAGTGGTAACCAAAACATTCCCAGCTCTGAGCATTTCAGTAGTAATTTCATCTACCCCTGGGGATTTATGTAGTTTAAGTTTAGAAACAGCCAAAATAACTTCAGATTGTGTTTTAGGGCCAACATTAAAGCCACCAATGCATCTATCATCATTGCAAACAATGGGAGTAGAACTAACCACATTGTTTAGAACACCACTGAAATGCTCAGCCCACCTAGCCATGACAGAATCCTCACCTTCTATAACCTTACCTTGTTTATCCTTCAATCCCTGTATACCTGTCCGTTTACTACCACACTAAACGTTAACTATCTGGTACAGCTCTCTGCTGTTGTGCTGTCTAACTGCTTCCTCGGCTTTGTCAGCCAAACCATCAAGCCAAAGATTCTTATTAGCAGCTAACTGATCTTTTACACGTTTATTAAATTCTCTGTAATGGTTTCTATTAGGACTACTGGGGTATTGATTAAGGACATTCCAGCAATTCTTTCTTTCCGAAATAAGCTCAAGTGCCTTATCACTCAGATAATTCTGTCTCTTCTGCTCCTTTTTTCCTAAAAGAGTACTGTTAGTGTCCAAAAAAGCCTGTTTAAAATGATCCCATTCTTCCTCAACTTCAGTAGTAAGCATACCATGACTGTCATAATGACTAAGTAACCTTACATGGTAAGCTTTGGCTATAACTGGGTCTTTCAGAGCTTTAGTATTAAAAGTAAATTATTTAACCCTAACACAACACTTTTTAAGTTTAAGTTGCAAGACACTTTTAACAAGGTAATGGTCAGATCCAATTTCAGCTCCCCTATATGCCCTGGTATTTCTAACAGAACTAGCCCATTGGCTGTTAATTAATATATAATCAATCATATTCTTATGCAGCCCATCAGGTGAAACCCATGTGTACTTATGTATGTCGCGGTGTTTGTAATATGTGTTAGTTATTCTGAAACCATTGAGTTTACTTACCTGTAGGAGATGTTGCCCATTGCCATTGCAGCTACCAATACCAAAAGGGCCTATTACTCCTCCCCAAAGGTCAGAGTCAGTACCAACTTTGGCATTGAAGTCACCGAGAACAAGGGTAATATCTCCTTTCTTGACAGAATTCAAAATATCCTGAAGTTGTCCATAAAACCTATCCTTCTCATCCTCATCGGCATCCTCAGTGGGGGCGTAACAGCAGATGACAATTCAAGTCTTTAACGCTTGTCTGAAATTTTGCTGTAAGAAACCTTTGATTAATGCACTCATACCCTAGAAGAGCATCACTAGCGTGTCTGCTGAGAAGCAAACCCGCGCCTTGGTGATGTTTATTATCGTTCCTTCCTGAAAAGGGAAATTTAAGATTATTTTTAAGAATCTGACCTTTATCTGTCCATCTGGTCTCTTGCAAGCCTAGAATATCTAGGTTATAGCACTGGAATTCCTGAGTGAGGACATCAAGAGAATAATCTCTATATATTGTCCTCACATTCCAACTACCTATGGTGAGAAAATGGTTAGTGGGATGTTTAAAGAAACTATGTTTATTGAGAGAGGGAATGCCGACAATATCAAACAGCCCCCTAATCGCAGATATGGGGCAAAGACCCGTTCCCCCACCACTAAAGGCTGAAGCCATCTACATGGAAGACTTCCTCCAATGTAGAATTTGACGATGCCAGTAGAAGCAGAGTTCAGGTGTCTGCGATGACCTCAGCTCAGGATTATCCACCAGCTGATAAATATATCCTGCGTATCTATTCACGTGGGGCTGTCAACCCACAAACAAAGAGAAAACACAGCGGAAGATTTTCGCTCCACAGAAGCCCACCAGTGCAGCAAATTCAGGATCCATAATCAAGTTCAGAGCCATAATTCAGTCCAGTCCAGTGGGTTTATATGGTCAGCACTAGGACCCTGTGTGGTTGACCACTCCTCAGCAGGGTAGAAAAAAAAGAAAAGTAGCCAGAGTTGTCCAGATCGGCCACACTAATCTGGCAGCCCTCTATTTCCGTTCACTTCTACAAGAGAGTATCTCTTTTGAAAGGAACTAACGGTCTGCATTACGAGGAGGCGGGGTCGGACATTAGGTGCTAGGCCTGGCCGGTTCTATGCATCATCACAGGGGATTGGTGCATAGCTCTCCTTCCAATGATTACCTAGCTACCATTTACAGACCTAACAAGCATTAACAGGCATTTTTGTTGCCTAATTCTGAGGCAGTGAAAACCAAGCTTAATTAATTCTTTGGAGCATGTTCTTGTATAATAAGTGCTGTAAACGTCAGGAGTAGGTAATAAGCTCTTGATCTAAGTTTTTGATCGTAGAGAGAATGGTAAAAAGCTGAGATTAACGCTATTCAGAAACCAAAAATATGAAAACAAATTTGTTTCCCTTTGAAGAATCAACTCTGCAAATATCCACCATTTGCAGCGCAAGCAAGTCTATATGAACTTTTAGACTGCCATTCTAATACGCAATTAATCCGCGATGTCCTCTCATTAAAGGCTGGAAAACAATTCTCAAAACACGAGAACAAAAATGTTAAAAAAAGATGAATTCGCTTGGCAATCCTATCAAGCAATGGAAGACTAATTCGGTTGTTTTTAATTGGTGTTTGAAAATACTACCTACCGAAATGTTTAATCCATTATTAAAAGGAAGATTAGAGTCCGTCTTTCGCTAAAATGAAATGCTTTGTTCTGTAAACAATTATTTAACAGCGAAGTATTTTTAGTTTGAAATATTCTTTTTCTCTATTCTACGATAGATTTTGTATTAACAATATAATCCTTCTAATATAAGGCAACTAAAACAAAGCCATTCTTTAGACTAACGATTTACTCTTTTACAAGTATAGAGAACTCGGTCAACAAAGAACTGAGAAAATTTACATTTAAGAGAAAATTAACTTCATTTCTTCGGAGAGATTTTTAATACTCTTTCCCCAACCAAGAATTAGGACTCTTTTTCTGTTAAAATGACTGTTCCAATATCTCTTAGCATTATAAATTCTTTTGTGCTTTTTGGATAAGTTGTTTGATTTTTTTTCTTCAAAGCTTTAATGTTTTAAGTGATGTTGTTGGGTTGTTTTAAGCAAAAATGTTCGGAACTTTTTTGCACAAAATGAACTAAATGTCCAGGTCCCAAAAACCCCAAGGGCTCAGAGAAAGTTTGGGGAAGGGATATAATGAAGAGATGTTAGGAGACAGATGGAAGCTTCCCATCAAAGCCATCGTGCAAGTTCTGTAACGTGCAGAAGGTATGACTCCCTTGCGCACAGAACCACGTCTTAACGTCCCATTCAGTTGACGGTGGTCTTTACAAGCGCATCGGTTTTCTCTTCCCCACCGAGAGCACCGTGGGGATTAGCGGAGATAAATCGAAGTTGGGAATCGCAGATTACGAGGGGGGCGCGCTGCTGACTGATCCAACCTCCGACCTCACTGTCTGAGGATTATTTCACGAGGGTCAAATAAATATATATGTATTGCGAATATTTTTCATACATTAACCAAATTGATCACTTACAGGAAGTACAGATTTTTTTTTCCTGTTTATTACATTTTAGTCACTACTTTAGCAAATTATCCGTAAGTGCTATAATTAAATCTTTTACCCCTGACAGATACTTTTGCTCCAATGCATATGCAAGGGGCTAAATCAGAGGATAAACTAAACATGTTATAAAGATATAAGAAAGATAAGATGCTATAAAGATTGACGGATGCTTTTATCCATCAATCACATTGAATTTGTTCTTCGAAAAAGGTTCTATTTCTCTGTCAAATATTTATCTCCAATAGCAATTTTATAACAAAGAGTTTATTTTTAAATTATGCATCTCACGAATTTGCTTTCTATCAACGTAACACTGGGAGTTTTCATTATTATGTCAGTCACATATATGGGCAGTGAATTCCGAAATTGGAACATTTAGAACTGTGGACCAGTTTAGATTTTGACAAAATTGGATAACAGCATATGATCATTTTGGATCAAATGGATATCATTTACCTAGGCTTTTGTCTTCCTATCACATGAACACAATTGCACTGGGACCTTTCAGGACATCACCCAAAGTCATAAGTTCCCATCTGTCATACTGAGGCCTTTTCGACAACATCGGTGCCTCCTTTTTAACTCATTCTTTTGTTAGTAGAGAAAATAGCACGATGTTCCTGAAAGGTTTGCTGAAAAAACTGAGTTTTGAGTGCACCTGGCATATATCAGGAGATCGCATCTCACTCGAAGCAAAATTTCATTTTTTCAGCAAATCTTTCATAAATCTTTTGTGTATTTTCCAACCATGTAGTTTTTATTTTTCTAATTACATCGGTGCTTTTTTTTTAATTATATCTCTGTGTTCTTTTTAACGAAATCGATATTTCCTTCCTAAATACATCTGTTGTTTCCTTTCTAACCATAACAGTCTTTTTTTTTTTGCCCAAACCACATTTCTTTCACCGAGGAAGGATATCACGATCTGGCACATTTGGGACTCGGACCTCGTAACCAGACTCGGATCTAGAAAAAACTCGAGGCTTACAGAAGAAACACAATCCCGTCGAAAAAATTCAAAAGAAGTGTGGGTGGGCAAGAGACTGAATTTCCATGCAATATAATATTTTCTCACTCAATTTTACAAGTCTTTATAAATAAGTTTAATTATTTTTTGTCTGTTACCTTATTAGTATTCTGACAAGCGGGAGCACGCTCCCCTGTCAGGATACTAATAAGGTAACAGGAAAAAAATTATTAAAGTTATTTTTAACCCTTTCAGCCCTGAATTTTTAATATGATAAATATATTTTTTTATCATCAATAATTGAATGTAAGACATATAAGGATTCTCCTACTAAGTTTGAACGGGTTTCCGCCATAGGTTTAGAAACTAGGAAATCGTGGCAAATGCCACCATCAGGTCTTAGAGATAAAAATGGAAGCATGTTTTTTATTCATTTTTATACAAAGATCTTATCAAATTATTTCGTGTGAAAAATTTTGAAACAATTTTTATATTTCGATTTTAGATCGGTACTTACCAAACATGGTGTTCAGGTTATTAGCATTCATCTTGAATAGCGGAATAATATGGGTCACTCAGATATGTAAACACTCACTTCTTGTTGAACCATGTCATGAAATGTGATCCACATACTTTATAGAGGTGACATATAGTGCTTTATGGTGAAACTTGATACTCAGCCAGTAGCCAGAACTCTTTATATATTAAGGTGGCAAATGCCACCGGCAGGGCCGAAAGGATTAATCCAGATCCGACCCTGTGGGTAATCAAATGATTTCCAGGATTATCCAGAATTCAAAGATATTCAAAGGATTATTCCAGAACCAGTCCTGTGGGTAATCAAATGATATGTTCAAGGAACACAATCGAACTAAAAACAAGTAAGTTAAAGGAAAGGAGCAAAGTTTTTTTTAGTAATGCTCATACTCATTACCGATTATGAGAAAAAGAATATTCAGTCTTTTTTTACTCACTTTATAAGAAATGACTATCAATGACTTCAATGCACTTTCAGAAACTGAAGCAGCAGCGAAAACACAAATATCTGTTGTCTGAAAATGTTTTAAATATGCAAGAAAAATGCTTTCTCAATTTTGCAATATCGATAATCTTGGATGAAATCTCTTATGAAGCTATTACTTTGCACTTATCCTGATTAAAATAAGGAAATTTCTGGAAACGGAGACAAATTTATGATGCAAAATTCCATTTTTGCTTAACATCTTGGTTTTTTTAAAGTCTTAATTTCGCGTTCTTCTAGATGCAAATTATGCATCCTTATTTGATTGCCAAAAAACTAGACGACAAAAGCTTCAGTTGGGATTCTGCAAAGTAACAGCTGTTGCTAAGACATTTTAAGAAAGCAGAGCTTTGTACTTTTAAGGTAACTAGTAATGCACCATTACTTTAAAAAGCAAAGATGTGCAGCTACACTAAATGCTTCGGCAAAAAAAAAGTCTGTTTCACGCAGTCAGATTTAGAAATTTGTTCTCTTTTAAATTAAAATACGAGATATAAACTCGAAGATCAACAAATCGCCTCTGGCTAATGTGGAATGTTCGTTTCCAAAGAGGAATAAATTTTTATCATTTACCGACTTTTTCAACCTGTAACGGATGAAATTAAAATAATGGATCATTCAGTGAATACGTAGAGTAATATTTCCTTATTATCTATTCAGCTAAAAAATAATTTTCCGTTTATCTCTTAAAGCAAAACGGTTGCCTTCTCCCTCCCACCTTGGAGCTAAGAGAAACATCGCCCAATGTAAACCCTTTGACCATTACAATCTGCCACAAAAATTTAAAATTTCTAGTTTGAGTAGATCGTTTATAACAGTCGCTTAAATTTTTGCAGTTTCAATTTTAGCTCCCTCTAAAAGAGGAACTTAAAAACCAGGAAGATATTCTGGAAACTACGAATCCTAATATTTCATTTGTAGCTATCCAACTCCCCCCCCCCCAAAAAAAAAGGATTTTTTTATTTATTTTTAAGAAGAAAAATAAATGAATTCTAGACGGACGGAGGGAAAGTGAAAACAATACTTAGTTTTTGAAAACGAGCAAAACAGGCACTTGTGGAAACAATTCGTGGATAATGCATATTTTATTCTGATATATATATATGCGTATACAGACCCGAATCTAGAAACAAATAAAGAAGCGGGGGGGGGGGGAATAAAGTAATCGATCCGGGGAAAAAGTAAAAAGGGGACAAGAGATTGGATTTCCATTGCAGTATAAAATTTTCTCCGTTTCAGAGATTTTTTTTTTGGAAAAATGCTTGAAATATGCACGAGTTAAATAATTTTTCTCTCCATTTCCCTTTTGAGAATGTTAATAAGCGTTGCATCCTTCCTCTAGATCTGTCCTCTAGATCCGGCCCTGTGCATATATAATGCTATATTCAAAATTCTACAACTTTTCAAATAAAATCTTCATAATAAAAATGGATGTAGAAATCAGTTAAATCTCTCAAAACTCTCTAAATTTAATTTTCGACGATAATGATTCAATATTTGAAAAGTAGTGGAAGCTGGAACATTGCTTATTTAGTATAAACAATTTAACTGCAATGTCAATTAAAAATCAATAAATTGTATATCTAACTGTTTACTAAATTTAGAGTTTTCTTTTTAATTATTAAATTATTTGTTGAAATTTCTGCAATAATTCAGTTTCATCAATTTTAGGGGAAAACTGTTATTGAGTGTGAGGCTTCTTTGACGTAATTTCCATAACTCTTCAAATACTGAAGCAATAATTTTGAATGTAAAGATTAAAAAAAATCTGATTTTTATAAATCACTTCCTGGACATTTTTCCATAAAAACCTTATTTCGAAGACCCAAGCTTGGTTTTCCGTTGACAGCATATATACACTATCCGTAAATCATTTTCAGAAATTTAAAAACGTAAATTCGCAAATAATTTTTTTTCTGATGCCCCCTCCCTACACACTATGATGGTTTTTTTTTTTTGCTTTTGCCAACTCTCTTGCTCAAGATCGTTCAGAAGTCCTAGGAATTATAAATTCGTTGTTCGTTGCTCTGCCCTTAGTATCTGCAGTGAGCTAAATGGTTGCTTCGCAATAAACCCAATTTCTTTGCATAATTGGGAAACGAGACCTGTTGGGCAATCTTTAAAGACAAAAAGAAATCTCTCTTTAGTCCAGCCTATTTGAACGTTTTAATCTGATTTCAAAAATTCTTTGGTAACTCATGTTTTAAAATCAGGAGAGGAAAATTATATAATCAATTAGAGAACCACTTTAATATAAGTAATTTCCTCAACTTTAATTGAGAAAATTGTAAATATAAGATTGCATTTTTTTGGGGAAAAAATATTTTTGGCAATCAATGGAGTCTTTTTTTTAATACAAGCTTATTGAAGAGGCTGTTGTAATGCTCGCAAGTTAAATTCACAATGGACTTAAATAAAGGAAAAATTAACATTTTTTTTATCGATATTTCTGAAGCTTTTGATTCGTTATCCATTTGTATTCTCAATTAAAAAACTAAAACGTTATGGAATTACAGGTTGGGTTGTTGTTTTACCTCTGAGCGGTGCTATTTTTTTTCACACAATTGACTAAATGGCCAGGTCACAAGGAGCCTGAAGGCTCAGAGAAGGTTGGGGGGAGCGGACTCATTGGACAGCTATTGGTAGACAGATGGTAGCCTCCCGTCAAGGCCATCCAGCGTGTTCTTTAACGTGCACAGAGTATAGCTCTCCCGCGCACGAGCCACGTTTTTTTAAAAACAATTTTCTATTTTTAAACAACAATTTTATATGGGGAGGAACGCTTGAAAACTCACTAAATAAAACATAAGCATAAATATGTAAAGCTATGACATTTAGCAGAAAATTTGATTCTTCTATAAAAAGTTTTCTGATTTGTAAAATGTAATTTTGAACAAATATTTATCTTGAAATCCTTAATATTTATTCATAAAGACATTTCAAGAGTTTCAGAAGGTTACAGGCTCCTATAAGAGAAATGGGGTCTGAAACGTTTGTGTTAACGAAACCAAATAAAGAGTTTTTTAAAACATTTTAGTTATTCAGGCTTAAAAAGTATACTTAATTTATTCGGTAAACTACAATATTACAACAGATGATTATAAATTTGCTGTTGAGCTAATTTGGTATTGTTTTCGAAAACTCAAACTTCTAACATTAATTATCAATGATTTTATTTAATTAATTTTTGTGTCTAGATTTTTAATTTATTGAAATTTACTGTATGCACGAGTGTATGCATTGAGCAATAACATTAAATTTTAAATTCCACTGACGGGTTGTATTAACTTTTGTGTGTTAAAGACTTGAAATTGCATTGCTAATGTAAATATGAATGAATAGATTATTATTATTATTTGTGGGAGTTTCTTAGAAAATATTTTTCTAGTCAAAAATATTTCTGAAAGCACAAGTGGGAGGGATATAACTTCAAACTTTCTCCTCCTAGATACGCCATTGTGCCTAAGGGTATTGGATTACTTCCTAGATCTTCAATTATTCATGTCTATTCAAATAATAAATTCTATGTAAATGTAATCATTTTGATGCAATGTATGTACATCAATCAGTTATCCATGGCATGTTTTTGGTTTCTAATATAACTACAAAATATTTAAAGATACCAAGGGCCATTACTTTTGTCGAATACTATTTAAGACTTCTGAGCATTTAAGACTCATTATTTGCAGTTTATAAAGATTATTTTTAAACGTAGTTTCTTTGCCACAATGTTCATCTTCAAACTCAGGGAGAAGCTGTAGAAACTACCAGGAATCTTGGATTTATCCTGATCTTTGGAGCTCCTATAACTAGGTCATTTATCCTAATATATGGAGCTCTTGTTACTAGGTCATTTATTCTAAGCTTTGGATTGGGTTGTTTTACATCTGAGCGGCATTTTTTTCACACAATGGACTAAATGTGGCAGGTCACAAGAACCCCGAGGGCTCAGGGAAGGTTTGGGGTAGGGGATCCACTGAACCGCTGTAGATGGTAGTGAACACTGAACAGATGGTAGCCTCCAGTCAAGGCCATCCAGCATGTGGGTACAATCTCTCCCGTAAACAGACCACGGCTTTACGTCCCATCCAATGGACGGCGACCTTTCCAAGCCCATTAGTGTCCCCTACTGACCGAGGACAGAGTGGGGGTTTAGCGGAGATAAATCTCGACGCTGGTGCAAGTGCGATTCGAACTTATGAACTGCAGATTACGAGCCTGACACGCAACCGGCTGAACCAACTACTGGCTACTCCTTGCACCCAGTTCCACATGTTAATGGACGCAGACTTGCAACTTATGGAGAGAAGAACGTAGATAAGCATAAAAAATTTCAAAGCAGGCAAAGTGAGAGCTGGAACTAGCAAACATCAAGTTACAAGCCTGGCTCTTTACCATTTGAGTCGGCCCCACTCTGATGATGGAAAATAGAGGAAGTTACTGGTAAATGTTCTTCGCCTTTTGTAGCTTTCCAAGCTGACCAATGTATACCGCGTCAGGCCTCGCTCTTTTGTGCAGAGAACATTAAATCTGTAGGTTTGGTATAAGCATTTATTAATCAGCCCTTGCTGCATTGATTTGAGTACACTAAGTAAAGTTTCTGTTAAAAAGTTTCAAAGAAATATTTTATTTGATGCAAAGAAATATTCAGTCTGATTTACCTTCTTTTTTTTTTCACTGGTCTACAAGGAAAAAACCATTCAACAATCCCGAAATAAATTTTCCATTTTCTTTTAAATAAAACGAGATGGAAATATACGTTAGTTAGAGAGCAACTTCCATTCAAGTGGGAATGCTAAGTTCTGAGCAGTCCACTGTACAACATCATTGACGTTACAGAGATTATAGTGCAATAAATTATTTTTATACTACTTTTCGCTGTTTACAATATCGCCATAGCATTCAGAAATCAATAGTTGCTATGCATGTATTTCGACTCCAAGCGAAGAAATCTATTTAAGTATTTGTGTAAACTCTCCGGCAGATTCTGCTTTGAAGTATCAATCCAGTCATGGTAATGAATCGATAGCAAATTTTTAGACAGTTTTTGAGGATATCTCTTTCAACAGCGCAAAAGAAATAACCACAAACATGAAAACCACAGAATTTTAAAGTGAAACAAGTAGCAGATAAAATCTGTTCCATTCGCCGTTGCCATCGCTTCCTTGTGCATCTCAAGGGGCACTAACAGATCACATTCCATCGGATCTGCTTCACTACGGAAGCGACTCACTTCCACAATAAATGCGACAGCTTGAGAATAATATTGACTTGTTTTCGATTCAATGCGATTTGCTTCGCCGAGTATCCAAAGTCATGTGCTCAGATGGGTAAGGGAGTGTTATCAGTCGTATCGAAATCTTGCCTCCGAAGGAAAAAACAATCCCCTCTCTGTCTCTGCTACTTGTGCTCTTTCAGACAAGATATTGAAATCGCAAAGTCTAGCTGGTTTTTTCTTCCTTTTTTCCCTTGATTTTCCAGGAATTGATTGCCGTGCATTCTTCTGTTGGATGGGTTATTTTCTTTCCTTGTTGCCCTTTCTTCTTCAGATTTATATTTATCCTTCACGAAAACTGTTATAGCCTTTTAAGCTCGCACGACTGTTGAGTGAAAAAAGGTGATGCGATTTTTACGTCTTCGTAAAAGTGATTCGAGTACAAGTTTTCAGTTCGAACATAACACATTTTTTAAATTAAATCTGTTTTTCAAAATGCACCTAACACTTATAATATTTGTTAATAATATATAGAGATAACAGAATTAATTTTTATCACCACAAAAATTAATTATTTGAACATTATAATCAGTAACTTTAAGTACCTTATTCATAGCCACTGACACATGTTGAATTTGCAGCTTGAACAATCATGGCTGGCGTTGTAACAATCATTATGCAAGTGCGAGGTGCATAATCATTGCACTTCTGTGCTGCGAGGCGTTACGTAATATAGATACGGATTTCTCTACCTGAAAGATACCGAGAACTTTTGCTGCTGAAACATGAAGCGACTTGTTAGGCTTCTTGTTTCGTTGTTTGACCTTTCGGTCATAACTTGCAAAGCAGCCACCCCACGTCTGATGCTCATCTTCTGTCATGATCAACATTCTTGAAAAGCCTCCCATTTGCCGAGATTCTGATTGACTTTTTCAATGGTACGTCGAATCAGAAACTTTTCTGCATACAACAACAGTTCAATAGCTTCGGTTCTGCACCGGCATTATCCTTATATCAAATATATATCAGCGCATTCTCTATTTCTACATTGCATAACTATCGTACGATTTAATGTATGTGGTTCAGCAATGCATTCCTTTGCTTGCGGGTGAGGTTAGCGGGGATAAAAATCAATGCTGGCACAGTTGGGACTCAAACCTGGGAGCTGCAGATTACAAGCTTGACATTCTCCCAACTGAACCAACCCCTGCTCCTTATATTTGTTCTGCTTGTTCGACTAACATATAACCTGTAATGAAATATAAGTGATTTTAAAATAGCTCATGTCTAACATATAACCTGTAATGAAATGTAAGTGATTTTAAAATAGCTCATGTCTATCATTTCAAGAAAAATACTAAGTAGCAGCAATTCTCCCCCATCTTTCAAAAAAATTAAAATTATTTTTAAGTAATAAATACATAATACTGCAGTTATAATTTCAAACATCAAGCTTTTGATCTCGAAATAGTTTGAAATGTTAGTTTTGTCAGTTGTTTGCTATTTGATGCTGGCATAAAAACATATATGATAAAAGTACCATAAACATCTATTTGCCTTCATTATTCTATACTTGGATAATTTTATAACATTTTGTTTAGTTTTACGTTTTTTTTTTAATGTTTTCAATTTTCTTTCAGAAACTAATAGATTTAAATAAGTATTGAAACTCCTGTATTCTATTTCCTGCAAACAATCGATGTAGCTTTGAGAGACAACATAAAATTGGTTTTTAATATTCTGATAACAATAAATATTTGATTATTAAGCAAAAGGTATTGCAAAGAGATGTTTTCAGACCCCACCCCAAATCGCAAAAAATAATATAATAAAATTTTTAGTTATTACTTTGGAGGAACGAGAGTGCTTCTAATTTGCAAATGCAAATTGTTAAGCATTACACATAAATATTTCAAAGTTTTTAAATTTAGCTGTGCAGTGACGTATTAATGCATGCACTTTAACGCGTGTAAATTTTACTTTTCCCTAAAATCTAAACGATGAATCACAAGATAGTGAAGTAATTGTAAAAGCATTTGAATTTCCTTCTTTTCCTCGTATCTGATTAAACTTCATTCCTGAAAGAGGACAAAAATTCTTCGTTACTGATGTGAAAAGGGAGAAAGAATGAAAAAGTAAAGCGAAAACTCATTCTCTTGCTATTTTAAGGATTATTATGCGACAGATGGCGAATGAAATGAGGAAGTATTGGCTACAGATGTTATAAAGTTGACTTGTTGTGGAAAGAAGAAATCTCTGCCAAGACAAAAAAAAATCAGATAAGAGTTAACTATGTGATTTTTCCTTTTCCTTCTGCTCTCCATTAATGAACCAATCATATGGTTTATTCTCCATCCACATTTCCAATGATATTCCGACTAAAAGATTGTCGCAAACACTGCAAGCCCTTAATGGTTATTTCGCGGTAAGTTGGCTGACTGTATTCGCATATGGAAATCAAAATTCTTTCGTTTACATTTCAAATTGCTTCATGGTGGTGAAAAACTGAATAGTTTAAAATTTTTGATTTCCCCTGCGTACTTGAAAGAGTAAACAAAACACTTGAACTGAGTGAAAAAAAGACGAAAATAGCTATTAGTAAGGTCAATTCGTAAGAAATAATGTGTTTCTATTTTCAAGCATATGTTTCACGTCTTAATGCTTAATATATAAAATTTATTTTTATTTCACGTGATAAAATTATTGTTCAGGTTGTTGGGTCAAGAGTACGATCCACCGTGGATATTAAGTCGTTCCAATTAAGCACGAGCAGAATATGAGATTATTTGTTGAAATGAAAGCTTCCAAAACTAAGAATTCGTCATCGTCATCATCCTCAAGTAGCCACGGGCTACGGAGGTCCAACCAGGCCGCGCATTTTAGTTCTCCAAGCATATCTGTCCTGAGCTACATCTGCTGCATCTGGTCACTGCACACCAATTCTAACAAGGTCCTATTTGACATCGTCTGCCCACCGCATCCTAGGTCTCCTACTCTTTCTGATGCTCTAGGCACACTATTCATAACACTATTCGCCAATTTATAATTATCCATAAAGGAAACATGGCCAAACCAACGGAGTCTCTCTCTGCACAATATGCTCCTTAAAAGAGGTTGCAAACTCCTTTGCCTAACCTCATCATTAGTTACAAAGTCGAACCACCTAATGCCCAAGATACTGCATAAGCATCTGGAATCAAAAGCATCTAGTTTCCTGTAATCTTGTTTGCAAAGCGTCTACGTTTCACTCCCATATCGGACGTTAAAATCATTAATTTGAAAAATATATCAAAGTTAATAAAAGTAAAATGTTAATTAATAAAAGTTTTAACATGTTAAGTAATAATGTTTTTCAATAATGAAAATCATTTTTTCGCACTACCTATACATTTTTGGGGGCAACTCCGACCACAACATTTAATTTTTTCTATAAAGTTACATATTCCTGACAACCTGCATCGGAGACACTCTCTGGTAGGCACGAAATGATTTAAAATGTTCGATTATCTGAGCGAGACAAATTCATTTTTTTAGTTTAGAAACTTCTGACGTGGGGATGATCATACGGTACCTCGAAATATGTCCATTTCTTTCCTTCCCTAAAAGAGAGAGAGGAAAATCAAACCGGGGGGGGGGGGGGGTTGATCGTAAGGATTTTTATGCCAAACGAAAGCTTGCGACGTGTGGAGGGCCATCTACTCTATATTTTAGGAAATTTCAGACCCGTGCAATGCCGAGTAAATCTGCTAGTTGTTTTATAAAATTGCTGATGTTCCTTTTTAACTTCCCTTTGCTCTGTGCGCGTCTTCTTAAGATTTTTTTACCTTTTTAGGGACGTCATCCAGAGGAGTAATGTCTGTATCTGTTAAGTACAGTAGAAATGTTTGATTTGAGATTCCTCATGGGCTTCTAAGCACATAGCAACCTCGAATACTGAAATCTACTGGAGAAACGATTTCTCTTTTCCCTGTGGATTTGGCACTAAAATAAAAGGAGTGTTTTTTGTTGAATTTTCCAAGTCCATTTTCGTAACTTTGCTTGGTGGCGTATTTTGTGAGGTAGCTTCTTCCTTCCCTTTGATGTCGCGAATAATGAACAATTTGGCTTCTTTTGCGGGTCTTTTCAGAGGACTGAAGTAGAGGCAATGCTCTCTTGCTTCTTTGGTGCTCTTTTTCGAGTTTATGTTACTTTTCGTTGAGTAAGGGCGGGGGGAGTTCGGAAACGGGCGAAACTGCTGGTTCCTTCCCCACGTCAGTATTGAAGTCTTCCATCTGTTTTTCAATTGATTTTTCTTCTGGTTCTAGTGGATTATTGATCGTTGAAGCTACATAAGCAAAGGATCTTCGGTTATTTGATTTCGGTACAAGAGTCAGCATAATGTCCAGGTTGTCGGCATTTTCTCCATAATCTGGTCATACCTGGATATATGGTAGTTGCTGCATATTCCGCAATAAGAAGGAAATTGGGAGTTTCCTTTTCAAGTTCCACCTTAGCAATTCTATTGCTTGTGAGGATGCTCTTGATTTTTCCTCCTTATATTCCTCACTGTCTATATCTGTTAAGGTCCCTGTACCGTTAACTCCCTTGCGATTTCCTCATTTGAGAATTGTTGGGTTGTTTTACCTCTGAGCGGCACTTTTTTGCACACCATGGGCTAAATGGCCAGGTCACATGGACCCCGAAGGCTCAGAGAAGGTTGGGGGAGGGGACCCACTGGAACAGCTGTTGGGAGACAGATGGTAGCCTCCTGTCAAGGCCATCCAGCGTGTTCTTTAATGTGCACAGGGTATGGCTCTACCGCACACGGGACCACGGCTTAACGTCCCATCCGACGGACGGCGTCCTTTGCAAGCCCATCGGTGTCCCCTACTGACCGTGGGCAGGGCGGGGAATTTTGCGGAGATAAATCTCAACGCTGACCCAGCTGGGACTCGAACCTGGGAACTACAGATTACGAATCTGGCGCGCTACCGACCGAGCCACCCTCGCCCCTTCATTTGAGAAGAAAAAGGGAAGTTTCGCTATGTGCACTTTTTTTGATTGGTAATTCAAGATGCTGATAGTCTACCTTAATGTCATTTCTGATGAACGATGGTTTCAGCAGGATATTATCTTTAGTTTCTGTCGTGGCCGTGGCGATTATTGAAATATTCTTAGATATCTCCTGGGCTACCTCGATTGCTTCTTCGCTTTCTAATACGGTTTATAGTTTGTCAATAACTTCTCTAATACTGACTCTTGCATGGAGGAATCGGAACAATCTTCTTAAACGGAAGTCGTTAAACACTAGCATGATGAATAATTCGTCTCGTAAAGACAAATAAAATGATGGATAGTCTCGTAAAGACAGTTTTACGAATCGGAGGCAATATGGCGGTAAAGAAAGGATTGTTCCCGCCAGAGGAAACTAATCAATAACTGAGGAGCTCTACTAAAACACCTCTTGCCACTTTGAACTCATTATCCTGACCTCGGTAGATAACGTGGCCCGGAGGTCACTTTTCAATCCGACCTCATGTAGTAAAAAAATCACGTGACGGAAAAGAAAAGGGAGGAAAAACATTTTGTCCCCGGTCTCTTCTGCTTTCGAACTTGCTGCGGATTTAAATTTTTTTCCCAATTATTTCGTGTACTAAATAGTGTTTATAATTATAGATCAAACACAGGGTTGGGTTGTTTTTCTTCTGAATGGCGCTTTTCTGGACACAACGAGAGATTGAGTTGAGTCACAAACACCCCATAAGGCTGACAGTTGAATTGGGTTAGGGTATTCACTGAATAGCTGTAAGGAGACAGATGATAGCCTCTTATTAAGCCACTGAGCGCGACTTTTAATGTGCGTACATGGTATGTCCCTCCTGCACAGGTAAAACGACCTAACATCCCATCAGAGATGGAGAGCTCTCCAACCTGTCGATGATTTCTTTCTCACCAGGCATAGTGGATGTTAGAGGAGAAGATCTTGATGCAGACAAATTGGGGACTCGAACCGGAGAACATCAGACCCCCACTCGCCCCAAACACAAGCGTAATATGAATTCATGTCACCAGAATAAACTGTGTAGCAGTGGTTCTCAACTTTTTCACATTGCAGACAACTATACTTCGTTTCGGATAGAGAACGGAGCGGCAAAATTTGAAAACAAAAAAAGGCCAGCCAATGAAAAGATCTCACACCCACATTAGTTCTCGAAAGAACAACTCGCAGATATAATTCCACCACAGCAAATAGTCTTACACCTTATGCGAAAAATAAGTACTTTTTCCAATGCACTTTATTATTATGCAGAGGTTATGGAAATTAGCAATTAAAAACGCTTTTTTTAATTTCAGAATATTCTAAAGTGTAGAATGAAGCAAAATTTCTTTCATAGCGACTAGAAGAATTGGCTCGGCTTTGCTCATGTCGTTGCTGACGTCAGAGGGCGCTCTCATAGCCCGTGGATTCGTTTCTGCGCTAATTATCGAAAGTTTCATTTCCGTTTCGATAGATTGGTTCCTGTAATTCCCAAGATATTGGACCAAATGGTCCCAAATTTCGTACTTGGGTTCCCCCTGTTGGGTGAAAAAAACAGCAATACCTACCTGTAACGGGACATATTAATATAATAATGCCGTAGGGAATGTAAAGGATCTGACTTTCTCGATTTGAATTTTCGAATGAAGAAGCTATGGATGAGAAGGGAAGAAAAAGAAGTTTTATCCAAAAGAGCGACTTCTAATCACCTATTTAACCTATCGAGTTTATGTTTTGAATCACATCCTCTGTTTACTCTTAATCTTCTGCAAAAATTTCAGAATCCTAGCCGCTCCTTTATCTGAAGAGATATGGAAACCACAGATATGCACACAGACATTCCTTTTATTATTATAGATGCAAAACACTTCCAGTAGAAGCTCCTTAACGAGTTGAAAATTGATACATTTTCGGGCGTAGAATCTTGCTTTTCATTGGCTCTCGTGGTTAAGCGTAATAAGCCACGTTTGGACAAAAAAAAACTCTTTGAGGGAGACTTGTCCTCTCATTCTTTATGTGAAACAGAGTATTAATGCTTGGTTCATGTGGGTCGCGGCACACCAAACAGCACATTTTAGTAATTAATTCTACGCTATTCACAGCGTTGAATCACCTTCATTTCATAAATTCACCCTTATTCGCTGGCAATCATTGGCCTGGATCACACTAGTTAAAAACCTCTGCACTTAATATTTTTAAAATCCGACAACATAATCGCGATCATAATGATACATATATAATATATCAATTAATTTTTTTAATGCTATATCATCCATATTCACTTTAGGCTGGGATCAGTCCAATCAGTAACGCTTCAGCAGGGGCGGCGCTAGCTCCCGGAGCGAACTTGGACTCTGTCATCCATTTCTCCATGTTAGATCCTAGATATTAATGATTAATTTAGCTAAATATAAGGTCATTTTTAAAAATAATTGAAAATCATATTTTTACTGCAGCAATGGTCCTTAATTTGCTGCCGTCGCACCGGTTGCTCGTGCGGTAGCGCCGCCCCTGCGCTTCAGGCTCCTAATCTCAAGTTCCCAGATCGAAAAAGAATGTGACAGAGTTGAGATTGAACTCCCTTATCTCTTCCGTCGCCCTCCTCAGTGAGAAAGGAGATACTAATCAGTTTGTGAAGTCCGCTCTCCTTCAGATGGGATGCCATTCCGTGGCATCGTGTGCAGAGGAGCCACACCCTGTACAGTTTAAAAAACACACTGGATGGCTTTGAAGAGAGATTTCCTCTGAAGAGTCCATTGAGTCCCATTAGTAGGAGGATAATGAGAGTTCTGGACCAGTGGCGGGTAAATGTTAATCCTATGCGACCCGCCACCCATGTGTTTCAAGGCGATGACAGATCATTATCAATCACATTGGGGAGAACTCACACTGTTTTAAGACAGAAGTAGTACAATGTCAAAAACAATACCTCCCTCCAGTAATGTATTAATCTGAAATTATATTATTCAGTTAAATTGCAGATAATAATGGACATATAACAGATGGTATTGGATAACAACTCAATCGTAATTTCCACCAACACCCATAGCTGTTTTCCGACGTCATCGACCACGCCCCCACAATCCCCCTTATTAATAATTCATAAGTAATATTTAATTAATTAGTGCCGTCCCTTTTATTAAACTCCTTCCTCATCGATCACAAACCCCCGTGTCCCTTGGTTTGTACCCTCATCCGTAATTTTTTCCAGACTCCGCCATTTTGAATCCTGACTCACCTATTAGAAGTTCTACCTTTTAAAATATTTTTTACCTAATAGCATTTTTTCTTTTCATTTACTGCGAGACAGTTTTATTCCAGTTTCTGCGGGATAGTCCTTCTTCTAGTATAAATACGACATCCATCAGTCAGAATCCTCATTCTGTTGTCAGATGTTGACAGTGACAGTTCTCTGCTGCTGCGTCTCCGTGATTTTTTCAACTGTTAGAAGCCAATAGTGATAGTTTTCGACGTCCTCGTGTAGTATAAATCAGCTATTTTGCAAGTCACTGCTTCATAATGTATCCACGTGATATATGTGAGAAGGTTTTCATTCATCAGACCCATCTCATTCGTCATAAGAAAAATCATGATGGAAAAAACCTCTTTAAGTACTCTCAATGCGAATCGACATTCTCAAGGAGAGATGAAATGAAAATGTGAAAATGTGAAGAATGTACAATGGAGTTTGGAAGAAAAGACAATCTTTTACGACATCAAAGAAAGCCACACAATAATAAGCGAAAACGTTCTGAAGATGAAAGGATTCCCCAGAAGAAACAAAAACTAGACCCTGAAGACCCCTGTCAGTGTACAGAAGAAATGAAAAGGACCCTGGCAACACATAAGCTGATGGCAACGGAAGAAACATCTGTTGACCTCTCCTTTTTCCTTGAATCCTCGCAGGAGTCATTCCTAACTCATCTGAAAGAAGAATTGACCTCGAAAGGTAGCATTAAATGGTACCTTGTCGTGCAAGTGTGCTTCAGGCGAAAAGTCACCCCTTCTACCTTCGAACACTGTACCCCGTTTTTCCGAAGTAACTGTATCACAAGTCTTCCTGCATCATCCCTAAACAGAGAACTGGATTCAGCGTATAAGAAGATAAAGGACTCATTTGAAGAATTTGAAGGAACACACAGTGGATGGACACTGGATTCCGTACTGCACGCTGAAATGAACATTGGAAAATATATACCTCTTGCAGGGTCTAGTTATATCCCTACCCCAAGAGAATTACTATTAAAACGTGCTATTGTTAATGTATGTAATTCCGACCAAAAATGTTTTGTCTGGTCTGTTTTAGCCTCATTGTATCCCGCTATAGGAAACACTGAACGTCTTAACAACTATATACATTTAGAAGAAAAATTAAACACATCTGGTCTAATTTTCCCTGTTACAATAAATCAAATATCTAAATTCGAAAAAATGAACAATATTTCTGTCAATGTTTTTGGATATGAGAAAGAGGTGTTCCCACTCTATATCACACCATTCAGATTTAAAGCGCATGCAAATCTCCTTCTGTTATCGGATGATGAAAAGCAGCATTATTGCTCCATTAAGAATATGAGTAGGCTACTTAGTCCTCTCACTAAACGTAAATGTCAATCTTTCTACTGTGATTACTGCCTTCACCGTTTCACCAATGAATCACTCTTGAAGGATCATATCCCCTATTGTCAAGAACATGGACCCCAAAGAGTACAATTCCCAACTGAAGAAGAAAAATGGTTGAAATTCACAAATTTTAAGTTTCAGCAGCCCGTTCCATACGTGATTTATGCCGACTTTGAATCATTCCTAGTGAAAGTGGACACTTGTATGCCTAACCCTGAAAAATCTCACACCACTATCACGGCAAATCATGAACCCTGTGGATTTGCATATCTTGTTGTTGGACCTGATGGCTGCAGCTATAAACCTCCAGTAGTTTATAGAGGTCCTAATGCAGTAGAAGAATTTTTAGAACGTCTGCTTAAAGAAGAAGAAAACATCAAAAATTTACTATCGATGATAAAGCCAATGCAACTCTCAAATTACGAAGAGGAATCATTTCGCAACGCTACTGACTGTCATATTTGTAAGCGTGTCCTAGGAGCAGATCGTGTGAGAGATCACGATCATATAACAGGTAAATTCCGAGGAGCTGCCCATAATTCCTGTAATCTGAACTTTAAGTTAACCAATAGGATTCCAGTTATCTTTCACAACCTAAAGGGATATGACAGCCACCTTATTATGCAAGGAATCGGCAGAATCAAAAATAAGAAGATTAATTGCATTCCCAATAACATGGAAACATATATAGCCTTCTCCCTGGGGACATTGCATTTTATAGACTCCTATCAGTTTTTAAGCACATCTCTTGAGAAGCTAGTAAATAATTTATCAACAGATGAGTTCCATATTTTAAAGGACCACGTTCAACCCGAAAGGCTACATCTGGTTCTGAGAAAAGGAGTTTACCCCTATGATTATATCGACAACAGTGAAAAGTTTGAAGAAACTGTATTACCACCACGTGAAGAATTTTACAACCAACTCACAGAAGAAGCGCTAGGGGAAGAAGACTACACCCATGCAATAAGAGTATGGAATGCATTCAACATAAAAAATCTAGGCCAGTATCATGACTTGTACCTGAAGACAGACGTGCTCCTCTTAGCTGATGTTTTCGAAAGTTTCAGAAAACTATGCATCAGATACTATGAAATCGATCCCTGTCATGTTTACACAGCTCCCGGATTAGCCTGGCAAGCATGCTTAAAAATGACAAATGTAAATCTTGAGCTGATAACTGACCCTACAATGTACCTTTTCCTGGAAAAAGGCATACGAGGAGGGATTTCTGTGATATGCAATCGTCTTAGTACTGCAAACAACAAATATTTGGACAACTATGATCCTCAGTTACCCTCTAAATACATTATGTACTATGATGCCAACAATCTTTATGGATGGGCAATGTCACAATGTCTCCCTCAAAGCGATTTTCGATGGCTTAATACAGAAGAAATAGCAGATCTAAATATTACGACAGTTGCTAATGATTCGAATAAAGGGTACATATTGGAAGTTGATTTAGATTATCCAGTTTCTCTACACGACAAGCATAATGATTATCCACTAGCCCCTGAGAAACTTCAGATTACCGGCAGCATGCTATCACCATATTGTCAAACCTTGGAATAAATACAAGCCAATCAGTCGTGAAATTAGCCCCAAATCTAAATTCTAAGGAAAAATATGTCCTTCATTATCGAAATCTCAAACAATATTTAGCCTTCGGTATGCAGCTGAAGGAAATACATCGCGTTTTAGAATTTAATCAGTCTTGCTGGCTAAAACCATACAGAGAATTTAATACAGATCAGCGGAAGAAAGCTAGAAACGACTTCGAGAAGGACTTCTTCAAACTGATGAATAATGCTGTGTTTGGAAAAACGATGGAAAATTTGAGAAATCGAGTGAAAAGTGAATTGACACAGAACCCGAAGAGAGTATGTAAACTCGTAGCATCACCTGCTTTTCACGCTTTTCATTTTTTGACAACGACCTCGCATGTGTGCAATCAAAGCTAACTAAATTGAAGCTCAACAGGCCTATTTATGCTGGTTTCAGTATTCTAGATATTAGTAAACTATTGATGTATAACTTTCATTATGACTATATTAGTCCGAAATATGGAGAAAAAGCCAAATTATTGTTCACTGATACAGATTCACTGTGCTACGAGCTTGAAACGACCGACGAACGAGCCGAGGACGTGTATGTTGATATGAAAGATGATATAGATCATTTTGATACGTCCAACTATCACATAGACCATGTTTTGCATAGTACGCATAATAAAAAGGTGCTAGGTAAAATGAAAGACGAACTTTCAGGAGTACCTATCAAAGAATTCGCAGGACTTCGTTCTAAAATGTATTCTATTCTGAGTTTACATGAGGAGAAGAAGACGGGGAAAGGAGTCCCCAAATACATCGCAAAAAGAACCCTTCGTCACAAGGATTACAGAGACTGCTTGATAAACAAATCACTTTGTCGAGTAGATATTACAAGGATTCAAAGTAGCAACCATCATCTTCATACAGTGAAAGGTAAAAATTCGGTCTGTCACCATTTGATGACAAAAGATATATTTTAGGAAATGGTTATGACACCCTTTCATGCGGTCACTACAAAACAATGAAAAAATAAATGTAAACGAAAAGAAATATTTTGTTAAAATTTATTCACTATGGTTTTTTTAATACGTTTGAGCTATATGTTAATATGTATAAAAATATGACGATTTTATTCGAATGTATGCATAATTTTTGTATAACCCCTGTATAGGTAAAAATATTGCATGTAATTATTATATGTAGACAGCTGTATGTAAAACCATTTCCTCTGTTAACCTGCATTTTTTTGTAAGTAAGCTGTAAAACGTATCTATAATCAATGTGAAAAAAGCATCAATGTGAAATGTATAAATAAAATTGTAAACCAATGGAAATCGTTACCTGTGTAAAGTATTATGTGAAACCTACGCATTGTCATTGTATCTCCCAATACCTGGATATCAATAAAAAATTTTAAAATGAAATATATGTGTTGTCTGAATTTCTGAGTCGAGTCTTATCTTTAGCAAGTGGGGGAGGTAAACAACTTTATCGCGACTTCTCACGTGACTCTCCCGGAGAGCGCATGCTCACGACTCATTTCCACAGGTTGCTCGAGTTGGGTGAACCAGCTCACACACTCGGAGAAAAGTCTTAAAGGCATGCATTTCTGGGATTACACTTATAATAAAAGGTCGGTAATTCTCTGAATTTTCATGGTCTATCAAATATTATTTATAATTTCACGATGTAGTGACGTTCTCAAGTATTAAGAAGTGATGACAACACATGATTTCTTTTCGAAGTTATTGTAAGTCGCCTGGATGCTAGCTTATTACGCTACCCGGATGAGCCACCTCGAAATCAACGTTTTTTTTTTAAAGCAATCACTTCTCAGAAGTATAATAATAAATGCACCTAGTGGTGTGTTTATGAGAAAATTATCAGCACGGAATGAAATTCTACTTTTAACTTTGAAGAGACGGAAACTTTCATTACATAGATTTTTACAGAGAAATAAACGAAATTATTACATCAGCCATTTGACGATAAAGGAATTTATGAAGTGTTTTTAGAGCAGATTCTAATGAATATTAATACTTTACAATAATGACCTACAAGGAAAAGGATAATTTCCTGTATATTAAATAATACAGAGGAGTATAGACGAATTTTATATACTTTTCCTATGAATAAGTGAAAAAAATTGGATTTTCATACTGTTATTCGAATTACTCAATTAATAATTATTTTTCTTTGGAATGTTTCCGTGACAAAAATTATGATGATTTAATTAAAAATAACGTTTTTTTTTCTTCCTAATTTTATTGAAAATAAGGGGATTTCATCATAAAATTTAAGTGATTTAAAAAAAAAGAGAAAATTCCCTCAAAATGAGATTTTTTCAATTACAAAGGTGAAAATATCTTTTTTTCTCAAATGCATTGAAAATTAAGCGATTCGCCACTTATTTCAACTGTTTAGTAAAAAATACATTTAATTCCATAAAAATTTGATTTTTAACGACTGAGATAAAAATAATATGCTTTCCTACATTAAACACAATGAAATGAAAAATAACGACATTTACCACTAATTTCAGCTGCTTAATATCAAGAAATATAGATAAATTCCTGTTGTTGTTTTTTAACATTGCATATAAGAAAAAGAACTAGCGAACGTATCAACATATATTTACCTCTGAGACTTAAATATCGCATGTTCTGTGTTTCAACAATACGCATTTTTTAGTATTTTACACATTAATTACTAATTAATATAATTTTCTCATTCAACAGATAAGTACCCAATTGGAAGTAATGTGAGCAATATTTCCTGTTTAAATGCATCTCTACACAAATCCGCTTTAAAACATTATTTTCTTATAATTTAAGGGGAAAATAAAGAATTTTAATTGGGTTTCTTTTAACACTATACATTTAGTATATTGTTATCAACGCATTCTATATACGAAACGAATTAATACTGCCTATTTACTGGAAATTAACATAATATTGAAGTATTTTCTACCTAAAGAATCAAATTAAAAAAACACAGAATTCTTTAATTTTAATTACATTTTCAACCACTAGATGGCGTCACAGTTAGAATTACTATGAGACCTTGTGCAGACAGGAGAAACTTGAAACCTTTGCTCAGAGCGCCACCTAGCGGGATTTGTGAGTAGTTTCAATGCACTCCAGGGATCTCTACAAGGTGCTTTCATGCCCCCCTCCCCATTTCCGGTTCCCGCTATTGATGCCTCGGCACGGTGGTTGAGAACAGCTACTCTATAGAATAATTCAAGATCAGTCGTTGAATATAAATTTCTGTGTAAAACTCATTATAAATTCAGCCACGGTGCCAAACGCAACCTAACACCTTTCAGAGGCTTACTTAACTAAAATGTTAAGAAATGCAATAAAGAAAATTCAGTTTCTCCTTGCTCCCTGTTAGATGAAGATGTGGAATATGAAGAAGGTCGTCGTTAATGCTCTTCAGACGAAGTAGCCGCATCCATTTTCCTGTAGCTTGCCTCTTTCCTTTATTTCGTGATCCCCACCCCCCTCTCCCTGCCGGAAATAATCTGATGGTTAAGTGTGGGAAGTGCAGCGATCATGTGCATAGAAAGTGCACATTCCCCGCCAACAGCTGCCGATTACCACGCCACTCTCGCCATTTGTGACTCTCGATGTGGCCTTCGTTTTATCTTTCTCTCTTCTCGAACTAGATGAGTAACTTCGAACTTTTGTTTTTCTCAGAATTTCTGAAAACTAGAAAGGCTAAAAAATAAACCAGCCCTGCGCGAGAAAAATCAGAAGAAATACTATTTAAAAATTTCAAACTTTAATTTTGTCTTATACAGTGTATATAAGTTTGTCTTCCTGCATCAGATATGTAAACTTGTGGGATATCTCAATATTTGTTATTTCTTGTGATGTATTACAATGATTTTCCGGCGATTTCTTGCACATCTTATGATCACTGGCCTTACTCGCATCTTCCATGATCGCTTGTAATTGGTCATATCAGTGAGAACACGTGAGTGGCAACTGGTGAAGCAATGGGAGACTGAGACTGCGCAGTTGACGCTTTGACAGTTCTCTTATCAATCACTTGCCAATCAACCAATGAAATGGGTTGATCGAGAAGTGATTGGCTGCTCATTGGCCGATGATCTGCCGAAGCGTCAACTGCGCAGTCTCATAGTCTACAATTGCTTCTCTTGTACCACTTACGCCTCGCCATTAGGTCGTGTTAACATAACCATTGGGCTTCAGTCGTCGTTGTCCTGAGATTTGCATTAATCAGGTCTAATACGATCACTTGAAATTTGTCGCTTTTATCGCGATCGTTAACTGCTAATTATGCTTACGACAATCATCGGTCATTAAGGTGCCATCACCGAACCCGTGATGCGCATCCTACTCAAACGATGTCTAATTTCCATTCCATTGAAAAGAAAACGCACAGGCTCCTTAAATTTTTATCCCTTTTCCCATATCTCAAAATTCTGGGCTAGTCATCGAAGTTAGAAGGCATATTCCCACGGATCGATGTTCAAAATGGGTCAAAGGTTAGGTAAAGTACCAAAGTGATCTTCAAACTATAAGCTGAAGGACTATAAGCTATAATAATTAAACTATAAGCTTTCCTCAACAGCCTGCTTCCTGTCTGCCTGGAGATCTACCGACCCTCCGGGGTCAAGGCTTCGACCCTTTCTCCCTCCATAGTGGACACTACCATAGTGGATCTACTGAGTTTGAAACTCGATGAGACATCCTGCGGCTTCGTCCAAAGGAAGTTAACCCTTAAATGTTGAAGGAAGTTTAATAAGTTCGATGTTATGGAATACTCTCATTTCGCTACACATACCAGTTTGCTGAGTAAACTATGTTCCCGTATTTTTATAATGCAATAAATTAACAACGGACAGATAGATCCATGGCTAGGTACATTTCTGCACAGGTATCAATATTGCAAATTTCATCATTAAGAAAGAAATTTCTGCAAAATTCAAAATTTTATATTTAGTGACATGCAATCGTATCTGAGCTAAAAAAAACATTGCGTGCTCAATTAACAATCATTAATCCTAATAAAAAAAGATATAGAAACATAAAAAAGGAACAGGAAGCTTAATTAAAAATATTTGGAAAATTATTTTCGATTGTTTTATCTTTGAGCGGCACTTTGCATAATAAGCTAAACGACTAGGTCACAAGGACCCTAGACCTAAGAGAAGGGGATACACTGAACAGCTGTTAGGAAACAGATGGCAGCCTCCGTCAAGGTTATCCAGCGTGTTCTTTAACGGGGCACAAGAAATGGCCCTCCGGCACAAGGAGTCACGGCTTAACGTCCCATCCGATGGATGGCGGTCTTCCCAAGCCCATCGGTGTCTTCTTTCTGACCGATTCAGGGCGGTAGTTAGCGGAGAGAAATCTGAACGCTGGAGCAATTGAGACTCGAACGTGGGAACTGCAGATTACGACCCTGACTCGCTGTCGACCGAGCCAACCCCCTTCTCCTATTTAGGATAAGATAGAGAAATTCATTCAAGTAGAATTAATTGTCTCATTTAAGATTGACTCATTTAAGTAAGTAATAATAATCCTTTTTAAACTAATCTTTCAACTTTGTGCATTATTATGATATATCATTTACTTATCCATGATAATGCTAGAATATTTCAGATGTTATCTATCAGAAACATTAGAATAAAAAACTTTTAAAAGTAAAAAAAATAAACTTTTAAGCATAAAAGCAATGATAAATTCTGAAACATTCACTTGAACTAGCCATATTTTAATTATATTGAACTGACCTTAATAATAGCAATTTATCTAAATATATATATATATTTGCTCTTAAAGGCGCATATTGGCAATCGAAAGTATATGGCATGGAACAACTTGAAATGTAAATAAAATACATATTGAACTCCATCCTCAGTCTACTAAATTCTCAGGAGACAACCGCTAAACATCACTTGGCATCTAGCAACATATTCAGTTGGAAAAACATTACAAATGCTGGATCAGGCAAAAAACAAAAGTAATTGGTTCATTAACGAAGAAAAGGAGAGAAGGGAACTGCTTATAGTTGGTTCCTATACTTTTTTTTTTTGCTGAGTTTTTTTTTTATTTTCACAAGCCAACGTTATAGCATTTTCTTACCAACCATTCGCTTTCCTTATCGCCTAATGAGCTCTAAAATAGAAGAAAAATGACGCATTGCTTTCTAAGCCTCTATTTTTTTACTTTCACTATCATGAAAAATATTCTGGCCTCCTTCGCTAATGAAGTTAATCAGATATCGTATGACATATGCGAGAAAATTTCGATGGTTTTACAATACCGTCGTTGAGTTGTGATGAAAAGAAAAAAAATCACACTTTCGCTGACATGTACGCATTAAACGTCACCCTAAATCAAAATATTTGTGTGCAATACGTTATTTGCATTTGCAAATTAGGGGAGGCCTCGTTTCTATCCAAAACTATAATTTTCCAAAGACAAAAACTGATATTGGATTATTCTGATTGCTAAAGAAATAAAACTGAAAATTCATGTCATGAAAAAAATTTAAATTAATAATACTTTAACCTGGAAGTTTTGAAATTTTAACAAACTCGGGTAGCCAACTTACCGCTGAAATTCGACACCATTCTATTTGGAATAACACGATATAAATATAGACCTGTGAAGTAAGCGAGACCTTGGAAGAACGACTTTGAGAAGAGAAAACCTAATCTCCTTCGGGATTCGAACCCACGTCACTTTATGTGCAGCCAAAGATATCAATATTAATCTAAATAAAAATCCATTGATTTCACGAGTCATCTTCTAACGGTGATTCAGAGAGATTTATAGTCTTTAAAGCATCGTTGAAGACCACTGGACTCATGTCGGATTTATATACCCTATATTAAAAAAGGATATCATTTGCGTTTGTGGCAATGGAAGAAGTTTTTATGCCAAGGGATTAAAATTGTACTATTTCTTCTAATACTTTAGCTTTGCCAATTTTCTGTTTAAATGACAGTCACATGTGATTGCACATTTAGATTCGTGTATGTATGTGTGTTTTTTTTAGCTGTACAGTTAACATTTTTTATTCTTATTATAATGATCCTTGGATCCCAAAATTCCATTAAAAAAATTTTTTTTTTCTCCGAATAGGAAATCCGGCAACAAGCAATATATAAATAGTCAAAAATAAAATAAAAAACTTATCGGAACTATTATTAAATTTTTATTTAGAGCAAGTTGTCATGTCCTCTAATTTATTTATTGTTATCTATTGTTGGATTTTATTGTATTTTTGTTATTGTAATATTTTTATGTATTAAGTATGTTCTTGGAAGTGCTATTGTGGGATGTGACTCATAGATGTTGTTTGCGGGTCTGAGCTGGCTGCCTGCATGGGTTGACATGTCCGAGAAGCTTTTTATGGCCTTTTTACAACTAGCTTGAGGCGCGAGTGTCAGCACAGGAGAGGAGCCGAGCAATAAGGGTTGTTGTTGGGTTGGGTTGTTTTACCTCTGAGCGGCACTTTTTTGCACACCATGGGCTAAATGGCCAGGTCACATGGACCCCAAAGGCTCAGAGAAGGTTGGGAGAGGGGACCCACTGGAACAGCTGTTGGGAGACAGATGGTAGTCTCCCGTCAAGGCCATCCAGCGTGTTCTTCATCGTGCACAGGGTATGGCTCTCCCTCACACGGGGCCACTGCTTAACATCCCATCCGACGGACGGCGGCCTTTCCAAGCCCATCGGTGTCCCCTACTGACCGTGGGCAGGGCGTGGAATTTTGCGGAGATAAATCTCAACGCTGACCCAGCTGGGACTCGAACCTGGGAACTACAGATTACGAGCCTGGCGTGCTACCGACTGAGCCATCCCCGCCGAGCAATAAGGAAACAGCAGTCTTGAGCGTAGCTGTCAAACAGGAAGGACGTTTGGACACGCGCGTCAAGGGACGCCGCTCTTACTCGAACGAAACCCTTAAGGAGAGGGTTCGATTCTATGAGAAAATCAAGATGCTTGGTGAATCAAATACAGTTCTGTGGAACTGAAGTGCGTTCTTAGTGAACCATGGTGTAGGCAAAGGTTAAATATTTTTTTGCCAAGTTTGAAGTCGGTATAGCGAAAATCTGCAAAGTGCGGTTCTCCACCTCATTGCATAATTGTTTGCAGCAGCAAAGGCCTACGGAATCGAGAGCATCCTCAGCACGTGATTGTACATAAGTGTGAATAAATTGTGTCGTCCATATACAACTCTCGTGCATGAAGTGTTAAACATATTTTCATACATCACTTGACGCAGCAAATCTGAGGCAACGTCGGTACGGGTGTAACATCCTCGAACCCGTTATTTCACCGAAATAAGAGTAAAGGTAATCAAGGGACTAATTCATAGTCCTCCGGCGCATTTGGCATAGGGGCACGACCCAAGTATAAATATAAATAATGCAATGTCTCACCAGAATCCTACAAAAATCAAACTTTTCAAAATTTTATTTTAATTTTTTTGAAATATTATCTTTTATTCCAACGTGCGTTTAGATATGTTCCAAGAATTTACTTCATAAAAAAATAAAAGATTAAGTTTATTTTCCATCCAACATATTGCAATTTAATAGCAAACCTTATGTTCAAGATCTGCTCGAGAAATACTACAGAAAAAAAAACCGGTCCTTTGAATTAAAGCAAAACTCACCCAAATCCGCAAGACACTACTGCAAAGATAGTCGCAGGTCAAAATAAGGTAAGGCAGTAAACCAATAGCAAAACTTTTGCACTCGTAAACTCCCTATTCCATTTTTCCTCTTAGAATGCTTCTATGCAACAGTTAGATTCGTTTCTAAGCTCGTATCGTTCGAGAGTACGCGATATCAAAACGTCAAATATTGCCGACCGAACTATTTTGCATAATACACTCAGTTGTGCAGGTTGACATCATTACAGATTCTCCGCGGATTCCTCCGTAACCTAGGAGACAGACGGTTAAAGGATTTATGAAGATAAGTACGTTGCGTTGGAAGCGGTTCGCGAGGGGAAATCCGGGAAGTTGAGGGAAAAAAATACCGTTAGGTAATAAAGATGAAAGGATGTTTTACTGGAATTAGCTCAGAGAATTCACAAACGAAATATATTAAGTGGAAAAAGAAACATTAGAGTAATTGGAAGCAGCTTTCGTAGCCTTTCATTCGATGGAATGTTGCTGAAAAATTATGAATAAAGACTTTCTAGTGGGTCATCAGCAAGGTTTATTTTTACCTCAATGGTGAAAACTAATACACCGAACTCTCGATTTAATTTATATATATATTTTTTTTTAAAAAAACAGGTACTCCTCTGCATAAAGGACGGAGATAACCTAGAAGCCACTAGTGGGCTTGTTCTGGCTTCTCATAGAGACAATGCCATCTCCGCAGGTTTAGTAATCAGGTGGGCTAATCACTAGACCAGGCATGTGCTAGTGGATTAAAGGGTAATAAATGGGAAGTGGTGTCCATTAATGCAGAGTCCTTCAAATCTGAATATTTATATGATAATGCATAAAGCATTTGACCATATCTTATAATAACCAACGCAGTACATTAGCAAAACTTTAAAGACACTAATACGTATATCTAATGCCTTTAATAGCAATAAACAGAAAACCTTTTATTCTGAGTGTGTGAACTAATCACGTTCCCTATTAGAGGATTGCGCTGAGGGAGATTTGAGAGGAACAGCAACAAGTTTGAAAAATGTGTCGATCTTTGGGTGTTATCCTGGTGCTGTTTCCATTTTATAATTTCCATAAATGCAAAAAAGTGCATTTATAAAATAATAACATTTATATAATAATGTTATTATTTACAATTAATAAAAAACTGCATCGATCAGGTCTCTGCACGAAAGTATGTTATCTTCAGAGTTTTTATACTGCACGAAAGTATGTTATCTTTAGAGTTTTCATACTGCACGAAAGTATGTTATCTTTAGAGTTTTCATACTGCACGAAAGTATGTTATCTTTAGAGATTTCATACTGCACGAAAGTATGTTATCTTTAGAGTTTTCATACTGCACGAAAGTATGTTATCTTTAGAGTTTTCATACTGCACGAAAGTATGTTATCTTTAGATTTTCATACTGCACGAAAGTATGTTATCTTTAGAGATTTCATACTGCACGAAAGTATGTTATCTTTAGAGTTTTCATACTGCACGAAAGTATGTTATCTTTAGAGTTTTCATACTGCACGAAAGTATGTTATCTTTAGAGTTTTCATACTGCACGAAAGTATGTTATCTTTAGAGATTTCATACTGCACGAAAGTATGTTATCTTTAGAGTTTTCATACTGCACGAAAGTGTGTTATCTTTAGAGTTTTCATACTGCACGAAAGTGTGTTATCTTTAGAGTTTTCATACTGCACGAAAGTGTGTTATCTTTAGAGTTTTCATACTGCACGAAAGTATGTTATCTTTAGAGTTTTCATACTGCACGAAAGTATGTTATCTTTAGAGTTTTCATACTGCACGAAAGTATGTTATCTTTAGAGTTTTCATACTGCACGAAAGTATGTTATCTTTAGAGTTTTCATACTGCACGAAAGTATGTTATCTTTAGAGTTTTGATACTGCACGAAAGTATGTTATCTTCAGAGTTTTTATACTGCACGAAAGTATGTTATCTTTAGAGTTTTCATACTGCACGAAAGTATGTTATCTTTAGAGTTTTCATACTGCACGAAAGTATGTTATCTTTAGAGATTTCATACTGCACGAAAGTATGTTATCTTTAGAGTTTTCATACTGCACGAAAGTATGTTATCTTTAGAGTTTTCATACTGCACGAAAGTATGTTATCTTTAGAGTTTTCATACTGCACGAAAGTATGTTATCTTTAGATTTTCATACTGCACGAAAGTATGTTATCTTTAGAGATTTCATACTGCACGAAAGTATGTTATCTTTAGAGTTTTCATACTGCACGAAAGTATGTTAGAGATTTCATACTGCACGAAAGTATGTTATCTTTAGAGTTTTCATACTGCACGAAAGTATGTTATTTTTAGAGTTTTCATACTGCACGAAAGTATGTTAGAGATTTCATACTGCACGAAAGTATGTTATCTTTAGAGTTTTCATACTGCACGAAAGTATGTTATCTTTAGAGTTTTCATACTGCACGAAAGTATGTTATCTTTAGAGTTTTCATACTGCACGAAAGTATGTTATCTTTAGAGTTTTCATACTGCACGAAAGTATGTTATCTTTAGAGTTTTCATACTGCACGAAAGTATGTTATCTTTAGAGTTTTCATACTGCACGAAAGTATGTTATCTTTAGAGTTTTCATACTGCACGAAAGTATGTTATCTTTAGAGTTTTCATACTGCACGAAAGTATGTTATCTTTAGAGTTTTCATACTGCACGAAAGTATGTTATCTTTAGAGTTTTCATACTGCACGAAAGTATGTTATCTTTAGAGTTTTCATACTGCACGAAAGTATGTTATATTTAGAGTTTTCATACTGCACGAAAGTATGTTATCTTTAGAGTTTTCATACTGCACGAAAGTATGTTATCTTTAGAGTTTTCATACTGCACGAAAGTATGTTATCTTTAGAGTTTTCATACTGCACGAAAGTATGTTATCTTTAGAGATTTCATACTGCACGAAAGTATGTTATCTTTAGAGTTTTCATACTGCACGAAAGTATGTTATCTTTAGAGTTTTCATACTGCACGAAAGTATGTTATCTTTAGAGTTTTCATACTGCACGAAAGTATGTTATCTTTAGAGTTTTCATACTGCACGAAAGTATGTTATCTTTAGAGTTTTCATACTGCACGAAAGTATGTTATCTTTAGAGTTTTCATACTGCACGAAAGTATGTTATCTTTAGAGTTTTCATACTGCACGAAAGTATGTTATCTTTAGAGATTTCATACTGCACGAAAGTATGTTATCTTTAGAGTTTTCATACTGCACGAAAGTATGTTATCTTTAGAGTTTTCATACTGCACGAAAGTATGTTATCTTTAGAGTTTTCATACTGCACGAAAGTATGTTATCTTTAGAGTTTTCATACTGCACGAAAGTATGTTATCTTTAGAGATTTCATACTGCACGAAAGTATGTTATCTTTAGAGTTTTCATACTGCACGAAAGTATGTTATCTTTAGAGTTTTCATACTGCACGACAGTATGTTATCTTCAGAGTTTTTATACTGCACGAAAGTATCTTTAGAATTTTTATACTGCACGGAAGTGTGCTTGATAAGACTGCATCGATCAAGTTCTGTGATGAGCCAATGTACACTAGTGGCCAAAAGTAAAACACAATTAATGAACTGTTAAGTATCTCACAAAAGATTGAGATTAGTAACATTATATTTCATGTCAACGAAACAGAATATACGCAAAGTCATACGCCTACAAAAATCACCTTACTACTTAGGTTTAACCAGACTGAATAATTTACCTTTCCAAATACGTCTATACTGAACTACACTACGCCAATTCTAACAAGGTGCTGTTTGACACTGTCTGCACACCGCATACTCTTTTTTCTGCGGCCTTAAGGCACACTCTTCGTAACTCTATTCGCTAATCTGTAGCTATGTGGATTCAAAACATTTACTCTAGTTCTACACAGTAAATTTTACTTTACGGAATAGCATGCACAGAAATTTTGAACTCGTTTTTTTTTTATTTCGCAACTGTTGTCAAAAATGAAACGCATAAAGTTTGATTGACATACCAAGGAGTTAGTTATAAAAGTGGAACCAACAACCTCCTAAAAGCATGTCAAGTGTAGTAGAACTAAACCAATAAACCAACCACTTTCAATCCATAATTAAAAGGAGACTAAAAAAATGCACCTAATATATTTTCAAGAGGTTGTTGATTCGGTTCCCCCTTTGCTGAAACTTTTTTTAGCTAATTCATCAAGCGCTGGCTAAATTGCCAGGTCATAACTGTTTAATTATCAGGTCACAAGGGATCAGAGAAAGTTGGGAAAGGGGACACATTGAAGAGTTGTTAGGAGACAAATTGTAACCTCCCATCAAGGATATTCAGCATGTCCTTTAACATACACAGGGTCAGTGGAGGTCATTAGATCCTCCAAGAGACTTGCATGATTTTATTTTTCATTCCAACAACCAGCCGAT
This sequence comes from Ryuthela nishihirai, assembly GCA_038380435.1. NCBI lineage: Eukaryota > Metazoa > Arthropoda > Arachnida > Araneae > Heptathelidae > Ryuthela > Ryuthela nishihirai. The sequence continues at coordinate 49,975,272 of JAWZYU010000001.1, read as the reverse complement.
TTTTTTTCCGGGAAGGCAGAACCCTGATGACACCTCGGGACTCCAAATGACAAGTTATTAAAAAGTATCTCGATTACTAAATAATACATTAATAAAATTTAAAGTGTTGTTTCTGGATTATAAAATCTTTCTACGCTCCTAAATGGCCGCCTACAGACTTGAGGCTTATGACCTCCACTGCACAGGGTATAGCTTTCCTGCACACTGAGCCACGGCATTGCGTTCCATCCGACGGACGGCATCCTTTACAAGCCCATTGGTGTCCTCTTTCTGACTGAGGCGGGATGGGGGTTAGCGGAGATAAAGCTCAACGCTTCCCCAGGCAGGACCATTTGATATTTTTTTCTCAATTACAAGAAGATTTGAAATTTAAATTATTCTGAGCCCGATGTTGTCTGTGCTAATTTTAGCCCTAGCGCGACCTCATCTCTAACGAGAACTATTCGTGCGCTAATCCGCTATCTTGTTGTCCCAATTGCTTCCAAAGTCGTCACACTACTTCTCCAACGGAAATTAGGAATTTCGAATTTGCTTGTTTATGTTATACATTACAAGAGAAAATCTCCTGTCAAGGTCATATAGCAATTTTTGTTTATAATTAAGCCCATTATGTGCTCTTATTACCTTCTCTATAGCATGATGAAACTTCAAACATCAACTACTGTTTTTCTTCTACTGAATCAACAATATGATCTCTGCAGCCATGTTGAGCTAAAATTGTTCCTCCTAAAGCACACAAACCAATTTTATCTGACCTAGATTCCCCTACACAATTACCTATCTTCAGATTTCTTTTCCTAACAAAATAGCTTCTCTGTTTTCAAGTTCTTTTTCAATATGATCGCCAATGCATTCCATTAACAATGTCAATATACTTATGAAAATCTTGATTCTTATAACAAAAAGTAAAATAAAAGATATTTTGATACTAATTGTAGTTTTTCCTGTTGAAAAAGATTTCACAAAAAATAAAACAAACTAAAAAAAGAAAAAAGTAACAAAGAAAATTATAATTTTTTATTCCACACATTTATTTTTGGCATTCGTTAAATTTCAGATAAAAAAAACGAAACAGAAAGACAAAAATGCACACTGAGGCAACTTTAAATGGTCCAAAAAAGTGGGAGAGATTTTAGCAGAGCATTCATATTTTAACAATCAGTTCAAAATGTATTCGACAGCTGCGACTTCCCTTGTCACTAGGTGTCGCTTTCTTCGCTGTTGTCATTTGTCGAATCTCGACTGACGCCTCGCTGACATCTCTTCCATTCTCTCCAAGTCATTTGGGATCGTGACTCGCATCCCTCCTGCTCTTCGAACTTCAGCATGAGCTGTCCATGTGGGGCAGCATCCAGACTCCTTCGATCACCTCGAGCAGAAGAATAAACAAAGAAAGAACAAGACGATCAATTTTTCTAATGAAATAAAACAAAAAGGTCCCATTGACAGCGCCGCATTTACATTGATTACATTTGCTCTAACAAAAGTGTGAGAAAGAAATTCTCACTCAGCTACTTGTCGCGTGATTCTTACAGGGGCCTGTCTGCAGGGGCGTAGCCATGGGGGTGGGGTGGGAGGGAGGCTCCCTCCCCCAAAGTAACTCGGGTTTGGCAAAATTCGAAGCGACTTCGTAAAATTTAGGTGAGTTGTGAAAATTTGTATTTTTTGGGGGGAAAATTAAGGGGAGTTGTCAAAATCAAGGCAACTCGGCAAATCTAAGGCAGTTTGGAAAATGGAGAGACCGCAAAATTTAGAGCAGTTGGCAAAATTCGAAGCCACTTAGTAAAAGCAGGGGAGTTGGCAAAATTCGGAGTGACTTGATAAAATCTTGGGGAGTTGGCAAAATCGGGACAACTTGGCAAAATCTTGGGGAGTTGCCAAAATTCGGAGTGACTTCGTAAAATCTTGGAAAGTTGGCAAAATCTTGAGGAGTTGCCAAAATTCGGAGTGACTTGGTAAAATCTTGGGGAGTTGGCAAAATTCGGAATGACTTGACAATATCTTGGGGAGTTGACAAAATTCGGAGTGACTTGGTAAAATCTTGGGGAGTTGGCAAAATCGGGACAACTTGGCAAAATCTTGGGTAGTTGCCAAAATTCGGAGTCACTTGGTAAAATCTTGGGGAGTTGGCAAAACCGGGACAACATGGCAAAATCTTGGGGAATTGCCAAAATTCGGAGTGACTTGGTAAAATCTTGGGGAGTTGGCAAAATTCGGAGTGACTCGACAAAATCTTGGGGAGTTGGCAAAATCGGGACAACTTGGCAAAATCTTGGGGAGTTGCCAAAATTCGGAGTGACTTCGTAAAATCTTGGAAAGTTGGCAAAATCTTGAGGAGTTGCCAAAATTCGGAGTGACTTGGTAAAATCTTGGGGAGTTGGCAAAATTCGGAATGACTTGACAATATCTTGGGGAGTTGACAAAATTCGGAGTGACTTGGTAAAATCTTGGGGAGTTGGCAAAATCGGGACAACTTGGCAAAATCTTGGGTAGTTGCCAAAATTCGGAGTCACTTGGTAAAATCTTGGGGAGTTGGCAAAACCGGGACAACATGGCAAAATCTTGGGGAATTGCCAAAATTCGGAGTGACTTGGTAAAATCTTGGGGAGTTGGCAAAATTCGGAGTGACTCGACAAAATCTTGGGGAGTTGGCAAAATTCAGGTGAGATGTAAAAATTCATCATCATCATCATCATCATCATCCTCAAGCAGCCATGGGCTACGGAGGTCCAACCAGACCGCTCAGTTTAATTCTCCAAGCATATCTGTCCTGAGCTACATCTGCTGCATCCGGCCACTGTACACCAATTCTAACAAGGTCCTGTTTGACATTGTCTGCCCACCGCATCCTAGGTCTCCCCCTCCTTCTGAGGCCTCCAGGCACACTGTTCATAACCCTATTCGCCAATCTATAACTATCCATACGGGCAACATGGCCAAACCAGCGGAGTCTCTCTCTGCACAATATGCTGCTTAAAGGAGGTTGCAAACTCCTTTGCCTAACCTCATCATTAGTTACAAAGTTAAACCACCTAATACCCAAGATACTGCGTAAGCATCTAGAATCAAAAGCATCTAGTTTCCTGTTATCTTGCTTACACAGCGTCCAAGTTTCGCTACCATAACTAACCCTAGAAAGAATCAAACTATTATAGTGTCTAATTTTAGTCTTTAGGTGTATACGCCTATTTCTCCACAATCTCCATAGATTCTTAAAAGTCCCGGCAGCAATACCTATTCGTCTGTTAATCTCATGCCGCACATCACCAGTATCAGTTACATAGCTCCTAAGGTAATTAAACTGTGACACCTGCTCAAGACTGCAACCATTCAGATTAACTGAATCACAACCTGCCTGACCAATTTTCATCACTTTAGTTTTCTCTCTGTTTATAACCAAACCTACTGTACTACCAGTCTCATCAACAGTTCGAATGAAAGAGTTCATCTCATCAACATCATAAGCTCAAATCCATAAACAAGTCCAGTCTAGTAGGTATAAATGGTCAGCACCAGGACCCTGTGAAGTTGACCACTCCTCAGCAGGGTTGAAAAAAAAGAGAAAAGTGGCCATAGATGACCAGATCAGTAGGCCATACTGAACTGGCAGCCCTCCCCTTCCGTTCCCTTCCAAAAGAGAATATCTCTTTTGAAAGGTACTAACGGCCTGCACCACGATCTAGGGACAGTTGGCAAAATTCGGAGTGACTTGGCAAAATTCGGAGTGACTTGGCAAAATTGTAGGGAGTTGCAAAATTCAGGTGAGATGTGGAGGTGAAATTCTTTCTTCGATTTTAGTCAACTATCCTGAATTTCACAAACCCAATCCCAATTATCACAACTCGCCCGTATTTTTCAAGTGGTTTCAAATTTTGCCAACTGCCCTACATTCTGTTAAGTTTCCTCAATTTATCCAACACTCCATTTCACAAAACAAATCTCAATTTTCACAACTCGCCTATATTTTACCAAGTGCATTCCAGATTTTGCCAACTCGCCGTAAGTTTACAGATAAAATCGCACTTTTTACATCTTCCCTGAATTTGCCAAGCCACTTCGAATTTTATCAACTCTCCTTAATTGCACAAGAAAAGCATATTTTTCACAACTCCCCTGTATTTTACCAAGTGGTTTCGAATTTTGCCAACTCCCCTAGATTTTGCCAAGAGTTTTTGGTTTTTCCAACTCTCCTTAATTTCACAAAACCGATCCCAATTTTTACAACTCACCTGTACTTTACCAAGTGGTTTCCAGTTTTGCCAACTTCCCTAGATTTTGCAAAGTTTTCTCGATTTTATCAACTGTCCTTAATTTCACAAAAACAATCCCAATTTTCACAAATCACCCGTATTTTACCAAGTGGATTCGAATTTTGCCAACTCGCCCAAGATTTTCCAACTCTCCTAGATATTGCGAAGCTGCCTCGATTTTCCCAATACGCCATAATTTTACAGAAAAAAGATTGCAATTTTTACATCTCATCTGAATTTTCCCAACTCCCTACAATTTTTCCAAGTCACTCCGAATTTTGCCAACTGCCCCTAGTTTTTGTCAACTCCCTAAGTTTTGCCAACTATCCTAGATTTTGCCAACTCGCCATAATTTTACAGAAAAAAATCCTAATTTTTACATCTCACCTGAATTTTGGCAACTCCCCACGATTTTGCCAAGTCTCTCCGAATTTTGCCAACTCCCCAAGATTTTACCAAGTGACTCCGAATTTTGCCAATTCCCCTGCTTTTACTAAGTGGCTTCGAATTTTGCCAACTGCTCTAAATTTTGCCGTCTCTCCATTTTCGAAACTGCCTCAGATTTGCCAAGTTGCCTCGATTTTGAGAACTCCCCTTAATTTTGAAAAAAAAATTGAGGGTTTGAAGCGATTTGGCAAATTTAGGAGAGATGTAAAGATTAGGATTAGCTTCGTGAAATTAAGGAGATTTGACGAAATCAAGGCAAAAATTCATACTACTGATTTGCTACAATTCAGACGAAATGTAAATATTGTAAGTATTTCTGAGAAATTATGGATAGTTGGCAAAATGTAGGAGAGACTTAAAAATTGCCTTACCCCCCCCCCCCCCCTCTCCACGGAGCGAAAATCTAAGCAAGTTTGCTCAATTGGCAAATTTTGCCGAAATTTTGCTCGAGTTGGAAAATTTTGGACTTCTCCCCCCAACCATAGTCTTTCGCTACGCCCCTGCCTGTCTGTGCGAATTTTCAGAGAGAGAAATAATAAGGATCATGCTGCGCACCACTTTTTAAGCATAATGAATTAAATGGTCAGGTCACAAGGACTCCTACGTTTAAGATAAGGTTGTGAAAGAGGTATCACTGGACAACCGTTAGGGGAAATTGCTGCCGTGTCATCCAGCCAATTTTTTAAAATATCATTCATTGCAAGACACAAAGAGCGATTGTTTGAAATATTAACAAGGAGAATAACATGTCGACTCTGTAAAATATGGAATGGTCGTATTCAAAAAGAATGAAGCTGTCATTTTTAGATTTAAACACCCTCTAATAGATGATTCCTAATATTTTTGTAATATCCTGAAGAGATATAGGGAAAATATACTAATTATTTTGCCATCTACACGATAATAAAAGTCATGGTGTCTGGTTCTGGTAGCCAACAGATTTACGGCTCAGAAAACTAGCTGATAGCAAGATTTGCCTACTTAGGTTTAAATTAGTGCTTTTAATGGTTAGGCTTAAGTATCGTAATATTACATTAACTTTCAGTTCGTCTTTCTTAAGTGGCGGCTATGTTCGTTAGGATAATCTAGATCAGTGTCTCGCAAACTTTTTTACTCTGCGGCACACTGAATCTAATTTTTTTCCGCGGCACACTGAATCTAATTTTTTTCCGCGGCACACTGAATCTAATTTTTTTTCCGTGGCACACCTAAAAAAGAATAAAATCAAACTCTATGTAATCGTCATTATATTTGCGCTTTGTTGAAGTCATCAGCCTGGTTTTACTTGAAGATTTGCTCTCGTTCTTTAATTCATAACTCGGTGTTTGTTTTAAATATTTGTCCATTCTATGGCTTGAAATAAACAAAAATTAATACCAAAATTTGGAAAAAGCTTGATAAATACTTACAAGATCCCAGTTGATAAAATCTGAAAGATTTTTATTAAAGCACGTCGATAACACAAGTCAAGTCAAAATGAAATCTTTGAAAATCTCTCGCGGCACACAGTTTGCGAGACACTGATCTAGATTAAGTTTTCGTTTACAATTATTTTCGGCGTCTCGCAGTTCTGTATCTTTTAAATTACACCTATCTTAACTTGTCAGCTAGAGAATTAAATAGTTTCGAGGGTTAGTGACTATTACCAAAACAGTACTAAAAATGCGCAACGAGAAATTCTTAAATGGGAAGTTAATGCTACGAAATCGTTTGATTATTTCGCCTTTTTAAAGAGAACTTACAAACTAATTAATAATTAATAAAAATTACCATAATACATTCAGGCAAAAGGAGCGGTTCAAAACTGGAATCGATTGGGACAATTTTCCCCCTGTGAAAAAACGAGGAGTGTGTAGGTCCGTGGATTAGTTCATCTCAGACTTGCGTTTTCTTCACGCAATGGCTAAATGGCAGCAAGAAAACCAACAGCTCAAAGCTAGGTAGGAAAAGGGAATCCACTGAACAGCTGTTAGAGGATAGATGGAAGTCTCCTCTCAATGCCATCCAGGATCTTCTTTAACGAACAGAGGGGATCCTTCCTAAGAATAACATCCCATCAGACAGAGGCGCTCTTTTTACCAATCATAAAATTATTCAAAATTTGTGCAAAAACAAAAACACGATTTTTGAGGAAAAAAAAATGACAAATGTTCACCTGAAATAGCAAGTAATATTTTAGTAAAAAAAAAGTATTATGCATATTTCATAAAGAAACTTTTAAAATTTTATTTTTAAAGTAAAAGCATTAATTAAAATTAAAAGTCAGCTGTTTTTTAACAAGTAATCTCTTGTGTAATTATTTTCAACTAAAAATTAATTAAAGAAATAAATCTCTTAAATAAAAAAAAACTCTACGTAAAATAATAAATCACAATAAAGATAAAAATCCTATTTTTGTTATTAAACGGTTAAAAAAAATAATTTCTATTTAATGAACAAGCAAAAACTTTCTTTTTTCCTCCCACATTAAAGCATTGAGATTTTCCTTCATGTCCCTTAACAGTTCCAAGAGCATGTTGCTCTGCCTCTTCTCTGAAACCACGACTGAACAGCAAGTTCGACAAGATGGCAATAATTCAAAGCACGATGTTTCTTTTCGAGGATTAGACTGAGAACAGCGAAGAAAATCTCGGAAACTGAAGTATTAAATGCGATATTCCTTGTGTCGACGAGCCTACCACTAATACTGATAAAAGAGACTCGGCAAATTGTCTTAACGAGATCCACTAGTAATTTTCCAATGAATTTCCTTCGTCAATTTGATTTGGCGAGATTGGGGAGCAAAAGAAAAGTTTAAGCTCAGAGTAACCGGAAACCTTCACAACCTAATTCTTTAATACATATTTTTTTTTTTCGTGAAGAAAAGATTTTCCACAACAAAGTTAGATACTTTAAATAAAACTACTCGTTTCGGCACTCTTTTTTTTTCGGTATTCAAAGAGACAGGAAATATGGAATATTTAAAATGAGTATTTTATCTTTCTTAAACTAGAATATTTAAACCAAGGATGGTCAGACGTTTCCCACAGGTTACTTTCGAAGTATTATTATCGTAACGTACTTTTTTTTTCCCCTTGATTCAATAATTAGATTTTCTTCAATGATTTCTCTTTTTGGAAATTTAACACGGTTCCAGATTGTATCATTATATAAGTGGCCCTCACTGTTAAATTAATTGGTCTAACTTACCTCAGTAGTAATAAAATTTCCTGGTAACTCTGAATTTTTCACTATTTCTGTAACAGATTCAATATAAAATATTGCCGAAAAATGAAGATTGCAATTTAAAATTTCGGATATTATATAGCAGCCATTTATGAGAAGGAAGTGACGAAAGTGAAAGCAAAGAAAGGTTCGCAGATGATATTCAAGGCGAATCTCTAACACGAGCGCGTAGCTAACATTGTTATAATATTTTCTCCAGCAGCAACTTCGAAAGAACCCTAAGAGTCCATTTTGGAGTCTTATCTTCGAACTCATTAACGATAATCCCACCGGTGACCGGAGACCCAGACTAATGCGAAAGATGACGACATTGTAATCACAGGACACAAAAGCCAAGGAAGTCCCTCCGATATGACCATCTCCACTCGGTCCAAGAGAGAGACTTTAAAGGCGAGCCGGATGCTGGGTGAAAAAGTAATTATGTGGGGTTTGATTCGGTAATCCTCACGCATTTCCATCAAAGGCATTTGAAAAGCAAAAAAAATCCCTTTTGGGGTTAGTTATTTTCTTTGTCCTTCTTGAGAGTCTCAGAAGCTCAGTCAAGTCTCAGTCGTCAGCGTACCAGGCTCACATAACCTGATACTCATGAATTCGATTCCCGACCTTGTCATTGTTAAGACGTTTTCTGCATCTACGTGATTTAACTTCGTTGAGACAAAAGATGAAAAAAATATTACTCAGTTGTAAAAGAACAAACGCAAAAAAAACTAACTTTTACACCAACGAAAAACTATCAGCATATTAATTACATTGAAATATACACATTTGCATTAAAATAAGTCCACTAATTAGAAAAATCAGTAATAAGTTTAAAACCGTATAAATATTAAAACATGATATATACGTAAAGAATTAATAAAATGAAAAGTCAAATCTTTAAAAACATACCAATATAAGATCGTCTATATTTATATGCAAATCAGACTATATAAACGCCTTTTTTGATTTGAGTGTCAATTCTCTAATTTTGGAATAACAAGATTTAGTGAAAGCCTTGGAAACATTGTCTATTTGATTCTATAAAATGACGAGTCATCGATACATCGAAAAAAAAAAGCCAGCTCTCTTGCAGACGTAGCCGGTTCTAACAGGATCTCACTTCACAGATGAAATGCTTGCATCCAAAATGAGAAAAGGAAAGAATAACAGTGGAAGTGTGTTAGTTTAGAAAGGAATAACCTTTGACGGTCATACTGATATCCATATTTACAAAGAATCGTAAATGCTGTTGCATACAGAGACATCCTCCTTATGAAAAATTGTGTAGATCATCATCATCATCATCCTCAAGCAGCCATGGGCTACGGAGGTCCAACCAGACCGTGCAATTTAGTTCTCCAAGCAAGTCTATCCTGAGCTACATCTACTGCATCTGGCCACTGCACACCAATTCTAACAAGGACCTGTTTGACATTGTCTGCCCACCGCATCCTAAGTCTCCTCTTCTTTCTGAGGCCTTTAGGCACACTGTTCATAACCCTATTCGCCAATCTATAATTATTCATACGGGCAACATGGCCAAACCAACGGAGTCTCTCTCTGCACAATATGCTGCTTAAAGGAGGTTGCAAACTCCTTTGCCTAACCTCATCATTAGTTACAAAGTTGAACCACCTAATGCCCAAGATACTACGTAAGCATCTGGAATCAAAAGCATCTAGTTTCCTGTTATCTTGTTTACAAAGTGTCCAAGTTTCACTACCATAACTAACCCTAGAAAGAACCAAACTATTATACAGTGTAATTTTAGTCTTTAGGTGTATACGCCTATTTCTCCACACTCTCCATAGATTCTTAAAAGTCCCGGCAGCAACCCCTATTCGTCTGTTAATCTCATGACATACATCACCAGTATCTATTACATAGCTCCCAAGGTAATTAAACTGTGACACCTACTCAAGACTGCAACCATTCAGATTAACTGATTCACAGCCTGCCTGACCAATTTTCATCACTTTAGTTTTCTCTCTGTTTATAACCAAACCTACTCTACTACCAGTCTCATCAACAGCTCGAATGAATGAGTTCATCTCATCAATATCATTTGCCAAAAGGGCTAATTTTACCAGAACATCTAAAGGTTAAGTGTATCTCTCCATTACCTTCCAAAGAGTTGTCATTTTACCTCTGAGCGGCACTTTCTTGCACACAATGGGCTAAATGACCAGGGCACAAAGACCTCGAAGTATCAGAGAAGGTTGGGAGTAGGACACCCACCGGACACTGTTGGAGACAGATGGTAGCCTCCATTCAAGGCCATACATCATGTTCTTTAACGCGCATAGAGATGGCTCTCCTGTACTCAGGGCCGCGGCTTAACGTCTCCTCAGACGGACGGCATTCGCTTTTCCAAGCCCATCAGTGTCCCTTACTGACCGAAGTCAGAGTTGGGAGCTTTGCGAAGATAAATGTCAATGCTGGACCAGGCGGGACTCGAACCTAATAACTGCAGATTGCAAACCTGTCACGCTACCAACTGAGTCACCCCGCCCCACTTTCAAAGGTTAAGGTAAAACAGAAGCTTTAATCCCAGTGAAAATTGAAAAATGTTCAATAACAGTCAATACATGCATTGGAAAATGTACTTTGGATTGATTGGGTGTCCTAAAGGGATCAAGACCTGGTTTTTCTGATTTCTCCAACTTTGAGAAGTAATAGGCCTGCTCTTTAATGTTTTACCTTAAAGCGTTTGATTCTGTTTTTGATTCAGCTGAAATGACAACTTCAGGATTTTGGCCAAGCGACAGAATGGGAAGGAAAGGGAAGCAAAAAAATACAAAAAGTCATTTTCCCAATGAGGCAAACAAAAAACACAATTTTCGATTCATTCATATGTTCTTTATTGATTAATAAATAATTTTCAAACTTCTGTGAGGAGAGAGAGAAGAACCCTTTTCATACTATCTCCGAATAGTTCTTTTATGGCCTTTCTAGAAACCTCTTCCACAGCTATTGAAAAATAAGGAGATTTTAACTAGAAATATTTTCGGTCACCCTTACTAAAGAAAAACTTAAATATCATTTGGAATAGTTAAAAAAGCAGTACACTTTCACTTTCATTAAAATATGTTCATCATGACATTCCGAAAATGGTTGTAAAACAACAGTAAAAATTTCCACCTTACAAACAAATTAATAAATTACAATGATGCCAAGATATACTAATTTGCACTGAAGCATTGCCTCCGCCGCGAAAAACTTCCTGTAGAAACATTTCGGAAACAAGCTTAGCTGATTTAAAAAGAAGGAAGCCGATGTAGACAGAAGACAAGTTAAATTCATCGCCATGCTTCAGAGGAAGCAATCTCGTTAAGTGACTGAAAGAATCTGTATGCATGAAATTCTCCGACGGCCAGCAAATCTTTTTTTCTTCTCTTCATCTCATCGCTGGCGAAAAGCATCATCTTCCTTCTTGTTTATGGCTCTGGTAGCAGAGATATTTGCAGTAAATTTAAATGCTTACGCTATCGGATAAACTGCTTTACTACCCTCAGCTATAAGGCATATGCTACATCATCTTTGCCATAAAAGTCACTGCTTAGAGAAATACGATAAATAGATGAGATGTTTTATTTGTCGCTGTTCGTCTTCCTTTGAAGGTAACAAAATAAAAGAGGAATTTTGTCGTTGTGTTAGGATCAAATAAATCCCATAGACAAGAAAAGGTGAATTCTTAGCATCGCTTGTTTCAATGAAAAAGCTGATTTATTGTTTATTAGAAATCAAAGATGTCTGTTTTCAATATCGTATAAAAAAGAGGAATTTATCAGAGTAAAAAGAAAAACTCACGGTATCTAGGTGAGCATACACTGTAAGCTGAATGATTTTGAGTAATACTGAGAGCTGACAGGAACACTCTTCATCCTAAGAAGAACTCAGGGTGCTTAGAAAAACGTCTACTTAAAAATAACAGCATTCTTACATCATTATGCGTGTTATGTATGAGTATGACTATAAACATCATCTATATTCGCAAAAGATAAAGATGCACTTAAATATTTAAATTTCTAAATAAATTAAAAATAGTAGAAAAGGAAGCGACAAATCGAAAACGATTTCATGACATCATAACCAACGTAAAACAAAGTAAACGCTTCATTTTGCCGCTTAGATTTATTAACTCACTTTTAATAAGTGTGCTAAATGTGCTAGGTACAAGCTGATGTAAGTCGAGCGCTTTCGACTACACTTGGCAGTCATCATCAAGAGGGAGCAAAGTTCCTTCGGGAAGCGGTAACTCTTTCAGATGAAAAAGGTCTTGTAACTTAGATGGGTTGAAGGATCCTGGTACTGGAATTAAAGTCGGAGATCAACCCTTTGCCAGCTGAACTTATTCTGCCAGCAGCCGGAGGCGCAGAGTAGGTATCCATTTGTCATACGCGCAGATCACTACTTTCAAAGGAACAATAACTGAGATGTGATGACGAAATCAAGTATATGGTTAGTCGTGATCAAGAATTAGTTAAATCAAGTACAGGTTGCAAGTGCAACAAATTTTCAATAGTTGATTATTTACTGTTCTCAAGGAACAATAGTCTTCAAACCTAAACTTGTTTTCTTTGTTGACATTTACTTGTGATTATGGTGATTATGATATTACTTATCAGATGTAATCTGATGAGATTAACTCGTTTCTTCAGTTTCGAACACTTGGCATATTGGAGATCATCGGTTGGGTATGGTAGATTCAGATTGTAGCCAAAATGTTTTCAAAACTGGTTCGACAAACTATCAAAACTAGTAAAATTGACAAAAAATATTAAATCGTTTCTTCAGTTTCGAACACTTGGCATATTGGAGATCATCGGTTGGGTATGGTAGATTCAGATTGTAGCCAAAATGTTTTCAAAACTGGTTCGACAAACTATCAAAACTAGCAAAATTGACAAAAAATATTAAATCGTTTCTTCAGTTTCGAACACTTGGCATATTGGAGATCATCGGTTGGGTATGGTAGATTCAGATTGTAGCCAAAATGTTTTCAAAACTGGTTCGACAAACTATCAAAACTAGCAAAATTGACAAAAAAATATTAAATCGTTTCTTCAGTTTCGAACACTTGGCATATTGGAGATCATCGGTTGGGTATGGTAGATTCAGATTGTAGCCAAAATGTTTTCAAAACTGGTTCGACAAACTATCAAAACTAGTAAAATTGACAAAAAATATTAAATCGTTTCTTCAGTTTCGAACACTTGGCATATTGGAGATCATCGGTTGGGTATGGTAGATTCAGATTGTAGCCAAAATGTTTTCAAAACTGGTTCGACAAACTATCAAAACTAGTAAAATTGACAAAAAATATTAAATCGTTTCTTCTGTTTCGAACACTTGGCATATTGGAGATCATCGGTTGGGTATGGTAGATTCAGATTGTAGCCAAAATGTTTTCAAAACTGGTTCGACAAACTATCAAAACTAGTAAAATTGACAAAAAATATTAAATCGTTTCTTCAGTTTCGAACACTTGGCATATTGGAGATCATCGGTTGGGTATGGTAGATTCAGATTGTAGCCAAAATGTTTTCAAAACTGGTTCGACAAACTATCAAAACTAGTAAAATTGACAAAAAATATTAAATCGTTTCTTCAGTTTCGAACACTTGGCATATTGGAGATCATCGGTTGGGTATGGTAGATTCAGATTGTAGCCAAAATGTTTTCAAAACTGGTTCGACAAACTATCAAAACTAGTAAAATTGACAAAAAATATTAAATCGTTTTAGTCAGCTCCTTACTCTGAGTTAAAGTTTTCTTTCGCACAATACAGAAGAACTGTGATTCCCAGTTTTTATTTTGCATTTTTAACGCACAATTAGCCAATCTACATGAAACATGCACATATTGTATTCTTTCTATTATTTTAGTCAGCAATTGGGAACAGATGTAGTGAATCTGTATCTGCTTGTATGGTCCATGCATTGCGGCCACGATATCAGGAAAATGTATAACTGTATTGCTGTGGAGACACATTGGCTCGTTACCTGTAAAGGGGGCTAGGGGAACCAGTGGACAGCTGCTGATTGAATTGTGAGTCATTGAGCTAACTGTCACTAGAACTTGGGAGTTCGAGACCGAGGGCAAGTTTATTGCGTTAAGACGGAAGAGAAGAGTTAGATAGAAGTTTTTCGAAGGAGAACGACACTTCATTTGCGAGAGGCTGGACATAGTGACGAGCTGAGCGGAAGGAGATTTTCTGTGAACGAGCAGTGGTCTCTGTTGGCTGTGGGCTGAGATGCCCTGTGCGATGAAGTAACCATATTTCCACTTTCTTCATAATTTAGTACTATGTAAGGTTACCAAAAGTAAATATATTCTACAGTGATGACCGGTCAAATCCATACCAGTTGAATTGCCCACAGGCTGCCTGCCTCACCTTAACTTGTGTTTCAACATTTAAAAAATCATTCTTGTTATCAAATTATGGTGATTGTTCATTATTAGTTGCTGGTAGCAGGAATTGGCTATCATTGCTGTCGAGCACACGAACTAATACAATACATCGGAAACGGAACAGTAATCGACAGAAAATATAAACAGGGATTTGGCCATGTCATATTTAGACAAATTCCCACATACGGCCACCATATTTTATACGGCTTTGGTTCTATAATAAAATAATGAATGCTAAGGCTTCTATAATAAAATAATGAATGCTTCTATTATAGAAAGGCTTCTATAATAAAATAATGAATGCTATAAGTTTGGATATATACTGATGTTCTTGTTTGCAAACTTCTTTTTTGGTGAATTTGTGTGATAAATAAAAAATGATCACTAATACTCTCTTTTTATTTTAATTATTGAAATTTTCTGGCTGTCCCACCTAAATCTTCTGGTGGAAGTATTTGAGAACCGCTGCGGTAGAATTTCTGCGGTAGAATTAATCTGTCATCCAATTGATGACAGATTAATGATCCGTGTATTTTGAAATGTAGTTACGTTACAAATTAATAAACGGAGCATTTTGTACGAAACTAAGTGCTTGTCATTATTGCAGTCCTCTTGCCCACCGGCAAATACAGAAATCTATTTTTTCACATATCCTCTGAAAGAAAAATCGAAGGAAATGGTATTGTGATATATTCTACCAGTGATTCCATTGTGATATATTCTACCAGTGATTCCATTGTGATATATTCTACCAGTGATTCCATTGTGATATATTCTATCAGTGATTCCATTGTGATATATTCTACCAGTGATTCCATTGTGATATATTCTACCAGTGATTCCATTGTGATATATTCTACCAGTGATTCCATTGTGATATATTCTACCAGTGATTCCATTGTGATATATTCTATCAGTGATTCCATTGTGATATATTCTACCAGTGATTCCATTGTGATATATTCTATCAGTGATTCCATTGTGATATATTCTACCAGTGATTCCATTGTGATATATTCTACCAGTGATTCCATTGTGATATATTCTACCAGTGATTCCATTGTGATATATTCTACCAGTGATTCCATTGTGATATATTCTACCAGTGATTCCATTGTGATATATTCTACCAGTGATTTCCAATGGTGTTCCGTGAGAAATTCTAAAGTGTTCCTCCAAATATTTTTTCATCAAACAGACTTTAAATTTTACGAATGTCTTATAAAATAATGAACGTTACTAAAGTCAAGTTATGTTACTTACAACATTGAAAAATCTACAGTTTGATTGCATTATGTAGCTTTTTCCTTTACATTGGAGCAAAATACGTAAACCCCACTACTTCCCCACAGTTTTCGTTATTTATTAGTTTTTCATCACTGAAAAAAATGTTGAAAAAATACTTCAGTAGGGGGAGTGCCTAGAGAAGCAAGAATGTCCCTCAGTAAAAGATCTACTCTTACCTCGTTTGAGCGACCAGCTACTATAAAGCGAATGACATCACTCAAAGAAAACTAAACATTGTCTTTTAAGGAAAGAAATTTGTTCAATGTCGATTGTTACTTTGCATGAGGTGTGAGTGAAGTATCTTGACTATTCTTAAATATTATTTGTATTTTGGCTCTACTGTAACCCCCTAGCACGGAATATATCATCATCATCATCATCATTCGTGGAATAGACTATCATCACCCTCATTCAAAGAAAATTTAATCATTATCATTCGTGGCATATATTTTCATCATCATCATTCGTGGGATTATTGTCTGTTTTGCGATTTTGACCACTTTGGCGATCATAAGGATCCCACAAGCAAAAAGACAAAAAAGAAACCTGAAGAAAATAATCCTCCGTACTAGAATCCTCAGTAGTAGTTAAAAAAAAAACGATAATCAAAATAGGTGCTCTATGCGAAGCCTTCTGATTTCTAGAACAGGTGGTAAAACTTCCCTTTCGTTAATCAATATCCCTCCACAGGAACACACTCCTCTTAATTACGTAAGTACTGATATATTCCCTTGCGTAGGCAAATTATACATTTTACATAAAGTATTTTACATGACTTATTTTCCAAAAATTATATATTCAACTTTAGGAATACAGAAAACATCTCAAGAGTTCAAGAAATTCGAATGTCGGTTAATACAATTTGGTAAAGTATTTTGGTAAAGGCAACAAATTTAATACAAAATCTATAGATGTGTTATCATTTTCTGTTCATTCGGTAACATCTTCTATTTACAAAATAAGTTATAATGAAAGATAGAAATTCAAAAAAGACAAAATGTAGGCTGTTATAATAATGACTATTAATATTTTTAAAGAAGTTTTTCACTATCATTAAATTCAGAGATCAAGATTTTCAATTTCCATTTAAAATAGTGAAAGTTTGTTTCATCTTTCAAATCTCCCGACAAAGTATTAAATATTTTCGACACTAAATATATATATAATGTTTTTGTACAATACTTTTTTCAGGAATAGGTAAAGTAAAATTTAGATGTTGAGCAATTCTTATATTATAATTATATGTGTAATCCCACATTCAAGCCAGTGTGTTTTAAAATATAAAATGATATTGTATATGTATAATTTTCTTAAAAGTAATATATGTAATTTATTATAAAAAGGAATTGTCAGGTTGATGCTATTTCGTTGCCTTCAAATTTAATTATGAACGCCTACAAACGTTATCAGACTTAAAAGCTGATATTTTAAAGAAAAAACAATAATTCCCTACCTCGGTCATTATAAGCAATATTCTGTCCTTGTGATGAATCATACTTTTAGATAAAATATCTTTTCCAACTGGATTACAGAATACTTAATGGCAATCGAATTGTCTTCTTGATACCCAACGAGTATAGCAGCAACTTTACTACAAAGCAGTCACAATGATCGCTGAGATACCGTTCAACTGACTGAATAAGCCGATGCGAATCAAGAAGTTTAAAACTGATCCGAAATGTGTGATAAGAATTCCGCTATCGTTTAATATATTACAGTTGCTCGTAAATGGTGAAAAATCATTGCAGACGCGGAGATACTGACACGGAATTTAACGAACGATCACTTGACAAAAGGTAAACATGTTTCAAAACTTGTTTTTGAAATAAAAGCAATCGAATATCTCTTCAAATGTTATTTCGTCTTATCAGAACGCTAATTCCCGAAAGGGATTTGTAAACGACTGTTTTGTCTTGAAAGCAAAACATCCGAAGCCGATGAATGCATTACTGAAGACACTTAATAGTCGCAACAAGATGTTGTTGTGAAACGGCGACTTTCATTAATCGTGTTTGTCGTGTCTGTGTTAAAACAGCGATGAATATGACTACAATAGGGTTCATGCGATGTGTCGTTAACCAAGAAGAAGATAAAAAAGGAGAAACTGCATTGGAGTTTAGCGTCGAAACGAGGGAACAAAGGATGCGTAGCAAACACCAAGCCTGTTGTCAGGAAGAACAAAAGGATTGAGGGAAATTAATCAAAGCAGACTGCAGAGGTTTGTGGTTATTGTCTTCTGAGGCTGCAAAGGACAGCGTCATTGAGCGTTCATTTTTAAGCCAGTGGGTGTCTATTGTTCAATCTGAAATCTTTGTCTCGCGTTTTACACCGTTGAAAGGTAAATACATTTAGAAGCTATTTTTGAAAAGTGTGCAAAAAGAATGAAAGTGCATACAGAAAATACAAATGTCAATAAAAGCAGCGCTTTGTGCCAGAAGGTAACGTTAGTTCTGTCAAGTCCAGTAATTGGGATAAATCATCCCCACCAATGCTGTTTGCAAGTAGTAGAGCTACAGCAATGATAACGGGGGGAACTGCTGAAACATCATTTCTACGAAGTAAAAAATACATATACAATTCATATCTTGGACACTTCGAAGAAATATTGACGATCCCTCAACTTTGAATTATCCAAGCTCTGTTGTATTTTGTTTTTAAATGGCATGGCCTAAATAGCAATTCTTCCATTAAACTTTAGAAATAGAGCAAATCTTAAATTCAAGTAGGCTTTCAAAGATGGAACGTAATTGTACCCGAAGATATAAGTTGGATTTGACCTTATTGATATTTTCTTTTACTGCGCCATAACTATGTCACAAGAACTCTAGGGCTAAGGCTAGGGTGAATTAACGAAATTCCCTTGACTGCTGTTAGAGGAAACGCAAGCCTCGCAGAAATTATTTTCGCGGCAATCTCCTCTTCTATTGATTAGTTGTTCCTCCATAGTCATTCGTTTAGCATCGTAAAAGTATGCTCTTCCTCAAGACGTCCAATAAATTACTTTCTCCAAAGAATGATTTAATTTTCCTCTTTACTTAGTCGTGGTTACTTTGAGGTTTGGTCTCCCCGTTCGCATAACTACTAGCTTCAAATCACGTGGTAGAGATAATGGATAGGTTCAAATTTTATCTGAATGTTTTTGATAAAAATCCTCTAGATTTCTACAAGACAATGTTGGAATAATTTTCATCTTAGCCACCAATGATAGATGATTTAAAATATGATTAGATTTACTCAGTGATAGATTTAGTTAATATGAGCTGTTAGTAATATCTGGACTTTTTAATATGTTTCAGCAAATCGATCAATTCATAGGTAGAGTGAGATGCAAAAGTTATGCATGGAAAAAAACTTTAAAGATGCTTTAAAAATGAATTTAGGCTTGTTCAGGGTGCACGAAATTTATTTTAAAAGTTATAATAATACATTTTTATAGACAATTTTTGTGGGAAAAAATGAGTTTGTCATTTGCACGAAACGACAAATTCATTTTTCCAAAAAATAATTTAATGATTTAATAGTGACTTCTGTATCAACAAGTGATCTTTATATTTACTTTTGGCTGATTATTTCATTAATAACGCTTTGAGCGTGAGTAATTGTCTTTACACACATCACTCACGCTCAAAGAATGCTTCCAATGTTGCTCAGAATAATATTTACATCTTATTCAGAGCAACGTTGGAAGTTGCTTTCCTAATCATAGATGGCGCCACGAATGACACGTTGAGGGAGGTCTAACAGTCACATTAGTGGACGTATGATGAAGTGTATTCTAGTTCAGTGGTCAGAATAATCTGGCTAGAAATATGGAGATACATGGGTTCGGGTCGCCTGAATCAATACACTTCTGTGTCAACAAGTGATCTGTGTATTTACTATTGACTGATTATTTCATTTTTTATATTTCATTACTTTTGTGTTTAAAATTGCTTTCCCCCCTATGATAAGACACATCTTCGTCACTGCATCCAGATATGTCGAGTGGTAACTTACGCGTAAGCATTAAATTGCCACTGGAGATTTCTAGCGATTTTAGCAACATTCACTAGCGTTAAAACAACTCTTCCACAAACATCTTTAAAGCAATGAAAAACAAAGTATACAGGCCTCTGATTTCCAATTGTTTCTTATTTTATTCTGCAAAAATAAAATGTTTCACAATGTTATCTAAATAAAGCCTTAGTATACTACTAAATCTCTCCACTTGGTAGGTATTACTAAAATACAGTATCAGTGAGTTAATACCCATACGGAGGATATAAGCGTAGATAGTTTAACCTTTCACTTCATTATTATGAAGCTCGATACAATTCATCATCTGTTTCGTTTTCCGAAATGTAGCTTTAGCCAAAGTCTTGTGTCAGCATCCGAATCGATTCCCTTGTCATTCAACAGAACATCTTTCGTAATAGAGGAAGGATTGTTCAGCGATGGATGATGCAAACAAATCGAACAGTTCCTCTACCGGAAGATCGGATGGGTAACAGAAAGAGACACAATCGCATCCAGCACTATGGAATAAAACGGACACTTTCCGCCTTGGTGGACCCCGCGATTCTTCTCAGAATCAGAAATCTCTTGACTCATTTATCTCGACAACCGTGAGTGTCTTATAAATCCGGAACCTCAGGAATAAATCCCTCCTCTTTTCAAAGTCAGTAAGGGAACTTTCGTCTTATTCAACTCCAACCCCTGTTAGGATCTTTTGATAACAGGCCATCAAATCGATTAAACCTTTTCGCATCGACAGTGCGTGCCAGATCATTTACTGTAATCGTCATCATTTGGGAATAATTATCTGTTAAATGCAGGAAACGAATTAGCAGATTAACAGAAGATTTAACTGACTCAACATATCGGAGTTTTTCGTCATTTGAGCGAGTAAATATAAAATACATATAAAACAGCATATTCCAATATTTTCAGTCCCGATATTCACAAACATCTCATTTTCGAAGTCGAATGTTAGCGAGATTAGAATTTCTCTTCTCATTTTCTTAACCAGACTTTGGTTTGGCTTGTTCTAAATTAAAGTCACAAGGACCCCAAGGAACTAGGTAAGCGATCCATTAGATAGTTGTTATGAAGAGATGGAAGCCTTCAGCCAAGGCAATGCAGCGCGTTCTTTCACGTGTTTATAAGAATGCTTTCTCCTGTACAACGCGTCAACGCTTAAAGTTCCATCTGATGGATGGCATCCTTTCTAAGCCTAACGATGTCCTCTTTAAAACGGAGTGCAGAGTGGGGTTAGTGAAAAACATCTCAATATAGAAACAACGAAGACTCGAACTGGGAATATCAAGTTACGAACTTCGAGCGCTACCGACTGAGCCAACTCAGCCCCTTTATTTAAATAAAAAATAAATACCCCCTCAAGCAGCTGCTTGCCACAGATGTCTGACAACAGCCTGTCAGTTTATATGCCACAGTAGAAGGTCTGAGAGGATGGCAGGACCTCAGCAGAAAAACGACACAAACAGCTATTTACAGAGTCAAAATCAATAATGCACACAATGGTCATTTAATCGCTTATTAGAAATACAACACATTTTTAACGTTGTAAACGATCTCTCTGTAACATAAGAAATAAGACCCCTGACGGAGATTGAATTTTATTAAGGTAGATTCTTCCCAATTTAAAAACTGCGCTTTTACGTATTTCTATCCCAGTTGGAAATATTTTTCTTAAGACATGGTCATAAGATAATATGGAGTTTCCTATTGGTAAAATTCAGTATGGAAAAACCCAAATGACAAATATATGGAATTGAAAGTCAAAAAAAGTATATGAAATTGAAAGTCAAAGGACTTTTCTAAGGTCCATGACAGAGATATGCAAAATGCTGCTGCATCCTCTGAAAGACAGAGTAGAGCCAGACAATCCGATTACAAGATTAAAAACTTAACTTCTATCCGCAATTTCTCACCGGGTGAAAACAGAATAGTCATTAATAAATCGCTTTTCAAAGCACTCATTTCATCTCCATTTCATTTCAAATTAGTCTTAATGAAGAACTGCTTTAAGTATTTGATAAAAATGGAAATGGTTTCAAGTATCTGAAGTTGAAATTTCCTCATATCACTGAGACGAAACGAAAGTATTTTTCAATGACTCACATAAAAGATAAAATAATAAAAAAGAATATTTCGGAACGATTTAAACTACCATCTTGGATATTTTTTAAAAGATCTTTTTAAAAAATTCTTTAAAATGAAGATAAGCTAACGATTTTGAAATCCTATATAGTAATTACTATTAACATATGAAATCTCGGATGCGACATACAGCTTAACCCTAGACAGCATACATGGGGTCCACACTACCCAGCAACTGCTTGTTTTGTTCTGCGCATGCGCAACTCTTGTAGCGTGTTTGCAGTGTCTTGTCAATTCAGTTCTGAGTGAATTATTGACCTGTGCAGACGTTTGTTGTTTTATCTGCTTGTTTTGGGGTGGTAATTTCCTTTTGGAGTCTTCAAAACCCCACGTATACTTTAACGCTTGTGAAGAGTTTTATTTATTTATTTTTTCAATTTCCTTTTAAAGTACGTCGGTTTTTTCCTCATGGCAAGGCGTGGCCTTATCGATAAAAACTGCTGGAAATTTTATCTTGAGAAACATCAATTTATTATATTTTTGTCTGACAGTGAGTAGAGCATATATGGTGAACATTAGCCATTCTTTCAATGTAATATAGTAAAGAAAATATAATGCAGTGTAAATCAAAATTTTATACCTATTTCTTTTAAAAAAAATGCTTATTTAAAGTCCTACAAAAAACAGTGGATTTTGTTATTACTGTTCTTCTTCTCTTAACATTTCAAAATACATTATATTCCATAAAATATATAACTTACACGCAGGGGTTTTCTGGACTCCATGTATACGGTAATGTTATTACTTGCAATGTATACTGTCTAGGGTTAAAATACATTTCATTGACACCTAGATTTCTTCCCAACAAACTATGTTAGGGATGAATACGAGAAAAGGTCTACCCGAGAAATTTAGAGCAGAGCTGGATAACCCCAACTTAAGGAAGAGTCACTAATAAAGACTATATTCATAAAGAGGAGCCACAGGAAAATAATATCTATTTAAGAACTGAAACATTTTCTAATGAGTAATGAATTGAAAAGAAAAAAAACATATATTAAAAAATACTTAAAAAATATCTTTATTAAAAAAATCGGAAATATACATTTTTAATAAATAATATAAATTAAAGAAACATTAATTTTTAAAGAATCAAAAAATTTTAAAAAATATATCTAAAACCAAATTCGAAAACATTGAACAGAGATTTGATCTTCCATATTATTGCTGAGATAATCCAAGTTTGTGTCAATTTTGAATGTCACAACTTTTAATTGTCTTTTCAAATTTTTATCAAAAAAAGCCACATTATATATCAAAAATAAATAAAAAAATAAGAACTACAAAAAATTTTGAAAAGAGCCATTTATGGATCGCGAGCCACGGATTACCCAGCTCTGAAATTTACCAGCTCCTCAAAATCGTTACAAAGGTAATTGAAACCCTAACATTTTATCGGAATTCATTAGAAATGGCACATTGATTAGAAATGAACCAGACTTCTAAGCAGATATCAGCCGTCAAAAATATTAACTAATTAACTAAAATATATTATCTGATAATTTTATTAGTGATTTAAATATTTCTCTAAACCTGTAAACTACTTAAACTATCCCAGTAAACTAAAACAGCCTTTTTCTTTCAGGTAATTACGAAAATATGTAAATAATATGATGACAAGCCAGTTAATTTTAATACTATACAGTACGAAATGCGATTTTTTTTTTTACCAATTATCTTTACAATACGATTGAAAAGTTATGAATTGTTTGGAGTTTAAAATACGTTGCAAAGACTGAGGACGCATATTCCTCATAGTACCAAAATTACAGGTTACTCAGTAAATTTTACTTAAGAACATAGTTGCAAGAACGCATCTGCTGCGAATATCTAAGTACTACTAGAGTGAATTTAAAGCAATATCAAGAAAATAAAAATACTTTTAATTATGAAACTAACTCTAAACAATGAAATTTGTATATTAAAACATACTCCATATACCGAGCGAGCTTTGGATGGAAAATGTCAATGCTGTTCTCATTCACGAAAAAAGGTTGAACAACTGATATAGCTCATTGACTAAAAAAAGTTCTCTTTATGGTTAAGTAAGCTATGTCACAGATTGTAAATTCTTCTGTTTACAAGGATGAATATTCTCCCCTAATCAAATATTAAACCCATCGATACCAGAAAACTTTATTATTAACATATCATAAAAAAATTAGTGTTAGTAATAAATAATTAAATGCTGAGAATCAAAAGAATCTTAGCAGATGTTTTAGAACAGATAGTTGAAAAGAGGTAAAAAAAGTATGCTAAATGATTGTAGTAGAATGGCTGTGAATTTAAGATTGAGTTTAAAAGGAATAATGGAATTAAGCATGAGAAATTTACAAATATTTACTACAGCAAACATGGTTTTATGTTCTATTTTCCTCACCTCTTAAATCTGAATATTTCAAAATTAATTAAAATCAATTAATTGTCTCTCTAATGTTCACTGTAAAACTTGAATAAGCAATTACATAAGTCAATATTTTGAATGCTTTTTTTTTCATAAATCTTTCAAGTTTTTGAGCATTGAGCAGATTGTGTCGATGCTTGTTGAAATTTCATTATTTTTACCATCACTTAGACCTTTCTTCTTGAAGCTTAAGGTCTCGTGCAGTCTCTTTCTTAAATAGATCTCGTTTGAGTAATCAAAGCTGCAGTAAACAGCAAACGTTTTTCCATCTGTTCCTAATTCAATTTATTTCGAATATATTCTCTCCGTAAACTTTTACCGTCTAGAAACTTCGAAGTTTCACGAATGGAAAAAATCAATAATAAACAAACTAGGCTGCAGAATTTGAGAATTTGAAATATTTCCCTTTTCCTCAATAATTTTCATTAACGTGTTATTTAGCTTTAATGTTCTAAATAAACAAATTTCAAGTTTTTTAAGTTCGAAACTTATGAAATTAGTCATTAAAGTCATTAAAGCCGGTAACGAAAACTAATAAATGATTGTGGCGCTACCAATTAAATTAAATATAAGTTATATTCACAATAAATAATGAATGATTAATTAACTTCTCTTCTGAAAGGACGATAATCTTCGTAAAGAGACTTGTTTTCCGTGTTGACAATTTCTTCAACAGGACAAAATGGAATCTGAAATAATTGACACGCTTCATCAGTTTTTTAATCCAGCTAAATCGAACACCTGAACCATTGGATATCAACGACTTGAAATAGTAGATTTAGATAAGAGCATTTTATCAGAGCTGATTTGATAAACTGCTAAGTCTTTTATCGGTTTAGTCAGCTCTTTATAAACTTCACTCTTCTCTGTACTCCTTGAATGCTCTAGTCGTATATATTTTAGTTCGTTGAAATAACACACTAGAAGGATCTCGCTTATCTATCAGCCATTTTAACGGCACTCCTAATTTAACAGAGAAGGAGGTTGCCCGAGTCGGTAACTCTCCATGTTGGTAACTTGAAGTTCTCAGTTCGAGTCCCTACCCCCCCCCCCCGATAGGGGACCACCTTGACGTGGTGGTAGGGGGGGAGGGGCTTAATGGTGCCTCTGTGAAGTAGGGTCACGGCCCGTTGTATCCTGATTTGCACGATGGGATATGTCCTTTGATGGCAGGGCTTGTGAGGGTCTGCAGACTGTGTTTGAGAGGGACCAATCTAGTGGGGTTATTCGCTTGCTCAGGGAAGCTTTAGGTTCACAGCCCCGATAGAGGGGCTGCGGCTGAGAGTTCTGCGGACTGGTGTTGGGGGGCACCGGTCCAGTGGGTTGATCAGTGCAGCCTCAGTGAAGATGGGGTGCAGACTGTTTCTGGGGGGCAGCTGGTGCGTGGCACTATGGAGAGGACGAGTCAACTTGGATCTATATATCCATTTTTGTGGCTAACCGGGAAACAGATTAAATTTAGGTTTTGACCGATGGATGAACCTTTCTTCAATAGGATTGTTCGCCATAAGGTAGCCGTGGATGAGCTGTGTCCTTGTGGCACTGTCTTGCCCCGGCATAGGTGGTGTTCATGGCATTCTCCCCATAGATGGTGTGCAGCGATATGCTGCGGTACATCTGGGACTTGCCTTTATTTAATATAATGTGCTAGCGTTGAGATTTCTCTGCCATCCTCGGTCTGCCCTCAGTGAGAAAAGGGCACTGATGGTCTTAGAAAGGCCGCCATTCGTCGTTAAGCCTAGCCTCGTGCGCAGAAGAAACTTTACCCTGTTCACATTAAAAAACCCTCAGGAAGGGAGATTTGTATTTGCTTCCTGACAGATGTACAATGGATGTCTACCTAGCTATGAGATCTTACAGTCCTTCTATGATGGCTATTTGGTCCAATTTTCTCCTGAAGTGCCCTTTATCGTTGGGTTCCTTTACACCTCATCAACACTTTTTCCGTAGGAAAAGGGATGAACGTTTTTATCACAAGAATGCCAAAGCTTGCAACTGGATTCAACAAAAATACATACTGAAACAAAAATACATTCTTTTGAAAACGTGCTAAAAGGCAGACTGATAGGTTTTGACGGGAGGCTAATAACCCTGGGCAACACACAAAAAGGTTTTGAAATGAAAATAGCCAATCTTTACTACTTTCGAGGTGCTGAACACGAAAATGACAATAAAATTTGTGGATTGGCTCTTGTTTAGGAGAGACAGAGATGGTCACGCATAAACGACATGCGATTACTTGGATCAAGACTTAAACAACGGAATCTTCTCAAGAAAAATATCCGAGTGACTTCGTTTCGAACTCGTCATAAGCAGTTTGCGCTTTACTTCAGAAAGGAAGATGACCTTGTGTTTTACTCCGATGTAGATATCCTGATGAATGCCCTCGGAATCAAACATGACCTTCAAGAATGGCGACTATTCATAGACTCCTCGAAATTGAGTCTCAAGGCGGTGTTGCTGCATAATGGAAATCTATTTCCATCCATTCCGGTCGGACATGCTGTTTACATGAAAGAAACCTACGACAACCTAAAACAGCTGTTGAACTGTCTTCAATACAGCAAGTATGGCTGGCATCTCTGTTGTGACTTGAAGGTAGTGGCTCTGTTGATGGGTCTTGCAGCTGGGATATACGAAGTACTGTTATTTCTTAGTATGTGAATGGGACAGCCGAGCAAAGACTTTGCACTACGTGAAGAGAAACTGGCCTCAGAGGAAATCTGTGAAGGTCAGAGAGAAGAATGTGGAACACCCAGCACTGGCAGAAACGCAGAAAATCCTGCTACCCTCCCCACACATCAAACTCGGTGTGATGAAAAACTTCGTAAAAGCCATGGACCGGACTGCATCAGCATTCAAGTACTTGGCTGACAAATTCCCTCAACTCAGCGAAGCGAAAATTAAAGAGGGGATTTTTGTGGGTCCTCAGATCCGCAAGTTGTTCAGAGACCAGATGTTCGACAACCTGCTTCAGGGTGACGCGAAAAAGGCTTGGGACGCGTTTCGTCTGGTGTCAACTAAATTCCTTGGGAATGTCAGGGCAAACAACTACAAGAAACTGGTTAAGGACATGTTGTCTCTGTATCACAAACTTGGCTGCAATATATCCTTAAAGATCCACTTTCTCCATTCCCACTTAGATTTCTTCCCGACAACTGCGACATGGTTAGTGATGAGCATGGTGAACATTTTCACCAGGACATTGCAACGATGGAGAAATGATACCAGGGAAACTGGTCCACTTCAATGTTGGCTGACTACTGTTGGACGCTCGCCAGAGATGATCCTGAGCAGCTGTACAAGCGACGGGCAAAGCGACGTCGGAAGTAGAAACGGAGTTTTACCGATACGTGTCATATGTACGTATTACTGGATTATATAAGAAACTATTGCGGATTTCTCAGAAATCGTAGCCAATTTTGCATTATCATTGTCATATTCGTGTTCAGAACCTTGAAATCTTTAAGAAATGGCTAGTTTTATCTCAGAGGCATGACTTTTATGAAAATTTGTTGTCAGTGTAATGTGTCACCTAACAGTTGTCCAGTGAATTCCTTGTATGGCTTGTTTGAAGTCCTTCGGCCATTGTATGCTAAAAACAATGCGTTGAAGGGGTAAACGAATATTACAAAGCCTAATTTTATTACCATATTTGCAAAACATTCTGGCAAACGTCTTGATTCTTAAAGAATATCAGTCACTGTGAACCGATGATAATTTCTGATTCTTGATTACGACTAACTGATTCATTTTAATGAAAACGTGGAACGCATCTGGTTTTAATTCAAAGCTGGACTTTCAGTTTAATCTACAGTGCAACTTGAATCTATTGATCCTCGTTCAATCGATTATCGATGCAAACGACCAATAATCGATGATCGTAGAATCTCTGGTGAATACACTTGGCATCAAAGAGGCAAACCTTGTAGGGAAAAATCATCAATTTCCCTTCTTGAACATTTTTCACTACAAGAGAGGAACATTTTTCTACAAAGAGAAACCTTGTAGGGAAAAATCATCAATTTCCCTTCTTGAACATTTTTCACTACAAGAGAGGGACATTTTTCTACAAAGAGAAACCTTGTAGGGAAAAATCATCAATTTCCCTTCTTGAACATTTTTCACTACAAGAGAGGGACATTTTTCTACAAAGAGAAACCTTGTAGGGAAAAATCATCAATTTCGCTTCTTGAACATTTTTCACTACAAGAGAGGGACATTTTTCTACAAAGAGAAATCTTGTAGGGAAAAATCATCAATTTCCCTTCTTGAACATTTTTCACTACAAGAGAGGGACATTTTTCTACAAAGAGAAACCTTGTAGGGAAAAATCATCAATTTCCCTTCTTGAACATTTTTCACTACAAGAGAGGGACATTTTTCTACAAAGAGAAACCTTGTAGGGAAAAATCATCAATTTCCCTTCTTGAACATTTTTCACTACAACTTTAAATAGCATGTTCACTCACGTAATTTCGCCCATATCCTCTTTCTCTGACTAAAATGTTTTTTAATAGCTTTCATCATGATGTGAAAAATTA
Organism: Ryuthela nishihirai; assembly: GCA_038380435.1. Classification (NCBI taxonomy): domain Eukaryota; kingdom Metazoa; phylum Arthropoda; class Arachnida; order Araneae; family Heptathelidae; genus Ryuthela; species Ryuthela nishihirai. The sequence goes on along the minus strand of JAWZYU010000001.1, from coordinate 49,946,563 downwards.
TGAGGATATTTTTAAAAGATTAAACGTTAATTACGAGAAATAATTCCATTCCATTGGGTGGGTCCCTGCCTCCACCCCAATCCCCATCCCTACCCCTCTTGATTAAGATAAGCACTTTATGAGATTTAATAAATAAGCCTCGAAAAATTCTAAAGGGATAAAAAAGTGTAAAAACGAAACTTCTAATTCAATGTCAAAGGAACACTTTGACAGTTCAATATAATAAAAAAAATTACCCGCCAACAGCAGTTTGCCACTCCCCTTGCAAAATGTTTCACATCAGATTCAGAATCATTTCAATTTTTACACTTTTGTTATAATAGATTAATTTGTTTTTCAGTACTTGGTCTAGTGGCTCCTTCATTCATGCTGGCAGAGCGATAGAAATACGTGCCGACTGATTTTCAACTTGTCTTATTCTATTCTAAGAAATATTGACAAAATTACAAAGTATATATAAATCATTTTTACTGTTTATCAACATTTTACAACTAGATTCACGGTCCAACAGTCTGTCCAGTCTTCCCAATGCTATCCGACGCTTTATTACATCTCTTTACATCGTTTCGTTGTTGTTTCCCAGTTCAAACCCCAGACTTTTATCTTCTTTTGAAGCGGAATATTACCACTTTATTTTTATATAAGGACGAATTGTGTCATACTGTCGGTGGCATTTCATTCTGTGAAACAAACTCGTTCGGGAGGTTATAATACATTTCACCACCCACTTCTGAAACCATTTTAAGGCTTGCTACAATGCAATTTCGGAAGGTAATAAAAAAGGGAAAACTAATGCAAACCTCCTTTGTATATATTGTTTTATATATCTCTATGAATACTTTCATACGAAATGAAGTTTCGTCTCCTTTCAGAAAAATTCCATTTCACATTTGCTCTTTCAATTTTGCCTCGAGGAATACCCCCATTCCATCTCGTCATTCAGCGCTGGAAGTGAATATTTAAGAATGTGTCGCCATCTGTTGGGTTACAATGACATGTCAAATCAGAACATGTAAAACAGAACGACAAAGACAGAAGTAGAAAAGCAAATTTTTGAATCTCCTAGTATTTCTTCCACTTTAAGTTCGCCAGTAGTTTATAAGCATCGATTACTAAAGTGAAATTCTTGCATCACGCTCTTTGTTCGTTTTCACTTACTAGTTTCAGAATTAAAGTTTAAAAAAAGTGTGTTCTGTCTTTTTGATTTAAGTTTGCAGTTTGCATCGCAAATCGTTAGCAATTTTGAGAAGTTCTTATTGAGAAGGGGGGGGGAGGGCAAACCATCCTCTTACAGTTAATTTAAATAATTCGTTTTTGTTTAATTGTGGAGCATATGATGCAAAACCAAAAACCTTTTAAAAAAACAGTCCTTTGCCTATCTTTACAACAAGCCAGGATAAAAAATAATAATGCGGGGGGGGGGGGGGGGGGGGGTAGTGAGTGAATTTGACGGGAACAGCCAAGAAGAATACCACTCCAATATGAATATATAATTTTTGTCAGAAATAATTCTCCTGTACAGAAATAATCCCTCCATTTAAGTGGGGTTTTGAAAACATGTATAATAAGTCCTTGTTTGGACACTAATTTTTTTAATTGAAGTAGATTCTATTTCTTTAAGTTTGTTCTCCTTTTTTTAAAATAAAGTCTTAGAAAACAAGTTTATTGGTTTTTATTCATATTGTCCATGTTTTAATAAACCAAGTATCAGAAATATAAAATTGATAATGGAATATATGCGTGTATCTTTTTTTTTATACTTGATGTTCCAAAGTTTTTTTTGTTATTTTTTTTATCCTCATAGAGTTTAATTTAAATCCCACTCTGCTCTCGGTAAAAGAAGATCACTGATGTGTTCCAAAAGACCTCATTCCGTCATATGGAGTCTTAATGCGTAGTTCAGTGCACAGAATAATTTTTATCCTGTCATCTCAAAAACACTGTAAAAGACTACGAGCTGTCCAGAGTTTCGCTTTTCCAAAAACGTGTCCTGACGGTTAAAATTCTGCTGACTTGGCAGTTTAGCCATTGTGCGGTAAGAAAAAATATCGCTCAAGAACACAGCTACACAACAAGCATAAAATTACGTAAATGCCTTATTTAAAACCTCCTACTTTCAGATGATTAGCTTTAGAGCGGCGACGCCATCGTCATAATATCGCAATTACCACCCAACGCTTAAGCCAAGACTCGCAATTTCGCCCCCCCCCCCCTCTGAACAACCTGTTGACATTTGAGTGCGCCATAGCGATGACTCTGGAAAATGGTGCAAAGAACAAGAGAAGAGCGAAACCTCTCGTCTGCTGAGTCTAATTGCAGGACGACCTTTCAGAAATGAAGGAGAAGTGGCGGATGTGACGCGGCAATCGCAAGCCAGATGATAGGCACCTGAAGGACTTTTGGAGAAGGAGGCAACCACTCAGGAGGAAAGGGTCAAGGTCATCGTCACTTCTTTAGAGAGTGTGGAGTCGCTCCTTCCATCCATTTACTCAGAAATCTTACAACGTATTTGCCAGTGCAGGTGTGAGAGGGCAAGCCAAGATTTTAGTTTCAAGAATATCTCAACCTTTTCCACCTTGTGTAATCTGTTCTTGATTGCAAAATGATTTCCCCAGTCACTGGGATATTGAAAGTGACAGCAGTGCCATGTTAAGGGTTCTCGGAGTATTAGGCTGCTAAAAAATTTAAGTCCCACCCACTCATAATCTTTAACGTAAATTATATTAATGAAATAAACTTTAGTGGATAGTTTTATTGAGATCGCTGCCTACGTCAACTCTTGATATCTCGATCATTAGGATGCATAATATTTGTTTTTCTGTTGCTTAGTGAAAGATAGAAAAGCCATAAAAACACAACCTGTATCTCATTGCCCTTACATTACATCTTGAATATTGGTCCTTTTTTTTTTAAGAATTAAACGATACTGTAAGTAATGAGTAAAATATTGTTTAAAAAGATACAAATATTTTAAAGTGGGGAAGAAAAACAGTTTATTTTTTCAGATCAAATTTCAACAGTATCAAGAACGACAGCAGATAATTAACCATTAAATGTCTTCAAAGAAAGAGAATATCTGTTTCTAGCGATTAGTTAAATAATTTAAAACATTTGTTATTTCTAAATTAAAATACATTTTATATCGGAAAAAGGAAAAGGAATCAAATGCTTATTACTTTCAGAGCAATGGAATCAAAATGAAATAACATTGGTTTCCTTGAAACTCAGTGTCCGATAACACTTGCTTTGGAATTTCTTTCAAATTCACCTACAGTGAATACAACGCATGAGATATTCGAGTTGGGTTGTTTTACCTCTGAGCGGCACTTTTTTGCACACCATGGGCTAAATGGCCAGGTCACATCTGGCCAATTAAGAAGACTCAGAGAAGGTTGGGGGACGGGACCCACTGGAACAGCTGTTGGGAGACAGATGGTAGACTCCCGTCAAGGCCATCCAACGTGTTCTTTAACGTGCACAGGGTATGGCTCTCCCGCACACGGGGCAACGGCTTAACGTCCCATCCGACGGACGGCGGCCTTTCCAAGCCCAGCGGTGTCCCCTACTGACCGTGGGAAGGGCGGGGAATTTTTGCGGAGATAAATCTCAACGCTGACCCAGCTGGGACTCGAACGTGGGAACTACAGATTACGAGCCTGGCGAGCTACCGACTGAGCCACCCCCGCCCCGAGATATTCGAGCATTTACGTTAATAATAATCAGTAGCGGCATCCAAAGTTGACTGCTGAATAATAACATGAATCTAATCTTGATATAATACCGTTAAATATCTTGAAAAGAAAATGACACTTCAATCTGGCTATTCCCATTACCTATTCATAAGACAATGGACAATATTGGGACATTAGACCAAAGATTATCTTTAGAAAAAGAGGATCTTTAACACGGAACCTTCGGGTGTCGTTAAATAGACTTTGGATTCTGCAAGTCCATCCTAACTCATTCTTTGGTCAAATCGAGAATCTAAATTTCGAAACGATGTTCACTAGATCTGTAACTATATAGAAAAGTCAACTTCGCCCACGGACTGCATACTAAAATAATACCGACAAACTGGAAGCTTTAAAGGGCGCAAAATTTTGCACCAGTTGTTGTAGTTTTGCTATTTGACCTTTCTCCAGTTACATATTTTCGCTTTTTTCTTCTGAAAACTACGTGAATATTTGTTTGCATTATCCGATGGTTCTTGAAGCAAAGGCCATTCTCACAACCTTAATTTCACACAATTAAGTTTCCCCAAACGATGCGATTCAATTACCATTTTTTGCATTCTAATGTACATTTCGTATCAGGAATGATGTAATAACCATAACTGCAGACTTCAATACAATAGCAAAAGCAAGCAAAGTGGAATTGAAAGAACTGGGTTGAGATGTTTTACCTTGGAAAAGCATTTTTTTTCACACAATGGGTTAAATAGCCAGGTCACAAGGACCTAAAGGGGTTCAGAAAAGGTTGGAAGAAGCTATTAGGAGACAGATGGTAGTGTCCCATCAATGCCATCCAGCTTACTCTTTAATGTACACAGGGTATGGTTCTCCTGAATACGGACCACGACTTCACGTTCCCATCCGACGGATGGCGGCGTTTCCAAGTCTATCGGTGTTCCCTTCCTGACCGAGAGCACGGTGAGGATTAGAACAGATAAATCTAAAGATTAGCACAGTTGACACGGGAAGCTGGAGACTGCAGATTACGAACCTGGTACACTATCGAATGAGTCAACACTCACCCCAAAGGGCAAGGCGAATAATTCAGAGAAAGATAAGAGAGTAGTCAGAACGAACGTACGTACAAACGGCATCGTTATGCAAGGTTTCAAAGTTAAAACGTCGTCGAATAGTTTTCATAAAGATATTTCAAAATGAAAAGGGGATACTAAAAAACACAAAAGCTACAAAAACGTTTTTTGTTCTTCAGATTGTTATATGATTCTAAATTGATTTTGTGTCATCTAAGGTAACATTTATTTCCCAGATGACTATCTTCGTATATGACACGCCATTTGATATATGAGGAAAAACGAAATCTCTTTCATCCTTTGATATCCAATGAATCTTCGCAGAAAATTCAGAAGAAATCCTTGTTTTCGTATTAAGAATAAAATTGAATTTTTCGAAAAGCGTTTTTGAACAAAAATTTATATAAAATATCTCACTGCGAGAGATCTAAACTGGGATGATAAATAGAGGATGAATTAAACATTTTAAAGAGAAATATTTCTTCTACTGACAAAGAGTTTTCGGGCTATATCGTAGATATATGAAAGAGACCTGGTGAAGAATTGTTCTATTGCTACTGTTACTTCTAAAGAAACTCTTGTTTCAGAATTAATTGCATTAGCTCCTACCGAATTGACTTGTTCTCTACTGAAGACTTGATATAGCCTTGTATTTTATTGAAATATATACCTTAACTACTGAAAGATCTACCTTAACTACTGAAAGATCTACCTTAACTACTGAATTGCCTCACTTCCTATGGAGCCGTGTTACCTCCTGATGAATTGCCGGAATAGATATAGATAAAAATTTAGGGAGGAAGGATATTTCGAGTCTCTTGTGTTCTCTAAATCTGAGTTTTTGCATGCGTCGATCACCAGTCTGCAGACAGAACCTGGGGGCGGGGGTGGCTCAGTCGGTAGCGCGCCAGGCTCGTAATCTGTAGTTCCCAGGTTCGAGTCCCAGCTGGGTCAACGTTGAGATTTATCTCCGCAAAATTCCCCGCCCTGCCCACGCTCAGTATGGAACACCGATGGGCTTGGAAAGGCCGCCGTCCGTCGGATGGGACGTTAAGCCGTGGCCCGTGTGCGGGAGAGCCATACCCTGTGCACGTTAAAGAACACGCTGGATGGCCTTGACTGGAGGCTACCATCTGTCTTCCAACAGCTGTTCCAGTGGGTCCCCTCCCCCAACCTTCTCTGAGCCTTCGGAGTCCATGTGACCTGGCCATTTAGCCCATGGTGTGCAAAAAAGTGCCGCTCAGAGGTAAAACAACCCAACAACCCAGACAGAACCTGGATTCACATGTGAAGATTATAGTAACCTACTAGTCCTAAGTCCAACTTGCATTCTCACGTTTCCACTTCAGTCGTTTCCGTCGTTACATTGTAGGGATGCCAGACATATTAAAAACACGGAATCTGGTCAGTGTATTTACGGGATTTCTTACTATTCAGAAACATTTAATAGCAAATCTTTTCAGAATCAAAACAAAAAGAAATCTTAGTAGGTCATTTATCTTATCTCGTGAAAGAATTAAATTACAAAATTTTAATAAAAATGTTTTTAGATTTTTTTTCAGAAAATTTTTATATTTTTACTGTTTTGAATAAAGTTTCAAAATTAATTTCTTAACGTAGCCTTTTTTGTAATATCGTTTTCAATCAAAAATTGTATAAATATCATATTGCTAGTGGCAGACCTTCTATTGTGACATATAAACTGACAGGCTCCTGTCAGACCTCTGTGGCAAGCAGCTGCTTGAGGGGGTATTTATTTTTTGTTTTATTATATGATAATTATCTTATTTTTACAATAACTATTATACCATTGGTCAAGTCTAATCAAGGAAAAAAATGGAAAGGGGATGGCCAAGTGATTGGGTCGAGCCGGAAAAAAGGTTTTACAGAGCGTGGGTCTGATGTAGTCGCACAGATAGAAAAGCTTTCAAAAGAATATTGCTTTTTCAAGAATTCGCTCCTTTTCCACATTGATCACAACTACCAACGTTGCAATTAGTTTCAATTGGCATGTTAAAAAAATGGGCTACTTTTAACAAAAAAGATTTTTTCCCAGGAGAGTAAGAAAGTAACTTGGAAAAGACCATTAAAGCCAAAACAAAATTAAAACCATTCTAACATTAATACTGCAGCAAAAATCTCAACTAAACGTTCCTTCGCTTCTGTGACTGTTATGATTCGCACAATTGTATTGTACCTTGTTTTCTCTAGCCAGAAAAGAGGCAGAGCTCCTAAGCCCTGATGTTTACAGATTCAGTCTTCTTTGTGCGAGCATTTTCTCCGCTAACCACGGCCCTGTCTTTGGTGAGAGACCGGACAAAGGTTGGTCTTGGAAATGCCTCCGTCCGTTGGAAGAGACGTTAAGACGTGAATCCTGAGAAGTGAGATATATTCTGCGCACGTTAACGAACTCAGTGCATGGCCTTGACGACAGGCTACCATCTATCTCCCAGAAGCAACACAGTGGATCTCCTTTCCCAAGCTTTTCTATGTCTTTGGAGATTTTGTGGCCTTTCCATTTAGCCTATTGTGTGCACGAAAATTACGCTCGGAGTGAAACAACCCAACCGTAACAGTGGATCCAGTGGATCCTCTTTCTCCTCCGGACCTGAGCCCTTGGAGTCTTCGTAACATGTTAATTTAGTCCACTTTTTGCACAAAAGTGCTCCTCAGAGTAAAACAACCCATCTAGGCAACAAGTGACACTTCAAAGCAGCTGAATCCTTGGCAAAAATAACAATATACAAAATCACAGGTAATAAAGTTAGCGATCACGTAATGAAGAGATCTGGTCCTTAAGCATAGTACGAAGAATGAGAATTAAAATAATAAAACTAATTCAAAAGAATGGAATAGTTTTTAATGGTTCAAAGTACAGCGGAAGTTTCATCTTTAGCTTATCTAAGAGTTTACAAACTGTGCTCTCACAATCCTACATTGTAACGAATTTCTGTTATTACCATGCGACCGTAGAAACTATTTTAACATGTAGAGTATTTTATAAATTTAAACTATTTTAAAATATTTTAAATTTAAAATATTTTAAAATATTTTTAACATTTAAACTATTTTAACATTTTTAACATTATTTATAACTATTTTAACTATTTTAACATTATATTATTTTAACTATTTTAACATGTATTTTAACTATATTAACTACTTTAATATGTTAAAAAATCCAAATTAAAGCTTTTTTAAGAGAATTAAATAAAGAAAACGAAAACTGTACCAGTTTCAAACAAACTTTAATAAACGAGCAATGCTACGAACTTCCGTTATAACTATCTTAGAATTCTTTCGCTGAGACAATAATTCAAACAATAATTTAAAAAAATTAAAATAAAAAAATTTAAGATCACTACCACATGAAAACTTTAAAAGTTAGATGAATATGTGCAAAAAAATTTACTTTGTGTTGTTTTTTTAACATCTTAGCTGCTTAGGCCAAGTGGCCAGATCATAACGATTGCAAAGGATCAGAGCACGGTGGCGAAAAAAGATCCACTGCACTCAGTAGACGGAACGTAGAGCCATCGACTTTGTTCTTTAATAAATAAATAAATACCCTCCCCCCCTCAAGAAGCTGTTTGCCACAGAGGCCTGACAGGAGCCTGTCAGTTTATATGCCATAGTAGAAGGTCTGTGAGGATGGCACGACCTCAGCAGAAAAAAAACACGAACATCCATGCCTTTACCCGGGCTCGAACCCAGGTCTCTTAGATCAGTTGACAAGCGCGCTAATCACTATGCGCACAGATTATGGCTCTCCTTTGCAGACGACCACGGCTTTACATCCCATCCGATTGTATCCAATTTTCTTTACAAGGGCAGAGTGGGGGTTGGGGACAAAATTCTCAAAGCAGGGCACGGGGGATGGGAGAAGCTCGAAATTCGGAAACAGGGCCAGATATAGGGGTGGGGGTCCAAGAGAGCCATGCTTCCCCCTCTTTTATAATGCAGTAATTTTAATGGAGACGAAAAAAATATTAAATATACATATTTTACACGTATTTTTCAAAAATTTCTTTAAAGACCATTAAAGCGGTGGGGAAAGCTTTATATCGGAATTAAGTTGCCGAGTTCCGGCACGATCTTGCCTCGCCCCTAGCTCCGCCCTTTACGCTTTTTCTAGATCATTTTTCTTCTCGAAACATCAGATTAACAGCATGGCACTACCAACGGAGCCAGTCTCCTCCCTCGTCGCCAAATGAAATAACAATTTTTGGTTTCTTTTTTTATTTCAACACGGACGAAACAAATACGGATTTGAAATTGCAGTACACACTCGTTGACGATACAGAAAATGATTATTCCCAACGACAGCTATGAAACATTTTTGGCACAGTTATAGACTAGACTTGATTGACAGGTGGGAAATTCGTCGTCGTGGTCAAATCACCAACATTCTCCACGTGCAAGACTTTCCTCGGCACTTCAAACAGTCACCACATCAAAAAACCCACATTAAGACAAAAGAAGTATTTCTCTGTCAGGCATTCAGCGCTTAGCGACCGGATTTCTTGGGTGACTTGGCTCCTGAGCTCCCTGATCTCTTGTATGGCTCCAGCTTGTTGACCAGCTCCTTAGTGATGCCCAGTTTTTTGCCACTGGACCTGGTGATGATGGTGGACGGGATATTGCCATGATGACCCTTCATTGTTACCATCAAATGAGGTTGGCCAGGGATCTCGTGTTTAGTTTCATCAGCAAAGAGGTCCAAGTTGGAGCTCGTATCCTAAAGACGAATCAAATTTGGAACAGTTATTCTCTCGTTACAAATTAGTTTGTTGAACAAGATATGCCGTTACAGGTATTGAAATAGGCAATTTATGTATAATATAAATATTAATGTGTTATAAACGTAACATGAATATTAACACAATGAATACGAACCGGGACTCTCTTGAAGCCAGTTTGAGAGCGAGTCACAGTCCGACTGTTGCTGGAACCTCCTTGATAGGCAGAGTGTTTTCTCCATTCGGTGGAAGACATCTTGACCTAGCATTGGACTTGATTATATTAGTTACAAGATGTAAATCGTTCATAAATCATCTTAAAGAGTTAAAGAATCCTTTAGTTTAATCATTATTATAGTTAATATCTGTTCGGCACGTTTTGTGTTTTGCACACAATCGGCTAAATGGGCAGGTTATAAAGACCCCAAGGTCTCAGGCTTGATAAAAGGACCCACGGGACAGCTCTTAGGATACAAATAGTTAAATGGTCAGGTCACACTACCCCCAGAGGTTCCTAGACGGGTAGAGGAAGCGAACCCATTGGACAGGTGTTAGAAGACACAGAATTCTCCCGTCAAGATCAAACAGCATGTCCTTTAATGTACACGCAATATGGGTTCCCTGGTCACGGACCACGTCTCAAAGTCCCACCCAAAAGACGGTGATGACCTTACCAAATCCACCGGTGTCCCCGAGGGTAGAGTGGAGGTTAGCGGAGAAATGTTCAAAGCAGAAAGTTTTATAAGCATTGAATGGATACTACTGACTCTGATGTGCACTCCAATATCAGATTTATAGAAACTCGAAACTTCTAAATTAACGCGGAAATGAAGGTAAGCCAGTGATCAAAATGAAATATACTTTAAATATTTATTGTTGTAGAATTATCCTTTCAGCATTTAAAACGCTGTGGAAACAGGAACATTTTTTAACAATTTTGTCGCTTGCCCAGAAAAATTATCTTCAAAAACTGAAATAAGTGACAGACAAACTTTTAAAAAATCACCTTAGACAGTTTTATTTTTGTTGTTATATTTTAATAAAAATTTTAAGACAAATTCTCTTCTCTATAAGTCTGCTGTTATATATTTTCAGCATTTATAACTCTTTTAAATATTAGCGGAATATTCCGGAAATATCAAGAATTGGAAAGATTTGTTTGAAAAACTTTCATTTTTAAACTCACCTTATTCATAAAAAGTTTTTCATTTTATGTTACCAAGCATTAAATGTATTTCTCTATTGACAATTCTATGATTTATGAGGGGAATGCATATCGGAAGCGACTGCTGTTCCAGAAAAAAAAGTTCGAAAATAAATTTACCAAAAGTTTGAAATTTATGTAATCACGCTTAGAGTAACATCGATATCATATTTAAGGGTAAAATCGTCTTGAGACGCCTGGGATACGAAACACGATCTTCTGATAACATATCATGTCAGAGCATCTGATATGTTATCAGGTGGTCTTGGGCTCGTGGCTCAGGACAATTTTTACCTAAAATTGATATCGACGTTAAACTAAGAATTATTGAATACATTTCTTTTGAAACTAACGTCTAAAAATTTATTAAGTAATTATTAGCAGTTACCTCAGTTTCACCCTAGTAAAATATAATAACGTAGAGTATACAGAATCTAATATTATAAATTGAATATTTGACTGGATGAACATTAGGTTTTGTTGTTTTATCTCTGAGCGGCACTATTGTGCAAAAAATAGTCTAAATGGCCAAGTCCCAAAGACTCCGATGGCTCAGAATTGGGCAGGGCAAGAGGATTGACTGAAGAGTTGTTAGGAGATATATTAAAAGACCATTATCCAGCACGTTCTTTAATGTCACAGAGCATTACTTTCTCGTGCATAAGGTGCGACTTCTTCACGTCCCACGCGGAGGACAGTGACTTTTCCAAGTCTATCGGTGTCTAATTTCTCACAGAAGGTAGAACTGGAGTTAGCGGAGAAAATTTCAAATCAAGCACAATTCGAACTCTAATCTAGAGTGTTACTGAGTTATTCTCCACTCCTATGGAAAAGGGATGATTTGGAATATACATTTGCATGTGACTCCAAAATCGTAAAATTGGTCTCTTACTGAATCTTTTTGAGTGAGCCAATATTCTTAATGAAATAAGAAATAAAAATGAAGTCATCTCAATTTTTCTTACCTGATATCAGAATAATAAGGCCAAAGCTGTGCTTTCTGGTGGTGGAGAAGAAAGACAGGTCCTACTGAATGATCTCGGAGGACGTCGGGTCAGGGATCAAGGAGTCCTTTCGATGGAAAATCAGGACGTCGGGTCAGGTATCAAGGAGTCCTTTCGATGGAAAATCAGGACGTCGGGTCAGGGATCAAGGAGTCCTTTCGATGGAAAATCAGGACGTCGCCTTGCACACAACTGTATCTTCCTGCACCACCCGACAATCTGAAGAATCCGGTAAGGGATTCCTTGGGCAAAAATGAAACTCAACAATATCTTCATTTCAATTGTTGGAGAAATGTTCGGCAACACTGAAAGGCTAAGAGAACATCTCTTCATTATTTGTGGCATTATTAAGTTCTAGATATAGGTTTGGAAAAATAGTAAGCATTAATTATATTATGCTTACTATTATTATTATATTATTATATTTTATTATTATATTATTATATTTTATTATTATTATTTATTATATTAATTATATTATTAATTATATTATATTATTATTATTATTATTAATTATATTATTATTAAAGTATGGAAATATTTTTCCACCTATTTTTCAAAACCATAAATAAAAAAAATATATATGTTGTATAATTGGTTGCGAGAAATTTTCCGAAGAACATACGATATTATTAATTGCAATTTTACCTTTCACCTATCATAAACATATCAGAAATTTCATATACGGGTCTATGCAAAAAGTATGACCCGTTTCCAATTAAAGAAGAAATCAAGTAAATGGAATGAATGAGAAAACGTTAATTAAATTTGTAAACTTTACATTTATTTTCTTAACTTCCTTCGCTCATTTCAATAGTTATACAAGGATATTGTTTAGGATTCATACTTCGGCACCTATGGGTATTGGGGATGCATTGGGTTGTTTTACCTCTGAGCGACACTTTTTTGCACACCATGGGCTAAATGGCCAGGCCACAAGGACCCCGAAGGCTCAGAGAAGGTTGGGGGAGGGGACCCACTGGAACAGCTGTTGGGAGACAGATGGTAGCCTCCCGTCAAGGCCATCCAGCGTGTTCTTTAACGTGCACAGGGTATGTCTCTCCTGCACACGGGGCCACGGCTTAACGTCCCATCCGACGGACGGCGGCCTTTTCAAGCCCATCGGTGTCCCCTACTGACCGTGGGCAGGGCGGGGAAATTTTGCGGAGATAAATCTCAACGCAGACCCAGCTGGGACTCGAACCTGGGAACTACAGATTACGAGCCTGGCGCGCTACCGACTGAGCCACCCCCGCCTCTGTATTGGGGATGCCATTTAGTTTCTGGTTGCTTGAGACTTACTCTTAGAAACACCCTATAGAGTATTGTAACTTGTGAATAAACTTTTTAATACACACTGCTAACCATTTTTCTTCCCAGTGAAGGGCGCGGGTTGCTCAGTCGGTAGCGCGCCAGGCTCGTAATCTGTAGTTCCCAGGTTCGAGTCCCAGTTGGGTCAGCGTTGAGATTTATCTCCGAAAAATTCCCCGCCCTGCCCACGGTCAGTAGGGGACACCGATGGGCTTGAAAAGGCCGTCGTCCGTCGGATGGGACGTTAAGCCGTGGCCCCGTGTGTGGGAGAGTCATACCTTGTGCACGTTAAAGAACACGCTGGATGGTCTTGACGGGAGGCTACCATCTGTCTCCCAACAGCTGTTCCAGTGGGTTCCCTCCCCCAACCTTCTCTGAGCCTTCGGGGTCCATGTGACCTGGCCATTTAGACCATGGTGTGCAAAAAAAGTGCCGCTCCGAGGTAAAACAATCCAATCTTCCCAGTGAAAGAAACTACATCGCTCAAAAACAATGGAATTAGGAATATGCACAAATACATACAACAAAAATGATACAAAAATTATGTATGTACTGTACTTGTCTCACATGATTCTGAAATCCCTAATTGTTATTACCTTCTAGAAATTAAAATCCTCTGCCAATATACTGAATAATTAAAACCAAATGTTACTTAAAAATAATGTTTGGACCCAACAGTTTATCGGGTATTTTTCTGGTGATACTGATATCTCATAATGACCATCAACAGAAAACGAAGAATTTTCATGAAGATCAGCTGATGTTGATGGTAGGGAATCAGGAGGAGTACATGTGGGATTCGTTGCTGATCTCGTGGTTAATGTACCTACGTATATCGGTCTGTTTGCAGGACTTTCTCTCATATAAAACCAGGTTTTGCACGAGGTGAAACTGCATTACTCGTTGAGCAGAGAGAATGGTTGCTATTGAACGAAAGTAATTATAATTTCAAATTATTCCGGTTGCATAAGACTGCTGGTTGCTTGCATTCCTGATAACCGGGACTTTAATATGAATGGCACAATGGGCCAATGATATTAGAACTCATAGTGCTTTATATTCTACATATTTTCAATGTGAATCCCACGTATGATTGGGTATACATTGGACTAAAAATCAAGTTCCTCCCATTTGTAGGTTTCTGCCGTACACCATTTATCGACCCATTAGACTCTTGAGATCTGATATCCTCGATAATTTCTGCGGGGTTTCGGTAAACGAAAAGAATGCAAGTCCAAAGTTTTCTTCTTGTATCGTAGGCTAGAATTTAATTACCACAAATCCCAAAATGTCTACGCAATTTTCTTGACTTTTGGCAGAACATTGTAAATGACATCATCATAACATGGTCATTTTTGCAATATCGTTTCAGTCAAAAACATTGCTTTTTTGTGTATGATGCACAAAAGCTATTGTACCACACTTCAAAGTATCGTATGAATACAATAAATATTGTATCGATGACAACACTGACTAGCAGAAAAATTGTTATTAATTTAGAAAATCGTATAACGAAAAAAAATGTAATTTTTTCTCTCACTTCGTCAGTGTTTGATATTTTTCTCCGAAACTTGTTCCTGTATTCAATAGTACAGCACTATTTTTAGAGATCACTGGGCCTCTGTAACGTGCACAACCGGTGCAGTCGCACCGGCGTCTTCACTGTTAAGCTGGTCCTACATGGGAGAAATTAGTGGGTTACCCCCAGCTTGGATTCCCAGCATACAAGCCAATGCTCGTTAGCACAGGATAAAGGGAGAAGCAATCCTTCCTGTAGATGTAACGAGCAGTAAAGAAAGTGCTCTGGAGTTTGTGTGTTCGTTCATCTCGCACATAATGCCATATAACAGTCATCACTGAGTGTTTTGTCCTATTGTCTGCCATGTTCTTGTCTTCTGATTATAAAAATCTTCTGTTCTGTTCTGAATTAATTCCACAGCTGATGCAACATGCAGCGCTTTACATTTAGCCACCTCGTCATAGATTCTTCAAATTCAATTCTCCCGCTTCTGACGAATTTGCGATTTTTAGCTCTTTTTTTAAATAAACAAACTAATTACTGTTTTTACTTTGTTGTCAGCCTGTAGATGACTTTTTTGTTTTAAGAGAAAAATTGTTTTTGGGTTGGATAAATATTAATGAGATGTTATGATTCGCATTTTCTGAATCTTTCAATAGTTTGGAATTTCCATCATTGGAAAGTGACAAAATTTTAAACAAATATTATGACCAATATTTCATGGTAAAATATGATATTTCAGTCTAGATCAATTTTTCCATGGTTAGTCATCTCGTGACATGGCAAGTTAGCCGAAAATACTTTCGCTGCTCTGCAAGAACTGAGGACTTATTGTAAGTGTCTAAGTAAAGGTCTCTGAAATTAGTTTTGAAAAATTAACCACTTACACATTGCGAAATTTATATTTTTAGAATGAAATCAAACAAGACTGTTGTCCAATAATATTTTTAGAATGAAATCAAACAAGACTGTTGTCCAATAATATTTTTAGAATGAAATCAAACAAGACTGTTGTCCAATAATATTTTTTTCATTCTTTTATGCCATCAGTCCTCGCTGTCTGGTCAGTGTTATATCGCAACCCGGCGATTGGTAAACACTGGGCTAGAGGGTTTACCAATCGACGGTAAGATCCCGCCGGGATTGGGTTGGGTTGTTTTACCTCTGAGCGGCACTTTTTTGCACACCATGGGCTAAATGGCCAGGTCACATGGACCCCGAAGGCTCAGAGAAGGTTGGGGGAGGGGACCCACTGGAACAGCTGTTGGGAGACAGATGGTAGCCTCCCGTCAAGGCCATCCAGCGTGTTCTTTAACGTGCACAGGTATGGCTCTCCCGCACACGGAGGCACGGCTTAACGTCCCATCCGACGGACGGCGGCCTTTCCAAGCCCATCGGTGTCCCCTACTGACCGTGGGCAGGGCGGGGAATTTTGCGGAGATAAATCTCAACGCTGACCCAGCTGCGACTCGTACCTGGGAAGTACAGATTACGAACCTGGCGCGCTACCGACTGAGCCACCCCCGCCCCTCCCACCGGGAGATACAAATCTTTCCTTTAAGATACATACGAATTAAAGGAAAGTAGGTGTCAATAAAATATTGCTATTTACAGCAGCGTCTGCAGCTGAATATTCCACATTCAACAACACTTTAAAAATTAAACAAACATGGTTGAAAATCGAAATTTACAAAAGATTTTAAATTCATCCCCAGTGATATTTTTCTGTAAGAAGCTTATTTAGAATTCAAAATTATCAGGAGCATTTAATTTCTTTTTCCATTCACATGATATGTAAATGTCCCAGTACTTTTAATGATATATTAAATATATGTCATGCATATTTATGAAATATTCATGAAAATTTTAAATTAATTCTAATCCATTCCAATAACCTGTGCACACAGTTAGCTATCTTATTATTATTCATAAGGAAATGATTCCCTCCCAACAGACTCGGATTTAAAAAAAATAAGGAAGGAGGGTGGCAAAAACTCAATGTTTTTTGCCACCCTCCTCCCTTATTTTTTTTAATAAATCCGTCAATGAGTCGGAAAAATTAAAAGATAGGGCCAAGAGACTGGATTTCTATTATAGTAGAGCATTTTCCCATTCTTTTTAAAGATTTTTAAAAATTTCTTGAAAACTACACGAAAAAATACAAAGTTTATCATTTTTGCCTCTATTCCCCTTACCTGCATTCTCAAAGGGTAGAGGTCTTGTCCCCCCCCCCCCCCCCATCACCACCATCCTAGATCCGGCCCTGCTTCCCAGTGATTTTTTTGCAAATCTCCAGTTTCGAATATTTTACAGACACAAATGAAAATTATAATTTTTTTTCAATTCCGTTTAAGATTTTGATGCTCTTAAGTCTTTCTGTTGATTCAACCACAATTTTAAAATTCAATCTCTAAATGACTAGGATCTTTGGGGAAAGAAATTCTGCACATAAGATCTTTATCTAATAAATTTTTATCGGAAAAAATCGAGGAAGTTCAACTTTCCAATGAAGAATTTTGTTTCTTGAGACTCTCGTGCACAGTAACTTTTAAACAAACTTTTTCAACGTTCAAGGGTGTTGATTTTATTTATATATATATTTTATTTTGGATTGTTAAAATTAAAGCCAACGAATCTGAAATTATTTCTATTCTGTTACCTACTTTAACATGGCTGGTTGCCAAGCAACAACTACTATACTAAGAGGAAATCGGCTTCGGAGAAAATAGTTTCCGGTGTGTCAGCTCAAACAAAATGAGGCTCACTTTGAGTGACAAGGATAAGAGTCATATGCAACAAAGCTCTATTGTCCGAAAATCAAAATCACGGTGAGAAGACTTTCTCTGTAATCACATCTCTTCTTCCTTTGGATACGTTGAAAACAATCTGACCTTGGCATTTCAACTGCATATGATTGTAATGGTGTCAGCTTCTCAAAACGTTTATCGGAATGGAGAATCTTTGCTTCCTCTATTAGGAGCTGACTACAATGTACAGCACACATTAATTAGTATATCAGCACTTGTAAAAACAAAGTTACAAACACGATCTTTTGTGGTTAGTGTTTGATGGCTACAAAACAATGATGCATTTTCGTTACACCTCAAAGATCCCTTCCGCAGTCTTTCGTGATGTAGAAACAAATGCCTTCAGAAGCGATGGTATCTTGGAAGACCTGTTTGAGGATTGATTATTTCTAGTGTTTGCGCCTTGCTGTTTTCTAAATTCTATTGCTCTCCTACCAAGCTCTAGTCTTGTCCGAATTACATCGAATTTTTTCCTTCACAAATCGCCTTACTCCTCTCAATCTATTTTGTAAAAGTAGAAGGGATTCTCACTGCCACTTTCCGATATTTTTCCGAGATCTTTTTCTAGTAGCTGGGCTTTACCGTATTTAAGCTCCATTTTATTTCCTTCATAAATTTTTTCCACAAATTTTCCCTTTCAGCGCTAGATGCGCGAATTGAATAGAATATTGAACTTAGGTTCAAGAAAATCCCATAGTAAAAAATCCCCATATAAATTCAATAAATATAAGAAAAGAATAAAAATGAAATTTAAAATTTTTGTTTAGTGTGAGTTGGGTTGTTTTACATCTGAGTTTTGCATACAACGAGCTAAATGTTCAAGTCACAAGGACCCCAAGAGGCTCAGAGTTGAGTAAAGAAAAGGGATCCAGTGGATTTTATGGACATTGGATCCCCTTTCTTTACTAAGGATTGTTACTAGATTGAATAATGAAGTATCACTGAAAATGTCCCTTTGACCAGAAACACTTGAAATAATTTGCTGAAAAAAAATTTAGTTTCGTCCTGAGAGGAATTCGAATCCACGACTCCCAGAAGCATGCCAGGCGTCACAATTATTAGACCATCAGGGACTAACCATTTTCTTCAACCTGACATGCTTCTGGGAGATGTGGGTTCGAATCCCACTCACGACGAAACCAAATTTTTTTCGGCAAATTATTTCAAGTATTTCTTGTCAACGGAACTTTTCATATGATACTTTATCATTGAATTCTTTATAACGCTGTGAGCGTGAGTGGCAAATATTACTTCCATCATATATGGCAGTTTGGTTGCCAATTTCCGACATAGATGGCGCCAGTGGCGAACCAACAAAAATATGCGGGAATGCTTATATCTCACGTTGTTGCAGAAATAGTTAGTCTCTGATGGTCTAATGGTTATGACGCCTGGAATGCTTCTGAACCAGATGGGCGAATTCCACTCAGGACGAAACCAAATTATTGTTAATGGATTGTTAGGAGACAGATGGTATCATTCCATACAGGTTATTCAGCATGTTCTTTAACGTTCACAAATTTTGTTTTTCCAGCTGTCGATCCACGGCTTAACGACCCATTTGACGGACGGCAATTATTCAAAGCCTATCGGTGTCTTCTTTCTCAAGGAGGACAGATAAAGGGATTAGCAGAGAAATTCTCAATACAAGGCACAGTAGAGATTCGAACCTGGGAACATCAGATTACGAGTCCGATAAAACACCAACAGAGCAAACCCAACGCCCTATGGATTTTGAATTTGAAATATTTTCCCGTTGTTGCTAAATAGGTGTTGCTTAATCAAAATTATTACTTTTATTAAGAGGGGTGTTAAGTAATCTATGCTAAGTTGATTATACAGATAATGATTAAATTAGACGAAAGTCTAATGCCTTTAAACAAGTTTTTAATAGAGATTGTCTTGATATTGGCCAAGTTACTCTGAAGCAGAACTATAGAGTATAGGATATAGATATGAACAATAAATCTGCCTAAAAGTTCAGGTAAGTCTCTGAAGGAAAACACTGCCACTTCGCTTGATTCTTCACAGCGTTACTTAAGCAAGTATGCTTTGCCGTTGCCTTAACTTAGAGCAACTAACTTAAACTAGGAGTAGAATGCAGAGGCTGGAGTATTTTTTTTTCTCGCTTGTCTATTTCCATTAAGTGGGATTATCATCAATATGAGGGAATTTCTCTTCTGTACAAGCACTTGAGGTTCTTTTGTCTGCGAGAGATGTTAAATATCACCTGCAATTCTGAGATTTTGAAACTTTTGTCTGTGAATGGCCAGAAAATTGAAGGTCGTGATTAAAGGATCGTGAAATTTAAAATACTATTTTCGGAAATTAAATTTGGGTTATGCTTTGTGATCAAGAGCAGACACGGGAAAAGACGGAGAAATTCTGAACGTTTTTCGTATCGGGATCCACCAAAGAAACAGTTCGTCATGAAATCCTATATCCTATTTTTTTTAAAACCTTCTCAGTTCTCTATAGATGGAGTAAAAGGGTAATTCATAGAGATTATTCAGTTACACATAGGCAAGTGAAACACCTTACTAATATTTATTCCCAAATATAATTAACTAAAGCGAATTGCGAAGAACAATGCAATATATTGATCAACAAATTTAAATTTGCGTACTTTGCTCTTTCAGAATGAAATATAATTATTATGGAAATTCTTGGTGCTCTTGAAAGAAATCACAGAGAAAGATGAAAAAGGATATTACTCTTTGGAGAGTTCATTTGACGTGACGTGAGGGTAGAGGGAAAATATTTTCCCTCTTCATACTGTTGACAGCTGTCACTTTAGAAGAAGCACGTCACTTCCTTTATCACAAACAGCTGCGTTTGTTGCATTGTGAAGGGGTTTTCGTTTTGACTTTCTTGTTTCAATCTGCTTCGTATAAAATCCATCCCGACAAGACATCATCCTCTTGCTGATATTGTCCTCCATTCCTGCTGTCTCCATGTGAAGAAGTAAGTCAGTATCTGCACAATTTGGAAATAATTGTTTCGTTTTTCTTAGGTGTCATATGTATTAATAAAAAAATTGCTTTTACTAAAGCTAATGATCTGAAAAAAAAAAAGGAAAAATATTAACTGTTTGAATTTGTGTTAATTAGAGGAAATAGAGAAACGTTCAGAACATCTGATCCTTTCATTGGCATTTCCGTAACAGATATGCTCATATCGTGATGATGTTCTTGTCCTCACTGTACCTGCGTTTTTTCTCCGCTTACCTCCAATTGGTGAGAAAGGAAATGAGGAGCGATGAGTGCGGAAATGCAACCGCCCTTTGGATAGATGTTTAGTCGTGGCAGCAGGAAGAGGAGATCCATACCCTGTTCACATTGAAGAACACTTGTGATGGGGGGATCCCCTTTTCCTTTTTGGGCATTAATTATGATGTGGCTATTTAACCCATTATGCGCACAGAAGTATCGCTCGGAGTTAAAATAGCCGACATAATAGATTTAACATTCTCGCATATAGTAGGTAATTACCATTTTACCAATTTCCATTGTGAAAATATATGCATAATCATTCAGCGATATTCCATCGTTCGTGCTTTAGAAATTCAAATCACCTTTCTTTGACGCTTTATAAATTCATTTAAAAAGCATATAAAATATGAATTAATTCAACATCGACCATTTTACTATGTTTCGTTAATTTACTGTAGATTAGTTATACCTAAAAGGGATTACCATTTCTTTAGTACTTTCCCGTTATAAATACTTTATCCGTTCACCAAACCCTTGCTTTCAATAAAGTAATCAATATGTAAGGTCTGTTATATTCTTAATTATCTCAAGTGGGCTTCGAATCTTAAATTTCCACAGGCAAATACAAATCAGATTTGTTCTCTTTCCAAAAACGTTTGAAAGTATCGTAATGATGCAAATTGCCACAAGAGAACACCTGTCAGTGAGGAGAAGTCAGAAGAAAGGCAGTTCACTTTCTTCGGAAGGATTTAACTACACTAGTTTCCAAAACTTAAAAAACATTCAGATAAATGAGCATTTTTCAAGAAAGTTTTAGAATAAATGACTAAATGCTGGCAAGGGGAATGTTATTTAATGAGTACTATTGAGTGGTAAACATAAAATGAAATAAACGTGAATATATATACACACACACACACGAATCATTGATTTCAACAAATGAATATGATTGGAGCTTTGGATCGAATGTCAAATAAAGGTCAATAGGGGAGTATGGTACCCCACCCACTAACCCCCTGACTGCTATACAAATCTCGCATCGATGATGCATGATGTTGATGACTCTTCCAAGACGTTCAGATGGCGATAATGTCCATTGGTTCACTAGATAATTGTGAAGGGGATTGCAAGGTAGCAAAGTTTCTCCTAGAGCAGAAGTTCTCAAACGTTTCTTTTCGCTTACCACCGAATACCTAGCAATTTTTTCTACCAGTATTAGGTAAATATGAAGTTACCAAATATCGCTGTGCAACGAAATAAGCATTTTCAAACAAAGTATATGAGTTAAACAGGTAGTACTGAAAAATGATTCATTTTCTTGCATTTATCACGTTGCAATGTTGTGCAAATCCAGTTGGAAATGAATGCTGACACTAAACTCACTTACCACTGACAGACGTTTTGTACACCACTAGTAGAACGTGTACTACAGTTTGCGAATCGCTACCCTGGAGCATTTCACACATGATTCTATGTAGCTATGGATAGCCATATTTAAAATTCACATTATCTGGAGCGCAACATAAATAATTTAACTATAACATTAAAAATCATATATAAGGGTCATTCATATTAAAAATGAAGAAGTCAGATATGATGTGTAAATCATTTATTGATATGTTCAAATTCACCATGTCTATTGAGACTTTTGTCCTAAACTGAAATTAGCAACTTTCCTAGAGCCACTTTGGCTGTATGCATGAAGAACTCTCCTCCAATGCACTTCTTCGTCCGATTTCAACTTTCATGGAGTTTCTTAGAGGTCCAGAAATGTGGAAATCTAACAGAGGAGATGCCAGGATGTTCCAGGTCTTCCCAATGATACCTATTCAACGTTGGGACGTATAGCAGCAGAGGTTGCCATGCAACAAATAATCCCGTCAAAAGTCCTGGACTTCAACTTTATTGCCTGCCTTCAAATGCCCATAATTTCACAATATCATTACAAGTTGATGGTGTTACCATGGTCCAAAAACTCATTCAACAGCGGATCTTGATAGTGAAAATTAAAACATCAGTTTACTGCCCCTTTTTCAGCTTTAAACTATTCCATGCAGGGTTTGTCTGGAATCCACACAATGTCTATCATACTGCCACTCATTCTGGTCTTAATAAGTTCCTTCTATTGTGAAACGTTTCTCTGTGTAAGGGCACAAAGTGGTTGGGTTATTTTACCTCTAAGCGGCACTTATATTGTACACAATGGCCAAGTTTACAAGGACCCCGAGAGCTAAGAAAAGGTTTTGAAGGAGGGGGACACACTAGTCAGCTGTTAGGAGACAGATGGTAGCTTCCATCGTGTTCTTTAAGGCTATCCAGCGTGTTCTTAAAGTGCACAGGGTATGGTGCACGGCTTAACGTCCCATATGGATCTCCCTAAGCCCATCATTATCCCCTATTGAAGAAGGGCAGGGCGGGGAGTTTTGTGGAGATAAATCAAAATACTGGCCCAGGTGGGACTTGAACCGGGAACTTTGGATTACGAGCGTAGTGTGCTACTGACTGAGCGACTGCCACCCCCAAACTGTCTTTAGCCAGATGGGATCCGAACCGATGACCTCCTGATAACATGTCAGGAGAGGGCACAATGATCACTCAGTCCATTAACATTACCCAGATAAAGGGGATGTCCAATTTTTATTTGAACGGCCCTTATAGATAATTCAAATGATTTTAAGCATCTATTTCAAAATACTTTTTTTTAATTTTCAATTAATACAACTATAATACATTAATAAATAAATTGATACAAGTTTAAGGCGACCTTTTAATTCACCTTTGCAGTGCAGATCGGTAAGGACTGACAATGAGCTAAAGTCAATAGTCACGCGAGCCAGATGTTGCTGGAAGGCAACGTATGGAGGACTCCTGCTCTATAAGATTGAGATCGGAAGATTGAGCTGACTACCTTAAACCTGCGATGGGGTTAATTCCAAATAGCGATTAAGCAGTATGGCACAATGAAATCAAGATAAAATGTTGCCTGTTGCAACTGCATAGTGTCTCATATAGAGGTCGGGATGCCGTCTCTATATCTCTGAGCACA
Source organism: Ryuthela nishihirai (assembly GCA_038380435.1). Lineage (NCBI taxonomy): Eukaryota > Metazoa > Arthropoda > Arachnida > Araneae > Heptathelidae > Ryuthela > Ryuthela nishihirai. The sequence goes on along the minus strand of JAWZYU010000001.1, from coordinate 49,922,959 downwards.
TTATCATTAAAAATCATATATATAAAAGGGGTCATAAGAACATAAAGATCGGTATATCCACACAAAAAGAAATGCCTCCCAAACCATTATACCCTGTCACGCACCATCTACAGGGTTTGCCTTCCAATGTTGTTAAAGGAGTGATGACATGTCTCTGATTGCTTTCAGATAGGTATATGTCTTGAATCGATCTTCAGAATAAATATGGATTCATCTGTAAATAGTATACACCTTTATTGGTCTTGAGTTGAATAAATGCTATCTACAACTCTTCCTAATTCAGGCGCTCATTCCTGTAGGTTGGGTTGGGTTGTTTTACCTCTGAGCGGCACTTTTTTGCACACCATGGGCTCGGGTCCATGTGGCCAGGTCACATGGACCCCGAAGGCTCAGAGAAGGTTGGGTGAGGTGACCCACTGGAACAGCTGTTAGGAGACAGATGATAGCCTCCCGTCAAGGCCATCCAGCGTGTTCTTTAACGTGCACAGGGTATGGCTCTCCCGCACACGGAGCCACGGCTTAACGTCCCATCCGACGGACGGCGGCCTTTCCAAGCCCATCGGTGTCCCCTACTGACCGTGGGCAGGGCAAGGAATTTTGCGGAGATAAATCTCAACGCTGACCCAGCTGGGACTCGAACCTGGGAACTACAGATTACGAGCCTGGCGCGCTACCGACTGACCACCCCGCCACACTCATTCCTGTAACTTGGGGTAAAAGGAAGCACACACACCCTTAGTGGGCATGCAAAGAGGCCACATTTTGCCACCTCCTGAATATGGTGATGGTGAAATATACAAATATTTCTGCAGCTGCAATGGATCAGAACGCAGTTGAGGAGGTTAACATTAAGGATAAAGGGAACACACATCATCGGTCGTCATGCAAAGAAGCCAACCTTGTGACATTTCAAGCACATGATGGTAAAGATACAAATATTCCTCTGGCTGCAACAGTGAGTCAGAATGCAGTTGAGGAGGAGTTACTTATAACCTCCACTCTAATATACTCAGCGTGGGCTTTTCAACTGTCGAAAAGCACCTTTTCTCTCATAGCGAAATCAACAAGCAGGCTCCGAAATGAAAGCTGAAATGTTTTAACGTTTGAAGGTTATGGCTGTGGAGACCCCTTTGGATGCTTCTGGAAACCACCCACAGAATGAATAGGCAAGTGGAACTCTCAAAAAAAAGAATTCTTACCTAACCTGTTTCGATGTTTGTAATTCTTCATTTCTTAAACTCTGCAAATGCATTTTACCACATTGCTATTGGCATTTATATTATTTATTATTCCAAAGTGTAAGAACTGTGAAACACCTATTTTTTAAATCAATATTGTTTCTCAGTAAACGAAGAACAAGATCAGAAAACGAGTACTTCCATCACTTTCTGGAACTCGGTGTCCTTCACATGTGATTACCTGATGTTGAATGTCACATGCGTGAGATCAAGTTACAGAGAAACTCCTCTTTTCGCCGCTTCACTTGTCAATCTCACATTCTCTTCTCACCAAAAAAACCTTCGACCTTGAACTGGGCTTATCCCTGAAACGCATGGCGCATGCGCTAAAAATTTCACTTGTATAAAAACGTAGGGCATTGATTTCTATGACATAATTAAGCCTGTTCGCACTGGTTCTTGCATTGACGAAGTTTTGGTAAGTATTACTCCACATTGATTTTTGTCTTCTCATTGATATTTTTGGATTAGTGTATTGATAATATTATGTTGTTTTTGTTTATCAATATGACTAATGGCGTGACAAATAATATGCTATGGACTTGAAATCCACAATGCCATTCCGTAAGTGTAAGGACTGCCATAAGAGCTCTTATTACATTAGAACATTGCAGTGTAGGGGCGGGGGTGGCACAGTCGGTAGCGCGTCAGGCTCGTAATCTGTAGTTCCCAGGTTCGAGTCCCGGCTGGGTAAGCGTTGAGATTTATCTCCGCAAAATTCCCCACCCTGCCCACGGTCAGTAGGGGACACCGATGGGCTTGGAAAGACCGCCGTCCCTCGGATGGAAGTTAAGCAGTGGCCCCGTGTGCGGGAGAGCCATACCCTGTGCACTTTAAAGAACATGCTGGATAACCTTGACGGGAGGCTACCATCTGTCTCTCAACAGCTATTCCAGTGGGTTCCCTCCCCCAACCTTCTCTGAGCCTTCGGGGTCCATGTGACCTGGCCATTTAGCCCATTGTGTGCAAAAAAAGTGCCGCTTAGAGGTAAAACAACCCAACCCATTGCAGTGTAATGATCCGTTCATATACTCCATGCCTCGGATGAACATTATAGAGTTGACCCATGAAACAGTTTCCTTGTTGTGGCAAAAATTTATGGACCGATTGCGTTGTATATAAAATTGAACTCTCGTTTTGAGATCTCTGAGGACAAAACTGAACGATGAAGTTTCTGACTTCACGAATTTGCTTCAGAAGTGAAAAAGATTGTTCTCGTTATAAGCAACTGTTATTTCCTGGTGTGTCCGAACAGTTAGCGAGTTCATTATTTTAAATAGTGAGGGTTTCAAAAGAACTCGCTGACGTACCCAATATGACAATAAATCTAAGTGAGAAAAGAATTTAACACGGTTAGTCCATGAACTTTTTCCACAACAAGAGAAAATATTTTCTTACTTATGCTTATCGATATTTTGAAAGCGTGATGCCTGTACCAGTAACCTTTCTGAAAACCAAGGGAGAATCTAGAAGGACAAGCTCCTTTCCTTCTGTATCTTCCCCCCTCACCCCTCCGAAATAATTAAAATATATTACATATATTCTGAATTTATTTTTTTGAAGATTTCTAGAATAGAAGAGAAAAAGCATATCTTGCACTATTTAAAAAAAGCATTTTTTTTAAGTACCGTTACTATATCCTAGACCATTTCCATCCAATCGAGGCCTTTAGCGTCCATTCACTTTTTTTTTCTAGATCCACAACTGTGAAGGATACACTTGAAAACTTTCTATGAATTATAAATCGTACACAAGAAATATCATAGACTTAAAAATCGCATGAACCAATAAATGAAAGTAAGGAATAATAAATAACCCTAAAAAGGAAGAAAACATTATTATCCCAATTTGTCTCAATGTAGATAAAGCAACAATTTTCTTAAAATCCATCTCTCAATTAGCGGATAAGCCTGCTAAAAATATAGTTATTCTAGATAAAATAAATAAGATAAATATAAAATCTCTGCACCTTCTACAAATTTGTAACCACTGAATTTATCCTCAGTAACATAACAATGCTGTTTCATATGAAACCTCCCCTCACTGGTTTTGTGGAATTCCATTCTCTTGAAGCAGCACTGCTCACTGGGATCAGATTCGGATCTTGATGACGTCATGAACGTTGCCACATAATCCTGTAAAGATGTTCTAGGTTTTCTTCACTAAATAGCAAAATCAATCAGCCGCAATGGCATATATATAAAAGGGATCTAATCCTGCTCTTCGCCTTATTATGAGCCTGAACAGGACCGGAACTAGAGGGGGGAGAGCCATTCTCGCGACCCCCAAGCCATTCAAAATACTAGTAACTGTAATAGAGGCAAAAAATTTATTAAATTTATTTACATTTCATGCATTTTTTTTTCCAATAATTTTTTTTAAACCTGTAAAACAGAGGGGGAAATGTTATACTGATTAGGCATTCCGTCTCTTGAGCCTCCTTTTACATTTTTCTGGATAGATTAGGTTTTCTTGCCCCCCCCCTCCTCTATTTTTTTCCAGATCAGGCCTGTATAAGTTAATTATACTGGTTTCCATAAATTAAAGGAAAATCCCTATGTTAAGTCAATGGGAAGCTAACGTCAAAGCTCTATAACTTCTAAATTAAGTTTTTTTGTTTTGAAAAATGTGATTGCAGTTAAAGACTCAATCAAATGAATCAATATCTCGATTTTTCAACAATATTCGTTTAGTATTTAATGAGTTATGGAAGTTTGAATATTTAGCGATAACGATGCCAATCACAAAAATTGACTTCAGAAGTTAATTAAAACTTAGTAATATTGATTACTGATCTACGGGACCTTGGTTCGAGCCCCGGGTAAGGCATGGATGTATGTGTTGTTTTTCTGCTGAGGTCCTGCCATCCTCTCAGACCCTCTACTATGGCATATAAACTGACAGGCTCCTGTCAGACTTCTGTGGCAAGCAGCTGCTTGAGGGGGTATTTATTTATTTATTATTTATTAATAATTATTGTATCAAAGTGTTTAATAAAATAAGTTTGTATTTTAGAACTTTGTGTAAAGAATTCTTTCACTATTCTTCAGTTTTGCATAAGTTTCTTAAGACTGGCATTGCTGTTGTTAAACATTCAAACTTCATAACTCATTAAATACTGAACGAATATTGTTGAAAATCGAGATATTGATTTATTTGATTGAGATCTTTATCTGCAATCACATTTTTCAAAACAAAAAAAAAACTTATTTTAGAAGTCATAGAGCTTTGACGTTAGCTTCCCATTGATTTAATATATGAATTTTCCTTAATATATGGAAACCAGTGTAGTTTTAGAGAAACGTTCTTTAGATAAATGATCTTGCTATTTAATGCTTCAACATCCATAACTTTTCCCATGAATTTTATCAAATATTATTAGAAATAAATATTTGAATTGTTGCAAGCAGCTGCTTGAGGGGGTATTTATTTATTTTTATTATTTAGATAGTCAATATTTCTTTCTAGTAGCATTTTATCATAAATGTTTGAAAAAGCAATTAGGTTGAAACATATAAAGCATGTAAAACACAGGTGTGTTCAAGACTTTTTGTCACCATTGTATAAAAAGAGCTACATAGTTTGTAGCATGGTCTCATATGAAACTACTTATGTGCGTCACAAATTCATTCTTCGAAACCACATCACAAAATGTCACTAAACATTCGAAACGCATTTTAAAAGTCTACCATTTTCAATATCACGATGATATCAATCATCATGTTAGTTCTATGGCACTGAATCTGAGCTCCAAACTCTTCCTTACTTATCTTGTACTTTTATTCTTCGACGCTTTCGTCCCCCTCCCACCCCCACCACCAACTTCAGCTTTTCTGTCTTTATTTATTCACCACCCTTCCACTTTGATTATCGTCACCATTATGCAAAGAGACTACACACTTCAGAGCATCTTTGCTCTCCTTCAATGTTTACTACCATAATAATAATAACTGAAACTCTCATCGCTGATCGCCGAATCAAGAGCGCTTCTCAACCTTCGCGAGAGATATCAACCGTGAATGCACGCAATATTATTCTGTCCAAACAAGCACCGGAAACAAAGAGCTCTTTCAAACGAATAGCCACTACTTCGGGATGTTGCATCCATCCGTCAATAGCCCAATTGCCTAAATAGGCTCTCATACTTTCCGCTTAGGCTTTGCTCGATTGTTCAGGAACAGCCTATTTCTCCAAATATTCTACCTCATTTAACACATCACTTGGCTTATCGAATAATTTATCTTTGCCTTCAGTTGATGCATATTCAACAGGAGCATACGTAAGCTCACTTATCGCTCAAAGTATGTTTCATCTTTACGCCAAGTGATTTAATATGTTTATTAATTCTTCTCTATCTCTCCAACTTTGCACTTGATAGCGTTTTCAATGAATGCAACCCACTCAGTAGACTGAACCATCAGATCACGGCTAATGAACCAACAACGATAAGGACTGAGTTAATACAGGATGTTCCTAAAGTCACGCAATATCATCAAACATGCACCATCACTTCCATTTTTATTACAGATTTTCTTAGTCAAAACATAAAATTAAACATATCATCAATATTTTCCAATATAACGAGATAATAGTTATAGTCACGTAATCTCTCGTCATCATCTCCTTGAAATTTCTTCCAGGCCACGCGTGCTGTTGATTACTTCTGCACGCGACTGATTGGTTGCATTACTGAAGTTTACTCGAAAAGTTACAGAGAAAGCGAAAGAACATAAGATAGCACAGCTGTTAAAGGGAAATTTCTGCTTGTGATGGTGCATTAGCAATGATGAAATGATGAAAGCTTATAGTACTGTTCGGGATTGATGCCATTTAACACTGTGGCCTCCGAAACCTGAAGAATAAATTCCAAGATCTTTAATAATATCTTCATTTATCCTTAAAATCTTACACCGAAGAGCCAAAACATTATGGCCGCCTACCTAATATGATGTTGGTCCTCCATGTGCCACCAAAAAGCTCTTACCCGACGAGGCATGGATACTACAAGATTTCTAAAGGTGTCTTGTGGTATATGGTACCAACACGTTACCAGCAGATCCTTCAACTCTCTAAGTTAAGGGGGTTGAGCCGCCGCAGATCGGATATACTGTTCCAACACAAACCACAGATGCTCGATTGGATTGATGTCTGGGGAATTTGGAGGCCTGAGCAATGCCTGGATGTCTTCCTCATGTTCCGCGAAGCATTCTCGAATAATCTGGGAAGTGCGGCATGGTGCATTATCATGCTGAAAGAAGGCACTACTAGAGGGGAATGCCGTTGCCATGAAAGAATGTACCTGGTCTGCAATGATGTTTAGGTAAGTGGTAGACGTTTCCTGCACATAAATGACTGGACTCAGAGTTTCTCAGCAGAACATTGCACAAAACATTACACTTCCTGCACCAACTTGTTTCCGTCCCACAGAGGAAGTGTTGGTGCCAACGAGTGGCCTTTGTCAAACTCACTAAGTCCGCTTCCTTTCGCATCTGAAGAACAAGAATAACTCTGATTCACAGAGCTCAATATCAGTGCTATTATACCGTTTCATGACTTTCACACGCGCCGTCATTAACCTGCAGTTGCTTCGATTTGCATAAAGACGCGCTGGTCATAATTTTTTGGCTCTTCGGTCTACATGAGAAGTTAAAGAGCATCAGATTTCACTCGCCATTCACATAGCATGCACCATGATACATGATAATACATCATGATATCTACAATAAAACCGTGAGTGTATATCAGAAAATAAATTTTTTCGTTGTTTTTTTATGTAACTAAGTTACTGCCAACAGGATTTCTAACTTCTTTTTGAACACGCAGCTTTCGAGTTTATTATGTTCTAAAATTATTCACCTCCGGAGTGCCGGAAAATAAACGTTACAAGAGATTACTCCTAGAAGTATATTTAAGGAAGTTATTACTCATATTGATAATTTAGTCTATTCCTTACTAGATATACCAAAAAAATGAAATGCATAATTAAGAATGTATATACATCACTATATCCAAGTTTCTACTTTTCATACCGTTATTCTTATTAACATGAAGATAACTTGGAGTCGATGAAACGTATTTTGAATCATATTTATGCAAATTTCAGAGCATCGATAAATAACAAAATGAAAACAGCCGCCATAGTTCTATTCTCTGTGATTGCAACGATGTTTGTGTAAGTATGATTTTAATATTAAGAAAAAAATCACTGAAAAAATTTTATATTATGACAAAGCATAATTTGGTGTCTCAATTACCTGAAATATACAAAATATTAATTTTTTATTTAATGAATATTATAATAAATTATATATTGAGCACCTACTATAATTATCATGCAAACTGAAACAGTCTTATTTCTTTCAATAATAATTTACATGTGAAAAATTCGGACAACTTTGATCTAGTTATAACTTTATGCTAAGAATGTAACAGAAGCATACGGATGTTGATGATGGTGATGAAAAGATTTAGGGCAAGCATCGGAGCTTTTCGCTGCGAGGCAGACGCAGTCATCACTGGTATGTCGTAGCAGTAAGGTTCAGATCCAAGTTGTGACAGATATGAGATTTTCTCCACTTGTCCGCTCTCTTCTGTATCCGAGACAGTCTCTGATTTATCATCGTAAATCTGATAAGTATCTGAGCTGTTGACCTGATGTAAAAGAGTTAATCTTGTACACGTTAAAATAAAAGACTCTAACACGATTTGCCTATCTTCCACTAACACAGCTCTTTTCCGAACTGTGCATCATGGCCCCTAGAGAAGACGTAAGACACTTGAAAGAGAGTCATACCTCTTTACCCTATATTGAAAAATACAAATGCTATGCCTACAGAGCAGTAGATTGTCTGAGAATAGTCCTGTATGTCTCGGTGCGGGGAGGGTAGCTCAGTCGGGAGCGCGCAAGAGTCATAATCTACGGTTCCCAGGTTCAAGGCCAACCAGGACAGCGTTGAAATTTATCTCCTCAAAACTTCTCGGCCTGTCCTCTGTCAGTGAGAACACCAATGGACTTGGAAAGACCGCCGTCCGTCGGATGAGACGTTCATGCGTGGCATCGTGTACGGAAGAGCCATACCCTCTGCGCGTTAAATAACACACTGAATGTCCTTGACGGGAGGCTACCATGTCTCCTAACAGCTACTCAGTAGTTTCCCTTCTCCAACCTTCTCTGAGCCCTCGAGGTCCTTGTGACCTGGCCATTTAGCCCATTTCATGCAAAAATGTGACTCTCAGATGTAATACAACTCAATAACCTGTATGCCTTTTCAGCACTGCCCGCGACAAAGTACGAATCGAAAGTTAATTCGAAACACGAAATGAGTGTTGCTTTACCAAAAATGAAGCTGAAGTAAACTTACGCAGTGACAAACAAGTCTTCTTTCTTATAAAATGAAATCGATAGTTTCAAGCTTGATAACAGTCGTTTATCAAGTTAAGCGGTTTTCAATCTTATAAACATTGTAATCATGTCAATGTAGTTTATTTTGTTTCGAAAATTGCATTTTATGTAATAGTTTATGCAATAAACAAATTCAAATGCTCTTTGAAATCAAGCACCTTAATCATCGCGGGGTCGCCTAAATTGGCATGTTACTTTGAGAATCTCGGTGTCACAAAGTTTGAGAACTATCCAGTAATACTCCAACGATTACCAAAAAGGTAAGGGGGAAAAAATCTATTTCTTTTTTTTTCTTTTTTTCTATTTCTTTTTTCTTAATCTATTTCTTTTTTCTTCCAAAAAGGAGGGGGGAGAAAATCTATTTCTTTTTTTTTTCCTGGTAACGGGAAAAAGCTGCCAGTCTTGCTCTTAAACAAACACGCATTATTTTTCAAGCAAAAGTATCATAGAATTCCGCCCCAACTCTTCAATTTTTCAGCTGTTTGTAGTATTCTTGCAATTTTAATTTATTGTTCCTTTTACTTAATTTTGCTTGAAATTACTTCTTTTCTCTATATTTACTGCATATTGGTCAGAGAAGGATCCTAGAAGGTATTCCTAGCTTGTTCAGAACTTCTCATACAAAGACATGCTCCACTAAGATTGAAATGAAGTTGCTGGTTTCATTTTTCAACTAAAATTTAAACCTCAGAGCAAAATCATCAAACATTGCTTACTGAAATAGTAGTCTTAGCCACTATGTCGTTAAGGCTAGTAGTTCCAGCTTGTTACAATATTTTGGAAATTAATTCCGCTAATAATCATTTCACTAATTTTTTTCCCTGTCTAATCTTACATTCACAGACTGACCTGCCTCAAGCTCAACGAAGTCAAGAAATTCCTGACAACATGTGTCAAAATTTAGTTTAGTTCAATGTTCAGCCTTTACAAACTATTCTCATTCGATTTCTATCACATTATGCTTAATCTATTATAGAGGAAATTCTTCCAAGGTATGTACTACTTGTGGAAAACGGGAGGATTTTTTTCGCAAGTTTGATTAGGTTTTTGAAATCAATCTGTACTTGAGAAACCTCACTTACACTTTGAAAAAGGAAATTAGTGAGAAAAAAATAAATTATATAATTACACAGTTACGCAATCAAATCCAGAGATTTCGAGTCAAATCCGAAGAGGTGGTAATTCTACTTACACATGAAGATCTTATAAACAACTTTTCCCCATACTGGAATGAGTTTTTCACTTTTTTCAGAGTTTCGCTCTACTTCAACTTTGAAGAGCCAACCCATTTCTTTTTCTTGCTCCATTGCTCTTTCCTCCAATCGCTTCAAAGTCCTGGAATCCTTTTTATTTATCCATTTCATCCCTTGTGCCATAAAAGCAGTAATTGTTCAGAGAAAACGCAGTTTAACCGTTCAACTCTTCGCCATCAAACAAAAAAGCCCTAGACGAGAACAATGATCGAAACTGATAATAACAACAGCATTAGAAGTCAACACCACGTTTCTGATTTTGATTGGGCAGAGTCTTCATTTCAGTGCAGGTCTTGTGGGATTATCAATTGGAACTCTATCCCAAACTTTCTTCCACAAGACCAAATATATTGAAGGAAAACTACAAAAAAACCAAAGGAGAAAAACTTAGAATTGATCGAAGCATTTGAGCAAGATTTAACAAAAGAGAAAAATACATTAGAGCACACATTTGTTTCAGCATTCCTGCCGAATTTTCAAAACACTGCTTTCGAAGAATCACTTTCAATTCTAAAAAAGAACTTTTTTTACTTTTTTTGAGCATCGATTATTTTAGTTTACATAGTGGTTTTTTACACTTTTCTCTACCGAACACGATGTTTTTTTAACCTTCTAACTCTACATTAAAAAGAATTAATTCCTTGATGAGATCTCTGCTACAACCCCTTATGAATAAAATGCATTCCGTTGGAATTGGGCACTGTGCAAGCCCAAAAGTAAAATGTTGTGTCCACCACTACTTCATTTACTAATTACATTATTAATTGATATAGCATTTTTGTTAGATTAGATGAATAATTTGTATTATTTTCTGCTTCATGAATGTCGCGAATGTGTAATTAATGAGAAGTACGAAACACCAAATGCAAATGACTTTATGACAATGTTGCTTTCACCCAACAGAATCAACTATGTGGAAAGCGTTTCCCCAATGAACTGTCGCCAGTGTAACCCTCGAATGTGCCCTCGAGTAAACTGCAGATGTGGGACATACACTGATGAATGTGGATGTTGCTCTTATTGCTACAAGGTATGTGCTGGGAATAAATCTTTCTCATTTCCTGCTAAAGAGAAATACAGAAGTGTATTAAAAATATAGCCTGTGCACTTGCCATGAGGAAATAAAACAGCACTACAGGGCATAAGCAGATGCGACACTTTCGCAACCGCTTATTCGCAACAACACGGTTTCCGTAAATAGATTAATTTACACAGAAAAAATGCACAAATCAATTTTAGAACAACTCAGATTTCAGTGATTAAACAGGATGTACCAATATATTGTTTTAATACTCTACTCATTTTCCAAAAAAATCCTCCTTTTTTTGACTTGTATATCTCGATTTTTGAGACTTTAAAATCTCATAATAACATTTAAAACATAATAACATTTTAAACCAAAAAACAAGACACGCCAAAACGAATACCAAAGCAAAATCGAGCGTGATTCTATCAAACTCTACTTCCAGCATCTGCAGAGATTGAGTCCCCGATTTCATTCGCATCACTTGCTTTTGGGGCTTGCCCCACCGCTTTTTCTTCTAGCCTGTTGAGGTGAAATGTTAAGTCACAAATTACATTATATTCGGGCCTTTGAACTAAATTCAGTAAAATTGATAAAAAGGTTCTTCTTGAATCATATGTTGCAAACGTATTTATAGATTATCATGTTCATTACGAATATTCTAATGACTATATTTCAAAATTATGCAAAAAAGGTGATTACAATTTAAATGTATCTATCTAACACAGTATGATTAAATTTAGTCAATGCTTGATATAATTTTTAATTCTTAATATTCACTTCATATTTTTACTGCTAATTATTTAAATTTACAAATTTTATTTTTCTTAAGGCTGAACCGGAAACGAATTAAGTGTGCAATTATTAAAGTGCAAAATATTAAAGTGCGCAATTTTAAAGAATTTAAATCGACTCATTGACTAAAATGTTCCAATTTCCAGATTTAAACAGTTCGTCTGATATATATGTAGACGATTGTGGATCGGTAGATCGATTGATTGATTTGGCGAGTGAGTGACAGGGAATCACGCTAATTCCAACTGTGATGCAGAAATGGCAAATCTCTGAAAATTCACACCTAGAGGCAATCCGGGTCGTAAATCTCGGGGAAAATATGAAATTTGACCTCGGATGTGTTCTTCAAAGGCGACTTTAGAGCACATGGCACTTGGTAATTCTAGCAAGAACAACTCGAAGATGCAATACTCCGCTGCAGCGAATAGTTTCGTGTCTTATACAAGAAATAAGTACTTTTCTAACGGAATTATTCTTATGTGTAGTTTATGGCAGTCAGTAATTGAAAAGGCTGTTTTCAATTTTGGAGTATTTTAGTACGGGATGAAGAATAATTTCCTTTGCACCGATTCTATCGAGATTCATAACCCTTGCCGTAGAAGCTCTCTAAAGAGTGAGGAGTGATACATTTTCAAGCGTCACCATCTTGCTTTTCCTTGATGTTCGGAGTTAATTCTATTAAGCTACGATTGGACAAGAAACTCGTTGAAGGGTAATTGCCACTCCATTCTTTGTGTGAAATAGAGTATAGCAGCTTGGATATTAAATAATTTGATTTCGCAAATAATAACAATAAGGAGTCATCAGACATGTTTAGCTCGTTTTCAGAAAAAAACAAGCTATTTTCTTTTTTTCGTCTGTCTGTCAGTCTCTAGACATTCAAATTTTTGTCTTTAGATATATATTAAAAATTATTTTTGGGTTGGATAGGTACAGGTGTTTCGCTACTTAGGAACAGATTCAATTCCCGAGGTTTTGTCGTAAGTCGAAAACTAACCTAAAAAGTACATTTGTACACAGAATAACCACTTATTGTTAGTGTTTGATCATTCAATGTACTTACTAGAATGCATTACACTCGTTTACCCGCTCGTTTCTGCTTACTAGCAGGTGTTTCAAATGCGGTAAAAATCTGCTGTGGTATATGGAGCATAAAGTTGATATTAAATAAATAAACAACTTATACTGTTAATGTATATGTTTGTTCCTAAATAATATCAGAGGTGTAGGAACGTGTTGGCATCGGGGCAGTTGCCAAGGGCGCGGAATCACAGGGCGCGGAATCACAGGGAATCTGCAGAGATTGAGTCCTCGATTTCATTCGCATCACTTGCTTTTGGGGCTTGCCCCACCGCTTTTTCTTCTAGCCTGTTGAGGTGAAATGTTAAGTCACAAATGGTGGGCGGTGGTGGGGCGGCACGAGCCGTTCCACGATATCTGACGTTTATGTGCAAAATAAAATTGAATGATTAGCCGCCCGTAGTTCATTGAATTTAATACGTATTGTTTATACCGTCGTATCGTCAAGACAGTATATTATAAATTTTCGTTATTTCCTAAAAAAAAATATTTTTTTCCTTTTATCGGCGGACAATTATCCGCCCCCCCCCCACACACACACACACACACACTGCGCCACGCATGCCATAAAACAGCTTTGGGGCGCAATTTCCAACTGTTCATATTGCTTTTACAAATCATGCCGTTACAAAATGAAATTTTGTTACATAGCTATCTTTTTGTTTGGACGGGAGTTCATAATTTGTACATTGCATTGAATTATTTTGTTTATAAACCCCGGGATTGTTTAAGATCAACATCAGGACAGGAGCGTACATCATCACTTTGTTTCCTATCAATCGAGCGAGAACTGACTCAAAAAATTTATTTTGATGAGATTATTTACGATTTTGCCAACGAAAAAGTAGGAAAAATTAAATTACTTGCATAATTAATTGCGGCCGTCCCGTGGCCGAGTGGTTAGCGCGCTTGGCTAGTGATCTGCGGGACCTGGGTTCGAGCCCCGGGTAAGGCAGGGATGTTCGTGTTGTTTTCTGCTGAGGTCCTGCCATCCTCTCAGATCTTCTACTGTGGCATATAAACTGACAGGCTCCTGTCAGACCTCTGTGGCAAGCAGCTGCTTGAGGGAATATTTATTATATTATTATAATTAATTGCAATTTCTTTTGCAATTATTTATGTCGAAATTGATATTTATTCATGTAACTGTATTAAAATAATGACAATAAATATATATAATATAAATAACATGTGTATTTTTATTTATCAATAACTGAACAAAGGAGTACAATTAGAAATTTGCTAAGGGAACCAAAAGCCTAGCTACGCCTCTGAATAATATAATCATCATCATCATCATCATCATCATCATCCTCAAGCAGCCATGGGCTACGGAGGTCCAACCAGACCGTGCAATTTAGTTCTCCAAGCAAGTCTATCCTGAGCTACATCTACTGCATCTGGCCACTGCACACCAATTCTAACAAGGTCCTGCTTGACATTGTCTGCCCACCGCATCCTAGGTCTCCCCTTCTTTCTGAGGCCTTTAGGCACACTGTTCATAACCCTATTCGCCAATCTATAATTATTCATACGGGCAACATGGCCAAACCAACGGAGTCTCTCTCTGCACAATATGCTGCTTAAAGGAGGTTGCAAACTCCTTTTCCTAATCTCATCATTAGTTACAAAGTTGAACCACCTAATGCCCAAGATACTGCGTAAGCATCTGGAATCAAAAGCATCTAGTTTCCTGTTATCTTGTTTACAAAGTGTCCAAGTTTCACTACCATAACTAACCCTAGAAAGAACCAAACTATTATACAGTCTAATTTTAGTCTTTAGGTGTATACGCCTATTTCTCCACACTCTCCATAGATTCTTAAAAGTCCCAGCAGCAATCCCTATTCGTCTGTTAATCTCATGCCGCACATCACCATTATCTGTTACATAGCTCCCAAGATAATTAAACTGTGACACCTGCTCAAGACTGCAACCATTCAGATTAACTGAATCACAGCCTGCCTGACCAATTTTCATCACTTTAGTTTTCTCTCTGTTTATAACCAAACCTACTCTACTACCAGTCTCATCAACAGCTCGAATGAAAGAGTTCATCTCATCAACATCATTTGCCAAAAGGGCTAAATCATCAGCATAATCTAAATCAGAAATTTTCGTATCTCCAGCCCATTTAAGGCCAAAATCTTTCCCTTGAAGTGAATTTCGCATAACATAATCAATAACCAAGCTAAAGAGAAAAGGAGACAAAATGCACCCTTGTCGAACACCACAAGTAATGCTAAACCAATTGCTACAAGCCTTACCAAATCTCACACACGACTCAGTGTTATTATAGAGAGCTTTCATTATGTTAACTAACTTGTCTGGTATACCATATGATCTCACAATCAACCACAAATTATGACGATCAACAGAGTCGAAAGCCTTTTTGAAATCAACAAAGCTAGCAACCAAAGGTTTCTGAAACTCTAAACATTTCTCAAGAATCTGCCTAAGTGAAAATATCTGATCTACACATCCCCTACCACTTCTGAATCCACATTGCTCATCACGCAATTGCCTGTCAACCAGATTCTTAATTCTATTAAGCACAATCATGGAAAGAACTTTACCTGGAACAGAGAGTAGGCTGATACCCCTATAGTTATCACAAGAACTGCGATCACCTTTTTTGAAAATAGGGATAACAATAGCTCTGGTAAAATCCTTAGGAACCATGCCTTTATCATAAAAGAGATTCAGAATTTCAGTCATCCAAGTGGTAACCGAAACATTCCCAGCTCTAAGCATTTCCGTAGTAATTTCATCTACCCCTGGGGATTTATGAAGTTTAAGTTTAGAAACAGCCAAACTAACTTCAGATTGTGTTATAGGGCCACCATTAAAGCCACCAATGCATCTATCATCATTGCAAACAATGGGAGTAGAACTAACTACATTGTTTAGAACATCACTGAAATGCTCAGCCCACCTAGCCATGACAGAATCCTCCCCTTCTATAACCTTACCTTGTTTATCCTTCAATCCTGTATGCCTGTCCGTTTTCTACCACACAAAACATTAACTATCTGGTACAGCTCTCTGCTATTGTGCTGTCTAACTGCTTCCTCGGCTTTGTCAGCCAAACCATCAAGCCAAAAATTTTTATCAGCAGCTAACTGATCCTTTACAAGTTTATTAAGGTCTCTGTAATGCTTTCTATTAGGACTAGTAGGGTATTGATTAAGGGCATTCCTGCAGTTCTTTCTTTCCGAAATAAGCTCAAGTGCCTTATCACTCAGATAATTTTGCCTCTTCTGCTCCTTTTTTCCTAAAAGAGTACTGTTAGTGTCCAAAAAAGCCTGTTTAAAATGATCCCATTCTTCCTCAACTTCAGTAGTAAGCAAACCATGACTGTCATAATGACTAAGTAACCTATCATGGTAAGCTTTGGCTATAACTGGATCTTTCAGAGCTTCAGTATTAAAAGTAAATTTTTTAACCCTAGCACAACACTTTTTAAGTTTAAGTTGCAACACACTTTTAACAAGGTAATGGTCAGATCCAATTTCAGCTCCCCTATATGCCCTGGTATTCCTAACAGAACTAGTCCATTTGCTGTTAATTAATATGTAATCAATCATATTCTTATGCAGCCCATCAGGTGAAACCCATGTGTACTTATGTATGTCGCGGTGTTTGTAATAAGTGTTAGTTATTCTGAATCCATTGAGTTTACTTACCTGTAGGAGACGTTGCCCATTGCTATTGCAGCTACCAATACCAAAAGGGCCTATTACTCCTCCCCAAAGGTCAGAGTCAGTACCAACTTTGGCATTGAAGTCACCAAGAACAAGGGCAATATCTCCTTTCTTGACAGAATTCAAAATATCCTGAAGTTGTTCATAAAACCTATCCTTCTCATCCTCATCGGCATCCTCAGTGGGGGCATAACAGCAGATAACATTCAAGTCTTTAACGCTTGTCTGAAATTTTGCTGTAAGAAACCTTTCATTAATGCACTCATATCCTAGAAGAGCATCACTAGCGTGTCTGCTGAGAAGCAGACCCACGCCTTGGTGATGCTTTTTGTCGTCCCTCCCTGAAAAGAGAAATTTAAGATTATTTTTAAGAATCTGACCTTTATCTGTCCATCTGGTCTCTTGCAAGCCGAGAATATCTAAATTATAACGGTGGAATTCATGTGTGAGGACATCAAGAGAAAAAGCTCTGTGCAGAGTCCTCACATTCCAACTACCTATGGAGAGAAAATGGTTAGTGGGATGTTTAAAGAAACTATGTTTATTGAGAGAGGGAATGCCGACAATATCAAACAGCCCCCTAATCGCAGACATGGGGCAAAGACCCGTTCCCCCACTACTAAAGGCTGAAGCCATCTACACTGGAAGACTTCCTCCAATGTAGAATTTGACGATGCCAATAGAAGCAAAGAGTTCAGGTGTCTGCGATGACTTCTGCTCAGGATTATCCACCAGCTGATAAACATATCCTGTGGATCTATTCACTTGGGGCTGTCAACCCACAAACAAAAAGAAAACACAGCGGAAGATTTTCCCTCCACAGAAGCCCACCAGTGCAGCAAAATCAGGATCCATAATCAAGCTCAGAACCATATATCTGTCCAGTCCAGTAGGTTTATATGGTCAGCACCAGGACCCTGTGTGGTTGACCACTCCTCAGCAGGGTAGAAAAAAAAGAAAAGTAGCCATAGTTGTCCAGATCAGTAGGCCACACTAATCTGGCAGCCCTCCCCTTCCGTTCACTTCCGCAAGAGAGTATCTCTTTTGAAAGTTACTAACGGTGCGCACCACGAGAAGGCGGGGTTGGACATTAGGTGCTAGGCCTGGCCGGTTCTTATGCATCATCACAGGGGATTGGTGCATAGCTCTCCTTCCAGTGACTACCTAGCTACCATTTACAGACCAATAATATAATACCCATTGTAAATAACAAAAAAGGAAAATTAGACCACGCTATCAACTTCAATACCGCGAATCCGCGCGAAATTTAAATTTTAGACGTACTGTCAAATTGTTCGTAAGTTGAACATTCGCAAGTAGGGGAGCACATGTATTGATAAACTATTACGATTCACCTTTTCAAAGCTCCAAAAAAGTTTAATTGCGCCCTCTGATGGTGAAAATTTTTAAAAACTTTTAGCGAATATTGCATTTCTTTGCAACATTCACTAAAATTATTAATATTATTTGGGATAGAAATCTGATATTCAAGTGGTATTGAAGCGTAATGATCAAGTGGTTTACTTTGGCAACAACAAATTGTCCTTTCACCCCCAGGGGGGGGGGGCGTTCTCACCCAACTTTTTGTTTTGAGAGATTAATGAAAAATTCTTTCTGAGTTGAAGAAGTACTAACTAAATATGATAGTTCATAATTTTCAAATTCTCCAAAAATGCTTTAATTTACCCCATTAAAAAACGGTAAATGTAGAAATGCAAAACTTGACGTAATGTTTAAATTGTCATTTTGTTGAATATGTGATTTACATGAATTCCTGCTTTGAAATAATGAAAATTTTCGATCCTCAACTAATGGTATTGCATTCAATATTAATTTTATGAAATAACCTTATACTGAGTAAAATTTATATTTCTTATTTTTAACGAATTGTTTTTCAGTGTCGTGGAGAGACGTGCAACCTCTTAGCCAATGAACGTTGTGTAGGAGGCCCGTGCCAACCCCCTCAAGGTCTGAATCGATTACAAGCAATGTCCCAGAATGTCCGTGGACAATGCTTTTAGCAAGTCGAATATGACATCCGAGAGCTACAGAAAAGAAGCACACTCTATTGGCAAAATGTGTCCCATAAACCACTCGTGCACATTTTTTTTAACCATTCTGAAAATTCTGTTCAGTCACTGCTCTTTTTTTATCGTATTACTAAAGTGTCCTTTTCTCTTGTAAGTTCAATAAAATTAATGAAATTTATAAAAAATTTGAATACTTGTAGTTACTGCATCTAAACGCTAACATTCCCCACTTTTATAACCAGTAAGATTGAACACGATCCAATAGATTATTTCTATATGGAATTTTATTTCATAAAAATATTATCTCTCATTTCATTCTAATATGAGAGTTTTTTATTACAGCGAGCAATACAACCAGGTAACTGAGCATATAGTAAAATTAAATACTTAAAAAAACGAAAAAAGTTGCTGTAGGAAATTCAATTCATGTAGGTCTGAATCCAGAAGGTAAGGTGGTCACAAAGGGATCATGACTACTCTGATAATATTAACAACGGGATGGAGGCGAAAAAAATTAGGATAAACATATACATTACACATATTTTTTCTAAAAAAATATTTTGCAAAAGACCACTGGAACGGAGAACCGTAAAACATATTGCACCCTTCAGCAAGAATAATTTTCGGGGAAAAACGACAAATTAATAGATTCGTGCTCTGGTCCAATAATTTTCCCTCTCCTTCCTAATTAATTTTTAACTCATTCTCCCGATCTCTTTCTGTTCGGATGAACAATTAAATGACCAACTTTTTTGTGGTCAGCTTTGGAATATCATCGCTCATAGGCTTGCTTGCTGTGAAACGATCTATACAATGCGCAATGGTAGCAATAATTCTTTGCGCATGAGTGACTTTTTAAACAGATGTAACACGCATGATAATATTTACGGATGATTCGCAATTAATGCCAATGTATAGGAATTGGGTGCTTAAGTGATTGGAAAGAGTTGTTTATTGTCCTGACGTGATATTGTTCCAGTTATGATGACGAAATAGTAACATGGCTGCGTGTTGTTCTTGGTCACTTTGGTCAACAAATCCAACATCCAAACATCCAACATCCAACAATCCAAACCCAGAGAAAATTGGAGAAGGGATGACAACCGTTAGAAGACAAATGAAAGCTCTCATCAAGGTAATTTAGCTTGTTCTTTAATATGAACAGGGTATCGTCGTCCTCTCACACTGCTACAAGACTTAATGTCCTATCAGACGAATGGCGGCTTTCCAAACCGATGGTATTCGATATTTCACTGACGACCAAATGGGCGTTAAAGGATAATATCTCAAAGCAACTACAGTTGGCATTCGAATCTGGGAACCTCAGATTACGAGAATAGCGCTCTACATACTAAGTCAACCTTTTTCCCGAAACGTTCCGTTCCACTAGACTCCATTCAAACGGGCTTGTGCTGTACTTCTGAACAGCATTTAAAGTCATTGCATGTATGGAATACAGTGATTAGTAAATGATGACAAAGAGATTCTAGAAAAGACGGAAGTGAGTAACAATTGTACCAAGATCATAGTTACATGCCAAATGAATTTATAAGCTATTATTAGTGATCATTCTCCTATTGTCTGATATGTTGGACTGAAAAAAGTACAATGGAAATGGATATTAGAAATTGGAATATAGGAGAAGAGAAAGAATATAGTGTTTGTAAGGTAGAAAAAGATTAAAATTTCTGCAAAATGTCTCTCATGCTAGAATAAAAAAAGATGCTATGTTAATCGTACAAAACTTGTTAAATCTCGTAAATATGAGTGTAAACAAGTAGAAAAATTGCGCCTTAAAAGTTTAATCATTTGTATTTCAGTGCGAATGAAATGTTTGATATCTAAATAATAACTTAGATATCGAAACAAGGTATTTCTCATTCAAATGCAATTTATAAAATTATAGATTGAATACGAAAACTAAAAATTATACACTCCCCTGTAGTTATTCAACTTACTAGTAAATATATATGATTGTCGTCCCGTGGCCGAGTGGTTAGCGCGCTTGGCTACTGATTTAAGGGACCTGGGTTCGAGCCCCGGGTAAGGCATGAATGTTGGTGTTGTTTTCTGCTGATGTCCTGCCAACCTCACAGATCTTCTACTTTGGCTTATAAACTGACAGGCTCCTGTTAGACCTCTGTGGCAAGCAGCTGCTTGAGGGGGGGGGGGGGTATTTATTTTATTATATGATTGAAGTATATGTACCTATTTTAATTTCATTTCATTTTGCCGTTATTTAAAATAAATTTTAGAGTAAGATGCATTCATTTCAATTCATAATGACAAATATATATTTTTAATTGCCTAGGCGTTTGATGGGAGGGGTTAAATTGTAACTTTAAGGATGTTTATCATGCACGATGATAACAAGAGTAACAAAATTCTTAAGAAAATTCTTCTTCAGCGAATATTTATGAAGGAGATTTTAATCCCCTTACAATTAAATAAACTCTTACTTTCTCTTTGTCTATGAAGAATATAGTGGAAGAGTGAGATAAACAGAATTACCAGATAAAGATAGAGGGGAAAATGCCGAATCTGACAAGTTCTTCACCGAAATCTCATATTGTCTTAACACTGAGATTTTTGTAAACAAGTCACTTAGATTTTACGAGCCACTTTCAAAATTAGTGACAAAGAAAAATGCAAATTTCTCTCCCATGCGAATTAATATCCTAAACGTTCTCAACTGCGAAATGAAGAGTTGGATCGTTTAACCTCCCAGCAGCTTTCTTGCAAACATTGGCTAAATGGCCAGGTCATAAAGACCCCAAGAACTTAGAGATCAGAGATGATAGAAGCATATGCGTCGGTGGAGATGGAGGAGGGGGACTAGAGGGCAGTTGCCCTCCCCTAGAAAATTAATTGAAAAATTAAATCGTGTTGAATAACATCAGGTGCATCAAAATTACCGTTCTTTTTTACCTTAATGATACGCAATTTTGATTTATATTGCGTTTTCTGTAGCTTTCGGAAGCATATCATTTATTTTTATTTATTAACATGAAAAACATTCTCACATGTATTTTCAATAATATGTTTCCTTTTGTTTTTGGGGATCCTTAATTGTAATGTGGTATGACATATGCATGAGTGCTGTATTCGAAACAGTGCTCATCACTGAAAGGGTTCAATCTAAAGATTTCTACTAGTATCTCCAAACACTGAACACTGAAAATTTTTTCTCCCTCCTGAAAGCATTTTTGTTCCTCCCTCGAAAACCTCCCATGGGTAAAGGAAAGAGATTCACTTGGAAGATGTTAACAGACAGATGGACGAGTGCCGTCAAAGCCATCCAGTATATTCTTCAACGTAAACAAGGTATAGCTCGCTTAAATATAGCGCACGATTTAACGTTCCGTCCAACGGACGGCTGTTTTTCCAAGCTCATCGGTTTTACGTTTATCATCGACGACAGTTAGCGAAAAAATTTCAAACCAGTGAAAATGGGCACTCGATCTCAAAAATATCAGGCTCAACCTGCTCGGTTAATATCCTCCACACTTTACCTGATCAAAATCTTTAGAAAATTCAACATTTATTTTCTTTTTTTTTTCCTGGTTTTATTGAACTCTTTCAGGATTAAAAAAAGATTATTGTCAGTTGTTACTTGCCGATAATTCAGGTCGATTTCTGGAAGACAAGAGTCTCTTTCGTCTTCCAGCAATACATAAATAAAACTGAAGGAGTAATTTCTCGAGATTAGGAAACATTTTTTGCTCCGAGTCAGTCGTATGAACCATCGGCTTGACGCATAGCGGTAAATTGATGATCGTTAGACCACTGCCTGCAGACTCGGTGGCCGGAAATGAGAGCAAGTGAATACCGTGAAATCGTTTGGCGAAGGCAGGGGAAATTTCCTGAATAAAACTCATTTCTTCAATGAAAGAAAAAAATATCACACCAGCAAAACGATTTCTTCTTTTTTACTCTGGGAGAGAAACAGAACTCAAACAAGGTTATTAATGATGTCTTCTGAGCGTGCAGTACTTTTTTTTTCGATGAAGATCTTCATTTTAATTCTTGTTTTAAAGTGGTTTCCCTAAGTTAGAGAAAAGTTTCAAGTTTGTTATATTTCTATCGTGATTCTCCTGATATTAACAGGAGTCTGCTAGTTACTATTAAGAAAGCTAAGGAATATTAGGAAAGCTATCTCAATCGGAATAATGTTTTAGCCTGCTACTAGAAAGCAAGATGACTACGCTAGAAACAGAAATATGCATCCACCATTAAAGAAATTCATAAAATTATTAATTTATTTTTAACTCCAGTCTTCATTTTTAAACCGAGAATTGGTTTTGGCAATAGCATTTAATATTCATTAACAGACACCTGAATAAAATATATAAATTAGGAAACTTTAAAAGAACTTGTCTTAGTCATATTAGCCCAAATAATTAAAGAATAAGAGTATAATATATTGCCATCGATGAAGCTGCTTGCTCAATTCATATGAATTTCAAAGGATGACAGGGCGCCATCTTTGTCAATTTGCAACTGAAACTCCCTCTTCACTTGAAATTCATATGAAGAGATTGATTTCATCTGTAGCAATATGTTTCACTTTTTAAGGCACATACAGGAAAATAGTTTTTTAAACTGCACTTTTTTTTTTGTTTTTAGTAACAATATTGCAAATAACACATTCCTAAAAAGCACCATTACCCTTGATTTCAAGGGGTAAATATTTTTTCCCCTATGTTATTCTACGTGTCATAAGCTTTCGTTTGACATACAACTAGTTACAATTAAATATGAGAATATACGTATAATGCAACAATCATTTAGGCCATCAACTTTTTCGAGAGTTTTATTCCTGTTGTTACTTCATACATCCTTCTATGTATATAACTGATTACGATCGGCTGTCGTGTATTGGATTATTAAGAACCATTTACACTATAACTAACCAATCAGCAAATGGCAGGCGAAAAATAACAAGAAGGAAGGCAAGCATCTTTTGAAAATAATAGATTAAGGTGAGCATATATGTCTTTTGAGCAATTTCCTATTTCCTACAATCATATTTTCTGAAAAAGGATTTCGGAACACTGATTTCACTAGATTTGTTTTGTCAAGAGTGAAAAGTTTGCCAAAAATGCATAAACAAAATAGAGTTTTATCCACAATATAACGAAAATAATAAGCAAAAAAGATATAAATTCATCAAGCCACATAAGTTGAACGATATTGAACTATAAATGGCATGACCCAACACCATATATAATACGGTCAATGTAATCAAAGTATTAGGATTGCGCTTGCGAAATATATCCAATTTTCTAAATTTGCAGTAATGTGGTTTCAGACCGCGTTGGCATCTACTTTAGTTTGCAGTTTTTCTCAATTTTTTAATAAAATATACGTTTTTCTGTGTAACTACAAGAATGCAGAAAAATTTTGCTTTCGATTTTTAGGTATCGAGTAAAAACCATCGATATGCATTTTTAAGGTAATTAGGGTTCTACGTCAATTCATCGTGATTTCAATTCATTGCGACGTCAATTAATCACACGTCATTTCATCGCAACGTTATTCAACGAACAATTTACCTAGAACATAGATTCCCAACGGGGGCGATACCGCCCCCCAGTGGGCGCTGGAGCCTTCCATGGGGGCGGTAGCGGATCCAGAGGCAAATGGGGGGCGTTGAGGCAGTCAAGAGGGGCGGTCAAATAAATAAATAAATTTAATGGAATTTTCTGTGACAACCTTTTTATCTCTTCTATTCTGTGGTGTCTTCCTGGTGATTCTGATCATCCACTACCTCATCCGCCACGTACAGCTTTTCAACTGCAGATAGCAACTGCATTCAACTGCAGTTATTGACGTTGAAATATCATTATGTGATTACTGCTACCGCCTACTAGCGTACTGGTACGTCTGAAGTCGACTGAGATGCTCTCAAAAGTTCTCTTCAAGATCACAGATTGGATATAAGCTTCAATATGTTTTCCCACTCCAAGTCGCTTTGAGTATGCTTTATGGTACGTAGTTACAATACCATCCCACGTCAGAACATAAGGTATTACACTTGTGAATTAGGCTCAACTCATTAGCCAGCAGATCATACTTCCTCTTCTTTTCAACCTCTACTGTCTGCAGGTTATCCTGATATGTTATTCCTTCTTCAATAATTGTAATCTCATTCAATACCTTAGCATGCACTACAATATCAGGCTTATTATGTTGGACGTGTGTCCGTCCTGATAGGCAAATCAACCTTGATGCAATAATAATATAATAATAATAAATTTATTATATTTAATATTTTTTATAATTATTTTTTAATATAATAAAATACTTTGAAAATACCTGTTTTCATGAATAAATATTTTATCTAGCTATGTAAATTATTGTTATCGCGTTAATAAGCATTTTTAAATTAGCATTAGGTATACCTATACCTAATTTGTTTTAGTTTAGAATAGATTGACGGTGACAAGTCCTTGCAAGTTGGTAGGCAAACACGCGGTTCATGCAATTTAACATGTTTCGACAAGAATATAGGAGCTTGAAATTACTTGTTTACGGAGTAAGCGTGCCAGCATCGCAAACATACAAGTTAATGCGTGCACAAAATCAAATCTATAAAAGCGATAGCTCTAGGAATGTTTTATTATTTTTATGTGCTTCGCCGTGATAAATAGTCGTGAGTGATAAGTGTTAGAAGTCATTATAAACATTATTTTTATAACTATCTATAAATCTGTTGAGAAGTTAATTTGTATTTGACAATGTCTGAATCTACATCTAACAAGAAATGCCGGCAGTACAGTATTGAGTATTTGAAATATGGATTTACGTACTCTCCTACAAACCAATCATTACCTATGTGTTTAATTTGCCGAAAAGGTTTTTCAAATGAAGCTATGAAACCTTCTAGGCTACAAGAGCATTTAAATAAAATGCATGCTGATAAGAAGAACAAAGATTTATCCTATTTTCAAGAACTGGAAAAGCAATATTTAAAACAGCCAACTATGTCAAACCTTTTTGCGTCGTCTTCTAAACAAGATGATGATGGACTGCGAGCCTCATATAACGTTTCATTGTTAATCGCAAAAGCAGGAAAACCACACACAATTGGCGAGGGATTAATTTTGCCGGCAGTCAAAGAGATATTAAAAACTGTTCTTCATCATAAGACACCGTCAGATATCATCAGTGCAAAGAAGAATAGATGAAATGGCAAAAGACGTTGAAATATCATTATGTGATTACTTAAAGACTTGCAAATTCAACTCGATGAATCAACTCTACCAAATAACGAAAGCTCTACTCTTATCATACGTACGATTTATAAAAGAAGAAAAAATTCATGAAGAGTTATTATTTGCTAAAAAATTGTAATGTGATACAAAGGGAGAATCTATATTTTATACCATGCAAAAGTTTTTTCAAGAGAAAGAAATTCCTATTTGCAATATTTTGTCTGCTGCTACTGATGGTGCTCTAGCAATGACAGGGCGTCATAAGGTTTTCCATAGCGCATTTGAAACAAGCAGTACCAAATGTACTCGCTGTACATTGTATTATTCATCGTCAGCATTTGGTTGCAAAAAATTTGAATGAACGTCTGCATACGTCGTTCCATTACGCTATTAAAGCAATCAATAAGATTAGAAGCAATTCATTGAATGACAGATTATTTGCTAAGCTTTGTAATGAAAATGATGAAGATTACAATCGCTTGCTGCTGCACACAGAAGTACGTTGGCTCTCTAAAGGTGTTTGTCTGAATCGTTTTTTCAATCTATTTGACTCAGTACCGGACTTTCTTGAAGACAGAGACGAAAAATTGCGCGAAAACCTGATTACGTCAAAAAATGACATCGCTTATTTGACAGATCTGTTTAAAATATTTAATCAAGTTAATTTACAATTGCAAGGTGATGAGTTGAATTTAATTAAAACAAAAAACGTCATAGCTGCTCTTGCGGGAAAACCTTCTATTCAAACGAAATCTAGGTAGAGGTGAATACAACCACTTTCCCACATTATCTGCAAAACCGGAAGATTTACGTACTTACTGCCAACATTTGGAAGTTTTCATTTTTTTTTCAACATTCCGAAGTTTTTCATGTTGATTTTACGGACGTTTCCAAGATATTTTAAACATGAATATACCGAGTTGGGTTTTAGATCCTTTCGCAAACACAGATACTGAAGAATCCTCATATTTGGAAGAGGAACTCTTAGAACTCACGACTGACGAAGCACTCAAAGTAAAATTTAAACATGGATACCAAGAGTTCTGCTTCAAAAATCAATACCAGTTCTCTACCCTGGATTGTGGGCAATAGTACAGAAGTTTTTAATCGCATTTCCTTCCTCCTATATGGCTGAGCGTGGATTCAGTGCAGTAGCTAATTTACTGTCAAAGAAGGGGAACAGACTACAGATCACTGAACATGGCGATCTGCGATTGATGTTAACGAAATTGGAACCCGACATTAACAAATTGTTAACACTCCACCAGCCTCAACCATCTCATTAATTTTTTTTATTTATTATTGATTTTGTGTTTATCTCATTATTTTTATTTCTTATTGATTCTGTTTGTTTTTTTTTAATTTTAATAAACAATTTTATTCTACATTTGGTTGTCGTTTTATTAATTTCTGCTTTATGATTTTTAATAAATAAATAAACAGATAAATTAGGTATAGATAATATGCAACAATATTTTAATATTTCAAATAAAATTAACTATTATGGACTAGAGGGGCGTTGAAATTTTTGTTCTCTTCTAAAGGGGGCGATGGTCCAGAAAAGGTTGGAAATCACTGACCTAGAAGTTACCAAAATGGGGATTTTCCATGTTATCTCAATGGGAATCTGACTTCTAAGCTCTATAACTTTTAAAATATGCATTTGATGGAAAAATATGATTAAAGATAAATTAAACTTCATAACCAAATCTATTTAAATCTGAATTTCAACAATATTCGTTCAGTATTTAAAGAGTTACGGAAGTTGGAATATTTAACAATAAATTGTCTTTCATAAAAATCATTCAACATTGCCATATATTGAAATAATCATAGGTAAACTTTTCAAATGCATATCTAATTAAATGGTTTGAAACAATACTTGTTATTTAAGCTTTATTTAATTTCTGAGAGAAATACGTATGACGCATGTTTAACCTCTCCAAGTCAAAATTAAATAATTCATTTCAGCGCAAGTGTAGAAGAAAGTCAACAAAATCCGTCTCTATCATTGCGATGAACTCATACTGCAATAAATTGACGTCGCGATGAATTGACGGAACACCGGTAATTAGTAATTAACTGGTATGGTGAGAGCCGAAATTTGAAAGGAATTCCCTCTTTCTCTCGGTATATGATATTTTAGTGTTTCTGCTTTATTTGTAAGCATCTTAATAGAGAAAGAAGTAATATTTTCAGAAAGTTCACAAATGTCCTGTATTTTAGTTCTGAAAATCCGACCACATGGTCAATTCGCTCACACGAAAAATAAAAAAATGTTAAACATGTTAACAACTTTTTATTTGTTATTTGATCAGTGGTAATGGACCTGGGTTCGAGACCTAATAAGGCATGGATATTTTTCGTTATCTCTCTGCTGAGGTTGGAACTCGTTTAGTACCGCAGGCTCGTAATCTGCAGTTCTCAGATTCGATTTCCACCTGGGCTTGCGTTGAGATTTATCTCAAAACTCCCCGGCTTGTCCTCGGTCAGTAAGGGACACAGATGGGTTTGGAAAAGTTGCTGTCAGGCGGATGGGATGTTAAACCGTATCTCCTTGTGCGAGGCAACCATACTCTGTGCACGTTAAAGAACACGCTGGATGGCCTTGAAGAGAGACTATCATCTGTCTCCTAACAGCTTTCCAGTGGGCATCTTCCTCAACCTTCTCTGAGCCTTCGGGATCCTCTTCAATTGGTTATTTAGTCCATTGTGTGCACAAAATGCCGTTCTGATGTAAAACATCTCAACCCAACTCTGCTAATATCTAGCCTTCCTCACAGACCTTTTCGATGGTGAATTAATTGACAGGCGTTCGTCAATTGATCGCAGACCTCTGTGGCAAGCAGCTGCTTGAGGGGATATTTATTTATGTATTTATTTTATTATTGATTAATTCAAAGATGTGACGGGGGAGATAGCGAAACATTCCTCTTTCCAGTCATTGAAATACAACCGCCATAGTTTATGGTGGGTTGTTTTGCCTTTGAATAGCATTATTTTTCATGCCATACTAAATAGCCAGGACATATGAAATTCCAGAAATCAAATCAATATTACGGAAGAACTCCTCTGGATAGCTTTCAAAGCTTATTGATTTAAAAAGACTACCTATCTTCTGCTTTCGACTATTAATAGATTCAAATCAATTTACACACAAAAAAAATTAGCTGCGCTTAAGACATTTTTCCAGGAATTTTTTTTCTGTGGAATCTTTAGAGAGATTCTTTATTCTGCTGAGGTCTGGCTTCTAAAAAATGTATGTGATGATTTTAACGTAAAGTAGTTCCTTGGAGAGAGTTTTTTTCGTAAACCATATTTATTTGTCTCGGATTTAGATCATCCTACTGTTATCCCATTTTATTTCCATCGCTAGTTCCAGGCAAGGTAAGAACTTAGCTCTGTCAAATCTATAGGTCGTAATGAATTGATTTGCATAGAGCAGATTTTGGTTTAGATCAAAATTAGTCTGAAGCACTTTTCAGTGCAATAGATAAATGAAATTATGCTCCCTTCTCTCCATTAC
This sequence comes from Ryuthela nishihirai, assembly GCA_038380435.1. Lineage (NCBI taxonomy): Eukaryota > Metazoa > Arthropoda > Arachnida > Araneae > Heptathelidae > Ryuthela > Ryuthela nishihirai. Next base: position 49,893,690 of record JAWZYU010000001.1, on the reverse strand, counting down.
CTATCAAAATAATTTCAAATTCATTTTATAACGGCCCTGACTGCGTTAAAGCTTTCGAAACATCATCTTCTGAAGCCAATGAGTCATCAACCAACAAATTCATGTGGCAATATGATATCGCAGTCTTCTACGCTAGATAAAGGATTTCAGCAGAGAAAGAGCCTGACCCGGTGAAGGTTAACTCGACACAGTTAACTGTTGTCATTGCAAACGATGACTCGTCTGGTATTCATTGTCCTTGTGGCAAACAACGCATGCGCAACGGATGCAGGTAATTATATATTGCTTGGACAATGCTTCGAAAAGTGGTAGAAACAAAGTTAATGCTCTCTGCTTCACCAATATAAATGGTAAAAGTTGAGGCCAACAGTTACTGAAAAGCACTTAGTTTAGAAACATCACTTAGTGCGAAGTGCGGTTTAAGTTCAGCCAAAACATGCAATCCACTGTGAGTCTGGGAATAATCTTCTTGCTCTTAGTAGTTAATGCGTAAGTAATTTTTTTGCACTTTTCAAATGCATGATTTTTTGCATATATTTTTTTTGTAACAGCCAGTATCAAGAATAAAATCCTTAGAAAACACGAAACCTCGTTGCTAAAATGTATAAGAAGTTATATGTATACATACAATAAGGTATCAGCAGCCCGTATATTAAGATGTCGCGAGAATTTTCTGTACTCCTCCCAAATACCTTTTTTAATTTACCAATTCGTCCCATTATTTTTTCTTCGTTTCGTTCATTATTGCATCTCAAGGGCCATTTCGATGGACTAGATTTTGCTAATCACTATAGCCCTGCTTTGAAGTAAACATTCGAAATTCAGCTTTCGAAAGCATCTTTGCTGCTCCTTTTCGCTAGTGGGGCGCTTCACAGCAAACTTACTTTCAGAGTCCAAACGACGATTCACTCCACTGATTTTCAACCTTTTCTAAGACAAGAATCACTTTCCGTGATTTATGTATAGTAGTAAGGGCACCACCACTCATGGTCGGCAGACCACGTGTTAAGAAGCCCTGCTGATTTGTTTCGCAGTTCAGTGTTTTATATTAGTAACACAAAAGTAATTCACGAAACTTTTCCCAAAGTTATTTTTCTAATTATTTGAAGCAAAAGGTATGCTAATGAATGTCTTGGTAATCCTTTGTATGATATCTCTATAATAATATACTTTCCAATTTTCGTTTGGTAATCGTTTCTTATAGCTATTGGTCGTTTGCAAGTTTTACTTAGAATGATTTTTTTTACGTTCTGTTCCTGTTGAAGAATTATTATTTAGCGGGAAATTTTCAATGACTTAATTTTAAGGTCTTTTTTTACGTTTATCTTCCTGCTGAGGTTTCGTCTCTCGCACGTGTTTGATTCTTTGACAACTTGCCTAGGTGGCAAGCTGATTTCTTGAAATTCTAACTTAATGAAATATCCCTCTTTCGAAAACGGAACACATCCGTCAAAAAGACAGTTACGGCGGAGGTAGTGTGTGTGTTTGGGCTGGCATTTCTTTAGGTGGAAGCACATTCTATGTGTTGACGAGTGTCATTCTATGTGTTGACGAGTGGGAACCTCAATGCTCAAAGGTATAGAGATGACATCCTAGACCAGGCATGACCAACTGTTTTTGCCCCCGGGCCGGATTGGAAAAAAAAATTTTCACGGGCCGGACGAAATATTAAAATTGAAAGATGTTAAGCAAAACACTTATTTCTTTAAGTAAACAAAATTTTATTATGAAATTTGTTTATGAATAATTATAAGGAAATCAATACAACAAATTAACATAATAACTAATGCGACGTGTCGAGGCGGTTTGAATCGCTTATTATTTTTTTATTATCTGGTTCTATACTTGTAGTAGCTATTCTTAACACAGCCTCCAAATGTAAATCATTCAATCTTGATCTTGTTGTACTTTTATTTAGATTCATTAAAGAAAAGGTTTGTTCACAAATATAAGTTGACCTAAAGATTACCAAATAAGTCTTGGCAAGTTTTTTTAAATTTCCATATTTTTCATTATTCAATTGCTTATAAGAATTACACAAATTTTCTTGCTCTTCTCGATATTTCTCATGTAATAATTCATTACATTGTAAATTAATTATTTCTAATTGTATATCAACAGGAACGTCATCAACTTGTACAGAAAATGGATTTCGGATAACAGATAAAAATTTATCAATTTTTTTTGAAGCAATCGAATCTCTGCTCGAAATCTGTCATTAGTGCAAGGATGTTTTTATTAAATGTTTTAACCTTTTCTTTTAAAATACTTAAAGATATGGTCTGTAACGTTGGAAAATGATCAAATTTACATTCAGCCAGATTTGTAGAAAAAAGGCTAAGCTTCATTTTAAAAGCTCTTAATTTCTGTATTAAATCATGAGCAAATAAATTTTTTTCCTTGTAAACATGTGTTAAATTCGTTCAAATGTGTGAGAATATCCAAAGAAAATGCTAAATCACAAATCCAATTTGGATCTAATAATTCAGGAAAATCCTCATTTTCTTTAAGCATTAAAAATATTTTTATTTCCTCTTGAAGGTCCCACACACGTCTTAAAACTTTTCCCAAACTTAACCAACGGATTTTATTGTGATATATTACATCTAAATGACTGGTATTTAGTTCTTCAAGGAGATCAATAAATTGCCTGTGATTTAATCCTTTTGATCGTAGGAAATTCACTAATTTCACAACTACATTTGTAACATGATCGTTTTTTAAAATATTTTTGCATAGTGCATGTTGATGAATAATGCAGTGTATGGGTATAATTTTATGATTTGGATCGATTTCGAAAATTTTATCTTCAATGCGTTTGATGAGCCCATTTTTTTTCCGATCATGTTTGGTGATCCATCTGTTGCAACATTCACCAATTTTTTCCAGTCAACATTGTACTCCAAAAAACACTTTTCAATCTCTCGGAAAAGATATTCTCCCTTTGTTGTACCTTTCATCGGAAAAATTAATAAAAGTTCTTCCGAAATTTGAAAATCTTCGGTGATAGCTCTGATAAAAATTAACAGCTGAGCAGTATCTTTTACATCGCAACTTTCGTCCAGAGCTATTGCATAAAAATTGGCCGACTTTAAATTATTTAATAACTGATTATTTATATTAGCATTTAAATTTTCTATTCTTCTAGCAATAGTTTGCCGAGACAGGCTTATATTTTCAAATTTATTTTTAACTTCTGGACACACCACATCGCAAACATCCAACATGCACTTTTTTACAAATTCTCCTTCAGCAAAAGGTTTTCCACATTGAGCAATACCTTTTGCTACTAAAAACTTGCTTCAGTAACAGAATCTTGTACGCGATTTTGCTTTGAAAATACTTTGCTGTCGAGTCAATTTTACTACCAGATCTGCGGTTTGTTTTTGTCGGCTTTCTTCGTTTAAATTTTGTGCTTAATTTGCATGTTTGGTTTCAAAATGTCTTCTCAAGTTGTATTCTTTTAAAACTGCCACACTCGAGTTACAAATAAGACAAACTGCTTTATTATTGTACATTGCAAAAAAATATTTCCACCTCCATTCTTCATTAAATATACGGCATTCTAAATCTACTTTTCGTTTTTTGGAAGCCATCCCTGGAGTGAAAAAGTTTCTTACTATACAATATTTTTAAAAACAAAAATAAAATAACCTACCGTTTAATATATAAATTGTATCGTAACTAATTGAAACAATAATAAATTTAAATGAAAGAGCTTGACAGTTATATCGCAAATAAAGTAATTATTTCGTTTCACAAATTTGATTCATTAAATCACACCTGACCATAAAAAGAAGCCTAAAGAGTGGGGTTTCACATCAGTGGACTGAATAGTGCGCGCGCAGGACTTGCCTCTTGGGCGAGTGAACTCGAATGGTCTTTTTTTGGGCGAGTAACACAGACCGCTCGTTCGAGTCAACTCAACTGCTGGCAACGTCGCTTGAACATCAAACAGATCATGTCGACTACAGATGAGTATAAAAGTTTTAATTCTTTATAACGGAATCTTTTTTAAAAAATAGAGAAGTATCGAGAATTCATTCGATTAATTACTAGAAGTTAAATGCTAATATTGAAAAATTGTTCGCGGGCCACATAAATTCATTACGCGGGCCGGATCCGGCCCGCGGGCCGTATGTTGGCCATGCCTGTCCTAGACCCTTATGTACGTCCTTACGCTGGTGCAATACGTGAAACATTCATCTTACACGACGACAACGCTCGTCCACACAGAGCTCGACTAGTGGAACAATACTTTCAAGAGGAGACCATTATGCGCATGGAGTGGCTAGCTCGATCTTCCGACCTAAATCCGATTGAGCATGTGTGGGATGCTCTATGGAGACGTGTTGCTGCCCTCAACCCACCACCTGCAACAAAGGGGGAGCTTATTACTACTTTAAACGAACAATGGTCGTTACTCCCTACTGAGCTGATTCACATCATAAACAGCATGGAACATCGCTGTCGTGTCTGCATTGCTGTAAGGGGTGACCGCAATCCTTATTAAAGAACTTTGCCCATTGCATTCTGAAACCTCATTTTTGGACAAGTTCCTGTAAGTGTTATTTTTTGACGAAAAATGTTTCTAATGTAAAATATTTTATGCCATTCTGAAACTAGCATTATAATTCATGTTTCCATCAATTTTCATTAAAATCATTCATATAATTTTTTCTTTATCATAATTTTTCTGAGTTTTCCTTAATTTATGGAAATATAAATAAAAAATAAATACCCTCTCAAGCAATTGCTTGCCACATAGGTCTGACAGGAGTCTGTCAGTTTATATGCCATAGTAGAAGGTATGTGAGGATGACAGGACCTCAGCAGAAAAACAACACAAACGTCCATGCTTTATCCGGGGCTCGAACCCAGGTCCCTTAGATCAGTAGCCAAGTGCGCTAACCACTCGGCCACGGGAACCAGTGCATTCATTGTTACTGATAAACTGGGCAGCTTTGGAATTCCATCAAATTCCAGTAGTGGTTATATAAAATGACGATTAGATCTCATACTAATAACATCCATGCCACTTTATTTCTAATATTTTTATACCACCTAAACAGTATAATTCATTGTGCCCATTTTATTGTTTAAAAAAATGACCGCCAATGAAAAAAAGTCGAAGATCTCCATCTCGGACCAAATTCAGACAATCTGTACAGATTTACCTGCCAAAAATTTCATTATTTTTGTTTTCAATAGGTCCCTGCCCATAGTTGCATTCAGGGAAATGAGAGTGCATATATATTTGCCAGATAGGGCCTCCAAGCGGAGAGTGCTCTCCATATTAAAGGAAATTATTCATACATCAAGTAACAGATTGAGATTACAGAACAAAGATTATTCTTAAACTGTTATATATCGTGGCACGGACCAGAAAAAAAACGAGGGGGGGGGGGGTGAAAGAAACACAATCGAGCAGAAAAAAGGCAAAGGGGGATGGAAGAGAGTGGATTTCCAATGCAGTATAACATCACCCCCGTTTAACAGGTCTTTAAAAATTTCTTGAAAAATGCATGAAATAAAAACTAAAAGAGAGGCAAAAAAAAAATATTTTTATTTTGTCTCTCTTTTACTATTCTTGTTTCTCTCTTTTATCATTATTGACATTCCTCACTTCCCCTGGATCCGGCCGTGTATATAGCTACTTCTTCAAAACAAACTTCCATCAGAAGAGAAATAGAATCAGATATTTTACCTATCATAAACTTAAAACGGGGGGAAAAAATTGATTAGTAAGTTATATATGTAGCTCAGGATCGACTTGCTTGGAGAACTAAATTGAACGGTCTGGTTGGACCTCCGTAGCCCATGGCTACTTGAGGATGATGATATGATGAGAACGGAAACTCCTTTTTTTTTTAGAGAAACTGTTTCGAATTGGAAGAGCAGTACGCCCTACTTTTTATACTGCGGTCAGAGAGAGACTTTGAAACACATTTTGATACAATTCTCAGAATATGAACTACAAGAAAACTATTAATGCAGCAGTTAAATATCCATAACATCAGTTAGCTTACTCAGTGCTTACATCAGTTAGCTTACTCATTCCAAATTTAATTGAAATTTTCTCTTTGATTTTCTGCGTCTTTGCAATCTCCTTGATATAATTTAAAAAATATATGATCTAGAATTTTTTAAATAAATTTTAAATTCATTTTCACAAAGTAGATATTGAAAAAGATTAGAACGCTCAAGCCCAAACTTCCTGGTTGGAGGATATATATTTTCGTCCGTTCGTAGTTACTGGCGCTGGTCCAACTGTCGATAATAAATTAGGACTTTTCTACTCTTAATTTTGCATGCATGCAAAATTCAAAAGCTTACATTGAGACAATAATTGGTCAGCCATAATTGGCGCCAGTAATCCATGCCAGTGTAAATTGGCCTTTACCATGTGCATTGGATTTGGAATAGTATGCAGTTTTTAAAGTTTGGTGCAGAATTATTTCTAAAATTTAGAATTGTTCCACGTCTTTTCCAAATCAGATCTGTAATCAGCTGAAACAAACGGGGGAGGGAGAATGATCAATGTCAGACTCAAACAGGTTGCGCATTGGCTTCGTAAAAGTCAATCCCAAAAGAGAGTGCTAGAACAATTAGTGGTTTCCTTTCCACTTTATTGTTAAAGTTCTTCATAAATGTATATATATATCTCATTTTTGCACTATTTTTTACGAAGCATAACAAAACTAATTGGCTTTTCATTGGCAATGTACTATTAAAACATTGTGTACTATTTAAACAATCCTTTTATTCTCTACTTTGAGATTCTATATTTTGGCAATTGTACACATTTTATATATGAATATATAAGAATTGAAATTAAAAAAAAACCACAAGACATTGAATCTGATACTGCAAGATTTATTGTTAGAGAATTCTCGGGTTTTTTTCTTATGCGTCAATGAAAATTAAGCTTTTGTTCATTTATAAATGAATAAGAAACGGACTTTTGGGCCAATAACAGTAAGCAAAAGTTTGCGTCAGCGTCCTTAATGCAAACGAATCCTTCTAGAGTAGCAAATGTTAAAAGATTAAAAAATTCAGTCTAAAGAACTTACTAGAGGGAGCTCATGTGCATGCCGCGGTGGCTCATCCCCTTTCTCCTTTTCATTACGAGCCTGTCACGAAAATGAGACAAGAAATTGGCAATCGGAGAGCTGAAACTTGGAAGCAACCGCAAGCATTTACTATCATGTGTTTGAAATTCTGCATTTAAAAGTTCAATCGTCAAGAATTGAGAGTGGGGGCTTAAAAACTAGAAATTTCAAGGGGAATTTTGTAAATACTGGCAAATTTAACTATCGACGAGACCTAAACAAGTTTATGAATCGATGATCGTAAGTCATGTGCAGACCAATGATACCTGTAATTGCCATATCGACAAATAAATTTCGCAAATTGAAGCTGGATTATTTTGCTGACACTGAAGTTTGTATTGTCCAATTATAAATTTATTATAATTAGTTAAAAAGTCTATAAGATTTATTTGTTATTTTAACTTTTAAAATTCGAACTTTTCCCTGTCGAGAATGGAATGCATTTTTCTTATTTTTCAGCAAATGGGAGGTGGAAGGCGTATCTCCAAAAGATTGCAGGCAGTGTAACCGATTCTCATGTATCAACAATCCTTCAAACTGCCCTTGTGGATCGTATATGGATGAATGTGAATGCTGCAAATACTGCAAGACGGTAAGTTCTCTTACAGCACATTAAATATAAAATTATGTAGCTCACTAAACTGTAAAGTACCCTTCAATACAAAAGTTATGGAGATAATAATAAATTACTGTAAGTGGAGTTATCGAATAAAGATTTTGTGAAAAGCATAATTTTTAAGGTAAAGTCATATGGTGAAAGAATTTATAAAAGGATTTGCAGGAAAACATAACTGGTATTACTTCTGTAAACTATGTAATTTTGAAATAGTAAGCTGAAAAAAAAGGTTTTGCCGTGAGTGGGATTCTAACCCACGTCTCCTAGCAACACACCTGGCATGTTAACCATTGAGGGCAATCTATCTCGCGACATCTTAATGAAATAAACACATTTTTGTTCTGCAGGGATATCTGACTTTTGTAGACTGAATTCTTTCAGACTAGTAAAAACCATGTTTCGTCTCGTTTCTAGCAACAAGTTCAACTTTGTAGACTATTATATAGCTAAATACAGCTGATTCCTATGTACAGTTTCAAATCATATTAATACTAATTTTACAAAATAAAGCCCTAGGTACAAATGCTTAATATCTGATTTATATTTAGTTCATATCTTTCTTTCAAATTTCGTCTTCGAATTCAATAGTATCTTCATAAAAGATTAGTATTTTTTCGTGACCAGTTCTTGTGATAACTATAGGGGTATCAGCCTACTTTCTGTTTTAGGTAAAGTTCTTTGCATGATTGTGCTTAATAGAATTAAGAATCTGGTTGCCAGACAACTGCATGACGAGCAGTGTGGATTCAGAAGTGATAGGGGATGTGTAGATAAGATTTTTTCACTTACGCAGATTCTTGAAAAACGTTTAGAGTTCCAGAAACCTTTGGTTGCTAGCTTTGTTGATTTCAAAAAGGCTTTTGACTCTGTTAGTCGTCATAATTTGTGGTTGAACGTGAGATCTTATGACATACCAGACGAGTTAGTTAACGTAATGAAAGCTCTTTATAGTAACAATGAGTCATGTGTGAGAGTTGGTAAAACTTGTAGCAATTTTTAGCATTGCTGCTGGTGTTCGACAAGGGTGCATTTTGTCTCCTTTTCTCTTTAGTTTGATTATTGATTATGTTATGCGAAATTCACTTCAAGGGAAAAATTTAGGCCTTAAATTGGCTGGAGATAAGAAATTTTCTGATTTAAAATTATGCTGATGATTTAGTCCTTTTGGCAAATGATGTTGATGAGATGAACTCTTTCATGAGGGCTGTTGATGAATCTGGTACTAGAGTAGGTTTGGTTATAAACAGAGAGAAAACTAAAGTGATGAAAATTGGTCAGGCAGGCTGTGGTTCAGTTAATCTGAATGGTTGCAATTTTGAACAAGTGTCACAGTTTAATTATCTTGAGAGCTATGTAACTGATAATGGTGATGTGCGGCATGAGATTAACAGATTGCTGCCAGGGACTTTTAAGAATCTATGGAGATTGCGGAGAAATAGGCGTATACACCTAAAGACTAAAATTAGACTGTATAATAATTTGGTTCTTTCTAGGGTTAGTTATGTTAGTGAAACCTGAGACTTCGTAAACTTGATAACAGGAAACTAGATGCTTTTGATTCTAGATGCTTACGCAGTATCTTGGGTATTAGGTGGTTCAACTTTATAACTAATGATGAGGTTAGGCAAAGGAGTTGGCAACCTCCTTTAAGCAGCAAATTGTGCAGAGAGAGACTCCGTTGGTTAGGCCATGTGGTCCGTATGCATAACTATAGATTAGCCAATAAGGTTACGAATAGTGTTCTTGAAGGTCTCAGAAAGAAGGGTAGACCTAGGATGCGATGCAGACAATGTCAAACAGGACCTTGTTAGAATTATGCTACAGTTGCCAGGAGCAGCAGATGTAGCTCAGGACAGACGAGTTTGAAGAACTAAATTGCACAATCTGATTGGACCTCCATAGCCCATGGCTGCTTGATGATGATGATCTAACTTGTAAATCGAGGGATGGGTGTATTCAGTAACTGTTCTTTCTATGTTTTTACATCATACGTATAACGTTGATGATCCGATATTGTATTCCTGCATAATTTTGCTCCATTTTTCTCCACTTTCTAGCTTTATATAATTTTCAAAATTTTTAACTAATTGCAAATTAATTATATAAAGTGTTGCATACTTTCTCTTCTACTCTCTCCGACTTGATTCTTTTTTCGGTTTAGGTGAATGACGGGGAAGAAATTTTGAAATAGCACAACTAAATATTTTAATAATTGATAGGGCTATAAAATTTTCGCATGAAAAAAGGTGAAATTTGCTGAGCAATCGCGCTGAAAAAAAAAAACAAATTCACGGGACAAACAAAATTTCGAAATTCGCGCATCATTTAGGTTTACAAATCATAAAAATGACATCAGTGACATGAACATAAACTAGATAATGATAACTTTTGAATATTGCTATACTGTAGGTCAACGTGGACATAAGGGAAAATTGTCTTGAACCGGGTAGGATCTGAAGCCACAGCCTTCTGATGACATATCAAGTAATCAGGAGGTCGTAGGTTCAGATTCCACCCGGCTCAAAACAATTTTCCTTTTTGCCCACGTTCACCTACAGCATAATAGTGTTCAAAAAAAGGTGTTGCTACGAAGTGCTGTGACATAAAATGTTACTAATGCAACAGATAATGTATACTATATCTTATGATAGTTGAATACATAGAATTGCTTAAAAGAAAACAAAAAGAATATTAAATGATTAGCTTCATTTAGGTTCAAAGTGCACCGGCATATCAATCATTACGATGAGTTCTGACGCAGTATATTATAATAAAAAAATAAATAATCCCTCAAGAAGCTGCTTGTCACGAAGATCTGACAGGCGCTTGTCAGTTTAGTAAGCCTTAGAGAGGAATCTTATTACGTAGATAAATTTCCCTCTTTTATACTCCGATTATCTTTTGCACAAAGTCTCTGCATTTAGCAAGAGATCGCTGTCAATTAACACTGTTCGTTGAGACTGATAAGTATTGGAGTTACTGGTAAATCCTTCTTTTTGAAATAGCCAAAGAAGAATTAAATTGTCAGTGTTATTTAATTATATCAGTTGTTTTATTGCATCGCTATGCAGCTTTTACGCTGTTGCCTTCGAGCATGGTCATACTGTATAAAATTACATTATCAGCATCATTCACAGAAATATTTAAGCACTTTAGTTAATTGGGGGCGAAAATTCGACGCATTTTAAAATGCTTTACAGGCTGACGAAATCTAGTTTTTTGTATCACTGAAATATTGCCGTTTTTTTACGATCATGAACAGAGTGTTTTGTGCGAGGAGCTTCTGCTGGGTAATTTTACTGCCAAATCGTTGATTATAGATTTCATGTCTGATATACGAGGACTTCAAATAACGTTCCACACACCCATAATACATCTGCAAGATATCTAAGATGACTAGTGTATATCCACTGATCATCATATATATATATATCTTTTGGATGATTATGAGATTGTGGCTGTGGGGTATTGGATAGGAAATATTCGGCGCATATCTTTTTGATTTGATTGTTACTTCAAAGGAATCAATTTTACACATTACAACGTTATCTTTTGACATGCTACTGGAGCTGTTTCCCATTTTCTGCTCGAAAACTTACTATAATCTTCAATATCAGTGGTGTCCAACCTATGGCCTGCGCGGAAATTGAACTAAAAGAGCATTTTAAATTTTGTTAAATATTTCAAGAACCGTGTACATTCGACGCTAAAATAAGTGGAAATAATGAATTTAGTGGCGCTCGTTACGGCGAATATGTGAGAGTGTCGAAGTTACGAAGCGACGTATTGGTGTCTTGAATTGTTTCTTTTTACGTTTTATGTCAAATATGCGCACGCCCAACCAGAATACCTTATATAGAAAAACAGTGATCCTTTTCAGGTTGTAAATTTTCCAAAGCGAGTATTTAAAGGCAAAAATAATTTAAAAAAAAACGAAATTCACTTTTTTTTAAATTTTAATAAATTCTAAAAAATAAATCACTAACATAGATTTTTGCACATAAAGTGTTGTGAATTTGCATTTTTTTATATATAGCCTGAAAATAAAAAAGCAACATGAAAATAGAGACTTCCTTTTAGATGTAAAAGATGTTGAAAATATAAAATAAAAATAAATACTGCCCTCAAACAGCTGCTTGCCACAGAGGTCTGACATGAGCCTGTCAGTTTATATGCCATAGTAGAAGGTCTGTGAGGATGGCAGAACCTCAGCAGAAAAACACCACAAACATCCATGCCTTACCTGGGGCTCGAACCCAGGTCCCTTAAATCAGCAGCCCAGCGCGCTAACCACTCGGCCACGGGACGGACTTGAAAATGAAACACACTAATTTTTTCTCGACTCACTCGGTGCGGCCTCAAAACAAATCTAACTTTGAAAATGGTCTCTGTACAAGAAAAGGTTGAACAGTACTATTCTATATGATCGCATTGATAGAGTACAGCTTGTAAACAAATGTGTCCATCTTGTTTGAAAGGAAATTGGTGCTTTCTTAGGCTTGTCTCCTTTTTCTTGAAGAAACACCTAAAAACGAGCTTTACGTAGTGTATAGGATAAGTAGTAAGTCTCGTTGCTATATTTCACAAACAAGATTCAGAAGATGAGCATTACACTTCTCACGCACGCAATCTGCTCAGTTGGTAGAGCGCTAGACGCTTGTAATCTGAAGTTCACAGGTTAGAATTCCACCTGAGTGTAAATTCCTTGCCTTGCCCTCTGTCAGTAGGGGACACTGATGGGCTTTGAAAGGCCGCTGTCCGTCAGATAGGACATTAAGCCATGGCCCTGTGTAAAGAACTTGGATGGCTTTGACAGGAGGCTATCATCTGTCACCTAAAAGCTGTCCAGTGGTCCCCCCCCCAACTTTCTCTGGACCCTTGTGACCTAGTCATTTAGCCCATTGTGGAAAAAGAGTGCCTCTCAGAGATAAAACAACCCAACGCGACATGAACTGCATTTGGAAAAACAACTTAAGTTTTAGTCCCATGTTTTGAACGTTTATGAAGCGTTGTCGGTAACAGAAGCTGAGACAACAGAACACGATAATTTAAATTTGTTTATACATCAAATAACTGATACAGTGTATCAGCAGTACTTTGGTGAAATGTGAAGTTCCAATACTGAATTCCATATTTCCCAAGGCAGTACTCTATTAACGAAAGGAAAGTCATGTAGAAGGGTTTTGAAGGGGATTATCTCACCTACCTAAGGAGTGATTGTGGGAATAAATTCAGAGTTTAGTCGAATAGTAAATAATTACTGAAGAAAAGTAAAAGTCATTAAAGCAAAAGTCTTACCTCCACATCAGTTTTTCAAAATACATACGAACATACATTTCAGAAGAAATAGCATAAAAAAAAGTAAAAAGTCGGAAATTTGCTCAAACTGATTTTCCCTTTTATGACTTATCAAAATTTTAACAATTTGAAAATTAAAAACTTCTGATAAGTCACAAAAGTTTAGACCAAAGAAAAAAACATCAAATTTGGCGAAATCGTAAAAATCCAAATTCGCGCCGCGAAATACTTACAGCCCTAGTAATGCCCAACATAATTCTTTAGATGCGAGAGCGCCAATTTTTTGATAGTGGTAAAAGTGGAAAATTCTTAAAGGCGAATGCTATAGTGCCGGATTGCTTTCTTAATGTTACCAAATTGGGAATTTTTTTTTGAAAAATGTTTGTGGAATTTTAAAGAATTTCGGCTTGTAAAGTATCGGATTTTAAAGAATTTACTGTATTTTTTTTTCTCAATTTCAGTTTACACGGCGTTTTCTTGAAATCCTTGAATTGCGTCTTTAAATAGCTTTTCAGTTTCCAGCTTTCAAAGATTTAAGTGAGGTGCTCTAGCACCCTAAGAATCCCCAGTGAACACGGCCTATTAAACTTCTGATTTTCGGAGCTTACTAGAAACATGTTTTTCAAACCCTCAAGCAGGAAGATTATCATCTCATAACTTTTGGGTACACCATTGCAATATTTCACATTTTAATGAGCCATTCCAGTGGTTGAGTGGTTAACATGTTTGATTGCCAGAGTAGTGGGTACTGGGTTTGGGAAACATTGGTTTTCTTCCCGAGTCTTTCAATCTCTCCTTTATCATAAAATCTTTACGTCACATTATACTGATAAATTGTTATGTCCTCACTAGCAAGGGGGCTGCTTCAGGTCCATCTCGTTAATCGAGCGGTTAGTATACCTGGGTTCAAGTCTTAGATAAAGAGTGGGTTTTATTTCTGCTGTCTCACTTTACTCACAGATCATTTTGTGGAATATACTGAACTATCAATCCTTCGGCTAAACACTATCGCTGAATGTGGCAAGTAGCTGGTTGAAAATATAAAGAACGGATATAAATGTAGCTTTTCTATTCAGGTGTCATTTCGTTATTAGAACATTCGTACCTCGATTTCTTAGGTAGAATGCAAAGTTGTCATACCTCCGTGAAAAATGTTTAACTTCTTTCTTGCCAATATATACCATGTGTTTCAGGTAGCATGAAAATTTTTTTAATGCCTTTCATTATGTTTTTCAATTAAATATTTTTTAGTGTGCTGGAAACTCCTGCTACATATACAGAAACGACGTATGTGAAGATGGAACAGTCTGCAACTCACCTCACCCAGTTGGATCACCAATGTGGTATAACCGTGCAGGAAAATGTGAACGCGTCTGATCCAAATGACATTCAGTAGCGTTTTATATACGTATAAAAATGTAAATAAGTTCTCGTAGAATCAACATTTATGTGAAATATTTTTCGCCTCACAACATATGTAAAAAATATTAAAAAAAGTCTGTATTTCAGTTTACATGTTCATTTTACTGAAGAACGGATTTATTACAAAAACACAATTTTACTTCTAATCAGGGATGGCTTCCTAATCACAGTCATATTTCGCAAAGAATGCGAAAGATTTCCAACACCCTCAATCATGCTTTTTCAATTAGTTTGTCGTCTGGATACCGAATTGCGAGAAGAATTTTCTCTTAATTTCGAAACTCGCAATAACATCAATTAAAGGAATAGCATCTCGCCTCTGGCGAAGCTCGTTTTCGAAGGAAATAAAATTTTTATTTTCTCTATTTAACAGTGGAAATTTAAACTGTCTGTCTAACAGCGGAAAATTAAAGGATGACTGGGAATATGCAAAGGGTAATATTTCATTAGATCCTATAAAATATAGAAAGAATTTTTGATTTACTTCTTAAAACGAAACAAAAAACTACGCCCCTGCATGGAAGAGAGCAATTCATTACTGCCAATGCAAACTTCTTGACAATTACTCTACCATCAATATTTTAAATTTCTAGCATAAATAGATCGTTTGCAATATTAAAGTTTTAGCATTTTCCGGCTTTTTTCACCGTTAGAGGGCACTATTAATGCTATGAAAAGGCTAGGATAATGTTAATCGTAATATTGCATCAACATATATCCAACACAGAAAAATCTTTATATTTTTCAAAAGTTGAAATGTCTATAGATACATTAGCTCGCTTTTTTTTTTCTTTTTGGAAAAAGAACTTAAAAACGCCCCTTAACATGCATGCTGTTTGCGAAAATACGTAAAATAGAATTTTCTTCCCAGGTGCGAAATACTGGAAATATCATGCTACATCTACTCCTAAAATGCTGTGGTCAGAGATTTTAGGTTCATTGTGCGATTTACGCAATTTTCCAGGGTAACTTATTCCTCAGTCAAATTTATTTATAATCTAGAATAAAAAATATAGAGTGACGACTAGAGAAACTATTCATGAATATCAATAACTTGTTTCTTCCTTTACGTTTTGCTTTTCCTTAGATACAGCTGTAGTCACCATTACAAAACCGTTATTAAAAATTTAATAATTACTCAAATAAATGCTAAACATACTATAACTTTTAAATTTTTGTCGGACAGATTACCCATTCCCCTCATAAAAAAGAGGAAGTTAAAACACTACAGAGCTATTTGTTAGGTTTATGTGATTACACGCAGTAAGAAATTAACAAATAATAACCACTTATTCAACCTTTAAACAAAATTTATTCATCCGTTATTAAATGATACAACTTCTAAAAATAACGCGTCACACATTAGAATTTCGTTTCCAAAAACAAATAAAAACTTTTTAAGCGGTACCATAAAGAACTACAGGATATGCACTGGCTAATTATTCTCCAAGGAAATACATTCCTTTTATTTACAAATGGGAAATTTTGTACATTATGCATCATTGAAAAAAAAATGAGAAATAAAAACTTTCTAAACCAGAAAAGTCCGTAATTACTGCACAAACATTTTTGTTCATATTTACAAAATATACAAAAATTTTGCGTTTTCATTCAACCAAACACTTTTGTTGAGCAAATCTTAAAATCACTTTGAACTTTTAATTTCAAAAACAAACAAATTCGTCATTTGAAACTCAAATTATATATGAAATCATAAGTGCTTTTATAAAGCATTTTAAGGACTATACATCAACGTTACCGTCTTTTCCTGCTTATCACAAGATTTGTACTAAAACATGTATGGTGGGAATTTGTTTGGAGCAATAGATTCGGCCGTACTTTTATGTTTATTGTTCTCCAGATAAAAAAATTAATACATATACTCCCAGTTATGATTTTAGACCAAGGCTATTCAATTATATTCTTCCATTTTTTTTTTTATTTTGGACCTTTCCATAAGCCAGAGGTGAAGGGAAATAAAAGTTTACATATTTCGTATTTTAACAAATTTACTTATTGTTTCGAAAATAAATAAATTTCTCTTCTTTCATTTTTCATACATTCTCCAAAGGCCCAGTTATTTTTCGTGACGGATGTGGCTCACGGGCCACCATTTCAATAACCCTATTCTATTCAAATATTAATAAATACCGTATTCACCCGATAATAAGGCGGTTATTTTCAAGAATATGAAGAGCAAAAAGCATGGATCGCCTTATATACGAGCCTCTAAAATACCCCATTATAAGTCGAGGTGTTTAGGGTTGGGTTATTTTATTTCTGAGCGGCACCTTTTTGCACACCATGGGCTATATGGCCAGGTCACAAGGACCCCGAAGGCTCAGAGGTTGTGGGAGGGGACCCACTGGAATAGCTGTTGGAAGACAGATGGTAGCCTCCCGTCAAGGCCATCCAGTGTGTTCTTTAACGTGCACAGGGATGACTCTGCCGTACACGGCTTAACGTCCCATACGGTGGACGGCGGCCTTTCTAAGCCCATCGGTGTTCCCGAGGTGTTTAGGTATACTCAAGAAAAAAGTTATTACCCTATTTAGAGATATGCACAATACATGTGGGTAATTTATCAGTTACATACAAATACCGTTAATATCATTAGGGTAGGTATTTATTTATTAATCCACCATTCCTTGGATAATTGATCGCATTTGCACTGACTTTTACCTAAAAATCAAATTAAAAAAAAATGGAAGGGAGGGGGGTCGCTTTACATTCCGAATTGTCTTATATACGGCTATTGATGAACTTAAACCTTAGTCCTATAACTCAACTAATTTGTGCGTTATTAGGTAGCGAAAATTGCGACATTTATAATAATGTGTGAGAAAATCAACTATACAGTTTACATTTAATTCCAGTAGCTTAGATTAAAAGTATCAAAATAATAAATTACTTGGTAGTTAATTTTGACTCTTATCGACCATGGTATAATCATGCTGAAAAAATTCGTTAAAAATTTAACAAACGATTACCAAGATATATCTTTTACGATGAATTTATGATGAATATGAAAATCTTAAAAGAATATGTTATGCGATTCTAATTTGGAGAGACCAGATAAAGCTCTCCACCAAAAGACTTCCTAGTGCATTTATTCTGCAAAGGTCCACCTAACGATTCAATGCTCCAACTGCGCATTTTCTTAAAGATTAGCTTTATCTAAATATTTTGCATTCGGATTGTTATAAACCATAAATATATAACACAGTTATAAGTAACCACTGAACATAAACAGGGTATTGTCACGTATTTTTTGTAAGGAGCATTTTGCGGAAAAAAATAGCAAAATTACTTTTGATGAATTAGATTTTCCCATTTCATCAGATATGGCTATTATAGAAAATTAAATTTCTCATTTAACAAACCATTAAACTCTTTTTTCCTTCATGAGTTTTAAAACATGATCAACAGACTACTAACTCATTAAACCGTCCAACTCCATTATACCTCCACCCTCGCCTGCAGCCCAACTTTGTTAAGGTATAAACTTTGTCCCAGTAACAACTAAGTACATGGAATCCTCGTTAAACTGTTAGCCCAACTATGTACCGGAGCGTTAAAATCTACAGAGCACAATCCTCACAAATCTTCTACTATGGCGTATAAACTGACATTTTCCTATCAGATCTCTGCGACAAGCAGCTGCTTGAGGGAATATTTATATTTAT
Source organism: Ryuthela nishihirai (assembly GCA_038380435.1). NCBI lineage: Eukaryota > Metazoa > Arthropoda > Arachnida > Araneae > Heptathelidae > Ryuthela > Ryuthela nishihirai. The sequence continues at coordinate 49,875,556 of JAWZYU010000001.1, read as the reverse complement.
ACAAAATGCACTTCATGGCACTGTGGTAATTCTGTAATATTACTTTTAGCACTGCTATATTTGGTTTGTTTGGGCATTATGGTGCAAGAGCTACTAAGGTTATAATGCATACGTTAAAACGTAGCTACATCCAAAAAGTCTGGATTTGGTCGGACCTGGATTTAGGGCGTGATTAGAGCGAAAGTGTGTTAAATATCATCCTATTAATGTAAAAATATTGTAGGAACAAAATGCAAAAGAGAATGTTTTAGATTACCGTCAAATCGCAAAGCACATCTAGGAAGTAATGTATGCTGCGAATTAGGGAGCAGATTGCAATACGCGGAAGTGAGCACTAACCTCTGCCAAATATTTCATACCAGGATAAATTTCTTGGAGTTCTTAACTTCTTATCAAAAGAAAACTATTATTCCCTTATTGCAGATCACTTGAGTGATCACATGGCTTATTACACCTACCTGAATTAATGTTAGATCCGTTCCTAGATCACAATGACATTTATAACAGACATTATACATCTTATTAGTTATGGTAAGAATCTATGGAGAGTGTGGAGAAATAGGCGTATACACTTAAAGACTAAAATTAGACTGTATAATAGTTTGGTTCTTTCTAGGGTTAGTTATGGTAGTGAAACTTGGACACTTTGTAAACAAGATAACAGGAAACTAGATGCTTTTGATTCCAGATGCTTACGCAGTATCTTGGGCATTAGGTGGTTCACCTTTGTAACTAATGATGAGGTTAGGCAAAGGAGTCGGCAACCTCATTTAAGCAGCATATTGTGCCGAGAGACTCTGTGGGTTTGGCCATGTTACCTGTATGAATAATTATAGATTGGCGAATAGGGTTATGAACAGTGTGCCTAAAGGCCTCAGAAAGAAGGGGAGACTTAGGATGCGGTGGGCAGACAATGTCAAACAGGACCTTGTTAGAATTGGTGTGCAGTGGCCAGATGCAGTAGATGTAGCTCAGGATAAACTTGCTAGGAGAACTAAATTGCACGGTCTGGTTGGACCTCTGTAGCCCATGGCTGCTTGATGATGATGATGCAAGATGGGGGATGAGTAACGTAGCCTTCCACCAGCCTGGATCCAAGGTGTTATTCAAGCTGAAGGTAGTTCTGGGGATACTTTAATGTAACGTTCTGGGATAAGGGTAAATAATAAAAGATAAGGGATAAGATCTGGGATGAGGGCTGTAATGTTCTGGGGATACTTTAGCTATCATGAGATAGGCCCATTGAGGTATAGACCCGTATAAATCAGGAAGGCTATATACAGATTCTGGATAACCAGGTGCTTTCCATTCAGACTGTGTTCAAGATGCTATTCAAGGAGGAAGTGGTTCTGTGATATTCTGGAAATGCTTTACCTATCATGAGCTAGGCCCATTAATTCAGGTATCGACCTATTTAAATAAGGAAGGCTATTTAAAGATTCTGGGTGACCAGATGTTGCCTTTGTGCTTCATGTGAAGAATGAACACAACATAGACGCTCCAGTGTTCCAAGATGACAACTGCAAAGTGTGCAGACTGAAACTGTTTGTGACTGGCACAAGGGGCATGAGGTAACATTGGGAAACTTTGACTGGGCTGCAAAGTCATTGGATGTAAATTCCATTGAAAACCTTTGGGACTATCTAGAACAGCTGAAACTCCGAAATAGGCATCCACGTAATCTAGTTGAAATACGAGTGCTATTGTCAGAGAGAGTGTATGCATTCTGCATATCTGATGACTGGTGGAGTCCATATCTACCAGGATTGGTGCTGTAAGTGATGTGAAGGGAAGTGTTACACAGTATAAAAGTGAGAAATTATAGAGATAACTAATTTTTTTGTCCGATGAGCTTATTACACAAAATAAACATATCAGGACAACATAACACAGAGTTATATGAACATTCAATTAATAAAATCCTCTATAAAAACATCACCTTAAAAATTTTTAATACTATTGCAAAAATAAAATTTAATCTGATAAAAAAATGCTAAATATATGAAAATATTCAGAATATTTTACTTATGATTACTAGAAGGAGTAAAAATCCAATATGTATTGTTACGACAGATGAACGAGCAACAATGAAACCGTGAACTCCTGTTTCGTCTTGATGCTCGTGTGAACTACAGCGTGAGAATTACGTCACCAACCACTTCGAACCAACTCAGAAATAAAGAATAAGAGAGTTGTAATTAGGAAGAAATTGTGTGAAAGAAAACGTAGTTTGACTTAGTCTGTGCACTATAGTATAAAGAAGAAATGTTTTTATTTGGTGTGTGCGTGGGAGATTAAATAAATTTATTCGTGTGAATTTTGTTAGTGAAACAGTAAGAAAACGAATTTATCATCTTGTGCGTGGTGATCAACGTCTGAAAAGAATTGATTCTGAGAAACCAGTAAATTTAGCCGCAGTTTTGGAGTACTTGATGACTAAAACCTTAGAAGGAAGTCATTTAGTGTCATTAGTGTCATTGGAAGTCATTTAGTGTATAGTTATTTAGTTTGTTTAGGAATTGGTAAGGTAATTCTTGATAGATTGCAGGTTTGTTCACAAATATGATAGTGCCACTTATCGAGTGTTGTAAAAAGCCTTATTTTTATGCTTTGAGTATAGATAGCAAGAATTCTAGGGGAATCAATTCTTTGTAGAAATAGTACTCTTCTGAAGGTTTATTTTACTACTGATTACAATTTGTGTTAGTTGAATTTAGTTTATATAAATGTTTTATTCATACTTTTGTAATAAATTACATTATTTTAGAATTATAATTATTAAATATTATTTTTGAACTCATGCTCAGTTTCTATCCATTAAATCCATAACAGTATTAAGAAAATAAAGATGATATGCAAAAATTAATGTTAAAAATTTGTATCAGGTAATGAGGTTCACTTGTCATTCTTTAATAAAGCTTCAGTCAGCATGATATTTATTAATGTATTTCTTTGCTCTACAAAAATCTAATCTTTTGGGCTATTTTAAATAAACAACATCTCAAGTATTGATGAATAAATATCCTTGTTCTCCACATAATACATACATTGAACACAATCATTTCTCACATCATATCTTTACTTTCAAGAATAAATCAACAAAAATATTGGAGTTCATCTGTATTATATTCATTTGAATTTAGGTATGGTACCAAAACTTCTTTGATGCATAAAAAAACTCTACTCTTCTGTAGGTGTTTCAACTCAGGAGAGCGACCAGTTGTATTATTAAATACCGCCAATTTTTTATTGCTTTAGGAGCAGAATGCATAATAAATTTTCTTATTTTCGCCATTTCTTGTTTCACATCCATGAACCAAATAAATTTAACAACTGGCTTTGAAAACTATTATTAATAGATATATAATGACTAGCAAATTTAAGGATTGCAACAAAATTATTATTTTTAAACGGGGATTTCAAACAAAAAATATCACAGCTTTGTCAAACGGAAATCAAATGAAATAATTCCTTAGATCACATACTGATAATTAGCAACTGACATCAATCCCTGTTAACAATTATTCACAAAATAAAAATACACAAAATCCAAATTTGAAAGTCAAACTCGTAAACAGATTTGCATAATTAAGCATGCATTTTTGAGAACTGAACCAATATAACACTCTTGATAAAGCTGTACTAAAATGGGGGATGAGTTGTTCTTTATTTCAGTATACAAATACCAGAAAGTTTGTGGCCAATCAAAAATGTAGAAGAATCAAAGAGATAAAATTTGATGACAGAAAAAGGTAAAAACAACTTTTAAAGAGAAATTAAAAGTATAAGCAAGAATAAAAAATATAAAATTAACTTTGTAGTTTCCGGATTTTTCCCTTTTTTATATGCTCGATATTAAATTTCCATAGATTACAAGATTACAAATAATGGCTTTAAGATACTGTATATACAATAAGGAACTTATCACATGAATAATTTCATTAGATGCACAAATATAAAAAAATTTTACCTCTACTGTGCAAGTTTTAATTAGTCTAATTATAAAAAGCTAGGGAAAGAAATACATTCAAAATGGAAATGTAGTCAATGCAGATTTAAGTAGCATAGTGCGAAATTGCCAAAATGATTTTCCCCTTCATTTTATGTCATGATATTGATGCTATCCATATCATATCTGTTAAATCCACATACATTCCAGCTGATAAGCTTCAACTTAGTGGGGGTTTTTTATGTAAAATAATTGTACAGATGATACTTTTGAAAAGTAAATTAAAAAAACAAGCAAGTGGCCAAATGTTGAAGCAGCTATAGCAACACACATCAGCTATTAAAGAGTAAATTGGCATTTTACTACATTTCCTTATTCAGCAGTTAGTCCTGTCGTCAATATGTTCAAGATGACAATGAAGTCCAGTTGTTGAAGTTTCTTTGCAGACTAGTGATTTAGAACATAGTTAACAATGAGCTGATTTTTTTTCATTCTTTTTATAATGTTTCAACTCTCTACTTAAATATAGTATCATTGTGTTTATTAATACAACTAATTTTCCATTGCTTATAAAAATAAAAATTTAATATTATATTTAGAAAATAATTAACATTAATTACCAATTCATTTTTCAATTATTACTTTTGCTCCTTAAAACAACATAGGAAGCTCATTCATTAACAAAGCATAGCAGGGGAATAAATGTGTCTCACCATTCTGCAAAAGCAACAAAATGATGTTATGGTGATTTTGGAATTCTTATGGGTGCCAAAGGCTTTCCAATAAATCACAAACTTGTGTTTCTGTTGCAATGGAGAGTTTCGTTTAGAGTTCAGAAATTAGTTTCCGTTTAGATTTTGAAGTTGGATTCCTACTTTTGGCCAGACATCAAAATTGAAATGCTTCTGACAAGTAGCACTTTAAACTTTTAATTTGACAAAGCAGCAGCTTTAAATAATTATCCTTTCAAAATAACCGAAATCATTAATTGATATATGTAGTATCCATAAAATTAAAGGAACAGTAATTCTTGCTCTTTTGAATTGTAAGTAAATATTCAATTGCATGCACAAACTATTTTGAAGCACTACATCAAAAATACTAAGTTTCATTTTGAAAAACATATTAAACCATAATAATACTAATATAAAATTCATTACATATCAACTACAGATTTCCTAAAAAATTCATATTTATATACATGAATCTACAAATGGTTCTTGTTTCAATTTCTTAGAAACATCTGAGAAGGCTCTTCAGCTCTCTTAGAAACATCTGAGAAATGTGTGAGAGCTCTTCAGCTCTCTTAGCTAATCAGAATTTATCCATAGCCACCATCAATCCCACCTCCTATATATACTGCTCACAAAAATTAGGGGATATTTCTTCGCTTCATATTCATTTTGAAATATCCCCTAATTTTTAGGAGCAGTATATAAACACTTTTTCTTCTAAGTCTCATTTTGTGTTTGGATTAACTGTAATTATATTCTTCACGTAAAAAAAGCTTTCTATGTTTTATATATAGAAAATTCAAATATATTCGGGTAGAAATGCACTAAACACCCCAGAGATGTATAACATTCATAAAATAATCTGTGGCAGGTTTTTGATGACTTTGTGTTGCTAGACAAGGTTTTATTGCACCATCCCCTCCCTGATGTGCTTGCTAGTCTCAAACCTGTTACCTATTAAATTAAAGGCACATACAAGTGTTGATATGATACTTTAAAATAAATGTTTATTATAATAAAATAATTTACTAGCAAATTTCTTGAGAAATGAGCATTTTGGATATACACATTTCTCAAGAAGAAACTTTCTTTTTTCTTGTTATGCTGTACAGTGCCAATAGCATTGGAAGATTTAAAGCAGCGATCTCAAACCTATGTGGCCGAGTGGTTAGCACGCTTGGCTACTGATCTAAGGGACCTGGGTTCGAGCCCCGGATTAGGCATGGATGTGTGTGTAGTTTTTCTGCTGAGGTCCTGCCATCCTCTCAGATCTCCTACTGTGGCATATAACTGACAGGCTCCTGTCAGACCTCTGTGGCAAGCAGCTGCTTGAGGGGGTATTTATTTATTTATTTATTTTTATTCAGTCTTGAATGTAATTTATGTGGTTCTCAGCATTTATAGAAAATTACATAGTGCTCTGTTCCAATTTTCTATGTTATAATCTTTCATGGATTTTATTGAATAACAAAGAGAGAATACTTTTAATCCTGAATATAATTTTTTCAATCAGTGTAGAAAGTTAAGCTGTTTTGCATTTTAACTATTTGAATTTATGGTTACTCCAGAATTATTTTTTTTCCCACTTTTGTGCCCAAAACTTTTTTTTTTTACCAAACATTAGTTATTGCATTTCACTATTGAATGATATATTTAATATAAACATTTTACCACTGTAAAAGTTTGTTTGCTGAATTGATGAAAAGTTGAGTGGTATTCTATGTGATATGTGCTGAAAGTTGAAAAATGATTCTACGTTAATGATGATAAAAAGTTTGAAGCTATTCTATGTCAGTAATGGTTAGCGCACATGGCTACTAATCTAAGGGACCTGGGTTCAAACCCTTGGTAAGGCATGGATGTATGTGTCATTTTTCTGTTGAACCCCTGCCATCCTCTCAGACCTCCTATTATGGTGTATAAACTGATAGAGGTCTGACAGGAGCCTATGACAATCAGTTGCTTGAGGAGGTATTTATTTATTATTACAGAGTTAGAGAACAAGATGCAAATGTAAAAAATAGTAATACCAGATTCAATAATATGTGTCAAATAAAACTGAGGGTTTAAATGTAATTAAGAAATCAACTGACAGAAGAAATTATGAATCTCAAAAAAAGTAAACTATAAGTTAGCATCATACTGTTAAACATATTATTTAAGAACTACATTTTCTTTTTAACTTTGAACACAATGGTAAAATACTGTATTTGAGTATGAGAAATATAGGACTTGCATATCAATATTGCTATTTGAAGTGTACAAATGATTAAATACATATATATAAATGAAAGTTATTTTCACCTTTACTCTGCAATTTTATTGCAAGTGACATTATATGTTTTCAAATTGCTTTAAGAAAAAAAAATCAGACTTTGAATAACAATTCAAGTGTTAATATAATTTGCTTTACACTTTGTAGCAACAACCTTAAGCAACACCTGAAACTTGAACTTGCATTCCAGTTTCAACATAATTCTTAAATAAACACAATTCTTGGAATGCATGCTGATTAGTTCACTATTAAACTATAAATAATATTCATCATCATTTATTAAAGTTATAATTATGTCTTTAAAGTCTACATTAATTCTTAGCATAATTGAATAAACAACTTAGCAACTTTGAATAAAATGTTAGCCAAAAAGTCAAATTTGCCATTACTAAAACACTTAATGTCTCTAGGCAAGTAAATTACTCACTTCAATTTTTATGCTAGGCCAACTGACAAAGGTTGTGTCATTCACTGCTTAGCAAAATTAGTTATATGGTTGTCTCCTACTGATAAAGCTAATTTCCAGCATCCTTGGACTCATAAGATATCCAGTCTAAGCTTTTTTAATGTGCAACATAATATGCACAAACTAATTGAGCCTTTAACATTGAACAAAAAATAATCTACACAGAGAAAGGGAGATAGGGTATTCTGCTGATACACTCAAGAAAACAGAAAAGTACAATGGCTGGAAATTAGAATGATCATTGCAACTGACACAAGTCCAGCAACTTCAAAATAGATATACAATACCAAACCCTAACATTCCATAGTGCAGGAAGTCTTACAGCAGGCAATCACTCCATTAAATGTCTATATAAAGTCAAAATTGCTAATAAATATCACGAAAAATGAAGATATGTAATAAAGCATATAGGAGGAATATAAATCCCTCCTATATGCTATATTATACATGATCATTTTTCATGATATGTTTCTGTTTGTTTTTGCAGAGTTTTAAAGGCTTATTAATGTATACCATCTTACTCAGAGCATTAAAAAGAAATAGTACCCATCCATGATCATAGATGGCACCAAAAGGAGGTGCCCAAAATTCACGGGAAGAGATAGTCATTATTAGTGTAAGTAAATTTATTCCGAGAGAGAAATTTAGTAGTGGCAAATCTGCCTTTTGAATAACTGATTATTCAGAGATCACTGTATAGTAAATATTGCTGTCAAAAACATAACCTTAAAGTTTAATAAATAAAGATTTCTTTTTATAATTAACTTATTGTAAGTATGGCATTTTCAAAGCATCGCTTGAAACATTGCTCAAAACTGTCAAATGAATTGGAAGCAGAACAATATCATTTGTGCCAAAAACACTACAGTGAAATGTCAATATAACAAATACTAGAATAATGAAATATTCAGTATAATATTTTTGACCCCCATCAATTTACTATGTATTTCTATATAAAAATTTTTCATTTTAATTAATACCAGTTTAATAACATAAATAAATAACCCCTCAAGCAACTGCTTGTCACAGAGGTCTGACAGGAGTCTGTCAGTTTAATACACCATAGTATAAGGTCTGTGTGAAGACGGCGGGATCTCAGCAGAAAGACAACACAAACATCCATGCCTTATCTAGGGCTCGAACCCAGATAACAAAATAAAAATTTATCCTGATACAAAAAAAAAGACAAATATAACAAAATTTTAAAAGAGAAACTCCTTAAACAACATGTTAATGTACAACAGTACATTTCATATTTTAGCATCTGGCAATGATGCAATAATTTAAATGCTATGAAAAATCTAACCATTCACAATGCTATGAATCATGTGCTATTGTATATCACATAACAGGCATTCTTTTATTGCCAATGTCACAGAATGACATAGATACTCTCTACACATGCCTGCTTATGTTTTAAAGTTGGTGTTGCCACATTTTCCAAGCAAAAAAGGAGATTTTCAAACTTGGAGATCTTCACAATTGATTGTATTCTAAGCAATGGTAGCGTCAGTGAAAAATCAGTGCAGTTCCAATCCAGGTGTTTTATTATTATCATTTGTTAAATTTAAGTTATTGTTACATCTGTTCATTATTATTGTTTTTAGTTTGTTAATTAGTTTAGTTTCATTAGCAGCTAATATGGTGCAAAGTCTTCACCATTTCATAATGACAAAAAGATATTCTGGACAATGTACTGAAGAGTTGTAGAATCATTCAAGAATTCACTGAGATGTGCTTGTTGGAAGTGACAGTTAAAAAAAATTACAGAATTAAAAAAAGCAAACTCTTAATACATGGTAAATTTCTTTTGTAATGAATATTTTGTAGTATGTAATCATCAGAGCATGATTTTCAATGCATTTCAGTACAATGAACGTATTTTGATCACCCGTTCAATTTTGTTATATTGACATTTCACTATATCATGTTTACAACATGAATCAGTCTGCTTCCAATGAGAATTTCAAAAAAATTTAATGCTAAATGTTTTTTTTTTTGAGGATAAGAAAACACAAGCAGTTACACAGTCAATCAGCACACTTCACCTATCTCTTATTACACCTACTAATTCAGGTTAGCACCTGAAGTAAAAAAAAAGTACAATAGAGGGCAAAACTGCAGCAGTTACTCTTGCATAAGTTACTGAACGATGTGTAATGATCTTTGATCTGAAAATGCAATGCACATTCATAAATACAAAATGATCTTCCGTGTTCCAAATAGCTAAACCTTATGTCATATAAGGATGATCACGATAGTGAAAGAACCTAGGATAAAAATGATCATGGAATTGGCTGAATGTATGTGAAAATGTTACCATTAAAACCATCATTTACCCACTGGCTTGGTCAAACAGAACTGTCTTATAGTATCAGTGAAAATCCATATATAATTTGAAAATGCTCCATTTTGCAAAAGGGACACTGTAAAAATTCTACAAAATAATCTAGTTATATTATCAACATGAAAGGTATTTTTAATCTTCAAATAAGATCACAGTACTGCAAAAACTTCTTGCCTTTACGATATGCAAAAAACAACAACAATGGGTTAACCATATGTATGTTACTTATATGTATGGTTACATTACTGAAAAATACCCGAGAATGAACAGTTGTTTTGCTGCTGCCATATATTTAGTGAAAGATTAGAGTGTGTTGACTGTTATTGAAACAGCTGCAATTATAACTAACTTTCAAAAGCTGTCAATATACTACAAAAGCTATTTTTTTTTCGTTTTATTTACTATAAACAAATTACTTAAAAAAATTATATTCAGTTTGGAATCATACTATGCAAGACTATGATATTATGTTTTTCCTAGTACTTAAAAATATATGCATACGAGTTAAAACAAAAGTTAGAGTACACATTAACTTTGAATGAATTTGCCCATCTATGTAATTATACATTTGAGAAATGGATAAGATTGACGATCTTAAAAATAATCACTTCTTTGAGTAAATTTTTAAAAAGTCCTCAAAGTAGTCAAGAATTTTTTTCCCATGAAAATACATTAATGACAGCAATTGTTACAGATATAATCATCAAAACAGTTGGTGATATATGCATAATCAGATCAGATGGATCTATATAAGGTTTAACCTTGAGTGAACTTTTTACTTTTACCAAACAAAATGCTTGTCATAGAGACCATAAGCATCTGGGTTACAGATATAATCATCAAAACAGTTGGTGATATATGCATAATCAGATCAGATGGATCTATATAAGGTTTAACCTTGAGTGAACTTTTTACTTTTACCAAACAAAATGCTTGTCATAGAGACCATAAGCATCTGAGCTTACGGTCTAGCAAAAAACAAGTTAAATGAGCCAATGGAACATCAAGTTATAGGCAGAAGGATCTTATGTAGAGACTACTAAGAATTTTTATGAATCACAGGTATGCATAACAAAGAAAAATGATAACTGGTAAAAAGAATGAAGAATGGTCATAAATATACAGTGTCCATAATTGTGACAGTGCAGACTCTGCATCCTGAGGTAAAAAGTAGCAACATATATACAGACATGAGCAGGTGAAGGAATAACATAGTTTGCCTGCTATCACATATCATATAACGTCCCACCACAAGTTTGCAAGAATTATCAGACAGTCAGCAAGTCTGAATCTTGGACAGTGAGAGACAGAATGACATTAATAAACAATCTTAAAAGATATTTGGTATTATTTCACCAATAAGGAGGAGATTGGTGTTTCACAAGTATTTTTCAAGTAGTTCATTTCACAAGTAGCCAAAGATAACAATCGCATACTGATGTTATTTACAGGTCACAGAATGGGAGTGTAGACAACACTCTTCAGCAAACAGCTAGGTTGGGTTGTTTTACCACTGAGCAACACTTTTTTTGCACACAATGGGCTAAATGGCCAGGTCACAAGGACCCTAAAAGCTCTGAGAAGGACCTATTGGAACAGCTGTGGAAGACAGATGGTAGCCTTCCATCAAGGCAACCAGCATGTTGTTTAATGTGCACAGGGTATGGCTCTCCCATATATGGGGCCACGGCTTAATGTCCCATCTGATGGATGGTGGCCTTTCCAAGCCCAGTGTTATTCTCTACTGACCGTGAGCAGGGCGAGGAGTTGCTGCAGAGATAAATCTCAACACTGACCCAGCTGGGGACTCGAACTTACCTGGAAACTGCAGATTACGAGCCTGGCACACTACGGACTGAGCCCCCCCCCCCCCCCCCCTTACACACACACACACACACACACACACAAACAGCTGGGAAATTGCCATTGGAAGCTCAGGCGTTAATAAAAAAAAATCAGGTGATATCTCTAGAGAATAGATACCATGGTACCAAGACCATATTGAAACCACAGAATATTGACTGATGAGAGCAGTAGGTATGTGTGCTTGCCAGTGGTGAAAGATTTTATTCCTTACAGGTAAGATATGCTTCGAAGTATAGCTATGTAAGGAAAATCACACATAGGTGGTCACCGTATTGAAGTCACCTTAGGGGGGTTAAATAAAGTGATGTGTATGGTGATACAAGTACAATGCCCCACCAATGTTTTCTACTTCCCACTTTATTTTCTGCAAATATCGAATGATTTAAGGATTTTTAATGTCAAATAAATATTAATATACAGAATACGTGCTGATTCATTGTATTAATAAATTTTGGCCTTTGCAAAAAAACAAAAACCCACTTAAATCTAAACTTCTGATGGGTGACAGATGGTAGGGATAAAGTAAAAAATTTAATAGACATGTAATAACTTTTATTCACTTTTCATTTAAATAATTTTATTTACTTTTAATAATTTTATTTATTTTTGTTACTGATAATTAGATGTAAGCAAAACTTTTAAAAAGTAATTGCTAAAAACAAACTAATATACACCAAAATTCGTTTCTTAAATATTAATCATTCAAATATTTTTCTGTTGTAGAATTTGGGAGTGGGTGTTCTCCCTTTTGTTTGTGTATACTATCAATACATGTCTGTTTAGAAACCTCAGAAGTTAAGGAGATGGCAAAAAAAAGACCACCAGTTTTTTTTTAAATGGCTAGAGAGAACAACTTAATTTTCAATTCATAGTTAATATTTCCTGTCTTAGAAGGATGTTCATTACAGCTCTCATAATGAAAGCCATTCAGAAGGAAGATTAAATGGGTGCATCTTGTCCTGGCCCCACAATAAGCAATACTCCAAAATTGAGAAAAACAGATGAAAAATTGAACTTTTCCAATAAGAAGGAAAACAAAACTTTTTTTTCGTCTTACACTTTGTATGTTTCTTCTTTATTATTTCCATAAGAAAGACAATGCATATTCACATTCTCCTTAGCTGCCAGTGTTCAATCTTAATTAGCAGCTGTGGCAGAACTGACAAAAATGGGGTGATCAAATCAAAGATCAAATCAACTGTTCAGTTGAAAGAGCATTAAGCTGTAAAAGAAATCATTAACTGTGTCACTACTGAAAAATGTGTTACTGGCAAATAATTTCTTTCCGGTATGCGTACCAGCACATAATGGCCTGCTTTCACCACTGTGCTAACAGGCACCTGACTTTTTAAAATAATTTTAATTATTTCCTCTCATGAGTCAATTAGTAAATGTATGTTGGTATAATAATGTCTAACACGTGTTTTTCTTTAACCCATCTACCATACCAGCTCAAACTGCAGGTAGTAGGTACTGAAGAAGGAATAGCATTGATTGGAAAAGTCCATTTAAAATCTTGGCTATTTTGGGATGGGATGGTACTGAAAGGGTTAACTATAACATTTTATCATGGATTTAGGAATATTAGTGTGACTGGATGGTCACAGTATACTGCAGCACACACAGCCTATGCAAAAAGAGGTATAATAACAATTTTAATATATATATAAATCTTTGACAAAGAAGTGATGCCATATTTCTTTTTCATTGACAAAAATTTCATTGAACAAGTAATTGTCAATTACTATGCTGCATGCAAAAATTTCAATGAATCAACTACAAATGTTGTATCATAATAGTTCTGCAAGGTAGACTACATTGTCAAATTATATTGTACAGCTAATCCAAACAATTCCCAAGCATGTTACCATTGCATAAATCTCAAGGAAGTCAACAAAGTTCTGATACTGTTGCCCATAGAATGCATATACAGGGTGTCCCATAAGTCCTTATACATAGACATAGCAATAATATTCAACTGTAGAATTATTATTTAATGTTTATATTCACTTTATTCCACTACTGAATCCATAAGATATCAAATGCTCAAACTGATCACCCCTGTGTTGCTTGCACATGGAAATCCTGTCTCTGAATGGCCAACACACATTACAGAGAACAGACAGCATTATCTTGTGACATTCATGGCAGATGGTCTTCTTCAATTCATACAATGTTCAAGGTGATTTTGGTATACATGAGGTTTTAAGGACCTCATAGAAAAAAATTCAAAGGGAGTAAATCTGGATTTCAAGGTGGCCATTCCACCACTCCATATCGGCCTATCCAATTTGTGGGGTAGTATTTCATCTAACCAAGTTTGGACAGTTATGGCATTGTGGAGTATGCATTGGCAAGAATTTCATTGAACAAGTAATTGTCAATCACTATGCTGCATGCAAAAATTTCAACAAACCAACTACAAATGATGTCTCATAATAGTTCTGCAAGATAGGCTAGATTGTCAAATTATATTGTACACCTGGATCCAAACAATTCCCACATGTTAATATTGCATAAATCTCAGGGAAGTCAGCCAAGTTCTGATATTGTTGCCCACAGAAGACATATACAGGGTGTCCCATAAGTTCTTATACATAGGCATAGTAATAATATTCTTCTTCTGAAAGAAAACACTGTGGTAAAGTGCTAAAGGTATGTCCTCTAAGTAGGGTACCAAAATGTCATTTAACAGTTGCAAATAAAAGTCACTGGTGACTGTCAGTATAAAAGTAAAGTCCTATGATCTGTCACCATGAATTGCACACCAAACAGATACCCTGGGATCATTCTGTAAGTCTGCATCTTTAACCTAGTGTGGTTGTGTCACAACCCAGTAATGACAATTGTAATAGTTGACCCCCCCCCATTCAAGTGAAAGTCTGCTCCCTCACTGAAGATTATGTCAGCCATCAATCACAGAACTGCGCTCTGCAGTCCATGTCATTCTCCTGCAACCCCTGTACTATTTGTATTTTGTATGGGTAGAACCTGCTTCTTCTCAGGATTCTGGATACATATGATTTTCCAATTCCCACCTTCTGTGCAATTTTTCTTATGAGCTGGCAAGTGGTAACTTCCAACTTTAGCCACATTATGGTCTTTATCTGTGGTACTACTCGGATGACCTGGTCTAGGTTTATCTATCACCAAGCAAGACTCTTCAGAATATTACTGACAGACATGTGACATTGCTTTGACATGTCTGCATATAGACTGTGAAATTTCTCACATGCTCCTTGCTAACCTTTTCAGTAACATGAATAAGTACCAATTCTACTTTCTCCTGGGGTATGAGATGATACATCGTTACTCTGTCATTCATCAACATGTCGACTTACCTGAAACAATGAAGGTATTATTTTATTTTTACTTGTGGCCATGTATATGAATATATATGGGACACTCTGAATATATGTATATATTGAAAAAAAAGCAGATGGTTACGACATGTACAGTAATTTGTAAAGTGTCGTTTTAACTATGGTTAGTCTTTGGATGATGAAAAATATGCAGGGTCAAATAAGAATGATGAATAGTTGAAAGCCAAGAAAGAGTTAACACAAGAACTGAACATCCTGTTGTATTATAAAATTAATATATGAAGAAGTAATTCAGTTAAGTTTGACTTATTACTTATGTAATTTATTCTACAGTTTAACTCTTGAATTTATTACTTTTCCATATTCCTACTAATTTTTCTCTGAAATACAAACCTTTAAAATGGAATAGGTTGATACTATGGTTTTTGAATATTAAATGGGAAAGTAAAAAAAAAAAGAAACACTACTTTAAGATGTACACTAAAAAATAGCACATATCAATTTGTCACAACATTTTACAACACTGTCATGATTTTAAAATAACACTGGAATATTCCAAAACTAGCAATTTTGAAAACATTGCATCAGAGAAAAATGAAACTGATCTAAACAAGGCTTTCTTTTATCTCAAAATTTCCGACTAGTAGGAAAATACAGGGAACAGCAATAGAAATTAATAATACAAATAAAATTTAGTTAATTTTACCATCTGATTACACTGTTCCAATAACCAAAGTTAAATACATACCTCTGATTTTTAGAACTGCTAATTCTGTAAAATATTATTGTGACTAGCTTTAAACAATTATTATTTTTTAACTTCTAGAAATAAAAACCCTATGACATACTTAATTTTCATTTAAATGAACTTCCAGAAAACACTGCCACATTTTTAGTTGGCATACATGGAATTCATAAATTAATGCTTAATGACCACTGTAGAGTATCAAATAAAGATAACTTTATTCCCTCAACAATAATATGATTTAAAAAGGAAGTAATTTTTCAAATTCGTGAAACAAGAAAATTTTAACATTTCAGAAAACAAATACAAAGAAATCTAAACTCTATAGAGCTGGATTGTGTGTTTTAAAGTATATTTAATCAACAATGAAATAAAATTATCTTTTGAAATAGATAATTTGACACCTTTCTATATTATACAAGAAACTGACAAAACAAGTGTATCACAAATATTTCAAAAACATGTTTCTCCTGATAAATTTTCAATCATCACAGATGCATATAAAAGGTTGATTCAAAAATTTCAAGACTACCTTTCATCGCATATTTTCAAATAAAGTGTCAGGCTGCATAATTAAGTAACAGTTAATATGGGAGGGAAAAAAGAATCAAACTAAACATATCTTATATAATTACTAATCAAGATTTTGATTCACTTGAAAATTCAACTTTCTCTTGCAAAGAAACTCTTCGTTTAAGGGGCTCATTTGGTGGTCTCAAAATACCACCAAAAGTAGCACTAGCTTTCCACCTTGGGTGAGATTCCATTTTGTCAGCTGGGAACTGCTCATTAACAAACATATTATCATTCATACCAAGACTATTAAGGCTCACAGTACTATTTGAAAACATTGGATTTGGCTCCATTGTCTCTTGTAATATTTCTGCCTGAGTTGCAATATCTGCTAAACTGGATGATACACTAACACTGTGGCTTTGAGGCATACTTTTGGCTTCAGCTACAACATGTGGTATGTTTTCCGTGCTGGAAAAATAAACATTTGCTAAATAACTGTTCAATCATTTAAATAACAGATTCTATGACTTCTAGTTAAATATTTAAAATGGTTTACTTTTAAAACTTTTTTTGAAATTTTCCCTTTTACTGCAAATGAGCAAGAATTTAACTGCATATAAAAGATTAAATCACATAGTAAGATTTAAAACATTCAAGAAAACTATAAAACACTGTTACATATATATATTTACAAAGATTGGTGCTATCCACCAAATATAAATCAATCAAATTAGATTTACATAACTGAGCAACAAGTCTCACTATAAATATCTTAAGCAGATTGTAACGCTCCAAACAATGCAAAATATTTAAAGTTTTATGCTCCGGATAGCTTAGACGGGCGCCAGGCAATCATTAACAAATTGCCAAATTGTAGAATAAGTTGATTTAGGGTTCAATTGCCAGCAAGCGTTCATAAGTAAGAGTCAAAAATGATTCTTAACAAAATAAGAGTTAATGTAAAAAAAGATCCTTAGTTAGCGTTGCTCAAGATAAAAAAACTATAGACTCAAAAGTTTGTAACAAAACAAAATAGATTTATTTCCAAAATAATTAACTCACCAAGACATCAATGAAGAAACTAAATTCTGTGCTACACGCACGGTGCTACACACCTTACTACATCTCTCTGCTCTCTCTACAACTCTGCTCTCAGTGCTCAAGTGCTTCTCTCAAGTGCTCCTAAGTGACTCGCAGGTCACGGTTTTGACAATGGGCCGGCGCATGCCGGGAAAGACATTTGCATACAATGACGAAGGACGCAAGCTATGACGCAAGAGGGGGCGTGTCCTTGGCACGCGCTTTAACGGTTACGGTCGGAAGTTCGGAGTTGCGCGTACGCAACTCCTAGAAACTTGAAAACGAGTGCTGTGATGCCGAAAAGGAAATAAAAATCCCCAAAATGATAAATATAACGTAAATTAAACAAAACTGGTTAAGGTAAAGCAAAAGTGAACGATGGGGCATCACAAGATGTAGTTGTTCAGAGATTGGTAAGAGAAAGATTACTGCTTATCTAGCCATTTCTCAAGTTTTGGCATGTCAAATGATTTGCATAATAAATGCTACTTCCAGATACTGAAGGATATGATAATATTTTATACATACAATTCAAAATGGCAATATGTTGGTGAATGAAATATATCTTGATAAACACATATTTGAAACTTTATATAGCATCAGTTCACTTAGTTGCATATAAATCTACTCAAAACCAGTAGATATCTTACTTAGCATGACAAAGTTGCAAGATTGCTGGATGTTTAGAGCATAGTTAATTTTTTCCCCAATAAAGATTATTTCTCTTGGAGAGGTAGAAATAATTATGAGTTAACCAATTTCCTCATTCTGTTTTTTACCACTAAATTAGATATCACAACTCTTTAAATAAGGTTGATGCATTTCTGAATATTCTTTATTATGCTTGACAAAAAACTATAAGGCTGAATTGTGTCATTTATTTATAGAGCTGTATTGTCCATCTAGTCTAGCAGTAATAATTAAAATAAAAACATAAGTTAATCAATTTTTTTATTAATTTTTTTAATTATACAAAAAAACTGGGATAACTAGAAGTTTTATCACCTTGTTTAACTAAACTACCAATGATTGGTGAATCACCAATCATTGGTAGTTTAGTGTGGACGAAAACAGCTTGTGGATCACAGGGATCAAAGAAGCCTGAGTGAGAATTGTTCTCTTATGACTTACAAACACATACACTGAGATCCTAGTTTATAAGGTACACCACCCCCTCATCACATAAATGGTTCATTTCAATACATAATACATCATGTGGCTGCGATGTGTGACTGCAGTGTGCATATAAATCAGGTAGGCCTGTTATTCAAGCATCAGTTAAAGTTGGATTGAGCATCAGAATAGGCAAAATGAGTGACCTGAGCAATTTTGAATGTGGCATGATAATTGATGCTAGTGTCAGTTCTAGCATCTCTCAAATGGCTGTCCTCCTGGGCTGTTCACGAATAACAATTTCAAAATTTACTGAGAATGGTGCAAAAGACAAAAAACTACCAATGATTGGTGAATCACCAATCATTGGTAGTTTAGTGTGGACGAAAACAGCTTGTGGATCACAGGGATCAAAGAAGCCTGAGTGAGAATTGTGCCAGCGAACAAATGAGTCATAACCAGGCAAATCACAGCGAATTAAACAATGGTGTGCAGGTCATCTCCGAATGTACTACTATCAGACCTTATCGTGAATGGGCTACAAAGCCGCCAACCATATCAAGTGTCAATATTGTCAGCAAAGAACATGAAAGTGCATCTCCAGTGAGTGCAGGAGCATCAACACTGGACCATTGATGACTGGAAAAAGGTAGCCTGGTTGGATGAATCAAGGTTCCTTTTGCCTTATGCTAATGAATCAGAATTTGGTGCAATCAATATGAGGCCATGTAGCCATCTTCTCTGGTGTCAACAGTACAGGCTAGTGGTGATAGTGTATGGCATGGGGAATGTTTTCCTGGCACACATTAGGCCCCCTGATACACAATGAAGGACATCTGAATGCCAGGTGTATTTGGTATTCTTTCTACTATATCATACTATATTATATATACTTTGTTATTTGATACCAACAATACCCACAAACAGTACCAATAATACACAATTCTGCTCTCAGCCTCAAGAAAGTTTGTAACATCAATTAGAGAAGATCTTGACTGGTAGCTCAGTGGTCAGAGCACCTGACATGTTATCAGGAGGTCATGGTTTCATATCCCACCCAGCTTAAGACAATTTTTCTTCTAAAATTGATCGACATTATATTCAGAGTGATATCTTCCTTGATAGTTGAACAAACACATAAAAAAAACTTTTCAATTTAATCAATTGTATACTCAGAATATAATTGCCATCTTCATGATATATTTGCCATTGTTTCTTGAAGCTGAGAGCAGCTGGGACAATACCTTCATGAGACACAGAAAATTGTGTACTGTTGGTACAAAGTTCATAACATCAATTAAAAGAGAGCTTGATCAGCAGCCAGTAGCTCGGTAATCAGAGCACCTGACATGTTATCAGAAGGTTGTGGGTTTGAATCCCACCCAGTTCAAGTCAATGTTTCCTCTAAAATTGATTGATGTTAAATTCAGAGTGATATCTTCCTTGATACTATAGTATTTTACTGTTAGGTAACATAACCTACAACTTCCACTTCCCATTTTGAGCTGTTACATAATTACAGACCTTAAGACTGTTTCAGTTCTAACATTAAATACCTATCTGTTAGCAAAAATATGATAGGTGGTACTTAGAAGTACAGCCCCATTGATTTGTATGTCACCAAAAATCAAGAAAATGTTTCCTCTAACATTAAAACCGTTATGAATGCAAAATTTTCTCCAAACATTTTATAAAAATGGCATTAATGTTAATATTTTACATTTATTAATTACTTCTTATAGTTAAGTTATTAGTTAAATGAATAGCTCACCTATGATGGCGACTAGATGGCAAGCTACTGCATTGTCGAGGCTGAGGGAACTTTTCTTTTTGTGTATGCCTATGTACCTCAATTACATCACAAGCTTTTCCCAATAAAATAATGCTGCTAAATACCTTTGCACTAACCAAACTGAAAGCAAATGTTTTATGTTACTTATATATTACTTATAATAATAACATATAATGTACAAATGTATATGCATGAAATAAATAGAAATAGAAATGAACTGTTGAAAAAGATTTATTTTTTAACAGAATTAAGCCCCCTATAATTCTCAAAATACTCCTTGCTACCACATCCATTGATCACCAAATCTAAAACTTTGTTTATGGGTTTCCTCTATTCCTCTCCATGTTGTTGTCAAGAATTCAAGTTCCTACCTATAATAGAATGCAATTTAGAACTACAAATTGCTTTCTCCTTTTTCACATTTTTTGAATGAAAATTTTCATTTAACACTTTTTGCTGCCATAACTACTCAAATACTTGATTACTCAGTTCCAAATTTGTTCAATGGGTTTACCATTGCCACCATATGTTGCATTAAAATATCAAATATCCCACTGAGAGAACCCAAGTTCAAATTTAAGGACCACTGTTATATTTGCACTTCTCAAGAATCTGTTGAATATTTCAAAAGCTGCTAGTAACATAAAAAAACTTGCATTAATTACCAACAGAAATAAAAATAACACTCAAATTATCAGATGAAACAATAATTGTATTAAAAAATTATTCAACTCTTATTTTTGGAGATACTTTTTACAAAATTTTTCAATATGACTTCACCATCTATTAAGATATTTTACCATCATTCAAGAAGAAAATGCAGAAACAATAAGATCAACTCATAGTAAACTTTTCCTTTGAGTTCCGTAGGCTATAGTATTTTTCATGAATCAATTTAATATGAACGTAATGAATTTAAATTTCCAGATTTCCATCTGGGCTTTCCCTGATGTGGTGATACCATTTCTTGTTAAGATCTCACTCTTGCCCAATAAGAAACTTTTCCAGAGGAAATAGTCTTCCAATACTTGTTAAGGTATGGACATATCAATGCTTCATAAGAATATTTGCTCCTGGATTTTTGAAAAGTAATACAGTGCCTCCAAAGTGGCACAAAGAATGAGCAAAAATTTAAAATCTTGAAAAACTGCATTCATAAGGTATTGATTAGTTTGTAATTACTGAATACAATTCATACAAAGAGATCATTAAATGGAAAGCATTATAACTATGATATTTCAAAGGTATCAGTATTACATACTTTTTATTTCTGCTTTGTAAACACAAAACACAGAATTTTTTCAAAATTCTGTTTTTTGTGCTATTTTTGTATGTGTGTTCTGTGTATGCAATGTATCAGAAATGATATTTATTTTCCAGAATATATAGAACAGTAGTTATTTAGTTTACTTACCAGAGATATAAAAGAAAAAGGCATGCACATCCCATAAATCCAACCACTGAAACAGATCCACTAACAACTCTAAGGACAAGTGCTCCTAAAGGTAGAGGTATAAACCCCATTCTTCTGGATATAAGATCTGAATGGTCTGAAAAGGCCTAAAAATACATAAAGTGAAAAAAGATTCAAATACACACATTCATTTTAATGGTCATCGACAAATTACATAATCCCCTGAAAGGGGGTGGAAGGGATTAGCGTTTTATGTCACACATAGGACAGGGAGAAATTTGGAGACATTTCATAATGCTAAAATTAAATATTTATTTCTGCAACTGTATTCTTTTTTATTATTTCTGATAAAAATCCACTAATTGATTATATTATCCCTTATAATTACCACCATAATACTCCTCTGCTATGCTGATTGCTATACAAAAATGTGAGGACCTTTACAAAAATGAAAATGCAGCATAATAAAGGAGTGGATCAAGCCAAGAATTAAATGGTGTTACACAAGAGAGGGGGATTTATAATTTAGCTAAACATGTTACTTATAACTTACAGAAGACTGCTTAGTTTTTTTGTTTGTTTTTTTCAAATTCTAGCATATTATATTTTTATTATAATTTGAAAACTGAAAGTACACTGCTCAAAACAGGAGATATTGCAATATTAACTGTGACTAATGGAAAGAATGCATTTTTTTTTTTGTTTTGAAATCATTTTTAGGATATTTATATATGCTCCAAAACTTATAAAATATTACATATCACATCCAGGCTGGATCATTTAATATTATTTATATTTATACATTATATATTCTTATTACTTTAATGTTTTATGCTTAAATTTTATTTTAAAGTTATTTATTTTTCTTCTTTTATTTAATTACATTTGTTGCCATTCATGGGATTCTTCTAATTCCTTCTTCACTTGATTCCCCATGCACTTTTATACTGCGCTGAACTTCATTTTCAGTTTCTTTACTTATAGATTTCTAATATACTTGTTATTATCTTTCATGCTTTGAAAACTGAATTACAAGATTTACTTTTAGGATGTTGGCATTTACTACTTTCATACAAACAAAAAGAAAAATAATAATTAAATACAATATATTCAAAATTTAAAACACTTGTTCCTCTTTCATCACACATTCTTTTAAATGTATAGATTCAATATGAAACTATTTGAAGAATATTTATTGTATATATCAGAAATAGTTGTGATGAGACACAAAGTGAAACGTCAACCAACCAGTTCATAATATAAAAGGATGCCCAATTTATATGATCAATGCCCTCATATTCCAGCATGTCACTGCATGCAAATGTGGAATTATCATTATCAGGATGAATCAGGTCACACTACCTGAGTTTCTTTTTGTTTGTAACTGCTTGCTATATTATTTGTTACTGGATGTGATATGTTAATATATAATAGGTTTAAAGATCTCATCTATGCAGCTGTATGCTGTCCAAGTCCCATTCTTAATGATACAGAAGTCTATGGTGCTAATGCTAATGGTGTAAGATTACTAGTTAATGCTAGCAATGCTAGTAACCATGCTAGTGGTTATGATTACTGGGCTAATGCTTCCCCCTAATAACATCAGACATTTTGGACAGAATAGGCTGAATTCCTACACAAAGATATCATCGGCAGATTCTTTCTTGTTACATTAAGACTTGTCAAAAAATTGATTCAGATTGAATTGGGACTCATCTATAAACAATACTTGCCACCACATCCATTAGTTCAATCCCAATGCTCAAATGCCCAGTCTTTGATTTCTACAATAGTGGCCAGTTAATGAAACACACACACCAATGGCATTCTGGCCCAAAATCTCTCTGTACAGCTGATGTAATATGGTTTGTAACCCAACTGCCTGTTGAAGTTTGAAAATGTCAAAGTAGATGAGTAACATTCATCGCTCAGCATTGCTGATTGTCAACAATGTTGATGTCTTTGCACAGTTTTTTGGAACTGGTTATAAAACGTGCTGATGATCATTTACGACATGCTAAGCCACTGAGCAATATCCTGTTTAGTCTGTCTACTTCTTGACTTCCACTGACTTTCCTGGTAATAGACACCGGCACAGCTCTCTAATCAGGCTAGTGTTTCAAGTTTTAAGTGCCAACACTATCTGCTCTCTTTGTAATCATCATGCTCAAACGAGTCACCTCAGTTCTTCTGTTAGGTTTTTATCCACACAGTTCCTTGAATGATATGCTTACCTACTGCTCAAATTTCCAAGTTTGCATTGACATTTTGCATTTTAGTCTTTCCAATTGTAATCAGTATTACTATCAGATGATGATGCATGGAATTTCACAACTTATGATACTCAGGATATTAGAATTTCTGGAAAATGTGCAAATTCTTCAAAATGGTACCAAAAAGGCATATTATAATTAATTCCTCAGTTAATTAATCAATTAATCAGAATTTTGGGAATGAATGAAGTTTGACATGCTTTAGCATTCTTTTGTACTTCTTAGGATGCATATGGAAAGATATATATATATTTTAAATTTTATTTATATTTTGAAATTTATAAAGCTGGTAACCATAGGTTTCTGAAACTCTAAACATTTTTCAAAAATTTCTTCAAAATGGTACCAAAAAGGCATATATAATTAATTCCTCAGTTAATTAATCAATTAATCAGAATTTTGGGAATGAATGAAGTTTGACATGCTTTAGCATTCTTTTGTACTTCTTAGGATGCATATGGAAAGATATATATATATTTTAAATTTTATTTATATTTTGAAATTTATAAAGCTAGTAACCATAGGTTTCTGAAACTCTAAACATTTTTCAAAAATTTGTCTAAGTGAAAATATTTTATCACAAATTCCTTACCATTTCTGAATCTACACTGTTCATCATGCAGTTGTACATCAACCAAATTCTTTATTCTATTTATCACAATAATGCAAAGAACTTTACCTAGAACAGAAAGCAGACTGATTGTCCTATAATTACCACAAGAACTACAATCACCTTTTCCAAAAATAGGAATGACAATAATAGCTCTAGTAAAATCCTTGGAAACACCTTTATCAAAAAATAATATTCAGAATTTCAGTGAGTTACATGACAACAGAAATGCTCCCAGCTCTAAGTATTTCAGTAGCAATTTCATCCACTCCTGGCGATGTGTGAAGTTTTAATTCAGAGATAGCAAATTAACTTCAAAATGTGATATAGGGCCTACATTAAAGCCAGTAATGCAACATCCCATTAAAAACAACAGGAGTAGAACTAACCATATTGTTTATAGCATCTCTGAAATGCTCAGTCCACCTAGCCATGACAGAGTCCTCATTTTCAATAACTTATCGTGTTTAACCCTCAATTCCTGTATGCCAACCTGTTTCTCCCCACACAAAAGATTAATTATCTGGTACAACTCCCTGCTGTTGGGCGGTTTAGCTGCTTCTGTTTTGTCAGCCAAGCTATCAAACTAAAAGAATTTTATCAGCTGTTAACTGATTCTCTACACATTTATTACGCTCTTAGTGACAATTTCTGTTAGAACTAGGTTGGGTGTTAATTAAGAATATTCCTGCAGTTCTTCCTTTTTAAAATAAGCTCCAGTGCCTTATCCTCAAATAATTTTGCCTCCTCTTATCCTTTTTACCTAAAAGAGTGCTGTTAGTTTCAAGAAAAGCATGCTAAAACTGATCACCCTTCTTTCTCAACTTCACTAATAGCAAAACCACAATTGTCATAATGACTAAGCAGCCAGATAGGATTTGGCTATATCTGAATCTTTCAGAGCTTCAATGTTAAAAGTAATTCTCTTAACTTTAGCCACAACATTTCTTAAGCTTCAGCTGTAAGACACTCTTGATCAGGCAATGGTCACACCCAATTTCATTAATGATTATATTATCCCTTATAATAATAGGTGCTATAACAAACAATTGCTAATAACATGAATTTCAGCTCCCCTGCATAATCTGGTATTTCTAATTGAAGACCATTTGCTGTTAATATATAATTGATCATATCACAATGCAAGACATCAAGTGTATAAATGCCCCAGTGTTTGTAGTACATGCTCATTATTCGCAACCATTTACTTACCTGTAGGAGACATTCCCCATTGCCATTGGAACTACCAATGCCAGTGTGACCTAACACCCCTGCCCAGTTAAAGTTGGCTTGACAGAGTCAATACCAACTTTAGCATTGAAGTCCTCTAGCACAAGAGAAATATCTTTTCTTGACAGAATTAAAAATATCCTGATGTTGTCTGTAAAATTTATCTTTCTAATTCTCATAAGAGTACTCTGTGGGGACATAAGAACTAACAACATTCAAGTCTTAATCCTAGTTTTAAATTTAGCTGTAAGAATCTTTCATTAATGCAGTCATATCCTAAAGGAGCATCACTGACATGTCTGCTGAGAAACCTATTTCTTGGAGATGCTTTCCATCATCCCTCCCTGAAAAGGGAAATTGAAAATTATTTTTAAGTATCTTACCTCTACCTATCCATCTGATCTTTTGCAAGCCCAGAATATTTTGTTTATAATTATAATGGAATTCCTGTGTGAGAACATCAAGAGAATAATCTATATGCAATATTCTCACATTCCACATAATTGTGGGAAGAAAATAATTAATATGATTTTTAAAGAAATTAGGTTTATTGGAAAAGATAGGGCCAACAATATCAAACACACCCTTAATTGCAGGCATGGAACCAAAGACTATTCCTTCACCACTAAAGGCTTAAGCCACCAATGCTGATAGGAATTTCAGGCACCATTTTTACAAGTGGACCTTTTCAAGAATCAGAATTAAAATAGAAACTGATCTGCCTCAGAAACATTACTCCAGGGTAGGCTGGCAATGCCTGATGAAGTAAGAGTTCAGGTACCTGCAACAGCCTCTAATCAGGATTGTCCACCAGCTGATATAAGGTATCCTGTGCATCTGTTCACATATGGCTGGAAATCCATAGGAAAACAGAAAAAACAGCAGATTTTTCCTCAATCAACAGAGGACCACGAGTGCATCGGGTCCAGGATCCAAAACCTAGTTCAAAGCCATAAGCCAGTCCAGGGGATTTAAACAGTCATCACCAGGACTCTGTGAAAAACCATTTCTCAGCAGAGCAGAAAAAAAGAAAATGTGGCTGTAGATGACCAGATCAGCAAGCCAGACAGTGCAAAAAATAGTTGCAAGCATAAAATGCAATAGTGAATTCTGCCACAAGGAACAGAATCTGCCACAAAGAATAATTAAAGTTTAATATTTAAATTTTTACAATTTATGTATTATTTTGCTTAAGTACCCTAAACAATATAAACAGGGTTGGACAGGCCCTTTTTACTTTCAAAACATTATAAAAACTTTAAATGTCAAAACTTAAAAGAGAAACTTTATGTGTGCCTCAAATTACTTGTTCATCATCAAAAACAAAAAAAAATTGGAAAAATATTTTCTCATTTTTTTAAAATAATTAGAAAAATTAAGCATATAAGGAGGGTCTACAGGTCCCTGCTTGTAGTATTATAATAGTATTCAAATTATCAGGTGACAAAATGTTGCAACATTCAATTGTTTATTGCAGTATCTTTTTAGCAGTTGAAAACAATAAAATTATGAATTATTATTAAATAGTTGTGGTTATATGTGTGTCATGTGGAGTCTTGATTTGTTTGTATAATATTATGAAAACATTAAGTGAGTCCTTAAAAATAGTTTGGAAATTTGGGAACAAAAGGCCTCTTTTATAAATTATGGCTAGTTTGGATTGGATTGTTTTACCTCTGAGCGGCACTTTTTTGCACACAATGGGCTAAATGGCCAGGTCACAAGGACCCCGAAGGCTCAGAGAAGGTTGGGGGAGGGGACCCATTGGAACAGCTGTTGGGAGACAGATGGTAGTCTCCCGTCAAGGCCATCCAGTGTGTTCTTTAACGTGCACAGGGTATGGCTCTCCCGCACACGGGGCCACGGCTTAACGTCCCATCCGACGGACGGCGGCCTTTCCAAGCCCATCGGTGTCCCCTACTGACCGTGGGCAGGGCGGGGAATTTTTGCGGAGATAAATCTCAACGCTGACCCAGCTGGGACTCGAACCTGGGAACTACAGATTACGAGCCTGGCACACTACCGACTGAGCCACCCCCACCCCATTTTGGCTAGTAAAAATATAGATTAACTGAATTAGAAATATCTGCAGTGCTCAAAGAAAGTAGCCACATAGAAAATACAAATAATGAACTCAATGATGGAAGTTCATCTGAAGATGAAGACACTAAAAGCGTTGGTTCTGATATTAGTGACACTTTTTTAAAATCTAATGAAAAAGAGGCTAGAAACGATCATAACAAACATGTTTATTGCTAAGGATGAAACTTGGTGCTATAAGAAACAATTGCTAATAACATGAACAAAAGAGTCTAATATCACTTCTGCAATACATAAAGTAATTTACAGACAGGCATCATTCTTCAAACTCCTGAAGATTCATTTTGTCTCTACATGAATAAATTTATTTGC
Organism: Ryuthela nishihirai; assembly: GCA_038380435.1. Classification (NCBI taxonomy): domain Eukaryota; kingdom Metazoa; phylum Arthropoda; class Arachnida; order Araneae; family Heptathelidae; genus Ryuthela; species Ryuthela nishihirai. Next base: position 49,847,411 of record JAWZYU010000001.1, on the reverse strand, counting down.
AAGGAAATTGTGAAGTATACAAATACTGAAGCCAAAAATATGCAAACCAGTGAGACCTGTGGATTTAATTGAACTTAGAGTCTACATTTCTTCTTGTTTTAACGTTTTTCTATTCAAAAATTTAAAAGTTCTTAACTTGAAACTTATAATGAACTAGTTGTTTGAAAGGAGTTTTAAACATTTTAATATGTTGAAGGTAAAGTGCTTTAGAGTTCAATGCTGGTGTTTGGGTGTTAAACATGGAGAAGCTTTATGAGTCTGCTATGTGTCACAAAATACGGCTGTTAAAGTACACATATGCAACTATTCTATCAATAGTTGCATATTCATAGATCATATATATTCATATTCAACATCATAGAAGTAATGTCTTTAACAAAAAGAACCTGGACTGGTATCCAGATTGCATAACAAGAACAACATTGCTAGTCTTCAACCATTTGTGAAATTCTGACAGCTCTTCAGACATCTTGAAGAATGATTACAGAAGAATATCACAAGAAAGCATAAACAGCTGAAGTCAGCAGGATTAACTAAAAGATATCCATGCAATGGCAATATTATATCCTTACTTGGGTACCTTTTAATCCTTACTTGGGTACCTTTTAATGCTGAAAAGTCCCTTAAGTTAAAATTTACCATGTTTAACAGCTTATACCTTGACTATATGTTATAGTCTTAAGTGTAATGTTAGATAGTAGCTCAGGAGCTCCTTACCTTTTAAATAGCATAATCGTGTATTAAATATTTTTTAAATTCCTAAAACAACTGTGCGAAAATCTGATAACTCCTTAAATTGAAAGAAGGTAAAGAAATTTAATTGGACTTCACATGGAGATGCAATAGGCAATGGAATATACTTGGAAGATGTGCATTCCATTGCCTATTGCATCTCCACGTTTTTACTCTTGGAAGATGAAAATATAGGGAAAAGTTCCACTGGATCTAAAACGATGTCACATCTTTGTAATCATGGAAGAAAATAAAAACATATAAAATATATGGTATATATATTATATATGTACTCCAACATGGGAATAAAAAAATTGCAATGACCATTCCATGAAGATTATTTATGTAATAAGTGCAATAAAAATTTTAATAATATATGAAAAACAAATTCTCTTTTTTGAATTAACACTTTTGTTTATCCCAAATATTTGTCTCCATATGAATAAAAAAAAATTTCATTTCTTTCCAAAATGTAACAAGACATATTTATATGGTAAATGTATATTTATCATTATATATATGCAGGGTCTATCAGTCCCTTTGATACATAAGATACCCTTGATTACATAAGTAAAATATTGTAGGATTAAAGAACAAAATTAGTCTTGGTGACCTCCATAGCCTTGGCTGTCTAATGACTGCATATGTGATATACTAATTTTGATCTAAAGATTGAAATTCTAAAGGTACTTTCATATTGTCACTACAAGCAAGAACACATGTATGATTTGTAGATTGCATTTTCTAAAACACATAATTAATAAACATTATTCCTAGACATAGCCAATTTTATATTTTTTTATTTGAACAGAGTAAAGAAACTTACATTTTTCAATTTGCTACTTGCTAAGTCATATGCAAGACTAACAGTATAGTCTTTATAAACCTGAAAGATACAGTATTTTTTAGTAAACAGCCAAATAAGTGAATGAAACAATTATTTATTTCATTACATCTATTATTTAAACATGCTAGATATGATATTGAAAAATCTAACAAATTCAGCTATTATAATACTACTATCTACATACATTGATATATATATATACACACACACATACACGTCTAAATAGATCAGAAAATTGCAAGCTCTTCACATTATAGTACCAAGTTATTTCTAGATTTTTTTTTGTTAGCAGTTGAAAAACAACATACAAATTGAAAAATTTGCAGAAAAATATTGGGTTTGGTGAGAGAGGAACACAAATTCCTGAAAATATGTCAGGCACTCTTGAGCTATATTACCTAGCTCATAGTCTTCCTTTTAGACAAGGATAGATTACTAATGTAAGGATTATTGTGAGTTCAGGTCTCACTCCTACCAAAACTCAATTGTTATTTTTCAGATAACTTCCAATTTTTAAAAGGTAATAGGACATTACTTGTTAGATGGAAGCACATGCTTAGTATTGTTGTAAAATGGAAAACTAAAGATTCTCACTTTAGAATGGCAGTTAAATCTATTGCTTTCTTTAACAGGTGATGATATACTTTCAGATTTCACAATGTATATTAGAAAAGATAAAACATTTATATTCTAGTAGTGCAGCATTTTAATTAAATGTTAAAACCCCACATGAGCTTAAATGTTAATTGAAGATTAGCTGAAAATACAAAATTAAATTTAGCCAACTTTTGCAATCAGATGTGTGGTCTGGTAGAGGGTAGTAAAGATAAAGAAATAGCACTATTTGGATTAGTGCAATTCAAATCTCGGCCATTCCGGGCCGTTCTGGGCATTAAAGGGTTTAATTTTAATCAAACACCACAATGCTGTATTATGAAGTGAACATAGACAATAGATTTACTCATCTAAAATGTAAAGAGGAGCAATATCTGTTTATAAAAGTTATTGTTGCCTCTTGAGTGCAAAAGATCTCTGTTTATAAACCAGTTATTGTTGCCTCTCAATCGCCATTTGAGTTGCTGCATCAAACCAAGTGGTGACTGAAGGTCACCTCTCGAGTGCAAAGGGTTAATTGCCATTTGAAAATTTTCCTGCACGTATCTTTTAAAAATATGCAATTCAAGCTTGAAAAATAATATTTTCTTTTTCTTTTGATGCATATTTTATTAAACTAATATATAAATAATTCAATAAAGCCATCTGATTGCCATATTTTAGAAGCATTATATGGTATTGCCGTTTGTTGGTTAATGTTACTTTGTATTGAAACAATCACCTGATTTAAGCTCACAAGTTTCATTTGAATTATTATCAACTTATTTTTCCTTAAATTTTCAAAAATCTTCTAAAAAAATCAAAAAAAAACTGCTATTTTTAAAAACAGAAGATTTTGGAAGTAATTACAAAGTACATACCTCTGTTTTTTACCCCATTTTAGATTCTTTTCTGCCTTAAACCTGTTTCACTATTACTCGAATTATTTTTATCATTTATCCCAACATTCTATGAAACTTTTCCACCATTCAGATAGAAACTGAAAGTAAAAATAAGCTTTCATATTGCTCAATACACAGTGTCACAACAGGAGGAGGAAATAGCATGTTCTAATTTCTTGCACAAACACATGTGTAACAGTGGGGGAGCCATCTGCTAAGTGTTAGTGCAAGTTATTTACGTCGTGCAAGCTGATTTAAATCAAGTAGGATATACACTCCCTTCATAATGTTAATATTTTGTTTCCTTTTATAATTAAACCTTAGTTTTCATTTCTGTGGATTTACTTCATTTCTGTAAGTTATCGATTTTTTAGCCGATTGATATCAGAGTTATGCTACACTGGCTTACAACTTTTTGCTGTGGATATTTTGGCATTGCATTAGGTTATATGTTATTTTTAACTTTATTATTTCTTTGTTTTCCAGTAAACAAATTCAATTTTGTATCATGTAAAAAATAGCTGACCTGGGAAGGGTTAATTTAGAGTCTGTATTGTTACTAGTAGAGGTCTGAACTTACCATTAAGCACTAACTTAGAGCAATTACAAAGTAATGCCAACAATTCTGAATTACCAATATGATATCAACTAATGATGGACTCTTAGCTGCAATAATTTTACAGTAAACTGTCACACCTAGCTTGCAATCTTCAATGGGCAATTCACTGAATTTGTGCTGTTGCCTTGAAAACTTATGTTTTGATATTTGTGAATAAATTTAATAATCTTTAGAATGACTAATTAATTACTACAAAGCATCAAGTAAAAGCTGTTAATACAGTATTAAAGTAGATTAATTTGCCAGTATTAAAAGAGTACTTATCTTATTTTAATGATACTGTATGTACCAAACATACCTCCTATCATTGTTGCTTTATTTTATTTTTATTTATTAATATCAGTAAGACAAAAATATAAAATAATAATTACTATATATATATAGTTTTATTACTTCTGTTATATATATGCATCATAAAATCACTCCACAATGACATGAAACAGCACTGTTAGCAGTAAACCAGGCTTGCAATCAAGGTTCTCCAATTCAGGTCTCAAGTACGCCCTCATTAAGTTTTTTTTCCTTTGCTTGTATTCTGTCTTCAGTGTAAATATTGCCATTTCTCAGATGAGATATTAAGCCATCTCTAAAAAGAAAGCCTTGTACAAACTTCATCTAAGCATGTTCAAGAGCAAGCTAGCCCTCATAACTCTCATTAACCCCAATAGATTCCTTGCCTAACTCTGCCATGACTTTTGGGATCTCTGTGTACTATGCTTCTTAGCCTATTGCATCACAATGAGAGCTTTTCAGCCATTTACACTAAAAATCACACTCAGTCACATCCATGTATAATATTTTATAAAAAGTATAGAAAATAAAAAGTATTATAACTACCTCATATGGTATTTCATTAAACCTTGTAATAAATGCATGTTTTATCCAGTCAACCAGCATTTCTGCTACTAGTACTGAAGCACAGTCAGGTAACAATACCCAGAAGTGTTCTATAAGAAAATTAATAGTGTTAAAAAAAATGCATTTTTGTTTTAAAAACCAGCAAGCTTAAAAGGACTATTAACATAAACTGACCAAAGAAAATATAAGGAAAATTATAGAATGAAATTAATCTTATTTCTCCTTTACCCCTCCTTAATATAAAAACTAAGCAGAACATCAAAATTGATTACACAAAACACTGACAAAGAAAAAAGGATGATTAAAAACGAATGATAAAATTCTAAGTTATATATTGTTATCTAATAGTTTAGATAGAATTTGAAAAAAAAAGGTCAACAGAAAAAATCAAGTTTAAAGAAATGGATAAAGTGCATCATATGTGAATTAAACTGCAGGTATTCCAGTATTCTTAATCAAAGAGCACATTTGTTCTTTATTAAAAGAAAATTAAAATACTTGAATCATTTAATACATAAAAAGGCTAGTGACCAGATTTAAAGAATGCATGGTGTTAGAAAAAATTTTAAAAGACACAAATGCTATTTCTATTGTGCCATTAAGCAATATAATCATGGTAACTTAAGGGGCAGGAGATGATCACTAGCATGCCAGGCTCATAATTTGCAGTTACCAAGTTTGAGTCCCACCTGGGTCAGCACAGAGATTTATATATGCAAAACTCCCCGCCCTACCCTCAGTTTATAGGGGACACCGATGTGCTTGGAAAGAACATCCCATCAAATGGATGGTGACAAGTTGTGATCCTGTGTGTGGGAGAGCCATACCCTGTGCACATTAAATAACACGCTGGATGGCCTTGATGAAAGGCTATCATCTGTATCCCACAGTAACTTAAAAGAGACTGAATGCTGATTTTAAAGTTGAGATTAATCTTATTTTAAAAACAATATTGCTCACCTTCACTCCAGTTATATTCTTTCATTGTCTGTATAATAACAATAAACAAGAGAATCAAATAATGAAATCTTTCTCTGACATCACTGCAGGACATTTGGAACAAATTATTTTTTTCAAATTTCTTGAAAACCATACTCTTAAGTTCAACAAACTGCAATGAAAAAAAAATTACCTTCACACTTTATTTCAAATTGCTTCCTTTATTTGCAGAACATGCATTATTGAAATACACAAATATTTTGAAACATATTTAATACCACATTACTTTCTAGCAAAAATACAATTGCAGCAGATCCCAGTACAGTTCTTTTCAAAACTTTTTTTTTAAGTTTTCATAATGTAATGAAATGTAAATGCATCATTATTGTAAGTAAATTTTATGTAATGCAGTGTAAAACCTTCCTATTATAACAACGAAGCAATATCCTTGGTCTCCAAAATTGTCAATAACTAAGTACTGCATCTGTAGAATCCAATATCTGCATTATGTAATGGCACAAGAACTGTTCAAAACTAGATGTTTGTGCTGAATACTGCAAGACATGATGATCTGTCACTTTATCTTTGCAGAGAGAAAATTACAAGCAACTACAAGCAACTTTAAATTCAATATGCTAAAGTTATCTGCCATCTGAACTTAATGATGCTATTCTGGAGTTTGACATGAATTAATATTTATACATTGATTTTCCAAGTTGCTGACTGAATATGGTGGGATTACAGTATAGCCCCCTCACACACCCAAAGAAATTCATTACAGTTCTTCTTGTACGAATTTATTAAGAAATATGAATTTACTTACTCTACAAATTTATATTGCATGAGTACAAAAATAAACCCTCAAAAAGCTAAAGATAATTCTTGAAATCCTACATCTCATTTCAACAATATTAAGCAATTAAATCTCGATTCTAACTATAAAAAAATTAAGCAACTTATATTACTGTCATTTCACATTATAATTCAAATTGCATTTTACAAAAAACTCCACTGCACTTTTGAAGTTCTTAAGTTTTTATATCTGTAATTTCATAATAATTTTTTCTTTGCTGCAGATTATTAATAAAAGTATGAGAAAGTCATTCTCACAGTAATGACCAACTTCATTAATTTATTTATAATAAAATATGCTTAATGATAAAAAAATCCATACTTACATTATTTGACATCATTATTGTAAGTAAAGCCTTATTTTGAGAATTTATGGCAACATTTAAGGTTGTAGCTTGAAAAAGGACAAGAACTGAGTGCAAAACTATCATTATTGTAATTAAGGAAATATTCTCAAGAACACAATAGATTCACCCTTCCAAAAAATTACAATAAAAATATAAAAATTTGATTTGAGTTAGGAACATATAAAATGCATGATACTAAGACGGACTACACAAGTATGTTGCTAATACACATTACATCAGATAATTATGCAAATAGGCCAAATTATTTTTTCAAATTATTAGTTTATAAAATATGAATTATAAAAATATAAATTAAGAAACTTGAAAAATACCTATCTTACTACATGTGCCCTAAAACATAGAAAATAAACCTAAAGTATATTAATGGTGCAACTAGTCACTGAATTCATATTGACTTCAAAGGAAGATAGGCTGCTGGCCAGCGACATATTTAAGGGGGAGGTTTGGGTGGGTCAACCTTTCCTCTCCCTAAATGTATAAATAGGTTTAAAAAAATAGTTTCCATTTGTATGGCTTTTGAAACATTCAGTAACTATTAAGCATTGATGCAAAATGTACATTTGGTTTATATTTATTAGTTGCTTTTCTTTAATATTTATGCATTGATCACCTATGTTTTAATCTTTTGAAAAATTAAAATCCCCCCCTAACTCATTTTAAAAATACACTACTAGCACTATCAATCTTGTTAAGCAGGTAAATTACTACCCTATTTCCTTTGAAGTGAATATGAATTCACAAAAATTCACTAAAAATACCTATGTTCAAAAACTTTCGTTTGATATATGATTCATAAACATTCTCCCTCATTATTAGGGGAGGGAGAGGATTTATGTTTATGATAGCCTCAAACATTGCAGACATCACAAACTTTAAGATATAACTCATTAAGATTGCCCCCTGCCAATTTCCATCCCCCTTTTGGGAGAATGGAAAAATGGTGGGGGGCATAATTCGAAGTTGCTTAAGACAGTCCTCACACGAGTTGGATTTTTTTTCCTCTGAGCAGTACTTTTTTGCAAACGATGGGATTAATGGTCAGGTCCTGGATAGCAGTTAAGAAACGAATGGAAATCTCCAGTCAAGGCCACCTAGTGTGATTTTTAATGTGCACAAGGTATGACCCTCCTGTACATTGGGTTTTTACATCCCATCCAATGGACAGTAGTGTTTCCAAGTCCATTGGTGTCCCCTTTCTGCCTGATGGCAAAGTGGGGGGTTTGCAGAAATAAATTTTAATACTGGCACAGGTGGCACTCAAGCCTGGGAACTACAGATTATGAACCTGGTGCACTACCAACTGAGACAACCCTCTGCCCTCCCCCCCCCCCCCCCCCACCTCCCCTCAAATGAGCTTTCACTTAAGACCTAACTCATAACTGTGGGTCCTTGCATTTGGAATATATAGTAGAACAATCCACATATTTTCTCCTTTCTGGGAGGTAGAAAGCATCAAGGAAAAATTTTTATAACCTGTGACACTCCTTATGTTGCAAACTTTCATTTGTTACATAGTCAGTTACTTTTGGTCCTCAAGTTCTGAAGATATAGCAGAACAATCATTTTCATATTTCCCCTTTTTTTAGGGAAGAAGAAAGCATGGGAAATAAATATTTTCTAGCCTGTGAAGCTTCCTACATCCCAAGCTTTTTTTTTTGACACAAAAATCAAGTTTACCAATTGCATTCAAAAGATATAGTGAACCAACTGTTTTGACAGGTGCACTTTGTTGGTTTTAATGGGTTAGAATATACATTCTAACCCATTAAACCCAACAAACTAACAAATCAACAAATGATGATGAAAAGCAATATAGGAAGATAGGTAAAAAATTAATAAGTTAAATTACCAAAAAAGGATACAAACATAGGCAATGCCCATTATGAGATGAGGTAGGAGGCCAATGTGTTCTCTCTTCTTACCTCGTGGTTCTGTAGCAGTCCAGTACAAAACATCCAATATATCTTGACCAAAAGAAGAAAACAATTTGTCTGCTACCTATGTCAAAACTAGTTGTTAAAATATTTTTACCAAGCAAACATTTTACACATGAAAACAGTGTTAAGCAAAAAGGATTTAAGATCTCCTGTACCTGAGCAACAAGGCATCAAACTTATTTAATATAAGATAAAAAAAAAAAAATTGGTCTGTAAATGGTAGCTAGGTAGTCACTGGAAGGAGAGCTATGCACCAATCCCCTGTGATGATGCATAGAACGGGCCAGGCCTAGCACCTAATGTCAGACCCCGCCTTCTCGTGGTGCGGACCGTTAGTAACTTTCAAAAGAGATACTCTCTTGTGGAAGTGAACGGAAGGGGAGGGCTGCCAGATTAGTGTGGCCTACTGATCTGGACAACTATGGCTACTTTTCTTTTTTTCTACCCTGCTGAGGAGTGGTCAACCACACAGGGTCCTGGTGCTGACCATATAAACCTACTGGACTGGACAGATATATGGCTCTGAGCTTGATTATGGATCCTGATTTTGCTGCACTGGTGGGCTTCTGTGGAGGGGAAATCTTCTGCTCTGTTTTCTGTTTGTTTGTGGGTTGACAGCCCCAAGTGAATAGATTCACAGGATATGTTTATCAGCTGGTGGATAATCCTGAGCAGAAGTCATCGCAGGCACCTGAACTCTTTGCTTCTATTGGCATCGTCAAATTCTACATTGGAGGAAGTCTTCCAGTGTAGATGGCTTCAGCCTTTAGTAGTGGGGGAACGGGTCTTTGCCCCATGTCTGCGATTAGGGGGCTGTTTGACATTGTCGGCATTCCCTCTCTCAATAAACATAGTTTCTTTAAACAACCCACTAACCATTTTCTCTCCATAGGTAGTTGGAATGTGAGGACTCTGCACAGAGCTTTTTCTCTTGATGTCCTCACACAAGAATTCCACCGTTATAATTTAGATATTCTCGGCTTGCAAGAGACCAGATGGACAGATAAAGGTCAGATTCTTAAAAATAATCTTAAATTTCTCTTTTCAGGGAGGGATGACAATAAGCATCACCAAGGCATGGGTCTGCTTCTCAGCAGACACGCTAGCGATGCTCTTCTAGGATATGAGTGCATTAATGAAAGGTTTCTTACAGCAAAATTTCAGACAAGCATTAAAGACTTGAATGTTATCTGCTGTTATGCCCCCACTGAGGATGCCGATGAGGATCAGAAGGATAGGTTTTATGAACAACTTCAGGATATTTTGAATTCTGTCAAGAAAGGAGATATTACCCTTGTTCTTGGTGACTTCAATGCCAAAGTTGGTACTGACTCTGCCCTTTGGGGAGGAGTAATAGGCCCTTTTGGTATTGGTAGCTGCAATGGCAATGGGCAACGTCTCCTACAAGTAAGTAAACTCAATGGATTCAGAATAACTAACACTTATTACAAACACCGCGACATACATAAGCACACATGGGTTTCACCTGATGGGCTGCATAAGAATACGATTGATTACATATTAATTAACAGCAAATGGGCTAGTTCTGTTAGGAATACCAGGGCATATAGGGGAGCTGAAATTGGATCTGACCATTACCTTGTTAAAAGTGTGTTGCAACTTAAACTTAAAAAGTGTTGTGCTAGGGTTAAAAATTTTACTTTTAATACTGAAGCTCTGAAAGATCCAGTTATAACCAAAGCTTACCATGATAGGTTACTTAGTCATTATGACAGTCATGGTTTGCTTACTACAGAAGTTGAGGAAGAATGGGATCATTTTAAACAGGCTTTTTTGGACACTAACAGTACTCTTTTAGGAAAAAAGGAGCAGAAGAGGCAAAATTATCTGAGTGATAAGGCACTTGAGCTTATTTCGGAAAGAAAGAACTGCAGGAATGCCCTTAATCAATACCCTACTAGTCCTAATAGAAAGCATTACAGAGACCTTAATAAACTTGTAAAGGATCAGTTAGCTGCTGATAAGAATCTTTGGCTTGATGGTTTGGCTGACAAAGCCGAGGAAGCAGTTAGACAGCACAACAGCAGAGAGCTGTACCAGATAGTTAATGTTTTGTGTGGTAGAAAGCGGACAGGCATACAAGAATTGAAGGATAAACAAGGTAAGGTTATAGAAGGGGAGGATTCTGTCATGGCTAGGTGGGCTGAGCATTTCAGTGATGTTCTAAACAATGTAGTTAGTTCTACTCCCATTGTTTGCAATGATGATAGATGCATTGGTGGCTTTAATGTTGGACCTATAACACAATCTGAATTTATTTTGGCTGTTTCTAAACTTAAACTTCATAAATCCCCAGGGGTAGATGAAATTACTACGGAAATGCTTAGAGCTGGGAATGTTTCGGTTTACCACTTGGATGACTGAAATTCTGAATATCTTTTATGATAAAGGCATGGTTCCTAAGGATTTTACCAGAGCTATTATTATCCCTATTTTCAAAAAAGGTGATCGCAGTTCTTGTGATAACTATAGGAGTATCAACCTACTCTCTGTTCCAGGTAAAGTTCTTTCCATGATTGTGCTTAATAGAATTAAGAATCTGGTTGACAGTCAATTGCGTGATGAGCAATGTGGATTCAGAAGTGGTAAGGGATGTGTGGATCAGATATTTTCACTTAGGCAGATTCTTGAGAAATGTTTAGAGTTTCAGAAACCTTTGGTTGCTAGCTTTGTTGATTTCAAAAAGGCTTTCGACTCTGTTGATCGTCATAATTTGTGGTTGATTGTGAGATCATATGGTATACCAGACAAGTTAGTTAACATTATGAAAGCTCTCTATAATAACACTGAGTCGTGTGTGAGAGTTGGTAAGGCTTGTAGCAATTGGTTTAGCATTACTTCTGGTGTTCGACAAGGGTGCATTTTGTCTCCTTTTCTCTTTAGCTTGGTTATTGATTATGTTATGCGAAATTCACTTCAAGGGAAAGATTTTGGCCTTAAATGGGCTGGAGATACGAAAATTTCTGATTTAGATTATGCTGATGATTTAGCCCTTTTGGTAAATGATGTTGATGAGATGAACTCTTTCATTTGAGCTGTTGATGAGACTGGCAGTAGAGTAGGTTTGGTTATAAACAGAGAGAAAACTAAAGTGATGAAAATTGGTCAGGCAGGCTGTGATTCAGTTAATCTGAATGGTTGCAGTCTTGAGCAGGTGTCACAGTTTAATTATCTTGGGAGCTATGTAACAGATAATGGTGATGTGCGGCATGAGATTAACAGACGAATAGGGATTGCTGCCGGGACTTTTAAGAACCTATGAAGAGTGTGGAGAAATAGGCGTATACACCTAAAGACTAAAATTAGACTGTATAATAGTTTGGTTCTTTCTAGGGTTAGTTATGGTAGTGAAACTTGGACACTTTGTAAACAAGATAACAGGAAACTAGATGCTTTTGATTCCAGATGCTTACGCAGTATCTTGGGCATTAGGTGGTTCAACTTTGTAACTAATGATGAGATTAGGCAAAGGAGTTTGCAACCTCCTTTAAGCAGCATATTGTGCAGAGAGAGACCCCGTTGGTTTGGCCATGTTGCCCGTATGAATAATTATAGATTGGCGAATAGGGTTATGAACAGTGTGCCTAAAGGCCTCAGAAAGAAGGGGAGACCTAGGATGCGGTGGGCAGACAATGTCAAACAAGACCTTGTTAGAATTGGTGTGCAGTGGCCAGATGCAGTAGATGTAGCTCAGGATAGACTTGCTTGGAGAACTAAATTGCACGGTCTGGTTGGACCTCCGTAGCCCATGGCTGCTTGATGATGATGATGGTGATGATGGTGGTGGTGGTGGTGGTGGTGGTGATGGTGATGATGATGATGATGATGATGACGACGACGACGACGACGATGATGAAAAATTGGGGAAAATATATTTTTGTTTCATTTGGGAATAAACACATAAGCAATATAATACTTCTTTTTAATAGTCTGCAATTCTGGATTATTTCACCCTTGAGTAGTACTTTTGTGCAATAATGGACTAAACAGCTAGATCATAAAGACCCAAAGACTCAAAAATGGGTAGGGGAAAGAGATCCACTGGACAGCTGTTAGAAGGCAGGTGGTAGCTCTCAACAAGAACATTCAGTACGTTCTTTAACATGCACAAGGTATGGCTTTTCTGCACATGGGACCATGCTTTATCATCCATTGTCACTAACAATGACTTCTTCAAGCCTATGGATACCTTCTTTCTTATGAATAGCAGAGTAAAAATTAGTAGAGAAAATCTCAATGCTGGTGCAAGAGGAACTTAAAGCTGAGAACATCAGATTACAATACAAGACTGATACATACCAACTGAGCAAACCTTGTCCCTAATTCCTTGCATAGTAAATATATTTTTTGCAAATATGGGAAATGTGTTTACTTTTTTAATTATTTTGGTAAAAATATAACTTTGATTTTTTTTTTTGAACACCAGAACAATTCATAAACATTAAGGTGCAGCTTTACCATGATATAAGTACATGCATTATTTCACCCTTGTTGTGACATTATAACAGTTCACGAAACCCTATTGCAGCAAACTGCTTTCATGCCACTTATTTGAACCATATAAACTAGCTTTTGTTTTGCGCATTTAGAGCATAAGATGTTGTCAGACCAATAAGTATAAAACAAAATATAAACTGGCAGGCTCCTGTCAGACCTCTGTGGCAAGGGGGTATTTTTTATTTGGGAGGTGCTTGAGGGGGTATTTTTTACTTTTTTTATTTTTAAAACATAAATACAGTCCCTTGCCCAAGTAGCTGGGTTGAGATAGTGATAGTACTACCCACAGAGTTTTATTCCAAACTAGGATATCAGGTATTACTAGAAAACATTGAAAAGACACTCATTTTTATCATAAAGATAGTAACTAGCTAATGAGCAGACTTTCAATCATGTATATGTCAATAACAATACTGGAAGAGATTGGTGGGGCAGAGAGAATATGTTTCAGCCACCTGGAGGGTTAATACATGAGGCCAGTTCACGAATTTATTTTGGATAACTGATTTGAACTAACATAAATCTTGATGAAATTTTCAGATAAATGGTATTCAGATGAGGGAAAAGTTTATTGCATTTTGAAAACAAAAACTATGTGTTAAATAAATATTCCACTTCCAAATTACCTGTATGATTTAAAGTTGCAAATAACAGTATTATAAAACTTAAATTTAATATCTAAAGTGTTATACATAAAAATAAGCTAAACAAAGAAAATTCACTTTTTTTTGTAAATCCCAAACTCTAATAGTCCTGACTCGATCTATGATTACCCCATTTTTTGGGGGTTGGGATGTCAGCATTACATGCAAGTCAAAACCTCAGTCTCATTTGCAGATCCGGTAGTGACTACTTGTGGATAGTTTACAATTTCAGAAAATTATTGTGACCATTCCCTAATTTGTTGATATATTCCTGAATTGCAACATATTTTAGATCAGGTGTATCCAAGCGATAGTTGTATATATAAATGTAGGCCAGGTGTATCCAACCTATGGTTGTATATATATAAACAGGTATATCCAAACCAATGGTTGTTTATACAGAGTGATTTTAACTCTTTCAACAAAAAAAGAGGGGTGATAGTACACATCAAGACAAACAATTGTTGCAATGGAACCTAGGGTCACATTCCACTCCTTATGCCAGAGAAGTGTAGAGTTACATATCCACATTGATCCTTTAACAGTAAAAACAAAGGTACTTAACCAATTTATGAGTTGCTTAATTACATTCGTGTCAAAGACTCAAAGTAGCTGCTCAAAGTGGCGTCCGAGGGCATTGTTGCACAGCCCACACCGGAAAATGAAGGACTATCGCTGGAATATCGTAGACTCCTGGTGTGGTGTTGGTCTTGTCCGCTGCAACACCGATTCTTGCGACGAGATCTTCCAGGGAGTCCGCAGGTGTCTCGTACACAAGTGTTTTCACGTGCCCCCAGAAGAAGAATTCTAGTGGATTGAGGTCCGGGGAGCATGGAGGCCAAGCCACAAGTTCACCACGTCCAATCCACCGCCCGGGATATGTTGCATTTAGGAAGTATTGGACCTCGATGGAAAAGTGTGCTGTGGCCCCATCATGCATAAACCACATGTCCCTCTGCGTGGTGAGCAGAACACCCTGCAACAGACAGGGAAGCACTTGCTCCAGAAACACACGGTACGCTACACCGGTCAGTCGTTCTGGCAAGAGGTAAGGTCCCACCAGACAATCACCCAGGATACCTGCCCAGATGTTGACGCCAAATTTCTGCTGGTGTTTATGAGGGTTAGTGACGTGGATTTTCTTGAGCCCAAGTGTGCTGGTTGTGATTGTTGAAAATGCATTCCCAGGTAAACATGGCCTCATCACTAAATAACACTAATGCGGGAAATTGCGAATTAACATTGTTTATCTGGAGCATCCACCTAACAAACTCTACCAGGCGGGGAGAGTCATCTTCATTCAAAGCTTGGACTTTCTGCACATGGAAGGGATACATCCGTGCCTCATGTAGGGCATTACACACCGAGGTTTGACAAACTCCCATTTCGGATGACACCACTCGCATACTTGTGGAAGGAACTTCTGAAAAATGCTGCAAGACACGTTCTTCCATTTCCGGTGTCTCCACACTTTGCGAACATCCAGTATCACTTATAGAGATAGCCAACGAGCCAATTTCACACAGTCTTTGATCAACACTGGCGAAAGTCGAATGGTAAGGAATATGACATTTCAGAAATCTCTCACAGTACAATCTTTGTGCTTCACATCCATTACCACCTGCTTGGCCGTACATCAGATGCATATCCGTCAGTTCCTTGAATGTGTGGTCTTCCATGTCCTTCATGAATACATCACATCATGTGACATTATCACAGTAATGTTGATGAATGGGTTCGGCTGCATTTTTAAATGTTTGTTCTTAATTGTCTATGCACTTGCTCAGCACACCTGATTTGCATCTTGTGCTTTGTATGCACCAGTTGTAAATACTTGTGCATGCGTGGCGTTTTTCGAAAGTACTCTTTTCTGGCAGAAGGAGTGGAATGCGATCCTAGGTTCCATTGCAAAAATTGTTCATCTTAATGTGTACTATTAACCCTCTTTTTTTTGTTGAAAGAGTTTACAATCACCCTGTATATACCAGATGTATTCACCACATGAAGCTTAGTCTTTCACACTGTGCAGCCTACAGCCATGCAAACAGTTCCAACATGTAATGCAGCTCTGGATTTATATTATCTATCACAATATGTGATCATCTTATTTAATAATATTATTAACAACCATGGAATAAGAACATTATTACTGTCATTTAATAACTTGAATTTTCATATTAAATTATTATACATAAAAAAATAAAACTATATTATTAATATTAGTCAATACAAAAACTATTTTGAAAAATGCATAATTAGTGTTAAGGAATTGTGTTTGTTCATGCAGCCAATGACCTTAACCATTTTATCTGTTTTGGCTCCTAGCCATAAAAGGTTCAACTCCCCTGCTTTACATTTTAACCAGCCATAACAACTTACTGTTCAATAAGGAAAACATACATTACCAATGTAAACTGACAGAAAACATGTGTACCTTAATAAAACAATAATCTTTAATCAGAAAAAAGTCTATTAACCATTTACAAACTGATATCTCTCTCACTATCCTCTAACCACTATAAGCATGTGTGTAAGCAGTGGTTGTGTGATGTTGTAATGTCAATAGCAATACTTGGAACAGTTTGGTGTGGCATAGGGAACACATTTCAGCTACTTGGAGGGTTAATGCTTGTGAGGTTAATATATAGCTGAAATTTCAGTTAGCTAGGACAGGAAACAGTCCATTGTATCATTTTAACTACCTAGTGTTGGGTTTTGAAAAGTTCTACAATTAATAATCCTTCCACAGATCATATAAAGCAAACCACTGAAAGGTTAATAAAATAAACTTGATTCATTTGTTTAGATAGACTCATAAACAAGTAACTTACTCTATTCCATATCAATGAGTAGGATTTAGGATCTTAATAAGCAATACATATATATTTTCAAACATCATTAACATACTTGTATACTGGAATAATTCATCAAAAGCATATAATATACCAATATGAATTTTTACATATAATATACCAATATGAATACACTGACTTCAAATACTATATGCAAATTAATATTTCCTGACTGCAAGATGACCATCAGAGTTGATACAGCTTGAAAATCAACCTCTCTTTATAAGGAAGTGATCAGGATGGCAAACTTATTTATTATTATATTAACCAAATGTTCACATTATGGTTTCTAAAATGCTACAAATATCTTAAAGGAACTACCTGTCTGAATGTTTCAATGGACAGCTTTTGGAAAGTTTAAGGCAAGAAAGTCTCAAATAGATATCACCAGATGGCACAATATTGCTTGTTCTACTGTCCAATGTCAAGGTTCCAAAAGTCAGGAATTGTCACCAGAAGATTTGATAAAAGTAGACCAAAGAAAAGAACTTCAAGCGTATTTTACTTTCAGCATGAAGACACAGGTGACAACACTATTCTAAGTGCATACTGATTAATTGCAGCCACAAGAACATCTGTATATGTCACCACCATATGCATAGGTGGATGAGGATGGCCTCTTTGCATGATGGCCAATGGTATGTGTTCCCCTTACCCCATGCCACATAAGAGAATACTAAATTAGTGTATACACAACTGGAGTACCAATAGAGGTATATGCTTTTCATTACCACAGTAACTAAGTAAACATCAGAACATGACTTCACCAACCAGTCCAGCCACAATGCAAAGCAAAATATTTGTCTCTACTGGCCCACTCAACTGCATACAGTTGATGGTGTCAAAAAGAGGCCTCTGCACTTAATCCTTCCAGGGCCCATGTCCATTATATAAGTTGACATTATCCAAAATGGGAGAATGACAATGCCTATATCAGTTTCAGTACAATACATGAAATTTCAATATTTTTTTTAAAAATTTGCCATTTGAAAATTTTGTTGCACATATCTTATAAAAATACATTATTAATGCTTGAAAGACAATACTTTCTTTTTCCATTTGAAGCATATTTTATTAAAATGATATAAATAATTTGTTAAAGCCAACTGATTGCCATTTCTTAGAAGCAATATACAGTACTGTTGATTTGTTTGTTAATTTAAATATTAAAAAGCACAGTAGGATAAAACTCTTTTAATTCCTCACGAATAAATATTGTACATTAAATTCTTTCATGCCTAACTATGCCTCTTTAAACCAGTAGAGCGCATTGAGTATTACATAAGAACTATACCTTAACCTCATAATTGCGACAATTACTTGTCTATTGCCCCTTTGGGGTTAAGACAACCTTTGAACTATCACATAATTCAGAAGTCAATATATATTCTTAACAAGATATTAAACAAGTAGTACTATTAACTAAGGAAAAACCTTTAATCTATCTTAAAGGGTCCTAGTTTAGTATATGACAAAAAGGATTTAATTACCACATTCTTGTAACAGGCTGGTAAAACTGTATTAGATGTTATTGACCAGTTAGTCCAATAAAAGCTGTCATGGTTACTAACTTGTGCAACTAGTCCTTATGTTACGATATAAAAACAGCATCAATGAATATGCATACACCAGATTTCCATGTACTTCTTGACAGTTGATTCTCTTTTACACAGACTTGAGACTTGGATTGGCATTGCTGGATCCTATATGGCCATCACCTTTTTATATCAGGCACCATATTATATTTCGCCATTACAAGTCTTCAATTACTGACAATTCCAACGGCCGTCGTAGTATTGATGTCTAAATTTTACTTTAATCTACTTAGATCTTAACCATGGATATACCACAAAGTGTTGCACATAATGGTAAAATCCTTTTGCTCTGCACCGGAAACGTGGCACCCTCCAACATGAAATAACTTATAACTTCCAAAGTCAGCCATTAAAACATTTAAAAAAACTTTAAAACTTTTGGTCTTATTCAACTCAAACATTAAGAGTCATATATATTTTCAATAATTCTCCATTCCCTGAACATCACTCGACTTCTTTTTGTGAGAGCTCACAAAAATCAAGGTTTACAAGAAAAATTACAAGCTTTGATAAAATAAAGGTACAAGTCATTGATATGATTGCTACTATTGACTACAAAAAACTACAATGTACATGAAAAAAATTTAATCCAGACTGGAAGTGGTACATGTAACTAATGACACATGTGTTAAAGTATATCGAAGTAAGAACTTTGACAGTTTGGCTATCGAATATCACAAACTCCATATAGGTAGCTTTTTACTATTTACATATAAAACCCCAAAATTACTTTTGACCCATTGCATATCAACATTTTATTCCTATTAACCCTGTTAATAAAACAAATATATCAAAAAATTTACATCAATTTAAAATGAAAGATAAAACCCACCTCAAGCATATTGAAGAATATGTACAACTTGATAACAGATTGGCTCTTTACTATATGATACAACATTGAGGTATCAACATATGTCATCATAAAACTCACAGAAATTAGGATGATGCCCTTCAGTAGATCACATATTTCTGCTGGTTGTAGGAGACGAGAAGTAGAACCCAACTGATAAGGTCCAAACATTGTCCTGTTTTTAGAAAAGTTTTTAAATACCAATTATAGCATGGTCAATAACAACACTGGGCAACACAGAAAAAGGCTTTGAAATGAAAATAGCCAATCTTTACTAATTTCGAGGTGCTGAATGCGAAAATGACAATAAAATTGTCAATTGGCTCTTGTTTAGGAGAGACAGAGATGGTCATGTATAAATGACTCAGTTCGCATTGAGTACATAGGTAACCATTTCGCAACACTGTATTTTAAACTCCAGATTGCAACATATTGTGTTCTACTGCATCAGCCCGCCATACACACAACCCATTGGAGGTCTTGCATCGTCTGATGCAATGTAGTTCAGTCATGACATCACGGCTTTACGATCACAGACAACAGATGATGCAATCATCAGTTGTAAGCGATGTCTTATAGCGTGAGCAAGTCTTTTGAGTGACTCCCATTTACTCCTGGGTCATAAGTACAATAAGTGATCCATGCAGTTTTAATGCAGCAGTAGTGATGACTCCTAACTGTGTTAATAGTGAAGATACATTTTGCTATATTTGAGGGGAAGTGACATTTGCAAGCCAGAAAAGGGCCATCACTCCAATATTAAAAGTGACATATGAGTTTTATTTTGGATGCAAGATCGGGGATCAAGACAAGGCCTGGTCCCCACACATATGCTGCAGTACATATGCAAGAAATCTTCCAAAGTGGCTGAAAGGCGAAAAAGTGGTGATGCCGTTTGTTGTTCCTATGGTTTGGAGAGAGCCAAGCAATCATGCAAATGACTGCTACTTCTGCATGGTTCCACCTGTTTCTGGAGACATCACAAGGAAAAAGAAGTGGACAATAGCGTACCCAAATATACAATCTGCTCTCCGATCAATTCTGCACGGCGAAGGCCTTCTCATTCCTGAACCTCCAAAAGAATTTTCCATCGATTCAGACAATGAGGAGGGAGGTGAACCGAACGTCAAGTTCTCCGCAGCCTTCAGTGTCTAATGATGATCCATACGTCTGTCATGGTGCGTCATCTGCACCACACATTCTCACCGAAGAAGAAATGAACGATCTTGTTCGTGATCTGGAGCTGCCTAAGGCCAAAGTAGAATTACTTGGATCAAAACTTAAACAATGGAATCTTCTCAAGTAAAATGTCCGAGTGACTTCATTTCAAACTCGTCATGAGCAGTTTGCACCTTACTTCAGACAGGAAGATGACCTTGTGTTCTGCTCTGATGTAGATGGCCTGATGAATGCCCTCGGAATCAAACATGACCCTCAAGAATGGCGACTATTCATAGACTCCTCGAAAATGAGTCTCAAGGTGCTGCATAATGGAAATCGACTTCTATCCAATCTGGTCGGACATGCTGTCTATATGAAAGAAACCTATGATAACCTAAAACAGCTGTTGAGCTGTCTTCAATACAGCAAGTTTTCTCCATTCCCATTTAGATTTCTTCCTAGACAATTGCGGCATGGTTAGTAATGAGCACGGTGAACATTTCACCAGGACATTGCAATGATGGAGAAACGATACCAGGGAAACTGGTCCACTTCAATGTTGGCTGACTACTGTTGGACGCTTGCCAGAAATGATCCTGAGCAGCTGTACAAGCAACGGGCAAAGTGATGTCGGAAGTAGAAGCGGAGTTTTACCATTATGTCATATGTAAATATTACTTTATTATATAAGAAATTATTATGGATTTCTCAGAAATTGTAGCCAATTTTGCATTTTCATTGTCATATTCATGTTCAGCATCTTGAAATCTTTAAGAAATGGTTACTTCTATCTCAGAGGCATGACTTTAATGAAAATTTGTTGCCCAGTGCAATTTAAATATTTTGAAATCTGCTACTAGAGTATTCAAAATTTGCATGAAATGACAAACGATTTTGAATGTTAGCTTTTTAACATGCTTAAAACCAAATTACTCTCTACATTAGTAAATATTTCAAACTTCAAATTTCAGGTTGCAAGTTTTTATTCATTTTTGAGAACATTTATGACAATATTATTTTGTTTTTTACATATAAAAAATTTTCATCAGGCAGATAACTTTTCATAGTTGCATCATAGGCCTGTAGTTATAATATATTACAATGAAGACTTGTGAGAGATATGAGACTTCAGCAAAAAGATAACACCAACATTCAGGCTTTACTCTAGGATTTGCACCTGGATTCCTTTGCTTCACATTTACATATGTGCGTACATACAACAATGTTTGCAAAGACTGCTTGTGAAGGCATGGGGGCATTGTGCTCAGTCAAGCATTGTGCCAGGCACATAATCTGAAGTTCCCAGGTTCAAGTGTCAACTGGCTACCATTTTATCTCTTCTTGATCCATCATCTCATTCTTGATCATTTTTTATCCCATCTTGCTGTTGGTGAGAAATGGTCACAAATAGCTTGGAAAATCCATCATCAGTCAGATGGGATATTAAGTCATGGCCCCATGCACAGGAGAGCCTTACCATGTGCACATTAAGGAACACACTGTAAAATTGTGTATTGCCAATACATTGTAGTACTAGTGTATTGCCAATAGTTTTATTCAGTAATATTCTGTGAATGATATCCAAAGAGAAACTGATTTCAAAGTTTCTAAAGTCATCCATGTTAGTGATTCTCAAATGGTGGTCTACAAGCTTTTGGAAAAATAACACAAAAATTTAAGGTATTTATTATCATAAAATGAGAACCTTCCCATGAATTGTCAACTCTGATGGCAGTCATAAATTCAGCTTATGAAAGTCATCTTTCATCAACTAATGTAGAATCACAGAATGCAATCAGCTTTGTGAAGTTTGAGAATAGGGATTTATAGCCTGCATGAAATTGAACTCAGTTTTCAACTAATTGTTTTCATGAAAATTTTCATCAGATGCTCTGTATGAAATAAATTAACACCTTGGGATGCTCCTTGATCCAATAAAAGTTGAGAAATATTGATCTAGGTCATTTATTCCTTATTTCTTTCTAGGCCAACTGATGAAATATAGGTTTGAGAAATAGCCACCAGAATATTTGCAAGAGGTATTATAAATTATGCCATTTATAGTAATATTTTGCAAGTATATTGGGGCAGGAGTTTTAGGTCCCTTTGACATTGGTAGTTCCAATGGCAATGGAGAATATTTTCTACGGGTAAGTAAACTAAATGGTTTACGAATAACTAACACATACTACAAACACCAGGGCATTTATAAATATACGTGGGTTTCACCTGATGGGTTGCACAAGAATATAATAGATTATATTTTAATTAACAGCAAATGGGAGAGTTCAGTTAGGAAAACCAGATCATACAGAGAAGCCGAAATTGGGTCTGACCATTACTTGATCAAAAGAATCTTGCAGCTGAAGTTTAAGAAATGTTATGCTAAGGTTAAGAAAATTACCTTCAATACTAAAGGTCTGAAAGATCCAGATATAGCCAAAGCATTCCCTGATAGGCTACTTAGACTTTATGACAATCGTAGTTTGCTTACTGCTGAAGTTGAGAAAGAATGGGATCAGCTTAAACAGGCTTTTCTTGAAACCAACAGTACTGTTTTGGGTAAAAAGGAAAGAAAACAAAATTATTTGAGTGATAAGAACAGCAATACTGAAGGTCTGAAAGATCCAGATATAGCCAAAGCATACCATGATAGGCTACTTAGACATTATGACAATCATAGTTTGCTTACTGCCGAAGTTGAGAAAGAATGGGATCAGTTTAAGCAGGCTTTTCTTGAAACCAACAGTACTCTTTTGGGTAAAAAGGGAAGAGGAAACAAAATTATTTGAGTGATAAGGCTATGGAACTTATTTCTGAAAGAAGGAAGTGTAGGATTAATATGAATCAACAACCTACTAGTCCTGACAGAAGGCATTACAACGAGCTTAATAAAAGTGTAAAGGATCAGTTAACAGCTGATAAGAATCTTTGGCTTGATAGCTTGGCTGACAAAGCAGAGAAAGCAATCATACAGCACAACAGCAGGGGGTTGGGTTGTTTTACCTCTGAGAGGCACTTTTTTGCACACCATGGGATAAATGGCCAGGTCACATGGACCCCGAAGGCTCAGAGAAGGTTGGGGGAGGGCACCCACTGGACAGCTGTTGGGAGACAGATGGTAGCCTCCCACAAGTAAGGCTGGGTTGGGTTGTTTTACCTCTGAACAGCACTTTTTTGCACACCATGGGTTAAATAGCCAGGTCACATGGACCCCGAAGGCTCAGAGAAGGTTGGGGGAGGGGACCCACTGGAACAGCTGTTGGGAGACAAATGGTAGCCTCCCGTCAAGGCCATCCAGCATGTTCTTTAACGTGCACAGGGTATGGCTCTCCCACACACGGGACCACGGCTTAACGTCCCATCCGACGGACGGCGGCCTTTCCAAGCCCATCGGTGTCCCCTACTGACCGTGGGCAGGGCGGGGAATTTTGAGGAGATAAATCTCAACGCTGACCCAGCTGGAACTCGAACCTGGGAGCCCACATGTAAGGCCATCCAGCATGTTCTTTAACATGCACAGGGTATGGCTCTCTCACACACGGGGCCATGGCTTAACCCTCTGACTGCTCAATTTGTGGACCGAAATCGCTTCAAAAATTGTGTATTTTTTTTTGTGCATATTTAAAATCTATATATATTGGAGAATTGAAATATGCATTTTTTCTTTCTAGAAAAGATTTTTTATATAGATTTTAATCATGAGAAACTAAGCTGTCAGAAAAAACAATTTCAGATGTTATCACACAAAAATTTTTTTTAATAAATTTCAATTGAATTGCAGTTAATTTCTATTTATTACATAATATAAAAAAGTAAAATGTATAAAACTTAAGAAAATATAATGCACTGAGAAAAAATACCTTAGAAATGTAGTTTAGTATGATAGAGTTCGAAACAGGGTTCAAGGCAAAGTCCAACTTCACAATCTTTGCACCAGATTCGTGTTTCTTTGCGAATTTTTTTTCCATTTGCATCTTTTCTTGAACAGCAAACAGCACACTGTCTTCGAGGCTCTCTTTTTATGGGGTTAGGCGGTATGTGCCTTGCAAAATGACGAGCTGTCAATCTCAAAGGGTTCGGAGTAGAACTCGATCTTCTAGGACAACTGCTTTTATCTCCATCAGAATACTTTTGGATACTTTCTTCAACCATTTGCAAATGAAATTCCAAAAGCTTTATATTTTGTGTTGGGTTTTGCTTTTTGTAAAGTACATAGGCATTCCACAACGATTGATCTAAAAACTGCCTGAAAATTTTGATATAATACTTCCCCTGTTGTTTTCGGAGCGTTGGGTAGTAGGACATTTCTTGGTCGCATAAATCGACGCCACCCATTGTATTATTATAATCACAAACGACAACTGGTTTCATAACAGTCTTGTTAGATTTGCATGTAACCAAATAAGAGCTTGCATCATGAATAGTACTCATAAGGCAGACACTCTTCTTGTCCTGCCACTTCAGGGCCATAACTTTACCTCTTTGATAAGCAACAATTTCACCCTTGGGGACTTTCACTTTTGAAAAATTGACAGGAAGGTCTTTTCTGGTTTTATTCACTGTCCCATAAGTGTCCGTCTTTTCTGTAACTAAGATGTCTGCAAGCTGTGGAGACATATAAAAATTATCAATAGTGACACAATAACCTTTTCCCAGGAATCGATCCATCAAGTGTAAAACAATTTTGGTGGAAACTGGATAGTGGCTGTATTTCGGATTATACACTGTTCCATCACCTGTGTATATGAGGAAATCTGAAATGTATCCACTTTCTGCTTCACAAAGAACGAAAAACTTCAAGCCAAATCTTGCTCTTTTTTTGGCAATAAACATTTTCCAGTTCAGCCTGCCTTTGAACCGCATCAAACTTTCATCTAAACTAAGATTTTTCCCTGGTATATAGACTTCTCGAAATTTGCATTGAAGATGTTCCATTAGTTCATAAATTTTATTCAGTTTTGGCCATGGGTGTCGGTCTTTATCAAATTCTTCATTATTGGTAAAATGAAGAAACTTCATAAGCAATAAAAACCTATTTTTTCCAATTACTTTTTCAAAAATTGGTGTGGATAATATTTGACGCTTAGACCAATAATGCTCTTGTTCTGGCTTCTTTATGACTCCTTGGAGTAACAAAACTGCAAAAAATAGTCTTAGTTCTTCAACATTCGTTTCTGTCCAATTTTTCCAGCGTGATCTCTCTTTACAAACTGCTTTATGGATGTATTGTTCAGCGTATCTATTTGTTTCTTGGACTATCATTCGTAATATTTGATCATCAAAAAAAAGTTCAAAATAATTCAATATACTTGCATTGTTAGCTATATTCACAGATTTCCACGAAAAGGAGGAGGAGGAGGAGGAGGAGGAGGAGGAGGAGGAGGAGGAGGAGGAGGAGGAGGAGGAGGAGGAGGAGGAGGAGGAGGAGGAGGAGGAGGAGGAGGAGGAGGAGGAGGAGGAGGAGGAGGAGGAGGAGGAGGAGGAGGAGGAGGAGGAGGAGGAGGAGGAGGAGGAGGAGGAGGAGGAGGAGGAGGAGGAGGAGGAGGAGGAGGAGGAGGAGGAGGAGGAGGAGGAGGAGGAGGAGGAGGAGGAGGAGGAGGAGGAGGAGGAGGAGGAGGAGGAGGAGGAGGAGGAGGAGGAGGAGGAGGAGGAGGAGGAGGAGGAGGAGGAGGAGGAGGAGGAGGAGGAGGAGGAGGAGGAGGAGGAGGAGGAGGAGGAGGAGGAGGAGGAGGAGGAGGAATATTCTTCATATCAATTTTGCACCACTGCCTAACGCTTTGCAAGTTTATTGAATCATGATCAGATTCATCGCCATCTGAGGAGCAGTCCGAAAAATCTATATCACTATCAAAACTAAAATCACTTTTAGAATCTGATAAATCATCAGGAATATATACTCTGTCAATCGCTGAACGTTTTCTAGCAGCCATTTCTGATTAGAAAAAGGCGGCAAACATAGTGAAGTTAGAGCGGTAAATACCAAGTACCTTCAAATGCCGCAATTTAGTGGATGACTAACGACATCTGTTGGTCAAAACCTAAATTAAACGTCTAACACTGTATGTAATTTATTTCACTGGTCAAACGGTGAAAAGGCGGGATGCGCTCCTCAATAAAGGAAGAAAAACATCTGCCCACGAAAATCGCAGGATGAGCAAATTTTGCTACATTTGAGTTGCCCATGGAAATCGCAGGATGAGCAGCCAGAGGGTTAACGTCCCATTGGACAGACGGTGGCCTTTCCAATCCCATCGGTGTCCCCTACTGACCGTGGGCAGAGCAGGGAATTTTAAGGAGATAAATCTCAATGCTGACCCAGCTGGGACTCAAACCTGAGAACTACAGATTACGAGCCTGGTGTGCTACCGACTGAGCCACCCCCGCCCCACAGCAGGAGGTTGTACTAGATTGTTAATGTTTGATGTGGTAAGAAACAGACAGATACACAGGGATTATGTGATAAAACATGGCAAGGTGGCTGAAGGTGAGGATTCTGTGATGGCTAGGTGGGCTGAGCATTTCAGTGATGCTCTTAATCAGCGTTTCCCAAACTTTTCCTACGACACAACACTTAATAAATCCTGAAATTTTAACAGAACACCTTGGCTATTTTGTAGGATAGGTAGATATAAATAATAAATAAAATAAATAATTAAATCTATGAAAAACAAACAAACATTTATTCTCCTTAATACAATCCACATGCAAAGGGAGGAGCATCTGATTTTCAAACATGTTTGAACTTGTTGCAGCATTTAAAACCATTCAATGATCATATTAATTTTGATAATTTTTCATGGAACACCAGTGTTCTACGGAACATAGTTTGGGAAATGCTGCTCTAAATAATGTAATTATTTCTACTCCCATTGTTTGTAATGAGGATAGATGCATTACTGGCTTTTACAATGGCCCTATATCATATTCCGAAGTCACATTGGTTATCTCTAAATTAAAACTGCATAAATCCCCAGGGTGGATGAAATCACCACTGAAATGCTTAGAGCTGGAAACATTTGTGTTGTCACATGGCTGACTGAAATTTTGAATATTTTCTATGATAAAGGTGTTGTTCCTAAGGATTTTACTAGAGCTATCATAGTCCCAATTTTTAAAAAAGGCAATCACAGATAATTATAAGAGAATTAGTTTACTTTCTGTTCCAGGTAAAGTTCTTTGCATGATTATACTTAATAGAATTAAGAATTGGTTGATGGACAACTACGTGATGAACAGTGTGGATTCAGAAGTGATAGGGGATGTATTGATAAAATATTTTCACTTAGGCAGATTCTCGAGAAATGTTTAGTTTCAGAAACCTGTGATTACTAGCTTTATAGATTTCAAACAGGCTTTTGACTCTGTTGATCGACATAATTTGTGGTTGATTGTTTGATCATATAGAATACCTGATAAGTTAGTTAGTCTAATGAAAGCTCTCTGTAACACTGGGTTGGGTTGTTTTACCTCTGAGCGGCACTTTTTTCCACACCATGGGCTAAATGGTCAGGTCACATGGACTCCGAAGGCTCAGATAAGGTTGGGGGAGGGGACCTACTGGAACAGCTGTGGAAGACAGATGGTAGCCTTCCATCAAGGCCATCCAGTGTATTCTTTAATGTGCATAGGGTATGGCTCTCCCACACATCGGGCCAAGGTTTAACGTCCCATCCAAAGGACGGCGGCCTTTCCAAGCCCATCGGTGTCCCCTACTAACTATGGGCAGTGTGGGGAATTTTGCGGAGATAAATCTCAATGCTGACCCAGCTGGGACGTGAACCTGGGAACTACAGATTACCAGCCCGGCGCACTACCGATTGAGCCACCCCCGCCTTATAATAACACTGAGTCGTGCGTGAGAGTTGGTACATCTTGCAGCAATTGGTTTAGCATTACTAGTGGAGTTAGACAAGGGTGCATTTTGTCTCCTTTTCTCTTTTGTTTGGTTATTGATTATGTTATGTGAAATTCTTTGCAAGGGAAAGATTTTGGCCTTAAATAGTCTAGAGATTTCAAAATTTCCGATTTAGATTATGCAGATGATTTGGCCCTGTTGGCTAATGATGTTGATGAGATGAATTCGTTCATTAGGGTTGTTGATGAGACTGGTAATAGAGTAGGTTTGGTGATAAACAGAGAAAAAACTAAAGTGATGAAAATTGGTCAGGCAGATGGTGCTTCAGTTGCTTTGAATGGCTGTACTATTGAGCAAGTGTCTCAGTTTTTAATTATCTTGGGAGCTATGTAACAGATAATGGTGATGTGTGGCATGAGATAAACAGAAAAATAGGGATTGCCGTTGAGACTTTTAAGAATCTATGGAGAGTGTGGAAAAATAGGCATATACACCTAAAGACTAAAATTAGGCTGTGGAAGAGTTTGGTTCTTTCTAAGGTTAGTTATGGTAGCAAAACATGGAGCCATTTTAAGCAGGATAACAAGAAACTTGATGCCTTTGATTCTGGATGCATACACAGTATCTTGGGCATTAGATGGTTTGATGATGGGGTTAGAAAGAGTCAACCTCTTTTGAGCAGCATATTGTGCAAAGTTAAAGGTTTGTTTGGTCATGTTGCCCATATGCATAGCTTCAGATTGGCAAACAGGATTATGAATAGTGTGCATAAGGGTTTCAGAAAAAGGGGGGAACCTAGGATACGATGGGCAGACAATGTCAAACAGGACCTTGCTCAAATTGGCCTAGAGTGGCCAAATGCAACAGCTGTAGCTCAGAAGAGACACGTCTGGAGAGGAAAATTACACATTCTATTTGACCTCTGTAGCCCATGGCTGCATAAGGATTTTTTGTATGTATAAAAATTGCATGCATTTACAAATCATATGAGAATATTTATAAAAGTTAAAGCAAAAAGTTTGCAGAAAATTAGTTTAGTCATAATTTTAATTATAATATTAAATTATAAAAACTACTAATTTATAATTATTTTTCTTACCTGACTATTAATTTTAAAGATCTTGTAACCAAAAACCAAAGCGATAAGGCAAATCGAAGAGGAAGGAAAGTAAAAACAAACAAAAATGCATCCACACATTGGAAAAATCCATATAAGATGAACTGAGGAAGAAATATATATGAAATAGTTATTTATTTGCATACATACATAACACATATAAAGACATACTATATAAGACAAAATCAGGAAACAAATATAAAATAACAGACAACACAAAGGAACTAACAATAATAAAGTTTTTTAAGCTTGACACCCAGGGGAAGACTATTTACTTATCTAAAAGATTGAATGGCAACACCAAGTGGTTGCTATGTGGGTTGATAACTGAGAGCCATGGTTATATTTATTGAAATTAAGTATTTTTGCTTTTTTTTTTCAAGACTTTTTCTTAAAGACAGCAATAGGTTAACATAAAAGTGTTTTGATTCAAACTCTAACATTTTAATATTGTGATATCAATAACTAAATAAAGATATAAAGGTAAGTAAAAGGCAACTAAATAATTTGCAGCTAATAGCACTACTTTGTTGTCTGAAAATTAAACTCCTGAACCATGATTAATTCTTTTATTGTCTAAACGGAAAATATGAGTGGTGGTGAGAAAGTAAGCTTATAAAACATATTAATCTTGCAACCAAAGGACCTACACTTATTTGTGGTTATATTAAAGAGATTTCTTAAATATTGTTAGTAAAACTGCATTTCAATTCAGTGCCATCTGCTGCTTATTGAGCATATAAGTCAGTTAAAAATGGCAGTTTGACTGGAACTATGGCCCAAGAATGAAATTCATGCTACAAATCAGTTTTTGAATGCGAGAAATGTGTTGCCAATAAAAATTCATCATCAGCTCACAGAGGTTTACAGCAAAAAGTTATGAATGCTGTTGGCTAAGTTGGTAACAGGGAAAAACCCATTTTCGAAGATGTTCAGAATAAAATAAATTGCAATACAAATGAATATTTTGTCCAGCTGTAAAACCCATATTTTACATGTTTTATTTATGATGTCTTAAATTTTTGGAATCATGTCATTGAAGAACTTAAACTGTTATTGAAAATTCTTAATGTCATTCTTCCCTCTATAAAATTTACCCACGAGTCCAAAGAAAACCAACACTGACCATATTTAAATATTTTAATACAATGTGAAGATAATAAATATATAACTTCAGTTTACCAAAAGTCCACTTACATATCAAATCTGATTCCAGCTAACTTGAACAACCCATATGCATATAAAAAGGCAACACTAAATGGATATTTTTATTGTGTTTATCACTATTGCTCTATCCCAAAATCATTAACAACAGAATAAAATCACATATATAAAATAAGAATTAATGTTGGATATCACACATTTAAAAAATGAAATATAATAGTGAGATTACAAAATATAAAAGTTTAATGTCACAATATCCCTGAATAATTTGAGCTAAAATAACTGAGGCTACATCCTCAGTTAACTATTCAAGTTAGCAAAATCATTGGTCATTTGACCAGTAATTTCAAGATTATTTAAGCATATAGTAAACTCGGAAATACTGAAGTCACAATTACTTATGACACAGAGAGGAAAATTTTTACAAGTTTTTTGACTTGGGTTGGCTGATGCACTTATTAAGTTGCATATCTTGTTATCCTACTGTAGAAGATTTGCTGTTGGATGTTATTACCAGTGCTGGTCTCTGCATGAAGTTGTTATAAAGATTAATGCTTGTGGAGGTTGCTTGCTTTTATTTCTCTGGGAAGAAATGCCAAGTCCATTAACACTTTTTAAATGTAATTAGTCCAAGATGCTCTTATGCTGGTCACTTTATCTCTCATAGTGCATGCTTGTATTAACAACTGCTCTTGTTTAAATTCAATGCAAACTAACATGTTGCTCATAACTTCAAACTAACTGTTGCTCAACAAAAGGGTGAGGCAAACTTTTTGCTGAGTTTGCTTCACTAAACTTCAATTAAACTGTTGCTCATAATTTAATATATAAAACATTCAAAATATATTTAAAAGTATTTAAAATCATATTTACAGAATGACTTAGGCATATCCACTGCTCTGTGCATTTCATCTACAGGCTTCCTCAGGCAGTGTATTTGACAGTTGGTAAAATGGAAAATTAAAGGGTAAATCCTCTATTGGGCAGTTCAGTAAGTCAAGAGTCATGCAACTTAAAAGCAATTTTTATGTGGATGAGATAGGATGTATTTCTCTATTACAAAATCTATTTTGATTTATATTAATTATTATACTTTATAAATCTTGCTACAGGCAAGTAAAAGGTGAAGTTAAACATCAGTAACCATCATGGAAAAGTGCAACTTGTCAGCAACATAGCCAAAGAGCAAAGAAACTGTCTGAGCCAGCCACAACAACCAGCTTTAATGGTAATATGCAACATTTAACTACTTTGGAACTTTAAAGAACAATCTGATAAAAGCTGAAAATAGATATCAGCAATATTCTGTCTAGAATATCTTCCTCAGGAAGGTTTTAACTTACTTTTATTACAGCAAAATTATGTAAAAATTTAAAGTTTTAACCAATTGCCATGTTTGAATACAATATTTAAAAAAATATATAATAATAGAAATCAAAAAAGATTATGTAATACAGAAATTCATTCTATCTCATCCACATGGAAATTACTTTTAAGTTGACTCACTGAACCACCAAGAGAGGATTTAGTTTAATTTTCCATTTCACCAACTGTCAAGTTGAGGAAGCCTGTAGATGAAATGAATAGAGCAGTGGATATGTCTAAGCCATTCTGTAAATATGCAATCTGTAAACAACTGTTTAGCAAACATACAAACTGACAAACCGACAAATGATGACCAAAAAGCAATAGGAAAATAGGTAATACGGAGGACACTCCAAAAGTTCTTCACACATATCTGTAGATTTGCACTCATTCCTCCTAAGTTAACGAGCTATGAGTTGTTTGAAGGTTTGTCTAAACTTGTCATTATATGTTAAAAACAAAGGTAGTACCATCATCTCTCTTTGCTGGTGATGCATAAAGTTCGGTCTCGAAAATCTGTGTTTTGTTGCTATGGAGTCTACTAAAGATGGGGAAAGATTTTACATTTTCACAAGGATGCAGCTTGAGGATGAAGCTAAAAAAATCCATGTTGATTTATACCAAGTATATGGGGATTATGCCTGTTCATATGGCACTGTTATGGGACAGATATGACAAATTCAGAGAAGGATGGCAGAGCTTCGAAAACCTCCCTCATACAGGAAGACCTAAGGAGGCTGTAAATGAGAGAACCATTACCCTGTTCATGAACTCATTAAAGACAACCAATACATCACCATTCAGGCAATAAATTTAGATGTCAGTGTATTGATTGGCAGCAGTGTGGAAATAATTATTCATAAACATTTAAAGTTCCAAAAGATCTGTGCCAAATGAATATCTTACAAACTGACAGAACAGCAAACAAGGGCTAAAGTCGACTTGTGCTATAAGATGCTTGCAAGGTTTGAACCTAGTGGCTCCAAACAGCTAGCAGATATTGTCAGGTGATGAGACATGGTAATATTACTATACAATTCTCAGAAAGATTGACAATTATGTTTGGGTTGCAGAAGATGACCCAAATCCTCCAACAAAACTTTTGCTCAAGGAAGAGGATATTCATAATTATTTCCAATTCCCAAGGAGTGGTAGCCTTGGACACCTTACCTGAAAAAATGACTATAAATGGCCAATACTACATCAACATTGTTTTGCCCATGATGGCTAAGGAGATGAAGGATCAGCGCCCAACAGCAGGCACGTCAAGGGTTCTCCCTCTTCATGACAATGTCAGTGCTCACAAAACTGGAAAGTTAAGGCCTGTCGACAGCAGGAAAAAAATCAAACAGCTATTCCATCCTGCATATTAACCAGTACTTGCACCATGCGATTTTTGGTTGTTTCCAAATATTAAAAAGGAACTCGTTGGGAAGCCTTTTTCAAGGGTGCAAGACCTTGCTAAATGCATTCATTCAGTGTTGTGTATTCCCCAATAGGAGTACCACCAAGTGTTCCAGAATTGGCACAAATGTCTCAACTTTGTATAGATGCCTGAGGGGAGTACTTTGAAGTACAGTAAAAGTTTGATTCAGGTAAGTGCAATGGTTTTGTTCTGCAGATGCATGTTGAAACCTTTTGAATGCCCTCGAAAATGATTGGGACTACCTTACTCCAACTTGAGGCATTTATAAAATAAAAATTAATGAGTCTGACCACATATTGAAAAACAAGGAATTTTGTATAGAAAGAAATTATCAAACACTTAAAATTAGATTAGAAGGATATGTCCATGACTTAAAAAAAAAAGAATTATCACACACAGCATTAATGTAAGCAATACTGCAGAATAAATTACTAAAACTTTTTTAACTCCGAGTTCGCTTCCTCTACAACTGCAGCTACCCACTATTGCTTATGTAAGCAACTAATAGAGGGCATTAGCATTTAAACACTACACAAATCATGTCAGTCACATGCTGATGCTCCATCTGTAGAGAAATGCACCATCTCTTTACATGTTAATGTTTAAAATGCTTTTAATTGGGTTTTAAAGTTTTTCAAATTATCATTCCCATGTCATGGATGCCTCAGTGAAATGCTCTGTATGGAGAAACTAGTTGCTGCAACTAACTGCTTTAAGTGATTACATTTGCCTTCGGCAAAGTTTGGCACAGTCACCAACATGACTATGGCTTACTACAACATCACTAGCTTTGATGGTATATTCCTATATAATACAACCGACATCAATTGTTATGGACTGGTAATTACTGCACCTTACAACAGCAAATGACAGGCATAAAAGTCTACTCAATATAAGGTGTCTTACAGTAAGTGTGTCAGCTATTTCATTATATCAAATTTTTGCTAAAGAAGTTACAGTTTTCCACTTACCACTAAGAAGAAAGTTAACTTTTCTACATTAAAGTTAACCATGAAAGTCTTAATAATGCACCAGGGGTCCAAATAACCCTCATTGCCATGAGTAAGGGCATGGAATTCCTGTACTACATAGCGGATGTAGAAGTAATCCATGTCATGCAAATGGTAAATGCATTTTTTAAAGTTATTAGTAAATGTTTGTGAACAGTGTAATTGTTAATATTAGATTGTTTAACACATTTATTACTGTGCATTAAACTTAATATATTCAATCTTTCAGATGAATCCATCCACTATTTTGGGTGGAGCAATATACCATACAAAACGAAGTAAAACAAAGCTCAATTGGTGCACAGTTCAAATTTCACACAGGGAAGAGCACAGTAGCAGTAGTCATCTTTGACATCAAGAATGGATACTTAAACCTAGTTATTTATGATACACTGATTGTAAAAACAATATTTAACATTTAAGAAACACCTTTTCTAATTCCTTTGGAATTTTCAAAAATATGTAAAATTTTTCTCTTCTTTCAGTAAACCTTTGCTCATCATTTTCCAAAAGATAGCCTCTGCGTAGCTCTCCATGAAGATAGTCAAATAGAGAAACACCTACAAATTGAAAAGATGTAAGATCTTTATTACCACTGAATATCATCCACCTCATCATAATAAACCTTGTCATTATGAAAATACATCACAAAATAGTAGTTATAAAACTAATATCAGTTTATACACAACAGAACCATTAACACATAATAATGGTTCCCAAATTATTATTATTATTATTCTTATTATTATTATGCTTCAGCCTAGCTGAAATAATGCTTCAGCCTAGTTATGCTTCAGCCTAGCTGAAATAATGCAATAAACTTAGCATAACTAATAACAGGGTTGGGTTGTTTTACCTCTGAGTGGCACTTTTTTTTGCACACAATGGGCACACCTGAAAAAGGACTCCGAAGGCTCAGAGAAAGTTGAGGGAGGGGAACCACTAGAACAGCTGTTGGGAGATAGATGATAGCCTTCCATCAAAGCCATCCACCATGTTCTTTACGTGCACACGATATGGCTCTTACGCACATAGAGCCACAGCTTAATGTCCCATCTGACGAATAGCAGTCCTTTCCAAGTCAATCAATGTCCCCTACTGACCATGGGCAGGGCAGGGAGTTTTGTGGAGATAAATCTCAATGCTGGCCCAGCTGAGACTCGAACTTAGGAACTTCAGATTACGAGCTTGGTGCACTACCAACTGAGCCACCCCAACCCTAACTATTAACTGTCCAACTAAATAGGTGCTAGGCCTGGACTTCAGTCTCTTTAAAAACAAGATTTTTAAAGAGAATGAAGGGCAGGCCTAACACCTAAAGTCTGACCCCACCTTTTCGTGGTGCAGATTGTTAGTACATTTCAAAAGAGAGACTTGTGCAAGGGAACACAAGAGGAGGGCTGCCAGATCATTGTTGCCTACTGATCTGTACTTCTATGACTACTTTTCTTTTTTATTTCTATCCTACTGAGGAGTAGTTAACCACACAGATTAAACACTCTGAGCTTGAATACTGATTAAATGAATACTGATAACCACACAGATTAAACACTCTGAGCACTCTGAGCTTGAATATGGATCCCGAATTTGCTGCACTGGTGGGCTTCTTTTGAGGGAGAATTTCTGCTGTGTTTTCTGTTTGTTTGTGGGTTGACAGCTTCAAGTGAATAGATTCATGGGATACATTTCATGAGCTGGTGGATAATCCTGATCTGAGGCCATCACAAGTACCTGAACTCTTGCTTCTATGGGCATTGTCAAATCTGCATTGGAGGAAGTCTTCCAGTGTAGATGGCATCAGCCTTTAGTAGTGAGGGAAACAGGCTTTGCCTCATGCCTGTGATTAGGGGGCTGACTGATATTGTCAGCATTTCTTCTCCCAACAAAACACAGTTTCTTTAAACATCACACTAACCATTCTCTCCACAGATAGTTGGAATGTGAGGATTGCACAGAGATTATTCTCTTAATGTCCTCACACAAGAATTCCATTGTTATAACATATATTAATGAAAGGTTTCTTACAACTAAATTTCAGACAAGCATTAAAGACTTGAATGTAATCTGTTGTTATGCCCCCACTGAGGATGCTAATGAGGATGAAAAAGATAGGTTTTACAAACTTCAGGATATTTGAATTCTGTCAAGAAGGCAGATATTACCCTTGTTCTAGGCAACTTCAATGCAAAAGTTGCTACTGACTCTGATCTTTGGGGAGGGGTGATAGGTTCCTTTGGTATTTGGTAGCTGCAATGGGCAATGTCTCCTACAGGGAAATAAACTTAGTGGTTTGAGAATAACTAACACTTATTGCAAACACCGCAACATACACATGTACAGCAGGTTTCACCAGATGGGTTGCATAAGAATATGATTGATTATATATTAATTAACAGCAAACGGGCTATTTCTGTTAGGAATACCGAGTCATATAGGGGAGCTGAAACTGGATCTGACCATTACCTTACCAAGTGCCTTGCAACTTAAACATAAGAAGTGTTGTGCTAAGGTAAAAAAGTTACCTTTAACCGTAAAGCTCTGAAAAATCCAGTTATAGCTAAAGCTTACCATGATAGGTTACTTAGTCATTATGACAGTCATGATTTGCTTACTACTAAAGTTGAGAAAGATGTTACTATTAAAGTTGAGGAGGAACAGGAACTCTTTTGGGTAAAAAAAAAAAGCAGAGGCGGCAAAATTATTTGAATGATAAGGCACTGGAGCTTATTTTGGAATGAAAGAACTGAAGAAATGTTCTTAATCAATACTCTACTAGTCCTAACAGAAAATGTAACAAAGGGCTTAATAAATGTGTAATATCTCAGTTAGCAGCTGATAAGAACATTTGGCTTGATGGCTTGGCTGCCAAAGCTGAGGAAGCAAGGAAGCAGCTACACAACATAACAGCAGAGAGCTGTACCAGATAGTCAATATTCTGTGTGGAATAAATAAGCAGGTATTACAGGGATTGAAGGAAAGATAATCACAGTTCTTGTGATAATTATAGTGGTATCAGCCTACTTTCTGTTCCAGGTAAAGTTCTTTGAATGATTGTGCTTAATAGAATTAAGAATCTGGTTGACAGACAATTATGAGATGAGCAGTGTAGATTCAGAAGTGCTAGGAGATGTGTAGATCAGATATTTTCACTTAGGTAGATTCTTGAGAAATGTTTAGAGTTCCAGAAAACTGTGATTACTAGATTTGTAGATTTCTAAAAGGTTTTTGACTCTGTTGACAGTCATAATTTGTGGTTGATCATTAGATCTTATGGCATACCAGATGAGTTAGCTAACATAATGAAAGCTCATTATAGTAACCCTAAGTCTTGTTTGAGAGTTGGTAAAGCTTGTAACAACTGGTTTAGCATTACTTCTGGCATTTGACAAAGTGCATCTGTCTCCTTTCCTCTTTAGTTTGGGTATTGATTATGTTATGTGAAATTCTCTGCAAGGGAAAGATTTTGGCTTTAAATGGTTTAGAGACCTGAAAATTTCTGATTTAGATTATACTAATGATTTGGCCCTTTAAGCAAATGATGTTGATGAGATGAATTCTTTTATTAGAGACACTGATGAGACAAATTCTTTGAACCATTGATGAGACAAATTCTTTAAACCATTGATGAGACTGGTAGTAGAGTAGGTTTGATGATAAACATAGAGAAAACTAAAGTGATGAAAATAGGGTATCCCTACTTGAGGGGGTATTTATTTATTATATTATATTTGAAATAAATATATATTGAATAATAGGGTATCCCTATTTTCATCATTTTATTTTTCTAATAATAGTATTATCAGGCAGGCTGTGGTGCAGTTAATCTGAATGATTGCAGTCTTAAGCAGGCAGGCTTCTCAGTTTAATTATCTTGGAAGTTATGCAACAGACGCTGGCAATGTGCAGCATGACATAAACAGATGAATAGGGATTGCTGCTGGGATTTTAAGAATCTATGGAGAGTGTGGAGAAATAGGTAGATACACCTAAAGACTAAAATTAGATTGTATGGTAGTTTGGTTCTTTCTAGGGTTAGTTATGGTAGTGAAATGTGGACACTTTGTACAAAAGATAACTGAAAACTTGATGCTTTTGATTCTAGATGCTTACACAGTATCTTGGGCATTATTCCGGCTTTGCAAGAAAGAAATTGCTTAGACTCCATAACCTTCATGCAGGATGGGGCACCACTCCATATTGTACATACAGCAACGCAATTGTTGCGTATCACATTTCGTTAGGACAGAATAATTTCTCGAACGTTTTCCAATGCTTGGCCACCATGTTCCCCCAACCTAAAACCATGCGATTTTGGGTTATGGGGTTATTTGAAAAGCCAAGTTTACCAAAGCAATGTTGAATAGCTTGCTGAACTGAAGCAAGAATAACACAGCAAGTTGCAGCCATTCCCCGAGATGTTTCAAGCAACTGTGGGCCATGCCATATTATATTTCCAGCACATTTTGCATACAAATAGTTCACATGTTGAGAATCTTGATATGTAAAATAAAGGCTATGTTTATTCAACTTGGTATTTTCTTTATTTTAGCGCACCCATGCAACCTGGTGGCACTTACACTAACTAATGTTTTATTCGCAAATTCTCTACCCCATGTTCTTATTAAGGCATCCACCACTATTCGCTGCGATCTGTTGAGTAATCCTTCTCTACATTATTCTGAGTAATACCAGTTTACTTATAATCACCCTGTATATATGAAGGACCTAAACATTAGGATATATGGATATTTATAAAAATAATTCAGCTGCATGAGATTTATTGGCATGCAACCACTAGTAATATTAAAGAGGATTTATGATTATTAAATTGCAGTAAAGAATGCTGCAAGCAAAAGCTTTAAAATACTTAATATAGTAGACTCCCTCTTATTACTTTACAGGACCTTATGGGACTGGACCCCTGGCTGGATGAACGAAACGCTGGTTAATCCGAAAATTATGTCAGAAAATAAATAAAAACAGTAAATGACAAAAATATTAACTGTACTATATTTTAATTAATAATTTTTTGTAAAATATTAACAATTTACTCACACTCACTTGAAAAAGTCTGTGATTTTCTTTTGATTCTTTGAACTTAACACTTTTTCCCTTGCAAAGTCTTGCCACTTTTTAATAAACATCACATCATTTGCAGATGAGGCCTGTTGTTGTTCAATATATCTTACTGCATCATCAAAAGCTTATTTTCCTTCAATATGGCTAACTTTCCCTTCTTTCTCTTATTCTTCATTCTCCACTTCTTCTCTGTTCCCTTCTTGGCAGACTGCACTGATAATTTTGTCACCATTCAGTGTTTCATTTTCCAACTGTTCATTATCTTTTAACCATTTTTCGATGTCATCTTCTTCAAGTGTGTCATATCCAGGCAGCAGTTTAAAGCCATTAAGCAGCGAAATATTGTCATTATCCGTGATATCTTCGGCAGGCACAGGCTCATTCGATACTTTTGTGTTGTCAACTTTGGTACTTTCTACATAGTTTTCAACTTTGGACCAAAGTTTTCTCCATGACTTCACAAACATTGTATGAGGCATTTCTTCAAAAGCTCTTGCCAACATGTAGATCAACCACATGTATGATATTTATTGTTTGTGTACAACCAACATGTAGATCTTGCCAACACGTATGATATTTATTGTTTTCAAAGCATTTAAAAGTCCAATTCCGTCATTTTCGTTTTGCGAAATGCTTGGCCACCATGTATTTCGCAAGAAATTCATGGTGGCCAAGCATTTCGCAAACGACAAATTCTTCACTGTAGAATTACTGTAAGAAGCTTTCTCCTGTACAGCCTTTTTAAACTTACAAGCACACTTTAATCCATTGGTTCACTAAAGATGCTACATTAGGTGGCAAAAACATGGCTTTTATGTTGTCAGAAATCCGTTTGCTTGGGTGTGTTGGGGCATTGTTGAGAATGAGTCTTTACAGGCATTTTAAGACTTGTCAAGTGGTTTTTTACTTTTGGAACAAATTCTGTAAAGAACCACTCTTTAAACAAATACAAGTCTATCCAAGCAGACTTTTGAGCTTTACAGTAAATTGGAAGAGCAGCTAAATTTAAATGCTTGAATGCTCGGGGTTTTGCTCATTTCTCAATTACAAAAAGAGGATTGAGTAAAACCCCGCACAGCCACAGTGATTCTTTCTTTGATTGTTTTAGATCCTGATGCTGAGGTTTCTTGCTTGCTGATTGTCACAAATGTTTTCATTGGAAGAAGTTTAAAATTTAGCCTAGTCTCATCTACATTGTAGATTTGTTCTGTGCATAGGCCTTCTTCTTCAATAAGCATTAAATTTTTTTCTGAAAATTCCTTTGCTCCCAAAGGATCAGCTGACAATTTCTGACCACAAACACCATGCCATTTTTTTTTCAGTGAGAAAACCATCCCTTGCTTGCTGAAAAATCTCTCCCATTATCGATTTTAGAATGAAGGATTAATGTTTTTTCTTTCAAGATTGGCCCACTGATTGGCATTCCTTTTAGACACTTTTGCATGAACCATAACCAAAGTGCATCACGACAATTTCATTCTTCGACTTTTTAAGAGTGCATCGAGAAGAAAGCGTTTTTTTTTTCATACTCGACTTGAGTGCAAAGATCTTGTAAAGATTTTCTATTCCTTCTCCAGTCATTTACCGTGCTTTTTCCAACACCCAGTTCATCACAAATATGCTTTACTGGATCACCTTTGTCAATATGTTCTAACGCTTTTAATTTCATCTCCATCGTAATGACATTACACTTATGTTTGCACCCACTTATTTTGTACCACACAATAATTGATAGATCACAACACACACTCCTGTATGCACACACTACACTGTAATATTCACAAAGAGGAACTGAAGCAAATATGTACTGTACTATAAACAAAACATGTGGCGACTTGCTTCCGCTTCTTGGAACTGAAGCAAATAAGCAGAACAAGCAGTGACTTGTTTCCGCTTCTTGGAAAGACCGGTTAAAGCAGAGGCTGGTTGAGCCAAGACTGGATAAGAGAGAATCTACTGTAATTGATCATTTTCTTTTATTCAGCAAAATTTGCTATTCAAAACCATTTATTGATTCAATGAACTGTTTTTCATCTTCAGTTGTTTTAATAATGATAAAAATCCAACTTATTAAAATGCAAAATCAATTTATTTTTCTCTAATTTTAAATCTTGATAAATGAGTTCCTACCATTTTAACTCACAGTGATTTTTTTTTTTTTTTTTTGAAAAAATAACTTCTGCTAGTAAATTTTTATAACATTTCCAATTTATAGTTATTTCAACTGTAGTACTTTACATAATGGAATGTGTGTTGTGACTACAGGTTGCTTATACCAAGTGCAAAATGAGACTTCAATCTATTATGGTTCGGTTATAACTATCAGAACTCAATAAAGGTGACCACTTAATTACACATATTCACAGGTTAAGAATATAAATGTCAAGATTCATTCCATTATTTAGGAAAAATTGTACTGTAGAGAAATTGATTATAACAGTTTATCTGGCAGGTAACATGGATAAGAATGCATAAAATGCCAACAAGTTTTAAATAATTGTCTTTTTTATATGGTAAACATGCACAAAAAACGTATTTCTGCTATTAGAGAAAGTTTATCTTGCAAGACTAAGATCACTGTTTATTTGCATTGATATCCGAATATAAAATCAAAACAAATGAAGTGTGCACAGCTCTCAATAACAGCAATTAGTATTACAAAAATATTCCAAAATGCAAGGTATAAATAAATAATACACAAAGAATACAATGTGATAACAAGTATCAAGTTTTTACCATAAGATTGTTCTATTACTACATCATCAAATTATTTAATATCCAAACATTACCATATTTTTACAGAAGTTATTTATAAATATAGGATTCAAATATTAAATATAATGGGCAATGCTATGACTTAACAATGACTGTTAAATAAATTATCAATAAGTATGAAAGCATCATCTTCTGATGATTCATTATTTATTTGCGAGATATTATTTACAGCATTAATTTATCTTTGGAATTCACATTAATAAAACCATCACTTCAGCTTCTAAAAGAACTTATATATTGAGGTACATCGAAACTATATATCCTCTTATGCCCCAATGTTCTGCAAAATTTACATCCGACCGAAACTTGAATACTGTGCTTCCACCCTTTTTGGTATTAATAAAAAGAACTCTTAAAAATTAGAAAAAGTTCAAAATGAAGCTCTCGAAATCATCAGCAAAATCTATTTTAACAAACGAGAATCTCTAACACTTATTAATATTCGTTCCAACTACCAAATTCCCACTCTTGAATCTAGAAGAAAGTTGTGGTTTATTACTCTTATTCATGACACTATTTATAACAAGTCTCACCCCCTTCATTCAATTCTTACACCCTACATTCTATTACGACACCACCACATCCTTCACTCTGATAATAAAATGTTTTCTACTCCCAAGATTTTCAAAGCTAAGTATAGTGAAATTTCTTTTGCATTTCAAGCAACCTCAACTTGGAACTCTCTACCGAGCGATATTCTAAAACAAAATTCAAAAACTACATTACTCCACTCCTATTAGAATACTGAAACATTTGACCAACAACATCTTGTCATCCCTACTCCTACTCCCCACCTTTGCCCTTTGGATTATCCACAATCTTTTTTCCTTTTCCCTATTCATTCATTTAGTATTACTCTCTGTTGTATTAAACCTTCCTTTTCTTCCCCCTAAGTAGCACGCTTGGCTACTGATCTAAGGGACCTGGGTTCGAGTCCCGGGTAAGGCATGGATGTATGTATCGTTTTTCTGCTGAGGTCCTGTCATCCTCTCAGACCTTCTACTGTGGCATATAAACTGGCAGGCTCCTGTCAGACCTCTGTGGCAAGCAGCTGCTTGAGGGGGTATTTTTTTAAGTTTGCTATGCTTTTTTATCATATTTCATATTATATGTTTGTCTTCATCTGTGCAACTTGTCTTTTTGTTCATATGTATCAAATAATTATACAATTCCTGTAAATATGTTTGTAGTTTTGTACTATCATCAACATTTCTTTTTAATTTCTCAAATGTACTGGGGCATCAAGCCACTTGAACATTTTATATTAATATCCAAAATTACCTGTATCTTGGCTTTACTGTAACCCCCCCTACAAGAAAAAATTTATTATTATTATTAAATTGGTATTGAAATATTGCCTGAGGTATTATAACTCCTAAAATAGCTCTATACTATTATTATTATGTAGTGTTATCTTTAAACCAATACAATTACTGCATTATAGTCATTCAATAGCAATGTTTCTTGGAGAAAAATAAGCACTTACCTCCAGACATTTCTTTCATTTTGTCCTTTTCATTAACATCAGCAGCATCATCTGTACTGTAATGCTGCCTTTCTGGGCAGATATCCTCTACATATCTGTCTTTACTCAAAGCTGCTGTTACTGCTGCAACAACTTGATCTGTAACATCTTTTCTCTTTGTTTCATTTTCTACCACTGTCATTGTTATATTTGCAT
This sequence comes from Ryuthela nishihirai, assembly GCA_038380435.1. Taxonomy (NCBI): domain Eukaryota; kingdom Metazoa; phylum Arthropoda; class Arachnida; order Araneae; family Heptathelidae; genus Ryuthela; species Ryuthela nishihirai. Next base: position 49,803,668 of record JAWZYU010000001.1, on the reverse strand, counting down.
CACTTTCATTTTCCTTTAAACAATCTACAGTGGTAAATATACTTAATATATAAAGGTATATTTCAATTTTATGATACAACACATCTAATCAACAAAAAGATCCAGAAATTTTCCTAAAATATTTTATATTCACAAGTCGTTTACAAATTCTTGATAATGAGTCACTTTCACCAATCACTAATAAAATTCAAGTAATTTAAAAATACTACTTTATGCAAGAATTAGGATGCAAAATATCTTAGCAACCAAATTATAACATAAATTCAAACTTCTTTCAAATTTTCTACTTTTTAAAGGAACAAAAGCTTTTACTAATAAAAATAGAAAAATTTAGATGTAGCACTCCAAAGTAGTTCATTAGAGCTTCACAGTGCAATATTTCGTAAAAATTTTGCATTTTTGTAAAACTTATAGCTATTTAAATTTGGAAATTAGTATTTAGACTGTAGGAAGGTTACTTGCAGGGGCAGTGCTACCACATATGCAACAGGTGCAACTGCACAGGGCAGCAAATTTGCAAACAAACTTACAACCACACCTGGAGTAAAGTTGAGTCTAGTGTGAGCTATTTTCCAAAGTATAATTCTCAATTGCTTTTAAAATAGCATTAAATGTTGCTAAATTAATCACTAATATCTAAGATCAGACTTGGAGAAAGGGGTGGCAGAGTACAAGTTGTTCCAGGCAGCAAAACAGCTAGTGCAAGCCCTGGTTACTTCCTGATTTTAAAGATACTTCTTGCATCTGCATTTGTTGCAAAGTCTATGGGAAATATCATGAAGCCACCTTCTTCAGTCAACTAAAGCATCTGTAAATCTTTAATATTTGTTCTAAACTTAACAAAATTCGGAATGGGTTATAGAGGGTCCAACCAGGCTGTGAAATTCACCCCTCCAAACATGTCTATATTGAGCTACAGCTGCTGCATTTGGCTACCATAGGCCAGTTATGAAAACAGAGTGTTTGACATCTGCCCACTGCATCCTAGGTCTCCACCTTTTCCTAAGGCCTTTAAGCACACTGTTCATAACCCTGTTTGTTAATGTGGCAACATTTCTCTTCATGTGGGCAACATGGCCAAACCAATGAAGTCTCTCTCTGCACAATATGCTGTTCAAAGGCAGTTTCTGGCTTAACTCCTCATTACTTACATAGAAAAACCACCTAATGCCAAAGATACTGCATATGCACCTAGATTAAGAGCACCAAGTTTCCAAGTTCACTTAATCACATCACCATAACTTTAGAAGGGCCAAACTATTATAAAGCATAATTTTAGTCTTTAAGTACATGTGCTTATTTTTCTACCTTCTCCAAAGATCCTTAAAAGTCTAAGGAGCAATCCATATTTCTTTCATTTCTTTCATGCTGTACATTACTAGTATGTTACACAACTCCCAAGATAATTAAACTGAGACATTTGTTCAAGGGTGCAACCATCCAAAATGACTGAAGCACATCCTGCTGAACCGATTTTCAGATTTTCATCGCTTCAGTATTTTCCCTGTATATGATCAAACTTACTCTATTACCAGTCTCATCAACAGCTCTAATGAAAGAGTTCATCTAATTAACATCATTTGCCAAAAATAAAAAAAACATTTTCAGTATAATCAGAAATTTTTAAATCTTTAGATCATTTAAAGGTCTGGATCTCCCCACCTATTTGTTATCTCTCACAGATTATGCTAAGCAATGAATTCTGCATAACATAATCAATAACCAAATTAAAGAGAATAGAAGGCAAAATTCACTTTTGCTGAACTCCAGTAACATTGCTAAGCTAATTGCTGTAAGTCTTATCAACTCACATACAACTCAGTGTTATTATATAGAGCCATCACTATGCAAACTTGTCAGTTATGCCATATGATCTCACAATTAACCACAAATTATGACAATCAAAAGTCAAAAGCCTTTTTGAAATCCACAAAGCAGTAATTACAGGTTCCTAAAACTCAAAACTTTTCTGAAAAATCATTCCAAATGAAAAAATTTGATCAATACATTCCCTGCCACTTCTGAATCCACATTGTTCATCATGCAGTTGTCTATCAATCAAATTCTTAATTCTGTTAAGCACACTAAAGCAAAGAACTTTACCTGAAACAGAAAGTAAACTGATTCCCCTATAATTGTCACAAGAACTGTGATCACTTTCTTTTTAAAATAGAGATAATAATAGCTTTGGTAATATCCTTAGAAACACTTTTATCAGAAAAATATTATAATTTTCAAATCAGCTATATGACAATGAAACATCCCAGCCCTAAGCATTTCAGAGTAATTTCATCTACCCCTGGGGATCCATGCAGTTTTAATTTAGAGACAAAGTAACTTCATACTGTGATATAGGGCCAATGTTAAAGCCAGTAATGCATGCATCTTCACTATAAACAATAGGAGTAAAATTTACCACACTGTTGGAACATCTCAGAAATGCTCAGCCCACCTAGTAATGAAAGAATTCTCCCCTTCAACAACCTTACCATATTTATGCACCTCAAACTGTGTGTGCCAGTTTTTTCCCACACAAAACGTTTACTATCTGGTATAATTCTCTGTTGCTGTGCCATCTAGTTTCTTCCTCCCTTGCTTTGCCAACCAAGTAATGCAAAGATTCTGATCCATTTCTTGTTCAGTAAGTTCTTTGTAATGCAGCCTATTAGGACTAGTAGGGTGTTGATTCAGTTTACCTATGAAATTCCTTCTTTCAGAAATAAGTTCCAGTGCCTTATCATTCAAATGACTTTTTCTCATTTGCTTCTTTTCACCCAGAAGAGCACAGCTGGTGTACAAAATAACCGGTTTAAAATGGTCTCATCCTTCCACAATTGTCATATTGTTGAAATGTGAAAATATTAAAATTAGCCTATTGTTTCTAATACTGAATCATGAAGTGGTTGAGTTATTACACATCCTATTATATTAATATTATATTTATAATATTAAGGAAGGGACTAGTAGAATTCGTTTTCTGTAGCAATGATATTTTTTTCTTCTATATTGACTATGTTTAGTTTCACTTTTGATCTCAAATATAAGAGATATGAGGTTAATAAACTATGAATCAAACATATTATTTTTCCTCATAAGCATCAAGTAAAAAGGAGGCAAATCACCACACACTTAAAACTTGCATAACAATAAAAACATATTCATTGCTACTTTCATTCCCCAGAATACAAATAAATAGCATATTGCACTCTTAAAAATTTTAAAGCCAAATATACAATCCCCTTCTCCCTCTCCTAGAAATTGTTGCATACCAACACCAATAAACTTTGATACAAAACAAATGATATTTCACATCCTGTACATTACAGTGCTTCCATGATAGTAAACAAGAACAATCCACTGGCTGGCATACTCTTTTCAAAAAATATAACTGCAATCAATTACTAACTTTATAATTCAATAGCCAGTAAAATTTACTAACATGGCTGTCATAATGACCCGAATTTCAACATCCCATTCAACCACTTTTAATAAACCACATGTGGGGAATAGCATGAATTTGTACAAAAGTAAATTTTATGTCTTAACCAGCAAAGCTCACTATTTCTTTTTCTCATCATCATCCTCAAGCAGCATTGGGCTACGGAGGTCCAACCAGACCATGCAATTTAGTTCTCCAAGCAAGTTTATCCTTAGCTACATCTACTGCATCTGGCCATTGCACACCAATTCTAACAAGGTCCTGTTTGACATTGTCTGCCCACTGCATCCTAGGTCTCCCCTTCTTTCTGAGGCCTTTAGGCACACTATTCATAACCCTATTCGCCAATCTATAATTATTTCCTATGGGCAACAAGGCCAAACCAACGGAGTCTCTCTCTGCATAATATGCTGCTTAAAGGAGGTTGCAAACTCCTTTGCCTAACCTCATCATTAGTTACAAAGTTGAACCACCTAATGCCCAAGATACTGCGTAAGCATCTGGAATCAAAAGCATCTAGTTTCCTGTTATCTTGTTTACAAAGTGTCCAAGTTTCACTACCATAACTAACCCTAGAAAGAACCAAACTATTATACAGTCTAATTTTAGTCTTAAGGTGTATACACCTATTCCTCCACACTCTCCATAGATTCTTAAAAGTCCCAGCAGCAAAGCCGTCCCGTGGCCGAGTGGTTATCGCGCTTGGCTACTGATCTACGGGATCTGGGTTCGAGCCCTGGGTAAGGCATGGCTGTTTGTGTTCCGCAAAATTCCCCGCCCTGCCCACGGTCAGTAGGGGACACCGATGGGCTTGGAAAGGCCGCCGTCCGTCGGATGGGACGTTAAGCCGTGGCCCCGTGTGCGGGAGAGCCATACCCTGTGCACGTTAAAGAACACGCTGGATGGCCTTGACGGGAGGCTACCATCTGTCTCCCAACAGCTGTTCCAGTGGGTCCCCTCCCCCAACCTTCTCTGAGCCTTCGGGGTCCTTGTGACCTGGCCATTTAGCCCATGGTGTGCAAAAAAGTGCCGCTCAGAGGTAAAACAACCCAACCCAACCCAGCAGCAATCCCTATTCATCTGTTAATCTCAAGCCGCTGTAATGGGCCAATCTGACTAAATCTGAGATTGAATTCACGTTTCATACTTCTAGGAATTCTCTAATGGGCAAAAGCAATTGGGACAATATGCAATTTACAATATCAATTTCAGCGGCATCAGCATTGTACAGCTGGTATAACTCTACTGTACCCCAGATAAATTTTTCTATGTCATCTCTTTCCCTTTGTCTTCGTGAAAACAACTCTGTAGCTAGTTCTGTAAAATCATTATAAGCCGGATATATGTCCATGATTTCGTTTTTGAAATCTTCCCAATGTTCGATTCTATGACGACATCCTATGCTATTCCACCATTGCTTAGCACATCCAATTAGACAAGATACTGCTAAAACAACTTTTTTGTTGCTTGGCACTTCATGTAAACGGAAGTGCTCCTCCATGGACTTGACAAATGTCCATGATGACGGACGTTTCGAACTGTCGAACCTTATTTCAGGTAAAGGCCAATTAACATAAGGACTATAGTTAATAGATCGATTGGCAAATCGTCGTTGTGGCGGTTGATAATACTCTGCTCTATCACTTGCTTCTGACGGAACAGAAAATGGAACCTTACGTTCAAAGTTTCTACGTTGGTGAGCTGACGTAGCATTGTCAGCAAATTTAGGAGTTGTTGTCATTCCCCTTTTCTCCCGATGATCATCAAGCAGATTCATTAGCACTTCTGCTTCCATCATTACATCTTGCAACCTACCCTTTACTCTTTCTAAGTCAGGAGTCATTATGGCAGAATCGGCCATATTGTTAGCAGACATGTTTAGCGGTCTGCCAAAATTTTGAATTTTGGAAATTTTGAAAAACTTTTTTTAATCTTGAGCAGCGCTCAAAGACACTGCTATACAACAATACTAAAGCTACAACTAAGCTTGCAAAAATATAAATTTGCTTATCAAAAAAGTTTTTCTATCGTGCCTATGTACGAGTGTGCCCGAACACTTCTAATCTTTAAATACAATAAATATCTTAATTATCAGCAATAACTGTGCTGAAACTTCAGTACCTTTGACTAATACACAAAAAAGCTAAGCTTCTTGCTCAACATAAATTTTCGGCTTAAGCTGCCATTAAATCTATATACAGTACATACAACTAATGAGCTCAAAAATTACTATCTTTGACAATCTCATTAAATAACATACAAAATTTATACACAAATATACAGTTCCTATTCTTGAATTACTATCTTTTACTACTGGCGAGTCCCTGTTCGTTGCGCCACTTCTTTTATTTAGCTCTGTAACGCTCCAAAGAATATGACAAATTACTTATAAGTTTGGACCCTTTTTCTGATCCAAATAGTTTTATGCTCCGGATAGTTCAGTCGGGCACCAGGCAATAATTAACAAATTGCCAAATAAATAAATAAATAAAGTTAAATTAGGGTTCAAAATACCAGCGAGCATTAATGAGTAAGAATTCAAAAAATGATTGTCAAGTTAAATATCTAAATATAATCAAAACTTAATTCATGTTGCTCAAGAGAAAAAATTAGTAAAGACTCAAAGGTTTAAATAACAAACAAATTTATTTCCAGAAATCACTCACCAAAACTTCAATGAAGAAGATACACACTGCACTCAACTGAGCTCACTCACTTCTCTACATGCTTCCAACTATGTGCTATGTGCACTTACTATGCACTGTGCTACAACTCTCTCTCTGCTATGTTGCTACTGTGACAACATTCAACCAGACTTTTACAAGAGCTGAACGTGTCATGTTGCATGCCGGGAAAGATATTTACATAAACTGAGGAGCGACGCAAGCTATGATGCAAGAGGGGGCGTGTCCTTGTGCACGCACTTTAGCAGGTGACAGTCAGAAGATCGGAGTTGCGCATGTGCAACTCCTAACTCTTGGAAACGAGTGCTGTGATGCCAAAAAGGAAATAAAAATCCCCAAAATGATAAATATAACGTTAATTAAGCAAAACTGGTTAAGGTAAAGTAAAAGTGAATAATGGGGCATCACACCGCACATCACCATTATCTGTTACATAGCTCCCAAGATAATTAAACTGTGACACCTGTTAAAAATTGCAACCATTCAGATTAACTAAATCACAGCGTGCCTGACCAATTTTCATCACTTTAGTTTTCTCTCTGCTTATAACCAAACCTACTCTACTACCAGTCTCATCAACAGCTCGAATGAAAGAGTTCATCTCATCAACATCATTTGCCAAAAGGGCTAAATCATCAGCATATTTTAAATCAGAAATTTTCGTATCTCCAGTCCATTTAAGGCCAAAATCTTTCTCTTGAAGTGAATTTCGCATAACATAATCAATAACCAAACTAAGGAGAAAAGGAGACAAAATGCACCCTTGTCAAGCACCAGAAGGAATGCTAAACCAATTGCTACAAGCCTTACCAACTCTCACACACGACTCAGTGTTAAGATAGAGAGCTTTCATTATGTTAACTAACTTGTCAGGTATACCATATGATCTCACAATCAACCACAAATTATGATGATCAACAGAGTCGAAAGCCTTTTTCAAATCAACAAAGCTAGCAACCAAAGGTTTCTGAAACTCTAAACATTTCTCAAGAATCTGCCTAAGAGAAAATATCCACACATCCCCTACCACTTCTGAATCCACATTGCTCATCACACAATTGACTGTCAACCAGATTCTTAATTCTATTAAGCACAATCATGGAAAGAACTTTACCTGGAAAGAGAGTAGGCTGATACCCCTATAGTTATCATAAGAACTGCGATCACCTTTTTTTTTTTTGAAAATAGGGATAACAATAGCTCTGATAAAATCCTTAGGAACCATGCCTTTATCATAAAAGATATTCAGAATTTCAGTCATCCAAGTGGTTCCCAAAACATTCCCAGCTCTAAGCATTTCTGTAGTAATTTCATCTACCCCTGGGGATTTATGAAGTTTAAGTTTAGAAACAGCCAAAATAACTTCAGATTGTGTTATAGGGCCAACATTAAAGCCACCAATGCATCTATCATCATTACAAACAATGGGAGTAGAACTAGCCACATTGTTCAGAACATCACTGAAATGCTCAGCCCACCTAACCATGACAGAATCCTCACCCTCTATAACCTTACCTTGTTTATCTTTCAATCCCTGTATACCTGTCCGTTTTCTACCACACAAAACATTAACTATCTGGTACAGTTCTCTGCTGTTGTGCTGTCTAACTGCTTCCTTGGCTTTGTCAGCCAAACCATCAAGCCAAAGATTCTTATCAGCAGCTAACTAATCTTTTACACGTTTATTAAGTTCTCGTAATGCTTTCTATTAGGACTAGTAGGGTATTGATTAAGGACATTCCTGCAGTTCTTTCTTTCCGAAATAAGCTCAAGTGCCTTATCACTCAGATAATTCTGTCTCTTCTGCTCCTTTTTTCCTAAAAGAGTACTTTTAGTGTCCAAAAAAGCCTGTTTAAAATGGTCCCATTCTTCCTCAACTTCAGTAGTAAGAATACCATGAATGTCATAATGACTAAGTAATCTATCATGGTAAGCTTTGGCTATAACTGGGTCTTTCAGAGCATCAGTATTAAAAGTAAATTCTTTAACCCTAACACAACACTTTTTAAGTTTAAGTTGCAAGACACTTTTAACAAACTAATGGTCAGATCCAATTTCAGTTCACCTATATGACCATGTATTCCTAACAGAACCCCATTTGCTGTTAATTAATATATAATCAATCATATTCTTATGCAGCCCATCAGGTGAAACCCATGTGTACTTATGTATGTCGCGGTGTTTGTAATAAGCGTTAGTTATTCTGAATCCATTGAGTTTACTTACCTGTAGGAGGCGTTGCCATTACAACTATCAATACCAAAAAGGCCTATCACCCCTCCCCAAAGGTCAGAGTCAGTACCAAGTTTGATATTGAAGTCACCTAGAACAAAGGAACTATCTCGTTTCTTGACAGAATTCAAAATATCCTGAAGTTGTCCGTAAAACCTAACCTTGTCATCCTCATCAGCATCCTCAGTGGGGACATAACAGCAGATAACATTCAAGTCTTTAATGCTTGTCTGAAATTTTGCTGTACGAAACCTTTCATTAATGCACTCATATCCTAGAAGAGCATCACTAGCATGTCTGCTGAGAAGTAGACCCACGCCTTAGTGATGCTTATTGTCGTCCCTCCCCGAAAAGAGAAATTTAAGATTATTTTAAGAATCTGACCTTTATCTGTCCATCTGGTCTCTTGCAAGCCGAGAATATCTAAACTATTTCTCATCTTGATAATAATTTGCACAAGAAACGGACAGTATGACACATCTTTTAACTCTCCCTTGATAAGTAGTAGCATGCTTGGATATTGATCAATGATCAATAGGTTGGACCCCCTGGTAAGGTATGGATTTAGACATATGAATTCACAGCACATCAATGATTTAACGAATATTTATTCACTGCCAAAGATGTTTTTTTTTAAGTAACAGAAGAAGATGGATGTAGAGGAAAAATTGTTTTCAGCATGGTGGGATCCGAACCCACGACCTCCTGATGACAGAGCACTTGACATGTCATCAAGAGGACATGGGTTTGGATCCCATCTGGCTCAAAACAATTTTTCCTCTACACCCATCTTCTCCTGTTATTCAAAAAAATAGCTTGATAGTTAATAAATATTCATTAAAAAGCATGAATGTTTCTTTATTTGTATTGTCATTCTGTTGAGATCTTATTTTCCTCATATATTTTTTCTATGGCATATAAAACTGACAGTCTACTGTCAGACCTCTATGGCAAGCAACTGCTTGGGGAGAGGGGGGTATATTTTTTATATTGACAACACAACTAAAAATGAAAATAAAAAACCAGAAAAAACACTCTTTAATTTCTGGTCAATTTATTCTACGACTTTTTTGACTCTCATAATTTGATTTTATCTAAAGAAGACAATGTTAATTTTCCCACAATCACAATTCAGCAAATCTTACTTGTTACATTGGTTCAATCACAAACAGTCTGACTTCATTTCGATACATTAGGTTCTTCCTGGCAAATGTTATTTACCATTTTGTTTCTCTAGGTAAAAAGAACTGGTAGCTCATGTTCTCTGGAAAAAGAATGTGAACTAATATACAGGGTGAATCTGAAAAAGTGGGCAAAACTTTACGGGGTGGTAGAACGCGGCTATACGAGCAATATTCGTCATAGAAAGTATGGGCGGAACGCAAACGGCGAGCCGCTAGGTGGCGTTGGAAATGGTATAAAAGTGTCGGTCCTCGCACCCAACGGCATTTCTACCATGGATTGCCGAGAGGATGGATGGTTATACTAACCACAAAATGGCGGATATGCACTTTGTGTACGGTGCAGCGGACGGGAATGCAAGTGAGGCACAGAGACGTTACCACGACCGGTTTCCAATGAGATGCACTCCAGATCAGAAAACCTTCGAGCGTTTGCATCAGTGGCTGTGTGAAACAGGATCCTTCGCCGCGGCCAAGCAAGACGCAGGGCGTGTAAGGAGTATCAGGACAATCCTTTACATTCCTGTTAATAAAATGTTTTCTGAAGTATCTCCTCTCCTTCTTGTGTTCATTCTTTAAATGTGACAGTGGAAAACTACCTTTTAACTTCTCACCGCTTGCGTTCCGACCATACATTCTATGATGAATATTGCTCGTATAGCTGCGTTCTACCACCCCGTAAAGTTTTGCCCACTTTTTCAGATTCACCCTGTATAATCACAGCTCAATTACCTTTAAATACTCACTTTTTTCACTAATAACAATTGCAGTCAGTGTATTATTCACGGTCCTCAGACAACAGATGGCACTGTTCAATAAACGTATGACATCGAAGTATAAAGTATATGTAGAAATGTAACCATTGGTAGCCTGTGGTTCTATGATTTGTTTCTTTTGGGTAGGTAACATGGTTGTGTCATGTGTGTGATTTGGCATGAATGCGATACTATGCTTGCAATTTTTTGCCATTTTTACTGGATAACTCTTTAGGATAACATACCGTTATGGTCACAGGTGAATGGATATGTATAATATACACCAAAGAGCCAAAACATTATGACCAGCGTGTTTTTATGCAAATCAAAGCAACTGCAGGTAAATGACAGTATTTATGAAGGTCATGAAACAGTATAAATAACATGATACTAAGTGTTGTTAATCAGCATTATTCTTGTTCTTCAAATGGGAAAGGCAGCAGACTTAAGCGAGTTTGACAAAGGCCAAATTGTAATGGACACACGACTGGGTCAGAGCATTTCTGAGATGGCAAGGATTGTAGGGTGCTCACAGTCAGCCATGGTTAGTACCTTCAAAAAGTCTTAGGAGGTAAAAAAACCACGAACTGCTGGCAAGGTGTGGGCCGACCACAGCTCATTGATGCTAGAGGTGAGCGAAGGTATCCCGTATGGTACGAGCCCACAGAAGTGATACTGTGGCACAACTTGTCCATAATTTGAATACTGCTGACTGGAGTAATGTGTCACAACATACAGTACATCAAACCCTGCCGAAAATGGGGCTGTGTAGCCACAGGCCACTCCAAGTGCCCATGCTAACCTCAGTTCACCATCAAAAGTGCCTACAATGGGCACGCAAGCATCAAAACTGGACCTTGAATGATTGGAAGAAAGTTGTCTAGTCTGATGAATCTCATTTCCTGTTGCACCATGTGGACAGCCGGGTACATGTGCATCATTTACCTGTGGAAGTGTTGGCACCAGACTGCACCGTGGGACAAAAACATGCCAGTGAAGGAAATGTAATGCTTTGGACAATGTTCTTCTGGGAAACTCTGGGTCCAGTCATTCATGTGCAGGAAACTATAACGTCTACCACCTACCTAAACATCATTGCAGACCAAGTATGTCCTTTCATGGCAAGGGTATATCCCTCTAGTAATGCCTTCTTTCAGCAGGATAATGTGCCATGCCACGCTGCCCAGATTGTGCGAAAATGGTTCGTGGAACATGAGGAAGACTTCCAGGTATTGCCCTTGCCTCCAAATTCCCCAGACATCAATCCAATCAAGCATCTGTGGTTTGTGTTGGAACAGCATATCTGATCTGCGGCAGCTCAACCATGTAACTTACAAGAGTTAAAGGATCTGCCAGTAATGTGTTGGTACCAGATATCACAAGACACCTTTAGAAATCTTGTAGCATCCATACCTCACCAGGTAAGAGCTGTTTTGGAAGTACATGGAGGGCCAACATCATACATTAGCAGAAATTGAAAAATGAACACCCAGAAGGAATTCCTTTAGGAATATCATATTATAATACATTAATAGTTAATGGCAGCAAAAACCATGATCCAAGATTGAAAGTTATTGGATGAAACAATGTCACTGAGGACAACAGGTAAATGTACGCAGCGTGTATTTAAGGATAGGGCTTGAAGAAAAAAGTTATTTGTTTTGTGTCGTGTTGTTCAGTCTCTTTGAAGAAGCTACCATGCCTGGATGATACAAGCACACAACATATGTTCAGTTAGTGGAGTTTGAGCAAGGTCGTATAGTGGGTCTTCGGGAAGCAGGTTTGTCTTTTCTTCAAATTGCACACTGCATTAGATGAGAGATATTGGCAGTGGTACGATGGTGGCGTCAATGGTCAGAAGAGCATTCACACACTTGCAGATGTGGTTCCAGGCAACACAGAGTTACAGGTGCATGAGAGGATCAGCATATCAGTAGGGTGGCAGTGGCAGAGCAGATGACTACAGCATCACAAATTCAATCCTCTGTTGTACCAATGGTGTTTACAAGAATATGCAATCGTCTTTTGGAAGCAGGACTATGGCACACATGCCACTGGCATGGTTACCACTGTCACCTCGTCACTTTCAAGTATGTTTGCAGTGGTATCAAGAACAAGTTCATTGGAGGGAAGAATAGCAGTCTGTATTCTTCAGTGATGAAAGCCAATTCTGCTTAGGAGCATCTGATGGTCATTTGCACATCCGAAGGCAACTCCTTCCATCGTGCATCTGCCAGCGACACACAGGATCCATGCTGGGCATCGTGGTGGGGGAGCGATTAGTTATCATTCTCGTATGTGTCTGGTGTTTATACAGGGTACACTGAATAGCAAAACGTACATCAGCAACATTGTACAGCAGGTCATCCTGCCATATTTGAGTGTAATCCCAAATGTAATATTCCAGCAGGATAATGCCCACCCACACTCCACCCAGGCAACTCAACATACTCTTCAGGCAATGCACTAACTCCCTTGGCCATCACACTCTCTGGACTTGTCTTCAATCGAGCATGTCTGGGACTGGATTGGACAGACTCTTCCATAGACCACGGCAGGCAATGACCATCATTGAATTACGCATCCAGTTTGAAAGCACATGAAATGGTATCCAGCATTTGTACGACCAAATTGGAAGCTTGTATTGCTGCTCAATTTTTTTAGCAATTTATGGTTGTGTGTATCCACACCTTATTAAAATGTGTCTTATGTAAAATGTAATACTCATTAAAAGGTATAATAAACATTGAATCACTTCACATGCATGATCACTGTCCTTTCTCAACAAGTTTCTCAACAATCTCACAGATTACACTTCAATTGTTAATGGGGTCCTTTCTTAAATTTCCACCAGTGTATTAGGCAGGTGGTCATAATGTTTTGGCTCTTCGGTGTATATTTAACAAGGGAGTTTTGTGATAGGCAGAATAGGGGAAATTAATATCTTCCCATTGTTTTTTCGAAATTCGGTTAAAATATGGTAAATAATAAATTACTTAAGATATTTAGGAAGTGAAATTATTTAATAGTTGGAGGGTTTTGTTGAAAGTGTTAGTCAATTGTTTTGTAATGCTATGGCCACGTCCTTTGGAAGTGGGAATACTGCAGCTTTTTGTGGCTATGTGTGTGTGGGGGGGGGTGTTTTTCTTAAGTTCTTTGGAGTGAGGGGCATTTGAAGAGAAAGGGAGGAGTTGGTGAAACCAGTTATAATTATTTTCAATCTTCCTTTTTTTGTTTTGAGTGTTTAGTATGATGTAGTATGTATTTTGTGAGTGTGGAAGAAAATGGCAAAAGTTTAAAATGTGGAGAAATTAATGGTAAAAATGAGAAAGTTTTTATGGGGTATTAAGGTTTTAGAAGAATAGATTTTGGTGAAACATGTACAGTGCATTTTCAGAGGATTCTAATGTAGTAGGGGAGTGGAATATGTTTGAAGGAAAGTATGTTGGAGTTTTTATGTGAGGGACTGAACATGGTGGTAGTAACAAACGTTTATTTTGTTGTAGTAGTTTGAGATGAATTGGGTGTGTCAGGCTAGAGGGCTTTTTAAATATTTTTGTGTTTTGTACATTATTTTGTATTTCACCAAAGAGGCATATGCTATGTGGGGGCCTCCGTCCAGCAACTGGAATGTTAATCGATGTAGCAATGTCAGGGGGATGGAGGTCACCCACTGCTGGTGTCCGCTGACAAGTGACCCCGAGCAAGGAGTCAGTGACCTTGCCACATGGCCGAGAGTTCCGGGGAAAGGGGAAGCTGGCAACGGAAAACAGAGAAGGGGAAAGCCCCGAAGAAGAAGACCTAAGAGCGAGGATGTAGGAGTTTTGGCTCATGGATGCCGAATGGAAATAACGGCATTGGACTCTATGAAAACCAGCTGATCAGGCATAATAAGCTGGTGAGGTAATGCCACGTAACTGAGCATATGTCCTTGTCTATCAATCACGTTTATGTGTTCAATAAATATTTGTTATATTTAAGTAAAGGCTGGAGTTGAACCATTTTATTGGGGAGGAGCCTCAGTATTGAGTCCCTGCAATTGTAAATAAAATCTTCAAATTTATTTGAAAGACCCTTTCACCTGTCGCGTATTACGATCGAACCGGAGGGACAATCCAAAGTGATCTCAACAGACAGACAGAGAGAAGCAACATCACAGGGTGATTATTAGTAGTTACGTATAGTATAGTAATTCATCATCATCATCATCATCATCCTCAAGCAACCATGGGCTACGGAGGTCCAACCAGACCGTGCAATTTAGTTCTCCAAGCAAGTCTATCCTGAGCTACATCTACTGCATCTGGCCACTGCACACCAATTCTAACAAGGTCCTGTTTGACACTGTCTGCCCACCGCATCCTAGGTCTCCCTTCTTTCTGAGGCCTTTAGGCACACTGTTCATAACCCTATTCACCAATCTATAATTATTCATACGGGCAACATGGCCAAACCAACAGAGTCTCTCTCTGCACAATATGCTGCTTAAAGGTGGTTGCAAACTCCTTTGCCTAATCTCATCATTAGTTACAAAGTTAAACCACCTAATGCCCAAGATACTGCGTAAGCATCTGGAATCAAAAGCATCTAGTTTCCTGTTATCTTGTTTAAAAAGTGTCCAAGTTTCACTACCATAACTAACCCTAGAAAGAACCAAACTATTATACAGTCTAATTTTAGTCTTTAGGTGTATACGCCTATTTCTCCACACTCTCCATATGTTCTTAAAAGTCCCCGGCAGCAATTTCTTTTCACCTTTTAATCTCAGGCCTCACATCACCAGTATTTGTGGCATAGCTGCCAAGTTAATTAAACTGAGACACCTGCTCAAGACTGCAACCATTCAGATTAACTGAATCACAGCCTGCCTGACCAATTTTCATCACTTTAGTTTTCTCTCTGTTTATAACCAAACCTACTCTACTACCAGTCTCATCAACAGCTCGAATGAAAGAGTTCATCTCATCAACATCATTTGCCAAAAGGGCTAAATCATCAGCATAATCTAAATCAGAAATTTTCGTATCTCCAGCACATTTAAGGCCAAAAACTTTCCCTTGAAGTGAATTTCGCATAACATAATCAATAACCAAGCTAAAGAGAAAAGGAGACAAAATGCACCCTTGTCGAACACCAGAAGTAATGCTAAACCAATTGCTACAAGCCTTACCAACTCTCACACACGACTCAGTGTTATTATAGAGAGCTTTCATAATGTTAACTAACTTGTCTGGTATACCATATGATCTCACAATCAACCACAAATTATGATGATCAACAGAGTCGAAAGCCTTTTTGAAATCAACAAAGCTAGCAACCAAAGGTTTCTGAAACTCTAAACATTTCTCAAGAATCTGCCTAAGTGAAAATATCTGATCCACACATCCCATACCACTTCTGAATCCATATTGCTCATCACACAATTGACTGTCAACCAGATTCTTAATTCTATTAAGCACAATCATGGAAAGAACTTTACCTGGAACAGAGAGTAGGCTGATACCCCTATAGTTATCACAAGAACTGCGATCACCTTTTTTGAAAATAGGGATAACAAAAGCTCTGATAAAATCTTTAGGAACCATGCCTTTATCATAAAAGATATTCAGAATTTCAGTCATCCAAGTGGTAACCGAAACATTCCCAGCTCTAAGCATTTCCGTAGTAATTTCATCTACCCCTGGGGATTTATGAAGTTTAAGTTTAGAAACAGCCAAAATAAATTCAGATTGTGTTATAGGTCCAACATTAAAGCCACCAATGCATCTACCATCATTGCAAACAATGGGAGTAGAACTAACTATATAGTTTAGAACATCACTGAAATGCTCAGCCCACCTAGCCATGACAGAATCCTCCCCTTCTATAACCTTACCTTGTTTATCCTTCAATTCTTGTATGCCTGTCCATTTTCTACCACACAAAACATTAACTATCTGGTACAGCTCTCTGCTGTTGTGCTGTCTAACTGCTTCCTCGGCTTTGTCAGCCAAACCATCAAGCCAAAGATTCTTATCAGCAGCTAACTGATCCTTTACAAGTTTATTAAGGTCTCTGTAATGCTTTCTATTAGGACTAGTAGGGTATTGATTAAGGGCATTCCTGCAGTTCTTTCTTTCCGAAATAAGCTCAAGTGCCTTATCACTCAGATAATTTTGCCTCTTTTGCTCCTTTTTTCCTAAAAGAGTATTGTTAGTGTCCAAAAAAGCCTGTTTAAAATGATCCCATTCTTCCTCAACTTCAGTAGTAAGCAAACCATGACTGTCATAATGACTAAGTAACCTATCATGGTAAGCTTTGGCTATAACTGGATCTTTCAGAGCTTCAGTATTAAAAGTAAATTTTTTAACCCTAGCACAACACTTTTTAAGTTTAAGTTGCAACACACTTTTAACAAGGTAATGGTCAGATCCAATTTCAGCTCCTCTATATGCCCTGGTATTCCTAACAGAACTAGCCCATTTGCTGTTAATTAATATGTAATCAATCATATTCTTATGCAGCCCATTAGGTGAAACCCATGTGTACTTATGTATGTCGCGATGTTTGTAATAAGTGTTAGTTATTCTGAATCCATTGAGTTTACTTACCTGTAGGAGACGTTGCCCATTGCCATTGCAGCTACCAATACCAAAAGGGCCTATTACTCCTCCCCAAAGGTCAGAGTCAGTACCAACTTTGGCAATGAAGTCCCCAAGAACAAGGGTAATATCTCCTTTCTTGACAGAATTCAAAATATCCTGAAGTTGTTCATACAACCTATCCTTCTCATCCTCATTGGCATCCTCAGTGGGGGCATAACAGCAGATAACATTCAAGTCTTTAATGCTTGTGTGAAATTTTGCTGTAAGAAACCTTTCATTAATGCACTCATATCCTAGAAGAGCATCGCTAGCGTGTCTGCTGAGAAGCAGACCCGCGCCTTGGTGATGCTTATTGTCGTCCCTCCCTGAAAAGAGAAATTTAAGATTATTTTTAAGAATCTGACCTTTATTTGTCCATCTGGTCTCTTGCAAGCCAAGAATATCTAAATTATAATGGTGGAATTCTTGTGTGAGGACATCAAGAGAAAAAGCTCTGTGCAGAGTCCTCACATTCCAACTACCTATGGAGAGAAAATGGTTAGTGGGATGTTTAAAGAAACTATGTTTATTGAGAGAGGGAATGCAGACAATATCAAACAGCCCCCTAATCGCAGACATGGGGCAAAGACCCGTTCCCCCACTACTAAAGGCTGAAGCCATCTACACTGGAAGACTTCCTCCAATGTAGAATTTGACGATGCCAATAGAAGCAAAGAGTTCAGGTGCCTGCGATGACCTCTGCTCAGGATTATCTACCAGCTGATAAACATATCCTGTGAATCTATTCACTTGGGGCTGTCAACCCACAAACAAACAGAAAACACAGCGGAAGATTTTCCCTCCACAGAATGCCGATCAGCAGTGCATTGTTCACAATTTTCTTGTGTTTTGATGTCCTGATGAGATTATTTAGTTTCAGGGGCTTTTTCATAATGCCAATTGGTGGTGAATTGTTTACAGTTTTCTAATTTTTAATATTTGTGTTCAATTTAATTAATTCTGGTGATTTTAAGTTAATTTTTGTATGTGTGACTTATTTGTTTACTCTGTGAAAATATATTTATGGAGTGTTTTTAAGTATTTGGAAGAGAAAAAGGGGGGGGGGGAGATTGCAGAAATTTGTAGTAAGTGGGATGGCAAGTATGCCGCCTTTGGTTTCTTTGTTTATAGATTAAATTTTTTTAGCAATTGATAAAATTATAAAAAAAAAAAAGCCCCGATTAAAATTTTAGCAAAAAATAAAAAGGCAATTAGCCCTTTTTTTTGATAGTTTAAATTTTTGAGCAATTTGTGGTTGTGTGGGATGTTTTTTAGTGGAATCAAGTTTTTTTTATGTGTTTGTTTACGCAAAGTACCGCTACCATGGTAACGGTACTTTGCATTTGATGTACACTCGTGTTATCATGATGAAAAAACTGACAATGCAAAAACACGTGCATTATTTAATTTATCACATATGGTCCATGTTAATCGTTACATATTTATACTTTCAAAATCTGTAATATTTACAAAAGTTTGCTATTAATATTCATATTAGCAAGGTGAGTTAAAAGCTGCAGTTTTGGTTGCATTTTAAGTATTTTTTATTAAACCTTTAAGGTAATTTTAGATTTATCACCTGCCGAGGGTTTGTCTACGATAATATTTAGATGATTAACTAAAATTTTCAAATTCATTCATCTAAAGTTCGTGTCTTAAAACTGTATCGCATAAATGGCATGTTTAAATAGCATATATAAGCTCATTTCATTTTTGTTTCTTCCACATATATAACTCTTCCCATTACATCGGAAAGTCCAATAAATTGGACTTTTTTTCTGTTATCAACGAACTAGCATAAAAACAGTTTCCTTATTCTCCAAACTTTAGTCTACACATTAGGTAAACTTACCTTTATCAGTTTCCTTATCTAATAGTTCAGGAACTTTTGTATCACATTGGTATTCGTGTTTAGTTGCATCTTCATACATAGTATTTTTGCGTATTTCTTCTGAAACAGTAGCAATGATTTCATCTTTCGTTTCACTCTGTTCTTCTACACATGGTACTGGTTCACCTAACTCCATGCCCACATCGCCATCCATATTTGTTTTATTTACATCCTGGCTCAACTAATGAAAACTAACTTCTAAATAATCAGAATATTTTATTTTTAATAAAATTAAAATACATAACTTACAATTCAAAGCATTAATTAATAAAATGTAAACCAAAATCCTAATTATCACTTTTAATTACATTATTATTACAGGCATGTATAATGCAACCGGAAGCAATATACACGTGACGGAAGTCGCGGCATGGATGACACTCCCTGCTATTAAAGTTGATTTTGTGTTCAAAATACTACAACTATTACTGAATACTATTTTTTTTCCTTTGAGGGTAACTAGCTTAAAGTATTATGAACGTTTTTAGACATCGTTTTAGCTCTAGGGAAGAGAGATACATATGATGACATAATTTTGTGTTGCAGATAAATTATAAATAAAGCATATTCTAGCTCTAATGCAGAAAAGACTAAGACAACTATGCGTAAACAAACTATTATAAAGAAACGATATAAATCATTTTTGCAGAGAATCGTATAATTGATTTAACTTTATTACCATGGCTCTGAGAATAACACTTCCGTCAGCCACTATAGTTTCTCGGTGGAAAGAGCGTCATGTAATCAAATGGTTGAAAAAGGTAAGCGGTTTTTGATTTTAAACCTGAGAAATATAGTGGCCCTCTCTATTCGCAGAAATTATGTTATTAGTTTACATCACGAATGCTAAAACTAAGAGTTATGGAAAAAGTAGATTTGGGTAGTAGGGCAAGTTCATCGCTCACAAGAATGAAGATATAAGCACAAATATGTTATTAAAATAAAAATAAATACCCCCTCAAGCAGCTGCTTGCCACAGAGGTCTGACAGGAGACTGTCAGTTTATATGCCACAGTAGGAGATCTGAGAGGACGGCAGGACCTCAGCAGAAAACAACACGAACATCCATGCCTTACCCGGGGCTCGAACCCAGGTGCATTAGTTATGTTTTCGAATAAAAAATCTCAAGGATTTGGCTTAAATGAAGCTTATACGATACTGGTGTTGAAGGAGAAATGAGTTAGAAGATTGAAGGGAGAATGTAGATATGATAGTAGGTAACGGAAACTAAAAATTTCGAATTGTAAATCAAACGCATGATTGTCATTTATTTTTATTTTTTTCTCCAAGTTTCTACAGACACAAATTGAGCACATCCTCTAGCTATCTTGAACCCTGCATATAATACTTGCAAAAAATTACTCTTGCAGAACTTGTGCATTTAGCTTTGAGGGCCAACTCAAAATTTCAGTGTCACCTCTGGGCAGATATGTGCAAAACAACACATTAAGTACTTACCCCCCAATGGTACATTTAACCCTTAAAGTGCCAGATTATTTATGTTTAACATGAAAATTTAAAGAGCTGTAGAATTTTATCCTGAAACAAGTAACTGACAGAACTTGGTATGTTATTGTACACAATGTAATTCATTAATTTAAGAAAACTTTTAAAATTGAAATTTCTTTTAGCAAAAATATAAAAACTTGCAGTAAACTTCTCTGGGAACTATAATGTGTGCTGGCACTTTAAGGGTTAGAAAACAGTCACAAAATAATACAGTGACCACTACTTATAGAAATCATTTGTTCCGACTTTTTTGATTCTTAAAATTGGCAGTTTCCTTTTTACCATTATGAAGTAAATTTCATGCAGTCATTAATTATAATGTACATGTACTCTATATCTTCATTAATCTCAATTATTTTATGAACATAAATTGCATAAAAACCTTCAAAATATTGGAAGAAAAATAAGTAGTGCATGTGAATATACCTAAAATCACATTTTAATAATTCTACATATCATTCCCTTCCATTATTTCACATACATGACTCATTATGATATTAGTCAGTAAAAGAGGAAGTTGAAAACATTGGGCATATCTCTGACAAGATTTTTTAAACTTCTATTTTGTAAAAGAGATATAAATCTGGTTAGATCTGCCTTTATGTTCCAAAATTCTTATGCACTGTAGAGTCTGGCATGTTTCTTTTATAGTTTATATACCTCACATTCATCTTTATCATTTTTTCTTCTGAAATAAAATAAATGCCCCCTCAAATAGCTGCTTGCCACAGAGGTCTGACAGGAGCCTATCAGTTTATACTCCATCATTGATCATTTTATTTCGTCAATAATTCCATTCTGTTCATGCAATTTGCAGTTCACCGTCAATTTCTAACTAATTCAGAAATGATACATCCAGTTCCTCTTCATCAGCAGCTTGATTCTCAATATAATCAGTTCCATCTGATCAAAATGCAATCCTTGAAATCTTAATATCCTGTCTTTTAAAAACAGTCAAGAATGCATGATTCTGAGACATTTTCCAGTGTGTTAGATGTAATATGAATTGCTTCCAATAGCATTTTGTTTTTCAAAACCTTTGATACTAGATCCTTCACTTTGTCAATTGCATCTGCAATTTTCCTTATAGCATTTCAGTAAGAAGTTTTAAAAGTCTTGCTAATCCCTTGATTTAAGGCAGGGGTTCCCTAATTCAGTTTGCAACCTGACCATAGTTACAAGAGACATATGATGGTTATGAAATGCTCTTGGCCCAGGCAGATAGCCTATGGGTATCACTATTATTTGGGTCCAGAGGTGAATGGAAATTTTATTTTTGGATCATGAACAGAAATGTTTGGCAAAGATTGATGTAGAAGTTGGATGAATGAAGTCATGTTGGCAGGCAAAACAATGAGATTTGTGTTTGTTACCATCCCAGTAGCTGAGTGGTTGGCATGATTTGCTACTAATCAATAGGACCTGAGTTCGAGCTCCAGATAAGGCATGGATGTTTCTTTTCTTGTGTTGTCTTTCTGCTGAGGATTGGACCTTCTTCACAGATCTTCTCTATGGTGTATTAAATTGACAGGTTCCTGTGAAATCTCTGTGCCCAGCATCTGTTTGAGTGATAATTTTTTAAAACTATACCATCAGATGTGCTGAATAAGTAAAATAAATAAAAATAAATATCCCCTTAAGCAGCTGTTTGCCACAGAGGTCTGACAGGAGCCTGCCAGTTTAACATGCCACTGCAGATCTGTGAGGATGGCGGGACCTCAGCAGAAAAACAAACATCCATGCCTTATCTGGGGCTTGAACCCAGGTCCCTTTGATCAGTAGCCAAGTGCACTAACCTCTCAGCCATGCAACAGCCTGCTTTTTGATTGCCTGGAGATCTACCGATCCTCCGGGGTCAAGGTCAGCCCTTGTGGCTCGACCCTTTCTCTCCCATAGTGGGGACTACTGTGCTGAATAACTGTTGAGAATAAAAGTGACCTGTGACTGAGTGATTAGCACACTTCTGATCAAAGGAACCTGAGTTTGAGCCCAAGATAAGGCATTTGTGTTGTTTTTCTGCTGAGATCCTACCTTCTTCACAGACCTACTTGACAGGCTCCTGTCAGACCTCTGACAAGTAGCTGCTTGAGGGGGTAGTTATTATTTTTAACTACATACTATAAAAGTACTAAAAAAATTAAAAGGTTTATTTTGTTTCTATTTATTTAAGAATACAGTATGCTATTTTTATTTGGGGAGGAAGATTTGAAAACTCATCAATAAAATAAATGCTTAAATATGTAGTTCACATTAAGACATTTAAAAAAAATTGATTCTTCCATGAAATGTTTTCCTGATATGCAAATTTTAGATTTTGAACAGATTTTTACCTAGAGAGCCTTAATATTTTATCATGAAACCTTTCAATGTTTCGTAGGGTGACAAATTCATAAAATACAAGATAAATGATGTCTAAAATGTTTATGTTATCGAAACCAAATAAATAATTTTTTAAAGATATTTTTTGATTATTCATGCCTTTGATTGATAAAACAGGGCACTACCAACAAAGAGTTAATAATGGCTTGCAAAATGCAAGCATTCAATAGATAATAAGAAACTAATCCCAGTAATCTCAACTTTAAAATTTGATTTTAAATTTGGATCATGAACAAACTTGTTCAATTAAGTTAGTGTTAGAAAAGTATAGTAGTTAATTACACAAGTGTGAAAAAATCCACCCATCCACCTCAAACTTGTGATCTAGCTATGCTCCAGTTGCTCTACCATCTGAACTAAGGCAGGGGCAATTTACACTTGCCTAAGGAAGATTATGATGATTGTGTTGTGAAACTTTTATCATATGATTCTAAGTGCTGAGGTGCTACTTACAATGACAAGAACTAAGCTTTTATAATCACATATCAAGTAATATACCTTAGGTTATTCAGATGCACAGTTTCGAAGCTCTGGATAGAAAAAGCTCTCAGCCATAGGCATTTAACCAAATTGATAGGAAGGAAGGAATCTCACTGGAGTGATAATTTGCTAATAAATTACCACTTTGAAGTCAATTCAAATTTTTAGAGGAAAAATTTTCTTGAGCCAGGTGGGATACAAATCCATGACCTCCTGATAACATGTCAGGTGCTCTGGACCACTGAGCTACCAGCCTGCCGATCAAGATCTCTAATTGTAACCAAATTGATAGGAAGGAAGGAATCTCACTGGAGTGATAATCTGCTAATAAATTACCACTTTGAAGTCAATTCAAATTTTTAGAGGAAAAATTGTCTTGAGCCAGGTGGGATACAAATCCATGACCTCCTGATAACATGTCAGGTGCTCTGGACCACTGAGCTACCAGCCTGCCGATCAAGATCTCTAATTGATGATATGAACCTTTTCAACCTACATCATATGTAGGGAGTGTTCCGGCAATTTCACCACAGGCAACAGACACATGCCATATAGATGGAAAGTATTTTCTTACAAGTGATACAGTTGATAAATAATGAAATAAACTCGACATGTTTGGTATCTACTAATAAACTACCACTTTAAATTCAATCAAACTTTGAAGAAAATTCAAATAGTGATAATCATTTGTAGTAATTTGGCAAGTGTGAAAATATCCATTCATCACCCTCCTGGATAAACACTGTAGTGAGATTACTTCCTTCCTATCAAAATGGTTGGTGGCCAACAATGAAGAGATTTTTTGCATCCAGAGTTTCGATGCTGTGCATCTGAATAACCCAAGGTATATTACTTAATATGTGGTTACAAAAGCTTGGTTCTCATCAGTATAAAATGCATGAGCATCCCCAACACTTTGATCAGCATGGTAAAGCTTCATAGCACAACCATCATAACCTTTTTTAGGCAAGTGTGAATTGCTCCCACCTTAACTTAAATGGTAGAGCAACTTGCAAGTAACCAGGAGATCCAGACTTTGAGTCCAGGAGGCAGATGGGTGGATTTTTTCACATACGCCTTATTACTACAAATGATTACCAATATAGTGAGATTCATTCATTCCTAAAGAAATCTAGTTTTGGTTTTAGTGCAAACAATTGTTTTCTCATTCTTTATTTTTGTTTTCATTAGATGAATCTGGATGACTGTATCCCAGCATTTGAAAACCGACATATAGATGGTCCATTGTTGCTTGTATGTATATCTATGGAATTTTTTGTTTGGTTTATTTCATTCATATGTTAAAATTTATTTCACTGAAACTAAGTTTATATTCTAAAATAATAGTGATACAGCAACAGTTAACCTAATTTAGCATTTGTATGCTACTTTATAATTTTGACTAAAAAGGATGATTTGCAAAGAGAATATTTCTATAAAATGGCAGTAGATGTGATTCTAAATGGTAAAAAATTTAGACTTGTAGCTAATTGTGCTGTGTGTCTCAAAGTGAGAACATGCAATTTTTGACATATGCAGAGAATTGAACAAGTATAGAGTGAGGGAGAGACAACATTCATGGCAGAACAAATGATCATTCCATCTCAACTTAAAGCCTGATTTCAGCAGTTGCAGTGGTCTAATGCAATACCCCAAGTGGCTTGTATATACTTACTCAGTTTTAACACTTTTATTATTGTATTATATATAATCAATGACATATAGCCAAAGAGGTGGTATTGAGAGTTTGACTGTTCCCCATTGAGGATTTTTTTTAAATTAATTCATTAATTTAACAAAGTTCTTCAAACCCTCCCTTTCTAAAAACCTGGTTATGTTACTGCATGTAATTATATACTTTATTGGTAGTAAATATGCATGAGAATTGAACAAGTATAGAGTGAGGGAGAGACAACATTCATGGCAGAACAAATGATCATTCCATCTCAACTTAAAGCCTGATTTCAGCAGTTGCAGTGGTCTAATGTAATACCCCAAGTGCCTTGTATATACTTACTCAGTTTTAACACTTTTATTATTGTATTATATATAATCAATGACATATAGCCAAAGAGGTGGTATTGAGAGTTTGACTGTTCCCCATTGAGGATTTTTTTTAAATTAATTCATTAATTTAACAAAGTTCTTCAAACCCTCCCTTTCTAAAAACCTGGTTATGTTACTGCATGTAATTATATACTTTATTGGTAGTAAATAAAAAAACATTGCACCTATATAAATTTTTTCATCTTCTTCATCACAACCCCCCTCCTGCTTTCCCTTCCTAAAAGAAAGGGGAACATTTCTAGCTATCTGCCTGAAAATCTTTCTGAATAACTCAAAATATAAAATTTTAACTTCTTTATATTTTACCTTTCACAGGGAGCATTGTTGTTTAAAGAAAGTTTGTTCCAGAATATTTAATTTCTTGTGTATTGATCCTTAATTAACCAATCAATGAGCAATATTAAAAAAACATATATCAATCAACTTTATTGTCCAACTTTATTGATTTTGTTTATGTGTATAAACAAATGTTGGGTCTATACAGGAGTTCTGTCCAATTGATTTCATGTGCTTTATGTAAATATGTGGAGGCAAGATGTCAGTGTGAGTTTAGAAGCTATCAGTATTAATTTCCAATAGAAGTATAGATTCAGTCTGGTGCTTTAACCTTTCCAAAGCCCCCGACGATCATAGACTTTGGCAGAATCCGAAATGAGAAACTAAAAAAACCTTTGTACATGTTTGACTTTGATTTTTTAAAAATAAAATTGTCAAGTGAAAATATATTCTGTTTTATGTGTGAAAGACAGAAAAAAAGGGAAAATTTTAATTTTTGTAATGGGAAGAAAAAGCAAAATTTCTGCTTCAGCAAAAGAAAATTGCATCTAGTTTATGTGCCATCACTGATCATAGTACATGGATATAATCCCTGATAACCAAAACATGCTTTGTTGTACTATATTTTTAGTTATACAAAAAAAAAACTTTAAAAATTGGCTAACTACTAATGAAATCAAGTTTGGCTGTTAAAGCTCACATATAATTGTATACCTCAGTGTGATAATACAAGGAAACAACAGTTTACCAAGTAATATAGCAACCAGTTAATTTTCCAAATAATATATACAGATATCCTACTATGTTTTATTTGATTCTATCTTTAGAATTGACAATGTTAATGGTAGTTAATTTTTTTAATACTTTTATAGGTATGTTTCTTATTTTATTGTGCATAGGTGGATCATATAATTTGTGGTCTGCCATCTCCTACAATAGCAACTTTGTATAGAAGTATATACATGATATGTGGCAACACAGTGATTCTCCAGGATGACAGAATAGTGTGCACAAGTTAAAACACATTATGATGTGGTTGCAAGTAACAGCAGAAAAATGCACTCTCTATCATTTTCTCACTTTGGAAAGTTGTTTATTTTTGTGTGTTGTAATTGTTTGCAGGCTGGGACTGATCTGGAAACAGCAATGGTATGTGATTGTAAAAACTCCTAAAACCTCTCTTAAAATCTTTTAACATGCAAATAGTTTTAAGGATAAACTTTAAAATTTTATTACTCAACAACAGAGAATTTTAAGTTATTTTTAAATATGTGATATGTTATTCTGTTCAGTGACGCTTAAGTGGTCCCCCAACAACCACAGAAATGCCTCAAGTGTATGGAGGTGGTTCAGCCTCCATGGAATTCCACCCATCTGTGAAGCATTTGTACCACTTGAAAATTGCACTTCCTTTCAAGCATTGTTCTCTATACACTTGTCATTTCTATGACTTCCTGTGGACCACTTAACCTCACTGAACACAGAAAAATATCCCATACTGCTGCCCAGTACCCAAATCAACCATAGCTTGCAAAAATCACACACACAAAACTGAACACCTTTCCAAAACAAGAAAATGACAGAGAATGACTGTGTTCTGTTCTGCTGTTACTTCCAACATGTTCAACATCAGTTGCAATGTATTTCAACTTATACACACTGCTCCTTGCCCTTGGATAGTCACTATATTGTCTTGTACAAAAAGCCACTATTTGTTGGCAACAGAAGTTCATAAATTATCCAACCTTGTATTCAACATGTAGTGAAATGTAACTTTTTTTGTTTTTACTTTAAATATACTTGAATTTTAGGAACTTTCTGAAGAAAAGCTATTTTCCTATCAAGATTTAAAAATTAAACGCAGAAGGTGAATATGATTTTAAATTTTTTTTTTATTAAGATTAATATATCTTGCTATTGAAGCTTCGGTTATTGTTTTATTTACTTTTATCTATATTCATAAATTAAATAGTATATAGTTAATTTTATTATTATAACTCTTGAATAAATAACTATGTAATGTCTTGAATAAATAATTATGGATTCTAGTTTTCACATATAAATAATAATAATAATTCAGTGATACTATCAAAATAAGTGGATAAGACACTTTTGCACTGATATATGATATATAATGGTAAAGAATTGGTGAAGTATAATATGCATATTAAAGTCACAGTTTGATATGCTGAAAAGATAAGCCCATAGTTGGTTTTTCTGGAAGAATCTTAAAACTTTTAATCTTCTTAAATATCTTGCATATCACACATTAAGATATTACACTCTGAAGCAAATAGAACATAATTAAGTGCACAGTACTTCCACTGATAGAAACTACACCTTATCATTGATATCAATGTTGAATATTAATTATTGAAATTTCTGTAGTTTCCAAAACTCTATCATCAGATTTAAAAATGTGATCAAATGATGTTGCTATAAATTTCCAATAAAATTACATCATGTTTAAAATGTCATGTGGCATGTTGACTGTATAAGTTTGTAATGCTCATAAGCATATTGTTGATGTAATAAGATCATGTGTGGTTATAGGTTAAAATTTATTAATTTTTATTATCTATTAACGTTTTTTTTTATTTTACAAAATAATTAATAATTTCCAAACCAAATATTTATGAGGAATAGCATTATTGCAGTATTCTGAATTATTTTTAAATAAGGCTCAGTATATTTTAAGAAACCTGGATTTGAGCCCCAGGTAAGGCATGGATGTATGTGTCATTTTTTCTGCTGAGGTCCTGCCATCCTCTCAGATCTTCTATGGCATATAAACTGACAGGCTCCTGTCAGACCTCTGTGGCAAGCAGCTGCTTGAGGGGGTATTTATTTTATTTTATATTTTAACATGAATCTTTTATTAGGAGAAGTGATACGGAAAGATTTATTGAATAAGGCTGTAGCTTTATATATATATATACACATAAATAGATAAAACAGTATTGTGCTACAGCCTTATTCAATAAATCCTTCATCATCAATTTTCTCAATATAAGATTCATGTTAAGATATACTGAAAACATATTTATAAATAATTTAGAATACTGCAATAATGGTATTCTGAAAGGAAAAGAATTAACAGATAATAAAATTTATCAAATTTAACCTATAACCATATAAGTTTTTTTTACCTATCTTCCTATTGAGTTTCATTCATCGTTTGGTAGTTTGTAGATTTGTCAAAACAGTTCTTCCCTCATATCTTTCAAATGCGATAGACATTGAGAATTTATATGTCAAGTGACAGCTTGTGATATATGGAGTGTTGTAGGCTATGAAACATTTTATATTAAACTTTACCACCATACTTCCCCCCTAAAAAAGGGGAAATATGAAAAAGATTGTTCTGCTATATCTTTAGAATGTGAGGGCTGAAACTAATGGGTTATGGGTCAAGTGAAAGCTTATGACATGGGGAGTGTCACAGGTTATATAAATTCTCCCCCCCCCCAAAAAAAAAAATGGAGAAATATATGTGAAGGATTGTTCTATTTCTTTTGATCAGGAGGGCTGAACTAAGAAGTTGTATCAAATGAAAACCTTTGACATGGGGAGTATTATGGGTTTTCAAAATTTTCTCCCTCACTTTCTTCCCTCTTAAAAAAGGATAAATGTGAAAATTTTTCTATTATATTTTCCAAATGTGAGGTCCTACAGTTACAAGTTAAGTATCAAAAGCTCAAATGAGGATCATTGTAGATTACTTCAAATTATGCTCCCCACCATTCTTCCTCCCCCCCCCCCAAAAAAAAGAGGATGAAGATTTCGTAAGGGTCAACCATAATGAGTTATATATCCAATTAAAACTTGTGAGAACTCCAATGTCATGGGCTACCGTAAACACAACTCCAAACAAAGGGGAAGGGGAAATGTGGTCGATGTTTATGAGACATATATCAAATGAAAGTTTCTGAAGGTAGGTGTTTTTAGTGACAAAAAATATTAATTAAAAAATTTTAAAAATACATGTCTTTCTATATGCACTCTAAAAGTAGAAAATAAATCTAAAACATATTGATAGTGCAATTAGTCACTGAATTCATATTCACTTCGAAGGAAGATATGGTGCCAACAATCTTTTGAGTAGGCAAATCTGTGCTCTATCCTCCTTTCAAATGAATATGTTCATTGACTGATTGCACCATAATATGTTTTAGGTTTATTTTCTACTTTTTATAGCATATGTAGGAAGATAGTTTATTTTTTTTTTTTTCTTTTTGCAACACATGGGACAGAAGATTCCTAGAAGCTATTTCTAACTTTTACAGGCCATCTCATACATGGACATGCCCCACTAAGACCGAAGTCACCACTGACCACTGCCTCAGTTGTAGCCAACACAACACACAAAGTTCCAGTTCCCTAACCACTATTCCAGTTAAGGCTTATTACATCAACAATGACCTCATGAGACTCATAACAACAATAACATCACATATGTATCATGATGCTGAAACATCATGTAATTTTCATGGAAATTTGTAGAAACATCATTTGATCATCTTTTTAAATCTAATGATAGAGTTTTGAAAACTACAGAAATTGCAGTAATTAATATTCAATATCAATGGTAAGTTGTAATTTTGACCACTTAAAGTATTGTGTGCTTCAGTTATGTTCTACTTTTTGCAGAGTATAACATCTTAATGTATGATATGCAAGATATTTAAGATTAAAAGTTTCATGATTTTTCAGAAAAACTGACTATGCATTATCTTTTAATGATATCAAACTGTGACTTTTAATACACATATATACTTCACTAACTATTTACCATTTTATATCATATATATGAACAAATGTGTTTTATCCACTTATACAAAGAATACTTTTACAAATACTTATTTTGCAAATTCACAGCAAATATTTCTGTAGTGATAACAATTTTTAGTAAACTATGCAGTATGGTGAGTGCCTTGTCCACGTCCGGATACAGGTTGATGAGTTTTGTTACACATTATTTTCCTTTTGCAGTTCTCTTTATTTTGTGAGGCCAGTTTGGTTCCTCACACATTTCTTTTATTTTTCGATTATTTTATAATATTTTATTTTATTTTGTAAGGACTCAGGTGCATTCCTCACCTTTTTCTTTTCCCTTTTTTGTATTTGTGAGGGCTTGGCTCATTGACTTTGCAGATATATAGCCCTTGCACTGGTTGGACATCCCCCTATTGGGCTCCATGATGGGTGGAGACAATGGGCTCTGAACCACAAATCAACAACCATGAAATCCGAATTTAATTTGGATTTAGCCTGTGCTGCTAAGAGGGTTCGACACAAACCCCCATCTGCTTTGTTATCACCACTAGCATTTGTGTCTGTTTGTTTGCCCCCACAATTCCTGATCATCCATTCCATCAGTTATCAGGTACTTTGGGATATGTTCTCATTTTTTATCAGTAAAGGTTTGGAAGGTCTCATGAAAAGAAAAAAGTAAAAAAATGTAGAAAAAAGAGACCACCAAAATCCATCAAGCATCTAAGATCTGGTGACTTGTTTGTGGAGACTGCTTCCTCCAAACATTCTGAGCTACTCCTTAAGGTAACAGCAATTGGTGGAATCCCATAAGTCACTGAATTCTTCTCATGATGTAATCTCCAAGTGAGGCCTCCTGAAAGTTTTTAACAAAAAATTCTCTCAAAGTTATCCACCCAAAGAGACTGCAGTCCAACAAGTTTCGCTCTCCCAGGATGGAAATTAGTACCCATTAGGGTACTACTAATCCTGACTTTCAATTCGCCATGCCTGCCTACTTTCATCAAGGCAGGATATTTACATTGTGTGGTATGACCGTATATACCCAACCCTCTGTGCTGTTTCCAGTGACAGAGATGCGGTCATGCCTGCACAGTTTGCTGAGGTAAACCTACCTGTGCCTGCTGCAGCAGTCAAGATTATCTTGATCTGGACTGCATAGCTGAGACAGCAAACTGTGTAAATTGCAGTGATGTCCATCCTGTGCATTCCCATGACTGCCTAAAGTGGAAAGTGAAAAAAGAGACCCAACATGTGAAAATGATGCATAACATCTCATTTCCAGAGGTGAGAAAAATCGTTGCTCTACCACCTCGACCTGGCAAACTTTCCTATGCCTACATGGCTTCTGGGAAACCTATTGTTCCCACAGCATCTGTGGGGGTGCAAACGTCATCAGTGTTTTACCCACTGAGTCTTTCACCCCAGCCACTCAGTACCTCTTGGAGCCGGCAAAACCATTGTTGGTGTTAGCCTTGACATCGACTCAAGTTTCCATTCCTGCACCTTCTTCTTCCACCACTGGAAGGCCTCCTCCTTCCTGTCCTCAAACAGCTCAACCTTTCTAACCAAAGTGACCCTGCAGCCTGGTGGATCCCACCCAGCTCAAGACATCATGGGTTTGAATCCCATCTAGCTCAAGACAATTTCACCTCTATATAATGGAGGGTGAATCCATTTAAGCTCACATGCCAAAATTACAAAAATAAGGAAACATTTTCTAACTTGTATGTTAATATTAAAAAAAATACTTTTTAATGTTATTTATGTTAGCCAAGATTGCATATTCATTTATCATACAATACAAATTAAATGATGCAAAATATTATGAATTTGAGTATAAGGATATAACATACTAAGTTTTTAGACTCTGCCATTGTACAAGAGAAATTTTAAAAATGAAACAGTTATTTGTCATAACCGAAATCATTCAAACATGAAAATTCACATGCAGTCTTACACTTACTATGCTGTGAATATATTTATGATGCAGTGTATATTGCAAATGTATAATCAGTTATTTGACAAGATCTTTGCAACATGCAGGTAAACCATTGAAGTATTAACTATAGCAACATAATCACCATCTCACCACCAATGATTCATCCATAAATATGTATTGAATTGCTAGAGCTATTGTTTCCAAGTCTCTACTAGCAATAGACATGTATTTCTTTTCACCTCTCAGTGGCATGCTAATGAAAATTTTCTCACATACCTAAGGTTCACCATCCATTCTCCATGCCCCATGCCCATTGTCATCATGATACTTCGATAGCATAATAGGGTTAAATACCTTGTAACAAATAAACACTGGTTTCCATAAATTAAGAAAAATCCCTATGTTAAGTCAATGGGAAGCTAATGTTAAAGCTCTATAACTTCTAAATTAAGTTTTTTTTTGGTTTTGAAAAATGTGATTGCAAATAAGATCTCATAAATCACTGAATTGAATATCTCGATTTTCAACAATATTCGTTCAGTATTTAATGAGTTATGGAAGGTTGAATATTTAACAACAGCAATGCCAGTTTTAAGAAACTTATACAAAATTGAAGAATAGTGAAAGAATTCTTTACACAAAGTTCTAAAATACAAACTTATTTTATTAAACACTTTGATACAATACTTATTACTAACTTTTAATTAACTTCTGAACACAAATTTTATGTCTGGCATTGTTATCGCTAAATATTCAAACTTCCATAACTCATTAAATACTGAACGAATATTGTTGAAAAACGAGATATTGATTTAATTGATTGAGATCTTTATCTGCAATCACATTTTAAATAAATAATAAATAAATACCCCCTCAAGCAGCTGCTTGCCAAAGAGTTCTGACAGGAGCCTGTCAGTTTATATGCCACAGTAGGAGATCTGAGAGGATGGCAGGACCTCAGCAGAAAAACGACACACACATCCATGCCTAATTCCGGGGCTTGAACCCAGGTCCCTTAGATCAGTAGCCAAGCGTGCTAACCACTCGGCCACTGGTACAAAACAAAAAACTTATTTTAAAAGAAATGGAACTTTGATGTTAGCTTCTCGTTGACTTAACATAGGGATTTTCCTTAATTTATGGTAACCAGTGTATTTTCGAATTTATGCTGCAGCAACATAAGTGTGGACAATATTTTCATGCATATGGATTTGTCCATAATTTCTTGGCAATGTAAGGAAAGATAGACATATATTGCAATCATCTGTGCATACAGTAATTCATTCCTTTCAACAATTAAAGCCTGTTTAACTCCAATAAAGGTTCACCCCACCCTCTCCCCAACCAAAGCTAGCCAAAGTACATCTTATATATAAGGAAGAGAGTTGGCAGCACACGTCAGCTCCTTAAAGAGCTAGAGCAGGGGTTACAAATCTGTAGCACATAAGATAGCTTTGCTTGGCATGCAAGCCATACTCAACAAAAATTATTGTTGATCTCAAAATTCTTGAATTGAATATAACAAATTTGAAAAAGTTATTTTCAGATATCAAAGCTGCAACAGCTGGATCATTAAAATTTTTACTATTCAGAGAATGAAGAAATGTCAAAATTTATAAAGCATCCTCGATATATAATGTTGGAAAATTTGAATTTGAAAATTCTTGTTAGATTTTACTGATTTTTCAAATGCAATTAGTTGAGTTATATTCCAACTCAATGTACTCATAGAAGCTGAAGTTTATTTACTTAAGGATTGAGTTGGAAGGTATTCAACAAAATGAGATAACAGGATCAACACTGAAGATTGCTAAAAATGAAGACATAAATAAATTCCAATGTAAGAAGTCAATTAAATTGATGATATTAGTATTACCTGTATACTGCTAAATGCAATGAATGTGAGCTTGATATATAAATGTCATACATGGTGCAGCAACAAAAATCACATTGAGAATCTAAAGTAAAAATATTATTTGTTATTTTGTGTTCCTTTTTTGTTTTCGTAAAAAAAATTTAGTAAAATTGAAATCTTTAATTCTCTATGACACTGTTAAATGCTTTTAATCACTTCAACAAATGTTCTATGCTATCAAGTATCAAAAGTTATTAAGGAGAAATTTACATACCATGCTGCAGAGAATGGATAGTAAGAGGAACTTCCAGGATGCTTGTGAGTGAGGGTATTATCTTTGACATTCTTGCTGGCAAGAACTTTGTTTATATGAAGTGTTCGAAAAACTGAGAATTTATATTGAACATTAAAATAGCATAATTTGAAAAATGTGTATTATATATGTTTTTAAATTGTTCTTTAAATTCAATAAACATATATCATAAAATATGTTAATAAATTCATTAAATAAGGTTTTTTTTTTCATTGTACATTACATTCTTAGTATTTAAACATTTTTTTGTACAACTTAGACCTACCATATACAATTTGCTCATATTTAATTTTTGTCTGCCGTAAAGTTACCTTTGCTTGATAAATTTGTATCCAAGGAACTCTGCTGGGTACAAATGATTTGAAAAGTTCAGTTTTTCAGAGAGAATTTTATTTTTTGGTTTAGAAACATCTGAAATGGGGATATCATGTGCTATCTCAAGTTATGCCCACTCCTTTCCACCCCTAAAAGAGATGAAGAAAAATGTCTAGGGGTAGTTTGATTGTAATGAGATTTGTGTCAAAATAAAGACTTGCAACTACACTCATGGACGCAAAAATTGTAACACTCATAAAGGATAAATACAGTTACACCATATCATTACCACACGTAGTACCAGATGTCGTGTGCGAATATTCCAGTGATGACATCATAATGTCACCTGGAACCAGAAATAGAAGTGGTGCTCTTGGTCCTGAGATCCTAATAAAAGCCACTATAGCAGACAGCAGGTGTCAGTGGAAGTGATATAGTGCACTTGTGTTTCAGTTATGTTAAGGCGTCAAATGTGGGAGCATTATCAGCAGCTAGTCCATTTAAATCTAAACTGTGCTTATCATGGAGATGCATGAGGCAGGTTGGTCTGTCTGTCAATGGTCCTGCAGTGGGCACTGTAACACACTGTTTGGAGCAGTGGACAAGGAGAGGTACCAAGTCTCATCACCATGACTCAGGTCCTTGCAGACATATCACACCACAAGCAACCTCCAACTCCTGTGCGACATCTACAGTAATCCAGTGCAATCTGATACATGCAATGCATGTACTGCTGTTCGCAC
This sequence comes from Ryuthela nishihirai, assembly GCA_038380435.1. Classification (NCBI taxonomy): domain Eukaryota; kingdom Metazoa; phylum Arthropoda; class Arachnida; order Araneae; family Heptathelidae; genus Ryuthela; species Ryuthela nishihirai. Next base: position 49,768,211 of record JAWZYU010000001.1, on the reverse strand, counting down.
TGACCATCTGATAACATTTGAACAAAGCCAAATTACAGGCATGGCATCCCCTGGCAGGTTGCCTCTGACTTCTAATCATTGCCAGGTAAATCATCTGTGGTGTATCGAGTGTGTGTTATGGGAAGGGGAATGGCACCACATATCGGATATGTCATACTTCTATTTGGGTGCAGATGATGGTTGCATCAGCATTTGGCATTGCTACAGTCGTGGCATGATCCAGCACATATTTGGGAGTGCCACAGTACCCATACACCTGCCATTCTGGTGTGGGGTGTATTTAGTTGACTCCAGAATGCCTTTAGTGTTCTTCCAGGGAACTTGAATAGCTCAACAATATGTCGCAGCATTCTGGTGTTCCATTGTCTACCTTTCCTGGGGAGCTCTTCTGGTGCCATTTTTCACCAGGATAACCTACTCCCCCTGTGACAGGCATTGTCCAGCACGTCTATGGATGTCAACATCTTGGCCCACAATTTTCGTTGGTTTCTTTCCTATAGCACACATATGGGATGTGCTGGGTTGACGTCTCAAACAGCATCCATAGCCGGCAAAACACACACTGTACAATCTGCATTTCCATTTGGAGAAAACTTGATGTAAAGTGTCTCAAGACACAATTAGCGACCTGTGTTGCATCAATGCCTCAATGTATGGCAGCATGCATTGCTGCCAATGGGGATCATACCCTGTATTGACCTCATATTAAGGCCCCTAAACATACTCTTAATGTGCACGCAGGTGATTGTGCTATCAATCATTACTACCTAGTAACATGTTCTACCACTCTGCTCAGTTTCACTTAAGTTCGAGGCTTGCTTCATGGTGTAATTTTTGTGTCCACGAATGTATATACTTAGTTTCAGGCTCAAGCATCGCTCGGTAAATTTTCTAGTTAATATCTAAATTTTAAAATATGCCCCTAGTTATCACGGACTTTTAATATGAAATTTATATAATATGTTTAAATTAAAATTTAATATCGCAATTTGATTTGCGATTATATCGTAAAAATATTAACAATGTTGTTCAAGGTGAAGCAGGAAAAATAAAAATGTATTAAAAGAATTGTAAAAAAAATACTTCACTGTTTATTAAAAGTGCTTTTCATTATAGCATTTCTTCTCACTTTACCAGTTGATTATTTCCCTGGAGAAGATAGAAATTTCAACTGAAATATACTGCTCACAAAAATTAGGGGATATTTCTTCGCTTCATATTCATTTTGAAATATCCTCTAATTTTTGTGAGCAGTATAGTTAAATTAGGGCAAATGAAAACAATAATTTCTATAAATGTGTGTTGGGGACTGCCTAAATTTTCGTTTTGACACTTTGGCCCCATGCTACCTAAATTTTTATTTTGACACCATTTCTTTTAACATGAATAAGCATAAGTGAAAAGGATTGTAGTTTGCCTTAAATTTTCGGCTCTAACAATGAAGAATATTAAAGATTTTTCTACCGCAATATAAGTTTTCATAGATGAGCATTGCCCATTTTATAATAGCAAATATTTTTTTTTCCTATTTTTCTAGAATTTAAATTGCACTCTTTCCTTCTTTGAAGCAGTGACGTTACATTAATGCCCTGTATCGAAAATTTTGCGTCCATAATTGGAATGTCTGATACAAAATTAAGTATAGTTTTATCAACATAATTTTCAATCATTTTTTCTTTCCGACTGAGTATAATTTTTTGGGCAGTTTTAAGTTTTAATCCCATAAAGTTGGCAGTTTGAGCCATTGTGAAATTTTTTTCGATTGCGATTTCAGCAATGGGAGTATTTTGTTGATTTTTAATAGTCGTATTTTTAAAAACTCTCCACATACTGGATAAGGAGCTGTTTGGAGTTAATGAACTCGCAAAATGTCTCCAGTTCTCTCTATATAATTCTTTTAATTTTTTCCTTACCACTGCTTTAATTTTTTTGAAGTGATAGATGTCCTTAAAGTCTCCTGTTCTTTTTGCTTTATTTTCGGCTTTTTTCCTTATAGTAGTATTTGTTCATATACCAAATGTTTTTGTGTATTTTAGGGTTTTTGTTGATAATTTCAATAAAACATGATTTTGTAAGCTTTTCTAAGTGGTCAAGAAAAATATTATAATTAATAGTATCTGGGTTAGGCGGATTTTTAATAAGAATTTTTTGAAATTGACACCAGTCATTTAATTTAGTAAGCTTTTTGTCATTTTTAGTGAATTTTGAAGTTATTAAAATTGGGTGATGGTCACTGCCTATGGTATCAGGGAGGAGTGACCAAATAAATTTATTATAAAGAACAGGAGAACAGAAAGCGAGATCAATAACTGATCTTTCATTATTTAAATTTTCATGAGTGCATAACTTATCATTTAAAATTATAAAATCATTTTTGAGAATAAAATTATTTTAAATGAGTACCCGCTCGATTGATATGATAAGAGAACCAAGCTAGGTGGTGAGAATTGAAATCCCCCACAAATAGCAAGGGAAGGGATACTTGCGTTAAAATGCTTGAATAAACAGATTCGTTAATAATTTTACAAGGATTATAAATATTTAGAATTGTAAATTTAAAATCATTAAGTAAAATTTCTAAACCTAGTATATCTATATCATGATTATTCAAATTAATTGGCTTAATTTTATGATGTAAATTCTTTTTTACATAAAAACCTACTCCTTTTGAGTTATCAGTTATAAAATTAGAATAGTATATAAATGATGATATTTTAACATATTTTCTAGCATACAATTCTTGCAGAGCTAGCACACTCAATTTTTTATATTTACCTAAGAGGACGATATCTTCATCCTCGCTTCGGCAAATGAATTTGCAAAGCTGGAGAATCAAGTCAATTATTAGGTTTACTGAGATATTGTCCTTTTTGATGTTTTCTTCGATGCTGTTTGGTGATTGCAATATTTTCCTTGGTTTTGTAACATGTAAGAATCTTTTTGCTACTTGTGCATAAGAATTGTTAAGCTCATTACTGGTGGAAGGTGGTAGTTCCAAAAGACTCATCATTGGTAGTATTGGTTGAATTATGTTTGGAAAGTTCAATTTTGTTACTAGATGTTCTGGTGTTTTCTTTTACAGGCACTGATTCTGGTTTGTAGACAATTTTTGTTCCTATCTCTTTACGCGTCGTGGGTTTGATCTCGTCATTACAAGCATGTATATCAATGATTTTTCTTTTTTTGGTTGGGACATTTTCCTTTTCTTTATCTGTTAGATGGGTAGTGACATTGGTATCTGAGTTTAATTCTAGCAGCGCCTGCTTATATGCTGCGTTCCATGTACAATCAAATTTGTCTTGAATTCTTTTGGCTTTACATGCTATTCTTTTCACTGGGCATGCAAAATAGGTAGAAGGATGCTCTCCAGAGCAGTTAGGGCAACAGAGTTTTTTAGAGTCACAGTTTTTGTAATAATGGTGCCTGAACAACGTTTACATCTCAGTCTTCCACGACAGACCGAGCCCAGATGTCCAAATCTATTACATTTCAGGCATAAAGCAGGTGGAAAATAGTATGGTCTCACACGTACTCTCGACAATCCTATATAGACAAATTTAGGCAAAACATCTGCATCAATCTTGAATACAACATTAGTTATGGGATTTTTTGCAATAATTGAGTCTTTATAATTCGGTATATATCGGTTCATTCGTCTAACCGAAAATATTCCGTATTTATCAAGCTCTTGTAGAAGGAAATCATCTGAATATTTGGTGTTGACTCCTTCAAGTATGCCCAAGATAAAATCGTTTTGCGGAAATCTAAAATTAACTTTGGTAGTTAAAATTTCTGTAATATTCATTAGCTTTTTTAGTTCTTTCTCTGTGCCCGGAAAAATTATTAAATCACCTTTTTTGGTAAAGTGACCTTTTATCTCTCTTTTAAACTTGTGAAAAAAGAAATCCGTCACTTTTGTGTCGTCCAAGTCACTTAATTTTATATTTTCATTATAAAAGATAATTGGAGTAATATTATCATTATCCTGTGTGTTGCTGTTGTTATCATCTTCTGTATTTTCTTCTTCCTCTGATGAAGGATTTGCAGTTTCATTATTTATTAGTATTTCTTTTGTATTAGAGTCGTTGTCATTATTTTGCTTTGATTTTTTTCTTTTTTTTTCCTCTTTTTTTGCTTGAGCAGGTCTTGAAAAAATTCGTTATTTACTTCAACATTATTGATGTCATTAAATGACATACTTCTATGTAAGTTTGCCAACTCCAACTCCATCTTTTTGATATGTTTTTCAAGTTTTTTTATTTGAGCACTGTCACTTGCTTAATAGGTACTCCTGTCTTTTTTAGCTTCACATTGGGTTTTTTCCCCTTAGTCATTATGGCTTCAAAAAATTTAAGCTAAGAGATTGGTCAATAATAATATTCACAATCCAAATTAACAGCTTAAATTCCAAAAACATACACGGCCAACATCGGCAGGTCCGACCTCGACAAAATCTCGAATCGAACTCTCTGAAAGAATAGTTAGTCATCGATTAGCGGATTCTGCGAATGGATTTTCTATTGGGCTTGGAAAATAACTAACATACGCTCTGATGTTGGGACGGGGAGATAGAGGAACGATGATACGTTGTGTCGGCTGCTGTGTTAAAGATAGGAAAATGGCGTCGTTTTTTACGATGAGGAATAGGTTCCGAGGAACGCGCTGAATATGCCTCGCGCCGGCTGTTGTTTAATATGCCATAGGGAAGAAGATCTCTGAGGAAGACCGAGACTTCAGTAGAAAGACAACACAACCTGCCTTGTTTGGGGCCCAAACCCAGGTCCCCTGGATCAGTAAGCAAGCTCACTAACTACCCGGCCACGAGGACGGCATGTAATAAATAAGGGCGGGGGGGGGGATACGTTTAAATTTCTAACGTGATATGAGAATGACGAACAAATCTGCGTTCTTACAATCGGTAAAAGTAAATAAACTTATTTAGTAAACAAAGAAATTCTTTAGCTTTAGAATAAAACATATATCATCAAACCATTAAAAAATCATTCTGTCTTTTGGTCATTAGCTCTGTAAGCTCTGTTTTCAACCATTTTTAGATCCTGTCGATCTTAAATTTTGCACACGGATTCTCGTTATGGTCCTCACAAATGTCGTAAATTTTGGGTCCACTCAAAGCAGAAGGTCCTATTCCAGGACTCTTTTTTTTTGTCATACACGATTGGAAAGCGGAAAAATAAAGAGAATTAAAGAACAGTTATGAATGATCACAGAGTATTTGCATAGAACATTGTAATTAGAGAAGTTTTACGTGATGATAATGTGATGTTAAATTAAGAAGACTACAGATTTCAATGATGTTTTATAAAAATAAAAAAAATCCTTTAAGTGTTGAATCAAATCTAAACATTTTTTGAACATGTCAAATTAATATTTCGATTTTCATATTTTACAAATGAAATGTTTCTTTTCATATTTCTCTGCTTATTTTATTTGATAATCATTTACATTTTCTGAAATAACGTACTCTTTGTGATCGTAAATTATTTTATTATATACAATAAAACTGATCATATAATGTAAAATTTCCTACAGATAAGCCCCTGGTTTCGTAGGATCATATTCATTATGTATGTAATACGATGTTCAACAAATATTTTTACTATTAAAAAAAATAATGACCCGTTTCAACGGACCTAATCTGCTTATAATAAATGACAAGTTAGTGTGTCACATAAGGCAGTTTATCTGGTGTATTTTTAAATAGACCTCGTTATCGTTACTGTTTATTGGTGTAGGAGTAACAAGCTAAGTGGCACTTTCCTTTGAATAGATAGAAATGTGATTATAGAAATACGACCTTGTTCTCTAGACTACCTTCAGAAAAATATTGATTTCCATAAGATATTTTTGGTTAGCTTAACATCGCAATAGTATTTTACAAATCATCCCTGCCAAGCGACGGAAAGTCCCCGGTTTTGGGAGACATTCTTTTTGTTCATGAATCATACCTGTAGTGGTTACGCTGTGTTCGGAAGTAATGAAGATTAAATGAGTGACGTCAGAGAGTAGTACCAACATCCCCCAACGTGCTTTAGTCATTATTTCGTAAGTTTTGATTGGATGTTTGCGGTTTACCTGTTGCCTGAAAGAACTATATAGGTCATCTCAGTCCTCAAGGCTGAAAGGAGGGGTAAGTTCCGGTGTGATGTAAAGTTATGACGTCAAATAGGACTTCGAAAATTTATTTTCTTCCAAGATTGTATTAAGTACCTTTAACTGGGGTACGTAGTATTTATAAGGGATTTTTTTTTTACACCTTATTTGAGAGAAATAGATGTGTACTTTCGTAGTAGCCGATTTTAAATACAGCTTTCTTCAAATTTTCTTCATTTGTGTGCGTGTAAAGACATCTATCAGAGAACCTGTTTTGCGGACTCTCAGCCCACGTTGAGACAAGTTTGGTTGGCACCGACGTGAGGCAACACTCCAGATGAAGCAGTGCTAGGCGACTGGCGTCGGGAGTGGGCTGTAGTATTCTTAGCATGACCGCCATGTGACTTACACACAGTGCTACTACAGTCTGGTTTGTAATCCCATCTGTTTGATATTTCGCTTGGCAGAAAATCTCACTAAGATGAGTCTTGAAAATGTTTTTTGTGGTCCTTGACAGAAAACTGAATTTTTTTTTCTACATTAGTTACCAACTGCAAAAATTGGTTATAGTGACTCTCTGATCCTTTGTTCTGAGGGTAAACAGTAGCACGCTTCGGTGATATTGACTGAGTGTTTTGACAAGAAGAAAATGCAGCGGAAATCAGTGGAACTACAGCTCGCTATGCAAGAATACCTGGATGTTGATTGGACGTCTGTCAAGTACTACTTACGACGGTAGGAATTAAAACGGAAACCTAACTTTTTTATCTCCCTGTCGTATATTTACATATTCTTCTTTTTCTTATCTTACTAGTCATTTTGCATAAAAAAGGGATTCATGCTGGAAAGAATAATCAGAACTTTAATGTTATTTGTATTTGTAATTAAACAATAAGTACGATAGCAAACTTTCTGGTTTTTGGTAAACTCTAATCGAAATTAAATTTTCGGAAACAATATTTTGTTAATATCGTAGAGAAATCGTAATTTCATTATGTTAGTATTATTTACATTTTAAAGTCATGAAAACACCACAAGCCTTCAGTGAACTGTAATATAAAAATAATGAATAAATACCCCCTCAAGCAGCTGCTTGCCACAGAGGTCTGACAGGAGCCTGTCAGTTTATATGCCACAGTAGAAGATCTGAGAGGATGGCAGGACCTCAGCAGAAAAACGACACATACATCCATGCCTTACCCGGGGCTCGAACCCAGGTCCCTTAGATCAGTAGCCAAGCACGCTAACCACTCGGCCACGGGACGGCTCATATATGTATCCTGATATATATTTAAAAAAGTGGAAAATCCAGTCACTACGTGACCATGGTTGCCAGGGCCGGACTTATGTATAAGCTAAGCTACAGCTTAGGGCCTCGCGATATATGGGGCCTCAATGAAATGCATTTCTTGTTTTACTGCGTCAAACAAAATTTTTATTTAGATATAAATTAATCTATTGTGCAAAAATTATTCATCTTAGCTTTACACAGTCATCATTATATCTAAATTCCTGTGTAATATTTTCTCCACATCAGTTTCATGTTTATTTCTTAATCTTCCCTACAATTAGAATATGATGTATGTACATTTCAACATTCAAAGTTTTAAATATGCTATAGTTTAGGGCCTCTTATTTGTGCCATAGCTTAGGGTCTCAGAAAGTCAAAGTCCAGCCATGAAAACTGCCAGAGTCCGCAAAAAAAAGAGCTGATATTGGAGTTTTTGTTAAAGACCATGGAGTATTTAGATGCCAAGAAAAATATAGATTGAATTCCAGAGATGTAAAGAATATATATATACACATTAATTGCAAATTTTAAATTTTCACCTTTTCTCGGACCGGTACCTATATTTTAATATCTGCCGATTTCTAACCAGAGTCATTATTTCCTTCACGAAAAAAGAAATGGAGTCCACTTTAAGTTGTTGAAGAAGAAGCTGCGAAACCGATTATAACAAGCAAAAAATAAATAAAAAAACTCCAATTATAAGTAAATTGAGTTGAATAGTTTCATTGTTCAATGCAACCAACATGGAAAAGCCAGAGCGGAAAAGGTAAAAAGAGGAAACCAAATGATAAAATCATTTTGTTTTTAATACATAAAGGACGGAAATAACCTGTAAGCTTTTGTTTTGCGTTGGTTTCACGTATAACATACAAAGACATGCCTATTGGCTTAGTAGTCAGGTTCTCTAACCACTAAACCAGTTAAGACTGCAGGAGAAACACTTGCAGGGAGTTTCCATGTCGCAAGAATTTTTTCCGGAAATCAAGACATCACGTTAAAATCCGAAATTTTCAGTGCTTCTGGTCACCCTAAGCTTAGAAAATGTTTTAATATTTCTGTTATTCTGATGTATAAATAAAACCTTGGATTAGCGCGCTTGGCTATTTGATCTAAGGGATCTGGGTTCGAGCCCCAGGTAAGGCATGAACGTTTGTGTTGTTTTTCTGCTGAGGTCCTGCCATCCTCACAGGCATACTATGGCATATAAACTGACAGGCTGCTGTCAGACCTCTGTGGCAAGCAGCTGCTTGAGGGGGTATTTATTTATTTATTTTATTATTATTATTTATATCCAGTGGCGCCCTTAGCTTTTGCAGGGTTGGGTCAGAAATATTTTTAGGGCTCCTTATTTATTCTTTGAACTAGAAATTTCCTCCGTCTTTTTTTGTCCACTAATTTTTCGCTGTATCGTGGGGCCCGGAACAAGTGACCTCTCGCCCTTGCTTAAAGGCGGGCTTGTTTATATCATTTTGAGTAAGCTTGGTATTGAAAATGTGTCCATAAAAAAGTATGTTGTTCGTAGTTTTTTCTATTTTGTTCGTAAAATTCATATTAAACGGTTGGCAACCTGATGATGACTAAATTATTAGAATTGGAAACCAAAGATTCTGTTGCCGAAAATGGTTAACAACCGAAAAAAATCTGTCATCCGTAGTCAGAATCTCGGTCCGGATAATGTGTTCGTAGAAACCACGAAACCGCTCAAAAAGGGCGGGGGTGCTCAGTCGGTAGCGCGCCAGGCTCGTAATCTGTAGTTCCCAGGTTCGAGTCCCAGCTCGGTCAGCGTTGAGATTTATCCGCAAAATTCCCCCGCCTGCCCATGTGCAGTAGGGAACACCGATGGGCTTGGAAAGGCCGCCGTCTGTCGGATGGGACGTTAAGCCGTGGCTCCGTGTTCGGGAGAGCCATACCCTGTGCACGTTAAAGAACACGCTGGATGGCCTTGACGGGAGGCTACCATCTGTCTCCCAACAGCTGTCCAGTGGATCCCCTCCCCCAACCTTCTCTGAGCCTTCGGGGTCCTTGTTACCTGGCCATTTAGCCCATGGTGTGCAAAAAAGTGCCTTTCAGAGGTAACCCAACCCAAACAACCGCTCAAAAATGATGATATTTCTTGCCACCAATAAATATCATTGGCATAACATGAGTCGGGTTATTTGGGAGGCTGAAAATGACTCAAGCGTTACCGTAAAACCAGTATAATGTATTCTAATAATTTTAACAAAGTTTTGAAAATCACTTTATTTCTCTTGCACGTATCGATAGAGTTGAGATGCTTCAACTCTGAGAAGCACTTTTGTGCCCACAGTGTGCTAAATGGCAAGGTCATAAGGGTTTAGAGAAGATTTGATAGGGGACACTAGAGAATTGTTAGGAGACAGATGGAAACTTCCCGTCAAGACCATGCAGCTTGTTTAATGTGTACAGGGTATGGCTCTCCTGCATATTGGGGCACGGCTTCCTATCCGACGTACGGCAGACTTTCCAAGCCCATGGTTCTCTCACTAAAAATAGAGTGGGGTTAAATTTCAATGCTGGCACCGTTGGGAATTACACCGAAAGGCCGTGAGAAGGTAGGAATATAGCTACAATCAAACTTTTTAGTAGCCTTAAGGTAATTTTTAGTTAAATCTATCCTATTAATATATATAAGCATTCCATCATAGTAATAAAATTGGTTTGTTTTATAGGGGGACGTCTGCCTCTACTGAAAGGAGCAGGACTAAATCATAATTGCACAAAAGAAATGAGAGACGCGGAACGAAATTTGCGCAATTCTTGCTCGGATAGTATATTTAATTCGTTCAAACATTGCATTTAAAAAATATTTCTATATTTGAAAATTATCGATAAAAAAATATTCGAACATTTTCCGTCGTCAAATAAACAATTTAAAGGGAAGTTTTAAAAGGAAAAATTTAAAGGCAGGGAAAAATAAGAAAATTTCCAAAAATTGAAATTTCTTACGATTGTCAATAATAAATCAAGTGTAAGACTTGAAAACGTAAATAAATAAACGTACGTTAATAAATGTATTTCAATGATTCGATATTTCTATTATCAAAAAATATAAAAGCAAAATATGTAACAATTCTCCATGCGGAGTCGAAAAAATTACAATCGACTCCTTTCGATCACCTATGTTATTTTTATTACTGTATTACAGGGAAACTTGTGAAATTGACCACTTCCTGAATTGGACTTTTTTTACTAGATTTCGCCCCAGGTTCGAGTCCCAGCTGGGTCAGCGTTAAGATTTATCTCCGCAAAAATACCCCCGCCCTGCCCACGGTCAGTAGGGGACACCAATGGGCTTGGAAAAGGGTAGCCGTTCGTCGGATGGGACGTTAAGCCGTGGCCTCGTGTGCGGGAGAGCCATACCCTGTGCACGTTAAAGAACATTCTGGAAGGCCTTGACGGGAGGCTACCATCTGTCTCCCAACAGCTGTTCCAGTGGGTTCCCTCCCCCAACCTTCTCTGAGCCTTCGGGGTTCATGTGACCTGGCCATTTAGCCCATGGTGTGCAAAAAAGTGCCGCTCAGAGGTAAAACAACCCAACTGTATTTCGCAATTTTTATCGAAGCTTGTGGCAAATTAGGTTTTATTGTAATAAATTAATGCGCTACTTTTAATTACTGAATAAAATAATTCTTTCTGTTTGCAGTAATTTTAACAGATTACATTAAATTTGCAGTCGCTTCAATAAATCACTTTATCATAAATTATCGGAAAATTGGAATAAAATTTTATCTTCTGATTAACCCAGGTTGAAATGACCAAATGCTTTCTCTTCACAGAAATTTCAAAAATGCATAAAATATATATGCTTTTGCAAAAGCAGTTTAGTTTGCAAGGTGACGCTGAATAAATTAAAACTAAAAAATCGAGATACAAAATGGACAAAATAATGAAATCTTTCATTGTTGAATCAAAGGAGAAGAGCCAAACGAAGCTCCGTAACTTCTGGAAAAAACTAGAATAATAAGCAGGTTGACGAGAGAGGGGTTGGGTTGTTGCACCCCTGAGCGGCACTTTTTTGCACACCATGGGCTAAATGGCCAGGTCACATGGACCCCGAAGGCTCAGAGAAGGTTGGGGGAGGGGACCCACTGGATAGCTGTTGGGAGACAGATGGTAGCCTCCCGTCAAGGCCATCCAGCGTGTTCTTTAACATGCACAGGCTATCTCTCTCCCGCACACGGCGCCACGGCTTAACGTCCCATCCGACGGACGGCGGCCTTTCCAAGCCCATCGGTGTCCCCTACTGACCGTGGGCAGGGCGGGGAGTTTTGCGGAGATAAATCTCAACGCTGACCCAGCTGGGATTCGAACCTGGGAACTACAGATTACGAGCCTGTCGCGCTACCGACTGAGCCTCCCCCGCCCCCCGACGAGAGAGGGGAGAAGGGCGTCTAAAGTACCCGGGTACGCAGTTCTTAAAGGGATCGGCCAACTATACCAATATGTTAAATTTTATATTTCTGTTTTATTTTTATGTTATTCATTAAAACGTTTTGTCTCTTCAAGATTAACACGTTATTTTTAAATTAAATCTAGTCATTTTTTTTGTTTTGTTTTTTTCAAAAATGACTTGTTGCTTTTTAATCTTTATATCAACATGCGAACACACACAAAGGCGTTAGCTCTCGACACCCTGAAAATAGGACTGAAGAGAAATCAATGATTTAAGTCAGATGCTTCCAAATCTTGATTTTCAACAATAATTGTTCAGTATTTAAAAAATGGGAATCGAAGCAATAAAACGTTCGTAAAAAAATTTTTCAAAATTCACAAAAATTGGAATAAAGCTCTGAAAAACATATATTTTGTATTATTAATATCTTTCAAATAGCTTTTGAAATAAAGCTTTCTGGCAATCTGCTGCTATATTTTCCAAGTTCCAACTCTTTAAATACCGAATGATTATTGTTGAAAATCAAGATTTAGAGCTTTTATCTTCAGTCACTTTTCTTATAGAAAAATCTTATTTTAAACGTGTCCGAACTAAGAATTTAGATATTCATTGCTATAACAATTGAAATTTCGTATCTTGTCTGCTCTCTTTACAGGGTCATTAGGAAAGAATAACCAAATTTTAAAGTGCTACGTTTTATTAGATAAATAAGTAACAAAAGCAATTGTATTGTGTGCACAAAATGTCGGGAAACTTTCAAAGTTTCGCTTTTTGTTTAAGAGACTTCAAGGTGGGCGACATTGGTGGCTTGATATTCAGCTCCTGCCCATACTCTACTCTATTATCTTTTTGACACTTGCAACAGCTACAGTGATTCTTTTCTTTAATGAGGTAATTTACGAATTTTTTCGGAATAAACGGTGTTTTTAATGAAATGCTCAAAATAAAGAGGTTCTGTTGTGTCAACTCGGGACTTCTCGGGGGGGGGGGGGGGGGGGGACCATCCCTACCAATATAAGATCTGTCCACTCTACTAATTGAACAGAATAGTTCAGTCGGTAGTGCGCCAGGCTCATAATCTGAAGTTTCCAGGTTCGAACCCTACCTGGATCAGCGTTGAGATTTTCCCCGCAAAACTTTCCTCCCTGCCCTCGCTCAGTAGGGGATACTGAAAGGGTTGGAAAGGCCGTCAGATGGGGCTTTAAGCCATTGCCCTTATGCTGGAGAGACATAAGCTGTGTACGTTAAAAAATGCTGAATGACTTGATGGGATGCTACCATCTCTCTCATAGATGTCTAGTGGTTCCTCCTCCCTCAACCTCTAAGCCCTCGGAGTCGATTATTTACAGTGCAAATCACGATTTATCAAAAGAAATAATTTGATTAAAATAAATATATTGCGCCTCATGTAGCAGCTTCTTCGTAGTATTAAGATGATATTAACTCTCTTTGACAGCTAATCACTGTGTGGAGCAATTCTTTCGATATAATTTTATATTAATCATTATGCCTTATTAACATGGTTTTTTGTTTCCATTTCATTTAGAGGGGGGGGGGGGGGGCTCAGTCGGTATCGCGGCAGGCTCGTAATCTGTAGTTCCCAGCTTCGAGTCCCAGCAGGGCCAGCGTTGAGATTTATCTCCACAAAAATTTCTGCCTTGCCCTCAGTCAGTAGGGAACACAGATGGGCTTGGAAATGTTACCACCCGTCGAATGGGATATTAAGCCATGGTCCTTGTACGGGAGAGCCATATTCTGTACACGCTAAAGGCCACACTGGATGGCCTTGACGGGAGGCTACCATCTGTCTCCTAACAGCTGTCAGTGGGTCCCCTTCCCCCAACCTTCTCTGAGCCCTCAGGATCCTTATAATCTGGCCATTTAGCCCATTGTTTGCAAAAGAAAATGCTACTCAGAGGTAAAACAACTCAACCCATAGGCTAACCAGTGCTATTTCTTCAATATATCCGTTAATTTGTGTACGGAAATAATTTAATATTTTACTGCCAGATATTTCCAAATTGAATTCCAAAAAGCTTCACTGAGTTTGTTGGCAAAATTAATAACACTAGACAACAAATTGAAACTCTTTTTATGGCTTTGGTCAAATAGGATGTTTTTAATTAATTTTGAGGTGCTGAATTCAAATATGACTGTGAAAAATCTGCAACATGTACAGTTGTTGTTGTTTTTTTAATTATGCATTGATGTATTACAATGAATACGCATATCTGGGAAATGAAAATCATTGTGACTGTTTTATTAAATTGCAACTTAAAACTCATTAATTAATTACATGATGACAGTGAAAAAATTAGAAATATCATAGTTATTGACCACGGAATATAAAGTAACAAATGAAATAATATTGAAATGCAAAATACGAAAACATGGGTATGAATCTTTTATAGTTACAAGAAGTTCGTTTTTGTCTTTTATGTGCTGAGGTATCTTCCTTCTGCAAGAACCAGCAGGAGTCACCCATCATTGCTGGGTCTCACCTGCCTTGGTATCTCTCCTCCATGGTTCGGATATCCTTGTAAAAATCTGTCCCCTTGCTCATCACTCACAGCTCCTAAGTTCTTGGGAAAGAAGTCGAGATGCGAGTGCAAGAAATGGATCTTCAAAGACATTCGGCAGCCAAGATTTTCATAGTTTTTGAGAAGATCTTGAATGAGCTGATGGTAATTTTCTTCTTTTTGATTCCCCAGAAAACTTGGACCACAGACCTGAAGGATTTCCATGCAGCGCGCTCCTTCATATTCAGTTTTTCTTCGAAGACAGTATCATTCAGTAGCTTCCTGATCGGAGGACCAACAAAGACCCCTTCTTTGAGTTTAGCATCACTTAGTTTTGGAAAATTTTCTTTCAAGTGCGAAAACCATTTATCAGTTTTGTCCATGGCCTTTTCAGAGTTTTTCATAAGCCCCAGTTTGACGTGTAGTGGTGGGAGCAGAACATCAGAGAGGTCAACTAGAGGCTTATATTTCACATTACTCTTTCCAGGAATAAAACATCTTTTTTAGGCCATTCTTTTGTTTTGTAGTGTTCCACAAACAGAGAAAACAGCAAAATTTTGTGAAGCCGTCTTTAAGCCCAAGCAAGAGATGTGACTTTTAGGTCACCACTTATTGTCCACTTTCTTCTACGTTACGTGAATATGAGATGTCCTTCTGCAGGCTTTCTCAGTAAAAAAATTAAGGTGATATCTAACATACTGTCCATTTAAACTGGTCATATTTTATACCAGTGAGTATTTTTTCCATGCTTTCATAAGTTTCCTTCAAACCCAGAGCATGTGTTACGAATGAAAGGTTTTCGGTTTCCTTTATACAAAAGGACAGCTTTTAAAGCTGAATTTTGACGAATCTATAAACAGACGCCATTCCTTAGGATTGTGAGTTCTTCCATCAGTCCTAAAATATCTGTGCAGAAACACAAACCATCTTAATCTCGTAATAAGCAGATAAAGCCAAATTTCTTTTTCTGAACAGAGAAGCTCTGATACCCTTGGCCAGAAGATTCCATTCCTGAAGTCTTGAATGTAAAACCTCAGTTTATTGTTTGGAAAGTCCTAGGTCTCGAACAAGATCATTTAGTTCACTTTGCAGAATCAGATGAGGCTCGTCTAACTTTTTATGGGTGTATGCAGGATCAGGATCTGCATCTGCCTCAAAATCTTCCTTTGATGAATGTGAATCCATCTCCCCCTAGTTGGTTGGAGGTGTTGGTATAGGAAGATCTTCTCCATGAGGAACTAGCCTTATGGCTGAAGGCACATTTGGATATCGTATTTTGCTTTTGTTCTTTTATGAAATGCCTGACACTTAAACAAAAATAGCAATCACGAATCATTGAGTATGAGCCCCCACACAAAATTGACCTTCTGGTCCATTCCCTTGAAAGATACGTACTATTAGATGTGCCCGGAACGAGTGTTGGAGGGGGAACGGTTTTCTTTCTCCCACTTTTATGTTTCTGATGAGATCTTCGTAACATTAATCAGTTTCAACCGTACTTCCGATTCTCGAGTGCCAGCCGACACAAAATGGTCTGATTTAATTAAAAGACAGTTAAAATTACGCACTGTTTTAGAATCACAACTGATCTTTATTTGTTAGCTATTTTTGGCGCTACACTTAATTTTATTTTCCTTTGCTGCAACAACTATACAAAACGCCCTCTAAATTAAATGTCACCTTAAATTCCACCAGGGTGAAAAAATCCAGATTAATTGATAAAACCTCTACTCTGGCAACAATCCGTCTATTATATATTTGCACTTATCTACATAGAAGAATTTTATGTATTTACACCAAAGGATTCTTAGGAGGGCCCTAAGGACCATACTTGGATAAGCATGGGCTTATCCAAGTATGGCCCGATGGGGTCCGTACTTGGATAAGCCAATGTTGCTTAGCATAAGCATCGAAATCAAATTTTTAAGACCTATGAACAAATATAACTAAGGACATCTACTAAAAAAAAGGAAAAAGCTAACCTCACCCATTTACACTTTTAATCATGTAAAAATGCACCACTACAAAATCCACCTAATGGAGAAGACTACTACTACTACCACCCAAGAGCCACCCGGTCACTTCTTTTCGCCTTACAGTTAATTTTTTCCCCCAAATCTGCAATTTCACTCCGTGGTTCCCAAAAATATTTCACTGCTTTGTTGGCAGAATCGATAACTATCAGATTGGTCTGGAATGAGTGTAAGGGCGAAATAAATGTTCTGTTCATATATATCTGAGGAGACCTTAATTTCAAGCAATTTCAGATGTAGTCCAATTCCTGAATACCGCCTGGTATCCAATTGCTTCATTTTATTCCGATTTTGATCTGATTAAACGAAAGGCAGTTGCAATTAGATACAGTATACTGTTTAGAATCATAATTGTTCCTTCAGTTCGATAATTTTGGCACCACAATTAATCTTATTTTGCTTTGCTGCAAGAACTGCAGAAAACACTCCATAAATATCTTTTAAATTTCCCAGATTTTCCAGAAAACATGACGTTATATCTGAAACCGCTAATCTGTCAACACTTTCGTAGCACAATCCTGTTGCTCTTATGTGATATTTCGGGTTACTTTTAAACAATTCCACTTATCTACTTTAAAAAACTATATGCATTTGCAATAACAGATTCTTGGAGGGGGAGCGTGCCCGGTGGGCCTGTACCTGGATACGCCCCTGTGTACAAATAACCAAGCAATTAGGAGTGATTTTCGAATACCACAACATCGGAACATTATTTTTTTTCTGCCAAGTATGTTTTAGTTATGATTCATAATTGAACTTTCTTATTATCCGTCAAGGCCCTCCAGCGTGTTCTTTATCGTGCACAGGGTATGGCTCTCCCGCACACGGGGCCACGACTTAACGTCTCATCCGACGGACGGCTGCCTTTCCAAGCCCATCGGTGTCCCCTAACCGTGGGCAGGGCGGGGAATTTTGCGGAGATAAATCTCAACACTGACCCAGGAGACTCGAACCTGGGAACTACAGATTACGAGCCTGGCGTGCTACCGACTGAGCACATCCACCCCAAAAAGTAACAAGAGTTAATATAAAAAAGGATTTATAAAAAAAATAAATGTGTATATATAATATAAAGTACATTTAGTAAAGGGCATATTAAACAATTAAACATGCAAATCAAATCACTGAAATAAAAGTAAATCAAAGTGACACCTGACACTAAAAAATTTCAGCCAGCGTAATATTATTTAGTACCTAATTTGAGTTGCTATTCTTGAGCTTCTAAATTGTAATCCGTGAGTCCTGATCGGTATTTGGATTTCAAATATTTCTTGTTCGAAAAGAGGGACTGGCAAAACTTTGAAGTACAGCAAGAATATATTATTTCGACCTGCGGCTGAGATGTGAATGCCTCGAGGGCATTCTTGTCGACCTTTGAATTAAAAGTTCTAGTCAGTGCTGGATTAAGAGTCTTGGCATTCTAGGCCAAAAGCATTAAAGCTCCACCCCTATCATAACTTGCCAGCTGGTAGCTCATGCAACGTTTATCAGATTTTTAAAAATTTTCTTCGGAACACGGTAGCGCTGTTTTCATATTAACTGAAACGAAAGAGTTGGAGTAAAAAAGAAGTTCAGACTGTCTTTGCTTTAAAATTTTTTAATATATTTGCCATATTATGCATTGAAATAAGAATAAAATTTAGATTCTATATTCTTTATAAGCCGTCCCGTGGCCGAGTGGTTAGCGCGCTTGGCTACTGATCTACGTGACCTGGGTTCGTGCCCCGGGTTAAGGCATGCATGTTCGTGTTGTTTTTCTGCTGAGGCCCTGCCATCCTCTCAGACCTTCTACTCTGGCATATAAACTGACAGGCTCCTGTCAGACTTCTGTGGCAAGCAGCTGCTTGAGGGTGTATTTATTATTTATTTATTTATTTATATTCTTTATACGGAGTTCGTATTTCAATTTTAAATTGCTTTAACCACTATTAGCTCCGTAGTGTGAAACCTTGCTTTGCAAATGTATATCATACCTTTTAAAATTTAATTTTTAATTATGTATATCACTATTTATTGTATTGGCATTTTTGTTAAAATCTCAAACTCCGATAATGAATTGTATAATCATTTTGTAACATAAAACAATTTTAATTTCTTGTTTCTAAATACGCAAAATTAATTGTAAATAATGTAATTAGTCTAAATCATTCGGAATCAGTAACACTAAGTTTCGCAACAATTATATAGATTAACAGCTACGATGTCAAGAAGACGCGACAACTTAATCACGTGTCTCACGTGAAATGTTGGTCAGGTCGACTTACTGTCCTCAATTCAGACATTGCTTATTACGCATTCTTTGTCTTTTTTTTGCCGTTTTGCCTCTGTTTATCTTTGTGGGCTTGGTTCTACTAGTTTTTACTTTTCCTGCTGCTCTTAATAGAGGAAAGACGAAGTTAAGTGAAGCGTAGGAAAAGAGAAATTTAGAGCATAATTTCAGAGTATGCACCATTGGACTCTTGCAAAGACAATCAGTAGCAGTACTTGGAAAAAAAACTGAAAACATAGGAGGGATAAATATTGTTTATTCACCTCCTAGCAACTATAAAGAAATTTCCTAAATTTGAAGAATAGCCGCTGAGTAATCCTAAATTACATACAGAATTGCTTATTTCCTAAATATGAACATATGTTTTTATGTCCGCGTTTCAGTTCGGAAACGGTCTAAATATATGGATTTTTGTTTTTATAAATTGATTTCAAAGTGGTGTGTGAAATGCAGATTTTAGAAAATGACCTGTGAAATGCAGATTTTAGAAAATGACCCAAATATATAAAAATGGAGGCGTTTATTTTAGCATATTTCATAAGATTATTTCGAGTAGAGTTTTCGCAAGAAGGCTTAATAAATGAAGGACTTAGATACGAACTGTAGTAGACATTTTCTTCATTTTTAGATAAGCGTTTTAAAATATTGAAAGAGTCATAAAAAATATGGTATTTTTATCTTATTAAAATAAAAAGTATTATCTAACTTATAAAGCATTGTTTGAAGCAGCATTTTATTTTTCATTACAAGAGTACAATTTTAAAATACGTTACTCATATGATTTTCTGTACATGCCATTACTTTACGCAAACGTAGGAAGAAAGCGCTTACCACCATTTACACGAAATATAAGGAAGGTTCTAAGATACAAGGAAGGTTCTTCCCTTTTAATGCGAATTGTTAACAAATGGAGAAAAAAACTTACAATCCCACTCACCCCATCTTAAACGTTTCGTGTTCTTTACCAACAATTTTGAATGTTTTAAGTTTAAAAATTTGAATTCGTTGGCAAAAAATCCATTTGTTTACAATTCGCATAAAACGGGGAAAGAATCATCTTGTCCATTTGCTTATATTTCGCATAAAATATAAATGCCTTCTTTACATTTGCGTAAAATATGGCATGTACAGAAAAATTTATTATCAGTATTTTAAAACTACACTCTTGTAATGAAAAATAAAATCCAGCTTCAAGCAATGACTTACAAGTTAGATAATGCTTTTTATTTTAATAAGATACAAAATCCGTAATATTTGACAAGACTGTTTCAAGCTTTTAAAATCATTTATCTAAAAATGAATAAAATGAACACAATGCTTTCCTCCGTGTAATATTGGCACATATACCTTATATGAAATAATTTAAACTTCCTTAATTTTAAAGTTTCATTATGCTGCCATCTATTCAACTAGAAGTATTACTGCGAAACGTTAATATGTACTAGCACCTAGGGCGCCAAATTTTGGTCGCGGGAAAAAATCTGTGTAAATTTTCTTTTTTTTTTGCTTTTCGGTTATAATTTAAAATATAAAGAAATATATATTTGATATGTAAATTTAACGTTTACAGATGAAATTTTTATTCAAATTAGTAAGTTTTTGGTAAATTTAAATTGTCTCTTAATTTTACATAATTAAAAATTAAATTGTAAAAGGTATGATATACATTTGCAAAGCAAGGTTTCACACTACGGAGCTAATAGTGGTTAAAGCAATTTGAAATTGAAATACGAACTCCGTATAAAGAATATAGAATCTAAATTTTATTCTTATTTCAATGCATAATATGGCAATATACACTCGAATCTCTTTTTATGCGGTAGATATGTTCCACAGAAAACCGCATATAAAAAGTCGCACAAAAAAGACATACCTTACGTTGCAAAATTAGGGATAAGTTCCATAATTTTCTGAAACCGCATAAAACCAAAACAATGATTTAAAATAAACCGGAAATCGCATAAAAAAAAGTTTATGAAAATTCAGAAAAATAAGAATGACTAAAAAAAAGTGAGGAAAATTGATTCGAAAATCTGAAAGAAATTGATATAACTTAAAATAGGTTTGTTTTAAAATTGTATCATTTAATTTTATCGAAAAATAATAATTCTTTTCACATATTTTCATCAGAATTATCATCGTTATCTGACAATACTCGGCAGCATTTTTGAACTGGTGCGAAATCACTCTCATCACTAGAAGAGATAGTCAGCGCATCAGATCCGCATGGTAAAGATAATGGTTCTTCACGAATAGAATTAGTGTCAACTTCACGCTCGTTCTGTGTTGATTTTTGTCCTCTGACAATGTAATCAGTGATTAAACTTTGCGTTGATGATTGTACAAATTTCTTATGGAGTTCTCGATATCCAGACATACAATTGTTTAGCTCACGTTGGAATTTGAAGGCTCGTTCAGAATTTGTGTCATTAACAAGAAAATGATTTTCCAATTTATTACAAAGTTGAAGACCTTCTCGAATTATATTTGCAGTGAGGGGGACAGGTTCTTCTTCCACTTCACTATCGTTTTCTGGTTCTTCGTCCGTCGGATGAGACGTTAAGCCGTGGCCCCGTGTGCGGGAGAGCCATACACTGTGCACGATAAAGAACACGCAGGATGGCTTGACGGGAGGCTACCATCTGTCTCCCAGCAGCTGTTCCAGTGGGTCCCTTACCCCAACCTTCTCTGAGCCTTCGGGTCTATGTAACCTGGCCATTTAGCCCATGGTGTGCAAAAAAGTGCCGCTCAGAGGTAAAACGGCCCAATCCAACTTGTTACTTTAGATACCCATTACACTCGCAATAATAAACTAGGTACTCCAAGATGAAATGTTGAACTCTGTTTTAATTTGATGTTATTCATTATGCTTAATATTGGTTATCAGGGTTTATAACCAAGCTCATCAAATGAAAGCAATTAGTTTTTTTCTTAGTTTGCACTCCCCTATATTGCCTGCTGGTAAATCAGATTTCACACACACGAATCTTGTAAATTCCTTTATTGTTTTTTGTAATTATTTTTGGTTGGGCAGTGCCCGGATGGCCTAATGGACGAGCCGCTCCTAGTAATTATAGTGTCTGAAATATTAAAGATTAGGACATTAAAGCTAGCCTGAAGAACTGACTTTCAGTTATCATTTCTTTTAACTTTGCTTGTACACGTAGAGCTCTTTAAATGGCTCAAGCCATTCACTTGAATCTTCCCACCCAGAGTTGGATCTTGAGAGAAGAGAAAGGGCATTGATAAACGCCCCCCCCCCCTTGAAAAATTTTTAATAGCCTGAACGGAAGTGAAAAAATTAAGAAACCTATATTTTTACTAAATATATTTTGAAAGGCCATGAAAACGGAAAAAAAAAATCTCCACAAGAACATTGTTCTGGTCTGTTCCAGTTCAATTCAGTCTCTTTCCTCTCCCATTAATTTTCTAGATCAGGGCTTATTCCCATCATAGATATAAACTGTGTTGTTGAGTTTATTGCTTAAGTTTTGTTTAGTAAAACAATTTTTAGATTAAAACGTAGTTTTTATTTCGCATTTTCGATAGTCTAAGGGAGCCAGCAGAAACATTTTCTGGAAGAGAGACAAATTCCTAATTTATATATTTTCAGGCGAAAATGCGAACTGGACATATTTTTAATATTATTGCTAATTTTCAGGTTGAGATTTACTTATTCCCACAGGTATTCATGTTGTAGTGAATCGCCTGATTTGCGCCGGATAAATATTATTGTCTTAGCTGAACGGTGGGGAGGGGTGGAAGGCTGAATTTTATTTACTGGTGAACATTAGTAGTACATTTCGATTCCTGCAAATTGGAGATATAAAAAAAAATACCCTTCAAACAATCGCTTGCCTCAGAGATATGAGCATGTCGATATTACACGCCACAGAGATCTATGAGGAAAGCAATACCTCTGTAGAGAGACAATATAGAAAAGACGCATTCATACCTTATCTGGGGCTCGAATCCAGATCCTTTGATCAGTAGCCAAGTGGGCTAACCGGTTTATAAAATATCGACCCAGTTGGGGCGGGGATTAGCTCAGTCACTATTACACCAGGCTCGTAATTAATCTGATGTTTCCAGGTTCGAGTCCAACTTATGCCTGCTTTTTTTATTTTTTTATTTTTTTCCCGCTAACCTGAGTATGGCCCACGATGAGAAAGGGGATGCCGATAGGCTCGAAAAGGCCATCATCGGTTTAAACTTTAAGCCGTCGTCCCGTGTACAGGAGAGTCTCTTTGCATATTAAAGACTGGGTGTCTTTGACCAAAAAACACCCAGTCTTAAAAAAAAATCAAAGACTCAGTCTTGTCATCAAAGACTGGGTGTCTGATGGATTCAATCTGTCTCCTAACAAGGGTCCAATGTATTCTCTTTCTCCAACCTTCTTCGAACCACCGGAATCTTTGTAGCCTGGCCATTTAGCCCACCATGAACAAGTCACAAATTTGTATCGATTGCAACTTCTTACGAACAATTTTATGCACCATACTCAAAGGTACCTTCAGTTTCTAAGCAAAAGTGATGACGTTGACTTCCCCAAAGTCATAGTTCACCTTTCCCATTTTTCGTTGACTTTGTCTGTAGGTGGATAAAATGTGTTAAATATTTCGAAATGCTAATAATTAAAAAAATATCTAATGTTAGACAATCTTCATGATTTTTTTTCACCATAAATTTACTGTAGATAGAGAAAATGTTATATTACGACCACAAACAAGGTATTCTAATCGCGAAAAATATGTAAAATTAATTAGCATGTAAAATTAAGCATTGTTTTTGTCAGTTTTTGTGAAGTAATAATAATAAAACTTCTGTATTGTTCAATTTTGCCCTATGTAGCCATTTTATTTTGAAACATTATTTTGTGTCCATAAATTTTTTCTTCTTGTTCATAAAATATTTTCTTAAAGTTGCCAACCTTGAATATTTGTTCCAGCTTTTAGGTGTACCACGATCTTCACTGATAAGGTTTAGTTTCTGCTTTACTGGCAATCTACCTCACTATGTTTATATTTTGGTGTATTCTTAAAGCAGATGTGCTCGGCAGATGAAGCAAAGCATCACCCAATTTTCCATAATTAATTACAGTAACAATACAAAATGTATTAGTGAAGGGCAGCTAAAATATATTACATGCAAGCTTTCAACATCATAGACACTTCTCCTACCACGACCAATATCCAATCGGTTGATAAAAAATCCGGCTCCGTAGAGTCTGTGGTTAAAAAAATTCCAAAGTCTGTGGCATAGCAACTATTAAAGAGAAGAACCGGTTTCTACTAGGTTAAAATATTACCTGTGCACTGACATTTTGTTGGAAGTGTATGTTTAGTTCCTAGTAAAAGGATATGCGTAATACACAGTCAGTCTGCAGCAAATTGAGTTGCAGATTTGTGCTGAGCCACATCCTGTATTTACATAATTGGTTGCTTTGCTTTTATCGTGATAGTGAATGAGTTATTCTCACACTAGAAAGCTTTACACTTCCATTTAGACCATTGCAATGATAAATTTTGATTGGCTCTTAAAATATAGTGTAATTAGGCGAAAAAATAATATCGGCTAAAGTGAATTACCATTGAAACTAATTAACTTACGGTGTTCGTTTATTCTGTTCAGCGTTCGCCTGTGTTTCCTGCCAAATCTGTACATCATGGACTATTTCAGGTTAGTTGTGTTTTAGAAAATTAAAACTGATAGAGGGAGCGAGGACTTTATTTTTTGCATGGAAATATATACTCTCTAGATTAGTTTTAAACGTGATTTTCTTGTTTTTTTATATTTGCACTTTATCCGTAAGTAAATTTATCAGAAATTAAAGTGGACACAGATACGAAAGGAATGAAGTATTGTGAAAAATAAGTAAACGGTTACTGTGTGTGATTAATAATGCTAATATTTATTTTACTATTCCGTTAATCTCAAATCAAAAATACAGAGTAAAATTTCGTAATTGGAAATCACAAAATGTAATATTGTATTACAGTATTTTAACTTTTTTCTATTGTTTACCTCGACAGGTACGAAAATATATCAAAATGCGTATATGAACTGGCAATCTTTAAATATATAAATAATCCAAAATAAATAATAATCAAATATACAGATAACTAGGTTAGTAATAGATTTGAATGGTGGTTCACAGACTTTTACGAATTCACCCGGTTAGAAAAATTTGGGATCATATAACTGTCATATTTGAATGACTATTTTTTATGAGTAAAAAGGAGGATTTCGTTCTCCTGAAATCAACATAATTATCGGCCGCCAGTAAACAAACTTATTTCATACAAAGCTAGCGAGAAATATCATTAGAAACATGTATCCACTTCGGTGTCATTCGAAATAGATTCATTATTTTGTACCTTTTGGATTATCTATCATTTCACTTCCGGTAAGCCTTTCCCATTGTTAGTCTTTTATACTAGAAAAGCGCTGATTTCTTTTACCAGGAAAGCGTTGGAGTCGTTTAGCCCAATGAATGGACCACAAGCGTCAATGAACCCGCGCCCTTGAAGTAAGCCTATGTTAGGTGTGTTGAGTAACCAGGTCGATGGCTTTGGAACACCACCGGCATTCCGGGTTGTGAATCTCTAGGTTGAGTGGCGTTTTCACCTTCATAGATATCGTCGGTTAACTTTCTTTTCCTTTTTTTTTGTCCTGTGACCCTGATTATATTGCTGGTCATATGGATTTAAATTGCTGCTAATCAAGCAGTTAAAGATTGTTTTTAGTTTTAGTTCGTTGAAATGGAAGAGTTAATTAAGCTGAAGAATATGCATGAAGTATAATTTAGTTCAACTTCGGTCACAGTCAAGCGAGTATTTGGAGAAATTTCGAATTCCGTGAAATCAGCCATCATTAAAATCTCCTTCCCAATTATAATCATTTAATGAAATAATCACTTTAAAGAAATTGAGAAATTGCTTGATCGAATGAAGAGTTTTCATCCTTGCATTGAATTGTATGTATATGAGATAAATTAGTATTTAAAGAGAGTCCTTAATTATAAATATAAAATTATAGGTCATTTAAGGATAAATATATCATATTTTAATAATTATAAGATGTTATTGTGAATGGTATGTATCAGTAAACACAGGACACACATTTCTCTGCTATTCTAGAATTCCTAGGGGCTTTCAAAAGTTCTTGACATGCATCTGCAGAACAAAAACCATTGCACTTACCTCAACAGAACTTCAACTGTCCTTCAAAGTACTCCTTTCCAGCATCTATGCAAAGTTACAGACGTCTACACCAATTCTGGAACGCTTGGTAGTATTCCTGTTGGGGAATACTCCGCAACTCTGAATGAACGCATTTTGCAAGGTTTTCACTTTTGAAAAGGGCTTCCCGGAAAGTTCCTTTTTAATATTTGGAAATAACCAAATATCTCATGATGCAAGATCGGGTGAATGTGCAGAATGGGGAAGCTATTTGATTTTTTCTGCTCCAGATGGGCCATAACTTGCCTGGTTTTGTGAGCACTGGCATTGTCATGAAGAAGGAGAACCCTTTACACGCCAGTAGTTGGACGCTGCTCCTTCATCTTCTTAACCATTTTGGGCAAAATAGTGGTGTAGTATTGGCCATTTATATTCATTTTTTCAGGTAAGATGTTCATGGCTACCACTCCTTGGGAAATAAAAAAAATTGTGAACACCCTTTTCCTTGAACTAAAGTCTTGTCGGAGGATTTGGGAACTGGTTCATCTTCCTCAACCCAATCGGATATGTCGATCTTTCTGGGAGTTGTATAGTAATAAAACTACATCTCATCATCTGTGACAATGTCTATTAACCGTTTGGGGCACCTAGGTTCAAACATTTACAGCATCTCATAAAACGAGTCGACTCCAGCCCTTTTTTGCTGTTCTGTCAGTCTATAGTGTACCCATTTGACACAGATCTTTCACAACATTAAATGTTGATGAATAATTATTTTCACACTGCCAATCGATGCACTGATTTTAACCGTTTTCTTTTTTCGTCATGTTTGGTGCAATAGAGCTTCAGCTGCTCTTGCACCATTAAACCTAAACAACCAACTTCTCCAATACTGTACTTGTCGAATCAGCAGTTTCCAATTCTGCATATTCGAAGGGAAGAAAGTGTAGATGGCTTAAAATTAGTGTAGCTGGAATTAGAATTATCATAGTGCAAGAAACTGTTACTGGAAGTTATACTTTTGCAGTTTTAATTACTTTTTTGAAGAAAAAACTTTAAAATAGCAAAATAATTTTCTAGATTTTCTTTTAGTGTATACAATGTCAAAAAGACTTGACTGTTTATTGTCAAAATTTGTGTTTGATCATGTGGCATACCAGTTAGTTAGTTAACATAACGATAGCGTTAGTTAATATACTGATTAAGTTAGACTAAGTAATCAGCAACCATCTATGAGTGCCATCGTATATAGGAAGAGGCTGCGTTGGTTTGGCCATGTTGTCAGCATGCATAACTACAGATTAGTGGAGAATAGAGATATGAACAGTATGTCAAACGGCATCAGAGAAAGGGGAGACCACGATAAGGTGCGCAGACAATGTCAAACAAGACCTTGTTAGTGTTTGTCTGCAGTGGCCAGATGCTGTAGATGTGTTTGAAGGACTATATACATATGTCGCAGGGAGATGATGAAAATAGGGATTTGATCAAATCCCTAAGGTATATGATCAATTCACGGAAGATGTGATGAAAATAACAACTCTGTGGGGTGATTTCCCTGAAGAAAGTAAGTGATTTGATCAAATCCCTTAACTGTTTTAGTGAAAAGATGAAATAAACAAGTCAGGACTCGCACAGCTCTATGTTTCGCTTGTTACCACTCCCCTTTACCTCACCGCTCCCCTCTGGCGTCCGTGACGACCAGCGCCCAAACATTACGCGAGGATTGGGTTGGGTTGTTTTACCTCTGAGCGGCACTTTTTTGCACACCATGGGCTAAATGGCCAGGTCACATGGACCCCGAAGGCTCAGAGAAGGTTGGGAGAGGGGACCCACTGGAACAGCTGTTAGGAGACAGATGGTAGCCTCCCGTCAAGGCCATCCAGCGTGTTCTTTAACGTGCACAGGGTATGGCTCTCCCGCACACGGGGCCACGGCTTAACGTCCCATCCGACGGACGGCGGCCTTTCCAAGCCCATCGGTGTCCCCTACTGACCGTGGGCAGGGCGGGGAATTTTGCGGAGATAAATCTCAACGCTGACCCAGCTGGGACTCGAACCTTGGAACTACAGATTACGAGCCTGGCGCGCTACCGACTGAGCCATCCCCGCCCCATTTACGCGAGGAAGGTTGCGCGCATTTTTATTATTGTTTTCTATATTTCGAGTTTTATCAAGTACCTACCGTAGAAAAATGAGTTCAGATATAGAAAAAAATCAAACTCTGACGAATTTGTATCTGAAGAACAGTTTAATGAAACTATCAGGACGTTTTTGAACAAGCGGCATGAAAAAGAAAAACCTTTGTGGACTCGCGAAAGGATAGAAGAAGCTGTCACAATCATTGAAAAATTTAAATTATCACCACTACTTAAACATTTTTCCCAGAAAGGTAAAAAAGGACCCTTTCTAGTGTCCAAAGTAGTGTCACGTGAGCTAAAGATTCATATTCAAGAGATTCACCACTTGACGGATTCGTTCTCACTTGGCCTCCGTTCATTCGGGGCGTTTCATTATAATTCGGACCACGGAGTCACGTGACCCGAAGATTCATACTCAAGAGATTCATCACTTTACAGATTCGTTCTCACTTGGCCTTCGCTCATGAAGGGCGTTTTGAATAATTCGGCAGGCGGTGTATTGTAGATCGAGATACATTAAGAATACCTTAAAAAGGCGATTCGGAAAGGAGATAATAAGAGGTGGAAAAGGCGATTCGGAAAAAACGAAAAAAAGTACAATATACCGGCTATTACAATTCCGTAATAGCCGAAATAATTTGTGTTTCAATGACTATTGTTGTATTAACTATTCTACATTTAATAATGCTGTTTTTAAAAATATCAGCTTAAGTACCTATTTCTTTTGTTAATTAGTTTCGAATAAATAATTTGTGTTTCAGTGACTATTGTTGTATTAACTATTCTACATTTAATAATGCATGGTTTACTAAATAAATACTTTTAATATCTAAACAATATTATTTCATCTTTTCACTAAAACAGTTAAGGGATTTGATCAAATCACTTACTTTCTTCAGGGAAATCACCCCACAGAGTTGTTATTTTAAGATCTTCCGTGAATTGATCATATACCTTAGGGATTTGATCAAATCACTGTTTTTATCATCTCCCTGCGACATATATACGCATTCTGACATATCTGAGTCCAGTGGGGGGGGGGGGGGGGAGTTCACATGCTTGGTTCTGACTTTCAGGGACTACCTTAGAAAAATATACAAATACTAAAGCCCACAAGGGGGGTTATAACCTCACCCTTGGGTACGCCACTTATTCTGTCGTTTTATATTTTCACTATTAATTTCTTGATTTAAAAATTTGTAACATTCTTTTTGAGAGAGATTTTCACTTTGAGGCCCCAGATTTTCATCTGGGGCCTCAAGTGCTATTGGTCAAGTGCTCTGGTGCTCAAGTGTATTCTTTCCAAGAATCGCTGTTTTCTTTAAAAATGCATTTTCTTATTTGAAAACAGGAATGGCATGGTAAATACCCTTTATAGACTCTATATTACAAAAAGTAACCGCACACTTCAATGCTATGTGAATGGAAAATCACATTCAAAGCTCCCAAACTTTGAAAATAAGTTTTTATGAAAAAATGTTATATATGTTTATATAAGATAAATTGAAGATCATTCAAATCTCACTAAATATCTATTTTCTGCAATAATCGTTAAATATTTAAACAATTATGGAAGCTGAAACATTTAACGTAACTTTTGCTACTCATGAAAATTTACTTGAAAAGATAAAATATAGCTGTTATAGCAGATCGTTCGCTAATATAAATGTATTATAGTGTTTGAAGTTTGTGTAAAGATTTTTTTCAGTTTTCATCAATTTTGGGGGGAACAAATTTTTAAAAAGAGTGTGACAGCTGCTGTTAAATGTTCCAGCTTCAGTAACTAAATATTGAAGCCGGCTATGAACGTGCAACAAAGAAAGCGTGATCGCTTACTACGAGACACACGAGATATCGCATATAGTGTAATTACCACATAAATGTATTGGAACACGATTGATGTCAAAGCAGGAGAATGCAGAAAAAGTTGGTAATAATGTGTAAAGGAAAGGTTTCCTTTGGTGAGTGTGCAGCGGTGAGTGTGAGACAATAAAAAAAAATTGTCGATTTATGGTGGTAAAATAGTTGTGATTGGTAGCAAAATAACTGTGCATCCTATATCAGTATAGTGAACATCCTTTCTTTCATATTTGATGTATAACTAGTGGTAAGGTGACTGGTAAACGTTCTACTTTTGTTTTTTTTTTAATCGGTTTTGAATGTTTTTATTGGTTTGTCAGTTTAGTATTTATGATTGTCAAGATCATTTAGTATAGGTCAATAACATATTGGCGTTTCGATTGACTGGACACTTAAATTTGTGTATAATTCATGTATTCTTATTGCTTTATTATTAAATCAGTTCGTTCATAGTCTATTTATTACGAATTCACGCTCGGTTGTCAAATATTCAAATACAACTAAAAATCTGTAACAATATTAAGCAAATACTGTTGAAAATTAGAGTTTAGAGAGATTTGAGTGAGATCTTAAATTTATCTCTGGTATCATTTTTCCATAAAAAGCTTATTTTCAAAGTTATGCAGCTTTGAATGTGGCGTTCCATTCACGTCACATGGAAGTATCCGGTCCCTTTTTCTAATATAGTATATAACACAAAGGGGAATCAGAGCATCGAGGGTTGACGGTAATTTAACTCTTTAAGTAAGGTTTGAATTACCACAACTGTGTAAACAAAGTCCACAAAATTTAGTACTCGTCTCTCTCGTATATTTTTTACAAATCACCTGCTATTATAACGCAAGTTATAAAAAATTATAAATTATTCCTCAAACAACTGCTTGAGTGCTTAATACCTAGATTTGTCAGGAGCCCATCATTATAATACGCCATTGAGAATATCTGTGAGGAGAGCGAGACCTTAATAGAAAGATTAGAGGCGTCCAAGCCTCAACTGGAGCTCAGATTTTGATCTACAGACAACACTCTAATATCTCTGCCATCAGAATGCTTAAAACTCTAATTGGTATTGAGAAATTCAAAAGAACTGCTGGCGAATTTAGTTATATTTTCAAGGGTTCATAATAGTTTTTTGTTCCACCTACAAATGTTGTCTGTATCACTGGATTGACTCGCTTTGTTCAAACACAAAAAAGCAAGTTTCTTAAAGAAACCATTATGTGATCTTGTATCATTGAACAATGTACATATAGGCCCTTTCAGGAGTAATAGATGCAAATTTGCAGTTTACAGGTTCATGAGCTTCCATTTTGGCATAGCTCAATACCCTTTGCTTGACATACTTCGAATTCTTTCAGAAAAAGTATTGAAAATACTTGGCTTAATAATCATGACCTAGTAAATTGAGCAAGTTAATAAGCTTCCTTTTTGTTAAATGGTATACTCGAAACCAGTAACAACTGAAACGGAGATCGTTGATCTTCGATGGATTATTTTTATTTATTTAAGGTTTGATATATCAGCCATTATGATGATAACTTTTTCTTAAAAACAATTGCAAAAATAGACTTAGTTGAAATCTTATTAGAACTAGTATATACAGATCATCATCAAGCAGCCATGAGCTACGGAGGTCCAATCAGACCATGCAATTTTTCTACAAGTAATGTACTGAGCTACATCTGCTGCATCTGTACTGACTTACTGTACATATCTGTACTGAGCTACATCTCCTGCATCTGGCCACTGCAAACCAATCAACACGTTCCTGTTCCGGTTTGACATTCTGCCCACCGCATCCTAGGTCTCCCCCTCTTCCTAAGGCCTTTGAGCACACTATTCATAACCCTATTCGCTAAACTATAATTATTCATATGGGTAACACGACCAAACCAATGGAGTCTCTCTCTGCACGATATGCTGCTTAAAGGAAGTTGCCGACTCCTTTGCCTAACCTCATCATTAGTTACAAAGTTCAACCATCTAACGCCCAACATACTGTGTAAACATCTAGAATCAAAAGCATCTAGTTTCCTGTTTTGTTTACAAAGCATCCAAGTTTCACTACCATAACTAACCCTAGAAAGAACCAACCTATTATACAGTCTAATTTTAGTCTTTAGGTGTATACGCCTATTTCTCCACACTCTCCATAGATTCTTAAATTTCGAGGCAGCAATCCCTATTTGTCTGTTAATTTCATGCCAAACATCACCAGTACCTGTTACATAGCTCCCAAGATAATTAAACTGTGACACCTGCTCAAAACTGCAACCATTTTCAGATTAACTGAGTTACAGCCTACCTGACCAATTTTCATCACTTTCGTTTTCTCTCTGTTTATAACCAAACCTACTCTACTACCAGTTTCATCAACAGCTCGAATGAAAGAGTTGGTCTCATCAACATCATTTGCCAAAAGGGCTAAATCATCAACATAATCTAAATCAGAAATTTTCATATCTCCAGACCATTTAAGGCCAAAATCTTTCCCTTCCAGTGAATTTCGCATAACATAATCAATAACCAAACTAAAGAGAAAAGGAAACAAAATATACCCTTGTTGAACACCAGCAGCAATGCTAAACCAATTGCTACCAGCCTTACCAACTCTCACACACGACTTAGTGTCATTGAAGAAAGCTTTCATTATGTTAATTAACTTGTCTGGTATGCCATACGATTTCTCAATCAACCACAAATTATGATGATCAACAGAGTCGAAAGCCTTTTTGAATGGGGTGGGGGTGGCTCAGTCGGTAGCGTGCCAGGCTCGTAATCTATAGTTCCCAGGTTCGAGTCCCAGCTGGGTCAGCGTTGAGATTTATCTCCACAAAAATCCACGATCAGTAGGGGACACCAATGGGCTTGGAAAGGCCGCCGTCCGTCGGATGGGACGTTAAGGCGTGGCCCCATGTGCGGGAGAGACATACCCTGTGCACGTTAAAGAACACGCTGGATGGCCTTGACGGGGGGCTACCATCTGTCTCCCAACAGCTGTTCCAGTGGGTCCCCTCCCCCAAACTTCTCTGAGCCTTCGGGGTCCATGTGACCTGGCCATTTATCACATGGTGTGCAAAAAAGTGCCGCTCAAAGGTAAAACAACCCAACCCAAGCCTTTTTGAAATCAACGAAGCTAGCAACCAAAGGTTTCTGAAACTCAAAACATTTCTCAAGAATCTGTTTGAGTGAAAATATCTGATCTACACATCCCCTACCACTTCTGTATCCACATTGCTCATCACGCAATTGCCTGTCAACCAGATTCTTAATTCTATTAAGCACAATCATGGAAAGAACTTTACCTGGAACAGAGAGTAGGCTGATACCCCTATAGTTATCACACGAACTGCGGTCACCTTTTTTGAAAATAGGGATAATAATAGCTCTGGTAAAATCCTTAGGAACCATGCCTTTATCATAAAAGATATTCAAAATTTCAGTCATCCATGTGGTAACCGAAACATTCCCAGCTCTAAGCATTTCAGTAATAATTTCATCTACACCTGGGGATTTATGTAATTTAAGTTTAGAAACAGCTAAAATAACTTCAGACTGTGTTGTAGGGCCAACATTAAAGCCAGTAATGCATCTATCATCATTACAAACAATGGGAATAGAACTACCACATTAGAACAGAACTGAAATGCTCAGTCCACCTTGCCATGACAGAATTGTGTGATGACTTGAATTTCTTCCCAGCATAATGTCATTCAATTATCAGTTTGCATTGTTTTCCGAGCGCCTTTTTTTTTTGTGTACAAAGTTTCAAAGATCCAAGACTCTTCCAGTCACAAACACTCCAATATTTGGGCAAGGGAATCTGCTGGACTACCATTAAGAGACAGAAGCCTTTGGGTTGGGTTGTTTTACCTCTGAGCGGCACTTTTTTGCACACCATGGGCTAAATGGCCAGGTCACAAGGACCCCGAAGGCTCAGAGAAGGTTGGGGGAGGGGACCCACTGAAACAGCTGTTGGGAGACAGATGGTAGCCTCCCGTCAAGGCCATCCAGCGTGTTCTTTAACGTACACAGGGTATGGCTCTCCCGTACACGGGGCCACGGCTTAACGTCCCATCCGACGGACGGCGGCCTTTCCAAGCCCATCGGTGTCCCCTACTGACCGTGGGCAGGGCGGGGAATTTTGCGGAGATAAATCTCAACACTGACCCAGCTGGGACTCGAACCTGGGACAGAAGCCTTTCATGAAGGCCATCCACCATGTACGAAACACCGTTCCGATGGATGGAGGTATTTCCAAAAACATTAAAGTCATTTTTCACACTGATGTCAGGGCGCAGAAAATCTTACTTGCTGCGTTGAATTGTTTTATCGCTGAGCGGAGCATTTTTTTTTAAACACAGTGGTTTAAAACAAACTACAAAAATCGGGAATACATGGACCTCCTTTTCACTGGTTCAAAAATTTTCTTATTAACCGTTCTGCTATAAGAATTACTAATAACGACAGCAAACTTTACCCTGTAAATCCCGGTGTTCCTCAAGGCTCAAACTGGGATTAACGTTATTTTTAAAGTTTATTAACGGCATTACTAAAATTATCACCAACAACAAATATTTACCTATATGCGGAGACATTGCTTTATTATATAATCACAGAGACCTAAATCAGGCGCATAAAGTGCTACAAGAAAATTTTAACACAGTCACCAAATAGTTTCACATTAACAAATTGATTTTAAATATCAACAAAACGAAAATAATGAATATTCACTCTACAGGACGCAGATTCACTTCATCTCCATTGCTCTTTGTTCACGACTCATTTTGCTTAAACAATAAAAACACATCAAACTCGCCATGCTCTTGTCTACATTTAGAACTAGTAAATAAAATAAACTACTCAGTTACGATAGTTGATACCAATTTAAAATGGAATAAACATATAAATAAAAAATGTGAAAAGCTTATAACACTGTGCAGTCAAAATTTACTTATAAACTTTTTCGTCTCAAGATACATCATCAGCTTATTAATTTACAAATCGACTATTGAATCTATTTTAATTGCTTAACAATTTATGTGAATACATTTCATACTTGAACAAATTAACTGCTGTACAAA
Organism: Ryuthela nishihirai; assembly: GCA_038380435.1. Taxonomy (NCBI): domain Eukaryota; kingdom Metazoa; phylum Arthropoda; class Arachnida; order Araneae; family Heptathelidae; genus Ryuthela; species Ryuthela nishihirai. Next base: position 49,733,309 of record JAWZYU010000001.1, on the reverse strand, counting down.
ACTCTATTATAAAATCGATTGATCCAAGCATTAGCCAAATTTTTCAGTTGTATTCGTGTTTATTATTTTCGGCGCTTGCCTTGCTCAAAAGGGGTTTTTCGGATGTGACGCGCACATCATCTGACTCCGAGCTGAAACGAGCGAGTCGACCAGAGCCATTTTGTTACCCGCGCTCAGTCTGTTTCCTCGATGGTCTATTTACATCATTTGTGCACTTCATGTCTCAGTAATACTCCATTCACCACAAGCAAAGGATGAAAATATTTTAAGCTTAGCAATACAGTACTGTAACATTTCTTTTTTTTATTATTTTTACTTTTTGCATCTTTTTATATCCTATTGCACACTTAATAAATTGATGGTGTAAATGTGTTTTTAGGCTTTTATATGCACTGGCAAGTGAAAAAAGGCTGTGATTCACTTTACGGCGATGGTTTGCAACCTACCCGCTGTATTAGTGATGTATGTCTGTAGTAAAAACAGATTCTTTCATCATAGTATTCTTCCAGTTGAAGATTTATATTTTTACACTATATTTTTATAAAATTATATTTCACGTGACCATAAAGATGTATATGACATTAGTATATGACAAAAAAGCATAAACATTTCTATAAAATACCTAAAATTAAAAATACTACGGAAAGAATACTTAAATTACGTAATCACTTTTCAACTACCTAGAGCAGTGGTTCCCAACCTTTTATGCTTCACATTTCCAGGGGGTACCCCTGGAAATGTGTATGTAACTGGCATACCCCTTGTATAGATAGATAAAACTATAGTTATAATATAACAATGGGAATAAAATAAAATTTATATATAACATATATCTGGAGTAGGGGTTCTCAACGTGGGGTACGCGTACCCCTTAGGGGTGCGCTGTAAATTCTTTAGGGTAGGCCCCCATGAGAGCTCAAAAGTCGCTAGATCTAGTAACAAAGTTTTATTCCCATTGTTATACTATAACTATAGTTTTGTCTGTCTATTCAAGGGGTATGTCAGTTACATACACATTTCCAGGGAGTACGTGAAGCATAAAAGGTTGAGAACCACTGATCTAGAGACTTTTGAACTCCCATGGCGTATCCCACGTTGACAATCCCTAACCTAGAGAATTACATATTCCGTTCTTCACCGTTACTAAAAAATTGGTTAGTTCGAAGGTAAAAAAAATTAGCCAACAGAACAACCATGACCTACAGACTTTTAAAGCATAGGTTATATTCCTTGCGTATAAGCCTTATCGGGCTTCGCGGAGATATACAAATGTTTGTTCTCTTCATTGCTCTCACGCGAATATTTCCTCGAATGGGAGTTCTGTAATATTAGTGCTCAGAATTTTGCTCCTTTTTTCATTTATTTCAAGATCTTATAATAGCAAATGCAGTGCAAATGTATTTGCCATTTTGCTGTTGAATAAACTGATTTGATTTGAAATGGCCAGGTCTTAAAGACCCCGTTGGCTCAGAGAACGTTGGGGGAAGGGAACCACTGAACAGCTGTTAGCATACAGATGGAAATCTTCCATTAAGGCCATCCAGCGTATTCTTTAACGTGCATAGGATATGGCTCTCCCGCACACCGAGCCACAGCTTTACGTCCCATCCTCGGTGTCCCCTACTGACAGAGGACAGGGCGGAGAGTTTTGTGGAGATAAATCTCAAAGCTGACCGTTGGGAGTCGAACCTGAGAACATTATATTATGAGTACGACCGATTGAGACAATCCCGCTGAAATTCGTTGGTAATAAAACGTTAGCGTAGATATGTTTACCATTTCTACCCAAAACATTAACGGTAGTCTTCTATGGTACGGGAACGTGTGAAATGACAATACTTTAGGAAAGCTGTCACGCTGTAAACGATTCCGAACGCAACGGGAGGGGTGAGACAAAATGCCGCTTTACAATTTGTGAGGATGCGGCGAATATTGATACCATTTTACGCATTGTCAAGAAAAGGGGGAACATGAATAGACATGATTTTAATATTATGAGTTTATCCCAAGTCATGTCTTCATGAAACACGGAAAATTGTGTACTGTAGGTAGTAAGTTCATAACATCAATTAGAGATCTTGATCGGCGGTCGGTAAATCAGCGGTCAGAGCATTTAACCTGTTATCGGGAGCTAGAGTTAGTTATGGTAGTGAAACTTGCACCCTTTGTAAACAAGATAGCAGGAAACTTGATGTCCTTGATTCTAGATGCTTACGTAGTATCTTGGATATTAGGTGGTTCAACTTTGTAAGTGGTTTCGACAAAAGAGTCAGCACCCTCCTTTGAGTAGCATATTGTGCAGAGAGAGACTCCATTGGTTTGATCATGTTGCCTGTATGTGTTACCGCTAAAGTGCAGAAATCAGTTAATATGCACATTACCTAGCTAATCTGCAGATTAGCTAGGGTGATCCGTTAAAGTGCGAAAAATTGTTTCATTTCTCAAATTACCTAGGTAATCTGCAAATTACCTAGATAATCTGCACATTACCTACTAGGCACTCGTTAAAGTGAAAATAAGATCTTTGCTGGAACAACAGCAACGTTTCTGTACGCTTAAATTAACATAATGTTATTTATTTATTTTTCGATATCTAAAGAATCAAGTTTATACAATCAAACAATCAACAAATTAGTTGATATGTTACCGTTAAAGTGTATAATTCAGTTATTTCATAGAATACCTAGTTATTTCATGACATAACTGATCAAATCAGTTAAAGCGTGTAATAAATTAATAATTCCACACTTTAACTAGTTATTCTATGAAATAACTAATGATAGACAATTAAAGTGTAAAATAAACAATCTGACTGAATTACACAGCATACAAAATGTTATTTATATAGACACAATATAATCATTTGTTACAACAGGGATTACTAAAATGGCATTTGGAATTGCCCTAATGTGCGAAGGCCAAGTAAGAACGAATCCGTAAAGTGGTGAATCTCTTGAATATGAATCTTCGTGTCACGTGATTAAGTCGTCCGCATTATAAAAAACGCCCCGGATGAGCGGAGGCCAAGTGAGAACGAATCAGTAAAGTGATTCGTTCTCACTTGGCCTGCTCATTTTGGGGCGTTTTTTATAATTCGGACGACTGATTCATGTTGACAGAGGGATGACCTGGTTTCAACTCTACTCTCGGACACTAGAAATAGTCTTTTTTTTTTTTACTTTTGAACTTTAACGATACGGAAGCCGTTAATGTGCACATTACTTAGGTAAAATGCGGAAAACTCTTGATTCCGCACTTTAACGGAGCAAATCAGTTAATCTGCAGATTAGCTAGGTAATGTGCACATTAACGGCTTTCGAGCTTTAGCGATAACATATGCATAACTATAGATTAGCGAATTGGATTATTAGCAATGTGCCTAAAGGCCTTAGAAAGAGAGGGAGACCTAGGATGCGGTGTGCAGACAACGTCAAACAGAACCTTTTAGAATTGGTCTATAGTGTACAGATGTATCAAGGCCGGATCGCCCCCCCCCCCCCCCCCTCAGAATGCTAATAATGGAAAAGGGTGAAAAAATTATTAAACTTTTTTATATTTCATCGATTTTTCAAGAAATTTATAACTTGTAAAATGGAGGGAGTCTCTTGCCACCCCCTACATTTTTCTGGCTCGATTGTGATTCTTGCTCCACCCCCCTCGATAGTTTTCTAGATCCGGCCTGCTCAGCAGAGATGTTTTTGGAGAACTAAATTGCACAATCTGGTTGGACCTCCATAGCCATGGCTGCTTGAGGATGATGATGATGACTGAAATGTGCTAGTTCACATGATTGTAGAAGCCGAGCGATTTTGGCTGTACACAGGAAACTTCTTTCCCCCTTTTTAAAAAAATTGTATTGATACCATTTATACCAAAAATTAGGGGGGGGGGTTCTCTTAAGAAATGTAAACCTTGGTTTTCTTTTTTTTAAGTTTCCTTTTGTTGTCAGAAGTATTTATTTGATTTTTTTATTGTGAGAAACATTTTTATGTTATTTTCAATAATAAGTTCATTTTTTTTTCGTTGTTTTCGGGCAATTTAACAATTTGAGTTGACAACTACTTACCAAATCATTATACTATTATGAATAATATGTGTTTTAATGTATTTCTGGGTTAAATTATTTCTTCAAAGCTGCTGTTAAATGTTCCAGTTATCTATAAATTAGTGATATGGAGGGGGGAATATAACACTTCCTCCTTGAGGGCTTGAATAGCATTTTCTAAGATAGTTCACGAAAATCAGGCACTCGAGTGTGTCAACCATCCACCTTACCCTTGTAGATAAAAGTTTTTTTTTTTTCGAAAATTACAGAATTTTGAATTCGGCATTCCTTACAAAACATATGAGTTGTAATTGTTTTTGTTTTTTTTTTCAATCTGTGTGTTTATGTTTATATACAATATTTTACATTATTGTGTCTGATTTCGATATGAAAACATCATATATATCTTAGGGTTGATGCATTTAGGTTAAGGACGCTTAAAACAATATAAGTCAATTCTAAAGATAGTAAAAATTGTTAAAGAATTATTAGACACTACTGGGACAAATGATATCAAATAGTGATTCACAAAATACAAAGGCATCGGTTACAGGAAATTATCTAGAAGCCCTTGGGATCTGCAGACAGGGCAATTTATAATCTGACACACACACACACAGCCTTTTAATATGTACTAACAAAATTGACTGTATTATAAAGCATCATCGCTGCTAAATTTTGCTCCAGGTGGGGAAGTTCATAAGTATTTCTATACTCCTTGCACAAACAAGACACTGTAAACGTGAGCGTCGGAAGGGGTGGGGACAGTTTTCCCCTGGAAAAACTGATAGAAAAATTAATTTATGATGAATAAAACATATAGTACCTGGAAGACCGAGCTTTGCTCGGTAAAGATGGGCTGAGTGATAAACTTGCTGTGGATACAAAATTTTATAGTTTGCTATGTTATTTCTAAAGATTGGAATACTAAGTCAAAATCATCAAGACTAATAATGTAAGACGAATCAGAGACAGGCAGCTGCTTGATGATCTCGGCGTTGATCTTATTGACGTCTTTGTTCAGTGGCGCGAGTATAGTTCGGTCCTTCGTCCCTTCATAGTTTTCATTGGCAATTTCCAAAGACTTCATCGATGAGATTGCAATTAGAAAGGATGGTCTATATTGGCTCAGGTGAGGTGAAACATCATCACACCTATTATTATTTTATTCTTCAAATACAAAAAAGATTCACCAGGCCTGGAAAAAGGGGGTACCCCCGGATGACCCCCTAAATGAGTTTCCCAAAGTCGAGACCCGAAAACGATAGATTCATCCCCATTTCATCAATATTCATAGGCCCGTTTTCAAGATAAAAGTTACATACGTACGTATGTACGCATGCATGCACATTGCTCGCTTTAGGGTATAGGATACTGAAAATAATGTCGCCTTTTCCATAACAAAATATAACATTAAATGTTTTTTCTCCTGTTTTCGGAAGCTTATCATTTATGTTATTAATATAAAAAAACATTTTTACGTGTATTTTCGCTAATAGGTTTCCCTTTTTTTATCTCGTTTTCTTTGAAAACGAGATGATAGTTTCGCTTTGTCGTCTGCCTGTCCGTCTGTAGATATCAAATTTTTTTATTTACAGAGATAAATTAAAAATTCTTTTGCGTTGGATAGTTATTGATGAAATTTCACAATACAATTTTTGTCAGGCACTTTCCGAATCTCTCTAAGCTATAATCACTCCCTCTAGCGGTGGAAAAAGGAAAATTCAAAAATTTCAAACGAATATTGCAAACGATGTATTTATACTCAAAATTTGAAATTTTTGTGGAATGTGAAGGTCACAAGTTTCTACTGCCAATAATGAGTTTACCCCTTAGACCCAGAGGGTGGGAAAACACACCTTTTTAGCTTTAGCAGATAATTATTTGTTTTTAGAGATAAATGAAAAATTCTTTTGTAGGTTAGATAGGAAATGATAAAATATTATGATTCACACTTTTTAAATCTTAGGAAAAACTATAATTTCGCCCTCTAACGGTGGAAAATTTTGCAAATTTCAAGCAAATATTGAATTATACGATGTATATAAGCTAGAAATTTTTAATTTTGATGGTAGAATGTGAACGCTATGATGTTTCCATTGGCAACAATGAATTGATCTCTTAGACCCAGGGAGAGGAAAGACATTTTTTGTTTTCGCAGATAATTGTTTGTATTTATAGATAAAAAAAATAAATCTTTTTAGGATTAGATAGGATTTGATAAAATATTATGATTCACACCTTTCGGAATCTTCCAAACACTAATACACTTTTTCACTATAACAGTGAAAAAGATTGGAAATTTCAAACAAATATTGCAACGATGTATTAATGATAGAAATATGAAATTTTCGTGGTGAAATGTGAATATCATGAAGTTTCCATTGGGAACAATTAATATGATAATTAGAAAGCTCTTTTTTAATTTGATTGGTACTAATGAAATATTATAATTTGCATTTTTGAAATACTTAGTAGTTTAATATATACACACACCGGCCACTGAATTAGAAACCTTCATGCAGATGTACGTAAATGTCACTTGTGCAGGCGTATATGCAAAATATACTGCTTGACATCGAAAGTGTCCCACTCAGAAGGACGTCATACAAACATGCAAATAGAAGGGTGGGTGTGTGCAATTGAGATATGCAAATGATGATAATCTGGAGCCAATGATGTGTGTGGCTCAAGAGATAAAAGGTACAAAAAGGAACAGGGATGGTATTGTGTGTATGCAGATGAAAGTCGTGCAAATGGTTGAGATTAGGTGGTTCTGCTTGAAAATTTTTCAGCGAAGGCTGAAAATGCCTGGTACATGCCATTTGCAGGTTTTTCACCATTTGGATGCTTTTAAGAGAGGAAGAATTATAGGGCTATGTGAAGCTGGATGGACTACACATCATGTTGCTGCCCATGTTCATCAGGATGCACAAATTGTTGGATGCTGTTGGCAATAGTGCCGAAATGAAGGTTCTAGTGTGTCGCAGAGGGAATGGTGCCATCTGACAGACATCAGCATGGCTTGATAGGTGAATTGTTCGACATGCTCTTTCATCACTACAGAGCACTGCAGGCAATATTTGACAGGCTGTGTCAGCAGCCATGGATGTCCCCATAATGACCCAAATGGTAAACCAAAAAGGCTTCATGATGCACACCTGCACTCTAGCCAACCATTACATTGACTGCAAACCATCACAGTGCTCATCTGGCTTGGTGCCGAAGTTGTGCGAACTGAGGGCACAGATGGAATGATGTATCCTGGCTGGTGGTTGGTATTTAATTTATTATTTTTGTGTTTAGTAATGAATCCTGTTTCTGTCTGGGTGCTGACAATCGATGGGTCCGTGTATGGCAACAACCTGGTGAGAGGACAGATCCAGCTTTTGTTTGCGACTGCCACACTGCCCATCAGCCAGGCATAATGGTAAGGGGTGCTATTGGATATTACCTCTTTTTTGCATCACAGGAACACTGACAGCTGCACGATACATTAGCACAGTTCTGCAGCCCGTTTTGTTACTGTTCTTGGGAGGCATGCAGTAGCCCATTTTCCTGCATGACAACTCCCGTGTATACACTGGTAGAGTCTCCAGACAATGTTTGCAACAAGTATTGCCATGGCCAGCACATCTCCAGATTTATCCCCAATAGAAAATCTTTGGGACCACATTGGACAGTGTGTGCAATCCTCTCACTGGTTCACAGAATCTCGATGAATTTGGGATTATGTCAATGTTGCTTGGTGTGCAATTCCTCAGGACCATATCCATCAACTGTATGACTCCATGCCACGCCATAGTGCTGCCTGTATTGCCGTTCACGGTGGTGCAACCACCTACTGAGGCAGTCATATTGTGCTGCATTATCTCATCTTCTAACTGCTGTAAGTGGCTGCAAATTAAATCATGATATTCCAACATGTATTGATATGTTTGTGCTACATTTCACCCCTATCCCCTCATTCCTTCTGGGTACAGGAAACTAGATGCTTTTGATTCCGGATGCTTATACAGTATCTTGGGCATTAGGTGGTTCAATTTGTAACTAATGATGTGGTTAGGCAAAGGAGTTTGCAACCTCCTTTAAGCAGCATATTGTGCAGAGAGAGACTCCGTTGGTTTGGCCATGTTGCCCATATGAATAATTATAGATTGGTGAATAGGGTTATGAACAGTGTGCCTAAAGGCCTCAGAAAAAGGGGGAGACCTAGGATGCAGTGGGCAGACAATGTCAAACAGGACCTTATTAGAATTGGTGTACAGTGGCCAGATGCAGCAAATGTAGCTCAGGACAGACTTTCTTGGAGAACTAAATTGCATGGTCTGGTTGGACCTCCATAGCCCATGGCTGCTTGAGGATGATGATGATGCAGTGTACATAGTCACATGCATTACCATGTGATCTAGGCAACTATTTAAGACTGCTGCCCATCAGTAATCGTCAGTAGTGTTGATCACAATTAGAAAAACAAAGGATCTCTCTGGGTTCGATAAAGGGCTTATTGTGGATGCCCGTCTGGCTGGAGCAACAATTTTAAAAACAGCAGAGCTGACTGGTTTCTCAAAAGGTGAGATATCTTGGGTTTTTAATCGGTAGAGAAATAACTCATATTGCTTGTCTAAGAGGCATAAGTGTGGCATGCCGACAATCTGTCAGGAATGAGATTGCCGTCATCTAAGAAGGCTTATACAGAGAAACAGGACTTCCTATGTGCAGCAATTTACCAAAGCATTCAACGAAGACTATTCCTGACCCATATCTCAGTGAACTATGCATAGGGAATTGAAGAGGATCGGTATTAGCAGTCACAAGCCTATACAGAAACCACTGATTTCTGCGAAGAACTGGAAAGTTCGTCTACAGCTGTGTCAGGAACATTATGACTGGACACTGGAAGACTGGAAAAAAGTCATGTGATCCGATGAGTCTTGGTACATCTTATTCTGTACTGACATTAGGCAGAGTTTGGCGGGAGCCCCATGAAGCAATTGACCCAGCTTGCCTTGTAAACACAACTCAAAGTTCTGGAGGTGATGTCATGGTGTGGGGCACATTTTGTTTGTATGAAATGTGTCCCCTGATATTGTTGCTGGATGGTTGGGTATCCTCCAAGGATTATCTGAACATTGTTGCTAATCAAGTCTCTCCTGCAATGTTCACTTTTTTATCCAGCCAGTGACAGCTGTTTCATGGATGACAGTGCTACTGTCCATCAGGCAAGATGTGTTCAACAATCATTCAACGAGCATGACAGGGACTTCCACCATCATCTCTGGTCACGACAAAGCCGGATCTGAACCCCATTGAGAATATATGAGACATGTTAGAAAAACAGATCCGGGAGCAAAGTCTTCTTCCATCAAATCTGAGCCAGTTAAAGGAGTGTCTGGTGAATGCCTGGTATGCTGGAGATGTAAAGACACTCCAACACTTGTGGAATCTTTGCCAAACCACATCCATGCTGTAATTTGGGCTAAAGGAGATCCAACTCAGAATTGAATAAAGGTTTCTAATTCAGTGGCCAGCATATGTATATCTGTACAGATCACTGAAATGATGAAACGTCAGAGCTGTTATTGAGTTTTACAAATAAGAATAGAAATTTAAAAAACTAGTGGGAGTTTTTAAAAGATATTCCACTGACAACAGTAATCTACCCATTTTTCTGAGAGAGATGTGGCAAATGCAACTTTTTTAGATTTAAGGATTAAAAGATGAATGCTTTTAAGGAAAATTTTCATTCTCTCCCATGGCCAAGTGGTTAGCATGCTTGACTACTGATCTAAGAGACCTGTGTTCGAGCCCCAGGTAAAAGGCATGGATGTATGTGTCGTTTTTCTGCTGAGGTCCTGCCATCCTCACAGACCTTCTACTCTGACATATAAACTGACAGGCTCCTGTCAGACCTCTGTGGCAAGCAGCTGCTTGAGGGTTTTTTTTTTTATTTGAAAATGAGATTCTCATATGCAGCAGACACGATATGCGTTCTTCTAGTTTAATTTTGTTTCCATGCATCCCAGTTGTATTAAGATCTGATATATTCATGATAGTTGTTTTTGCAACTGCATTCACTAAGGAATGGTTCAAACCTAACTATTACTATCTTGAAACATTGATCTGCTTTTTGTCACCCACCAACTGAAAATTTCTGCTAACACCCATATATGTAAATATGCAAATAAGTAGGGGATGATGCATATGATATATGTATGAAAAGCCATATTTTATGCTTTTCAATTTCGAAAATAAGCTTTAACAGAAATATGTCAGTAGCTTTCAAATAGTAGCTAATCATACACTGTAAGGAGAGCTGTTCACCATGTCATTTTGAATGGCACACAGAACTGGTCAGACACCACTAATCTCTTCTCTTGGTGCAGGTTGTCACTATCTTTCAAATGAGATATTATCTCTTCTAAAGACAAAAAGAAATACAGATTCCAAATAAGTGGAACTTACTGATCTGATCTTCTCTGCCCGTTTTTCTTTTAATTTTATTTTCTTTCTGATGCTAGCAGGTGGAACAGCACATCACACCTTACATGAGTGGCTTCAATGCTAGTTGTCCAGGACATAGCTTTTCTGCAAAGGATTCTGATGACTGACAAATCCACATTTGTAGAGAATGGTATTCTGGATCTTCACAACTAGCACACATGGAAGTTGTCAATCATTTCACAAGGGGCCACAATCATCAACATTGATTCATCATGTATACCAACTTATTGGTTACCTGCAAATCTTGGAGGCTCAGAATATCTACACTTCTTATATACAGAGCTAGACATCCCGCTGTAATATGTGACATGAGCTATACTTCATCACTACATATAGTTTTACTTAATATGTGTACCATCTTAGAGTGCCCATGAGACAGTTGCTCCATTAGCATTATAGTCACTACGAATGGTATTCTTTGTCATATGGTCTGGATTGGACATGGGATGAACACTCCTGTGAACTATCCTCCATATTCAATTCCTGGATCCTGTAGATTTTTTACCTTTTGGGAAACATCAAAGCATTACACAAGTCCTGTGAATACTGAACAGGACCTGCATTAATTCAGGATAAAATTTTAAAAAAATACTCCCTCAAGCAGCTGCTTGCCACAGAGGTCTAACAGGAGTCTGTCGGTTTATATGCCATAGTAAAAGGTTTGTGAGGACAGCAGTACCTCAGCAGAAAGACTACATTTACATCCGTGTATACAGTGGACAAAAGCTTAACAATATGAGGTGTTTTTTGAGCATACTTGTAATTTTGAACTATATGTCATCCTGCCTTATGGATACTTTATATGCACTGATGGTTGGAATTTTGAAAACCTGTTTTAAGTGCCACACTGTGCATGTATTCGATTGCAATTAACAGTTTTTACCTATCTTTCTATTGTTTTTCACTCCTCCTTTGTTGGTTTATCAATTTGTGGATTTGTCAAAATAGTTGTTCCACCATATTTCAAATGCAACTGGCAAACAATGATTTATGTGTCAAATGAAAGCTTATGATGTGGAGAGTGTCATAGGCTGTAAAATAATGACACCACCTCCTATACTTTCTTCCCTCCTAAAAAACGGGAAATATGAAAATGATTGTTCCACTGTATTTCTCCAGAAAGCGAGTGCCGAAAGTAACAAGCTATGTATCAAATGAAAGTTTGTGATGCAGGGAGTGTCATAGGATATAAAAAATTACCCCCTTTCTTCTTTCGCCCCCTAAAAAGGGGAAATAGGAAAACGATTGTTCTGTTGTAATCTTCGGAACATTTAATCCTGTAGTCCTCGCATCTCTCCTACTATAATTTCACATTTCTGGATCTCTAAAAAACGACATGAAAAGCAGGAAATTGAAGCCAGATGAATAGGTCACAGACTTCCTCATATAACAGCCATAATCACTCTAGGAAAGAGGGTATCATGTTGCTAATTTCCCATTGGGACAAATGTCTCAATAGGCATGGCAATTTTGAATAGATCAATAAATGATTTGCTTCCTTTCTGACTTGTCAAAATGATTTGCTTCCTTTCTGACTTGTCATTTCAATGACCCTTATATATGTTTTGGTTGAAACAATGATGTATTATGTTTCCGGAAATTTATGAATCATCAAATTAGAGATCAAAAGTGCAAGTAATGGAGAAAAACTCTGACACAAAAGTTTGCACTTTTGAAATCATTGTATTAATCAATGGCAATAGTTGTACTCATATATGTCAGTCATAATATTCTCTCCTGTAAACAGACTATTATTGTATGTGTCACTTTGACAATTTCATTTTGGTGCATAAATTTGGAACTCATTTTTGACTGAATGTCTTATTATTGCCATCAGTAGTGTATTCAGTTTTAATAAATGGTTTCAATTGTAAAAAAAATTTCATGATATTTAAATAAATAACAATTCTGACATATATATATATGCTTATATACATGTTTTCCATTCCAGTCAGATAGCCAAATGTGTAAATGAATGCAAGTCACAGGCAACAAATGCAAAAAGGTATTTTTAAACATTTTCATATGTTGCCATTATCTCTCTGTTTACTTTTCTTTATTTGCCTATAGAAAAGCTTAAATCTTTTTAAAATATTGAATTATATACTTTATTAACTTTTTAAATTATTTTTCCATAGAGTTTAAAATTAAAAAAATATAGTCTTACATTAATATTATTTATCAGAATTTCTATTTAATTAATAATAAATTTAGATATCTTAAACTTATTTTAGTAATAGTTAATATAATGTTGAGTGTAAGTTTGATAAATAAAAATTATTTTACAGTATCATAAGTCCATAGGAAACATCACCTGTGGTGCAAGCAATTTTTATTAAGGCAGTAAATTGTATCCCTTTTTCTGCTTACTAAAATGTATAATTTTTCAAAAAAATATTTAATAGTTAAACATCATAATAAATGTTAAATTACACTGCTGGCCATTAAAAGTGCAACACCAGGAAGAACTCATTGGATTGTTCCAAAATATGCAAGATGTGTAGCCCATGGGAGAACATGTAAATGATTCAAAGTGCAGCACATACGCACATCATGTGTAACTGTAACGGCCTCTGGAAGTGGTATAAGAGGAGATTACAAAGAACCAGTGTAAAGCACTGGAATTGTGTTTGCTTGCAGTTCTTGTGCACTAAAGATTAAGTATGCCCTGTCAAAGAACACAGTATCCATAAGACCAGGTTTCCCACTTTGTTCGAGGGAGAATTGTGGGATTACGGGAATGCGGAATATAATACTGAGACATTGGTGCTCACGTTGGACGGAATGCTGCCAAAGTGACGAGAATATGGCATCAGTGAGTAGAGGAGGGATGAACTCACCAATGTGAGGGATCTCAACAGCCCTGTCACACAAACGAACGAGAGAACAGATATCTCGTGCACATGACTTTGAATGATTCTGCAGTCACATGGACAATAATAGTCACCTTAGCTCAACAGTTAGGGGTGTTGCACATTGACCAGTGTTCTTACGTATGGTTCGACATCATCTGCAGCGTCAGGGCATCTTTGCTAGGTGGCCATTGCTTCGGCTACCATTGACTCTACAACACAGGAGTATGCAACTACAATGGTGCCAAGAACGTCACACATGGATGTGCTAATGGCATCACATCTTCTTTTCAAATGAATCCCACTTCAGTATGCAGCACCATGATGGACGAATCCATATTTGGCGGTACTGTGGCAACAGGCTCAGTGAGACATGCATGATGCAGTGCCATACAGGTCCAGCCCCTGGTGTTATGGTATGGGGTGCCATTGGACTCCACTCGTGCACATGCCTCGTACCTATTAACAGTACTTTGAACAGCCAGCATTGCATCACTGAGGTGTTGGAGCCTGTGGTCATACCTTATCTTTAGGGGCTCTCTGGTGCCATTTATAATCAGGAAATGCCCGACAACATGTGGCATGCATCATCCAACAATTCCTGGATAGCCACCATGTGACACTTCTCCTTGGCTTGCGCATGCACTGGATCTGTTCCCAATTGAACATGTCTGGTTCATGTTCTCACAACAACTAGCATACCAGACATCAGCAGCTGCTACAACAGATAAACTTTGACTACGTATCGAAACTGCATGGACTGACATTCCCCAAACACACATCTGACGTCTCATCCTCTGAATGTCGGACTGTGTAGCAGTGGTTATTGCCACTTGTGGTGGCTACACAAGATGCTGATTTCTTTGTATTCCACAAGTCTAACTGAGTTGTATTTGTAATCATTTGATCCCTGTAATATAAGCTATTCCCTAAATATGGCTTTGATTTCTCTTGTCTTTCCCGGTGTTCCACTTTTAATGGCCTGCAGTGTATTAGCCACTAGTGTTTTATGTTTGCAGTTGATGGTTGCTTTTATTAAATATCGCTTATTCTTACCAGAACACTGCAGGCAGCCCAGATCAAAAGAAAAAAATTTAGGGGTCAAGTGATTGATTGAACTGGAGTAGACCAAAATGCTAATTCAATAAATAAATTAAACACAGCTACAATAGGTATTAATTTAATCCATTATTAAAGCTGTAGTACAATTTAAAAGTACATTAAAAGTTCATAAGTATGAGGTGTGCTTTAACAAAGTTTGTTGATCAAGCTATGCTATTAAGCCCATTGGTTATGAATTTAGCTTTTCGTCCTTTGTTATATGACAATATATGAAATTATCTTTAACTTTTATTATTGTCCTTTAACGCTATATAAAGGAAATCTAGAGTAATGATAAAAGGTAATTACCATAATCAACTTGGCTGGTACAGCAGCTTTTGAAGGCAACTTTTGCTGGATGTTGAAGTCAGCTAAGATGTTCAATGTTGAGGTTATTTCCTTTTCCAAGCTTACCAATCCATGTAAAATGCACAACTTGATGTTTGAATATGGAAGATATCATCCAGCAAAAGTTGCCTTTCAAAGCAACTGTACCAGCCAAGTTGATTATGGTAATTACCTTTTATCATTACTCTAGATTTCCTTTATATAGCATTAAAGGACAATAATAAGAGTTAAAGATAATTTCACATATTGTCATATAACAAAGGATGAAAAGCTAAATTCATAGCCAATGGGCTTAGTAGCATAGCTTGATCAACAAACTTTGTTAAAGCACACCTCATACTTATCATGAACTTTTGATGTACTTTTAAATCATCATCATCATCGTCGTCGTCGTCGTCATCATCAAGCAGCCATGGGCTACGGAGGTCCAACCAGACCGTGCAATTTAGTTCTCCAAGCAAGTCTATCCTGAGCTACATCTACTGCATCTGGACACTGCACACCAATTCTAACAAGGTCCTGTTTGACATTGTCTGCCCACTGCATCCTAGTCTCTCCTTCTTTCTGAGGCCTTTAGGCACACTGTTCATAACCCTATTCGCCAATCTATAATTATTCATACGGGCAACATGGCCAAACCAACGGAGTCTCTCTCTGCACAATATGCTGCTTAAAGGAGGTTGCAAACTCCTTTGCCTAATCTCATCATTAGTTACAAAGTTAAACCACCTAATGCCCAAGATACTGCGTAAGCATCTGGAATCAAAAGCATCTAGTTTCCTGTTTCACTACCATAACTAACCCTAGAAAGAACCAAACTATTATACAGTCTAATTTTAGTCTTTATGTGTATACGCCTATTTCTCCACACTCTCCATAGGTTCTTAAAAGTCCCGGCAGCAATCCCTATTCGTCTGTTAATCTCATGCCGCACATCACCATTATCTGTTACATAGCTCCCAAGATAATTAAACTGTGACACCTGCTCAAGACTGCAACCATTCAGATTAACTGAATCACAGCCTGCCTGATCAATTTTCATCACTTTAGTTTTCTCTCTGTTTATAACCAAACCTACTCTACTACCAGTCTCATAAACAGCTCGAATGAAAGAGTTCATCTCATCAACATCATTTGCCAAAAGGGCTAAATCATCAGCATAATCTAAATCAGAAAATTTCGTATCTCCAGCCCATTTAAGGCCAAAATCTTTCCCTTGAAGTGAATTTCGCATAACATAATCAATAACCAAGCTAAAGAGAAAAGGAGACAAAATGCACCCTTGTCGAACACCAGAAGTAATGCTAAACCAATTGCTACAAGCCTTACCAACTCTCACACACGACTCAGTGTTATTATAGAGAGCTTTCATAATGTTAACTAACTTGTCTGGTATACCATATGATCTCACAATCAACCACAAATTATGACGATCAGCAGAGTCGAAAGCCTTTTTGAAATCAACAAAGCTAGCAACCAAAGGTTTCTGAAACTCTAAACATTTCTCAAAAATCTGCCTAAGTGAAAATATCTGATCCACACATCCCCTACCACTTCTGAATCCACATAACTCATCACGCAATTGACTGTCAACCAGATTCTTAATTCTATTAAGCACAATCATGGAAAGAACTTTACTTGGAACAGAGAGTAGGCTGATACCCCTATAGTTATCACAAGAACTGTGATCACCTTTTTTGAAAATAGGGATAACAATAGCTCTGGTAAAATCCTTAGGAACCATGCCTTTATCATAAAAGATATTCAGAATTTCAGTCATCCAAGTGGTAACCGAAACTTTCCCAGCTCTAAGCATTTCCGTAGTAATTTCATCTAACCCTGGGGATTTATGAAGTTTAAGTTTAGAAACAGCCAAAATAACTTCAGATTGTGTTATAGGGCCAACATTAAAGCCACCAATGCATCTATCATCATTGCAAACAATGGGAGTAGAACTAACTACATTGTTTAGAACATCACTGAAATGCTCAGCCCACCTAGCCATGACAGAATCCTCCCCTTCTATAACTTTACCTTGTTTATCCTTCAATCCTTGTATGCCTGTCCGTTTTCTACCACACAAAACATTAACTATCTGGTACAGCTCTCTGCTGTTGTGCTGTCTAACTGCTTCCTCAGCTTTGTCAGGCAAACCATCAAGCCAAAGATTCTTATCAGCAGCTAACTGATCCTTTACAAGTTTATTAAGGTCTCTGTAATGCTTTCTATTAGGACTAATAGGGTATTGATTAAGGGCATTCCTGCAGTTCTTTCTTTCCGAAATAAGCTCAAGTGCCTTATCACTCAGATAATTCTGTCTCTTCTGCTCCTTTTTTCCTAAAAGAGTACTGTTAGTGTCCAAAAAAGCCTGTTTAAAATGATCCCATTCTTCCTCAACTTCAGTAGTAAGCAAACCATGACTGTCATAATGACTAAGTAACCTATCATGGTAAGCTTTGGCTATAACTGGATCTTTCAGAGCTTCAGTATTAAAAGTAAAATTTTTAACCCTAGCACAACACTTTTTAAGTTTAAGTTGCAAGACACTTTTAACAAGGTAATGGTCAGATCCAATTTCAGCTCCCCTATATGCCCTGGTATTCCTAACAGAACTAGCCCATTTGCTGTTAATTAATATATAATCAATCATATTCTTATGCAGCCCATCAGGTGAAACCCATGTGTATTTATGTATGTCGCGGTGTTTGTAATAAGTGTTAGTTATTCTGAAACCATTGAGTTTACTTACCTGCAGGAGACGTTGCCCATTGCCATTGCAGCTACCAATACCAAAAGGGCCTATTACTCCTCCCCAAAGGTCAGAGTCAGTACCAACTTTGGCATTGAAGTCACCAAGAACAAGGGTAATATCTCCTTTCTTGACAGAATTCAAAATATCCTGAAGTTGTTCATAAAACCTATCCTTCTCATCCTCATCGGCATCCTCAGTGGGGGCATAACAGCAGATAACATTCAAGTCTTTAATGCTTGTCTGAAATTTTGCTGTAAGAAACCTTTCTTAATGCACTCATATCCTAGAAGAGCATTGCTAGCGTGTCTGCTGAGAAGCAGACCCACGTCTTGGTGATGCTTATTGTCGTCCCTCCCTGAAAAGAGAAATTTAAGATTATTTTTAAGAATCTGACCTTTATCTGTCCATCTGGTCTCTTGCAAGCCGAGAATATCTAAATTATAACGGTGGAATTCTTGTGTGAGGACATCAAGAGAAAAAGCTCTGTGCAGAGTCCTCACATTCCAACTACCTATGGAGAGAAAATGGTTAGTGGGATGTTTAAAGAAACTATGTTTATTGAGAGAGGGAATGCCGACAATATCAAACAGCCCCCTAATCGCAGACATGGGGCAAAGATCCGTTCCCCCACTACTAAAGGCTGAAGCCATCTACACTGGAAGACTTCCTCCAATGTAGAATTTGACGATGCCAATAGAAGCAAAGAGTTCAGGTGCCTGCGATGACTTCTGCTCAGTATTATCCACCAGCTGATAAACATATTCTGTGAAGCTATTCACTTGGGGCTGTCAACCCACAAACAAACAGAAAACACAGCAGAAGATTTTCCTTCCACAGAAGCCCACCAGTGCAGCAAAATCAGGATCCATAATCAAGCTCAGAGCCATATATCTGTCCAGTCCAGTAGGTTTATGTGGTCAGCACCAGGACCCTGTGTGGTTGACCACTCCTCAGCAGGGTAGAAAAAAAAGAAAAGTAGCCATAGTTGTCCAGATCAGTAGGCCACACTAATCTGGCAGCCCTCCCCTTCCGTTCACTTCCACAAGAGAGTATCTCTTTTGAAAGTTACTAACGGTCTGCACCACGAGAAGGCGGGGTCAGACATTAGGTGCTATGCCTGGCCGGTTCTATTCATCATCACAGGGGATTGGTGCATAGCTCTCCTTCCAGTGACTACCTAGCTACCATTTACAGACCTGTAAATGGTAGTACCGTACCTGTAGTACCTAAATTGTACTACAACTTTAATCGTGGATTAAATTAATAAATGCTAATTCATTATTATTTTTTTCTACAATTTATTTTTGCCAAACATGATGTATGTTTTCCCAGTTTATTTTAGATTATCTTTTTTCTTATAAAATGGGTCTTTATTAGTCCCACTTTCCCCCACAACACACACATATCCTCCTGGATCTGATCCCAGATAAAAACAACTCATTTGGTAGCATATCAAGCTTGTAACCTAAGTTTCAGTTGTGACATTGGTGCACATTGGCATTTTTACTGTTTTTCACATCCTGCTCTCAGACTAATCTAAGAAAGTCCAGTATCCATTAGCTAGAATGTTAAGCTGTGATTCAGTATGCAAGTAATCATTCTTTGCATATATTAAAAAGCATGCTGGATGGCCCCTTACAAAAGGCTCTCATCTGTCCTAGCAGCTATTGAATGAGAATCTTCAGCCTTATGATATTCTGAATCTTGGTCATTTACCCTATTCCTGCAACAAAAAATAATGTTACTCATTGCTGAAATAACTAAACTCTTGATTTCAAATATAAAAATTTCTCAAATGTAAAAGCTTATAAAAAAAATGCTTTAAAAATGTTTGTGTGTAAGATAATTTTTCAAAATAAAAAAATGTGCACAAGATATTTTATGCAGATTATTGTTATCGACTGCTCTAAAATCAACACCTGTATTGATGTTTGATACCAGTATATGGCTTTTAGATCCTGAGAAAGATGCTGATGTAATGCATGTTTTATAAGCTGTTGTCATTCTTAGCAACATTTTTGCACTCTGATTTTAATATCCAGACCACAAAGATGGTGAAGAAGAGGACTCTTAATAAGAGATGGAAGCCCCTACCAGTTCTGTTGAGTGTATTCTTTAACATTCACATGATATATCTCTCTTACATGAGAACCATAGGTTAATATCCAAACTATAGGATGGATGCCATTACTAATCCATTTGTTCCTCTTTGCCACTTATACAAAACGAAGCCATTCAAAAAAATTTCTTATCTGATAATCTTAAAATGTAACCAATACAATCAACTTCAGGTTACTTTATAGAAATTTATTTTATTATTATGCAGTTTCACATATCTAATTCATTCACAAAAATTAACAGAAATTTATTAAAGTTTTTTGAATGGATAGTTGTTGGTGAAATATTATGATTTGCCCTTTCGAAATCTCCCAAATGTTTAAATTGCACCCTCTAATAGTGGAAAAAGTTAAAAATTGCCAAAATTTAAAATGAATATAACATACAATGTATATTTGTTATAAATTTCAAATTTTGGTGGTGGAATGTGAAGTTCACAAGATTTCCACTGTCAACAATGAGTAGACCCTTTACCCTCAGAGAGAGGTGAAAATGCAGCTTTTTTGTTTTAAGAGATAATTGTTTATTTTTATAGATAAGTTGAGGCTTTTTTCGGGTTGGATAACTATTGATGAACTCTTACAATTCACACTTTCCCAAATTGCACCCTCTAATGGTGGAAAAAGTTGAAAAATGCAAAATTTTAAATGTATAAAAATATTGCAAACATATATTTATGCTAGAAATTTGAAATTTTGGTGGTGTAATGTGAAGGTCACAAAATTTCCACTGGCAACAATGAGTTGACATCTTACCCTAAGGGATAGGTGGAAAAATGCAACCTTTTTGTTTTGAGATATAATTGTTTATTTTCAGAGATAAATTAAACTTCTTTTGGGGTTAGATAGGTATTGATAAAATATTACAATTTGCACTTTGTGAAGCTCTAAAATTTCACCCTATAATGGTGGAAAAGGTTGAAAAATGCAAAATTTTAAATGTATAAAAGTATTGCAAGCATGTGTTTATGCTGTAAATTTGAAATCTTGATGGTAGAATGTGAAGGTCATGAGGTTTGCATTTGCAACAATAAATTACCCTCTTAGAGCCAGGAGAGTGAGAAATGCAACTGTTTTGTTTTAGGAGATAATTGGAAAATCCTTTTTTAGTTGGATTAGTACTATTTAAATATTATAATTTGTATTTTTCAAATCCCTAGGCAGTTTTATTTACATTATTAAAGGGCACTAAATATAGAAAAGGCAAAACTTTTAAAATGAATGTTGCAAGTGATTTATTTATGGTAGAAATGTGAAATTTCAGTGGTAGAGTGTCCTTCCACGAAATTCAATCTTAAAATGTAACCAATACAATAAACTTTTATGTATCATTTTAAGATCAACCCCAAAAGAAGATTTGTAAATAATAATAAGTGTAGTCCACTGGCAGCAACAATCTGCACACTTTTCTCAGAGAAGCCTGAGAAAAGCAGTTTTTGTTTAATTTTAAGGAATAAAAGATGAATTCTTTTATGTTGTACAAGTATTATATTAATAAAATCCTACTATTTGCATTTTCCCAATCATCCTTTATATCAAATTAAAACTTTTAAATAGTGCAAAAGTAGATAAATGAAAAATTGCTCATTGTGTCATTTATTTCATTCTGAGTATTAATGTTTTTAATCAATTATGAATGCAGATTTAGAAAAAGTTTCCTATGCAATGTTTATGAACTTCTCATTTGGATTTTTATCTCTTTGCAGGATTGTTGGGAATATAAAACAGTCTCAGGGAAAACATCAAAAGTCATTAAATGGGGATGGTTTGTAGCTTCATTTAATTATTTTAATCAAATAAAACATTTGTCATTTTTCAATTATTAATGTAAAATATTTATAATACTGTTAATAATTATATATAATTTTTTGCATGGACTGATTTTTTTTAGCATTTCCCCAATCATATATATTGAATTTTATAAAATTTAACTGTTAAGAAGTTACATAATGCTTTAATGTTATTTAGTAGTTGTTTTATTTACTATTGGTGTTGGTGTGTTTCTCATTATTGACCAATATATTTTGGAAAAAAAAATGTTTTTTGTTTAGGCTTTATTAACATAACAATGGTATGATTTGTAAATATTAAGACTGCATTTCCATTAATTACCAATATAAAAATTTGTATCTTTCATGCTAATAGTAGGTGACTAAGACTAACAGGCATCTGCTCATTGCTCATATCACATTTGTGAATGCATTTACCTACATTGATTTATTTAAATCAAATAAACTTGAAGCTGTTTTTTTATTATTTTATTCATTGGTGTTAGTGTCTTCTTGAAATAAATTGGACAACTCTTGACAGCAATAACTCTTAAAAATCATAGATCTCACATTGTTTATGACCTTTTATATTACTCACTTTTCTCAGAGAGGCATTATATCATGAGAAATTTTCTCAGAGAGGCATGAGAAAGTTGCAAAATGCCAAAACTTTAAACAAATTTTGCATTACACTACCAAAATATTAGAGAATTTCCATGTTATATCAATGGAAGTCTAATTTCAAAGCTCTATAACTTCTAAAATATGTATTTCATGAAAAAGTATGACTGAAGATCATAACCTACTACCAGGTACCAGGTATATATTTGAGAAATTCTAATATTGTAATCAAATCTATTTAAATTTTAATTTTTTTCAACAATATTCTTTCAGTATTTAAAGAGTTATGGAAATTGAAATATATAACAGTAAATTATCTTGTTTTATAAAAAATCATTCATAATTGTCTAATATTGATATAATCACTACTCAAACTTGTAAAATGTATATTTATTTTATTAAATGATTTGAAACAATACTTATTATATAAGGTTTAGGTAATTTTGGAGGTAAATTGCTATCATGCATTGCTGATGCAAAATATTCTAGCTTCCATAGCTCTTTAAATACTGAACAAATATTGTTGAAAATTGGGATCTAAATGGATTTGATTACGATCTTTATCTTCAGTCACATTTTTCCAATAAATGCATGATTTCAATATTTTAGAGTTTCAAGATTAAATTTCCATTGACATAACATAGAAATTGTGTAATATTTTGATCAGACTGTATTTAGATACTCTAAATTCTTCATTAATTTATATCGAAATTAACTGAGGAATTAATTAAATAGAAAGATGTCCACAAAAAGCTAATAATTGAACTACATAGCGTATTAACAATGAGTCTTCATGTTTAAGAAGCTGCACTATATTGCATTCATAATAAATGTAGTTTGTATTAAAGAACTCAATAAAATTATTACTTATTTTGTTTTGCTATCTCTTCGTTTACATTTGTTTTTCACTATTATGGTTCACCTCATTTTACTGTTTAAAAAAAATCCTATATGCCAATAATGTCATGCACATGCTATTTGCAAAAGTGTTGGAACACTTTCATGTTTTGTCAATGAAAAGGCAAATTTTGAGTTCTTTAACTTATAAAAAAAGTTTATATAAAGTATCACTAGATCATATTCGGAAGTTTTCACAAAGTTTCTGGAAATGGAGTATTTAAAAATGCTTTGCACAGCCTACAATGTTTTTTTTTTTTTTTTCAAAATTTACATTAACCAAAATTTACATTAACCAAAACCTTGCTATCTAATGGGTCAACTTCCATAACTTTTTCCCTAAGTATTTATCAAATAGTACTAGAAATAAATATTTCTTTCTAATATTTTTTTTTCATAAACCTTTTGTAAAAGTTAGATAACATGCAGAATTTGGCTTCCGTTATTTCTGCAAATATAATTATTGTTATAAATCTCTGATGTCTACATAGGCTTTCCACTAATCCATATGTATTTTTTGGAATCCATTAAAACAAATTCTATTCAAGATTAGAGTTAGAGATGTAAAATTTACTGGAATTTTCAGCAAAATGGGGAGATTATTCTAAGCAATTTGGATCTGTCACTGAGCTCTTCTGTCGAGTCCTGGTAAGTGGCACAAGTTTGGGAAGAACCAACTGTAGAAGTTAAAATAAACAAAGCAAAGGTGAATTATCTTCAGATAAATTTTCTTTTAAAGATGATACAAGAATAGATTTTCATCTTATTTTGTTTAATTAATTTTTTTGGAAATGGTTTCTTGAGGAAATCAATTGTTTTTTAGCATGTTGGGGGAAAAAGCAGGATAATAATGGGTTTTCACTTTGTTTTATTTTAATTTCATGTTTTCAGTGTTTATTCATTTAAATAATAAGTATTTTCACTTTGTTTTTATCTATCTGTACAGAATCTACTTTTCTGTTTTTACAGATAAATTAAGTATTCTTTTTTGGGTTGGATGAGCATTGATGAAATATTACAATATACATTTTCCAAAAATCCCAATGGCTTTAACAGCACTTTTAATGATGAAAAAAGTTGCAAAATGCCAAAACTTTAAACAAATGTTGCAAACAATCTGTGTATGCTAGAAATCTACAGTTTTGCTGAATGAATGTGATAGTCAGTGGGTTTACATTGACAATATCAATTTGACTCCTCACCCCCGGGGGTGGAAAATGCAAATTTTTGTTTTAAGAGGTAGAGGGGGGAAAATTTCTTGTTGTATAGGACTAATAAAATGTAACCATTGCATTTCTTCCAATCATCTGTTATTTCAAATTTCCCACTTTTAGAGAGTGCTAAAGGCAAAAAATAAAATATTTCGTTCTCATTGAAAACAAGCATTCCATATTCACCAGAGACAATATGTTCTTAAGTCTGTAAATGATAGCTAGGTAGTCACTGGAAGGAGAGCTATGCACCAATCACCTGTGATGATGTATAGAACTGGCCAGACATACCACCTAATGTCCGACCCTACCTTCTCATGGTGCAGGTTATTACTACCTTTCAAAAGAGATACTCTCTTGGTGAAGTGAACAGAAGGGGAGGGCTGCCAGATTAGTGTGACCTACTGATCTGCACAACTATGGCTACTTTTCTTTTTCTTTTCCACCCTGCTGATGAGTGGTCAACCACACAGGGTCCTGGTGCTAACATTATAAACTTACTGGACTGGATTAAGTCTCTGAGCTTGATTATGGATCCTGATTTTGCTGCACTGGTGGGCTTCTGTGGAGGGAGAATCTTCCACTGTGATTTCTGTTTATTTGTGGGTTGACAGCCCCAAGTGAATAGATTCACAGGATATGCTTTATCACCTGGTGGAATCCTGAGCAGAGGGCATCGCAGGCACCTGAACTCTTTGCTTCTACTGGTATCATCAAATTCTACATTAGAGGAAATCTCCCAGTGTAGATGGCTTCAGCCTTTAGTGGTGGGGGAATGGGTCTTTGCCCCATGTATGCAATTAGGGGGCTGTTTGATATTGTCAGCATTTCCTCTCTCAATAAACATAGTTTCTTTAAACATCCCACTAACCATTTTCTCTCCATAGGTAATTGGAACGTGAGGACAATATATGGAGATTATTCTCTTGATGTCCTCACTCAGAAATTCCAGTGCTATAACCTAGATATTCTAGGCTTGCAAGAGACCAGATGGACAGATAAAGGTGAGATACTTAAAAATAACTTTAAATTTCTCTTTACAGGGAGGGAGGATGGAAAGCATCACCAAGGCATGGGTCTGCTGCTCAGCAGACATGCTATTGATGCTCTTCTAGGATATGAGTGCATTAATGAAAGGTTTCTTACAGCAAAATTTCAGACAAGCATTAAAGACTTGAATGTTATCTGCTGTTATGTCCCCACTGAGGATGCTGATGAGGATGACAAGGATAGGTTTTACGAACAACTTCAGGATATTTTAAATTCTTTGAAGAAAGGAGATATTACCCTTGTTCTAGGTGACTTCAATATCAAACTTGGTACTGACTCTGACCTTTGGGGAGGGCTGATAGGCCCTTTTGGTATTGGTAGTTGCAATGGCAACGTCTCCTACAGGTAAGTAAATTAAATGGTTTCAGAATAACTAACACTTATTACAAACACTGAGACATACATAAGTACACATGGGTTTCACCTGATGGGCTGCATAAGAATATGATGGATTATATATTAAGTAACAGCAAATGGGCTAGTTATTGTTAGGAATACCAGGTTATATAGGGGAGCTGAAATTGGATCTGACCATTAACTTGTTAAAAGTGTCTTGCAACTTAAACTTAAGAAGTGTTGTGCTAAGGTTAAAAAAGTTACATTTAACACTGAAGCTTTAAAAGACCCAGTTATAACTAAAGCTTACCATGTAAGTTACTTAGTCATTATGACAGACATGGTTTGCCAACTACTGAAGTTTTTTTGGCTTGTAAATGGTAGCTAGGCGTAAACTGGAAGGAGAGCTGTGTACCAATCCCCAGTGATGATGCACAGAACCGGCCAGGTCTAGCACCTAATGTCCGACCCCGCCTTCTCGTGGTGCAGGCCGTTAGTACCTTTCAAAAGAGATATTCTCTTTTGGAAGGGAACGGAAGGGGAGGGCTGCCAGTTCAGTATGGCCTACTGATCTGGTCATCTATGGCCACTTTTTTCCTTTTTTTTCAACCCTGCTGAGGAGTGGTCAACTTCACAGAGTCCTGGTGCTGACCATTTATACCTACTAGACTGGACTTGTTTATGGATTTGAGCTTGATTATGGATCC
Organism: Ryuthela nishihirai; assembly: GCA_038380435.1. NCBI lineage: Eukaryota > Metazoa > Arthropoda > Arachnida > Araneae > Heptathelidae > Ryuthela > Ryuthela nishihirai. Next base: position 49,706,999 of record JAWZYU010000001.1, on the reverse strand, counting down.
TGGACTTGCTGCACTGGTGGGCCTCTGTTGAGGGAGAGTCTGCCGCTGTGTTTTCTGTTTGCTTCTGGGTTGCCAGCTCTAAGTGAACAGAGGCATGGGATACCTTATATCAGCTGGTGGATAATCCTAATCAGAGGCCATCGCAGGTACCTGAACCTTACTTAGCTAGTTGGCATCGTCAAGCCTAAACTGGAGTAATGTGTCTCAGGCAGGCCATATGGTTCTTGAAAAAGTCCACTTGAAAAGGTGGTGCCTGAAGTTCCTACCAGCATCGGTGACTTCAGCCTTTAGCGGAGGAGGAACAGGTCTTTGCCCCATGCCTGCGATCAGGGGGCTGTTTGATATTGCTGGCCCTACCAATCTCAATAAATCTAATTTCTTTAAAAATCCTACTAATCATTTTCTCTCTGCAGGAACATGGAACGTGAGGACATTACATAGAGATTATTCTCTTGATGTCCTCATGCAGGAATTCCAGCGCTATAACCTAGATATTCTAGGCTTGCAAGAGACCAGATGGACAGGTAAAGGTGAGATACTTAAAAATAACTTTAAATTTCTCTTTACAGGGAGGGAGGATGGAAAGCATCACCAAGGCGTGGGCCTGCTGCTCAGCAGACATGCTAGTGATGCTCTTCTAGGATATGAGTGCATTAATGAAAGGTTTCTTACAGCAAAATTTCAGACAAGCATTAAAGACTTGAATGTTATCTGCTGTTATGCCCCCACTGAGGATTCTGATGAGGATGAGAAGGATGGGTTTTACAGACAACTTCAGGATATTTTGAATTCTGTCAAGAAAGGAGATATTACCCTTGTTCTTGGTGACTTCAATGCCAAAGTTGGTACCGACTCTGACCTTTGGGGAGGAGTAATAGGCCCTTTTGGCATTGGTAGCTGCAATGGCAATGGGCAACGTCTCCTACAGGTAAGTAAACTAAATGGTTTCAGAATAACTAACACATATTACAAACACCGCGACATACATAAATACACATGGGTTTCACCTGATGGGCTGCATAAGAATATGATTGATTATATATTAATTAACAGCAAATGGGCTAGTTCTGTTAGAAATACCAGGGCATATAGGGGAGCTGAAATTGGATCTGACCATTACCTTGTTAAAAGTGTCTTGCAACTTAAACTTAAAAAGTGTTGTGCTAAATTTAAAAAATTTACCTTTAATACTGAAGCTCTGAAAGACCCAGTTATAGCTAAAGCTTACCATGATAGGTTACTTAGTCATTATGACAGTCATGGTTTGCTTAATACTGAAGTTGAGGAAGAATGGGGCCATTTTAAACAGGCTTTTTTGGAAACTAACAGTACTCTTTTAGGGAAAAAGGAGCAGAGGAGGCAGAATTATTTAAGTGATAAGGCACTTGAGCTTATTTCAGAAAGAAGGAACTGCAGGAATGTCCTTAATCAGTACCCTACTAGTCCTAATAGAAAGCATTACAAAGAACTTAATAAACGTGTAAAGGATCAGTTAGCTACTGATAAGAATCTTTGGCTTGATGGCCTTGCTGACAAAGCTGAGGAAGCAGTTAGACAGCACAACAGCAAAGAGCTGTACCAGATAGTTAATGTTTTGTGTGGTAGAAAACGAACAGGTATACAGGGATTGAAGGATAAACAAGGCAAGGTTATAGAAGGTGAGGATTCTGTCATGGCTAGGTGGGCTGAGCATTTCAGTGATGTTCTAAACAATGTGGTTAGTTCTACTCCCATTGTTTGCAATGATGATAGATGCATTGTTGGCTTTAATGTTGGCCCTATAACACAATCTGAAGTTAGTTTGGCTATTTCTAAACTTAAACTTCATAAATCCCCAGGGGTGGATGAAATTACTACGGAAATGCTTAGAGCTGGGAATGTTTCAGTTACCATTTGGATGACTGAAATTTTGAATAACTTTTATGATAAAGGCATGGTTCCTAAAGATTTTACCAGAGCTATTATTATCCCTATTTTCAAAAAAGGTGATCGCAGTTCTTGTGATAACTATAGGGGTATCAGCCTACTCTCCGTTCCAGGTAAAGTTCTTTCCATGATTGTGCTTAATAGAATTAAGAATCTGGTTGACAGGCAATTGCGTGATGAGCAATGTGGAATCAGAAGTGGTAGGGGATGTGTAGATCAGATATTTTCACTTAGGCAGATTCTTGAGAAATGTTTAGAGTTTCAGAAACCTTTGGTTGCTAGCTTTGTTGATTTTAAAAAGGCTTTCGACTCTGTTGATCGTCATAATTTGTGGTTGATTGTGAGATCATATGGTATACCAGACAAGTTAGTTAACATAATGAAAGCTCTCTATAATAACACTGAGTCATGTGTGAGAGTTGGTAAGGCTTGTAGCAATTGGTTTAGCATTACTTCTGGTGTTCGACAAGGGTGCATTTTGTCTCCTTTTCTCTTTAGTTTGGTTGTTGATTATGTTATGCGAAATTCACTTCAAGGGAAAGCTTTTGGCCTTAAATGGGCAGGAGATACGAAAATTTCTGATTTAGATTATGCTGATGATTTAGCCCTTTTGGCAAATGATATTGATGAGATGAACTCTTTCATTCGAACTGTTGATGAGACTGGTAGTACAGTAGGTTTGGTTATAAACAGAGAGAAAACTAAAGTGATGAAAATTGGTCAGGCAGGTTGTGATTCAGTTAATCTGAATGGTTGCAGTCTTGAGCAGGTGTCACAGTTTAATTACCTTGGGAGCTGCGTAACTGATACTGGTGATGTGCGGCATAAGATTAACAGACGAATAGGTATTGCTGCCGGGACTTTTAAGAATCTATGGAGATTGTGGAGAAATAGGCGTATACACCTAAAGACTAAAATTAGACTGTATAATAGTTTGGTTCTTTCTAGGGTTAGTTATGGTAGTGAAACTTGGACGCTGTGTAAGCAAGATAACAGGAAACTAGATGCTTTTGATTCTAGATGCTTACGCAGTATCTTGGGTATTAGGTGGTTTAACTTTGTAACTAATAATGAGGTTAGGCAAAGGAGTCTGCAACCTCCTTTAAGCAGCATATTGTGCAGAGAGAGACTCCGCTGGTTTGGCCATGTTGCACGTATGGATAATTATAGATTGGCGAATAGGGTTATGAACAGTGTGCCTAGAGGCCTCAGAAGGAGGGGGAGACCTAGGATGCGGTGGGCAGACAATGTCAAACACGACCTTGTTAGAATTGGTGTACAGTGGCCAGATGCAGCAGATGTAGCTCAGGACAGATATGCTTGGAGAATTAAACTGCGCGGTCTGGTAGGACCTCCGTAGCCCATGGCTGCTTGATGATGATGATGATGATGATGATGATGATGATGATGATGATGATGATGATGATGATGATGATGATGATGAGGAAGAATGGAACTGTTTAAACAGGCTTTACTTGAAACTAACAGTACTCTTTTAGGAAAAAAGGAGCAGAGGAGGCAGAATTATTTGAGTGCTAAGGCACTTGAGCTTATTTCAAAAAGAAAGAACTGCAGGAATGTCCTTAATCAATACACTACTAGTCCTAGTAGAAAAGATTACAGAGAGCTTAATAAACGTGTAAAGGATCAGTTAGTTGCTGAGAAGAAATTTTGGCTTGATGGCATGGCTGGCAAAGCCGAGGAAGCAGTTAGACAGCACAACAGCAGAGAGCTGTACCAGATAGTTAATGTTTTGTGTGGTAGAAAACGGACAGGTATACAGGGATTGAAGGATAAAAGGTAAGGTTATAGAGGGTGAGGATTCTGTCATGGTTTGGTGGGCTGAGCATTTCAGTGATGTTCTGAAAATGTGGCTAGTTCTACTCCCGTTGTTTGTAATAATGATAGATGCATTGGTGGCTTTAATGTTGACCCTATAACACAATCTGAAGTTATTTTGGCTGTTTCTAAACGTAAACTTCATAAATCCCCAGGGGTAGCTGAAATTACTACGGAAATGCTTAGAGCTGGGAATGTTTCGGTTACCACTTAGATGACTGAAATTTTGAAGATCATTTATGATAAAGGCATGGTTCCTAAGGATTTTACCAGAACTATTATTATCCCTAATTTTAAAAAAAATGTGATATCAGTTCTGGTGATAACTATAGGAGTATCAGCCTACTTTTTACCCCAGGTAAAATTCTTTGCATGATTGTGCTTAATAGAATTAAGAATCTGGTTGACAGTCAATTGTGTGATGAGCAATGTGGATTCTGAAGTCGTAGGGGATGTGTAGATCAGATATTTTTCACTCAGACAGATTCTTGAGAAATGTTTTGAGTTTCAGAAACCTGTGGTTGCTAGCTTTGTTGATCTCAAAAAGGTTTTTGACTCTGTTGATCATCATAATTTGTGGTTGATTGTGAGATCATGTGGAATACCAGAGAAGTTAGTTAATAGCTCTATAACAGCCCAATAGAAGATAAATCAATACATGAGAGCTCTTTGTAACACTGAGTCATGTGTGAGAGTTAGTAAGGATTGTATCAATTGGTTCAGCATTGCTGCTGGTGTTAGACAAGGGTGCATTTTGTCTCCTTTTCTCTTTAGTTTGGTTTTTGATTATGTTATACAAAATTCACTGCAAGGGAAAGATTTTGGCCTTAAATAGTCTGGAGATATGAAAATTTCTGATTTAGATTATGCTGATGATTTAGCCTTTTTGGCAAATGATGTTGATGAGGTGAACTCTTTCATTCAAGCTGTTGATGAGACTGGTAGTATAGTAGAAAGTGGAGGAGATCTAGGATGTGGTGGGCAGACAATGTCAAACAAGACCTTGTTAGAATTGGTGTGCTGTGGCCAAATGCAGCAGATATAGCTCAGGACAGATATGCTTGGAAAACTAAATTGCATAGTCTGGTTGGACCTCCTTAGCAAATGGCTGCTTGAGGATGATGATGATGATGATGATGATGAATATGTTCTTGTAGTTTTTAACTTTTTTTTCTGTTTTTTTCAGTGTATAGAATGTAATTGGTTATATTAATTTTTTTTTTTTTTTTTCAGTAATTGAAAATTTGTTTGAGTTTGGTATGTGCTACATTTGAGTAAGACATATTTGCATTTGTCTGAGTAAGACATGTTGGCATTGTTTGTGATTATATTTAATTTCATAAATATTATTAGTTTGTTTCAGGAAAAATTTTAAAGTTGGCTTATTGTTTGGTAACATTTTTTATGTGTTTTAAACTGAGTGGGTTATTGATGAGTTTTGAATTTTTGTTAACTGATTTAACAGAGCGATCTGCTGTGTCATTTTCTATAAAGTTAATGTAGCTGGTATCCACTGCAGATAAACTTAATTTTCACTGTTTTCATTATTGAGATGAATGTTTTCTCAAATTTGGTAACAAAGTAGAGAAGTTTTACTTTTATCTGGGTTATTAGCTAACATTTGCAGAATTCTCTTACTATCTGTTAGGATGGTTTTTATATATATATATTTTTTTCCTGGTTAATCCAGATGATGGCTTCCAAAATAACAGACTTCGTAATCAGGTAGTAAATAGTTTTGAAGTGTGTAATTTATTCTGACAATACCATAGAGGATATATAGAGCTTTTGTTGCCTTTATAACTTCTGATTATATTGAACTATCAGTGAATACTTGAATATGTTTTGAATATTCTCTATTTATATAGTCTCTGGTTAGAAGTAATGTTTCTTCAGGATTTGATACTTCTTATATCCTTTAATTATTAGATAAATTCTTGGTTATTGTTGTTTTTTTTTTTTATTTATTTTAATGTAAAATGATGCAGCAAATAAATCACTCCAAAAAAATTTACCAGCACCTCCATTGACCTCCATTTTTTGTCTCAAGAACATGCTTATTTTTTTTGGTTGCTTAAGTTACCTATTCTATGGTTCTATGGACAATTACTATTGGTGTAGGGAGCCCCATATTGGAGGCTAATATCACCTTGATCTAATATGAACTTGACCATTATTGCCAATAAGTAAACAAAGTTCTAGTTTATTTGTTATTAATAATTATAATTATTATATTTTTGTATAATGAAGTATCAGTAATTATTGATTAGTGACTAAATATATGTTAGTAGGTTACAAAAGATAACTCTAGTAATATTTTCAAATCACATATAAAGGACTTACATGCTGCAGTAGTGATTATTGTAACACAGATTACCAAAGTTGGCTACAATATGTAATTTTGCAATTTTTTATTCAGGTGATGAAGAAAGTGCAGAAGATTCTGATTATTGGGACACTGATTTTGAAGATGACCTAGATGATGAGGTTTGTTCTTTATACACACAATTGGAATATCAGACATTTAAAAATAGTGTACTAAAAGGCATTTTTTCAAATAAAGTATAGCAGTTTATTTGAGAGTTTCACACTACTTCCTTTTTATCTCATTTAAAACAAAAAACGAGATAATGTGTTCACTTTGTCATCTGTCTGTCTATTTGTAGACATCAAACTTTTTTGTTTATAGAGAAAAATTAAAACTTCTTTTTGTGTTCAATGGGTATTGATGAAATATTACAATTTGCACTTTTCAAATCTCCCAAAAGCTATAAGTGCACCTTCTAAAGGTGGGAAAATTTGAAAATTCCAAAATTTAAACAAACATTACAAATGATGTATTTATTTCAGAAATTTGAAATTTTGGATGGTGAAATGTGGTCAACTTTCCATTGTCAGCAATGAGTTGACTTATTCTATGGTTTACTATTCTATGACCCCCTCCACTGGAGGGGGAGCAATGTTTTTCTTTTAACAGATAATTGTTTTTATGTTTTTATTTTTTCAGATATCAATTAAAAATTTTTTGAGGATTGGATAGCTATTGATTAAATATTACAATTTGCACTTTCTGAATCTCCAAAAAGCTATAATTGCATTCTAATGGTGGAAAAAAATCGAAATTTCCAAAATTTTTAGCGAATATTCCGAATGTATTTGTGCTAGAAATTTGAAATTTTGGCAACTGAATGTGAGGGTTATGAAATTTTCATTGTCGGTAATAAGTTGACCACTTACCCCCAGTGTGGATATGAAACACAACTGTTTTCTTTTAAGAGATAATTGAAAAATTCTTTTTTTTTTTCGTTGAATTTGTACTAGTAAAATATTATAATTACATTTTTCAAATCCTTCAGCTTTTATCAGTGAGGAATGCACCATGCCTGTCATTAGTGGCTGTTTGATATTGTTGGCCTTACCTCTCTCGATAAACCTAATTTCTTTAAAAATCCTGCTAATCATTTTCTTTTTGCAGGTATGTGGAACATGAGTATATTACATATAGATTATTCTCTTGATATCCTCACACAGGAATTCAGCATTATAACCTAGGCATTCTAGGCTTGCAAGAGATCAGATGGACAGGTAAAGATCAGATACTTAAAAATTATTTTAAATTTCTCTTTTCAGGGAGAGAGAACGGAAAGTATCTCCAAGATGTCAGTTTACTACTCAGCAGACATGCCAGTAATGCTCTTCTAGCATATGACTGCATTAATGAAAGATTTTTTACAGCTAAATTAAAGAAAAAATTTAAAGACTTGAATGTTATCTATTGTTACACCCACAGAGGACTCTGATGAGAATGAGAAGGCTAGGTTTACAGACAACCTCAGGATATTTTGAATTCTGTCAAGAAAGAAGACATTTGTCTTGTGCTAGGTGACTTCAGTGTTAAACTTGGTACTGACTCTGACCTTTGTTCAGGGTCACAGGTCCCTTTGTCATCAGTAGTTCCAATGGCAACAGGGAATGTCTTCTACAGGTAAGTAAACTTAACAGTTTCAGAATAAATAACATGTACTACAAACACTGGGACATTTTTAAATACTCATGAGTTTCACCTGATGGGTTGCTCAGGAATATGATAAATTATATTTTAATTAACAGCAAATGGGCCAGTTCAGTTAGGAATACCAGATGATACAGGGGAGCTGAAATTGGGTCTGACCACTACCTGGTCAAAAGTGTCTTGCAGCTGAAGCTTAAGAAATGTTGTGCTAAGGTTAAGAAAATTACCTTCAATACTAAAGGTCTGAAAGATCCAGATATAGCCAAAGCATACCATGATAGGCTACTTAGATTTATGACAATCGTAGTTTGCTTACTGCTGAAGTTGAGAAAGAATGGGATCAGCTTAAACAGGCTTTTCTTGAAACCAACAGTACTGTTTTGGGTAAAAAGAAGAGAAAACAAAATTATTTGAGTGATAAGGTTATGGAATTTATTTCTCAAAGAAGGAAGTGCAGAAATAATAGACAGCATTGCAATGAGCTTAATAAACATATAAAGGATCAGTTAACAGCTGATAAGAATCTTTGGCTTGATAGCTTGGCTGACAAAGCAGAGGAAGCAGTTAGACAGCACAATAATAAGGGGTTGTTCCATATAGTTAATCTTTTGTATGGGAAGAAACAGACAGGTACACAGGGATTGAAGGATAAACATGGTAAGGTGGTGGAAGGTGAAGATTCTGTGATGGGTGAGCATTTCAGAGATGTTCTAAACAATATGACTATTTCTACTCCCAATCTTTGTAATGAGGATAGAGGCATTACTGGCTTTAATGTTGGCCTTTATTATTTATTATTTTTATATCACATTCTAAAATTGCATTGGCTATCTCTAAATTAAAATTGCATAAATCCCCAGGGTGGATGAAATCACCACTGAAATGCTTAAAGCCGGAAACATTTGTGTTCTTACATGGCTGATCGAAATTTTGAATATTTCTATGATAAAGGGGCTGTTCCTAAGGATTTTACCAAAGTTATTATTATCACTATTTTTTTAAAAGGTGATTGCAGTTCTTGTGATAATTATAGGGGAATTAGTTTACTTTATGTCCAGGTAAAGTTCTTTGCATGATTGTACTTAATAGAATTTAAAATTTGGTTGATGGACAACTGCGTGCTGAACGTTGTGGGTTCAGAAGTAATAGGAGATATATTGATCAAATATTTTCACTTAGGCAGATTCTTCAGAAATGTTTAGTTTCAGAAACCTGTGGTTAGCTTTATAGATTTCAAAAAGGCTTTCAACTCTGCTGATGGGCATAATTTGTGGTTGATTGTTAGATCATATGGAATATTTGATAAGTTATTTAGTGTAATGAAAGCTCTCTATAATAACACTGAGTCATGTGTGAGAGTTGGTGCATCTTGCAGCGATTGGCTTAGCATTGTTAGTGGAGTTAGACAAGGGTGCATTTTGTCTCCTTTTCTCTTTTGTTTGGTTATTGATTATGTTATGCCGTCCCATGGCTGAGTGGTTAGCGTGCTTAGCTACTGATGTAAGGGACCTGGGTTCGAGCCCCAGGTAAGGCATGGATGTATGTGTTGTTTTTCTGCTGAGGTCCTGCCGTCCTCTCAGACCTTCTGCTATGGCATACAAACTGACAGGCTCCTGTCAGACCTCTGTGGCAAGCAGCTGCTTGAGGGGGTATTTATTATTTATTTTTTATTTTTATGCAGAATTCTATGCAAGGGGAAAATTTTTGCCTCAAATGGTCTAGATATTTCAAAATTTTTGATTTAGATTAGGCAGTTGATTTGGCCTTGTTGTCTAATGATGTTGATGAGATGCATTCTTTCATTAGAGCTGTTGATGAGACTGTTAATATAGTAGGTTTGGTGATAAACAGAGATAAAACTAAAGGGATGAAAATTGGTCAAGCAGATGGTACTTCATTTGCTATGAATGGCTGCATTCTTGAGCAAGTGTTTCAGTGTAATTATTTTGGGAGTTATGTAATAGATTCTAATGATGTATGGCATAAGATAAATAGAATAATAGGGATTGCCACTGGGACTTGTAAGAATCTGTGGAGAGTATGGAAAAATAGACTTATAAACCTAAAGACTAAAATTTGACTTATAATATTTTGTTTCTTTTTAAGGTTAGGTATGGTAGTGAAACATAGACCCTTTGTAAGCAGCATAACAGGAAACTTGATGCCTTTGATTCTAGATCTGCACAAATTTGGCAGCAATCCACCTCATGTTGAGTTCATCCATTAAGATCCATCATGGATGGCCTGTTGCACACTGTCCACATTTTCATTTGTTTGGTTTGTTGAGGACTGACCAGAACATTTGGAATCTTCCACTGATGTTTGCCCACATTTAAAATGTGGAACCACTCTAAAGTCTGAGTTCAGCCCTGGTGTCATCACTGAATGCTGATTTAAGCATTTTGTGAGTCTCTGAAATGGTTTTGCTGATAACTTATCAAACTATTGGTGAGTTTGAAACAAAACTTGATGCAAATGTGCTGTATTTTTTATATCTCCCATTTTTCTGTTAAAAAATTACATAGCAGCACAAACACACCAAAATGCTCATAAAAAAGGCTTGATTCCAGCTGTCAACATGAAACGTGCCAGACTGTTTGACAAAGGAGTAGGCTTGTAATACTTTGTGACAGAAGTCGTAATTATGCCTAGATAGCACTACATGCAATAAGTTTTGAAACTTTTCGATTGCACCACGTATTATATACATTATGTGACCATTGGTGCCACCTGTCTTCTGAGAGGTGGGGTCAGTAGCATGCCAGGCTCTTAATCTGCAATTCCCAGGTTCGAGTCCCAGCTGGGCCCGCATTGAGGTTTATCTTTAAATAACTCCCTGCTCTCCCCATGGTCAGTAGGGGACACTGATGGGCTTGGAAATGCTGCCATCCATCGAATGATACATTAAGCTGTGGCCCCATGTTCAGAAGAGCCATACCCTGCGCACGTTAAAAAACAAACTGGATGCCTTGTTGGGAGACTTCCATCTGTCTTTCAACAGCTTTTAATCTCTTAAGGATTTTGAATATGTTGGCCTATGATTTCAAGGATGAGTAAAACTCTAAAAAAGTCAAATTCAAGCCAAACTTCAGAAAACGAAGGTTGAACTGAAGTAAAATTTTTTTGTGTATGTGTCTTTTATAAACCTTAAAACCAACAGATCTCCAAATGCCTGGATTAAAATCACTCTGCTAATAAAATTGTTTTATATTGCATTTATTTTGCAAAAGTAATTGCATGATTATATTTTCAAGGTTTTCCACCAAATTAATAAACTAATGCAAAATTCTCGAGAGCAGTTTAGTTTTGAGTAACTCCCAATCCTTCAGATTTTAGGTTCTAAGATTTCAGTTTCAAGCCAACCTACTCAGTTCATATTTAAAAATTTCAGAGATTCAGCATATGGCATAGTTATCATTGAGATTCAAAGATAAAGCCCTGTAGAGTAAATAAATAATGACAAAAAAATTAAATTATAATGCATTTTTAAATGTGCTTCCACATTTTGTATGCTGGATTGTCAAAGTAGGTGTGCATTACAGAAATAAGTGCATATCACAATTAATTTGTAGTTTACCAGAATATAAATGATGAAGTTCATTGGTATTAACTCTCAACAGATAACACAAATTATAGAAGTTGATTTACCTGTCATGCAAAATTCAGTTGCTAATCAAGCAAATTGGTATTTAGCATAAATACCATTAATTGTGTTAACTAAACATTCTTATTTTTCTAATATATTTTAGGTGAAAGAGGAAAATGTATCAGAACTCAATAACAATGGTATAAATGTTGATCCAATTGGTAAGTTAAAATATTCCTATGCTGATATTTTTTATTCTTTGAACAACATATATTTCTTTAATTTGCTTACAGATTTAACACAATTTGCTGTTTACTTCATATAATCTTTTCTGATGTAAAATGAAGGCTGGAGTTAACAAACCTGGGTCATTATCTTGAAATTCACATCACATAAAATATGAACTGAAAATAGAATTTTATGCTTATGCAAGAAGTATGAGCAATCATTGATATATTATAGTCATAATTATTATTTAAAAAAATATTAGTTATAATGTTTTACTTAAATTGGCTTCTATTGAAGGAAAAACTACTACAATAGATGCTGCTTAATGTGATCATGTTGCCCATACATTGCAGTGGCATAGCATCAATGGAGACTATGAAACTAAGCCTCACCAAAGGAAGGTGAACTATAAGAATTTGTTGATATTTAATGAAACCTGAATCACAGTGCATATATTTTAGTAATTAAATATAATCAGCAATTAACATTACTTTTGAGCTTTTATTTAAATTTTTTTAAATTTCAGTTTAAAATGTCAGTATTGGAAATTTAAGCATTTGAATTTCCTTTGCATATTTATAGAAACAGCAGGTATTTAATATTTTCTGCATTTAATAGAAATGATGCTGTGTAGAGTTACTTATTATCGTTAAATTTCTTGTAAAATTTAAATATTCACATTGACATTGCCAAATAAGTACTTGTTGCAGTGGTGGACTGGGTCTAAAAATATTGATTGCCAGGAGACAAAGGGGGCCCACCCACAACTATAAGGCTATCATTTTTAACATATTGTCTAATGTTTAAGGGGGCCCCATTTCATCAGGGGCCCACAGGGCCCACTTGCCATTAGGCAAGCTGACACCCTGACCAGTCCGCCACTGACTTGTTGTACAGTTCTGGCTTCTGCTAGAGCTAAAAGGGAACTATTGTCTGGGTAATGGTGTAGTATTCTTTCCTGAATTTGTAATGCTACTTCCTATACCAGATGTTTTATTATTCTTTCTACTATTTCAGTTTTATTACTAAAGTAATATATTATGCTAAAGCAGAAATATAACTTATTTTTATGTCATCCTTGTTTCCATAGACTGAACTTTTCACTGTTTCTTGTACAGTCGCTCAAAAAATATCCGAACACTATGGTTGATTACAGATATTTTTTCTGAATTCTGTAATCAACCATTGTGTTTGGATACTTTTTTGAGCAACTATACATTGCAATGGCATTTTCCCCATCTTATTTTGTGTAATTTTTTTTCTTTCATTATGAAACCATGTTGCAAATAAAATTTTTATCACCAGGAAGAATACTGCTTTAGTTAATGTTAAGCTTATCTAAATATGCATATTATATAGCTGCTTAACAAGTACACTTTTCTATAAGTTGTCACATTAAGCAATTACTTGTTAAAATTAAGTTTTTTAGTGCAGTTTGGTTAGTTGGTTGGTTGTTTTACCTCTGAGCAGCACTTTTTTGCACACAATGGGCTAAATGGCCAGGTCACAAGTCTCCAAAGGCTCAGAGAAGGTTGGGGGAGGGGACCCACTGGAACAGCTGTTGGGAGACAAATGGTAGCCTCCCATCAAGGCCATCCAGCGTGTTCTTTAACATGCACAGGGTATGGCTCTCCCACACACGGGGCCACAGTTTAACGTCCCATCCGACAGACGGCAGCCTTTCCAAGCCCATCGGTGTCCCCTACTGACCGTGAGCAGGGCAGGGAGTTTTGCGGAGATAAATCTCAACGCTGACCCAGCTGGGACTCGAACCTGGGAACTAGCAGATTATGAGCCTGGCGCACTACCGACTTAGCCACTCCCACCCCTTTTAGTACAGGAATAAATGTTCAGTTTATATTAAACTGATAAGTATTTTTCATTTAAATATCTTCTTAAAATTCTGTAATGTATTTACATCTATATTAATGGTATAATATTATGACTTCTCTGACAGCTTCCCAGATAATTTTATAGTTGTGTATCAGAGATTTCAGTATTCCAATTTTTTTCCTCATAAATAGAATTATACCAGGGAATGATTGTTTATTTAGTTTAAAAAAATAAATATCCCCTAAAGCAGCTGCTTGCCACAGAGGTCTGACAGGAGCCTGTCAGTTTATATACCATAGTGGTAAGTCTGTGAGATGGTAAGACAGCATAAAAACAACACAATTATCCATGCCTTATCTGGGACTTGAACCCAGGCCCTTTTGATTAGTAGCCAAGCATGCTAATTAGTCTGCCATAGGACTTACTCTTTCACATTTTTGGATTGCTCTGTAAGAATATTTTGGTCTCATACCTGTTGTGATGGTTCATCATTCACTTTTACGTTCCCTAACCACTTTAACTTATTTACATTATAATTATTATTTTTGGGCCTTTTAATTTCTTTGAACCATCACCTCTCTCCATTCATTAGTATGTTGCCAAATGCACAACTCCTTTTTGAGTGACAGCCACTAACCACCAACATCAGGTTCATGACTGCTTACATTATCATCAATGCATAATCACGTATGCAAATGTGGCTCACAGACATGGACATGTGCCACATTTGCCTTAAGCCAATGTGGGGCTAAAAGTTAGAGAAGAAAAAAGTGGAGAGTGGAGATTTAGAGAGAGAGTGAAGAATAGAGTGGAGGAGAAGGAGTAATAAAGTAATTGATGGTTTAGTTTGTGTAAGAGTCAGTATATGAATTGTTTTTGTAGAAGGAATTATTTGGTGAGTTTATGCTCAAACAAATTTATATTTTATGAAATTGTATTTGACTTTATTTTTTTCTGTTGAGCAGAGATAGGTTTAATATTATTGTATTAACCTTATTTTTGGACAATCATTAATTTTTTTTTTATCTTACATCATTCTAATTACGAACCCTAATTTCTCTTTTTGGCAAGATTATTTGACTGGTGCCCAAATTGTAAGCTACGACAGTTTAAAAGTAGCATACTTTGGAGCACTACACTGTCCACATGTCTTGCTGAGATTGAATGCTCTTGTTGCACAGACAGAAAGATTTTTCAATTTGGGCAATATACTTCACTGTGCTGGTGTGGGAAACTATGCTTGGTCCTTTAGACCATATTGCACCAATTAATTTTTTGCCTTTCTTTTTGCATTGTATCCAAATCAATTATTATCCAATCTAAGCCATCCAACCATTCCAAAATACAAAGTAAGTTTTTATTAATTGTAGATACAGAAACTTTACTGAGTGTTACAAATGTGTATAAAATTAAAAAAGAAAAAGTGTAAATTTCTCATCATCATCATCAACATCCTCAAGCAGCCATGGGCTACAGAGGTCCAACCAGACCATGCAGTTTAATTCTCCAAGCATATCTGTCCTGAGCTACATCTGCTGCATCTGGCCACTGCACACCAATTCTAACAAAGTCCTGTTTAACATTTTCTGCCCACCACATCCTATGTCTCTCCCTCTTTCTGAGGCCTTTAGGCACACTGTTCATAACCCTATTCTCCAATCTATAATTATCCATAAAGGCAACATGGCTAAACCAGCGGAGTCTCTCTCTGCACAATATGCTGTATAAAGGAGGTTGCCAACTCCTTTGCCTAACCTCATCATTAGTTACAAAGTTAAACCACCTAATGTCCAAGATGCTGCATAAGCATCTAGTTTCTAGTTATCTTGTTTACACAGCGTCCAAGCTTCACTACCATAACTAACCCTAGAAAGAACCAAACTATTATGCAGTCTAATTTTAATCTTCATCTGTATATGCCTATTTCTGCACACTCTATAGATTCTTAAAAGTCCAGGCAGCAATTCCTATTCTTCTATTTATCTCATGCTGTACATCATTAGTATCCTTTATGTAGCTTCCAAGATAATTAAACTGTAACACCTGTTCAAGATTGCAACCATTCAAATTAACTGAATCACAGCGTACCTGACCAATTTTCATCACTTTAGTTTTCTCTCTGTTTATAACCAAACCTACTCTAGTACCAGTTTCATCAACAGCTTGAATGAAAGAGTTCATCTCATCAACATCATTTGCCAAAAGGGCTAAATCATCAGCATAATCTAAGTCAGAAATTTTAGTATCTCCAGCCCATTTAAGGCCAAAATCTTTCCCTTGAAGTGAATTTCGCATAACATAATCAATAACCAAACTAAAGAGAAAAGGAGACACGACTCAGTGTTATTATATAGAGCTTGCATTATGTTAACTAATTTGTCTGGTATACCATATGATCTCACAATCAACCACAAATTATGACGATCAACAGAGTCGAAAGACTTTTTGAAATCAACAAAGCTAGCAACCAAAGGTTTCTGAAACTCTAAACATTTCTCAATAATCTGCCTGAGTGAAAATATCTGAACCACACATCCCCTACCACTTCTGAATCCACATTGCTCATCACGCAATTGCCTGTCAACCAGATTCTTAATTCTATTAAGCACAATCATGGAAAGAACTTTACCTGGAACAGAGAGAAAGCTGATACCACTATAGTTATCACAAGAACTGCGATCACCTTTTTTGAAAATAAGGATAATAATAGCTCTGGTAAAATCCTTAGGAACCATGCCTTTATCATAAAAGATATTCAAAGTTTTAGTCATCTAAGTGGTAACCGAAACATTCCCAGCTCTAAGCATTTCTGTAGTAATTTCAGCTACCCCTGGGGACTTATGAAGTTTAAGTTTAGAAATAGCCAAAATAACTTCAGATTGTGTTATAGGATCAATATTAAAGTCACCAATGCATCTATCATTATTACAAACAACGGGAGTAGAACTAGCCACATTGTTCAGAACATCACTGAAATGCTCAGCCCACCTAACCATGACAGAATCCTCACCCTCTATAACCTTACCTTGTTTATCCTTCAATTCCTGTATGCCTGTCCGTTTTTTATCAAGGAAAACATTAACTATCTGGTACAGTTCTCTGCTGTTGTGATGTCTAACTGCTTCCTCGGCTTTGTCAGCCATGCCATTAAGCCAAAATTTCTTCTCAGCAGCTAACTGATCCTTTACACATTTATTAAGCTCTCTGTAATCTTTTCTACTAGGACTAGTAGTGTATTGATTAAGGACATTCCTGCAGTTCTTTCTTTTTGAAATAAGCTCAAGTGCCTTATCACTCAAATAATTCTGCCTCCTCTGCTCCTTTTTTCCTAAAAGAGTACTGTTAGTTTCAAGTAAAGCCTGTTTAAAACAGTTCCATTCTTCCTCAACTTCAGTAGTTGGCAAACCATGTCTGCCATAATGACTAAGTAACTTACATGGTAAGCTTTAGTTATAACTGGGTCTTTTAAAGCTTCAGTGTTAAATGTAACTTTTTTAACCTTAGCACAACACTTCTTAAGTTTAAGTTGCAAGACACTTTTAAAGTTAATGGTCAGATCCAATTTCAGCTCCCCTATATAACCTGGTATTCCTAACAATAACTAGCCCATTTTCTGTTACTTAGTATATAATCCATCATATTCTTATGCAGCCCATCAGGTGAAACCCATGTATACTTATGGATGTCTCAGTGTTTGTAATAAGTGTTAGTTATTCTGAAACCATTTAATTTACTTACCTGTAGGAGACGTTGCCATTGCAACTACCAATACCAAAAGGGCCTATCAGCCCTCCCCAAAGGTCAGAGTCAGTACCAAGTTTGATATTGAAGTCACCTAGAACAAGGGTAATATCTCCTTTCTTCAAAGAATTTAAAATATCCTGAAGTTGTCCGTAAAACCTATCCTTCTCATCCTCATCGGCATCCTCAGTGGGGACATAACAGCAGATAACATTCAAGTCTTTAATGCTTGTCTGAAATTTTGCTGTAACAAATCTTTCATTAATGCACTCATATCCTAGAAGAGCATCACTAGCATGTCTGCTGAGAAGCAGACCCACGCCTTGGTGATGCTTTCCGTCCTTCCTCCCTGTAAAGAGAAATTTAAAGTTCTTTTTAAGAGTCCTCACCTTTATCTGTCCATCTGGTCTCTTGCAAGCCTAGAATGTCTAGGTTATAGCACTGGAATTCCTGAGTGAGGACATCAAGAGAATAATCTCTATGTAATGTCCTCATGTTCCACATTTCTGCAGAGAGAAAATGATTTTTAGGATTTTTAAAGAAATTAGGTTTATTGAGATAGGTAGGGCTAACAATATCAAACAGCCCCCTGATCGCAGGCATGGGGCAAAGACCTGTTCCTCCTCCACTAAAGGCTGAAGTCACTGATGCTGGTAGGAACTTCAGGCACCACCTTTTCAAGTGGACTTTGTCAAGAGCCATATGGCCTGCCTGAGACACATTACTCCAGTTTGGCCTTGATGATGCCCAACTAGCTAAGTAAGGTTCAGATACCTGTGATGGCCTCTGATCAGGATTATCCACCAGCTGGTGTAAAGTATCCTGTGCCTCTGTTCACTTAGGGCTGGCAGCCCAGAAGCAAACAGGAAAACAGTGGCAGATTCTACCTCAACAGAGGCCCACCAGTGCAGCAAGTCCAGGATCCATAATCAAGCTCAAATCCATAAACAAGTCCAGTAGGTATAAATGGTCAGCACCAGGACCCTGTGGAATTGACCACTCCTCAGCAGGGTTGAAAAAAAATAAAAAAGTGGCCATAGATGACCAGATCAGTAGGTCATACTGAACTGGAAGCCCTCCCCTTCCATTCCCTTCCAAAAGAAAATATCTCTTTTGAAAGATACTAACGGCCTGCACCACGAGAAGGAAGGGTCAGACATTAGTTGCTAGACCTGGCCAGTTTTGTGAATCATCACTGAGGATTGGTACACAGCTCTCCTTCCATTTACAGACCGTTCTACCATTTCTTTTTTATTACTTACACCTAAATATGTAATTTTTTTCTGAGATAGAAGGCTCTGTAGGCCTAAAATTTGGAATTGAATAGATAAGCATAAAGCATATAATATTACAGCTGCTTGAGATGTTATTAGTATATGTGTGTGTGTGTCTGTGTGTAATCATTTAATAAAGTCTAGCATTAAGAAAAGTAATGCTTAAATAACAATGTAGCAAGATCCCAAGTACTCAAGGTTGGGGGAAGGAGATCCACTAGACAGATGGTAGCCTCCTGTCAAGGCCATCTAGTGTGTTCTTTAACATGTATAGGGCATATGGGAGTTGGATAAGTGACTGATAAATTAAAATAATTTTTAAAATGCTTAAAATAATATTTAATTGCTGGGTGAAGTTAGATTTTGATGAGATTTTGTAACAGTATTGGAATCTTTAGTATTTTATAACTGATAGCTTTGATTGCTGTGAAAAGTAATATGATAATAACTTTAATTGCTGTGAAAAGTTAGATTTTGATAAAATTTTGTAACACTGTTGGAATCTTCAGTGTTTTATTTAAATTTAATCATTTGTTCCATTTATTTACATCAGTTGTGGAGCAGCAACCAAATGATACATCAAATGCTCCCAGTACTACTATTAGCAGGACAATTCCCAAACCACCAGATCTGCCTATGATACCAAAGCCAATTATAGTCAATGGGTAGGTTTATTTAATATAATTTTTTAATATTTGTTTATTTTTGAGCACATTAATGAGAATCTGATTCTATCATCTAGGTATGAGTATAAGAAGGAAAAGATATTAATTAATGTTTTTCAAAGGTTTACACCATAAATAATTTAAATATTGTTATATGTGTTAAATACTTAAATATTGAATAAACTCAACTTTCTTGGTTATACTAAATATTAATCACTTTGTAAGTCGATTTAATTTTAGAGGAAAAATTGTCTTGAGCCAGGTGGAATATGAACCCATGACCTCCTGATAACATGTCAGGTGCTCTAAACCACTGAGCTACAGGCCGCCGATCAAGATTTCCTCTAATTGATGATATGAACATTCTCAACCTATAGTACATATTCCATTATGTCACATATAGGCGCTGTTCAGGCGATCTTAGCCACAATTCGTCAAATAAATGCCGTAGAGATGGAAAGTATATCTTACAAGTATACAATTGCTTAAATATTGAATAAACTCAGCTTTCTTGGTATATACTAAATATTAACCACTTTGTAAGTCGATTTAATTTTAGAGGAAAAATTGTCTTGAGCCAGGTGGAATATAAACCCACGACCTCCTGATAACATGTCACGTGCTCTAAACCACTGAGCTACCAGCCGCCAATCAAGATTTCCTCTAATTGATGATATGAACATTCTCAAACTATAGTACATATTCCATTATGTCACATATAGGTGCTGTTCAGGCGATCTTAGCCACAATTCGGAAAATAAATGCCGTATAGATGGAAAGTATATTTTACAAGTATACAATTGTATACAATCAGTGGTTTTAGAGCACCTGACATGTTATCAGGAGGTCGTGGGTTCATATCCCACCCAGCTGAAGACAATTTTTCCTCTAAAATTAAATCAACTCACAAAGTGGTTAATATTTAGTATATACCAAGAAAATTGAGTTTATTCAATATTTAAGCAATTGTATACTTGTAAGATGTGCTTTCCATCTATATGGCATTTATTTGCCTAATTGTGGCTAAGATCGCCCGAACAGTGCCTATATGTGACATAATGGAATATGTACTATAGGTTGAGAATGTTTATATCATCAATTAGAGGAAATCTTGATCGGCGGCTGGTAGCTCAGTGGTTTAGAGCACCTGACATGTTATCAGGAGTCGTGGATTCATATCCCACCCAGCTCAAGACAATATTTCCTCTAAAATTAAATCGACTTACAAAGTGGTTAATATTTAGTATATATATATGTGTGTGTTAAGCTGCCCTGTAGCCAAATGGTTAACATGCTTGGCTACTGATCAAAGGGACCTGAGTTCTAGCCCCAGGTAAAGCATGGATATTTGTGTTGTTTTCTGCTGAGGTCCTGCCAGCTTCACAGATCTTCTACTATGGTATATAAACTTAGAAGCTCCTGTCAGATCTCTGTGGCAAGCAGCTGCTTGAGGGGGTATTTGTTATTTTATTTAAATATATTGAATCGTTTATGTAGATGATGACTACTGTTTTGATTATTTATTATGCTTAATACATGGTACAATGACCTGTTCATGTAACCTCCAAGGTTTTGATTTCTACAAATAGTGAGTAACTACTCTATATTGTCAAGGAAATCATCACTCTTAGTTTTATGTCAATATCAAATTTTGAGGAAACATTGTCGTGAGTCAGGTGGGTTATGAACCCATGACCTTCAGGTGCTCTGACTACTGAGTTACCAGCTGCAATCAAGATCTTTTCTATTTGATGATATAAACTTTTCTATCTACGGTACACAATTATCTGTGTCTCTTGAAGGTAGTGTCTTCACTGCTCACAAAGAGCTTTCCAAAGTAGATGGCAAGTATGCTATGAGTGTACTACTCAATAAATTTAAATTTCTCGACATTTTTGCTCAACTGTCAAGGAAATCATCACTCTTAGTTTAATGTTGATAACAAATTTAGTATGCTCAGCAGTCAGAGCACTTGGCATGTTATCAGGAGGTCATAGGTTCATATCCCACCTGACTCAAGACAATTTTTCCTCTAAATTTGGCATCAACATTAAAATAAGAGTAATGATTTCTTGACAGTTGAACAAAAGCATCAACAAATTAATTCAAAATACTCCATAGATCATAGAAAACAATATTGGAGCATCAGTCAATCATAATGTATATTGTTTTCTGATATCTATGCAGCACATTCAAAAAGTTCTTCACACATGTCTATAGATTTACACTCGTTCCTCTGGAGTTAAAAAATTATGACTTGTTTGAAAGCATGTCTAAACTAGTTATTTAATATTAAAAATAAAGGCCTATCATCACTTCTCTCTTCTCTGGTGGCACCTAAAGCTTGGTCTGCAAAATCTGTGTATTGTTGCTATATAGCCTAACTAAATACAGAAAGAATTTACATTTTCACAAGGATGCAGCTTGGTGATGACACAAAAAAAAATTCATGGCAATCTATCACAAGTACACTGCTCAACATTGAAAGTGCCCCACCCAGAAGGACATGTCGTACAAACATGTAAATAGGAGGGTGGGTGTGCACAGTTGAGATATGCAAATGATGATAATCCGAAGCCAATGACGTGTGGCTCAAGAGATTAAAGGTGCAAGAAGGAACAGGGATGGTATTGTGTTTATACAGGTGGAAGTTGTGCGAATGGTTAAGATTAGGTGGTTCTGCTTGTAAATTGTTCAATGAAGGCCGGAAGTGCCTGGTACATGCCGTCGGCAGGTTTATTGCCATTTGGATGCTTTTGAGAGAGGAACAATTATAGGCCTTTGTAAAGCTGGATGTACTATACATCATGTCATTGCTCATGTTCATCGGGATGCACAAACTGTTGGATGCTGTTGGTTGTGGCAAATGGAAGGTTCTAGCATGCATCACAGAGGGAGCATCGACAGACAGATGTCATCACAGCTTGGTAGGCACATTGTTCGACATGCTCTTTCATCACCACAGAGCACTGCAGGGGATATTCGATAGGCTGTATCAGCAACCATGGACTTCCCCATAACGACCCAAATGGTAAACCGAAGGTTGCATGAGGCACACATGTGCTCTAGGCAACCGTTATGTCGACTGCCATTGACTGCAAACCATTGCAGTGCTCGTCTAGCTTGGTGCCGAAGTCATGCGAACTGGGGCCACAAATGGAACACTGTTGTGTTTAGCAATGAGTCCTGTTTCTGTCTGGGTGCTGATGATTGACAGATCTGTGTATGGTGACAACCTGGCAATAGGATGGATCCAAATTTTGTTCACAACCGGCACACCACCCATGAGCCAGGCATAATAGTATGGGGTGCTATTGGATATGACAGCAGGTCACCTCTTGTCCACATCACGGGAACACTGACAGCTGCACAATACATTAGTGCAGTTCTGCAGTTACTTTTCCTGGGAGGCATTCAGCAGCCCATTTTCCAGCATGACAACAGCCGTGTGCACACTGTCAGGGTCTCCAGACAATGTTTGCAACATGTTCAAGTATTGCCATGTTTAGCATGATCTCCAGATTTATCCCCAATAGAAAATCTGTGGGACCACATTGGATGACATGTGCAATCCTCTCACTGGCTGCATGGAATCTCGATGAATTATGGAAGCAAGTCATTGCTGCTTGGTGTGAAATTCCTCAGAACCATATCCATCAACTATATGACTCCATGCCATGCCATATTGCTGCCTGTATTGTCATTCACAGTGGTGCAACCACCTACTGATGCAGTCACATTGTGCTGCATTATCTCATCTTCTAACCACTGTAAGTGGCTGCAAAATAAATCATGGTATGCCAATATGTATTGCTATGTGTGTGCTATATTTCACCCATATCCCCTCACTCCTTCTGGGTGAGGCAATTCAATGTCATGCAGTGTATATGAGGATCATGCTTATTCACATGACACTGTTATGGGATGAATGCTGAAATTCAGAGAAGGACGGCAGCACTTCAAAGACCTCCCTCATGCAGGAAGACCAAAGGAGGCCACTGATGTTCTTGAACTCGTTAAAGAAAACCCACATATCACCATTCAGGTAGGTAATAAGTTTAGATGTTAGTGTATTGATTGGCAGCGTGGAAACAATTATGCATTTAAAGTTCTGAAAGATCTGTGCCAAGTGGGTACCCCACAAAATCATAGAACAGCAAAAAAGGACTAGAGTTGACTCATGCAAGAAGATGCTGGCAATATTTAAACCTAGTGGTCCCGAACAATTAACAGACATTGTCACAGATGATGAGATGTAGTTTTATTACTATACAACTTCCAGAAAGATTCACAACTCTGTTTATGGAAGATGAGCCATGTCTCCAAATCTTCCGACAAGACTTTCACTCAAGGATTTCATAATTTTTTTCATTTCCCAAGGAGTGGTAGCCTTGGACACCTTACCTGAAAAAATGACTATAAATAGCCAATACCACACCAACATTGTTTTGCCTAAAATGATCAAGATGAAAGAGCAACATCCAACAACAGACATGGCAAGGGTTCTCCTTCTTCATGATGATGCTAGTGCTCACAAAACCCTACAGGATAAAGCATATCTGGAAAAGATCAAACAGATAGAATATATTCACCTAATCTTGCACCATGCGATTTTGGTTGTTTCTAATCTTGCACCATGCGATTTTTGGTTGTTTCTAAAAATTAAAAAGGAACTTGCTGGGAAGCCTTTTCCAGGAGTGCAAGACCTTGCAAAATGCATTCATTCAGAGTTGTGGAGTATCACCAACAGGAGTACCACCAAGCATTCCACAATTGGTGTAGACATCTGTAACATTGTATAGATGCTGGAGGGGAGTATTTTGAAGGATAGTAAAAGTTTTGTTGAGTTAAGTGCAATGATTTTCATTCTGCAAATGCATGTCAAGAACTTTTTTGAATTCCCTTTGTAGTTGATCAAAAATTACAAGAGCATCAAGTCTACTTTTACTTTCTATCTATCATTCATACTTTTCCCTTATTAATTTAGTATCCCTTATTAATTTAGTAGTTTTTTCCCTTATTAATTTAGTATCTTTATTATGTCACTATTTAATTTTTCTCCTTTTTTTTTCACTCGGTTTTTATCTTTTGATTTTTTTTCTGCACATTTCATTTTTTTAAGGTAAGCACTCTGCATAATATCCTTGAATCTGTCCATTGTATGAAAGAGAGTATCTGTGATGAAACAACTTCAAAACTTAGCCATCTGTGTGCTCAATTCAGAGATAAATACATGCAGCAGCTTCTAATTGTAAATGTTGACCTATAAAGATGAGAACTAAGGAACCACTCCTTGTCAAACATAGGAGTTGAATCTTTGTTATTCCTTCTCAAGAAAATATCCACAGCATTATTAGTAGTCTATCATATTTATTCATGAAATAGGTAAAGATTTCAAAACAATTCATAATATAAATATATGCAATAAAACTTAGTTTACTAAGTGGGCTTATTAAACTTATTATTGGCTTATTAAACCATTTATGGCTTGGCTTATTAAACTCTTTATGCATACATGCATAAATAATTTGATAAGCCAAAAGAGTTGTTTAGCATTTTATGAAAAATGCTTTACTCCTATCAACTATTGAAGGTAGACTATACCATATTTTGATAATATATATGTACAAAGGAATGATTGAAGTAATTATTTGAACTATATCATATGCTATAGATATTATCTGTATTTCTATTTAAGTTATAATGCATATTTTTGCAAAAAAAATAGTGTTTAATTAATATATAAAGGTTATTCAAATGAAAAATGGACAAGTCAGAAATTAAGTGTAAATCATTTATTGATTTGTTCAAATTCACCATGCATATTGAGACATTTGTCCCAACATGAAAGGGGTGGGGGTGATTAAGTTGGTAGTGCTACAAGCTCATCATCTGCAGTTCCCAGGGTTGAATATCAGCTGGGCCAGTGTTGATATTTATCTCTGCAAAACTCCCCACTCTTGGTCAGTAGGGGACATTGATGGGTTTAGAAAGGCTGCTCTCCATCAGATGGGATGTTAAGATGTGATTCCACATGCAGGATAGCCATACCCTGTGAACATTAAAGAACATGCTGGAGGGCTTTAACAGGAGGTTACCATCTGTCTCCCAGCAGCTGTCCAGTGGGTCCCCTCCCCCAATCTTATTGAACCCTCGGGAGCCTTGTGGCCTGGCCATATAGCCCATTACATTCAAAAACATGCCCCTCAGAGGTAAAACAACCCAACCCAATATGAAGAAAAGGAAAGAAGGAAGTTGAAATCCAATAACGAGGTGCATTTCATTGTTACAGACTTCTTCATGCAATAGGCAAAGTCAATCAAGGAAAGAGGATGTCCTCTCTATATACACCCACTGGTTTTTAATCTGCATGAAGATTGCTCTCTTGGATGTAATAATTACAAGTCTGGAATGATATCAACTGTAATGTCTTGTGTCTTAATAGTTTAAATAAACATGTTAAGAAATAAATATTGTACTGAAGGTTTGTACACAATTTAAAACATATGTAAACCTAATTTTGCATAGCTTAGTTTTCTCTACCTCTATATTTTGAAAACATATATTTCAATATTCTTTTAGGCAAAATTCATTGCCTCAAAAAAGCATTCCACGACCACCTCTGAAACGTCCACCAGTTCAACCACCTCCACCACCTGTATCTCAGGTATGTATACAATGTTAAGGTTTTCCATTTCTAAATACAACACATTTTTAAGACTTTGATTCTACAAATAATGATAAAAAATATAGAACAAATTTTATGTCTCAGTAATACATTCCTATTAACACAAATAGCTATTCACATTTATAAAGATACTTGATGGAAATATATGTAAAAAAATTTATATATACTAAATTTCACTTAAATTTGTGGATTTAATCTTAAACTACAACTCAAACATATTGCTAAATATACATGTTAGGTTCTTCTTAAATGATCAGTTTTCTAAACTAGGAAGCAACAAAGAAAGTGTGAAGAATTCAAAGAAATGGAGAATCCTCAGAAGACTTGAAAGAGGCATTGTAATAGGAAGAACAATTACAGAGCTCAATGTTCATTGTACATTTCATAAATAGCATACTTTCAACAGATTAGAATAATCACTCGACCATGTAAGACCACTCTAGGATAGCCAGGGAACTAAATGAACCTTTTGATCATCATTGATCTTACTGGTGCAAAATGTTTGAAATTTCCTTTCTGCTGTATTATTTCATTGACATAGTTTTATCAGTTCCCATTCTCTACAATGCAAAAGACTGAAGAAGCATATGCTGCACAACAAATAATAGCTTATATACACTTGATCCCCATTCACTGATAAGTCCTATTTCTTATTTCAAACATCTAGGGAGAGAATTAATACAAATGTACTCTGATATGTATCAATTTTCCCACCAAAGTAATTTAAGATGTACCCAAATCTAGTGACAATCAACTTTCTTGCACGAGAAAAGAAATCTCTTCAATTTTTTTCTAAAAATAACATCTTTTTGATTATATATATATATTGCATTTTTTTAATAAATTCGAATGGCCAGAATGGAACACAAATGGCTTTTCAATGTCTTGAGGATGGACATTTTACTTTTTGTTTGAAGTAGGGATAGTTTAAGTTTTGAATTTCCAGGCTTGTAGACTTTCAATTACGCTCTTTATATTAAATTTAAGTGCATTTCCTTAATAAAAGCAAAATGCTCATACAAGACATAGGATGAATTAGATTGCTGTCGACAATAACAAAGCTAAAGGCCTCCCCAAGATTCAGTGGGCATTCTACTTTTTAATTAAGGTATATATGGAATTTATAGTTTATATATGGAATAAAGTGAAAAGGTTAATTTAATGTTCTAACTTTTCCACATCTCAAGTGTACAAATGATTTCATTTTTTTAATTTAAAACATGTAGGACAGAGAAATCACATAAAAGCTACTCATAGCTTTTACATGACTTTGCATACAAGGACATACCCTACTAATTACCAAAATCACTGTGCCAGTTAGAGCTAATGCAACACAAAGTTTGCCTTGGAACAGTAGCTTGCTCTTTAACCACTATCCTAGTTAAAACTCAATCAGGTCAATAATTACCTTTTTTCCTTGAAATTCCAGAAGTAAAGGGTATTTAAAGATATAATTAACTCATTATAAAAAATTTTGGTGATGAAATTGATTTTATGTTTTTTTATGAAGTCATTAATTTGAAAAGAAATTAGTTATCTGAAAGTAGTCTAGTTTTACTTGACATTATTTTTAGTAAGAAAAATGTATTCATTGATACTTGTAAAAAATAAATGAAAAATGAATCAAATAAGTGTTTAAAATATTAGACAGTTAGTGTAAAAAAAACTATAAGTAATTTTGATTTTTAGCTATTGAAACTAATGTCAGAAAATTTCTGTTGGCAGTCTTCAAATTGGGAAGGACCTCAAGAAGACTATGAAATACCAATAAATCCAGTACTTTCTACTACATTGAAGGAAACGACTGTACCTTCAGCTGCACTAATTGCTACCCATAGCATCGTTACAGCAGTTCAAATATTACCACTAAAATCTTCTCTCATAGAAGATACATCTTCCATAATGGGTAAGCTAAGTAGTTTTTGTTTTACTAGCACAGAATTCTATAGGATGTAGAAATGTTTATTAAACCAGAAAAGTTTATATTGATTTGATAGGACTTGTAATAATGACTCCCTGGTTGCATGTCAGATTTTCTTACCTTCTGAGCTATATAACATGAACTATGAGGGATGTATCATATGGAATTCCTCATAGCCAAGATTGACAAAAACAAGATTGCACCAAATAACTCAAATTGTAAAATCACTTGAAATAACCAGAAAGGCATACTTTTTGATCTTGCTTGGATAAGGGGGAAAAAATTTCTAATTTGTAGTCAAAAATGTATGAAAATTTATTATTTAGTAGCAACACCAAAAGAAATTTAATGTATCACAATTGCTATGAATAACAGTGATTTTTTACATATAAATATTTTCCTTGCAAGACTAGATTTTTTTTATTCTAACCCCTTATGATGGCTCTACTGTTGGAGTCAAACAATACTATACTGACTGCTGTGATGACTCCACAGTTGGAGCCATCACAATTAAGTTGCTTTTATGGCTCATATATATATAATTCGAAATGCTTACTTATGAGTTCTTGGAGGTTTTCATATAATGTGTATCAGTGATGATGTCATAGATTTTTTGACCAATCAAATTTTACCACACCATATAAGGCCTGAGGGAGGGAGGCTAAAAATCAAATTCATTCAGGCAAATGTGATGTGTACTAATTTGCAGCTAATCACAATTTGATTTTCATATTTGATTGAATAAAAATGAAATAAATATGTTGCATGAAGAGAAATTTAGTGATAGTGAAAGTGAATATATTCCTGATGAAAGTGATATGGATTGGAGTGGTATTGATTTTTCTGACCTTACTGAAAATGAATTTGAGGATGAAAAGCAAGAACCCCAGGAAATGGCAGGAGGCTGGAAGCATATTCCTGAATTATTTGATGATGTCAGACCTCAACAAGAGCCACAATTACAGCATAAGTATGATGGTATGAATCCAGCTGTTGGTTTTTCAAAAAAAAAAAAAATGACTGCATTAGAATGTCTTGAACATTTTATTACCACTGAAGTTGTACAGCATATTGTTGCCTGTGTAAATGATAGAGCTAAATCTTTTTTTTAGGAAAATCCACAAAATAATGGTTTTGTAAATAGTATTCATTGGAAGGATGTAACAGAAAATGATATATTTATATTCCTTGCACTGTATTTATTTTTATACATAGATATGTAAGCTTCCCGATCTAAATATGTATTGGTCACACAAGTCTTGTGAACCAGGGGTTCATTTTTTCAATGCATCGATCATGAGTAGAGACAGGTTAATGTCAATTATGAAATTCTTGTGCTTTAATAAAGTAAATGAGGTGAAAAAAAAAGTGGATCCTTTATGTAAATTCTTGAAAGAAATTTCAAAGAAGAATGTGGATGTGGGAGAACATATTTCCATTGATGAACCATTAGTCTTATGAAAAGGCGGTTAGGATTTCATCAGTTTATAAAAACCAAACATGCTAAATTTGGCATAAAACTCTTTGTTATGTGCAATAGCAAGAAAAATTGGTATGGATACAATTATGACTTTCAAGTGTATTATGGCAAAGATAATGAAATTCCCTTTCTTTGCCAGACATTGAAGGAATAAAGGAGCTTTCACAAAGTGAAAAAACAGTTGTGTATTTTGTAGCACCTGTTTTGGGTTAGGGGTGGCATGTAGTAATGGATAATTGGTACGCAAGTGCTCGGTTGGCACAATTCTTGAATTCTCAAAGTATTACAATGATTGCAACACTTTATACTAATAGAGGAATCCCAAAGGATCTTGTCAATGAGAAACTGGAACAATATGGTGCATCTTTCGTTTGTAAGGGCAATGTTCTTATTGTGAAGTAGGAAGACAGAAGATCAGTTTACCTAATAAGTACAAAGTATTCAGCTGGTTTTATTGAAAAAGATAAAACTTTCTTCGGTGGATCTAGAAAGATTTACAAAAAGCCTATGGTCACTGAAATGTACAATGAATACATAGGAGGAGTTGACAAGGCTGATCAGCTCTTAGAGCCTGTGGACCAAGCTGAAAATCTCATGCCTGCTTCAAAAAACGACCTACACCTACTGATGCATATTATGCTAAACAGTTTCGTTGTTTACGAAAATATTGTACAGAAGAAGGCAGTTTTCAAGCAGTATATCATAATTATTGTAGAGGAAATGTTGGAGAAGTATAATCCAGAAGGAATTGCTACAAAAGAAAGGTGCATTGTCAACAACCCTCATGCAGGCCACAAGTGTAAGCATGAAGAAGTTTTTGTGTACTGGTTCTGATTGAAAAATGCCAGGCAATTCGAATAAATATCCAAAACAGCACTGTCAAGTGTGCTATCCACAGCGTAAGTAAACTGGGAAGTGTTATAATGGCTCCCTGAGAAACCAAGCCTATGTAACATAGAACATTTCAATGAATGGCACAAGTAAAATACTTCAAATTAGGTGAGTTTGTTATATATAGTGTTACAACAGATGCTACAGTGAACTTGTGATATTATGTATCATCTTGATGCTCGTATGTGCTTCAGCGTGCGAGTTACATCACCAACGACATTGAATGGACTTGACTGAAAGAATAAGGAACAAGTGTTAATTAGAAGAATTTATGTAAAGTAAAACGTAGTTTGTTTTAGTCTATGCAGTTTAGTCTAAAGAATAAATGTTTTATGTGGAATGTACATGGGAAGTAAAATAAGTTTATTAGTATTTTAGTGTTGATCCTATTAGAAGACACGCAAGAAAAAGTAGGATGTTTAGGTTGTTGAAGATGTGGTTGAGGAGATTTTAAGTTAGTCAAACAAGCAGATCTGATCTCAACTTTTCTGTAGAAAGAGTTCATCATTATATTTAGTTGTTTAGGAAATGGTAAGGTTATTCTTTATAGATTGCAGGTTTGTTTACAAATATGATTGTGTCACTTATCAACTGTTACAGAAGCTTTATTTTCTTTTGCTTTGAGTAGAGTTAGTAAATGAGGTGCTTTGTTCTTTAGAAAGTTTATTTTTATGCTGATTTAGATTTGTGTTATTGAGTTGAGTTTGTATAAAGGTTTTCATTCAAACTTTTGTAATAAATTACATTATTTTTAGAATTATAATTGTTATATACTATTTATTTGAACTCACACTCAGTTTCTATCCATATAATTCATAACAATACACACACACACTTATACTGTGTATATAGTCATAATAATATAATAAATCACATCAGATATGCTATTTGTTAAAAGTGTTGCCTTTCGTAATTTTATATTATTTCATAAATTTATATTGTGCAGCATGATGCTATATCAAGACTCATACAGAAGGGATTAATGATTGATTTTAAAGTTATATTTAGTAAAATGGATTTAAGCTCTTGTAAGAGACTCAAATATATTTTTTATCCATTTCTACGATTTGCCTGTTAAGAAGCTTTTAATTTGAAACCTAATCTACATTCCTGTTATTTGCATATATTTTGGTTCTGGAACATCTGGTAATGTTTCAGATATCACTAGAATGCCACCATAAAACTCCAATCAACCAACTAACTAGAATGCCATCATAGTCATGACAATATGAAAGTAATAATAGATTATTAACTGTAGAGATCATTACCACAAGAATTGTTGATTTTTTTGTGAATAAATTTCTTTAGGAATGAAATTTTTTTAAAAGGTCATTCTGAGCTCTTTGCACGAATTATATTTTACAACTAATTCTTTATGTACATATCCATGTGTTCACCATGCACATATGCAGATAACTCCATAGATGGCATAAAGATGTTGACAAGGAGATAAAAATAGAAAAATGAGAGTTGCAGCAAACCAGTATAGCTTAAGCTGATGGATTTTTTTTTAGTTTTGGCTATTTTTTTAAATTAGCATAGGTAATTGATGATGCAAATATTCGACTTCTAACATCTGCATAGAAAGAACTAGCAGCAATTGCTACGATTAGTTAGAGTTAATTTAGATAAGTACCTTTGATGCTGTGCTCCTCTTTGGAAAAGGAATATTCACTTTTTTAATACTCAGTCTGATTTAGTGACAATTTTTTGGTATTATCTGCTTGCATAGTTGAAGAAGTGTGAAGATATTAAAGGAATTTAATTATTATTATTAAGATTTAAGGTTTTTAAAGTTAATTGTATAGTAACTTTATTCCTCTTAAGTTTAAAGGTGCAGAGTTACGTGTTTCCTTTTACTGTTGATAATATAAAAAGATATTTTTATATTATCAACAACCTGATTAAGAAGATCAAACCTAAATTCTTTGTAATGTACAGTCTAATTTTTTACATTTACTGTTTGATTTCATATTCATTGCTTTAATCTTTATTTAAGTACTTGTTATTTAAAAATTGCCCTCATAATTATTTTTGATTATCAGAAGTTAAATTAATGGGAGCATGTTTTTAATGACAAAATATCAAATTTTGGAATCAAAAGCCAAAAAACTTAAAACCATAGTTTTTCTTGTAAAGCTAAATTAGTAAACTTTTGTGAGTGTTTTCAATTAATTTATGCCATTGCTGATTATAAATTGTCAAATGTTGATTTAAAATTTAAGAAAGCAAATGAATTTCAATTGATGTTTGGAAATTAATGAATATTTTAGAATTGTTACTTTTTATCTTCACTTTAAAATTAAAATTTGTGCCACTGTTTTATATTAAATGTTATTTATGAATAAGGAAAATTTGCTTTTGTTAACTCTGTTTGTTCATTTCAAGTAGTGCGATGGAACTTCTAGATTATTTCCATCCATCTTGTAGTGGAATACCACCTTTCCTTTTTCTTTTAAAGTTTTTTACATAAAAATTCTGCAATTTAAGTTACAATATTATTTTAAGTACAGAAGCATTTTTTTTTTGGTGCAAAATATAATTAATCATGAGCTATACTTTAATGGTTTTATGCAATGTATATTGTTTTTTTTTTTACAATATTTCATTATTGCAGATTAGAATTCTATGATTGCTCCTATTTATCTGTAGTTATAAAAATAATAATTATAAATTGGTTTTTTATTATAATGTTTAGCAAAAATAACTTTTAATTTAACTAAATCAGGCATAACTAGAAATTGGGGCATTTTCAAGTAACCTATTCAAAGCTTATGTAAAAGCAATATTAATAAATGCACTCAGTGCTTATCATTCATATATCAATTAAAAACGTAAAGTTTTCATGCTTTTAAATGTGGATTCATTCTAATTCATCTTGGGCTCTAGTCATTAAGCTAAACATTTTTGCTAACAGTTATTGAAAAGGATAAAACTTTCTTCAGTGTTGTAAATTCACTTGAGTTTGTAAATGTTTTTGTGAAACTGCTAATTAATGTCTATTTTTTTCTCACAGAAACCTATGAAGTCATTGAAGCTGTAAGTATTTTTTTACTTTCTATTTCATATATATATTTTTTTAAAAAAACTCACTTTCAATAGCATTTCTTTTATATGCAGTTTTTATTTTCAATAGAGCTAAGTTATCCACCAGGCAACTTTTTTGGTCTATTAATATGGATACCCTTTACACAATCTGCCATTTAGTATAAATATAGTGTTTTTAAACTAATTTTGAGCATTTTCCTCCCCTATTTTTTATTCTTTGTCCAATAATTTTTATTTTTCACTGTAGCACTGGGCAGGGGGGCCCTCTCACCTTTGCCGAAGTTCGGAGAATAGTAGGTAGGATGGGCAATAAATCACTGCTTAGGGTAGCATAAACCATTAAAATATATTAATTTCCATTTAATAATAAACTACAAATGTCTGAAATGTGTCATTTGTTTCTGATTTGTATTAAACTTATCAATGAAGAGTCAAAATGTAGGTCTGTACAGAGATATACAATTACGAAAAGAATTGATACAATTAGGAAAGAATGAATAAAAATTTTTAGCTTTTTCACTTTGTTACAAGCATAATTAATTTCAAATGCAATGGGAAAAGGCTCGTAACAGATATGTAACAATTATGTTCAACAATTTTCTTGAATTTTGTGTATGAAATTTCAGTTCCCTCAGCTTTTAAAGATATATATATACAATTAGGAAAGAAATTAATAAATTTTCGCTTTTCTACTGTTTGGCATTTAAGATTAATAAAATATATTAATCATAAATGCAGTGGGAAAATGGTAACGAATATAAATATATATATTATTTTGGTATTAACACGTTGATTATGTGCCTCAGTTTAGTTTTGATGGCCAATTCACATTATGTCTTATAACTTTACATACAGTACCATTTGAGTTCCTTTGTACTACTTTAATGAAAATGCATCTGAAAATAACTATTGAATCTTTCCATATCGCATCCACAAAGATAGTTTTCAACTTCACCTTTTTCATTTTTAGTGAAATTTGTTACGCTTGTTCTACATACTTGGATTGCTCTTCAGCACAAAATTTAAATTTTTTTTTTATTAACCGTGGATTCCAAGAAATGGTGGCTCAAAAAATTAGAAAAATAACAGTTCTGTGTAAATTGCACCAAAATTTACTATCACATTATTTCAAAAAGCGGTGTCATACTCTACTGGGTTGCATGCAGATATCCATGATTTCCATTAATTTTCACTAACTATATAGCACTTTTCTTTTTGTAACAACCCATGTTTGTCCCAAAATAAAAATATGTTAAGAAGTTAGTTACTATATGGTTTCAACATTTTATGTTTTTTTAGCAATCTTTTCTTTATCAATTAAATGTGTAATATTTTGTATTAAATTAAGCTGGCACAACTGAAATGTGTATATTTAATATATATATATACTTTAACTAATTAAACATATTTAATCAGTAATTTCACTGTTTAAAAAGAATAGAAGACATTGCACTATCAATCTGTTATTGTGCTGCTAAAGGGGACATACATACTTTAAGATGAAGAATACCAATAACAATTCCTATTCAACTAGTAGAACTTTTATTAGCCAAAGAATTACTAATGTCAACCACTGACTAATGAAAACATCGGCTTTTTTTATAACAATTGCTACTGGTATCTTCCTTGTTAATGTGGTATGTCCCCTTTAGAGTCACAATAAGAGATTGATTGTGCAATGTTTGCTATTATTTTTGAACAGTGAAATTGTTGATTAAATATCTTTAATTGTAATACTTATTGTGTCAAATTTAACTATTTTTACTAATTTTCTAATTTTTGCTTTTTTTTGTAGCCTGAAGAAAATTACGAAATGGTCGATGGTAAGTTTGTTGGGGTTCTTTTTTTTTCTCACTAAAATAATTTGCAGAAATATTCTTGTTTAAATCTCATCTCAGAGATTATTAAATATTATTTTTATTCAATATGATTTTTATTAGCATTTAATGATATGCATATAATCAAATTCACTATGTCAGCTTTGTAACTGTGAGTTAACTGTTTTGTACTTTATTTCAAGTGTGATTTTTTTTTTTTGGTATTTTGTATGTAAATTATTTTGTAATGAAGCGAATGTCTCAAGGATCAAAACTATAGTTCAATGCAAAAAACAAGAACTACAGAGTAGCAATGCTAAGTCTCTGTCATTGTCTAAAACTGAAGTGATGTTGATTTGGTGGCCTCTGTTGCTGCAACATTCTTTTCATGTACTTCAGTTAAAATCATCATCTTCAAGCAGCCAAAGGCTACAGAGGTCCAACCAGATCATGCAATTTAGTTCTCCAAGCATATCTGTCCTGAGCTACATCTGCTACATCTGACCATTGCACACCAATTCTAACAAGGTCCTGTTTGACATTGTCTGCCCACCTCATCCTAGGTCTCCCCCTCTTTCTGAGGCCTTTAGACACACTGTTCATAACCCTATTCGCTAATCTATAATTATCCATATGGGCAACATGGCCAAACCAACAGAGTCTTTCTCCGCACAATATGCTGCTCAAAGGAGGTTGCCGACTCCTTTGGCTAACCTCATCATTACTTACAAAGTTGAACCTTCTAATGCCCAAGATACTGCGTAAGCATCTATTTTCCTGTTATCATGTTTACAAAGTGTCCAAGTTTCACTAACATAACTAACCCTAGAAAGAACCAATATTTCTATTTCTCCACACTCTCCATAGATTCTTAAAAGTCCCGGCAGCAATCCCTATTCATCTGTTAATCTCATGCCACACATCACCATTATCTGTTACATAGCTCCCAAGATAATTAAATTGTTACACCTGCTCAAGACTGCAACCATTCAGATTAACTGAATCACAGCTTGCCTGATCAATTTTCATCACTTTAGTTTTCTCACTTTTTATAACCAAACCTACTCTACTACCAGTCTCATCAACAACTTGAATGAAAGAGTTCATCTCATCAACATCATTTGCCAAAAGGGCTAAATCATCAGCATAATCTAAATCAGAAATTTTCATATCTCCAGACCATTTAAGGCCAAAATCTTTCCCTTGCAGTGAATTTTGCATAGCATAATCAATACCAAACTAAATAGAAAAGGAGGTAAAATGCACCCTTGTCAAACATCAGAAGCAGTGCTAAACCAATTGCTACAAGCCTTACCAACTCTCACACACAACTCAGTGTTATTATAGAGAGCTTTCATTAACTACTTATCTAGTATGTCATATGACCTCACGATCAACCACAAATTATGGTGATTAACAGAGTTGAAAGCCTTTTTAAAATGAACAAAGCTTGTAACTACAGTATAAATATTTATGGTTTGATATATTCCTTGAAGAACCATTTTTGTTAGTACTGCAAAGAATTTTAGAATGATTGCATAAAACAAGGAGTGTTTTCAAAATGATTATGTTTATCAACTTTCAGAAAGCAACTGGAAATATTGGGAAGCTTGAAAAACTTTCTAATCCTTAGAAACACTTTAAAACAATGAATAAGTTTTGTAAAGAGTCTTAAAGGGGCTGTTCATACTCTGTGTGCTTAGAAATCAACTGAGAAATGTACTTACAGCAAAACATAGTGTTTGCATTTTTGAGAAGCATCTAGATTTTAGCAAAAGAGAAAAAAAACAGTATAAGGTTCATAGAGGAGTAGGAACAGAGTTCCCTCAGTAATTTTTTCAGAGGGAATGTTTTGATGTATTTGGGGGAAAATATTTTCCCAAATTTTTCCAGTGTTTTTCCCTTACCTTATGGATTACAACATGCATGAATACAACAGTGGGAAGATGCACTGCATTACTTTTGAGTATTTCTCCACTTATTAATTTTGCACTACACTACTGAAGTATTGACCTTACCTTACATTTAGCTTATTGTGCATAACTTAAATAGCACATGTAAGCATAGAAAATTGGTGGGCCAGTTAAAAAATCTCATTCTAAATGTGTTTTCCATAATATTGATGTTCATGATAACAAACTTTTACTGTATTTTTTAATTTATATTATTATATATTACTTACGTGTCGTGACCCAGGAAGAATATTACAGTTAGGTTTTGTGGAGTGCTGGACTTTACTTCTATAGTACTGTTCAGCCCCGATGGTGAATAGTGGTAAACGTGGCATCTCCCTAATGATGTAGTGCAGCCTCGAGTTGCGGAGCATTGGGTTTTATAATGAATTATATATTACTACCATTACTGTTTTCAGTTTACTGTTAATTTCATCAATATTAAAAAGAACTTCATCTGCTATTGATTGTAGCATTGATGTGTATTTTTTTGTGGCTGTTACATTGCACACTTTTGAAAGAAAGCTCCATTACTATAGATGCCATTGATCTCAAAATAGATTGTTGAAATTATGATTCAACAAACAGAACACAATTAAGCAGTTCCTGTCATCAGTATATTTGCTTCCTTCTAACAGTCCAGTTAACTTTGTCACTCCCATATTATTGCAGCCAGTAATAATGATAGCCCATGTGTTTTTCAGATTTTCTATTAATATATTTATCTTAAAAAATAAAATTAATACCCCCCTCAAGCAGATGCTTGCCACAGAGGTCTGACAGGAGTCTGTAAGTTTATATGCCATAGTAGAAAGTCTGATAGGATGGCGGGATCTCAGCAGAAAACACAAATGTTCATGCCTTACCCTGGGCTCGAACTCAGGTCCCTTAGATCAATAGCTAGATAGCATGCTAACCATTCAGCCATGGGACAGAATATTTGTATTAGACCCTTTAAATGAATATCAGATAGGTTCAACTGCAGAGCCCGAATAACCTTGAACATGGGATATCACAGAAATTATCAGTATGAGTTAAACAATGGGTCATCTTGCCCTCCAAATATATTCTCATGGGAGTGAAAGGGTTAATTTACATTTAACATATGACTATATGGAGAATAATGTAATTTTTGTGATGGACTGAGTACTGACCCCATATTGGGTGACTTGTGCTCTTTAAAATACATTGTAAGGAATGAAGAAAATACAAAAAAAATGTTTGGCATTACTAATGGAAAACAAAAGTTGGTTATGGCAATCTGAAATAACAACTGGATGCCTGATATTATTTCAACTACTGCTGGAGTTGAGCATTCTTTGAGCAGTATGAACTGTCTATTAATAAAAAGAGAAATTGGTTGTAACAAGAGACATTTAAAAACTGCATCAAGGTTAACATTGAAGGACCTGATGTTTTTCAAATACCTTGTTGATTGACTCATACATACATACATACATACATACATACATACATACATATGAAAAACTCAGGCACTTTCATTTTCTTTAAAAAAACTAGCTCTGTGTGCCAGACATTCAGTGTTTTGACAGTTGCTCTATTTTGGCAAACACATAATATTTCCTTTTATATCATATTTGATAATAATAAAATAATATATATTATAATTATATAAAGTCAAGTATTCTTTTAATTAGAACATTTTCTTTTTGTGTTAATTATGTCCGGTTTGTCAAAATTTAACTGCAGTTCATTTCTCTCTACTTGTTCTTCTGTTACACACCTTCATCTTTTTGTTCATTTGTGTTTACATCTTATTTCCTATTCACTTTTTTTTTTCTTGAGATTGTCTAAACACATCATCCTCTGTATATTAGTGTTACACTGTATCTGATCTTGCTCTCATAACTATTTCTTATTGCTTCTTCCTTGAATATATTGTACAGTTCTACAAAGTATTTCTACATCATTATCTGATTGTTTCATTATCACTCAATAATTTGCTGCAACCAGAGGAGGGGTAGGATTTCATCTGTTCTGCTGCTTTCTTGTTTAACTCAAACCACAGACATTTCCTGCTTATGGGGGCAGAGGTTGGCTCAGTCAGTAGCATATCAGGCTCATAATCTGCAATTCCCAGTTGCGAGTTCCCCCTGTGCCAGACAAATGAATTCACAGCTCATCATTGATTTGCTGAGTATTAACCAGTATTAAGCTGTTTTAAGTAATAGGATGAAGGTGGGTATATAAGAAAAATTGCCTTGTGGGTGGAATCTGAACCCACAACCTCCTAATGACAGACCAGTGCTCTGACCACTGAGCTATCTGCCGCTGATCAATCTCTCATCTATTGCTGATGCTATGATATACACCATCTGGCCAATCACTGTCTTTTGAGTGCATTTGGAGACTATTCTTCAGTGCCTTCCCAGGCATGTGCACATGACCAGCCATGCTACAAGAGCCTTCTGGCTGATACTTTTGTGAGTAGATTGGAATCTGCATCACTTCTGGTATGATCAATGGTTCCTTGTATTTAGACAAATGAATTCACAGCTCATCATTGATTTACTGAGTATTTAACCACTATTAAGCTGTTTTAAGTAATAGGGTGAAGATAGGTGTAGAGGAAAAATTGTCTTGAGCTGGGTGGGATCTGAACCCACAACCTCCTGATGACATCCTATGCCAGGAGTCAGGTGCCAGATTCTCATGCGCAATTTTCTTTTCGTGCCAGTCCATGGCCAAAAAAACTGGTTACACTCTAATCTACCACAAGTAGTTTGAAAATTCTTCAATTTAATAATAAACAGAGTTGGGTTGTTTGGTTGGGCAGCTTTTGCACACAATGGGATAAATTGCCAGTCACTATGCCAAGAGAAGGGGACCCATTGGGCAACTGTTAGGAGACAGATGAAAGCCTCCTATCAAGGGTATCCAGTTGTTCTATAATGTGCACATGAATGGCTCTTCCAAGCATGGGAGCCATGGTTTAACATCCCATCCAATGAACAGCAACTGTTCTAAGTCCATCAGTCATAGACAAGCATTCCAGTTTGTGTTTCACTTTTTCTCACTACACATGATGAGTACTATGATAGTTAAATAATAGAAACACTAGCAATTTCTAATGCCCAACCCTCACCCCTCAATAACTAGAAGTGATATGGACAGGAATTCAAACATCAGGAAAATTACAAGACATGCATTTTTGTAGAATAGAAGGAGATGATCCATGGGTAGTGGAAAATGTGTGGGGGAGGGAGCTTAACAATATTGGTGCACTTTGCTGAATTGATGGGAATGAGGCTTGACAGCTGTGGGAATAAACATTGTTAATTTCTCTTACAGATGGTATGATACACTGTAAATAATATATATATATGAGCATATAACATATTTTTATTAAATAGAAAAGTTTTTGTTGATATTTTTCTTCAACATTCAATTAACAAATATTAATCTTTATATTTTTAGACAGTAAATGGTCAGGCTCTTCTGAAACTTCATCAATGACATCTAGTACTTTAGATAAACCAGCATTGCCTCCTAGAATACCACAGCCAATCAGCATTTCACCACCACCACCTCCATTACCACAGAAGCCTCGAAAACTACAAGAAACAGCACAACTACAGAAAAGTGAAAATTTGATTAGATCATTAGAAAGACCAAAGTTGCCTATAAAAGCTGATGAAGATTCATCTCAAGAGATACCATCAGCTTCATCAGTTTTCAGCTCTTTGCTAGGAAGGAAATACACTTCCTCACCAAGCAGTTCCCCAAAACTTAAACATCACATTAAAGACATTGCTGAAAATGATGCATTAGTTGAAAATAATGGCAGCTCATTGCAGTTGCAAAATGATGGTCCATCCTCAACGTGTACAACACCAGATGTTGAAGGTGATGATGACATTTCATTTTACATTTATAGTTTAAGTAATAATTATTCCTTATAAATCATTGATATTTACTTATATATTTGTATCTATTGTCTGCAGTCAGTAAAATAAGAATTTAGTGCTTTCAGCATTACCAGCAAGTGTCAAAATCGAAAGAAGCTTAAATATTTCATTAAGAATAATATTTTTAAATATATTTTCCTAATTTGGAAATGCTCGTGTTTTGCAGCAATATAAAATTAATATTCATCTATCATCTCAGTCAGGAAAAAAATGGGAAACACTGTTAAAAACA
This sequence comes from Ryuthela nishihirai, assembly GCA_038380435.1. Taxonomy (NCBI): domain Eukaryota; kingdom Metazoa; phylum Arthropoda; class Arachnida; order Araneae; family Heptathelidae; genus Ryuthela; species Ryuthela nishihirai. The sequence continues at coordinate 49,665,937 of JAWZYU010000001.1, read as the reverse complement.
TCTGAAAAAAATTATCACTGACATGGTTGGAATTGAACTCCCAGCTTTCTAGATACATGCCAGAGCACTCTAACCATTAAACTATGCATCAGATGCTAAAATCTTTTACTGATATATGGCGGACCTTGTGCCATCTATACTTCAGGAGAGTCAACTTTTCCAATTGTTGCTAATGATTTAGATGTTAATGAGCAGGTCAATCGTGCTTAAGTGTTTATTATTAAAAATCCATCCGTAGTAAATACACAGATTACCAATAGAAATAAACTTCAACAATAGTTAAAAACATCTGAAAAAAATTATCGCAGACGCAACAGGAATTGAACCCACAATTCTTCTAGATACATGGCAGAGCACTCTAACCATTAAACCACGCATCAGACACTAAAATCTTCCAGAATAAAACCTATAAATCTTTCACTGAGATGTGGCAGACCTTGTGCCATCTATGCTTCAGGAGAGGGAACTTTTCCAATTGTTGCTAATGTTAATGAGCAGATCAATCATGCTAAGCATTTAGTATTAAAAATCCGCCCATAGTAAATACACAGATTACCTGTAGAAATAGACTTCAACAATAGTTAAAAAATCTGAAAAAAATTATCACTGATGCAATGGGAATCGAACCTGCAATTCTCTAGATCAGTGGTTCTCACCCTTTTATGCTTCATGTACCCCCTGGAAATATTACGTAACTGGTGTACCCCTTGTAAAAAATAGATAAAAGTGTATTATAGTATAACAATGGTTATTTTTACTTTGTTACTATATCTAGCAACTTTTGAGCTCTCATAGCGTACCCCCAAAAATTTTACAGCGTACCCCACGTTGAGAACCCTACTCTAGATACATGCCAGAGCACTCTAACCATGCATCAGACACTAAAATCTTCCACAATAAGACCTATAAATCTTTCACTGAGGTGTGACAAACCTTGTGCCATCTATACTTCAGGAGAGTCAACTTTTCCCATTGTTGCTAATGATTTAGATGTTAATAAGCAGATCAATCACGCTTAAGCATTTATTATTAAAAATCCATCCATAGTAAATACACAAATTATCTGTAGAAATAGACTTCAACAATAGTTAAAAACATCTGAAAAAAATTATCGCTGATGTGACAAGAATCGAACCCGCAATTCTCTAGATACATGCCAGAGTGCTCTAACCATTAAATCACACATCAGGCACTAAAATCTTCCAGAATAAGACCTATGAATCTTTCACTGAGATCTGGCAGACTTTATGCCATCTATACTTCAGGAGAGGCAACTTTTCCAATTGTTGCTAATGATTTAGATATTAATGAGCAGGCCAGTCATGCTTAAGCATTTATTATTAAAAATCCATTTCTTCAGATAATTGTGTATATTTACTATGGATGGATTTTTAATAATAAATGCTTAAAGATTTCTCCAGTCTTTTTTTTTTCTCAACATTTCAAATTGAAGTTGCTTCAATGGAATAAATAAATGGGGAAAAGCGAATATTTAAAAACTTGCTTTTTTTTATGTGCATTATCAGATAGAAATGTTAATAGATAGTTATATTCAAGGTAGTTGAAAAGTAGCTGCTTTACAAATTTAAACATTGTTACATGAAAGATAAACAAATAGTATGACAATGAAGAGGAATACATTATATTTACAGATGCTCTATATGGGTGCTGAATATTTGGCAGACATTCTAATAGAATTTAGTTTCATTCCACATATGTAGAGCCCATCAGGAATTAGTTGGGAGATAGCAATAGTAACCATGACTTTCAGTTCATTCTGGTGATAGTGAATGATAAACTACATTTCTAATGAAACTCCAGTGAGTTAGGCCTGTGAATGAAGAGACCACTTCAGCTGGCCACCACCACTAATTCAGTAGAATTTGGGAATTGTTGATTTAGACAATCGCAGCAAATAATGGAGAGGTGCATTATCACTATTGAAAAATTCTACTTTCATATATTAAGGAAGATATCATTCTGAATTTAACGTCGATCATTTTTAGAGGGAAAATTGTCTTGAGCAGGGTGGGATATGAACCCACGACCTCCTGATAACATGTCAGGTGCTCTGGACCACTGAGCTACCGGCCACCAATCAAGATCTCCTCTAATTGATGCTATGAACTTTCTACCAACAGTAAACAATTCTCCATGTCTTATGAAGGTATTGTACAAGCTGCTCTCAGCCTCAAGAAACAATGACAAGCATGTCATGAAGATAGCAAGTATATTCTGAGTATGCAATTGTTTAGATTAAAGATATTTTTTTATTTGACATATTTATTCATCTATTAAGGAAGATATCACTCTGAATTTAACATTGATCAATTTTAGAGGAAAAATTGTCTTGAGCTGGATAGGATTCATAGCATTAATTAGAGGATATTTTTATTGGTGGCCAATAGCTCAGTGGTTCAGAGCACTTGATATGTTATTAGAAGTTCATGGGTTCATATCCCACCTGCCTCAAGACAATTTTTCCTCAAAAATTGATCGACATTAAATTCATAGTTATATCTTCCTTAATGTATAAATAAATATGTCAAAAAATCTCTTCAATCTAAACAATTCTACTTCCATGTTGTCTTTACTGATTTGTGGTATCAAAAAATTATCCAGATATGCAAAATCTGTAACTACTGTCTAACTAAACTGTCCACTACTTGTCTCTTCACCAAAAAAAAAAGGCCTGTAAACTGGCAAACCAACGAAAAAAAAACTTATTATTTCTCTTCCATCATTATGTCATTTGTTTTCTTTTAATTTTTTTATATTCATTGCATTTTTTATTATTACAACAATGTACTATTAATTTTTAATTGGCATATATAATATTTCTAACTCTAATTCTTCTGATGTACTCTATTAATGTACTTTTGTAATGTATTATGTGCAAGTGATTTACATCAAAATGAAATGCAGGTACTGGACAGAAAAATGGAGACAGTTCCATGTTATCTCAATAGAAAAACACATTCAGAGCTCAATAACTTCTTCAGTATGATTTTTCATGAAAAATACCCCATAAGATAAATTAAAGATCTCAGTCAAATCTATCTAAATCTCGATTTTAAACAATATTTGATCAATATTAAAAAAGTTATGAATGGTGGAATACTTAACAGGCTACAAAAAAATTGACCCCAAAATTTAATTGAAACATTAAAACAGGTTAAGAGGTAAGTACCAGGTGCAATGTATCCAGTACTCTAGTAGAGTCAACTGTAATTTCTGATCTCTTTACCTGTTTTAATTAATTTTTGGGGTCAATTTTTTTGCACCCTTTTAAATATTCCAGCATTCATAACTCTGAATACTGAGCAAATATTGTGTAAAATCGAGATTGAAATGGATTTGACTGAAATCTTAAATTTATCTTTAGTCGTATTTTTCATTAAAAATCAAATTGAAGAAGTTATTGAGCTCTGAATGTGATTTCCTATTGACATAACATGGAAATGTTTCCATTTTTCTGTCTGGTATTTGTAGTTAATCAATAGTTTTTCATGTAATATATGTTTCTGCATAGTTCATAATGTAAATAGAAGTCCATCCTGCTGTGCAAATCAAACTTCAGTAATCAATGAGAGATCTTCACCACCTCCCTTACCCCCTAGAACTGGGATATCTTTTCCAGAAGATATTGGTAAGAATTTCTGTATTTTTAAGTAATAAGATGCAGTTTTCTTCTGTGTCTTTTTTTTTTTGAATATGTGAAATAGTATTCTGTATATTTGATAAAACTTATACTTGAATATACTGAGAGGCCAAAAGTCATGGATACATTCCTAATAACAAGTTGGTCCTCCTCAAACCTTCAGCAGTGCAGCCACACATCAAGACATGGAGTCAACAAGTTGCCAGAACCGTTCTGCAGGAATGGCAGCCCACACATCCTGCAGTGTAGACCATAATTGTGTTGTATTGGATGGTGCTGGATTCATGGATCGTAAACTTGTTTCCATTATGTCCCACAGATACTCCAAGGGGTTAATATTGGGGGACCGTGGGAACCAATTCATGGTGGTAAAGTTCGTGGAGTGTTCCTCGATCCACCTCCTAGCAACCAAAGACTGGTGACACATTGCATTAAATTCTTGGAATATCCCTTCACCATCAGGGTGCTCAAGAGTCATGAAGGGGTGCAGGTGATGTGAGAATGTCCACATATCTCATACCTGTCAGCAATTGCTCCAAATGGACGAGAGAGCTAATGTAGACCACGTGAACATGCCCCACACCATCACAGAGCTGCCTCCAGCCTGAACAGTATCTTGCAGACAGCAAGGTCCCATGGCTTCACGGGGCCTATGCCACACTTTAGCGCACCTGTCAGTGCGAAACAACTGGAGCCTTGATTCATTGGACCATGCTACCTGACTCCACTATTCTACTGTCCAATTTCGATGTCTTCAGGCCCATTCCAGTCATTGAGCTCTGTGACAACATGAGTGAGTCTTTGGCAGTTCAAATTTCTTTCACACATTCAAATTGGCAGTGATTTCATGCACTGTAGCCCATCTGTTGGTCGTTACCATTCATGACAGCTGATGCAAGTTCCTTTCGTCAATTGCACGTGTGTGGAAATGCCATCAATAGAATACTGATGATAAACTCTTGACACCATAGACAAGGGAAAACCGAATTTCTGCATGATCTCCGATATTGTATGACCCATCCTTCTGAAACCGACAATCAAGCCACATTCAAAGTCAGACAATTCACAACATGCAGCCATGCTGAATTAACAACTACTCCATGAATGTTGGGTTTGTAGGCTACTGCAGTGCCATTCCGCAATTGACGTCCAATGCATCAGTTACAAGTACAGCACGCTAGTTCTACTTTAACTGCTATTCCCATGACTTTTGGCCTTTCAGTGTATTTAATCACAATGAGTGTATTTTATAATCATATCTTATTATTATTCATACTTATTGCATTCTGCCTTTATATTTTTCTTATATTCATTGCATTTTTTTATTATTACAACAATGCACTATGCTTTTACATGACTAGCTCGATTGTTGTGATTATACCTATCATAATATGATCTTCAATCTGATGACAGTTTTGTATATTAATATATACAAAATCGCAATAATTGAGCTAGTCTTGCAAAAGTGTAGAAAGTTGTAATTAGTTTTTACCATCGCTTGAAACGTTCAAGAAGTAATGTATTCTTCTCTAAACTTTATAACATCATGAAATAAAATCATATCTATGTTCCAAAGGACATTGTGATTTTTCTTCATGTGTGTGTTATTCTTGAAGATATCATTAATATACACTGCTCAAAGTGGAAATCCCAATATTGTGAAGGATGAATGCCTGAAACTGACAGGACAGATGCTATGAGGGTAGGTGCCCAAATGATCAAAACATGGAACACGAGAATGCAAGGTACATAAGTTTATTGCAGATTCATCAGTACATAGTAGACCCACCTCAGGTGGTTATAGCCTGTAGATATCTCGGCATTCCATCAATCAAATAGTTAATGATGTCCAGAGGTATGGCATTCCAAACAGCATCCAATTGGGTACGCAACTGTATACCAGGTTTGCCACTGGATGGAGCTGGCAAAGGCAGCAACCTGGTACGACACATGCTGAAGGTCCCACACATACACAATGGGCAACAAGTCCAGGAGTATGGTAGCCATGGGAGAATCCACACTTTGGAGACTATCCATCATTGCATGTGCAATGTGTGGGGTGGCATTGTCCTGCTGCAGAATTAGTCCAGGAATGGTGGTGAGGAAGGGTTGTGCCACAGGATTAATTATGCATGAATGTAACATCTCGCCATTAGCTCACCAGAAACATGGAGCAGAGGTGTACGCCAGCATATGTGATGCCACCTCATACCATTATGGGGAGCTGTATGGTGGCTAATACAGTAGGCTTCCTCATGTCATTGATGCTGATGCCATGCGGGCAAATAGCTGTCTGACATGACAAAACAGATTCAGAACTCGTCTGTGAACAACGCTCTCTTCCGTTCCATAGTTCAATGTTGATTTACGACACCATAGAGACAACATAACCGGTGATCCTCATTCTGGGACAGTGTACCCGGAATGAGGACAGACAGGATGTCTCACCCTTATTCCTGCATCATGCAAACATTGGCTAATGGTTTGCATGGAGACCATGGCACCATAGTGATCTGCAAAATCAAAGAGTCACTGTGATGAAAAGGTCATGAACAGCCCTCCTAGGAGCATGTATCTTCATGTCCTGTTGTGGCATGCTGGTTCCTTACCTATCCTTTGTGTCATTTGATCTCCATGATGTTGCATGAGGTGCACCATTACACTGTGCTCACATTGTGTCCAATGCATGCAGTGATTCCTTGAATGCTCAACATGAGCTCTCCCATATCAACAATTCGCTCTCTCTCAGAAGATGTCAATTGTGCATAAAGGTCCCCCTGTGTCTACAAGGTATGTACCAAACGTTTTTGCAGCATGCACTCCAACCTCACTGTTGGCCATGCTATGATATAAGCTCATGGGTGCCGGTTTTTATCCACAGCTAAACTGGGTGTCACATGTCCATTCACTGTGGAACTTTGATGATTTGCATATCTCTAATGGCTGATTGCCTCCTACGATTTACGTATCTCTACTTCCATTCCTTCTTGGTGTTGTAATTTCCACTTTGAGCAGTGTATGAAACAGTCAAAACAATTTCTGTACTAATATCAATGAAAAAAAAGTGTATTTATATACTTTTAATGAAATAATTTTAAAAAGATAACAAAATTTATTAAAATTAAAAAAGGAAACAAAATACAATAATCTTTTCCAAAAAAAAACTTTTAAAAAATTCACTTACCTTTCTTTTTCTTAAAATTTTGTTATTTTATCAATTGCCATTAAATGTTCTTTCTTTTCATATGTAACATGGCATATTTCTGTTTGTTAGTTGCTATAGAATAAAGTTGTAAACTTGTTTTTTTTTCTGAAAACACTTCAAAATTAATTCAGCACCAGATTCAGATAAAGCTTAAGTTAATCATCTTTCCATGAACTAGAGTCTAAGACCTTCAATAAGCCATAAAAAGCACATTGAATATCACAAAAATGTCTTAAAATATTTTAGGAAAAAAATGTTGTATTTACTTTTCTTTATAATTATTTAGATAAGTAATGCAATAAAATCAATTAATTAAAACAAGTTTCAACAACATAAAGTGGATATCAAATTCAGTTTCAATTAAAGCCAGTTTAAGAATGACACTTATGGCATTTGAATCTAGAATTAATTATGGATCGCATTCAAAATATTTTTACATATCTGTAGATTTGCAGTCATTCCTCCAAAGTTAATAAGTATGACTTTTTTGAAAGCTTGTCTAAACTTCTCATAACATGTTAAAAACAAAGGCTGTATCATCATTTCTCTCTTTGCTGGCAGTGCATAAATTTCAGTCTGCAAAATCTGTGCATTGTTGCTATGCAACCTACTAAAGATGGAGAAAGATTTTGCATTTTCACAAGGATGCAACTTGGGGATGATGCAAAAAAAAACTTCATGCTGATTTATCACATGTATATGGGGGATCATGCCTGTTCATATGGCACTGTTATGGAATGGATGGGTGAATTCAGAGAAGGACAGCAGAGCTTTGAAGACCTTCCTGTGCAGGAAGACTGAAGGAGGCTGTGAATGAGAGAACCATCGCTGCCATTCATGAACTCATTAAGGAAAACCCACACATCACCATTCAGGTAATAAGTTTAGATCTCAGTGTATTGATTGACAGTGCAGAAACAATTATTCATCAACATTTAAAGTTTTGAAAGATTTATGCTAAATGGGTACCCCACAAACTGACAGAACAGCAAAAAAGGGCTAGAGTCAACTCGTGCAAGGAGATGCTGGCAATGTTAGAAACTAGTGGCCCCAAACGGTTAGCAGACATTGTCACAGGCAATGAGATGTGATTTTATTACAACTCCCAGAAAGATCAACAACTATGTTTGGGTTGCAGAAGATGAACCATGTCTCCAAATCCTCCAGCAAGACTTCTGCTCAAGGAAAAGGATGTTCACAATTTTTTTCAATTTCCAAGGAGTGGTAGCCATGGGCACCTTACCTGAAAAAGTTACTGTAAATGTCCAATTTACAGTAATCTAATCTCAATGTTATTTTGTCCAAAATGGTTAAGGAGATGATGGAGTGGTATCCAATAATAGGCATGTAAAGGTCTTCCTTCTTCATGACAATGCCAGTGCTCACAAAACCAGGCAAGTTACAGCCTATCTGGAACAGGAAAAAATGAAACAGCTACCACATTCTTCATATTCACTCTATCTTGCATCCCCTGAGTGATTTTTTTGTTGTTTCCAAAAATTCAAAAGGAACTTGCTGGGAAGCTTTTTTCAAGGGTGCAAGACCTAGAAAAATGCATTCATTTGGAGCTGCAGATAGTGCAATGGTTTTCGCCCTGCAGATACATGTCAAGAAATTTTTTGAACACCTCTCATATTAGGACATCTCATCATCATCCTTCTTATTAAATCACCATTAAAAATTGTGAAATTGAAGAACTTCCTATATTAATCTTTAAAAAGCCAATAAGAAATTGCTTTCCAAAATCCCTACTTGAAACATTTTTCTTATTTGTATTTTTTATTTCTTACTATATATTTTGCTTCTTATAATTAGATTCTCTTTAATTTCATATGTAACATGACTAATTTTTGTCCATTATTTACTGTTAATAGAGTTTTAACATGATTGGAAAAGATAAATTTTTCTACTCATGTTAAAAACTTATCATCTCAGACAACAGATTAGCTAATTAATTGCAAAGCCCAAGTTCGAGTTAGTCAAAACTTTAATTTTGATGCATACCTGTAACAACATGATTCACGGGTGTCCGCAGAGGGGGGGGGGGGGGCAAATGGGGCACTTCCTCCCCCCCTGTTGGCCAACAGTACATCATCAGCATACAAGAGGGTTCATGGATGAGGTAGAATTAGGTTATTGTATATCTGTGTCCATACACAAGATAAATAAGAGTGGTGATAAGGCGTATCCTTGGTGAACCCCTATGCAGATTTCAAATGAACTGGTGATACCAGCAGTGCATTGGATGGAGCTGGTGCTTTTAGCATATAGAAGCTTCACCCACTTAACATAGGGCTCAGGCACACCATGCATGCATAGGAAGTACCAAATTAGGTCATGTGGAACTCTATCAAACGCCTTCTCTAGGTCCAGGAAGGTCATATGGACCAGTTTCCGCTTCTCATAGTGTCTTTCCAATAGTAGGCGTGCTGCATGGATTGCATCGCTTGTTCCACATCCTTTAATGAATTTGAATTGGGTGGGAGATATAGATACTATGTCTCTTAAATGGGCATTGATGGCACGTTCAAATATCTTCAAAATATGGCAAAGAATTTAGATCGGACAGTAATTTGAATAGTCTGTAATGTAACCTTTGCCTTTCCAGATGGGAATAGTTGTACTTGTCTGCCAAGCAGAAAGGATCATATTTTCCTTGACACATGTATTGAAAGGCTCTGTCAGAAACTCCACTCCTTGCTCTCCCAGTATTTTCCATACTTCTACAGGAATGTCATCAGGCACAGTCACTTTGTTGTTTTTCATGGCCTTTATAGCATATTCAACCTCTGTAGGTGTAATTTGTGGCACTGCAACTTGTGTTGCATCCCCTGTAGGGATCGTAGGATGTGAAAATTCTTCATTGCATATTGCATTGAAGTATTCATGCCATCGACAGAAAATGTCTTTCGACTTTTGCAGTAGTTGTCTGCATTTTTTATTTGTGTAACGTGACTTATATTGGTTGTGGCTCGATATCAGGATTTGGCCAACATGTAAACATCATTTGCTCCTTCCGGTTTATCCAGGCAATTGTAAATTTCATTGTAATAGTCATTTTTTGCTTTTGCAACTTCTTCCTTTGCTGCAGGTTTGAGCTGGTGGTAGTGGATGAGATTGGCATCAGTTTTAGAAAGATGCCAGATCTTGTAGGCTTCTTTTTTGGCTTTCACTGCAATTTGATCGCTTTCATTCCACCACCAAGTTTTCTTTATAGACCAGTGGCCTGGTTTAGTTGCTCTGAGGATTTTCTTGGCATTTATCTGTATTTTTCTAGTAGTTTCATACCATGTTTCTGTAACTATTTGGCCATTCTCTAAATTGAAGGAGCCAATAGCATCAATAATTTGTTGTTTATAGTTTGTAAATTTCCATCATTTGATGGGTTCAGTTGAGTATAAGGTTGTGTTGATGGTTTAAGTTGAAGGCAAAAGTCAAGGACTAGAAGTCGATGTTGAGGGTCAGTATTGCCAAATGGTATGACCTTGGAGTCTATTGCCAATTTCAAGTCCGTTCTTCAAATCATCCAATAATCAATTCGGATTTTGTGTCCACCACTAGAGTAGGTGATACGGTGGGATGGATGTTTCCTGAAGAATGTGTTTACCAGTGCCAGGTTACATGCCTCAGCACATTCCAGAATACGTTCGCCTACATCATTATGTGTACCACATCCATGTCCTCCATGTATATGCTCAAAGCCATGGTGTATTTGGCCTATATGGCCATTTAGATCACCACCCAAAAATAGGGGGTCATTAGAATAGGTGGTAAGGCTGTGAATGTGTGCTTCCAGGTCACTCCAAAATTGATCATGTTCCTCAGCAGAACAGCCTGATTGGGATGCATAAAAGATATAATATGTGTGGCTACCGTCTCAGTGACAATCGGATACTCATCAAACGATCAGAAATGCAGTTGACTTCAGTTATGCAGTCCCTCAGGCGTTCACATACTGTTATATCTATTCCATTGTGTTTACTTGCTGTTCCAAAGTATAACATCTTGTATCCTTCTCCAATGTTACAGTCTTTTGCCCCTTTCCACTTTGTCTCTTGGATATATGCAATGTCAACATGTCTGCGTTTTAGTGATACAGCCAATTCGCGGCTTCGTCCACTCAGTGTTCCTATGTTAATTGTTGCAAATCTGGATACTTGGCATTGCTTCTTTGGCCTGCACTGGCCATGTGCAGGTAACCCTTGCCCCTTTTTCACCCCAGTCAGGTGATGTTGGGGCACGTCACTTTTGGGGAATGCCTTAACCATATTTTGAACGATATTTTGAGCCTGATGCATAGTGATGCAACTTGAAGTACCTCAACCAATTTGTCGCACAGTCTGACATTGAGGGCCTTTAATCGCCATTAGCATTATCCAGCTGGCACCATGAGGAGGTGGCAATTGGTCTTTGCCAGCCATTTTACTATGTTTATACCCCACATTATTTTTAATGTGGGAATGATGACCTTCCCCACATTATTTATAATGTGAGGAAAATCATCATCAATCACTAAATAGTTTATTAGTTAATATCTTTTTAGTATTATAAATTAGTTTTTAGTTTAATATTAATTTTTCCACACAAATTTCAAAAACATTTTCAGAATGTTTGTAAAAGTAATTAATCAGTCAATGCTAAATGTATATTGTTTAAAAAAAACTTATATTGCTAATTTTAATGCATTTTTATGATTGATATTAAGTACATCAGATAGTTGTCTTTAATTTTGCTGTATAATATTCATATAAATTGTCTTACAGCTCAGAATATGGCTACCCGGCCACTACCACCAGTTCCTGTTTTATCAACTAGTAAACAGCAAAGTTATATTATAAAAAAACAGGTGAGGTGCAATAATATTTAATTTCTAAAATTGCATAATAAATTGTGAAAAGAATCTGAGAACTGTGTTAGACAATAACTCAAAGTAACTTCCATGGGAGCATGAAATTGTAGTGTATTCAAAATATATTAGCCTTTTTTCATCTCTACTCTCTAGATAGATAAAATAATGAATTTTAAGATATTACAAAAGATTGGTGCTGAATCAAGAAATGATTATAAGTATTAGAGATGAGTATGGGCTCTAATGTTTGAGCCTGAGCCCCAAATTGTTGAGCCTGGACTTAACTATTTTGATAATTACTGAGTTGTGGGTTGTGTTAGGGAGAAAAAAAATGTCTCTTCCCACATTATAAAACATATAAAGAAATACATGCTGCTTAACCATTTTTCAATTATTATTATAAATAAAAATATTAATATTCCCTCAAGCAGCTGGCAATTTAAATGCCACTAGCAGATTTACCCAGCCTTGCTCAGGTCTGAAACTCTTTAAAATATAGAGTAGATGGCACTCCTCACATTAAAAGCTTTCATTTGGAATAAATATCATTACAATCGATCTCTTCCCCCTTGGGTTAAAATTTTCTCCCTCTCTTTTAGGTGAGGAAAGAAATGAGCATAGTTTTAGGTACCCATAATCCTCCCCATGGCAGAAGTTTCTAAAGCAAAAAACAGAATTTTCTTGCTCAGATAATTGAAATTTTCAAATCACTTCGTACCCACCAGAGTTCCTTGGATATAATTTGCCAAGCATAGGTAACTAAATAGTAAAAGAAAATTAACTATGGTGTAAAGATACCAAAGCAAGTTATACTCATTTTTAATTACTAAATGTTGATTACTGTTTTGTTCTGCAGTGCTTAGCCTACTGAATAAATTTGAAGAATCTGATAGTGGGGCTCAATCCTTAGTAAGCAATCAAAATGGGCAATTCTTTATTAGCAGAAGGTCTATTAGTTTTCATTTTTAAATAGTTAACTTTCACATTTTCATACAGAAAAACAATTTGAAATAAAATTATAACTACTTTGATAACATAATGATTTTGTTAAAAGCAAATATCGAAAAAAGAAATATTTTAACGAAAAATGTTTTTAAAACATCTTCAATTGTTATTAATTTTTACTATCTTTCAATTGTTTTAATAACCACTTCAGTACTATATACCCTCATAATCAGCATAGTCACTCTCAGAAAACATACGTTTATAAAACACTTGTTTAAAAGCTGAGATTAAAGAATGAAAACAAATAGATTTGTCATCCTTTTTTTCAAAGCAAATAAGGTAAACAAGTTTTTAATGATAACAGAAATATCTTTTTAGCAAGACACATGTTGTCTAACAGTACTGTGGACTGTAGGTGGCACTAACTAAAAAGATATATGAAATGCATACATATTTCAGTATACTAGAATAGTAAATTTTCTTTACCACTGTACATAGCATTGATAATTTTAATTATTGTTTCTTCTAACTGATCTACTTTAAAATTAAATATTCAGTTTATTTTGTGTTCACCTTGTAAGCAAAGAATAATCCAAAATTTTAACAGCAGGAAATCCATCTTTATCCATGGTTTCATGAAACTGAACGTGAAGATGCAGAGCAACAATTAAAGGAGCTTGGGCAAAGTGGAGCCTTTTTAGTACGTCCCAGCAAAAGAGCTGGACAAGAAAACCCATATACTTTGACAGTGCTGCATGAAGGAAAGATATTTCATTTGAATATTCGACAGAGATCTGATGAAATGTTTGCTCTTGGGAAGGAGAAGAAAAGAGAAAAGGTTAGAAATGTGCATGCACGTAAATATTTTGAAATAATAATTAATTGCATCTATCTTCAAATCTCTCCACATGAAAACAGAAAAAGTTTGTATAAATGTATTAAATTTATGTTATTCTGCTGTAAAGAAGCATACTGTGTATAGAAAAAGTAGTGTAAAAGCCTTTCCTCTGAAATAGGAGTTCCAAACCATTGCTAGCAAGCTGTGTAAGGCCCTTGGGCTGGTTCTATATGACCTTACCCATTACCAGAAAATATTAGCTTCATTATTCTTTTCTAATAGCTGATACATTATATTAAACATTTTTAACTTTATTGTTGTGATGTTAAATTTCATTCTAATCTTTTTTTAATTTATAAATTTTTAAAATGCCAAACTTCATGACTGTTTCACAAAATTTCAGTATTTTATGGTTTCTATGCCACAATGCAAGAGTCAATGCATAACATCCTATCCTTAACACTTTGAGTCCGATGGTAGTACATGTACTACCTCACTCTAGGGTATGTAACTTGTAAATCCATCTGTGCTCAAAGTGTTAACAAGGATATGCAAGTATATTTAATAGTTAAACGAATTAGAGAAATGCAGTGTTCAAATTTGATTAGTATATTTAATCAATAATAACACCATTATTAGGGTACACAAAACACCCTTAAATCTAAAAAAAATAGTCAAGATTACAAATTTTAAGTTGCAGACTGATTGCCATACAAATCAATTATTTTAAAGAAAAGCTCTTTTAAAATAGTTGATGGAAGGTATCAGTCACTAATTTCTTTGTTTCTGCAATGAACTATTCTCTTTCCACTTTATGTAAAGGTAGACATCAGCACTAGATGGTAAATGCAAACTCAATACATTTTGGAGCACTGAAGTTAGCTGAAACTTTACAATGTACTAGATGATTGCTAGTGACAGATTTGGTGTCCATCAATTGAGGTAGAAGTCACCACAAAAATATAAATAGCTATGATGAGGACAGCTATGATTGATAGCCAGCATAACAAGTGAATTATTGTGGCACTGTTTGGGTGAAAATTTTCTCCAAACAAAACATTGCAAGAAAAATTCCAACAATATTGAGGAGTCACAATTTTCAGAAAATTGATTACCATATATAACTTTTGGTGAATAAAAATTAGACAACTAAAATACAACTTTAAAATCATTACTAAAGATTAAAAGATTTAAAAATTCAATTGGTCATATTTTGTGAAATGTAATGTCAGGTAATGGGAGAAGGATGACATGGTTAAAGAGGAAAACTCCCCCCAAGTGATAAGAGTTAACCCCTTAACTAGCATCATGGAACCTTCTGTTCCAAAATCACAATATTCCATCACACAAGGTGTATTCTCAACTTGCTATTTGAGGACCTACCTCCTTAATATCTGTGTCACCCTTTTCACCTCACTTGATGAAGTAGACATATGATCTTCCTATGAAACATATCACCCATTAAGTTTTTGAATCTTTTATTCTTAGTCATGAATTCAAAAGTTTTATTTTGATTGTCTAAACTTTATTTGTCAAAAGCTACATCTATTATTTGTTTTCTGACAACTCTGGTTCTTCAATATTATTGTAGTCTTTCTGGATATATCACCTGATAGTATCATATATTAAGTTAGTTGCTGAAATCTCATTGTAGAAGTTTACATTTTGTGGTGACTTATACTTTAGTTGAAGAGTGATACCAAATACCATCACTAGGAATCATCCATTGCCTCATCCAGCAGTGAACTTATGACAATACAGGGAATAAATATATCACATCATCTACTGCACCAATTTATTTAAATACTTACAACAAACTTCTTCAGTGCTCCAGAATATTTTCCAAGTCTATATTTACTATTCAATGCTAATGTCTGCTTTTACATATTCTGAAAAGAGAAAAAATCATCATACAAAGAAAGGAGCTAACCGCTGATACTTTCCATTAATCATTTTAAAAGAGAATGTTATCTTGATATTGCTAATGTATGGTAATCAGTCTGCAACATGATATCTGTGATCTTCACTATTTTTTAGAATTAAATTATACTTTTAATTGTATTACTGTTGATTAAGTTAAATATAATAAATAGGATGTTGTCTTTCTAAGCCATTGGTCCCATAATTGGTTCCACCAAAGAAATGGATGGACAAATCAGTTTTAGATGGAAATTCCTGTGTGGGGGAGTTCAAGTTGAACCAAACTCTTGGTGAGATATTCCATATAATAATTTTTCAGTGGGATAAAGAACTTAAAAAGTACCCCAACCTCACTCCCCTGCATCGATTTAGATTTGAAATTTAGGAATGTATTTGCAGTTTTAGAAAAACTTCACCAGCGACTTCTACAAGAGGTGCTTTGGTTAAGATTTTTGCATCTCAGAGTATTATTTATTCCATGCAATTTTATTAAATTGTTAATTAGCTTCATAACTAAGCATTTTTCACTCTTCCACTTTGAAATGCAGCTCTCTTCACATGTTTGGTATTTTAATAAAGCCCACTTAAACCAAAAAGCAAACTACTGTTCTAAGACATGAAATACTAATTATTCTAATTAGTATTAAGTTAATATAACTTAATACTAATCAGTAAGTTAATTAATTTATAATAATTAGTTAAGTGTTTTTAGCTGGTAGAGTTCCATAAGGTATTTTTTTTATTTCATTATCAGTTTGCAAATTAACATTTCTCTCTATATTTTTCCACTTTAGACATTCCTGTCAGTAGCAGATCTAGTTGCTTATCACCAAAGTGAACCAATTCTTTTAACAAGTCGTGGAGAGTCAGCTGGTCTGACTAGTCTTTTATCTTACCCATCAAAGTAGAGGAGCTTCTAGAGTCTACTTCAAACAGAATAGTTATTTTCAGACAAAATATGCTTTATAATTGAAAGAACTTAAGGGTATCTGAGATGTTATGAACTATTGCAACAGAAAATAATCCGTATATGTGAAATTATAGCTTGAGCTATTGGTAATGCATTTGCCTTCTGTTCATAAAAGGAGATAACAAGCATTTATTTATCACCATGAGTGTCTTAATCACATGTTAAGAAGGGTGTTAACTAGGATCAAAATTATATTTTCACAAGATAATTTTCAGTGTGATTTGTTATGTTTTAATTCATATCCTTTCATGTTTATTCTTTACACACTATTAGCATTTTTATCAAAATACAATAAATCAGTTTAAATGAGATTGTTCATATCACAGCAATAAAAATTTTACTACCCGAAGCTAAAATTTGTCACTAAACAATTAAAAGCATTAAAAAATGCATTTCTTTTAAATAAATGCTGTATCATTAACACTATGTAAATTAATTTTAAATATTTTGATTGATAAGTTTTGTTTTGTGGCATTTGAAGCATGGTGAACTGTATTTAAATTTTCTTTTGGCATTTCCATTTAGCCCATTGTATGCAAAAAATGTGCTGCTCAGAGTTAAACAACCCAATCTCTTTGTAAATAATTCTCACAGTGAAAAGTTTTTTTTTAGTTGAAGGAAGTTACATAATGATACAGGTAAAATTGTATTGCCCTGCAAGTAGTTTGCAGTCAACTTTCCAGTTATCACAAATTTTATTTTTAAATTAAGATCTATATACAATTAAAAAAATGTGGTGTTGTGAGAAGCATTTTCCAGCACATTATCTACTGCTTTGTCAGGCAAGGCAATGAAATGTGTGCTGTAAAAGGTGTCACCATGCTTTTAACTAGCTGAAATTTTTATGTGTTTCTAATCATACATAATGTTTAATTTAAAAGGGAATTTTTTTAAATATCGGAAATGTTAACTAAAAACCACTTGCAGGATTATACAATTCTGCCAGTTGCAATCATTAAGTAATAATTTATTTCTACTGAATATTATCAATGCATTAGGCAATTATTGACCACAAAGGTTATAGAGAAAGGGAATCTTTCCATAGTAGATGCATAAATTACCTGTAGGTATAGAATTCAATTAACACATGTGGAAAAATGTTATTGCCAACAGTGCAGGATTCGAACCCGCAACTCTCTGGATGCATGCCAGCATGGTGGGTTCTAATCTCATACCATCAGCAATAATTTTTCCCACATATGTATTAATTGAATTCTATATCTACAAGTAATCTGCATATTTACTCTGGATTGAATTTTTCATTATTAGTGCTTAAGCATGAGTGACTTCCTCGTTAACATTTTATTCATTAGCAACAGTTGGAAAAATAAGTTGCCTTCCTGATTATAGATGGTGCAAGGTCTGCCACATTCAGTGAAAGATATAACACATTGTGGAACCAAATTATCAGCTGATGGTTAATTAATGGTTAGAGCACTCTGGCATGTATTGAGAGAGTCATGGGTTCGAACCCTGCACCATCGACAATAATTTTTTCTACAGAAGTGTTAAAGGGAATCTTATCTGACATCATAAAGCAAATATGCCACTTTTCTTGTCAATTCATTTCTACATATTTATGTTTACAACTATGATGTCGCATTAGGCAGTTCACCTTCATATCCGACAATAATGGGAAAAATTATTTCATCATGAAAGAAACCAATTTAGTGAACAATTAGAAAGCCACAAATTACACAACAATGAAAACTAGAAATAGTTTGCATGATTATATCAATTTATATCAGCAGTTACCGTTTTAATTATGTTAACAAACTTTTGTTGGTAAAGATGTGCTTTGTCATTGCCAGCAGTTCATAATTGTGACAGCATGGCTCTACTATGCTACTCAATTTATTGTTCTAATAGATTCACACCCTCTGTGCAACACAATTTCTCTTTCATCTTCCATGAATTTTTTTTTCTTCTTCCTATAAAGCTATTAGAGAAATAATTACATTATCATTGTACATATATTGCCCAAAATCATTGTCAGCTACAATCCACTTTTTAGCATCCTCATCTTCATCTCTCTTCCAAACAAATAGATCATCAGATTCAAAAAAATCTCCACTCTCTCTAGATTTCAAGTTCAACTGCACTTAACTGTGTAGCTTTCCAACCAGTGTTTCTTCCATGATTGTTTTTTCAGGCCATTTGTAACAGAATCAGTACTCAGCTGTTCAATCAATAATGTCTTTGTAGTTATTTCATTATTGTGTTCTGTTAGAAAAGGAACTGCAGAAGTTTCTTCCTATTTGGAGAATATACTGATCCATCAGTTGATGAGTGCATGGCCATTTGGAGGGAAATATAGTAGTTTTATACCACCACATGGTGGTATCAATTCTGCAGGATGAGATGGAGAATTGTAGTTTCACAAAAATAATTAATGTTAACCCTTTGCACTCAAGAGGCGACCCTCAGTCGCCACTTGGTTTGATGCAGTAACTCGAATGGTGACTGAGAGACGACAATAGCTGGTTTATAAACAGAGATCCTTTCCACTCGAGAGGCGACAATAACTGCTTTATAAACAAATATCTCTCCTCTTTACATTTTAGATATGTAAATCTATTGTCTATGTGCACTTCATAGTACAGTATTGTGTTTAATTAAAATTATTATTTTAATGCCCAGAATAACCCAAAATGGCCGAGTTTTAAATGGACTAAGCCAAATAGTGCTATTTCTTTGTCTTTACCATCATCTACCCTTTTCTAAGATTCTTGGGCGTTAACAAAAGGGTTAAACTTAGTCTGTTTTTACTCACGCAACCACAATCTCCATATAATATCCATAAGATATCTAAGATGACCATTAGATATCTTATAGATATTTTGTGGAGATTGTGTTTTGTGGGTAGTGGTTATAAAAATGGAACCAAATGATGAAATTAGTAGCAGTGAAGATGAGTTTGATTTTACGTTTATATATGATTTGCTTTTATGTTGTAAAAAATTTCATCAACTTTTTAACAAAAAAACTTCGAGTTTCTACTTCCCTATAGCGAAAAAACCTTTGAGTGCAAAGGGTTAATGGTTAGCTGTAACAGCTTTCATTGGGGTAATCAGTCCAGATAATTTAAACCCACTTTGGTCTCTATTAGTTCAATTTGTTGGGGTCATATTATAATAATAATTGCTGAAATTCAATAATTTCCTTAATTATGGGTTTTACACCCATAAAGTTGTTAAGAATTTTTATAGCAAAATACCCTCTTTTTTTAAAAAAATTGCTCCACCCAAATGGAATTGATGGATACATCGAGTCCATTTGACATATAGCACACGTGATGATATTGAGTGTGACATGAGATAATTCAGTCTTCAGAACAAAAGATTAATATTTAACATTAGAAAAACCATACATCCTGGCAGAAAGTTAACTCCTCAGACAGCAATATATGCAGTGACGCATCATGGCATCAACTAAAAGAAATGCACAATGTCATCGTGGGGTACAACCTATTTTGCTTCCAAAAACTAGTCCTAAAGTTCAAACACAGTTTGGTCAGGACATGTATAGCTGCTGTCACTCCATTGTATCCCAGATATGTACAATAGGAAATAAATACTAGGATCTGGAGGCCAGGAACAATGTATCATGAAGACAGTTCCTTGAGATGTCTGTGGTATATGGACAAGCACTGTCCTTTTTTCAACAGGACTGTGACAGGATTACATGAGTTTCCCTGCTGTTATGCTAGCTTCAAACCAAATGTAATGATCAGTACCAACAAATTATGAGTCAGGAATACTTGCTGCACTAGATGTATTTCTGGCTATGTTGCATCGTTCCTGTAGTAATTTCATTACACTGAGTCATTTGCTTAAAATTTTTACAATGTGTTTCATACATGCTTAATTTCAAAATGAACCAGTTCATTCCTTATGGGTGGGATAGTTTCTCTTGAATGGAATGTATTCCTTCTTAATTCTAAATGAATAAAAAATATTTAAGGCAGCTCAATTTAATACTTATACTCTTACCTAAGAAGTATATAAAACCATATGTTTGAGGAGTAATGTACACTCCAAGTAAGGTGGCTGAGTAAGTAACTTGGCCACCTTACTTGGATTAGTCCATTTAAATTAATGGCCTAGTCCATTTAAAAACTCGGCCATTTTAAGGTGGCAACCTAAGTAAGGTGGCTATGCAAACTTTTTCATTATTGTTTCTGTTTTTAAACTTCGCAGTACAGCTTTCATTGTTTATATTGCACATTCCCACATAATTTAGAAATCATTAATTATTATTGCCTAATAAAACCTTGTACTTCTTAATTTTGTTTTCTCTTGTTTACTTTTCCATAGATGTACATTATGTAGGACTCAAGAAAAGTTTTTTCATTGTATATTTGTACACCTAGCCCAATATAAATAAGCATGCCATAATATCTTTTTAAATATGTTATTTTTGAATTATTATGCATTTGATGAGTCTCATAGCATTTCTGAGATGCATATCAAAGAGTGTTACTTCATATTTCAATTCATCTGCAGAAAGAATAACAATATAAATGTTATGTTAAAAGTGATTGCAAGTCTTTAATTTTGAAATCAGATTACAATGTGTTGACTAATTTTTGTACTATATTTTGTTCATAGCAGAAAATGAATATGTAACTAATTAACTACAGTGTTATTTTTTTATTTTTATTTTTTTTTTGTAAATATAGCTAACACTCTAAGTATATAAAAATGTCATAAGTTTTTTTCTACCTACATTAATACTTTGTTTTCTACTTTGACAGCAGTCAGATAATTTGTTAATATACAGTCAATGAAAAGCCTCCTTAACAAGTTTTTGTATTACCTGTTATGTTTAAAGTACTGTTATTTTTATCAGTGAATCGATATTATCTAATTCTACCATAGTATACTATATTACATCCATCTGAGGTGAAACTATTTTACTGTCAAATATGTTCTCTGTATTTTTGCAGTTAAAGCCATGCAATACTCTTACATCCCATTAAATCTTCATCAGTTGTATTAAAAATAACTATTTCTAGGTTATTAAATTGTTTTAGCCTAAAACAGAATGGAACTGTAACCACTTTACTGTATAAGTTGCACACTATAATTCATCTTTATATGTCCACATAGTACATAAATTGCATTCATTTATGAAATATAAAATACATTATAAAGGAAATTGCTTTCTTTTAGCAAAAATATTGAATTGGTTAATAAAGGTATTTTTCTTTGCACATATTTTGAGAGGCAAAAAAGTAATCTGAAAGGTTTTCATATGAAGTACTCTGTTTCTGTCATGAGTATTTATTTCATCACATACTATTAAATATGAATTGGGTCGTTATAAAAGAGTAACCATATGTTATATTTGGTTTTCATTGACATCTCAGACATGCGAAGAAATGAAGCCCATTCATAACAAATATCTCGCATGTTCGAGCAGCAGTAGTCACTTTTTCGAATATCCTCATTCTATTTCAATAGCTGAAGTAAGGTGTCAGAAACCATTCCTCAGAATTACACTGGTTTCCATAAATTAAGGAAAATCCCTATGTTAAGTCAATGGGAAGCTAACTCAAAGCTCTATAACTTCTAAAATAAGTTCTTTTTTTGTTTTGAGAAATTTGATTGCAGATAAAGATCTCAATCAAATGAATCAATATCTCGATTTTCAACAATATTCGTTCAGTATTTAATGAGTTATGGAAGTTTGAATATTTAACGATAACAATGCCAGCCACAAAAATTGACTTCAGAAGTTAATTAAAACTAAGTAATAAGTATTGTATCAAAGTGTTTAATAAAATAAGTTTGTATTTTAGAACTTTGTGTAAAGAAGTCTTTCAGAGTTCTTCAGTTTTGCATAAATTATTTAAGACTGGCATTGCTGTTGTTAAAAATTCAAACTTCCATAACTCATTAAATACTGAACGAATATTGTCGAATATCGAGATATTGATTTATTTGATTGAGATCTTTATCTACAACCACATTTTTCCAAAAAAAGGCTTATTTTAGAAGTTATAGAGCTTTGATGTTAGCTTCCCATTGATTTAACATAGGGATTTTCCTTAATTTATGGAAACCAGTGTAGTTAAGCCATTGCAGAGTTCTTACAGGGATCGTTTCTATGAATCAGTTCCATTATAAAAATTGGTAAAATTTGGAATATTGCCAGCAACACTACAGTGGGCCCATTTTGAAAAATTTTCCCCACTCCCCTCAAAAGAAAAAAGAATCCAAAATCTTTATAGCATCAAAGGAAAGAAAATAATGAGATTCAATACAAATGTGAGAAGTGGCTTTGCTGCCGTCCTCTACGTTGTCCACTGAGTGTTTCAAGGTGTCCCACACCAAAATAATTTTAAATACATGAGAGATCTTTCATCATATCAACATGTTGCAAGAAAAATTCAGCAATTTATGATTTTTTTTATTCAACAGTTTAGCTCTGATTGAATAAAATTAGATTTATAAATAGGTGAAATTGCATATTATACAATTAGACAAAATTCCACTGCATAAAATAATAATTATGGGCATGTTTAGTGTAAAAATATCCGAAGACAATGAATTAAATAATTAAGTAATAAAAGTGTATCCAAAATGCCAGAAAACTGGTTGAAGTTTTCTTCCAATGATGGCATGGAGTTAGTATCACATGCTAGTATTGCATGTAATGTCTTTAATGCCAAATTTCCAAATTGCTGGATTGGTAGAGATGGATTGATCTTATGTCCCTCAAAAAGTCCTGATATAATACCACTGAAGTTTTTTGTGGGATATATTAAAAACATTTATTCAGATAAAATTCGCAATTTACAGTAAAGAATCACTGCAACTGTTGCAAGTGAGGACTGACATACTGAGCCAAGTATGGACAGAAGTAGAATATCACGCCACCAATGAACCCATATTGAAATCTGTTGAACGCAAAATGAAATTTGAAGATTTTTTTGACATTTTGTACACATAATTATTTTAGGTACTTCATTATTTAATAAATGCATCACTTTAAAATTCAGATTTTTTTTCATAACAACCCTATTTTCAGTGTGGTCAGAAAAAAAATTGCTTAATATTCGCTTGAATATTTTGTTATTGAATTATTATTATTTATTTAATGGCTTTTTTTTAAACAATGCTATTTATTTAATGAATCTCCTTTTTAATTATATATATATATAATGATTTTTTTAAACATTAATATTTATTTATTGAATCTCTCAGCATTTCTTCAATCAGTAAAAGCCGTGTATCATTTGAAAGTTGATATTCTAATTTAAAATTTACATCAGTGTATACAGTTCATGGTTGGAAGCCTTATGGAATGCTTTCAGGTTTGCAAAGTTTCACCAAACATTTTCTTGTTCACAGAATTTAATGAGTAAAGCATTTCATTACTTACGAATGCAAGGTTTATAATTTAGAAATGTGAAAAAAGAAGTCAGATATAAAACAAATGTGCGCAAATATTTCTGTTGAGCATTTTTTTTTTCATTGTTGCAAAACCTGACAAGGTAAGCCGAAGGATGAAATTAGAATATTCTTGACGCTTCTGATTCAACAGACAAGGGAAACATCACTCTTACGTCGATCCAATTTTTAGAGGAAAAATTGTCTTAAACTAGGTCTCCCCAGGATTGGTCCCAGGATATATTTGTATAATGTTTATATTGAATAAATGAAAAAAAAACACTCAAGCAGCTGCTTGCCACAGAGGTCTGACAGGAGCCTGTCAGTTTATATGCCACAGTAGAAGGTTTGAGAGGATGGCAGGACCTCAGCAGAAAAACGACACAAACAGCCATGCCTTACCCGATGCTCGAACCCAGGTCCCGTAGATCAGTAGTCAAGCGCGCTAACCACTCGGCCAATGAATTAAAAATATATATTTTTTTGTAAATGTTGTCTCGACGATAATGGTATATCGTGGGTTCGTATCCTCACGACCTGATAACATGTCAGGTACCCTGGACCATTGAGCTACTGGCTGCCAATCAAGATTTCCTCTAATTGATTGTATGAGCATTACTACCTACAGTACACAAACACTGTGTCACATGAAGTCACTGTTCCAGCTGATCAAGCCTCAAGCGGCAAACTACAAGAATGCCATGAAGATAGAATGTATATTCCGAGTATACTATTGGTTAAATTAGAATGTTCTCGACACTTCTGGTTCATCAGACAAGGGAAACATCATTCTTACTTCGATCCAATTTTTAGAGGAAAAATTGTCTTGCACCGGGTGGGATACAAACCCACGACCTCCTAATAACATGTCAGGTGCTCTGGACCACTGAGCTACCAGCCACCGATCAAGATTTCCTCTAATTGATGCTATGACGATAATGGTATATCCTCTAATAATTTGGATCAACGTAAGAATGATGTTTCCCTTGTCTGTTGAACCAGAAGGGAAAAAATTATTCTAATTTAACCAATAGTATACTCGGAATATACTTTCCATCTTCATGACATTGTTGTAGTTTGCCTCTTGAGGCTTGATCAGCTGAAATAATGTCTTCATGTGACATAGTGATTGTGTACTGTGGGTAGTAATGTTCATACCATCAATTAGAGGAAATCTTGATCGGCATCAGTAGTCCAGAACACTTGGCATGTTATCAGGAGTCGTGGGTTCGTATCCCAGCCGGCTCAAGACAATTTTTCCTCTAAAAATTGGATCGACGTAAGCGTGATGTTTCCCTTGTCTGTTTAAGCAGAAGGGTCTGTTTTCTTTACTCCTTGTGTATTTTTATTCTAAATAAAAAAGATTGAAAGCTTAGTACATTAGTTCAAAAGAAATTTAAAAAGCATTCTAGCAGTGCCAACTAATTTGACGATTTTAGACCCAATTTTGAATGTGTCCCCAGAATGTAGCAAAAAGACACGTAGCTCATCCTCTTCCTTGATGGAATTTAAAAAAATTTTATATATAAGAAAAAAAAAGCTTGGAATTGCAAATAATGCTATTGGAAAAGAAATATCAAATCAAAATTATTTGAAAAATCAATATTTATATTTAAGCTACAAATCTCCCCAGGATCAGTCCCAGGATATATGCAAGCAAAGTTTATATTGAATGAAAGAATTGAAAAATATATTTTTTGTAACTGTTGTCTAAAACAAATTTCAAAAGGTTTAGTGAACCTTTCCCTGACAAAACTTTTCTATCAAAATATGCATTATTTTCATATATTTCAAGCAATAAAAAATGCATTTCAAAAATTTGTTTATGTATCTTTTTTTGTTATTAAATTATTTTAAATAAATGTGATTCATTTTTGCTTTCTTTTGCGTAACAAACAATGATGTTACCAGAGGTTTTGCTAGCTACCAAAATGTTTCAAGTCCCATGTCTTGTTATATTAAACTTTACCAGAAAAAATAGAACACCTACCTTTAAGCAATGTTAAATAATTGGAACACAATTTCAGTGTATCATGTTGGCAGTGATTAATGCATAATATTTGTAAACTCCGAAATTCTTTATTACCTCTAAATTATTTGAACTGATTAAAAGAAAGCATTACGGCTAAAGATTAGAAAATCTTTTGTAATATTGAAGGTTTTTAGACAGGGTGTTTCAAAAAAGACTTGGTAGCACTATGTAAAGCATTCAAGGCATAGACTCCTTGTGCCAGTACCCAGCAACACCCCTGATTGTTACTGTATAATTGTATATTATGCATTGTCACTGAAAACAGAAGATAAGCTTTGGTTTTTTTTTTTTTGTTGTCATAAACAAGGTTAGGTTTCATTGTGATGATAATTAAAATTAGTCATGTTTAAAGCAATGTATGTACATGGGGAATAAAATCCTTTTTTACAGCTTTTATTTTTATATTTTTATTTTTTTCATTCTGACATTACTGTTTAGACATTAAAAAGTGAATAAAACTGTAGATGTGGTAAACAAAGCAAATGCAGGACAAAATATTTCCATATGAAAACGTTGAACGGAGAAAAAGTCTTTTTCGTGTAAGGTATGAAAGACAGAAATTTCAATGATCTAAAAAAAGGGAAATACTTCTAGATCTTCATGTTAGTTTCGTTTAAACCTCAAGTTGCTTGGTTGTTTTGCCTCTGAACAGCATTTTTTCACATGATGGGTTAAATGGCCACGTCACAAAACGTCAGAGTTGGAAATTTGTAAGGAAACAGATGGAAGTATCTTAAGACTATCTTGTGTGCACAAAGTAGAACTCTCCATCATACGGAGCAATAGCTTAATGTTCTAAATGGCAGACGATGACCTTTACAAGTTCAATAGTTAACCTTTTACTGCTGAGGGCAGAGCAGAAATTACTAATTATGAGCTTGGTACACTTCTGACAGCCAAATTTTATCTTTTTGCATAGTGATCATCTCACAAACTAGGGTTTAGCTCATGAAAATTGCAGAGGTTTCCTTAATTGAGATAAAACTAATAGGATTCGTGACTAAAAATGCAATAAATTGTTGGTCAAAAATGCAATATACCCTTCAGGATGTTCAGTACAGATATTTAGGACTACCTGGCTTTTCTCGTTGTGTAGCTTTGAAAATGACACCTGTTTAGTGAAACCTAAGTCAACAGCATGTTTTGGTTTAATGTGTTAGCACGGCTGGCCCTAGGGTATTTTCAAGAGTGTGCGAAGTAATATTCACCCCACCCTAAATAGTCTTTCATCTAAAGTTTTAAAGAACATTCGCATGTGAGTAGTGGTTTTATCCAGCAGGCTCACTGGCAGACGTGTTTTATCCTAAATGTGTTTTGTATGTTAAAAATAACTTTAAAATCAACGTTAAAAATTTAAAGTTAAAAAATTTGATTTTTTAAATTTAATTGGGGTGATACCTCTGTTTCTAAGATATTATTTGTATATATCAATTTAAAATAAAAGCTTGCTTAGTGTACCTTTTAGTTAAGGGTACGCACAGTTAATAATAATAATAAATACCCCCTCAAAGGATTCCTTTAAATGTTCAATAAACGATGTGTAAAAAATTGCATTTTATGGGGCAACCTATGAAATAAGGGATATTTGAACGTCGAAATGTTTTGGATAGCCTCGAAATACGACTGGACCTAAGACATGTTTGCCTTGAAGTTCTTATTCTTTAGCATCTGAATATCGACTCTCGTTTCGCATTAATTTACTTGAGAAGTAAATTACTTCTGAAGCAGCTGCTTGCCACATATTTGACAAGAGCTTATCAGTATAATACACCACACTGAAGATCTGTGAGAAAGGCGAAACCTCGGAATTGCTATATATTTTAAAAGTTAATCGCCAAAACAAATGCAATAATGATGTAACTTACATTTATCAGACAAATTTTGTATAGTATTTAAACACTCTGTAACATTGAAATTGCAACACCCAGAAGCGATGGGAAAATTCAAGTGATATTTACGTTGGAGCAGTGTGAGAGACGAGGAAGAAATGATTAAGTTTTAAAAACAAATGATCAATTTTATTTCCAGGAAAATAAGACACATCAATATAAGGTACAACCACCGCTATTGGGAATACATTTAGCAATGCGTCAAGAACTGTGAGTCGTAGAGGCTGCTGAAAGCCTCCTGCTCCACTGTCCACCATGCTTCTTGTACTTGGTCTTGCAGGGCAGCCCTTGTCTAAGCTGTTTGCTAGTGGGTGCTGAGATATGTCCAGCCATGCCCCATGTTCTATTGGGGACAGATCGGGCATCTTGTTGGCTACTCCAGGATGTTGACAGTGCATAGACGTTCTATGGCGATGTATGCGGACACGTGTTATCTTGCTGGAACAAGTTGCTAGACACCCCACTTATGGAAGGGATAGCAATCATATCCAGGATATGTTATATGCCCTTCCTGCTCTCAAGCTGCCTGTGAGGAATACTAGAGGTGTTCGGCTGTAATATCTGATTGCTCCCCAGACTATGATACCTCCCGTTAACGCTGTATGTCGCTCGTCAATTAATCTTGAATTAGTCTGTCCTCTCTGTGGCTTCTCCGTACTTGAACCCAGGAATCATCAGACCTCAAACAAAAAAAATTTGTGACTGAACACCAGACCACCGCATTCTGTGTTCCAATTCACTCGAGTATCGCACTCTCCAGACGCTCGTGATGTTGGTCATTGGTTAGGGGTAGGCGACACTGGATGACATTCATGAAGATCCGACTCCGCCAGTCTTTGAGATATGGTTTGTCTTATGATGGATCTACTTATAGTAACATTTACTGCTCTTCTAATGGTACAATGGCTGTAGGTAAGATGTAAGCTTGTCACTGGATCAGATAGTCCTCCCATGGTTTGGTCGTTTTGTGTGCTCCAGATCTTGATCTGGAGCACACTCAATGCAACTCAGCCATGTGCCGATTTGCATGCATTTCCAATCATTCCTTCCGTGTGTTCCATCATCATCCTCAAGCAGCCATGGGCTACTGAGGTCCAACCAGAAAGTGCAATTTAGTTCTCCAAGCATGTCTGTCCTGAGCTACATCTGCTGCATCTGGCCACTGCACACCAATTCTCATAAGGTCCTGTTTGACATTGTCAGTCCACCGCATCCTAATCTCCCCCTCTTTCTGTAGCCTTTAGGTGCAATGTTCATAACCCTATTCCCTAATATATAATTATCCATACGGGCAACATGGCCAAACCAACAGAGGAGGTTGCCAACTCTTTTTCCTAACCTCTTGATTACTTACAAAGTTGAATCACCTAATACCCAAGATACTGCGTAAGCATCTAGAATCAAAAGCATCAAGTTTCCTGCTATATTCTTTATAAAGCATCCAAGTTTCACTACAATGACTAACCCTAGAAATAACGAAACTATTATACAGTCTAATTTTAGTCTAGGTGTATTCGCCTATTTCTCCACACTCTTCATAGATTTCTAAAAGTCCCAGAGTCAATCCTTATTCGCCTGTTAATCTCGTGCTGACATCACCAATATCTGTTACATAACTCCCAAGGTAATTGAACTATGACACCTGCTCAAGGGTGCAACCATTCAAAGCCACTGAAGCACCAACTGTCTGACCAATTTGAATCACTTTAGTTTTATCTCTGTTTATCACCAAACCAACTCTTTTACCAGTCTCATTAGCCAACAGCGTCAAATCATCTGCATAATCTAAATCAGGAATTTTGAATTCTCTAGAGCAGGGGGTTCTAAACCTTTTATTTCACGTACCTCCTGGAAATGTGTATGTAACTAGCGTACCCTTATTTAGATAGATAAAACTATAGTTATAGTATAACAATGGGAAAAAATAACACACACATATATATATAACATATATCTAGCGACTTTTGAGCTCTCACGGCGCACCCCAAAAATAAATTTTGCGCGTACCTCACGTTGAGAACCCTTCTCTAGACCATTTAAAGCCAAAATCTTTCCCTTGCAGTAAATTTCGCATAACGTAATCAATTCCAAACTAAAGGGAAAAGGAGCCAAAAGCACCCTTGTGGATCACCAGAAGCAATGCTAAACCAATTGCTACAAGCCTTACCAACTCTCACACATGACTCAGTGTTATTATCGAGAGCTTTCATTATGTTAACTAACTTGTCTAGTATGCCATACGACCTCACGATCAACCACAAATTATGACAATCAACAGAGTCTAAAGCATTTCTGAAATCAACAAAGCTAGCAATCAAAGGTTTCTGAAACTCTAAACATTTCTCAAGAATTTGCCTAAGTGAAAATATCTGATCTACGCATCCCCTACCACTTCTGAATCCACATTGCTCATCACACAATTGACTGTCAACCAGATTCTTAATTCTATTAAGCACAATCGTGCAAAGAACTTTACCTTGTAGCAGAAAGCAGGTTGATACTCCTATAGTTATTACAAGAACTATGATCCCCCTTTTTTAAAAATAGGGATAATAATAACTCTGATAAAATCCTTAGGAACTATACCTTTATCATAAAAGATATTCAAAATTTCAGTCATTCATGTGGTAACCGAAACATTCCCGGCTCTAAGCATTTCAGTATTAATTTCGTCTACCTCTGTCGATTTATGAAGTTTAAGTTAAGAAACACCCAAAATAACTTCATGTTGTGTTATAGCGCCAACATTAAAGTCACCAATGCATCTATCATCATTACAAACAATGGTGTAGAACTAACCACATTGTTTAGAACAGAACTGAAATCCTCAGGCCACCTAGCTATGACAGAATCCTTACATTCTATAACCTTACTTTGTTTGTCCTTCAATACCTGTATGCCTGTCTTTTTTCTTCCACATAAAACACGATCTGGTACAGCTCTCTGCTGTTGTGCTGTCAAAGTGATTCCTTGGCTTTGTCAGCTAAGCCATCAAGCCAAAGATTCTTATCAGCAACTAATTTATCCTTTACACGTTTATTAAGCTCTCTGTAATGCTTTCTATTAGGACTAGTAGGGTATTGATTAAGGACATTCCTGCAGTTCTTTTTTTCTTAGATAAGCTCAAGTACCTTATCACTCAAATTATTCTGTCTCCTCTGCTCCTTTTTCCCTAAAAGAATACTGTTAGTTTCAAGAAAAGCCTGTTTAAAACGGTCCCATTCTTCCCCAACTTCAGTAGTAAACAAACCATGACTGTCATATTGACTATGTAACTTATCATGGTAAGCTTTAGCTATAACTGTTTCTTTCAGAGTTTCAGAATTAAAGGTAAATTTTTAAACTTAACACAACACTTCTTAAGTTTAAGATGCAAGACACTTTTAACAAGGTAATGGTCAGATCCAATTTCAGCTCCCCTATATGATCTGGTATACCTAACATAACTCGCCCATTTGCTGTTAATTATATATATAAAATCTGTTAATGATCTGGTATACCTAACAGAACTCGCCCATTTGCTGTTAATTATATATATAAATGCTGTTAATTATTATAATATAAAATCTATCATATTCTTATGCAATCCATCTTGGTGAAACCCATGTATACTTATGTATGTCACGGTGTTTGTTATAGGTGTTAGTTATTCTGAAACAATTAAGTTTACTTACCTGAAGGAGACGTCCATTGCCATTGCAACTACCAATAACAAAAGGGCCTATCACCCCTCCCCAAAGGTTAGAGTCAGTACCAACTTTGGCATTGAAGTCATTTAGAACAAGGGTAATATATCCTTTTTCGAGAGAATTCAAAATATCCTGAAGTTGTCCGTAAAACCTATCCTTCTCATCCTCATCGGCATCCTCAATGGGGGCATAACAGCAGATAACATTCAAGTCTTTTAATGCTTGTCTGAAATTTTGCTGTAAGAAATCTTTCATTAATACACTCATATCCTTGAAGAGCGTCA
Organism: Ryuthela nishihirai; assembly: GCA_038380435.1. Taxonomy (NCBI): domain Eukaryota; kingdom Metazoa; phylum Arthropoda; class Arachnida; order Araneae; family Heptathelidae; genus Ryuthela; species Ryuthela nishihirai. The sequence goes on along the minus strand of JAWZYU010000001.1, from coordinate 49,634,258 downwards.
CTAGCGTGTCTGCTGAGAAGCAGACCCACGCCTTGGTGATGTTTATTATCGTTTCTTCCTGAAAAGAGAAATTTAAGATTATTTTTAAGAATCTGACCTTTATCTGTCCATCTGGTCTCTTGCAAGCCAAGAATATCTAAATTATAATGGTGGAATTCTTGTGTGAGGACATCAAGAGAAAAAGCTCTGTGCAGAGTCCTCACATTCCAACTACCTATGGAGAGAAAATGGTTAGTGGGATGTTTAAAGAAACTATGTTTATTGAGAGAGGGAATGCCGACAATATCAAACAGCCCCCTAATCGCAGACATGGGGCAAAGACCCGTTCCCCCACTACTAAAGGCTGAAGCCATCTACACTGGAAGACTTCCTCCAATGTAGAATTTGACGATGCCAGTAGAAGCAAAGAGTTCAGGTGCCTGCGATGACCTCTGCTCAGGATTATCCACCGGCTGATAAACATATCCTGTGAATCTATTCACTTGGGGCTGTGAACCCACAAACAAACAGAAAACAGAGGAAGATTCTCATTTCCTGTTGCATCATGTAGACAGCCAGATACATGTGCGTCATGTGCCTGGAGAATTGTTGTCACCAGGATGCACTGTGGGATAAAAACAAGACAGTAGAAAAAGTGTCATGCTTTGGGCAATGTTCTGCTGGGAAACCCTGGGTCCAGTCATTCATGTGTAGGAAATTATGACGTATACCACCTACCTAAACATCATTGCAGACCAGGTACATCATTTCATGACAATGGCATTCCCCTCTAGTAGTGCTTTATTTCAACAGGATAATGCGCCATGCCACACTGCCCGTATTATTCGAGAATGGTTCGTGAAACATGAGAAAGACTTCCAGGTACTGCACTGACCTCCAAATCCCCCAGACATCAAACTAATCGAACATGGTGGTTTATGTTGGAATAGCATATCCGGTCTGTGACGAGTCAACCACGCAACTTATAAGAGTTAAAGGATCACTGGTAACGTCTTGGTACCAGACACCACACCTTTAGAAATCTTGTAGCATCCATGTCTCGCTGGGTAAGAGCTGTTTTGGTGGCACGTGGAGGACCAATATCATATCAGGCAGGTGGTCATAATGTTTTGGCTCTTCAGTATTAATCTAGTTACTGAGTAATAAACTTTTGAAAGTATTGAATCCTTTTTAAGCGTTTAGTTCTTTTTGAATCACACTTTTTTAAGAAAAGATTAATAAAATGGAGGGTAAAAAAAATTATACTGTAACCGTGTTCCGGTTCATTCCTGTTCGATCGCCCCCCCCCCCCCACCTCCTTTCACTTGGTCCCCCATTTCAGTTTTTTCTATATCCAGACCTGTTCTGGTATGTTCGGTACGAAAAGGGTATTTTGAATACTTCACTATTTTCGTATGTATTTAATATATTCTTAAGCTTTATTATTAAAAAGCAAAAAAATAAATTCTGATTAGTCACCTCTGGTTCTGATAGGTACTGATACTTTCACATAAAATGTCAGTTTAACCACCGACAGGACAGAAATACGTAAAAACTTCAAGCTCTCCTTGGTTTCTCACAAAATGCAAAGCTGAAGACGAAAACATTTCACAAACTTCATAAAGTGAGTATTAATGGTGTAAACTCGGCCCAGTAACTATCAAACAATATAATGATTTAAAACTCCAATAAATAAACTATGTTTATTTCTCATGCTCGCTTACATTATTATTATAAATTATTGATTTAATAACCAAGATAGCTATTTATTCGATCAAAATTTCCTTCCACAACACTGCTCGAGTTCCCTTAATCTGAAGCTTCCAGTTCGGATGTCACAGAGATGAGCTGAGATGAAGTCCCTTCGTTGTTCTTAGAAGCAGGCAGAAACAAATGGTGCTCAGCGAATGATGCCCGTGCAAAGAAATATGGAAATTGGATGCCCGAACCTTGACCCCTCGATTCAGAGTCTTTAGAGAGCTTGTTATATCCACTGCTGCTCGTGCGAGGTTTCTTTACTTGCTTACTGTAATTGTCTCCCGCAGTGTCTTCTTCATAAGAGAAAATGCCTCCTCTCAGAATATCAAAATTCCTGGTTCCTAAGTCATCATCGTGATCTGCGGTAAAACTGGTGAAGTCAGGAGAGTTAAAATCATTTGACCCAGATTTTGTCCTGACACTTCCTTTGCTGGTTATGTCCTCCGCCGATTCACTGTTGTATCTTCCGAGCCTGGGAAACTTGGGAAAAACAGATTTGAAGCCGTATGGGCCAGGAACTGGAACGAATCCCGAGTCAGACGCTTTGCTGTTTGGGTTGTATTTTCGTGAAAACTTAATCGATTCTGAATTTTCCGTGAGATAAGGAATGACTACACTCGATGCTCGTGATCTGTATGGCAACATGCTGTCATCTTTTGTTGCCAAGGTAACCATAGATTCGACAGAGCTAGCCGAAGGCTTCAAAACTTCGGTGGTGTTTTGATTTCCCTTGGTATCAGTTTTATGCATTTCAAAATTATTTATAATTGCTAAACTTTTACGCTTTACACTGTCGTGATTCTTTAACGGAAACACCACCGCAGGGGATATTCGACGTAAACTTCTCTTTGGATAAAACATATTCCCACTCTTGATTTTCTTGGAGATCCTTTTACATTGCTGTAGTTGAAATATGCTGTTGTATTGCTGCAAAGCAAGGTTTAAATGAAAAGGATGGTTTAGGATGAATGAAGGTATATTTCTCCCTAAACAACTGCAAGCGAATACGTTATCCCTGGTTTCAGACGTGTAAGTAATTGGTCTTATCCTCTTGCAACGAAATGAAATCAAATCATCTGTATACAACTTGTAACTGGTAGCCAAATCATCTGGAATAACTTCAGAGCTGGATTCTTTTTCCTGAGCATGCCTTTGCCCTGTAAAGTAAAATATGCATGTCAGTTTAAACAAAAAGAAGCAATTACTCGTATTTAAACAAATGAGCCAAATTTAGCACTCAGTGAGAATATTATGTTGAATAACAAATCAGGATCTATTTTAACGTGAGCTCTGATTATTTTGTGTAGCTCTGAAAGTTCAATGTATATTGGAAATCGGATTTTCTAAGAGGTCCAATGAACCTAACTTTGCGACATACCGAAGAGGTAAAAGATTCAGTTATTGACAGGCTTTTCTTTCATACTCAAACAGATTGCAATATTATTTTCAGTAGAAGGTGCTTCAATGACCACCAAATTTGATGTTTACCTCAAATATCGATGATCAATTTTAGAAAGAACTAAACTATTATTTGATCCTTTCTAAAGTTAGTTTTGGTAGCGAAACTTAGACCTTTGTAAGGCAAGATAACACTGAAAATAATATTGAATAACTGCACTTTGTAAGCAAGATAACAGGAAACTTGATGGCTTTGATTCTAGATGCTTATGCAGTATCTTGAGCATTAGGTGGTTTGATTTTGTAAGTAATGATGACATTAGGTGATGGAGTACTAAATTGCACAATCTGGTTGCACCTCCATGTCCATGACTGTTTGAGGATTCTGTCTGTATGGGGGATGTAAGATGTCATATATATCGACCTCTTTTTCAGTAACAAAGTTTCAGTGAAATCATGAAAAATGTACGAGGGTAAGTCAAAAAAGCATGGTTCCCAGCTTGATCCCCACCAAACTAACAACTGTCTGAGTCTCTGACACCATTTCAAGTTAGTACCAAATAGTATCGCAATAGCAGTGGCAGCATTTTTTTTTTTTTTTTTTTTTTTTTAGAATATAATTTTTATTCATAACAGTAAAGAATACAAATACATTTACAATTTGACCCGCAAAGCTAAATAGCTTATCTGCAGGAAAATGAATAAATTATATTAAACATAGATCATTCAGCACAAAATGGTGTATAGCAAATAAATCCACAAAACACAACACATAAAAAACAGCTAACTAGAAAATACCAAATAATTTTTAATTCCATTTTAAGTCTTCTAAAAGAATCTATATTTAGTAATTCTTTTGGAATAGCATTAAATATAAGTGGTACTTGATATTCGGAGGTATGTTTCCCGTAATTATTTCGAAAATTTGGCAATTTGTAATAACCTTGGTTTTGAAGTCTTGTATTTTTATTATGTTGAATTTTTAGTTTGTAAGTTTCGTCAAAAAAATTTTTAATTATTACATTATATTTATATAAATTGCTGTAGGATAAAAGATTTAAAAATTTTAATCTATCGGTAGAAGTTTTATAATTTTTTTGCAAATGAGATGGAATAATATTTTTAGCTATTATAGACTGTAGTTTTTCTATTTTATTTATGTTAATTAAGTTAGTTGTTCCATGCACAATTATTTCATAATTTAAAATAGATTCACATATTGCTTTATAAAATAGTACATATGGTTCCATATTTAATGCGTATTTCAATTTTTGAATTTTTATCGCCGATATTCTCAAGCTTTCACATATGTGGGATATATGGGCATTCCATCTAAAATATTCATCAAAAATGATTCCTACGCAATTTATTTTTTTTACTTGCTCAACAAGTGGGCAACTGCATAATGATTCATAATTTGAAGCATCCTTTTTTCTGCAATTTATTTTATGAGTTTTGATAAAGAGGTTTTGATGAATATGAAATCCTGGTGAAAGAATAATCATCAGTTTTGTTTTTTTCTCATTTAAATAGATTTTATTGTGATTTAACCATCTAATAATATTACTGTAATCTGTTTGAACCTCTGAAATGCTATCATTTAAATATTTCTGACTGTTTATTAAAACAATGTCGTCAGCATATAGATAAATAGCACTATTTAATTTTGTATTGAACAAATCATTTATGTATACCAGGAACAATAAAGGACCTAAAATTGAGCCTTGGGGAATTCCACATCGTGTAATTACTTTTCTGCTGTAGCAGTTTTATATTTTAGTAATTGTGTATCTGTCTGATAAATAATTTCTAAACCAATCTAACAATATACCGCGAATACCGTAATTTTCCAATTTATTTAGTAAAATGCTATGATCTATTGTATCGAAGGCTTTCTTTAAATCTAAGAACATAGTTACAATTTTTTCCCTATTATTCAATGATTTATTAATATTATTTGCAATTTTGAAAATTAGTTGAATTGTGTTTTTTCCTTTTTGAAAGCCAAACTGATTTTCATTAATTATGTTGTGTTTTTAAGTAAAAAGTTAAAAACAGTATTATAAATATATTTTTCCATTATTTTCGAAAAAATAGGCAGAATTGTTATTGGTCGATAGTTAGAAAAATCCTCTTTAATACCACCTTTAAAAATAGGTCTTAAAATACCTGTTTTGAGTTCAGTAGGTATGTTCCCAGTAAATATAATCTGATTTATAATTTTTGATATAATATTAAGTAGTGTCTCTTTATTAAATTTTATATGTTTAATGCAAACATTATCGTAACCAGGTGATTTATTGGTGTCTAATGAAGTAATTATTTCATCAGTTTGTTTTTCAGTGATTTCATGTATATAGATAGATTTCAAAACTCTTCATCACTGTTATACTCTTGTGTTGTGAAGGGCAGAGTTAGGGCTAACATGGCGAAGGTACTGCATGAAACTGAAGATCGAAATAGTAATTTGGTTTCAGTGCGCGCAGAAAAACCAACCGGTGGAAATCCATTGATAGCTTGGTATGTTCGGTACGAAAAGGGAATTTTGAATACTTCGCTATTTTCGTATGTATTTAATATATTCTTAAGCTTTATTATTAAAAAGCAAAAAAAATTCTGATTAGTCACCTCTGGTACTGATAGGTACCGATACTTTCACATAAAATGTCAGTTTAATCACCGACAGCATCTCCCAAATCAATGCTTTTCATCAGATGGTGCCGTCAAAGAGGAAGTCAAATGTTGCTTCGGGAGCAGGACGCCTTCTTCTATCTGCAGCGCTTTGATAAACTTGTTGACCATTGTGACAAGTATCTCAAGTCTGGTAACTACTTGGGAAAATAATACACATATATCCAAACACATGTCCTGTATATTGTCGTCGATGCAATTATTTTCCCACTGCAGAAATTAAATAGGGGACCTTATTTTCTGACTCATCCTTTTATATCAAAACTCGACAACCATCTGTTAAAAAGTCCATTTTTTTTCAGCAAGGAAAATGTTTGGCTTAGACAGGTTTAACTTCCTATTAGAAGTAACCCTAAGGATTGCATAAAGATATACCCAAAATAATCTTAAGGGTTATATAAAGACTTAATATTGAATAATAAAATAACAGAAAATGTCCTATAGACAAGAAACACTTGAAATAATAGCTGTAAAAAGATTTGGCTTTGTCCTGAATGGAATTCGAACCCACGTCTACCATAAACATGCGAGGTATGATAACTATCATACCATCAGAGACTAACCATTTCCTTCTTCAATGGGGCGGGGGTGGCTCAGTCGGTAGCGCGCCAGGCTCGTAATCTGTAGTTCCCAGGTTCGAGTCCCAGCTGGGTCAGCGTTGAGATTTATCTCCGCAAAATTCCCTGCCTACAGTCAGTAGGGGACACCGATGGGCTTGGAAAGGCAGCCGTCCGTCGGATGGGACGTTAAGCCGTGGCCCGTGTGTGGGAGAGCCATACCCTGTGCACGTTAAAGAACACGCTGGATGGCCTTGACGGGAGGCTACCATCTGTCTCCCAACAGCTGTTCCAGTGGGACCCCTTCCCCAACCTTCTCTGAGCCTTTGGGGTCCATGTGACCTGGCCATTTAGCCCCTGGTGTGCAAAAAAGTGCCGCTCAGAGGTAAAACAACCCAACCTTCTTCAATGTGACATATAAGAATTCCAGCATATTTTGTTGATTTGCCACTTAAGCCATCTATGTTGGATCAAGCTGCTTCATATGATGCTGCTCATAGCTGCTTCATATGATATAACCAAGCTGCTTCATATGATGCTGCTCATAGCTGCTTCATATGATATAACCAAGCTGCTTCATATGATGCAAGTAATATTTGTCATTCACGCTCACTCACAGCATTATATAAATAATTCAGTAATAAAGTAGCACAGGAAAATGTCCTGCATACAAGAAACACTTGAAATAATTAACTGAAAAAATTCGGTTTCGCTCTGAGTGGAATTCGAACCCACGTCTCCCTTAAACATGACAGGTATGATAACCACTACACCATTGCTAAGACACGTGAGTTCGAATTCCATTCGGGGCAAAACCAATTTTTTTCAGCTAATTATTTCAAGTGTTTCTTGTATACAGGACATTTTCCTGCGATATTTTATAAAATTATGTATATAACGCTGTGAGCGTGAATGACAAATATTACTTCCATCACATGAGTCAGCTTGATTGCCCAATTCCTGACACAGATGGCGCCAGTGGTTTTGAGGTGGATTGTTTTACCTCTGAGCAGCACTTTTTTGCACACAATGGGCTAAATAGCCAGGTCACAAGGACCACGAAGACTCAGAGGAGGTTGGAGGAGGGGACACATTGTAACAGCTGTTGGGAGACAGATGGTAGCTTCCTGTCAAGGCCATCCAGTGTGTTCTTTAACGTGTACAGGGTATGACTCTCCTGCACATGGAGTTACGTCTTAATATCCCATCCGATGGACTGCGGCCTTTTCAAGCCCATGAGTATCCCCTACTAACCGTGAGCAGGGCGGGGAGTTTTGCAGAGATAAAATCTGAATGCTGGTCCAGCTGGGTGCGTAGTGGCGAATTAATAAAATGTGTGGGAATGCTTATATGTCACACTACTGAAGAAAATGGTTAATCACTGATGGTGTAGCGGCTATCATACCTGGCATGTATCTCGTAAACGTGGGTTCGAATCCCACTCAGGGGAAAACCAATTTTTTTTCAGCTAATTATTTCAAGACTCAATATTATTCTTTATATTATTTATTCTTTATGCAATCCATAAGGTTATTTTGTAACACGATATTAAAGTATACATTATATCATTATCACATTTTAAAAGGGTAGAATTGTCGTTATTCATAAACACCAGAACTGCAGAAGACGTTGTCTATAGTTTGGTGTCGTTTGATCATCCAAAAATTTTATTGGGCTAAAATATTTGCGTGATTCTGCCATGGTCGAATCTTCATGATTTGAATTTATTTCATGTATTTTACAATGCAAATAAAGAGGTATGGAACTGAAATACTTTGCATATCGTCGCATCTCAGCCGCCTGCTGCTTTGTACTTCCGATCATTCCTTCTGGATGTCGCAATTTCAATGTTACGGAGCTTTTTTATTCAAATAACAACGAACCACATCCATCAATGGGTCGAGAACTCTCCTAAGTTCATTAATTTGATGAAAGAAAAATATCAAAGACTCTTGTTTTCCGATTTTTATAGTTATTTTCCTTAAATTTATTCAACAAAGACAGTCATGAGTAGAATAATGAAATTACATGTTCTCAAGAAATTGTTTTTAATGATCACTGAAATGCGGGGCTGGAAGAAATAATATATCGGATGGACACGTTCCAGCTCGTTACAGTCCCCCATCCCTTTAATTTTTTCTAGATCCGATCCTGACAGTAGTAGTTAATGAGTTACGTTGATAATGCTCCGCATTTACCTTTCACTTTCTTGATTACATCTTATGATATTTGTACTAAAGATTTATTAAACGGGTGTTTAGGGAATCGACCGGTTAGAGTCAAGCTGGATGAGCCAGGAACGCCATTTTTTGACAGAGTCTTCCTTAGCAACAAGAAGGGCAACTACGGGCAGGATGGAGAACAACATAATGTGTTTAATCAAGTCCCGAGCTCAGAGTTCCATTATAGCTTGTAGAATTGTAATTATAGAATTATAGCTAGAGGGTAGAGTCCCCTCTAGCTTGGAATGTGGGCGTACCTGATTGGATCGAGTGAGCCTTTCACCCCCCAAAAAAGGGGGGAGGGAAATTTCCTTTCTTGAGAAATCTGGACGTTGGGTATTTACTGACTGGTATCGTATGCAGATGATATTCTATGTAAACAATAAAATCAGGAGAATTTTATATTTACTATACAGGGAGTTGCAAACAATTTTACTTTTATTTAGCCCAATTTAAATCCAATTTTTTAAAACATTAAAAAACCCATTTTTTGCCCCTCAAATGTGACTTTCAACCCGAAAAATACATGGCCTAAAAATAAGTACATATTTTTCACAATATTTTCATCAATTTCACAAACAGAAAAAAACCTTAATTATTCATGTTAGCTTACATTGAAGGTTGTTATGTCCAGTTTACATTGAATAAAGCTGGTATCATATTTAACGATTGCATTTATTGAAACTTGGCAATGTTTAGATTGCAATTTAATGTTTATCTGATTTAAATAAGGGACCAAGGGGGAATGAGTCTTCCCACCCCCCTGGAGAATTCAAATGAAGGACCGTAAATTAAAAAAAACAAGTAAACTTGTATAATACACATATTTTGCAAGAATACGATTACGTTTAACAGGCCACTGGATAGGAAAGGTAAATCATAGAAAGCCCAAGTTGGCTCTAGCAAGAATAAAGTCTGAAAAAAAATTGCATACCGGAAAAGAGTCTGGTCAGTTCTGTTTCAATTTAGTCACTTTCTTCCAACTTCCCCTTTTTTCCCGAGAGAGGATTGCTCGAAACCAAATTTAATTATCGATTTTAAATGTTTATCTGTCACTCAAACTTCTTTTTCTTGCTTTCCGCGAATGAAAATAGTTGTTCGCAAGCATATGACGCACTGCAGAACATAGAAATCAATCTTAAAATGATAGACAACGGAAAGGATTCATCCTTTGCTAAGATTTCAAATCTTTCTACGCGATCTCATTGAACTTTTCATACAAATTAGTAGCACCCAGCATATTATTCAATTCTATTTCCAAATGCTCTCTTGCTTTCCCGATATCCACCTTTAGAGGCAATGCAAAATATGATAAACTGAGATTCATAATTTTGAAATCTTGGAACAAATTTTGATCTGCTCTCCTCAATGTATCATCATCCTCATCCTCAAGCAGCCATGGGCTACGGAGGTCCAACCAGACCGTGCAATTTAGTTCTCCAAACAAGTCTATCCTGACTACATAGTATATACAGTATACTGTATTTTCTTAACATGTTCTTAAATATTTTCAAAGGAAACAGTTTTATGGATTTATTCCTCAGAAAATAACAAATTTAGTGACTTCGGTTGAGTTTTATTAAATCTGCACTTTTAACAGCTTAAGAAGCTTCCCCTTATTCTACAGTATCAGGGCTTGCACTGTATTATCTTCCCTTTATCTTTTAATTCTTTCTTAACTGATCTATCCGTTTGCAAAGGAAACAAAAATGCTCAGTCACAGTTCGTAACTCAAATCTACAATATTTTTATTTTCCTTATCATGCTCAACAACTCTTCCAAATTCCATACTCTTTTCAAGACACTCTCTCTTTCACCTGATATCGGTATGGTAAATTATTTCTATGTAATCACGTTCCATATCATTCAACCAGCTAATATAACAACAATGATTAAGACCATTTGAACGAATGCAGATTATTGTTTTAAAAGCACTCTCCATTACATGATTCAGCTACAAAGTTTCGCAAAACCACACCTCTTGGTAAATAACGTAATGAATATTAAATAAATGAGCTATTGATTTCAATTCTCGCAGCTGTTTTTTAATTTAAACTGCTACAGCTATGTAGCCAACTATACACTATGCACCATTATTCACAAGTACCCAGAAATGTTCAATGGAGGAGGGTGAGATTTCTGCTGGTTTCGCCTTCCTCACATACTTTCTCTCTAGCGTCAGACCTCTGTGGACCTATCTCTGATTTTCGGGAACTTTAGAAAATATAGTTTTTCAAGCCCTCAACGTGGGGGCGGGGGGCGGGGTTGTTATAACCCACTCATCCCCTTGGGTGCGTCACTGAGTCATATAAACAAGAAATTTTTCGATGCATATTCGTTAATAAAGTCATCGGTCTAGAAAAATATCAGCAGCACCAGTTTTTGCTTTCATAAACAGTAATTTGGAAAAGGTTCTGAACTGTATAAAATTTCTGAGTAACATCTCGAGTAGGAGGAACTATATTTTGTACGATGTTCGTGTTCTCATCAACTGCGAGGGGGTATACTTCAAAATCTTTAGACATGACTTAGAAAGCAACTACCCATCACTGGCGACGCCCGTCTACTGTGTTTGCGGAGAGATCCATACATTTAAAATGCTTTTATTTTTCAGTCCTTCAGTATGCATTCCGTCGCAAATTCATCATTTATAAATAAGGCTGATCGCTTTGCAATAACTGGCGACAGCTTAAAACTGCTAAAAGGCTTCATTTGATTTATTCGTCACAGTCCAGTAATAGTTTTTACTACTGTTGGAGGCCTGATTTCAATACTTTAACTCTATCGTCCTCGGTGTTTTTTAAAAGATCACCAAACGTTTTTTACTTGGTTTCATATTGATGACACAGTTTGTAATCTTTGGCTCACGACTCCGTTTGTTACTTATAAGACATGATTTTTATCTTGTAAAGAATATAAAATTAAAATTATACATTTCTATAGAGCTAAGTCGTCCTGGCGGAGGTGCTTGGAGCTCTTGGCTGCGGATTCAAGGAACCTTGGTGCGATCCCTGGATAAGGTATGGATATTTCTTGTGTCTTTCTGCTGAAGTCTCGCTTTCCTCACACACTTTCTCTCTAGCGTCAGACCTCTAGGGACCTTTGTGACAAGCAGCTGCTTTAGGAATAATTTATATATATATATGTAGTGTTAGACATTAATGAAAATTAAAAGTGGTTAATTTGCATGTTTAAAAAAAAGTACATTTTCCCCCCATTTGGAAAGCGAGTTCTACATCCGAATTTTCTTTTTCCTTTCAACTTTTGACAAAGGCATTGCACATCATAGCTACTTTAAAGAAAATTAAACTCATAAATGGGTTTGAATATTATATAATTTACAGAAGTATCGAATTGTATCGTAAAAATTGCTGTTTAAATCACAATGAGTGGTGAATTTTGTATTTTTTGGCTAGTTCCCTCTGATGGGATTATTTAGTTAGTTGTGATTATTTAATTTTGGGGGTTTTCTTTAATGCTGATCGGTGATGTTTATGTTTTCCTTGTTTTTAGTTTGGTGATAGTAATTTGCTTCCAGATTACCAACGACAAAAACAGATTACTTTCAAGAAAAAACAAGCTGGCGGGAACAGTAACTCTGAGGAATAATTATAAAACCGACATCCATAAGATTATTAATGCTAAAAATATCGTAATATAATAGTTTGTATAAAGTTTGTGTTTTACAACAATTTTAATTTTTAAAACTTTTTTTTCTGCACAAAAGTATAGAAATACAGCAGTTTATAACAACGTTTCAACCGCTGGACTAGAACCCGATACCTAGCAGTGATTATAATGTGAAAATATATTTGGGGATATTTCTGAATATTAATGTCGAGCATTCAATGCTTAATAAAATAATACATTGATTCATAGGAAATGTTTTGTGTAGAGGAAGAGCTTTAATGAGTAAAAGAGTTATTATCGGGCAGCGAGAATATAATCGTGTAATTTGCCTCGCCGCGAGAACGTATTTGCGTAGGTTGTTGGGTCGTGAGGTGAGAATTGTTGAAAACCATCGATTCAAAATATCAAGAGGCCAGTGGCGCACTCAGGATTTACAAAGGCAACGAGGCAAACGAAGTAGCGCTCGGTCCGCCCGATTCGTTCGCCTTGTGTTCACAGCGGCCGTGATTCCCGAGAGTGATTCTCCCTCTTTATGTGACCGTTAATTCATAAGTGGTATAGAAATAGAAGACACGACACAACATAAATATTAAAAATGAATTTTGATTAGGAAAACCTTTTTGGAAAATTTTCTAGTGTTTTTTTCCCCTTTTTCTTTGGGGGTTGCCAAAACAAAAAAAAGTAAAGCTTGTGGTGTTGCCAATGTCGTGGTCTACTTCAAACGTGACTACAAAACGGGGGTAAATGTGCTCGATGTTGAGTCATATCAAAGTTTTTGAAGGTTGATGTTTTTAGTAAAAACAAAAAAAATAAGTTAAAATTTTTTTAAAAATATCTATTTTCCTATAGGGCTCTAAAAAGTAGAAAATAAACCTAAAGCATAGCGATTATGCAATCAGTCACTGAATTCGTATTCGCGTCGAAGGAAGATAGGGCGCCGATTTACCTACTCGGCAAAATTGCTGGGCTCCCTATCTTCCTTTGAAGTGAATACGAACTCAATGACTGATTGCACCATCGCTATGCTTAGGTTTATTTTCTGCTTTTTAGGGCCCTATAGGAAGATATGTATTTTTTTAAATTTTTAATTTATATGTTTTTCATTATGTAATTAATTAATTAAATGACATTTAAATTTCTGCTACGTGCCATCAATTATACCATGCCCTATATCTCCTACATGACATTCTTCTATTTTTGTTTCATTAAAATTTAACCGATTCCAGCTTCCTTACTTAATTTGCCAGTTGTTTTCCTTTTCCATGAACTCCTCCTACGTTTTAGGCATCCTTCAACCCTTACACATCCTTAAACGTCGTCTCACATTCACATCTACGATTTCCTTGTTCTTTGAAGACTGGACTTCACGTATCTGGTTTGGAAAGTCAGTTTAGCGTCACCCTCGCTTGGTTTAAGAGAGGGAATCTTTGTGTCTTTCGAATCAGGTTATACAATGGCGTGGGCTAACAGCCCACTTGCTTCCTTACGGTCATTCCACCGAATAAGCCTAGAACTTCGCTCCAGTCATTGCTCCAAAAGGAATAATTTGTTACTGTCAAGACAAAAATTAAAATCTGCATACAGTTTTAACTGAATTAATGATGTTTATTCGCTATTTGTCCTCAATTGCAGAACATTCCTTAAGCATTTATTTTAGTGTTAACTACCTGCAACTTTAATTTTTATATTTTTAAATTTAAAATTAGCATCAAATTTTCTGGATGATGATTATGGACAGAATCGCTACGAGTCTTATGGCCAGCCACCAGTGTGCAAAACACAACATGCCACTCTTTAGTCTGATTGCGAAGTGAGGGAAAGGGGTTACGAACGCTTACAGGTGGACTATAGACGACTCTAAAATGGCTGCAGGTATGCCATTCATATATTTCGCACACCTAATTGCAGTGGATGTGACCACATTTTTCGCTCGGCATTTATCGGTTTGTTATTAATTTTTTTTGCTATTAAAAGAGTTGTTCCACCATACCTTTCGAACGAGAAGGACAAACTTAATGATTTCTGTGTCAAATGGAAGCTTGTGACGCGGGGAGTGTCAGGCTACAAAACTTCACCCCATGCTTTCTTTCCTCCTAAAAAGAGGGAAATATGAAAACGAATGTTCCGCTATATCTTAGGAATGCGAGGGCAGAAAGTAATGGGCTATACATCAAATGAAAGTTTGTGACATGAGGAGTGTCACAGGTTATAAAAATCCCCCCCCCCCATGTTTTCTTCACTCACCCACCCAAAAAAAGGCGTAAATTACGGATTGTTCTATTATGCCTTTCGAACGCGAGGGTCAAACATAACAAGTTGTAGGTCAAATGAAAGTTTGAGATATGAGGAATATTGTCTGCATTAAAAATATACTTACCCTTGCTTTTTTGGCCCCTGAAAAAAGGGAAATGTAAAAGTCGTTCTTCAACTATATCTTCCGAACGCGAGGGCCTTAATTATGACTACGAGTTAGATATCAAATGTAAGCCTGTATGAGGACAGTCGTAGATTATTTCGAGTTACGTCCTTGCCTCCTCCCCTCCACACACAACAACAACAAAAAAAAAAGTGGGATGGAGATTTTGCAGGGATCGACACTTAACGATTAATATACGCCCTAAAAAAGTAGGAAATAAGCCTAAAGCATATCGATGATGCAATCAGTCACTGAATTCGTATTCACTTCAAAGGAAGTATTCTTATAAATTAAATTAATTAATAATTTAATTTACAAGAATACTTCCTTTAAAGGAATACGATTTCAGTGACTTTTTTTAATAGGGGAAAATGTGTAAGTCGTTCTTTAATTTAAATTTCTTTATTTATCGTAATCTGCAGTTCCCAGGTTCGAGTCCCAACTGGGTCAGCGTTGAGATTTATCTCCGCAAAATTCCCCGCCCTGCCCACGGTCAGTAGGGGACACCGATGGACTTGGAAAGGTCGCCGTCCGTCGGATGGGACGTTAAGCCGTGGCCCCGTGTGCGGGAGAGCCATACCCTGTGCACGTTAAAGAACACGCTGGAGGGCCTTGACGGGAGGCTGCCATCTGTCTCCCAACAGCTGTTCCAGTGGGTCCCCTCCCCCAACCTTCTCTGAGCCTTCGGGGTCCTTGTGACCTGGCCATTTAGCCCATGGTGTGCAAAAAAGTGCCGCTCAGATAAAACAACCCAACCCAACTCTTTATTTATCATATTATATCATAATACATTATATTCCAATAAAATTAAAATTTTTGTTGAGTAGACCTACTCAACAAGATTGTCGGCGCCCTATCTTCCTTTGAAGTGAATACGAATTCAGTGACTGATTGCACCATCGATATGCTTTAGTTTATTTTGAACTTTTTAGATACTTTTTTAATATGCAAATCTGATTTAATTTTCATTTTTTTAATGTCATCCCCTGTAATTTTTTCAGATTCGCATCTGTTTCAGAATGCATGCATCTTAAGCCAAATTCGTATTAATTAATCACAGCATTTGCGTGATATTTAAAAGGAAATAAAGGATTGGAGTTGGGGAGTAAAAGTTTCTCTTTGCACAGGAGCCTAACACTGCTTAGTTGGTAAAGCTACCATTGCTTAGAAAGAATTGAACAGATTTAGATCAAATCAGGACATTTCTTTGCATTTCCTTTGAGTTAGTGTAATCGTGATAACAGAAACAAAAGTTTAATCTTCGCGTCAAAAATTGTTTTTGCTACGCTCGTACTAAACGTCTTAAGCAGCTTGAAACGAAATCTGAAAGGAGTCAGTCTATGTAAATGCTCATAGAAATGGCCTAAGTGGTAGATGGGACCTGGAGACAAAAAGCAAAATTAAATCAGTTATACAACGCAAAAGGACTTAAGTTCAATTCTCAGGTGAAACATAAAGGATTTCTTTGTCCTGCTTAGAGTTTATATCACTTCGAAATCTCTATGACTATTTACAGTTAAAACTTTCCTGCTAGATTTCTGCAGAATGCAACTGACTTGGAAAGAGGTATTTTTAGATTAAATGTATGCATTTTTAGATTAAATTTGAACGTGTAAATGAGATAAACAATGAAGGCAAGACGATACAACAAGAAAGGAAAGAAGTTGTAGGAGAAAGAATAGTGGTAGAAAAACGTTTAACGTGGTGTTTCACAGCACGCTTGACACTGACTTTTCGGCTTGAGTGTGAAACATGTAGGCCATTTTCCCACCTATTTAAATATATGCTGACACCAAGCCAGTTCGATCAACAGTCAACGTACGTTCAGAGATTAACAAAATGCAAAACATTCTTCATTTGCTTGATTTTAAAAAATGTTATTTTATCTCGGTACAAGACTGCGAAGTAGTCAGATTGTGATAAGAAATTGATGAAACAGACAAAAAAATTCGAAACCTTGTTGCTCGCCGCCTCCCCAGCAATGAAGGAAACTGGAATCTCCGTTGGATGCGCTCTATTTAAGAAGTACTGGATTCCATCGAACGCTGTCGAGCCTTACGCGATCTCTTTCACTTGTTCCTATTAACATAACTTGCACATTAAGTTAGTCTGAGCATATTTCTTTTTCCTCCTGGGGTTTCCAAGTGGTTTTAGAGAACTGCTCTGCTGGCTCAATGACTCTTTGGTTTCCCTTTTTGTGAGCACGACAGCCTTTTCTTTGTCGTATGCCAACAAAGCGCAGTCATCGCATCTTTGTGCTTCCATTCTTCGAAATAAAATTCATTTTCGTTAATGTCTGCTCTTTATTTGGATAGGTCTTTCGCTGCCACGAGACCTTGAATTTTTATCACGTTTTCAGACTTAGGCTAATAACAACTTGCTTGTTTTTTGCTTCAATATTTTGCAATCAATGCATCACTTCAGTGGCTTAATGTTATGCTAATACCTTAAGGCAGAAATTCCCCAAAGAGTCCGCGAACTGTATTGACTGTAGATTAGATTCAGCCTACGTCCCGATAACTTTCTTTTCATTACGGTGAACTCCTGAATATCTCTCAAGAATAGGGAAATTCAGAATGTTTTCTAATCTAGCAGTTCAAGCAATGTTTCCATTTCATATTTAGTGTTGCAAAGGCTTAGGAATTTAAAATAACTGATTTTATTCTTTTTTATTTCTTCGAAGTATGGTATATATTCTATTGTAGAAGCCGCATCCAACCCTTGAAGTGATTTCACCCAATCAGCCAGCATCTTCGGTTGAGTTGTTTTATCTCTGAGAAATACTTTTGTGCCCAAAATGAACTAAATGACCAGATCACAAGAACACCAAAAACTCGAAATTGGGAGGGGAAGATAGTCCACTGACAGCTTTTAAGAGATATAAAGAAACATCCCGTCAAGATCATCTGACCTATTCTTTAACTTGCCATAGTATAGCTCTCCTGCATACGGAGCCAAGGCTTAACATCTTATCCGACGGCGACGCCTCTTCTGTTCTCATTGGAATTCCTCTTCTCACCAAAAACAGATCTGAACTGATAAATACCCCCTCAAGCAGCTGCTTGCCACAGAGGTCAGCGGAGAAAATCTTAATGCAACCACGAACGAGGGATTCGAACCTGGGGATATCAGTTTGTATGCCTGGCACGCTATCGACTAAGTCAACCCACTTCCCTTTAGGATCTCGCTCAACAACATTTAATATTTAATAAATAATAAATACCCCCCTCAAGCAGCTGCTTGCCACAGAGATTTGACAGGAGCCTGTCAGTTTATATGCCAGAGTAGAAGGTCTGTGAGAATGGCAAGACCTCAGCAGAAAAGCAACACACACATCCATGTCTTACCCGGAGCTCGAACCCAGATCCCTTAGATCAGTAGCCAAGCGCGCTAACCACTCGGCATTCCATAACTGGTAGTGTCTAACGACGGAATCGGGGTTTGTCGTGGTTGCTGTGTTGTGCAGCAACAAAGAAAGTATTGTGTCTGTTAATGTATTACGACATGTGGTGTGGCTTCCGGCAGCGGTGTCAAACTTCTGTTCCTCTTAGTATAATACGATATAGAGAAGATATGCGAGGAAGGTGGGACCTCAGCAGAAAGACAACACATAAAAAAAAGCTATACCTTATCCGGGGATCGAACCTGGTCCCTTAGATCAGTAGCCAAGTACGCTACTACCTGGCCATAATAATATTAACTTTTTCAAAAATGAAAAGCATTTTCTCTTTTTTTTTTATGAATCTAGTAATCATCTGTCAGAACAGAGAGGAATTGAGATCTTTTTGATTTTTCAACTAGGATTAAATAATTAACAGAAAACCTGTTTTGAACTATTTAAAATAAGTAAATGGTGAAATTTGCAACTTTGAATAAAACAGATAACAGAACCATAGTTCAGACAGTTCAAAGTGAGAGAGAAAAATGTTGAATATGCGAGTTAAAGCAACTGATAATATTACACAATCAGGCAAGAGTGAATGCTAAGCAACTGAATCATTTAGAATAATCTGGAACACGATGGATTTATTGTAGTATTATTAATGCATCAATAAGCAACCCTTATCCAAAGTTCGTATAATTCAATGTTAATTATTGGTTATCAAAGAATGTGGATTTGAGATCTTTTTGATTGCATTTAAAGCTATGAAAATCTGTCTACCTATACACAGAAAAAAGCAGAATTTTCTATTCTGCAATTTCTGGTTCTTGTCCTGAATAAAAGTATTCTCAGTAAAAGGTTAATAGGATTTCCCACACCACAAGCTTTGACATATACATAACTTGTTATGTTCGGCCCTCGCGTTCGAAAAATATAATAGAACAACTGATCACATATTTTCCCCATTTTTGGGAGAAGAAGCATGGGGAGGCGAATTTTTATAACCGTGACACTCACCATGTCTCAAGCTTTCGTTTGATACATATCCCGTTATTTTCGGTCCTCGTCTTCCAAAAAAATACTGCGGAACAATCGTTTTCATATTTCCCCTCTTTTAGGGGGAAAGAAAGCATGTGAGGTATATTTTTTGTATCCTATGACACTTTCCGTGTCACCAGTTTTCATTTCACAAATACAATCGTTAAGTTGGTCCCTCGCTTTCGAAAGATATGGCGGAACAACAGTTTTGACAAATCCACAAACTGACAAACCGACGAATGACGAGCGAAAAGCAATAGGAAGATAGGTTAGCACGAGGTGTTGTATGTGGAGTGCCATTTTTCGCACTGCTTCACGATATTAATAATCAGCAAATGTTAGGTTGGGTTGTTTTACCTCTGAGCGGCACTTTTTTGCACATCATGGGCTAAATGGCCAGGTCACATGGACCCCGAAGGCTCAGAGAAGGTTGGGGGAGGGGACCTACTGGAACAGCTGTTGGGAGACAGATGATAGCCTCCCGTCAAGACCATCCAGCGTATTCTTTAACGTGCACAGGGTATGGCTCTCCCGTACACGGAACCACGGCTTAACGCTCCATCCGACGGACGGCGGCCTTTCCAAGCCCATCGGTGTCCCCTACTGACCGTGGGCAGGGCGGGGTATTTTGCGGAGATAAATCTCAACGCTGACCCAGCTGGGACTCGAACCTGGGAAATACAGATTATGAGCCTGGCGCGCTACCGACTGAGCCACTCCCGCCCCAATCAGCAAATGTAACTTCAGTGACGTAAGAGAGATAGAAAAGAATTCTGGGAGAAGAGGTTCATGGAAATTAGAACAGAAGGCGAAGAGAATATAAATTCTAATTTTGTTACAATTATTGCAAATATTTCTTATATTTCGGAGTATTTTAGTAGCAACAGCTACTGAAAAAGCGCTCACCACTTGGCCACCGGGTTTGAATCTTTTAATATCTAACTCTATGGAAGGTAAACATTGGAATATAATAGATGGATTTTTATATGACGGCATCTTTAAATCTATCTTTTTTGACTGATGTACGTCTTGGCTCATTTTGATGCAACCAGCAGTCATGACTAAGATTGCCAACTCTACTTCATTCAAAAGAAGGACATAGAAAGATGTAAGGGATAAGAAGGGAAGAGGTATTAAAGCTGAATCAGGGCCGGCATGTCGAAGGGGAACTGACGCGCATGACGCATGAAATGTTTTATAACCTAGATCTCCAAATGCGAAAAGTTTCAAGAAAGTTTCATTTCAGATAAATTATCATTCCCGCGAACTTTTCCGTAAATACAACACTGATAATAACATTAGAAACTCTCAAGAAATCAAGGAGGTATTTGTGGTCAGAGCTTTATGTGAGAAAACCTGTACATCCTTATTAATATTGTTGCAAATTAAAATGGATGAGCACTGAGCGTGAGTTTGAGTAAAAATTGGTCAATAAAAATTACAATACAATGCAATTTTTTGCAAAAGATTGGATAAAATCATTTATAAACAAACTAAGTCAACCGGCACGAAACTCTAATAATACAAAGATAAGCTTTCAGAAGAATCTATTAAATTCCTAAATAACTAAATAACTATACACAAAACTGCGACTAAGTGTACTGGTTTTTCGGAACTAAATCTTTTCATCCGTTGATCACCATGCACAAGACAATGTTTTCCTTTTTATACACCAGCTTACCAATGTAATCCATACCAATAGTCAACCTCCGGCGCACACACTAAATAAAAACATGTATTCGTTAAACAATCGTGCACAGACTCTTAATTCTGCCTCCTTTTGGATCTCACCACTTCAACAACACACTTCTGTCTTTCTTATATTTCAGATCGGTTCTCTGTTCTAATTCGTTGGTTAATTAATTCTCACGCAGAAGCACACACGAGCGTTCATGACACGCCCATCACAAACTCCTTGCAGCACGTTCATCTGTCGTAACAATATTATCTTTCGGCTTTTTTGGAAATCATTCTCTTTTATTTTTAGATAAAAGCGTTTTATAAGTTTATGAAGGATTTAAAAAAAACTGCACTCGTACCCACAAAAATATGCACCTGCTCTGGTCTAAATATTAACAAGTTGCCGTCGCAACGGACGGTCATGAAATATAAGGCGAGATTCCTATATAAATTTCTCTGAGAAAGTTTACATTCCCCTCATTATTATAATAATAATTCATATTCTTAATTCGTAAACCACTATATACTATGTTTGAAAAGACCATACATTTGGCATCCCGTTTAATACAGTACTGTACGAATTAGTTGGGACAAGCGAAGCCTGGAGAACCTCTTCGATCCGGCCGCATCCAGCAATCCCCCAAACACCCACCCAAGGTCATGTTTTGGGGATGTTTCACAGCTTCCGGGCCACAGACGCTTCACCCCATTGAAGGAATGATGGACAGCAAAAAGTACATAGGCGTTCTGGAGGCTAAAATGGTCCCAACACTGCAGAAGCTGTTTCCTAAAGGCGATGGGGTATTTCAACAGGATCTGGCTCCATGCCACAATTCTAAGCTTGCTAAGAGCTTCTTTACCCAGCAACATCTGAAGGTATTGGAGTGGCCAGGAAATTCACCCGATCTAAACCCCATTGAAAATTTGTGGGCCATTATTAAAGCGCGCATATCTAAGATGGATTGCACGAAGAAAACCAAAATGATAGAAAGTGTCATGAAAGTGTGGTACCACGACCCTGAAGTGAAGGAGATGTGTGGAAAGCTAATGGCATCAATGGTTGAGAGGGTGAAAGAAGTAATTAAAGCTAAGGGGGAGGGGGTCACATTCACTATTAACTACACTATTAAACAAATAAATATTTTAGTTGTGTCTTTGTTACTGCATTTTCCTATTGTCCCAACTAATTTGCACAGTACTGTACTATGAACGTAGGACATTCCCGCCAAATGAGGAATAGTCTCGATGAATGCTGGACGACGTGTGGCTACGTGGTCAAGATGCGAATGCTGTAACACAAGTAATAATATCTTCCTTGCAACAAATAGAACCTAGAAGAAAGTCTTAAATTTATTGAAGCAAGCGATTACAGGGCGTGTTTTGTTGTGTATGGAGTTGGGAATCCAATTATTTTACTATTTTCCTATTATCAATTTAGTCGTATTTTATATGTTCCTTGTTAAACCAGGTTAAAAAAGAGCCCATTTAGACTGAAAAACATTAAATAATTTCCACCATTTTTTTTTTCAGTTGATAGGATTTCATGAAAGAGGGACTTTCGCGTTTTTGGGGAGGATAGAGAGTGAAAGGTTGAAAAGGACTAGGATTTGCAATCCTAGTCATAACTGTTAACCTCTGAACGTGAAACTATTTTTATAGCAGACTACTGATATCAAATTTTCTGGTGACTTATAAAGGTTGGTCTATTGAATTTGTGATGCTGTGCAAAGATTAAAAATAATAAATCTTTAACAATTAGATTATAGAGTGGTGCCGTGGCCATGAACTAGTATTTTAATACTACGTTTTACACAGCCCCGGCTTTTCCCCCACTTAACATGGCAAAACACAATCAGACCCCCCTCCCCCCGGACCTGTTGTACAATTTATAGCTCCCTGTGATTAATTTTAAATGTTTCGAACAGCACTTAGGGTTGATGGAAAAGTGCGGAGTTGAACAGTTTGCTCTCTCAGAGGGAAATAGAGTAGCACCAGCTCATCAACAAATTTTCTTAATTCCATAGAGTAGATCAGCATTCACTCTTTGGGACGTTATGCCATGTGTAGCTATTAAATCGTCAAAGAACACACTGGGTTGCCTCAGCTCTTAATAACTGTAGAATGAGTTAATTTCGGTATCTTTGAGATCTGACCATTTAGCGAATTTCAGAGAAAACGAAAATATGTTTTTGCATTTGTGGAAATTTATTTACCTCTCACTAAATTTGGGAAAAAATTTAATACATAATAATCAATAAACAACAAGTTGCAATCTTCAAAAATCATGCTTTTTCTCCCCACTTCTTGGTCAAAATTTTACAAGCTTCAGAGTATTGCAATGCTCCTCAAATTCTCCTGGGGATGGAAGCAAATGACTGCAACGATTGAAGAATGAAAAACAGGATCGAAAGGGAAAACAAATGTTTTCGTCATGCAATCACTTTCTCCAAAGGGTCTCTAGTTAGCTAACGTTCAATTTGAAAAGTAACTTGATTCGATTTTTCTCATCTTTTTTTTATCCACAGTTTGTTAAATAATTAGCTAAGAAGGAACTGAATAAAGCCAAAAATGCTTAACAGTTCTAATCAGAAGAGGGCGGAAGAAAGAGATTTACTGGGCAACTGCTACAAGGCTTATGGACAGACTTCCTTTAGCGCCATATGGTGAGTTTTTAACATGAAGAGAGTGATCACTTATGCATATGAATAATTGGTTTAATGTCCCATTCGATGGATGGCAACATTTCAAGTAATAACTTTCAAACCGAGGGTAACGTACGACAAGCAGAAAAAATCCTGATTAATCTGAACCTGGAAACCTCGAGCCACAATTCTGGTGCTACACGTGAGGCGTTTTAACTTTCAACAGATAGACACCGAATGAGAAGATGAAGCAAAAATTTTCTGCTTTGAACACCACTAGCTCCTCTTTAGCCATTTTGAGGTTTCATTGTTTTAGTAAGCACAAAGAGTATTACAAGCCTGAGAAGTTAAGGGGATGTATAAATTATCACTGACTATTTTTAGATGCGGCGACCTTCTGATATGGCATATAAACTGACAGGCTCTTGTCCGACCTCTGTGGTAAGCAGCTGCTTGAGGGGATATTTATTGATCATTATTTTAATATAATACACTAATATTTGTAATGCCAAAAAGGGAAATTTCTATTCTATTATAGATAATGCTGAAGAGAAGTATCACGATGGGAACTATACCAATGAATGTCATGCTATAGATAAACACTTACTTTGATCCAATGCAGCGTTAGCCACTGCCACAGCCCCCACAAGCACTATTACCAGCTCCATCCATTGTCGCCTGTTCATCTCTCTGTGGGGGTGGGGCTCACAAGCGTCCTCATGCGTTCGGTGAAGACATGCCGCTTGAAAACGTTGTTTTGCACGTGCTAAAGGTTTCACTGCGATCACCTCCAACACCCAAAGCAGCAGCACTTCATTGTCTGTGCCAGCTACGAAGATAAACGCACCACACTGCAAAAGTATAGCAGTAATCAGCGTCGAAGTGTGATGAGAAGTGACGCGAGCACACCCTGCCTGTTGTCGACTCTCGGCAGTCTCCAGATCACTCCATTCGCGTCTTGTTTCCTGCTTTGCGCAACGAGCTTAAGAAATGGGGTCTGCACTTTGTGGTGGTACGGCGACACACGCGCGACGGAGTGGAATCAAGACAGCGTGAAATGTTGCCATTATGACAGGCGCAGGAGCGATACAATATCGGGGAGAGGACCAGTTTAATGACCCGACACGACGGAGGTTAAACAGTTAGAGGACTGTTCAGAGAGAATCACTTGGGACTGTTGGTCCTCATTTATTTGTCTCTACGTTGTAAGGAGAAAAAAATTTGAATGCGACAACTAGCGTTCTGTCTAAGGAGGATGAGGAAGGCTCTTAAACGTCTTTTAGCAATTAATATTAATGAAACTTAATAATAACAATTTATTTATACAATTTCATTTCTTATAAAGAGGAATATTTTGAAGAAAAAAAAAGTAGTAATAAAACCTAGTAAATATTTAAAATCAAAATCAAAATCTATCAATTTAAAATCAAGAAGTGTGTTTAGTCCGCTCAGTTTCATACCATTGCATAAAACTTTTACAAAACTTAAATCATTAAGGTGATATCGTTTAATATTTTACTTCTAGATTTGAAGTACAATTGTTCATTGTTAGATTATAAATTATTTGATTTCTTTCTTTCTCAGCTCAAAATGTAGCAAGTTTTGGTTCCAAGATGTAAAATGACTTTGATGAATTTTCTGTTATTAATGGACAATATATAAAGCATACTTCTTTATCTGGGCAGCGTTACACGTGCTGTCTGTTATTGATATAAATAAAAAATATAATAAATACCCCCTCAAGCAGCTGCTTGCCACAGAGGTCTGACAGGAGCCTGTCAGTTTATATGCCACAGTAGAAGATCTGAGAGGATGGCAGGACCTCAGCAGAAAACAACACGAACATCCATGCCTTATCCGGGAATTAGAAGTAAATAATTTTTGCTTCTATATCAACTATAGTGTTATATAGTTTTGACTAGTGTTATTTAAACGTAATAATGGCAAATTATGACTTGAAAAATTAAATACTTTTATGTATGAAAATTAAATTATGCTTATAATACACTTTCCATATTGGAATAAACATGTGCATAATTCAATTAGAAAAGTTAGGTAAACTTTTTATATAATAAAATTAAAATATGTTTCACCATGACCATTCATGTTCTCAGAATAAATTTATTGCACGTAAACAAATATTTGCAGAATCTGGCAACACGTTCCAAACGAGGTATTTTTGTGTTTCGGGAGTTTATTTAAATAAATTGAATTTGTGTTATATAATTAAACAAAAAAAAAACTGACTTTTTATCACAGGCGTGTCGTGGGTAAATGGATTATTTCAGAATATGAATACTATGGGAATGTGCTTGCCTCTGAGTGCTTTAGCTGTGCCTGACCCTTCGCTAATGAAAGGGATCGCTTGCCTCTGAGTGCTTTAGCTGTGCCTGACCCTTCGCTAATAAAAGAGATCGCTTGCCTCTGAGTGCTTTAGCTGTGCCTGACCCTTCGCTAATGAAAGGGATCGCTTGCCTCTGAGTGCTTTAGCTGTGCCTGACCCTTCGCTAATAAAAGAGATCGCTTGCCTCTGAGTGCTTTAGCTGTGCCTGACCCTTCGCTAATGAAAGGGATCGCTTGCCTCTGAGTGCTTTAGTTGTGCCTGACCCTTCGCTAATGAAAGAGATTGCTTGCCTCTGAGTGCTTTAGCTGTGCCTGACCCTTCGCTAATGAAAGGGATCGCTTGCCTCTGAGTGCTTTAGCTGTGCCTGACCCTTCGCTAATGAAAGGGATCGCTTGCCTCTGAGTGCTTTAGCTGTGCCTGACCCTTCGCTAATGAAAGGGATCGCTTGCCTCTGAGTGCTTTAGTTGTACCTGACCCTTCGCTAATGAAAGGGATCGCTTGCCTCTGAGTGCTTTAGCTGTGCCTGACCCTTCGCTAATGAAAGGGATCGCTTGCCTCTGAGTGCTTAGCTGTGCCTGACCCTTCGCTAATGAAAGGGATCGCTTGCCTCTGAGTGCTTTAGCTGTGCCTGACCCTTCGCTAATGAAAGAGATCGCTTGCCTCTGAGTGCTTTAGCTGTGCCTGACCCTTCGCTAATGAAAGGGATCGCTTGCCTCTGAGTGCTTAGCTGTGCCTGACCCTTCGCTAATGAAAGGGATCGCTTGCCTCTGAGTGCTTTAGCTGTGCCTGACCCTTCGCTAATGAAAGGGATCGCTTGCCTCTGAGTGCTTTAGCTGTGCCTGACCCTTCGCTAATGAAAGAGATCGCTTGCCTCTGAGTGCTTTAGTTGTGCCTGACCCTTCGCTAATGAAAGGGATCGCTGGCCTCTGAGTGCTTTATCTGTGCCTGACCCTTCGCTAATGAAAGGGATCGCTTGCCTCTGAGTGCTTTAGCTGTGCCTGACCCTTCGCTAATGAAAGGGATCGCTTGCCTCTGAGTGCTTTAG
Source organism: Ryuthela nishihirai (assembly GCA_038380435.1). Classification (NCBI taxonomy): domain Eukaryota; kingdom Metazoa; phylum Arthropoda; class Arachnida; order Araneae; family Heptathelidae; genus Ryuthela; species Ryuthela nishihirai. The sequence continues at coordinate 49,607,476 of JAWZYU010000001.1, read as the reverse complement.
CTGTGCCTGACCCTTCGCTAATGAAAGAGATCGCTTGCCTCTGAGTGCTTAGCTGTGCCTGACCCTTCGCTAATGAAAGGGATCGCTTGCCTCTGAGTGCTTTAGCTGTGCCTGACCCTTCGCTAATGAAAGGGATCGCTTGCCTCTGAGTGCTTAGCTATGCCTGACCCTTCGCTAATGAAAGGGATCGCTTGCCTCTGAGTGCTTTAGCTGTTCCTGACCCTTCGCTAATGAAAGGGATCGCTTGCCTCTGAGTGCTTAGCTGTGCCTGACCCTTCGCTAATGAAAGGGATCGCTTGCCTCTGAGAGCTTAGCTGTGCCTGACCCTTCGCTAATGAAAGGGATCGCTTGCCTTTGAGTGCTTTAGCTGTGCCTGACCCTTCGCTAATGAAAGGGATCGCTTGCCTCTGAGTGCTTTAGCTGTGCCTGACCCTTCGCTAATGAAAGGGATCGCTTGCCTCTGAGTGCTTAGCTGTGCCTGACCCTTCGCTAATGAAAGGGATCGCTTGCCTCTGAGTGCTTTAGCTGTGCCTGACCCTTCGCTAATGAAAGAGATCGCTTGCCTCTGAGTGCTTTATCTGTGCCTGACCCTTCGCTAATGAAAGGGATCGCTTGCCTCTGAGTGCTTAGCTGTGCCTGACCCTTCGCTAATGAAAGGGATCGCTTGCCTCTGAGTGCTTAGCTGTGCCTGACCCTTCGCTAATGAAAGGGGAAATGTCCCTTTTGCTTCCCCTGCTAAGGACGTGTGTAATTTGGTAGCTTTGTTGCAGAAACAAGCAAACGCCGACAAGATTAACTGCATGCGATCACAAAAATCAGGAAATGTTGAGTACATTGTATTTGTGTAATTGGGTGATGCGGGTGAATTGAGCGTGACAAGATGTCAGTAGAAATTTCAAAGTTATTTTAAGTAAAATTATGATTCATATCTTTAACTTAGCTCTTTGTTGCTCTCATGTGTCAGGTACCGTTTTTATTCTGTTTGAATAATAACACCATTTAAAAAATTCCTTTGTTTTTGCTGGTTTTATTCCACAGTGTAGGAATTGTTTATTGCATTGCTATTTCGCTCTATTTGGTTTTGTTTGAAACGCTTTACAATTACCTCTGCATTCCATTTCAATTGGAAAAAGTAATTTTCTTTTCAGTTTTCATACGAATTATTTTTTTATTTGTAATTGTTTTACCAGTAATCCAATTTTGATTTGTTTTCCTTTTTCATCCCTTATAGGTGATACAAAAATTTCTGGCGATAGTTGAATTGTATTCATTTATCAAAAATTATTAAAATTTCTTCATTGTAATTAAAATATTCGAATCGCTTTAAATACGGTTTTCAAATATTTCGTCATGTGCAATTCCTTTCTTATTTTATGATCTAATTGTTGTGAGTGACTTAAGAATATTTCGGTTCCTATCATATGCCATAAAAATAATTGAATAATTAGTAGTAAAATGTGAATGAATTAGAATATATTTGAGGACTATTTGAGGACTATCTGTTCTGAGACATAATCTTAACAACTGCCAATTATTATTTATATTCTTAGTTGGGGAACTAATATACTACCTGAAACAAAGTATATTTATAAAATTTTAATATTCATGTACCTAATTTATAGGGGTGAGGATGGTTCAGTCTGTAGCGTGCCAGGCTCGAACCTCAGTTCAAGTCCCACCTGTTCCAACGTTGAGATTTATCTCCGGTAACCCCCCCCCCCCCCCCCCCAACTACCACCACCATGCCCTCGGTAAGAAAGGGGGAAAGGGGACACTGATGGGCGTGGAAAAGACGCCATCCATCGTTGATGTAAGATGGGACATTAAGCTATGCGCCGTGTGCAGGAAAAATTATACACTCTGCACGATAGAGAACACGCTGGATGGCCTTGGCGGGAGGCTTCATCTGTCTCCTAACAGCTGTTCAATGGGTTCTCTTCCCCCAAACTTCTCTGGGCTCTCAAAGTTCTTGTGACCTGGCCATTTAGCCCATTATCTGCAAAAAAAGTGCTGCTCAGAAATAAAAACAACCCAACCCTCTTTTATGTTTTTGAACAAATCAATATTTACCTCCCATAGAATAGTATTCTCATGGATCATAATAACTCTTTAATATTCGTTCTCGTTAATCAGTGAGTTTTGGGAACATTCATGGAACATACAGTGAAATCAATGAAGTTGATCAACTGTAACTACGCTAAAATAATGCTAAATATTGCTGGTAACTTAAATGGCATCAGTTTAACAAATTTAAATCTATTGTTAAAAAGCAATATATTAAGATCATATGATTATACTGCTTCTATATTACGAAAAATCAAAATCCAGTTCCCAGAAGAAAAACCCAATTAATATTAGACATTCATTCTAACCTACTCACTACTATTACCCTACTCACTATTTCATTCACGAAACTTCACGTTCTTAATTGAAACGAACCACAACTAGCCCACTTCCATAAGTATCTAAATGTACCACTTCAATAAGAAACGTAGGCTTATGTGTGATCAAATAATCTCATATGAGTTGAAACGGTTGATTTCCTGTCCTGAGACATGGCTCTGTTGAGAGAAAAGTACTGTTGTACCTTGCACCAAATATTTGTGCATAAAAATATACTAAAAATAAGTTTTTGGAAATGCAAACAAATATCCTTCCCTTCCATTCCAAGTGTTAAATCTTCGACCTGTAACTACAACCAACCAAAGCGAAAAAAGATAAAGAACTAATTAATAAAACTAATATATTTAAGAGAGTTTGAGAAAGAGATCCACTGGATCGCTTTTAGAGAGAGAGAGTGACTTTAAAGGATAAATGTTTTTTGCATACAGGATCAAGATTTAACGCATGGAAAACAAAAGCAACGATATACTTATTAGTAAGCAAAGGCCCTAATTCTTCGAGAGAGCGCTTGCAATTAAAATGTAGTGTACATAATTAAAAATTAAGACGATTACAACACGTTCAGAGAGTAAATGCTGTTACAAAGTTGCCGAAAAGAATCTAATTCTATTTTATTGTAGAATACAGAACCAAAAAAAAAAAGATTTTTCTTGAAAAATCCATAGTTCAGATAATTGTGCTTTAGTTCATGGAAGAGTAACTGTGTGTTGCGTGAAGCAAATGAATTAAAAGTGAGCATAGAGACATCGTCAATCCAAAATACGCGACGCCCCACAAAAAATTATTCCCACGCCTTGTGCTCTCGAGTAAGCCAAAATGAATGGACTCTGAAAATGGGATGTGGCATCCATTTTAGGCCAAAAATGAAAGAGGTTAATTGAATGGCGCAACACATGACCAAGTTTCATTGATGTAGGAAGTAAATATCACGTTTCGTGAGATAGTCAATTATTATTTTTTTCCTAAAACTATAATTAACTAATAACAAAACAAGAAATTTAAATTACAAACTAATTATTTCAAGATTAAGATAATTGTGAAACTGAATTAATTAAAAATAATTAATCTGATTGAATACGGTGATAACATTGAGCACCAAATAACTGAGCGAATGAATAAGCATTCATTCGCTCAGATCTTAAATCGAAAGAGTCCAAAGAGTAAATCTGTGCGTGTGTGCAGATGGGAGAGAGCTACAACTCTCTCCCATCTGCACACACACACACAGATTTTGAAATTCAGTTGTTTTCTTTTCAGAAGTGTGAAAGAGATTCGTTAATTGCACAGATCTAACACCAGACAGGAACAGAGAGATCTGGAGAAGTTAATATGGACAGAGTTCCAGGAAGAGTAAGTCGTTTTACCTGACCGCCACGTTTTTCGCACACAATGGGCTAAATGACCAGATCACAAGGCGCCTGAGAGTAGTTTGGGGAAGGGGATCCACTGGACACCTTTTTGCAGACAGATGGTAGTCTCCCGTCAAGGGCCTCCAGCGTGTTGTTTAACATGCACAGGGTATGGCTCTTCATGCACACGGGGCCACGACTTTACAACCCATCCGACCAAAGGCATTTCCAGAAAGAAATTAAAGGTGGGATAAGCGACTAGATCGAGCTAGAACGAAACGGAAAGGTATTCTGGTGTACAATTTTCTCTCAGTTTTACTGAGAAGAAAGTCGGTTAAAAAAGTTAGTTTTATCTAAGTCGGTTTAAGCCACATTACCAAATGGCTTAAACCGACTTCGAAAGAGAATGATAACGAATTGGGTCATTACAGGAAATCATTTCCTATTGTTATTGTGATATTAATTCGAACCTAAACCCACCTTTCTATAGACACGAATTATACAATAGGAAGAACTCATACCACCCACTGATTCTATTCCGCTTTTTTACTCGCTTTCAAAAAAACAAACTAATGTTTTCACTTTGTGGCCTGTCTATAGATATAGAACTTTTTTTTGAGATAAATTAAAAATTCTTTTGGGTTGGATGAAATATTGCGATTAACACTTTCGAAATCTTCCTATAGCTGTACTTGCGCCCTCTAACGATGGAAAAAGTTGAAAATTGCAAAATTTCAAACTAATATTGCAAGCGATATAATTGCGTTAAATATTCGAAATTTTGGCTGTGAAATGTGAATGTCGTGAAGTTTGCACTGAGAGCAGTGATCGCTCACCTTTACCCCCAGAGCTGGTGGGAAAACACAATTTTTGTGTTTTATAGAGAGATAATTGTTGGTTTTTAGAGATAAATTAAAAATTTCTTTTGAGTTGGAGAGGTATTGATAAACTCTCATGATTAACACTTTTAGAATCCTCCAAAAGCTTTAATGGCGGCCTCTGACGGTGGAAAATTTTGAAAATTTCAAAATAATAAGCAATCTATTTGGGCTAGAAATTTTCTATTTCACTGGCGATCAAGAGGTTTACGTTGGTAGCTACAATTTGCCCCTTTCACCCCCGAATGGGTGGGAAAACGCATTTTTTATCGCATTTATTTGAGAGATAGATTAATGAAATTTATTTTTGAGTTGAATAGGTACTAACGAATATGATGATTCATAGTTTTCAGATCCTCCAAATGGCTTTAATTTACCATCATTAGAGGACGATAAATGTAGAAAATATAAACTTTGAAGTAATATTGCAAACGATATATTTATGTTAGAAATTGGGAATTATGGTGATAGAAGGTGTTGATGAAAAACTGGATAATTGATAGTCATATCTATTTTAATTAAAAAAAGTCGATTAAAATTCTATCGGTTTGTCCTTATCTTTATAAATTTAGTACTTAATTTTAAAATTTTCAATAATTCATCTTCGTATCGGAGTATCGAAATCTTTCTATATAAAATAATAATAATAAATATTCCCTCAAACAGCTTCTTGTCACAGAGGTCTGACAGGAGCCTGTCAGTTTAATGCATCGTAGTAGAAGGTCTGTGAGGCATTTTATAACTTTTGGCGTTTTATAAGGCTAATAATAAATGATTATTTACATTTTCCAATCACTCATTAGCACAAATAATTATTGTTAAAGGGTGCAAAATTCGGAAAATGAAAAATTTCATTTCATCTGAAAACGAACATCCAATATTCGCCAGTGGCGATATGTTATCCTTCTAGTTAATAATGCGGATTTCCACCAGCACCATTGAAAACGGAAACTCTAGTTTTACTTAGTCGAAGTTCCAACACTGCGAACGTTTAAGTAACTTTTATATGTTAATTTATATTTTTCCCTAAAGTGGCGCCCTAAAATGTCATCCTCCAGATTCTTATTTTGCGTTATTATTTGATTCCAATTTTTACTCTATGCTGAACGTCGCAGTTTCTTCTGACCACGCAGTTTAGTTCACCATGAAGCAACAATGCATCGTTATCGTTCAGGTGGCAGACAACTCAACAGAAACTGGTCTCCAAGGATTGGCAATCTTCGATCACAAATCGTACCGCCTAGCAGCCAAGCGATGCCCTTTCTTAAGGTTAGGCAGCAAGGTGACCGCCCCGCTTTCGCCGATAAGCTACGCTTGGATACATTTTGTTCTACTTTTACTAGAATATTTAACATTTTGTGGCATTTTTGTTTCATATGTGCACATGGCGTAACAAATTGTGCTAAGGGCGTTCCTTTGGAACTGTTTCGTTCATTTAATGAATGCTTCATTCCCTTTCAACAATCTTGGGAATATTGTTCCCATTTGGGACTTTTCTGCTCATTCATTGAATGTTTTATTCCCTTTCACCTTCTTTTTGTGACATATTGTTCCTTTCAGACTATTCTGCCCGTTCATTAAAGGCTTCATTCCTTTCGGAATAATACTGCCTTGGGCTCTTCTGTTCATTAGCTGAATGCTTCATTCCCTTTTCCTACCATTTGGAATGTAATGCTCCGTTCAGACTGCTTTTTTTTCTTTCTTTTTTCTTCACTGAATGTTTCATTCCCTTCGAGATTTAATTCTTCTTTGGGACCATTCTGTTCGTTCATTGAATGTTCCATTCCCTTTACATCTTCTCTTCGGAATATAATGCTTCTTCGGGTTTTTCCAATTCATCCGTTGACTATTAATTCTTCTGTCTGCAAACCCCCTGACATTACGACTTAGCATTCTAGTCCTAAGTATTAATATTAAATCAGAGGTTTTTCAAACTTTTCTAAGACGCATTCGCATCTAGAATCTGGTTTGAAATCAAAATGCTTCGGAATAATCTATAATGTGAAAGTGAATATAAATTATGATCATAATATATATGTCGCATGGAGATGATGAAAATAGGGATTTGATCAAATCCCTAAGGTATATGATCAATTCACGGAAGATGTTAAAATAACAACTCTGTGGGGTGATTTCCCTGAAGAAAGTAAGTGATTTGATCAAATCCCTTAACTGTTTTAATGAAAAGATGAAATAAACAAGTCAGGACTCGCACAGCTCTATGTTTTGCTTGTTACCACTCCCCTTTACCTCCCCTCTGGCGTCCGTGCCGGCCAGCGCCCAAACATTACGCGAGGAAGGTTGCGCGCATTTTTATTATTGTTTTCTATATTTCGAGTTTTATCAAGTACCTACCGTAGAAAAATGAGTTCAGATATAGAAAAAAATCAAACTCTGACCGAATTTGTATCTGAAGAACAGTTTAATGAAACTATCAGGACGTTTTTGAACAAGCGGCATGAAAAAGAAAAACCTTTGTGGACTCGCGAAAGGATAGAAGAAGCTGTCACAATCATTGAACAATTTAAATTAGCACCACTACTTAAACATTTTTCCCAGAAAGGTAAAAAAAGGGCCCTTTCTAGTGTCCAAAGTAGTGTCACGTGAGCTAAAGATTCATACTCAAGAGATTCACCACTTGACGGATTCGTTCTCACTTGGCCTCCGCTCATTCGGGGCGTTTCATTATAATTCGGCCCACGGAGTCACGTGACCCGAAGATTCATACTCAAGAGATGCATCACTTTACAGATTCGTTCTCACTTGGCTTCGCTCATGAAGGGCGTTTTGAATAAGTCGGCAGGCGGTGTATTGTAGATCGAGATACATTAAGAATACCTTAAAAAGGCGATTCGGAAAGGAGAAAATAAGAGGTGAAAAAGGCGATTCGGAAAAAAACGAAAAAAGTACAATGTACCGGCTATTACAATTCCGTAATAGCCGAAATAATTTGTGTTTCAATGACTATTGTTGTATTAACTATTCTACATTTAATAATGCATGGTTTACTAAATAAATACTTTTAATATCTAAACAATATTATTTCATCTTTTCACTAAAACAGTTAAGGGATTTGATCAAATCACTTACTTTCTTCAGGGAAATCACCCCACAGAGTTTTTGTTTTAACATCTTCCGTGAATTGATCATATACCTTAGGGATTTGATCAAATCACTATTTTTATCATCTCCCTGCGACATATATATTATGATCATAATTTAAATTCACTTTCACATTATAGATTATTCCGAAGCATTTTTATACCAAATTTATCCTACCAAATTTATTATGAACACCTAGTGGTTGGAAGTAAGTCTTGAATAAATAGATAAATAAATTATAAATTGAGTGAGTTTTGAATAAATAAATAAATAATAAATTAAGTTTTGAATATGCAAATAAATTACTAATTAAAATTTTATATTTTTCTTTTCAGCTTTTATCTGTATTAGGTCATCTCTCTCAGCTGATGAGCTGTAGTGGTCTGTTTTGCCGTACAATTCGTGGCAACAAACGTTTGTCCCTGTCAGAGCCTATTTCCTTCTGCATTTGCAACAACGTTTTTTGAGACGTTGCCATTTTCCATACACTTGGGATATTGTGTCCCGTGATTTTCCATAGAGTTCCATCATCTCCGTTACGGATGCTCCAACCAATCGAGCTCCAACGATGAGCCCCTTTTGACGTCAGTTAGATCATCCTTTTCAAACATGACTGCTTTCCACCATGTCTTTACAAATTTCATAGGACTTCGCAATAATGTACAATGCTATCGACATTAAGAAATTTTGCACCTATTGGCATATTTCATGGTGCTTTGAGCACGAGGAAATTATGTGGTTAGGCAGTACATATTGCTTGTTAGCAAGGGAGTTAGTGCGATCACCAGTCAGACAACTGCGTCGTTCCCTGGGGGTGGGATCTTAATGTTTAGAGTTCCCGTGGTTAAATCATTAACTGCACTTCAATCATAAAAATCTAAACACATCAGCTATGCCAAATTGAGTTTTCTTTTCGAATGTTGCAATCTAGAATGGTACAAATTTAATTTTTTATTAAAACATTCTCTTATATGTATTTCGTTGGGCGTAATACAGTGATTCTGCGATCCATGAAAATTTCCACGCTGATCCACATGACAAGTACTGAACAATGTTTCTTAGCATTTATTTCTCAATTATGAAGAAATCCTAACACTCAATCAAAGTGGTTTGTTATATGCACATGAATTGCGCATTGTATTCCTCTTAAAGTTTTTTCTAAAAACGGGACTCGCATTCGTTATACTCATTAACGTACTTAGCAGATTCCTACACCGAAAATGTGTAAATATTAAGAAATCATTCCGTGAACAACGGCAACTGTGGCATAACTGCAAGTTATCCCTAATACACAAAATCAACTACAAAGAAAAATATAGAATTTTAATTGATTTATTTGTTCACTAACACAATCGTGTATCATCGTATTTCGTACAAAACCTATTAAGTTAAATGGTAACAAAAACCATTTTAGTTATGGTTGGGATCCGGGTCTGGAATATAATATCTTTAATTTCATCAAATGCTTCTTTTTAATGAATGTAGAAGCATAAAAAAAATGTTTGGGCTCTCTTTGGTATACATTTTGCCTTGAGATAAAAGATGCTGGCTTGTCAGAATTTTCCAAATTTCTCCAACCCTGAAAATATGAGGCTTTGGGTTGGGTTGTTTTACCTCTGAGCGGCACTTTTTTGCGCACCATGGGCTAAATGGCCAGGTCACATGGACCCCGAAGGCCAGGTCACATGGACAAGAAGGTTGGTGGAGGGAACCCACTGGAACAGCTGTTGGGAGACAGATGGTAGCCTCCCGTCAAGGCCATCCAGCGTGTTCTTTAACGTGCACAGGGTATGGCTCTCCCACACACGGGGCCACGGCTTAACGTCCCATCCGACGGACGGCGGCCTTTCCAAGCCCATCGGTGTCCCCTACTGACCATAGGCAGGGAATTTTGCGGAGATAAATCTCAACGCTGACCCAGCTGGGACTCGAACCTGGGAGCTACAGATTACGAGCCTGGCGCGCTACCGACTGAGTCACCCCCGCCCCTGAAAATATGAGGCATTAATTACTTTAGGAATTAACAGACTCCGATCATCTTCAGCAATTGTATTCAATACACATGCATACTCTCTAAAAATGCCATTTTTTGTTTTGCAAACGTGATTGAGAAAGGGGTCCGGTCTATTTGGACTAACATTGTAAAGGTCCCGGTAGCCAACTAAACATGATAAGAGATGAACATAAACTTGTCTTTTCCTTCCATTGTAAAGAGTAAAAACATTTTCAGTCAACCATGACATCGACTTGCAATTGAAAAAGAAAAAAAAAAGTCCTGTAAAAGTCGTTGGTCTGCCTTGCTCTACAAACTCGCACGATGGTCTTTGGTATAAGACGCATGCGTTGTTCGTTCTGTATCGACATTCTAGACGAATGCCACCAGATCCAGCCACTTGTCATTGGTGTCAGAGCGCCCATGAGTGCACACTTATCGCTCTCTCGGTTTAAGTTGGAGAGGAACTAGAGAGAGCTTCGTGATTGATTGTGTGTTCGTGTCGATGTCTGCACGAAATTTATTCCGTTGGCCTTGAAACGAATGTCAAGGTAAAGGAGGAAAAAGGCACGGGATTCAGCGAAATTATTTCTCGTGACAAAGGAAAACTTTTGTAGTTTTGATCAAAGCCACTAAATATTATCATGTTAAATTAACTGTATCCGAAAGCATATCAAGTATAATGATTCCTCTTGTATTGTTTCTTTAAGTTAGAGTCACGTGGAATCAGCGTGGGAATTGAGTCAGATGCAAGTCCCCGGTTCTCAGATAAGTTTGTGTCATTTGCATTTCCTCCCAACTTCATTTCTTATCATCCCTTCAATCCCTTTTGAAACTATGAGTTTGTCCCTATTGAACACACACTTCTAGTTGTTTGAGCCTGTTGTGAAGTTTAATCATTGGATCAGTTCTGCAGCTTAAATTCATTCGAAATTTACAAATTAAACTGATTTCCAAAATATGCCGTTCACTTCAAAACATTTAACCTTACTCTGTTTTGAAAACAACAGTTTAATTTTATTTCTCAGACCTGAACAATTCATGTTGGAAATCAAAGGGATCTTTTTTTTTCACCCTTCAATTTGGAATAAGCAGTTGGCTTCAGATCAATCAGCCTGGAATTTTTACGGATGGAAATAAATGAATAACTAAAACACTTAAAATGGAATTAAGCAATTTTTTAAGATTAATTTGGACATTCATTTTTATAATCGAGATTCAGTGCTCTGTGATGCTTTGTAAAGTGGTAAGAAATAAAGACAATGAGCAAAGATCTTCTTTTAATTATCAGAAATGATAGAAAATTGCAAAAGATTAGGAAAAAGTTAATAAAAATGATAAGTTTATGTTACTACTTACTTTTAATTGCCTTCACCTCATTTTAAAATTGCATTCATTGCAATCCCAGAATAGAGGAGAGAGCAAAAAGGAAAAACTGTTTACGATCATTATTTACTTGACCCCTTTACTGGAAATCCTCCGTATTCACTGCAACCTTGCCTGCCCACGCCATTCATCGAATGAGCTTGTTGTTGACTCTGTTGGATGATGCAAGGTTGCCCGACGTATTTAAGACTAGACTTACTTGCTTTAGTTTTGTGTCCCTTATCACCTGACGGTTTAGTTCCTTGGGGAAAAAAATATCATAAATTGGATAATTAGCCCAATCACGCAGCGCGGACTGGCAAAGTTCGCTGAGCGTTATATCGTCCAGGCGCCCCTGGGACCTCATAGAAGCAGGATTTTTTTAAATAATAATTGTTATTTTACATAAATTCCACATGATTCAGGAAAATCTCTTTTAAGCGTCACGTACGAACCATCAATACAGATAAGTATTAAAATTTGGAAAAAGAGCCGAATTTTTTATTCCAGCCCTGCTCCCTCTCCTGCATCCCCCCCCCAAAAAAAGTGCCAGTCCGCCCCTGCAATCACGTTTGCAAAACAAAAATGGCATTTTTAGGGAGTATGCATCTGTATTGAATACAATAGCTGAAGAAGATCGGAGTCTGTTAATTCCTAAAGCAATTAATGCCTCATATTTTCAGGTTTGGAGAAATTTGGAAAAATCTGACAAGCAAGCATCTTTTATCTCAAGGCAAAATGTATACCAGAGGGCCTAAACATTTTTTTTTTTGCTTCTATATTCATTAAAAAGGAACATTTGATGAAATTAAAGATATTATATTCCATACCCGGATCTAGAAAAAAAAAATAAAGGGGCAGTGGCAAGAGATTGGATTTCCGTTGCAGTATAACACTTCCCCATCAGTTTTAGAAGTCTAAAGTTTATTGAAAATGCATGAAATATACATAAGTTAAAATTTTTTTGCAGGAGGTCGTGAGTTCATATCCCATGGGGCTGAAGAAGACAATTTCTTCCTCTAAATTTGCTATCGACGTTAAGGGTCACTTCATAACTTTCAGTAGAAAGCGTTACCTTTCAGAACAAAATGCTCTCTTGAATGGCAGTTGTTCTAATTTCATTTATTTTTGTGTTTCATCCTTACTTTTCAGTTCTTTCTAATTTCGCTGATGTTCATTTCCGCATAATTGAAGCTTACTAATTTAAATATTCAAAAAAAAGGGGGGAAAAAGCAAAGAGAGAATATCAAAAAAACGAACTTAAAGTCGATTCCTCGTTTAACCAGAATGATGAAAATCTACAAAGAGTCATCCAACATCTGGTGATATTGTTCCCACTTGCCACATAACATAAGAGCATGTCTGTATCCTCTTTCGTTCGCACTTCATCTCTATTCCAGTCACTATTATCTACGTCCCACGTGGTGGTTACCATGGCACCGCTTTCCGGAGTCGGCGCTCTTTCTTTCTCGAAGCAGTTACACAACTAAAGTGTAGCAGCCACGCAGGTGGCGAGCTCTCGTTGTGGGTGTTGCTCCCATCTGGGATAGTCGCACGGAGGTTACTTATGGATGACGGATGAAAAAAGCCGAACTCTTGCCGTTCGACTAACTTAGTAACTGTTGCGATTTGCTTTTGCAGCAAATTTTTTGTTGATTATTTCAAGCGTTGGAATTTTCTAAAGAAAGAAATATCTGTGAAAAAGATGATAATAGTGGCAACGGGATTGGCTCAAAGATTTCCACCATTTTAAGCAGTGATATTTTTGTCACCTTTTAATTTCTTCTGTTCTACTTTAAGCTGCAGTCACTCTGTGTTCCTTGACTTCTGCAAGATATTTAATCGAGTTCCTTTGGCTGTCAGCAATACCTGGAGATCTGCCTCGAAGATTAACGCAAAATACCGTAAGAATTTATCAATACTTCATTATCAAATACCTGTTAATTGATGATGCAGCTATATTTCGAATTAAAAAACCATTTGTTTATTTCTCCCAAAATTTGCTTTCACTCAGATATATAAATAATAAGACATACACTAATATTAGGCTCTTGTTTTATACGAATTATTAAATGCCCACCTTTCAAAGAAGGCCACAGTTTGCCTTTTAACTAGTTCTCAGCTGTGAAACAAAGGGAGTTCCGTGATTCCCGAAAAGAACTGTAAAATTATTCAACTTTCAAAAGAACTTTGAAATCTGATATTAAAAATGCCAATATGTATTTCTAAATACTTGATAAAGTAAGAAAAGAATGTTGCAAATTAAGAACATATTAAAGGAAATTTTTAGAGGTTGGCTATTTTGCATCATCGATCAATTTACTTTGGTTTCATATCAAACCAATTCCCAGATTTGCATCATTGATTAATGAGAAAAAAGAAAAAAAAAAGAAATTCTGATGTTACAAAGAAGAGCACTATTCCACAAAATGGCGAAGAGTCAAAGGTCGACGAACGTCCGTTTGCTACATAAAAGCAAACATTATTGATAAGTAGCTTACATTTGCTTCTTCCAGAAGATAATTGTTAATCTTTTTATTTCTGCCAGTGAAAAGATAAGATTGTGCAAGTTTTTCAACGCGCTTCACACTTATCGTTTTGGTTACTGATTTTTGGTTGGCCAATCAGAGTTAAATGGTTTAAGGCAGAAAGAACAAGAGAAGGTGGCTAAAGTACACAAGGAGGAACACAATTGACCCCCTTGATGATGGAACTGCTAAATGAAACGAGGAAAGAGTTAAATCATTGTTACTTGGAAATTTGCTTTAGTCAGACTCTAAGTTTATGAGGTATCGTTTATTATACATTTCTAATATAATATAGATCATACCACTCAAAAAACAATTAAATGTTTATGAGGTAAATAAAAACACATTTTCATGATAAATTCTGCTTCTGATAATGCAATGATATACTAAACTTTTATTTATTACGTTTCTAAAGTAGTATAATATTTAGAAGGAGGCAACTGAAATCACTGGCAAAACAATAAAGTTTATGTTTTGAAGTAACTACATTTATGTGCTGAAATATAAAATATACTTCTGAGAAGTTTCTGCATATGAAAATGTAAATCAATAACTTGGGAAATATAAAAATCGAAACGTTGTTTATACTCACTGTTTAAACAATATTAAACAAATCCAAAGTATTACTTTTGAGTTTCTTGTGATTGTTGTAGAGTTTAAAGAAAGCAAAAGAAATTGAAGCAACAATTAATTCTGCAATATTTATTGAAGTGTTTGTTGACAGAATACAAGAATGAAACACTTAAACTACTTCCAAGTCCTTTTAATAAGTTGACTTTCATAAAATGTTTTTAAATATATTTTCACTAATTCACAATAAATGGAATGGACGTAAAGGGAAATTACGGAAAAATTTGTCTCAAATAAAAGTTTTAAACACATGAACAACGTGAAATGAGCATATTTTTAACTCTTACGAAGCACATCTTCACAAATGAAAGCAGTTTCAACAAAAACACCTGGATTTTAAAAGCAACTGACATATTCCGCAGGAAGTCAAGATTTTCATAATCGGATGCTGATGCAATGATGAAGATAAAACATATAAGTGTTTTCTCCTTTATGCTTCTGAACAAAAGGAAAGTCTTCATCTTCGAAATTGAGTTATCGGTAACATGAACATTGTTCCGAATAAAATGAACGAGAGTGGATCCCCCACAAGGCACTTCTGTTGGGAGCAAGATCACCTTTTGCTCAACTCCACCACCACCACCTCTATCACCCACATTCCAGCAGCTTTAGATATTGTGAAGTGTGTCTGGATAGTGTTGGTAACTCTCTGCATTGTGTTTTTCAATATCCTCATGATAACCGTGCTCCACAGTCGAAATCATTTCCGCTACCTCCGCCAACAACCTCGTCTCTTCATGACCTCTCTTGCCGTCACCGATTTGGCAGTTGGGACTCTGGTGACCCCACTCAGCATTTTCCCATCTCTTTACCATTGTTGGCCCTTCGGTAACGTCATGTGTGCTGTGGAGGCTCTGCTCATCTCGGCTCTCTTCCATCAATCTACCTTATCCCTGATGTGCGTTGCTATTGATAGATATATTTGCATCGTGTATCCGCTACGCTACTATGCACTCATGACCAAGAAGGTAAGTCACTTTTGAAGTCTCCGTCATTTGGCATTAATCAATAAACGAATATTTAGAGAATTTCTAGAGCAGTGATTCTCAACGTTACTCACTTCGTAGCCCGGCAAATTAGAAAAATATGTTCGCTCTACCTGATAGCAAATCTATCACTCTTTATAACTCCCACCATCCCACTTCTCCATCAACATTCCCTATTAATTAATGCAATATTTTACTAAGTGTTGAATACTATAATAACTTTATTTTACTCCATTAACACCTCCTTAATGTCCTCAGTGAACAAGGGGACATCGATGGGTTTGAAAAGACCGTCGTCCATTGGATGGGATGTTAAACCGTTACCCCGAGAGCAGCTAGCTACAGTACTGTGCGAATTAGTTGGGACAAGCGAAGCCTGGAGAACCTCTTCGATCCGGCCACATCCAGTAATCCCCCAAACACCCACCCAAGGTCATGTTTTGGGGATGTTTCACAGCTTCCGGGCCACAGACGCTTCACCCCATTGAAGGAATGATGGACAGCAAAAAGTACATAGGCGTTCTGGAGGCGAAAATGGTCCCAACACTGCAGAAGCTGTTTCCTAAAGGCGATGGGGTATTTCAACAGGATCTGACTTCATGCCACAATTCTAAGCTTCCTAAGAGCTTCTTTACCCAGCAACATTTGAAGGTATTGGAGTGGCCAGGAAATTCACCCGATCTAAACCCCATTGAAAATTTGTGGGCCATTATTAAAGCGCGCATATCTAAGATGAATTGCACGACGAAAACCAAAATGATAGAAAGTGTCATGAAAGTGTGGTACCACGACCCTGAAGTGAAGGAGATGTGTGGAAAGCTAATGGCATCAATAGTTGAGAGGGTGGAAGAAGTAATTAAAGCTAAGGGGGGTCACATTCACCATTAACTACACTATTAAACAAATAAATATTTTAGTTGTGCCTTTGTTACTGCATTTTCCTATTGTCCCAACTAATTTGCACAGTACTGTATACCTGTACACGTTACAAAACACGCTGAAAGGCCCTGACGAGAGGCTTCCATCTGCTTTCCAGTAACTGTCCAGCGAGTCCCTTTCCACAACATTTTTTAAGCGTTGAGATCCTTGTGGCCTGACCATTTAGCCCATTCTGTGCAAAAAATTGCCGGTCTGAGGTAAAACAACCCAATATAACTTTTTTTTTTTTACCAAATTGAATAACATTATTTTATTGTCGTTTGTCCGTCGTTAATAAAATATAATATTATTAGAATATTCAATTAATGAAAAAAATTGAAATATCATGTAAAGAATAATAATTAATTATTAATATATAAAGTTAATAACATGCAAAAATAGTAATCATTATTAATATATAAACTTAATAACTTTATAAATAATATAAAAATAATAAACAATTATTAAAATTGGATAACATGTAATAATAGTATATTTTTGCTATCAAATGATATCGTTGAAAACAAGACTTAAAAATATTAATATCTTGGAAATTTTAAAAACAATGTGCTATAGAAATCTGAGTATAATTTTTTACTAGTAAGATTTATGCCGGACATTGTGCTGCGAACCAGCTATTAAGAAACATTTGAATAGAGGATGAACAGTTGAAATATCTGATTGGGGTATTACACTAATATTGATTTCTAAGAACTGAGTGGCGACCAAGAATTTTTAAATATGAAAGTCGTATTGGAAGCCTTTTGCGAACCATACAGAAGGAACGCGGATCATTTGTGAACAGCAATAAAATTTAAACTTTCTAATTTAATGCAGCCGAAAGCTGTTTAGTATTTATTAAAATCATAATCTTTAGAAATTCCTATACACTGATCAAACAATTTCTCTTTGCAATGCAAAGGTAAAGGAAGTGGAAATGCAGAGGGAAAATAACATCGGAGTCTAAAGCATGCAATAAAAGACTAAATGAAGATATGAACTATAAAATAAATAAAAAATAAATACCCCCTCAAGCAGCTGCTTGCCACAGAAGTCTGACAGGAGCCTGTCAGTTTATATGCCATAGTAGAAGGTCTGAGAGGATGGCAGGACCTCAGCAGAAAAACGACACAAACAGCCATGCCTTACCCACGAGCTCGAACCCAGGTCCCGTAGATCAGTAGCCAAGCGCGCTAACCACTGTAAAATATATCGCTTTTAAAACAAATTTATACCTAACAATAAAATCTCTGTTTCGCATGCAAACAAAATCTCCAAGTTCTAACAGAACTGTAAATTGCATTATCTTCTGTTACATCATTAAATCATTTCGGAATTTGGGCAGCAGAAAAGGCTCATTAAATAACATAAACCCAATGTTGGTCACTTTGTCGTTTGTGTTTTTTTAGGTCACGGTTCACATCTCTAAATTTGATGATTTCGAACTCCAATGTCAATTTTTCTGCAGTAATACATCCGCTTTGATTGCCAAATTTTATTTTAGTTTATTACAATAAAAATAAACATAATAATCAGGAAAATTTACGCTCTAATAACCATACACATATCAAAATGACAGTCATTGAATTACAAAAAAGGGTAACAACTTGTTTCAATTATTCGTTACGTAAACACATGAAGTTTTCAAAGCATACTGCTAACTACCAAAAAATGCTAAATAGCAAAGTTGCCGGAAATATTAATTTTGATGACTTAATTATTCGTCTAATAGCAAAAATATTTTAAATACCTCAGTTTGAAGGCAATTGGTTCAAAATATTTTCCCAATCCATTGCAAGCAAATAATTTTCCAAAATAAATAAATAAACAAACTACAATCAAACAATGTTGTCTATTTTAAATTAATTTAGTTATAATGAAACAGTGTCACGTATTCTAAATTAATTTAGATATAAACATATAGTGTAGTGTATTTTAATTTAATTTAGATACATACATACATACAAAACCTTCATGCAGCCATGGGCTACGGAGGCCAACCAGACTGTGTAATTTTCCTCTCCAGACGCGTCTCTTTTGAGCTACAGCTGCTGCATTTGGCCACTCTAGGCTAATTCTAGCAAGGTCCTGTTTGACATTGTCTGCTCATTGCATCCTAGGTGTGCCCCGTTTTTCGAAACCCTTATGCACACTGTTCATAATCCTGTTAGCCAATCTGCAGCTATTCATACGTGCAACATGGCCAAACCAACGCAGTCTCTCTCTTGAGAATATGCTGCTCAGAGGAGGTTGATGACTCCTTCTAACATCATCATTACTTACAAAGTCAAACCACCTAATGTCCAAGATACTGCGTAAGCATCTAGAATCAAAGGCATCAAGTTTCTTGTTATCCTGCTTACAAAGTGCCCATGTTTCGCGACCATAACTAGCCTTAGAAAGAACCAAACTATTATATAGCCTAATTTTAGTCTTTAAGTGTACACGCCTATTTTTTCACACTCTCCATAGATTCTTAAAAGTCCGAGCGGTAATCCCTATTCTTCTATTTATCTCATGCCGCACGTTATCAGTATCTGTTACAGAGCTCCCAAGATAATTAAACTGAGACACTTGCTCAAGAGTACAAACATTTAAAGCAACTGAAGAACTGTTTGCCTGACCAATTTTTATCACTTTAGTTTTTTCTCTGTTTATCACCAAACCTACTCTATTACCAGTCTCATGAACAGCCATAATGAATGAATTCATCTCATCAACATCATTAGCCAATAGGGCCAAAGCATCTGCATAATCTAATCAGAAATTTTGAATCTAGACCATTTAAGGCCAAAATATTTCCTTTACAAAGAATTTCACATAACATAATCAACAACCAAACTCCACTAGCAATGCTAAACCAATCGCTTGTAAGACGTACCAACTCTCACACGACTCAGTGTTATTATAGAGAGCTTTCATTACATTAACTAATTTATCAGATATTCCATATGATCTAACAATCAATCACAAATTATGTCGATCAACAGAGTCAAAAGCCTTTTTGAAATCTATAAAGCTAGCAACCATAGGTTTCTGAAACTCTAAACATTTCTCAAAATCTGCCTAACTGAAAATATTTGATCAATACATCCCCTACCACATCTGAATCCACACTGTTCATCAAGCAGTTGTCCATGAAACAAATTCTTAATTCTATTAAGTGTTAGCGCGCTTGGCTACTGATCTAAGGGGTCCTGGGTTTCGTTTTTTCTGCTGAGGCCCTGCCGTCCTCTCAGACTTTCTACTGTGGCATATAAACTGACAGGCTCCTATCAGACCTTTGTGGCAAGCAGCTGCTTGAGGAGATATTTTTTTTATATGATGATGCACAGAACTTTACCTGGAACAGAAATAAACTAATTCCCCTATAATTATCACAAGAACTGCGATCACCTTTTTTAAAAATTGGGACAATAATAACAAACACTTTTATCATAAAAAATATTCAAAATTTCAGTCAGTCATGTGACAACACAAATGTTCCCAGCTCTAAGCATTTCAGTGGTGATTTCATCCACCCCTGGGGATTTATGCAGTTTTAATTTTGAGATAGCCAAAGTGATTTTGGAATGTGATATGGGATCATCATTAAAGCCAGTAATGCATCTATCCTTATTACAAACAATGGGAGAAGAAATAATCACATTATTTAGAATTTCCCTGAAATGCTCAGCCCACTTAGCCGTCACAGAATCCTCACCTTAAACCACCTTGCCATGTTTATCTCTTAATCCCTGTGTACCTGTCTGTTTCTTCCCACATAAAACATTAATAATCTCGTACAACCCCCTGCTGTTGTGCCATCTAACTGCTTCCTCTGCTTTGTCAGCCAAGCTATCAAGCCAAAGATTCTTATCAGCTGTTAACTGATCCTTTACATATTTATTAAACTCGTTGTGATGCCTTCTGTTAGGGCTAGTAGGGTGTTGATTCATATTAATCCTGCCCTTCCTTCTTCCAGAAATAAGTTCCATATACTTATCACTCAGATAATTTTGTTTCCTCTGTTCCCTTTTACCCAAAAGAGTACTGTCGGTTTCAGAAAAGCCTGTTTAAATTGATCCCATTCTTTCTCAACTTCAGCAGTAACCAAACCACGATTGTGAAAATCACTAAGTAGCCTATCATGATATGTTTTGGCTATATTTGGATCTTTCAGGCATTCAGTGTTCTAGCTAATTTTTTTAACCTTAGCACAGCATTTCTAAGCTTCAGCTGCAAAACATTTTTGATCAGGTAATGGTAAGACCCAATTTTGGCTCCCCTGTATGATGTGGTATTCCTAACTGAACTAACCCATTTACTGATAATTAAAATATAATCTATCCTGTTCCTGTGCAACCTATCAGGTGAAACCCATGTATGTTTATAAATGTCCCGATATTTGTAGTATGTGTTAGTTATTCGTAAACCATTAAGTTTACTTACCTGTAGGAGTCATTCCCCATTGCTATTGGAATTACCACTGCCAAAGGGACATAAAAATCCTGCCCAAAGGTCAAAGTCAGTACCAACTTTAGCATTGAAGTCACCAAGCACAAGAGAAATATCTCCTTTTTTCACAGAACTCAAAATATCCTGATGCTGCCTGTAAAACATATCCTTCTCGTTCTCATCAGAGTCCTCTGTGGGGGCATAACAACAGATGACATTCAAATCTTTAATTTTTGTTTAAAATTTTGCCTTAAGAAATCTTTCACTAATGCAGTCATATCCTAGAAGAGCATGTCACCTGAGGAGCAAACCAACACCTTGGAGATGATTTCCATCCTCCCTGCCTGAAAAGAGAAATTTAAAGTTATTTTTAAGTATCTAACCTTTACCTTTCCATCTGGTCTCTTGAAAGCCTAGAATATCTAGGTTATAGCGCTGGAATTCCTGCGTGGGAACATCAAGAGAATAATCTCTACGTAATATCCTCACATTCCACGTTCCACGTATCCTCACGTTCCTGCAGAAAGAAAATGATTAGTAAGATTTTTAAAGAAACTAGATTTATTGAGAGATGTAGGGCCAACAATATTAAAAAGCCCCTTGATCACAGGCTTCGGGCAAAGACCTGTCCCTCCTCCGCTAAAGGCTGAAGTCACCGATGCTGGTAGGAACTTCAGGCACCACCTTTTCAATAGGACTTTTCAAGAGCCATATGGCCTGCCTGAGACACATTACTTCAGTTTAGGATTGACGATGCCAACTAGCTAAGTGAGGTTCAGGTACCTGCGATGGCCTCTGATTAGGATTATCCACCAGCTGATATAAGGTATCCCATGCCTCTGCTCACTTAGCGCTGGCAAACCAGAAGCAAACAGAAAACACAAGAGGCAGATTCTCCCTAAACACAGGCCCACCAGTGCAGCAAGTCCAGGATCTATAATCAGGCTAAAATCCATAAACCAGTCCATTTTAGTGGGTACAAATGGTCGCCACCAGGCTCTGTGAAGTTGACCACTCCTCAGCAGGGTTGAAAAGCAGAAAAAGTGGCCATAGACGATCAGAGCTGGAAGCCCTCTCTTCCGTTTCCATCCAAAAGAGAATATCTCTTTGAAAGGTACTAACTGACTGCACCACGAGAAGGGGTCAGATATTAGGTGCTAGACATAGCCGGTTCTGTCCATCATCACTGGGGATTGCGACTCAGCTCTCCTTCCAGTTTATGCCTAGCTACAATTTATCAAACAGTGTTGCGTATTCTAAATTAATTTAGATATAATCAAACAGTGTTGCGTAATCTAAATTAATTTACATATAATCAAATAGTGTTGCGTATTCTAAATTAATTTAGATATAATCAAACAGTGTTGCGTAATCTAAATTAATTTACATATAATCAAATAGTGTTGCTTATTCTAAATTAATTTAGATATAATCAAATAGCGTTGTGCATTCTAAATTAATTTAGATATAATTAAACAGTGTTGCATATTCTAAATTAATCTGAATATAATCAAATAGTGTTGCATATTCTAAATTAATTTATATATAATCAAATAACGTTGTGCATTCTAAAGTAATTCAGATATAATGAAATTGTGTTGCGTATTCTAAATTAATTTAGATATAATCAAACAGTGTTGTGTATTCACATTTTTTAAATACTTAGGTAGTTTCAATTCATATCGTTACAGATCATTAAATGTAGAAACAACAAAACTACTAATGTAGATCGTAGATCGTATAATCATATTCGATGTACCGGGTAATAATTTTACCCCTAACCGTCTCCATCAGAAAGATATGCCTATTTGGCATGAGTAAGAACAAAATATATAAGTAAATCACCCTTAGGTGGGCCCCTAAGGGCAAACATAAGAAAATCTAAAAATAGTAGTAAAATTGCATAAGAAACCTTTTACTTGTTCAAAAACTTAAAAAACTCTTTTACTTGTTCAAAACAGTATGATCGTAAAGAATCAGAGAAGAAATAATCTCATTGGGATTATTGCTTACAGCCTCAAAAAAACTTTTTGAGGTGTGTTTTATATATATGGTCGATGCTATATATATATGGTCGATGTGTGTGTGTGTATATATATATATGGTCGATGCCCAGATCTTTATGGAGTTGTCTGTTAGTGGCAAACCAGGGGCATCGACCGCAGTTCTCAGAATCTTGTTCTGTAAGACCTGGATCTTACGAATATTGGTGGGTGTAGGTATTCGTCCATATGGGTGAATGGAAAAATCTACTAATGATGTGATAAAATGTGATGGGAAGGTTAGAAACCCTTCAACAATGGGCTTCCTGCTATCCCAATCTACTAATGACTTCTTCAACTAATTTGTATATGATAGAAATTTGAAATTTACGTGGTAGCTTTTCAAGAGCTATTCCATTGACAGTAATAATGTTCCCAGTTTTCTCAGAGATGTGTGGTAAATGGAACTTTTTAAATTTAAGAAATAAAAGACAAAAACTTTTTATGTTGTATAATTACTAATGAAATACTATTTGCATTTTCCCCATCATCGGTTATCTCAAATTAAAGCTTTTAAGGAGTGACAAAGTAGGTAAAGGAAAAACTTCATTCTCTTTGAAAACGAGATTCCCGCATGCGCCAGAGGCAATATGAGTTCTTCTAGTTCAAAAAATCCAGTAAAAGTAGATTTAGACATTGTTTGGACATTGGCCAAAATTGCAGCCAATGAAGATAACAGCCCCATTTCTGGTTTTGGCGATGGCATGTAAAAATTTATTTAGTTTAGTCATTTATCAGTATCAACCATTAACAGCCCTTAAACCACTTTTAGGGACAAATGAGCTTAAAAGGAAAACGTTCGAATTAAAAAAATAAGCAAATGAAAATGTTCGATAGAAAAATATAAAAGGGCGGATTCTAAATTTAAGTAAATATATGCATTGATGGAGACACACTGCAAATTAGAAACAGATAAGTTTTAATTTCGGCAAATTCTATCTCATTCCTGCAGTTTTTGCAAAATCAATTACAATATATAGCTACATCTAATGATATATATCGTATGTTATGTTATATATCTTTGTGTATAGAAACTAAAAATAAATAAATATTATCCTTGTAATTATAATAGGAAATAAAAAGTCTGAGATTAAAAATAGACTATGAACAAGCTGATGTTATCTTTTCTCTCAGCTTTCATTTCCCCCCCCCTCTCAACTCTTCCTTTAATTTGTCATTGCCACGTCACAAAAGAAGAATCTGTTTGCCATTTGCATGAATGCAGACGTTGCATCTGCGTACACTTCGAGACTGAGGGGTGGATGGATGGATGGAGCCGCTCACGAGGGATGCCGGAAGCTGAGAAAGGAAGCGATGTTACATGCTGTTAATTTGTGTTCATCACTGTGTGAAAAGAAGCTGCAAAGAAACGCCGAATCATGCCACTTTACAATACCCCGCTGCGTCTCCTCTACATTCATTTATAATTCACTTGACCCACTCTAAGGAGAGGAGGAGTCTCGCACATTCCCATTTTCCACTCTAAGGAGAGGAGGAGTCTCGCACATTCCCATTTTCCAGTTGAACATGCGGGAAAAATATTTTTTCAAAAGTCACTTTCTCGCTTGAAGTTGGAAATCCATAAAGTTGCCCATTCATAAATTACGCAACAGCTCGAAGAACCTGGGGGGAGGGAATTAATGATTCTGTTGAGTTGTATTTGTGTGGAAGAGAGGGGGGGGTCGAAGGTGGTCTTAAATAAATAAATTACCCCCTCAAGCAACTGAGATTTGAGAGGAGCCTGACAGTTTAATACTCCACAGAGAAGATAGGCGTGTGCGGAAACCAAGACCTCAGGAGAGAGACATCACAGAAAAGAAACACCCCTACCTTACTTATCGGGGTTCGAACCCAGGTCCTTTTTATTAGCAATCTACCACGCCAACCATTTGGACACTGGGCCGCAACGATAAAATGTAGTGTTTTTTTGTGTTTTTTTTGTGTGAGTGTGTGTGATTGCTGTTTTTTTTTCTGATCCTACAGTGAATCCAATTCAATTTATATTGCAGATGATATTACAAATATATACATTGGATAAACTGTACATAAAGTGCAAGAAAAAAAAAGGAAAATGTGGCTTAACATGGGAGAAAAGTTAGTTCTGACGCTGCCTGGTATTACATTGAAGACTACATAATACGTTTATCGACATATGATGGCAGGAAAATTGTTGTAAAAAATGCATACCTTTTCTTGGAAAGTAATTAATTTTTAAAAGTTTAAATATTTAACACATGATTATTAATCAGGTGGAAAGATTTTCATCATACGAATAAGTTGTCATGTATCAAATCAGAATAGGTTAAGTCTAATAAGAAGCCTCGAATGAGAATTAAATCCCTGCAAAAAAACACGGAAAAAGGACTGCATTGCTTGCAGTATCAAAACATAATATGATGTTATTAGCACTTTTTTGTGATCAAACCTGCTTTAGCAGAATCCATCGAAATCTCATGAAAGAGTTAGTTAGACCCAAGGCCGGATGTAGAAAAAAAAGAGTAGAAATTGGGGAAAGTCATGATTTTCATAATCAGTTTTCTACAATTTGTTCTAAAAGTTAAACATAAGACAATGTTCTGAAATTAAAATGCATAATTAACTATTTAAATAATGTGTTAAAATACATTGAAAACTTTTATGAATATTTTCTAAAATTTTAATAATTTTACCACTTTTTTTAAGTGTATAGAGAGGAAGTGTTTTGACCTTAGATTGCAATTCAAAACCCACTAATATGTCCCTGGTTAGAGCTATGTGACGGATTACTTCATGTGATGAATTGGTTAGAACTGTGTTACAAATTGCCCCGTGCGATGATTTAATTATAGCTATGTCAAATTACCCCGTGCGATGATTTGATTGTAGCTATGTGACAAATATCTCTTCTGATAACTTAGAATCATGTGATACTGTAGCTTGACTCAGTTAACGTCTTGATTAGAACAATGTAACAACGTGTCTACTGTGACGAACAGTAGACTTCTTTTATAGCTTTGTTACAAAGTTGTTTTGGCTTATTTTGCACCTGTGAGGCACTTTGCTGCTCAGTGGACTATTAGGAATCAGACCAGAAAAGTCCTAAAGTAAATGGTTGTTGGATTGGGTTGTTTTACCTCTGAGTGGCACTTTTTTTGCACACCATGGGCTAGATGGCCAGGTCACATGGATGATGGATTCCGAAGGCTCAGAGAAGGTTGGGGGAGGGGACCCACTGGAACAGCTGTTGGGAGACAGATAGTAGCCTCCCGTCAAGGCCATCCAGCGTGTTCTTTAACGTGCACAGGGTATGGCTCTCCCGCACACGGTGACACGACTTAACGTCCCATCCGACGGACGGCGGCCTTTCCAAGCCCATTGGTGTCCCCTACTGACCGTGGGCAGGGCGGGGAATTTTGCGGAGATAAATCTCAACGCTGACTCAGCTGGGACTCGAACCTGGGAACTACAGATTACGAGCCTGGCGCGCTACCGACTGAGCCACCCCCACCCCTAAAGTAAATGGAGACAATAAAAATCTATCATAGCTTTCTAAGTTTTCTCCCATGTCGAGATAACTCAGTGTTAACATTTATAGCGTACGGTTTTCCTGAAGACTAATTCGAGGCTTAATATCTATCTCATCACGAACAAATATTAAAGGCAAATGGGAACCTCCCTACCGAGGTAACCCAATGTTAACGTGTGCAGGATATGGTTTCCTTATACTCTAATTCGCGATTTAACATCGCATCCAATAGAATTTGTCATTTTCAAGCCGAAAGATACTGAGTTCTCAAGTGGGGCAGTGCTTGGACAAGCGGGGAAAATCTCAAGTCTAAGAAGATCTGGGATCGAGCTGTAGACCTTAGGATGAAGCCTGGTCATCAGCCACGACACAGACTAGGTGAGCAAATGTTCTTTGCCAATTGTTTTCTGTTTCCTTCGCATACCTCTTA
This sequence comes from Ryuthela nishihirai, assembly GCA_038380435.1. Lineage (NCBI taxonomy): Eukaryota > Metazoa > Arthropoda > Arachnida > Araneae > Heptathelidae > Ryuthela > Ryuthela nishihirai. Next base: position 49,580,910 of record JAWZYU010000001.1, on the reverse strand, counting down.
AGGTGGATGCAGACAATAACGATTATAAATGCCGACTGAGGCCGACAACTTTCTTCCGATAGGTGGCAAATGTTTGTCTTTTAGAGATGAGAACTGTAACTTTCTCGAGAATAACCTAAAGAGTAGTTTTCTCACGAAACGCAGTCGTAAATAGCAAGTGACATTGGGGATTTCTTTACTCGCCCATATAAAAAAAATAAAATACCCCCTCAAGCAGCTGCTTGCCACAGAGGTCTGACAGGAGCCTGTCAGTTTATATGCCACAGTAGAAGGTCTGAGAGGAAGGCAGGACCTCAGCAGAAAAACGACACAAACAGCCATGCCTTACCCGGGGCTCGAACCCAGGTCCCGTAGATCAGTAGCCAAGCGCGCTAACCACTCGACCACGGGACGGCTGGCCTATATACACATACACAATTTATTCGTTGTGCCATTGACATTATTTACGGTGCAATACTTTTAAGTCTGAAGTAAAGCACGTAAAGACAAATCCATTAACATCCGAAGTTTTTCTATTTTGAAAGGCAGATGTCAAACGTCAGTATTTTGTCCCAAATTTTCCAATTTCCCGATTTCTCACGTTCGTCCTCGCTTTAGCAAACATCAGTCGCAAGTTTGTTTCTCTTCAACAATCACGCCATTCTTGACCGCTTTATCCAAATCAACGATCACTTGCAGACTCGTTAACCTCGTAATCGTTACAGCTCGATGAGTCAGAGGCACGTGGGGAAACACTCTCGCACACCCAAGTGCTTCCAAATTAATCTTGTTTGTTACTCCTAGCTTTCTTTTTTTTGCTTTCGTGCATTTTTTTCTGCCTCAAGAAAAAACTACAATTTTTACTTTTTTAAGCCTCGTGTTTCGAAATTACCCTTTAATAAAATTTAAATGCTTTCTTAGCGCTTAATAGCCAACAAACAAGTGGGCGTATCTGCAGGGACGATTTTGATCCAGACCTCCCGCGTCAAGATTTGACAATTTATATTTTTTACTAAACCACTTCAACCAGCCGATATGCTTGGGAATTCGAACTCTCACTTTTAATTTCACCCTTCGTCCCATGGCCGAGTGGTTAGCGCGCTTGGCTACTGATCTAAGGGACCTGGGTTCGAGCCCCGTGTAAGGCATGGATGTTCGTGTTGTTTTTCTGCTGAAGCCCTGCCAACCTCACAGACCTTCTACTATGGCATGTAAACTGACAGGCTCATGTCAGACCTCTGTGGCAAACAGCTGCTTGAGAGGGTATTTATTTATTTTCATTTTTTTTTCATTAAAACCAGTCTTTGTTCGTTTGAAAGGGACTAGCTCAGTCGCTCTACAATAATTTAATCGTCATGTACTTAATCTGATGTTCCAGGCCCGAGTCTCAACTGCACCTGCTTTGAAACTTCCTTCGCTAACAGTCGTTCCACCTTCGATGAGAAAGGAAACACCGATATGGTTGGAAAAGCATCGGATGAATATTATGACGTGGCTCCTTGTGCAAAAAGAGACTTGTGCACGTTAACGAACAGACTGCATGGCCTTGATGAGATGGGAGACTTCCATCTGTGGAACAACAGCTGTTCATGGATCAGCTTCGCCAACCTTCTCTGAGCCCCTGCGGTCCTTGTCGTTTAACTCATTATGTGCAAGAAAGCGCCGCTCAGGGGGGAAAACAATTCAACCTTTCTTAAGAACATCAATATCAAGTGTGCTAGAATTCAAATGCTCTTCACCAGAGAAACAAATATCAATTCGAAAAGGAGAGAAGCAATTTTTTACTACCTATCTTCCTTTGCTTTTGGCTTTGACATTTGTCGGTTGATCGGTTTGTCAGTTTGTCTGTTGGACGGTTTGTAAGTCGGTCGTTTTGTGGATTTGACAAAACGTTGTTCCACCATATCTTTCGAACGCGATGAAGAAATTTAATAATTTATGTGCCAAATGAAAGCTTGTGACGCGAGGAGTGTCATAGGGTATAAAAATTTAACCCCCCTCACCCGGTGAGTTCTTCAACCCAAAAAAATGGGAAATGTGAAAGTCGTTCAACTGTATCTTCCGAACGCGAGGGCCTAAAATTTCGAGTTAGGTGTCAAACGAAGACTCGTATAATGACGGTCGTAAACTATTTCGAATTTTGTCCCTATAATTCCCCTCCCCCTCATAAAAAGGTAGAGAGAGTTTCGCGGGGTTCGACTTTAACGAGTCGTATCTCAAATTGGAGCTTGTGACGTCTCCGATGTCGTGGGCTACCTCAAACGTGACTCCAAAAGGGAGGGGGGGGGGGATGTGCTCCATGTTTATGAGTCAATCATCGAAGTTTTTGAAAGTAGGTGTTTTTATTGACAACAAAAAATATAAATAAAAATTTAAAACAATACCCATCTTCGTATAAGGCCCTAAAAAGTAGAAAATAAACGTAAAGCATATCAATGATGCAATCAGCCACTGAGTTCGTATTCACTTAAAAGGAACATAGGGCGCCGATTTACCTACTCGACAAGACTGCAAGCGCCTTATCAGTGACTGATTTCACATCGATATGCTTTAGGTTTATTTTCTACTTTTTAGAGCTCTATAACAAAGTGGGTAATTTTTAACTTTTTTTTAAATTTATTTATATTTTTTAACGAATTGCTTGCAGTGGTTTGATTAGTATTCCATGAGGTGAACAATCACGGAAGAGGTGGTAAAAATTATTACGTGCTTAAATTAATATATAGTCGACAAAGCATTCATCATCATCATCGTCGTCGTCGTCGTCGTCGTCATCATCATCCTCAAGCAGCCATGGGCTATGGAGGTCCAATCAGACCGTGCAATTTAGTTCTTCAAGCAAGTCTGTCCTGAGCTACATCTGGCCACTGCACACCAATTCTAATAAGGTCCTGTTTGACATTGTCTGCCCACCGCATCCTTGCTCTCCCCCTCTTTCTGAAGTCTTTAGGCACACTGTTCATAACCCTATTCGCCATTCTATCATTATCCATACGAGCAACATGGCCAAATCAACGGAGTCTCTCTCTGCACAATATGCTGCTTAAAGGAGGTTGCCGACTCCTTTGCCTAACCTCATCATTAGTTACAAAGTTGAACCACCTAATACCCAAGATACTGCGTAAGCATCTGGAATCAAAAGCATCTAGTTTCCTGTTATCTTGTTTACAAAGTGTCCAAGTTTCACTACCATATCTAACCCTAGAAAGAACCAAACTATTATACAATCTAATTTTAGTCTTTAGGTGTATACGCCTATTTCTCCACACTCTCCATAGATTCATAAAAGTCTCTGCAGCAATCCCTATTCGTCTGTTAATCTCATGCCGCACAACACCAGTATCTGTTACATAGCTCCCAAGATAATTAAATTGTGACACCTGCTCAAGACTGCAACCATTCAGATTAACTGAATCACAGACTGCCTAACCAATTTTCATCACTTTAGTTTTCTCTCTGTTTATAACCAAACCTACTCTAGTACCAGTTTCATCAACAGCTCGAATGAAAGAGTTCATCTCATCAACATCATTTGCCAAAAGGGCTAAATCATCAGCATAATCTAAATCAGAAATTTTCGTATCTTCAGCCCATTTAAGGCCAAAATCTTTCACTTGAAGTGAATTTCGCATAACATAATCAATAACCAAGCTAAAGAGAAAAGGAGACAAAATGCACCCTTCTCGAACACCAGAAGTAATGCTAAACCAATTGCTACACACGACTCAGTGTTACTATAGAGAGCTTTCATTATGTTAACTAACTTGTCTGGTATATCATATGATCTCACAATCAACCACAAATTATGTCGATCAACAGAGTCGAAAGCCTTTTTGAAAACAACAAAACTAGCAACCAAAGGTTTCTGAAACTCTAAACATTTCTCAAGAATCTGACTAAGTGAAAATATCTGATCCACACATCCCCTACCACTTCTCAATCCACATTGCTCATCACGCAATTGACTGTCAACCGGATTCTTAATTCTATTAAGCACAATCGTGCAAAGAACTTTTCCTGGAACAGAGAGTAGGCTGATACCCCTATAGTTATCACAAGAACTGCGATCACCTTTTTTGAAAATAGGGATAACAATAGCTCTGGTAAAATCTTTAGGAACCATGCCTTTATCATAAAAGATATTCAGAATTTCAGTCATCCAAGTGGTAACCGAAACATTCCCAGCTCTAAGCATTTCAGTAGTAATTTCATCTAACCCTGGGGATTTATGAAGTTTAAGTTTAGAAATTGCCAAAATAACTTCAGATTGTGTTATAAGGCCAACATTAAAGCCACCAATGCATCTATCATCATTACAAATAATGGGAGTAGAACTACCCACATTGTTTAGAACATCACTGAAATGCTCAGCCCACCTAGCCATGACAGAATCCTCACCTTCTATAACCTTACCTTGTTTATCCTTCAATCCCTGTATAGCTGTCTGTTTTCTACCACACAAAACATTAACTCTCTGGTACAGCTCTCTGCTGTTGTGCTGTCTAACTGCTTCCTCGGCTTTGTCAGCCAAGCCATAAAGCCAAAGATTCTTATCAGCAGCTAACTGATCCTTTACGCGTTTATTAAGCTCTCTGTAATGCTCTCTATTAGGAGTAGTAGGGTATTGATTAAGGGCATTCCTGCAGTTCTTTCTTTCTGAAATAAGCTCAAGTGCCTTATCACTTAAATAATTCTGCGTCCTCTGCTCCTTTTTTCCTAAAAGAGTACTGTTAGTGTCCAAAAAAGCCGGTTTAAAATGATCCCATTCTTCCTCAACTTCAGTAGTAAGCATACCATGACTGTCATAATGACTAAGTAACCTATCATGGTAAGCTTTGGCTATAACTGGGTCTTTCAGAGCTTCAGTATTAAAAGTAAAATTTTTAACCCTAGCACAACACTTTTTAAGTTTAAGTTGCAAGACACTTTTAACAAGGTAATGGTCAGATCCAATTTCAGCTCCCCTATATGACCTGGTATTCCTAACAGAACTAGCCTATTTGATGTTAATTAATATATAATCAATCATATTCTTATGGAGCCCATCAGGTGAAACCCATGTGTACTTATGTATGTCTCAGTGTTTGTAATAAGTGTTAGTTATTCTGAATCCATTGAGTTTACTTACCTGTAGGAGACGTTGCCATTGCAACTACCAATAGCAAAACGGCCTATCAGCCCTCCCCAAAGGTCAGAGTCAGTACCAAGTTTGATACTGAAGTCACCTAGAACAAGGGTAATATCTCCTTTCTTGAAAGAATTCAAAATATCCTGAAGTTTTTCATAAAACCTATCCTTCTCATCCTCATCGGCATCCTCAGTGGGGGCATAACAGCAGATAACATTCAAGTCTTTAATGCCTGTCTGAAATTTTGCTGTAAGAAACCTTTCATTAATGCACTCGTATCCTAGAAGAGCATCACTAGCGTGTCTGCTGAGAAGCAGACCCACGCCTTGGTGATGCATATTGTCGTCCCTCCCTGAAAAGAGAAATTTAAGTTTTTTTTAAGAATCTGACCTTTATCTGTCCATCTGGTCTCTTGCAAGCCGAGAATATCTAAATTATAATGGTGGAATTCTTGTGTGAGGACATCAAGAGAAAAAGCTCTGTGCAGAGTCCTCACATTCAAACTACCTATAGAGAGAAAATGGTTAGTGGGATGTTTAAAGAAACAAAGCATTATATGTTAACAATTCGTAACAAACATTTTAAATAACAATTATAATTTAATAACTCTATATAGTTAATCTTATCACCTTAAAGCATTCTTATTACAGGGGTGGCTCAGTCGGTGGTGCTCCAGGCTCGTAATCTGCAGGTCCCAGGTACGAGTCCCACCTGGGCCAGCGTTGAGATTTACCCTCATCTAGCCCTCTGTCAGTCGGGGACACTGATGGGCTTGGAGAGACCGCCGTCTGTCGGATGGGATATGTTGTTTAGTGGGTTGCTCATTGTGTCCATTGGTTTGCCAATTAGGTTGTCAGTTGTACGAAATACTGTATCAATTAGATTGCCAATCATGGGCGTCCGCAGAAGGATGAAAACGGGGCACAAAAATTCCACAAATTATAATCGTAACAATTTAAACGTAATTAATTTATATACATTATGTATGTGTTTTTGTATTGATTCAATACTGTATTCTATAATCTACTTGTGAAAAAAAAACCTAAAAATTAAATATTTAAATAAAAATTTATTGATGAAATTATTTGTCTCCAAGCTTTGCCTCCCCCCCTGGAAAATTTTCTGCCAACGCCCATGTTGTCAATTGGATTGTCAACTGTGTCAACTGTTTTCTTAATTTGGTTGTAATTTCTTTTGAAAATTGGGCTGTCAATTCTATTAATTGCTTTGTCAAATTGGTTATCAATTGTGCATATTTCTTTGTCAATTGTGTTGTCACTGTCTGAATTACTTTGCCAATTAGGTTGTAAATTTAGTCAATTGTTTTGTAACAATTGTCACAGTTGGCAACCCACTTCAGAAAGCAATTGGCAACCCTATTGGCAAAGAAGTTGACACAACTGGAAAACCACTTCATAAACAATTGAGATATTTGATAACCCAATTGTAAAAGCAATTGATGAAATAGAAACGTAATTTACAAATCAATTTATACAATTGACAACCTAATTGATAAAGCAACTTATACAATTAACAACCTAATTGACAAAACAGTTGATACAATTAACAACACAATTGACAAAGCATTTGATGCAACTGACAACTAAATTGGCAAAACCTTTGACACAATGACAACCTAATTGACAAAAAATTGACAAAATTGAAAAAGGAACTGACAAAAACTGACACAGTTGACAACCAATTGATAAAGTAGTTGACATAATTGAAAGCTTATTTAATAGAATTGGCAAAGTAATTGAGGAATAAAATGTGAATGCAATTCAAAAATTCTGTGCTGAAAATTCAGCAAGCTGAGGAACAAAGTGAGAATTGAATTCAAAAATTCGACAACAGAATGGCCAAAAAAATTGACACAATTGACAGCGTAAGTTGGCAAAACAAACTGACACAATTGACAACGGAAGTTTACAAATCAATTCTCAAAGCAATTGTCACACAAATGACAACCCATTTTTAAAAGAAATGGGAACAATTAACAAACCAATTCACGCAATTGACAACTTGTTTGAAAAAGCAACTTGAAACAAATAACAACCTTGTCTGAGTTCTTGGGGTCAATGAGACCTGGTGATTTATTCCTTTGTGTGCAAAAAATTAAAGATATAATAGAGCAATTACTTTCCGATCTCCTGTTTTTCTTTCTATTCTATTTTATTTCTTTATTTAAACAAAGATTTTAACAAAGATCAATTTGTTCAGATTTGCCCAGATTCTTCTAGAAGAGTCTTGCTCGTGGAGTGAATCGCCAAAAGTGTCATAACAGTCTGACACCATAATTAACAATCAGTCTGTCACTGCAATACTACAGTTCACAAAAGTAAAACACCACAATGCAATTAACAATAAGTCTGACACTACAATTGACAATCAGATACACAAACTAATGTATAAACTAATTTTTATTAGCTTTAGGAGTCCTGGAACTTTTTAAAATATTTTTACAAAAAGCATCCCACGTATAAGTTGTTTAACAACCAAGTTGTTCTTTTACACAATGTGCCCAAAGTCCAAGTCATAAAAGTTCACTCACAAAGTTCAGCATTATGTAGTTAGGGAAGAGGTAACAAAGTTCAGCATTATGTAGGTAGGGAAGCGGGAACAAAGTTCAGCATTATGTAGGTAGGGAAGAGGGAGCAAAGTTCAGCATTATGTAGGTAGGGAAGAGGGAACAAAGTTCAACATTATGTAGGTAGGGAAGAGGGATTGCTGGATTGAGAGACAGATTGATGTTTCCCATTCGAAACAAGGCTGCCTTTCCGAGACCATCAGTATTACGTTTCTAACCGAGGGTAGAATGGTGGATATTATATATAAAAAATAAATACCCTTCTCAACCAATTTCTTTGCCACATAGCTCTGAGAGGAGCCTGTTAGTTTATACGCCGTAATAAAATGTCTATGAGGATGGCGGGACCTCAGTAGGAAAACCTGAAAAACATTCGTGCCTTACCCGGGGCTTGAAAACTTGTCAGTTATCCAGAAATTTTATTTTTCACACACACATATATGTATACAGGAAATATATTATTAAATATATATTGCATACAGGAAATATGTACTTCTAAAGAACTTGTGACCGAATCAGAATAATTTTTCCTATCGAATTAAAAATTTTAACTTTTTTTTCCCTTCTTCTGTATTTTTTTTCACTTAAACAGTAAGGAAAACAATATGAGGAAAACAGGCCTATCCATTCTTTTTTCTTAATCCTTAATGACTTCAAAGAATATTTTTCCTCGTATTTAGAAGGTTCAGCAGATTCACAATTCGCGATTCGAAACAAAGAACCATTCTTTCCTCTTCTCTTTCGACGATTATTCGGCTCACAAACAGTTGCCAGAATCTTCAGTGAACCGTAGAGTGCGCGAGCAACGCCCCTTGTCATTTATTGCGTGCCTAATGTTTTTCAGATGTCACCACAGGATCAAATAATGCTTGGAACCTGTAAGAGACATGCAGGGAATGAGTCCAGAGGGCGTTTCGATTTGCAGAATGGACGTCCCTTGGATAAAATGAAAAAACCGAACACTGCGAACCGATGACCAAAGAGATAATCAGACACGCAACGCGAGCATCACTGATTTTCGAGGTTCACAATTCGAAATAAAAAAATTTAAATGATACGATGGAGAAATAATAAATTTTTCAATGAAACTAAAGCGTGAAATGGGAAATAAGTCACAAAATACCTCCTCTCATTTTTTAATCTTTAATCCTATTTCACAATGTCTTCTGATATTCTTCTTCCCCTGACATTTCCTCATTAGTAAGGACGGAGGTTGGCTCGTAAAGTGATTGTTCCCAGATTAGTTCCTCTCCTTGTCTGTAGTGAAATTTTCCCCGCTGACTCTCTCGGTAAAATACGATGCACCGATGGATTTAGAAAGGCTTCTGTTCCTCGTATGGGATGCTAAACTATGTATAGGAGAGCAATACCACGTGCATGTTAAAGAACACGCTAAAGCCTTGACGAGAGTTTTCCATGTTTCCTAACTACTGTCCAGTGAGCCTCTTCACCAACCAGCTGGGAGGCTACATCGATCCAATTTATCTAAACAGCCTAATTTCAAAGCCCTTTCAGTTCTAAGGGACCTGGGTTCGAGCCCCGGATAAGGCATGGATGTTTGTGTTGTTTTTCTGCTGAGGGCCTGCCATCCTCTCAGATCTTCTACTGTGGCATATAAACTGACAGGCTCCTGTCAGACCTCTGTGGCAAGCAGCTGCTTGAGGGGGTATTTATTTATTTATTTTTATTCAGTTCTGTTGCCTTTTCAATATATTAGCACTACTCAATAACACTGAGTCCTAGTAGCCTGGTAATTCAGCTTATTGTGTGCACAAAACTGAAGCAGAGAGGAAAAACAATCTAACCCTTTATTAACACTGGAATGCATTATTCTATCTTCACAAACCATTTTAACACCTTTTTTTTTCATTTTTAATTAAGCCAATGATATGTAATTAATTATATTAATTAGGATAATCTAGTGGGTCGCAGTTCAGTTGACCTTATTGAGTTTGTTTTATTAGAAAAATGCCATAATATCAAAATCTTCGTTATAATCAATTATAGCAAATTTTCGTTATAATTGATTGGATGTTGCGTATAAGCTCCGTCGATTGTCATTGACATTTCTGTCCTAAGTAACAGATTTACTTTATCTCAGATCATAATAAATACTTTTGTAAAAAGGATTTAGTTATTAAAAATGAACAGAGTCGCTGCGAGGCTTGCGGTCTCCGGAGTGCAAAACAAAATATGCCGCTCTTTGCATAAAGTGATGGGGGAAAAAATACGTCAAGAACGCTTACAGGTGGACTATGGCAACCTCTAAGATTGGTCCACACCCACTTGCTGCACCCCTGAAAATGATAATTATAGGATGCAAGAATCTAGGGAAAAAAAGTAGGGGGGGGGGAAATAGCGCAGTCAAGCAGGACTCCATTGCAGTATAATATTTTGCCTTCCATTTTAGCTCTTTAGAAAAATTTTTGATAAATGCTTGAAATATGCACAAGTTTAATAATTTTTTGCTTCCATTACCTTTATTACCATTCTTAAAGGGGATGTGGGAGGCATGCCATCCCCCCCCCTTATTCGATCCTGCTTGCCACTCGAGATATTGCGAAACAAATGACAAAAGACCCAGTAGATTCTGAAATCCTTTCGCTCGATCAATTAAACTCTGTAACTATTGAAGGGTTAGCTGAAAAAGAAAAAGTTTTGACAGGAGAAAGATCTGAACTCACAACTTCCTAAAAAGACTCAGGTGATCATATCAATTGAGCTATCCCAGATTCTACTTCCACCGAATTTCAATTTTTTTTCAGGTAACTCTTGAATTGTTCTAGGGTAGCAGGAATGTTTTCCTAATGAGCTACTATTATCAAATTTCCGTGCAATCTTAGCTAATGATTGTCTATAACAAATATTTTACTTATTTCATGTTATTTATAAATTATTTTATGTTACTTCATGTTTATTTTAATCGCATATTATAAATTATATACGGAGGGCTTTCAAAACCTTTTTGACACGTGTCTATGAATTTTCACTCGTTCCTCCGAAGCTAACGAGCTACCGCTTGCTTGCAAACTTGCCATTGCCTTTTAAAAACCAAGGTCGTATCATCATTTCTCTCTTCGCTGGTGGAGCGTAAAGTTCGGTCTGCGAAATCTGTGTGATGTTGCTATGGAACCTACTAAAGACGGGGAAAGATTTTGCATTTTCACAAAGATGCAGATTAGGAACGACGCGAAAAAAATTCACAAGTTTTTGGGTATTTCACACAATTTATCACAAGTACATGGGGATTATGGCTGTTCATATGGCATTGTCATGGGATGGATGCTCAAATTCAGAGAAAGACGGCAAAGCTTCAAAGACCTCCCTCATAGAGAGACCGAAGGAGGCCACTGCTGTTCGCGTGAATTCATTGAAAAAACCACACATCACCATTCAGGTAGGTAATACTATAAGTTTAGATGCCAGTGTATTGCTTGGAAGTGTGGAAACAATTGTACATCAACGTTTAAAGTTCTGAAAGATCTGTGCCAAATGGGTATCTCTCAAACTGACGAAATAGCTAAAAAGGACTAGAGTTGACTCCTGCAAGGAGATGTTGGCAATGTTTCAACCTAGTGGCTCCAAACGGTTAACAGATATTGTCACAAGTAATGAGACATGTTTTTATCCCTATACAACTCCCAAAAAGGTCGACAACTATGTTTGGGTTGCTGAAGATGAACCCCATTCTCAAATCCTCCGATAAAACTTTCGCTCAAGAAGAGGTTGTTCACAATTTTTTTTTGAGCAAAACAGATTCCCAAGGAGTGGTAGTCATGGACACCTTACCTTAAAAAATTACTATAAATGGCCAATACTACATCAACATTGTTTTGCCGAAAATGGTTGAGATGAAGGAGCAGCGTCCAACAACAGACATGGCAAGGATTCTCCTTCATGACAATGTTAGTGCTCACACAACCTGGCAAGTTGCGTGCTCTCTGGAGCAGGAAAAAATCAAACAGCTCCCCATCCTGCATATTCACTTGATCTTGCACTATGTGATTTTTAATTGTTTCCAAAATTTAAAAAGGAACTTGCTGGGAAGCCTTTTTCAAGGGTGCAAGACCTTGCAAAATGCTTTCATTCAGAGTTGTGGAGTATTCCCCAACAGGAGTACCACCAAACGTTCCACAATTGGTGTAGACATCTGCAACTTTGAATACATGCTGGAGGGAAGTACTTTGAAAGACAGAAAAAGTTTTGTTAAGGTAAGTGCAATGATTTTTGTTCTGCAAATGCATATCAAGAACTTTTTTAAAGCCCCTTCGTATATGAAATACATATGAGAGAAATATGAATCTATGTTTAAATTTATTGCATTTCGTTTCTCTAGGTGTGCCTCACTATGATTACAGTATCGTGGATAATGGCATTTTCCGTTTACTCTGCCATGATTTATCCCAATTCCCAATACTTTTTTGATCACGTTGGAATCCTCACCTGCGAGCCCTACTACGCCAACAAACCCATCATCATCATGGCCACTGCACTTTTTTACTTTCCACCTCTCGTGATTATACTTTACTGCTACATAACCATCTTCCGTGTGGCAAGAAGGCAACTAAAGACTGTACAGAATGCTCCTGTCACAATCACTGAAAATGTGCTCAGGTGCGACGCTTTACAAAAAGTAAGTATCGCAGAATATAATTTTCCTTAACCCCTTCAACCCTGAACTTTCATTTATAGGAGAAAAATATGTTTCCCATTAAATGTGCTATATGATCAAAGGAATAAGTATATATATATATATAAAACTTTTTTAAACATTATTTCACTGAAGTTCCCCTTGTACATTTAAAAAAAAGTAAAAAACTGTCCAAAAGTTGCAAAATTCTGAAATCTCAGAAAGCGGTAAAAAGGAACAAAAAAAGAAAAAAAAATTCTAATTTATATGCGTTTTGTCATGATAAACCCATCAAATGAATCACACCTGCGAAATGGAGCAAATCGGTTCTTGTTGGACGTCAGGCACGGTCAGTTATCTTCAGTGTTATTGTACGTAGTTTCTATCGTATCCATAGATGGCATTAAGTTCCAGTCCATTTCTGTAGACTAAAGACTGATATACACTTTGCAAACGTTGGGAGACTAGAGACATCTCCTCATGTGTTTAAAATAAATTCGAAGTAATGTACATTGTAACGCACAAAAAGCCTGAAGGGGTTAAATTTTAGTCTACCGGTAGCGATAGTGGGGAAAGTACGGTATACGTGAAATTGAGTGGCCCAAAATTGCTAACCCGTTTTCAATTTTCGCAGTAGCAAAGGAGTTCTGAGGAACAAGGCAATGATTGGGTGGGCAAGGAGTGGGGGAGGGCGGAATACAAATTATTTTCGATTGAAAATGGCATTTCTCATAATAAGTTGAAGAGACACACATTATGAGTAAATTTTATTTGCTTTTTCTTATATTTGCAGAGAAAATGTCGGAATTTCTTTTGAGTTTCTGAAAAACAAATTTACATTGAGATGGCAGCTTATTGGGTACACCACACAGCGTGTTGTGCCTCTTTTTACCTTCAGAACATGGAACTTAAAGATGCTGGATGCGTTATGCAGGAATGTTGTACCGTGTAGAAATGATTGTGTTACGCAGTTGATGCAAATTTGGTGGTGACACAGTCTCGCTGTGAACAGTCCTTACAACCTCATTTCAAAGATGCTCGATAGTGTTTAGATCTGGGGACTGTGCAGGCCAATGTAGCATGGAAAATCGTCGGCATGTTCTAGAATCATTCGGTGACGATGCATTATCATGCTGAACGTGTCCATCCGAGTGAGGATTGGGTTGGGTTGGGTTGTTTTACCTCTGAGCGGCACTTTTTTGCACACCATTTTAGGCTAAATGGCCAGGTCACATGGACCCCGAAGGCTCAGAGAAGGTTGGGGGAGGGGACCCACTGGAACAGCTGTTGGGAGACAGATGGTAGCCTCCCGTCAAGGCCATCCAGCGGGTTCTTTAACGTGCACAGGGTATGGCTCTCCCGCACACGGGGCCACGGCTTAACGTCCCATCCGACGGACGGCGGCATTTCCAAGCCCATCGGTGTCCCCTACTGACCGTGGGCAGGGCGGGGAATTTTGCGGAGATAAATCTCAATGCTGACCCAGCTGGGACTCGAACCTGGGAACTACAGATTACGAGCCTGGCGCGCTACCTACTGAGCTACCCCTGCCCTCTCTGAGTGAGGTTAAATTGTAGCCATGAAGAGATGAACTTGGCCAGCAACGATGTTCAAATACGTCATGGCGTTCAGATGTCCTTTGGTGGGTATCAGGGGACCTAATGTGTGCCAGGAAAACATTTCCCACACCATCACACTGCCATCATCGGCCTATACCAGACAAAATGGCTCATTGGCCTCATGTTGTTCGTCCCAAATTTCGATTCATCCATCAGCATGAGGCAAAAGGAACCTAGATTTTTCCTACCAGGTTACTTTTTTCCAGTCCTCAATGGTCCGGTATCGATGCTCCTGCACCCACTGGAGACGTGCTTTCGTGTTCTTTGCTAACAACATTGGAGCTTGACATGGTCGGGAGCTGGGGTAGTCTATTCATGACAAGTTGATATGTGATGCGTTTGGATATGAATTGATCGTGCTTTTGACCCCTCTGATGCAAAAGCTGTTTTGGTCCACAGGATCGCCGATCACTCGTAATTTTTTGCACCATTCTCGCTAACCCTTGAAACGATTGTGCATGAAAAGCCCAGAAGGACGGCTGTTTCGGAGATGTTAAAAGAGGCAACCCTAGCACCAATTATCATGCCATGTTCAAAGTTGCTCAGGTCGCTTGTTTTGCCCATTCTGAGGCTCAATCCAACGCTAATGCTCGAAGATGTATGATTCATACCGCACATCGTGGTCACTTCACGTATTATGTGTTAGAATGAACCATTTATGTGACAGGGGTGATGTACCTAATAAACTGGCATCTCACTGTATGCTTATTATGGTAATGTAGTTTATTATTTCAAAAAAGTAGAAAATTTAGTTGGTCAAAAGTAATGAAATAAAGTATTATTTCATTGCTTTTGACCAACTTATGATCAATCGTTTAGTGATCATTCATAGAATAAATATACCTTACAGTCTCTCGACGATCATCTAGTTTCTTTCAGTGTTGGTAATTTGGCCATTCCCTCATTGAAAAGAAATTAAAAACTCCCTGTAGCTTAATAGATTTTTGTACGTCATTTGTTTCAGTTACGGAATTACAGGGGTGGGGCTGGCTCAGCTAGTAGCACACCATGCCTGTAATCTGCAGTTGTCGGGTTCGAGTCTCAATTGGGCCAGCACTAAGATTTATTTCCTCAAAACTTCCCTGCAGCTCTCGGTCAGTAAGGGACACCAATGGGCTTTGAAAAGGCCACAATCTGTGGAATGGGACATTAAGCTGTGGCCTCGTGTGCGGGAAACCATAGTCTGTGCACGTTAAAGAACATTCTGGATGGCCTTGATGGGAGTCTACCATCTGTTTTTAACAGCTGTCCAGTGGGTTCCTGCCCAGAACCTTCTCTAAGCCCTTGCGACCTGCCCATTGTGTGCAAAAAAGTGTCGACCAGAGTAAAGTAGCCCAACTTACGGGATTATACTTCAAATAGGTTTATTGTTATAACAAAACTTAAAAAAGGTTTCGACAAAAACCTAGAAGGGTTGTTAAGAGCTCCCTCATTCAAGTTTGCAGCAGAGCCCTCAAGTGCCGTTACCGCCCTGTGTGTGGTGCAAGAGCACTGATTCTAGTCTTCCACATCAATGAATGATTAATAATTATATGCAAATAATAAATCTTGTATATTAATAGAGTTTGAGAACGAAAGCTTTAATGGATAGAATAATAAGACTTTCAGTGTACCCTTAAAAGAGTTGCATGACTAAATCAGATTTTCAAGAAAGTGGCGTATAGCTTGCATTCATTGGTTTTGGAAGAATTAAAATCAAAAGACAGATTTGTTCCAAGTGAGTTAAATAGTCACTCTATATATAATTATATTATATATATAAAAGGGACTATTTAACCCTCTATATTAAATAGTCCCTCTATATATATAATTTAATTATCACAGGGCGGAAACGGCATTTGAGGGAAATTTTAATTATCTTGGGAGCTATCATCTTGGGATATATTGCCGTGGGGAGAATCTTGGAATATCTTGGGATATCTTGGGATATCGTATTATCTTGGGAGCTACTCATCAAAATTTGAGTTAAAAAGTCTATATCACTATACTTTGCTGTTGTGTTTGGATTTTCTTCCGATTTCTTCCTAATTATTCTGGTTTAAAATTATATTTCCCAAGATTTTCTTTGAGGTTGTAAGCAGTCTTTTTTAGCATACTTTGCTATTGTGTTTGGATTTCCCTGACATATATTTTAAGCGCATTTCTGTGTTCTTGGTGTTTTTATTTTAAGCCTAATTAGTCTGGTTTAAAATCATATTTCCCGAGATTTGCCCTGAGATTTTAAGCAGTCTATTTAAGTATAATTTGCTACTGTGTTTGTATTTCTTTCCATGATTCTATCTTTAAATGAGATCACAGTTCTTGTGAACACTCTGTAGTATCAGACTGCTTTCTGTTCCAAGGTAAAGTTCTTTGCATTATTGTGCTTAATGGAATTAAGAATCTGGTTGATGGAAAATTGCGGGATGAGTAGTGTGGATTCAGAAGTGGTAGAGGATGTGTAAATCAGATATTTTCACTCAGGCAGATTCTTGAGAAATGTTTAGAGTTTCAGAAACCTTTGGTTGTTAGCTTTGTTGATTTCAAAAAGGCTTTCGACTCTGTTGATCGTCATAATTTGTGGTTGATTGTGATTTCATATGGTATACCAGACAAGTTAGTTAACATAATGAAAGGTCTCTATAATAACACTGAGTCGTGTGTGAGAGTTGGTAAGGCTTGTAGCAATTGGTTTAGCATTACTTCTGTTGTTCGACAAGGGTGCATTTTGTCTCCTTTTCTCTTTAGTTTGGTTATTGATTATGTTATGCGAAATTCATTGCAAGGGAAAGATTTTGGCCTTAAATGATCTGGAGATACTAAAATTTCTGATTTAGATTATGCTGTTGATTTAGCCCTATTGGCAAATGATGTTGATGAGATGAACTCTTTCATTCGAACTGTTGATGAGACTGATAGTAGAGTAGGATTGGTTATAAACAGAGAGAAAACTAAAGTGATGAAAATTGGTCAGGCAGGTTGTGATTCAGTTAATCTGAATGGTTGCAGTCTTGAGCAGGTGTCACAGTTTAATTATCTTGGGAGCTAGGTAGCAGATACTGGTGATGTGCAGCATGAGATTAACAGACGAATAGGGATTTCTGCCGGGACTTTTAAGAATCTATGGGGAGTGCGGAGAAATGGGCGTATACACCTAAAGACTAAAATTAGACTGTATAATAGTTTGATTCTTTCTAGGGTTAGTTATGATAGTGAAACTTGGACACTTTGTAAACAAGATAACAGGAAACTAGATGCTTTTGATTCTAGATGCTTACGCAGTATCTTGGGCATTAGGTGGTGTAACTTTGTAAGTAATGAAGAGGTTAGGCAAAGGAGTCTGCAATCTCGTTTGAGCAACATATTGTTCAGAGAGAGACTCTGTTGGTTTGGCCATGTTGCCCGTATGGATAATTATACATTAGCGAATAGGGTTATGAACAGTGTGCCTAAAGACCTCAGAAAGAGGGGGAGATCTAGGATGCGGTGGGCAGACAATGTCAAACAGTCTTGTTAGAATTGGTATGCAGTGGTCAGATGCAGCAGATATAGCTCAGGACAGATGTATTTGGAGAATTAAACTGTACGGTCTGGTTGGACCTCCGTAGCCCATGGCTGCTTGAGGATGATGATGATGAAAAAGTATTTCTCTAATAAATACCAATTTTTGGCTTAATTTACTGAAAAACATACTTCACTTTGTTTCATTTTCATGCATTTCTACATTGCAGTATATATACTACAAGACATACGAATTAATAAAGTTAGAAATTTGCGTAGTACATGAATCTCCGCAGTAGTTACAACAGGCTTTCACACTTGATTTCTTAAGGCTGAACGTAACGCGTTGTCCCTAAAGTGCAACATGCAAGAAATATAAATACCCTGAGGAGAACCGATGTTTGCAGAATTTAATCAAAATCCTTACAACTGTTTTTGCGTAAATTGCAATTTTATAAAATCGTTTACAGCAATTACCCTAAATAAAAGTGGCGGAAAGGGCCACCGGGACAGTGCGATATTTCCCGGTAGACCGGTCACAAAATCTTACCTCGAGGACGGTCCGTCAGTAGTTGATTCTTAATGAATTACAAAGCAATGGTCTACTGTGTTGAACTGGTTAGTGGAAAATATAAAAGAATGGAATTGAAATCTCTTCGGGCCGGACTTGCGAAACACAAACTGTAGGATGACACGAAGGAAGAGGACGTCGCTTCGCAGAAAATGCACAAAAGGAAAAATATTTTGATAAAAGTCGAAAATCGACTTATTGCGAATCATAAAAAAAATATCATATTGAAGTTAATTGTCTAGTGCATCGGTCAGTGCTATTTTGTTTACTCCTAGAAATGAAGTATTGACAAAAGCAGGTTTACCCCAAAAAAACATTTTTTCAAAATTAATTTTAATATCTTTATTTCCAACTACGCGAAATTATTTGAAAACATTTCAAAACTATTTTTTCTGCTCTTTACAATGGCGTAAAATAAAACAAAATTATGTGTTAAAAGGCTTTTTTTTTTTTGCGATATAGTTAGAAACAATAAATATTCCACAAGATTCCAAAGCTCAATTTCATATCAGGCTAATCGTACCTTTATAGTCTGCAAAAACGTTAGCTCCTCAAAAGTTCGTGTTCCACGAGAGAAAAATGTCTTTTCAATTTGCAATAGTGTAGTTAAATCTTTGAATCTTGAATTCAGAAATGAGCAGAATTAAATATCTGCTCTTTGTATCATCGAAATATCTGCTCTTGAATCATTGAAATTGGAAAATGATGAAAACTATTTATAGGCACATTTTAAAGCATGGGAAAAACGCCATGTTAACTGAGATTGGGTTAAAAAATACTAACAGCTGTCAGGATAGAGGAAATGGATATCGCTACCCCTTATTTTTCATCATTAACCACGAAAGAATAAATGTAAAATAAGACAGTAATCAGCAAGAGGATGAACTTATAGGTCAATTTGTGATATTTTGGTTTTTTGAGTCACTGACAGAGATAACATCGATTGCAACAAGGCAAGCCACCTTTTCGGTTAAAAAGGCAAATGCCCCCTCCCCCCCCCCCCGCCAACATAAAATGTCTTGTCCATGCTACTATATGTCGCGCGGCAAGTTTTTTTCGAGGCTATTGATAAAAATTCCCCCCCCCCCAGCGAAAAAATAATTATCCTGGTTATTACGACCGCTCTGGGAAGCCGATCTAGCTGCGGCCCATTAAAATGGGGTATTTCTTTTTTTTTTTTTAATTCTTCCTCGGAGGCAAAAACCCTGTTAGGAGGTATTCCATACACTCCCAAACCCTTGTCAAAAAAGTATAGTTTGTTCTTCCTTGCTCCCCACTGGCAATTTCCTGAGACGTTTTCATTTCCCAGCCCGCCACTGCCTAATAATCGCGTCCCAAGGTTCATATTCACAGCTACACTAGTTCGAAGAGAAATGTACGAAATGTAAAATCTCAACTGAATAATTTGTACCTTTCAGGTGCTAGAAATCAACAGAGATCAAGCAAAAGACAAGGTGGAATTGAGAAAATCATTTTGTCGAATTCAGAGACACCTGAAACGTGCTACTATTCGAAAATCTGGAGGTCAATTATTTTCTTTTACGATTTCCGATTATCAATAATTAATTTATGGCTATATATATATAGGACACTGAAAATAACAGTTTGGTGTTAAAATTTATGTTTTCTAAAAGAGAATAAAACCTTTTGTGTAGTTTTGAGAAGCCTTGGTTCTATCGAATTTAAACTTGGTTCTATCAAATATGGTAATTAGAATATCATAAAAAAAAGAGAGAGCGTTTAATCAAATCTAATGTAGTTTGAACGATTAATTGTAGTGCATATTAAATCTTATTTTTTTCCAGCATAAGAACAAGGATAAGTTAAAGAACTACCAAACATCTGTGACTCTGGCAGCCATAGCGTTAGGCTTTGTTGTAGCAGTGACTCCCTGGACTCTAACCGAACTGATCATGTCTTGCTTCGAGGTAAAAATAGAAGACAATGCACTTTTTACTGTCACTTGGTTGGCAATTAGCAACAGTTTTTGGAACCCCATCATATATGGAGTAATGAACAGATCCTTCAGAAAAGTAGCCATTGACATTCTCCATCATGCCTTCTGCCGCAACGATATCAATCGCATCCGCATATTACAAAACAGAACTTCACAACTGCGACTAGAGACATTTTAAAATGTGGAATGCTCTTCATAGAGCTTAATCTGCAGAAGTAATGTCACTATAATTCCACGTGTGCAATCGTGAATCATTCAGTGTACTACTAAATGTTTTGTCTTATTTCGATTAAATCATTGTTGCTCAATAAGTCTCAGACCTACAAAATTTCATGAATGCGAATGACTGTCCACTGAAGTTCCGACTATACAAATAATAAAATATAGAGTAGGCCCTCGATTTCGCGCACTAATAGGTCCGAATTTTCCGAATGAATATTTAACGAAAATTTTAATTGTATAATACCCATAGTAAACATGATTAATATAGTAGGTAGTGTACAGTCGCTCAAAAAAATATCCGAACATTATGGTTGATTACAGAATTCAGAAAAAAAACGTTGCCAGACATTTTTTCTGAATTCTGTAATCAACCATAGTGTTCGGATATTTTTTCGAGCGACTGTATACACAATGCACATACATTGCTTATAAGCAAAGTAAGTGGTACAATATGTAAAAATAAAGATACTACTAGAATTAAAAATTATATAACAATACTGCCGCTGTGCGCGCTACCTGGCGGATGTCTCGTGAATTACGGTCGGCGTCCGGAAAATGGTGGTAGAGTGGAATTTCGATTATTCAGAATTTTTTCCGGAAAATCCGAAATCCGAAAACTGAGGTGGGCGAAATCGAGGTCTGCGGTGTTACTAAAAGTGGAAACTTTTTAATGAGGTAGGTGATGCTCACGCAAGCTTCTTTAATATGGCTCATGCAAACTTCGTTGCCAGGATCTTAAAAAACTGTATATTGGTATGCTTCCCAATTAGATTTCGAAATGAACTCAACTGAAGTTATTGCATTAAAAATTCAATTGAAATCGACAATGTCGGTAGTCTTATTGGCGATTTATCGTAATGTTGGAGGTGGAGAAACGAATTTCATTGAAGAATTGTTTCAGTATGTCGATAAACTTCCAGATCGTAATATTATTCTTACAGGAGATATAAACTTGGATATCTCAAAATCTACAGAACATATAAACAGTTATTTCGATCTTATGACTCTATACAACTTGTCAAATTATATTACGGGGATTACGAGATCGCAACACAATCTTGTATACATCATTTACTCATAAGGAAAATAAGTTCTTTTTCTTGTTATCCATATATTGTAACTACGGACATCACAGATCATTACATGATTTATTTCACCTTCAACAACAAATGTCTCAATCTAAGGAGCCAATAGAGTCAATTATTTGCACAGACAAAGTGAAATTACAACAAGGCTTCAAGGATCATAGTTGGGATCATATACAAAGTTAATGAAGCTTTTGACCATTTCTTTGGGGACTTTAAAAATTTAGTTAAAAAAGCTACAGTAAAGAGAAATGTGAATAAAAAATTAAAAAAGTTAAAACCGTGGATAACCACAGAACTTATTAAGTCAATACGGTACCGAAATCATTTACATTGATTACGGGAAAAAAAAAACAGAATTGATGCTAACTACTACAAAAGATACAGGAACTCCTTAAATAGTATAATACCAAAAGCTAAAAATTCATATTTTCAAGAAAAACTGGCATATGCTGGAAATAACACAAAAAAAGAAATGGGATATTTTAAATGAAGTAATTAATACAAATAACAGGGAAAAAAATCAAAATCATCTGTTTGAAATGAGCTTAAATAATAAAATGGTATATTTTACAGATAATTCCACGGAAATAGTTAACGCATTCGATGATTATTTTATAAATATAGCTACTGAATATAAAACTGGTAGTTCGGAATAAGATTTGGTACTGCTTGAAGATCAAGATCTTAAGTTAAAAGACAGAATATTCATTTCCCAGGGTAATTCAATGGGTCTGATAGCAGTTTTTCTGGAAGAATTGGACAGCATAGTTAAAAATTTGAAAAGAACTTATTCGGTTGGCTGGGATGATATAAACGTGGATAATTTTAAAGCAATATATCCATCGATACGAACAACACTGTGCTACTTATTTAATACGTCTTTATCTTCTGGTATTTTCCCAAATGGTTCCTATTTACAAAAAAGGAAACAAAACCTTTATCGAAAATTATCGACCTATTGCTTTACTTCCAATAATGTCAAAAATACTGGAAAAGTTATTTTTTGTCAGGTTGAACAATTTTTTATTAAAGTTTAACATAATAGCAAAGAATCAATATGGATTTCAGCAGAAAAAAAAACACAGAAGATGCTATTTTACATTTAATAAATTCATTAACATGGTCTCTAGATAAAAATTTTAAAACATTTGCAATTTTTTTAGATTTATCAAAGACTTTTGATTTGGCAAATCATGAAATATTGCTGGCTAAGCTTTATAAATATGGATTCAGAGGTACCACTTTTACATGGTTAAAATCCTACTTGGGAAATCGTTCACAAATGGTCAGGATAAACGATACATATAGTTCTATGAAAAATATCAATACAGGTGTACCACTAGGTTCTGTACTGGGATCTCTTCTTTTTATATGTAAACGAACTTTTGGAAAACCACTTTTGGAAGGTAAAAACCACTGCTGACCGTGAGCACCCACAAGTCTTGCAGTCTGGGAAATGCTCTGATGCAGTCATCTGGCAATTACAATTTGTCCTTCTTCAAACTCACTTAATTCCACTGCCTTTCCCATCTGAAGAACAAGAATAACACTGATTAACATAGCTCAGTATCAAGCGTTATTTATACCGTTTCTTGACTTTCACACACGCCGTCGTTTACCTGCAGTTGCTTCGATTTGCATAAAGAGATGCTGGTCATAATGTTTTGGCTCTTCAGTGTAAGTCAACTCATGGCCTGAATAGTAAGATACCTCCTGAGCTAATTGGTAAATCACCTCATGGGCTAAATGGGGAAGCCACTTCATGAGCTAAATGAAAAATATGTCACCTCATGTGCTAAATGGTAAGTCATTTCATGGGCTAAATGAAGAATGTCCCTTCAGGGGCTAAATGAAAAATATTAGCTACCTTATGAGAGAAATGAAAAATAGAAGTCATCTCATGGGCTACATTGAAAAAGATAGGTCACCTCATGGGCTAAATGGAAAGTCACATCATGGGCTAAATGAAAAACAAGTCACCTCATTGGATAAATGGTAATTCACCTAATGGGCTAAAAGAAAAACGTAAGTCACCCCATGGGCTAAATAATAACTCACCTCATGACTGATAAGTTACCCCATGTGGTAAATGGCAAATCACCTCATGAGCTAAATGAAAACGGTAAATCACCTCATCAGCTACATGAAAAATGTAAATCACCCCATAGGAGGGCAAATCACCTCACAGACTATATTGAAAAGGGAAGTCACCTCAAGGGCTAAATGAAAAAGTGAGTCACCTCATACGCAAACCGAAAAAGATGAGTCAGCTCATGGGTTAAAGGAAAAATGTAAATTTACCACCCGGACAAAATGAAAAAGATAACTCACTTCAAAGCTAAATGATAAACCATCCAATGGGCTAATTGCTAAATCGACTCATGGGCTTTTAGTACATGAGGAGAGTTACATTTCATCCGACTGACAGAGAGAGCCACTAGTGCAGGCTGAGCCGATAGCAACTCTAATATTATATCAGCACTACCACACACATCTGGTTGCTATACGAGACACACACCGTCTCTCCCCGTCCTCCCATAGGTAGTGACGACCTTCATAAGCACAGGCAAAGCACCCTAATATCGGAGACCATGGGTACGAGGACAGTGCACTGGCGACGCCGACACCTTCCGCGGCACGCGAACGAGCTTCGTCGCGAACGTTCTACGATGCAAGAAACCGGAATGTCGCCTCACGAGAGGCATCGAGCACCAAACGCATAAAGTGTGCAGCTTCGACTGGTTGACTACCAGAAACCGCATGTCGTGGGGCGCGATCATACGGAGCTTCCATTGGCGTGGCGCGATATCTACGTCGCGAGGCGCGATATCTACGTCGCGAGGCGCGATCTGTTGTCGCATGGTGCGAAACCCCACATCGCGTCGCGCGCGCTACGAACAAAGGTTTCCAGCTTCGATTAATACACTTCCAGAGCGCACATAGCGTCGCTTGCTATTACCGTAGGTTCTGAACCTCGACTAATGCACTCACATCGCGTCGTGCACTACTACCAGGGGCGGATTGGGCGCTTGTTGCAACCCTTTTTTCTGCTTAGAAACACTACCCGTAAGTTTTTTACTTATTGATATCTATTTCCTTTTCCTTTTCATAAAGCACACGCACGTTTTAAGTTTCCTCTTAATGAGAAAAGTTTTGTTTCAATGACAAACAAATGAAGCCTACAGTAATCACCCTCTTAGTAATTAAAGTTCGGGGATACGTAGCCATGTCGATGGCAAAAGAGCTGCGAAGGAGGAAAAGAATTTTGCGATAAACACTTCACATACGACGGTTTCATTTGGTTGCAAATGTGGGACCAGAGCTGTCAGCTTGCACGGATTTAAAATCCCAGATGTTTCACAATTACTCCTCGGGAATCGTTTAAACATGCGAAGAAGGGTTGGATACTCTCCCCGCAGATTCTTTTATAACAGGATGCAACCACGATGTTGTTTGAGGGACACTGATCGTTGCTGGAAGACTTTCTCGCTTGTTTTCGATAGCAGTTCCCTTTAATCTTGAAATAAAAAGTGATTTCACTAAACGTTAGACTGCAGATTTCCAGAAAATGGGGTTTTGATGGGGTGGGGGACGTTTTCTTAACAGGCAACAGATAACTAGCATAATGGTACAGCTTATGGTCCCATCCGACGGACGGTGGCCTTTCCAAGCCCATCGGTGTCCCCTACTGACTGTGGGCAGGTTGGGGAGTTTTGTGGAGTTAAATCTCAAAGCTGATGCAGTTGGGACTCGAACCTGGAAACTGCAGACACAAGCCTGGTGCGTTACCGAGTTTCCCCACCCCCATGGGCTAAATGAAAAATGTAAGTCAGTTCATAGATTAAATAAAAAAGCCAAGTCACCTCATGGACTAAATGAAAAAGGTAACCATTTCTCCCATAAGATGACTTACCGTTTACCCAAATTATGTGGCTTATCATTTTATACATGTGTTTTACCACTTAGCCCATGGGATGACTTCCCTTATCCCTTTAGCCAATGGGGGTCACTTACCTTTTTTTATGGCATGAATGTGTTTAAAAACAAACTCCAACCCTTCAGAGTTGAGATGAAGCGATGTTCTTCATAACTCCTAGTTCAACTAGCCTGGGAAATGGTGTTTCTGTTGATTGTACAGTATAACAGGAAACTTGAAGAATATTTAAATATAAAATTTGTTAGAATACACTTATTAAAGTTAAGAAAATATTTTTACTTTTATGTTAAAACGTTTATATATAAAAATAAATAAAAATAAATACCCCCTCAAGCAGCTGCTTGCCATACTTAATTTATAACTTTTTTTGATAATTTTAAGGGAATCATTGCGTCCCTTCCTTCCATGTGCTCTTTGCCACTGAAGGGAGAGAGGATACTCACAAAACTAACCTTTAGCGTAGTAAGTAATGGAATATGCAGATTAAAAGTGAGACCCGAGCTGTGACAATTTGTGTAGAAACGAAATCACGGGACGTGGGATCTTAATTCGTAAACACGGTGCGTGGGAAGGAGCTGTGCTGGAAATTTGGACCTGCGGCTAAGTATCACGGAAGACATAGGACAGGAAAATCCATCGAGAATTTTATTTTCGTTATGACAGATTTGGCTGCCCTATGGCTCCCGTGATTTCTTAGTTTAGGGAAAAACTAAGATACGGTGTATGAGAGTTCGCTGATGTCAGCAACGACCCAAGCAAAGATGGAAATTTTCTTTGGGGTGAATCTGTGCCAAAATGTAAGGGGTGGGGAGGGTTAGTAATTACAAAATTTACCTTTAGTGCAGTGAAAAAAAGAATACATAGATTAATGGTGACACCCGGGCAACGTCGGGTGCCATTCAGCTAATTCAAAAAGAAACTGCTTATTGAAGTAACTAGCTGGTGGTGGAATCAATGGGTACCTGGTTTTTCTATGTCTCTGAAAAGGGCTGTAGCACATTAAGTTTCAACTCTGAATTTTTGGAGTTTATTTTGAAACGCATTCATGTCATAAATGAGTTTGTAATAAATGAATAATTAAATAACTGAATGTAATAAAAGTTGAAAGGAACCAAAATACTTTTTACGAATATAGAAATCCTTGTCCTTTTGTTTCCTAGACCTATTTCTGAAAAAAAAATTGGTTTTGTTAAGAGTGGGATTCGATTCCACGTCTGGAAACATGCCAGTTACGATAACCACTACACCATCAACCGCTAATGGTTTTTCTTCAGCTAATAAACTTTCTCGCAAGGTGTTGTAAATATGGTAAATTAACCTCCAAATAAGGGGCTCCCCACACTAGTCACAATGGAAGGGAGTGATAGCGGATGCAGAAGAAACTGCCTCTCAGCTATCTTTCAAAGCAAAAAATAGTACTAATCAGGAGAAAGAAAAATTGAGAACATTAAACCTTGCAGAAGAGGCCAATGTTCTGAAAGAAATCAGTGACCATACGGAAGCGCACTCGCTGCAGCTTTGCATTATGGTTGTTGCCAAGAAGGGAGGTGATGGAGTGGTCGATGGTTCCGATAGCATGAAGCTCCCGGAACAAAGCTTCTCTTTCGGCATTGTAGCGGGAGCTGTTGAGCAGAACGAGGGATACAGTCTCAGGTGTGCTGCAAGTGGCCCAGTCTGGACTGTAAGCTCTGCCAAGAGTGTGAAGCGTAGAGTTGCTGTAGATGACACTAACTTAAAGACGATGAAGGTCTCCTCAGATCTGAGGAGATTACCGAGGTTAGAAGAAGTGAGAGAAGGTTCAACCAGGTACCTGAATGAAGAACAGCTGTTGTCCTTCTGCCACTGAGCAAGACGATACTAGCTCATCAGATGTGAGACAGAACTCTCGCAGTCGCTGAGATAGGGCAATTAGTTACACACTTCCGACTCTCCAGCGCTTCTATTGCGGTGTGATCAGCGAGCTCACTGCTAGGTATCCCTACATGGGAAGGGATCCACTGGAAATCAACCGTGATTCCGGCAGAAGTGACCTTGGAACATGTCTCCATGATCTTCTGGGTTGCAGCTCTTGCTGTCTCGCTTCTGAAGAGCTTCCAAGGTTGATTTGCAGTCACAAGAGGATGACAAAGCTGCCACTCTCGAGGCTGAGAATGAAAAGTGCAGCCTCAAGTATAGCTTGAAGCCCTGCACAGGTGGTTAGATGCGGGAGACAGAAACCTCTGGCGATGCCAGTATCGGGGATGGCAAAGGCAGCACATTGCCTCTCCTGATCCACAGATCCATCAGTGTAGACCTCAGTACATCTCTCATATCGTTCAGTGACAGAGGAGGTGGAGAGAAGTCTGATGACCAATGGATCAGAGTCGCTTTTCCGACCAAGAGAAGGGATAGTGACATTGATCATAAGATCACTCTTCCTCCAGGGTGGAAGGTCGGGGAAGAGAGTATTGCCAGCATCTGTTCCTGCCATTTCGAGCGTCTGGAGCTGGCAGGAATGACTCGGTCATAGAAGTCCTTGGCGGACAGGATGATGGCAGAGTGAGGCCTGTGATGTAACTTCCTGAAAAGCTCATGGTTAGAGTGCAGGGAATAGAGCCTTGAAAGATGACACGGTATATCTCTCTTCCAGGCTGGTGGAAAGGCATGTCATCAGCCTCTGCAACGACACGCATTAGGTGTGTTAAGGCAAAATTCGAGAAGAGGCGCAGAGATATAATGTGGACAGTGGCCAACATGCTGAGCATTGTAGAAAGGCATTGTTCAGAAGGTGACAGCTTTAGTTGATGCGGGAGAGGATAAAGTGTGCCGGTACAAGACCAAGAGGGTCTTGCAGGAACTTCTCTAGTGGTTTAAAAAAAAATAAATACCCCCTCAAGCAGCTGCTTTCCACAGAGGTCTGACAAGAGCCTGTCAGTTTATATGCCACAGTAGAAGGTCTGAGAGGATGGCAGGACCTCAACAGAAAAACGACACATACATCCATGCCTTACCCGGGACACGAACCCAGGTCCCTTAGATCAGTAGCCAAGCACGCTAACCACTCGGCCACGGGACGCTGGACTCCAGTGGATACCAGCAAGGAAAAACAGTATATTTCTCTGCGCAATGGCAACTGTCTTAAGATGCTGGATGTGAGGCCCCCAGCTCAGACTGCTGTCCAAGACCACACCAAGGAACTTATGCTGATGGATGGCCTAGATGTGATCTGGCCCAAGCAAGAGGTCAGGGAAGGTGAGTGGAAGGCGTCTCCTCGTGAGAACTATGGCCATAGTCTTATCAGTGGAAAGAGTGAGGCTTAGGTTGTCGAAGAACTTGACGACTGTGTCCACAGCTCGTTTCATCGTGAGCTGAGCATAGTCGGGGGTCCTGGCTAGGGAACCAGATGCAGATATCATTAGCATAAATGGAAATACCCACTCTATCCTCGTGTCGAGAGGATAGGCCTGACAGCAAGATGTTCAGTAAAATCGGGCTGACGCTCCCTTGAGGTACTCCATGATTGATGGTGTGGGAGATGCTGAGCATGTTGCCCAGCTTCATGCGAACAGTTCTATTGGAGAGGTAGGCTGTGATCCACTGGATGATATTACCTCTGAGGCCGAGATCCTGGAGCCTGCAGAGAATATCCGAGTGGGACAGGGAATCGAATGCTTTCTGGATGTCAAAGACAGAGACAGTAGTCTCTCCCACGGACAGCACCTGATCAGCAGCAGAAGTGAAGTCGATGAGACTGTCTGACGTGCATCTCCCTTTGCGGAAACCCGAGAGGCTGTCAGGGAGGAGGCCATTGGACTCTAGATACCATTCCAGGCGTCTAAGAATCAGTCTCTCTAGGATCTTGCAGAGGCAAGATGATAGAGCAATGGGCCTGTAAGAAGACAGCTCAGTGGCAGGTTTCCCCTGCTTCAAGATAGGCATGATGTGTGTTGCCTTCCATGACTCAGGTACTGTGCAGATGGTCCAGGACTGATTGAAAGCTTTAAGAAGCATAGCAGAGCCTCAGGTGACAGGTTAGCTGAGTATAGCTGATGCCGTCAGGGTCTGGGGCCGACGAGCACTTCGAAGCCCTAATAGCAGAGGTGAGTTCCTGCAAGGTGAAAGGATCATTATAACAAGGCTCAGTCCCAGACCAGGGTTGCTGAGTCATTTCCAGATCATTCACCAGTGGAGTAGGAAGGGAAGAGGTGAGGTGCCGCAAAAGGCATTAGCAGTGGTGGCTAAGTCCTCCCCACAGGACAGAGCAAGGTTATGGAAGGGGAGGGCAGGCTGCGGCTTCCTCTTCAGGCTCCTGATGAGCTTCCAGACTTTCCCAGAAGGGGTGAAGACGTTGATGCTGGAGCAAAAGGATCGCCAGCTGAACCTTTCACGCTGGTTAAGGTACCTTTTGATCGCATCATGAAGAATGTCTGGAAACCGACCAGAGTGGCGGGCGCGCCTTTCAGCTCGGCAGCGAATAGTGTGAAGCCACTTGTAGTGGATATCTGGAGAGGGGAGATGCCCTGGTGTCGAGATCATAACAGTGAAGGCATCAGAGGCAGCAGTGAGAGCCTCTGACACTGCGCTGAGATGTGTAGCTTCGATGGCAGCGAGTCCTTCAGACGAGATCTGTCAAAAGAGCTGCCAGTCAGTAAGCTTCGATGTTCTTGGAGCTGCACATCCCTTATGAAGCAAGGAGATGCGCAACGGGAAGTGGTCACTGCCCCAGGTGTCAGGGTCAACTGACCAGATGAGGCTTTGACCAATGCTGGAAGAACAGAGGGTCAGATCAATGGAGCTGTAGGTACTCGGTCTGTAGAACATGGGTGATAAAGAGATTGTGCTGCAAGATGACAGTCTCGATATCCTCCCCTCGCTGATCACTGATGTCTCTGCCCTAGGATAGGCTGTGGGCATTAAAGTCTCCACAGAAAATCCAGGGCTGAAGGCACCGCGATAGAATATCCTGTAAGGTGGATACAGGAAAGGCAGTGCAAGGCCAGATGTAACAGGATATCAGGGTATCATGGCTATTCAGTCGGATGTGGCATGCTATGAAATCACTGTTCACATCGGTGAAAGTGAGATCAATAGCATGATGCACGATATTCTTGTGCACAAGAATCATCGCATTGTGGGAGAGCGGATACTTTTGCTCATGTGCACAATATAGGGATTGAAGACAGTAATCAGGGAGGTTGGCCTCACAGAGAGCAAGGATGGAAACTGGCGTGATGCTTGTGTAGTTCCTGATGTCAGCAGCCTTGTTCCTGAAGCCCCTGCAGTTCCACTGAAGGATGGAGGGGATGTTAGTCACTCCGTTGGCCATTCTCATAATCGGGTGGGAATAAGGAACGTTGGAGAAAAGCTAGTCAACACAGTGTCTAGCAGTCCACAAAGTGCGATATGTGGGAGGCCAACTGGTTGAGGATCGTCAAAGTTCGAGGTCGAGACTCCTCAGGAAGGGCGGAGGTTATGACCTTGATGACATCCACAAGTAGGGAGAGAATGGTGGGCAGAAGGGCCATGTCCCTGTGGTCTTTCCTGAAACCCTGATGCCTCGAGGAGGACAACGATTGCAGAATCCTGCACCATGGAGCCTCAGGGACAAGGCAGAGGGCATCACCACAGGAAGGGTAATGACAGGGGCCAGGGAAGCAGCAGAGCAGAAGGTGCCTGTGCTCAAAGCACAGGCATCTCGCTGACGCTACTTCCATGGCAACAGCAGGGATCACGTGACCCCTCATGGCAGCAGCAAAGCTGAGGGGTCAAAGAGACACCTGTTGCACGTGGACTTATTAGGTGGTGGGGTTGTCACCACGGAGCTTGGAAGAGGGACCTTACCGACCTTGGTGCTGTGCAAAGAGTGCACAGGACCTGGGGCTTCCCTCTTCTCACAGGCAAGCTTCCTGGAGCGGCACCCAGAGGTGGCGGTGGCATGAGGTCCACCACAGTTAGCACAGATATGGGGCCAGTGTGCTTGCACTGCTTGTGAGAGTGAGGCCCACTGCAGCTCTTACACTGCACCATACCTCTGCAATTCTTTGCAATGTGCCTGAAGCATTGGCACTTCAGACACCTAGGTGGGGCCTTGGTACAAGGCTTCACCAGGATCTGGTAGAAGCTCAGGACGACATCCCCAGGTAAGGGGAATTCATTGAAGGTAAGGACTACCTTCTTAAGGGGAATCTTATTGACCTCACAGAGGAATGATCATTCACCGGTGGAGTAGGAAGTATCTGTTCTCCGTATGGAGTACGAAGTATCATTCACTGGTGGAGTAGGAAGTATCATTCACCAGTGGAGTAGGAAGGGGAATCTGTTCTCCATATGGAGTAGGAAGGGGAATCTGTTCTCCATATGGAGTAGGAAGTATCATTCACCGGTGGAGTAGGAAGGAGAATCTGTTCTCCATATGGAGTAGGAAGTATCATTCACCAGTGGAGTAGGAAGGGGAATCTGTTCTCCATATGGAATAGGAAGTATCATTCACCAGTGGAGTAGGAAGGGGAATCTTGTTGACCTCACAGAGAGCAAGAATGGGAACTGGCGTGATGTTGATGTAGTTCCTGACGTTAGCAGCCTTGCTCCTGAAGCCCCTGCAGTTCCACTGAAAATGCATACTGAAGTGCATTCGCATACCCCTTGAGCGTGCTGATGTACGCTCAAGGGGTACGCGAATGAATAGGTATGTAGGTGGTCTCAGTATATTGATGTTGTCAAGGCTACTGCACAACTTTTTCTATAAAAACATCTAAATAGGTGATAGTATTGCCGTTTTCCTCCTCCTTCATGAAATACACTGGTTTCCATAAATTAATCCAAGGGAAATATATCAGATTCCAAGAGAAGATAGCGGTACATACGATGGACCGCTGCCACTCTGATCTGAGAGGGCATCAAGGATCGCCTCATCAGTAAGGGAGGTGCCAATACCTTCTATAAGGCCCTGTGGCAGGCAGTAAGAGACTGGGTAATGGCAGTAAGAGACCCAGAATGGAGGTGGTGCACAGAAGCTTCTCGGCAAGGTTGGGAGAGCTGACCTTGACGAGTAAGCTTCCCATCTCCAAGTAATAAGCATCCACAATCCTTGCCCCGAGAATCTTCACAATCTCTGTGGAGATGGGGTTCGGGTTGTAGGAGCTCATGAGACGAGTGGAGGCCAAGGTCACAATAAGAGGAATAGGCTTGGTGCTCTTCCTCTTATGGTTTGATAATGATGAAACCTTCATTATAAGCTCTTCCTCTTATGGTTGATAATGATGAAACCTTCATCAGAGTCCTGAGGCAGCTTCTGATCGACGTCCATCATATTGGAGAAGTCGAAGAGCGGCTGCTCAACCTCAGGAGTATCTGTTGGGGGAAGGCTGGCAGAGGGTATGCTAAAACACTGTCAGATACAGTTGATGGTGCAATAGCTGCAATAGCAGCACCAGCCGCAGTGGCCCCATCAGACAAAACTGAGACCATGAACGTCGTGATGATGGGGAAAAGTAGCCAGAGGAAGAAGAGGTCTCTCCACTCACAGAAGCGGAGAGGCCCAGCCCTTCAGAAGAAACGCCTGAGGGGTCAGCAGCAGGAGCACAGGGAGACCTCAAGAGTCTTACCCCTGTGCACTGAGAGAGCGAGGACTCTTGTCAGGAGAACCGACGGAGGTTCTCCTCTCCCTGGAGTGTCTGCACTGTCGTCTGAGGCAAGGTGCAGGAAGTCTTTGCTGCAGTGGACCGCGATACTCTAGGGACAGTACGCTTCGCGGGAGGGTCAGGGGACACTGAATTAGGATAGCTCACAGACTCTCCTTTCTTTCGCTTAAATCCCAGAGGTTAGCGAATCATTTCCAGAGCCTAAGCAAGAGCACAAAAAATAACTAGAAAAATCACTTACCAAAGGAAGCTGAAGAAACCCTTGAACAGCAACAGAAAAGGAGCAGCAGACAGGTGTAGACTCAACCAGTCAGAGGAAAAAAGTACTCTAAGGTAAAGTTCAGAGCTCGAAAACGCACGTCTGTAGCTCTCAGTGGTCGCAAAACATGTCGGGAAACGAACAACTATGTTGTCACATAGGAATGGAATATTTGTCACTCACGTCACATACGTGTGACAAATATTAAATTTCATCCTATGTGAAAACCAAGAAATTCCCTTCCCCAAAAATTTTTATACTTTTGGTTGTGATCCAATGGGCTGAATGAAAAACGCAAGTGACACAATGGGCTAAAGACACAATAAGTTGAATTAGCCCATTGTGTCATTTACCTTTTTCATTTAGCCCATTGGACAAAACCTTCTATAGTTTCAAAACATGTGACATGCACTTAACAGCCTTGTGAGACCACCTGTGTAATTCGCATAATTGTAATTAATTTTTTCTATCGTGTTACGAATGCTTGAATGTAAAATATTTTTTGTGTCCCAAAGAGGTCACACAAAGCGTGGTGATGAATTGGAGGCATGGTGATTGGAGTTGATTCTATATAATCATAATTAAAAAGACCTTCTTGCTCAGATAATAAATAACAGAGTTCTCTGTCATTGAATAAACTTCAAAATTTTATTGCTCTTCAAACTTTTTGCATATTAAAAAGTTTTTAGTATCAAACCCAGAAGCTTTTTGGAGCAATTACAGTGCTCCATCTTCAGTGAAGTGACACTATGTGGTGATGTTAGGGCTTTAAAGAATTTCTTTCCACCTGTCGTGAAGGACGATTCCAGTGTCTGGGTTGCAGCTGGGGATTGGCGAGACCATTATTTCAATATCCTCGCAGCCAATGGCTCTGTACTAAGTTGTGTGCACCACAATGTTAGCACCGAAGCATGTGCTAACAGTGAGGAATACTACCAGTCTATGGTAGCTGTGTGTTGTATTGCCAGTTCGGCAGCAGCAGTTGTTTTGAGTAGCTTTGGCTTGGCTGACATCTGTCTGATGCTCTGTGAACCTCTCCTGTAAAGAAAATGTGGTTTTCCTGAGATGTAAACAAAGGAATTTTCTATCAAATGTAGGGGAAATCTGTATAAGCCAGATATTTGAAGGAGGCAAATTTGTCTCTGTCACTTTTTACAATTTTCCTCAGATCTGGAGCTGGGCTGAAAACAACATTGATTTTTTGGGGTTCCGAGTAATTTGCAGACTGATTCACACAGGATAGAAACATACGATATGGATCCGGTAAAGGTTACCCGCTCGGAGTTGGTGATTGGGAGGAGAGCTGAATCTGTTGTCATTTCTATGCCTATTAATTAGCTTTTCTTTTTTTTTTTTGGTGGTAACCATGAGATATAACAATGGATTGAATTTCTTTTTTTAAGTAAAAACTCATTTGATGATATAGTTAGGGCCCTATGGATGAGTGAACAGGAGCAATTTTGTACGCTCAAGGGGTACGCGAGTCCACGCAAATGAAGAAGGGTATGTAGGTGGTCTCAGAATATTGATGTTGTCATCCTTTTTCTATAAAAATATCTAAATAGGTGATGGTATTGCTGTTTTCCTCCTCCTTCATGAAATACACTGGTTTCCATAAATTAAAGAAAATCCTTAAGTCAATGGGAAGCTAATGTCAGAGCTCTATAACTTCTGAAATAATTTTTTTTATTTTGAAATGTGATTGCAGAAAAAGATCTCAAATGAAACAATATCTTGATTTTCAACAATATTCATTC
Organism: Ryuthela nishihirai; assembly: GCA_038380435.1. Classification (NCBI taxonomy): domain Eukaryota; kingdom Metazoa; phylum Arthropoda; class Arachnida; order Araneae; family Heptathelidae; genus Ryuthela; species Ryuthela nishihirai. Next base: position 49,546,077 of record JAWZYU010000001.1, on the reverse strand, counting down.
AGTATTTAATGAGTTACGGAAGTTTGAATATTTAACAACACCAATGCCAGTCTTAAGAAACTTATACAAAAATATAGAATAGTGAAAGAATTCTTTACACAAAGTTCTAAAATACAAACTTATTTTTTTAAACACTTTGATACAATACTTATTACTTAGTTTTAATTAACTTCTGAAGTCAATTTTTGTGGCTGGCATTATCGCTAAATATTCAAACTTCCATAACTCATTAAATATTGAACGAGTATTGTTGAAAATCGAGATACTGATTTATTTGATTGAGATCTTTATCTGCAATCATATTTTTGAAAATACAAAACGTATTTTCGAAGTTATAGAGTATTGACGTTAGCTTCCCATTGACTTAACATAGGGATTTTCCTTAATTTATGGAAACTAGTGTATTATTGTAGGATATATGCTATTGGCTTCGTTAATGGGGAGTTTCATTGCTGCCATTCCAAATAAAAAATATATCATCAAAAAACATGTCCTCTACAGGAGATTCACACAGCATCAGACAGATGCCAGTCAAAATAAGCTAATGACTGCTGCTGTGGAATTGGCAATAAACACACAGCTACCACAGTCACTTCACTAAAGATGGAGCTGTCCTTGCTCCTAAAAACTTTTCAATATGCAAATAGTATGAAGGATAAACGTCAAAATTTTATTGCTCAACCAGAGTACTTTGTTATTTTTACATATAATTTTTTTCTGCTTTCAAAAAAAAGTGTTGCATATAAGTTCACATAAAACAAATTAGTAATTGGCAAGGTGAGTTGTTTTATTTATAAGCAGCACTTTTTTGCACACAATGGGCTAAATGGCCAGGTCACTAGGACCCCAAAGGCTCAGAGAAAGTTGGGGGAGGGGACTCACTGGAACAGTTGTTGGGAGACAGATGGTAGCCTCCCGTCAAGGCCATCCAGCATGCTCTTTAATGAGCAAAGGGTATATCTCTCCAGGACACAAGGCCACTGCTTAACGTCCCATCCAACAGGTGGTGGCCTTTCCAAGCCCATTGGTGTGCCCTACTAACTGTGGGCAGGACAGAAAGTTTTGCAGAGATAAATCTCAATGCTGACCCAGCCACCTCTGTCCCAGTAATTTGTAAATGTTTCCTGTATAGGAAATGTATCTTTTTAAGTTTACTTAGCCCACAAGACAGAATTTTGAATGCAGCTTCTTACAAAAAAAATGTTTAGGGAATGATAACAATTCAAAATTCATGAGAAAAAGAAAGGCAACATCCAAAACAAATGGTTGCACGAATTCTGCACAAAATCAGTACTTAATCATTTTAGACATCAAAATTGCCATTCACTTCAAAAATGCAACAAAATATTTATCAAACTTTTATTGGTCATTCAAATAACATTATTGATTTAAATTAGAAAATGCTTGTTTGAGCTCACAAATTATTGTACAAGTTTTAAGTTTAAAAAGTAATCAGAATAACAAATCAGTTAAAATAATCTAATTTTTCCACATATCTTTACTCTAAAAAAATATTACATACTAGCTGGTCTAACAGGATAATAGCACAGTAGGCATTTTGTTACTGTGCTGCAACCTGTTTTAACCATGTCATTGAAAACAAAGATTTAAAATGCATCAAAACAATGAGATATATTAACATTTATAGTTACAAAGTCAACATATTGTAAAATAAATATTTGTGATCAAATGAAACATATGATGCTTCACTGTTCATAAGTAACTAGGCAGCTTTAAAGCTGAGTTGAATTACAGCTGCATTTATCAGCTTGTCTATTTTTTTATTTTTCTTGATGCTCTTAGCATACTTTTTCCAATAGGGGCTATTTTCTTCAGATTAGAAATATGACAAGCTTCTGAGCTACATTTTTCTACATTTATAGCTTCTCTTCTGAAACCTAAGGCATTTATTGCTTTTTGGTATGAAGTATCTTGCTGCAAAGAATTGTTATCTTTTGTAAAGGGTTGGTGAAAATCTGATGTTTCTGAAACATTTTCTGACAATACCTATCAATGAAAAAAAAAACAATTTTAGATCTTCTGTTATATTCTTATAAACAAATGGAAAACATACTTTATCCTACCAAAATTACTTTGCCAGTGCCATGTCAGTGGCAAATTAAAGATCAAAATCTTTATTTTCAACAATACTCATTCAATATTTAAAGAGTTGTATAAGTTGGAATATTTCATTGTGTACTGCCAATAAAAAAAATTTATCACAAAAGTGAAATTAAAACAAATAATAATTGTCACATTGTTTACAAAAAGTGCATTTTTATGTTTCATCAAATTTGTAGAAATGTTTTAAGGATGAATAGTGTTAAAACTTTTTTGAAATTAAATATTAAAACTTCTGGCACTCTTTAAACACCAAATTAATATTATGAAAAAATAAAGATCAAACAGATTTGATAAGATCTTTAAGATCTCTGTACTCTCATTTTTCCACTAGTTTATTTTAATGCATATTTTAGTTACCTCATATAAAAGAATTGAATTTTTTGTAATTTATTATATACATATGATATGGGGAGTTTGTAGCCAAAGTAAATAAGTATCAAATTACAGGAAAACAACACCGTTAAGCTTTTTATGTACTTTAAAATATTCCAACCTCTTTCAAGAACAGCTGCAGCCTATGAGGAAATAACTATGGACTTGGTTGATTATGGAACAGAATAAACTTTAATAACATCTTACCTCACTTTACTCCAGATCTCCCTCACTCCCTCCTCTCCTCACTTTACATCAGATGGATTTGGTTCACTTTGACTGTGAACACCTCATACTGTAAGCATTTTATTCAAGACTCAAGATAAGTGTCATGACCACCTACATGGTCCGGCATTGAGAGGATGAGACATTGGATGTGTGTTTGGGGTATGCCAGTCTACGCAGTTTTGATATGTAGCCAAAGTTCATCTGTTGTAGCAGCTGCTGGCATCTGATGTGCTAGTCGTCATGAGATCATGGATCAGAAATGTTCAATTGGGGACAGATCTGGTGAATGCGCAGGCCAAGGCAGAAGTGTCACATGGTGGCTATCCAGGATTTGTTGGACGATGCATGCCACATGTGGTCGGGCATTGTCCTGTTGGTAAATGGTAACAGAGAGCCCCTGAAGATATGACCACAGGCTCCAACACCACAGTGATGCAACACTGGCTGCTCAAAGTACCGGTAATGCGTATGAGAAGTGTGCATGAGTGGAGTCCAATGGCACCCTATACCATAACACCAGGAGCTGGACTTGTATGGTGCTGCGTCATGCATGTCTCACTGAGCCTGTCACCTCAGTACTGTTCAGTACTCATCCATCATGGTGCTGCATACCGAAGTGAGATTCATCTGAAAAGACAATGAAATGCCATTCGCACATCCACGCATGACGTTCTTGGCACCATTGCAGTTGCCTATGCCTGTGTTGTAGAGTCAATGGTAGCCAAAGCAATGGCTGCCTAGCAAACATGCCCCAATGCTGCAGACAACTTTGAACCATATGTGCGGACACTAGTTGATGTGCAACACACCCTAACTGTTGAGCTAAGGTGTTTGATGTGGCCGTACAATCATTTATAGCCATGTGCATGAGATGTCTGTCCTCTCGTTCATTTGTGTGACAAGGCCGTTGAGATCCCTCACATTGGTGAGTTCGTTCCTCTTCTACCCACTGACGCCATATTCTCATCACTGTGGCAGCATTCCGTCCAATACAAGCACCAATGTCTCAGTACGATAATCCGCCTTCCTGTAATCCCACAATTCTCCCTCGATCAAAGTCAGAATCCTGATCGTATGAATGCCATGTTCTTCGAAGGGGCATACTTGATCCTTTAAGTGTGCAAGAACTGTGAGCAAACACAATTCCAGTGCTTTACACCGGCTCTTTGTAATCTCCTCTTATACCACTTCCAGAGAGTATTACTATCACATATGATGTGCATATGTGCTGCACTTTGAATCGTTTACATATTCTCCCATGGGCTACCCTACCCATCTTGCATATTTCTGGACAATCTGACGAGTTCTTTCTGGTGTTGCACTTTTAATGGCCAGCAGTGTATTTTGGGCCTATTGATTATTTTTTTTTAATTCTAAAGCTAATTTATTTATTTGACTCAGCACAGTTGGTGAAAAGCCTGGACTTTCCTCCAAGTACGGTACTAAGATAAAAATTACAAGAGTATTTTTCTTGTTTTAAGTAAATATACACAGTCATATCAGAATAATATGCCCACCCACTTAATCACAGTGTACCCACCCAGGCACATCACAGAGTGCACACGACAAGGTCGACCACACGCAGATATAAGCGGCCGGCCAGGACAAATGAGCCATAGTGCGTAATGTGAGCATAATGGATAGAGGAATTGATTTGACGGACATTCAAAAAGGAATGATCATTGGCTACCGTGACAAGGGTGGAAGCATCTTGGATACAGCAGACTTAGTGGGCTGTTGGTGAGGTGCTGTAGTAAGGGTATACCAAGAATGGACCACTGGCACACCGAGTATCTTTAGACATCATAACTGTGGAGCCCCAAAGGCCATTGACCCCAGAGGAGAATGTTGCCTTTGTCGAATGGTAAAGGGCAGTCAACGCACAACAGTGCAGCAATTGACTACTCAAATGAATGCTGGGGAACCCAGGTATGTGTCCCCAATAACAGTAGAGCGAACTCTGTTACGCATGGGTCTCCGGAATCAACGCTGTGTAACGGGTGCCCATGTTAACCACAGTCCATCGGCAATGATGGTTGCCGTTCGCACAGGATTACCATCACTGGACAATGGGAGAGTGGAAAAAAGTTGTCTTCTCCGATGAATCGAGGTTTCTACCCCAAAGAAGTGATGGGTGGTGGCAGATACGGTGTCAGACACCCGAGAACCAACACCCAACATACTTCTCAGTCAAGTACAGGCCGGTGGTGGCAGTGTGCATGTCTGGGAGATGTTTTCCTGGTATGACCTGGAAAACATCCTCCAGACATAATGCTGGTACCACTGGATGGGTCGCTGAATGCCAATGGCTACCTGTACATCCTCGCTAACCACATGCATCCCTTCATGTTGGACATTTACCCTGGTAGTGATGGTGTCTACCAACAGGACAATGCACCTTGCCATGTCGCTAAGGTGGTATGTGACTGGTTCCAGGAACATGACAGCGATGTCTCCGTTCTCCCTTGGCCGGTGAAACTGCACGACCTCAATCCCATAGAGCACTTGTGGGACCATTTGGATCGACAGGTTCAGTGTGAGAACCCACAGCCAAGTCATCTCCGGAACCTCCGTGCTTTGCTGGAGTCCGAATGGGCACGTGTGCCTCTGGCAACCTTCCAAGGCCTTATTGCATCCATGCCATGTCATCTTGCTGCTGTCATCCGGACCAAGGGTGGTTATTCCCGTTATTAGGTAAGTGATCATAATATTCTGATATGACTGTGTATATATACATTTTATTCAGAAATAAATAGCCTTTCTATTCAAGTGCATTATAATCATTTATGTCTATTAATTTTTTTAAACAAATTTTTATTTCCATTTGTAAGATGCATTTTTTTTTATTAGGGCCTGCCATCCTCTCAGACCTTCTACTATGGCATATAAACTGACAGACTCCTGTCAGACCTCTGTGGCAAGCAGCTGCTTGAGGGGGTATTTATTTATTTTTTTATTATTTAACATGACTCTAAAAATGTCCCATTAAAATAAAACTAGTAGTCTTTTTGTTAAATTTTTATTTTCAGAAAATCCAGAAATGAAAATTAATTTGGAATATAACATGCCATAGATCCCTTAATTTGGTAAAAAAGTTAGAGTTAAATTTTTTTTTTTTTGGCTGATCACAATGAAAATATAGTTTGGCTTCTGGATGTAAACCAGTTTTTCATGCAGGACACTGGAAGTGTTGAAAGAAAACCTCCTTAGATGGATTACCATTCAACAATAAGCTGGTCTACCAATCTCAACAGTAAAGATTCAGGCCAAGGATCAAATATTGGAATTGAAAAATATAAGGTGGGCCCCACATGGTACTGTTTCATATGCCGTAAAACTTTAAGGATGTGCAACAGAACAACTGTCAGCCAGAACATTTCTGCTACTTAGGAATAGAAGACAGAGACTGAGAAGATATAAAACAAACATCCATAACTTCCTCAGGATCTGAAATGTTGTCCTTTCTCAGCCTCCAAACATGCCAAATATTCACCCACTGCCTCATAAAATATTATTCCACAAAAATACACATATTTCACAAGTCATACTTTTCAATTAAATAGCAATTAAAACATGAAATATACAAAAAATATATCAATGAAATAAAAAAGTTATACATTACCACCTACTACACTGTCCATAAATTAAGGAAACTCAGAAAAATTATGATAAACAAAAAACTATATGAATGATTTTAATGAAATCTGATGGAAACGTAAATTACAATGCTAGTTTCAGAATAGCATAAAACATTTTACGCTAGAAACATTTTCCATCAAAAAAATAACACTTACAGGAACTTGTCCAAAAATGAGGTGTCAGAATGCAATGGGCAAAGTTCTTTAATAAGGAGTGTGGTCACCCCTTACAGCAATGTAGGCACGACAGCAATGTTCCATGCTGTTTATGATGTTGTGAATCAGCTTAGTAGGGAGTAATGACCATTGTTCCTTTAAAGCAGTAATAAGCTCCCAATTTGTTTCAGGTAATGGGTTGAGGGCAGCAACACGTCTCCCTAGACCATCCCACACATGCTCAATCAGATTTAGTTCGGGAGATCGAGCTGGCCACTCCATGCACATAATGGTCTCCTCTTGAAGGTATTGTTCCACTAGTTGAGCTCTGTGTGGATGAGCATTATTGTCTTATAAGATGAATGCTTCACCTATTGCATCAGCGTAAGGACATACATAAGGGTCCAGGATGTCATCTCTATACCAATGAGCATTGAGGTTCCCACTCATCAACACATATAAATCTGTGCGTGCACCTACAGAAATACCACCCCAAACACGTTACCTCCGCCATAACTGTCTCTTTGATGGATGTTACTGGAATGATAGCAGGTACCTCATTCTCTCCATATCATTGTCTGGAAACACTCTGCAAGCAGTATCTGTGAAGAGATTTGAAAAAAAAAAAAAAAAAAAAAAAAAAATTGAAGAATGAAGGATCATCCATTGCTCTTCTGTCCACTTAACATGTGTGCATGCCCAATTTAACCGCTCTCTCCTGTGACATGAGGGGGTATACAAATTACTGGCCTTCTAGCATACAGACCTCCCTCATGAAGCCTTCTATGCACAGTAGAAGCTGATGCAACACTCCCAGTGGCTGTTGCAAAAGAGGATTGTAGCTAAGAGGGAGTAGACATCCTGCTCCTTCATGCTGTTAATCGCAGATATCGGTTTTGTACAGCGGTCATAACTCTAGCCTTTCCTTGGCTAAACCTTTGAGATGTGGAATCAGTGCTAAGAAATTGATCCCACAGTCTATGGACTACAGAAGGACTCACATTCAGTCATTGTGCCACATCTGACTGATTTCAACCTGCTTTCAGTTGGCCAATAGCTCTCCACAGCAGTTCATTTGGCCAATGAGGTTTCAAGGTCATTTCTACAAAATGGCTATTTCGAATTTCTTTACTCTCATTTACAGCACAAAATAACGATTCCCTCCAAAACACCTGTTTTTATGCCGTTATCTGATTATGCAAATTGACACAACCTAGACTAACTTGCATATGATATGCTCACTCAGCATTACTTTACTGATTACATATTAGTATTACTATTACATTACTGAATTATATTACTGAATATATTAGTATTACATTTACTGAATACATATTAGAAAGATTTTTGTCTTAACTTACTTTGTAAAAGTTTGTGTCATTATACACCTCTTGAGAAGTATCCTTTTCTTTGCGTGAACTCCATTTCAAATGTTTCTTAAAAATTAGAGCATTTACAGAGTCAATCAGAAAATGTGCTAAACTACAAAAGTATTCAGTATATGTTCAATTTATAATTAGAATGGAGAAAAATACTTTCAATTTAATAGCTCAATGAGCTGAAAAATATTAGGTTGTTGCAAATGAAATGGCCAAATTGTTAGTGAAACATTCAACAGCTATAACTTTGTTAAAAATAACTTTACTTAATCAAAACATGCAGCAATAGATTCAATACACTTCTGCCACAACGAAACAATGGCATTTGTGCAATTGGTAAAAATATCTGAGTTCCTGGTAGCGATGAATTCTTCAAAGACGTTTTTAACACTACTGTCTCATTGCTGAATGCTTTCCCCACTATGAAGTGGTAGTCAGTTGGTGATAGATCTGGTGAATACACTGAGTAAGAGTCTCATACTGTAACTGATTGAGTTTCCGGCCTGTTATTTGTGAGATCAAGCATTATCATGGAGCAATTAGATGCCATGTCTATTGACCAATCCAGGCTTCTTGCATAATTTTTGTGTGTTCTGTACAATATTTCTTTGCATTTACTGTTACACTCAATTTTAGGAATGAATAATGGATAACACTGGCTGCAGACCACAAAACAGTCATCATAACCTTTTTTGGGTGAAGATTAGGGTTGGGCATGTGCTTGGGTGCTTCCATGATATCAATGATTGTCCGTATAGGATTTATTTTAAATCACACGTTACAACTCTACGCAAAAACGAATCTTTGGTTTTGTGTGAGAAGGGAAGTACATACTTCAAGTTGACATGCCTTATGAGTGTTCGCTAATTCATGCCAGAATAGATTTATTCAACTTCTTTACTTTCCCAATTGCTTCTAGGTGCCTGGAAACTGTTGAACAATGCAAGCCTAATTTGCCTGCGATGTCTCATACAGTTTGGCGAGTGTCAGATTCAATTAAAGTCTTCAATCGATCATTACCAATTACTTCTTTAAGTCAACTACGTGGCTTATTTTGAAGGCTGATGTCGCACAATAGAAATATTTCAAACCAATGTCATGTTGACTAGCTGTGCGTTCCCTAAATGCAGCATTGAGATTGCGAGTTGCCTAAGCAGTGTTGATTCCCACCTTAAACTCGTATAAGAACACAAATTTGCCTCTGATCCATTGTTCCCTTTAAGCTCTTACAATCCACTTGCCACAAAATCTACTGGCAAAATGGCCACTGTGCTATCATAAGAAAGCTTCATTTAATATAATGTATCACAAGTGCCATCTGCTAACATTTTCCAGTCTTTAAAACATCAAAAACTTCATGAATCTGCAAAATTGGTAATTTGATATGCAACAACTTGATAAGTTGCAACTAAATAAAATGCAAATATATATTACATTTATTGTAATATTCAAAGAGTATACAATCAATTATTAACGAATTTGATAAAAATCATCATATATCTCTAGTACTCAAACTCCACCAGATTTGCTGATAGTACACCAGCTACTCTGCATTTGAGATATCAGTGCTAAATTTCTTTTTATAGCTATACTACTGATCTGGACAACTATGGCTACTTTTCTTTTTTTTCTACCCTGCTGAGGAGTGGTCAACCACACAGGGTCCTGGTGCTGACCATATAAACCTACTGGACTGGACAGATATATGGCTCTGAGCTTGATTATAGATCCTGATTTTGCTGCACTGGTGGGCTTCTGTGGAGGGAAAATCTTCCGCTGTGTTTTCTGTTTGTTTGTGGGCTGACAGCCCCAAGTGAATAGATTCACAGGATATGTTTATCAGCTGGTGGATAATCCTGAGCAGAAGTCATCGCAGGCACCTGAACTCTTTGCTTCTATTGGCATCGTCAAATTCTACATTGGAGGAAATCTTCCAGTGTAGATGGCTTCAGCCTTTAGTAGTGGGGGAACGGGTCTTTGCCCCATGTCTGCGATTCGGGGGCTGTTTGATATTGTCGGCATTCCCTCTCTCAATAAACATAGTTTCTTTGAACATCCCACTAACCATTTTCTCTCCATAGGTAGTTGGAATGTGAGGACTCTGCACAGAGCTTTTTCTCTTGATGTCCTCACACAAGAATTCCACCATTATAATTTAGATATTCTCGGCTTGCAAGAGACCAGATGGACAGATAAAGGTCAGATTCTTAAAAATAATCTTGAATTTCTCTTTTCAGGGAGGGATGACAATAAACATCACCAAGGCGTGGGTCTGCTTCTCAGCAGACACGCTAGCGATGTTCTTCTAGGATATGAGTGCATTAATGAAAGGTTTCTTACAGCAAAATTTCAGACAAGCGTTAAAGACTTGAATGTTATCTGCTGTTATGCCCCCACTGAGGATGCCGATGAGGATGAGAAGGATAGGTTTTATGAACAACTTCAGGATATTTTGAATTCTGTCAAGAAAGGAGATATTACCCTTGTTCTTGGTGACTTCAATGCCAAAGTTGGTACTGACTCTGACCTTTGGGGAGGGTGATAGACCCTTTTGGTATTGGTAGCTGCAATGGGCAACATGTACTACAGGTAAGTAAACTTAATGGTTTGAGAATAACTAACACTTATTACAAACGTCGTGATATGCATAAGCACACATGGGTTTCACCAAATGGGTTGCATAAGAATATGATTGATTACATATTAATTAACAGCAAATGGGCTAGTTCTGTTAGGAATACCAGGGCATATAGGGGAGCTGAAATTGGATCTGACCATTACCTTGTTAAAAGTGTGTTGTAACTTAAACTTAAAAAGTGTTGTGCTAGGGTTAAAAAATTTACTTTTAATACTGAAGAGCTTTGAAAGATCCAGTTATAGCCAAAGCTTACCATGATAGGTTACTTAGTCATTATGACAGTCATGGTTTGCTTACTACTGAAGTTGAGGAAGAATGGGATCATTTTAAACAGGCTTTTATGGACACTAACAGTACTCTTTTAGGAAAAAAGGAGCAGAAGAGACAGAATTATCTGAGTGATAAGGCACTTGAGCTTATTTCGGAAAGAAAGAACTGCAGGAATGTCTTTAATCAATACCCTACTAGTCCTAATAGAAAGCATTACAGAGAACTTAATAAACGTGTAAAAGATCAGTTAGCTGCTGATAAGAATCTTTGGCTTGATGGTTTGGCTGACAAAGCCGAGGAAGCAGTTAGACAGCACAACAGCAGAGAGCTGTACCAGATAGTTAATGTTTTGTGTGGTAGAAAACGGACTGGCATACAAGGATTGAAGGATAAACAAGGTAAGGTTATAGAAGGGGAGGATTCTGTCATGGCTAGGTGGGCTGAGCATTTCAGTGATGTTCTAAACAATGTAGTTAGTTCTACTCCCATTGTTTGCAATGATGATAGATGCATTGGTGGCTTTAATGTTGGCCCTATAACACAATCTGAAGTTATTGTGGCTGTTTCTAAACTTAAACTACATAAATCCCCAAGGGTAGATGAAATTACTACCGAAATGCTTAGAGCTGGGAATGTTTCGGTTACCACTTGGATGACTGAAATTCTGAATATCTTTTATGATAAAGGCATGGTTCCTAAGGATTTTCAAAAAAGGTGATCGCAGTTCTTGTGATAACTATAGGGGTATCAGCCTACTCTCTGTTCCAGGTAAAGTTCTTTCCATGATTGTGCTTAATAGAATTAAGAATCTGGTTGACAGTCAATTGCGTGATGAGCAATGTGGATTCAGAAGTGGTAGGGGATGTGTGGATCAGATATTTTCACTTAGGCAGATTCTTGAGAAATGTTTAGAGTTTCAGAAACCTTTGGTTGCTAGCTTTGTTGATTTCAAAAAGGCTTTCAACTCTGTTTATCGTCATAATTTGTGGTTGATTGTGATTTCATATGGTATACCAGACAAGTTAGTTAACATAATGAAAGCTCTCTATAATAACACTGAGTCATGTGTGAGAGTTGGTAAGTCTTGTAGCAAATTGGTTTAGCATTACTTCTGGTGTTCGACAAGGTTTGTCTCCTTTTCTCTTTAGCTTGGTTATTGATTATGTTATGCGAAATTCACTTCAAGGGAAAGATTTTGGCCTTAAATGGGCTGGAGATACGAAAATTTCTGATTTAGATTATGCTGATGATTTAGCCCTTTTGGCAAATGATGTTGATGAGATGAACTCTTTCATTCGAGCTGTTGATGAGACTAGTAGTAGAGTAGGTTTGGTTATAAACAGAGAGAAAACTAAAGTGATGAAAATTGGTCAGGCAGGCTGTGATTCAGTAAATCTGAATGGTTGCAGTCTTGAGCAGGTGTCACAGTTTAATTACCTTGGGAGCTATGTAACTGATAATGGTGATGTGCGGAATGAGATTAACAGGCGAATAGGGATTGCTGCCGGGACTTTTAAGAATCTATGGAGAGTATGGAGAAATAGGCGTATACACCTAAAGACTAAAATTAGACTGTATAATAGTTTGGTTCTTTCTAGGGTTAGTTATGGTAGTGAAACTTGGACACTTTGTAAACAACAAGAAACTAGATGCTTTTGATTCCAGATGCTTACGCAGTATCTTGGGCATTAGGTGGTTCAACTTTGTAACTAATGATGAGGTTAGGCAAAGGAGTTTGCAACCTCCTTTAAGCAGCATATTGTGCAGAGAGAGACTCCGTTGGTTTGGCCATGTTGCCCATATGAACAATTATAGATTGGCGAATAGGGTTATGAACAGTGTGCCTAAAGGCCTCAGAAAGAAGGGGAGACCTAGGATGCGGTGGGCAGACAATATCAAACAGGACCTTGTTAGAATTGGTGTGCAGTGGCCAGATGTAGTAGATGTAGCTCAGGATAGACTTGCTTGGAGAACTAAATTGCATGGTCTGGTTGGACCTCCGTAGCCCATGGCTGCTTGAGGAGGATGATGATGATGATGATGAATGTAACACATTATGCACACATATCATCATTGGAATGCAATATATTTATTACCAATGACTGATCATTCCAATGATGACTCTCCACCTATACTTCCCATATGTTTAGAGTATTGCTTATTTATTTCAGTTAGCAATTATCATTCCTAGAAAAGTGAACTAGTTGTTCACTGCTGCTTCCATTTGGTTTGTAAAGCACATGAGCATTTATGCAGCTATGGGTTGGGTTGTTTTACCTCTGAGCGGCACTTTTTTGCACACCATGGGCTAAATGGCCAGGTCACATGGACCCCGAAGGCTCAGAGAAGGTTGGGGGAGGGGACCCACTGGAACAGCTGTTGGGAGACAGATGGTAGCCTCCCGTCAAGGCCATCCAGAGTGTTCTTTAACGTGCACAGGGTATGGCTCTCCCGCACACGGGGCCACGGCTTAACGTCCCATCCGACGGACGGCGGCCTTTCCAAGCCCATCGGTGTCCCCTACTGACCGTGAGCAGGGCGGGGAATTTTTGCGGAGATAAATCTCAACGCTGACCCAGCTGGGACTCTAACCTGGGAACTACAGATTACGAGCCTGGCGCGCTACCGACTGAGCCACCCCCGCCCCTATGCAGCTATGTATGCTACTTATTGTATACATTTTTGATGCTGTTTAACACGTGTTTTGTTACATGTCAGTTAAAATTAATATAAGAATAGCAATTTTTTATATAATTACAATATTTTAGTTTCATGTTTTAGGTCTAACATAGCATTAAATATTGTATCTATACACTATTCTAATTTTATACATTTTAAAATGCCATTAAAATTAAAATTTTCATGTTAATGCGTATATTAATTCAAGGGTTGGGTTGTTTTACCTCTGAGCAGCACTTTTTTGCACACCATGGGCTAAATGGCCAGGTAACATGGACCCCGAAGGCTCAGAGAAGGTTGGGGGAGGGGACCCACTGGAACAGCTGTTGGGAGACAGATGATAGCCTTCCGTCAAGGCCATCCAGCGTGTTCTTTAACGTGCACAGGGTATGGCTCTCCCGCACATGGGGCCACGGCTTAATGCCCCATCCGACAGACGGCGGCCTTTCCAAGCCCATCGGTGTCCCCTACTGACCATGGGCAGGGCGGGGAATTTTGCGGAGATAAATCTCAACGCTGACACAGCTGGGACTCGAACCTGGGAACTACAGATTACAAGCCTGGTACGCTACCAACTGAGCCACCCCCGCCCCATATATATTAATTCAAATTTGAGCATTCGTTTTATAACCTCACTTATGTACCAATATTGCATAAATACCATTGATGCATAAAATATGCTGCACATGTGGTTAATCTAAATAAACGCAGCTAAGGGTAACGGTGCTCAGCAACAAGGTTACGGTGTCCCACAATTGTAGTTTAGTGGGCTTATCGAGTTCCAATGTCCTAGTGATGATTTTAGTAATGTGCCTCCCTACAACATCCATGCCTCATTAATCCTTTCCAGGTCCAGGTTGAACATAGACATTGACAGAAATCACAATGAGTGGTTAAGGATGTCAGTTGAAGTTTTTGTACAATACATAAAGCTTCAATTTTTTTAATATAAAATTGTCATTTGAAAATTTTCTTAGATATATCTTTTAAAAATATGCAATTCAAGTTTAAAAAACACTATTTTATTTTTTCATTTGGTGCATACTTTATTAAACTATAATATAAATAATTTGTTAAAGTTTTTTAAATTGATTGCCATTTCTTAGAAGCACTAAATGGTATTGCCAATTTGCTTGTTAACTCTTTGCTGAAGCAACCTTCAGATTTAAGCTCATAAGTTTGATTTAAACTATTATCAACAACAAATTTTTCCTTAAAGTTTTGGAAATCTTAAAATTATTAAAAAACTGCTATTTTTAAAAATGGAAAATTTTGGAAATAATTACGAAGTATGTACCACCATTTCCCCCTGTTTTACTCTTTTCAGTCATAAACATATCTGAATAATCCTAGAATTAATTTTATCATTTATATCACTTATCCCAGCATTCTGTGTGTTTTTCCCACTCTTCAGATCGAAACTGTAACTAAAGAAAAGTCTTCATAATTCAAAGCTGTTTACGAAGAGTCTGATAGAAGGAGAAAGTGCAAGTGTTCAAATTACTCACTCACACATGCGACAATGGGCCATCTGCTAAGTGGCTGAATAACAGTTGTTTAGGAGCACAATATATTTAACTCAAGTAGGATATACACTCCCTTCTTAAAGTTAGTAATAATGAGTTTCTTTTTATAATTAAACCTTAGTTTTCATTTTTGCAGATTTATTGTATTTCTGTGAATTATTGATCTATTGGCTGATCGATAAATATTGATTTTTTTTCATAGTTATGCTGCTTGGATGGCTGGCTTACAACTTGTTACTGTGGATATTTTATTTAACTTCACAATTAGGTTATATGTTGTTTTTTCTTTTATTATTTCATCGTTTTCCAGTAAAAAAACTTTCATCTTATATTGTTTTCTGAAAATGAATGAGATCTTGAATAAGAAAGCAAAAAGGACTTTCTTGGCATAGAAATCAGTCCTCATGTGGAAGGACAATTTCAGGTTTTTTATCCCCCCTTTCCCCACTTAGTATTTTATTTCCTTTTATAATTAAACCTTAGTGTTCATTTCTGTGGATTACTTTATTTCCATAAATTATCGATTTTCGGTCGATAATTTATGGAAATTTCTGTCAGAGTTATGCTACATCAGATAGCAGGCTTACACCTTTGCTTTGGATAGTTTATTTAACATTGCATTAGGTTATATGTTAATTTTTTTTTAATTATTTCTTCCTTTTCCAGTAAAAAAATTTGATTTGTATTGTTTTCTGAATATGAACGAAGTCTTGGATATGGAAGCAAAAAGGACTTCCTTGGCATGGAAATCAATCCTCATGTGGGAGGGCAATTTGGGAAGGGTTTTTACCCCTCACCCCATTAAACTCACTGATGGTATTTTCCTCCCCCTTCTCCTTAACAAAATGTCATTTTTTTAAATTATGAATTTTTAAATTTATATTGAATGATTCAAAAGCCCCCCCCCCCCCCCCCCCCAATCAGTATCTTGGCTGTGCCACTCTGATGATAGAAGATTTTTTTTTTTTGCTCTGGTGGACTAACCTTTTGCGTTTAGCAAAAATCAAAATTCAACAACTAAAGAAAAAAATCTGTAATGTTTAGAAAAAAAGCAGCCAAGAAATTGTTCCTCCATTTCATAAACCAGGCAGAAAATCCCATTAATTTGAGTCATCCAAGTAACCATGTATAACACTAGCGAATGTTTTAAAATATATCACATTGAAAAAAAAAAATCATTAAAATAAATAAAAATAATTTTTCAGACAAATATTATTCGGGAAGAAATTTGCTTTTGATGAATATATAATTTTAACTGTTTTTATTCATCAGGTTTCTCAAAATTAAGCCTTATTTGCAGAGTCTGAACTATCCACATAGTCTAAAAATATATTTTTTTACTTTATAACTGTAAAAAAAATTCTTATTAAAATTAATATGCTTTAAATTTTACTTAAATTTCTTATTTTCATAAAATTTGCAATTAAATTCTGTTTAATTTGGTATTTAATATATGTTTCAGTTGATTAGTTATTTTTTTTTTTAAATATTCCAAATTTGGCTTGTTGGTATGACTCAGTACAGTTGGCAAAAAGCCTGAACTTTTCTCAATGGTACTGAGAAAAAAATTACAAAACAGGAATAATTTTCTTGCTATTCAGAAATAGCCTTTCTATTCATTAGTTGTCGTTTTTTTTAATACATTTTTATATGCATTTCTTGATGAATTTTTTTACTATATGCCTCTATAAAAGCCCTATTAAAATAAAACTAGTAGTCTTTTTTTTTTTTGTTAAATATTACATTTTCAGAAAATCAGAATTAAATGCTGATTAATTTGGCATTTAACATGCCATAATTCCTTTCATTAGTTATTTTGCAAAAAAGTTCTAAAGTTAATTTTTCATTTGGCTGATCATAGTGCAAAATAGCTGGACCTCTGGATGTAAATCAGATTTTCAGGCTGGACCCTGGAAGGGTTAAGGAGTCAATGACCACTGGAACATTTAACAGCAGAAATTATTTATGCAGAGCTGCCATACTCATATTTAATCGAATTTTCTCCTTTTTTCGGTTTAAAATCTGAAAATCCGATTTTTAGGGTTTTTACAGCTTCACACTAAAGAAAATCTGGCTCAAAATTGTACAGCATTTTTATCTTTTTCCTAAAAGGAGAATGTTAATGAAAGGGAAGAACTGTTTCTGATTTAGCTATTCTATACTGTAACTAAAAGTGCATCTGTGTCACCGCTCCCTAATTTGTGCATGCTTGTGGGCTCACCCAGGCTCCCCTACGAACCAATCAGAAGGAAATCTATAGACTCCAGCTGACCATTTCTGGACAGAACACTAGGCAAAGTCCACACCTAAATTCTTTTATAGAGCTGAAGGGTGTTGGATGTTTATTGAAACTATGCCCAACTCTCCCAGCTCTGACCAACTAAATGCAAATTGAATTACTTAGAATTGGAAACTTCAGAGTGAAGGAAATAATACAGATTAGAGATCTTCTCTGATCTGCTGGCCATGATTGGCATTGTAATTTGAATGGGTCTCATGCATGTCTATTGTTATCAGGGTTGGGCTGATGGGTTGATAAGGGATTAAAACTTTTCTTTCACCAGAGTTGAGGCACTTTTAATTCTAATCAGTTATGCACTTTATGTTCCCTACTGCTATGTACTAATCTTCCTATAGCATTTCAACTATCATTTGTTGACAGATGTCAGTTTTGTTTCCCCATAGCTTCATAACCAGGCAGCTGAACACAAAAGGTATGTATTTGGATTGTTTTACATCTGAGCTACATGAAAACGCCACTCAGAGGCTTTTAATCTATTATTAGTTAATTAATGATATAATAACTTACAATCAATATGTAAATAACTATTAAGTTAATTTTCATTAATATCAAAAACGTACAGATGCAGTGACTTGGCTGCAGTAAACCACTGCTCCCCACGCTGCATCGACAAGCACAGCTTGTCAAGTGGCGATCAAGCACTTTCAAAAAAAAAGGTCACAATAACATTTGTTGTTATTCCCAATGTATTGTAATGCCAACTTTTGAAATATATTGGTTGATCTATTGTTGATCAGGGGATGATGCCTACTTATTTAATATTAATTATTAACAATTGAGTTAATTTTCGTTAATATCAGAACCTCTTCTTGGTTCTCCTTGTTGGCTGCAGCGAACACTATTTCCTGTGCTGCATACGAAGCTTGCTACTGCCAACAATCCAAGCACTGTACAAAAAAAACATTGGAGAAAGGGGTGCAGTAATTGTTGCTATTCTCTCTGTATTGCAAATGTTAACTTTTGAAATATATCTGTTGTTAATCATTGGATGATGCCTACTACATATTGTTGATTAATAGCAAGTTAAATTTCATTAATACGAAGAAACACACATGCCAAAAATGTAACTAAACAGATTTAAGCTTTTTGTTAAAATTCATAATCAGTTAATGGGTACGATAATATAATCATCGCTAAACTCAGATTGCTTGAATGGAAAGGCTAATTTGTTTCCTCCTGTAACAGATTAGGGCTCACAAGGGGCCGAGACTGTTTTTTATGTTATGTAAATATATTTTAATCACTAATAACTAGTAACTAATAATAATAAGCAAGTATACCCCCTCAAGCAGCTGCTTGCCACAGAGGTCTGACAGGACCCTGTCAGTTTATATGCCATAGTAGAAGGTCTGAGAGGATGGCAGGACCTCAGCAGAAAAACAACACATACATCCATGCCTTACCCGGGGCTCGAACCCAGGTCCCTTAGATCAGTAGCCAAGCGCGCTAACCACTCTGCCATGGGACGGCTACCCTGCAGTTTACTGCATTCACTCACTAGATGGAGCCACGAGTGAACAAATTTCTTAAGGTGTGTAATGTAAGTGAATAACTTACAGTATAATAGATTAATCTTATCGAACAATTTATTGAATTATCTTTTGAAATGTTTCACATAGCCTCTGTTTTTTTTTTTTGCTTTTTTTTCGCCTCTGGTTTTTGATTTTTTTTTTTTCAGGTGTCATCCTATAAGGCAGTGGTTCTCAACCTTTTATGGTTCACATACCCCCTGGAAATGTGTATGTAACTGGCATACCCCTTGCATAGACAGATAAAACTATAGTTATAGTTTAACAATGGGAATAAAATAAAACATATGTATATACACATTAAATTTTGTATTCATAAATTACATATATTGATAAACACAAAAAATGACAAACAATTTAACAAATTTTATAAAATTATAAACGTTTTACTGTGTAATCAGTGAAATGGACTTGTTACTAGATCTAGCAACTTTTGAGCTCTCACAGTGTACCCCAAAATATTTTATTGCGTACCTCACGTTGAGAACCCCTACTCTAAGGTGAATAAAAGTTATGAGTTTATTTAACCAGAAAGGGTTGGCTATTCATATAAATATTTTTTAATGCAATTTGGATTTAATTCCCATATAATATAGCATAACGGTGTAAATTTAAAAAGTACTGAAAGTTGTAGACGATTTATTATATTTAGTTAATGGATATTCCCTATTATTGCGTTGAGAGGGAAATGGGATGATTTCTTTAGTGATATGTTCTGTTTGAAATGGTTGTCTCTGATGACTAACCTTTTTTAGTGTTTTTTATTAATAATTCAGATGGCAGTGCATTGTTTACGATATTTAGTGTTTTTTAGGCTTGTTGTCTCTAATGGCACTATTTTTTTCAGGGGCTTTTTTATACTGCAAGTCGGCAGTAAATTGTTTACGATAATTTGTGTTTTTAGGCTTGTTTTCTGTTACGTGTTTCTGTAATTCGTGTTTTTAGGCTTGTTTAGTTCCCTGGACTTTTTTTATACTGAGGATCTGCTGTGTTATTTACGATAATTCATAGAGCACCTGACATGTTATGAAGAGGTTGTGGGTTCAAACATCTCCTCCTATAACAGAAGGCCAATGTACCAAATTTTTTACGTCATTTAGGTAGTCCTACTACATAGACAATTCTTATATTTTTGATTCAAATATTATTACTGGTAGACTCTTGTGCTAATCTTTTTACTAATGTTTATCTATGAATATATTTCATTTAGAAAGAAAATTATTCATATTTATTATCAAATATAATAATGATAATTAATACAAATAAATTTTCTCCTAAATATTTTTATAGACAAACATTAGTATAGAGATTAGCACAGAATCTACCAGTAATAATATTAGAATAAAAGATATAAGAAGTGTCTATATGGTAGGACTACCTATGTGACATCATAAATTTGGTCCCCTGGCTGTCTGTTGTAGGAGGTGTTGGTTCAAATCCCACCCAGCTAATGACAATTTTTCCTCTATATTATTCTAACAAACTACTACAGTGTGTACATGAGAAATTCTATTATTGTAACGATAATTCATGTTTTTTAAACTTGTTGTCTCTGATGGGATTAGTTCCTGAAAATTTTTATACTCGGATCAGCAGTGAATTGTTCACAATTTTGGCTTTTAGGCTTGCCATAAGATTAGTGTGTTCTGGGGGGTGGGTAAAAAGGGCAAAATGGCAGTTCATTGTTCAGCAGTATGTTCAGGTTGCAATGGTTGTCTCTGGTAATTTTGTTCTGGGGTTTACTTAACTTGTGGAATGGCAATTCGTTGTTTAGCAGTATATGGTTGTTAAAATAGCCATTTCCGATGAGATTATTGATTTTTATGAGTGTTTTTAAATTACAGAATGAACTTTTTGTTAGTGACAATAGGCTGCTGAAACAAGTAGCCTTGGATGGTACTGACCTCAAATGATTATTTGTAGAACTTTCCAAGAAGTTTAATACTTTCTAATGTGATAATGAAACACATTTTTCATTAGAGTAAATTGCATTTTCTAGGGGGAGTGTTGTGTGTGGAAGTAATTTTAAGAAACTTGGTATAATACTGGAAGAATTAAATTTTTCCATCGCCACTAGGAGTCCGGAAGTAAGTGTTTCATCAAGATGCAACGCATTATTGCATTCCATAATAAAATAGTGCCTGAGTACCATAAACTGCAGAACTGCAGTGCTCTGATTTTTCATTCTGCCAAATCGTATTTTTCATCATGCAAGGTTGGCAGCTCTGTTAATGCAAGCTTCTAAAATATACTTATTAAATAGCTGCAAAATTTTTATTAAGTTTCAATTAACATCTGAGGCAACTTCTTATGATGCACTGTTTAAGCTAAATACCCAAACCTGGGTAAGTCCTTAAATATTAAATAAATATTTAAACAAAGATTTAGATTTGACTGAGATCTTCATCTTTGATAACATAATATATATTAGAAGTTAAGAAGAATTGAATTTGGCTTTTCACTTGTAAAATATGGGGAAAATATCTATAGATTTTTGTCTGTAGTCAATGTGCATGTCTGTATGGCAGTGTACCTGCACTTAAAATTAGTTTTATAATCTGTAAATACATTGTATGTGGAAATATGTAAAGACTAACATACACACAATGTATATTACATAGAAATTATACACCAACAAATCAGAAAATTCTGAAGATTTTGCTAAACTATTAATTTTTAGTGGCTCGCCATGCTGCTTTTTTTTTTTCATAACCATAATAGCAATTAATAGATTCTGAAAAAAATTCATCGCCGCCACGGTGGGAATCGAACCCGCATTTCTCCAGATTCATGCCAGAGTGTGCTACCATTGCACCACGTGTCGGACAACAAATATTTTCAGAATATGACCTTATAAATCTTCTTCCTGAGACGTGACTGAGACAGCGCCATCTATACTCAAGGAGATGCAACTTTTTCAGTCGTTGCATTTGATTATCAGATGTTAATGAGAAGGTCGCTAACGCTAAGACATTAATACATAATTTTTCATAATAGCAATTTTGAATATGGAAAAAATTAAAAGTTGATTAATTTTGACAACTATACCACTCTTAACTGCTAGTTATTTTAGTAATCCAACCAATTTCTGTTCAAGAAAAATATAGTAAACTGATCATTTTAATTGTCATTGAAAGTTATAAATTTCTTTTATAAATAATTAAAATCATTGAACTACTGATTTGACTGAAAACAAATTATAATAATTAACCTAGGTTGAAAATTCAGTTGTGAGCAGCAAGAAAATTATGCCTAATAAAACAATTTATATTTAACATTTTGAAATCTCCACAATAATTAATATAAGCATTAATGGGCATATTACTCTTCACTAAATAAAAGCAGGACACAAAACTTTATAATCTGTAAATACATTGTTATATGGAAATATATAAAGACTAACATACACACAAAGGTATGCATATTTTGGTAGAAATTATACACCATAAATACAGTACAAAATAAAAATTAAACATACTCTTAAAACATCTCCAACAGATCGGCTCCTGACATGTTTCCTTTTTCCAGTTGCAGAATTTTCAGAATAACTTTCTTGTTTAAACTATAAATAGGTCAACAACAATTACTTACTTTAATTTTCTTATTATTCTAAGTGCTTTATACCATTTGAAATTATAAAAATCTATATATAAAATATAGAGAAAATATAATATTATATAATCTATATATTTTAGGAAACAAAACAAGCATATAAGGAAAATTCAGCTAAAACACAAACTCTTATTATGTAACTTATAGAGGTTTCCACTTTTCATTTGACTGCCTCACATATGACAGGAATTTTTCCATGAAAATATTCATGGAAATCATGGAACTTTTATGAATGCCATGATTTTGTCAAAGAAGGTATCACTCTTAGTTTAATGTCAATACCAATTTTAGAGGAAAAGTTGTCTTCAGCCAGGTGGGATATGAACTCATGACCTCCTAATGTCAGATGCTCTGACCGCTGAGCTACTGGCCATCACTCAAGATCCTCAAATTGATGTTATGAACTTTCTACCTACGGCACACAATTTTCTGTCTCATGAAAGCATTGTCCCAGCTTCTCATAAACAGCCTCAAGAAGCATATGACAAGTATGTCATGAATATGGAAAGTATGTCACAAGTTCACAATTAAATAAATTTCTCAACTTCTTTTTTTTTTTTCAACTATTGAGGAAGGTATTACTCTTCATTCATTAATCTTCAAGGTATTACTCTTAGTTTAAGGTCAAATATCAATTTTACATGGAAAAGCCAGGGGGGTTCATATCCCACCTGGCTGAAGTTAATATGTAAGTAATACAAATAACTTTATTGTCAGCTATAAGATCCCAGTCCATCTACTTACACATATTAACAATTTAAAAACTAATACTTCATTACATAAATATTAAAAGCACAACATAATATATGCTATTAGCTGCAATAAATTATAAAATAACAAAGAATTTAATAAATAAGACATACCATGGTATACTTAAGAATTTTCAATGGATGAAGGGATATATAATTACATCATGGCTGAAGCATTCATTACATCAAGTAAATATCTGATGGTAGGAATCAGGTAGATATCCTATGATATAGCCTAGATTCACCACAATGAGTTAATCACCATAAATAGCAATCATTTTATTGTGATGTATTAGTTACTTTTCAGGAGTTACAATGGTCTCTTATTGGTATAAAGATTGAATCAATTGGAGCATGTCATTACTGTATTTCGCCATTAGTGCAGAAATGCTATATAAGCATGAAGATGAAGAATGCCAGAAGAGAACTTGATGTTTTACTTACATAAACTCAAATATATTGAGCAGAGATAGTTATTAAATTTACACTTTACAGAAAATGTAACTATGATAGATTACTACTTTAGTAGCAGGGCCAGATCTGGTGAGGTGGGATGGGCATGTCTACCCACACCCTTTCAGAATCCAAATAAGGGTAATATGGATGGCATTCAAAAAGCTCTAAATATAAGCACGTAGATTTGCACTCATTCCTCCAAAGTTAATGAATTATGACTTATTTGAAAGCTTGTCAAAACTTGTCATTATGTGTTAAAAACAAAGACCATAACATTATTCCTCTCTTTGTTGGTGGCACATAAAGTTTGGTGTGAAATCTGTGCATTTTTGCTATGGAGCCTACTAAAGACAGAGAAAGATTTTATATTTTCACAAGGATGCAGATTGAGGAATACATGAAAAAAACATGCTGATTTATCATCAGTATATGGAGATCATGCCTGTTCTTACGGCACTGTTATGGGATGGATGCACAAATTCAGAGGATGGCAGATCTTCAAAGACCTCCGTCGTGCAGGAAGACGGAAGAAGGCTGTGAACTAAACAACCATCACTACTGTTTGTGAACTTGTTAAGGAAAACTCACACATCACTGTTCAGGTAATAAGTTTAGATACCAGTGTATCAATTGGCAGTGTAGAAACAATTATTCATCAATATTTAAAGTTCCAAAACATCTGTCCTAAATGGATACCCCACAAACTAGCAGAAATGCAAAAAAATGCTAGTCAACTCATGCAAGGAGATGCTGGCAATATTTTAACCTAATGGCCCAAACAGTTAACAGACATTGTCACAGGTGATGAGATGTAGTTTTATTATTATACAACTCCCAGAAAGATCGACAACTATATTTGGGTTGTGGAAGATGAACCGCACCCCCAAATCCTCCGGCAAAACTTTCGCTCAAGGAAGAGGATGTTCACAATTTTTTTCAACTCCCAAGGAGTGGTAGCCATGGACACCTTATCTGAAAAAATGACTATAAATGGCAAAACTACACCAACATCGTTTTACCCAATATGGTTAAGGAGATGAAAGAGCAGCATCCAACAACGGACATATCAAGGGTTTTCCTTCTTCATGATAATGGCAGTGCTCACAAAGCCTGCCAAGTTATGGCTTATCTGAAGCAGGAGAAACATAAATTAAAATATTTTAAAAATATCTATCTTCCTATATGGCCCTAAAATATAGGAAATAAACCCAAAGCATATTGATGGTGCAATTAGTCAATGAATTTGTATTTACTTCAAACGAAAATAAGGTGCTGGCAATCTTGTTATGTAGGTAAATTGGCACCCTATCTTCCTTTGAAGTGAATACAAACTCATTGACTGATTGCAACATCGATATGCTTTAGGTTGATTTTCTACTTTTTAGAGTCATATAGGAAGATAAGTATTTTTAAATTTTTTAAATTTTTTGTCATTAAAAACATCTACCTTCAAAAACTTTTATTTGATATATGACTCATAACCATCGACCACATTTTTCCTCCCTTTTGGAGTCATATTTGAGGTAGCCCATGACATTGGAGATGTTGCAAGCTTTAACTGGAGATATGACTCATTCAAGTCGAACCCCTACAAAACTCTGCCCTCCCCCCCCCTCTTTATCAAAGGGAAATAGTGGGGTAAAATTAAAAATACAACTTACAACCATCGACATTACAACTGTCATTTTTTTAGGTTTGATTTGACACCTAACTCGTAACTGCAGACCCTCGCGCTAAGATGATGTAGTAGAATGACTTTCACAGTTACATTTTTTAGGGGGGAAGAAAACATGGGGGTCAACTTTTATAGCCTATGATATTCCCTGTGCTATGAGCTTTCATTTGACACATAGCTTGTTACTTTCTGCACTCGCATTCAGAAGGTATAGGGAGAAAAATCACTTTCATATTTCCCCTTTTTTTTAGGGGGAAAGAAAGCATGTGGGGTCAATGTTTTTGTAGCTATGACATTCCTTGTGTCAGAAGCATTTATTTGAGGTACAGCTTGTTGCTTTCAGCATATTCCTAGATGTGCATATCGTTTATGATGAATGTCGGTCAGTACTATCCAAGGCTACTTGTTTCAACAGCCTATTGTCACTAACAAAAATGTTCATTCTGTAATTAAAAACACTCGCAAAAAACAATAATCTCATCAGATATGGCTATTCTAACAAGCAAATACAGCTAATAAATGAATTGCCGTTCCACAATTTAAGGATACCCCAGAACAAAATTAACGGAGACAACCATTGCAACCTGAACATACTGCTGAAAATGAATTGCCATTCAGCCCTTTTTACCCACCCCCCAGAACACACTAAATCGACAGCAAGCCTAAACACCAAAATTGTAAACAATTCACTGCCGATTCGCAGTATAAAATATTTTCAGAAACTAATCCCAACAGAGACAAGTTAAAAAAGAATGAATTATCGTTAACAACTTGCAGCAGATCCTCAGTATAAAAAAGACCCTGGGAACTAAATAATCAAATCACAGAAAACAAGCCTAAAGACACAAATTACCATAAACAATCTACTGCCAATCCACAATATAAAAAGCACATGAAAAAAATAATGCCATTAGAGCCAACAAGTCTAAAAAACTTGAAATATTGTAAAAAAATGCACTGCCATCTGCATTATTAATAAAACAACACTAGTAAAGATTAGTCATCAGAGACAATCATTTCAAACAAAGCATATCATTAAAGAAATCGTTCCATTTCCCTCTCAATGCAATAATATAGAATACGCATTAACCAAATATAATAAATTGTCTACAACTTTCAGTACTTTTTAAATGTACACTGTTGTGCTATATTATACGGGAATTAAATCCAAATTGCATTAAAAAAATATATTTATATGAATAGGTCATCCCTTCTGGTTAAATAAACTCATAACTTTTATTCACCTTAGAGAATGTGACCTGAAAAAAAAAAATCAAAAACCAGAGGTTATGTGAAACATTTCAAGAGATAATTCAATAAATTATTTGATAAGATGAAAATCTATTATACTGTAAGTTACTCACTTACATTACACACCTTAAGAAATTTGTTAACACTCATGATGCTATCAAGTGAGTGAAAGCAGTAGACTGCAGGGTACCAGCTTATTATTATTAGTTACTAGTTATTAGCGATTAAAATATATTTACATAACATAAAAAACAGTCTTGGCCCCTTGTGAGCCCTAATCTGTTACAGGAGGAAACAAATTAGCCTTCCCATTCAAGCAATCTGAGTTTAGCGATGATTATATTATCGTACCCATTAACTGATTATGAATTTTAACAAAAAGCTTAAATCAGTTTAGTTACATTTTTGGCATGTGTGTTTCTTTGTATTAACGAAATTTAACTTGCTATTAATCAACAATATGTAGTAGGCATCATCTGACGATTAACAATAGATATATTTCAAAAGTTATCATTTACAATACAGAGAGAATAGCAACAATTACTGTGCTGCTTTCTCCAATATGTTTTTTAGTGCAGTGCTTAGATCATCAGCAGTCACAAGCTTCATATGCAGCACTGGAAATGGTACTCACCGCAGCCAACAAGAAGAACCAAGAAGAGTTTCTGATATGAACAAAAATTAACTCAGTCGTTAATAATTAATATTAAATAAGTAGGCATCATCCCCTGATCAACAATAGATCTAGGAAATACAAGGAGATACAATACATCAGGAATAACAACAAATGTTATTGCGACTTTTTTTTTTAAGTGCTTGATTGCCACATGATAAGCTGTGCTTGTCAATGGAGCACAGGGAGCAAATGGTTTACCATAGCCAAATCACTGCATCAGTACATTTTTGATATTAACGAAAGTTAACTTAATAGTCAATTAAAATAACTAACAATCAATACCAAAATATCATTAATTAATAATCAACTAAAAGCCTCTGAGTGGCATTTTCATGTACCTTGGATGAAAAACAATCCAAATACATACCTCTTGTGATCAATTGCCTGGTTACGAAGCTATGGGGAAACAAAACTGACATCAGCCAACAAATGATAATTGAAATGCAATAGGAAGATAAGTAACCTAACAGTAGGGAACATAAAGTGCATAACTGATTAGAATTAAAAGTGCCTCAACTCTAGTGAAAGAAAAGTTTTAATCCTTTATCAACCCATCAGCCCAACCCAGATAACTTTAGATATGCATGAGACCCATTCAAGTTGCAATGTCAATCATAGTCAACAGACCAGAGAAGTTCTCTAATCTGTATTATTTCCTTCACTCTGAATTTTCTGATTCTAAGTAATTCGATTAGCATTTAGTTACCTATTCTAAATAATTCAATTAGCATTTAGTTGCCTATTCTAAGTAATTCAATTAGTGTTTAGTTGCCAGAGCCGGGAGAGTTGGGTATAGGTTCAATAAACATCCAATACCCTTCAGCTCTGTAAAAGAATTTAGATGTGGACTTTCCACATTTAAATAGTAGTGTAGTGTTCTGTCCAGAAATAGTCAGTTGGAGTCTTTATAGATTTCCCTCTGATTGGTGTGTAGGTGAGTCTGGGTGACTTTCGAGATCTCTCTTATTTATGTGAGAGATCTGTTGGCTTAATGTCTTTACTGGGATTTATCACACAGTAGTTGTCATACTTAATAACACCACCATTAACTCAGTATCTCTTGACTATATATTAGTTTAATAAACAGCACATAACAATTGGGCATAGCCTTAATCCACTGCCACACCAAGAATACCTAGTCACACACTCCCAAAGTGTTGACCCAACTTTATTAAAAAGTCCTTCAACAATACTGGCTCCCAGAGCACAGCAATCCAATTTTGACTTGTCAGGAGAGAAGTCCCTTTCTTTTCCAATGGGCTCCACTCCCCCCTACCCACTATAAGCAGCAGACCTCACATCACAGCATACTAAGATGCGTCAGCCCTAGTTCTGCAGGACATCTGGGTCACACATAGGTCACAAATGGCTCTTGTCCAACACAACATACAACAGAGAGGCAACATGAAAGCCAAATGGGAACATCCTTGACATGTTCCCCCCAAGAATCTTCACTGGCCTGTTAAATTCAGCAGTCCTTCTTTTAGTTCACAACTTGAGTCAGTTTTTCTGTCCTCTCTAAAAATAAATTCTGTGCAATTAAATATGAGAGAGTCATTCCATAGTTCATTTAGTCACACAGTTATTATACCTTGGAACCAATTGTTCATTCATTCAAAATTAGCATGTACACAAAAATTTATGAACTTACTACTATCACAGAGTATGCTATATATATTCTAAGGTTCTTTGCACTAATGGGATACAGAGTTCCTATACTGCGCACATTCCAGTACCACATAGGGAAATAGTCTCAAATAACTTGAAGTCTAATTAACAAGAACCACTTGAGCTGACTTCAACTCAACCTATAGATATAAATTCACTTTGGACAAATTCCTCGCACCCATGCTCTGTTATACTCATTATAGAACATGGTGTGTATGATGTGTCATCCTTCCCTTTCTACAATTGTTTGCGATCAGCAGCCTGTTTAATTGCATTACCAGCAATTCATCCTCTCAAATGCACATACTTACCTGCGCACTGATCATCCATCAATCCATGCACTTAGCTAAACTGCCACCACTAACTAATGACCAAAATTCAGCACGTTTCACTAACACATTTTTACAATTCGCTATATTTAGAGCAGCACTATAGCAAAAGCATTTCCAGTTATTGTGAAATATTATGGTTGGTCTCGCACCACGCCAGCATTTATGCATCATGCAGAGTTCAATTCGCTTGCAACCCAACTGCTCATAAAGTCTCTTTTGAGAGGTCCTATTGTGCCCTTTTTTTACCATAATAACACAATGTCACTGTTTGCAGCAGAAGTGTCATACTCTGCCTGAACCTTCCATTGCATCTATCTGCTCCTTTGACCTCCTCAAGGTCAAATCGGAAGTCAGGCTGTGCTTGGCGTTGATGGCTAACTTCAGTGCCCTCAGTGCAGCAAAGTTCTGCGAACTGTCTTCATCAGTGGCATTCACTTTTAAAACAATGCCTTTGCTAGCCAACACCTCACTCAAGGACGTCTGATTACTGTCGAATTCACTACTCTTAGCAACACTAAAACCTCCACTTCTTTGCTAACTCCATTTACAGCAGAATTGTCAGAAACAGAATTTCCTTTGCACTTTTGCATTTTATTATATGCCTTAACACTATTTTCTATATTGACGCTCATCAAACTTGTATTTTGTGCATCATTTCCCATCACAATTGAACTCATACTTTGAGTCTCAGAGAATCTGCCAGTCCTTGCCAGTTTCTTTACAATTTTCTATTTCCCAAAATTCCTCTATACTAATTTCTTTCCCGATGCAAACCTCACTACTAAATTTTCCGAATTTAACTTATGTCTCCAGAACCTTCAAGATACATCCTTGCCCTTCTTGTTTATCCTCTAAATTACTATCGGTAAGTCCAACCATATCTGATAAATTAATCAGCTTAATCTCATTATCATTCTTTTCGTCTTTTAATCTTATTTCTTTACATTCATCAACACCAGCTTTATAATTTATATTATCAAATGAATTACAAGATAAAGGCCTTTCTATAATTAGATGCTTGCAACCTTTAATTTCTAAATCACTTTTCTTGCTCTTAAATCCTAAATCCTCTTTATTGTATTTACAATTTCTATCTCCTTAGAAGGCAAGTTATCAGTTTTCCAATAAACATTCAGGAAAGCACTATCAACAACTTTGTGTGGAGCCTTGCCCACAGAATGATCTAGGAGCTTGGAACACTCGGGCCTCCTATCCAATTCCCGGAACTCGGGGTTGGCTCCCTCCCTATCCAAGGCTAAGCTGTTTCTCCTGAGCCTCAATTTAGCTAGCTCCATATTCATGGGCTTGGTCTAATTCCTTCTTCCAATCTTATCTTCCCTTTCTTGTTCTTTTATTTTATCTTCCCTTACTTGCTCCCTTATTTTACCTTCCCTTTCTTGTGCTCTTATTTTATCTTGTCTTTCTTGCTCTTATTCTTACTTCTCATTCTTTTCTCCTACGTTCACAATCTCCAATTGCATCAAGTAACATGCATTCTCCACGTTCCTGGCCTGTTACACCTTACCCCTGTACTCAGTCTTTCTATCTCTAAATCTATCATTCTAATTTTGCTTTCTAATTCACAAATCATCTCCTCATGTTTCTGTATCTGCTGATCACACTTTTGTTTCTTGACCCTCTCTTCTTCTTTACTATGAATCTCCATCTTTCACTAAAGAGTTGTCAGTACTTGCAGTTGGGTGTAAAAGCCTTCCCTGTCTTGCAAAAAGAAAAGTTGCAGAAAATGGAAACAGTGAGCTATGATGGAAGTGGCTTGGCTGTCAACTGGGCAATACTATGAAGATTGAAGTTGATTTCTCTGAGGTAGCCTCGGACACACAAACTGAAAGAACAAATGGCAATCAGGAGATTCTAATAAATTATTTACCACTGAGGGCTGAAAATGCAGTCCCAAGTGGGATGGCCAAGCAGGTATTGCAATTTTGATATGTACTATAAGGACAACTACTGATGGTGAATAGATAAAGATGGTTTGTCAGTCTCAACACAAAGACTCTAGACCAAGAGGGTTTGGTACCTTCACCACCAAATCCCAGGTGGAGTCGTACACTTGGGGATCCTAGTCCAGTTTCACTACACAGTACAGACAGAGCAAAGAACATTGGTCCACTCTGCATGAGAGGACCTTGAAGATGTTCAATGTCCAAGTGAGATCACTTTGATCATTCACTTAGACCTGAGATGTCACATGCGAGGTAAAAAAAGTCAATTTCCAGTCGAAGATGAGACCAAGTAATTTGGTCTCTGCTACAACTGGAATGATGGTGCCCCCAAGCCTAAGATGATCCAAGCCAAGGATCCAGATGAAAATTACGCTTGTGGCAAAAGTTCACACATGTGGTCTTCAGTGTGGAGAACTGAAAACCATTGGCCATCATCCAGACCAGTCAGGGCAGTTTGCAGTTGTTATTCAATGACCCTCACGCTGGACAATGAGCAAAAGATGCTAAAATCGTCAATATAGAGGGCATTGCATACAATCGGAGGGGGTTGTCATGTAATGGGATTGATCTTGACATCGAAAAGGGGAACACTCGACATGCAGCCTTGTGGTACCCCTGTTCTTGGGGGAAAGGTTGCAAGAGAGTGTTGTCAACACGAAACGTTCAAGAAGATAAAAGTTGAAAATGAAGATTAGCATATGCCCTCTCAAGCTGTAGGCATAGAGGTCACGAAGAATGTCAAACGTCTAACCCAAAGCTTTTTTCAATGTTGAAGAAGATTGACACCAAGTGCTCTCTGTGTCAAAAAGAATTTGTGATTTCCAATTTGAAGTGGATCAGTGGTCTAAGGTAGACTATTGCCTGTGAAAGCCACACTGGGTGCTGGAAAGAAGACATGGTGTTCCAAATACCAGACAAGTATGGCATTTATTATTCTTTCTAACACCTTGAAACACAGCTTGTCAACAAGATGGCACAATAATTTGAAGGAATCTTAAGATCCTTTCCTGGCCTTGGGAGGCCCAAAATGATAGCCTCCCACTGAGTTCAGAAACTGCTCCTTGAAAAAAACGTAATTAAAAGAAAATTGCTTCAACCAATCCTTACTTAATGGTAAGAAATGTACAAGAAGGTCTACAACAGATGTACAAGAAGAGTCCATAGCAAGGCAAAACTCCTCCACACTATGAATGGCCTGTTATAAGACTCCAGGCCATTCGAGCAGAAAGACAGTGGAGAGCATTTGGCCTTGCCCATCAGGACCAAAAACTTGGGAGAAATGAATGAAAATGATTCTCCTAGTGTTGGAAATGGCTGTCTACTGTGCTCCAGGATCAACAATGTGTGGTCTACTGTGCTCCAGAATCAATAATGAGATTCCACCCATCTTCCAGATTTTATCCTATACAACCTTAGAACTAGTTGTGGGGATAATAGAGGATGTATATTTGATCTAAGATTCCTTTTGGCTCTGCCCCTGGATGAAACAGGCTCTCATCCTGGCATACTTAAAAGCTTCAAACTTGGAGGATGTCACAGATATCTCCAAAACAACTCTAAGTTGTTCTGAGCTTTATGAGCTGTAGGCACAGTCAGGATTCCATCATGGTTTCAGAAATCAGCTCAATGGACAATACAGTCCATCTTCTCTGCCACTGCAACATTGACTGGCTGTTGGCTGACTGTGTGTTGGTCGAATTCACAAGGGAGTTCAAACCACCTGTCACCCCTGATCAAGCCTCTGCTGTGATACATGTGAAGAGTTGCAAGGCCTCTCATGGGAGATGGTACACATCATGGGGAGATGATCACTTCCTTATGGGTTGTCCTCTACCTCCCCATATAAAGAATGGAAGAATTGAGGAGGAGGAACAGATGGCGAGATCAATGGCAATGAAGGTGTGGGTCGGGGAATAAAAGTAGATACTGACACCAGTGTTCAACAGGGAGAGTGGAGGATTCAGGAGCCATTTCTTGAGGACCCCATCCCTTAAATAAGCATTTGAAATTCAGTTAATCAGAGGGAGTTCGAGTGTAACCGCAATAGAGTGTAGACATCCCTTGCTTAACTTCGCTGTTTATTGAGTCTTTTGTCTGGAAAGTAACATTTTTGTTCTCTGCCATTTTCTCTTCTGAACCAAAATAGTCCTTTTCGGGACTAGGAAATAATGGCAGATGCAGAAATGCAATATGTTTTTAGGTTTTATCGTGAAATTGCCTTTATGGATGACATGAGAAGTATTTTTGAAATATGTGGCAAAAACACAGTAGAAATTGCATAAGTGATCATGTGGACTCTGACAACTGTTTTACTAAAGACTTATGAAGCAGCTGACTATCTCTTTGAATGCAGGAATAGAATGGTTGAGAAAAGGAATAGAAAATAATAGTGAAATTAATGGGGAAAAAGACAAATCATACAAGTTGGCAAACCAATTAAGATCAACATTGTGGCCATATTGCGTTTCTTTATTTCAAATTCAGAAGTGGCAAATGCACTTGCCAGCTTCAGAGAAATCATTTCAACTGATGGAACTATATAAAACTGAAGAAATGGAAAATATAAAAACTGGCAACTAGAAATGCTAAAATGAAAATGCAAAAGGACATTCCTAATTTTCTGTGAATTAATATATTAACAGCAACCACAGAGTACATTACACATCTTTGCTGACAATCTCGTAATTTCATCTCTAAGTGTCCCCTTATTGGAAAAAAAAGGTGTTACCTTCACAGAAGTCATAAGTAAAACAATGAACGCAAACAGAAAATTGAGAATCAAATTCAACCGAAAATAAACAGCCAAGTAATAACTTGTTTTCCACTACAGAGGAAAAAATGAACAATGACAATGTTATTCCAGATTATTCACCTGGGAAACTTCAAATCGACCTGGAAACTGAATCAGATGAAGAAACAGGCACCATTTCTAAGGACAAAGAGGAATTCATTGGCGAGACCATTTATGAAGCGATTATTGGATACATGCCCAAGAAACTTATTCGGACCGAATTCCTTACCCAACAAATGAACTGTAAAACTGTTTCAATTGATGATTGCTTGAAGGACTTTCTTCTACTTATTTCTGAAGTCCAAGAAAAAGAACAGAAATTCTGATGGCATAGATATGAGAAACATCAAAATACTATGCTATTATCGAATGATGAACACAGAAAAATCAAGTCAAAATTTGAAAAGTATTTTAACAAAGGAAAGAAAGCCAAGGCAGAAGGAATGAATATCAGTAATTTGCCAGATAATGTGTGCATTATAATTCACCAAAAAAAAAACTTTTCAGCCAGTTGGCCTCTGGTTATATCTTTTCCTCTAATTTTTACCCTTGAATGGGAATAAGGGGCTTAATAGGCCCACACTTTCCTTTATGCTACTAATTCATTCATTCAGTCAATCATTCACTAATTACTTAGAGCCACATTATTATAATTTTACACATAAGAATTATGACATTTAAAAACATTCCAGTATTACCTTTTTAACAAGCTTTCGTTTTCTTGCAGAATCAGGTAAACTTTGAATATATGTTTGCAATTCTGAAAGAGCTTTATTTGTATAATTTACTGCACCACAATCATCAGTTTTTGTCCTGTCACAGAATGCAACTAATGTTTTCACAGCTTCAGGCTGAAATATTATATTATACTATATTTAGCCACGTGAATGAATTAAATTGTTTTCAGTCATGTAACTCAAAATTACACACTAATTTATTAGTCATAAATATATTACACATATGTTCTGATTTTTAGGAAATAACTTACAATTTCAATATACCAAATAAACCTGTGCACCAAACAATTTTTAAAATCATTATCACTCAAGTAAGCTTTTGTCTGTAGAACATACACATATTCATTACATAAAATATAAATTAAGTTGCAATCATCAGAAAAGGAATAGAAATAAAAAGAATTCACATTTTGATATTTCATTTACAAATATCTCAAATATTAATTAGTACTTCACTCCATTTTTGCCATTCTTTAACACTGTTAACAAAATGTCTAATATTCATAACTTTTATACAGAGAAAATCGAAAAGTCAATAAATCAAGATTTTTTTCCCCATTTTGTGATGCAAGTCAAGATATATGTGTTAATTTTCATATACCATACAGCGTTGTCATAATTTATTGTCACCAAAAGACAGCAAAACTTGTGTCTACTGAAAGCAATGGTTAATTTTTCACTAGCCATTTCAAGTTAATCAGTTCTAACTTGTATTACTAAGTGTTGTACATTCACTACCAGTGTTGTGTTTCTGGGAAAGGGAATACAAACTAAAAATGTTTTGTAGCAGAAAAAAAAATTTGTTGATGCACAGGACTCAAAACCCATGTCTCTAAAGAGTCATGACAGAGTATTCTAACCACTAAATGAGCACTGGCTCCATCATTTATCTACTAATTTTCATTAGTTTTATCTCTGTTTATTGCCAAACCTACTCTATTACCAGTCTCATCAAGTCATCATAAAGAATTCATCTCATGAATTCATCAAGCAAACAAGGCCAAATTATTCGCATAATCGAAATCAGAAATTTTGAAATCTCTACACTATTTAAGACCAAAATCTTCCTCTTGCAGAGATTCCATATAATATAATCAATAAACAAACTAAAGCAAAAAGGCAAATTGCACCCTTGTCTAACTCCACTAGCAATGCTATACAAATCGCTACAAGCCCTACCAACTCACACAATTCAGTGTTATTATAGAAAGTTTTCATGATGTGAAATAACTTGTTAGGTATACCAGATGATCTAACAATCAATCAAAAATTATGATGATCAACAGAGTCAAAAGCTGTTTTGAAATCTAAACTAGTAAACGTACGTTTCTGAAACTTGAAACATTTCTCAAGTATCTGCTCTAAGTGAAAACATTTGATCTATACATCCCCTAGCACTTCTGAATCGACACTGCAAATTCTGTAGCTGTCCATCAACCAAATTCTTAATTCTGTTAAGCACAATAGTGCACAGAACTTTAACCTGTAGCATAAAGTAGACTGATTCCCTTATAATTATCATAAGAACTGCAATCTCCTTTCTTAAAAACAGAGATAGTAATAGCTGTAGGAAATTCTTAGAAACAACAACTTTATCATATAAAAACTTTTAAAAGTCAGTCAGCCAAGTAACAACACAGATGTTCCCAGCTCAAAGCATTTCAGCAGTAATTTCATCTATCTCTGGGGATTTATGCAGTTTTAATTTAGATATAGCCAAAATAACCTCAGAATGTTGTATAGGACCAACATGAACCCTTTCACTGCCATACTGGCCCAAAACAGCAAAGATTGCAAATGGTCCCATTCAATCAATGCTATTCCTTCTCCATCACTACATCCTACCTACAGTTTGGGCCAAATGCTAGTGAAAAGGTTAAAGCCAACAATGCATCTATCCTGATTACAAACAATGGGAGCAGAACTAACCACAATGTTTAGAACATCACTGAAATGCTCAGCCCACCTATCCATGAAAGAATCCTCACCTTGAACAGCCTTACCATGTTCATCCCTCTTAGCCAGCCTATTTCTTCCCACACGAAAGATTAACTACCTGGTACAGCTCATTGCTGTTGTGCTGTCTAGCACAACAGAAAGATAGATATTTGATGCTTAGATATTTGAGTGATAAGGCACGTGAGCAGAAATTTCCTCTGATCTGTCAGCTAAGCAATTGAACAAAAAATCCTTATCAGCTGTTCAACTGATCCTTTACATATTTATTAAGCTTTTGATTATGGATCCTGAATTTGCTACACTGGTGGACTTCTGTGGAGGGAAAATCTGCAGCTGTGTTTTTTGTTTGTTTGTGGGTTGACAGCATCAAGTGAATAGATTCACAAGATATGTTTTATCAGCTGGTGGATAAACCTAAGCAGAGATCATTGCAGGCACCTGAACTTTTTCTTCTACAGGCATCATCAAATTCTACATTAGAGGAAGTCTTCCAGTGTAGAAGGCTTCAGCCTTTAGTAGTGGGGGAACGTGTCTTTGACCCATGCCTGCAATTAGGAGGCTGTTTGATATTGTCAGCATTTTCTCTCCCAATAAACACATTTTTTTTTATACAGGCACTAACCATTTTCTCTCCACAGGTAGTTGGATTGTGAGGACTTTGCACAGAGATTATTCTCTTGATGGCCTCACACAAGAATTCCACCATTATAACTTGGTTATTCTCGGTTTGGAAGAGACCAGATGGACAGATAAAGATCAGATTCTTAAAAAAAATCTTAAATTATTTTTTTCAGGAAGGGAAGATAATAAGCATCTCCAAGGAGTGGGTCTGCTTCTCAGTGGACATGCTAGTGATGATCTTCTAGGATACAAGTGTATTAATGAAAGATTTCTTACAGCAAAATTTAAGACAAGCATTAAAGACTTGAATGTTATCTGCTGTTATGCCCCCACTGAGGATGAAAAGGATAAGTTTTACGGACAATTTCAGGATATCTTGAATTCTGTCAAGAAAAAAGATATTACCCTTGTTCTAGGTGACTTCAATGGCAAAGTTGGTACTGACTCTGACCTTGGGGAGGGTGATAGACCCTTTTGGTATTGGTAGCTGCAATGGGCAACATCTACTACAGGTAAGTAAACTTAATGGTTTGAGAATAACTAACACTTATTACAAACGTCGTGATATGCATAAGTACACATGGGTTTCACCAGATGGGTTGCATAAGAATATGATTGATTATATATTAATTAACAGCAAATGGGCTAGTTCTGTTAGGAATACCAGGTCATATAGGGGAGCTGAAATTGGATCTGACCATTACCTTGTTAAAAGTGTCTTGCAATTTAAACTTAAGAAGTGTTGTGTTAAGTTTAAAAAAATTTACCTTTCATTCTGAAGCTCTGAAAGATCCAGTTATAGCTAAAGCTCCAAGATCGGTTACTTAGTCATTATGACAGTCATGGTTTTCTTGCTACTTAAGTTGGGGAAGAATGGGATCGTTTTAAACAGGCCTTTTTGGAAACTAACCGTACTCTTTTAGGAAAAGAGGAGGCAGAATTATTTGAGTGATAAGGCACTTCAGCTTATTTCAGAAAGAAAGAACTTCAGGAATGTCCTTAATCAGTACCCTACTAGTCCTAATAGAAAGCATTACAGAGAACTTAATAAATGTGTAAAGGATCAGTTAGCTGCTGATGAGAATCTTTGGCTTGATGGCTTGGCTGACAAAGCCGAGGAAGTAGTTAGATAGCACACAGCAGAGAGCTGTACCAGATAGTTAATGTTCTGTGTGGTAGAAAACAGACAGGTATACAGGGATTGAAGGATGAACAAGGTAAGGTTATAGAAGGTGAAGATTCAGTCATGGCTAAGTGGGCTGAGAATTTTGTTCTAAACAATGTGGTCAGTTCTACTCCCATTGTTTGTAATAATGATAGATGCATTGCTGGCTTTAATGTTGGGCCTAAAACAGAGTCTGAAGTTATTTTGTCTGTTTCTAAACTTAAACTACATAAATTCCCAGGGGTAGATGAAATTATTACAGAAATGCTTAGAACTAGGAATGTTTCGGTTACCACATGTATGACTGAAATTTTTAATATTTTTATGATACAGGCATGGTTCCTAAAGATTTTACCAGAGCTATTATTATCCCTATTTTCAAAAAAGGTGATCGCAGTTCTTGTAATAACTATAGGGGTATCAGCCTACTCTCTGTTCCAGGTAAAGTTCTTTCCATGATTGTGCTTTTAATAGAATTAAGAATCTGGTTGACAGTCAATTGCGTGATGAGCAATGTGGATTCAGAAGTGGTAGGGGATGTGTGGATCAGATATTTTCACTCAGGCAGATTCTTGAGAAATGTTTAGAGTTTCAGAAACCTTTGGTTGCTAGCTTTGTTGATTTCAAAAAGGTTTTTGACTCTGTTGATCATCATAACTTGTGGTTGATTGTGATATCATATGGTATACCAGACAAGTTAGTTAACATAATGAAAGCTCTCTATAATAACACTGAGTCATGTGTGAGAGTTGTAAAGCTTGCAGAAATTGGTTTAGCATTGCTTCTGGTGTTTGACAAGGATGCATTTTGTCTCCTTTTCTCTTTAGTTTGGTTATTGATTATGTTATGTGAAATTCACTGCAAGGGAAAGATTTTGGCCTTAAATGGTCTGTAGATAATTTAAATCAGAAATTTTCATATGTTGATGATTTAGCCCTTTTGGCAAATGATGTTGATGAGATGAACTCTTTCATTCGAACTGTTGATGAGACTGGTAGTAGAGTAAGGTTTGGTTATAAACAGAGAGAAAACTAAAGTGATGAAAATTGGTCAGGCAGGCTGTGGTTCAGTTAATCTGAATGGTTGCACTCTTGAGAAGGTGTCACAGTTTAATTATCTTGGGAGCTATGTAGCAGATACTGGTGATTGTGGAATGAGATTAACAGATGAATAGGGATTGCTGCAGGGAATTTTAAGAATCTATGGAGAGTGTGGAGAAATAGGTGTATACACCTAAAGATTAAAATCAGACTGTATAATAGTTTGGTTCTCTCTAGGCTTAGTTATGTTAGTGAAATATGGACACTTTGTAAACAAGATAACAAGAAACTATATGCTTTTGATTCTTGATGCTTATGCAGTATCTTGGGCATTAGGAGGTTCAACTTCGTAAGTAATGATGAGGTTAGGCAAAGGAGTCGGCAACCTCCTTTAAGCAGCATTGTGCAGAGAGAGACTTTGTTGGGTTCACCATGTTGCACTTATGGATAATTATAGATTAGTGAATAGTGTTATGAATAGTGTGCCTAAAGGCCTCAGAAAGAGGGTGAGACCTAGGATTCATTGGACTTACAATGTCATATAGGGCCTTGTTAAAATTGATATACAGTGGCCAGATGCAACAGATATAGCTCAGGACAAATATGCTTGGAGAACTAAATTGCACCATCTTGTTGGACCTCCGTAACCCATGGCTGCTGCTGCTGCTGGAGGAGGAGGAGGAGGAGGAGGAGGAGGAGGAGGAGGAGGAGGAGGAGGAGGAGGAGGAGGAGGAGGAGGAGGAGGAGGAGGAGGAGGAGGAGGAGGAGGAGGAGGAGGAGGAGGAGGAGGAGGAGGAGGAGGAGGAGGAGGAGGAGGAGGAGGAGGAGGAGGAGGAGGAGGAGGAGGAGGAGGAGGAGGAGGAGGAGGAGGAGGAGGAGGAGGAGGAGGAGGAGGAGGAGGAGGAGGAGGAGGAGGAGGAGGAGGAGGAGGAGGAGGAGGAGGAGGAGGAGGAGGAGGAGGAGGAGGAGGAGGAGGAGGAGGAGGAGGAGGAGGAGGAGGAGGAGGAGGAGGAGGAGGAGGAGGAGGAGGATGATGATGATGATGATGATGATGATGATGATGATGATGATGATGATGATGATGATGAAAGGTCAGACCCAATTTTGGCCCACCTGTATAATCTGGTATTCCTAAACAAACTAGCCCATTTGCTGTTAATATATATTTGTTCATAATCCCAAGCAACCTATCAGGTGAAATCCATGTGTATTTGTAAATGGCATATCAAATAGCAATTCAATTTCTTAGTGTTTGTAGTAAGTGTTAGTTATTCCCAAAGTTTACTTACCTGTAGCAGATATTCCTCATTGCCATTGCAACTACCAATGCCAAAGGGATCTATCATCACAGCCCAAAGACCATAGGCATTATAGGCAGTATCAACTTTAACATTGAAGTAGCCTAGAACAAAGGTAATATCTTTTTTCTTTACTGAATTCAAAATAGCCTGAAGTTGTCTGAAAAACCTATCTTTCTCATCTTCATCAGAGTATTCTGTGAGGGAATAACAACAGATAACATTCCAGTCTTTAATCATAGTTTTAAATTTAAATTAGTAGTTTTAATATTATAAGAAATCTTTCATTAATGCAATATTCCAGAAGTGCATCACTTGCATGTCTGCTGAGAAGCAAACCTACTACTTGGAGATGAATTCCATCCTCCCTCCCTGAAAAGAGAATTTTAAAATTATTCTTAAGTAGGGGGTATTTATTTATTTATATTTATCTGACCTTTACCTGTCCATCTAGTCTCTTTGAAATCCAGAAAATCTAGGTTATAAAGCTGAAATTGCTATGCGAGGACATCATGAGGATAATCTCTATGCAATGTCCTAACATTCCATGTACCTGCAAGAGAAAATGGTTAGTAGGGTTTTTTAAAGAAACTAAGTTTATTGAGAGAGCTAGGGCCAACAATATCAAATAGCCTCCTAATCATATATCTGGGAGCAAATACCTGTTCCTTCACCACTAAAAGCTGAAGCCACCAATGCTGGTAGAAACTTAAGGCACCATACTTACAAGTGACCTTTTTCAAGAACCAGAATCAAAATAGAAACTGACCTGCATGAGACACATTACTCTGGGGTAGACTGGCAAAGACCATAGAAGTAAAGGTTCAGTTACCTGCAAAGGTCTCTGATCAAGATCTTTTGAAAGATATTAATGGTCTGGCACCAGAAGAAGGTAGAGTCAGATTTTAGGTGCTAGACTTGGCAGGTTCTGTGCATCATCACAGGAGCACACAGCTCTCCTTCAAGTGTATGCATAACTATCACTTACAGAACTATTTCATTAATAAAAGTATTTTTGGAACCTATCCTCTCCTTTTTTTTCTCTCTTAAGTTGTTGGTCTCAATTTGTTTGGTTTCAATTTACAAAGTGGTTTTCCAAAACCTATCTACTGTGTAAATTGAAGAATGGGTGTACTGTTAAATCAACATATTTAAATGAGAAAAATTTCTCAATTCTACATATTTCATCATTCTACACCAATTTTAATCAAAATGATATGCATCAAGTGGATGTTAGACAAATTATTTTTTGCAAATTAATGATAAAATGTCAAAGATGACAGACTCAGAAATATGCAGATGAACAGTATTTTATTTATTGAAAAATAAAGGTAGATCTCTCAGAGGGCAACATGATTGAAAATTCATATACAACAAAATTCACCAACAGATATAAAAGTATTCAAGGTACAGTTCACTTAGTTGTTATGGCCATTAGGGTTTAGCTGGTAGAGCATACACTACAGATGAGTTAAGACCTAAGCTTTATAGGACTGAACCAGAGACTGGCTGGGTTTGGACTAAATATAACACTTTGGGCTGATTCAAAATTAAAATTTCTACTTTTTCTTGCAATTATTAAATAAAAAAATTGGAAAAAATTATTTTTTTTACTTTTGATTATAATTTTAATTTTTTAATCAGTCTTCAATAATTAAAAATGAGCCCATTCAGCAACTTATTATTTTTGTAGGCATTTATTCTCATTAATGCATCACTCTTAGTGTTTATGTTACTCAAAAATTTCCAGTTTCTACAAATATTTCTAGTATTTTTTGTTCAAAAATAATTAAGATTTTAATTTGGTCTTCAAATAATTATTTTAGAGTTTGCAGTAGCCTATAATATTAAGAATTAAAAAATGGTTTAGTAACCTGCATTTCTAAATATTTATTTTATGATGTGCCAACAAAATTTTTTTTTATCCTAACCAGGCTTGGGCTCAAAATGGTATTTTCAGTAATCATCAAAATGATTTGGGATCAAAAATTTATTACAGTTCCTTTTTAACTGGAGAGTAGAGCTAATGTAGACATTTCAAACAATATCTAAGCCATAATTTCAAATATTATAAAAAGTCAACTTTATTTCAGTACTAGAAAATGAAAACATAATTTATGCAGAGTAGCGATGGAGATATTTAATGCAATGAAGATGTTTAAAATAGGTATTAAATTGCCAAAAATTAACAGGGTTAAATAATTTATTTTTTAATATTAGTCAACTAACCTCCTTCTTTACAATTTTTACAGACTGTAATGAAGAAATGTCCTTTAAACAAATAACAGCATCCTGTACAAGTTCTAGAGGTGGTTCAAATAATTTAGGAGCATGTTCAATCATGAAAGTAACAGATTTCACAATGCTGAAAATTTTATTCTTGAAGACTTCAGCAGTCATCTACACACATAAAAACATAATGTAAATAACTCATAACATAATGTAACATAAACAAATTATACTGAGAGCAATAACTTACACACACATGCATGCATATAATGAGTGCAGCAACAGTTTTGCATTACAAAAAAAGATTGCCATAAGAAACAGTTGTCGATAATTCTTCATGAAAATCTCTTCACTTAATGAAAAGGAAAAATTTCATTTAATGCAATTTTCCTTTTCATCCTAAATATATACATCTTCAAAAAGGTTATGAAGGTGGAAAAAATCTGGAAACACTTTAATTTTTAGAAAGCACATTAATGTAGATTTAATGTCCATTTTCTAACTATTATCTCAATGCATATAGGCAAGTTTTAAAAAATTAGGAGTTATGACCAAATTTTTCATTATTTTTCATGTTCATTTACTATAATTTAATTTCACAATAGTGCTGTGATACAGTTAAAACCCTTACTAGTAGCTACTTTCCAAGCCTGGAGGAGCATTTTACAATAACCATTGATATTATTGGGGTTTATCTAGCAAACACCCTTTTATATTGTAAAATTACCCTATAGTATGCATACTTAACTCTAGGTTAAATCTTTATAATCACAGATCAATTAGAGTTACAAAGTAAACATATTTACCATTTTTCTTATTCGCTGGTACAATTGCATTAACAGCTGCTATCTTTTGCTGTTATGATGTTTCTAAATGCTACCCAGTCCTTATTGGTTATCTTGTTGTTTGTACAGTCTCTGTACATATAAGGTGAACTGCCTTTCACATTCAAGTCCAGAGTTCTTTAACATTGATGCCTGAACTTTTATTTGTGCTACGTCCACACTCCATTAACTTCAGATGTTCTT
Organism: Ryuthela nishihirai; assembly: GCA_038380435.1. Classification (NCBI taxonomy): domain Eukaryota; kingdom Metazoa; phylum Arthropoda; class Arachnida; order Araneae; family Heptathelidae; genus Ryuthela; species Ryuthela nishihirai. Next base: position 49,501,985 of record JAWZYU010000001.1, on the reverse strand, counting down.
GACTTTGTCAGTTCATTCTTAAATGCCAGTTGTTACTACTGTTATGCTGTTTAATACAACTTCGAGTATTGATATGCACACAGACCAACAAGAATTGATGTTTATTGGTTCACAATTGGATGATTTAAGGCAATTAGCACTGTCCATCCCACTTGGAAAAGATCTTTAGCCACTCAATATTAAAGTTCATAAAGTGTCACTTTTGGCTTCCAAACACAGATAACATAACTGCTTATAAAACTTTAAAAAGGTTTAAAAAACTTAAAACGAGAACCAGCCTTGGTGGCCTACACAATGTGTTTCCCCACGATTCATGTACATGGTATCTTCAGGCGTGTACAATGCTAACTGTGACTCTGTTGATTTAAATAGCTGCCTCCCTCCGAATCTAGTCAATTGCCGTGATTAGTGATGAGTGCGCATTCTTGATGGCTGTTGCAACAGGAGACTCCACACTGAAGGAAGGGGTGGAATCTCTGTATTGCATACGCTGTCGAGGTGCTTATGAATTAAAAGTGTCTCAGCATATTGTATGCTGAAACCTTGTTCTTGGAGCTATACAAGGCTTAAAATTAATTTCTTCTATTTGGATGTTATTTTCTACTTTTCTTTGCTAATGCTGTGGTCGGGTTCTTTTTAATTATATCAGTGTAATGCTCATGCATACGGGTCTTGTATTGCCTATAAGCTTTACCTATATATTTAGTTTTACCTTCTAATAAATTAGTAGGATCAGGGATATCAATTTCATAAACTCCCCCCATTGGTAATTTTTGATCTCTATCATTTATCACTAGTTTTTTTATGGAGTGCGTGATATTACTCGGTAACATTATGTTATATTTGCTCAATGCATTTTCCATAACTTTTGTTATGTTTTTCATATATGGAAAACTATTGGCATATTGATTTTTGTTTTGAATTTGTTGTGGTTGCGGTTGAGTATCTCTATTTACGATGTATTTTGCGACCCTTTCCCATTTTTGCAGTAATTCTATTGCATAACCTGCCTTATTTGCAGTTTCTCGAATATATTGCATTTCCTCTTTAAATGTTTTTCTTTCGGAGCAGTATCTATGCGCTCTGATGTAATGGGGCATAATACTTGCTTTTTGATATTTCATGGGGTGTGCTGAATCTGTTGGAATGTAATTGGGTACATAGGTTGATTTCCTATATATAGTAATTTCACAGAAATGTGGTTTTCGTGTTATTTTAATATCCAGATAAGGTATTTGTTGATTTATTTCAGATTCATATGTAAATTTAATTGATGGTATTATATTGTTAAATGTATTAATTAATTCAGGTAGTTTTTCTACAGGGTGTGGCCAAAAAATTAGAATATGGAATATAGGTCTAAAAATATATATAGGTTTGGTTTTAAGGTACTTGTAGCTAATGCCTTTTCCTCAACATGTCGCATGACTGCTTCAGCCATGAGTCCAGACAGAGGAGAACCCATTGGGACACCCTCAGTCTGGAGGCCATGTCCGACCACCAATATCAAAAAAATTAGATTTTATAGCCAACTCCATGGCTTCATGTATAGCAAAATATTGCACATGTGTAGGTTGTGCAACTCGCAACCATTCAGCTTTTAGTCGCATCGCTGCATCCAATACCGGAGTATTAGGATACAGCGATACGACATCTGGTGAATGTATTGTTACATTTGGTGTGATGGGAGTATTCTGAATTCAAAGGAGGGCTTCATGACAAGATGTTACAATATTTTTTGTAGGTGGAAAGTATTTTTTAAAAAATTTAAATAAAGCTGTTTCCAAGTTATATGTTGGTGATTTGCACTTATTAACTAAAGGCCGGAAAGGCTTATCTGCCTTATGCATTTTAATTTTGAGAAATATTTGGGGAATATCTGGGTACATCGGCATTATACACTGTTTTGCTATTTCTTCAGGTAAAAATGGATTATTTTTCAAATTACTTAGTTTAGTTATTATATTTGGAATAGAGTTCTCTTTTACTAACTGACATTTTAATGCCTTTAAAGTATCGGTTACTTTCTCATCATACTGCTCTTTATCCATGATAACAATTTGCCCTGATTTGTAGGCCAGTACTATTTTACTTTCCTTATTTTGTTTTAATTCTTTTAATATTTTAATATCAGTATTTTCTTTTTTACTCTAATGTGTTTGTTGAATAGTCCTATACATTTTAAATCATTCCTTATCCTTTAAATTATTTGGTACTTTCTTTATCGACTGCTCTATTTGTGGTATTAATTGTTCTATATTAACGAAGTTGTTTTCATATGTGTATTTAGCTCCCTGTTGTAAAATTCTATCTTGATCGGCATTTAATTCAAATTGGTGACTTCAGCCTTTACCGGAGGGGGAACAGGTCTTTACCCCATGCCGGGGGGGGGGGGGGGGGGGGGGGGGGGGGGGGGGGGGGGCCTCAGTCGGTAGCGCGCCAGGCTCGTAATCTGTAGTACCCAGGTTCGAGTCCCAGCTGGGTCAGCGTTGAAATTTATCTCCGCAAAATTCCCCGCCCTGCCCACGGTCAGTAGGGGACACCAATGGGCTTGGAAAGGCCGTGTCCATCGGATGGGACGTTAGTCGTGGCCCCGTGTGTGGGAGAGCCATACCCTGTGCACGTTAAAGAACACGCTGGATGGCCTTGACGGGAGGCTACCATTTGTCTCCCAACAGCTGTTCCAGTGGGTCCCCTCCCCCAACCTTCTCTGAGCCTTCGGGGTCCATGTGACCTGGCCATTTACCCCATGGTGTGCAAAAAGTGCCGTTCAGAGGTAAAACAACCCAACCCAACCCCATGCCTGCATCAGGGGGCTGTTTGATATTGTTGGCCCTACCTATAAGAGTATAATAACTCTGTGACTTAGAAGCATGCTTATTTGGCTTAAGTTTAACCACCTCATTTCAAATACAATCATTAAAAATCTTTAAACTAATAAACTTTATATTTTTTAAATGTTATTAAATATTTAAACTTTAAATTAAAACATTTATTAGTTTAAAGAATTTTAATTGAATCAATCTTTTTTTAATTTTAATTGAATCAAAATTGAATCTTTTTTTAAAGTTTAATTGAATCAAATTGAATCATCAACAGAATTAATGTTGGAGTCATGTTGTCAATGAAGTTAACAACCAGACTCTAACAACAAAAATCTCCAGTCATCAGTCAAGTCAGCCAACAATAGTGACTTTACAAATGATATAACATGTTTTCATCTTCACTCTCCATTAATGTGTTATACTATCATCTATTACTCTGGAACTTTTGTATTATAGAACTTTTGGTATATTTAAACTCACTTGTGAGTTTGTATAGTTGCTGATGCAGCAAATAATAGTTAAATGCAGAGTATTGTAGTTATTTTATGTTATGAACAATTCTTACTGTTATCCTATGTTAAGAACTTACAAAATGGCAAACATTGCCATTAATAAGGTATACTATCCTAAAAGTACATATAGTACCCAAGAACTTTTGTAGTGTGAAAGACCATGGAGTACTTTTTAAATTTGCATGCAAGTTTCTACAGTTGCCGATACAGCAAGTATACTACAAAGTAGTTTAGTACCTTGCTCATAGGTAAAATATTATATAATAGCATTATTGAGGAAATTAAACCAAATAGTGTAACAATTTTTAATTTGTTAATAACATGTTGAAAAACATATTTCAAACATGCAAATCATAAAATATATTTATGAAACAAACATTAAGAAGAAAATTTATACATACCTTCCTTGGGCACATAATATGTGGTGCAAAAAGTGTAGCTAAGCTGCAGGCATCCATTCTGTTCTTTTTCCTAGCTGCAGTGACTCGGTGAAGCAGTAAGAGAAGATCTTTCAAAAGATTGAAATTCTCTAATGGTAACAAGAGAAATAACAGCTGGACAGATTTTAATTGCCGAAGATAAGTTTGCTTCTTTTGACTAGTAGGAATACAATCTTTATTCATTTCTGAAAGATCATAAAACCTTTTAACACTAAAATGCTTTAATTTTCAAAATAATAAGTTATATTAAATCATATTTATTATACAAACATATATTTAAAATTGTTTCCATTTTTAAAAATATATACAATGTAAAAATTCATTACAAATAATAAACTATAGGTAGAAGTGATGGTAAGTTATTGAATACATGAATAGCCTGCCAGTTTAAAAAATTACAAGTTTACAGGTAAATCACACAAAACAAAATGAATACAGTAATATCCCATTGAAAGCTGATTTACTATTAAGATTTTGTGGTTCCTGCAAAGAGTGCTACATTCTTTCAGAATGTAGCACTCTTTGCGGCAAATGAGAGCTAATTAAACTGCATGCTACATTCTTTCAGAATGTAGCACGCAGTTTTCAGTAGAAAATTCAAAGGCACACAAAAATTCTAAGAACAGAAATACAATAGTGGCTATAATAAAACTTAATACTTTCTGTTCACATGCAAAACGATGTTCTACAAAGTAATTGGAAGACACAAATCTACCTAAAGAAATATAAATTAACAAATTAAAGTTAGACTCTTTAAGAATAGTCTTGTAAATTGAAGGAACACTACAAACAGTATTTTAAAACAGAATTAAATGCTCCAAGAAAAATACATGTGGTCAGCTATGTGTAAATTCTTTAAACAGCAATTTCAAAGTCTTAATATCATCTTCATAGTTAATAGGTGATTGTGAAAAAAATTTCACTTTCCTGAATTGATGGTATTATTTTTCACTGTGCTATATTTTATTAAATTACTTGAAATAGCTTTCAGACTTATTGCAGTGTATTATGTGTTTGGAAATACACTGTTAATTTTTTAATCAACTGTCTATGTGTGCATCAAAATGAAGTATCATCTATCACTCATACACAGGAAATAACACCGATTAGAACATACCATATCAAGTACTTTATAATGAAACTTCCAAAAACCAATTCACTGAAAGCCCACTTCTCCATGAAAGCATTTTGAGTAAAAGAGTATTAATGTATACAACTATCTTTAAACTTGTAAATTATTCTTCCTATAATATCTGGATTACCAGCCCTTTTCCCTGTAGACGATTAAATACATTGAATTATTAAGATGTATGCATAGTTTTCAAGCCAGGTTGAATCGTTCTACATTTGCTTCTACAATTCTTAATTAGGCATATAAAATATTGGAATCTGAAACTAAAAAAGGGGGGGCGGGGGTGGCTCAGTCGGTAGCGCGCCAGGCTCGTAATCTGTAGTTCCCAGGTTCGAGTCCCAGCTGGGTCAGCGTTGAGATTTATCTCCGCAAAATTTCCCCGCCCTGCCCACGGTCAGTAGGGGACACCGCTGGGCTTGGAAAGGCCGCCGTCCGTCGGATGGGACGTTAAGCCGTGGCCCCGTGTGCGGGAGAGCCATACCCTGTGCACGTTAAAGAACACGCTGGATGGCCTTGACGGGAGGCTACCATCTGTCTCCCAACAGCTGTTCCAGTGGGTCCCCTCCCCCAACCTTCTCTGAGCCTTCGGGGTCCATGTGACCTGGCCATTTAGCCCATGGTGTGCAAAAAAGTGCCGCTCAGAGGTAAAACAACAACAACAACAACAACAACAACAACTAAAATGGGGCGATTTATAAAATATCCAAAGTACAGCCAAGGTAACAGAGCTAAACTTCAAGAAAAACAGTTTTCGTTTAGCAATATATATATAAACTGAATGGGCAAATTATTATATACACCAGTGGCAAAGCGTCCATCAAAGCAAGGAAAGTAATGGTTTCCTTAAAATTCTCATTAAAAACTAAGAAATTTTGACATAAAATTAAAAGTATTTCATAACTTAAACAAGTTTATTCTAACAAAGTTTACATTTATATAATATTCTTCAAATTTTTCTGTTACATTAAACTGTATAATTAACAGATGCACCACCAATTTGCCACGCTAGTGGAACTAGGAGTGTATGAAGAATTTCACTTCATCGTTACTGCATAATTATCATATCTTACAGTGGCAGTTACATCTTCCATATTCAATCCACAGAAATTTCTTTCATTGGAAGCACTTTTCCCATTGCTTTGCAGCACACCTAATATTTCATATCCTTCTTACTAATCACTAGAGGCTGCTAGAGTGTCGTTGCCACTATTATCGATAATGTTGCTGGCTCACGAGGAATCACCGAAGGTAAGTGTAATTATTGGAATAAATTTTTTTTTTGAAAACGAGGTGGAATTCTCGTTTATTATCCTATGTCCAGCTTTCTCATTCCAAATTATTGAATTTCATGTATTGATAGTATTGCTCTACCATCGAACATATGTAAACGTAAATTGTGTCCTATCATGTTCTGATATCTGTCAACCTAATCCTCTGATTCACATTTGCTAAAGTGGTTTATACCTACTTTACTACATATTACTGTTCTCATTACCGTAATAACTAAAGATAATGTTATTACTACTATAGGTATGATAAAAATATATAAAATAATTAAAATATATTGTGAACAAAGTAACCTACGAGTGATAATACTACAATACATTGAGGCTACATTTAGTCAGTATACCGTGTAAAATATATTTTGTGATACATTTCATTAACATCAAGATTATATTTTTATGCTTTATGTTTTTCACTTAGCTTTCAGGTAATTAAACTAAATACGCTGCTGGCCATTAAAAGTGAAACACCAAAGAAAGACAAGAGATATCAAAGTCATATTTAGTGAATACATAGCTTATGTTACAAGGATCAAATGATTACAAATACAACTCAGACTTGTGGAATACAAAGAAATCAGCATCTTGTGTAGCCTCCATGAGCAGCAATAATTGCTGCTACACAGTCCGGCATTGAGAGGATGAGTTGTCGGATGTGTGTTTGGGGAATGTCAGTCCATGCAGTTTCGATACATAGCCAAAGTTCATCTGTTGTAGCAGCTGCTGACATCTGGTGTGCTAGTCGTCGTGAGATCATGGATCAGACGTTCAAATGGGGACAGATCTGGTGAATGTGCAGGCCAAGGAAGAAGTGTCACATGGTGGCTATCCAAGAATTGTTGGACAATGCATGCCACTAGTGGTTGGGCATTGTCCTGTTGGTAAATGGCACCAGAGAGCCCCTGAAGATAAGGTTTGACCACAGGTTCCAACACCTCTTTGAGGTAACACTGGCTGTTCAAAGTACCGGTAATGCGTACGAAGAGCATGCATGAGTGGAGTCCAATGGCACCCCATACCATAACACGAGGGGACCTGTATGGCGCTGCATCATGCATGTCTCACTAAGCCTGTCACCATGGTACTGTCAGATACAGATTCATCTATCATGGTGCTGCATACTGAAGCGAGATTCAACTGAAAAGATGATGCAATGCCATTCGCACATCCATGGACGAAGTTCTTGGCACCATTGCAATCGTATATGTCTGTGTTGTAGAGTCAATGATAGCCAAAGCAATTGCTGCCTAACAAAGATGTCCCAATGATGCAGATGACACCAAACCATATGTGCAGACACTGATTGATGTGCAACATACCCGAACTGTTGAGCTAAGGTGTTTGATGTGGCTGTATGATCATTCATAGCCAAAAACGAATGAGAGGACAGACTTCTCATGCTCATAGCCATGAGCATGAGAAGTCTGTCCTCTCGTTCGTTTTTGTTCGCATCGGTGAGTTCGTTATTCCTCTACCAACTGATGCCATATTCTCATCACTGTGGCAGCATTCTGTCCAACAAGCCATGATGTCTCGGTACGATAATCCACCTTCCCGTAATCCCACAATTTTCCCTCGATCAAAGTTGGAAACTTGGTCATATAGATGCAGTGTTCTTCGATGGGGCATACTTGATCTTTTAGTGGGCAAGAACTGCTAACAAACACAATTCCAGTGCTTTACACTGGCTCTTTGTAATCTCCTCTTATACCTCTTCCAGGGAGCATTACTGTCACACATGATGTGCGTATGTGCTGCACTTTGAATCATTTGCATGTTCTCACATGGGTTACTCATCTTGCATATTTCAGGACAATCTGATGAGTTCTTCCTGGTGTTGCACTTTTAATAACCAGCAGTGTCGTTTAATTTTGTGTTTTAAAGAACAAATTAACAACATTAAGCAGGTACCTACTATATTGCTCTACATTCACATATACATATAATTAGACACATTGAAATATTTTGAAAGTTATGTACATAGGTATTAAAATATCTGTAAACAAAATATAAGCAGTGATCTGATTCAATTATTATTTATTTACTTTTCTTTAAACCAATCTGCGAAGCTCTTTTTGAAAAGAGCAGAAGAAAGTTGTGAAATCTAGGGTGTCTGGTACTGGTACAGATGACTTTTATATACATAAATCATAGCAATATAACACTGGGCAACATACAAAAAGGCTTTGAAATGAAAATAGCCAATCTTTACTAATTTCGAGATGTTGAAAACGAAAATGACAATAAAATTTGTCAATTGGCTCTTGTTTAGGAGCAACAGAGATGGTCATGTATAAATGACTCAGTCCGCATTGAGTACATAGGTAACCATTTCGCGACACAGTATTTCAAACCCCAAATTCCAACATATTGCGTTGTATTGCATCAGCCTGCCACACACACAACCCCTGCAGGTATTGCATCATTGTCTGATGCAATGTAATTGAGTCATGACATTGCAGCTTTACAATCGTGGACAAAAGATGATGCAATCACTAGTTGTAAGCAATGTCTTGTAAGGTGAGCAAGTCTTTTAAGTGACTTCCATTTACCCTCCCCCCCCCCAAGTCATAAGTACAACACAAGTGATCCTTGCAGTTTTAATCCAGCAGTAGTGATGCCTCATAACTGTGTTAGTAATGCAGTTACATTTTGTTACATTTGTAGGGAAGTGATGTTTGCAAGCCAGAAAAAAGTCATCACTCCAATAGTGAAAGGGGCGTACGAGTTTTAATTTGGATGCAAGATTGGGAAAAAGGCCTGGGCCCCACACTTATGCTACAGTATAAGTGCAAGAAATCTTCCAAAGTAGCTGAAAGGCAAAAAAGTGGCGATGTCATTTGCTGTTCCTATGATTTGGAGAGAACCAAGTAATCATGCATATGACTGCTACTTCTGCATGGTTCCACCTGTTTCTGCAGCCATCACAAGGAAAAAGAAGTCGAGAATAGCATACCAGAATATACAATCTGCTCTCTGACCAGTTCTGCACGCGAAGGTCTTCGCACTTCCGACCTCCAAAAGAATTTTCCATCGATTCAGACGATGAGGAGGAAGGTGAACCGACATCAGGTTCTCTGCAGCTTTCGGTGTCTAATGATGATTCATATGTCTGCCACAGTGTGTCATCTGCACCACATATTCTTACCAAAAAAGAAATGAACAATTTGTTCACGATCTGGAGCTGTCCAAGGCCAAAGCCAAGTTACTTGGATTAAGACTTAAACAATGGAATCTTCTCAAGGAAAATGTTCGAGTGACTTCGTTTTGAGCTCATCATGAGCAGTTTCTGCCTTACTTCAGAAAGGAAAATGACCTTGTGTTCTGCTCTGATGTAGATGGTCTGATGAATGCCCTCAGAATCAAACATGACCCTCAAGAATGGCGACTTTTCATAGACTTTTTGAAATTGAGTCTCAAGGCAGTGTTGCTGCATAATGGAATTTAACTTCCACCCACTCCAGTCGGACATGAAAGTCTACACCACTCCAGTCTACATGAAACCACTCCAGTCCAGTCTACATACACCACTCCAGTCTACATGAAAGAAACCTACGAAAACCTAAAACAGCTGTTGAATTGTCTTCAATATAGCAAGTATGGCTGGCATCTCTGTTGTGACTTGAAGGTAGTGGCTCTATTGATGGGTCTGCAGCTGGGATATACAAAGTACTGCTGTTTCTTATGTGAATGGGATAGCCGAACAAAGGCTTTGCCCTACGTGAAGAAAAACTAGCCTCAGGCGAAATCTCTGAAGGTCAGAGAGAAGAATGTGGAACACCCAGCACAGGCAGAAATGCACAAAATCCTGCTTCCGTCCCTACACATTAAATTCGGTGATGAAAAACTTCGTAAAAGCCATGGATTGGACTGAATCAGCTTTTAAGTATTTGGCTGACAAATTACCTCAACTCAGCAAAGTTAAAATTAAAAAAGGAATTTTTGTGGGTCCTCAGATCCACGAGCTGTTCAGAGACCAGATGTTCGACAACCTGCTTCAGGGTGATGAGAAAAAGGCTTGGTACGCATTTCGTCTGATGTCAACTAAATTCCTCAGGAATGTCAGGGCAGACAACTACAAGAAACTGGTTAAGTACATGTTATTTCTGTATCACAAACTTGGCTGCGATATGTCCTTAAATAGCCACTTTCTCCATTCCCACTTAGATTTCTTCCCCAACAACTGCTGCATGGTTAGTCATGAGCACAATGAACGTTTTCACCAGAACATTGCAACAATGGAGAAACAATACCAGGGAAACTGGTCCACTTCAATGTTGGCTGACTGTTGGACACTCACCAGAGATGATTCTGAGCAGCTGTACAAGCAATAGACAAAGCAATGTCGATAGACAAAGCAATGTCGGAAGTAGAAGGGGAGTTTTACCGATACATGTCACATGTACATATTAGTCTATTATATAAAAAACTATTGCAGATTTCTCAGAAATTGTAGCCAATTTTGCATTTTCATTGTCATATTTGTTCAGCACTTTGAAATCTTTAAGAAATGGATACTTTTATCTCAGAGGCATGACTTTTATGAAAATCTGTTGCCCAGTGTAATTTAATGTTTCTCGTTGATCAGAATGTTCCTATGAGTTTGTCCTCTAATATGCATGACAGTGAAAGCGAAGTAAAAATGAGCTAATAAGTTAATGGTTATTTATTCATTTAAAGAGTTTTAATTTAGGTATATAATTAGCAGATAGCCCGCCAACATTTGGAGGGAATGGAAATGCATATGTCATTCGGCAGTCTCAAAATTGAATTCAGGTTTTCTATTATAGTTATAGACAGGAGAATGGTAAAAATATATGTGCTTTAAAATTATATCTCTATTTAAGATAGAGACTTGATTTTTGAATCAATTACAGTATTACCCGAGGAAACCCTGTACAGAAAATTTGCGACCAATCAAGCAACTTTCTAGAACATTCTGGGGTCCCCAAAATTTGCTAAAGGTCATCATTAAACTGCAATTCCACTGGTGCTGATAGCAAACGACCACATTCACTCTTGAAGCTGACAATGAAGGACACACTCAATGCCTTATAAAATATGGGTATTTGCTGTAGCTAGCTTTACAAAAAAAAGTTATTCTCAGTTTTCACCTGTTCGTATGAAAACACTTGGCTTCATTTCGTTTTAAGAAATAAAACATTCTTTTTGTGGTTTATAGATAAAAATAATGCACTGTAATTTGCATTATCTGATTCATCCATTAATTGAAATTACAGTTATTAGTGGGTATTAAAGTCACAAAAATGTAAACTTCATTCTCTTTAATAGCATTCCATGTCACTGAAATGTTTTGTATTCTTAATAGTTATGTAAATGGCATTACAAAGTAAAAGAACAGGCTAGAATCTATACATTCAGGCAATAAGATTTCAAGTAATGCAGGTCAGAGTGCAAGTTGAGAAACTAATCACTCATTTGTAAGTTTTACATGAAGTTATTCTATAATGAAGATTATTCTGTTGCATGGTAATAAACTTCTCATTAACTGTTTATCTGTGTGCTGTAAATATCAGTGATTTTAATGTATAAAACTTTAGTTTCTCATAAGTTAAGAATTGCATATTAATTTTTAAAGTACATTTGGTGTTTGATATGTAATGTATAACTAGGCTTGCCGTAATTTTCATTTTTTGATTTCTTATTTTTGTCGATAGCACAAACTATGGCAATAGTAAAAAAGCCAAACAAATTTTTGTGTGGATGAAAAAAACAATATTATTCATAAAATTATATGTATTTAAAGTTTTACAATTTCACCCCTTTGCTTTTCATAGTTTGTTTGCGAAAATATAATTATGTTCTTCTAAATTTCAGAATTTTTCAATGGCTGCAGAATATATTTCTTACCTAGTAGCCAAGTGGTTAGCATGCTTAGCTATTAATCAAAGTAACATAGGTTCAAACCCCAGGAAAAGCATGGATGTTTGGGCTATTTTTCTGCTGAGGTCATGCCATCCTCCAGTCTGACCTCTGTAGCAAGCAGTTGCTCGAGGGAATGAGGTATTTATTTTAAATTTTTTAGACAGGGCTGAATGTACATCTCACGTGGACCCACCTAATATTATTAATTATTACACGAAACATTAGTAAAACTATATAATTGTACACTCCCTAATTGCAGCAAAACAATTCATCAAAGTTCAATTCACCATACTTAGAACCATTCACATTGAAAGAACAAGGGAATTGAGCAAATGCCTTCAGGCTTCACTGAGAAATGTGTGGGGTAATTGGCCTTCAGGCCGAATTGTTCAGTCCTGAAACTTTCCGTTACACCTGAAGGCAAAACTGATGTTTGTGGGGCATTTAACAAATCTATAAAGCAGAATTGTGTGTTGTTTCACTTTCTTCAGTATTCAAGAACATATTACAGGTTGCGATAGGGATTTAACAATTTTTTTAAACATATATATGAAATGGGGAGTCTGGGTTATCCCACATTTCCTATTCAAACAAAGTTTGCTTATACTGATGTTTTCCATGAACTCATCCCTCAACATAAGCCAAATTCAACTCTTTACCTGTAATAGAATACAGGTTAAAAATTTAAACTATGATGCAAATTCTAAATACAAACTGAGAAATAAAGAATGGAAAAACTAAAATAGAGCAAAGTTTTTAAAAAGTTCATATAAAAAATTTTAAGTTTCAAAATGATTGTTTAGAGTAAAATTATATATTAACATTTTTCAAAATTTTCAACAGACATTCAACTAATATGATTCAAATTTGAAAAAAATAAACAAAAAAGCTTAGTCAGGGATAGAGGCCCTCAATGGACACTACAATGAAAAATAAAGTATTGTGCACTCTCATCTCGTGAACATAATAAAATTGTGTCTTTTCAATTTGAACTACCTGCAAGTATCCATGGAGATCAAGTACTCTCTCCTGATAATCGAAAATACTTAAAAGAATTCGGATTGTGAGACTATACAACAGGGGTGGGGAAACATTTATCTCTATGGACCACTAAAAAAAGTTGGACATTAAGAGGGCCATACTGAAAATTCTATGAAACCATATACTATATACAAAACTATGGTAAACAATAAAGAAGTGATTATATCGATCCTGAAATAATACTATTTATTAATTACAATGGTAAGAAAAATTACGTTTAAAGAACATACATAATTAAACTTGTGTTTTCAATTGTGGTCAATAATAATATTCCTTACTTACCAATGGGCCACAAAAAATAATCTCGCGGGTCACAAATGCCCACGGGCTGGAGTTTCCCCATCTCTGCTATACACTTGTTACCAACATATTGCAATACTTCTATGTTACATGAAAACAAAACTATATTCAAAGCTCCCCAACTTTGAAAATAAGCTTTTTCTCCATTATATTTTTTTTGCCATATACATGAGACTGATTTTTCTTAGCATTTCATTACAAAATATAGTAGTTTCTCTTTATCTATTTCTTTTATTATTCAATGAATTAGAACCATATATTAATTATAATGCTACTTTCGAGATAATCTTTGTGTTGTGTGACTTTTAATCTTTTTATTTATTCTGTTACTTTTCCATATGTCGGTCAATATTATCTTTAGTTCATCCTTTGGGTTTTTCATTTGATCTGTTTCCATTAATCTAACTGTTTTTATTACATTTCATACAAGGTTTATAAAACAATGTGCTTTTCCTATTTTTAAAATTTTTTTAACAATTTGAAATTATAATAATTTGTTATAATTTTAAGGTAAATTCATACGAGTAGATTTTCTTTTAGATTTTCCATTTCTTGTAACATTTTGCTATAAAAGCTTAATTCAAAGTTAGGTAGAATCAAATACAGTTTTTGCACAATATGAAAGTGTCTTAATATTCTTGATAATTAAGTGTAATTTGATCATTCTCAGAGTGCTAAAGCAAGGAAATTTTTTTTGAAATTTAAACTGATAATTTGACTTTTAAATATTACTCCATATTGAATACAACAAGTTATATGTTATCCATAAAATTAATTTATTACATTAGTTCATTATTTATTAACAAAAACCTATGATCAATACAATTTCTACACTCATTTATTTTGATATTTCAATTCTTTGTGGTTGTGAAAGAAAATATTTTTATATGAAATTAAAAGAAGCATTGTTGATAACGACGGACTACCACTTCCTATGCCTAGAGGTGCATAAGGTGAAAAGATGGCCCTGTCTAAAAAAAGCAAGTAGCCCCCCCCCCCCTCAAGCAGCTGTTTGTCACAGAGGGCAGAGAGGAGGAGGATGAGACCTCAGCAGAATAATAACACAAACATCCATGCCTTATCTGGGACTTGAACACAGGTCCCTTTGAACAATAGCCAAGCATGCTAACCACTCAGCTACAGAGTTAGAAATATATTCTGTGGCCCTAGAAAAAATTCTAAAATTTACAAAAACTAAACTGTATTTTCAAAAATGAACTATGAAAAGCAAATGGGTAAAATTTGTAAAACATTAAATACATATAATTTTATGAATAATGCTGGTTTTTTCATTCATACAAAAATTTCTTTGGCTTTTTACTATATACATAATACAAGTTTATTCAACATTATCGACATAATAGTGCTTTTGCAGAGTAGTTCAATGTATTAAATTTATGAGATTTAATTTAGGCTAAATGAAATGAGAATCAAATTAATTGTCTCTCAGTTCTAGTTTATGGAAGTATGAGGTTCTTCAAAATTTGTACTAACATTTTTATTAATACCAGTTAATGAACAAACAAATTTCCCCTCAAACAGCTGCTTGCCCACAGAAATCTGATAGCAGCCTGTCATTACAATACACCATAGAGAAGGTTTGTGAGAAAGGCAAGAACTCAGCAGAAAGAGGATATTAATGCATTATATCCAGGACTTGAACCCAGGGTTCCTAAGGTTAGTATCCAAGGCATGCTAAACACCCAGCCATCAGAACACCAATGAATAGTTTATTAAAATTAACTTTCATCAATGACAGGGAGATTGCACTCTCAACTCCCACCCCTACTTCGCTACTAGACTGTATATATACTAACATTTTATTTAAAAAGTATAAAACTATTTTCACTCAATGATTCGGAATCATCAAGTGCTGGAATGTTGTTCTGGTTCAATGATTCAAAAACATCAATTAGCAGAACGGTGTTCCATTTCTGTGATTCGGAAACATCGAGTAGCAGAACGGATTCCAGTTCAATAATGATTCAGAAGCATAGAGTAGTGGAACCATGTTCAATTTAGTTGCAGTAGTGCTTTTATTAATTGCTTCTCCTACTCAAAACGTCACGCTTCGTCACTGATATACACTTACCTAATAACCTGTTACCCCACCTTTTTCCTCACAACAGCAGCCAGACATCTTGGTAAGGACTTAATGAGGTGTTGAAAACACTGAGTGTATTGTTACCCATGAAGCGAGGATTGTCTATCATAGAGCATCTACAGTTGCTGGTGGGGGTTGGTGGGCTCGAAAAGATCTTTCCTGTCCCACAAATTCTCAATGGGGTTGAGGTCTAGCAACCAAGGGGGCCATTCGAGTGTAGTAAACTCATTTGAATGATCCTGGAGACAATTAGTTGCTATTTGGGATGTATGCAGTGTGGCATTGTCCTGTTGAAAGATGACATCATGGTGCAGAAAAAGAATAGTTACCAATGGGTGTAGATAGTCAGCAAGGATGTTCACATACCTTGTGCCAGTAATGGAGGTCTTGGTGGGTACAAGGGGCTGCAAGGAAGCTCATGTAAATTCACCCCAAACTGTTACACCACCTCCACCTGCCTATATGACCCAAACTTGGCAAGCTGGGTCCATCACTTTGTGTAGTTTACGCCACACACGCACTCTCCCATCGGCGTGATGGAGTTGAAACTGTAATTCATCAGACCAGATGACATGTTTCCAGTCCTCCGCACTCCAGTTGCGATAGGCTTTTGCAAACTGCACCTTAATCTTACAGTGCCTTGCATTCAACAAGGGGACACAATGTGGATGTCAACTGTCATAGCCTATTTTTTTCCATGGTACGATGGATAGTCTTTGTGCATAAACTTTGTGGACACAACCTGCAATTCCTTGTAATGATGCCAGACAGTCTGTGCTCACCTTGAGAGTCAATTGCATGTTTACATCCACATTTCTCATGCTGGTTGCAAGTTTTGCCGTATTTCACGTAGTTTTGGTATACATGTGCGATGGTCTGACATGGAGATCCCAACAGTTCAGCAGTTGTGGTGATTGAACAACCAGCCTTCCTCACACCTACTAACTGGAAATGGTGAAACTCGCTTATGTTACTGTCTTTACCCATGATTACTTTTCTGTGACCGGTTTCCAATGCATAGAGACCTGCTCTATTTATATGCATTGCCAGTTTCAGCATCCCACGACTGGATGCGATATTTCTGCTTTGCATATTATCAGGGTGTATATAATAATTTGCCCATTCAGTATATATGTTACAGTTAAAACTCGAATTCAATTAATTCTAGTACTAACTAGTCAATACTAGAATTCCTAAGGCTCTTTGGTGTAACTAATTTTACCCAGTTAAAACTAGAATTAATGAAAGCTGTGTGGGAAAACACCAAATTAAATTTAACAATCCTAATATTCACTAAGATTTCAGTTAAAACTAGTTTTGTTGCAGACATTACAGTCAATATTAGATTTATTCAGTTTTCCTTAGGAAAAACAAGAATTACAGAACAAAGAGTTTGAAAAGGAACCAGAATATCAGAAATTTGTATAAAAAAAATTATATTACATATTACTTATTTTTTATGGTAAAGTCATGCAGCATTTTGAATTATACAGGTTTTTTTAAACATCCACTTAATCCTAGTTTTTTTTTTTTACAAATAAACCAGATTCTTGCCTGTTCTAACAGCTGCTGCTATTGTTGATGCTCCTCTTAACAACAGCACTCTGCCTACAAAGTACATCATCCACAGAAATGACTGCTTACACACTGCAAACTCAGATCAACTACATACACTCATGAGTCAGATCAGGAGCAGGGGTGGCTCAGTTGGTAGTGCACCAGGCTCATAATGCAGTTCGCAGGTTCGAGTTCCAGCTGGGCCAGTGTTGAGATAAGGAAAATAATAAAATAGGAAAGGGAAGGACTTGTCAATTTCAAAGGGGAATGATTATCAGCACAATGAAGGTGGCAGCCAGCATCTCAACAATTGCAGGTATTGTTTGCAAGGGCTGTTATAGTGAAGCTGTAGCAGGAATGGTCCAAAGAGGGACACAACATAAAGTGAAGAAAGGGGAAAACCATCACTTCATGATAGTCAAGGTGAATATCAGTTGGTATGTGCTGTCTGGGAAGAAAGATGACACAAAATCCAGCATAATCGTGAATTAAACATTTTTAGACTATTGTTTAAAAAAAAAATCATTGAGTTGATAAATTTACTCAGCATGCTTGCTTGTTAGTATTTGGAGCAATACAGATTTTGTTAGGTGATCTTGATAAATAAGAATCAAGTTTGATTGGTCATTTGCTTGAGTTTGCATGTCAATCAGGTCAACCTGACAACAGCTGTTCAATTCAAAGTGCAAAATGGTCAATAGGGGAAACCAATGGGCTTAGAAAGATCACTGTCCATTGAATGGGACATTAAGCTGTGGCCCTGTGTGAGGGAGATCCATACCCAGTGCACATTAAAGAACATGCTGGATGGCCTTGACAGGATGGCCAGTGTCAGGATGACAGGATGACCATTTGTCTCCCAACAGCTGTCCAGTAGGTCCCCTCCACCAACCTTGTCCAAACTTATCAGCATCTTTTACCATCTTCTCTTGTACTTATCATTATGGAACCTCTAAATATAAACTTGCCGCTATCGACTTTCATCTCTCAAGATCTTCTGACTAATCATTCACCAGTATGTAAAAAATTCAGTCATTTATTATTGTTGATATTAGGTAACTGATAATTTGTGAAAGTGTTTTTAAAATAAACTGTCATAAAGAATTAAACATATTAATTTAATTTTAAATACTTCATCAATTTTGATATAATTCATTATAGCAGATTCTATATAACTAAATTTAATATTTTGCACACTTTGAGCAATAAGTTTAGGATACAATGGAAAAATTATATATTAAGTATTATTAAAAAGTTGTACTGATTTAGTTTGTAACTTATTTCCAATGAGGAATTATCTCTTTATTGAACATAATTTATGATGCTGAAAAACTGGCTTGTGTACCAATTAGTATATTAACCTTTTAAAGACTTTTGAAAAATGTCAGTATCATTGAAATCTTATATACATTTTATTGCATTTAAATTGTTTTATTGATTACTTTGCTACATATCAAAGGTAAACTAACCAGAAAGCTGAGCATTTTCCCTACTAGCAAAAACAACTGCATTACAGCAAACTTACCTGAAATTTGACAGTGGGCTGAATAATGAGCTTCTGTAAGTAAAGGCTCTGGCAAATCTGCCAAAAAATTCTTCACCACACTAGCACAATCGTGGACACTATAATGACCTGAATCGAGATCTATGCTTGCACCAATACTTAATAAAGTCCGAAGCTCATGCTGTCTTGTTAAACTTCCTGTTTTACGAAACAGACCTTCTTGGCAAATATCTGAAATAGACAAAATGTATATTTGGATAAATATTGCAGAATTAAGATCATCATTATATACTGGTGAAAACTGAAAAAAGGACACCCAGAAGGAATTACTTTATGAAAGTCATAATATGTTAATAGGTAAGGACAGCAGAAACCATGATCAAAGATTGAAAGTAATTGGATGAAATAATGAAGTCACTGAGAACGACAACATGCAAATGCATGCAATGCGTATTTAAGGACTAGGGCATGAAGAAAGAAGTTATTTGTCTTGTGTTGTTCAGTGCTCTTAAAAGAAGCTACCATGCCTGGATGACGCAGACGCACATTTGTTCAGTTAGCAGAGTTTGAGTGAGGTTGTACTTTTGGGAAGCAGGTTGGTCTTTTCATCAAATTGTGTACCGCATTGGACAAGAGGTATCAGCAGTGGTATAATGGTTGCATCGATGGTCAGCAGAAATTCACACACTTGCAGACATGGTTCCAGGCAACACAGAGTTACGGACACATGAGAGGGTTAGCGTATCAGTAGGGCAGCAGTGTCAGAGTGGACAGCTACAGCAACAAATATTCAATCCTCTGTCATACCAACAGTGTCTACAAGAACGATATGCAATTGTCTTTTGGAAGCAGGGCTACGGGCATGTTTACCACTGTCAAGCATGTTTGCAGTGGTGTCAAGAACGAGTTCGTTAGAGGGAAGATGGCAGTCTGTGGTGTTCAGTGATGAAAGCTGATTCTGCTTAGGAGCATCTAATGGTCATTTACACTTCGGAAGGCAACAAGGTGAGTGGACTCTTCCATCGTGCATCCACCAGCGAAACACAGGGCCCACGCCAGGCATCATGATGTGGTAAGTGATTAGCTATAACTCTCGTACATGTCTGGTGTTTGAACAGTACATTGAATAGCAATATATAAGTCAGTGACATTGTACAGCGGTTGTCCTGCCATATTTGAGTGTAATCCCAAATGCGATATTCCAGCAGAATGCTTGCCCACACTCTGCCTGGGCAACTCAAATGCTCTTCAGGCAGAGCACCAACTCCCTTGGCCAGCACACTCTCCATACTTGTCTCTAATCAAGCATGTCTCAGACTGGATCGGACAAAGACTCTTCCGCAGACTGCGGCAGGCAATGACAATCTCTGAAATCATCCAAGTTGAAAATGCATGGAATGGTATCCCCCAGAGTGATATCCAGCATTTGTACGACCGATTGCATGCCAGATTGGAAGCTTGTATTGCTACTCGAGGAGGTTCAATACCTTATTAAAATGTGCCTTCTGTAAAATGTAATATTCATTAAAAGGTAAAATAAACATTGAATCACTTCACATATGTGATCACTGTCCTTTCTCAACTAAAAATTTGCGCTTAGGGGTAATCCAGTTGTAGATCTCTAGAAAAATTTGACCTGTGACGTGTCTTTCAAGGTCAAATGGAGTTCACTTAGAGGTCAAAACAAGATCTAAAAGTATCTCAATTTAATCACGATTATAACTTTATTTACACAATAAGGTCTCTGCAGATCATCATAAGCAATGGGTGTGTTTAACAAAGTTAATACAGATGTAGTCTTATGGCTACGCCCTTTGGCGCTAAACCTGGCTTCATCGTTACTTTGCTAACATACTATATATTTATCTTGCATTGTATTAATAACCTTTAGTCTGTAAAGGTAATCAAGATAATGATAAAACATAGTTACCATAATGGTAACTATGTTTTATCATTAGTTACCATAATGTTACCATAAACATAGTTACCATAATGGTAACTATGTTTTATCATTAGTTACCATAATGTTAACTATGTTTAATCATTATCTTGATTACCTTTACATTAGACTAAAGGTTATTAATACAAGGCAAGATAAATATATAGTATGTTAGCAAAGTAACGATGAAATCAGGTTTAACGCCAAAGGGCATAACCATAAGGCTACATCTGTATTAACTTTGTTAAACACACCCATTGCTTGTGATAATCTGCAGAGATCTTATTGTGTAAATACAGCTATAATCGTGATTAAACTGAAATATATAGTAGCTGTGATTTAATTTATTTAATGATCTACAAGGGCCAGAAACATGAAAATTTGTGTCTGGGAGTATTTCAGGTTGTAAATATTGGAAATGATTGTAGATTTCAATGTTCCTAAAATTATTTATATCATTTATCACAATATTCTATGTTATTCCTGCTACTGAAATCAGAACTGTATTAAAAACAGCCTTACGAACAGCTTGTTGTTCAAGCCTGCCTGCAGTGCAAACAAGGCCACGACAGAGTTAAACACAGGTGCCATTAATTGCTAACACGTGAACCGTGTTATGTGGCTGCATGGTGGACTGCTTACAGCTTTGCCTGCACACATTGGATATCATTTCCAATCACCCAGTTAGCATTTTATTTATACTTTCATAATTAAACTTTCGTTTTCATTTCTGTAGATTTTGATTTTATTTCCATAGATTATTGATCTATCAATTGATTATTATTGATCTTTCGGTGTTATATTACATCACTGGCTATGATGATAACCAGCTTTCAACTTGTTGCAGTGATTATTTTAACATCACATTGGGTTATATGTTAATTTTATTTTTTTATTATTTCTTGTTTTCCAGTCAAAACAAGGTCTTTTTTTATAATTTCCTGAAAATGAATGAGGTATTGGATATGGAAGCAAAAAGGACTTCCTTGGCATGGAAATCAGCCCTCCTATGGGAAGGCAATTTTAGCAAGGGTAACTCTCCTCCCCTTCTAGGGGCAGGGGTGGCTCAGTCAGTAGCACGCCAGGCTCGTAATCTGTAGTTCCCAGGTTCGAATCCCAGCTGGGTCAGCGTTGAAATTTATCTCCGCAAAATTCCCCGCCCTGCCCACGGTCAGTAGGGGACACTGATGGGCTTGGAAAGGCAGCCGTCCATCGGATGGGACGTTAAGCTGTGGCCCCGTGTGTGGGAGAGCCATACCCTGTGCACGTTAAAGAACATGCTGGATGGCCTTGACGGGAGGCTACCATCTGTCTCCCAACAGCTGTTCCAGTGGGTCTCCTCCCCCAACCTTCTCTGAGCCTTCGGGGTCCATGTGACCTGGCCATTAAGCATATGGTGTGCAAAAAAGTGCCGCTCAGAGGTAAAACAACCCAACCTCCCCTTCTCTCACTGCTACACTGAGCTGTTGTAACATGACCTATTTCTGTTGATTGGCTATTTTTTTTTTAAATTCTAATGTTGGCTTGTTTAAACATTGAGTGCTCACTGAATTATGGCCACCTCCCTCCATGTTACATCAGTGGAAACTAACTTCAAAGCTCTATAACTTCTAAACTAAGTGTTTTTGTAACAGAATGGGACTGAAAAAAGATTTGACTGAGATCTTTATCTAAATCTCGATTTTCACCAATATTCCCATAGTATTTAAAGAGCTATGAAAGTTTGAATATTTAACAACAGCAATGCCTAACGTTAGGATTTAACTCAGAAGTTAATTATAATTTGAATAAGAAGTATTATTTCACACCATTTAATACAATGGATGTATATTTAAAAAGTTAATGTAAATAATTTTTGGATATTTTTTAATTTTGTGAAGACTTGCAAATTAAATATTCAAAGTCCATAACTCTAAGTACAAAGCAAACATTATTGAAAATTTGGATTTAGATTGATTTGATTGAGGTCTTTAATTTATCTTCTGTTACATTTTCTCATAAAAGGCTTAGTTTAGAAGTAATGAGCTTCTAAGTCAGCTTCCACTAACATAACATGGAGGGAGGTGGTCATATTTCAGTGAGTACTGAAAGTATTCTCAGCACAGTTGATGAAATCCTGTACTTTTCTCAAAGTTCAGGCTTTTCACCAACTATGCTGAGAAAAAACAATTACAAAAAGAGACTAATTTTCTTGTTTCAAGTATAAATTTACACTTGTTATTCAGAAATAAATACCTTTCTATTCATATGCATTACAATTATTCCTGTCTTATTAGTTTTTTAAAATCAATTTTTATTTACATTGTCAGATGCTTTCTTTGCTACATGACTAAAAAAAACCAATTAAAATAACTAGTCATCTTTTACTCGGCCCAGTTGCCATATGGAAGATAGTTACCTTCCGATTCGGTCCTTCGGCGAAAGCCAGTGCGTGCCTCCAGGCTCCATGTTGGGATTGGTGGTTGCATGTTTTCCTTTTTGCTGGTACTGGCTGCCAGAATAGCTATCTGGTAGTCCAGCAGCCAGTACCAGCAAAGAGGACAACATGCAACCAACAATCCCAACATGGAGCCCGGAGGCACGTACTGGCTTTCGCCAAAGGACCAAAATGGAAGGTCCATATGGCGAATGTGCCGAGGAGCAACAGCGTAGATAATGATCTTTACAACCCTATATATATTAATGCACTGTGTATTACAAACTGAGTAGTCATCTTTTGTTAAACATTTTATTTTCAGAAAATTCAGAATTAAATGCTGATTAATTTGGCATATAACATGACATAATTCCTTTCATTAATTATTTGGCAAAAAAAGTTCTAATTTAGCTTTTTTTTTGTTGAGCATAGGGAAAAAATAGCTTTGCCTCTAGATGTTTTAGGCTACACACTGGAAGGGTTAGCTTTTTTTCCTCTGAATCAAATATCTGGCATTTTTAGATATTTAATTTTACTTCATTGAACATTTTAGGGGTAAACTTCCTTTAGATAAAGCCAAAATCTCTAACTCATTCAACAGTAGTACTTCCCCACTAAGGGGGGGGGGGGGGGGTATTCCTGAATACTTGAAAAATTATATTATCTCAATAAATATGTTGTTACCTTGTATTGGTGTTATAATGGAACTCAAGTTAAAATAATAAATGCTTGATGAAACAAAATTCCCAATGTTAACAAAAAAACTACTCATCCTCTCAGATCTAAAATTTCAGATTTCTTTTTTTTATCTACTAAAAGTTATTGCATGTACAATAAATTTGTCAAAATCCATGAAGTGAATATTTTACACACTGTTGATTTGACAGGAATGGTTCAGATATTGGATCTTTTTCTGGAGCACTGTTAACTCTTTAGATTCAAAGTGGTATTTCAGGGCATTCAGAATGCATTCAAATTGTTTAATCTTATCTAGATGTACTTGATGACAAATATGGGAACTTTTATTGTAACAAATTCAAATAACATCTTTACAATGATTATAATTAGAAGATATAAATCTAAATGCCATGTATGAACATGCACAGAGTACAGAAGTATTAGATTTGCAAACATGTATAACTCTTCCAGTACTTTAATTGTTTAAGACGATAACATCAATCTGGCCAGAAACATAAATATTGCACAGTAACTTAAATAGTTTTTTTACATAGATATACAAGACAGAAACTAGATGCTCTTCTGAAAAAAGTATTATTTGCTGAAGAATGTTATCAATGTTCTACTAAATTGCTTGAATGAAAGTTAAGATCAGATAATTCCTAAAAAACCATGCAAAGCTTTCCAATACTAGGATATGATCTTCCCTGCAGGCAGCACCTGTTATATATGTATTTATTATGTTCAATTCTTCCAAATGTGTTGCAGCTTTCTAAATGATCATGAATAAACATGCCCAGAATATAGAAGTATTAGATTTACAAACTAATTTACAATTTGTCAGCATTTACCATGTAGCAAGTTTAGATGATAATATTGTTATGAAATAAACTGATGGAAACTGAGCACGAGTTAAAAAAAATTATAATTCTAAAATAACGTAATTTATTACAAAAGTATGAATGAAAACATTTATACAAACTCAACTAACACAAATCTAAATCAGGATAAAAATAAACCTGCAATCTATAAAGATTTCAGGTTTATTTTTATACTGATCAGATGGACAGATAAAGGTCAGATTCTTAAAAATAATCTTGAATTTCTCTTTTCAGGGAGGAACGACAATAAACATCACCAAGGCGTGGGTCTGCTTCTCAGCAGACACGCTAGCGATGCTCTTCTAGGATATGAGTGCATTAATGAAAGGTTTCTTACAGCAAAATTTCAGACAAGCGTTAAAGACTTGAATGTTATCTGCTGTTATGCCCCCACTGAGGATGCCGATGAGGATGAGAAGGATAGGTTTTATGAACAACTTCAGGATATTTTGAATTCTGTCAAGAAAGGAGATATTACCCTTGTTCTTGGTGACTTCAATGCCAACACTGGTACTGACTCTGACCTTTGGGGAGGGGTAATAGGCCCTTTTGGTATTGGTAGCTGCAATGGCAATGGGCAACATCTCCTACAGGTAAGTAAACTCAATGGTTTCAGAATAACTAACACATATTACAAACACCGCGACATACATAAGTACACATGGGTTTCACCTGATGGGCTGCATAGGAATATGATTGATTATATGTTAATTAACAGCAAATGGGCTAGTTCTGTTAGAAATACCAGGGCATATAGGGGAGCTGAAATTGGATCTGACCATTACCTTGTTAAAAGTGTCTTGCAACTTAAACTTAAAAAGTGTTGTGCTAGGGTTAAAAAATTTACTTTTAATACTGAAGCTCTGAAAGATCCAGTTATAGCCAAAGCTTACCATGATAGGTTAGTCATTATGACAGTCATGATATGCTTACTACTGAAGTTGAGGAAGAATGAGATCATTTTAAACAGGCTTTTTTGGACACTAACAGTACTCTTTTAGGAAAAAAGGAGCAGAAGAGACAGAATTATCTGAGTGATAAGGCACTTGCTTATTTCGGAAAGAAAGAACTGCAGGAATGTCCTTAATCAATACCCTACTAGTCCTAATAGAAAGCATTACAGAGAACTTAATAAACATGTAAAAGATCAGTTAGCTGCTGATAAGAATCTTTGGCTTGATGGTTTGGCTGACAAAGCCGAGGAAGCACTTAGACAGCACAACAGCAGAGAGCTGTACCAGATAGTTAATGTTTTGTGTGGTAGAAAACGGACAGGTATACAGGGATTGAAGGATAAACAAGGTAAGGTTATAGAAGGGGAGAATTCTGTCATGGCTAGGTGGGCTGAGCATTTCAGTGATGTTCTAAACAATGCGGTTAGTTCTATTCCCATTGTATGCAATGATGATAGATGCATTGGTGGCTTTAATGTTGGCCCTATAACACAATCTGAAGTTATTTTGGCTGTTTCTAAACTTAAACTTCATAAATCCCCAGGGGTAGATGAAATTACTACAATAATGCTTAGAGCTGGAAATGTTTCAGTTACCACTTGGATGACTGAAATTCTGAATATCTTTTATGATAAAGGCATGTTTCCTAAGGATTTTACGAGAGCTATTGTTATCCCTATTTTCAAAAAAGGTGATCGCAGTTCTTGTGATAACTATAGGGGTATCAGCCTACTCTCTGTTCCAGGTAAAGTTCTTTCCATGATTGTGCTTAATAGAATTAAGAATCTGGTTGACAGTCAATTGCGTGATGAGCAATGTGGATTCAGAAGTTGTAGGGGATGTGTGGATCAGATATTTTCACTTAGGCAGATTCTTGAGAAATGTTTAGAGTTTCAGAAACCTTTGGTTACTAGCTTTGTTGATTTCCAAAAGGCTTTCGACTCTGTTCATTGTCATAATTTGTGGTTGATTGTGATTTCATATGGTATACCAGACAAGTTAGTTAACATAATGAAAGCTCTCTATAATAACACTGAGTTGTGTGTGAGAGTTGGTAAGGCTTGTAGCAATTGGTTAAGCATTACTTCTGGTGTTCGACAAGGGTGCATTTTGTCTCCTTTTCTCTTTAGCTTGGTTATTGATTATGTTATGCGAAATTCACTTCAAGGGAAAGATTTTGGCCTTAAACGGGCTGGAGATACGAAAATTTCTGATTTAGATTATGCTGATGATTTAGCCCTTTTGGCAAATGATGTTGATGAGATGAACTCTTTCATTCGAGCTGTTGATGAGACTGGTAGTAGAATAGGTTTAGTTATAAACAGAGAGAAAACTAAAGTGATGAAAATTGGTCAGGCAGGCTGTGATTCAGTAAATCTGAATGGTTGCAGTCTTGAGCAGGTGTCACAGTTTAATTATCTTGGGAGCTATGTAACAGATAATGGTGATGTGCGGCATGAGATTAACAGACGAATAGGGATTGCTGCCGGGACTTTTAAGAATCTATGGAGAGTGTGGAGAAATAGGCGTATACACCTAAAGACTAAAATTAGACTGTATAATAGTTTGGTTCTTTCTAGGGTTAGTTATGGTAATGAAACTTGGACACTTTGTAAACAAGATAACAGGAAACTAGATGCTTTTGATTCCAGATGCTTACGCAGTATCTTGGGCATTAGGTAGTTCAACTTTGTAACTAATGATGAGGTTAGGCAAAGGAGTTTGCAACCTCCTTTAAGCAGCATATTGTGCAGAGAGAGACTCCGTTGGTTTGGCCATGTTGCCCGTATGAATAATTATAGATTGGCGAATAGGGTTATGAACAGTGTGCCTAAAGGCCTCAGAAAGAAGGGGAGACCTAGGATGCGGTGGGCAGACAATGTCAAACAGGACCTTGTTAGAATTGGTGTGCAGTGGCCAGATGCAGTAGATGTAGCTCAGGATAGACTTGCTTGGAGAACTAAATTGCACAGTCTGGTTGGACCTCCGTAGCCCATGGCTGCTTGAGGATGAGGATGGATGGGTATGGATAAAGAATAACCTTACCAATTCCTAACCAAACTAAATATAACTATATAACAAATGATAAACTCTTCCTACAGAAAAGTTGAGATCAACTCTGCTTGTTCGACTAACACATAAACTCCTGAAATTTAAGAAAAAAGAAGGAAGTTTAGGATACTTGAATCCTAAACATCCTTCTCTTTCTTGCCTGTTCAATAACAGGATCAACACTTAAACTTAATTAACCTCCCATGCACACACAAAATAAAGCATTTCTTCTTTAGATTATCTTATCATGTACAGACTGAGACTAACTACATTTCCTTTCACACAAAATCTTAATTTTCACAACCTATTCCTTATTTTTCAGTTGAATCATTCAAAGTAGTTGGTGATGTAATTCTCACACTGTAGTTCTTGCGAGCATCAAGACGATACATCACATCACAAAACATCAGCAATCACTGTAAGGCAAAGGGTTAAAAAGATGAGAATATTTAAACATTTTACTTACTAAAGTCTCTCCCTAAATACTCTATTAGCTGATAAACTTGCTGAACACCTTGTACTAAGGGTGCTCCATCCATTGCAGACTTTGCTTTAATTTAAAAAGAATAAACATATTAATTTTGTTATAAATTGTCTCACTCCACATGTAAACATAAGTTAATGTAAAAGTAATTATAAAATAAAACTTAAATAAAAAAAGTCTGAAAAATGTTTATTGGTTTTGCATTGTTTGTAAGAAACAATTTCTTTTCAATATTTAGTAACTATCCACATATGATGGGAAAAAACAAACTGCAGCATATATAGTAGAAGTACAATTATGTATAAGTTAAATGTGATTAGAATGGTCTGTATAATAAAAACAAATCTGGAAAATTAAACAAAATTATAAAACTGTTTATATAGATACATTTTAATCCACACTATAACAGGGTAGGTAAATAGAGGGGTTTACCAAAATAATGGAAACACTGATGGAGACTGGAGTACATGCAATGTGCCATATGCATATCACAGGAATGATGTCACCCATGATGTGAGATATATATATAAAGGTGAGAAGTACGATGTCAACTATCATGTAGCAGTGCCACAATAGGTGAAACAACTGTTGTGGTGTAATTGTCAACACTGTCAGACCTTAGTGACCTCCAAAGAGGCATGACCATTGGTGTGCATCTTGCAGGTGCTTCAGTAACCAGAATGGTGGAAATAGTAGTGTAACACAAGGAACTGTACCAAAGGTTATGACTACCTATCAAAAAGGACTGGGCATTGCCTCCAAATATGTAACTGTGGATGCCATACGAAGTTGTCATATAGGGATAGGTGAACATTGGCACAGATTGTACAATGCAAGCACAAGACCACGGCACTGCAAATAATAGCAGAGTTGAACACCAGTCAGAATGATCCCATTTCCATCATAACAGTTTGTCAAGAACTTCATCATGCCAGCATTTATGGCCATGCTGCAATCCACAAACCTCTGACACTAATATCAATGCAACAAAACGTGTAAGATTGTGAAAAACACATAAAAACTGGGATGCTAAAGACTGGCAACATGTCATCTGGTCTGATGAATCATGCTACACATTGTTTTCCACCACTAGTGAATCCATAATACTGTGGGGTGCCATATCATGGCATGCCTTAATGCCATAAGTTATTCTGCAAGGTCATGTCACGTCCACAACATACGAATCCATTCTCGGGGACCACCTGCACCCAATGTTGTGGATGTTGTTCCCTAATGACAGTCTCTAGTTTGAAGCAGATAATGCACAAGTGCAAACGTATGAAATTACAGTTTGCAGAGCATGAGGATGAGGTACAGCAGCTACACTGGCCACTTCAATCTCCAGACCTCAATATTATTGAACATTTGTGGGAATATCTGGAGCACAAGGTCAGATCACACTTTCCACCTCCAGCATCACTGGCACAGTTGGGTCATATTTTACAGGAAGAATGGTCCCACATTCCATTACCATATGTGCATGACTTGTATAAATCTATTCCACATCGAATCGCATCTGTTCTGAACGCTCGAGGTGAGTCTACAGCTTATTAATGTTCTCCACAAGCAATACATGTTTCCATTATTTTGATAAACCCCTATATGTACTTTGAACATTTTTGAAATATGTAATGATTTAATCCTTAGTTTCAACACATAAGATAAAGAAATATCCGAGAAACTAGTAGTAACAATATATAAAGTTTGCCTTCACAGAGAATAGCTAGCTCCCTAACCACTGTGCTAGTCAATGAAATTATTTTTAATCACAAATATATGCAATACTCATTCAGTAGTCAAAAAATATAGGGTGGGTAAGTGGGTAGGTTGGTCAGTCAGTAAGTAGATAAGTAATAAACATGAATGCACATAAAAAATGTGTTAAAGTGTAAAATGAAATTGTTTTGAACTGAATGATTGAAAGTGCTATTTTCATTTTACAGCTAAATCAAGCAATTTTTCAAACAAAGCTGTTGACCAGAGTCATATAGTGTTCAACCACCTTGGCATCTTATGGGTTAATTCATGAAAATAAGAAAACTGTCACTGCTCAATACAGACTAGAGCTTAGTACTTGCATGAATAATAAATACGCAGGAAAAAGAATAACTGGCACTTAGAGCTAATGCTTGAGATTTGAAGAAAGTGATGCAATCAACAATTACTTTTGATAGGGAAGTACTTTGAAGAAACTGAGTTGACAAAGAATACATCTGATAAGACATCGGGGTAGAGTATAGATGCTAGAGCAAGGGTGGCCAACATTTTTCTGCCAATACACCACATATTATGTTGGATGTGTCATGTGTACCCAGGGTGGATTCAGAAGCCATCCAAGGTTTATGTTATTTTAGCTCAGAGCAGCACTTTCTTTTTTTTTGGCACACAATAGACTAAATGGCCAGGTCACAAGTACCCCTAAGGGCTTCGAGAAAGTTGGAGGAAGGGGATCCATTGGACAATAGTTAAGAGATGTAACTCCCAGTCAATGCCATCCAGTGTATTCTTTAACATGTACAGTGTATAAGTGATCCTGCACACAAGGGCCATAGCTTAATGTCTCATCTGATGATTGGCAGCCTTTCCAAGCTAAGTTCAAAGGGAGGGGGGGAGGCACACATTAAGACATGAATTCCTCCAGTCTCTGAAATTAATCAGGACAGATGTTACACCCTTTCTGATCAAAGGGAGGGTAGGTATTAGCAGAAATAAATCGCAATGCAGACACAGTTGGGACTTGAACCTGGAAACTGCCCAAGCCTCACCTACCATGGCTCCATCCTGGTATCACCCAGGGTCAAAATGTGTTTTCATTTAAATCTGTTGCCCACTTGCTAATGCCAGCAGAACTTTTGCTGGTGGCCAATACTCAAAAACTTTACTAAAATCATGAATTATTAAATTTTTGATCACTTTGAAATAACCTAATATACTTAGTAGTCACTAGAAGCATTTCTTGTAATTGTGTTCATCAATATTTTTAAATCCCTGTTGTAACAGATAAAATGCCAGAAAAATTTAACCCCCCTCTTCTCCCACACACACCAGAAAAAGAACAAACTTATTCAGAAATATTAAAGTATTATTTCAGAAAACAGTATTATTATAATGATTTAAGGCAGCGCTGTCCAACTAGCGGCCCACGTGAGGATTTTTGTGGTCCACAAACAAAATCACATCTTTACTTGAAATTTTAAATAAATATCTATCATCCACCTTATAATTTTTTGTCAACTTATATTACTTTACTTGATATGAAATCTTCAACTTACTCATTCTATTTGCAATTATTATTGCATTATTTCATCTTACTCATTCTATTCTTATTGCCCAACAACTATGGCCACAATGCTCCTATTAAATTGATTAAATATTTGATTAGGTTTAGAAAATTTATATTGGTTTATTATTACTTATTTTTCGAGGTGACATGAACTGACTTTTCAATTACCTATCCTGTCCTATTCTTTTTTTTGGCCTGCGAAATATTGGCAAAAGAAAAAATGGCCCGCGAAATATTGGTGAAAGGAAAAATGGCCCTGCGTCTTAGAGAAGTTGGACAGCACTGATTTAAGGTATAAATTATTATAAATGATTTTTATGTCTACCTTAAGAAATATAATATGTATGCTAAGAACAATGTTGAACTATGCCAGTGCCTGCTGCACATTCATTTGCTCATCCTGTCATTTAAACAGTTTTAAAACTTTTTTAATATAAATAAATATGAATTATTGTTACCATACAAATTATTTTTGTTTCAAAACCTTTAAGAAATATGTTTTGTAAGGCTGTGGACATTGTATGCTATGTTACATGTACACTGTCTGGACAAATTATTATGAACACTGACTGCATCTGCATGAAGTAGCATGAAATATGACAATGTATGAAAAATGTCTTACTGACATTGGCATTCTACATTATTGTTAAGTCCTACAAAATCCAGAGAAAGGCATGGTGAAAAGCAGTCAAGTGTGACATGGGTAAAAAGGCTGATCTGACTGGCTTCAAAAGGGGGTTTATTATTGAAGAGCAATGAATAAGAGCATCCATAACAGAGGTGATGGAACGCAGGAAAAAAATCATGGGGCACAATATCCCAAGTGTATAGAGAAAGCAACAATCTAAAAATATCTGCCAATCATGGCAAATGTGGGAGGAAAAAGGCTCCAACACAGTAACAGTCATTTATTGGCACATGAATTATATGGCAGAATAGAGCTACTACAGTTCATTAGCTGAAAGAGATGAGCACTAGCGGTATTTCAAAATCCACTTCCACAAGATCCAAGCAGAAAATTGAAATTTGGGGGTTGTACAAATATTTTTAAAAAATACGTTGTTTCAATTTATGATACATACAACAAAGTATTAGGTAGATGTTTTGTACCAAGTAGTGTATTTTACTCACCCATTAGCAGAACACAAGCTAAAATAACTGAGGGTGGAAAAGAAGCAAATAAATAGCATCAAGCTAATCTATGACAAACTTTTATTACAACAATGCATTTAATAATTAGCATTGGGAATAACAAAACATGATTGTCACTAAGTGAATATCAAGATCAAAATGAGGGTACTTGAAGTCAACAACACATTTGTTCCACTGCAAATTGGTTACCTGACAATTCTACAGCTAGTGACATTAATTTTGTGAGTGATTAGCTTTCTGAGTAAATAAGGTTGGGTTGTTTTACCTCTGAGCGTCACTTTTTTGCACACCATGGGCTAAATGGCCAGGTCACATGGACCCC
This sequence comes from Ryuthela nishihirai, assembly GCA_038380435.1. NCBI lineage: Eukaryota > Metazoa > Arthropoda > Arachnida > Araneae > Heptathelidae > Ryuthela > Ryuthela nishihirai. The sequence goes on along the minus strand of JAWZYU010000001.1, from coordinate 49,469,241 downwards.
GAAGGTTGTGGGAGGGGACCCACTGGAACAGCTGTTGGGAGACAGATGGTAGCCTCCCGTCAAGGCCATCCAGCGTGTTCTTTAACATGCACAGGGTATGGCTCTCCCACACACGGGGCCACAGCTTAACGTCCCATCCGACGGACGGCGGCCTTTCCAAGCCCATCAGTGTACCCTACTGACCATGGGCAGGACGGGGAATTTTGCGGAGATAAATCTCAACACTGACCCAGCTGGGACTCGAACCTGGGAACTACAGATTACGAGCTGGCGCGCTACCGACTGAGCCACCCCCGCCCTCTGAGTAAATAAGATTTACATTTCTACCATACCAACCAAAAGTTAAAAATTAAAGAATTTCATTGTAAAGTTAATCAATTTTTTTTTCTACAGATCTATTTAGTATAAACTTTTCATTTTAAATATTTTTACCTTTATGCTTACGACCAAAGTAGTTCAAACTTTTCTTAATCTTGGTGTCATCTTTTACTTCTATCAGAGCAGAAAATTCTTCATTGTTAAGGTCCAAAGCAAATGTCAAATGCATTCGACATAAAGTAGTAAACTTTTCGGGATCAACTACCTGGAGTTCCTTAATTACATTCATTTTATATGTAAAATGCTTGTCAATAATATTCTGAAATTAATGTAAAACAAAATTAAACATTTAACAAAGTACCATCAGGTATATTCAGTAAGTTGTTCAATATAACCTGCATTAAATGAAATCCTGATATATTTTTAGAATACAAATCACTACAATGCACTATATTAGTGGAACTTTTAAAATCATCATAACATTCATCTCAGATGTTAGTGATAGAGTTGTGGCCATGAATACTTGAATTCAGCCCCGATTGAATTTAAAAAAAATTACAATATTCAACAAAAAAATACATCAACCAATTTTCATTATTATTGAAGAACATGACAAGAAGCTTGCCATTCATTTTTTATTTAATGTGCTCACAAGCTAACAACAGATCAAAGCCGTCCCATGGCTGAGTGGTTAGCACGCTTGGCTGCTGATCTAAGGGACCTGGTTTGAGCCCCGGGTAAGGCATGGATGCTTGTGTTGTTTTTCTGCTGAGGTCCTACCATCCTCACAGACCTTCTACTATGGCATATAAACTGACAGGCTCCTGTCAGACTTCTGTGGCAAGCAGCTGCTTGAGGGGGTATTTATTTTTATTTATTTACAACAGTTCAATATTGGGCACATACAAAGAGAAGAATTCAAAAATTAGTACAAATACAACACACTTATGTAAAACAGAGAATTAGAAATGATGTGATTCGAAAGTTCATAAAGAAATTGTAAACAAATCCAGGATACTGTTGAACAAATTAAAAAGATTGAAAAACCTAACCATGTAAAAATTTATTAATGATTTGGATTTATGAAATGGAACTCTTAAAGAAGGGGGTATTTCTTGTGGAATTAAAACAAACACAAAGTTCATTAAACACAAAATTAATTAACACAAAACTCGTTAAAGAATTAATTAAAAAACATTAAAGAAATTAGGTTATATTCTATCATGATGTTTAACAATTAATAAAAAATAAATATTTTCTTCTATTACTTAAAAATATGTGTAATGTTTTCTTATTAAGTCGTTCAGAAGGAATATCTCTAAGATAAATTCCAGTGTCCTTGGAGTAATCTTAAAAATTTATTTTGAACTTTTTCAATATTATGAATATTAATACTGATAGTATGGATCCTATATTAAGCTTTCATATTCTAGTTTTGAATGAATTAATAAATTGAATAAATTGATTCTAGCCCTCATATCAGTAAAGTAGTTGGTTTTACCAACAATAAAACCAAAATTTCTATTACCTTTCTTCACAATTTCTTGAATATGCTTATTAAAATTAAATATCGAACAAGATACCTAAATCATGGACAAAACAATTCTGTGGAATAGCACAAGAGTTAATGTTATATCATAAGTAACAAAAATTCTTTTACGAGAATAGCTTAAAACCAAGCATTTTAAAGTATTTAATTGGAGTCCATTCAAAACTGACCAGTTATGGAATTTAGTCAAATCTAACTGTGGTAAATGGCAGTCATTGAGTCAATCCATCAATAAATTTACATCATCTGCATGCATTAAACAACAAAAACTAAGTATATTTGGTAGATTATTATTAAAAATGATAAATAACAATGGTCGCAGATTGAGCCATGGGGCATCCCAGAACTATTAAACAACTTGTACAAAAACTCATAATAACTAAATGAAATCCCCCAACTCTTAAGCGCTAACTCTTTCCACTCCTACATTAATAATTCATCAACATGTCTGTAGTATAATACAATTGACATATGATTAGCACAGCATTTTATGGCACTCTGCCATCTTATTGATGATTTTTCTGCCTCAACTTTATATTCTTGATTAAAATAAGCATTTTTCAAACACAGTTAAAAAAAAAATCGGCCATACATATATTTTTCAGATCTATACATATTACAAACACCGCGACATACATAAATATACATGGGTTTCACCTGATGGACATGATTAGGAATATGATTGATATAAGAATATGATTGATTATATATTAATTAACAGCAAATGGGCTAGTTCTGTTAGAAATACCAGGGCATATAGGGGAGCTGAAATTGGATCTGACCATTACCTTCTAAAAAGTGTCTTGCAACTTAAACTTAAAAAGTGTTGTGCTAAATTTAAAAAATTTACCTTTAATACAGAAGCTCTGAAAGACCCAGTTATAGCTAAAGCTTACCATGATAGGTTACTTAGTCATTATGACAGTCATGGTTTGCTTATAATACTGAAGTTGAGAAAGAATGGGGCCATTTTAAACAGGCTTTTTTGGAAACTAACAGTACTCTTTTAGGAAAAAAGGAGCAGAGGAGACAGAATTATTTAAGTGATAAGGCACTTGAGCTTATTTCAGAAAGAAGAAACTGCAGGAATGTCCTTAATCAGTACCTACTAGTCCTAATAGAAAGGATTACAGAGAGCTTAATAAATGTGTAAAGGATCAGTTAGTTAGCTACTGATAAGAATCTTTGCCTTGATGGCTTGGCTGACAAAGCTGAGGAACCAATTAGGCAGCACAACAGCAGAGAGCTGTACCAGATAGTTAATGCTTTGTGTAGTAGAAAACGGACAGGCATACAAGGATTGCAGGATAAACAAGGTAAGGTTATAGAAGGGGAGGATTCTGTCATGGCAAGGTAGGCTGAGCATTTCAGTGATGTTCTAAACAATGCGGTTAGTTCTACTCCCATTGTTTGTAATGATGATAGATGCATTGGTGGCTTTATTAATGTTAGCCTTATAACACAATCTGAAGTTATTTTGGCTATTTCTATACTTAAACTTCATAAATCCCCAGGGGCAGATGAAATTACTACAGAAATGCTCAGAGCTGGGAATGTTTCGGTTACCACTTGGATGACTGAAATTTTGAATAACTTTTATGATAAAGGCATGGTTCCTAAAGATTTTACCAGAGCTATTAATATCCCTATTTTCAAAAAAGGTGATCGCAGTTCTTGTGATAACTATAGGGGTATCAGCCTACTCTCTGTTCCAGGGAAAGTTCTTTCCATGATTGTGCTTAATAGAATTAAGAATCTGGTCGACAGGCAATTGCGTGATGAGCAATGTGGATTCAGAAGTGGTAGGGGATGTGTAGATCAGATATTTTCACTTAGGCAGATTCTTGAGAAATGTTTAGAGTTTCAGAAACCTTTGGTGGCTAGCTTTGTTGATTTCAAAAAGGCTTTCGACTCTGTTGATCATCATAATTTGTGGTTGATTGTGAGATCATATGGTATACCAGACAAGTTAGTTAACATAATGAAAGCGCTCTATAATAACACTGAGTCGTGTGTGAGAGTTGGTAAGTCTTGTAGCAATTGGTTTAGCATTACTTCTGGTGTTCGACAAGGGTGCATTTTGTCTCCTTTTCTCTTTAGTTTGATTATTGATTATGTTATGCGAAATTCACTGCAATGGAGAGATTTTGGCCTTAAATGGTCTGGAGATACTAAAATTTCTGATTTAGATTATGCTGATGATTTAGCCCTTTTGGCAAATGATGCTGATGAGATAAACTCTTTCATTCGAGCTGTTGATGAGACTGGCAGTAGAGTAGGTTTGGTTATAAACAGAGAGAAAACTAAAGTGATGAAAATTGGTCAGGCAGGCTGTGATTCAGTTAATCTGAATGGTTGCAGTCTTGAGCAGGTGTCACAGTTTAATTATCTTGGGAGCTACATAACAGATACTGGTGATGTGCGGCATGAGATTAACAGACGAATAGGGATTGCTGCCGGGACTTTTAAGAATCTATAGAGATTGTGGAGAAATAGGCGTATACACCTAAAGACTAAAATTAGACTGTATAATAGTTTAGTTCTCTCTAGGGTTAGTTATGGTAGTGAAATTTGGACGCTGTGTAAACAAGATAACAGGAAACTAGATGCTTTCGATTCTAGATGCTTACGCAGTGTCTTGGGTATTAGGTGGTTTAACTTTGTAACTAATGATGAGGTTAGGCAAAGGAGGCTGCAACTTCCTTTAAGCAGCATATTATGCAGAGAGAGACTCCGCTGGTTTGGCCATGTTGCCCGTATGGATAATTATAGATTGGCGAATAGGGTTATGATAGTGTGCCTAGAGGCCTCAGAAGGAGGGGGAGACCTAGGATGCGGTGGGCAGACAATGTCAAACAGGACCTTGTTAGAATTGGTGTGCAGTGGCCGGATGCAGCAGATGTAGCTCAAGACAGATATGCTTGGAGAATTAAACTGCGCGGTCTGGTTGGACCTCCGTAACCCATGGCTGCTTGAGGATGATGATGATGAACTTATTAGGCTTCCTTTTGGCTGTTTTTAAAACATTTTTACAAACTTCAAATATATTCTTAATCAAATATAATTGGTTCTTCATTTATGTGGGGGGTTGCATTCTTAAAAATGACCACATAAATCAAAAAAATATTTTCATAAGATAAGAATGCAGTAAACTTAAATTCTGTTTAAATTTTTACTGTTATAGAGATTTTATGGAACTTGTAATATATAGAGTGTTTTTTGTTTTTTTTTAAGAAAATTCTTTCTAGTCAATATACATATTGTCTTCATTAATGAAGAAACTAACAGTAATTCAGTAAAAAAAACTGATAGTTGTAATATTCATGCAGTCAGTATGATAAACTTTGTATATCTAAAAAGTTGAACCTTTTTTTTTTTAAAGTTGAATGATTTGTTCCTGGTAACAAACACTATGCTTAGTATAAACTTTTTTTAAATAGGAAATCAGCAATTTTATCCTGTTTGTTTGAATTTCAGGTAACTTGGAATGAGCAATTTAGGCTTAATTGCATTTACTATATTCTGATTTTAACCGATTTTTAAAAATATTTCTGATAAACACTCAAGAAACCATTATGGAATAGGCAAGAGAAAGTAACCTAATACAGTCTAAGTATATTAAGTGTGCACTGCATGCCTACCTAAATTTGAATTAAATAAATTTACTTTTAAAATGTTAATATAACCATTGATGTATTTTCTGTAATAGACCTATCATTTGCTGAATATAAGAAATGTGAACTAGTAAAAACATTTGCTCAAACTGCAGTCTTTTGCATGATGCATTAATTAGGTGTGCTATTTGCTGCAGTGTAAAAAAGAATCTTGATTCAAGTCTTAGATAAGGAATAGATTTTTTCCCCTAATGCTTTCTGCTGTATGTTTCTTGCACTTCTCTGTGGCATATTATACTGACATCCTACTATAACAGACATGAATGGCTCATCTGGTAGTGCATCAGGCTCACAATCTGCAGTTAGTTCCAGCGTTGAAATTTATCTCCACAAAACTTCCCACCTTGCTCTCAGTCAGTAGGGGATGGGCTCGGACACTAATAGGCTTGGAAAGGCTGCTGTCCATCGGATGGGATGTAAGCCATGGCTCCATGTGCAGGAGAGCCATACTCTGTGCATGTTAAAGAACACAATGGATGGCCTTGACAAGAGGCTACCATCTATCTCTTAACAGTTGCTCAATGGGTACCCTTCCCCCAACCTTCTCAGAGACCTCAGGGTCCGTGTAACTTGGACATTTAGCCCATTGTGTTAAAAAAAGTGCCATTCAGAGAAAAAGCAACTCCACTATCAGACTTGCATAATAAGTAGCTTTGATGTTCTGAGTGTATTAGCACAACTTCATAAACAAAAGGCTAATACACATACAAGACCATGGCCATCCACTTGCACGGGCAGTTATTTTGTGCCCTGCTGAAAAGAAAGTTTAAGTGCATAATAAAAATTAACATTTTAAAACAGCATCAAGGTTAGATGTCTCATTTACTTCTGTCTTGGCATGTTGTTGAAAGTATCATTCAATGATGATGAAATGTTTAATGAAACTGGATTTCTTCTGCACATACACCATTGAGCAGTGCATATCCAAGAGCCATGCCTACCCACTCGCCTGGGTATCATAACTCTTTAACATCAAAAAGAGAGTAGTAATAATGAGGTCAAGTAATAAAAGTGGTAGTAAAGACAAAGAAAAAGCACAAATTGGACTAGTTCATTTCAAAGTTCAGCTGTTGTGAGTGCTAAAAGGCTGAAAAGAAAACACATCAAATTTACACATCCTATTTACCAACTAAAGTCATAAAAAAAGTAAAAATGGATGCTTGATGCCTCATTTAGTATTTTTAACTAAGCCTTGAACTTCTACCTTTACCAATCCCTACATATGACAAGGAGGATGTGAAAAGACAGACATCCTATCTTAGATGCAATTTGTTGGGATAGCACTAACACTCATGTGACTGATGCAAAAGCAACTTTTTGGGGAAACAAATTTGCAAACTAACAACCATAACCTGCAGTAAGGTTGACCAGAGTATGACCTATTTTTCAATAGATGATTTTCAGTTGCTTTTAAAAGTATTAAATTTAGCTAAATTAATCATTAATAGGTAAAATGAATTTAGTACTCTATTTTAAATGATTATTAATTAGGCAGCTCGGTATTAGGCAATTTATGCCATATGGTCCAAGTGGTTTCATGCGGCTCTATTGTAGCTACACATCTTCAGAGACATATCTTAGGCTGTTAAACATGTCAACTAATTTTTTTTGGTTCTATAATAACAACAGCCATCCTGTGGCAGAGTGATTAGCGTGCTTGGCTACTGATCTAAGGGACCTGAGTTCGAGCTCCGGGTAAGGCATGGATGTTTGTGTTGTTTTTCTGCTGAGGTCCTGCCATCCTCTCAGACCTTCTACTCTGGCATATAAACTGACAGGCTCCTGTCAGACCCCTGTGGCAAGCAGCTGCTTGAGGGGGTATTTATTTTTATTTTTTGTATAATAACAACAATAAATTTCAGATCTTATTACACATCATTGCATATGTATATAACTGTTTTGAGTCTTAAAGTTTTTTCAAAATGAGTAAAAAATTGAGTTTTTTTTTTCAGGGTATTGTCCAGATATTTAATTTTACCTTGGCCTATTGTGTAGGGGTAATGCTTGGGGATCAGCGTGTCCATCTTGCAGCAACACAATGGCAGCCGCTTGTCGTTGAGTCAGCGGTCACACTGCTGTCACTTCCTTCGGGCATCTGTTTCTTGTTAGTTATGGTTGCCTCGTGGTTTTCTGCAATTTATTTCGTAATATAAAAGGTTCTTACTTGAGTTTTTTAGATTTTTCTCAGTCGCCAAAAAATCACAGGAATAGTCCTTATATGAAGAGATCACTGTTCATCACTATTGTTGTGACTTAATAAAGACTACAAATAGAATAATCATGTAACATGATTATCAGCAAAGTAATAGCTACAATGCTGATATCAGAAAGCTAACAGAAGAAACAAAAGTATGTTTTTGCCATCAATATAGCAACCACAAATATGTGCTTTAGGTTACATCACATTTTAATGTACAACACTATAGCATGAGAAAACTGGGATTAAAACTCTCATTAACAGAGTCCCTAAAGTAGGAAAAACAGCTTTCATTAATGGACGTTAGAAAAACATATCAATTTTAGCGATATCATCTCACAAAACTTCTGCCAGTATAAATGAAAGCATTCAAAGCAACTGTTCAAACTTGATTTTTCATAGTAAGGAATCCACAAAAACATCATAATTTTTAATGGTTTCGAAAACTATAAATTGGTCGTGCAATAACTCGCTGTAGTTCAATAAAACTAACCATATTTATAATCAGCTCATGATTGCATATCTTATACTTACATGTATAGCATTAACGATTTGCTAAAAAATTGTTTCATCACTATATGAGGAAAGTTTTAATAGAATTAACATTACATCTTAGAAAAGATTTATATCTTATGATATGAATAACACATTCAAAAATATTACGGACATTTTAAAACAAACTACAACATGTCATACCAATTGATTAAATATACCGCCTACTTCCCATTGGCTGAAATTCTGACAGAAAATGACTGCTGGCCAATCGTGTTAAAGCAACAGAAACACACTACTATCTTGGCCAACCTTGCACCCTCCTTACCAACTTCTGGCCAACATGGGCCACACAGTGATCACACACGCTACATTTTTAACTCTCAGAAGAATTTTACTCCAAACCTCTCCCCTCCCAACCCCCTTGCCACAAAACTACGACGCAGCACTTCCTTGGCACGAAACTTCAACCACCTCCTTCATTATTAGGCGGTCTGCGGCCAAAAGCCTATCGGCAACATGTAGGGTCGCTAGCACTTCACTGTACTGGTCCCTACTTTTTGACGCACACAAAAAAACTTTTTATCGTGGACCAGATGATAAAGGGGCCAAGGTACCTTTTACAAAATGGTCTAGTTTTTAAAGAAGGATGTTAGACTCTACCTTGGCCAACAATAATAGAGTACAGGTCTACCATTTCAAGTTTTCTAGAGGCACAAGATGGCGCGCAAACACTTCAAAAACAACCATGTTGTCTGCATAGGTCTTCATTGAGTGCTTTCTGCGTTCGGGTTTAAAATTGCGATCTTTTCAAAATTTAAAATTTTTAATGCACAAGTTTTCAAATTTTTTCTATTCTTAAAGATGATGATATGTTGTTGTCGGAGTGTCGGTCCAGAACAAATGCGTATGATATAGAAACAAAGGGACAGGAATTGAATATCAAAGGTCACAGGTGCTACGTTTCACGTGTTCAAAGGGTGGATGGAGATTCTCCCGCCCCTCCTATGTTAGACTACTGACTTCAAATTGGATTACCTTCAGAACCTCATGCCTTGAAGCTACTGGGAGCGGGGTGAGGGAGAAGCTGGGTCACGAGTCACGTTGTATATATATATCCTTGCCCCTTTGATTGCCTTTCTTTCTGCTCTTGGTAGAGATTTTCGATACCTTTTACAAAAAATGAATTTTTAAAACAACTATGAACTACATCAATTTGAAAAAAAAATCAGAAAGACAGCTGAAAATATATTGTAACTTTAAGATAAAAACACCAGAAGGATGAAAGCAAAATAGCACGAGAGATAAAATCGAGAAAAACGCGATGATGCTGAGTGCTTGGATTCAAGGGTACAAAATTACTCCACTCAGATGCTGAGCTCATGAGACTGAACAAGTTAATCGGGAGAAAGAAAGTCATGTTTTTTTTCTGCATCTTTCTGGCATCAAATTTCTTTTGTCACTAATGCATAGCATATATTAAATATTATTATATTATTATATTATATTATTACATATTTACAGTAATAATTCAAATCACTAACTCAGAGTAATATCTAATATATAGTCAATTGTGTATGATTGATTGAGAGGGATCACGTTAATTCTAACTTCGAAAAATGTAAATCGTAATATTTCATTAATAACTATGCAACACCAAATCATTTTTTATCTCTATAAAGAAACAATATTCTCTTAAAACAAAAACAAATTGCATTTTCCCACACCCTTGGGTCTAAGTGGTCAATTTATAATTGCCAATGGTACAACGTGACCTTCACATTCCACCATCAAAATTTCAAAGTTCTAGAATAAATACATCGTTTGAAATATTCATTTTAAATTTTGGAATTTTCAAATTTTTCGACAGTTAAAAGCGCATATATAGCTTCTGGGAGACTAGGAAAGTGAAAATCGTAATATTTCATCAATATCTCTCCAATGCAAAAAAGAAAAGTTTTATCTGTATAAAGAAATTTTGCTGAGAACAAAAAAATTTCAATTTCCCACCCACCCTGGGTCTAAGAGGTGAATTAATTGTTTCCTATGGAAACTTCAGGACGTTTACTTTCCTGCACCATAATTTCGAATATCTAATCATACATTGCTTGTAAAAATTTTTAAAAAAAGCCTAGTATTTTAGTTTGTTATTACAGTATACAGAAGCGAAATCACCAAACTTATTATAATTTTTTTTATTCCAAATCAATATGATTTTCTTCCTGAAAACACTTTCCGATTTAAAATGTTAACAACATATAAGTTACAAATATAAATGTAGCATATTTCTCTTCCCAGGGTTCTTTACATTCATGAAATTTGAAGTTTTCCTCGCTACTTATTATTTACCAAGAGAACGAAGGCAATCAAAGGATCTATCACGTGACCCATGACCCAGCTCTCTCCCTCATCCCCCTCCCCGTAGCTTCAAGGTATGGGGTTCTGAAGGTGATCCAATTTGCAGTCAGTTGTCCAACGTGAGAGGGGAGGAGAATCCCCATCCATTTGAAGTCTTTACATACCCTTTGAACACGTGATACGTATCCTGTGACCTTTGTTTTTATATCATATGCACCTGTTCTTGACCGACACATCGTAAAACAACTTATCAGCATCTTTAAAGATAGAGAAAATTTTAAAAATTGCGCCTTAAAATTTTTTAGTTTCGAAAAGATTGCAGTTTTAAATCCGAACGCAGAAAGCACTGAATGAAAGCCTATGCAGACAACATGGTGTGTTTGTCACAGAGTTGCTGTATAGTTAGAGACTCATTCTTCATCTTTTACTGGACCACTTTGTAAAAGGGACCTTGGCCCCTTTAGCATCTGGTCCACGAGAAAATTTGGCTGTGAGTGCTGTAACTTCAGTAAGTGGATACCAGTACCGTGAAGTACCAGTAGCCCTACATTTTGACGATAGGCATTTGGCCGCAGGCCGCCTAGTAGAGTATGAAATATCAGAAGTACGGTGCCGAAAAAGTGCTCAGTCAAAGTAATTAGTGGCAGGGGGATGGAGGGGAGAGAGTTTGAATGTGAAAGTTCTTCTAGGGGTGAAAAAATAAAATGTGCTATCATTGTGAGGCCCTTGTTAGCAGGGAGTTGGCTGGTGCAATGCAGGTCAAATTCAAAAATTGGAAATCGACCCATTTCTAGTTGGGGGAGGGGGCAGAAACATTTGGTGGGAGGATGCAGAGGGGGTGGGGTGATGGAATAGGCAAAAAATTAGGGTGCTTGTGTGATTTCCCTTGAGGGGGGCGAAAGAAAGTTCTTTTTTTCTTCTCTAAATCCTCCTTCTCTTGGTAGGAAAAATTCGGGGGAGCTTAATAATTTGGTGGGGGAGATGGGATGGAGAGGTATATCGTAGAAAATGTGAAGATAATTGGTTAAAAATTGAGGCGTGGGGATGGGGAAAGGTGGTAGGTAGGTTATCATTATATAGCGAGGTGTGGTAGTGCAGAGAAACCTAATGCAGATGTAGTGGTCTCAAAAGGCAGATCTTTTGTTATGGTTTATGCCCAAAAAACAAGTTTCAAAAGGTTAAAAAGAGTAAGATAGGTTATGTTATATTTAGTATAATCATTATTAGGTACTTTTGAGATGAGGGGGGGATTTAAGGGGTTTTGGGTGATCAGATAGGTGGGTGGGTGAATCAATAGAGAAGTGATTTCAGTATTACAGGACAGTTTATTTCAGTGAGGTTATTCCAGTGTAATAATTAAAACAAAATATATCTAATTAATGCACACTTATTGATTTATATCGGATGAAAAGCGAAAACGCTGGAAACTGCTTCTCTTTCAAATTGAGGTTTTGTGTGAAAATTTAGAAAAAAATTCGATATGCTCTTAATATGTGATTAAAGCTGAAGAAAATTGACTGTAAACTTAGCAGACTATAATTTGAGCCCGTTTAAAACAGGGACAATGGTAAATATATTTTAAAATCTAATACATGATCAAATCTTTCAGTTTAAGTAAAAGCCCGCAAAATTTATACATCTTAATTGTGGAAATCCGCGCCTCATTTAAAAAAACGCAGGAAAAGTCCCATTCATTTCTTCTTTGATTTAAAAATATAAATTTTTATTAAAAATTAGAAAAATAATCGGTCACTGTTAACTTTTCTTTAATTCAAGTAAGGTAGGAAATCAAATCTCCCCCCTATAAATGCCACAATTTAATTTCATGCTATAAAAAAAACCAAACATTGTAAGCTTGTTATTCAGCTGAAGCATAAAGAAAATCAAGCCTCCCCCACACACAAATGACATTATTGAAATTGCATACTATATAAATATATGTAAAGCAAAATAATTTACACTTTCTCTCACTTCACTTAAGGCAGAAGGAAAGGCAATCACCCCCCCCCCCCACACACACACACACAAATGACATGATTGAAATTTCATGCAACAAAGTACAAATATTGTAAACTTTTATATCAGTTAAGGCAGAAAGAAATTGAAGGTCACACACACACACAGAGAAATGATATAATTAAAATTTCATGCTATAAAATATGTAAACTATTTTCATTTCAGCTGAGGCAGTAAGAAATCCATATCAAACACACAAAATATAAGAAATGAAGCTACTGCAAAATATATTTTTGTCACTACGTTTTGTGCAAATTTTGATGTTTGCCCTGATGTTGATGCCTTTTTATTTTTTTGTCATTTGTGTCTCTAAATTGTGAAGACTAATTTTAGCAAGTACTTTTTTAATGTTTCTTTTTCATATTATAAGCATGACTGTCAACTTCCACATCCAATTCCCTAATACTGATATGACTGTCTAGTGACATGAGCACCAACATGCATTGAAGCCTATGTAAGACATTAACCTGAATTTTTTTAATTAGGTGTGAAATGATTGTTGTTGAGAATATAAAGTTTTCTCCTGGAAGACACTGTTCAGTAATTTTTGCAACTGCATACACATACTGTGAGAAGGGCGAGAAAACCTCAATTTTTAATATTGACCTTTAAAGTTACAGAAGCTGATTAATCAGTTTCCAAACCTCCATACAAAAGAACCTGCATATATTCTTTTTTTTTCTTTTCTTTTTTTTTTATACTTCCCTATCATTTTTTTCTTTTTATTATTTTTTTCCAGAATTAAATGCTTTTTCTTTTGATATGTAATATGGACTATTTTATTCATTAGTTTTTCATAATAAGGCTCAAAAGTTGTTGTTTCTTAAAGGAAAAAAATGTCTCTGTAAGGAATAATAAGTGCAGACACAGGAAAAGATTGCATTAGATCAGAGTCAATTAATGCTAATTTACATTCTGTGCAAGAAATCTTTCATAATTTTTTTGCTATAAAGACAGCTTATAACATTTTCCAATTTCAGAGAAAAGAGACACAATGACCTTCATTTCTTTACTGTGATTGCTTGATATTACTCACATGTGAGAAACACCTAAATGTCAATGGGCATTTCATGATTGCTGCCAATGATTTTAATTTCATTGAAAGTTAAACCATTGCCATTTTTCTTATTAATTATCAGCTTGTTAAATATTAACTGCGTGTGTGTACTTTAGAACTAAAGATAATTTGGTTATTATAATTTCCCTCTTTTGCTCTTATAGCTTAAAAATAGTTAGATATGGTCCTGACTGGATTTGTAAGTAAAAAGATATTTTGAGCCAAACAAAGCAACTGTTAAAAAAATAACCTATGGGGATTTTTCAGCTATATAAAACTGAAACAAACATAAAAGTTAGAGTTTCAGAAGCTATATCTGAATTTTTATCTTTAGCATTATTACCATAATCCACATATCCAAAATAGTATTTACCATTGAACAGTATTTGTTTCTTAATTGACTTCTCCTCAAATTATAAAGTGAATATCATATGCTTCTGCTTCTTATCAGCTTCTTATCAGATTCTTATCAGCTGCTTCTTATCAGTAAAATTTCCCATGCAGCAAACTTCAATAAATCCAGGAAGGCCTCTACAGATCTGCACGAAATAAAAATTGTGGAGTTATTGGAGAATAAGTTTTTCTTTTAGAAATTCATAAGCCTTTTTAAAAATGAAAAATAGAATCCCAATTTTTAAAAAGCCTTTGGAAAATGGAAATATAATATTATGGTAAACCTATTTACCTCTTTGCAATAAAATTTGCCATTACGTCTTTCAGCATTTTGCTGTGAATTTCTGAACAGGGTTAAAATTATATCTAGAAACACAGGCTTTGGTGTCTCAATGCCATCTTCACGAGCTTTTGAGCCTTAAACAAATCCTGTATTTCTTTTAAAGAAAAAGAGTGATTCTTGTCTCTTATCTGGCAATGATATCACCATAACATTTTCTTTAAGCTTTGGATTTCATTTTGCACTGATATCAACTTTCTCTTAAAATTTTTAGGACTCTTACTTCTTACACAGCATGAGTAATCATTTTTATACGCAGTATCTGTTCTTATTGCAATTTCTATCATATCTTCAACAAGTGTCTCTCAATACAGGTTTCCAATTTGAAAAAGTGTCATTTGTTACAAATGTGAATAAAGTTGGCACAGCATCACTAAATAATCCTACTGTGCCATTTTCTGAAGCTTTAGTTTAAAAACAGTAAAATGCTGGGAACAAAAAGTACTAACTACTGTTTAAAGAGAGATAGTGGAGCATCTACCATAATTTAAAAACCTTGGCTTTTCAACTCATAAATATTTTTATCAAATATAAAAAGCAAAATTTTAGGCTTCATTTATCAAATACAAAATTATAAAATCGCTATTTCAGGAGTTTCGTTTGAGAAAAAAAGAACAATTTGTGTTATTTTGGCATAATAAAAATGCAAAGCATAAGTCTCATAAAATTAATGTCTAAGTTTAATATTTCTTTTAGAAACAAAATTCAGGAAAATATTCTATAAATTCCATGCTGTTTCAATCTGTAAATCACCTTCTTTTCATATGCAAATATTATTAGTTTGATTTATGAAAAAAAAACGTGAACTACATTTGACATTATACTAGGACACAACGGTATTTTAAAATGCTTTATTTATTTTTAGGCCTCTTTGCTTTAACAATTGCAATTTAAAAGCATTTCACAATATTCGTAAATTACTAACCTATGAAATGTCGAATTGCTGCTTTTATAGTACTTTTCAGTAGTTAATACACAATTTATGTAAATCTAAGAGCGTGGTGAAAGGTTTGTTTACGCTATCCAAACACGCTTCTCTCTCTCTGCCTCTCTGAGGAGGCTTAAGATTTTGTACATGTCATTGAGGTCGGTACATGTTCGGTGCGTCCATTGCCAGTACTATCTCTAGAAATATTTGATTAGAGAATCTGGCAATATTGCAATGTGGCGTGTATTAGTAAATGTCATCAGCGGTGTAGAGACCTGTATAACAAAACATGTGTATTGGAAGCGATTGATCTTAAAAACTACAAGTAGCAGGAAGTATTTGGTAAATTTTTGCACGATTAATACGGGCGATATGGATCCTTCGGAAATGGGTAAAAAAGCTGCAGCTTATAAAGCTGTTGACGATCATGTTAAGGTGATACTTTTGAAGTAGTATATTTATCGTGTAAAACGTTTTTGTTGCTATGCACATAACTTTTTTTAAATATTGATTGCTGTTGTTAAAATATTGAAATCCTGTTTATTGGGTAATCAGATTCAAAGAGAAAGACGTAAACTTTTTCATTTAAAGGATTAACTAGATCTCTGTTTTCCGGAGAGTAAACTTGTTCATTTAAAGGATTGACTAGACCTCTGTTTTCCGGAGACGTCTGGTCACCCAAGTTTCACAGCTCGTAATTAAAAATAAATATCCCCTCAAGCAACTTCTTACCATAGAGGTCTGACAGGAACCTGCAGTTTATACGCTGTAGTAAAAGGTCTGTGAGGGTGGAGAAATCTGAGCAGAAAGACGAACATAAACTCATGCCTTACCCAGGGCTTGAACCCAGGTCCCTTAGGTCAGTAGCAAAGTGTTCCAACCACCACCCATGAGACAGCTCAGCTCGCAACTAATGACTTTATTTTTAAAATTCTAGCCACAAAGTTTCAGTCATCTGTATTATCAACCAATTTGTTTTTATAATAATGTTGCCATTGCTATTATTAATTTTTATTATTTCTTATCCTCATGCAGCCATGGGATACAGAGGTCCTACCAGATTGTGTAATTTTCCTCTGCAGATGTCTGTCTTGCATCTTGGAAATGGGTAGCTACCTACCCATTGTATCCTAGATCTCCCCCTTTTTCTGAAACCTCTAGGAACACTGTTCATAATCGTCTTTGCCAATCTGCAGCTATGCATATGGGCAACATGGTCAAACCAATGCAGTTTCTTTCTGCACAAAATGCTGCTTAAAGGAGGTTGATAACTTCTAACCTCATTACTTACAAAGTCATCACCTAATCCACAAGATACTGTGCAAGCTTCTAGAATCAAAAGGCATCAAGTTTCTTGTTATCTTGCTTGCAAATGATCCATGTTTCACTACCATAACTAACCTTAGAAAGAACCAAACTATTATATAGCCTGTTTTTCCACACTCCCCAAAGATTCTTAAAAATGCCAGCAGCAATCCCTATTCTTCTATTTATCTCATGCCGTACATCACCAGTATCTGTTATGTAGCTCCCAGGATAATTAAACAGACACTTCCTCAAAAGTGCAGCCATTCAAAGCAACTGAAGCACCATCTGCCTGACCAATTTTTATCCCTTTAGTTTTTTCTCTGTTTATCATAAACCTACTACCAGTCTCATGAAGAACCCTAATGAAAGAATTCATCTCATCAACATCATTAGCCAACAGGGCCAAATTATCTGCATAATCTAAATTTTAAAATCTCGATCATTTAAAGCTTTCCCTTGCAAAGAATTTTATATAACATAATGGATAACCAAACAAATGAGAAAAGGAGACAAAAATGAACCTTTGTCTTCACTAGCAATGCCAAACCAATTGTATGACATACCAACTCTCACACATGACTCAGTGTTATAGAGAGCTTCCATTACACTAACGTATATCTGGTATTCCATACGATCTAATGATTAACCAAAAAAAAAAAATTGAAATCTACAAAGCTAGTAACTACAGGTTTCTGAAAATCTAAACATTTCTCAGGAATCTGCCTAAGGGGAAATATTTGATCAGTACATCCCCTACAGCACTTCTGAATCCACACTGTTCATCACACAGTTGTCCATCAACCAAATTCTTAATTCTATTAAGTATAATCATGCAATGAACTTTACCTGAAACAGAAAGTAAACTAATTCTTCTGTAATTATCACAAGAACTGCAATCACCTTTTTTAAAAAAAATAGGGATAATAATAACTTTGTAAAATTCTTGTGAACAATACCTTTATCATAAGAAATATTCAAAATTTCAATCAGCCATGCAACAACACAAATGTTCCCAGCTCTAAGCATTTGAATGATTTTATCCACCCCTGACACAATAAAGTGTTTCATCCACCCCTGAGGATTTAGGCAGTTTTAATTTAGAGAGAGCCAAAGTGACTTCAGAATGTGATATCAGGCCAATTAAATATAGATTTTTATAATATATATATATAAGTTACAATATAGGTCATCAATTAAATTAGAAATTTTAAAAAATAAAAATATAAAAGAATTCTTACTTTAATTTTAGTTTGAACACTGGTACAAAATCTTTTACAGTATAGTGATCAGTGTACTTAAAGTTCCGATTAACTATATCAGAACTAGATATTCTTTCATCTGGAGCAAAAATTCTGAATCCTTTCACCCTACAGTCAGTCATTATGAATTTGTTGAATAAGAAAATTGTACAGTGCTCTCATCAGAATTATTACTGCCATCAGTTGCAAAAGAAAATGGAGAAGTCTTTATGACCAGGGCTGTGGAAATGCATTTGCCCACCTACCAATGGCAAATTTAATTTTCTTGCATGGTGTGTTTCATTGGTGTTGGTGGTGGTGGTGTTTTGCAGTGGTTCATGGTGTTTTGCATGGCATGTTTGCATGGTGTGTAGGAAAAATGAAACCTGTGAAATATTTCTAGGGAAAGAAACTTTGAATGCAGCATCATTGGGTTATTTTTTAATCCACATAAAGCAGGAAAAAGTTTGTGCTTTCCTCCTGTGTTTGTAATCAGATTTTTTTTAATTTCCCTGTACCTTATGAAATTAAAAATACATTTTGTCAACTTTTTATAAAGTAGAAAGCATATTAAGAATGAGGATCAGTCATTCCAAGTCTTTATCTGTAGTAAGTGAATGGTTTTAATACTTTATCTCCCTTACTATATGAATAAACCGAACTTTAAAATTTTTAGCATTTAAGTTAGTGCACTTGGCTTCTGATCTAAGGGACTTGGTTTTGTGCCCCCAATAAGGTGTGATTTTGTGTTGTTTTTCCGTTGAGGTCCTACCATCCTCACAGACCTTCTATTATGGCATATATACTGACAGGCTCCTGTCAGACTTCTGTGGCAAGCAGCTGCTTGAGGGGGGTATTTTTTTTTATATTAAATGAGCAAAAACTGCACAATCTGCAGATAAGTCAACCCATTTAACCAAAGCATTAAACCATTTTTTTTTCTCAAAAAATGGAACTCAAATTCTCAGCCTCATTATGAAGCATCTAATGAATAAAATAATTTACATTGCATACTAAAAGAAAGAGCATTTAATTCTGAACAAAGAATATAAAATTTAAAGGAAAAAAAAGGTATGTAAGCATATGAAAATGTGTTGCAAGTTCATTTCCATTCAAATTTAAAGGAAAGAAAGGTATGTTAGCATATGAAAATGTGTTGCAAGTGATTTTCAAAAAATGATATATCAGTTTTCAACACTTAAAGGGTTAATGATACACATGCACAAGTACAACTCCTAAAGTCTAAGAAATTTTCTTAATCTCTGAACACACTCATCCCAAAGCTTCATTGAAGTTTCTGTGTGAAGGGAGTAATCCAATTTATAATTAGTTTTCCACAGATGAAGAAGGGGTAACAACCCTACATCTTATTAGTTTTTTTTCCAATAAGGCTGAAACCCATGAATACAGTGGATTCAGCAAATATTCAGGTATATTAATATTTATTTCATATTAAAACTGCCGAAATCATTTGCTCTCTGTGTAAAACATAAGTGGAAAATACTGGGGCACTACTTTCTTCACCATACCCTTCACTTTATACTCGTAAGTAAGTGAATCCTGGTCTTAAGTTTTTTAAATTATATTGCACTAGCTATTCTAAGACAACCATGAATACAATTATTACTTCAATTCTTAAATGCCAAAAGCTTAATATCAGAAACGAAAGAAAAGCATATTTCCATACCTGTGTGTGCTGTGGATAAATTAAATTTGATAACCCCCCAGAAACCAACACCATGCCAATATTTTTTTCAGATGTTTTTAATGATTACTTGAAATTTCATTTTTGACTGGAGCCAGAGCCCGGAGTTTCTCTGAGCTGCAGCCAAGCTCCAAGACCCTAGTTGAAAGCTCTAGTCAGAAGGCCATTATATTCAGCTTAACATCACCTTAGTCTTCTATGTGTTCATTATTATGTTCCATTCTTTAAAGTCATTAAACAGTGCACATGACCTTAGTTGCTAATGTACCATTAAATCCCAAATAACCAACTTTTAACAAAAGGTGTTAAAGAAGAACAAACTTATTATCAGTGAGAATAGACTATATTTTATATACATTTCCAATGAGATGTAATTTTAGTGTATGATTCTAGTATTACACTTGTACTAATCATTACATTTTAATTGTATCTTTAATAATTGTTTATTATACAGGATAAGTTTGCAGTTGGAGTTGGAAGTGGATCAACTGCTGTATATGCAGTGGAACGTTTAGGTAAGTAAATTTAGTTTTTTTTTTCTTCATTTAACACCAAAGAGTTTGTGCAGACATTGCTAAAGAAAGCATAAAATATTATTTGTTTTAAACTATAATAATATTCACAGTGTTAATGTTAAAATGTATTTAATTTACACAAAAAAAAATCACCATTAAAAACTAAAGTTGTTCTCAGATATTTTCTAAGAGCAGTCACTTTGATTTGACAATTTTTACCTTCTGGCAAAAGAGACAAGCTTTTAACTATTATAGTGTTGGCTTTAATGCTAATTGATTGTAAGTTAAGAAAATCTCATGATTGATGTATGTATTTTCCATTCTTATTCAGTGGCTGGCACACTCCTTTCTGGTTTTGTTGTTCACACATTCAGAGTTCCATATCTCATGCACACACAGAATTTGCTGATGTTTTCACTTAATTGGTGTTTCTTCTTTTGATGGACTGGTATCTCCAATATTCCTGTACTAGACTACTGAGGTTCATAAGTTTGAATCTCAACTGTGTCAGTATTGAACTTTCTATTTGTCTGCACTCTGCCTTCAGTAAGAAAAGATATTTTGATGGAATGGTTTCTGTTAAAAGCCTTGATCCAAATCTCTATCTGCACCTCCACTGGTACCTTACTGAATTCTGTTCTGAACTTTGTAGTCCTTGTATCATAGTTGTTTAGTTCACCATACAATAAAAAGTTCTGCTCAAAGGTTTAAAAAGACTTAGCTCAAAAGTTAAAGAAAGTTTAGAAACATCCTAAAAATTCAAATGTTATTATATTCATAATAAATGTTGGTAGGGGAAAAAAAGTGGAAAACTAGAAACAAATGATTTATTTCTTTTAAAATTGCTGATTGAAACAGGAAATAAGAAAAAAAATAGTGTGAAGTATAAGTTAATAAAACTTTAATTCATCTTTTATATTTTGCTTCATACATTAAATGTTTTATTTATTGAAAATATAACCATGTATGTTAATGTAGCTCTTGGTTGGAAAAATTCCTTACTCTTTGAACTAATGCAGTTTTTTTTATTGATCTTTGTAATGATTTGTTTTAGGCTGATTCTTTTTATTGATTGGTATTATCTTTTTTCAGTTGATTTCAATATTAACAGATAATTGTTGTAAAGTAACTTACAAGTAGAATTTTGTATGAATGGTAAAAGTTGTTTGTGTATCTGCAAACCCTGTTCAATAGCTGCACCCATGGATATTGGAAATTTAAAGAGCAATATATTTTTATGCATATATTTCCTGACATGCAATGGTTGTGTCCCAAGAATGGCCACATTACTCAAAATTTCTTTCTCACTAGCAATAAGTTTATATATTGGTTGCATGTCCAAATATTTTGACTAAATTCTCTTTTCTGCATGAAATTCTCTTATCTGATTAATATTATTTATTGCTATATTTGAGTTTACTTGCTGATTGCATGGGAATACATCTGATGAAACAAACAGGTTTGTCTAACTCTTCCTGTGTGACTTATTACTCATTTAGATATCTTTGGTATCCTATTTAAAAATTATTATTAGTAATTTTATTTACTTTCCATTATTTTTACTCCATCTTTGTCTTGTTTGCCTCAGTGAAGCCTAATTAAATGCAGCTTCAACCAGAATTCTAAAAAGTATGTGTTTACTTCCAGTTTTGATTTTAAGAGTGGGAAAGATACATAGAATACTGGGAAAAATGATAAAAAATAATTTGGGAATACTGAAATAGGTTTATGACAGAAAAGAGTGTGAAACGAAAAAAAAAATGTTGGTAAGTATTTTGTAATTACTTCCAAAATCTGTTGCTTTTAAAAATAGCAGTTTTTTTGTTAATTTTTTAGGAGATTTTTTAAAATTTAAGGAAAATTTGTTGATAATAGTTAAAATCAAACTTGTGAGCTTAAATCATGAGGTTGCTTCAGCAAATAGGAATTTTAAGCAAATCAGCAATACCATTTAGTGCTTCTAAGAAATGGCAATCAGATGGCTGTATAAAATTATTTATATTGTAATTTAATAAAATATACATCAAATTAAAAAACAAAATACTATTTTTGAAGCCTGAATTATGTATTTTTATAAGATACATGTATATACAGGGTGATTCAAAATTTATCAAAATTCAAATTTCGTGGGGAGGTAGGGAATACGTCAGGAAACCGATTTCACATAGGAAAGTATGTCCGCAAACGTCATCTACATGAACAAAATGGACAAGTAAAGTGAACACAAGGAAACAGTACAGTTAAGTGGTAACGAATGTGACTTTTATTCCAACGAGGTAAAGTACAGGTTCACAGTAGGTGCTCAAAATTGCGACCATTTACACGGACACAGGATTCACAGCGCCTTTGCATTGACCGCTGAACATTTTCAAAAACGCCTGGCATATCACGGACAATGCCTGCGGCGGCCACCACTATTCGTGCAACAAGGTCCATTTCACTGTCGACGGGGGTCTCGTACACATGGTATTTCATGGCCCCCCACAAAAAGAAATCCATGGGCGATAAATCAGGTGACCTGGGTGGCCAAGCGATCGGTCCATCTCTACCGATCCATCGAGCTCCGAATGTTTGGTTCAGGTAATCACGCGCAACAATTGTGCTATGGGCTGGAGCCCCATCATGTTGATACCACATATCTCGGCGGATATGCGCAGGAACAGCGCCCAGAAAAGTTGGTAACACTGTCTCGAGAAATATTAGGTATTTCCGGCCGTCCAATCGGGGCGGTAGCAAGTAAGGTCCCAACAAACAGTCACCAATGATTCCAGCCCACACGTTTATGACAAAACGATGTTGCGCAGCGTGACTTCTCGTACCATGCGAGTTGTCGTAAGCCCACACATGTGAATTGTATGTATTGAACACACCTTCACAACTGAATGAAGCTTCATCTGTAAAAAGGACAGAAGCTGGAAAACTGGGGTCTATGGCACCTTTCTGCATGAACCATTGTGCAAATTCCACAAGCTTCAGATAATCGTCAGGATGCAGTAACTGCACCCTTTGCAGATGGTAAGGATGCACACGTTCCTTGTGCAGTATCCGCCACACTGCTGACTAAGAGACCCCAAGCTGCTGAGCAATAGCTCGTGTGCTGGTATTCGGATTATCTTCGATGGACTGTAGGACTTGTTCTGCGACGTTGACAGTCCGCGTCAGTTGTCTTCTCCCCGTATCCTGCATGTTGCTGCGCAGTGAATGGCTTGCCTAGCTCGGTAGCCGCTTTCACCAGCTGCCCCATATGCGAGATGCATATCTGCTAGCTCTTGATGCATAAAACGATTCATCTTATCACTAGTAAGTCAGCTCGTACACTGATGACAGCGGGAGTGGTCGGGCGAGCTGTACACTGGTTGGGTACACACAGCGCCCTCTACATACGCATGCGTACATTTGTGGACATACTTTCCTATGTGAAATCGGTTTCCTGACGTATTCCCTACCTCCCCATGAAATTTGAACGATAAGTTTTGAATCACCCTGTATAAAAATTGCAATAGCAATTTTTTATTTTTAAAAAATCGTTTTTTTTTGGTACTAAAAACTAATACATACGTCCTTGGCTTCTCAATTCAGATTCTCTGAACGTATACAGACAATGTGGAACTGGAAGGGTTAATAGGTGGGAGTTTAGTGGAGATAAACCTCAACTCTGACACAGGGGGAGCTTGAATCTGGGAACTGTAGACTGAAAGGCTGGTGTACTATGAACTGAGCCAACTCCTGTGCCATGTTTATAGAGATTACTACATTATTTATAGTTGAATACTATATAAGTCATACTCAATTGAGTACTAAATTAGTATGGCAATGGGCAACATCTGGTCTGTTGACCAAATACTATCATCCAACCTCGAATCATTTTTCATATTTCAGAAAAACTGCACAAATAATGCATTAAAAAATTAAAGTTACGAGGAATTTGCAATACTGTGACATGTATTGCAGTACCTTGTTTGTCAGAGTCTATAGAAACAACATCTGTTTTCTAGATTCAAATTCAGCAAGTCAAAAAATAAATCAAGCATGACAGATATTAAAACACTTATGAAGAATATATAGTGTGAGATTTCACACAAAGCTATATCTTGTTAATATTCAGTAAATATTTCAGTAAACTCCTGGTTATTTGGCATTTATGGTGAATCTGAATTGCTGGTAGATGAATCTGACAATTGCATTCTTGTATTCAAACCTTAATTGAAATGAAAAAGGTAGTTAAAAACAAGTTATTTAATATTTAGGACACTTGTAGCAATTTACTGTAATATAATGTGATACCACGATTATGCTGTAATTTAAAACATTGCAGTAGATGAATTAGCCATTATGCTCTTAACGGATATACATAAATCTGCTGCTGCGGAGTGGTTCAGTTGGTAGTGCCAGTCTCATAATCTGTAGTTCTCAGGTTAGAGTTCCAGCTGGGCCAGCACTGAGATTTATCTCCTCAAAATTTCCTGCCTTGCCCAAGGTCAGTTGGGGACACTGATGGGCTTGGAAAGGCTGCCCTCTGTTGAATGAGATGTTAAGCTGTGGCTTCTGTGCACATTAAAGCACCTACTGGATGGCCTTGATGGAATGCTTCGATTTGTCTCTCAACAATTAGTCACCTCCCCCACCTTCTCTGAGCCTATAGGTCCTTGTTGTGACCTGGCCATTAAGCCCATTGTGTGAAAAAAAGTGCTGCTCAGAGGTAAAACAACGAATATATAACAGTACATGACATCCAATGCATAAATCTGCTTACAATAAAATTTAGAGCATTGGGCTCCAATATCATGTAAGTGCATGCCGTTTTCATAGTGGGTGACTTAATTCTATACCTTCACAATCATCTGTTAAATTTTTAACAAGTCTATTTCATGGTACCTTAAGTTGTAGAGTTGTTAATTACTTGCTGTTCACTCGTTTTTTGCTGTAACTATTAGTTTTGTAATGGATGCCAGTACTGGTTTAATGCACATAATGAAACAATGTTATTCCTTGGTGGCTGTAAAAATGTAAATAAATAAATATCCCCTCAAGCAGATGCTTGCCACAATGGTCTGACAGGAACCTGCCGTTTATGTGTCATAGGAGTAGGTCTGTGTGGATAGCGGGACCTCAGCAGAAAAGCAACACAAACATCCATGCCATACCTGGGCTTGAACCCAGGTCCCTTTGATCAGTAGCCAAGCATGCTACCCACTCGGTCATGGGATGTCTAAGTTGCTGTGCTATTCTTGAATTGCAACTCTGTGCTGAATGAAGGTTGTTTTTCCTGCCCTATGGGCTCTTATAATACTTGAATTCCAACTATGCCGAGATAACATCATCTTCACTGAGTTGTATGGGCTCCCAACTGTTTCTTATTAAAAATTTAGTTGTGGGCCCATAGAAGCCTCACAAGTGTTGGGGTGAAACGCATCACTTTTAACCTTTAACGTATGTGGTGCTAAAACTTTCTTTTAAAGTTATAAGTTAAATGTAGGCCTGGTTGCCCCATTATGAGGATAATATGCAAAAAATGCCCAGAATGCATTAATAGAAACAATTGGGAGCCCATACAAATCAGCAGGGGGGGGGGGGGGGGGCAAGGGGGACTAATGCATAGGGGCCCGTCAGCAACAAGGGCCCGTCAGATTAAGTGACTCTACTTTTTCTTACAAAAATTATTCTTAGTTAGGCTATGTATCGATCCTATGCTAAAAAGTTTTATGTGACACAAACTGTGTAGGCCTATGTTTTTGCATGCCTGACTGCGCAACAGGCTTTTTTTCCTCTGTATGTCATCATTGTGTCCAGAATAATTGCTATTAATGATTTGTAAAGAGAAAAGTTTTCAAGGGGGGGCCCCGAGCATAATATTACATAGGGGCCCATAAATTCTCTCGGCAGCCCTGCAAATCAGTGTAATGGCATCGTCTCGGCGTAGTTGGAATTCGAGTGTTAAGAGTCTGCAGGACAATGAAAACAACTTTCGGCCAGCATGGAGTTGCAATTCAAGAATAGCATAGCAACCATGGAATAACATTGCTTCATTATGTGCACTAAAACCAGGACTGGCATCCATCAGGAAACTAACAGCTACAACAGCAACGAGTGAGCCAACAGGTAATTAACAACTCTACACTTAAAGTACCATGAAATAGATTTGTTCACCTTGATGATTGTGAAAGGTATAGAATTAAGTCGCCCAGTACAAAAAAGGCATAGCACTTACATGATATTGGAGCCTAGTGCTCTAAAATTTATTGTAGCTAGATAGATTGTGTATGTCCAGTAAGGACATAATGATGCATTCAGGTACTGCAGTGTTTTAAATTGCAGCATAATAGTGATATTAAATTATATTATAGTTAAAATATGTAAAATTAATAAAATGAAGTGTAATTCCCATAGTTTAATATTTAAAATACAAATTTTTTTATAGTAAACTAGCAGATTTACCCGGCATTGCTCGGGTCTGAAACTTTCTAAAATATAGAATAGACGGCACTCCCCATGTCGCAAGCTAATTTGGCATAAAAATCTTTATGATCAATCTGCTCTGGTTTAATTTTTCTCCCTTGCATTTAGGAAAGGAAAAATAAATAAACATATTTTAAGGTACTGTATGATCCTCCCCATGTCAGAAGTTTCTATACCAAAAAATGGAATTGCTTTGCTCAGATAATTTAACTTTTCAAATCATTTCATACCCACCAGCATCCTTCAGATACAGTTTGCCAGGCTTATGTAACTGTAGAAAAAGAAAATTAAATGTGATCTGAGCTACCCAAAAAAATAGAACTACGAGAAAATCATCCTTATTATTATTAAAAAACATTATTTATTACTTAACATATTAAAGCTTTTATTAATTAACACATTATGTTTATTAACTTTTACATATTTTTCAAATTAAGTTAATGATTTTAATTTCTGATACATATTTGTAGTTTCTGAAGCTTTCATTTCAACAAAGAATTTCGTGTTCTGCTTGTGCTTAATTAGAATGACTTCATTATCCATGGACACTCATGCTCTTTACCCAACAAACTCAACAATGAATTTGTCATGTGAAATCAGAAAGAAATTAATTTGATGCATTCCTTCTTTCAGATTTATTGGTGGCAACAGTTATTTTGAATAACTTTCAGCTGTTAATGTTAAGTCTATGGGGATTTTGGGAAATTACTACCTGCCCACCCCAATTTTGGTTGACACCAGCAGGTTCACAAATGGTCTCTGTTCTTCCCCTAGGTGAATGAAACATTCATTCAAAGTTTCAAGCCTCTAGCTCCTCTGGGGACCGAGTGCATAAGCAGACAAACACACAAACTTTCTTCTTTATATATTAGATGCACAGATTACCTGTAAATATATAATTCAATAAATAATTGTTTGGGACACACACCATTGGCAGTAATTTTTTCCAAGTAATTCTTTATTGAATAATTGTTTTATATGCATTTTCACACTTTTGAGTGTCTAAATTCATGCACTCAACAAAAACTTTAGGAACTGCTTCACTGAAAGCCACCATGAAAAGTGTAGTAATTTTAGCTGTCAGATGGCACTGACTACCAGTAGTATAGTATTTTTCTAATAACGAAATGTGAATGAGAATTTTTGAAAGGCAAAAGTCGTAAAAAAGCATAACAAGACAAAAAAAAACCTGTCTGAGACACAATAATGAAACTAAGTTAAACTTTAATTTCAGAAAAAAAAAACCTATACATATGTATGCACAGTGTAGTTTACTGGTTATGTTCTGGAAACCAGATGGCATTTCATTAGGATCATCCATTGAACTAGCATTTGATTCTTTAGCAGCAGCTGATATTGAGTGTTGAGAAAACCTATAATTAGGTACAGTAGTTTTCTTGAATAAAGTTGTTATGTCTTCCTGCTTGCATGCTTTCCTTTTGTCATGAAAAAATGTACACAATTAAAAGGCCCTTCTTGCTCAGAAATTAATTAAAAATAACTTAAAATTCTCTATCATTGAGCAATAAAATTTTAAAGTTTATCATTTAAATTATTTGGATGTTGAATGTAAAAGGGAAAAATGTTTTACAGTATGGGCTGTGAAGCAGTTTTGCAGCTCAACTTATAATACTACCACATGCATTGAAATTTGCTGTACCAAGTTTAAGTGTTCAATTTGAAATTTGTGCTGGTTGCATGAGAATTCTGGATGTTTGAGTACTGGATAACAGAGTTTATTCTGTATTGATTTTTTTGTTTGTATTTATTTGTATGTATTTGTTTGTATTTATTTGTATATATTATTGTATTTATTTTAAACTAGCTGAACTATACCTGTGCTGCTTGGGTCTCACTTTTAAAATGCAATCTGTGTATTCTGATTTATTTTTTTTAAGTTTAGTTGTGTGAGTGCCATTTCCTGCCCCCTAACCCAACCCCTTAGAAGAGATTAAATATGTATATATGTAGGTGTTGTAATAAGAAAAAAAAAATAAATGCAGTGTTGTCAATTCTAAAAGATGAATCCCACTAAATGATTCATGGAAAATTGTTAAAAACTGATGAACAGTTCATGATAACCACTGGAGGAAAAAAACAACTAAATTAACCATATATTTTATGTCTTGCCTTTAGCCAAGAAGGAAATTATATATTTCCAGAGTTACTTTTCAACATGCTACATAAAGATTATTATGCCTAAAATTTTAGAAATTGGCAAAAGTGGATTTGGCAGTGATACTGTTTTCCATAGGAATAGCATGGTAAATATTTTTGCTTCTAGCAAGCCACCCTTTTGGAGTTTAGACTTGAAATTGACCACTGCAACTTGAACAACAACTAAAAACACTGTCAAATTTTGAAGCTTCTACCATAATTTCTTAATGAGTGTGGCTGCCACAGACACAGAAACAGATATCTTTTATTATTATAGATGTTAGTAATTTTTTAATTTAATTTACAAAAATAATACATTGTAATAAAATAAATCTATCAGTAATTATTTAATTTTAAAACTAATATAAGTTATGCATATACATTCATTATTTTCATTCATCACTCAAATTTAATATGTGTGTTAAAATGCTTATATAATTATCCATGTTTGATAGCATATCATGTATTACAAAAAGTCTATACTGGTGTGTGTAAATTAAAAGAATATTGTGATTAAAAGGTTCTGATTTTTGACAACCTAATAGAAACTGTATCTATCTGTCTTTGGTCATTCGCCTTTGCCTATGCCTGATAGGAGCCATACACAAATGAATATTATAAGCTATACATGTTTGAACAACATGTAAGCCATATGAAAATGATGTGTAATATGAAATTTTGAAATGAAGAATTGTCAAATTGTTTCATATTTATTAGATGTTGTTCTTAAAATCTTTCTTTGTAAAGTAGCAAATTATATTTTGATCCAAAATGGTTAGTTTGGTATATCTTCATAATTATATAAATTTAGTAAGAAATGCTATTTTAAAAATTATTAGTCACTAATGAGTATGCTCTTAATACTTCTAGTTGTGGTTTAAATTAAGATGGAGTATAATTTTGTATTTCAGCTTCTAGAATAAAGACTGAAGGACTAAAAATTGTTTGTGTTCCTACTTCATTGCAGGTAATATGCATCATTATTGTTAAATCAGGAATTTTTTGGGGGAGAATTATCTTTTGTTTTTATACTAATGCAATGAAGCTGAACTTATGTCTTTAAATACCTTGAAGTTTGTGTTTTATAGCTTTACCTCTGAGCTGCACTTGCTTTGTGCACAATGGGGCTAAATTAACAGTTCACAATCCTCCAGACTCCAACAGCTTGAGAAAGGAGATCTGATGGATAGCTGTTAGGAGACAGATTGAACCCTCCTATCAAGGCCATGTAATGTATTCTTTCATTACTGAAGATCATTCAGTGGGCACAGTCTCAACTCCACATGGAGCCACAGTTGAACAGATTATTTGGCCTTTCCAAGACCATTGGTGTCCTCTTACTGAGAGCAAATAGGGAGAAAAAAATCTCAGTGCAGGAACAGTGGGGATTCAAACCTGGGAACTTCAGATGACTGAAATGAGGATACTACTGACTGAGCCAAACCCTGCTTCATGAAGTTTTGGTTTTTTTTTTTTGCTTATCTTGGTTGGAAAGTTGTCTGTTTGCTAGGCATTTGGAGATCTTAAGATATTATAGCCAAATTTTGCAGATGTTTTCTGAGATCAAAGGAAGAGTTTTTTTTTTCAAAGTTTGACGTTAGGGATCTCAAACTTTCCTGACTAATAAATCCTCCTAAAAAATAAGATCTAAGACTATCAAATTTAGTATACAGCTTCCTCTGGTGATAAAGCAACATAGGGTATGTTTCTTTAAAACTCCTCCAATTTAAAAGTGCCTCTTCCCTCAAAAGAGGAAATGCATAAATAAATTCTGAGTGTAGTGTAACAAGTTATATCTCAAAACTTTTGATATTGGGAATATCATGGGCTACCTCAAACTATATTTCCTCATGTCCCTCAAAAATGAGGGAGGAAGTTTTCACAGGGGTCAGTCCTAACAAATTTTATGTCAAAAGCTTGCAACATGGGCATCTAATCTGTTATATATTTAAAGTTTAATTGGATTAAGGATTTGAGTAATGCCAGGTAAATTGGTTAGCATGTGAATATTTCTTGAGTTGAAATGCAGGTTATTTCCTGTATTTTAATATCACATCAGTTTTCCTCAAAACCCACAAAACTATATAGAACACATCAAATAATTCACTACCATTGTGATCATCTCTTTTAAACATATCAAATTTCGCCCAGAAGATGTCAGATTTTGCAAACAACATTCAGTCATTACTAAGCTTGTATAAATTGATAAAGTAAGTCAAGTTTACAGCTGTATTTAAGTGATTATTTTCAATATTTTGTCAGCTTGTGAGCAGCCTTAAAGGGTTGTTTGTGCAAAATGGTCATTGCACTTCCTCCCCATGAAAGTTAGGAGAGATTTATCTGCTTTTTTATTATTAATAAAATCCTTTAATGAAAGCTGTTCTCTTGCATACATGTTTTAATTTTATACATGCTTGATTCCCAGTGTGGAGGACTTGGTGTGCATTGCACTGAAGGATTGTTTTGTAAGGTAGTTGATGTTTCATTGTACCTTGTGCTTTCAAGTCTGGTTCTTTCTGTATAAAGTGGTTTTTGGTTTTGGAAATTTATTGTACAAATTTCTGTGTTATTGAACATAAGATTTTAGAGATAGAGTAGTTCTAGATAATTTGTAAAGGAGTCCTTGTGAGCTGGGAAGTCTTGCATATGTATTGGGTTCTTACATATATTTACAAATAAAGTTTTGTACATTGAACGTTATGCTTGGAATTAAAAATTTTATGCAGTCATTTTTTTGCAATTGTAGAAAAATAATTCTTTGTGAAATATTCATCAATTCTAACCAGGGAAAAGCCATTATATCTGGAAGTCTTATGAAAGTCATTTTGTTTTTGAAGCTAACAAGTATTCCAGATATATAATGACTTTTCTAGTAATAGAACTGGTAGCATTTAGCAGATGATAGTTTGATCAAAACGTTTTTTATTCTCTGCAAGCTACTATTAAGTAAGGTTATACAAGATGTTTTTGTATTACTTTCCCTATTAACAGAAAGGTTTCAGCTGGGTGAACTGGAGTAAAAAGGTTCAGAATTAGAAATTTTCTGTAGCCTCTATTATTTAGTTATTACTTATCTATACACACCTTTGCTACATTTAAA
Source organism: Ryuthela nishihirai (assembly GCA_038380435.1). Lineage (NCBI taxonomy): Eukaryota > Metazoa > Arthropoda > Arachnida > Araneae > Heptathelidae > Ryuthela > Ryuthela nishihirai. The sequence goes on along the minus strand of JAWZYU010000001.1, from coordinate 49,437,440 downwards.
AGTTGAAATAAGTTTTCACACTTTTAAAATGAATGGAAACAAGCCTTGCAATCATAGGCACTGACTTCTAACTTTAACCACAGGGGCAGAATATATATCTAGGGTCAGATCTAGGGGGACAAGGGGACATGACCCCCTTGAGAATGCTATTAAGGGTAGCGGAGGAAAAAAAACTTGTGAACTTGTGCACATATCATGCATTTTTCACCTTTAAAATGGAGAGGAAAATATTACACTGCAATGGAAATCCAGTCCCTTGCCTCTCCTTTCCTTTTTTCCACTTGAATACGTCACTTCTTATATCCAAGTATTTATGACTTTTCATAAAAAATGATTAAAAAAATTCATTCATTTTGATGAGGACTGTGATGAGAAAAAATCAGACAAAATATTTTAACTAAATATTTCTCTCATGTTCAAAATTTTATCTTGCAAGTTATTAATAATGTTTATATAGGTTTTTATATATAGGCATTTCCTCTGCATGGCAGTGTTTGCCTCCTTTAAATGTTTTAAAATGCTGCTTATAATGGTGAACATAAGAAATGTGTCAGCTCTTTCCAGTTGTTTCAGAAATATATTTGCTTTTACCTGGTGCCTGCATTGCATTAACTGCACATATGCGAAGCAATCATGCACTCCTATGACTACTACCTCAGTGCTATCACAGCATAGACCTATCTCATTGCTTCTACCCATCAAGGTTGCTTCTACCTCTATTCAGAATTGCTAACCTCAACAAAGAAAATTGTACCTTGATGTATAAACATTATCATGTTTCATAGTTCACTATTGTATACATGCTGATTTGGATTTTGTTTTGCATGATACAAGATGCAAAATATAATATGTGTTTTTAAAGTTATATGATAACATGGGGACAAAAAGCCAATTTTGCCCCATCACCCCTGTGGAGTCTATGCCTATGCTTGATATTTAATTTTTAGCTTCAACATTATTGCAAAATTTTATTTCTAATGCTTAAAATTTACTTTTCAGTCAAAAATGCTTATCAGGCAATATAATTTAACCCTTACTGATCTTGAAGAATATCCAGAGGTAAGACAGAAATTTATATACCATGCATAATTAAGATCTTGGCATAAAAAAGTTAAATTATATGTATGATTATATTGGTGTTGAGAATACATATAAATATGTATAAGATTTTTAATGATTTTATTTGGCACACCAGCTTCAGGTCCTCATGCCCCATAATGCTCTAAATAGCAAACTATTTTATTCATGCAACAGACTTCTCAGGTTTAAACAAAAATTTGTCATATGATTTAACAATTATTATAGCTCTCCATAACATTAAAAACATGCAGTGTAAATGTACATTTATTAAAAAACTTAAAAAAGTTATAAAATTAAATTATTTTGGTGCTTTTATATGCTATTGAAATACCAAATTCAAAACTGTCTAAAATAAGCTTTTTGTGTGTATGGGAAAAATGAAGCTGAAGAAAATATAAATTGAATTTATCTACACATTGAAGTGCAATTGAAGTGTTTTAGTATTTAAGGAGTTGTGAAAGCTGAATCAGTTACCAACACCATCACACTATTATGGATAATTTTGTTTTCAAGGTTGACAGAGCAAAAATAATTAAAAAACTTTTAAAAAACACTTTTGTAGTGAAGGGTATAATAAATTTGCTATTATTTATCTTTTAATTAGTATTTGAGGTAAATTCTTATGACTTTCAATGCTCTTATTAAATATTCCCACTTCAGTAACTCGACTGAACAAACCACTTCTCAAAAGAACATATTTTATAATTTGGAAATTATCTAATTATTTAAATTTGGATTTTCACAGACATAATAAGAAAGTGCTTTAATACTTTTGATAGTATTGTATGTGTTAAAATATATTCAGAAGGCTATAATTAGTAATATTAGGCCAACACAATTTGCTAATTTAAATTTTGTGTTGAAAAGATAGAAGTTTATTATAAATAATAACATACTCATATGTATCAAATATATAAAGAAGAAAATTTGTGTGTTTGTGTGTCTGTCTGGTTATGCACTCGATACCCAGAAGAGCTAGGGGCACCAAACTTTGCATGAACTTTCATTTTGCCTTGAGGAAGAATATAGGCTATGTGTGAACCTGCTGGGGTCAATCAAAATTAGGGTGGGCGGGTTTGAATTTTTTGAAAGCCCCACAGTCTTAAAATTAGTGGTTAAATTTTAGTGCCTTTCAAAGACTTAGCATTAGCAGTTATTCAAAATCACATGCAAGTGACATCTGCTATATGGATTAGAGAAATTCAAACCTCCCCTAAAAGAGTGGATAAAATTTTAAGGCGGGATGCAGGGGAGGGGGTGTCAATTGTAATGAGTTTTGTGCTAAATGAAAGTGTGTGACATGAAGAGTGCCATCTACTATATACTGTAGAGAGTTTCAGACATCTCCTGGAAAAGGGGGATAAAAGTTTTACCAGGAGGGGAGGAGGGATAAAATATTGTAATTGAGTTTTATGCCAAATATAAGCTTATGGTATGGGGATTGCCATCTATTACATAATTTGGAGAGTTTCAGACCTCTAGAAGAGGGGAATAAAATGTTTACCATGGGGAGTTGCAAGGGGGGGGGGGTGAAAACAGCTATTGAGTTTATGCCAAATTCCCTTCTGGTGTGGGGAATGCCATCTACTATATACTTCAGAGAGTTTCAGACCACTCCTAGAAGAGGGGGGTTAAAATTTTTATTAGGGAGACAAAATGATTGTAATGAGTCTTATGTCAGATGAAAGCTTGTGATGTCGGGTGTGCCATTTACTATATATTTTAAAGCCGGGTGAATCTGCTAATGACAGAGATAAAGTTGTTCTTCCACCTTGATAGGAACATCATTTTCATTTAGGATAGTGTTGGAATGAGCTTATAACTGAAATTTTAAGTTCTTATTGTATTGGTATTGAAGTTTTCTCTGCTTGTCCATGTGCTGTCTTCAGTGGGAATGGAAATATTGATGTTCCTGGAAAGGTTAAATTCTATGCTAAACATTTACACTTTTTATGTTAGAATGCTTCATACTGTCTACTGCCTCCCAAGTTTCTACAAATATAAAGTCTACACATTACTTACTTAGCCTTAAATTGTCTTCTGTAGAACCCTCTCCCTTTCGTACCTCATTTTTTAAGAATGAGCTAATGTTTTCACATTTCATCTCTTTGTCTGTAGACATCTAATTTTGCTTTCATAGATAAATCATGTGAATAATTTGAAGTTATGATAACTCTTGAAGTTTATTTTTGCTGTTACAAAGTATGTGAAATGATCACCATCCTGCACCCCCCATCCACACACACACACACACTTTATTTGCAATATGAAAATGTAATAATTTCCTCTATACAGTATTAAGACCTGTTTTGTTTTGAAACTGAATATTTCTACAACTGAGAGAAAAGTAATAGATCTTCTGAGGTAATTTAGAATTTCAATTTAAAAGACTTGAAAATTAACTCAGCTTTTCAACTGTACCCAATCTTAAATTTCAACTAATAATGTTATTCTGAATTTATTATTGAATTTTTATAGAGTTAAAAAGAAAGACTCTGAAAGTATAGTCTGTTTTAATGCCCTCAGTTTATTAATAATTGGCTGTCCTAGGAGTAATGAGATACCATAAGGGGAAAAAAAATCTATGAAACCTATCTTCCTATAGCTTTTCTCATAATTTTTTGGTTTGTAAATTTGTCAAGACTGCTGTACCACCATATCTTTCAAATGGAAGGTCTGAACATAATGAGTTATATATCCCATGAAAGTTTGTGAAGTGGGGAGTGTCAAAGGCTATGAAAATTTACCCCTAGGCATTCTTCCCCCTGAAAGAGGGAAAATTGAGAATAATTCTACTATATCTTTGGAATGTGAGAGCAGAGTAATGAGAAGTGTGTCAAATTAAAGCTTGTGAAGTGGGGAGTGTCTAGAACATTTATCTCCCATGCTCCCATGCAACAAATGAAAAAAAAAAAGAAATGGCATAAATGATTTTTCTACTAACACTGGTTTCCATAAATCAAGGTATTCAGAAAAAATATGATAAAAAAAAAACTATATGAATGATTTTAATGAAATTTGATGGAAAACATGAATTACAATGCTAGTTTCAGAATGGCATAAATATTTTACACTAGAAATATTTTTCTTCAAAAAAACAATACAAGAACATGTCCAAAAGTGAGGTGTCAGAATGCAATGGACAAAGTTCTTTAATAAGGAGTGTGGCCATCCCTTACAGCAATGCAGGCACGATAGCGATGTTCCATGCTGTTTATGATGATGTAAATCAACTCAGTAGGGAGTAACAACCATTGTTCCTTTAAATCAGTAATAAGCTCCCCCTTTATTGCAGGTGGTGGGTTGAGGGTAGCGACACGTCTCCCTAGAACATCCCACAATGCTCAATCGGATTTAGGTCAGCAGATCAAGCTGACCACTCCATGCACATAATGGTCTCCTCTTGAAGGTATTATTCCACTAGTTGAGTTCTGTGTGGACGAGCATTATCGTCTTGTAAGATGAATGCTTCACCTATTGCACCAGTGTAAGGACATATATAAGGGTCCAGGATGTCATCTCTATACCTTTGAGCATTGACATTCCCACTCATCAACACATATAGGTCTGTGCATCCACCTACAGAAATACCACTCCAAACACACATTACCTCCACCATAACTCTCTCTTTGATGGATTTACTGGAATGATAGCAGGTGCCTCATTCTCTCCATATCAAACAATGTCTGGAAACACTCTGCAAGCAGTATCTGGTCTCATCTGTGAAGAGTAAGGACCTCCATTGCTCTTCTGTCCAGTTAATGTGTATGTGTCCAATTTAACCGCTCTCTCCTATGACATGAGGGGTATACAAATTACTGGCCTTCTAGTGTACAGACCTCCCTCATGAAGCCTTCTGCACACAGTAGAAGCTGATATAACCCTCCCAGTGGCTACTGCAAGAGAGACTCATAGCTCAGAGGAAGTAGATGTCCTGCTCCTTCGTGCTATTAATCGCAGATATTGGTTTTGTGCAGCAGTCGTAACTCTAGTCCTTCCTTGGCTAAACCTCCGAGACATGGAATCCATGCTAAGAAATTGATTCCACAGTCTATGGACCACAGAAGGACTCGCATTCAGCCATCTTGCCATGTCTGACTGACTTTGGCCTTCTTCAAGCCAGCCAATAGCTCTCCAGCGCAGTTCATTTGGTAAATGATGTCTCAAGGTCATTCCTACAAAATGACTGTTTTGAATTTCTTTACTCACGTTTACAACACAAAATAATGATACACTCCAAAACACCCATTTTTATGCCACTATCCGATTATGCAAATTGACACACCCTAGACTAATTTGCATATGATATGCTAACTCAGCATTACTGATTACATAAACAAGTTTGGTGAGGGTCGCACAATTTTTTTTGGGAATTATCACGTTTTTTTTTCATTTTTCCTTAATTTATGGTAACCATGTATATGTTTTTGATGTGAGGGCCAAATGTAATGAGTTATGTCAATAAAAGTTTGTGTCATAGCAAAAAAAATTTACTCTTAGGCTTTTTTCCCTGCTAAAAAAGGGAAGTGTGAAAGTGATTGTCCCACTAGATCTTTGAAATGAAGGCTGAGAGTAATAAAGTATTCTTCAGGTGAAAGCTTGTGATGTAGGAGTGACATAGGTTATAAAAAAAATTACCCGAATGCTTTCTTTTTCCCTCTAAAATGTGGGTGTAAATGATTGTTAGAATATATTTTCTGAATGTGAGGACTTGAGAGTAAAGATTTAGGTATCAAATGAAATTTTGTAAAGTAAGGACCATCAGTTTGCTTAAAGTTTTATGCCTCATCCTTCTTCTCCCACTAAAAACAGTAGGAAAAGTTTGCAGAAGTCAGTCTCAATAGAATTGATATCACAAATGAAACCTTATGATGTTAAGAATGTTAGAAGCTACTGTCTTGCTTCTTCACCCCCAAACAGAGGTGAGAGGGAAATTTAATTGTGGGGGGGGGGGGGGAATTTTAAATGCCATATGTCAAATAAATTTTAAGACCTGCATAATAGCATAGGAAATGAATCAAATTTTCTCACTCAAAGTTGGGGGAAGATGAGTGTTTGTAGTGGTCTCCAAAGTTGCCACTTAAAAAGCTAAAATAAGAAATCTATATTGAAAAATAAATAAATTGAAGGAAAATAAAAATATTTGCATTTTTATATGCACCCTAAAAGTAAATAAAATATTTGTATAAATAAAAGTAGAGAATCATCATCATCCTCAAGCAGCCATGGAGGTCCAAACAGACCATGCAATGTAGTTTTCCAAGCATATCTGTCTTGAGCTACATCTGGCCACTGCACACCAAATCTAACAAGATCCTGTTTGACATTCTCTGCCACCGCATCCTAGGTCTCCCCCTCTTTCTGAGGCCTTTAGGCACACTATTCATAACCCTATCCATTAATCTATAATTATCCGTATGGCAACATGGCCAAACCAACTTATTTCTCTCTGCACAATATGCTGCTTAGAGGAGGCTGCTTACTCCTTTGCCTAACCTCATCATTACTTACAAAGTTGAACCACCCAATGCTCAAGATTCTGCATAAGAATCTAAATTCAAAAGCATCAAGTTTCCCGTCATCTTGTTTACAAAGCATCCAAGTTTTATTAACATAACTAACCCTAGATATATTGACGTTAAAATGTCACCCAGGTAATGCTGCGAGTGTCGCCTATTTTTCTAGACTAATTTTCTAAAGACTAAAATTAGACTGTCTAGTTTTAGTCTTTAGATGTATATGCCTATTATTCCACATTCTCATTAGATTGGGGGCGGGGGTGGCTCAGTCGGTAGCGCGTAATCTGTAGTTTCCAGGTTCGAGTCCCAGCTGGGTCAGCGTTGAGATTTATCTCCGCAAAATTCCCTGCCCTGCACACGGTCAGTAGGGGACACCGATGGGCTTGGAAAGGCCACCGTCCGTCGGATGGGATGTTAAGCCGTGGCCCCGTGTGCGGGAGAGCCATACCCTGTGCATGTTAAAGAACACGCTGGATGGCCTTGACAGGAGGCTACCATCTGTCTCCCAACAGCTGTTCCAGTGGGTCCCATCCCCCAACCTTCTCTGAGCCTTCGGGGTCCATGTGACCTGGCCATTTAGCCCATGGTGTGCAAAAAAGTGCTGCTCAGAGGTAAAACAACCCAACTCTCATTAGATTCTTAAAACTCCCAGCAGAAATCCCTATTCATCTGTAAATCTCATGTTGCACATCATCAGTATCTGTTACATAGCTCCCAAGATAATTAAACTGTGGCACCTGCTCAAGACTGCAACCATTCCGATTAATTTAATCACAGCCTGACTAACAAATTTTCATCATTTTAGTTTTAGCAACAGTTTTTACACAGTCTCAGCAACAGCTAAAATGACAGAGTTCATCTCATCAACATCATTTGCCAAAAGGGCTAAATCATCAGCATAATCTAAATCAAATTTTCGTATCTTCAGACCATTAAAGTCCAAAATTTTTCCTTTTCAGTGAATTTCGTATAACATAATAACCAAACTAAAGAGAAAAGGAGAAAAAAATGCACCCTTGTCGAACACCAGAAGCAATGCTAAACCAATTGCTAAAAGCCTTACCAATGCTCACACAGGACTCAGTGTTATTATAGAGAGCTTTCATTATGTTAACTAAATTTTGTGGTATGCCATATGATCTCACAATCAATCACAAATTATGGTGATCAACAGAGTCAAAAGCCTTTTTGAAATCAATAAAGCTAGTAACCAAAGATTTCTGAAACTCTAAATATTTCTCATGAATCTACCTGAGTGAAAATAGCTGATCTACACATCCCCTACCTCTTCTCAATCCACATTGCTCATCACACAATTGCCTGCTAACCAGATTTTTAATTCTAATTAAACACAATCATGGAAAGAACTTTACCTGGAACAGAAAGTAGGCTGACACCCCTATAGTTATCACAAGAATTGCAATCACCTTTTTTAAAAATAGAGATAATAATAGCTCTGATAAAATCCTTAGGAACCATGTCTTTATCATAAAAGATATTAAAAATTTCAGTCATCCATGTGGTAATTGAAACATTCCCAGCTCTAAGCATTTCTGTAATAATTTCTTCTATCCCTGGGAATTTATGTAGTTTAAGTTTAGAAACAGCCAATATAACTTCAGACTCTGTTTTACACCCAACATTAAAGCCAGCAATGCATCTATCATCATTACAAACAATGGGAGTAGAACTGACCACATTGTTTAGAGCAAATGCTCAGTCCACCTAGCCATGACAGAATCCTCACCTTCTATTACCTTGCTTACCTTGCTTTATCCTTCAATTGCTTTATCCTTCAAGCTTTCACCTTGCCTTACCTTGCTTTATCCTTCAATCCCTTTATACCTGTCCGTTTTCTACCACACCAAACATTAACTATCTAATACAGCTCTCTGCTGTTGTGCTATCTAACAGCTTCCTTGGCTTTGTTAGCCAATCCATCAAGCCAAAGATTCTTATCAGCAGCTAACTGATCCTTTACACATTTATTAAGCTCTCTATAATGCTTTCTACTAGGACTAGTAGGGTATTCTTTAAGGACATTCCTGCAGTTCTTTCTTTCTGAAATAAGCTCAAGTGTCTTATCACTCAAATAATTCTGTCTCCTTTGCTCCTTTTTTCCAAAAAAAAAAAACCTGTTTCAAATGGTCCCATTCTTCCTCAACTTCAGTAATAAACAAACCATGACTGTCATAATGACTAAGTAACCTATCATGGTTAGCTTTAGCTATAACTGTGTCTTTCAGAGCTTCAGAATTAAAAGTAAATTTTTTAACCTCAACACAATGCTTCGTAAGTTTAAGTTGCAAGATACTTTTAACAAGGTAGTGGTCAGATCCAATTTCAGCTCCCCTATGTGACCTGGTGTTCCTAACGGAACTAGCCCATTTTCTGTTAATTAATATATAATCAATCATATTCTTATGCAGCCCATTTGGTGAAACTCGTGTACTTATGTATGTCGCAGTGTTTGTAATAGGTGTTAGTTATTCTGAAACCATTGAGTTTTCTTACCTGTAGGAGACATTGCCCATTGCAGTAACTAATACCACAAGGGCCTATCACCCCTTCCCAAAGGTCAGAGTCAGTATGAACTTTGGCATTGAAGTCACCTAAATCAAAAATAATCTCTCTTTAACAGAATACAAAACATCCTAAAGGTTGTCCATAAAACCTATCCTTGTCATCCTCAGTGGGGGCACAATAGCAAATAATATTCAAATCTTGAATGCTTGTCTGAAAATTTGCTGTAAGAAACCTTTCATTAATGCACTCATCCTAGAAGAGCATCACTAGCGTGTCTGCTAAGAAGCAGACCCACGCCTTGGTGACGTTTATTGTCTTCCCTCCCTGAAAAGAGAAATTTAAGATTATGTCTAAGAATCTGACTTTTATCTGTCTATCTGGTCTCTTGCAAGCTGAGAATATTCAATTCAGTGGAATTCTTGTTGTGAGAACATCAAAAGAATAAGCTCTGTGCAGAGTCCTCACATTCCAACTACTTATGGAGATAAAATGATTAGTGGGATGTTTAATGAAACTATGTTTATTTAGAGGGGGAATGCCTATGATATCAAACAGCCTCGTAATTGCAAACATGGAGCAAAGACCTATTCCCCCACCACTAAAGGCTGAAGCCATCTACACTGGAAGACTTCCTCCAATGTAGAATTTGACGATGTCTGTAGAAGCAAGAGTTCAGGTGCTTGCAATGATCACTGTTCAGGATTATCCACCAGCTGATAAAACACATCCTGTGAATCTATTCACTTAAGGCTATCAACCCACAAGCAAACAGAAAACACAGCAGAAGATTTTCCCTCCACAGAAGCCCACCAGTGCAGGAAATTCAGGATCCATAATCAAGCTTATAACCTTATTCCAGTCCGGTCCAGTAAGTTTATATGGTTAGTACCAGGACCCTGTGTGGTTGACCATTCCTCGGTATGGTAGAAAAAATAGTAGCTATAGTCGTCCAGATCAGTAGGCCAGACTAATCTGGCAGCCTTCTACTTCTGTTCACTTCTACAAGAAATCTCTATTGAAGGGTACTAATGGCCTGCACGACGAGAAGTGGGGTCGGATATTAGGTGCTAGGCCTGGCTGGTTCTATGCATTATCACAGGGGATTGGTGCATATGCTCTCCTTCCAGTGACTACCTAGCTACCAATGAGGATATTATTTATTAGATTCGTATTAACTTCAAAGGAAGATATGATTCCAAACTTGATTTTTTTTCGTTTTTAGTGAACAAAAAATGCTGGTTTGTTATCTTCCTCTGATGTTATTATATGCAAGTAATTTTTTTCAGGTGTATTTACTTTTTTTACTTTTTGCTGCACATATTGAAAGAAAGGTATTTTTTTTATAATTGTAATTTATATGCAGTTTGAACTAGTGAGATACATACACAGAAAAGTACCACAACCCTGGACAATACAGATTTGATCTTTTAGAGTGAAGTAAATTATCATATATGAGAACTTTTCGTATTCTTTTGTTCTCGCAACTGAGGGAACATTTGCATATATATAACCTCATATGTGTTTTTCATTTCAAAGTTATATTCTTACAAATAGTATATTTTGTCCTGAAGGAAATGAATTAGCTTTAAGAGTTTAAAATGAAAGATGTAATCTCTATACAGAAAACTGTTGCCAATCACAGGTGTTATGTTCTTTGAAAAAGTAAAGTTTGGTAAAACTGTGATCTATACTTTGAATAAAACTGTGATCTATAAAACTGTTATCTTACTATATCATAAGTTGGAAACCAAAGGGTGTCCCAACTTATGGGGAAAATTAAATATGGATGTACAACCATGAAATAAAATATACGAAACATAAGTAGATGTTTATTTGCATCAAAAGCCTGAAGAAAGATGTGTAAATACTGATATTCATATATATGAAGAGTTTTCCAAAAGGGGCTTTAGAATTTTGAATGCCAATAACTTAAAATGTTTTTTTTTTCAGGTGGAATTTCATAACCCTAACTTCAGTCATATACAAGTCTATGGCATCACTCTCACAAGAACAACGTTTTGAAATTGTTAAAACTTATTATGGAAATAGATGTTCAGTAAAAGAAACACATCACAAAATTCTTGATCTTTTCGGCACATTCAGTCGTCCTACTGAACAATTTCACGTTAAATGGAAATGTCAATAAACAAAATTGTCGACTTTGGGGGGAAGAAAATACTCGAATTTATTCACGAACAATCACTTCATGCACAAAAATGTACGGTTTGCTGTGGTTTGTGGTCTGGAGGAATCATTGGCTCATTTTTCTTTGAAAATGATAGTGGCAATGCTGTTACGGTGAATGCAGAGCATTATAATGCGATGATTACAGAATTTTTGTGGCTTCAAATTGATGGAATTGACATTTCTGATGTTTATTTTCAACAAGATGGTGCTATGAGCCATACAACACGAGCGAACATAGAGTTATTACGCATGAAATTCCCTGGACGTGCAATTTCACGAAATGGAGATGTGAATTGGCTGCCAAGATCTTGCGACTTAACACCATTGGATTTTTTTCTTTGTGGCTATTTGAAAAGTAAAGTTTATGTCAACAAACCAGATAACATATGAGACTTAAAAGATAACATCTGAGCAGTCATAAGAGAGATTAATGTCTCAATGATTGAGAATATCTTGCAAAACTATGATGTTCGTATCGCTGCCTGTAAACGTAGCCGTGGTGGACATTTAAATGACCATCTTTCAATTTTAATTGTAATCGATGAAACTTTAATTTACAATAAACAAATCAGATATATTCCATCTGTTTTCCTCTTTATTACAAAACAACATTCTAAAGTCCCTTTTGGAAAACCCCATACAAAGGGTGTCCCAAAACAACTGAGAATATTTTTACTGCAAATTGGCAGTGCTCTTTAGAAACCAAGTGAGTGTACCCATTGGTTAATCATACTATTTCATAACCTGACAGCTGTCATTTAGTTTCTCGTGGTGTTTTTTACGTGTAGAAATCATTTGAAGTAAGGTTTCTTTTAGCTGCCTGTTAAATGCATTTTCGTGATTGTTTCAAGTTTTTTGTGTTATGAATATCAAAACTGAACTGTATTGTGTGATAAAATTTTGTGTGTTAATTGTTTGGAAAATGTGTTTTGGAAACTGCAATTACTGAGAGAAGCATACAAGGAAGGATGTTTAGCACAATCAGCAGTTTACAGATGGTACAGGATTTCGAAAATCCATCTAGAATTAGCTACTTTGATTCTGCATGGAGGTAGACCATCCATGAGTACTGATGAAGTATTATAGAAGTTATAGAGTGTTAATGTTAGCTTCCCATTGATTTAATATAGGGATTTTCCTTAATTTGTGGAAACCAGCGTATTTAGGAGCCATAGTTCAATTAAGGTCACCACAATAACTAAACAGAGAATAACTATCAGAAACTCGAGTGTCACTTGCAGCAAAAATTCATGGTTGCTTGCAATGCCACGTGCTTAATATGTGTCAAATACATAGTTGTGGTTGATGCTACGAAACGACATGCACATGTCAGCCACGTGAGACTGTAGCAATCATTCAGTGGTTTGTAGTTTGCTTTCTACATGAATAACTTTGCATCACTCATATGGGATGTGGTATTCAAAAGTGCATAATAAATTTTTTTCTGTGTTGAGTGAATAAGTGTCACATTTATATAAGTACATAAATTTAATAAAATTCTATAACACTATATATGATATATAAATAAAACATAGCAGAAGTAAAGCTATATGATCAACAGTAATGATAACAGTGGCATATCAGGATCTGTGGTAACAAGAATTTACAAGATGGATGCAAAAATAGCATATAAGATATATTTGTCTATATTTCAGGCTCAGAGATCTCTGCTTAACATAGAATGAACATTTCTATATCTCTCTAGAATGAAATTCTTTACTAGAGATGATAACAATATATGAGATTATTAGGTAAAGGTAAATGCCATGAAAAGTGAGTTGTTACGTATTTGATGATTTTTACAGTTCAAAGGTTAATTTCAGGTGCACAGATAACACTAACCAAAAAGGTCAGTAGCTTTGATATTATAAAGTCTTGAGTGCTTTGATATTATAAAGTCAACTGTTTTAAGTTGGTGGTCTACTTTATCTGATGAAATTAGTGAAGTCTGCTTCCCTGGCCTCTTACTTTACCCATTTCCTGATTTGTGCTATCAATTTTACAAGACTAGATTAATGGCTAGTTATTAGAGCTTATGTAGACATCAGGTAATATAGTAGAATATACTCTGTTTTCTTTTTTACTGAAATTAATGCATATTTGTAGTATTTTAAGGTATTTAGTTAAAAAGATTTTATGCATTACCATTTTGCTGCCACTATCTACTCTACTATGATCCTAGACACGTTTCATAATCTAGCAGTGTGATCACTGAAGTTGCCTACTGAAGATGTGATCAAACTATTAGATCACAAAACACATCAGACCATAAGAGCAGATACATCCGGCAGCAAAATGATAGTTCTGTGCACTCAGACTTTATAATATCAAAGCTACTGACCATTTTGGTTAATGTTATCTGTGCACCTGAAATTAACCTTTGAACTATAAAAAATGTCGAATGCATAACAACTCTCCTTGTATGACCTTTACCATTACTTACAAACCTCATATATTGTTATCATTTCTCATAAAATATTTCATTTATGGAGATATAGAAATGTCCATTCTATGAACTTTTGATAGAGATATAGAAAGGTTCATTCTATCTTAAGCAGATATCTCTGTCCTTGAAATATCATCAAATCATAATAAAACACCATCATAAAGGGGTGGGGGTGGCTCAGTCGGTAGCATGTCAAGCTCATAATTTGTAGTTCCCAGGTTCGAATCCCAGCTGGGTCAGCATTGAGATTTACCTCTCCAAAATTTCCTGCCCTTCCATGGTCAGCAGGGGACACCAATGGGCTTGGAAAGGCTGCCATCTGTCGGATGGGATGTTAAGCTGTAGCCCCATGTGCGGGAGAGCCTTACCCTGTGCACGTTAAAGAACATGCTGGATGGCCTTGACAGGAGGCTACCATCTGTCTCCCAACAGCTGTTCCAGTGGGTCTCCTCCCCCAACCTTCTCTGAGCCTTCGGGGCCCATGTGACCTGGCCATTTAGCTGATGGTGTGCAAAAAAGTGCCATGCAGAGGTAAAACAACCCAACCACCATCATAATAAATGAATGGATTCCAAAATCACATATAAGACAAATAATCTTATATTTATCTGCCTTGAAAATTCTTGTTACCACAGATCCTGACACATTGTTATCTTTACTGTTGGATCATACTTCCTTATTTCTGCTATTTTTTTTTAATTTATATATCATATAGAGTTTTATTATATTATGAAATTATGATGTGTACATTGTGATTTTATTATATTTTAAGTACATAAAAGTAAGCCCATGATTGACAAGAGTTTATCTGTATATTTTAAGAGAGAGTTCTGTCTGTTTGATCAAGAACTCCTCCTAAATTATAAGAGCTAAGACTACCAATTTTTTTTATACAACTTATATATATATAATAACTTAGTGATAGGTATGGACCTATGACTTTACTTTCTCCCTGCCCAAAAAATTCCTCCTTTCCCTAAAGAAAAAAGACATGCGAGGAACTTGTAAATGATAAAAGCTAAGATGAAATTCAATGTACATCTCATTATAACTTAAAGCACCATAATGGTTTGGGTTTCAAACCTTCCTCCCCTCATGAAAAAAGTATATGTATTCCTCAAAGAAGGACAAGTGTGTAAATGATTGCTGAGTGAATTAGCTATATCTCAGATTTAAAGCCTCTGATGTGGAGAGTATCACAAGTTACCTGAAATTACATATCCTCTTTCTCCTGGAAACAGGAGAGAAATTTCATGAGGGTTGATCATAATGTTCTGTATGAAATGAAAGCTTGTGACATGAGGAGTGTTATCTATTCTATATTTTGGAGAGTTTAATGAGCTAAAGACCTGAGCTGTGCCAAGTAAATATGCTAGTATTAAGTATAAAACTTTGTACTGGTGTTTCAAAAAGAATGCAACTCTAAATATAAGAGAGTAGAACTTATGTGCATGTACATTTTATGCCATAATATTAGTTAGTTGGCATTAGTGTACTTAAGGTTAACAGCCTTTAGCAGTTCAAATGACCTGGTCACACGCTAGTTTCGCTCGGGCATTCATTCCTTTGTGTTGTGTCAGTTATGTCATTTTCCAAAAACGAACACGCATTTATTGTTGAGACTTGTGCATACAAATCTTACAAACGTGTGAGAGAGGAGTTTGAGTTAAAGTTTCCTCAGTCTGCAGTTCCCAACAAATTGACAGTATCTCATTTGATTGATAAATTTCGTAACACTGGGTCTGTACAGGATCGAAAGAGTCCAGGCCGGCCATCATTGTTAACTGCTGAAGTTCTTGATGATGTGTCTCAGCATTTAACTAGCTCACCCAGAAAATCTCTTAGAAAGTTATCTTCACAGGTTGGACTGTCACCAACTACTGTTTTCAGGGCTGCAAAGAAGTTAAAATTTCATGCCTACCGCATTGGTATCTTTCATGAACTGAAAGAACCAGACCATGAAAAACGTTTATGGTACTATCGTTGGTTTCGTTCTTTTGTTGATGAAAATGGAATTGAGGTGTTGGACCATGTTTATTTCAGTGACGAGGCTTGATTTCACTTGGATGGGTATGTGAACAGTCAAAACAGTCGAATTTGGAGCAGTGAAAATCCTCACACTTTTCATGAATGACCATTACATTACTCATGTAAAATTGGTCTTCGGTGTGCAATTTCCTGTTGTCATGTGATAAGGCCTTTATTTTTTTTACTCAATCGTAACAAGTGAAGTTTATTGTGACCTCATCCAACAGTTTATTGCACCATTGGATGTGAATGAATGAGAGTGTTGATTTCAACAAGATGGCACGACCGCCCATACTGCAAATGACACAGTGGAAGGAATTTTTTGGTGGTCATTTGATTTAAAAAAATTTGTGGCCCCCAAGATCCCCAGATCTTACTCCTCCAGATTTTTTCCTTTGGGTTTATCTCAGATGTATAGTGTTTCTAAACAATCCTCATACACTTGAAGACTTGAAAGCTAACATTGAAAGGGAGATTTTAAACATAAGTAAACAAACATTATGAAAGGTGGCTGCAAATGTCATGAAACAGGTACGAACCTGCATCCAGGTTGCACGAAATCACTTTCAACATCTGTTGTAAAGGTAGATGTATGTCTAATTTGCATCTTTTGAAATTTGTGTCTGTTGTCAAGTTTAAATAGAAAAATACAATAGAGGGTTGCATACTTTTTATACTTTTTGAAACACCCTGTAGTACAATTTTTTTCTTTGTAATCAAATTTTAAAATTTAATATTTATTCCAGTTAGATGTTGTCATTGATGGTGCTGATGAAGTAGATTCTGACTTGACACTTATTAAAGGTGGAGGTGGTTGTCTTACTCAAGAAAAGATTGTTGCTTCCTGTACAAATAATTTTATAGTCATGGCTGATTACAGGCATGTATATATTGATCTTTTATGAATTTCATTTTTCTACTATGCAAACTTTATCTTGGGAAATATATTGCTTTTGTGTTGATTAACACATACAGATTAACCACAAAATCTGGGCAGGGATGATGATATACATATTGCGTATATAGATGTGTGGGCGAGCCATATTTATGCATGTTAAAGAACACACTGAATGACTCGACAAGACTCAATAGTTTAGAGGAAAAATGCCCTTTTGCCTGGTGGGATAAGAACTTGCGACTTCCTGATAGCATGTCACATGCTCTGATTTCTGAGTTACTGGCACAGCTCATCAAGATCTTCTCTCTTTGTGGCTTTAAGCATTATACCATAGAGTTAGTTATTGCCACATACCTTGACTGCATTTGAAGGCTCTTGTCAGTATGAAGTGTTCCAGGTTAGTGAACAAGATCAGTTCACACCTCAAGTATCAAGAGACATGGCTTTTTTTTTGCCTAACATGCTTTAACAAGAACTGATTGACAGCTGACTGGAATACAAACCCATACCTCCTGATAACAGTCAGGTGCTCTGACAGCTGTCAATTTGGCACTTTCCAGGTTAGTGCACAAGACCATTCACACTTCATGTATCAGGAAACATGGTATTATGTTTTAGCTAACATGCTTTAATCAAGCATAAGGGTGCTGTGTTTAATAATATGCAAATACAGGTAAGTATCTGTAGGTTCAGAGCCATCACTAGGCATTAAACAGGTCAGGTAATGCCTGAGGGTGGCACATCTCAAGTGAGTGGCAAATGAAAAAGCACAAAATACAGCGATGACTTTAATGAAGACAGAATATTCTTAATAAACTTCGAAAATATGCACAATTGTATAAAAAGCAGCTAAACAGTTGGAAACAGGCATGAAATCTATACTTCTTATCTCCCCATTCATTGAAGGATTAAAACAGTGTAATCCTTTCTCAAAACACCAATCCTGTAAATAAAATCAATCTAATGTTTTGTTTCATAAAGTAAAATTCCTATTCACAATGTATATATATTTAATAAATATTATAAAGCACAGTTAACATCATTATCTATATTGTAAAAAGCAGAGATCAAGAAGCTAATATCTATTCTCTAAACAACTTACATGCTTAGCAAACCATTAATACCTGTTTACTAACTATAAAGGTTAGTTTGGATTTACTACCTTAACATAATGTATTGTAGGGATCTTAACTAATATGTGAGCTCCTATATAGAGTCAGTATCAGCTATTTGATATTATCAGATTATATTTAACATGAAAGTTCATTAAACAGATCTATCTACTAGAGTGCTAACAGTTAACTGTTTACCTTATTACAGGAAATAAAGCAGTTACTCCACTGACAAGTTCTTAAGTATGATTGCTTGGGATCAACTTGTACAAGATTTCGCAGTTGATGGTTGATTCACTGTTGGTAACTGACAGTTCATTGCTAGCACAGGTCTTACTGTAGCATCTTGTTGTTGTTGTTGCTAAGTGCTTTGCTCTGTCATCTTTCAGTATTTCCTAGCAATTTGACCACAGAAGTTTAGGTTACGTGCAATAATAATATGGTTCATAGCAACTCGGAATCCTGCTTTTAGAGGGTGGCCATCCTGGATAGGTGTGCTGGATAATGGAATTCTTTTTATAAAAATTGTTGAATTTTTTTGCTTTGTTTCATAGCACTGTGAAAGAACATTTATATAAAGCTATAATAAATGCCAAGGGTAGATGAAATTACTAAAGAAATGCTTAGAGCTGGGAATGTTTCAGTTACCACTTGGATGACTGAAATTTTGAATATCTTTTATGATAAAGGCATGGTTCCTAAGGATTTTACTAAAGCTATTATTATCCCTATTTTCAAAAAAGGTAATCGCAGTTCTTGTGATAACTATAGGGGTATCAGCCTTCTCTCTGTTCCAGGTAAAGTTCTTTGCATGATTGTGCTTAATAGAATTAAGAATCTGGTTGACAGTCAATTGCGTGATGAGTAATGTGGATTCAGAAGTTGTAGGGGATGTGTGGATCAGATATTTTCACTTAGGCAGATTCTTGAGAAATGTTTAGAGTTTCAGAAACCTTTGGTTGCTAGCTTTGTTGATTTCAAAAAGGCTTTCGACCTTGTTGATCGTCATAATTTGTGGTTGATTGTGAGATCTTATGGTATACCTGACAAGTTAGTTAACATAATGAAATCTCTCTATAATAACACTGAGTCGCGTGTGAGAGTTGGTAAGGCTTGTAGCAATTGGTTTAGCATTACTTCTGGTGTTCGACAAGGGTGCATTTTGTCTGCTTCTCTGTTTTAGTTTGGTTATTGATTATGTTATACGAAATTCACTGCAAGGGAAAGATTTTGGCCTTAAATGGATTGGAGATACGAAAATTTCTGATTTAGATTATGCTGATGATTTAGCCCTTTTGGCAAATGATGTTGATGAGATGAACTCTTTCATTCGAGCTGTTGATGAAACTGGTAGTAGAGTAGGTTTGGTTATAAACAGAGAGAAAACTAAAGTGATGAAAATTGGTCAGGCAGATTGTGATTCAGTTAATCTGAATAGTTGCAGTCTTGAGCAGGTGTCACAGTTTAATTACCTTGGGAGCTATGTAACAGATACTGGTGATGTACGGCATGAGATTAACAGACGAATAGGGATTGTTGCCAGGACTTTTAAGAATCTATGGAGATTGTGGAGAAATAGGCGTATACACCTAAAGACTAAAATTAGACTGTATAATAGTTTGGTTCTTTCTAGGGTTAGTTATGGTAGTGAAACTTGGACACTTTGTAAACAAGATAACAGTAAACTAGATGCTTTTGATTCCAGATGCTTACGCAGTATCTTGGGCATTAGGTGGTTTAACTTTGTAACTAATGATGGAGGTTAGGCAAAGGAGTCTGCAACTTCCTTTAAGCAGCATATTGTTCAGAGAGAGACTCCGCTGGTTTGGCCATGCTGCCCGTATGGATAATTATAGATTGGTGAATAGGGTTATGAACAGTGTGCCTAAATGCCTCAGAAAGAGGGCAGACCTAGGATGCAGTGGGTAGACAATGTCAAACAGGACCTTGTTAAAATTGGTGTGTAGTGGCCGGATGCAGCAGATGTAGCTCAGGACAGATATGCTTGGAGAATTAAACTGCGCGGTCTGGTTGGACCTCCGTTTCCCATGGATTATTCTAGATTTCACACCAGATTGTAGCCATTAAGAACAGATTTCCAGTATTGTCAGGTTTTTGTACCAATGCTGGAAATATCTATGGGTATTTTTCGGAATTTATAGAATAGACAACAAAATGGGTAGGATTGTGTAACAAGATAAAAAAAAAATTTTTTTTCTCAATGTAAATATAATAGATCAGTGTTTCTTAAAAATTTTTAGACCATGGAACCCCAAGCAGTATATATATTTTTATATAGAAACCCTGCGAAAATTTTCCTGAAAAAGTGGTAGACAATATATGGCAACAAACAGAAAATAATAAAACATTCAAGGTCTAATATAATATCTAATTTTAATAATAAAAAATAATTATATATAATAATATTTTTTATTATTAAAATATATAATAATTATATATAATAAAAAATGCACTGAAGAGCCAAAGCATTATGACCACCCTCCTAATATGATGTTGGTCCTCCATGTGCCACCAAAACAGCTCTTACCTGGCAAGGCATGGACACTACAAGATTTCTAAAGGTGTCTTGTGGTATCATGCTACCAGTAGATCCTTTCTCGTAAGTTATGTGGTTGAGCAGCTGCAGATCGGATATGCTGTTCCAGCACGAACCACAGATGCTCGATTGGATTAATTTCTGGGGATTTGGTGACCAGGTCGGAAGTCCTCCTCATGTTCCGCGAATCATTCTCAAACAATCTGAGCAGTGTGGCATGGCACATTATCCTGCTGAAAGAAGGCACTACTAGAGGGGAATACCATTGCCATGAAAGAATGTACCTGGTCTACAATTATGTTTAGGTAGGTGGTAGACATCATAGTTTCTTGCACATGAATTACTGGACCCAGGGTTTCCCAGCAGAGCATTGCCCAAAAGCACTACACTTCCTCCACTGGCTTGTTTTCATCTCATGGTGCATCTTGGTGCCAACACTTCCCCTGGTAAATGATGCACATTTACCTGGCTGTCCACATGGTGTAACAGAAAATGAGAGTCATTGAATCAGATGACCTTCTTCCAACATTCAAGGTCTGTTTTGATGTTTGCTTGCCCATTGTAGGCGCTTTTGATGGTAAACCGAGGTTAGCATAGGTACTCGGAGTGGCCTGCGACTATGCAGCCCCATTTTCAGCAGGGTTCAATGTACTGTGTGTTGTGACACATTACTCCCATCACCAGCACTCAAATTACGAGAGAATTGCACTACAATATCCTTTCTGTTGACTTGTACCATACAGGATAGGGATAATCTTGGCTCACCTCTAACATCAATGAGCTGTGATTGGCCCACACCTTGCCGGGGTTCATGGTTTTTTCCCTGCTAGGACCACTTTTTGAAAGTACCATGGCTTACCATGAGCACCCCACAAGCCTTGCTGTCTCAGAAATGCTCTGACCCAGTTGTCTGGCCATTACAATTTGCCCTTTGTCAAACTCTCTTAAGTTCGCTGCCTTTCCCATCTGAAGAACAAGAATAACACTGATTAACAGAGCTCAGTATCAGATGTTATTTATATATTTCATGACCTTCCCACGCACTGTTGTTTACCTGCAGTTGCTTCAATTTGCATAAAGACATGCTGGTCATAATGTTTTGATTCTTCAGTGTATAATTCTAACTAATTATTGTAAATTTTTCAAGTGTTTCATGGAACCCCAATGAATTTTCTGTGGAACACAATTTAAGAAGCTTGTAATGGATGATATGTGAGTCAAAATTGTGATAATATAATGGTGGAAATATGTGGGAAAAGCATAAGTGTGCTGATGCATAGAACCAGCTAGGCCTAGCGCCAAATATCCGACCCCACTTCTCGTTCGGCCATTAGTACCCTTCAATAGAGATCTCTTGTAGAAGTGAACGGAAGTAGAAGGCTGCCAGATTAGTCTGGCCTACTGATCTGGACGACTATAGCTACTACTTTTTCTACCATACCGAGGAATGGTCAACCACACAGGGTCCTGGTACTAACCATATAAACTTACTGGACCGGACTGGAATAAGGCTCTAAACTTGATTATGAATCCTGAATTTGTTGCACTGGTGGGCATCTGTGGAGAGAAAATCTTCTGCTGTGTTTTCTGTTTGCTTGTGGGTTGATAGCCTTAAGTGAATAGATTCACAGGATGTGTTTTATCAGCTGGTGGATAATCCTGAACAGTGATCATTGCAAGCACCTGAACTCTTGCTTCTACAGACATAGTCAAATTCTACATTGGAGGAAGTCTTCCAGTGTAGATGGCTTCAGCCTTTAGTGGTGGGGGAATAGGTCTTTGCTCCATGTTTGCAATTAGGAGGCTGTTTGATATCATAGGCATTCTCCCTCTAAATAAACATAGTTTCATTAAACATCCCACTAATCATTTTATCTCCATAAGTAGTTATAATGTGAGGACTCTGCACAGAGCTTATTCTTTTGATGTTCTCACAACAAGAATTCCACTGAATTGAATATTCTCAGCTTGCAAGAGACCAGATAGACAGATAAAAGTCAGATTCTTAGACATAATCTTAAATTTCTCTTTTAAGGGAGAGAAGATAATAAGCATCTCTAAGGTATAGATCTGCTTCTCAGCAGACACACTAGTGATGCTCTTCTAGGATATGAGTGCCTTAATGAAAGGTTTCTTACAGCAAATTTTCAGACAAGCATTCAAGATTTGAATATTATCTGCTATTGTGCCCCCACTGAGGATGACAAGGATAGGTTTTATGGACAACCTTTAGGATGTTTTGTATTCTGTTAAGGAGATATTATTCTTGATTTAGGTGACTTCAATGCCAAAGTTCATACTGACTCTGACCTTTGGGAAGGGGTGATAGGCCCTTGTGGTATTAGTTACTGCAATGGGCAATGTCTCCTACAGGTAAGAAAACTCAATGGTTTCAGAATAACTAACACCCATTACAAACACCGCGACATACATAAGTACACGTGAGTTTCACCAAATGGGCTGCATAAGAATATGATCGATTATATATTAATTAACAGCAAATGGGCTAGTTCCATTAGGAACACCAGGGCATATAGGGGAGCTGAAATTGGATCTGACCACTACCTTGTTAAAAGTATCTTGCAACTTAAACTTATGAAGCATTGTATTGAGGTTAAAAAATTTACTTTTAATTCTGAAGCTCTGAAAGACACAGTTATAGCTAAAGCTAATCATGATAGGTTACTTAATCATTATGACAGTCATGGTTTGTTTGTTACTGAAGTTGAGGAAGAATGGGATTATTTTAAACAGGCTTTTTTTGGAAACTTAACAGTATTCTTTTTTAGGAAAAAAGGAGCAGAGGAGGCAGAATTATTTGAGTGATAAGGCACTTGAGCTTATTTCGGAAAGAAAGAACTGCAGGAATGTCCTTAATCAGTACCCTACTAGTCCTAATAGAAAGCATTACAGAGAACTTAATAAACGTGTAAAGGATCAGTTAGCTGCTGATAAGAATCTTTGGCTTGATGGCTTGGCTGACGAAGCCAAGGAAGTAGTTAGATAGCACACAGCAGAGAGCTGTACCAGATAGTTAATGTTCTGTGTGGTAGAAAACAGACAGGTATACAGGGATTGAAGAATGAACAAGGTAAGGTTATAGAAGGTGAGGATTCTGTCATGGCTAGGTGGACTGAGCATTTGCTCTAAACAATGTGGTCAGTTCTACTCCCATTGTTTGTAATGATGATAGATGCATTGCTGGCTTTAATGTTGGGTGTAAAACAGAGTCTGAAGTTATATTGGCTGTTTCTAAACTTAAACTACATAAATTCCCAGGAGTAGATGAAATTACTACCGAAATGCTTAGAGCTGGAAATCTTTTGGTTACCACATGGATGACTGAAATTTTGAATATCCTTTATGATAAAGGCATGGTTCTTAAGGATTTTATCAGAGCTGTTATTATCCCTATTTTTAAAAAAAGTGATAACAGTTCTTTTGCTAACTATAGGGGTGTCAGCCTACTTTCTGTTGCAGGTAAAGTTCTTTGCATGATTGTGTTTAACCTTTCCAGTGTCAAGCCTGAAAAACTGGTTTCCATCCATAAGCCAAGCTATTTTCTTCCTGTGCTCAGCCAAAAAAGCTTTGAATTTAGAACTTTTTTGCCTGAGAGCTAATGAAAAAATTATGGCATGTTATATGCCATATTAATCTGCATTTAATTCTGGATTTTTTGAAAATAAAGTATTTAACCAAAAAGACAATAGGTTTTATTTTAATAGGACTTTTTTAGAGTCATGTAGTAAAAAAATGCATCTGGCAATGCAAAAATTTATTTAAAAAAAAAACTAATATAGAGAAATGATTACAATGCACATGAATAGAATGACTACATATTTCTGTATAACAATAATATAATAATAATTCTCTTGTTTTGTAATTTTTTTCTCGGTACCATACTTTGAGAAAATTCCAGGATTTTAACCAATTGTGCTAAGTCAAATAAACAAGTCAACTTTAGAATTTAAAAAAAAAATAACCAATCAGCAGAAATAGGTCATGTTATATATCAAATTCAACAGAATTTAATTACGAATTTTATAAAAATAAATAATATAAGAAATTTCCAAGCATATTGATTTTAATAAGCCTTTTTCAATGATGATATGGTCACACTATACAATTAAGGCTTCATTGTGGAAAACCTGTTGAATAAAAGTAGTTAAATTATATATTTATCAAAAGGAAATTTCCTCTCAGATAATATAATATTCAACCTGAAATATGATTTTTATTTCTTTTAATGATTCTTTTCAGTATGGTATATTTTAAACACGGCCAGTGTTATACAACATGACTTGGCCTTCTGACATTCACGGGATTTTCTGAACTGATTATGAAATAGAAAAAACTTCCTTGGCTGCTTTCTTTGATAAACAATATGAATTATTTCTTTAGGTATTAAAGTTTGTTGATCTTGGCTAAGTGTAGAAAGGTTTGTGCACCAAAGCAAAAAAAAAAACAGCGTTATATCGTCTGGTGGCCAGCCAAGGTACTGAGAGGGGGGGGGGGGGTAAAATAATTCAATATAAACATAAAAACTCGTAATTTAAAAAAATATATTTTTCCAGAGGGTGTCTGTGTGTGAAACTTTCTACGTGAGTTTAGCAGAGGGGACGCCTTTCCGAAATTGCCCTCCCACATGACTGCTGATTTCCATAACAAGGAAGTCTATTTTGCTTCCGTATCCAAGACATTTGTTTTCAGAAAACGATACAAGCTCAAAGTTTCTTTACAAAAAAAACAAGAAATAATAAAATAAAAATTACATATAACCTAATGGGATGTTAAATGAAATATCTGCAACAATTTTTAAGCCAGCCTCCGATCTAGCATAACTTGGAAAGCTCGATAAATCAGCTGATCGAAAGATTGCTGACTAGCAGAAGTAAATCTACAGAAATTAATTTGCTTCCATATCCAAGATCTCATTTATTTTCAGAAAATGAAACTAGATCAAAGTTTTACTGGAAAAGTAATAATAATAAAATACAAATTAACACATAGCCCAATGCAATGCTAAAATATCCACAGCAACAAGTTGTAGGCCGGCCATACGATATAGCATAACTATGAAAAAAATCAATACATATCGATCGGCCAAAAAAATCGCTAATTTCCGAAAATAAATCTACTGAAATGAAAACTAAGGTTTAAATATAAAAAAAAAATACTAACTTTACAAAGGGTATCTAATATGCTGGACCAAAACTGTAAGAAACACATAGCTGATAAATGCAATCTCCATTGCATGTGCTATCTGTGTCTTGTTTGCCTCAGTGAAGTATAACTAATTAAATGCAGCTGCAATCAGAATTTCTAAGAAGGATGTGTTTACTTAGAGTTTTGATTTTAAGAGTGGGAAAGATGCATAGAATGCTGGGAAAAATGATAAAAATAATTTGGAAGTACTGAAATAGGTTTATGACAGAAAAGAGTGTGAAACGGGGGGAAAAAAAGTGATGGTACATATTTTGTAATTACTTCCAAAATCTTTCGTTTTTAAAAATAGCAGTTTTTTTTGTTAAATTTTAGATTTTCAAAAATTTAATAAAATATTTGTTGATAATAGTTGAAATCAAACTTGTGAGCTTAAAGCAGAAGGTTGCTTCAGCAAATAGGAATGTTAACAAGCAAATTGGCAATACTGTTTAGTG
This sequence comes from Ryuthela nishihirai, assembly GCA_038380435.1. Taxonomy (NCBI): domain Eukaryota; kingdom Metazoa; phylum Arthropoda; class Arachnida; order Araneae; family Heptathelidae; genus Ryuthela; species Ryuthela nishihirai. Next base: position 49,411,427 of record JAWZYU010000001.1, on the reverse strand, counting down.
CTTCTAATTGGGTTGGGTTGTTTTACCTCTGAGCGGCACTTTTTTGCACACCATGGGCTAAATGGCCAGGTCACATGGACCCCGAAGACTCAGAGAAGGTTGGGGGAGGGGACCCACTGGAACAGCTGTTGGGAGACAGATGGTAGCCTCCCATCAAGGCCATCCAGTGTGTTCTTTAACATGCACAGGGTATGGCTCTCCCGCACACGGGACCATGGCTTAACGTCCCATCCGATGGTCGGCGGCCTTTCCAAGCCCATCGGTGTCCCCTACTGACCGTGGGCAGGGCGGGGAATTTTTACGGAGATAAATCTCAACGCTGACCCAGCTGGGACTCGAACCTGGGAACTACAGATTATGAGCCTGGCGTGCTACCGACTGAGCCATCCCCGCCCCCTAGTGCTTCTAAGAAATGGCAATCAGATGGCTTTATCAAATTATTTATATTGTAGTTTCATGAAATATGCATCAAATTAAAAAACAAAATATTATTTTTGAAGCCTGAATTATATATTTTTGTAAGTTATATATATAAAAAAAACTACAATGGTGATTTTTAGTTTTAAAAAAATCGATTTTTTTCTTGTACTAAAAGCGTATACGTACGTGTTTGGAACCTCAATTCAGATTCTCGGAACGTATACAGATGACGTGGACACTGCAAGGGTTAAATAATCTTCTCTTTAGTATGTAACATGAAATATTTCAATTAATACTATTTCTGGATAAAGTTTTGAAGTTCAACAGATTTTCAGCCGAAGAAAGTTAAAAATTAATTTATTCATAAATGCATTAATTGTTACACTTTGCAATATAAGGTTAGATTGTTGATTCTAGATGCTGATGAAGTATCTTGTGTGTTAGGTGGTTTGATTTTATAAGTAATGATGCTATTAGGCATAAGAGTCAGATTAAGGAATTGAAAGTAATAATGCCATTAGGCATAGGAATCATATTAGAGAATAGGGTTATGAACAGTGTGCCCAAAAGCCTAAGGAAAAAAGGGAAGACCTAGGATGCAGTGGGCAGAAAATGTCAAATAGTATCTTGTTAGAATTGACATACAGTAGCCAAATACAACAGCTATAGCTCAGGATAGATGCATGTGGAGAAGTAAATTACAGTCTGGTTAGACCTCCATAGCCCATGGCTGCTCTGAGTGGCATTTATTTCAGAAAAGATAAATGGCCAAGTCACAAGGAGCCCCAGACCTCAGAGTTGGGTAGGTGAAGGGGGAGCCACTGAATAGCTGTTAGAAGACAGAAGATTTATGTTGAGGCCATTCAGCATGTTCTTAAAGGCACAGGATATAGCTCTCCTGACACCAGGCCATAGATTAATATCCCATCCTATGGCTGGTGCCTTTCCAAGCCATTCAGTGCCCTATTTCTCCCTGAGCAGAAGGACTACAAATATTACAACATGTTGCTGCATGATATTAAAGTTATATAGTATATATATATATGGCTTTAGTTTAAAGATCTGTATAATGCTTAACATTTTCTATTTCATCTGCAAAAAAAAATTAGTGAAAGGGACAAAGGGTTCAAAGGGTATACTGAAAAAGTAACATATATTTATATTTGTAGTATTTTAATGGTATTTAACTGATTTTGAAATGATTCATATATTTTCAATGTGGTTGTGCAATTTTTACGGCATGAAATAATAAGCTGAAAAAAAAAAATGGTTTTGCCTTGAGTAGAATTCAAACCCACATCTCCTGGAAACATGCTAATTATGCTAATCACTAGTTGATGACAAAACCAATTTTTTTCAGCTTATTATTTCGTGAGTTCCATATCTACAGGACACACCCTTTGATTCTTTACTACTGAATTTTACATCATATGCTAATTGTAATATGTTTGTTAATAAGAATATTTTTTTTAAATAGAAAGGATTCTAAACGCCTTGGGGAGAAATGGCCAAATGGTATTCCAATAGAAGTAATTCCAATGGCATATGTTCCCATACAACACCGTTTGGAGAAACTCGGTGGTGTAGCAGAATTAAGGATGGCTAAAGCTAAAGCAGTAAGTTCTGTTTTTCAGCTTTTCTGCTTATCACAACAATCTGAGTAAAAAAAAGTCAACTCTATGGTAAAAGAGCTAAAACTTTGATTTATAATGTTTTCTGTTTTGCTCTTTACTGGTTTTAGTGACAGTTCTATAAATAACTACAGTAATAAAAATACTACACTACCAACTGAGTTCATATCAGTCATCAAGATGATGACTGATATGAACTCGGTAGTGTAGTATTTTTATTTGACATTGATAACTAAGTCTGTTTAGCAAATGATTTTCAAGTGCCTTGGTAACATTATTACATGTGTACTTTTCACTTGACTTTTGGAATTTTGATTAACCTACTTAATCAAGTTCTTAGGAAGAAGGTGCCTATAGTGAAATTCTCCCTTACATTTTGTTAATCTAGTAATTCTGAACTTGACATTGGTAATGCACAGTTATAAATTTCATCAGGTCAAGCAGCAATTCACAAATCTGATCAATGTAAATAGTAACTTATTTAACCCTTTTGCTATGCATTATTTTTTCACTCCTCCATAATTTTAAGGTAAGAATCTCAAAAATTTTGAATATTGTTTTTCATATCTTTTTACACATTTTGTAATGTTTAGGAGCATTGTTGGTTTCTAGTTCTATAAAATATTAACAGTTCTTCACCTATTGGAGGATATATTACTTTGCTTCACCCTAAAATACCAAGTCTGATTGCAAGTTTCATGAAAATTGAAACAGTGTAATTATGAATATTCAATTTTTATAAACAAAGAGCTTATAAATAATAATTTTGCAAAAAATGTAGAATAAAATATTGTTATGATTACTATAACTGAGATGTCTAATGTGATTTCAGATTTCCCAACAGTGTTGCACTACTTTTTTGCAAACAAGTGAATGACTTCTGCAAAAAAAGATACATAAAACAAATTCCTTCATGATTTCTTGCAAACAAATGAATGGATGGCTCCCTTGAAAACATAGTTCATTCATTCATTCATTCTGGGGTTGCTTCATGATATTAGTGGTAATTATGTGGTAATGCATGTATATCAGTTCTAGTAGAATTTTGAAGGAAAAGAAGATTATATTTTTGATGTGGACAAAAGTCCAATATCACAGTATATGGTAATATATGAATATTCAACTATAGTAGAATGTCACAGTGAAAGAGACATCACATTATAATATAAAAATCTTGCAATCCTCATAGTTTAATTTGGGTAATTGAGTTTTAGACCCAGGCTCAAGTTTTACAAATATTGGTATTAGAAAATAAATTAATGAAAGTATAATTGATATCCAAATGATTTTAAACTCTAGTTTTAGTTCTGGACACTTAGAAGAAAGATTGCAGAAAAATGTTTAAAAGCTTCACAAATATGATATTGCTTAGTTTGTTTTGTCTTCCATATGTCATTTATTTTGTTTATCTTAATTTGCTTATTTTTTTATACATAAAGTTAATATATTATTATATATTTTTTTTTCAATATGTGTAGCTGGAAGGAGAGGTATACACAATTTTCCTATAATGATTCCACAGGACAGCAAACTTAGCACTTAATAATAATTGTAGAAAGAAATATAAAATAAATTATGAAATATTGTTATGATTAATCACATTCTCTTGGTGCAGACCATTAGCTCTGTTCAGAAAGATATTTTATCTCCTTTAGGGGAATGGAAGGGAAGGGTTGTCAGATCAAGATGATGACTGATATGAACTTCTGTGACTGTTTTTCACCACAGCTGAGCAAGTGGCCAACTTTCACAGAATTTCAGTGTTTACCACATAAACAAACTGGACTGCCCATCCAATAGTTTTGATTTAAGTTGTGGGTCTTGGACATATTGCCTTTCTCTTGAAGGAGAATCTACTCTTCATTTTGTGTTTCTTTATGGAATTTACCTTCTCCAAGTGAATGGATGTGCATAGTACTTTGTATAAGTGGCAGATGATCCTGATTGAAAGTCATCAAGGGATGTGGAGCTATGAAACTAGTTTTAGCATTGACAATCCTAAGTAGAGGTGGCTCAGTTGGTAGTGTGACAGGCCTTTAATATGCAATTCCCATATTCCAGTCCCACCTGTGCCAGTGTTGAGATTTATCTCCACAAAAACAAAACTCTTGCCTTCTGTCAGTATGGGACACTGAGGCTGCTGTCTGTCAGAGGGATGCTAAATCTTGATCCATACCCTGTGCACATTAAGGAACACACTGGATGGCCTTGATGAGAGGCTGCCATCTGTCTACTAACAACTGTCCAGTGGGTTTTCTTCCCCCAACCTTCTCTGAGCCCTCAGGGTCCTTGTGGCCTGGTCATTAGCCCATTGTGTGAAAGAAAGTGCCATTTGGAGGCAAAACAACTCAATCCAACCAATCATAAATAGGCATATTGTGTCTTAGATGTCAACTTGCTGGTTTTCATAAGGCCCTGATGGTAGAATACCATTTGTTGCTTGAGTTCCTACCATCATTGTTGTTTAAGCTTCTAGCATACAGGGAATTGTTCTCTGTCCAGCACCTTATAGATTGATATTATTAGATGATTAGAGGGTTGTTCAATATGTGTTGGTTCTACCCCTCTCAAAAGACTACTCTTTAAAACTCCTACTAATCATTTTCTTTCCACAGTTACCCATTCTGGGCTTGCAAGGGACCAAATGGAGGCAAAGGTTAGATACTTAAAAATAATCTTAATTTCCCTTTTTAGGATATGATAGTAAACATTTACAGTTGTAGCTTTGCTTCTCAGCAGGATGATTTACAACTAAATTTTAAATGGGGATTAAAGACATATTGCATGCCTCCACTAAAGATATGAAAATGAGAAGGGTAGACTTTATGAAAAACGACTGGATATTTTTAATTCTGTCAAAAAAAGAGATATTACTATTGTACTGAATGACTTCAATACCAAAGTTGATACTGACTCTGACTTTTGGGCAGAAGTGATAGGTTTTTTGGCATTAATAGTTGCAATAGCAATAGGAAACAATAAAAAAAATCTCTTATAAAAAAATAAATTGACTGAATAGGAATATAATTGATTCTGAATTGATTAACAACAAATTAACCATGATAGATTACTAAGTCATCTTGGGTGACAGTTGTGATTTGTTATAAATGTGGTAGAGATGAATAGGGCATTTGTAACAGGCTATTCTTGAAACCAAAAGCACTGTTCTGAGTAAATGGAGCATAAGAGGCAATCATTTTATTAATAAAGCTATGCAACTTACTTCTGAAAGAAAAGAATGCAGATATAAATGAATCAATTAAAGATATGCAGGGCTAAGATGAATCAGTGAAAGGAGTGCAGGGCTAAAATGAATCAATGAATGGGGTATAGGGATAAGCCATATCAATGCCACATTAGTCTTAACCAATGCATTACATAGGACTTAATATATCTATAAATTATCAGTTGAAATTACTGATTAGAATCTTTGGCCTGATTGCCTCACTGACAAAGCAGGGAAGCTGCTTGAAAACATAACTGAGAGTTGTATCAGGTAGTAAATATTTTTTGTTGTAAAATTGAGTGGTCTATAGCAATTGTGGAATAATGGCAGGGTTATTGAAGGTGAGTATCCTGCCATGGCTAGATGTGATTATCATTTCAGAAATGTTCTGAACAACCAATTCTTGTGGATGGCCAGATAATGAGATATTATCTTAATGAATTAAAGATGAATAATGGTTTCATTTAAATTTATAAATTTTGCAAAATGTATTATTTTTATTGGAAATATAGATTTGCAACAATAGTTATATGTATTATATTAGTATCTACACTGAAGAGCCAAAACATTATGACCACCTGCCTAATATGCTATTGGTCCTCCACGTGCCACCAAAACAGCTCTTACCCCGTGAGGCATAGATGCTAAAGATTTTCTAAAGGTGTCTTGTGGTATCTGACATCAACACATTACCAGCAGATCCTTTAACTGTTGTAAGTTATGTGATTGAGCCGCCACAAATCGGATATGCTGTTCCAACACAAACCATAGATGCTCGATTGGATTGATTTCTGGGGATTTGGTGGCCAGGGCAATATTTGTAAGTCTTCCTCATGTTCTGCGAATCATTCTCGAACAATCCAGGCAGTGTGGCATGGCACATTATCCTGCTGAAAGAAGTCACTACTAGAGGGGAATACCATTGCCATGAAAGAATGTACCTGGTCTGCAATGATGTTTAGGTAAGTGGTAGACATCATAGTTTCTTGCACATGAATTACTGGACCCAGGGTTTCCCAGCAGAACATTGCCCAAAAGCATTATACTTCCTCCACTGGTTTGTTTTCATCCCACAGTGCATCCTGGTGTCAACACTTCCCCAGATAAATGATGCACACATAGCCATCCATCCACATGGTGCAACAGGAAACGAGATTCATCGGATCAGACACCTTCTTCCAATCATTCAAGATCCAGTTTTGATGTTCATGTGCCCATTGTAGGTGCTTTTGACAGTGAACCGAGATTAGCATGGACACTCGGAGCAACCTCCGGCTACGCAGCCCCATTTCCATCAGAGTTTGATGTACTGTTTATTGTGACATATTACTTCTGTCACCAGCATTCAAATTATGGGCGAGTTGCGCCACAGTATCCCTTCTGTTGGCTCATACCATATGGGGTAGCCTTCACTCAACTCTAGCATCGATGAGATACCACACCTTGCTGGCAGTTCATGGTTTTTCCCTCCTTGGACCACTTTTTGAAGGTACTAACCACAGCTGACCATGAGCACCTCACAAGCTTTGCCATCTCGGAAATGCTCTGACCCAGTTGTCTGGCCATTACAATTTAGCCTTTGTCAAACTCACTTAAGTTTGCTGCATTTCCCATCTGAAGAACAAGAATAACACTGATTAACAGAGCTCATTGTCAGGTGTTAGTTCCCCATTTCATGACCTTCACATGCACCATCATTTACTTGCAGTTGCTTGAATTTGCATAAAGATGTGCTGGTGATAATGTTTTGGCTCTTCGGTGTATTTAAATAGGTTTTTTGTCATTCCTACATCACTGCCTAAGCTACAGTCGAAAATAGTTTTGAAGAGTTGTGGATTTCAGTTCTGGCACTAATGCACCAGATGATGAATTAAATAGTATTGCTTTCATCTCATATACTCCCAGCATGCTGACAGAGTTGTAGCCTGAATTCATGACTGTAATGTTTTGGAACAATAGGTTAATATGCATAAATTACTTTAAAATCATCTAAGTAATATAAATGTTCTATACACTTCAGTATTTACATACTTTTGTTCAGTTTTTTTAAGAAAGGCAATTATACAATATTAAGTTTAGATTTTCAATCAATGATGGTGGTCATTAAGAAGGAATCAATTTTAGTGCTTCTTGTCATATCTGACTGTTTAACAAGTATGGATAAGGTGATGTGTAATATGATGTCTTATGCAATAAGGCTTGTTGCAAGCAGCACATAACAGTCGTATCAGAATAATATGACCACCTACCATAGTATATGTATGGTAAGTGGTCATGTTATTCTGATACGACTGTGTATGTGTTATTAGTTGGAAAGTAATTTCTTTTTCACTTCCAACTTGTAGAAAACTGGTAACCTGACATTCCTTTCATAATGTGTATGCTATTATATGTATTACATAATAAAGAAATTCCAGATGTATTATACAAATATAAAAGTTGATATAGAATGACATTATAAAAATTAGAATAATTGTAAACTCAGCTAATTGTATAAAATTTAATAATTTACACGATAATGCTGTTGTACATAAAAAAATCAGATATTAAATAATTTCCAAGCTTAGAGGAGTGCTTAACATTATAAAGGCTTGACAGAAAAGTTGCCCTATTGACTTACTTATTCTGAACACTTAATGCTATTACACACTATAATATACTCATTTAACTCTATAACAATCCTTTTACAAGTAAAGGTAAATTAGAGCAAGAATAAATCTTGTAAATGCATTTACCATTAATCTCGAGGCTGGTACAATAGCATTAGATGATGCAGCTGATGGAAAATTGCTGTTGATGTTATATTGAATGCTACCAGTCCTTAAGTTAATCTTCCAGTTTTTTAGCAGACACTGTATATGTATCCTGTGAGTTCGTCACTAAAGTTGACCTTGTCTATGCATTTCATATATAGGAGCAGCTTCATTGAAGTGGGCACCTGAGCATTTACCTTTCTATAAGCAGTTGATGTTAACTATAGATGTTATTTCTGCTGTTATCAGTTCTTTTGCCCGTTTTTTATTTTAATACTGCTATATAATTCAGTTCAATTTGCTCCTTTTCTTGTGGAAGACACAAATTTATTAACGGAAATTATGATGTTATCTGCTAATACTGGGTAACAAATACAAGTGAGCACTATCCTCCATACTTGGACAATTTAAAATCTTTAAAACTCACATTAAAAGAACTTTTAAGAGTACAGCTAAGGCCGACTTTAAAACATAACTTTTAAAAAGAGAACAAGCCTTTCGGCATGCGCAACGCTTTTCACCACCTTCATTCACATGGCATCATCAGGTGTGTGATGGTAACCATGGATGCTTCCAATTAAATAGTCGTCTCTCATCCCACAAACAGCTGACACTGCCTAATGGTTATATACACCAGACTGCAGACAAAGCAGGTTATAACTCAAAATTGTTACAAAAATGGAAAAAAAACTGCTAAATATGTAGTAAGTAAGGAAACACAACCACAACCACACCAAACACAAAATAAAAAACAATATGCTACCAGTTTCCCATACATAATGAATATAACGAAAACCATGGAGAATACACTAGCAAAATATAATATAACTTTACCTACTACAATAACTCATTCCATAAAAAACCTTGTGTTGAATGATAGGGACCAAAAACCACCCTCAGGGGAAATATATGAAATAACCATTCTGACCCCCATAAAATATTGGCAGGTAAGGATAAGTACATAGGTAAGACTCTCTAGATTTAACAATGCCTGCCCCACCAAATATGGCACTACAGGCTAAATAGAGCTACTCTAAAATTTTGTTTCCCCCCCCGCGAACCCTCGTCCACTGGAAGGACACCATCACTTTTCTTTTACATCTTTCTTTATTAAAACTATAACATATTTACAGAAATATATACATAGGGCGCGACTTAGCGCCCTTTACATAGTTATAAACATTAAATTACATGTTCAAATAAATACAGTGACATAAGACTGATGAAGTTTTCAGTCTTCTATTGTTCTTCTTGCTCTTGAAACTTAACTTTAACAATTTATCTTCTTATTATTCACACAGGAGGGGAGACTTATCTCCTCCCGTTTCATCTTCTTCTTCTTTTCTCCTTTAATAACCCTCTTCTTAGGACCTTCTCCAGAACAGTAGGAGAAGACTCTGTCTCCTCCCACGGAAGGAGGGGAATCAGTTCCCTCCCTAGTCTAAAATTATCATTTCTTGAAAATTTTCATAGATATATTTCATTATATCTCTCACTTGAGAACGCAACTCTGTACATTCCCAGAGCAGATTTACTCTATTACGATCAAATCTCATTAGATTATTACCTCTAATGTTCCGTAGATGGGTACAGTCATATATGTAGTGAAGCGCTCCCGCCTCTCGGGAGCCGCAGATACAGGAACATCTTTTAATGTTAAATCTGCTGAGGTATTTTGGAAAGTTACCATGATCTGTCAGGATTTGGTTCGAATAAAAATCTGTTGAGACCCTCTTGATAGAAACTTTCTTGAGAAATTTGTAAGTGTGTCTTCCAGTTGCATCTTCTTGGTCCCATCTTGTTTGCCAGATCTCCATACTTCTTTGTCTTAATTTAGTCTTTATACTATCTTTTGAAATTTGTATTTCAATATCCACTTGTAGTTTCTTACATGCATTCTTTGCATGGTTATCAGCCAATTCATTTCCTGGGCAGCCTTGATGGCTTTTTACCCAATGGAAATTTATCTTTCTACCTTCTTCAAGCTCTGCTATTATATTCTTAATCTTATCTACTGTTGGGTTTTTGTGTTGTATCTTTTGCAACGCATACAATGCAGATTGACTGTCCGAATACAAGTCCGCTTCTTGATCTATACATTCAGTAGCAAACCATTCAACTCCCTTCAGGATTGCGTAGACTTCAGCTTGAAACACAGTAGCTGTGTTTGAAAGTCTGTATTCGTTTTGTTGCTTTATTGGACTTGTACCTTTGTATATACACATGGACGCACCTGTGTGCTCTTCCATTCTAGAACCATCTGTGTATATTTTTATATCATGGTTCGAGTCTTCTGGCGGGACCTTATCCCCACCTTGTTTGAATTTGCCTCGCTGGGTGTCTTGTCCATTTAACAATTTGATTTTCTATGTTATTTCCTTCTATAGACTCTTCCCAGAGTTCTACATTTTGTTTTAAAGTAAAACTCCGAAATATCGCAGCTTCTTGTTCGATTATTAGTTCTATTGGCAATGTCCCAGCCAGAACCTAAAGTGCAGATGTTGATGTCGTCTTAAAACATCTTGTGATGCCCAGAAGGGCTAGTCTTTGAATCTGCTGCAGTTTATGTATCATTCTCACTGTCCCTCCTTGGGGCCACCAGGCCCCACAGGTGTAAGTTACTATCCTTTCTATTCCTCTTTTATATAGTTCTTTTTTAACTGTACCTTTCAGCCCCCATGTCCTAGTTGACATTCTATGCAGGGCATTTAAGATCCTTGCACATCTATCTTTAACTTTGTTCAGATGACATAGCCAGTTTCTCTTATCATCCAGCCATACTCCCAGATATTTTAAAACTTTAACTGCTTTTACTGGTCTGTCTTTGAACCTTAGGCTTGGGAGCCTCTTCATATTTCCTTCTTTAGGAAATACTATAATATTTGTCTTTTCAGGGCTGAATTCCAACCTTGTACTTTCTGCCCATTTCTCTAAGTCTGTTAAGACTTTTTGACAGTCTTGTTCCAAGATGTGTCTCCCCGAAGCAGAGACTATAACTATTATGTCATCTGCGTAGGCTTGTATTTGTATATCTTCTTTTGTTATAATATTTAGCGCTGAGTCTGCAACTATGTTCCCCAACAGGGGTCCTGAGTTAGTAGACCCCTGTGGACAACCTTTATAATATTGTCTGGAGATTTCAGTTTCTCCATCTTTAACTACTATCTTTCTTTTTGATAAGTAGTTACTAAAAACTTTGAATAAGTTCTTTGGACATTTGTGTCTTCTTAACTCGTCTAGTAGGAAAGGCCACCAAACGTTATTAAAAGCTCCTTTTACATCTAACGATATCGCACGTATGCTTCTTTAACGCTTTGTTCTCATCTATTGTTGCCATTAGCTTTGATATCGCCATAGTTGTACTTTTACCTGGAATGAATCCATACTGATTTGGATTCAACTTGCCATTACTCTGTAAATAGAAACTTAATCTGTTGGTTAGAAGCTTGTCCAGCACCTTACTCCATGATGATAACAGACAAATTGGTCTGTATGCAGAAGGACTTTTTCTGTCTTTTCCTTCTTTATTGAATAATATCAGTTCTGCTACTTTCCAGCTGTCTGGAAAGATTCCTCTATTGAGACATTCATTAAGAATACTCACAAACCAACTCTTGTTTACTTCGAAGAGTTCGATAATTATTTCTAGGGAAAGCCCATCAAGCCCTGGTGCTTTCCCCTTATTCATTGATTCCATAACTTCTTCAACTTCTACAATAGTAAATGGGAATATCATCTTCTCTGTTAACTGGTCTCCTTGATCTGTTTCTAATATTCCTATGATATTCATTATCTTCTTCCCTGTTGTCTAAAGGGAAGTGATATTCAAGTAAGCAGTTTAGTGATTCCCTAACATTCTTCGTTAGAGATCCGTCTTCTTGCACAGTTGTTGAGAGCTTAAACGTTCCTCTTGTTGCTTCTTTCGCAACCTTGAAATGTACCCCAAAGGGTTTCTCTTGTGATACTTCATCACATAGTTTTTTCCAGCTATTATTTTTAGCTGTGTTTATCTCCTTTTTATATTTAGCTTCCCATAGTTTAAACTCAGTTCTTAGGCTCTTCCTATGCCTTTCATCTGTGTAACATCTTTGGTATTTTCGTCTTCTGCTTTTAACTTCTTTTCTAAGTTTAGTTAATTCTTTATTCCACCAAGGTACTTTTCTATAACCCGAATTCGCTTTTCGGCTTTCCTCTTTCTGATTTTTCACTACAAATCTTTTGTAGCATTTTGGTAGTATTTACTATATATTCATCTAAATCGTCCTGTTGTTTTACCTCTTCAGAGGTCTTTAGCGAAAACTTTTCTGAAAGTTCCTTTCTAAATTCTATCCAGTCCAAATTCTTGATAGAATATCTCTTCTTAGCATTTGTGCTAATATTCCCAAAGTTTAGGGAAAAGCTAATATATGCATGATCACTGCAACTAATTTCATCCTCCACTGCCCATTGTAATACAAAGTCTTGGTTCACAACTTTATGTAGAGTAACATCTATCCAGCTTGTGCCTAGACTGCTGGAAAAGGTTGGATCACTATTCGGATCATTAACAATAGTAAATCCGTTTTGATTAATGAACTCCAGGACTTCCTTTCCTCTCTGGTCCTCCCTTTGAGGTCCCCAGAGGTTACTGCTTGCATTGAAGTCCCCTCCTAGGACTATGTCCCAGTTGGGATAGACTTGTACTATATTACTAACAATTTGAAAGTTTTCCTCGAACGAGTCTTTTGGTGGGCAGTACATAGAAATTAGCACACATTTCTGACCACCTTTTTCTGCTGTAACAATCACCACATCTCTTGATGTGTAGATCTCTGTAGCACTTATATTCCTTTTCCCGATAACAATTGCACTTCTTGGCTGTGGGTGAGATGCTCCAAAGATTCTCCAGCCTGTTGGGAAACCTCTTATTTTGTCCTTATAGACATAAGGCTCTTGCACCAATGCTATGTCATAGTCTTTTTCCTCTATATACAAAACTAGACTATTTGTAGCAGCTTTAGCATGATGTAAGTTTATTTGTACTGTTTTAGACAAGCTCGATTCAGTATCGAATTCGCTTGACCAATAACTCGAGCTCTCTTCTGTAACAAGAACAGTCCATGTCCAGACTTGAATGCTGGACATCTAACTTCAGTCTGTACTTATCATTAGCTGCTTTACAGTTAACACATTTTAACACTGTTTCTTTACACTCCCAGTGTTTGTGGTCCTTTTGACCACATTTTCCACAAGTCTGCTCTTCCGTGCACCTGGTCTGAAAATGACCAAATTTATTGCACTTAAAACATCTTACTACTTTTAAGTATTCTTTTACATTTAGTCGAGACCAGCCTACATTGACTTTTTTCTCTTTCATAAACACCTTGAAACTTTCTGAGTCCACTTGCACTATCCAGTGCTTTTTGCTATTCTTGCCTTTTATTGAGAATTTTACCTCCATCGAGGCATCATTAAAAGCAACGTTTTGTGCTTTTATTCTGTCTACTAGAGCTTCTTTCTCTATGTCACCATCCATGTCGTATATATCTTTTAATGCTGTATTTCTTTGTATTTCATTCTTCAGTATTTTCTTATCAAATTCATCTGTGCATTCTATTAGCACACCTCCTTTACCAATCTTTTTCACATTTTTGATACCGATCTTTAGTTTCGTTGGATCTAGATTTTTCAAAAGATCCTTTTTGAGTTCATCTGAACTCTGTTCCTCGTCTTGAGGATATATCAGCATTATATGCTGTTGGTCTCTTTTCTTTGGTCTTGGCGTTACAGACCTTTTGGCTACTTCTGCATAGCTCTTTGTACCTGGTGCCTTACTTTTGACACCTTCTTTTTCAGTTAACCTTCCCTCGAGGTTACTGATTTTAAGTTCCTGTTCATGTACTACATCTTGTAATCTAGTGAACAAATTTCTAAGTTCAGCTCCTTGCTGCTTAGTTATTTTACTTGCACTGCTGTTCAAGATAGAGTCCAGTTCATTGAACAGATCAGTTGTCTTTGTGCTGGCACTCTTCACTTGAGAGGCCGTTGCACTCACTTCGCTTACCTCATCAGCCATCGCTGCCTGGTACGATCACACCAGGCAGTTATATCTTGCTACTCGGAGAGAGTGTTAGACCCTCCTCCAAGGAGGGAGCCCCTAGACGACGACAACGTCCTCTCTCCTTAGAATTGGTTCTGATAATTTCCTAACGACAAAATATGGCGTATAGCCTTGCACTTAATATATAACACTTGTAATCGCAGTAAGCTCACAAAACTAAATCAAAACCAATTCCCCCTAGGGGAAGTACATAGGTAAAACATTTCGCCAATATGAGATACATGTGCAAGAGCACTATAAGGATATTATTAAATGCAACCCAACTACAGCGTTTGCTCAAACAACAATAGAAAATGATATGTAAATTGATAAAATTGATTCAAACCCTTAATGGCCCCTAGAACAAAGTTTCAGCTGCAATAGGCAGAAACTTTGATGATTCACGAGCATCTTGATAATGTAAATGACACTGAGATTCCACCTCTCCCTTCTGCATGGAATCTCCTTTGCATCAGCGATCGAGAGGACGTATGCATAACCATTAGGTAGCATCAGCTATTTGTGGGATGAGAGATGACTATTTGACAGCATCCACGGTTACCATCACACGCCTGATGATGCCATGTGAATGAAGGTGGTGAAATGTGTTGCGCATGCCAAAAGGCTTGTTCTCTTTATAAAAGTTGTTTTAAAGTCGGCCTTAGCTGTACTCTTAAAAGTTCTTTTAATGTGAGTTTTAAAGACTTTGAATTGTTCAAGTATGGAGGATAGTGCTCACTTGTATTTGTTACCCAGTATTAGCAGATAACATCATAATTTCCGTTAATAAATTTGTGTCTTCCACAAGAAAAGGAGCAAATTGAACTGAATTATATAGCAGTATTAAAATAAAAAACGGGCAAAAGAACTGATAACAGCAGAAATAACATCTATAGTTAACATCAACTGCTTATAGAAAGGTAAATGCTCAGGTGCCCACTTCAATGAAGCTGCTCCTATATGCGAAATGCATAGACAAGGTCAACTTTAGCAATGAACTCACTGGATACATACAGTGCCTACTGAAAAACTGTAAGATTAACTTAAGGACTGGTAGCATTCAATATAACATCAACAGCAATTTTCCATCAGCTGCATCATCTAATGCAATTGTACCAGCCTCGAGATTAATGGTAAATACATTTACATGACTTATTCTTGCTCTAATTTACCTTTACTTGTAAAAGGATTGTTATAGAGTCAAATGAATATACTATAGTGTGTAATAGCATTAAGTGTTCAGAATAAGTAAGCCAATAGGGCAACTTTCCTGTCAAGCCTTTATAATGTTAAGCACTCCTCTAAACTTGGAAATTATTTAATATCTGATTTTTTGATGTACAACAGCATTATCTTGTAAATTATTAAATTTTATTATAAAAACTATAAAATTCCTTGCCCTTTATGTCAGTGGCTTACATTTTACATCATTAGGAAAATAATGTATATATTTTTTAATTATCAAAATCATATGAAAAGCAGTTGCTTTGTTGTAAACCTTCGAAATGAATAAATGATTATCTGAGAAGAATTGCTATCAAAATATCATGGTCTTGATTATGTCTGATAATCAGGCTCTACTCAAGTAACAGTCAATATTTTGTAGTCTTAAGATATTCCTTTGTGTGTAAGTGAATTATCAGACCCTAAACAGACTGAAAATTCACTCATCTTATTTTTGGATCACTTACCAGTTTTAACAGTATTGGTAAATATAATTATAAAATGATATTTTGGACACTGCAGATTGAAACATATTTATTTCCATAATTTGATTCAGATTATTAATCCTTCCAGTGTCCAGTCTGAAAAACAGGTTTCCATCCAGAGACCAAGCTATTTTCTCCCTATGCTCAGGCAAAAAAAAAAACTTTAACTTTAGAACTTTTTTGCCAAATAACTAATAAAAGGAATTATGGCATTTTGTATGCCAAATTAATCAGCATTTAATTTGGTTTTCTGAAAATAAAGTATTTACAAAAAAGACGATATATTTTATTTTAGTAGGACTTATTTATAGTCATATAGTAAAAAAAAAAGCATCTGGCAACACAAATAAAAATTTATTAAAAAAAAAAAGCTAATAGACAGAAATGATTACAATGCACATGAATCGAACGACTATATTTCTGAATAATAAAAATAATTTTTTGGTTTAAGTAAATATTTCTCTTGTAATTTTTTTTTTTTGGTACCATACTTTCAGAAAATTCCAGGCTTTTAGCCAATTGTGCTATGTCACATAAACAAGTCAAATTTAGAATTTCAAAAAAAAAACAATCAACAGAAATCATCATCATCATCATCATCATCCTCAAGCAGCCATGGGCTACGGAGGTCCAACCAGACCATGCAATTTAGTTCTCCTAGCAAGTCTATCCTGAGCTACATCTACTGCATCTGGCCACTGCACACCAATTCTAACAAGGTCCTGTTTGACATTGTCTGCCCACCGCATCCTAGGTCTCCCCTTCTTTCTGAGGCCTTTAGGCACACTGTTCATAACCCTATTCGCCAATCTATAATTATTCATACGGGCAACATGGCCAAACCAACGGAGTCTCTCTCTGCACAATATGCTGCTTAAAGGAGGTTGCAAACTCCTTTGCCTAACCTCATCATTAGTTACAAAGTTGAACTACCTAATGCCCAAGATACTGCGTAAGCATCTGGAATCAAAAGCATCTAGTTTACTGTTATCTTGTTTACAAAGTGTCCAAGTTTCACTACCATAACTAACCCTAGAGAGAACCAAACTATTATACAGTCTAATTTTTGTCCTTAGGTGTATACGCCTATTTCTCCACACTCTCCATAGATTCTTAAAAGTCCTGGCAGCAATCCCTATTTGTCTGTTAATCTCATGCCGCACATCACCATTATCTGTTACATAGCTCCCAAGATAATTAAACTGTGACACCTGCTCAAGACTGCAACCATTCAGATTAACTGAATCACAGCCTGCCTGACCAATTTTCATCACTTTAGTTTTCTCTCTGTTTATAACCAAACCTACTCTACTACCAGTCTCATCAATAGCTCGAATGAAAGAGTTCATCTCATCAACATCATTTGCCAAAAGGGCTAAATCATCAGCATAATCTAAATCAGAAATTTTAGTATCTCCAGACCATTTAAGGCCAAAATCTCTTCCTTGCAGTGAATTTCGCATAACATAATCAATAACCAAGCTAAAGAGAAAAGGAGACAAAATGCACCCTTGTCGAACACCAGAAGTAATGCTAAACCAATTGCTACAAGCCTTACCAACTCTCACACACGACTCAGTGTTATTATAGAGAGCTTTCATTATGTTAACTAACTTGTCTGGTATACCATATGATCTCACAATCAAACACAAATTATGACGATCAACAGAGTCGAAAGCCTTTTTGAAATCAACAAAGCTAGCAACCAAAGGTTTCTGAAACTCTAAACATTTCTCAAGAATCTGCCTAAGTGAAAATATCTGATCCACACATCCCCTACCACTTCTGAATCCACATTGCTCATCAAGCAATTGACTGTCAACCAGATTCTTATTTCTATTAAGCACAATCATGGAAAGAACTTTCCCTGGAACAGAGAGTAGGCTGATACCCCTATAGTTATCACAAGAACTGCGATCACCTTTTTTGAAAATAGGGATAACAATTGCTCTGGTAAAATCCTTAGGAACCATGCCTTTAACATAAAAGATATTCAGAATTTCAGTCATCCAAATGATAACCGAAACATTCCCAGCTCTAAGCATTTCGGTAGTAATTTCATCTACCCCTGGGGATTTATGTAGTTTAAGTTTAGAAACAGCCAAAATAACTTCAGATTGTGTTATAGGGCCAACATTAAAGCCACCAATGCATCCATCATCACTGCAAACAATGGGAGCAGAACCAACTACATTGTTTAGAACATCACTGAAATGCTCAGCCCACCTAGCCATGACAGAATCCTCCCCTTCTATAAACCTTACCTTGTTTATCCTTCAATCCTTGTATGCCTGTCCGTTTTCTACCACATAAAACATTAACTATCTGGTACAGCTCTCTGCTGTTGTGCTGTCTAACTGCTTCCTCGGCTTTGTCAGCCAAACCATCAAGCCAAAGATTCTTATCAGCAGCTAACTGATCTTTTACACGTTTATTAAGTTCTCTGTAATGCTTTCTATTAGGACTAGTAGGATATTGATTAAAGACATTCCTGCAGTTCTTTCTTTCCGAAATAAGCTCAAGTGCCTTATCACTCAGATAATTCTGTCTCTTCTGCTCCTTTTTTCCTAAAAGAGTACTGTTAGTGTCCATAAAAGCCTGTTTAAAATGATCCCATTCTTCCTCAACTTCAGTAGTAAGCAAACCATGACTGTCATAATGACTAAGTAACCTATCATGGTAAGCTTTGGCTATAACTGGATCTTTCAGAGCTTCAGTATTAAAAGTAAATTTTTTAACCCTAGCACAACACTTTTTAAGTTTAAGTTGCAACACACTTTTAACAAGGTAATGGTCAGATCCAATTTCAGCTCCCCTATATGCCCTGGTATTTCTAACAGAACTAGCCCATTTGCTGTTAATTAATATGTAATCAATCATATTCTTATGCAGCCCATCAGGTGAAACCCATGTGTACTTATGTATGTCGCAGTGTTTGTAATAAGTGTTAGTTATTCTGAATCCATTGAGTTTACTTACCTGTAGGAGACGTTGCCCATTGCCATTGCAGCTACCAATACCAAAAGGGCCTATTACTCCTCCCCAAAGGTCAGAGTCAGTACCAACTTTGGCATTGAAGTTACCAAGAACAAGGGTAATATCTCCTTTCTTGACAGAATTCAAAATATCCTGAAGTTGTTCATAAAATCTATCCTTCTCATCCTCATCAGCATCCTCAGTGGGGGCATAACAGCAGATAACATTGAAGTCTTTAATGCTTGTCTGAAATTTTGCTGTAAGAAACCTTTCATTAATGCACTCATATCCTAGAAGAGCATCGCTAGCTTGGTGATGCTTATTGTCGTCGTGCACGCCTTGGTGATGCTTATTGTCGTCCCTCCCTGAAAAGAGAAATTTAAGATTATTTTTAAGAATCTGACCTTTATCTGTCATCTGGTCTCTTGCAAGCCAAGAATATCTAAATTATAATGGTGGAATTCTTGTGTGAGGACATAAAGAGAGATAAAGCTCTGTGCAGAGTCCTCACATTCCAACTACCTACGGAGAGAAAATGGTTAGTGGGATGTTTAAAGAAACTATGTTTATTGAGAGAGGAAATGCCGACAATATCAAACAGCCCCCTAATCGCAGATATACCAAATTAAACAGAATTTAATTACGAACTTTATGAAAATAAATAATATAAAAAATTTGCAAGCATATTGATTTTAATAAGCCTTTTTCAATATGATATGGTGAAAAAAAAAGATTGCACTATACAATTAAAGGTTTCATTTTGGAAAACCTGATAAATAAAAATAGTTAAATTATATTTTTATCAAAAGAAAATTTCCTCCCAAATAATATAATATTCAACCTGAAATATGAATTTTATTTCTTTTAATGATTCTTTTCAGTATGGTATATTTTAAACACAGCCAGTGTTATACAACGTGACTTGGCCTTCTCACATTCACGGGATTTTCTGAACTGGTTATGAAATAGAAAAAACTTCCTTGGCTGCTTTCTTTGATAAACAATATGAATTTTTTCTTTGAGTGTTGAGGTTTGGCGATCTTGGCTAAGTATAGAAATGTTTGTACACCAAAGCAAAAAAAAAAAAACCAGCGTTATATCGTCTGTGTGGCCATTCAATGTACTGAGGGGGGGATGTCTTTAAAATCATTCAATATAAACATAAAATCTCATAATTTAAAAAAATATATTTTTCTAGAGGGTGTATGTGTGAAACTTTCTACGTGAGTTTAGTGGAGGGATGCCTTCCTGAAATTGCCTTCCCACATGACGGCTGATTTCCATAGCAAGGAAGTCTGTTTTGCTTCCGTATCCAAAACATTCATTTTCAGAAAACGGTACAAGCTCAAAGTTTTTTATTAAAAAAACAAGAAATAATAAAATAAAAATTACATATAGCCTAATGGGATGTTAAATAAAATATCTGCAATAATTTTTAAGCCAGCCTCCGATCTAGCATAACTCGGAAAGATCGATAAATCAGCCAATCGAAAGATCGCTAACTAACAGAAGTAAATCTACGGAAATGAATTTGCTTCCATATCCAAGATCTCATTTATTGTCAGAAAATGAAACTAGATCAAAGTTTTACTGGAAAAGGAATAAATAATAAAATACAAATTAACACATAGCCCAATGCAATGCTAAAATATCCACAGCAACAAGTTGTAGGCCGACCATACGATGTAGCATAACTGAAAAAATTCAATACTTATCAATCGGCCAAAAAAATCGCTATAATAAATCTACTGAAATGAAAACTGAGGTTTAATGTAAACAAGTAAATACTAACTTTACAAAGGATATCCATATGCTGGATCAAAACTGTAAAAAACACTTATAGCATACGGAATGGAGATAGCATGCATCAGCCATCTGCATCTTGTTTCCCTCAGTGAAGCATAACTAATTAAATGCAGCTGCAACTAGAATTTTTAAGAATGATGTGTTTACTTCCAGTTTTGATTTTAAGAGTGGGAAAGATGATAAAAATAACTTGGGAATACTGAAATAGGTTTATGACAAAAAAGAGTGTGAAACGGAAAATGGTTGTACCTATTTTGTAAATACTTTCAAAATCTATTGTTTTTAAAAATAGCAGTTTTTTTTGTTTATTTTCAGATTTTCAAAAATTTAAGGAATCAAACTTGTGAGCTTAAATTAGAAGGTTGCTTCAGCAAATAGGAATGCTAACAAGCAAATCGGCAGTACCGTTTGTGCTTCTGAGAAATGGCAATCAGATGACTTTATCAAATTATTTATATTGTAGTTTCATAAAATATGCATCAAATTAAAAATAAAAATATTATTTTTGAAGCCTGAATTATATATTTTTTATACGATATATATATATAAATTACAGTGGTAATTTTTACTTTAAAAGGGGGGCGGGGATGGCTCAGTCGGTAGCGCGCCAGGCTCGTAATCTGTAGTTCCCAGGTTCGAGTCCCAGCTGGGTCAGCGTTGAGATTTATCTCCGCAAAATTTCCCGCCCTGCCCATGGTCAGTAGGGGACACCGATGGGCTTGAAAAGGCCGCCGTCCGTCGGATGGGACGTGAAGCCGTGGCCCCGTGTGCGGGAGAGCCATACCCTGTGCACGTTAAAGAACACGCTGGATGGCCTTGACGGGAGGCTACCATCTGTCTCCCAACAGCTGTTCCAGTGGGTCCCCTCCCCCAACCTTCTCTGAGCCTTCGGGGTCCTTGTGGCCTGGCCATTTAGCCCATGGTGTGCAAAAAAGTGCCGCTCAGAGGTAAAACAATCCAATCCAATTTACTTTAAAAAAAATTGATATTTTTTTGTTGTACTAAAAACGGATACATATGTCCTTGGCCTCTCAATTCAGATTCTCTGAAAGTATTTTGATGACGTGGATACTGGAAGGGTTAATGTGTAGATTGGGCATGGTTCATGTTTCTAACACAGTTGCATTCTAGTAATTCATATTTACATTATAGAATTATGCATATCTAAATATTGACTAAATGTTTTATTCAGGGTCCTCTTGTAACTGATAATGGAAATTTTATTCTGGACTGGAAATTTTCAGAAGTTTGTGATTGGAAAGCTGTTAATCAAAAGATCAAGGCTTTATCAGGTGCATTTTATATTTCATTACCAAAAAAAGTAAACTTTATTTATTCATATATGTTATTTAAGTTTAGTTTCCATCAGTTAATGTTAATTAAGTTAGCCCAGTCTAGGTTAGTGTACCTGACTACTAAACCAAGAAGCCAATAGAGCTTTTGGGTTATCCCCATCTTTTGTGTAGGAGAGCACCTTCGTTTTTAAAAAAAATAAAAAAAACTATATATATTTGATATGATCTGATAACTTTATGGAAAGCATCATTACCGAAACAAATAGATATGCTAATAAGTGCCTTCACAATGCTATAGCTCCTGGATTAGGTTCAAAGATAAGAATAAGATTGTGGCGGAGGGATATATATTTATACAGAAGAAATGAGATTATTTATTGCTATGATTTTAACATGGGTACAGTTGACAAACCAATACAACTTCAGTTCTGAAGTTGACTAATGGCTGTATGGATGACTGTATAGACTGACAACTGCATGGTATGAGTTGAAGACAACTGGATCAATTGCTGCTCTGATATCTGCATTTTGTAAACAATCAAAGCATTCATAAAAATGATCATCTCATAAAAATATATCTTAGGACAGATTTCTTTTGGAAACACTGTGTCCTTCATTTAGAGGAATTTATATGTCCAAGCAAGAAATATCTGTAGATGAAAGCCTTACAGAGAAATTAGAAATCGAAAGAAATTAGAATAAGAATTCTTGATTAGCCTCTACAAAAAAAGGCTAATCAAGAAGCAATATATCCTGCTGAAGAGAATCAGGTTTGGCATAAAAATATTTTTTGTGTGTGAAGCAAAAACAGGTTATACCTGTGATTTTTATATTTATACTGGACAAGGTGGAGAGGGAGCATTCCAAAAACTAGTGAGCTGTGTTGGTGACAATACTTGCACTCTTCCCAGAACTAACATTGTTTTCATACACAGGTGGTTTTCAAATCATGCACTATTTCAGGATCTGCAACATTATGGTTCTGGAACATGTCGGACAGTAAACCTCCAAAGGAAGAAAATGCCAAAAGAATTGCTAACTGCAAAAGTAAAGAAAGGAGAAAGGAATGCCCTTTGCTACACACCAGGATGTTTATGAGCAATAAAGTGGCATTATAAAAAGGATTTCTCAATGCTATCCATGACCCATAGAGTGACAATGAGTAACAAGCAAAATTGACTGAAAGATGTGATCAGGAAACTAGATGCAATAATTGAATATAATTCAAAATGAGAGTGTGGACAGTTTAGATGAGAGAATAAAACCATATGAGGGCCTTGGAAAAGCACTTATATAGTTAGATGGCACATAAAACCTTTCTTTCACGTAATAGACATAGCAGTTGTGAATTCACATTAGAATATGAGAAAGATGGTTGGCAAAAAACAAATATCCTGTATTTTGACAGGGTGATTCATGGACTTTCAGAGAAGTACACAATGAGTAGGAAATCAATCTAGGGAGGAAGATCATCAAAACTGATCTGCCTGCTCATTTTATGGAAAGTTTCCAAGCAGAGTAAGCTATACTGTCCAGGATGAAAGGAAATAAGATGAGAAAGTAAGTGTGGGGACATTCCACTACACCAAGAAGGATGTTTTGAGGTGTATCACACCAAAAGAAAATATTAAGTGTGGGGACAAGGGAATCATGGCTCTCCCCCCCTCCCCTCCTCTTAGAGTGCTAGTAAAGGTAAAGAGCAAAAATATTAAACTTGGGCATTTACAATATATATTTTTAAAACCTCTAAAATGGAGGGGAAAATGTTATACTTCAATGGAAATAAAGTCCTTTGCCCCCATCCCTTTTTACCTTTTTTCTGGCCCAGTTATGTCACTTCTCTCCTTCCCTCCCATAGTTCTCCAGATCTTGTCCTGATTAAATGTATATATATATATTTTCAAGTCAATAATTCATTATTATTAATAAAAAATTAGAACATCATCATCCTCAAGCAGCCATGGGCTACGGAGGTCCAACCAGACCATGCAATTTAGTTTTTCAAGCATATCTGTCCTGAGCTACATATGCTACATCTGACCACTGTGGGGCAGGGTTGGTTCAGTCAGTAGTGCGCCAGGCTCATAATCTGTAGTTCCCAGGTTCAAGTCCCAGCTGGGTCAGCATTGAAATTTATCTCCACAAAATTCCCCGCCCTGCATACGGTCAGTAGGGCACACCGATGGGCTTGGAAAGGACGCTATCTGTCGGATGGGACATTAAGCCGTGGTGCTGTGTGCGGGAGAGCCATACCCTGTGCACTTTAAAGAACACACTGGATGGCCTTGATGGGAGGCTACCATCTGTCTTTCAGCAGCTGTTCCAGTAGGTCCCCTCCTCCAACCTTCTCTGAGCCTTCGGGGTCCATGTGACCTGGCCATTTAGCCCATGGTGTGCAAAAAAGTGCCGCTCAGAGGTAAAGCAACCCAACTCTGACCACTGTACACCAAGTCTAACTAGGTCCTGTTTGACATTATCTGCCCACCGCATCCTAGGTCTCCCTCTCTTTCTGAGACCTTTAGGCACATTGTTCATAACCCTATTCACCAATCTATAATTATCCATACAGGCAACATGGCCAAACCAACGGAGTCTCTCTCTGCACAATATGCTGCTCAAATGAGGTTGCCAGCACCTTTTCCTAACCCCATCATTAGTTACAAAGTTAAACCACCTAATACCCAAGATACTGCATAAGCATCTAGAATCAAAAGCATCTAGTTTCCTGTTATCTTGTTTACAAAGTGTCCAAGTTTCACTATCATAACTAACCCTAGAAAGAACCAAACTATTATACAGTTTAATTTAGTCTTTAAGTGTATATGCCTATTTCTCCACACTCTCCATAGATTCTTAAAAGTTCTGGCAGCAATCCCTGTTTGTTTGTTAATCTCATGCTGCACATCACCGATATCTGTTACATAGCTCCCAAGATAATTAAACTGTGACACCTGCTCAAGACTGCAACCATTCAGATCATCACAGCCTGTAGACTAATTTTCATCACTTCAGCTTTCTCTCTGTTTATCAACAAACATACTCTATTACCAGTTACATCAACAGCCCTAATGAAAGAGTTCATCTCATCAACATCATTTGCCAAAAGGGCTAAATCATCAGCATAATCTAGTCGGAAATTTTCGTATCTCCAGTCCACTTAAAGCCAAAATCTTTCCTTTGAAGTGAATTTCGCATAACATAATCAATAACTAAACTAAAGAGAAAAGGAGACAAAATGCACCCTTGTCGAACACCAGAAGTAATGCTAAACCAATTGCTACAAGCCTTACCAACTCTCACACACGACTCAGTGTTATTATAGAGAGCTTTCATTATGTTAACTAACTTGTCAGGTATACCATATTGTCTCACAATCAACCACAAATTATGACGATCAACAGAGTCAAAAGCCTTTTTGAAATCAGCAAAGCTAGCAACCAAAGATTTCTGAAATTCTAAAATTTTCTCAAGAATCTACCTAAGTGAAAATATCTGATCCACACACCCCTACCACTTCTGAATCCACATTGCTCATCACGCAATTGACTGTTAAGCAGATTCTTAATTCTATTTAGCACAATCATGGAAAGAACTTTACCTGGAACAGAGAGTAGGCTGATACCCTTATAGTTATCACAAGAACTGCGATCACCTTTTTTGAAAATAGGGATAACAATAACTGGTAAAATCCTTAGGAACCATGCCTTTAACATAAAAGATATTCAAAATTTCAGTCATCCATTTGGTAACCGAAACATTCCCAGCTCTAAGCATTTCTGTAGTAATTTCATCTACCCCTGGGGATTTATTGAGTTTAAGTTTAGAAATAGTCAAAATAACTCCAGACTGTGTTATAGGGCCAACATTAAAGCCACCAATGCGTCTATCTTCATTGCAAACAATGGGAGTATAACTACCCATATTGTTTAGAACATCACTGAAATTCTCAGCCCACCTAGCCATGACAGAATCCTCACCTTCTATAACCTTACCTTGTTTATCCTTCAATCCCTGTATACCTGTGGGGAGGGGGTGGCTCAGTTGGTAGCACACCAGGCTCATAATCTGTAGTTCCCAGGTTCTAGTCCCAGCTGGATCAGTGTTGAGATTTATCTCAGCAAAATTCCTCGCCCTGCCCACGGTCAGTAGAGGACACCGATGGGCTTAGAAAGGCCGCCGTCCGTCAGATGGGATGTTAAGTCATGGCACTGTGTGTGGGAGAGCCATACTCTGTGCACATTAAAGAAAATGCTGGATGACCTTGATGGGAGGCTACCATCTGTCTCCCAACAGCTGTTCCAGTGGGTCCCCTGCCCCAACCTTCTCAGAGCCTTCGGGGTCCATGTAACCTGGCCATTTAGCCCATGGTGTGCAAAAAAGTGCCGCTCAGAGGTAAAACAATCCAACCCTGTATACCTGTCTGTTTTCTACCATGCAAAACATTAACTATCTGGTACAGCTCCTTGTTGTTGTGCTGTCTAACTGTTTCCTCGGCTTTGTCAGCCAAGCGATGAAGCCAAAGATTCTTATCAGCAGTTAACTTATCTTTTACATGTTTATTAAGCTCTCTGTAATGCATTCTATTAGGACTAGTAGGGTATTGATTAAGGACATTCCTGCTATTCTTTCTTTATGAAATAAGCTCTATTGCCTTATCACTCAAATAATTTTGCCTCCTCTGCACCTTTTTTCCTAAAAGAGTACTGTTAGTTTCCAAAAAAGCTTGTTTAAAACGTTTCCATTCTTCCTCAACTTCAGTAATAAGGAAACCATGACTTTCATAATGACTATCATGGTACTGGCCTAATATAATTGTTAAACATTTTAAATATAAAGAAAATATAATTTACTGCTTTACCCAGTAGTTTGTATCCATTTTCATAGAAGTACTTCTTTCAATGGGAACTGATGGAAATTTACTCCTTTTTAATATTGTGTGTTCCTATTTCGAAGTGACACATCGGTATGCAGCATATTACCAAGTATAAAATTGACAAAATTTGAAAAATTATGTTTTAAAAGTCACAAATATTGAAAAGATTGCTGTTTGAAATCCAAATGTAGAAAACATTCAATGAACACCTAAGCAGACAATGTGATTTGTTTGTCAAGTGTTTGCACATCTTGCAGAATTTTCTTTTTCATTCTAGTGCCACGAGGAAATTCTAATTGTGCAGACCTGTACTCTATCATTATTGACCAAGGTATACGTTTTCTGTTGCAACAGTTTCTTTATGTTTTCAAAAATATTGACTAAGTTTCACTTTTATCCCAAGAGTAAAAGATGTAAGTTTTGAAATGTTGCATTAAAAATATTATATTTTACTTTGTAATAAACATCACATCTATTTGGTAATCCTTTCCTATAGCACATCTTCATGAAGGATTTTTGTTACTACTAATTAGCTCATATGGACTGAAAGTGACTGTCTTGACACACTCATAGTGTGATCAGAAAATTCTTTGGTATTGTCATGTTCCTCTGAAAGGGAACATTTACTCCTGTGAGAAAGTCCGTAACTGAAAAGTGTGTGTTTGGGTGGGTAAGTCAAGTTATGAAAATCTACTTGGGGCCAAGCATCACAATATATAAGGTAAAACAACATAAGCACAAATTTCACAGTGCCATGTTATGGTCAGAATATTTGGCAGAATCCATATAAGATTAACATTTGCAGAACTGGTTACTAAATTTTGACATTAATTGAATATTACACTTTAATATGCATTAAAATATAATATACTAATTAATTGTTAATGTTTACACTTTGTAGGTGTTGTGGATACTGGGCTCTTCATTGGAATGGCTAAGAAAGTTTACTTTGGTCAGCCAGATGGAACTGTGATAGAAAGAGTGGCAAAACACTGATATACTTTTATAACATATATTTTTGTATAACATGTTTATCTTAAAAAAACTTCATATGTGCAGTTTATAAGAATTAATATGATCTGTTTTATAGTATTTTTTGCACAGTTATAATTTTCTCACTTTTATATTTTTTGGAAGTCTAAATTGAGCTTAGAAGCAGATTGTTATTAGTCTGTAAAAGTTATTATAGGATAATAAATTTTTATAAAGAAAACAGCACAGTGATGCTGCATAGTATATTGAATGATGCTAAAGGTTCATATTTCATTAAATCTTTCACATATTTGTTGGCAGTATACACTGCTCTTCAAAAGCAAAGCATAGATCAATAAAATGTGTTTATCTCGAAATATGTGTGGACAAATCCAATTTCATAGGAAGAATCAAAGATAATGTTGTGAAAAATCATGAAATTTTGGCCCAAAATAATTTACATAATCCTCCCCCCCCCCCAAAAAAAAAGATGAAGAAAAATACGGGAAAATATTCACAAGTTATAAATAATACAAATGTATAGTCAACAAAATTAAAGCAGAATTCACACTGCATTAATTAAAATTCATCCTCCTCAAGCAGAGCAGCCATAGACTACCGAGATCCAACCAGATTGTGCAATTTAGTTCTTTAAACATGTCTATCATCAGCTACATCTGATGCACTGGGCCATTGTAAACCAATTCTAGCCTGTTTGACATTGTCTGCCCACTGCATCCTAGGTCTCCTCTTTTCTGTAGCCTTTAGGCACACTGTTCATAACCCTATTTGCCAATCTACAGTTAAGCATACAGACAACATGTCCAAACCAACATAGTCACTTTCTGCATAATATTATGCCCAAAGGAGGTTGCTGGCTCCTTTTCCTAAGCTCATCATCACTTACAAAGTCAAACCACCTAATGCCCAAAATACTGCATAAGCATCTAGAAATGAGATAAAGAATAACTAGAACAAAAAGCAAGTTTCCCATTATCTTGTTTACAAAAGTTCCACATTTCACAATCATAACTAACTAGATAGAACCAAACTATTCACACAGTCTACTTTTAGTCTTTAGATATATACACCTATTTCTCTACACTCTCCATAGATTCTTAAAAGTCACGACAGCAATCTCTATCTGTCTGTTAATCTCATGCCACACATCGCCAGTACCTGTTACATAGTTCACAAGATATTAAACTGCAACATCTTAAGATTGTAATTATTCAGATTAACTGAACCTGCCTGCCTGACCTGTTTTCATCACTTTAGTTTTTCTGTTTATCATCAAATTTACTCTACTACAGCTTTATCAACAGCTCTAATAAAAGAATTCACCTCATTAACATCATTTCCGAAAAGGGCAAATCATTAGCATAATCTAAAGCGGACATTTTCAGATCTCCAGACCATTTAAGGCAAAATCTTTTAAATTCCCCCTACAGTGAATTTTGCATAACATAAGCAATAACCAAACTAAAGAGAAAAGGAGACAAAATGCACCTTTGTCAAACACCAGAAGCAATGCTAAACCAATTGCTACAAACTGTACTAACTCTCGCATACTACTCAGTAGGTTTTCATTTTGTTAACTAACTTGTCTGGTATGCCATGCGATCTCACAATCAACCGCAAATTATGGCTGTTAACAGGTCAAAAGCCTTTTTGAAATCGACAAAACTACTAACCAAAGGTTTCTGAAACTCTAAACATTTCTCAATAATCTGCCTGAGTAAAAATATCGATCTACACATCCCCTCCCACTTCTGAATCCACATTGCTCATCACGCAATTGCTCATCATCCAGAGTCTTAATTCTATTAAGCAATCATGCAAAGAACTTTACCTGGAACAGAAAGTAGATTGATACCCCTAAAGTTATCACAAGAACTGCGATCACATTTTTTTAAAAATGGGGATAATAATAGCTCTGGTAAATTCTTTGGAAACAATGCTTTTATCATAAAATATATTCAAAATTTCAATCAGCTATGTGGTAACTGAAACATTGCGAGCTCTAAGCATTTCAGTGGTAATTTTATCTACTCCTGGAGATTTATGTAGTTTAAGTTTAGAAATAGTCAAAATAACTTCAGATTGTGATATAGGGCTAACATTAATGCCAGTAATGGGAATTACAAACAATGGAAATAGTGCTGAGCGCACCTGGCCATAACAGAATCCTCACCTTGTTTACCTTCAATCCCTGTATATCTGTTCATTTTCTACCATGTAAAACATTAACTATCTGGTACAGTTTTCTGCTGTTGTTCTGTCTAACTGCTTCCTTGACTTTGTTAGCCAAGTCATCAAGCCAAAGATTCTTATCAGCAGCTAACCATCCTTTACACGTTTATTAAGCTCTCTGTAATGCTTTCTATTAGGACTAATAAGATATTGATTAAGGACATTCCTGCAGTTCTTTCTTTATGAAATAAGCTCTATTGCCTTATCACTCAAATAATTCTGCCTCCTCTCCTCCTTTTTGTTCAAAAGAATATTGCTAGTTTCAAGAAAAGCAAGTTTAAATGTTTCCATTCTTCCTCAACTTCAGTAGTAAGCAAATCATGACTGTCATAATGATTAAGTAACCTATTACGGTAAGCTATAGATATAACTGGGTTTTTCAGGGCTTCAGTGTTAAAGGTAACTTTTTTTTAAATCTTAGCACAACACTTTTTAAGTCTGAGGTCAAGACACTTTTAACAAGGTAATGGCCAGATCCAATTTCAGCTCCCCTATTTGACCTGCTTTTCCTAACAGAACCAGCCCATTTGTTAATCAATATATAATCAATCATATTCTTATGTAGCCCATCAGGTGAAACCCCTGTGTACTTCTGTATGTTGTGGTGTTTGTAATAAGTGTTAGTTATTCTCGAACCATTAAGTTTACTTACCTGTAGGAGACATTGACCATTGCCACTGTAGCTGCCAAATAGCAGAGGGATCTATCACCCCTCCCAAAACATCAGAGTCAGTACCAACTTTAGCATTGAAGTTGCCTAGAACAAAAGTAATATCTGCCTTCTTGACAGAATTCAGATATCCTGAAGTTTGTAAAACTCATCTTTCTCATCCTCAGTGGGGGCATAACAATAGATAACATTCAAGTGTTTAATGCTTATTTGAAATTTAGCTGTAAGAAACCTTTCATTAATGCACTCATATCCTAGAACATCACTAGTGCATCTGCTGAGAAGCAAACTTTATGCCTTGGCTTTTTATCTTCCCTACCTTAAAAGAGTAATTTAAGATGATTTTTAAGAATTTGACTTCTGTCCATTTGGTTTCTTACAAGCCAAGAATATCCAGGTTATAACGGTGGAATTCTTGTGTGAGAACATCAAGAAAATAATCTCTGTGCAGGCCTGGCTGGTTCTATGCATCATCACAGGGGATTGGTGCATACCCCTCCTTCCAGTGACTATTACTTGCTACTATTTACAGATAATATGTTTTTTTCATGACGCTGTTTTGTTTGCTTGTAAAATAAACAGTGTCATAGAGAATTAAACATTAATTTAATGTGTAGTGTAGAAGATGTGGCCCCCTTGAGCACTAATGTAGGCTTGATGACTCATGCTCACAACAAGATAATCCAGTGAATGGAAGGCAAAGTCTACTGAACAATAAAAGCAAACCTGAGGCCCTGGTGGGTGTGGGGCAGGGTTGCCATTTTGGAGTCCAAACAATTTAGGACATTTTACTAATAGCCTTTACTTGGCCTCGAAAAATTTTGTGAATGATCTTTGTGCTACATATCTGTATGGTGTACCACATATTTTGGATAAAATTATGTATAATTTGTCCTGACATAGTTGTTTTGGTTAGACTCCATCTACTGTAAGAGAATCCCCTCAGTATTTATATATATATATACATTTTATGTTCAGGTATGTTCAGTTGAGTAGGGTCAGAAATAAAAAATTGCGATTAATGCAAATAAAAATCTGGTTTTTTTATTATTTTATACAAACGATTTCCTGTCTCAAGGTGACCAGATTTTAAATGCTTTCTCATAGTATCTCTGCATAGTATGTTTAATCAGCAACTCAACACAAAATAGTACGACATTTCATTGTTGTCGCATTTTTTGTTGACTTGCAGGCTGGAGAAATACTCTATTCAGGAACAAACGTAAATTTCTTGTATTTTTTTAATGTAGATTTCAGTTTCTCAATTATTTTAGAGTCCATCATTTAATGTCTGAGAAAAAAATATTGTTAGCCATCTACCTTCTGATGGCTACAATGAAGTTGAAGGTAGAGATGATGCTGTTGCTAATCCTCTTCCGTTAAGACATTAATCAGTATTTTCATTGTATTTTGCACTTCTGTTTTCTAATAGTAGAAATTTTGAATTTTGCAGTAAATTTTCAGCAAAAAACAATACATATTTTCCCACTTTATGACCTTTTAAAATACAATACTTATTATGGTAGGAACTATCAGGGCTTAATAGCGAATCAGGGTTCAAAACTTTTGTTTTCGGTAGGGTATTACTGTCCTTCTGGGGCAGGGTGGACTCAATTGGTAGCACACAAAGCTTGTAATTTGTAGTTCCTAAGTTTGAGTTCCAACTGTGCCAGGGTTTAGATTTATCTTCACTAACCACTATCCTACCTGCTCTTGGTGAGAGATGGGACACTGATTGGCTTTGAAAAGCCGTCGTATGTCAGATGGGACGTTAGCCATACCCTGTGCACATTAAAGATTACATTAGATGGCTCTGATGGGAGTCTTCCATCTGCCTCCTAATAGCTGTCTAGTGGATCCCCTTCCACAACATCTGAGCCCTGGGGTCCTTATATTCTGGTAATTTAGTTCATTGTGGGCAAAAAAATGCCACCCAAAGATTAATAAAAAAACAACAGATTTTCTTATTTAAAAATAAAGTACAAAATTCGGGATATTGTGTGTCCCTACCATTGTCTGTGCATCACACAGGACAAAAGATTAAATTTTGGGATAGATGACAGCCCTGGTATGGGGAGGTGGTTAAAGGATGTATATATTCCAAAGAGCCAAAACATAACCACCTGCCTAATATGATGTTGGTCTTCCACATGCCACCAAAACATCTCTTACCTGGTGAGGCATGGATGCTACAAAATTTCTAAAGGTGTCTTATGGTATCTGGTACCAACATGTTACCAGCAGATCCTTTAACTGTTGTAAGTTATGTGGTTGAGCCGCCACAAATCGGATATGCTGTTCCAACACAAACCACAGATGCTCGATTGGATTGATTTCTGGGGATTTGGTGGCCTCATGTTCCGCGAATCATTCTTGAACAATCCGGGCAGTGTGGCATGGCACATTATCCTGCTGGGAAGAAGGCACTACTAGAGGGGAATACCATTGCCATGAAAGAATGTACCTGGTCTGCAATGATGTTTAGGTAAGTGGTAGACATCATAGTTTCTTGCACATGAATTACTGGACCCAGGGTTTCCCAGCAGAACATTGCCCAAAAGCATTATACTTCCTCCACCGGTTTGTTTTCATCCCACAGTGCATCCTGGTGTCAACACTTCCCCAGGTAAATGATGCACACATAGCCAGCCATCCACATGGTGCAACAGGAAACGAGATTCATCGGATCAGACGACCTTCTTCCAATCATTCAAGATCCAGTTTTGATGTTCATGTGCCCATTGTAGGTGCTTTTGACAGTGAACCGAGATTAGCATGGACACTCGGAGCAGCCTCCGGCTACGCAGCCCCATTTCCATCAGAGTTTGTTGTACTGTTTATTGTGACACATTACTCCTGTCACCAGCATTCAAATTATGGGCGAGTTGCGCCACAGTATCCCTTCTGTTGGCTCACCATACGGGATAGTCTTCGCTCACCTCTAGCATCGATGAGTCATGGTCAGCCCACACCTTGCTGGCAGTTCGTAGTTTTTTTCCCCTCCTTGGACCACTTTTTGAGTTGCTTCGATTCGACTGCAGTTACTTTGATTTGCATAAAGCAACCTCAAGCTTCAACCAACAAATGACAACCTTCGCAGGTCATAATGTTTTGGCTCTTCAGTGTACATTTGAAGGCATTCCATAAATGTTCTACAGTTTTGAGAGTCGAAGAGAATACAGCCACTCCATGAGTAGGATAACTTTGTGCTCAAGGTATTGATCAGTCTTGCTCTGTGTGGATTGGCATCATCACCTATTAGTTGGAAATCGCCACCTGCCGTGCCAGCATAGCACTTGACACAGGAATGAAGGATTTCATCCTGGTATCTCGGAGCATTCACAGAACCTCCATCAAACACATAGAGGCTGGTATGGCCATCCAATAAAAACCTGGCCTGCACAGTCAGACAGTCACCAACTGTACATCTCTCAGGTGTTTTTGAGCTGGTTTATGGGTTTTCACCTCTCTCAAGATCAGTACACTTCTGCTGTCCGACTGTAGAGAAAATCTCAACTCGTTTTTGAACAGAATGCAACTGCAATATTCATGGGTCCAGGCTACATGATCATGACGTCATTTCTAATGAGCCTGTCTGTGTCTGGAGGTTAATGGGATGTACACAGTGGGTCGACAGGCATAAGGTCTGGGCTAATGGTCACAGTTGAAACATATCTGCCTTCCAGTGCTGCAATGAGGTCTGAAGGTAGAGATGACACTGTTGCTGCCCTGTTCCATTTAAGGACAAGTCCAATGTAGCAGTCATCTTTAGGAGTTGGGGTGCGGGGGTGGCTCCGTCGGTAGCGCGCCAGGCTCGTAATCTGTAGTTCCCAGGTTCGAGTCCCAGCTGGGTCAGCGTTGAGATTTACCTCCGCAAAATTTCCCTGCCCTGCCCACGGTCAGTAGGGGACACCAATGGGCTTGATAAAGGCTGCCGTCCGTCGGATGGGACGTTAAGCCGTGGCCCCGTGTGCGGGAGAGCCATACCCTGTGCACGTTAAAGAACACGCTGGATGGCCTTGACGGGAGGCTACCATCTGTCTCCCAACAGCTGTTCCAGTGGGTCCCCTCCCCCAACCTTCTCTGAGCCTTCGGGATCCTTGTGGCCTGGCCATTTAGCCCATGGTGTGCAAAAAAGTGCCGCTCAGAGGTAAAACAATCCAATCCTTTAGGAGTTGTAACCCTAAGAGGCCCTTAAACAAGTTTTCTGATAGCTCTTTGGGTTGTTTGGAATTTTTACCATAGTCTCGAAATAACAGAGTGGTAGACACAAGAATATGGCCACTCCTGTGATTGACCAGCTTCCAAATTTGTGGCTCCACATCGTTTGTATCACTAAATGTTTTCCTTGAATTATCTTGCAACAATCAGCTATTCTACACTAACAATGTAGTGTTTCTATTTGAAATGACTGAGCATCTATGAAAATATTCCTTTTTTAGGATATCTGTTTGACATATTCTGTGACATTCGATTCTTCAAAATTCCAATGTGATTCTTCCAACATACACATTAAATACTTAGGTATCTTAAAAATCTTTAACTCTAATGATTTATTCACATTTTGTTGGTCTCTGCTTAACATTTGATGAGCAGTGTGCATATTTAGTACCAAACTTGAAAGCTACAACATCTTTAAAATTTCAGCATCAACTCTAAAAGTTCATGGAAATGATATTCAAATTTCTCTTAAAATGGCACTATGCCGATGTAAATATATATTAATGCTAGATATTTTAATAAAAATAATTTTTATCTTTTCAAGGTGTATTTAGCAGTTAAAGCATTAGTTCTAATACTACTAAGATTAAGTTAAAATGTTTTTAAATAAATATTAATTTTTCTGTCAGCATGAGGGGACGGGGACAGGAAATACTTCAGTTTTTGGTTTCACTCACATCTAGACTCAGTGGACGTTCATTGGGACAGACTCATGTTAATAGGATATTAAATTCAGTCTCAGTAACTTCTTGAATAAACATTTTGCGGTAAAAGAGTGTCAGCAAATGAAAAGAAAAACATAATTATTTTATTACAGCCATCATTTTTCGTTGTATTATTTTTATTGGAGCAAAATTAAAATTTTGTTTTTCATCACATTTAATGTTGTAATGAAATAGTTTTTGTGCCAATGTAAAGTAGTAATGAGATACTCTTTTATATTCTTTTATTACCTATTATTAGCTATAGCTCACCAAGGTTTTGCATGAAATGAATTTCTGCAGCAGATTTCTCCATTGGCAACTTTATGTTCACAAGATATAATCAAGGAAGCTACCGTTTTCCAAATCCTCCACAGCTATAAAGCTAAGCTTGAGGTTCTAAATCTCATCCCTTTGTAACACTCCGAAGATTATTAACTTTTGAAGTTGGACCTTTTGTCTGATCCAAATTTATTCAAATTCCGGATAATTGTATCGAGCGCCAGGCAGTAATAACTTGCCAAATAAAGTTGAAATAGGGTTCGTTATGTATTTATCAAGCGTTACTTATCGAGCAAGAATTCAAAAAGGATTGTCAAGTTTAAATCTAATAGAAATAATCAATTTACGTTGCTCAAAAGAAAAATAGCAGAAATTCAAAAGTTTCTGAAACAAACAAAGTTTATTTCCAAAAACATTTCAAAGACCCCCTTCTGCCTCAAGTAACATCATCTCAACTTCCACTAACAGCACTCTCTGTGGCCCAAC
The DNA here is from genome assembly GCA_038380435.1 of Ryuthela nishihirai. Taxonomy (NCBI): domain Eukaryota; kingdom Metazoa; phylum Arthropoda; class Arachnida; order Araneae; family Heptathelidae; genus Ryuthela; species Ryuthela nishihirai. Next base: position 49,375,074 of record JAWZYU010000001.1, on the reverse strand, counting down.
GCCACCACTCTACTCCTTCTACTCTCTTTCTTGTGACCTAACGTCACCACTCTACTATAACAAGTTGCGTACAAAGCCGGCCTGTGTCTATTGCACGCCGGGAAAGACATTTACATAATCGCGCTAGCTATGACGCAAGAGGGGTCGTGTCCTATACGTGCTTTAGCGATTGACAAACAAAAGATCGGAGTTGCGCACCTCTCGGAAACGAGAATTGCGATGTCCCCCCCAAAAAAAATAATTCCCAAAATGATAAATATAACGAAAATAAAACAAAACTGTTTAAGGAAAAGTAAAAGTGAAATGGTGGACCATCACACCGTCACAGATAGGGACTCGAATTTTTAATCCAACACTGAGTCATACAAGGGAATATACATGCCAAATTTGGGTTGTGGGTTGTTTTACCTCTTAGCGACACTTGTTCACAATGGCCAAATTAGCCAGCAACAAGGACTAAGAGAAGGTTGGGGAAGTGGATCCATTTGAAAACTATTAGAAAACAGATGGAAGCATCCCATCAAGGGAATACGTTCTCTAACATGCACAGGTTATGGCTCTCCTGCATATGAGATCATGGCTTAATGCCCCATCTGACAGATGATGACCATTACAAGCCCATTGGTGTCTGTCCCCTTTCTTACTGGGTGGGAGTTAGTGACAGAAAAATCTCAATGAAGACAATTTTTTTAAAAGGAAGATGGTACTCCCTATGCAAAGTATGGAGATAACTAGAAGTTGGCTTGTCTTGTCTTGGCCTCATACAATATACATATGCCCACTGGTTTGTAGTCAGGTGTGCCAACCACTAGACTAGGCATGGGCTTGTTGGGACTATATCTTGGAAACTGCAGATTGTGAGCCTGACACGCTAGTGACTGAACCAATCCCCACCAAAATCTATTGAAATGGAAATAAAGTTCAATAGTTTGTGTAGTAATGAAAAAGCCAATGGCAACAACAAGAGAACACTGTCCTCCGGTCCACTAGTTAGGGATGTTTATGCAGGTGCATCTTTAAGGGCGGGTTCGATTGAATCACGAATGTGCCGAGGTCTTTACAGCTTATTTTATTACGCGCCGGAGATGGCCAATACGCTCCTACAACCCATGTTGTGGGGAGTGGACGGTGGGCACACCTGTGGTTATCTCCCACTTCCTCTGGGAAAAAGAGGTAATTTTCCATTCCCTTGGCTTCCCCTCCTTAGAAACGAGAAAGCAGATCCTCTAGGACATGTACAGCACTAATGAATTTCATTGTAATCGTTTAGTTGTGCTGTCGGAATATTTTCAAATTATGCACTGATTGAGATAACATGTACATGGAACCATGGCATAACGTACCATCGAATGGATGACAGCCAGGAGCGTTGCTGTGGGGGGCGGGAAGCTCCCTCCAAAGTAACTCGGAGTTGGCAAAATTCGAAGCGATTTTGTAAAATCTAGGTGAGTTGTGAAAATTTGCAATTTTTTTTTGTAAAGTTAAGGGGAGTTATCAAAATCGAGACTTGGCAAATCTAGGGCAGTTTGGAAAATGGAGAGACGGCAAAATCTAGAGCAGTTGGCAAAATTCGATGCCACTTAGTAAAATACAGGTGAGTTGGCAAAATCGGGACAACTTGGCAAAATGTTGGGAAGTTGGCAAAATTCAGGTGAGATGTAAAAATTGGGATTTTTTTGTAAAATTATGGCGAATTGGCAAAATTCGGAGTGACTTGGCAAAATCGTGGAGAGTTGACAAAATTCAAGTGAGATGTAAAAATTGCAATCTTTTTTCTGTAAAATTATAGCGTGTTGGCAAAATCGAGGCAACTTCGCAAAATCTAGGAGAGTTGGCAAAATTTAAAGTGACTGCAAAAATCAGATGAGATATAAAAATTGGGATTTTTTTCTTTAAAATTATGGCGAGTTCGCAAAATCTAGGGCGGTTGGCAAAATTCGAATCCACTTGGTAAAATACGGGCGAGTTGTGAAAATTGGGATTGTTTTTGTAAAATTAAGGAGAGTTGACAAAATCGAGAAAACTTGGCAAAATTTTGGGTAGTTTGAAAAATTTGAAGTGACTTGGCAAATTCAGGAGAGATGTAAAAATTGGGATTGTTTTGCGGAATTAAGGAGAGGTGGTAAAATCGAGGCAACTTGGGAAAATCTAGGGAAGTTGGTAAAACTGGAAAACACTTGGTAAAGTACAGGTGAGTTGTAAAAATTGGGATTGGTTTCGTGAAATTAAGGAGAATTGGAAAAATCTAGAACTCTTGGCGAAATCTAGGGGAGTTGGCAAAATTCGAAGCCACTTGGTTAAATACAAGGGAGTTGTGAAAATTGTGCCTTGTGCAATTAAGGAGAGTTGATAAATTTCGAAGTAAATTCAGGGCAAATTCGGTGAAGATGTCAAAATTGCAGTGTTTTCTGTAAAATTACGGCGAGTATGCAAAATTCGAATCCACTTAGTAAAATATAGGCGAGTTGTGAAAATTGGATTTTGTGAAATAAAGAAGTGTCGGACAAATCGAGGAAACTTAACAAAATGTAGGGTAGTTGGCAAAATTCGAATCTACTTGGAAAATACGGGCGAGTTGTGATAATTGGGATTGAGTTTGTGAAATTAAGGAGAGTTGACAAAATCTTGGGGAGTTTGAAAAATTTGAAGTGACTTGGTAAATTTAGGATAGATGTAAAGATTGGGATTGGTTTTGTGAAATTAAGGAGAGTTGGCGAAATCAAGGGGAGTTGGGAAAATTCACACTGACTTGCTATAATTCAGTCGATATGTAAATATTGGGATTATTTCTGTGAAATTATGGCTAGTTGGCAAAATTTGTAGTTACATGGAAAAATGCAGGAGAATTGTAAATGAAAATTACTCCACCCCCACGGAGCGAAAATCTAGGTACGAATCAGACAGAGACATTATATTCTCAGTTGGCAACATTTGATTTTCGAGTTGGGAAATTTTCTATTTCTCCCCCCCCCCCGGCAACAATAATCCTTCGCTATGCCCCTGATGGCAGGCTTTCCAAGCCCTTCAGTGTTCCCTTTCTCACTGAGAGTAGAGGATAGGGAAGAAAGTCTCAATGCTGTCACAATTAGGACTCGAATCTGGGAACATCAGATTACGAACTTGGCTTGCTACTGACTGAGCCTTCTTTACTCTTCATCGCAGTGTGGAGTATGAACTCTCAATATCCTGATAAATGTCATGTGCTCTTGCCAGCTAAGCTGTTATCACATCACTTATTTATTCATCAAAACTCCGAAGAAATTTCCCTCCATGGTCACTGCTTCGATTGACAATCCAACTCCAAAAATTCGACTTTTTCTTGATTAAAAATTTATGTCAAACAAGGTAACAATTTAATTGCGCACAAGTAAATATAGACATAAGACTAAGTGTCCATTATAAACATAACTGTTGTTGGAAGAAGAACAAGAGAAAATCCAAACTGACGAAGTTATGTTATCAAGTCTGTGAGAAAAACTTTGAAGTACTTGTATATTAGTTCTTGCATTTATTTGCTTTTCTTTGGCTCAATTTCCGTATTTTGAGTTTTTTAATTTTTGTTTTTTCTTTCAACATAGAAAAGAAAAACTTTGCTTTCCATCCTGTATTTGGAATTTGGTACACTAATCAGAATAATCGCTTGGCAAATTCTCATCATGACAGTATAACTGAGTGTGTGTTAATCGAAAAAAACACTTCAGCATTCACAATGGAATGGGATACAATTGTTATTTGAGTCGTGCAAAATAAAGTAATACATAAACCAACTAGTTTTAAAAATTTGAGGCTAAATATTAAAAACGTTGCCAGGAGGAAGTTTCTTATGTGATTCCTCAAGTTATTCAGACTTACCCTTTTCATCAGGGTTCGGATAACTATAATTCTTCTGCACCGTGGCGCTCTCGAGTGAGTAAGCTGGGGCGGGGGTGACTTGGTAGTGCGCCAGGCCGGTGCCTACGTATTGGGAATGCCTGCCGATTTCAAGACGTGAAGCGACAGCAGTTCTAGTTACATTTTCGTCCGCTGTGGCGCTGGCGATCCGCTGTTTTACTAGCTACTTGCTTCGTAGAAGTATACGTTATTACGCTGTTTACCGCTAGTTTTAAAATTGTATTCTGATACGGTTTTGTTCATATGTAATTTATTTACTGTTTTGTGTACTTTCTGTCGTCTTTAACTGGAAGTCTGAAAGATGGTGTAGTGCTGTGTGATGTTTTGCAGAAGCGAAAAGTATGAAACAACACTCAGTCTCTATCGAACATAGGCACCGGCCAGGCTCGTAATCTGTAGTTTCCAGGTTCGAGTCCCACCTGGGCCAGCGTTGAGATTTATCTCTGCAAAACCCTACCCTGCCTTCGTCAGTATGGGACAACGATGGGCTTTGGAAAGGCCACCGTCCATCAGATGGGATAAACCGTGGTCCATATGCGGGAGAGCCACACTGTGCACGTTAAAGAACACGATGAATGGCCTTGACGGGAGACTACCATCTGTTTTTCAACAGCTGTCCACTGGGCGCCCTCTCTGAGCCTTCGGGATCCTTGTGACCTGGCCATTTAGCCTATTGGGTGCAAAAAAGTGCAACTCAGAGGTAAAGCAACCCAACCCATTCATAAATGTATAGGTGCCGTAGTAGAGAAATGAATGCAAAGCTTGTTGGACGAGATTTATTTTTCTCTGTTCTTGTGCTATAATTTTTCCAAGGCTGAATTATGAAAATAATTATGTAAATAATGGTATTCACTTAAAAATCCTCAGGAGCGTTTAATGTTTGAAGATGTCTTTCACAATAACCAAATGATAGTAATCGATGTTACATTGTCTAATGTTCGGTCTTTAAGGTAATTTTCCAGTAGAATTTTCGAAGCGTGTTGCCTTTGTTCGTGACACGTCTTTTATATGATTTGTTGCTCGGCTTATGGTAGTTCAGTTGGATGATGCAGTCCATTTAAAACTCCCTTATTCCTAGCTACCGGCTGTTTCATCAAAGACGCCTATACTTCTCCACGAGTCATCTCCATCCGAGTAGCACAGAAGGCCCATAATCTCCTGACATGATGGAATTCTCGTTCACTTCTTCACCTGTTCATCGGCGCTTAATTTCACTAGGCAGTCTATGGAACTCATGATAAATGTTCTTTTAAATGGGTAGCAGTGATTAAACGTAGAAAGAGCTGGGGAGTCTATAATTATCTGAAGGGCCGTGAGACGGTGTCGACCAGCAGCCTGTAAGACTAACGACTAGTTAACAGCGCGAGGGCTATCAACCGTAATGTCCTGATGTATTGGACGAGGGTGCCGATCGATTGCTATATGTACGGTAAGCTGTATTGGGGCTGGGATCGGGCCCCCATCCTATTGGCTCTAATAGCCGGAGTGTGTTGGATGAGACCAGGTGAAGCGTACTAGGCGGAGCGATGAAGAGAGGAAAGGATGAGAGGGAAAGAAGTTAGAATTGTGCTGCGTTTCCGATGACTCAGTTGTAGGCCGCAGTAAATGTAGGATAAGGAACTTGCGATAAGTTCTATAATGGGAAACGTGTGATAAAGCACTTGTGTAGGGCTTTTTAAAAATTTAATTTGTAATCTTGTCTTCAAGGAAAACTCACGTTCAGTAGATTGATAAATATCCTGTTTAATTTACTTCATTAAGTTTCCTAAACTTTACCAATTAGTAAATATGTAGATTAGATTGAAAAATGTAGGAAAAGAAGAAGTGACATAGTGGCAAAAATATGGCATGTTAGATCAAATTTGGCCGATTTTGAAAACTTAAAGCGTATTCATTTAAAAAAAAAGATATAAAATATTTTTACTCTTATAGGCTCATTGGAGAAATATTGGAATAGGTGAAGGCATAATTGGATGGATCCAACATAGTTGGATGGATTTTGTTCAATCTTCAGCAGTACCAATTATACTACATAATGTGCTAAATGTACTGTCATAAAGGGCTCTGAATCTTGAGCAGCGAGGGACGTCGCACATGACCGGGGTGCATAAAAGATTTTTGGTTGGGGTGGGGTGCCTGAATTTTTCCAAATTTTCTCACCCTAAACTAAACATTAAATGCATTAAAAAGTTTTTTCTTAAAAATTCCCTGCTGAAATGGGATGTGCGTCTTATATGATCGTGCTTCTTATATGCCGTAAAATTTCGTAATTAGTATTTTTTCGTTTTCGTTTTATCTGTTGCAGGGAGGGAAAGGGAACTGCAACTTGACAGACCAACCCCCCATCGGATATGCCCTTGGACATTAAGTACTGCAGGTAGATCCATGATGCAGATAGGATCTTGCCCTCATGGCCTCTACACAATGCTCTTATTTTCAACCAGTATCTTTCGAGGCATAAAAAATCTAGTTCTCATTTTCTTATAAATATGTTATTTGAAATTGTTTTGCTTCCCATTTACATTCCATAAACAAATATAGTAGTTACTCATCAGTGGCTGTGTTGTGTTCCTGAAAATTGACGCCAAAGGCAAATCTGTGAGCTTGAAATAGGAAAAGTAGGATAATACTAGGGACAGAAGCCGGATCTTGTGTGTGTGTGAGTGTGTGTGTGTGTGGGGGGGGGGGGGGGTGTTAGAACGCTATAGTAAGGGTAATAGAAGCAAAAAATTATATACTGCATTGGAATCCAGTCTCCTGCCCCAACCCTTTTTCATTTCTCCAGCCCAAAATGTTGCGATCAGATCCTGTGGAATAGCATTAAAAAATCTAGCCAGGTATATTAACGTGTCGCTGAACGAAAGACTTATAAGCCCTAATATCATTCAGTACCAACCAATTTGAAAGTCTAGTATATATTTTAAACTCCCTAATAACCTGTTGATCCCATGTTTTTTAAATATGTTTCATGACCCAAAAAATACACAATCTTCTTACCCCTAAAATTTGCAACTCTTTATAAATGTAACTGGAGTTATCATATTTTCTTAATTTCGTCATCGATTTAAGTATATGATTCTGAGCCTTTTTTTTATAAGGGTTTTTATATATGATGTGTAAGCTCCTCACCAGATTCCATATTTTCTGAAAAGATGCTTTCACGCTCTCATATTACCATATTGATTTAATATTCTCATGAATTTTTTTTTCTGTTTTTTTTTTCTCCAATGTTTTCGGATTAAAGCATTGCCTTGCTTTGGTTCAATAGTTGGTTACTGTTTTTTCCCCTCCTACCTTTTAAATTGGGTTTATCCTGTCGTTCGTCTCAAACACTGGTAATGTTCTCATATTTTTCGTTGCTCGGGATCTTTCTTTAAACAGTAAGAATTGTTTTGCAGTCAAATGGTTTTTCATTACTAGTGAAAACTACGAAAGAGAAATGCACAAAGGGCATCAATAGCCATCGCATGTTAATTTCTACGAAGGAAAATAAACCAACTGCCTTTAATTACTCCAGTGTTTTATAGAAATAATCCTTGTATATGTTAGCCAAAGTTTACACAGTAAACTCTAAAAGCCTCTCTCAAATGTTTAACTAATGATTTATTTTATTTGGGTACGAAAAAAAAATTTTCTTATGCTGTAATGGCACTAGAATAAACAGAAACCTTTTGCTTTAAAAACCTGGCTGAGCAAATAACTTCTTTTCTTCGTCAATTAAGCAGCAGCACAATGTTTGTCTTTAATAGCTGAAAGGATAAACTCTATACAACGAATAGTGAATAAGGGGGAAAAAACAGCTTACAACTTAACGCAACATAGAACAAATATGCTAAAAAGCTAAATTCAGAGCCTAAACTTAATACTCCTATGACAGAAGTTAAAGTTATATATGGAGAATTAAATTATTTTGGTACTAGATTTTTCATTGTCTCATCTTTTTCTCTAAGCGATATTTCAGCTGGAATTGGCAACTCGTCAATTGGCCGTATATTTTTTTGACAACTTAGGGATAATAAAAGTGTTAAAGGGCGTTTCTTGCAATTAACTAATTAGTTTAAATTGTTTATAATCAAATTAAAAGTCTTATTTAGATCAAATGTATATGCAATAAGGAGCGATCGAAGGATGTAGTGTGGCTAACATGGTGATGGTGTCATCCTCCTCTTGATAGTTTTGACAATGAGAATGGAAGTGAAAAAAAAAAGTGAAGTTGCTTATTGCCTGCATTTTGGAGAATATTTAAAATACCACTGGAACAGAAGAAAAAACCTTATACTGCCCTGTCTGGTGAAAATATTTCTAAAAAAAAGATTTAAACAATGTCCCGTCAAATCCTATCATCCTTCTCCGCTGTCCTCGTAGATTTTTCTCTATATTCTTCCTTAGATGTGGTACTTATGTTCAAGTCTCTGCTAGCGTTTTAACTATTGCCATTGCAGCCCAGTGTTTTTCCAAAAATTTGAGGTTGCTAAATTTTGGTTCTTGTGGAAAAATTATTGGTTCTTGGGATTAAAATTTATTGTATTTAGTGTATTATTTCAAAATATAAAATTCAAAACGAATATATATGTGTGTGTACTTTAGAAACGCCGACAAGAAATTATATGTATTTCCGGATTTGTCTAAATTTGTCTTCAGCAGCGACCTTTATAATATAACCTAATAGATGATTCCGCAAAAGCGATATGGCGGTGGAAATAATTTTGACAATGCCTGTCACCAATCGGTCTGTTCGTTTTCGATTGTAACGTATCTTATAAGAGTGAAAAATAAGAGATCAACTGTTAGTCAACGCAGACTTAACTGGCTTTTGTTTCTTGTTAAAAATGAACAAACAGCTTTGACAGAATATTTGTGAATGGGAAAGGTTAGGAAGATAATTTTTGTCTCGTTCAAGTGAAATCAAGTTTTATCAAGTCATTTCTTTAGTATTTCGTTGTAGTGAAATGCAAAGTTTTATCAAGTTATTTCTTTAGAATTTGTTAGAAAACATTAATCTTGGTGATCTTTAATTACTCAGATATAACCCAGTAATTCAGAGATGTTGAGTCTGCAGATGAGGAATCTGAATCCACATCTTTTGAAAACATGTCAAGTGCTTTCACATTAGAACATCAGACACGTTTAGAACTTGACACAGAAGACGCTATGAACGTCTTCGGATCGGGGAATTAGCTTTACAGCCTCCTGTTAGGAATGCCCTGGGAATTGAACTAGGTGGGTTAGCTTACATTACAACTAATTCATCTGGTTCAATTCTTAGCTAACGGGATATTGTAAAGTTAATTCCACGACCGGAGATGACCGTGGCGTCGTCTATCGACCGTGAGCAGATCTGAGCAATCGTCCAAAGAAAGAGGTTATTTTTGTGTTAAACACACTCAGTTACAGGGTTATCAGTGACAAATTCAATAATAGTAACTTGTAGTTAACTTTTGATACCTTATAACAATTGAAGACACACTAGCCAAAGAAAGTTTTTTTTCCAAATAATTCCCCAATTACTATAAGGAAATCTAATAATCAATTTATTAAATTAACATATTACTGTGGGTATTTGTTAGGTTTCTATCCCAATCGATAGTTGACACTATGAACTAGATCTAATACCACCCGTTGATTTTTGAACTAATTGGGTTAACTCAAATAGCAAGAGCACCTGCCATGTTTTCAAAGGTTTTGAGTTCGAGCATAAAAAAATACATGAAAAAAATCGGTTTTGTATTTTCCACATATGCAGGAACTCAAAAAAAAAAAAATCTTCCTTTGTTATAATGAGACAGGATATTAACTGTGAGCTGCTATTATTAAATTGCTCCTGATCAATTAAAATAATGATTGCTGAAATACTTCCCGTTTTCAGAAAGGAAGTGTAATATTATAAAAGTTAGTCACTATCCCAGCTGTTTCGTATCGTTTCAGTGATTCAAAATAACGTTTTGGATCAGTGAATATATAGGCTTGTAGAGATGTTAGTCACTTCTTGTATAGTAGGCGAAGTAAGTCCTTTCCTGTTAAACGGATCACTCAATTATATTTTGACGAAGTGACGGTGGTCAAAATATAATTGAGTTATCCGTGTAATAGTAAAGGGCTTCGCCTACGTACAACAAGTGACTAACATCTCTACAATCCTTTATTCACTGAACCAAAAATGTTATTTCGAATCACTGAAACGATACTGAACAGCTTGGATAGTGATTAACTTTTTTTTTATTTAATTCGGCTGTGTTAAATTTGTTGTAAGAAGTCTAATATTACGGATAATTACAGGCTTATTTTAATACTGAATCGATTTTCAACAATACCAGAAAGTTTTGTATTCAATATATTAATGAAAAAAATCACTGCTGAATATCAAATCGGCACTACGAAAGGTGGATCTACTCAAAGAGCAATTGTGAAGTTCTGTGCATCATTATAGGAGATTGGTACACAGCTCTCCTTCCAGTGTATGCCTAGCTACCGTTTACAGGGTTACGTTTTTTGAATTTATATTGCTATATTATCTTGATCAAGGCAATTCTATCCTAGCTGTCCGTTTAGACTTACTAAAAGCATTTAATTATTGTCTATCATGGCAACTTGTTAAATAAACTAGCTAAATACTGTAAAAATAAAATTATGTCATTAAATCGTTGCATGAAAATATATTTCTCGCATTCCTATTTGCAAAAATAAACTGTTTTTAAAATATTTCTTATTTACTTTAATAATTGCTATGACTAGTAGTATCTGAAATGTTAACTTCTTTGACTTCAGGAGTTTTAATTGAAATAAATAATTTTTATTTGATTTTGATATCATTCACGTCCTTTCACTCCACTGATGATTGTCACAAAAGAGGGCCAAAACCCTCTGTATTAAATTTTCTATTAGGTAAGATTGAGGAAATTTGTATCAGCCATTAAGTAAATAATTCTAATTCCTTAACAAGCTGAGAATTTAACTTTTTTCTGTTCTTTTAGCTTCTTAATAAAAACAATTTCTCATATTTGCCTTTTTTTAATTGGAACATTTCTCGCTCCCATCTTAAGCTGTAGTTCAAACCCGATTTACCTCCACCTGAACAGTAGTTCGTGTGTATAACTTCGTGTGACAAGAATATCAGCCTCAACTGAACATTTAACAACAGTTAAAAAGTTGGCAATTACACTTCTCTTAGGATCAGAATCGACAATTTTGCTGTTCGCTTGTTTTTCCGTAGCCCTTACATGTAGCCTTCGTCTCGTGTTCAGGTCCCCAAGTAAAAAGAATAATATCGGTGTTCATTTTGTTTCTGTTTTCTGCTTCAGTGATACTACTGTGGAATTTGCTTTAATTTGCAAGAAATGCAAATAAAACTGAAAGTGGATTCTTGCATATAAAAGGCAAAATAATAGTAAAAATTGCTGAATTGCTGTCCAGATTGGTATTGGTAAAGAGACAGTTGTAAAAGATCATGAAACGATTCTTTTAGCTCATTACGATTCGGAACTCTGGTCTTAATGCATTTAAATAAACCTACTTGACTGAATTAAGGATGGGGCGGGGGTGGCTCAGTCGGTAGCGCGCCAGGCTCATAATCTGTAGTTTCCAGGTTCGAGTCCCAGCTGGGTCAGCGTTGAGATTTATCTCCGCAAAATTCCCCGCCCTGCCCACGGTCAGTAGGGGACACCAATCGCCTTAGAAGGGCCGCCGTCCGTCGGATGGGACGTTAAGCCGTGATCCCGTGTGCGGGAGAGCCATACCCTGTGCACGTTAAAGAACACGCTGGATGGCCTTGACGGGAGGCTACCATCTGTCTTCCAACAGCTGTTCCAGTGGGTCCCCTCCCCCAACCTTCTCTGAGCCTTCGGGGTCCATGTGACCTGGCCATTTAGCCCATGGTGTGCAAAAAAGTGCCGCTCAGAGGTAAAACAACCCAACCCAACCTGAATTAAGGCTCTGAGCTTGATTATGGATCCCGAATTTGCTACACTGGAAAGCTTCTGTGGGGGGGGGGGAATCTTCTGCTGTGTTTTCTCTTTGTTTGTGGGTTGACATCCTCAAGTAAATAGATTCACAGGCTATGTTTATCAGCTGGTGGATAATCCTGAGCAGAGGTCATCGCAGTCACCTGAATTCTTTGCTTCTACTGGCATCGTCAAATTCTACATTGTAGGAAATCTTCCAGTGTAGATGGCTTCAGCCTTTAGTGGTGGGGGAACGGGTCTTTGCCCCATGCCTTCTATTAGGGGACTATTTGATATTGTCGGCATTCCCTCTCTCAATAAACATAGTTTTTTAAACCTCCCACTAACCATTTTCTCTCCGTAGGCAGTTTGATATTGTCGGCATTCCCTCTCTCAATAAACATAGTTTCTTTGAACATCCCACTAACCATTTTCTATCCGTAGGCAGTTGGAATGTGAGGACTCTTCACAGAGCCTATTCTCTTGATGTCCTCACAAAAGAATTCCATCGTTATCATTTAGATATTCTTGGCTTGCAAAAGAGAAGATGGACAGATAAAGATCAGATTCTTAAAAATAGTCTTAAATTTCTCTTTTCAGGGAGGGAAGATAACAAGCATCACGAAGGCGTGGGTCTGCTTCTCAACAGACACGCTAGTGATGCTCTTCTAGGATATGAGTACAGGAATGAAAGGTTTCTCACATACAAAATTTCAGACAAACATTCAAGACTTTAATGTTATCTGTTGTTGTATCCCCACTGAGAATGCCGATGAGGATGAGAAGGATAGGTTTTACAGACAACTTCAGGATATTTTGAATTCTGTTAAGGAGATATTACCTTGTTCTAGGTGACTTCAAAGTCAAAGTTGGTACTGATTCTGACCTTTGGGGAGGAGTGATAGGCCCTTTTGGTATTAGTAGCTGCAATGGGCAATGTCTTCTACAGGTAAGTAAACTCAATGGTTTCAGAATAACTAACACCTATTACAAACACCGTGCCATACATCAGTACACGTGAGTTTCACCTGATGGGCTGCATAAGAATATGATTGATTATATATTAATTAACAGCAAATGGGCTAATTCTGTAAGGAATACTAGGTCATATAGGGGAGCTGAAATTGGATCTGACTATTACCTTGTTAAAAGTGTCTTGCAACTTAAAACTTAAAAAGTGTTGTGCTATGGTTAAAAAATTTACCTTTAATACTGAAGCTCTGAAAGACACAGTTAGAGCTAAAACTTACAATGAGAGGCTACTTAGTCCTTATGACAGTCATGGTTTGCTTACTACTGAAATTGAGGAAGAATGGGACGTTTTTAAACAGGGTTTTTTGGAAATTAACCGTACTCTTTTAGGAAAAAAGGAGCAGAGGAGACAGAATTATTTGAGTGATAAGGCACTTGAGCTTATTTCAGAAAGAAAGAACTGGAGGAATATCTTTAATGAATACCCTACTAGTCCTAATAGAAAAAATTACAGAGAGTTTAATAAACGTGTAGAGGATCAGTTAGCAGCTGATAAAAACCTTTGGCTCGACGGCTTGGCTGACAAAGCAGCTAGGCAGCATTACAGCTGTATCAGATGAAGTTCTGTGTGGAAAAAACGAACAAGTATCAGGGGATTCGAGGATAAATAAGATAAGGTTATTGAAGGTGAGGATTCTGTCATGGCAAGGTGGGTTGAGTATTTAACAGATGTTCTAAACAATGTGGTTAGTTCTACTCCCTATTGTTTGTAATGATGATAGATTCATTGGTGGCTTTAATGTTGGCCCTATAACACAGTCTGGAGTTATTTTGACTATTTCTAAACTTAAGCTACATAAATCCCCAGGGGTAGATGAAATTACTACAGAAATGCTTAGAGCTGGGAATGTTTCGGTTACCAAATGGATGACTGAAATTTTGAATATCTTTTATGTTAAAGGCATGGTTCCTAAGGATTTTACCAGTTATTGTTATCCCTATTTTCAAAAAAGGTGATCGCAGTGCTTGTGATAACTATAGGGGTATCAGCCTGCTCTCTGTTCCAGGTAAAGTTCTTTGCATGATTATGCTTAATAGAATTAAGAATCTGGTTGACTGCAAATTGCGTGATGCGCAATATGGATTTAGAAGTTGTAGGGGATGTGTGGATCAGATATTTTCACTTAGGCAGATTCTTGAGAAATGTTTAGAGTTTCAGAAACCTTTGGTTGCTAGCTTTGTTGTTTTCAAAAAGGCTTTCGACTCTGTTGATCGTCATAATTTGTGGTTGATTGTGAGATCATATGATATACCAGACAAGTTAGTTAATATAATGAAAGCTCTCTATAGTAACACTGAGTCGTGTGTAGCAATTGGTTTAGCATTACTTCCAGTGTTCGACAAGGGTGCATTTTGTGTCCTTTTCTCTTTAGTTTGGTTATTTATTATGTTATACGAAATTCACTGCAAGGGAAAGATTTTGGTCTTAAATGGTCTGGAAATACGAAAATTTCTGATTTAGAATATGCTGATGATTTAGCCCTTTTTGTAAATGATGTTCATGAGATGAAGTCTTTCATTCGAGCTGTTGATGAGACTGGTAATAGAGTAGGTTTGGTTATAAATAGAAAGAAAACTAAAGTAATGAAAATTGGTCAGGTAGGCTGTGATTCAGTTAATCTGAATGGTTGCAGTCTTCAGCAGGTGTCACAGTTTAATTGTCTTGGGAGCTATGTAATAGGTATTGGTGATATGCGGCATGAGATTAACAGACGAATAGGAATTGCTGCCAGGACTTTTAAGAATCTATAGAGATTGTGGAAAAATTGGCGTATACACCTAAAGATTAAAATTAGACTGTATAATAGTTTGGTTCTTTCTAGGGTTAGTTATGGTAGTGAAACTTGGATGCTGTGTAAACAAAATAACGGGAAACTAGATGCTTACGTATTATCTTGGGTATTAGGTGGTTTAACTTTGTAATTAATGATGAGTTTAGGCAAAGGAGTCTGCAACCTCCTTTAAGCAGCATATTGTGCAGAGAGAGTCTCCGCTGGTTTGGCCATGTTGCCCGTATGGATAATCATAGATTGGCGAATAGGGTTATGAACAGTGTGCCTAGAGGCCTCAGAAGGAGGGGGAGACCTAGGATGCGGTGGGCAGACAATGTCAAACAGGATCTTGTTAGAATTGGTGTGCAGTGGCCGGATGCAGCAGATGTAGTTCAGGACAGATATGCTTGGAGAATTAAACTGCGCGGTTTGGTTGGATCTCCGTAACCCATGGTTGCTTGAGGATGATGATGATGCTCTGAGAACATTTCAATTAATTTGCTTTTTAAACTATATAAGCTTAAATGCTAAATCGTTTAGTTTTCTACAGTTTGTTTTTTGCTGCCAAATTCAGTACTCGTTTCTGAAAAATATTATAGAATTTGGACCAAATCTAGTAAAAAAAAATGGAAATTACTTTGTGTTAGGTAAACACACTTGTCACTGAATTAGAAACCTATATTCAATACCGAGTTGGACCTCCTTTAGCCCTGATTACAGCACGTATGCGCTTTGGCATAGATTCCACAAGGTGTTATAGTGCCTTTACATCTACAGTATACCAGGTGTTCACCAGAGATAATCCTTTAACTGGCTCAAATTTGACGGAAGAGGACTTTGCCCCCAGATTTATTTTTCTAACATGTCCCATACATTCTCAATGGGATTCAGTTGCTGTCATGTTCGCTGAACCACTGCTGAACACATCTTGCGCGATGTACAGTAGCATTGTCATCCATGAAACAGCCGTCACCTGCTGGATAAAAAGTCAACATTGCAGGATGGACTTGGTCAGCAACAATGCTCAGATAATCCTTGGAGGACACCCGACCTTCCAGCAATATCAGGGGACCTGTTCCGTACCAACAGAACGTGCCTCACACCATGCCTCCAGAACCTTGAGTTGTGTTTACGAGGCAAGCTGGGTCCATTGCGTCATGGGGCTCCCGCCAAACTTTCTGCCTACCGTCGGTACAGAACAAAGTGTACCGCGACTCGTCGGACTACATGGCTTTTTTCCAGCGTCCAGTCACAGTGTTCCTGACACCACTGTAGACGAACTTTCCGGTTCTTCGCTTCGCTGAATGGTCGGGAACAGCCTTCATATTGAATGCTTTGGTCAGTTGCTGCACACAGGAAGTCCTGTTTCTCCGTACAAGCCTTCTCAGACGACGGTGATCTCATTCGTGACAGATTGTCGTCGGACCACATTTAAGGTAAGCGCACAATTATCAGTACCGAACGCACAGCAGCAGGAATCGCATTTCTTCTGCTACATTGAACACTTGTGCGGTTTCGCCGCCGGAATCTCAGATTTCTCTTTATGCGCGCGCATCAAAAGCGGTGGTAGAAGGCAGTCGCAACTTTTTTAGTTCATTCAAATGTAATGGGTTTGGTTGAAAGCTGGATTTTTTAATGGTATATAAAATATTAACTGAAAATGAATGTTTCTGATGAAGAATTGTTCTTTTTCTTCAAACTCTTCAGTGTTTGAAGAAAAAGGCTAGAGGGTTAAAGAGAAACATTATATATACAGGGAAAACAATATTATTTGTGGAAAAAAATGAGGTCTGGGAAATATCACAGTTCAGCGATTTAGTTGACGATGACTGCAAACACTTGAAAACTAGAATAACGCATATTACCTCTGCCGAATATGGAAATCTCGTTTTCAAAGAGATTGAAGATTTTTTGTCTACCTTCGGTACTCTTCAAAAGTTTCGATTGCAACTAATTAATGATTGGGAAAATGCAAATAGTAGTATTTTATTAATACTTATAAAACATAAAAATATTTGTCTGTCATCCTTTAAAATTAAAGTTACTTTTCTCCCACCCCTCAGAAAAGAGAGCAGAATGTTACTGTTGTTGGAATATCTTTTGATACTCGACCACCGAAATTTTAAATTTCTTCCATAAACAGATCACTTGCAACATTTGTTAAAAGTTTCTGTTTTCCATATTTAGTGATCTCTAACGATGTAAATTTAAACTGTCAAAGGATTTGAAAAATGAAAATTATAATAATTCATTACTACCAGTCCAACGAAAAAGGAATTTTAAATTATCTTTTAAAACAAAAAAGTTGCATTTTCGAAGTTGCAGAAAAAGTTGAACAATTAATTGATTTTAAATTCAAACTCTACGACCTGCACATTTCACCTTTTTAATTTTGAATTTCTGGCATAAATACATCGTTTGCATATTCGTTCAAAATGTTTAATTTTCAAACATTTTCACCATCAGAGGGCATAATTTAAACTTTTGGGAGATTCGGAAAGTGCAAATTGTATTATCATAACCTATCCAGCCTAAATAGAATTTTAATTTGTCTCTAATTACAGAAAAAGTTCAATGTCTATAGACGGTCAGAGAGACAGGCAATATTAACTCGTTTTCTTTTTTCAAAAGCGATAGAAATCAGTAGTATGAGACCATCATAAACACATTTTTTACTTTTTTTCGTTATTATCATTAAAATAACATGATATCAATAAAAGCATATATCCTGTGAACACATACCTGGCTGGGAGGTAGAGGTATTTGGGGGGGGGGGGGCTCTTTGTTTTAAATACTCTAGGTGCTACAATTTTATTATAATTAACTCTGATACAATAAGCTTGGACCGGTGCTTAATTGGTAGCGGGCCAGGTTCCTAATCTGCAGTTCCCATATTTTGCTGTTAGTGAAAAAGCGGAAATCGATGGGCTTGGGAAGGCTGCGGCCCTCACATGGGGCATGGAGCCCTCTTCAGAAAAACCCTACCACCTGAACGTTAAAGCACACCTTGAGGAGGAGGCTTCCAGATATCTCCTAACAACCTGTCCAATGGATCCTTTCCCAACCTTCTCTGAACCTTGGGGTCTTTGTGACCTAGTATTTAGCCCATTGTGTGCAAAAAAAAAAGCGAAAGTAATAAAACAACTCAACCAGTGGAGGTACACCACATAAGAGAATGAGGGGTCGCAGGGGCTTCAACTTTCGTGTGGGAGGATTTAAAACAATTTTCGGTTTTTTGGGACATTTTACTAAAACGTTTCGCAATCAGTATAGTCTACTACATACAGACACATCTCATGTTTTTTGACGAAATTTCGTGATTAATATTAAATATGATTTTTGTAAACTATACTACAAGGAACAGATATTTATTTTTGTTCGTTTTCCAGTATGTGTAATTTATATAATACATATTAAATTTTCTATTTTTGCATTTCCGTAATTCATTTTATTTAATCTGCTACAATTTTTTTTTTCAATTTGTAAGTTGTAAAAATTTTCTCAGAATAAGTAATACTCCGCCCCTCATAGACAGCTGGGGATCTTTTTTTTTAATGAATTATAATAAAGTTATTGAACCAATTTATGAATAGAACGTAATCAGTTTACATCCTATAAAGAACCTTATTTACGGATGTGCATAAACATAATTATCAGAAATTTTATTACAACAAAGCTCAGTTAATGCACGAGGGTCATTCCTATTATACAACCGATTCAAAAACGTTTTTTGAAAGTTACTAAATTCTTCAGTGTTCTTATTACACCAGTGAGTTGATTTATACAATCTAGGCTGAATGTATATAACACGCTATTTAAATTTGGTTTTAAATACTCTGTACTGAAAATTTGTTTGCAATTTTCTCAGAAAATATGATGATGTAATTGTCTTTTAATCAGTTATATGTTCGAAAATGTAAATTAAAGTTCTAAAAACGTACAATTTTTTTAAAGGTAAAACCTGAAGTTTCAAAAATATTGGTGTAATATGTGCTAATACACCCAATTCTGTTTTTACACAATAGATAGGTTCCTGATAAAACCGTGTACAAAAAAATACAGTCCATACGAAGAAAACAGAAGATTGGTTACAGACGTGAAAACCCAGTACAAATAATAAGTTGTTTTTAAACGAATATCAAAATCTTTAATTAAATCTTTGTTTTTTTATTCATTAAAACACATTTTTTTATTTTATAAACTTATAAAGATAATTATATGTATATAGATATAAAGTAAATTATCCTTCATAAAGAAAATAATATGTCACTAATTCAAGAATTCAAAAGTGCAAAAAACTATGACTTATATATGTTTATTAACTAGATTTTATTCGTTGTCACTTTCTGACAATAGCCGCATTCATTTGCATAAGACTGGAATTAAATCACTCTCATCGCTTGAAACATTTTGACTGTCGTGTTCATACTCCAATGGTGTATTTATAGTACATTTTCAAAGTTGAAACTACTTCGAAAAATGTGACCATAAAAGTGGCATCTTTGTTATAAATGTAAATTCTAGGATTTTTTTCTTTAATAAGAATATTTTTTCAGAATTAAATTCAAATGGAGATTTTTGAAAAGGCGCCGTTTGAACCGTGTTAGATCAAAATAAATCGTGTTAAAAGATAATTGGAATTTTTTTCTAAGCCGTGTTAAATCAAAATCGTGTAAAAACAGAATTGGGAGTATTTTTGTTTTCATCATTATTCTCACAATAAATTTTTGCAATACCTTTAATCTGTCCAACATAGTTTTTCCAGCTCCACACCACACGGAAAGTGTATAATAAATTGTTTTTAAGGTTTCTAAATTTAAAAAAAACTCTTAAAATCAAGAAATTAATTAATAGCTCATTTTAGTTTTTGAGCTACATGGTCTCTTTCTCTATACAGGGTGATTCAAAACTCTTGGGCCAAACTTTAAGGGGTGATAGAACACACCTAAACAAGCACTTTTCGTCATACAATGCATGGTCGGAACTCAAGCTGTGAAGCGTTAGAGGGCGCTTTTCAGTGAACACTTATAAGCGTTGGTTTTCGCACTCGTCGACATTTCTACCGTGGATTTCAGAACGGATGGATTGTTTCACGAATCAGGAGAAGTATTGTTTATTCTGTATCCTGCAAGCTGCTGACAAAGGAGCCGGTTTCGCACAGATACCGGAGCAATCGCTGAAAGGTTTTACGATCAGGCATGCGTCTGGTCGGAAAGTGCTCCCAGTACAATCTTTGGGCTTCCCTTGCATTCCCGTTCGCAGCTCCATACTTGAAATGCATGTCCGCCTTCTCCTGATTCATGAAACAATCCATCCGTTCTACAATCTACGGTAGAAATGACGACGAGTGCGAAAACCAGCGCTTGTAAGTGTTCACTAGAAAGCGCCCTCTAGCGCTTCACCGCTTGAGTTCCGGCCATACATTGTATGACAAAAAGTGCTTGTTTAGGTGTGTTCTATCACCCCTTAAAGTTTGGCCCAAGACTTTTGAATCACCATGTATATAGCGTTATCATAAGTCCGTATTTTCTACGGACAGTATGCATATTCGACAAGAATGTCCGTTGTCCTGACCTAAATTAGAAAATGTCCGTATTTAAAAATAAGTTTAGTTATCCCGTATATTTACTAAAAACGTTGACATATATATATTTCCAAACTTAATTTTTAACAAATTTTTCTTAAACACTGTAGTTTTTATCTGGCTAGTTTCAACTACAGTGCGCTTGGATGGGTCGCACTCTAATTTATTTTTACAATAAAATCAAAAGCAATGCTTCATTGTTGCAAGAAATCAATATCATGCGAAAAATAGGAGTTGTGTCGTAAACCAAAGGCTAATGGAGATTGGCAATCAACGTTTTATGGAATTACTATTCTTGATTTGGACCAAATTTTTTTTCTTGTTTTGCATGCATCTAATTTGTCTGTTTACATCTTCAGAATTATTCATGTTTTAGATTTATTCATGTATGTTGCAACCGTTTGGACTGTGACATATGTTAAAAATTAAGATATTGTGTTATTATCTTATATTTCGTTTTATTTTTCATGTTCTTTCATTTTAGAATTAAACATTAATATTATTTCAAGTTATGCAGACTTTTTTAATTTGTAGGCTTATAGAAAAAATGGACCAAGTATTTTGACAAAACTTAGGTAATATAACCAAGGATGTTTCGAAAATTTAAAAATAAATATTTCTCTCCCCTTATCTGTCAAGTTCATACTAAATTTGACAAAATTATAAGTGTTGAAAACCTGATTTTTCACAAATTGTTTTAATATTGAGATGCAATCCCGAAAGACGTTTTCTTTTTTCCATTGTGATCAACACTACTGACGATTACTGATGAGCAGCAGTCTTAAATAGTAGCCTAAATCACGTGGTGATGCACGTGACCACGTATTTTGCATATATGCTGCGCAAGTGATGTTTACGTAAATCTGCATAAAGGTTTCTAATTCAGTGGCCGGTATGTGTACATGTAGGCAGAGAAGAAGAAAAAATTGAAACAATACGGAACCGAGTTCAAGTTCACTTCAGAATTGCATAGCAAACGAAAAATTTCGGAACGACATAATTCCGTTTATCGGCGTTATCGCTGATCGCAGAGGCGTTATCGCGTTATTCGCGAAGATTTAAAAAAAATTGTTTACTTTAGTTATAGCCATTAAATAGATTATATCAATTTCCCGCAAACATTTTGTACCACTGTCAATATGTTTTTTAAAAATAATTTGTGACCCTCTACCTTCAGGCACTGTAAAAAAATAAATTGTCTCAAGCAGCTGCTTGTCACAGAGGTCTGACAGGAGCCTCAGTTACGAGTATACGCTATAGAAATCTATGAGAAAGGCGGCGAGACCACAGCAGTGAGACAACATAAACATCCACAAACAACCTAAACCGGGACCCGAACCCAGGTCCTTTGATCAGTAATTACCTAATTATTCAATTGATCAGTACACCCTAATTATTCATAAAATTTTAATAAACAATTATATATATTTATTAGTAAAATGAACAAATATCGTACTATATACGATTTTAATTTCAATTTGAAATTTTAAGTTTTTCAAATTTTGACAGATTTATTTAATTTTCAAATTTATTTCATTAGAATACAGTTTAAATTCGAATTATTTAATATCGCACCATATTAATTTTGAATAATGTGAAATAAAAATAGAAATAAAGCAACTATAGAATTAATTAATGAGCTCTGTGATGTGCCTTTGATAATTTTTTTTCATTTTAGGGTTGATGAAGCTAAGAGCAACGATAACACATGTATATAATGAGAAAATATTTATCGTTCAATGCCGTTTATGTTCGTAGCCTAAATGTTTTCGTTAGCGACCCACCTGTGTTTCATCGCCGACCAAAGCTTGCGGAACTCTGGATTAATAATAAATAAATAAATACCCCCTCAAGCAGCTGCTTGCCACAGAGGTCTGACAGGAGCCTGTCAGTTTATATGTCATAGTAGCATGTCTGAGAGGATTACAGGCCCTCAGCAGAAAAACGACACATACAGCCATGACCTTACCCGGGGCTCGAACCCAGGTCCCTTAGATCAGTAGCCAAGCGCGCTAACCACTCGGCCATGTAACTGCTTGCACATTCATTTAATTAGTAAATGAAAATAGTAGGACATATCAGATATATATAATATCACTGATTATGTGAAATTTAAAAAAATATTGTCAATAATAGATCAGTAGCACGAACGGTAACCGGGTTTTGCATTAATATATTGTTGCGGATCACAAAAATATGGATAGCCACTGAGCGTGAGTATTAAAAGTTATATTTCAAAACCAAATTCAATACAAGGTAAATTGTTACAAAGGAAATATGGATGAAGTATCTTATTAACAAATCAACTATTAACATGCACAAATCATCAATCTTCCTGCGTAGAGCACACAACATCAGCTCTGTGTATTTTACTAAATACTACCTTTTACTTGATTTACCAGGTCACCCGAAGATCGGTAACCAATTCTCGTCCTGTGCTAATAACTTTTCACACACTAGCCGAACAAAAAGACTAATATATAAGACTAATATATATATTTTACTAAATACTACCTTTTACTTGATTTACCAGATCACCCGAAGACTCGTAAACCAATTCTCGTCCTGTGCTAATAACTTTTCACACACTAGCCGAACAAAAAGACAGTCCGTGTAGACATTCGAAGTTAGCCATAAAAGTTCCCACTTTTATGCTTCCGCGTATACACAACACATCAAGTTACTTCTTGATACTTAACGATAAAAGATCCCACTTTTATCCTTCCGCGTATACACAACACATCAAGTTACTTCTTGATACTTACGCGCACTGTCTCAGAACAGCTCACCGTCCATTTTCGAACTCCAGACCGTTACAACACAACGACCGTTACCGCTTCACTCTTCTTCTCCAAATTCTCCCAACGTTCTTATTCGTTGGCTGAAACTTTGCTTTCGGTTGCCAGATTCTTCTGTCGTAACACTGCCCCCTTCCTAGGTCTTGTTCGTCCCGAACAATTCTGGATTCCAAAGCTTCTTCAGTTCTTCGATGAAACGGGGCCAAACGATCCACGTGAACCACCTTGCACTTTGTAGCTGGACGTCGACGAATGCGATATACCACGTTTGTGTCAAAATGAAAGCGAATCTCATTATGACGTAGATTTCTTTTCTGACTGAAGCCTCGTCCACAAACATAATACGTGTAAGGCCTATAGCCCTTGTGAACACGTTTATGTCTCTGCAGGGAGAAGAATCGACTAAGAGTTTTCGTGCAAAACCTGTAAAAAGTTTTCTTCTTTGTCGAAAGTTTTCTTCTTTGGATTTTTACTTCTATCAACAGTAACAAGGAATGAAAGTCATTAGTGACATAAAATCTAGGGAGGAGTTTCATCCTCCAGTCTGACCCTTTTGTCAGTTGACTTTCCCTTAATTCAGAACTGTCGTGATGAACCTTCAGCCATATTTCACCTGATTCCATTTGATCCCCAAGGTGCTTCACAAATATAATATCAGCTCCATAATTCTTTTTAGCTCTTCGGTCCATCTCCTCCTTCCATAATCTTGTTAGAACTGCAGCTTCTAATCCGACAACCTTACCTGTTTCTCCTGTATAAGTGAAATCAGTGATGTGTCGGGCTGCTAGCAATATTTTTTCTGTTTTACCTTCACATAGCCAGCTTGCAACATCTTCAGATACTCCTTGTTCTATTAACATGTTACGAAACTTGTTCAAAGCATTGCCGTTATGCAGAACCTTGCAGACACATGATGCTTCATCTACCCTATTATCCACAATGTTCACCAAACGCAGAAGTTCTCCTCCTAACTCTTCGACGAGCTCTTGCAGTTCCAAGGATCCGTTACCAAGGAAACACTGAACAGCTTCCATCACTTCCAGAGAGTTGTCAACAGAGTTTTCAAGAGGTGAATCCATGTTGCTGATAACAGCTGAACAACTCAAACTCTTCATTCCACGAGCTTGTGATGCTGCAACCACTTTCTTAACTAAATCAACAGCAACATCTTCTGTACTGATGAGATCAATAGCTCCTTTTCCGAATTCAACATCATAAACCAAAGCACACACTCCTTCAGCCAGCTTTTTGGACACAATTGAGCATATCATTAGAGGAACGCTATCTATGGTAGCCATCAGATCCTTGCAGCGGTAAATCTCCTTATCTGTTGGCACCAGCTCCTCTGTCTGTCCTACGATGCAGCATCCGACGTCTTCCATCATCTGCTCGATTTTATCTTTAGTGCAGTCGACTGTGAAGCCAGGGATGGATTCCAATTTGTCCAGAGTATCTCCCGTCAATTGGAGAGCACGACCGGAGATCATAGGGACCTTGAGACCTAAAGCAGCAAGTGCAGGAGCCAAGACAAGACTCACTTTGTTGCCGACACCTCCTGTGCTGTTTTTATCTACCATCCGATGGCGCCACTCGGGTCTCCAGCAAAACACATGACCCGAGGAGGTCATATTTGCTGTTTCTTCCGAATTCACTTTCTTGGAGCTCTCATTGTAATTAGCCAGGGAAACATCAGTTATGATTGCCAAATTGTTCATTCTGGAGATCAGCGACGAGTTTTGTAACATGATATTGTCCACTTTAGAGCTCTTGTAGTCGTGATAAAACTTTTCCATATCCTTATAATCTAAATGGTTATAATGTCCAAATCTGCACATTGACTGTTCAGAAAAGAAATTCAGCGTGGCTACGTTGAAATTATCTGAGGGATTCACTTCTCTCTGATCGTAACTCTGAGGCTTGGTTTCATCCAGAAAGTTAGTCTTTGAAGTACTGTCTCTGCCTGAAGCTCCTTTACTAGCATCACCTGTTACGCTTCTAAGCCATTCTTCGGAATTCTTCTTTCTTAAATCCCCACTTTCTATAAACGATTCGAGTGTGGCTATGTGTTTCGGAAAAATCTCTCCGACTTCCCCGGTAACGACGAAGGGCACTTTGTATCTATGATGAATGGACACCTCTTCTTTACTCGGACCACTCTGCGAAACGTAAACTCTGTTTCGTTCCCCCTCATTACCACTCGTTACTCTGCCTTTGCGATAATTGTCCATGACGCATTTTGCTGAGAGCGAGGAATAGAATACCTTTCGTGTGGATCTCTCTTCAGATCGTGCCAGACTTGTATACCTAGGTATTTTGAAGTGCAAAGCGTACTGTATAGTCTCACAGCTCTCTGATCTGTGTGATTGTTCTTCACAGTTCCTAGACATGTCACCAGCGACATAGACACTCTGCCATGCATTACCAGTAGTTGCGTGGTCAAAGACATTATCTGCGCTATCTCTACGATTCTTGATTTCCAGTAGCAGATCCACATTTTTATATGCGTTGCCTTTCTCTTTTTCTTTTCCATGTTTACAATCTAACTTAACACTATCAAGATCATTTTTTTCACTGACAAATTCAACATTTAAACTATTGCATTGTCTATTGAGTTCGGTTTTATGATCCTTGAAGTGATCAATAATCTTACCAACTTGAGAAGCCACTTCAGCTCTCATCTCAGTATTTTGTGCGGCCATTTCGGCTTTCAAATCATCTATTTTATCGCTTTGGGCAGCTATATCACCTTTAATCTCAGTATTTTGCGCGGCCATTTCGGCTTTCAAATCATCTATTTTATCGCTTTGGGCAGCTATATCACCTTTAATCTCAGTATTTTGCGCGGCCATTTCGGCTTTCAAGTCATCTATTTTGTTAGCCATATCTGCTTTCAAGTCAGTCATCAGCGTAGTCATATCGGCTTTGAAGCTATTTATCAACTTTACTAATTCATCCATACTTCTAGTTAAAGGCATTCAATTAAATAATTATAATCCCACTTCTGACACCAAATGTTGCGGATCACAAAAATATGGATAGCCACTGAGCGTGAGTATTAAAAGTTATATTTCAAAACCAAATTCAATACAAGGTAAATTGTTACAAAGGAAATATGGATGAAGTATCTTATTAACAAATCAACTATTAACATGCACAAATCATCAATCTTCCTGCGTAGAGCACACAACATCAGCTCTGTGTATTTTACTAAATACTACCTTTTACTTGATTTACCAGGTCACCCGAAGATCTTCACTCGTAAACCAATTCTCGTCCTGTGCTAATAACTTTTCACACACTAGCCGAACAAAAAGACAGTCCGTGTAGACATTCGAAGTTAGCCATAAAAGTTCCCACTTTTATGCTTCCGCGTATACACAACACATCAAGTTACTTCTTGATACTTAACGATAAAAGATCCCACTTTTATCCTTCCGCGTATACACAACACATCAAGTTACTTCTTGATACTTACGCGCACTGTCTCAGAACAGCTCACCGTCCATTTTCGAACTCCAGACCGTTACAACACAACGACCGTTACCGCTTCACTCTTCTTCTCCAAATTCTCCCAACGTTCTTATTCGTTGGCTGAAACTTTGCTTTCGGTTGCCAGATTCTTCTGTCGTAACAATATATTCTTTAAAACCAATTGTTTAATATACGAAGATTTAATTTCTGAAAGAGTAATTTTAGTTCGAATTAATATTATCATAAAAATAAATAAATCCCCCTAAAGTAGCTGCTTACAGAGATCTGACAGGAGCCTGTTATCATACACTTCAATATTTATCCTTGAGAGTATCTTTCTCTACAACAAAACTGAAGCTTTCAGCTCCTGGCGGCGTGAGTTTAAATTATATTAACTTGACAAAAGCATTTATGTAAAGACGATTTCGTCTTCATCAAATTGATAGCTGAGAAAAATCCAACCGTAGCAACAGAATGTAAAAACGAGTGTAAAATTATGTTATTTTACACTCGTTTTTACATTCGAGTTATTATTTCGAGTTATTATTCGAGTTTTTACATTCGAGTTATTATTAAAACGATGTGTAAAGCACGAGTACATTACAAAGAGCACAAAGTAGAGCGTAGGAGTGTTCCTCAGCAATCAATGTAGGGAGTTTACTGGTCTGAATTTGCTTTAGAACATTCATATGTTATAAACTGAAACTGGTATCCTGGGAAATCCAAAAGCAATTACGGGTATGTCAGCAGTCTTGGTGGCCGAGAGCTTAGCGCTCTTGGCTACTGGTCAAAGGATTCGAGCCCAGAGTGAGGCATTGATGGTGTTTCTTTCTGTAAAGTCGCCTTCCTCACAGATCTCTATGGCGCATTAAAACCGACAGGCTCCTGTCAGATCTCTGTGGCAAGCAGCTGCTTGAAGGGTTATTTTTATTTTTTGAATGAAATTTTATGCCTAGTTTTTCTTGCAGGCATACTAAGATTGAAACAAAATACAGTAGTAAATGAAAGAACTTCTAAGTACTTGAGCACCAAGAGCAGAATTGGAAACGAAACAGACCATTTCCCCATCAATGATTGTCGAGGAACACTCCTACGCTCTACCTTATGCTCTTTGTAATGTACTCGTGCTTTTACATTCTATTGCTACGATTGGATTTTTCTCAGCTGTCAATTTGATGAAGACGAAAACTGCTCATATATTTCTATAGGTGTGCTAATAATGAATATGACGATAATTAAGAGGCGCCCCTTTTCCTGAATTAGTGAGAAAGCATGACAGAAAAAAAAGGGTACTTCAATTTACGGTCTACAGAAATTTCCTGGGATTAACAACTCTAGATAGATTTGGGTTGTTTTACTTCTGAGTGGCACATTTTTGCACACAATGGGCTAAATAGCCAGGTTACAAGGACCCAAAGGTTGGGGAAGGGTACCCACTGGTCAGCTGTTAGGAGACAAAGCCACTTCACTTTTGGGAAGAAAACAAATATACTTTAGGTTTGCTTATTTATAAAAATTGCTTATTTACAAATATGAAAAATCTGGTGAAATCTGGAAAAAATCTGGTCCAAAAAAATTTTCCAGATATCTCACCATATTAAAATGCGAGATTTCCTATCGTATAGTCACTCTAACATTAATAACGTTTCTGTTGTGAATATTACACGCTTATATCCTTTTAAGTCATCTTCATATTAAAAATGTTCCCGTAAAAAAGTTGGTTTTCCACAATTTTTTTTCTATATGCCAGTAAAAAAATTTTCAGCGGTTCCCTACCATGCGCTTCTGACTGAGTCTTCTGTGGTGCTTTTTAAATGGACCTTCAGTTTAAAAAGTGAGACAGTGCAAATATGTCCGACATCATTATTGCTGCAAGAAAGGAGATTATCCAGTTTCAAATGGGAGAAGCACCTGTATGAAGTAGCAACGGGACGCTAGGTGCCGAAACAAAACGCTGAAATCATCGACGCCGAGTCTCACCCATGCACATCGCTTCGTTAAGAGCTCTCTTACGTGCTGCAGCGACCAGTTAGCAGCCGACGGTCATATGCATTCTTCAGAAGCGTCTCGAGGAAGAAGAGCAGAAGAATCTCCTCTGGGACGGGGTTAGAGAAAAGTGCTATTCTTGCGGTTCTCTAACATTAATTATATTGATCACGTTCGTGCTGATGCAGGAAAAGAAAAATAAGAGGGGAAGGGGGGGGGGGACAAGTAGAAGGCGCTTGCACTTCGCCGCACACCATGAGAGGCTTTGATTGACTTCGCGAACACCGAGGAACAGGCAATCAAAATTTATAAATAGGCATTTGAATGCGGTTTTTCCAGAGTGGAAAAGTATAAGCGACTGCTAAGTTAATGACGCTTATTTGGTTCAATTCAAAATCTGATTTTCTTCTTTATCTCTTCTATCTTTAGTTCTTTATCTTTTCACTGGTAAGAGAAGATGTAAAAAAAGAGAAACAGAAAAAGAGCGAACGAGTGAAGCTCCTTTTATTAATACAAGTGTGCACATGTTTTTCTTCGTAATTTAATAATGTTGCGAAGGAGTAGTGAAAAAAAAGGAAGATTGGTTTAACAAAGCACTTGAACGGCTGGGGACTTTTCAAGTGTTATTGGAAATTAATTTTGTATTTGTGTTTTTAATGAAGTGTTAAATACGCGAAACTGGAAAAGAGATGCTTTTAATGAGAAGTTTTGTCGCATCAACTGAATAAAAATACGCGACACCAGATCTAAAAAAATGAAAATTGCTCTTCAAAAGACTGCATTGAAGAATGAGAAGTTCGAAGCCAATTACATTAAGCAATCCTTTACGGTTGCTAGGTATTAAGAAATTGTCTTGACAGATCGTGGCTCCGGCAAATCAAGACAGGTTTAAGGAATGAGAAAATAATAATGACAAAAAAAAAATCCCATAGAAAACAAAGCCGGTGATATAAAGATATGGAAATGTAACAAAATTTCAATGTATGAATTCCTGCGTGAGGAAAAAAAAAGACCACACACATTGCAATATATTTTACGATATTGAATGCAGCTTTTGCTTTGAATTGAAAGACAAGAGGGAGAACAAATTTAATATTTCGTACGAATTGAATTATTCTTGATTCCGTGCGTAGGACTTCATATGCCAAGCATATTCCTTATGAATTCTTGTCATATTTAAAAATCATTCTCTGCGTCTCAGGATACTTCGGATCATTTTCTTTTCTCTTTGGATAATTTTATTTTGACAAAGAAACTATTTGAATCAAACGCCATCAAATTGTATTTGTAGCGCATGCTCGCATGGGTACGAGTGAAACAACGCAAAACTGTCGGTGAACAATGCTGAATTGGCAAAATATTGCGATATGTAAAAGGAACATATGAAGCTTACATACACCGAAGAGCCAAAACATTATGACCACCTGCCTAATTTTGCTCGTGTAGATCCAGCAGATCCTTTAACTCTTGTAAGTTACGCGGTTGAGCAGCCGCAGATCGGATATGCTGTTCCAATGCAAACTACAGATGCTTGATTGGATTGATGTGTGGGGAATTTGGAGGCCAGGGTAATACCTGAAAGTCTTTCTCATGTTCCGTGAACCATTCTCGAACAATCCGGGTATGGCGGATCATAAGGCATGACGCATCATCCTTATGAAAGAAGGCACTACTAGAGGGGCATACCGTTGCCATGAAATGATGTACAGTCGCTCAAAATAGTATCCGAACGCTATGGTTGATTACAGAATTCAGAAAAAATATCTGGCAACGATTTTTTTAGATATTAGTGATCACTAATATAAATTAGTGATCGGGGTGATAAATTAGTGATCACTAATATAAATTAGTGATCACTAATATAAATTAGTGATCTGGGAACCTTCGTGTCACGTGACACGAAGGTTCCCAGATCACTAATATCTAAAAAAATCGTTGCCAGATATTTTTTCTGAATTCTGTAATCAACCATAGCGTTCGGATACTTTTTTGAGCGACTGTACCTGGTCTGCAATGATGTAAGGTAGGTGGTAGACGTCATAGTTTCCTGCACATGAATGACTGGACCCACGGTTTCCCAGCAGAACATTGCGTATTAAATTTCCTCCACCGGCTTGTTTTCATCCCACAGTGCATCCTGGTGTCAACACTTCCCCAAGTAAACGATGCACACATACTGGGCCGTCCACATGGTGCAACAGGAAACAGGTTCATCGGACAGACGACCTTCTTCTAACATTCAAGGTCCAGTTTTGATGCTCACGTGTCCATTGTAGACGCTTTTGACGTGAACCGAGGTTAGAATGCTGCTATTCAGCCCCATTTTCAGCAGGGTTTGATGTATTGTGTGTTAAGGCACATTACTTCCGTCACCAGCATTCAAATTACGGACGAGTTGCGCCACAGTATCCCTTCTGTTGACTTGTACCATACGGGATAGCCTTCGCTCACCTTTAGTATTGATGAGCCGTGGTTGGCCCATACCTTGCTGGCAGCTCATGGTTTTTCCGTCCTCAGACCACTTTTTGAAGGTACTAACCACAGCTGACCATGAGCACCCAACAAGCATTGCTGTCTCGGATATGCTCTGACCCAGTCGTCTGGCCATTACAACTTGGCCTCTGTCAAACTCACTTAAGTCTGTTGCCTTTCCCATCTGAAGAACAAGAATAACACTGATTAAGAGAGCTCATTGTCAGGTGTTATTTCCCCATTTCATGACCTTCACATGCACCGTCATTTACTTGCAGTTGATTGAATTTGCATAAAGATGCGCTGGTCATAATGTTTTGGCTCTTCGGTGTATAACTTAGATCAGGGAGAGTGTTAACAGGCTAAAGAAAAACTGGTTTAAAATTAATGAAGATGGAACAATGTTAACTATATATAGACTTGGATGGGAGGTCTGGCTTGTAATCTGCAGTACCTGGTTTGTTCGACTGTCCCAATTGTCCTTGGGTTGAGAATTTTCTTCTCTAACTCTTGTTTTGTCTTCAGAGAAAATGAGGGCACCAATATGCTTGGAAAGACCACGGTCCTTTGTATGGCACTGAAAGCCGTAGTCCCTTGTGTAAGAGAGACATTCCTCGTGCACGTTAAAGAACACGCTCTATGGCCTTGACTGGAGCCTACAATATCTCCTAAGAGATGTCTAATGGGTCCCCTGCCTATAACCTCCTCTGAATCCTGGGCCATTTAGCCCATTGTGTGCAAAAAACCTGCCACTCAGAAGTAAAACAACTCTATTAATAAAGCAGGAAGAAAGGTGAATTGAAGGGTTTGTGATATCCTCCATTCTCAGATCTACGGAGACTCTGCCGCCGGAGGACGATGCGATTGTTGCTTATTAATAATTACCTCACCCTCACCGGTGAAATCTCAGGTTCTCGGGTTTTTAAGCCCGTGCCATTGTATGCCTCAACTTTACTGTGTTGAATGAAGAATAGGAACTGTCCATCAATTAACTGCACGAGAGTAGATAGAGACGACACACTTGATTTATAATATGTACAGCTAGGTGCTGGGAATGCGCTCAGCTCCGTGGGCCTTTGCTGCTGCAAACATTAATAATGAGGTGAAGAATCGCATACTCTGCAAGTTCTCACTTTACAGACCTCTAAACTTGGCGAATGGATAACCAACCTTTACCTACACTGTGGTTCCTCCTGAACCACAAGAATAAAACAGATTCACACAAGAATCTCGATTCCCCTTTGGAATCGTACCCTCACTTCAAGGGTTTCTTTCTTTCTTTCTTTTTCTTTTTTTTTGAGTATGGGCGGCGTCCTTCCGACGCTTGTTGACACGACCTTTCGTTCAACGTGCTCGCACCAAGACTAACGTTTCCAATCTACCGCCTAGCCTCGTCACTGCACTAGCGCCCTGGGCTAGTCATTTACGGCCATAAACAACTGCTGGCATTCGTCACCACTTACACGGAGCAGCTTTAGACACGAAAAACAACCTCGTGAGTCATCCCAGCACAAACATTTTCAAGAATACATAAAAATATATACAACAATAAAATACGACAAAAAATGTACAATAAATAAATAAATAAATATAAAATTCGAGGGACATGACAAGGTTTAATGCAAAATGGGAATAACTACCTTTGTTTTTTCAGGAATCAAGTTTAAAATGCAGTTGTCTGTTTTTTACCCAAAATTTGAGAAGCAAAATATTTCTGTAACTGTAAATGATTATTATAACCAATACTAACACAAACTTATTACAGAAGCAATAATTGGAAATATGTCTTAAAGATACACTCTAAGTTATTGGTGTTTGTTACAGAATATTGATCATAGAACTCGACAACAAATGTTATTTTTTCCATCATTACCTCTGTGGCAACCTCTGTGGTAACACCCAGAAGGATTAATGCCATTTTATTGAAACGCAGGCAGCTGTTAGCATACGCTGAGATGTGCGATGGATTACATTATCAAAAAAAAAAATGGCAAATTACCACTTTACCTAACCGGTAAAGTGATATAATTAGTATGACGTTGAACCTCCCCGTGCAGCAATTAATTCATGAACACAGTGGGGAAGGTTTCGTACAGCTAAATAATGTCCTCCTGAGGGATAGAACATTAAATAGTACGAAGTCGCTGTTCCATTTCAGCGACAGTGGATGGCGCACTTCTCGGGTGTTGTTGGAACTGTTGGCCCATCATGTTCCATACGTGTTCAATAGGTGAAAGGTCCTGCGAACGTGCTGGTCATGGTAGTACCTGAACCTTTTGCTCGTGTAGATACTGCAGACTAATGCGGGCTGTGAGGGAACTAGCGTTATCTTTCTGGTAAAAGGTTCCATGCTGCTGAACAAATGGGACAGCCATTGGTCGCAAATGTTAGTAAAATATCGTTGGGCAGTTAGAGTTCCCCTTATGATGACCAGGTCTGACTCAGATGTCCGACTAATGGCACCTGACACCAAGACACCAGGTGCTGGATCTATGTGATGATGTCACACGCACTTGGTGGCATTCCTTCCCCTGTATGACTGCGAACACGTCTGCTGTCGTGCTGACCAAGACAAAAACGAGATTCATCACTAAACACTATGGTACTCCATGGATCACTCTTGTTCGTTCCAGTTCTGTCTGAGGCGACACCACTGAAGACGTTCTTGAATATGGGCAGATGTGAGGGGCAAACGCAGTGCAGGACGACAGGCTCACAATGAAAACTATAAAAGCGTGTTGTTTACCGTCCGCCTGGTACGTATTCATTGTGTTACCTGTTGCCAGTCCCTTTGCAGTTATGTTGTAGTCGCGAATCTCTCACGCAATGCGTCGCAAATGGCGATCCTGTCGCTCTGTGGTCATACGTCATCTTCCTGATCCTTAGTGCGTGCTGGATCCTTCTTGAACCCACTGGCGCCATATGTGTATGATGGTGCTGAGATTGCGGCCAACAAGGTTGGCCACATCTCTGTACGTCAAACCAGCTTCTCTAAGGCCGATGATTCTTCCATGCTCAAAGTTTGTTAACTGTTGGAACGGCTGTCGACGTCTGCATAAAGGCATCTTTAGTGGTTTAGAACAATTCCACACCGTTTTGTCAACCAGGGAGCTTTGGTTGCTTTTATCTGTGTTTGACTGCTCGCGCCTGTCCAATCGTTTCAATCGTCCTGCAAACCTAATCATTTTCATGCATTTCCATATACTACTGCCTCCTTAAATTTCGTCACATTTGCATAACTTCTTGCAAGTGCTGAATTTTTTATTTCCTGTAGTGTATTTTCCCTATTTTTAAGTACTCTTTTTCTACCAAAATCTTCAATTGGGGCAATTGAATGGAGCAAAAGGAATATTAAGTGTACAGGGGAAATTTAGTAATATGAATCGAGGTGAAAGAGAATAGCAGACAGCAATAGATAGTGCAAGGCCAAAATCTTTCCCTTGAAGTGAATTTCGCATAACATAATCAACAACCAAGCTAAAGAGAAAAGGAGACAAAATGCACCCTTGTCGAACACCAGAAGTAATGCTAAACCAATTGCTATAAGACTTACCAACTCTCACACATGACTCAGTGTTATTATAGAGAGCTTTCATTATGTTAACTAACTTGTCAGGTATACCATATGATTTCACAATCAACCACAAATTATGACGATCAACAGAGTCGAAAGCCTTTTTGAAATCAACAAAGCTAGCAACCAAAGGTTTCTGAAACTCTAAACATTTCTCAAGAATCTGCCTGAGTGAAAATAGCTGATCTACACATCCCCTACCACTTCTGAATCCACATTGCTCATCATGCAATTGTCTATAAACCAGATTCTCAATTCTATTAAGCACAATCATACAAAGAACTTTACCTGTAACAGAGAGTAGGCTGATACCCCTATAGTTATCACAAGAACTGTGATCACCTTTTTTGAAAATAGGGATAATAATAGCTCTGGTGAAATCCTTAGGAACCATGCCTTTATCATAAAAGTTATTTAAAATTTCAGTAATCCAAGTGGTAACAGAAACATTCCCAGCTTAAAGCATTTCCGTAGTAATTTCATCTACCCCTAGGAATTTATGAAGTTTAAGTTTAGAAACAGCCAAAATAACTTCAGATTGTGTTATAGGTCCAACATTAAAGCCACCAATGCATCTATCATCATTGCAAACAATGGGAGTAGAACTAACTACATTGTTTAGAACATCACTGAAATGCTCAGCCCACCTAGCCATGACAGAATCCTCCCCTTCTATAACCTTACCTTGTTTATCCTTCAATCCCTGTATACTTGACCATTTTCTACCACAGAAAACATTAACTATCTGGTACAGCTCTCTGCTGTTGTGTTGTCTAACTTCTTCCTTGGCTTTGTCTGCCAAGCCATCAACACAAAGATTCTTATCAGCAGCTAATTGATCCTTTACACGTTTATTATGCTCTTTGTAATGCTTTCTATTAGGACTAGTAGGGTTCTGATTAAGACATTCCTGCAGTTTTTTTTCTCTGAAATAATCTCATGTGCCCTATCACTCATGTAATTCTCTCTCCTCTGCTCCATTTTGCTCAAAAGAATGTTGTTAGTTTCCAAAAAATCCTGTTTAAAATGGTCTCATTCTTCCTCAACTTCAGTAGTGAGCAAATCATGACTGTCATAATGACTAAGTGACCTATCATGGTAAGTTTTAGCTATAACTGGGTCTTTCAGAGCTTCAGGATTAAAGGTAAATATTTTACCTTAGCACAATGCTTTTTAAGTTTGAGATGCAAGACAATTTTAACAATATAATAGTCAGATCCAATTTCAGCTCCCCTACATGCCACGGTATTCCTAACAGAACTAGCCCATTTGCTGTTCATTACGTTAACTAACTTGTCTGTATAATCAATCATATGCTTATGCAGCCCATCTGGTGAAACCCATGTGTACTTATGTATTCCACGGTGTTTGTAATAAGTGTTAGTTATTCTGAAACCATTGAGATCACTTACCTGTAGGAGACGTTGCCCATTGCCATTGCAGCTACCAATACCAAAAGGGCCTATTACTCCTCCCCAAAGGTCAGAGTCAGTACCAACTTTGGCATTGAAGTCACCTAGAATAAGGGTAATATCTCCTTGACAGAATTCAAAATATCCTGAAGTTGTTCATAAAACCTATCCTTCTCATCCTCATCGGCATCCTCAGTGGGGGCCTAACAGCAGATAACATTCAAGTCTTTAATGCTTGTCTGAAATTTTGCTGTAAGAAACCTTTCATTAATGCACTCATATCCTAGAAGTGCAGTACTAGCGTGTCTGCTGAGAAGCAGACCCACGCCTTGGTGATGCTTATTACCTTCCCTCCCTGAAAAGAGAAATTTAAAATTATTTTTAAGAATCTGACCTTTATCTGTACATCTGGTCTCTTGCAAGCCATGAATATCTAAATTATGATGGTGGAATTCTTGTGTGAGACATCAAGAGAATAAGCTCTGTGCAGGGTCCTCATATTCCAACTTCCTATGGAGAGAAAATGGTTAGTGGGATGTTTAAAGAAAAACTGTTTATTTAGAGAGGGAATGCCAACAATATCAAACAGCCCCCTAATCGCAGGCATAGGGCAAAGACCCGTTTCTCCACCACTAAAGGCTGAAGCCATCTACACTGGAAGACTTCCTCCAATTTACACGGAATTTATTAATTTGAAAAAATTGTCAAATTGTATTACCGTGGTAAAGTTTTGGGAAGAGGAGAGCTTCCTGCTTACGCATCTCAAGTCTCCTTGTAATAAAGTCAAGAGGTCGGACAAATATGGCGGATTTGTGATTTAAATCTAAGTTATTTTGACTTACTAAATTCGTCGTCATTATTCTTAAAAGAATAAAGGTAGACTATTGGCAATGGAAAGATAGATTGACTCGACTGCCTGCCTCCTCAACAGCCTGCTTCCTGTCTGCCTGGAGATATATTGACCCTCTGGGATCAGGGTGAGCCCTTTGTGGCTCGACCCTTTCTCTCTCACTGTGGGGAATTACTGTTCTACTATGAGTTTCAAACTCAATGATATCTTGCGGTTTATCCAAAAGCATTTTACCCCTAAAATATTCAATGAAGTGAACAAATATTTAGTAAGGGTTGAGCGCATTACAACCCAGTTGATGCTTTTGAGAAACTGAATATGGAAAAAGAGAAGCGAATAATCTGAATTTGAGCTATGATCAAGAGGTGGATTCAGGTTTGTGTGATTAGTTATTGCAGTCACTCTAAGATATATTTTTTAAAGATTATTTTCCAAAAAACATGATTTTTTTTTCATATTGAAGTATGTTTATAAAAAAAACACACGGTTCATGGATATTGTAAAAAGTGATGCTTTTTTGTTTTTAAACATGAGCATTCATGTAATCCACTAATTTATTTAATCTCGCACAAGTGACTTCCGCAGAAATGGGAAGCAAACTGTACGGTTTACTCTAAATAAAACCATTTAAAACTACTGTATTGGAAAACTTAAAACATGTTCCTTTTGTACTTATTGTTTAATTCAGTATTAAGATTCTAGACTCTT
The DNA here is from genome assembly GCA_038380435.1 of Ryuthela nishihirai. Classification (NCBI taxonomy): domain Eukaryota; kingdom Metazoa; phylum Arthropoda; class Arachnida; order Araneae; family Heptathelidae; genus Ryuthela; species Ryuthela nishihirai. The sequence continues at coordinate 49,337,587 of JAWZYU010000001.1, read as the reverse complement.
TACAAAACTTGCATGCGAAATTAAAGCAATTAATCTAAATATTTTTTTGCGATCGAGTGCTATACAGCAGAGGTCACAAACGCTTCCAATAGCACCATTTTTATCACTGGCAGAATTTATCATGCCCCATCCTTTACTACGTTCATCCTTATTATATTTGGAAAGGCCGCCGTCCGTCGGATGGGGCGTTAAGCCGTGGCCCCCGTGTGCAAGAGAGCCATACCCTGTGCACGTTAAAGAACACGCTGAATGGCCTTGACGGGAGGCTACCATCTGTCTTCCAACAGCTGTTCCAGTGGGTCCCCTCCCCAAACCATCTCTGAGCCTTCGGGGTTCATGTGACCTGGCCATTTAGCCCATGGTGTGCAAAAAAGTGCCGCTCAGAGGTAAAACAATCCAACTTTATTATATTTTGTCATCCATTGATCGAATAATTTTAGGTCTTGACGAAAATGTTTTTGAAACACACTAATATAATAAAAAATTAATGTAATGGACAGGGATTTTTCTAGACCCTAGTAAAATAATACATCATGGTTTTCGCCTGTTACTCCTTCTGTTAAAGACGTATTTTTGTCTTAGTCTGGGTTCGAGCCCCGGATAAGGCAAGGCATGGGTGTTCGTGTTGTTTTTCTGCTGAGGTCCTGCCATCCTCTCAGATGTTCTACTGTGGCATATAAACTGACAGGCTCCTGTCAGATCTCTGTGGCAAGCAGCTGCTTGAGGGGATATTTATTTTTTATTTTTCAGGATCACTTTTACCCACTAGGTGGCGCGGTTGAAAGTCATAATAGAGAAAATCGTTATTTACGCTTTTTTTGACTGCTACATGTATCACCTTCTTTCGAAATTTCTTTCTTTTAACGTCTGTGCTCGAAAGAATAGCAAAGTAAATCGCTATTAAGAAGCAAACACGTTATATGTTTCAAAGAATTTCGGTGATGTTTCTAAGCACTGTTAAATATTCTACTGTGTATTCTCATTCCTGCATATTTTGAAGATAATCCGTCATTAACTTCCGTTTAGTTTGTAGATTTTCTGGCCATACTTCTATACCTTTTTTTGTCCTGTTTGAGATTTTTCAGTTATTATGTAATCGATTTCACTGCAGTTTACTTCTTTGAAGCGATTTCGTAATTTTTTTTTCTCTCCCGCACAGTATTTTGAAGATATTTTGTCATCCATTCCATATATTCCAAAATAGTTCCTTAAATTCGAAGATATTTTCTGATCCACTCCCACGTATGTGGCTGATTTTTCCGTTATTTCTGTCATCCATCTCAGAATATTTTGAAGGTATTGTTTCGATTTTGCATGAAATAATGCCTTCCACTTTCGAAGAATTTTGAAAATATTCTCCCATCCACTGTAATGTGTGCACATTTACAGTTATTCCAACATCCACTTTACTGCATTTTAGTGTCTTTCAAGCAATTCTACCCACCATTTCTTGGTTTTTATGTGTTTTTTACCGTTGTTTCTCTTCCTTTGCAATATATTTTGTGATATGCAGCCATCCATATATAATAATAAATGTAATGGACCGTGATTTTCTAGAGTGAGACCAAAACATACTAATATTTTATGGTTTTCCTCTGTTACTCCTTCTGCTAAAGAGGGACTTTTATCAGTTGTCTTTAGGATCACTTTTTTCACACTAGATGGCGCAAGTTAATAGTCATATCAAAGAAAATTCCTGATTCACCCCGTTTTTGACTATTGCATATATCACTTTCTTTGAAATTTCTAGCTTGGAGTATATGCGCTCGAAAGAATAGCAAAGTAAAGCGATATTAAGAAGCAGGTACGTCATATGTTTCAAAAACTCCTAAAATATTCTATTGTCGATTCCTGTATATTCTCACTCCTGTATATTTGTTGAAGATAATCTGCCTTCCATTCCTTTGTAATTTGTTCATTTTTCCGGTTATTCTTCAATGTGTTCTTTTGTCCTGTGTGAGGTTTCTGTTATCGATTTTACTCTAGTTTGCTTTTTCGATGCGATTTTTACAGCCATCCCAGTGCATTTTTATGTGATTTTACACTTGTTTTCCCTCCCGTTACAGTATGTTTTGCAGATATTCTGCTGTCCATTCCATGTATTCGAAGATAATTGCTGATCCATTCCCATATACGTTGCTGATTTTTCGGTTATTTCTGTCACCCATTCCAGCATATTTTGAAGGTATTTTATCATCCATTGCAATGTGTGCGAATTTGCGGATATTCTGCCATCTATTTTACTGTTTTTCAAGCAATTTTATCAACCATTTCGTTGGTTTTTTTAATTCTGTGGGGGTCTTTTGTGTATACAATTTGATTAAATGGCCTGGTCACATGAACCAAACGGCTCATAGTTGGATAGAGAAAGGATCAAAATAGAAAGTGTACACTACGGGTCATTAGTGTCTGTTTATCCCAACGTCTTCACTTTCCGGCGATGGGACCGTCGAAAGTGGGAGGCAAAGAGTCTTGACTCAAGGCCAGTTACATTTGAAAAATAGAATCATAGGCCAGATATCTTCTTCTTATGGAAGGGGATATCTGGCCTATGATTTGAGTCGGATCCTAGCTGGCCTATGGCCATATGATCCTGGCCTATGATTTGGTTGAGTCCCTAGCTGGAAGAGTCCACTTCAGCTAATAATAACAGGGGGGGGGGGACTCATTGGATATTGCCCACTAACACTAAAACACAAATCACATGTTATCCCTATGAGGTCTGGACAAGGTGATTGCATCACATTCTATGATGTCACCCCATTATATGATTCCTGATTGCGCCTTTTTTCTGGGACTTTCCTAGAAGGGGAAAGGTGGAAATGGGGTGATTGCACAATTTTCAAGGGAGTTTCGTGGGGTTTTGTGGTGCGAGGTGGATGACTTCAGAATCCAAAATGGCGGATGAACGGTAAAATCGGAGGACTTCGTGGTAAGGGTGATGACGTCAGAAACCAAGATGGCAGAGGAACGGCAAAATCGGGGGAGTTTGTGGTGAGGTTGATGACGTCATACGGAGTGTGACCGGAAGTAGGTGTGGCTGTATCCCGTGACTTTGGATACTTTTCAAGGTCAAAATTCTACTGGTTGTTTTACCACTACTGTGGTCACCTCATATGTTGCAACAGCCTGGTCCCTTCCCAGACAACTAGCAGTTTCATAAAATGCGAAACGTGCTCACAATTTCCGATTCTTAAATTACAAATCGAATGCTCAAAGAAAATACCAAACATGATGTGGTTTTGTCATAAGGTGCACATTTAAAATATTAGAACTCTCTTTTGGAAATAATTTCCATGAATTAATTAAATGGACGCCGGGATGTGATTTTGTACTAGTAATAGATTTTGTTGATGGTAAATTTTGGCTCAACCTAAGGTGATGAATATTGATCAGGTGTAAAGACATTGCTGCTGGAACTTTTAAGAAACAATGTAGAGTGGGAGAAAACAAGCAGATTCACTCTACAACTAAATTTAGGATATATAATAATATAATAATTTATTTCATGAAGGGGGTTACAGTAAAGCCAATTTACAGGTAATTTTGGATATTAATGTAAACGTTCAAGTGACTTGGTATCCCAGAGTGGTTTGATGCCCCAGAATAATATTGTTTGATTTTTTCTAAGTTTGCTATGGTAGAGAAACGTGGCCCTTTGTAAGCAATATAAATAGGAAGCTTAATGCTTTTGGTTGCACATGTGTAGGGTGTGTTGAGTATTAAATTGTTTGATTACTCAAATGACGAAGAAGTTGAGAGAAGGATCAGAAATCCGTTTTAGAAGCATCCTGTTTAGAGAGAAATTACGTTGGTTTGACCTTGTGCCAGCATGTAGAACCATTTATTACTTATTATGAACAGTGTTAATAAATGTTTGGGGAAAGGGGCAGGTATAGAATGAGGTGGGTGGACAATATCAAATAGGAACTTATTCGAAAATTACCATGCAATGTCCAAGTACAGCAGATTTCGCTCAGGTTAAGCGTATTCAGAGAATTAAATTGTATGATTTGGTTGGGCATCCGTAGTCTATGGCTCCTTGAGGATTATGTATGTCGTCCCTCGAATGGGACATTAAGCCATGATCCCAGCCATGCATATGAAGAATACACTGGATAACCTTGATGGAAGGCATCAATCTGTCTTTTAACAATTTCAGTTTCTTCCCCTACCCAGCAATGAGCTCTTCGGATTCTTCTAGACTGTTTAGTCCATTATGTACATAAAAGTGACGCTCAGAAGTGAATAGGACCTAACCCGAAATTTAATGACCGATCTTCAAATTCATTGATATAAATGAAATCTAGATTTTCAAAATTCAAAATGAGACTCAACAAATTCAGAACATTGATCCAAATTTTTGTTAGATCCGACACATTTGAACAATCATTTAATGCAGTGGTTTTTTCTTGAATTTTTCGGTAGAAATAGATGAAACAAGAGTAAAATAGATCATGCATGTCTTGTTGCATTTCTTGAGTTTTTTCGGTAGAAATAGATGAAACAAGATATCGAATAATTCTTAGATTAAAATAGATATGCATGTCTTGTAATTTACTTTATCTTTTCTTGAAATGATCTAAGGTTTTGAATCAAATGTCAGAATCCGAGGAAACGTGTTAGAAATTCTTGGATGTGAAATATTCGTTAAGCTGTATTCATGACAATATTATTCAAGCTAGTTTTACAGAGAAGAACATTTTAAATTCCATGAAGGGACGAGGAAAGAAAGAATAAAGTAGGTGTTAAAAAAGGGTGAAAGGCGCTGGGCTCAAAAAGGTTGATAAGCGCTGATTTAATGGATCGTAAAGCCGTCCCGTGGTCGAATGGTTAGAGCGCTTGCTCTAACCCATGATTGGCTACTGCTCTAAGGGACCTGGGTTCGAGCCCCAGGCTAAGGCATGGATGTTCGTGTTGTTTTTCTGCTGAGGTCCTGCCATCCTCACAGACCTTCTGCTGTGGCAAGCTTCAGCTGCTTGAAGGGATATTGTAACGTTAGCTAAATTACAGAAACCGAATTTATACATTTTTCGAAACTAATGACACTAAAGCTCACTTCAGTCATAAATAATTGTTGAAAAACTAAAAATTATATAATTTCTAAAGATCCAAATCGAAAAGAAAAAATTTTAATGACTAACATCTTGGAAATGAAATTAAAGCGGGTTAATTCGAAACAACGAGGAAGAAGAATGCAGGATATGTATAGAGATTGACAGTTACCCGACGTTGCTCGGGTTTTCGAACTCTTTCGTTTCCACAAAGAGCTCGGGCTTCTCTTTCTCTCTTTCCACTTCAAACTAAAAATATTTATTTTTTTCATATTTCTGAAACAATGGCTGTAACATTCAAAAGCAGATATTAATTGAACTATTTCTTTATTTCTTTTAATATATTAGTGGTAACAGTTATTTTCAATAACGACTATGTTAAGCCTATGAGAATTTCGAGGAATTCAACCCTGTTAACACCGGTTTTTAACAATATTAAGTTTATGAAAATTTCGAGAAATTAAACCGGTCCATATTGATTGATCACAGCTGATTAGCACATAACCTATAATTTTCTCCTGACTGAAGGGAAAGCTTATCTTTAGGGGATGAGGCATTAACGGACAGACAAACACACACACACTCTTCTTTTTACATTAAATGAAGTTCCTATCAGATATAAATTGCTGTTGTACAAAGTGTATTTTCCCCAGATTTTGACATACGATTGAAAAATTTGGACCATTTCAAGAAAAGATAAAAGAAGATTACAAGCGATGGAGATGAATTTTCTAAGAAAAATACTAAAAAGGACTAGAAGAGACAGCATTTAGAAATGAAAAAAATTACAAAAAGTTTGAAAGTTAAGAGCATAGAACAAGGAATTATCCAAACCAGAAAGAGGTGGTTGGGCATATGAAGAGAATGGATGAGGATAAGATAAGCAATTTAAGCACCAAAAGACAGAGAGACAGACCAAGAAAGAGGCGGGGGGGGGGGACAGATCCAAGATGATTTAAAGAATGCAGCCAAGATTGTAGGTTAATTGAAATGCACTTCTGGCAAGATAGAAAAGCATGGAGTGAGTTGACTCAACTAACCCCGTCAGAATAGGGGATAAACAATATACACTGAATGGACAAATTATTATATACACCATGATAGCAATATGCAAAGCAGAAGTATCGCGTTCAGTTACGTGGGATGCTGAAACTAGCAATGCCTATAAATAGAGCAGGTCTCTACACATTGGGAACTAGTCACGGAGAAGTTATCATGGGTAAAGGCAGCGGCGTAAGTGAATTTGAATATGGCCAGATATTAGGTATGAGGAAGGCCGTTTGTTCATTCACCGCAACTGCTGAACTGTTGGGATCTCCACGTCGGACGGTTGCACGTGTATACGAAGGCTACCTGAAATACCACAATACTTCCAAACAGTGGGAGAAATGTGGACATAAATATGCAATTGACTCTCGAGGTGAGTGCAGATTGTTCCGCATGATTACAAGGAATTGCACGGCTACTGTGGAGCAGATAATATTGGAATTGAATGACGATGAGTCCACAAGCTTTTGCACAAACACTATCCGTCGTACTGTGGGAAAAAATAGGCTATGGTAGTCGATGCCCACATCGTGTCCCCTTGTTGACTGCAAGGCACCAAAAGATTAGGCTGCAGTTTGCAAATACCTATCGCAACTGGAATGCGGAGGACTGGAAACACGTCATTTGGTCTCACAAATCACAGTTTCAACTCTATTACGCTGATGGGATGGTGCGTTTGTGGCGTAAACCACACGAAGCGATGGACCCAGTTTTCCATGTTGAGGTCATAGAGGCAGGTGGAGGCTGCATAACAGTTTGGGGTGCGTTTACATGGGCTTCCTTTTAAGTTTCATATTTCAACCCATGATAATTTCTCCGTGATTAGTTTCCAATGCGTAGAGACCTGCTCTATTTATAGGCATTGCCAGTTTCAGCATCCCACGTGTTCGTGTGACTTGGGGTTCCTGGAATCCGTCGAGACCTCCATCACTAGCACAAGGTATGTGAAGATCCTCGCCGACCATCTATACCCGTTCATAACAATTCTCTTTCCGCACCATGATGCCATCTTTCAATAGGACATCGCCACACTGCATACCTCCCCAGTGGCGACCAATTGGCTCCAGGAGCATTCAAGAGAGTTTACCACACTGGACCGGAGGTCTGGAGATCGAGGGGGCCCCTCGATCTCCGGACCTCAACCCCATTGAGAATTTGCGGGGCGAATTGGAAAGATATGTTCGAGCCCGCCAACACCCACTGGCAACTAGGGATGCTCTACGACAGGCGATCCTAGCTTCATGGTCAGCAATACCACCTCCATGTTTTCAACACCTCATTGAGTCCTTACCAAGACGTCTGGCTGCTGGTGGAGAAACCGGTTATTAAGTGGTGCATATAACAATTTGTCCATTCAGTTTATATTAGATGATATAGAATAAGAATAAACAATGCTTCCTTTTAGCTGGTGATTGTGTTGGTAGCCAGCTTTCTTGGTAAAGGTAAAAACTATCAGTATGTTTTCTTTTTTTTTTTGGTAAGCTTACTCTCTCGAAAACAATCCTTTAATGAGAAAGCTGTGCTTACCAACATTTAAATTTGAACTAACTTGTACAGTTTCATAGAGGAAGTAGCGCATATCCGATTCAGAATGAATCATCAGGCCAAGACTCATAGGTTCGGAATCTTTGGTGTAAGAGAATGACATTCAACTTATTCTCTTGATGTAAATGACGCTTTTCGAAGCAGCTTTGTTACCGTGGCAGGAAGCTGAAAATGAGGAGAAAATCTCATTGCTGGTGCAGTTGAGACCTGAATATGAAAACCTGAGTTTATGAGTCAATTCTCTTTAAAATATGAAACTTAAATGTAAGAGCGAACATCAGCTGGTTTAAGCAATCTTACCTACGATTCGAATCCTGAATAAGTTCACTAAGGTCGAACAAACCAATTATTAGTTTTATATGTGTGTGTAGCAATCAGCAATAAAGGAAGTAAAAAATTTTCGTTTTGATAAACTTATGCCATGGTGAAACATAACGTAAATTCTACCTTATGCTCGTAATTATTTTCACATTTGAGGATGGTACCACGCATATAAATCTTTATTCATTTATTTCACATTTGAGGATGGTACCACGCATATAAATCTTTATTCATTTATTACATGTATATTCCAATGTATCGTTTTTAAACTGTTTCGCATATTGACTATTTATTTGTTGACACGTTGGTCCAGCTTTGCATGGTCGATAACAAATGAGCTGTTTTGGGAGAGTTCTGAGAGAGTTTATTAATTCTGTAACAATGAGAGAAGGTTAAACGAAGGCAAAGGAAGAAGAGGAAGGCCAAAAAAAAAGAGGCTAAATAGGAAATGACCGTCGGCAGTGGAGCTGAACCAAAACTGCTGAGTTCTGTGAAAAAACTCCTTTTTGCTGTCAGAAGCATTCGCCTGAGAAATGTAGCTAAGTGAGCTCGCGGCTCGGCACACGCTATTGTTGGTGGTTCAGAGCGAGCTAATTAAATCCACCAGAAACGGTCATTACTGCTCGCTACTTATTGTTGGAACTAAGTTGCTAGTGAAATGATGTCACAAAAGTCATTCGTTCCCAATTACGTTCCACAGCCTTCACAAATAGCCTACCCCGCGAGATTTCCACTTAAAGACGGCTGCTCGGAGCAAGCTTCCAGCCAATTAGTTGGTCCTTTCCCTAGCAGGGCCTTCAGTCAGTCCAAGTTGCGCTCGCCCTCTTTCTCTTCACTTCTCCTTCTCCCCTCCCTCCCTCCAACCTCCACAACCATCCTCCTCCCGGCGCGGTTACGAATTAATGTCATCCACATTGGTCCGGGCAGAAAAGCCTTTTATGGGGCTCGCTTACAGAACGAGTTCATGTAAATGAGAAGGGATTGAAGACGCATGCGATGGTGGGGTACTTAAGTGTTTTCCGACAAGCCCTTCCAGCGTCATTCTCGGGTGATCAGGTCGTGAGACTTCTTCCTTTTCTTCTTTTTTTCCATCTTTTGTCTCCAGTCTTTCCTTTTCATGCAAATAACTTAATCATGATGTATATTCGTTGTAATTTATTTCAATCGCTTTCGGCACAGATCAGCGTTAGCCAGTAAAGGACGTCTTAATGAGCACTTCATGCAAATTTATCAACTCGTGGCTCTCTCTCTCTTTCCTCTCTCTGCATCATCGGAGAGATTCGCCAAGAGATGGTTTGATGACGAGTGGGAAGAAGGGTCTAGGGGGAGGGGAGAGAACGGAGGGGGGTGATTCTGCTGCGGTTTGTTAACACGACTATCAGATGCCACCAACGTGGATGGAAGTTGTTGAAGACCGTGATTAGTCTTCCCGTCCCTCTTGTCTCTGGATTATTTCCGTGTCTTGGCCCTCCAGGCTTCTCTGTCTTCTCTTCTAATCACTCGGAAATTTTACTTTAGGTAATCTGGATTAAATATTCGAGCACATTATGTTCTCAAGTCAGGTGAATGGAAATCATAAAATAGTGTCACGGTGGTGCGTGTAGAAATAATTACTCTTTAGTTGCATTTGACAGGAGAGTTTGATATTATTAAAACTTAAATGTTTTCATTATTAAATGCCCACAAAATAAAGAGCTATTGTGACATTCAGATACTCATTTGATGACAGACATGCACGAAAGCTTACAATCATACTAGAAGTTGTGTGAGTTTGATGTCTCTGGTATTTTCATTAAGCAAAAAGTCAACTTCCACTCGAGAAACTTCGAATAACTATTGTACTTTAGGCATTAGAAACTGCACGGATCTATCCGCTCACCCTCCCTGATGATTTATAAAGGACCATTTCTGTTATACGTAAATATTGTTTCTCTAGAATTAATGTAGTACTTCAAATGGTTTTAAGCCTACTTTCTCTCCTCTCGACAAGTTATCGGCGATTACCTAAGTGAAAATGTTCCAAGTGGGGATTCAAACAAATGGACCAAGAGATGACGTTATAGAGATGAATTCGGGCTTGGGCTTCATCGGGCTCAAAATAGGGCTCAAAATAGAACAAAGGCGGGCTCAGGATCAAAATAATTTAAATTTCAAATATTTCTTGTATTAGGAACAAAATAAGTACAAATATTAAATTATTTATGATTATAATTTCAACCTATTAATCAGTCTTTAGTGATTAAAAATAAGTAACATGCGACTTTTGATTTTTTAACGCATTCTTTATTTTTAATAAATGAACGGCGCTTTACATTTATAATGATGTTACTTATGAACCTTCAGTTTCTTCTGGTATTTGTAATAGTTTCGTTACAACTAGCTTTAAAAATTTAATTTTGTCATAAAACGATTAATGAATTGATGAAAATAAATGATTAGCGACATGCACTTCTGTATATATATATATCTTATGCGTCATAGAAATCTTGTCTCCAAATCGGGCTGGCTGGAAAAATTGAGCCCCAACTCATATTCAGACAGCGTGATGATAAAGACGTTTACAACAGTAGTTCGTTTAAACCTAGAATATGGAAGCTTAATATGGGATCCTTCTAGCAATATAATATTCATAATATTGAAAAAGTTCAAAATATATTACTACGATTGCTTTACTACAAGTGCACAAGAATTTATCTTCGTGACTTTCCTACTGAACGACTTAGAAATAGGTATAATATTTGCTTATTAAGTAATAGAACAAAAGTTTGTGTCTAATATTTTTTATAAATTGTTAAACAACATGACAGATTGCACCGAACTACTGTTTTTAATGAGCTTTCCGTTAACGAAGCATCCTACGAGAAATGCTTCATTTTTAGAGTTCCATTCCATAAATCAAATACATTGGTAAATTTTTCCGTGGTTAGGTTTTTCAACCTTTTCAAATTGTACAACAATATCCTCGATTTCTTTACAATGTTTTTAAAAAATTTCAAATCACATTGTATGATGTTACTTTGTTCTTGATTTTATTTCAAATTATCTGAATAGTTTATGTAAGTGTGTTGTATATGTTGTTTCAAAATGTGGTGTATGTCCTTTTCACTTTTTTGTACTGATTTGTTTACGTATCTTTATATGTACTAATTTCGATTTATTTTCTTCGTATGTGTTCACTGCTATTGGATCATTGATCTCATGTGAGCTCATTAAATAAATTAATCAATTAAAAGAGTCGTGCAGCAGAATTTTGGGGCCAAGTGCAAATTCGAAATATGGGGCTCCCTATTTTCCCAATTTTTTTTGTCAGAAATTGCTTTTATTTTTGCTAGGAAAATAAACCTGTAATTTAGCACAATCCTGGAATTGAAACAAATCACTACCTTAGGAGAGCATTAAATGGATGATCAGGAGTAGGACAAAGCAAAGAAACAATAAATTATGTTGACATGCCTAATACACACATATTTTTTAAAGATATCTTTCATCCCAAAAGAATTGATGGGTTTCTTAATGTTTTAAGGAAATAAACTGAGGTACTATGGTATGTAACTTGTTGATCATCGAGAGACTGCAAAGGATACTTGGTCGAAACAGGCCCAAAATGGTTGATGGTGCGCAGGACAAAAGTAAAGAAACAATAAATTATGCTGACATAGCACACACATATTTTTTTTGAAGAGTTAGCTGGAAAAAAAATCGAGTTTCGGCACGGCAGAAACCGAGCCCAATGACCCCTTGATAACATTTATGTGCTCATGTTGTTTCACAATCTAATTCATTTCTAGCTAATGGATGATTCTAAGCTTTGCTTTTACAATCGAGAGGTACTACTGATGCCATCTATTTTTGCGCTGTTATTTTGTTATTTTAGCGTTTGTTATTATTGAATTTCATACGTATGTTTTGTGCATCAAAACTTGAAAGAAGCGTGTTTATTTCTGTACAATATGGAAAAATGAATTTGAAAATTTTAATAACAATTTGCTCCTTTTTGCTTTTTACTGAAAAAAATTATTTAAAAAAAATAAAAATTATCTGTTTCTTATTGTAGGGTGGGTTCCGGATATGATTCACCCATTTTATTCCCCCCCCCCCTTCTTTCTGCACTCCATGGTTAGTAACTGTCTAATGGTTCCCTTGGCTGCTTCAGGATTTTCTGTGCATATCGCAACCACAAATAAACTATCGTAACCTAAAAAGTGTCTTTTATGGTAAGTAAATAATTTTATACCGATAAGCAGTTATATCAAGATTTCTATTTAGTGTTTAACAATAAAAAAACGAGTTGTGTAAGACTGTGCCAAACTTGAATTTTTAGTGGAATCTCAGACTTTAAAAATTAGTTATTAGAAAACAACTTTTTTCAGTTGCAATGAATTTGTTTTGATGGCGTAATATCGAACTACGAATAGTTGACATTAGAATAGTTTTGGTAATATTATGGAATAAGCTTTGTTAGAGTTCCTTTACCTTTGAGCGGCACTTTTTTTTCACACAATGTGGTGAATGGCTAGGTCTTATGGATCCCCAAGATTCAGAGACGTGCAGGGAAAAGGGTTGGGTTGTTTTACCTCTGAGCGGCACTTTTTTGCACACCATGGGCTAAATGGCCAGGTCACATGGACCCTGAAGGCTCAGTGAAGATTGGGGAAGGGGACCCACTGGAACAGCTGTTGGGAGACAAATGGTAGCCTCCCGTTAAGGCCATCCAGCGTGTTCTTTAACGTTGGGTTGTTTTACCTCTGAACGGCACTTTTTTGCACACCATGGGCTAAATGGCCAGGTCACATGGACCCCGAAGGTTCAGTGAAGGTTGGGGAAGGGGACCCACTGGAACAGCTGTTGGGAGACAGATGGTAGCCTCCCGTCAAGGCCATCCAGCGTGTTCTTTAACGTGCACAAGGTATGGCTCTCTCCCATACACGGAGCAACGACTTAACGTCCCATCCGACGGACTTGTTCCAAGCCCATTCATATTGTTATCGTCCCATCCGATGGTCCTGTTCCAAGCCCATCGGTGTTCCCTACTGACCGTGGGCACAGCGGGGAATTTTGCGGAGACAAATCTCAACGCTGACCCAGGTGGAACTCGAACCTGGGAACTACAGATTACGAACCTTTCGCGCTACTGACCGCCCCGTAGAGGAAAGGGATTCCACTGGACAGTTGTTAGAAGATTCCGTCAAGAGTGTTCTTCTGTACACGTCACAGAGTGTTCTTCTGTACACGTTGCCATGGATTAACGTCCCATCGGCGTCCCTCCCTTTTCTCACCGTGTCAGAGTGAGTGTTAGAAGAGAAAATCTCAACGCAGGCAAAGTGTAGACACCAACTTGGGACCATCTTATTACGAGCTTGGCGTGCTGCCGATTGAACCAGCCCCACCAGAACTATGGACTAAGCATTTGAACTGAACTTTGCAATGCATACTGATTGATTCACCAATAAGTGTGATATAAGATAATATTCTTGTTGTTTTGAGAGCACTTTAATTAGAGTTGTTTTGAAATATCCATTAAAAGACGGATAGATATTGTAAATATTAATGAATGGAGAAGGACGAGAAGATTATAGGAAATGTAAAGGGCATTTAAGGACTCGGAGATATTTTAGCGGAAAGGAAATATTTTGTAAGTGAAAATTACCGCCTCGGTGGCGTAGTGGTATTGCGTTCGTTCGCAGTAACACTTCAACTTCCCGAGTCCGGGTTCGAGTTCCTAGCTGGCATGATTGTGGTTTGTGTGCTTTTAGCTCTAACTGAAGTAGTTCTCAGCAGTGACCGGCCTTAGTGTGTCCTGTCCTTGTATGAGAAGACATGTACAAACTAGAAGTAATTTCTAGGATACTTCTCTTAGCTATACGTTGCAAATTACAAAAAGTGAAAAATATTTTAAATTAAATTTTATTCCGAAATTGTGATTTTTATGCACACAATCAGAGTAAAAATATTGACACAATGCTTATTGATATAAAATGATTAATTCGTATAAAATTATATTATTCTGTTCTCCGCTCTGAAGAAAGGATATTGGGATTCACTTCACTGTGTTTGCTTGCTTAGCTGTGGAGCAAAGGGACTCGGGTTCGACTCCTAGAAAAGTCACAAAAAAGTTATTTTGTCTCTTAGCTGAAGTCTCGTCTCTGTCACTGATTCTTCTCAACATATTATAGTGAGAGGTTCTTGTCAGACCTTCACTGAAATTGGTCATTCTGAAGAGAATCTGTTTCTTATTTGGACTTGTGTTTTACGAATTATGGCTGAGTGGCCAGCGTGCTCGTTGCGTAGCAAAGGACATGGGATGGAATCCGCTATCTTAAGTATGTTGTCTTTCTGCTGAGGAAGCCTTCACTCACAGATAGTCACTACGGTCGATTACACTGACAGACTAGTTTAGATCTCTGTGGCAAGTGGATATTTGGGTAAAAGAAGCAGCAACTGAAATAGCTGGTTTCCATAAATTAAGGAACAAATGAGAAAAACCCGATATCGTAAAACACCCAAGATAGAAATGCACGAAAATCATGTGTAGTGTATAAAATAATGCACGAAAGTCATGTATAGTGTATAAAGTAAGACACAGGATTGTGGTAAGATGGTGCCTGAAGTTCCTACCAGATCGGTGATTTCAGCGTTTAGCGGAGGAGGAACAGGTCTATGCCCCATACCTGCGATCAGGGGGCTGTTTGATATTGTTGGCCCTACAAATCTCAATAAACCTAATTTCTTTAAAAATCCTACTAATCATTTTCTCTCTGCAGGAACGTGGAACATGAGGACATTACATAGAGAATATTCTCTTGATGTCCTCACGCAGGAATTCCAGCGCTATAACCTAGATATTCAAGGCTTGCAAGAGACCAGATGGACAGGTAAAGGTGAGATACTTAAAAATAACTTTAAATTTCTCTTTACAGGGAGGGAGGATGGAAAGCATCACCAAGACGTGGGTCTGCTGCTCAGCAGACATGCTAGTGATGCTCTTCTAGGATATGAGTGCATTAATGAAAGGTTTCTTACAGCAAAATTTCGAACAAGCATTAAAGTCTTGAATGTTATCTGCTGTTATGCCCTCACTGAGGATGCTGATGAGGATGAGAAGGATAGGTTTTACAGACAACTTCAGGATATTTTGAATTCTGTCAAGAAAGGGGATATTACCCTTGTTCTAGGTGACTTCAATGCCAAAGTTGGTACTGACTCTAACCTTTAGGGAGGGGTGATAGGCCCTTTTGGTAATGGTAGCTGCATTGGCAATGGGCAACGTCTCCTACAGGTAAGTAAACTCAATGGATTCAGAATAACTAACACTTATTACAAACACCACGACATACATAAATACATATGGGTTTCACCTGATGGGCTGCATAAGAAAATGATTGATTACATATTAATTAACAGCAAATGGGCTAGTTCTGTTAGGAATACCAGGGCATGTAGGGGAGCTGAAATTGGATCTGGCCATTACCTTGTTAAAAGTGTTTTGCAACTTAAACTTAAAAAGTGTTGTGCTAGGATTAAAAAATTTTCCTTCAATACTGAAGCTCTGAAAGACCCTATTATGGCTAAAGCTTACCATGATAGTCATGGTAAGCTTTAGCCATAATAGGTCCAGTCATGGTTTGCTTACTACTGAAGTTGAGGAAGAATGGCGCCATTTTAAACAGACTTTTTTTGGAAACTAACAGTACTCTTTTAGGAAAAAAGGAACAGAGGAGGCAGAATTATTTAAGGGATAAGGCACTTGAGCTTTTTTGAGAAAGAAGGAACTGCAGGAATGTCCTTAATCAGTACCCTACTAGTCCTAATAGAAAGGATTACAGAGAGCTTAATAAACGTGTAAAGGATCAGTTGGCTACTGATAAGAACCTTTGGCTTGATGGCTTGGCTGACAAAGCTGAGGAAGCAGTTAGGCAGCACAACAGCAGAGAGCTGTACCAGATAGTTAATGCTTTATGTGGTAGAAAACGGACAGGCATACAAGGATTGATGGATAAACAAAGTAAGGTTATAGAAGGTGAGGATTCTGTCATGGCTTGGTGGGCTGAGCATTTCAGTGATGTTCTAAACAATCTGGGTAGTTATACTCCCATTGTTTGCAATGATGATAGATGCATTGGTGGCTTTAATGTTGGCCCTATAACACAATCTGAAATTATTTTGGCTATTTCTAAACTTAGACTTCATAAATCCCCGGGGGCAGATGAAATTACTACTGAAATGCTTAGAGCTGGGAATGTTTCGGTTACCACTTGGATGACTGAAATTTTGAATATCTTTTGTGATAAAGGCATGGTTCCTAAAGATTTTACCAGAGCTATTGTTATCCCTATTTTCAAAAAAGGTGATCGCAGTTCTTGTGATAACTATAGGGGTATCAGCCTACTCTCTGTTCCAGGTAAAGTTCTTTCCATGATTGTGCTTAATAGAATTAAGAATCTGGTTGACAGTCAATTGCGAGATGAGCAATGTGGATTCATAAATGGTAGGGGATGTGTGGATCAGATATTTTCACTCAGACAGATTCTTGAGAAATGTTTAGAGTTTCAGAAACCTTGGTAGCTAGCTTTGTTGATTTCAAAAAGGCTTTGGACTCTGTTGATCGTCATAATTTGTGGTTAGGGCCAACATCTGATACCATATGATAATATATATATATATATCATATGGTATCATATGGTATACAGATATCATTGTATACCATATGATAATAGGGCCAACATCTCAAAAAAGCTCAAGTGCCTTATCACTTAAATAATTCTGTCTACTCTGCTCCTTTTTTGTGAGATCATATGGTATACCAGACAAGTTAGTTAACATAATGAAAGCTCTCTATAATAACACTGAGTCGTGTGTGAGAGTTGGTAAGGCTTGTAGCAATTGGTTTAGCATTACTTCTGGTGTTCGACAAGGGTACATTTTGTCTCCTTTTGTCTTTAGTTTGGTTATTGATTATGTTATGCGAAATTCACTTCAAGGGAAAGATTTTGGCCTTAAATGGACTGGAGATATGAAAATTTCTGATTTAGATTATGCTGATAATTTAGCCCTTTTGGCAAATGATGTTGATTAGATGAACTCTTTCATTCGAGCTGTTGATGAGACTGCTAGTAACAGGTAGGTTTGGTTATAAACAGAGAGAAAACTAAAGTGATGAAAATTGGTCAGGCAGGTTGTGATTCAGTTAATCTGAATGGTTGCAGTCTTGAGCAGGTGTCACAGTTTAATTACCTTGGGAGCTATGTTACAGATACTGGTGATGTGCGGCATGAGATTAACAGACGAATCGGTATTGATGCCGGGACTTTTAATAATCTATGGAGATTGTGGAGAAATAGTCGTATACACCTAAAGACTAAAATTAGACTGTATAATAGTTTGGTTCTTTCTAGGGTTAGTTATGGTAGTGAAACTTGGACACTGTGTAAGCAAGATAACAGGAAACTAGATGCTTTTGATTCTAGATGCTTACGCAGTATCTTGGGCATTAGGTGGTTCAACTTTGTAACTAATGATGAGGTTAGGCAAAGGAGTTTGCAACCTCCTTTAAGCAGCATATTGTGCAGAGAGAGACTCCACTGGTTTGGCCATGTTGCCCGTATGAATAATTATAGATTGGTGAATAGGGTTATGAACAGTGTGCCTAAAGGCCTCAGAAAGAAAGGGAGACCTAGGATGCGGTGGGCAGACAATGTCAAACAGGACCTTGTTAGAATTGGTGTACAGTGGCCATATGCAGTAGATGTAGCTCAGGACAGACTTGCTTGGAAAACTAAATTGCACGGTCTGGTTGGACCTCCATAGCCCATGGCTGCTTGATGATGATGATGATGATGATGATGATGATGATGATGATGATGATGATGATGATGATGATGATGATGATGATGATGATGATGCAAATGAATGGCACTGGCAGTGGTATAGGCAAACGCTTCGAGGGGCGTTTCGAAGCTGTTCTTCTGAGAAGTGCGAGGTGGAGTTGTTTTGTAGGATGCGTCTTTCAGACATAAGTTATCTGAATTAGTGAACTAGTGAGCTACAGGTGAACCCTACCAAGGCCATAGTCAAGTAGATGTTGCCAGATGGCTTATGTGAGCCGTTCAGTGGAGAAGAGACTTTGGCAGAGATTTCAACAAGGACAGAGTGCATCAAGATGATTCGGTAGCGTACGACAACGGTCAAGGGAAGAACTCTTTCTGGTGTATGCATTCAGACGAGCAGGATGCCAACACCATGTTAACTGCTATCGGGCCTTGCACTAGTGAATGGAATGACGATATATGTTACTATCATATGCTGCAGATTTCATGAGGTGTGCCTGTACACTAAGCGGGAATGGTGTGCTTGTCCCCCTGACCCGACGACAAAGGAGGGACTGTTTACTGGTGCAGACATCATGTTAACTGGATTCAGGAGCAATGGTGGTCCGTGCCATTTACGGATGATCCGAGAATTCTCTCTAGAGAGTTTTGAGCATCAGGTGATGTGGAGGGAACCAGATATATGCTATCGTAACACAAATATCCATGAACGGGACTTCAGGTGGTGGCAGTGTCATGGTTTGGGGACGAATATGTATGTAGATCTGTATGTGCTTCCAACAGGCTAGATCGCTGGTCGTGGGTACAGTGATGAAGTTTTGAGCCCCTTCGTGAGAGGGCGGGAGTGGCTCAGTCGGTAGTGCGCCAGGCTCGTAATCTGTAGTTCCCAAGTTCGAGTCCCAGTTGGGTCAGCGTTGAGATTTATCTCCGCAAAATTCCCCGCCCTGCCCACGGTCAGTAGGGGACACTGATGGGCTTGGAAAGGACGCCGTCCGTCGGAGGGGACGTTAAGCCGTGGTCCCGTGTGCGGGAGAGTCATACCCTGTGCACGTTACAGAACACGCTGGATGGCCTTGTCAGGAGGCTATCATCTGTCTCCCAACAGCTCTTCCAGGGGGTCCCCTTCCCCAACCTTCTCTGAGCCTTCGGGGTCCATGTGACCTGGCCATTTAGCCCATGGTGTGCAAAAAAGTGCCGCTCAAAGGTAAAACAACCCAACAACCCAACCCTTCGTGAGACCATATTAGGTACAATAGATGATACCTTCCTCCTACAAGACGATAAAGGTCGCCCACGTCATTGTCATCTTGTCGATCGCTATCTGAAGAATAGCATTATTAACTGTATGAAGTGGGAAGCCTGGTCGTCCGACCGAACTTCCCGATAGGACATGTATGGGGTGCTCTTGGGATATGGGTTGTTCTGCTGTATCCCATTTCTGAAAGCCTCCCAGAACTTCAACATGCTTTTTAGGAGCAAGATTACTACCTAGAGCGCTGCTGGACAGCCTTATCTACAGTATCAGATCGTTGCGAGGGCTGCATAGCGATAAGAGGTGACCACACTCTATATTAAACCATTTGGGTTATCTTACCTGTATTATTATATCTAATTTTAGAAATTGAAAGTGTTATTCCTTTTTTCAATTCTTATTCTGACGCACAATGTTTATAAATACCTATCTCCGATTTACATGTAGCAGATCCAAAGTTTTTGTGAAAAAACAATTTTTCAGGTTGTTTCTTAATTTAAGGAAACTAGTGTATATGCTCGTTACAGAGTAAACTAAATTTTGACTGAAAACGTTATTAAAGGTCTTTATATTTTCCTTCTAAAAATGCATAAAGTTATTCCAAACGTATTTTATGCTCTTAAACTGTTTTCGTTTGATTCTCGTCTTAAACCTTTCCCTCTATCGTCGCTCACGTCTCTTTAAGTGCACGAGTGCGTACATTCGTACGGGTGTACGAGCTTCGTTACCATGGTGCGGCGTGGATAACGAGCCACCACTGATAGTCTGTAATTGTCGCAGAGCAGCCGAACCGAGGGGAGGGACAAAGACTTCGTCCCTGTAGGACCAATTAGCCGCGCTGTCTTCTTCATCGGGACAAGACCGCCAGAGAAGAGACCGGCCCCGCCTCTTCCCAATCCTTGGCCGTTTTCTTGTCTTGCTCCGATAAGTTCGTTTAGTCTGGCTCTCATTGCTACCAGCGTCGTCTTACTGGGCTTCACCCTATCACGGGATCGGTTCTCCGGGAAGAAAAAGAGAACAGAGAGGAACTGCGAAGAGTAAGGAACAGGGGAGAAAAAAAGGAAAACTTGGCGAGTTAGAGGAAAAAGAGGAAAAAAAAAAGGTTGATGAGAATCACAGCGGGGCAACAAATTGTTATTATGACATTGCTGCTTTATATATGTCTTACTTTTTGTGTGTGAGTTTCAAGCAGCAGAAATGAGGACTGTTGTTTGTGCATTGGTGATTTTGGTGGCATTGAAAGAAACGAACCACAATCGCGTCGTCTCGTGTTTCTGTTTTTGCTTTCGTTCGCGGAATCTGAGCATGTTGTCATCGTTGTTATGAAGAGTAAAGAAAATGTTAGGTATAAATGGGAAAATTAAGCGATAAAACTTAAATGCAGGCTGAGGAACGTTTCGCGTGTGTTAGTAAGATGGAAGGGATAATTTCAGTTTCTAAACTGATGGAACGAGGAAGCATACGGTGCGTGTATGTCGCATAACAACCAGAAATGTAAAAAAGAATTAAAAAATCAGAATGTAAATATCGCGAAAAAAATTGAAATAAAAAAAACAATAAGAAGGAAATGAACAAGAAAGAAGTTTAATGAAGAAAGAATATATTAAAAAATGTTAAATACCCACTGATGTAGATAGCTGTTTTGAATTAAAAGGACCTCTCCTCAATATCACTGTCCTTATCACTTCTGGGCTAGTTTGGCTCAGTCGGTAGCGCTCTGATCTCGTGACCTGATGCTCCGAAGTTTGAGTCCCAATAGTTCCAGCGTCGAAATTTTTCCCTTAACTCTGTTCTGTTTTTATTGAGAAAGGCGACACTGATGAGCTTGAAAAGTTTGCCATCATCGCAGTTTTCTTTCTTTAGTGTTCTTTCGTTTAGATTTTAAGCAATGACCTCGTGTGGTGGAGAGCCATACTCTGGGTACGTTAAAGAGCACACTGGATGGTCCTGACGGGAGATTTCCCTCAGCCTCTTAACAGTGGTCCAGCGGATCTCCTTCTCCAAACTGTTCTGACCCTCTGTGGTCAGTAGGAGGATAATGAGAGTTCTAACTCAGAGGCGGATCAATGTTAATCCTATGGAATCCGCCTCCCATGTGTTTCAAAGCGGAGGCGGATCATTGTCACACTTATAAGTCAGAAATCTCACTGTCTTCAGAAATCTTCAGTCTTAAAAACGGTGAGATTTCTGACTTATAAGTGTGACAATGATCCGCCTCCGCTTTGAAACATATGGGAGGCGGATCCCATAGGATTAACATTGATCCGCCTCTGAGTTAGAACTCTCATTATCCTCCTACTGCGGTCCCTTGACCTGACCATTTAGCTTAGATGTGTACAAACGAGACGCTCAGTAATAAAAGTACCCAACCTAATAAAGGTTATCCAACAAGAATCCTGGAAAATACGTCTGCCCTTTGTTCTGTTTTAAACAAAAGATTCGGTGGTGTAAGTTATTAGCGGAGAGTTTATGAGTTTCAATTTGCGATATTTGAAAAACAAAAAGAAATTTTTCAGCAATATTTTGTGAATTTGTTTCCCAAGATTTATAGATTTTTTCCGAGAGATGTAAGAGAAGAAGAGAAGTTTTGATAAATTCCAAAAAAATTTAAAATCACTTGTGTAGAACAAGTTTTACGAAATGTTAAAAATGAGTTTTATCTGTTAGTTTCGAATCGTCTATTGTTATTTTTGATATCGCATAGGTATTTCAAGTTAGTCTTTACTCCATGTATATTAATAATATTTACATTGAAATGGGTTCAACGTATTATACACAGCAATCTAACTAAAGATAGCGTTTTGCTTTTCTTATCTGATAGTAAAGTAATCTGAAACATAAAAAAAAAATCCTAGATGTAAAAATCTCAGTTTTTAAAGTAGTTTTTGCAGCAAATTAAATATTTCATAGTGTGCATTTATATTTTCTGCTTAAGTAATCCTATTAATTTACGTAGGATTTTACAGATTTAAACATCTAATCTTAATTGCTGAAGGGTTTGCGACAATATTTCGCCCAAGTTCCAGCCCCTTTTCCCAGATTAATTTTTCTGGCTGAAAGACAGAACCGATAGATGTAAGAAATAATATTTCCCTCATAAAACTGCGATCTTCTGCATGGAATCGTTGAGAGGAGTCATTAAGTTCGAGAGCACTCTGAGCATGAAACGATTACGCTAATCCGTTTCGTGCTTAATTTTCTAATCAAATCACAATTTCTCCCCGAAAATCCCTATTAATTTTTAGAGCTTGTTAAGCATTCAAGTTTAAGAGCTTGCCTCATTGCAATTACGGCCGCTTTCTCCTGTTAGCACATTTTTAGAATGAGAAAGAGTTCAGGTTGAAGAGCATTAGTTATTCAATGCTAGAAGATCGTGTAGAAGGATGATATC
The DNA here is from genome assembly GCA_038380435.1 of Ryuthela nishihirai. Classification (NCBI taxonomy): domain Eukaryota; kingdom Metazoa; phylum Arthropoda; class Arachnida; order Araneae; family Heptathelidae; genus Ryuthela; species Ryuthela nishihirai. Next base: position 49,315,153 of record JAWZYU010000001.1, on the reverse strand, counting down.
TTTAAACTCCTGCACGGTGCAGCTTTTACCGCATGTCTGCCACGATAACTTGGTTTTATTGCCTGTAGCTGCGATGAACTAAAGATAGGTTTAATCTTGCATTTTCATTAAAATTTTAGCCCACTTAAGCCAATTTCTCAATCCATCTTTGGATGTTGTACGAAGCTATCAAAAGTTACACCCCGAAAGTGATTTTTAATCCTGTGCGCGGTGATGAAATTTGAACGAAATTTTAAAGCAATCTTTCCGAAATGCAAATAACACTGATTATAAAATCCAAATGTAATAACTAGATAAGATCTTGTGCTGTTGATTTAGTAACAACAACTCTGTTTCTTGAAGCATAACAAAATTGACAGTTTTTCCTCATATCCAATCCCTATCTCAGTTGAGGAAAGATATCCTAACGATTTTAGGAAGGTCTCTTGAATTGAGAGTTAACTCGAGGTATCCTACCAACACCTTCTCAATGCTAAAGAGCACATTGGATAGCAATTAGAAGAGGCTCCAAAAATCTTAATGTGTTCTTTTTTCCAACCTGTTCTGAGCCTCAAAAGTGTTCTTGCCCACTGAGCACCCCGTGTTCGGGAGAGCCATACCCTGTGCACGTTAAATAACACGCTGGATGGCCTTGACGGGAGGCTACCATCTGTCTCCCAACAGCTGTTCCAGTGGGTCCCCTCCCCCAACCTTCTCTGAGACTTCGGGGTCCATGTAACTGGCCATTTAGCCCATGGTGTGCAAAAAAGTGCAGCTCAGAGGTAAAACAACCCAACCCAAAGCCCACTGAGCAGCAAAAATTTGCGCTCGGTAGTGAAACAACCAATAACTGAATTTTCTATGGCCATTCAATAAAATCCGCTTTGTAATGAACTGTGTATTTATTCTCTGATACATATTTAGTTAAAAATAAATAACTTATATATTGTGTTAAATAATTTAAAAATCGCTCTCTTAAAATTTTGCAACAGTAGGGTAGTTTTTTCTTTACGATAGCGTTGATATGAAGTTGCTTTTGTTTGTTAAACTTTGCCATTTTTTTTTACAGATTCATAATATTGTATTCAAAGATATTCATGGAGTAGTTGTGAAACTCAGAGTCAGAAGGCTTAATTTTGCATGAAATTCAATAGAGAGATGAAAGATAAGGAAATCAGAAAATTTAGAGGATGAAGGTTTCTGAAAGGTAACTGTTGCCAAACCAGTAACCTACAGAAGTTGAAGCATCAGTCTGAGACAAATTCGCGAAGCACTGATATCTCATATTTACAAGGTTATTGCTCAACAAGCGGAATAAGTCAAAAGTAGAAGTGAACGCGTTTTTTTGCTCTTCAGTGATACAATTACTTGTCATTTTAGGAAAACTTCAAGATTACCACTTCCTGATTTATACCTAAATATTTGCGAAGACAAAAACCAGAAATATTTGACTGGAGGCAGATTCCTTCTTCGATGCACAAAAGTTTATATTTGATAAGAGATAGTGACGACATCAGAATTTTTAAATTAAAATAATCTGAAAAAACACGCTTTTCAGTACCTTTTAAAGAGCAATCGCTGTTAGGTTTATCAAATGTTGTTAGCATCTGTACGACATAAGGTGGTAAATAATGTTAAAAATCCCTTTTATTTCAGAAGTCACATAGAAGTTTGAAAAAAAAATGTGAATTCAAAACAACAACAACAGTAACAAAAACCCTGTTTTGGCAGTCGATGTTAAGCATCTATCTTGACTAGTCGAAGGTTAAAAGAATTTTATCCTGCGTATTTCAATGCCTTGGAAGGAAGTAGCATTTTTGATTTTTAATATTGTCTCGAAATTTGAGTTTCCAGTCCTTTTACTTTCTAACTAAGGATGCTATATTTGGAACCATTTTCTGAATTACTCGTATTCCTATGTTATAATCCACATCCACTCCCTTCAATGTTTTGTGCATAAAATGGAATTTTAAGTTTAATTTAAACTGAAAATTTCGATATGACCAAATTTGATTGCTGCTGGGACTTTTTGGAGTCTGTGGAAAGTGTGCAAAAATAGGCGCATACACCTAAAGACGAAAATTAGGCTGTATAATAGTATGCGCTTTCTAAGGTTATGGCAGTGAAATGTGGATCCTTTGTAAACAGGATAACAGGAAATTTGATGCTTTTGATTCTAGATGCTTACGCAATATCTTGGGCATTAGGTGGTTTGACCTTGTAAGAAATGATGAGGTTAGAAGAAGGAGTCATCATCCTCCTTTAAGCAACATTTTCTGCAAAGAGAGACTGCGTAGGTTTGGCCATGTTGCATGTATGCATAGCTCAAGATTGGCAAATAGGATTAAGAGCAGTGTGCCCAAAGGCTTCAGAAAAATTGGGAAACCTAGGATGCGATGGGTGGACAATGCCAAACAGGACCTTGCTAGAATTGGCCACAGTGGCCAAATGAAGCAGTTGTAGCTCAAGACAGACAAGTGTGGAGAGCAAAATTGTATTTTCTGGTAGGACCTCCATAGCCCATGGCTGCATGAAATTCCTAAATATATTTTTTTTATATAAATGGGTCCTGTATCCAAAGCAGTCTTGATCAGATGGTTTAAAATGCAATTTTTACAATCTTGTTCATTCCAATCTTGTTCAATCAACTCTGAAGCGAACATGATGAAACTATTGAGGCAGCAAGTTTCGATCCCAAACTCGTGAGGTGCCACCATCAAAGCTGGTCTAGAGCATCTGTGTCTGTTCTATGAGTCGCATGTGAGACTTTGGCAATCCTTTCCCGTTATGGGAATGAGGCAGAAGGATGACAGTTGAGTGAAGGAAAAGTAGGGTGAGGGTTGGTTTGGAACTGGGCTTAGAGAAATCGGAGTCTGGAGAAGTAACAGAACAGTTGCGCTGCAAAAAAGTGTGACTTTAGACCATAACATGGTGTCAGCTAATGCCACCAGAAAGTTTCATTACATTTCTGGTGTAACGTAGCACATAATCTGATATCAGCTCATAAACCCCCCTAAAGAACAAAACTGACTAAACAGGGTTCTCATCTAAGGCCAAGGAAGGACACGATATGAAGAAATATTCATATTGTTAACTTCAGATGTCAACATTTTAAATCTTGTTTTTGATACTTTTCTATATAAATATTTTAAATAAAACCCTAGCATCATCATTGCAAGCTGAGAGTGTAATTAAGTTAAAGGCTAGCCGCATTCATTGATTAAGCTCGTAACCTTGAAATCGACGATTAACATACTAACCACTGCACCAATGAAATAACTTTTTCAATAAACTCAAAAGTCCAAATGCCATTCATACCCAGTTTTACCTTAATTCTCCATGATGGGATTCAATGATTTAAAATTTTTTTTTTTCTGAAATAGGAATTAATTGTGCAATATTTTTTCGTTTGGTAGAAAATACTTTTCAGAAGTTGTTTCAAAATTTCAATACGTACAAAACTTTACTACAAATTTAGATAAAAAAAGGTTTTGTTGAAATAGGATAAATTTTAATCTAATTTTCACTTTGTAAAAAATATACCATTTAAATATATATATAATAAATACTCCTCAAGCAGCTGCTTGCCATAGAGGTTTGACAGGAGGCTGTCAGTTTATATGCCTGTCAGGTTTTGATGCGATACCTGGATATAATTTTGTCATTTCATGTATATATTTGCATTTGACCTTGTATTTGTAATCCTTTATGTGAAAAATCCTTATGTAAAAATCTTTATTTGTAAAGGATTACAAATACAAGGATTTCACATAAAGGATTACAAATACAAAGGATTTCACATAAAGGATTACAAAGAGCTGGGCCTTGTCTTGTCCAAGACAGGTTTATGGTACCTGATCGTCAGTAATCGGCCCCTAAGACAAGTTTATGGTACCTGATCGTCAGTGATCGGCCCCCCTTTCCGGCCCAGCTCGATTGATCAAGGAGCCCAAGCCAAATGACTGTCCCGTGGGACAGGGAGGTCAGTGCCAAATGTCGGAGAACTCATTAGTAACTGAGTTAGTAACTGGTCCTGAGTTAGTAACTGGCTGAAGCAGACGTAGACGAGGGCTGCTCGGTTAATTGGTAGTTCACATGGTGAGAGGTTTTCCTCTGTTAGGTGCGTAGAGTCGCAACCTGTTAAACAATCTGCACATGATTGTTTGTAACCAACTTAGCCATTAGTCAACGTGAGTACTCCCGGATACTCTGTAATATCTTCCGTAATAACTGTTTTGTTATTGTTTGAAACTTCGAGTTCGTGATCATTCTGCAATTTTCAAACGTCGAAAGCCCAATACAGAACGAACCAAAATCTTACTTCCTTCCCCGTGAATCAATTACATTCTACCAGCCCCAGGAACTGACAATGCTAGAGTAGAATTCTGTGAGGTTGGCAGGACCTCAGCAGAAAAACATCACTAACGTCCATGCCTTACCTGGGGCTCGAACCCAGGTAAGGCATGGATTAGATTAGTAGCCAAGCACGGTAACCACTCCAGCACAATTCAATGTGCCTTCGACACCTCTTAATTTCTAGCTGGTCACTCCGATCTCTATTTGACCTGGAATGAGACGCCAGATCTGAAAATTCCCTCTAATTTCTGAGTTGTACTGCCCGAAATAGCCCTCTTCACAATTTTTAGCTCTCTAAGAACGATATATGAAATTTGACCTTTGACCTCGAAGGACTCATCCAAAATTTCGCAACATTTCCGAGATCTACGACTCCAAATACCCCCTGCAACCATTTATAGCTCTCTGGCACCGATGAATCTAAATTTGAACTTTGACTTCAAAGGATCCTCCAGATCAAAAATTTCATAAACGTTTACGAGATCTACAACAACCCCAAACATCCCCAATCACCAATATGTTTCTTGCACTTGTAGATCATTTTTTGGCGCCTACCTGATCTCTATTTGATCTTGAAGGACACGTCGGAGCTCAAATTTCGAATTTTTCTCCAGATCTACGACTCGAATTACTTCTAGGTGCAAATTTTCAGAGCTTTAACATTTCTGCATCATAGTTAGAATTAGCTGATCCTTTGTCAACCACTCACAAACGTCTATATATATATATGATAGTATTTAAATATATATACCGTATTATATACATAATTACCTGCTGATCTGAATGAACGTTTTTATTAATATTGGTAGCTTTAAATATAATTAATCATTGTTAAAAAAATTTTTTTGCATCCTCGAGCCACGGTTATTCTGTTAAAGAAAACATTTTGCGAGTGCTTTCATTTAGACTCAGCTTTAACATGTAACTCTCTATCATAAACTGAAGTTTACTAAGTAACCGTCAACTAAATCATTGTAAACTCTGACGTTTCAGCAGTAACTGTCGTCAAGTGTCATAGATAAAAGCTGCATCTTTTTTTAAAATGGGGAAGCTACAGTTTCCGTATTTACAGACAAGCTAAATCGTAGGATAATATTAAAGGCTTTTGTCTCTCGGATGCTTGAACATTGCCAACTTTTGTATACGTTTGACTTCGTTGATTGCACTAAGATCGTGTTATAACTACACTAAGTGCAGCATATGTAATCCATAATTTTTAGCATATTAGAGGGCATGGCTCCAAAAATTATAGCATACGAAGGAATTCAATTTAACTTTAGAATGCTAGCAGCATTCCATGCAGCAATGGTTTGAGCATAAACCAATAAAAAGAAACCCAAATCGTGTTCCATATAGGCAACTCACCGATTTAAAATTCTGTGTATAGCACTTCTCATAAGAAGTTTTCTGATCCCTGAGTTAGTCTAGTGATTAATATAAGCTCACCGGACAAAAAATTAGTCACCTCTGGCTGAATTTCACCTAATAGCGCATAACGCCTCTGTGCGACCGAAGAACAGCTGAAATCCTATCTGGCATTGATGCCACTAGTGTGCACATTAATATTCATCCATTCTTGCAACATCAAATGCTGCAGTTCGGCCAGATTGGCCTAGTGGCTGAGATGGCGCTTCACACGTTATTCCAAAGAGTCCCACAAATTTTCTATGGGATTCAAATCTGGTAATTTGGCGGGCCAGTCGAGATGTTTGACGGCTTCAGAATCCTCATCATGTCAATCTGACACACTTCGAGCCCTGCGCATGCGACAATTGTTAGTAATGTCCTGACACTATGGCACCCTCCACTAGTGTTTCCCCCCTATGACGTCACAAGTCACGCCCACTTCCGGTCACGCCCCTACGACGTCACAAGACACGCCCACTTCCTGTCACACCCCTATGACATCACCGACCACGCCCTATGACGTCGCACGCCACACCCACTTCCGGGCACGCCCCTATGACGTACCGTGGCGTAATCGTGATTTAACATGCCACGCCCTTTTATTAATAATTAATAATTTCTTCCCCGTTATTAAACAACCCCCCTTCTCCCTCAGTGGCGCCATCTGGTGCCTATGAAGCGTACTAATTCCCAAAAAAACTTATTTTAATTCTAATTTCTCGTTTTCGGACCCCTCGGTCGTCCCACCTATATTTTAAGCCCTCCCCCTTATGAAAAAAAACCCTGGCGCCATCTGTTGACAGTGAGAAGTACTCTTTTCGAAAAAAAACCCTAATTTTAAATCTAATTTCCGATTTTTCTTTATTTCAGACTCCCCAATGGTTGACCTATATTTTAAGCCCTTCCTCCTCTCACAGACCCCCTGGTTGACCTATATTTTAAACCCTACCTATATTTTAATTCCCCTTCTCGAATTTTCTTGTTTTGCCCCTGTATAACTCATATTTTAAGCCCTCCCCTCTTCATAGACCCCCTGTTGATCCATCTATATTTTAAGCCCTCCCCTCTTTAAACCATATCAGTTTTTGCGCATTTAATCGGTGTCATCCAACGTCCATACTATTTTTAGTACGTCTCCTGTATTTAAAAAAAAAATTTGCTTTCGTCGCCGTATTTGAACTCGCTACCATCAGTGCTGATAGCTGGAGCGTCATTGCGCTCGACTATGCCTTGCATTTGATGATGAGGCTTAGATGTGTCTCAAATGGGGTATAGCCATATAAATTACGTATCTCTTTATTACAGTTTAAAGATTTATTCACATATTAAACTAGGTTTTTTATTACCCTACGTTTTTTCACAGCCTTCGTATTCTTTATAACTAACATTTTTCAGCGTATTTCTTTTAACTCCATTACTGTTGGTTATCGCCTTTTTACTAGAAGTACTATTCTACAGTTTTAAAAGACTGTCCCACAGAAAATACCAATGGGTAAAAAATTAATAAAAGGAAAAAAAAATCTTAAAAACTTATTCGTCATTATGTAAAAAGGGCCTATAACTTTAGTACGTCTCCTGTATTTAAAAAAAACTTGCTTCCGACGCCATATTTTGAACTGACTACCTCTGTGCCGATAGAAGGAGCGTAATTGCGCTCAGCTATGCCTTGTACCTGATGATATGGCTTATATGTGTCTCAAACGGGGTATAACCGTATAAATTAGGTATCTCTTTATTACAGCTTGAGTTTTATATTTCAGATATTAAACTAGGTTTTTTTATTTTCCTACTTTTTTTTCACAACCTTCGTATTCTTTATAACTCGCTTTTCCTACGTATTTCTTATAATGAACCCCGATAGTCCTTTCATGTTAATATACGTATTTTTTTTAACCGTCATATTTTAAGTCCGTTTCAGTAACACTTATTTCTTTTAACTCCGTTACTGTGGGTTGTCCAATTTTTACTAGAAGGACTATTCTACAGTAAGACTGTACCTCAGAAAATGTAATTGGGTAAAAAAATTTAATAAAAAGGAAAAACTTATTCCTCATTATGTGTGATATGGTGACCTGTTTGGGTGTCATAAAAGTTCCGCTTTAGAACAAGCGTTTGGTACCGGACCACGTTTTAATGACAACGAGGGTGTTGCAATTCTTTTACCCGTATTTTGCGAGTTCGACCTTTCATCGTATATTTCGCAACAAGCAGGATGTGACAAGGTTACTTTCTTAACGGGTGATTGCAGACAGATCTGCTATCCGCTCGACAATATTTGCTACTGATAAAACGATTTCCTTCATTAAAAATAGAAACTAATTAAATAATGGGGTATCATTGGGAAAACACTGGGAAGAACACAAACTGATTTCGTGCTAAAACATCTCCAGATTTCAGCTTACTTGAAAAACTATTGTTAGAAATGAACCAGTGACTTGAATCACTCAACTTCCATAAGAATACACAATTATGGTACAGTGTCGGGAAGAAATATGTTTCAACGAAATTCAATTGCATGTATTACGATCAGAAAAATAATTTAGTGGACAAAGTTTAAAATAGTTATTAAATGGTACCTTACAGTGCAAGTGCGCTTCAGGCGAAAAGCCTCCCCTTCGAACACTGCACCCGTTTTTCCGAAGTAACTGTGTCACAAGTCTTCCTACATCATCCCTAAACAGAGAATCGGATTCAATGTGCAAGAAGATCAAGACCTCATTTGAAGGAGCACATAGTGGATACTGTACTCCATAGTGAAATGAACATTGGCCTCTTGCGGGACCTAGTTATATCCCTACTCCAAGAGAATTACTATTAAAAAGGTGCTATTGTTAATGTATGTAATTCCGACAAAAAATGTTTTGTCTGTTTTAGCCACTTTGTATCCTGCAATAGGAAACACTGAACACCTTAACAACTATATACATTTAGAAGAAAACACATCAGGCCTAATTTTCCCTTTAACAATAAATCAAATATCTAAATTCGAAAAAATTAACATTTCTGTCTGGATACGAGAAAGAGATGTTCCCACTCTACATCACACCATTCAGATTTAAAGCGCACGCAAATCTCCTACTGTAATCAGACGATGAAAAGCAGCATTATTGTTCCATTAAGAATTTGTTTCTATGAAATTCAAAGGGAGAATGCTGTTTTCCATATTATAGGGAATGCAATTAATACCGATTCCTTGCAGATGGCTGTCCTTTAGGTTATGAAATAATCTTATTAGAACGCTTAAAATTGAGATGACACGCATTAGCTCCTCGGAGAAGCGCTAGGGGGGTAGAAGACTATACCCGTGAAATGAAAATATTCATTCGACATAAAAAAAAAACCTACGCCAATATAACGTACACTGACGTGCTCCTCTTGGCTGATGTGTTTGGTGGCAGATACTGACCCTATTATGTTTACATAGCTCCTGCCTTCATACCTGAAGATGACAAATACTAGAGTTGATAACCTACAATGTACCTTTTTGGAAGGCATACGAGGAGGAATTTCGGTGATATGCAGACAACAAGCATTTAGAATGAAAAACTGATTGCAAGTTTGCTTGACCGTCATACAAACCTGAAAAAGAGATGAAATGGGTAGTACTTTACCCATGATACACCATGTGACTAGGTCGTGAAATCAAATTACATACATAAACGAAAATTAGAAAAACAACGAAATGGATGGTAAATTCAATAAGAATCACTAAAATGTAAAGAGTGTTGGAATATCAGTAAATGCACACACATTTCAGTGGATAGGTGAATACTTTCACAATTCTTTGGAAGTGGAAGGCATAATAACTGTAAAACATACTGTGACGAGAGAGAAAGTATAAAAATGTAGTGGGATGGTTGTAAAAAATCGCTTCAAAACAGAAAATTAGAACGCAAATACTGTAAGATAGAAAAAAACGACTATTCGACGGTTATTCCAAGACGCTATCTCACGCTCTTTTCAGATTTCCTGGTTCTATAGTTCCCTGGTACGTAGTGCATAAATGTGGGTGTAGTTGGCTATTTTTCGTTGCAAACACAAGTTGTTTTCACTATTAGTTATTTTTTCCTGCATGAGAATACACATTTCTATACTACATTGCGTACACACGGATGGACAAATATTCAAAATACTTTGCATATAGAAAACATCAGCAAAGAACCACAGAAGTTTGGAAATTTAAAATCTGAAAACTCAGTGTTTATAAGAAAACAACAATATTTTCGGTATTTCCATGAAAAGTTGGGTCCCAGAATCGATCCGCTAGACCTAACTTTGCATTCTCTGACTTCAACCACCGATAAAACTTAATGTAAGCTCTCTCGTCGGTTATCCCAAGCCGCTATCTCTTTTCAGAGTTTCTGGTCCCCTCGGTACATGTGAATAAGCACATAAGTGTGGGTGAAGATGGCTATTTTTCGCCGCAAACACAAGTTTTTCGACAAAGATGGGGCGTTTCATTACAATCTAACACGGGATTTCATGTTTGTTTAGTTATTTTTCCTGCATTAGAATATTTCTAATCTATCTCATAGACAGCAGGTTAGTTACTTCTGATCTAACAAAGCCAAGGTATGAGATCCATAGTAAGACATGAACGTTTGTGTTGTTTTCCTACCATGATCCCGACATCCACTCACCCCCTTCTACGGGATCGTATGAAAAAATCCTGTAACTGTTACGACAATTAGCTGCGTGAAGACGTATTTATTTTTAAAGCAAAGACACACTAATTTCGGACTCGCTAGCTAGAGAACGATATATTAACTTGCTAAAGTTTGATTTTAACGATCAGATAGTGTATACATCACCACTTTTTTAGTTCATACTAATAACTTCTAACTTTTAAAGCAAATATTGTCTCATTATAAGCGATTTCATACAAAGAGATACGCACTCTATGCTTCACATTTAAATCTATAGAGATAACGATCACTACCCATGGAACACATCTGTGAAAAAACACGCTATGATAGGGTTTGAGAAAGATTTTTAGCCCATAGGGGTGCTGCACTGCAAGAAAGCACATTATCTTTGATATCAGAACCAACATGAAAGTTATACTGTTTGGGTTTGAGAAAGAGTCTTTAGTTCACGGGGCACCGCATGAATAAGTGTATAAGTGTGGGTGAATATGGCTATTTTTCGCTGCAAACACAAGTTTTTCGACAAAGATAGGGTGTTTCACTACAATCTAACACAGGATTTCATGTGTGTTTAGTTATTTTTCCTGCATGAGAATATTTCTAATCTATCTCATAGACAGCAGGTTAGTTATTTCTGATCTAACAAGGCCAAGGTCTGAGATCCATAGTAAGACATGAACGTTTGTGTTGTTTTCCTACCAAGATTCCGACAACCTCACATGAAATATTACTCTACTAGGATCTAGAAAAATCACCATCCATTACATTAATTTTTTTTTTATTATGTTCATGTATTTCACCCCATTTTCTTGTCAAGAGCTAAAATTATTTGATGAATGAACGACAAAATATCTTCAAATGCAGTGGACGCATGACAGAATAACTTCAAAATAAGTTCCAATAGCTGAAAAAACAACTGTAAAAAATTAGATAAATACACACCGGGAAAGACAGAAATGCTTTCAAAACATTAAAATACCCTAAATGTGTGGCTGAATCACCTCCAAATATCTCCAGCACACTTTTAAAGGAAATATTGTCTCATTATAAGCGATTTCATACAAAGAGATACGCACTCTATGCTTCACATTTAAATCTATAGAGATAACGATCACTACCAATGGAACACATCTGTGAAAAAACACGCTACGATTGGGTTTGAGAAATATTTTTAGCCCATGGGGGTGCTGCACTGCAGGAAAACACATTATCTTTGATATCAGAACTCTTGAATATCAAAGTTATACTGTTTGGGTTTGAGAAAGATTCTTTAGTTCACAGGGCACCGCATTACACTAAAGCACACTGTCTTGTACGTATGTCTGTCTGTATGTTTGTTTCTCTCTCTCTCTGTGTGTGTGTGTGTTTGTGTCTATGTGTAAATATGTATGTTACTACGAAATGTGTGTACGTGTAGATGTGTGCATATATGTCAAGATGTAACTGTGTCTGCATGTTTGTTTCTCTCTAGGTGTGTGTGTGTGTGTTTCAGTGAATCGTGTATGTGTGCGTATGTGAGTGTGTGTATGTTCATGTATGTTAATATGTTTCTTTATATGTATATGTTTTCGTGCGTATGTGTTAAGATGTTTGTGTGCACATAGTCGTTTCTCTGTATGTGTATACGTCTTCATGTTTCTCTCTCTTGTGTGTGTGTTAAAGTGTCTGTATGTGTTTCATCTTTACGTGTATATGTTATCGTATGTGTGTGTGTTTGTTCACATGCAGGAATAAACATATTGTCTTACGGACACTTGCTTGCTACAGAAGAAGCTAATAATTTAAAACGAGACTAGTGGTTATGCAAAACTAACGTAATACTACTGAAAAATCCTTGTTTCAAAAAAGAGGCCTCTTTTTTGAAACAAGGATATATATAGAGATAACGATCACCCCCATGGCCCGGTGTGTATTTATCTAATTTTTTACAGTTGTTTTTTCAGCTATTGGAACTTATTTTGAAGTTATTCTGTCATGCGTCCACTGCATTTGAAGATATTTTGTCGTTCATTCATCAAATAATTTTAGCTCTTGACAAGAAAATGGGGTGAAATACATGAATATAATAAAAAAAAAATTAATGTAATGGATGGTGATTTTTCTAGATCCTAGTACAGTAATATTTCATGTGAGGTTGTCGGAATCTTGGTAGGAAAACAACACAAACGTTCATGTCTTACTATGGATCTCAGACCTTGGCCTTGTTAGATCAGAAATAACTAACCTGCTGTCTATGAGATAGATTAGAAAAATTCTCATGCAGGAAAAATAACTAAACACACATGAAATCCCGTGTTAGATTGTAGTGAAACACCCTATCTTTGTCGAAAAACTTGTGTTTGCAGCGAAAAATAGCCATATTCACCCACACTTATACACTTATTCATGCGGTGCCCCGTGAACTAAAGACTCTTTCTCAAACCCAAACAGTATAACTTTTATGTTGGTTCTGATATCAAAGATAATGTACTTTCTTGCAGTGCAGCACCCCTATGGGCTAAAAATCTTTCTCAAACCCTATCATAGCGTGTTTTTTCACAGATGTGTTCCATGGGTAGTGATCGTTATCTCTATAGATTTAAATGTGAAGCATAGAGTGCGTATCTCTTTGTATGAAATCGCTTATAATGAGACAATATTTGCTTTAAAAGTTAGAAGTTATTAGTATGAACTAAAAAAGTGGTGATGTATATACTATCTGATCGTTAAAATCAAACTTTAGCAAGTTAATATATCGTTCTCTAGCTAGCAAGTCCGAAATTAGTGTCTTTGCTTTAAAAATAAATACGTCTTCACGCAGCTAATTGTCGTAACAGTTACAGGAGTTTTTCATACGATCCCGTAGAAGGGAGTGAGAGGATGTCGGGATCATGGTAGGAAAACAACACAAACGTTCATGTCTTACTATGGATCTCATACCTTGACTTTGTTAGATCAGAAGTAACTAACCTGCTGTCTATGAGATAGATTAGAAATATTCTAATGCAGGAAAAATAACTAAACAAACATGAAATCCCGTGTTAGATTGTAGTGAAACGCCCCATCTTTGTCGAAAAACTTGTGTTTGCGGCGAAAAATAGCCATCTTCACCCACACTTATGTGCTTATTCACATGTACCGAGGGGACCAGAAACTCTGAATAGAGATAGCGGCTTGGGATAACCGACGAGAGAGCTTACATTAAGTTTTATCGGTGGTTGCAGTCAGAGAATGCAAAGTTAGGTTTAGCGGATCGATTCTGAGACCCAACTTTTCATGGAAATACTGAAAATATTGTTGTTTTCTTATAAACACTGAGTTTTCAGATTTTAAATTTCCAAACTTCTGTGGTTCTTTGCTGATGTTTTCTATATGCAAAATATTTTGAATATTTGTCCATCCGTGTGTACGCAATGTAGTATAGAAATGTGCATTCTCATGCAGGAAAAAATAACTAATAGTGAAAACAACTTGTGTTTGCAACGAAAAATAGCCAACTACACCCACATTTATGCGCTACGTACCAGGGAACTATAGAAATCTGAAATCAGGAAATCTGAAAAGAGCGTGAGATAGCGTCTTGGAATAACCGTCGAATAGTCGTTTTTTTCTATCTTACAGTATTTGCGTTCTAATTTTCTGTTTTGAAGCGATTTTTTACAACCATCCCACTACATTTTTATACTTTCTCTCTCGTCACAGTATATTTTACAGTTATTATGCCTTCCACTTCCAAAGATTTGTGAAAATATTCACCTATCCACTGAAATGTGTGTGCATTTACAGATATTCCAACACTCTTTACATTTTAATGATTCTTATTGAATTTACCATCCATTTCGTTGTTTTTCTAATTTTCGTTTATGCATGTAATTTGATTTCACGACCTAGTCACATGGTGTATCATGGGTAAAGTACTACCCATTTCATCTCTTTTCAGGTTTGTATGACGGTCAAGCAAACTTGCAATCAATTTTTCATTCTAAATGCTTGTTGTCTGCATATCACCGAAATTCCTCCTCGTATGCCTTCCAAAAAGGTACTTTGTAGGTTATCAACTCTAGTATTTGTCATCTTCAGGTATGAAGGCAGGAGCTATGTAAACATAATAGGGTCAGTATCTGCCACCAAACACATCAGCTAAGAGGAGCACGTCAGTGTACGTTATATTGGCGTAGGTTTTTTTTTTTTATGTCGAATGAATATTTTCATTTCACGGGTATAGTCTTCTACCCCCCTAGCGCTTCTCCGAGGAGCTAATGTGTGTCATCTCAATTTTAAGCGTTCTAATAAGATTATTTCATAACCTAAAGGACAGCCATCTGCAAGGAATCGGTATTAATTGCATTCCCTATAATATGGAAAACAGCATTCTCCCTTTAAATTTCATAGAAACAAATTCTTAATGGAACAATAATGCTGCGTTTCATCGTCTGATAACAGTAGGAGATTTGCGTGCGCTTTAAATCTGAATGGTGTGATGTAGAGTGGGAACATCTCTTTCTCGTATCCAGACAGAAATGTTAATTTTTTCGAATTTAAATATTTGATTTATTGTTAAAGGGAAAATTAGGCCTGATGTGTTTTCTTCTAAATGTATATAGTTCAATTCAACGTGCGACATAGGGGCGTGGCTTGTGACGTCATAGGGGGAAGCACTAGTGGGGGTGCCATAGTGTCAGGACACTACTATTGTTGTCTTGGAAGACTGGGGGGTCCTTCTGGTGTTCAATGTGGAGATGCTGCACAAAAGGCAACATATGGTCGTCAGTAGCTCCATATAGCCCTTCTGGTTCAAGTGTGACTTCACTGCAACCAAAGGACCCATTTCCTAATACTTGAAACACCCCTAGAACATCACAGAGTCACCTTCAGCTTGAACAGAAACCTTGAACACAGTCTGCATGGAAGGCTTCATGTGGCTTACTATGTACACATCACCTCGCATCATTCGAGTATAAACAGAAAAGAGACTCATTCGACCAGATCACATGCTTTCCAGTCTTTGTGGCGCTGTGCCCACTGTAGACGTGAAGCCTTGTGCAGAGCTGTTAACATTGGTTTCTTCCACGGTACACTGCTCCAGATATCCATGACATGCAGTTCCCTTAGGAGTGTTCATTCGGAAACAGCTTGTTGTAGGCCTGCATTGACTGACTGGAGCAATTCCTGCCTCGTTGCAAAGCGGTTTGCCCTAATAGTGCGTGAAACAGTGTGGTGGTCCCTAATTGGTGAGCACAGTCTTTCTGCTGCAGTTCTGGTGACGATTAGCGGTGGACTGCTGGAAGACCCATTGGACAGTACATTTTGACACACCTGCAAAGCCTGCAACTTCTCGTACACTATGCCCTTTGGCTCGGCCAAACGTAATAACACCTTTTTGCCATTCATTCACATCTTTGGTATGACCCATTTTTCACGGAGCAACTAACACACACCTGGCACACAACCACTTCTTGTCACTGCATGAACCCCATAGCGCATGGCACAGCTATTTGTAGGACGTGTTTATTATTTGTGCGCCCTCTGTTGCTGTCAAACGGACATAACCCTCTTACGGTGGGAGATGACTAATTTTTTTGTCCAGTGAGCTTATTTCCATAGCTTGATTAACTTTTCGAGACTAACTGTTATGTATAGTTTAATACATATATTCAGCAGATTTCTAGCATGGGTGTATTGAAGGGATTATGATTGGGTTGAGTAGGGATAGGGCACATATACTTTCCATTTCAAAAGTCAAATCTCACAAACTCATAGAACAACATTTTACACAAAAAATGCGCATTTCCCTTTTAATTTAATGGTTTTTGATAAAAATGTTAAATTTTATTCGTGTAAATTAAGGTATTAGAGTCAAAATTATAAGCTGTAAGATCATAACGGGAGCTTACAGCACTGTAGCTGACTCTGTTTTCCGCTTGGGCAGATGATGTCGCCGCCGTAATTTGCGCTATTATTTTGTGTCGAATGTTTTTGCATTTTCTTTTTCAATTCGTATTTCTTGTAAACTTATCTCTAATCCGGTTTTCAAATATCATTCAAAAGCTTTTCAGGTGTATTTATTGTGCTGAAAGTTGCTGCTGAAAAATTTTCTGAAAAAAAAAATCTAAATTTCTTAAGTATTTATAAAAAGATTCGTTTCTATGTTTAAAGCCACACATCTTTCTGATGATATGCTACACCAGGGATGACCTTCTGAACGCCTCCGAAGTGTTTAAAGCGCGCCGGGAATTTCTTTCCATTAAAAATTTATGTGAGAATAAATTTTCCTTTTACATAGTTGAATTTGCTGCCATTCTTACGAAGTACAGGCTGCTAAAAATATAGAGATATTAGTTACAAAGTCGTGACACAGCATAAAGCACACATTGTTTAGCACGAAGTCGCGACATAACAGTCTTACGCCTAGTATGCATGTAAAAATATGATAGAATTGATATGCATTATTATGATGTTATAAATTAACCTTTATGGTCTTATATGTATTTAGTTTTATTTCCTTGTTCTTCAGAAATCTGATCATTGCGAAGAAAAATACATAAATGGCTCAAATAAATAATAAAATAATAAATAAACCCTCAAGCAGCTACTTGCCACAGACGTCTCACAGGAGCCTGTCAGTT
Source organism: Ryuthela nishihirai (assembly GCA_038380435.1). NCBI lineage: Eukaryota > Metazoa > Arthropoda > Arachnida > Araneae > Heptathelidae > Ryuthela > Ryuthela nishihirai. Next base: position 49,298,160 of record JAWZYU010000001.1, on the reverse strand, counting down.
TATACGCCATAGTAGAAGGTCTGTGAGGACGGCGGGACCTTAGGAGTAAATTAACACTAACATCCATGCTTACCGCTACTCGAACTCAGGCTCCTTTGATAAGTTCAGATAAAGGTAGACATATATGAATTGGCATAACTTGGTTCCCAGGTAATTACCAGCGTCCGGTGGTTAGAAGTTTGACAGCGCTACCTTATACCAGTCTGTGAAAGTAAGAGTTTACACCTTTTTTTTTAGTAAACACCAGCATATTGTGTAAAGTTACTCTACTTATCCAAGTGACTAAGCAAAAGCAGTGCTTGTACACCCTATACTTCTAACGAATCAGAGTAGTGTCAAAGACTGATGTAATGGACATCCTGCCTGTATACAATCAAATTGGCTGCTGAGGAAAGACGGCCACTCTTGATCTTTGTACCAGTTAAGGTGTAAGACAGGAGTTTTCAGAGTTTATTAGGTCAAGGGCCCAACCGAATATAAAATAAATAGTTGCTAGTACCATTTTGAACAGTGGACTGAATTGGTGGTCCTTAAAGTGCGAGTCTCGTGAAATTAGCAAGAACAATATTTACTAGCTAATTTACATGTATTTTCCAGCTGGCTCAATTTAGTACTGCTAGTAATTTTATAGCCACAGTATTACTCATTAAAAAACAAACATTTTCATCCTATTTAATAGATAACAATATTCTAAAGGAGCAGGTCATATCTCTCAACGTTTTAAGTTTGCCACTTTATTTGGTGTAAATTTAAAGATTTTATTTTGTGTAAATTAAAACTGTATTAATATATGTATCTTGATGATTATTTTTGTTTATGATCACGTTACACAAGGATCGAGTTGGTAGTTATTCATACACGAATTTCTGTAGTTTTGAAATATAACTCCTAGCAGTAATACATCAGTGATCATGTGCAGATCGTGATATTCCCCGAAGGTAGCAATAGAAAAGACTTTCCACAAAATTTTTCCAAATATCCCTCAGTTACAGCAGCAGAATCAGAATCGGCAATATCAAGGATTTTTTTTTTCTGCATTGAAACTAGCCCGTCGAATGCAATGCTTCGTGGAACGTAAAGCCCATCTTTATTTCTCACCAATGTATTCATGCTACTACTTGGATGGTGCCTGAATACACACGGAGAACGCAGGTATAGGTTCTAACTAGAAACCGGTAGAACTCTATCTTCTTTTCGGCGATATCCTGATACACGCCGCTATTCTAAGATTTCAGGTCCTCAGAATTCCTGTCGTAGTACGGTATACATAAAGCATATCTAGAGTAACCTTATTCAATAACTGAAGGTTAGTTAATTGCTTATTACGTTTTGCAATTAATTGTCTTGTTCAAAGCCGGCCAATCCACGAGTAAACAAGATAATTATTTGCTGCGCAGTAAGACTATTGATTTGAAGTGACCCTCCAGTACTATGTTAACGGAAAGTCACACCAGTTGCATAGTACATATGAGATCCCTTAAGGATTTTTTAAATTTATATAATTACAGTTTCCATGATATAAGAGCTAATAGTTCTATTAGAGTGTGGAGATATCAAATTGCAGAAAGAAAATTAACATTTATTTTGTTGTATCAAATTATTAGCACCTCACTAACGGGAGGTATGACATATTCTGGGTAAGGGTGCTAATAACTCTGGATGTGTATTATACCTGCTGATTATTCCTACTGTACAGTGTACATACCGGTGTATTATACCTGCTATCATATCCCGCTGTACATAATCCTCAATAAAGAGTCAAACCTAGCCCCCTCCCCTCAAAACCTTTTGATTTCATGCATTTCTTTCTTTCTTAAAGCGAATTTTAAAATAAATTACATTTAGAAAGGAATGAAGCTCACTACAGTGATAATCATTTGTAGTAATTAGGCAAGTGTGAAAAAATCCACCCATCCACCTCCCGGACTTGAACTCGAGATCTCCTGGTATAATCGTGGAATTTTCCACACTTACCTAATTACTATAACCCTGTATTCGTTTCATGATTTTGAAACGCATAGGTTAGATTTTTGGTTAATATGTATTTAATATATTCTGAAAGAATATATTAAATACATATTAACAATATGTATAAATATATATTTCAAACTCACACACATGCATCATATTTTAGTTATATAATCTTGAAAATATTTTAGTTATATATATTGAATATGTATTTAATATATTCTGAAAGAATATATTGAATACATATTGACCAAAAACCTATCTTAGGAGGTTTTCTTAGGAGGTAATAAAAGCCCATTTTTACTCCCATCCTGGGTATGCCCATGGCTGTTTATTTCAACAGTGAAAAGTCACAATATTTTTAATATACACAGTCGTACCAGAATAATATGACCACCTACCATAGTATGTATGGTAGGTGGTCATATTATTCTGATACGACTGTGTATAATAAATATATATATTATAGGCTTGGTGAAAAAAACGGTGCAGTATAAAATTAAAGCTTTTCTTATGTTCTCTTCTTTATATTACATGCATAGCAACATATAAACCGAAAACATTAAGCAACGAACAGTACAAAATATGAAAATATTTTAGTTATAAATCTTGAAAATTTCATCATCTGTACCAGCTTTGAATTCAAACACAAACGAAATACCATCGTGAGCAAATTTAAATAGTATAACTCTACCCATAAGAGGAATATAGGGTGTTCTAAAACACCGCAGATAAATTTAGAAGAAATTTATTTTTCTTTTGTTATTTTCTCTCTCTCTTAAATACGGGATTCTTCAAATCAACTCTGACAGATTTGTATATAGTCCCTCTGCCATTAAGCTGAGAGTCCTGCTGTTACGGCGCAAAGAAGGGGATCGGGTGATGGGTCATATAGTGTCCGTGTCAGGTTTTCACCGTCGGAGCTTCCCGAACAATAGCTTCAGCACGTGGCATCGATCGAACGCCGCAGTAAATGCAGATAGAGAGCCCGTCGTAGCGAGACAGGCTATCAAGCCGGTGATCTGGGCGGACACCAAAGCCCCACAACTCCCTAATCTCGGCCGCAATTGCTAGGCCAGGAGCGACCGTCCGCGACAAGTGCGTGAGCGAAACTCTAGCCGGTGTTAACGGGGACTTCGCCCAATCCGAAGCGGCGACGAAGAGGGTGAGAGCTGGGAAAGATACTAACGAAGTCCCCACGGAGAGCTCGGCTATTACATTAAGATGTGATGAGGAGGCTAGAGAAGTATTTGTCGCCCTTTCCCTGATCGCTGCTTCGTGTGATCCGTGTATTTTGAGAGAGAAATTCACCGTCGTTTCCATTCCTTCAAAACACACACACATGCATCATAAAAGTGCTTTGAAGAGATACCGGAAGAAAACTAAAGCATAGAAAGCAGGTTAACTACCCTAATAGCGTCTTTGTTTTTTTTTCGCTATTTGATGGGTATTTCTTGTGTGCTGTCTCATCTTTGGAGGATCTTACTTACTGCAAAAACAGCATCAATAAATCTTAGGGAAATGTTTTTGCCTCCTCCTTGGTTACTTTAAGTGATGATCTTTTTCTTTCGTTTGGTTGCTCCGTGTAATGTATTGGTTTGTGGTGACGCTGATCAATGAGGCCCGAGTTGGAATCCTTGTGATAGTATAAAAGTTATGCTACAGTGTTTAAAGAGGAAAACTTTATCAGTAGGGCATGTCTCTTTAGGATTTTACTCAGTTTCACCCGATTTTTATCCCAGAAAAAGAGATTTAATATTCGTATTAAACCCGAAAAATCCCGGGGAGAGAATATGCATTTCATAGAAGTTTATTGCTTTTTCTTACAGAAAAGATTAAATTAGTATACTGTTGATTATTTGTTTGAATTTGACACTTGCCAATACTACATAGGCAGAGACAAAAATAAGAAAACGAATTATTTCTTTTAATTATTCTGTGTTATATGACATGCACCCGTATTACTAATGCATTAGTATTACTATTACATTAGTATTACTATTACATTAGAATAATGCAAGCAGATCTCGCTCTAACGAATTAACTGATTCCAAAACACCATTCATTAAACGGAAATGAAAGTCACATTTTTGTAGGAGTAATTAATTTATTCCTTCCTGACATACTGTAAGTAGTTTAGTCACACCCGGGCGTTCCCCCTTTGCACAGTGCTTTCCCCCCCTATGACGTCACCGACCGGAAATTGACCTGTGTTGGTCCACGTTGCCTTCTGAACTCTGGGGCCCTATGCTGCAATCAACAGGAAATTGACCCTGGTGTCGCAACTGTCGTTGGCGCCCCTTATTAATAATTAATAATTCATAATTAAAAATTCCTCCCCCTTTTAACCCCTGGCGCTATCTAGTGCCTATGAGGAACACTATTTTCCCAAAAAATCCTTATTTTAACTCTAATTTTAAGCCCTCCTTCTGGAACAGTCTCGATTTTTCTTTATTTCAGACCCCCCAATGGTCGACTTATATTTTAAACCCTCCACTTGCAGACCCCCTGTTTGACCTATATTTTAAGCCCTAACTATATTTTAAGCCCCCCTCCTTCCCTCGGACCGGATGATGCAAGCCTCAGAATAATTGCACAGAAAAGGATGATACAAGTCTCAATTGTAAAAACACCTCCAAAAAGACCCCCTTGGTTGACATATATTTTAAGCCCTGGATTTTGTAGACCCCCTGGTTGACCTATATTTTAAGCCCTACCTATATTTTAAGTCCTCCTTCTCGAATAGTCTCGATTTTTCTTTATTTCAGACTCACCTTTTATTTTAAAACCTCGATTTTGCAAACCCCCTGGTTGACACACCTATATTTTAAGCTCCCCTTCTCGAATAGTCTCGATTTTTCTTTATTTCAGACTCACCTTTCATTTTAAGCCCTCTTCATAGACCCCACCCCCCTGGTTGACCTATATTTTAAGCTCCAATTCTCGAATAGTCTCGATTTTTCTTTATTTCAGACTCACCTATATTTTAAGCCCGGGATTTTGCAGACCCTCCTGGTTGACCTATATTTTAAGCCCGGGATTTTGCAGACCCTCCTGGTTGACCTATATTTTAAACCCTACCTATATTTTAAGTCCCCTCCTTCCCTCGGATTACAAGTCTCAGAATAATTCCGCAGAAAAGGATGACACAAGTCTCAATTGTAAAAATCAACTCTCAAAGGTGTATTCTTATTAATTAAAACCCTTTCTATTAAAAGTTACCTCTATTAAAAATCTTTTGGTGTTCATTTTGCCAGGACTGCTAAACGATTCCCTTTTATTAAATTTCAATTCTTTGGGATTCATTTTTTCCAACCCCGTTAATCGATCCCCTAGTAAATAAAAACTCTCACTCACCTTTATTAAAATCATCCAGCGCTCGTAATAAATCAGTTTACTCTAAATGGATTTAATCGGGAAAAAAAAAATCATTCCATCGCTAGCGTACCTCCACGTTAATTTCGGGAAAAAGCCTCATCGGATCCAAGGTCCACGTATTTTACTAGAAGAATGATACAGTAACTGTTTCACAGAAAAATTAATAAAATATGGTTTAAATTATTCGTAGGACTTGTATATAAGATCTACCTTTAGACGTTCAACAGGCTAAAAGTTTTCAAAGTCCGTTATCAGTGTATCGGAAATCGTACGTTACCTGTTGACATCCTTCAGATCGTTTATCCGTGGGTAGCAACAGCACTTTCGCCACATCACACGATATGGTGCAATCCTTTATCAGCTGGAAGGTCAAAAGGTCAAATGTCCAGCGCTTCACTGTGTCTGCATTTGACACTGATAAGGTTTAAAAATAGATGTTTCCTAGAATCCACATTGCCTTCTCAGATTGGACTTTGACCCCTATGTCGCAACCGACCATATTTTAAGTCCTCTTCATAGACCCCATGGTTGACCTATATTTTAAGTCCCCTTCTCGAATTTTCTTGTTTTTCCCCTGTTTAACCCATATTTTAAGCCCTCCCCTCTTCATAGACCCACCTATTGATCCACCTATATTTTAAGCCCTCCCCTCTTTAAACCAAATCAGTTTTTGCGCATTTAATCGGTGTCATCCAACGTCCATATTATTATTTTTAGTACGTCTCCTGTATTTAAAAAAAATATATTGGCTTTCGTCGCCGTATTTGAACGCGCTACCTCAGTGCCGATAGCTGAAGCGTCATCGCCAGGGCGCGGATTTTTGCGGAGATAAATCTCAACTCTGGCCCTGCTATCCGCTCGACAATATTTGCTATTGATAAAACGATTTCGTTCATTAAAAATAAAAACTAATTAAATAATGGGGTATCACTGAGAAAATACTGGGAAGAACACAAACTGATTTCGTGCTAAAACATCTCCAGATTTCAACTTACTTGAAAAACTATTGTTAGAAATGAACCAGTGACTTGAATCACTCAACTTCCATAAGAATACACAATTATGGTACAGTGTCGGGAAGAAATATGTTTCAACGAAATTCAATTGCATGTATTACGATCAGAAAAATAATTTAGTGGACAAAGTTTAAAATAGTTATTAAATGGTACCTTACAGTGCAAGTGCGCTTCAGGCGAAAAGCCTCCCCTTCGAACACTGCACCCGTTTTTCCGAAGTAACTGTGTCACAAGTCTTCCTACATCATCCCTAAACAGAGAATCGGATTCAATGTGCAAGAAGATCAAGACCTCATTTGAAGGAGCACATAGTGGATACTGTACTCCATAGTGAAATGAACATTGGCCTCTTGCGGGACCTAGTTATATCCCTACTCCAAGAGAATTACTAATGAAAACGTGCTATTGTTAATGTATGCAATTCCGACAAAAAATGTTTTGTTTGTTTTAGCCACTTTGTATCCTGCAATAGGAAACACTGAACACCTTAACAACTATATACATTTAGAAGAAAACACATCAGGTCTAATTTTCCCTTTAACAATCTGGATACGAGAAAGAGATGTTCCAACTCTACATCACACCATTCAGATTTAAAGCGCACGCAAATCTCCTACTGTTATCAGACGATGAAAAGCAGCATTATTGTTCCATTAAGAATTTGTTTCTATGAAATTCAAAGGGAGAATGCTGTTTTCCATATTATAGAGAATGCAATTAATACATTCCTTGCAGATGGATGTCCTTTAGGTTATGAAACAATCTTATTAGAACGCTTAAAATTGAGATGACACACATTAGCTCCTCCGAGAAGCGCTAGGGGGTAGAAGAATATACCCGTGTAATGAAAATATTCATTCGACATAAAATAAAAAAACCTACGCCAATATCGCGTACACTGACGTGCTCCTCTTAGCTGATGTGTTTGGTGGCAGATACTGACCCCTGCTATGTTTACACAGCTCCTGCCTTCATACCTGAAGATGACAAATACTAGAGTTGATAACCTACAATGTATCTTTTTGAAGGCATACGAGGAGGAATTTCGGTGATATGCAGACAACAAGCATTTAGAATGAAAAACTGATTGCAAGTTTGCTTTACTGTCATACAAACCTGAAAAGAGATGAAATGGGTAGTACTTTACCCATGATACACCATGTGACTAGGTCGTTAAATCAAATTACATGCATGAACGAAAATTAGAAAAACAACGAAATGCTTGGTAAATTCAATGAGAATCACTAAAATGTAAAGAGTGTTGGAATATCTGTAAATGTACACACATTTCAGTGGATAGGTGAATATTTTCACAATTCTTTGGAAGTGGAAGGCAAAATAACTGTAAAACATACTGTGACGAGAGAGAAAGTATAAAAATGTAGTGGGATGGTTGTAAAAAATCGTTTCAAAACAGAAAATTACAACGCAAATACTGAAAGATAGGAAAAAAAGAAACGACTATTCGACGGTTATTCCAAGCTGCTATCTCACGCTCTTTTTCAGATTTTCTGGTTCTATAGTTCCCTGGTACGTAGCGCATAAGTGTGGGTGTAGTTCGCTATTTTTCGTTGCACACACAAGTTGTTTTCACTATTAGTTATTTTTCCCGCATGAGAATACACATTTCTATACTACATTGCGTACAGACGGATGGACGAATATCACAAAATACTTTGCATATAGAAAACATCAGCAAAGAACCACAGAAGTTTGGAAATTTAAAATCTGAAAACTCAGTGTTTATAAGAAAACAACAATATTTTCAGTATTTCCATGAAAAGTTGAGTCCCAGAATCGATCCGCTAAACCCGACTTTGCATTCTCTGACTTCAACCACCAATAAAACGTAATGTAAGCTCTCTCGTCGGTTATCCCAATCCGCTATCTCTTTTCAGAGTTTCTGGTCCCCTCGGTGCGTTTGAATAAGCGCATAAGTGTGGGTGAAAATGGCTATTTTTCGCTGCAAACACAAGTTTTTCGACAAAGATAGGGTGTTTCACTACAATCTAAAATGGGATTTCATGTGTGTTTAGTTATTTTTCCTGCATGAGAATATTTCTAACCTATCTCATAAACAGCAGGTTAGTTACTTCGGATCTAACAAAGCCAAGGTTTGAGATCCATAGTAAGACATGAACGTCTGTGTTGTTTTCCTACCAAGATCCCGACATCCTCTCACCCCCTTTTACTGGGTCGTATGAAAAAATCCTGTAACTGTTGCGACAATTAGCTGCGTGAAGGTGTATTTATTTTTAAAGCAAAGACACACTAATTTCGGACTCGCTAGCTAGAGAACAATATATTAACTTGCTAAAGTTTGATTTTAACGATCAGATAGTGTATACATCACCACTTTTTTAGTTCATACTAATATCATTGTCTCATTATAAGCGATTTCATACAAAGAGATACGCACTCTATGTTTCACATCTAAATCTATAGAGATAACGATCACCCCCCATGGACTAAAAATCTTTCTCAAGCCCTATCATAGCGTGTTTTTTCACAGATGTGTTCCATGGGTAGTGATCGTTATCTCTATAGATTTAAATATGAAACATAGAGTGCGTATCTCTTTGTATGAAATCGCTTATAATGAGACAATGATATTAGTATGAACTAAAAAAGTGGTGATGTATACACTATCTGATCGTTAAAATCAAACTTTAGCAAGTTAATATATTGTTTTCTAGCTAGCGAGTCCGAAATTAGTGTGTCTTTGCTTTAAAAATAAATACACCTTCACGCAGCTAATTGTCGCAACAGTTACAAGATTTTTTCATACGACCCAGTAAAAGGGGGTGAGAGGATGTCGGGATCTTGGTAGGAAAACAACACAGACGTTCATGTCTTACTATGGATCTCAAACCTTGGCTTTGTTAGATCCGAAGTAACTAACCTGCTGTTTATGAGATAGGTTAGAAATATTCTCATGCAGGAAAAATAACTAAACACACATGAAATCCCATTTTAGATTGTAGTGAAACACCCTATCTTTGTCGAAAAACTTTTGTTTGCAGCGAAAAATAGCCATTTTCACCCACACTTATGCGCTTATTCAAACGTACCGAGGGGACCAGAAACTCTGAAAAGAGATAGCGGCTTGGGATAACCGACGAGAGAGCTTACATTACGTTTTATTGGTGGTTGAAGTCAGAGAATGCAAAGTCGGGTTTAGCGGATCGATTCTGGGACTCAACTTTTCATGGAAATACTGAAAATATTGTTGTTTTCTTATAAACACTGAGTTTTCAGATTTAAATTTCCAAACTTCTGTGGTTCTTTGCTGATGTTTTCTATATGCAAAGTATTTTGTGATATTCGTCCATCCGTCTGTACGCAATGTAGTATAGAAATGTGTATTCTCATGCGGGAAAAATAACTAATAGTGAAAACAACTTGTGTGTGCAACGAAAAATAGCGAACTACACCCACACTTATGCGCTACGTACCAGGGAACTATAGAACCAGGAAATCTGAAAAAGAGCGGAGATAGCAGCTTGGAATAACCGTCGAATAGTCGTTTCTTATTTTTCCATCTTTCAGTATTTGCGTTGTAATTTTTTGTTTTGAAGCGATTTTTTACAACCATCCCACTACATTTTTATACTTTCTCTCTCGTCACAGTATGTTTTACAGTTATTTTGCCTTCCACTTCCAAAGAATTGTGAAAATATTCACCTATCCACTGAAATGTGTATACATTTACAGATATTGCAACACTCTTTACATTTTAGTGATTCTCATTGAATTTACCAAGCATTTCGTTGTTTTTCTAATTTTCGTTCATGCATGTAATTTGATTTAACGACCTAGTCACATGGTGTATCATGGGTAAAGTACTACCCATTTCATCTCTTTTCAGGTTTGTATGACAGTAAAGCAAACTTGCAATCAGTTTTTCATTCTAAATGCTTGTTGTCTGCATATCACCGAAATTCCTCCTCGTATGCCTTCAAAAAGATACATTGTAGGTTATCAACTCTAGTATTTGTCATCTTCAGGTATGAAGGCAGGAGCTGTGTAAACATAGCAGGGGTCAGTATCTGCCACCAAACACATCAGCTAAGAGGAGCACGTCAGTGTACGCGATATTGGCGTAGGTTTTTTTATTTTATGTCGAATGAATATTTTCATTACACGGGTATATTCTTCTACCCCCTAGCGCTTCTCGGAGGAGCTAATGTGTGTCATCTCAATTTTAAGCGTTCTAATAAGATTATTTCATAACCTAAAGGACATCCATCTGCAAGGAATGTATTAATTGCATTCTCTATAATATGGAAAACAGCATTCTCCCTTTGAATTTCATAGAAACAAATTCTTAATGGAACAATAATGCTGCTTTTCATCGTCTGATAACAGTAGAAGATTTGCGTGCGCTTTAAATCTGAATGGTGTGATGTAGAGTTGGAACATCTCTTTCTCGTATCCAGATTGTTAAAGGGAAAATTAGACCTGATGTGTTTTCTTCTAAATGTATATAGTTGTTAAGGTGTTCAGTGTTTCCTATTGCAGGATACAAAGTGGCTAAAACAAACAAAACATTTTTTGTCGGAATTGCATACATTAACAATAGCACGTTTTCATTAGTAATTCTCTTGGAGTAGGGATATAACTAGGTCCCGCAAGAGGCCAATGTTCATTTCACTATGGAGTACAGTATCCACTATGTGCTCCTTCAAATGAGGTCTTGATCTTCTTGCACATTGAATCCGATTCTCTGTTTAGGGATGATGTAGGAAGACTTGTGACACAGTTACTTCGGAAAAACGGGTGCAGTGTTCGAAGGGGAGGCTTTTCGCCTGAAGCGCACTTGCACTGTAAGGTACCATTTAATAACTATTTTAAACTTTGTCCACTAAATTATTTTTCTGATCGTAATACATGCAATTGAATTTCGTTGAAACATATTTCTTCCCGACACTGTACCATAATTGTGTATTCTTATGGAAGTTGAGTGATTCAAGTCACTGGTTCATTTCTAACAATAGTTTTTCAAGTAAGTTGAAATCTGGAGATGTTTTAGCACGAAATCAGTTTGTGTTCTTCCCAGTATTTTCTCAGTGATACCCCATTATTTAATTAGTTTTTATTTTTAATGAACGAAATCGTTTTATCAGTAGCAAATATTGTCGAGCGGATAGCAGGGCCAGAGTTGAGATTTATCTCCGCAAAAATCCGCGCCCTGGCGATGACGCTTCAGCTATCGGCACTGAGGTAGCGCGTTCAAATACGGCGACGAAAGCCAATATATTTTTTTTAAATACAGGAGACGTACTAAAAATAATAATATGGACGTTGGATGACACCGATTAAATGCGCAAAAACTGATTTGGTTTAAAGAGGGGAGGGCTTAAAATATAGGTGGATCAATAGGTGGGTCTATGAAGAGGGGATGGCTTAAAATATGGGTTAAACAGGGGAAAAACAAGAAAATTCGAGAAGGGGACTTAAAATATAGGTCAACCATGGGGTCTATGAAGAGGACTTAAAATATGGTCGGTTGCGACATAGGGGTCAAAGTCCAATCTGAGAAGGCAATGTGGATTCTAGGAAACATCTATTTTTAAACCTTATCAGTGTCAAATGCAGACACAGTGAAGCGCTGGACATTTGACCTTTTGAACTTCCAGCTGATAAAGGATTGCACCATATCGTGTGATGTGGCGAAAGTGCTGTTGCTACCCACGGATAAACGATCTGAAGGATGTCAACAGGTAACGTACGATTTCCGATACACTGATAACGGACTTTGAAAACTTTTAGCCTGTTGAACGTCTAAAGGTAGATCTTATATACAAGTCCTACGAATAATTTAAACCATATTTTATTAATTTTTCTGTGAAACAGTTACTGTATCATTCTTCTAGTAAAATACGTGGACCTTGGATCCGATGAGGCTTTTTCCCGAAATTAACGTGGAGGTACGCTAGCGATGGAATGATTTTTTTTTTCCCGATTAAATCCATTTAGAGTAAACTGATTTATTACGAGCGCTGGATGATTTTAATAAAGGTGAGTGAGAGTTTTTATTTACTAGGGGATCGATTAACGGGGTTGGAAAAAATGAATCCCAAAGAATTGAAATTTAATAAAAGGGAATCGTTTAGCAGTCCTGGCAAAATGAACACCAAAAGATTTTTAATAGGGGTAACTTTTAATAGAAAGGGTTTTAATTAATAAGAATACACCTTTGAGAGTTGATTTTTACAATTGAGACTTGTGTCATCCTTTTCTGCGGAATTATTCTGAGACTTGTAATCCGAGGGAAGGAGGGGACTTAAAATATAGGTAGGGTTTAAAATATAGGTCAACCAGGAGGGTCTGCAAAATCCCGGGCTTAAAATATAGGTCAACCAGGAGGGTCTGCAAAATCCCGGGCTTAAAATATAGGTGAGTCTGAAATAAAGAAAAATCGAGACTATTCGAGAATTGGAGCTTAAAATATAGGTCAACCAGGGGGGTGGGGTCTATGAAGAGGGCTTAAAATGAAAGGTGAGTCTGAAATAAAGAAAAATCGAGACTATTCGAGAAGGGGAGCTTAAAATATAGGTGTGTCAACCAGGGGGTTTGCAAAATCGAGGTTTTAAAATAAAAGGTGAGTCTGAAATAAAGAAAAATCGAGACTATTCGAGAAGGAGGACTTAAAATATAGGTAGGGCTTAAAATATAGGTCAACCAGGGGGTCTACAAAATCCAGGGCTTAAAATATATGTCAACCAAGGGGGTCTTTTTGGAGGTGTTTTTACAATTGAGACTTGTATCATCCTTTTCTGTGCAATTATTCTGAGGCTTGCATCATCCGGTCCGAGGGAAGGAGGGGGGCTTAAAATATAGTTAGGGCTTAAAATATAGGTCAAACAGGGGGTCTGCAAGTGGAGGGTTTAAAATATAAGTCGACCATTGGGGGGTCTGAAATAAAGAAAAATCGAGACTGTTCCAGAAGGAGGGCTTAAAATTAGAGTTAAAATAAGGATTTTTTGGGAAAATAGTGTTCCTCATAGGCACTAGATAGCGCCAGGGGTTAAAAGGGGGAGGAATTTTTAATTATGAATTATTAATTATTAATAAGGGGCGCCAACGACAGTTGCGACACCAGGGTCAATTTCCTGTTGATTGCAGCATAGGGCCCCAGAGTTCAGAAGGCAACGTGGACCAACACAGGTCAATTTCCGGTCGGTGACGTCATAGGGGGGGAAAGCACTGTGCAAAGGGGGAACCCCCGGGTGTGACTAAACTACTACTGTAGAATAGCAAAATATCGAAAAAAATCAGAGTAAGATAATATTTATTTGTATTATAAAATTGTAAATACATTAAAAACATTTGTGAGTAAGTTAAAAGCCTTTTTAGGTGAATATCTTTTGGGAATTTAAAAGAATTAGAGGAAATGTCGTGTCCACCCCCGAGTATTTTGAGTTGGTTCGACATTACAGGCGAACTTATAAGAAAATAAAGGGGTAAAACAAGGCGTTGTGTTGTTATCAGGCTCAGCCTCCTAAGAAGAGTGGGCCTGATGCCATAATATTTGATTTCGGTGATGAAAGTAATTAGGTCTACCTTGTCCCTGGGCCTCAGTGTGAAACGAAAAATAACCTAGCTGAATAGTCATTACAACACCAAAACATTCCCATTTGAATGCATTTATTAATCAACAACGACACAATATTCTTCCTGCATTAATCAGGTGTATACTAATGGAATGTATACATTCCATTAGTACGAAATGGTGGTTGGACACACAGTCCTTTAAATATTTTTGTTCACTCTGTTGCATAATGGAAAAAGAAATTTGTTTCCACAGAAATTTAAAAAAAAATTGTTGAAAGTAGATAATTTAATATAAGTGCATTGCATAATACACTTTAGTTATAATTAAGAGTTTTGCTTCATTGTGGAAGTAATTTGTTTATTTTTCTATTTATAATTAGAATTACTTATTCACGAACTTAAAAAAAGTATTACCGTCATGCACTTAGCTGACAATATATATATTCCGTGCAATGTATACGTGGTATAATCAAAACGTTCGGGGACACACTTTGCATCTTAATAATGTAATGGCATTGCGAAAGTCTGTAAACGATAGCTAGGTAATCACTGGAAGCAGAGCTGTGTACCAATCCCTTGTGATGATGCATAGAACCGGCCAGGCCTAGCGGCTAATGTCCGACCCCGTCTTCTCGTGGTGCAGACCGTTAGTACCTTTCAAAAGAGATACTCTCTGTGGAAGTGAACGGAAGCGGAGGTCTGCCAGATTAGTGTGGCCTACTGATCTGGACAACTATGGCTACTTTTTTTCTACCCTGCCGAGGAGTGGTCAACCACACAGAGTCCTGGTGCTAGATTAAGGTTCTGAGTTTGATCATGTATCCTTGCTGCACTGATGGGCTTCTGTCAAGGGAGAATCTTCCGTTGTGTTTTCTGTTTATTTGTGGGTTGACAGCCCCAAATGAATAGATTCACAGGATATGTTTTATCAGCTAGAGGATAATCCTGAGCAGAGGTCATCTCAGGCACCCAGATTTGCTTCTACGGGCATCCTCCAATGCAGGATTTGCCTACATTGTAGGAAGTCTTGTAGTGTAGTCTTCAGCCTTTAGTAGTGGGGGGAACGGGTCTTTGCTCTATGCCTGCAATTAGGGAGCTGTTTGATATTGTGGGCATTCCCTCTCTCAATACACACAGTCCTTTAAACATCCCACTAACCATTTTCTCTCCGTAGGTAGTTGGAATGTGAGGACTCTGCACATAGCTTATTCTCTTGATGTCCTCACAAAAGAATTCCAATGTTATAATTTAGATATTCTCGACTTGCAAGAGACCAGATGGACAGATAAAGGTCAAATTCTTAAAAATAATCTTAAATTTCTCTTTTCAGGGAAGGAAGATAAAAAATATCTCCAAGTCGTAGGTTTGCTTGTCAAGTAATGACAACGTTAGTAATGCTCTTCTAAGATATGAATGCATTAATGAAAGGTTTCTTACAGTTAAATTTCAGACAAGCATTAAAGACTTGAATGTTATCTGTTGTTATGACTCCACTGAGCATGCCGATGAGAAGGAAAGGTTTTGCGGACAATTTCAGGATATTTTGAATTCTGTCAAGAAAGAAGATATTACCCTTGTTCTAGGTGATTTCAATACCAAAGTTGGTACTGACTCTGACCTTTGGGGAGGGGTTATAGGCCCTTTTGGTATTGGTAGTTGCAATGGCAATGGTCAACGTCTCCTACAGGTAAGTGAACTCAATGGTTTCAGAATAACAAACACTTATTATTACCGCAACATTTATTATTTTTTATTATCGCGGTGTTTTTAACCCTTATTAAATACCGCGACATACATAAGTACATATGAGTTTCGCCAGATGGGCTGCATAAAAATTTAATCAATATATCAATTATATATTGATTAACAGTAAATGGGCTAGTTCTGTTAGGAATACCAAGTCATATAGGAGAGCTGAAATTGGAACTGACCATTACCTTGTTAAAAGTGTCTTGCAACTTAAACTTAAGAAGTGTTTGCTAAGGTTAAAAAATTTACCTTTAATTCGGAAGCACTGAAAGACCCAGTTATAACTAAAGCTTACCATGATAAGTTACTTAGTCATTATGACAATCATGATTCCCTTACTACTACTAAAGTTGAGGAAGAATGGATCCGTTTTAAACAGGTTTTTCTTGAAACTAGCAATATTCTTTTAGAAAAAACGAAGCACAGGAGGCAGAATTATTTGAGTGATAAGTCACTTGAGCTTATTCAGAAAGAAAGAACTGTAGGAATGTCCTTAATCAATACCCTACTAGTCCTAATAGAAAGCATTACAGAGAGCTTAATAAACGTGTAAAGGATCACTTAGCAGCTGATAAGATCTTTGGCTTGATGGCTGGACTGACAAAGCCGAGGAAACAGTTAGACAACACAACAGCAGAGAGCTGTACCAGATAGGTAATGTTTGTGTGGTAGAAAACGGACAGGTATACAGGGATTGAAGGATAAACAAGGTAAGGTTATAGAAGGTGAGGATTCTGCCATGACAAGGTGAGCTGAGCATTTCAGTAATGTTCTAAACAATATGGTTAGTTCTACTCCTATTATTTGTAATGATGATAGATGCATTACTGGCTTTAATGTTGGCCCTATAATATAGTCTGAAGTTATTTTGTCTATTTCTAAACTTAAACTGCATAAATCTCCAGGGGTAGATGAAATTACTACTGAAATGCTTAGAGCTGGGAATGTTTTGGTTACCACACGGATGACTGAAATTTTGAATATCTTTTATGATAAAGGCATGGTTGTTAAGTATTTTATCAGAGCTATTGTTATCCCTATTTCCAAAAAAGGTGATCGCAGTTCTTGTGATAACTATAGGGGTGTCAGCCTACTTTATGTTGAGGTAAAGTTCTTTGCATGATTGTGTTTAACCCTTCCAGTGTTCAGCGTGAAAAACTGGTTTCCATCCAGAAGCCAAGCTATTTTCTCCCTGTGCTCAGCCAAAAGAATTTTCAATTTAGAACTCTTTTGCCAAATGACTAATGAAAGAAATTATGGCATGTTGTACGCCATATTAATCAGCATTTAATTCTTGATTTTCTAAAAATAAAATATTTAAGACAAAAGACAATTTTTTTTCATAGGATTTTTTTAGTCATGTAGTAAAAAATGCATGTGGCTAAACAAATAAAATTAAAAAAAAAACACGGATAGAAATGATTGTAATGTACACGAATAGAAGGGTTATTTTTTGCTGATTAAGAAAAAAAATCTTGTTTAAAATGAATATTTCTTTCGTTTTGTAATTTTTTTCACGTATCATACTTTGAGAAAAGTCCAGACTGGTTGCAGAGTCCAATAAACAAGTCAACTTTAGAATATTTTTAATAAATAACTAATCAACAGAAATAGGTCATATTATATACCAAATTAAAAAGAATTTAATTTTGAATTTTATTAAAGTAAATAATTTTATCATTGAAGAAACATATTTATTTTAATAAGACTTTTTTACAGTGGTATACCGAAAAAATGATACATATTTTATAATTACTTCCAAAATCTTCCATTTTTAAAAATAGCAATATTTTGTTAATTATCAGGAGATTTTAGAAACTTTAAAGAAAAATTTGCTCATAACAGTTCTAATCAAATTTTTGAGCTTAAATTAGGGGATTGCTTCAGCATAGAGTAATATTAACAAATAGGCAATACCTTATACCACTTCTAAGAAATGAAAAAAAGAAAATATTATTTATCAAGCCTGAATTATATATTTTTATAAGATGTGCATAAAATATTTTTAACACGGTAATTTTTATTTTTAAAAAATCGATTTTTTTGTTGTACTAAAAACGAATATATACATCCTTGGCCTCTCATTTTGAATTCTGCGAACGTATACAGACATCCTGGACACTGGAAGGGTAATAGAATTAAGAATCTGGTTGAGAGTCAATTGCGTGATGAGCAATGTGGATTCAGAAGTGGTAGGGGATGTGTGGATCAGATATTTTCACTTAGGCAGATTCTTGAGAAATGTTTAGAGTTTCAGAAACCTTTGGTTGCTTACCTTTGTTGATTTTAAAAAGGCTTTCGACTCTGTTGATCGTCATAATTTGTTGTTGATTGTGAGATCATATGGTATACCAGACAAGTTAGTTAACGTAATGAAAGCTCTCTATAATAACACTGAGTCGTGTGTGAGAGTTGGTAAGGCTTGTAGCAATTGGTTTAGCATTACTTCTGGTGTTGAACAAGGGTGCATTTTGTCTCCTTTTCGCTTTAGTTTGGTTATTGATTATGTTATGCGAAATTCACTTCAAAGGAAAGATTTTGGCTTTAAATGGACTGGAGATACGAAAATTTCTGATTTAGATTATGCTGATGATTTAGCCCTTTTGGCAAATGATGTTGATGAGATGAACTCTTTAATTCGAGCTGTTGATGAGACTGGTAGTAGAGTAGGTTTGGTTATAAACAAAGAGAAAACTAAAGCAATGAAAATTGGTCAGGCAGGCTGTGGTTCAATTAATCTGAATGGTTGCAGCTTGAGCATGTGTTGCAGTTTAATAATCTTGGGAACTATGTAACTGATACTGGTGATGTGCGGCATGAGATTAACAGATGAATACGGATTTCTGCTGGGACTTTTAAGAATCTATGGAGATTGTGGAGAAATAGGCGTATACACCTAAAGACTAAAATTAGACTCTATAATAGTTTGGTTCTTTCTAGGGTTAGTTATGTAGTGAAACGTGGACGCTTTGAAACACGATAACTTTAATTCTTATTAGATTCTAGATGCTTTTAATTCTACAGGATGTTTCCAAAAGGACGCAACTGTAAATATAAGAGAGTAGAACTTACTCGCATGTACATTTTATGCCATAATATTAGTCAGTTGGCATTACTGAACTGAAGGTTAACAGCTCTTAGCAGTTGAAATGACCTTGTCACGCGCTAGTCTCACTCAAACATTCATTCTTTTGTGTTGTGTCAGCTATATCGTTTTCCAAAAACGAACGTGTATTTATTGTTGAGACTTATTGTGCGTACAAATCTTACAAACGTGTGAAAGAAGAATTTGAGTTGAAGTTTCCTCAGTCTGCAGTTCTCAACAAGTCGACAATATCTCGTTTGATTGATAAATTTGTGACACTGGGTTGTGCAGGATTAAAAGATCTCAGGCTGGCCATCACTATTTACTGTCGAAGTTCTTGATGATGTGTCTCAGCGTTTAACTCGCTCATCCAGAAAATCTCTTAGAAAGTTATCTTCACTGGTTGAACTGTCACCAGCTACTGTTTTCCGTGCTACAAAGAAGTTAAAATTTCATGCCTATCGCATTGGTGTCGTTCATGAACTGAAAGAACCAGACCATGAAAAACGTTTACGGTACTGTCGTTGGTTTCGTTTTTTCCTTGATGAAAATGAAATTGAGGTCTTGGACCGTGTTTACTTCAGTGACGAGGCTTGGTTTCACTTGGATGGGTATGCGAACAGTGAAAACAGTCGAATATGGAGCAGTGAAAATCCTCACACTTTTCACAAACGACCATTACAGGCACGGAAAATTGGTGTTTGGTGTGCAATTTCCCGTCGTCGTATGATGGGGCCTTTATTTTTTGACTCAACTGTAACTGGTGAAGTTTATTGTGACCTCATCCAACAGTTTATTCATTATTGGATGTGAATGAACGAGAGTGTTGATTTCAACAAGATGGCGCGACCGCCCATACTGAAAATGACACAATGGTCATGTTGCAGGAATTTTTTGATGATCATTTGATTTAATGAAATTTGTGGCCCCCAAGGTTCCCAGATCTTACTCCTCCAGATTTTTTCCTTTGGGGATATCTCAAATGTGTAGTGTTTCAAAGCAATCCTCACACATTTGAAGACTTGAAGGTTAACATTGAAAGAGAGATTTTAAACATAAGAAAACAAACATTAGAAAGGTGGCTGCAAATGTCATGAAACGGGTACAAACCTGCATCCTGGTTGCAGGAAATCACTTTCAACCTCTGTTGTAAAGGTAGATATACGTCTAATTTGCATCTTATCCATCGTATCCAGTGGCAAAATATAGGTACTCTGTAACAGGTCAAGATCTAGAGGAAAATAAAAGGAAGAGGAAGGGTATTTTATTTTATTTATATTTTATTATATTTATTTTATATTTTATATTTTTTTTTATATTTTTTATTTTATATTATATTTTATTATTTTATTTCATTGCGAAATGCAGTTCCGGTATACAATTGCCCCCCCCCCCGTTTTACTGTGTTTTTTTTATTTCTTAAAAATATATGTAAAATAATTTTTTCGCCTTTGTTCCGGTTATTAGCATTCTCAAAGGGGAGAGGGAACAGGCCCCTTTGGTCTCCCCCTAGAATCGCCCATGCTCTTCAGTGAAAACAACGTTAAATACCTCCGTTAGTGAGATGCTCGATTTACTAGTGAGTTGGGTTGTTTTACCTCTGAGCGGCACTTTTTTGCACACCATGGGATAAATGGCCTGGTCACATGGACCCCAAAGGCTCAGAGAAGGTTGGGGGAGGGGACCCACTGCTGTTGGGAGACAGATGGTAGACTCCCGTCAAGACCATTCAGCGTATTCTTTAACGTGCACAGGGTATGGGTCTCCCGCACACGGGCCACGGCTTAACGTCCCTTCCGACGGACGGCGGTCTTTCCAAACCCATCGGTGTCCCCTACTGACCGTGGGCAGGGCGGGGAATTTGCGGAGATAAATCTCAACGCTGACCCAGCTGGGACTCGAACCTGGGAACTGCAGATTACGAGCCTGGCGCGCTACTGAGTGAGCCACCCCCGCTCCTATTTACTAGTGAAAATCAGGATATTGCAATCTCTAAAAGTAAGCAGCAGTGACAGAAAAAGTAACAATGAAAGAGAGATTGAAAGTGGCAAAATATAGGTACTCTGTAACAGGTCAAGATCTAGAGGAAAAAAAAAGGAAGGTTGCTTCAGTGTCACTATGATATTTCGGAAGGTTGCTTCAGTGTCACTATCCACTCCAGCATTACCTTCAGCAAAATCACTATCCACTCCAGCATTACCTTCAGCAAAATTGTCACTTGGGGATAAGTAAAGAAAAAATAATTCAAACAATACCTTAGATTTGTAAAATTAAACGTTTAAATACAAAATGTTTTGTATTTGGGAAGAAGCAGTTAGGTTGTTTTACTTCTGAGCAGCACCTTTTTGCACACAATGGGCTAAATGGACAGGTCACATGGACCCCGAGGGCTCAGAGAAGGTTGGGGAGAGGGGACCCATTGGAACAGCTGTTGGGAGACAGATGGTAGTCTCCCGTCAAGGCCATCCAGCGTGTTCTTTAACGTGCACAGGGTATGGCTCTTTCATACACGGAACCACAGCTTAACGTCCCATCCGGTGGACGGCGGTCTTTCCAAGTCCATCGCTGTCTCCTACTGACCAAGGAGTTTTACAGAGATAAATCTCGACGCTGGCCCAGGCAGAAGCAGTAAATCTGATAGATATAGTGAACTAGACTGTAAAACTTTCACGTCAAGTATTAAATAATAGAGAAGGGGCTAAGAAAAAGTAAACAAGCTGCGATCTTTTCAGCTGCTTATCCTAAGACACATAACCACGTCCGCGCTGTTCACCTTCTCTTGAATCGGCATTTCGAAGCCTTCATGGACACGGGTACTTTCTGTCACTCTTCTTGCTTCTTACCGAAGAAGAAGAAGAAAGAAAAGTCTTTCTTGATCACGACGAAACGCTAAAAACGAGTTAATGGCGCAACACGTAATTTATTATTTATGCAAGGCAGGAGCTCAAGGTTTCAAATATTCAAAAGGAAGGAAAAATTTTTGTAATGCATATTTAATTAATTGTTTGTAGGCTCCCTCGTTTACAAAGCTGATTACCTATAGAAAAAATTGGGATACCATTATGAGGAGTATACCGTCTCACTCGCAACGTTCGTGTATGTGTGGATGTATGTTTCGAACGCCTTCGTGCTTATTGGATGGCGGAGGTGGGGTATAAACGGTGAATGGAATAGCGATGCCTGTGTTTTATGATCATAGAGAGAGAGGGGGGGGGGGTCTTCTCTACCTTCTTCTCTGTCGGCTTATGAACTATTTTTGTCAGCTAATGAGTTTTTTCTCGCACAGTTGATTAATTAATGTTACCGTCAGAGCTTTTAAATGGCGATGGTTCCCTGTCCAGTGTTCAAGGCAAGGAAAGAGCATCAGGATTTTTTATTCGTTTTTAATCTTTTTTTTTTCGTTCCGTTTACTGTAGTGAGGTTTATCCTTTGAGGTGGAGGATGACAATTCTTGATGAACCCTGTATTCACTGGAACTTGTGTAATTCTTTCCTTTACATGGTTTAATGAGATGACAGAAGGGATCATTGAACGAGAAACTGCGAGAGGTAATTGGCGATGGGGTCTGAGTTAGGAACAACAAAAGGAAAACATTTTCACCAGCTAATAGAATTATAAAATATTGTTCACGATGTGTATGTATAGAGAACGAAATTAAGAAATCTTTATCGTTTTTTAATAGCGTGGAAGTTTGGTTGTTTCTGGACTTTAAGTGAAATAGAAAAAAACCTTTTTTTTTTTAAATATCAGGATATATGAAAAATTTCCTTAATAATGCATATATTAGTTTTAATACTTATATATATATTGGTATTTTATGTTAATGTATTATATAACAAATTTATATTAAGAAAGTTTAATTACAACTGCCATTTTGTTACTAATATAACTATTTAAGCTCACTTGAGAAACGACTAAAGCATTAACCAGTTTTCGAATTTATTTTAGAATAAAAAAAGTTTTATTAGAATTATAAACCGTGTAGTTTTGGAGATTTTATTGGTAGTTTTTTTTCCTCTTTTATATTACTGAAACCAAAGTCAAGTTTAGGAAAATTAATCAGATTCACTGTTTTACAAAATTGTTAATATCAACAACCTATTAAGCAGTCGCGTTAATCATTTCAGTGTGCAAATCTTACTGTATGACTCCAAATTTGCGTATTTGAAATGAAACAGTATTGCTATTCTACTGATCTAAACTAAATAATACAGAATAATTTTTTGTATTAATAAATTCTAGTATATTTAGCCGTCTCTTGATCAAAAGGATCTGGATTCCAGCCCGGGTAAGTCATGGATAAATATAGAGGGAAATTTGTCCTTAGCTGTGTGGAATCTGAACCCATGACCATCTGATAACATGTCAGGTGCTCTGACCGCTGAGCCACCGGCAACCGAACAATTATCCTGTAATAGTGGCTTTAAGCATTGTACCATAGAGACCCACCTCCGCAATTATTGGAAATGTATCTGACTGTAATTGAAGACCCCGATCTAGAAGGCGCTGTCCAGACCAGTGCACATGACCAGTCCAGATCAAGAAGCATGGTATTTTTAAGCTAACACGCCAGGTATCAAGTGTAAGTATTATTGGTGAACTAATAGGATCTCACAGTTATACACCTTTTGGTGATATCTTAAATAAATATTGGGGAAAAATTTAAAGTATCACCAATCATTTTCCCACTATGTTTATTTAACGTATCACCAACAGGTGTATATCTGTGAGATCCTTTTATATCAAGTCATGGATGTTTGTGTTGTCTTTGTTCTGGGAGCCGCCTTCCTCACAGATCTTCTCCATGGCAGATTAAACTGGAAGGCTCCTGTCAAACCTATGTGGCAAGCAGCTGCTCGAGGGAAGAGGATTGATTTATTATTTCGGAAGGTTGCTTCAGTGTGAACAGTGTAAGGGGAATTCGAACAAGGCAGAAAATATTCAAAAAATAAAACTGAAATTCACTTTTTGTACACTTTGTAAATCAACATTCTATATCAGAGAAGTCATTTTTTTTTCTCTTAAATTATGGGTAGCAGAAATTTGCATTTGGGTTGGATTGTTTAAGCTTTGAACGTCATTCTTGTGCACACAACTGACTATATTGCTAAGTCACAAAGACCCCGAGGACTCAGAGAAGGTTGAGAAAGAGGACCAACTGAACAGCTGTTAACAAACAGATGGAAGCCACACGCGCGTTCTTAACGTGCATAGGGTATGGATCCCATACACACGGGGCCACCGCTTAACGTACCTCTGACAGACGGCTGCCTTTTCAAGACCATGGGTGTCCCCTATTCTCACCGAGGATAAATTTCAACTCTGGCACAGTTGGGATTCGAACCTGGGAACTACGATTACGAACCAGGCGAGCTAGCAAATTAAATTCTCAGTGTTAGGGATATTGTACTTAGTCACAGAATATGAAGTAGCAAAATAATAATCCCAATATAAACTAAATAATCGTTTAAGCAGTTTAGTATAAGAAATAATTAAAAACATTGACGTTAAACGCATCGGCAGTGCAGTTGACCGGCTAAGGTGGAAGTATTAAAAAAGATGAAGAAATTGAATTGTTGAATCGCAATATTCAAAGGGTGACTGAAATCAAAGCCAAAGATTTAAGAAACAGATGACGAGTGTCATTTCAAGAGAAGAAGGAATCAAGATCTGAAGTAACAGTTTCCTAATATGTCAGAAACAAGGGCTTATGGGAAAAGCAAACCTACGGCGAGCAGAACAGGGGAAAAAAGGGGGGAACTGAGAGAAAAAAAAAAGAATGAGGTACTAACTGCCCTATCGGTAGAAGCAATCAAGTCATAAAAAAATTCAGTGTGTTTGAAAGTTATTTTTCTTATAATTATAAATACCTTTACTAACGTGATAGGGATGAGTAATTACCGACTATTTAGTGAGATATCAAGTAAGATGTGTAAAACATCCATTGTATTCGTGGGGATACGCCACTGGATCAAGAAGGAAAGAAACTCCTCTTCATGAAGTTTGAATCAACCAATCAATGCAGACATTCAAGAGAACTGGGGAACTGAGAAACTACAAGAATCAGAAATGTTATATAGTCTCTTTCTCGAACTCGAAGGACATGTACATTGGGTGCACTGCAGTGCATTTACTGTCGTTGAAATATTCTCACCAAGATTTTGCATCCATCAAACACAAGGCAATTAACCCAAGTGCCGAAGCGGAAACAGTTAATTTCCCAGTAAATACCCAACGGACCACTTGTACTTGATTTATGGAATAACCTTAGTGAGCATATTTGAACAACAAATGAAATGAAGTGCGTATGATGCAAACCCATCACGGAGTGGGATAATTTGAACCTATAGATTGATAGGATTCATTCGATAGCATATAAAAGGGTCAGTATGCATTGTTCGAGTTGTTATGGGTTGATCTCGGCTAATGTTGCAAGCAGTGGTCAAGCAATGGCTAATGTCACAAGCAGTGGTTATAACTTTGGTGCATAGCTGAAGTTGCCTCTGTAACGCTCGATAGACCCTCTTCTGAAGTGTCAGACGTCTGCCATAATACCCTGTCAAATGCCGAGAATCTGTCTGCTAACCATCCTGTATGTACTTTCTAGATAGTAGCTATGGACAATCCTGCAATTTCTATAGTTTTCACTATCGTTATATCAGCTCGTCCAGTACCAACACTAACTCCTTTTTGGAAGTCAGTGATATTATTAGACTTCCCATCTTGTGGTCGAGTGTTGTCCAGTGGCTGGGATCACGTGACCTTCACATGTAACCTTCTTTGCATAATTTTGCTCTGCATGATAGTTATAGTAAATAGCTCACGTTCTAATCTTTTTCATGAGGCAGTATACTGTCTGATATACTCGGCGTTGCTCGTTTTTTTTTTTTTTTAAGGGGCGGGGGTGGCTCAGTCAGTAGCACGCCAGGCTCGTAATCTGTAGTTCCCAGGTTCGAGTCCCAGCTGGGTCAGCGTTGAGATTTATCTTCGCAAAATTCCCCGCCCTTCCCACGGTCAGTAGGGGACACCGATGGGCTTGGAAAGGCCGCCGTCCGTCGGATGGGACGATAAACCGTGGACCCGTGTGCGGGAGAGCATACCCTGTGCACGTTAAAGAACACGCTGGATGGCCTTGACGGGAGGCTACCATCTGTCTCCCAACAGCTGTTCCAGTGGGTCCCCTCCCCCAACCTTCTCTGAGCCTTCGGGGTCCATGTGATCTGGCCATTTAGCCCATGGTGTGCAAAAAAGTGCCGCTCAGAGGTAAAACAACCCAACAACCCAACTCGGTTTTTTAATTCAATTAACTGTCTAAAATAGTAAGTAAGTCAAAACGCAAGGCTCCCTAATTAATTTCTGCGGAGGGCAGCCAGTTATACAGAAGACAATATACAGGAAATGGTCTCACATACCTGTATCATTTTTCCACTTAGTTGCCAGATTTGTTGAGACATTTGTCATAGTGGTCGATACATATCCTTCTATCGAAGCTTTACCGATAGAAGGATATGTCCTGCTCCTGAAGCAAATTTGTGACTTTCACTTTGACCGCTGCATCCGATGGAAAGGATCATTCTCAGAGATGCTTCTTCAGCTTCCCAAACAAATGAATATCTGATGGAAGATGATGAACAGTTGCCCATCGCCAGGTACGGAGAAAGACCATTGTGGAGCGAGAGACAGTAAATCGAACTGACGGAGTCATTTCTTCACATGTTGCACTGACAAGACATCTGAGTCGTACACAACTACAAGCGGTCGATGTTCTGTGCCCACAGAAACCGTATTACTATTGGGATTTGCAGTTTCGTTTACAGGTACAGTACCTTCTTTATATTTGCTACGATTCTGGGTCTCACAGAACTGACGGGTAACAGTGATGACTTCCGTTTCTTAGTGATGGAAATTGATACTAACATGTGATGGTGACACAGCCGTAGATATTTGTTATTTTAGCGGGGAACAAAACGGGAACCTTACTTTATACCTTAACCTCATATATAGCAGATGATGCACCCCACGTCGCAAGCCTTCATTTGACCTACAACTCATTACAATGTACACTATGAAATTTCCCTCCACCTTTTTGTATAGTTGGAGGGATGGAAAAAAAAGACGGAACTTAACTTCAGGTAGCCTGTAATGCTTCTCCCGTCAGAAACTTTCATTTCTAGTATAACTCGCTCAGCTGCGCAATATTTTAAGCATTTCCCCTTTTTTTGGGGGGGGGGGGGAGTGAGTGGGAGGAATCTTTAGGGACAGATCCTTACATTGTTTTAAGTTATAATAAGCGAAAGTTGAATACGAATTCTGTCTATCTATCTATCTAACTAATTTCAATGCTGCAGCAAAGTTTCGGCCTACTGAACCTTCTATTCCCGTGTACCTAATAATTTTATATTTTGGGGGGTCACTTTGATTTTCCAGAAGGGGATTATATAAGTCTGGAAGGAAGGAGACGTCTCAATTTCAATTGATAACAAGTTTTTTAAGCAATTGAATTTCAGATACTTAGGATCTTGAGTTGACTTAACATTACAGACGATATCTTGAGTTACCTTTATTGGCAATATCTTCAATTTGCGCCATTTTTCTTTGAATTAGAATTATAAATTGGAGGCTTTGCCAGGTTGAGTTAAAGGGATTTAAATAATTTATGTAGAGTTTTATATTTGTGTGAATTTCTTTCTTTTTTTAAATATTTTTCGATATCTAGTTAGTTTTCTTGCATCCAGTGGACGAAAAGTTTTTGAGTCAGTAGGTTCCAATTTCTTTGTGCGTTTAATTTAGAATTTTTTCTCTGCATTATTTTTATTTCCTACACAGACAGACTTACCTCAGAGATGGTGAAGAACAGTTTCGATCGCTTCCCCAGATGGTGATCTCACCCATTAGATTTAAAACCGCACTTGAAGTTCGGGAGTCCATTTAATACCTAAAACCAAGAAAGGCTCCTGGCTTCGATGGCATTACAAATGCCATGCTTAAACAATTTCCGACAAGAGCCATAGTTGGCATCTGCGCTATCTTCAGTGCTCTTCTGAGAAAAAAACGTTTTCCAGGAATGTGGAAAAAAACCATAGTTAAGATGGTTCCTAAGCCTGGGAAAGACCCCACTTTCCCAAGAATTATAGGCTCATCAGCCTTGCTTCCATGCTGGGCAAACCTTTTGGACGGATCATCCTAAACCATATATCAGACATATTGAACTTAACAACTTGATTTCAGAAGAGCAATTAGATTTAGACGGAAGCGCTCTACAATCCATCAGTTACTCCGAATAGTAGAAAAGGTGGCAGAGTCTCTTAGCAAAAACGAGACCGTTGCATCCACCATTCTCGATGTCGCTAAAGCCTTTGATGAGGTCTGAATCGACGGCCTCGTTTTTAAAAATAGAATGAGAATTGCACGTTGTTCCGCATCCATAATACAAAGATCTTTCAATTTTAATAATCCTTTATGTAGCATCGTTGGGCTCTCTTGATTTTCTATAATTTTTGAACTGTCAGTAAAGGAGCATATACAGTTATTTTTATATTTTTATGACATAATTTATTATTTGCTGAGTGTGCTGCTGATATCCTTTTTATGGGATATTTTTTCTCCCAGCTCAATGTTTGCGGATATCTATGTCCCATTTAGTGCCGCCCCGTGGCCGAGTGGTTAGCGCGCTTGGCTACTGATCTACGGGACTTGGGTTCGAGCCCCGGGTAAGGCATGGATGTTCGTGTTGTTTTTCTGCTGAGGTCCTGCCATCCTCTCAGATCTTCTACTGTGGCATATAAACTGACAGGCTCCTGTCAGACCTCTGTGGCAAGCAGCTGCTTGAGGGGGTATTTTTTTTTTATGTCCCATTTAGGGGATACGTCATTCGCATTGCTGTCCTCTGACAGTGTTTTAATAACTGCATGTGTGTGTTGTTTTCTTCTGAGAGACCTTCGTGGCAAGAAGCTGTTTGAGGGAATTTTTTTTATATAATTTGGATGGTGTTAAATTTTTTTAATAGAAGGTACTCTGGGCGAACTTTTTATGATTTTCGTTGCAATCGGATGCTGCTCATATTTTGTGGAGATTCTCATAATATTTTGCATTAAAATAAATTTTCTTCTGATGTCCATAGTTTCAATGCCTGCTGTGGAAGGTAGAGTTCATGGGAACTGTTTTAATCTGGTTCAGACATATTCTCAGTGCCTTCTTTGGATTATATCAAGTATTTTTAACTTGTTTATGCCCGGAGCGTGAGGGACAAATATTAATTCCATCTCTAATGAGGCAACAGAGTTGTCCTCTTCCCGGATAGATGGCGCCACTGTGCGAATCAAATAAATAAATCCGGAAAGTTTATAAGGTCACTAAACTGAGAAAAGGTTAGCCATTGATGGTGTAGTGGGTAGCATAGCAAGGCATGTTTCCTGGAGACGTGAGTTCGCATCCCACTCATGGCAAAACCAAATTTTTTTCAGCACAATATATCATAGTCCAATTTTGAGCGCAGAAGACATTTGGTATAATGCTATCGTTGATGTCCCCATTTTCGGCCTCCTATGCAGGGTAATAAATAATTACTTGATTTCCACATTTTGTTAGGTGCTTGAGTTATTCTTTACCATTTAATTTGGTATCTATGTAGACTCCTAAATATTTATTATTTTTTTACTTGCTTGATGGGGTGATCGTCTATTTTTATAGTGATAATGGTGGTTTCTTTTTTCAAGATGGGAAGGACCACTGTCTTGGATGGCTTTATTTTTAAGTCCAATTTTTTACTGTAATTGTTTATTTTAGTCAAGCTATTTCGGATTGTTTCTTCAAGGTTGTGGAAAGGGTAACCAAATGCTCATATGTAAATATCATTGGTATACTGAGTCATGCTGACTCTAGGTGGAATTTCTTTTTTGGGGGGGTCCGCTAAGAATACGTTAAAATGTAAGAAATACATCAAATATAACGGCGACAAAATACTCACTTGATGCAAGCCATACTCAGCCTTGTATGATTTTGGTAGCTGTTGTTCGAGTTTGATTTTAATTGTTCTGTTAGAGAGAGAAAGACAGACAGATCAAATATGCTCCTACATACCAATTTTCTAGAAAAACGAATAAGTCTGCCCTGTCGTATGGAGTCAAACGCTCCTTTAAGATTTAAAAATATCGAAACTAACTGGTGTCCAAAGGCGATACGCGATTATGCTACTATAATAAGTTCTAAACTATTGTTGCCGTTCCCCGATGTTGCTTAAAGCCAGTTTGATTTTCGTGAAGTAGATCGATTTTCTTTATTATCCACTCTGGTCTAATCATTTTTTCCATTAATTTTAGGAAGTTAGAGGCCAGGATTAGGAGACGATAGCTTTGAATTTCTTCTTTGCTTTTTGTCTGTTTATGTAAGGGGCTGATGTAGGCTTTTTCCAGTTGTGATATTTCATTTTTATTCCAATAATAAATAATAATTTTAAGCAAATTCTTAACAACGTTGGGTGGCAATATGGTGATCGTAACTTCTTTTTTTTTTAATACCAAGTAGGCATTCTCCCAAATTTTTTTTGGAGTGGGAAAAGAAAGTTTAGGTGTGCCAATTAACCCATTTCTTCCCAAGTGTTGCGTGTATGCAACACTGGGAAGAAATGGGTTAAACATAAGCAAAAGTCTTCCCCTTGATCTCAGGAACTATCATGAAAAATTTCGTTGCGATAGCTTAACGTGTCTCGGAATGTATAAATGAATAGACAAACACATTCTAAAATATATAAATTAAATTATTAAATGTAAGGTGTAATAAAGAAAACAAACCGGTTTTTTGACATATGTTTGCGAAATTATAATTTGTATCTTCACACAACCTATTCGAAAGTGTTTCCTTATGTTTTATAGTATTAAAAAAATAAATAAATAAATATCCCCTCAGCAGCCGCTTGCCACAGAGGTCTGACAGGAGCCTGTCAGTTAGTATTAGGCTTGCTAAAAATTCGGTGTATTTAAGAAGCATATCTGTTCAAAACTTTTTTGAACAAAATTTTTTTGAAGAATGCAGTTGTCTCTGCTGTTCGGTAATATATTTTCTGATCGAAGCAGACATACTGTAATACTAAATTTTCAAAGTTGCCCAAGTAAAACAAAAAGATTTAGCAAATAATTTGTATTTGAAAAAAAAAAATTCTTAACACGGAAATATGAAAACGTTAAAAGACAAAACAGTTTTGTTGCATTAGTAGACAAAACAGTTTTAATAATACATCTATTAAACAATAGCTAAGAACAATTAAATTAAATTAATCAGTCATCGGATTGTCGTATGCATGGATGGATACCCCAATAAAAATCTGTGAATCTACACATTTTGAAAATTCCATCGTTTTCTATGATCTGGATCACTTCAACTATGTTGTGACTGAAAATTATACAAGTTATTCCACTCATTAACTCAGTTTAATTTCTGTGTCGTTCAGAATGGAAACGTTAGCCTCGTTCACCTTTTTTTGTGAGCATTGAACATGAACAATATCTTCACGTTTTAAGAAGCGTTACGGTTTTGTGTCTTAGGAACTTCGCCATTGGATTTCGCCATTCTTTTGTTTGGTACTGTTATTTTGAAGTTTCCGGTAATGTATGATGTTTATTATCGTTCTTATAAAATTAGTAATAGTTTAGGATGGACGCGATAGTAAACGAAAAAGGAAAACTGGCAATTTATATCTAGATTTCTGTCGTTGTTTTTTCAGTGCCGTTTATCCTAAACTGTTACTTTAAAATTTATGTAGTCTTGCATCTGTTTGGTCACTTTACAAAATGGAAGTAATTTTAATAGCATCAGCCGCCAGCTATATGTGAACCAGAGCATGATAATAAAC
Organism: Ryuthela nishihirai; assembly: GCA_038380435.1. Lineage (NCBI taxonomy): Eukaryota > Metazoa > Arthropoda > Arachnida > Araneae > Heptathelidae > Ryuthela > Ryuthela nishihirai. The sequence goes on along the minus strand of JAWZYU010000001.1, from coordinate 49,266,560 downwards.
AAGAAACTGAACAACAATACAAACGACATTTCAGCACTTGCTCAGCAGATGGCGCTGACCGTATATGCAGTTGCATTTGCAGAAATTATTCCATATATCACGTGGTTGTTAGAGCATGCGAATGTGCGATTAATGGGAGAAGCACGGGAGACGTTGACAGATGGATTTGTAATGTAACCTCGGGCAGCATGTCTTCAGTATACACAAATAGTTCGTGAGGATAACAAGCAGTGCTTTTTCTTGCTGCTCGAGAGTGGTGAATGGAGTGAGAACGAATTGTTTGAAATGTTCACTGCCGGAGGTTTCGGGAAGGTTGAGTGCAAAGTTTTAAAATACTGTTATCGGTGGTGCTTGAGCGATCCGTTTCGCATTGACGTTTTAGAAAGACTTGATTTAAATGCTTTTAAAATTTAACCAAAGAGCGACAAAATTTGCCCCTCCCCCGTTCTGAAGCCTCCGGCTAGGAGGTTTTCCAGTTGGTGAGAGTAATTTCAAATTGGATGGAATTAACATAAACGCCTCTGAGATGATCTTTGGGGTAAACGAAAGACGTTTGGTTAAAGAAAAATGAAACCATCGTATTTACATTTGGAAATAGAAGGTCCGGTATTATTTCTGCTCATTCTTACGATGTTTACCTTTTATATTGGTCTATAAACATGAAGGCGGTGAGATATAAACTCACAAAAGCGGAGAAGATGTGTAGTCTTTAACCTTAACATTTTTGCGTATTGACTTTGCCTTTAAGTGAAGCGTTGAAATATTAGAGACATTTCAGACTTGGTGGTTTGGTTACCTTGGAGCGATTTCGGTAGCAATTTCATAGCTGCAGAAGTATATGGAAGAAATATACTCGTGAACCCCATTCAGGCACGTTGTTATTCTGCTCACTATGTGAAGTTTAAACGAATTTGATGCTCTAGGTGTTTGTTTCTTTTGAAAGCAATTTCGAAGCTAAAATATGATTAAGAAAAAAATTACAAATTTCTGTACAGCAAAAATTTTGAGTAATGTAATTGAAAAAAACAAAGTTGTTTTTTACTTTCATTTGAATCGTTTTTAAATGCGTTATCATTTTTACTATAGATAGCATTTGAATACATTGAAGTACGCTTTTAGGTTGGAATCCAGGAACATTTAATTAAACAAATCGATACTTACGATATCCAATTCAAAAATGTATTCAAAATTTCTACTATATATTTTTCGTAGTATTGGTGGAATACGGAAACGCAGATTTTTCTTTGAAGTTGCTTCACCCACTTAGAACACCTTGCTATTCGAACATTTTTGGATCCAATTCTCTCTCTGATTTGGCTCTATAACTTCTATTGATATTTATACTAGGTCTAAAAAATTCTTTTCATTTCACCGAAAAAGATATCTATGGCTGTATTGCTCAACTTTATCAGTAAACATACTATTGGTCCAAGAGAAAAATCTTTGGTTCTCTCAAATATCTTGATTCAAAACTAAGTAAGTGCTTTTCTCATCTGAATAGCTACGTCCTGGAATTCTCATATTGAAACATTTCAGTATTCAGTTCCAGTATCCAATGCAACATTGCTTCTTCAACGTCATAATGGCAGAACTTGTAATTTTCCAGGGGATTTAGGGAGTTAGAAAAAGTTGCAGAAACTTTACCATCCTCGGCAATTTTTTGCCTCGTCTTGAAGCTCACGAGTGAAATCATAGTTATCGTCATCCCTACTCTTCTATCAGAACTCTAAGACATTTATGCTTTCTTCGTGATGGATCTCATTGAAATTCCCTGGATCTGTGGACATTGCAATATCCAAAGCAAGTTCGCATCTAGAATAAAATAAAGGGATAGGGGTGGGGAAGATGGGGGGAAAACCTAGGGGGGGGGGGGGGTTTAGTGACTGGATTTTCATTGAAATCTAAAAATTTCCTTTCAGTAGAGGTCTTTAAAAATTTCTTGAAAACTGCGTGAAATATGCTCAAGTTTAATAGTTTTAACCTCCATTACCCTTACTAGCATTCTCAAAAGGGGTGGGGGTGGTGGCCATGGCCCCGATCCAAAGGAATGAAGATAAAAATGGTGAAGGATAAATGTATCTTTTATCTTATTTTTACTTCAAATCTGAATGCCTCTTCATCCTCAATAGATATTTCTGTAATCTGTGGCATGCTAATTAGGAGTCCAGCAATACTACTTATTCATTAGAGATGGGTTGGGTTGTTTTACCTCTGAGCGGCACTTTTTTGCACACCAAGGGCTAAATGGCCAGGTCACATGGACCCCGAAGGCTCAGAGAAGGTTGGGGGAGGGGACCCACTGGAACAACTGTTGGGAGACAGATGGTAGCCTCCCGTCAAGGCCATCCAGCGTGTTCTTTAACGTGCACAGGGTATGGCTCTCCCACACACGGGGCCACGGCTTAACGTCCCATCCGACGGACGGCGACCTTTCCAAGCCCATCGGTGTCCCCTACTGACCGTGGGCAGGGCGGGGAATTTTGCGGAGATAAATCTCAACGCTGACCCAGCTGGGACTCGAACCTGGGAACTACAGATTACGAGCCTGGCGCGCTACCGACTGAGCCACCCCCGCCCCTCATTAGAGATGAGTTCGGGATCAAATTTTCTAGTCTTCCATAGACTGGTTAGATAAGACAAAATTCTGACACATTTTAAAACTTATACGAAGAAATGATTGCTGCGTAATGTTTTTTAAGGTTCTTCTCATTATGGTTATTACAAAGTTTCAAATATCTATAATTATTCGAACACAGAATTAAAATATCAAAATTATTTGTACCTAAGAAATACTAAAAATGATTCGAAGAAATCGAAAATTCTTGAGTACCATCATCATGAATGTTAATGGTGATTCATTAATGATAAAGAGCGAATACCTGAGAAATAATCAAGAGCTGAATGGTTCTTAATAAATAAATAAATAATTAATTAAATACCACCTCAAGCAACTGCTTGCCACAGAGGTCTGATTGGAGCCTGTCAGTTTGTATGCCATAGTAGAAGATCCGTGAGGATGGCAGGACCTCAGCAGAAAAACGACACATACACCCAAGCCTTACCCGGGGCTCCAACCCAGAACTTGGCTCCCTTAGAACAGTAGCCAAGCGCGCTAACCACTCGGCCACGATTAATATTAATTATTAAACACTGATTAAATGGTTGAGATAACAATCAATACAAAATATTTTGCTTTATTTATTTATTTTAAAAATTAAAAGCCAGATTTGAAATTTAAATTGTTACTGAGCCAAACCGCTCGATATCGAAGCCATCGATTCCATTTTAAACCCGAACTAATCAACTATAACGCTTTTAGCAACATATGAATGACAGGTGCAATTTTTTGCCTCAAGAGAGCAACTAGATTTCTGTTCCACATATTTCATTTTGAAATGGCCAACTAATTACCTTTGATACCGGCCAGAGACATAAAGATCCGGCCTTATGTCAGCAAAAACACTGGGCTCAGAGAGGCCCGATTTCAAGAAGAACTCGCATACAGATAGATTCGTTTTGAGTCGACGTGTCCCACTTACTGCAGTTGAACGGTGAGTTATGCCAGAGCACACAATAAATTATCGACCGAGTTTGTTTATTCAGGCAAAGATGCCCAACATTTGGACTTTCCATTTATTTTTCTTGAGAAAAAAAGAGTTGTTTATGATCATGAGAGATGTAATTTTATGATCATGAGATATGTGAGATTTCAAAACAAAGTTCTACTCTCAAAGTGAGCTCAGGTAATATGTATTAGTGCAGGGCGACACCATCAGAACAATCTCCAGTTTTGTGGAACAAAAGACCTCACAATGTCGAATGACCGAAGAAGCGTGGATTTAATTAGCCTAAGTGTTTATGCATGAGGTTTGACTTCGGATCTCCTATAATTTAGAGCGGGAGTTGACTCTGTCTGTAGCGAGTTTGATGTCCCGGTTTCGAGTCTCAACTATGCCTGAATTGAGAATTTATCCTCTATCCCCCCCCCCCCCACCCTCTGGAGAAGTAAGATTTTCCAATCAGTTAAGTTTGGAAATCCTTAGGTTTCAAATCTCGGATGTAAGCCCTCGTGGCAGAAGGAAAGTTCTTGTTGAAGATATTTTCCCGAACAGAATGTCGCAAGCAGCGAATATTATGTTGACTTGAACCGTTGAGTTGATTAGCTCATTGGATTGGTCCTGAACATTACTCAGCCTCACGTCTTGTCAAATTTCATCAGTAATCGAGATGATGGATATTGTAACCAAAGATGATGGGACTCATCTTTGGTTACGATTTTGCGATTGAAGAGGGTAGTCCTCTCTCGCAAACCCACGAATCCCCTAAGTAGTATCAAGTACATCCACGGTACCCCACTAGTGCTTTCCCCCTATAACATCACCAGCCACGCCCCCTACGACGTCACTGACGACGCCCACCTATGACCACGCCCCCTTATTAATATTCATAAATAATAATTCATAATTAACAATTAATAATTAATTAAAAATTCTCCCCCTTATTAAAAAACCCCCTTTGTTAAAAAATTCTCCCCCCTATTAAAGACCCCTTCCTTCCCCCTTTTTTAACCCGTGGCGCCATCTGGTGACTATGAAGAGTACTATTTTCGGAAAAACCCCTATTTTAGCTCTAATTTCCCAATTTTCCAGCCAACCCGTCATTAAAGACCCCTGGTTGACACACCTATATTTTAAGCCCCCCCCCCTTAATCTCCGAATAAGTCCCTTACCAACTAAACTTCGGGTTGCAATGATCGGATGATGCAAGCCTCAGAATAATTGCATGGGTGACAACCTCATGCAGAAGGGGATGATGCAAGTCTCTAAATATTTGCAAAACTTTCGATAGCAGTCACTCACAGAAAATCAACTCCCAAAGTTGTATTACCCATTTTTTATTCCTTATTAATGAAACACTCATTAAAACCCCCTCCCCTTTATTAAACCCCCTTATCAAAAGTTCACTCTATTAAACTTCACTGATCGCAAACTCCCATCCCTTTTACAAGTCCACTAAACTTAGAAAATCAACTCCCAAAGTTGTATTACCCATTTTTTATTCCTTATTAATGAAACACTCATTAAAACCCCCTCCCCTTTATTAAACCCCCTTATCAAAATTCACTCTATTAAAACTTCACCAAACTCCTGTGGTGTCCACGTTCATCTGAAATTTGCCAAGTCCCGCTAAACTTTGGGTGGCAACCCCTTGTTGGATGGTTGATGCAATCCTTGAACAAGGTCCCCGTATTTGCGAGTTCGACCTTCACTAGAAGAAGAAGGACTATCCCGCAGTAACAGTTTAAAAAAAATGTTCCACAGAAAATACCATTGGGTAAAAATGTAATAAAAGGAAAAAAAAATCTGATTTAAAAACTTATTCGTCATTATGTAAAAATATTGAGGGGTAATATGGTCTGGTGACCTGTATGGGTGTCATAAAAATTTACTGGACCATGTTTCATTGATGGAGGGTTAAGTCCTGCATTATTAAAAAATATTAAATGGTGAATCACAAGGGGACCACGATTTACTGATGGATTACCTTTGACGATCCTCTTCGATAAACTCGTTTATCATCAAAAAGTCCTCCTTTCTTAAAAACCCTACATTAATTAAAACTTTTATCAAAAGTTCCGTCCCCACTCATTAACAGTTCTGCCCCCCTTTTAAGGACTATCCCGCAGTAACTGTTTAACTGTCCCACAGAAAATGAAAAATACCACGAACGAATTGAAAAATACCACCGACATTGGGTAAAAATGTAATAAAAGGAAAAAAATCTGATTTAAAAACTTATTCGTCATTATATAAAAATATTGAGGGGTAATATGGTTTGGTGACCTGTATGGGTGTCATAAAAGTTTACCGGACCACGTTTTATTGACGGATCACTCTCAGTAGTGAAAAAATTTTCGAAGTCTCTAATCTTTCATCTGTGTCAACAATCACGCGGTACGAATTGACCTTTCTTCAAATCATATGACGGGGTTGCTTATCGATGGGTGCAATCGGACTTTCAACATATCATGTGACACACGGCCCTGGTGCAATCACTTATCAGTATGGGTTCAAGAGGACGAGTGCAGATGCTGCCACAGTGTTTACATTTAGTGCCGATAAGAATGCGCATTTTAATATTTACAACTCGGCAGCGGTCACTTATTAATGTCAGCAATCACACAATATAAATTGATCTTACAACTTATCAGTCTGGGAGTGAAGAGGATGAGTGCAGAGTGCTCCTCAGTGTTTGCATTTGTCGTTGATAAGGCTTTAAAATAGAAGCTAAGTCAATAACACGGTTGCACACTAGCTCATGTGAGGGGTCACCAGATATAAGACCACCTGACTTTGGTGATGTTGGAAGGTGTATCAGATAGTGGTTGACAGTATATAAACACTGCAGCCTCACTAGCTGTCATTCTGCTGTCAGAAACTTTCTACGACCTGTCAGTTAGTTTTGCTCTCTGTTCTCAGTCAGCCGTTGAGAGATGTCGACCATCAGAGAATTTTCGCATGCTAGTGAGAGGAATGCTGAGAGGAACGAGGTAGTCCGTTCGTTTGAAAGCCTGTTAAACAGTGTGGACAGACTGGAGAATGCCACCAAGAGACCTTCCTCACTTGATGTTCCTGCATCATCGAAACGTGTATGTCTCCCAGCTCTCCAGAAAGGGGGAAAGATGCTTCAACAGACGAAGCTCTCGTTAACTGCCCGTCGTCTTGCTGCACGCCCCTACATTCCAGCCAGTTCACAGGACGGCTCACTTCCTGGTTCTTCAAGTGACGTCAACTCCGCAAAGTCTGCTCCTGGTGTGGGATCTTCTGATGTGGCTCATTACACTATAACCAATGTGAGGAATTTTAATTCAACAAAATTCAAAACGCAATTTGTGTCGACAAGCGTGCAGTTGGGGGGGATGGAGGACGTCCAACCCTTCAATTTCCTCCCGACTCTACGCTCCCTGCACGAAAAAATGCTCGCTGATGTGGTGCCGCAAGTTGATTACAGTCATGTGCGGTTGTGTTTCCGTTCATCGGACCTGAAGAACATGGTGAACTTAAGTCTCATCCGTCGCAACAAGTTGACGGCAGAGCGATTCATGGCTGCTTTTGACCATGTTGCGCAATCGAACGAATCTCTTGGTCCACACAGCGACATGGAATTTGACTTTGTCTGTACCAACCTGGAACATCGGGGGAGCAGTCGCAATGGGCCTGAAAAGCGCAATGTTGTCGACATCCAGTCGTTCATTCACAAGAAGGGCAGTGTCACAAAAATCGTCAACAATGACCAGATCTGCCTGGCTAGAGCTCACGTCGTCGCACGGGAGCTCTGCTACAAAAACAAAGGTCTGCCAAACCAGTACGTGAAAATCCGAGATCATCGGCTCCAGCTCCAGCAGATGGAATTGCTTAAACTACATCTCGATGCTGGCATTCCCCTGGCCCCCTGTGGACTTTCAGAAGTATGGTTATTCCAACAGCAACTCACGCAATTTCGCATTATTGTTTATTCCGCTGATGACGGTTTTCTACCCATTTTTATCGGCACTGAAGCTGTGGATAAGCTGTACCTGCTGTACAACCAAAGGCACTTCGACGTTATACCAAGCCAGCGGGATTTTTCGTCAGCAATAAATTCTGCCCAAAGTGTTTGAAGTGCATTAACAATCCAGGTCACGTGTGTAAGGGCACCTGTAATCGTTGTCTTTCAGATGACGTCATTCACACAGGGGAACCTCTGCTCTGTACAATGTGCTACATGTATCTACGTGGCGCCGAATATTTCCAAGCGCATCTGTTGAAAACCTGTCACTCCCACCATCATTGTGTGAAATGTCTTGACATTTTCGAACCTAAGAAAAAACATCTCTGCAAGAGCGAGAAGCCAAAATTTGTGGAACTCTGTAAAATTATCCCGGTTGAACAAAGTTATTTATACTTTGATGTTGAGTCTTCTAAAACCCATCCTGTGCATCGTAATGTACATGCTGAATGACGAGTGGGACTACGTCTCGTTCCCGGATGTAGATGGCTTCATGGACTGGCTTTTAGCCGAAGAACGTCCCGGGGTTCAGCGGTTCAAGGACGCCACCATTCTCGCCCACAATTTAAAAGGTTTTGATGGATCATTTGTGATCAATTACCTTTACAGAAGATTTCTGAAGCCTGATCTTATTTTTGATGGTTCCAAAATATTAGGCATCTTTCTATCTGGATTAAAAATAAGGTTTATAGACAGCTTCTCCTTCATCCAAGCTCCTCTTCGCTCCTTCAGCAAAACGTTTAACCTGGAGGTAGTGAAAGGCTTTTCCCCTTCGGATTTGTGAAGGAGGAAAATTTAAATTACGTGGGTGTTATTCCCAACCACCAGTATTTCCAGCCTGAGGACATGGATTTTTCAACCTTGGCTGCATTTAATGAGTGGTATGCGACCGCTAGTCTCGAACCCTGGGGCTTTCAACAGCAACTCCTGTTCTACTGTAAGGCCAACACAGAGCTGCTATGCCGAGGAGTGCAAGCTTTCCGCGAGGAGTTTCTGAACATCACAGGTGTGGATCCCTTCGCACGTGACCTTACAATTGTCGGTGCCTGCCTGCGGATTTTTCAGGGGAAGTTCCTACAGAAGAATACACTAGGTGTGTGCCCTCCACAAGGATACTCCGCAAGTAATGACAGACAGTCGTTAAAGGCCCTTGCCTGGTTGGATTACGAGGCAGCGAAAAACAATGTCCAGATACAGACCGCACGTTTCCCCGAAGGTGAGTACAAGGTTGCTCAATATATGTTGGATGGTGTGTGTCTTAGCATACGCACCTATTACGAATTTTTAGGATACTTCCACCATCACTGTTTGAAATGTTATTCCCCTAGTAAAATGGACACTCGGACCAGAAAACCTTTTGCTTTGATGGACACTCAAACCCTAGACAGATTTGAAAAATTAAAAGTTTTGATGGATGGCTACACATGCAAGGTCATGTGAGAGCATGACTTTGACTGTCTACTTCGTACTGAGCAGACCTTGGCCACCCTGTATAGAACCATTGAGCCCATTAGGCATATAGGTGCTAGAGATTATCTCTACGGGGGACGTGTGGAGGTATTCTCCATTTTTGCCTCTGTGGATCAGGGATGCAACCTTAACTACGTAGACTATAATAGTTTATACCCCCAGGTGTGCAAGAAGGCTCCGTTTGGGAAAGGCCATCCTATAAGGATTACAGGTGATTTCATCCAGGACCTTGATCATTAATTTGGAATAGCTCACGCAACGTTATTCCCCCCCCCCCCCGACGATTTGTTTATCCCTGTTCTGCCTTATCGTAGCAACGGTAAACTCCTCTTCCCCCTTTGCAGAATCTGCACTGACGGCCAACTGGCACCCCCTTGCCAACATAACGTGAACCAGCACGTGCTGACCCGTTCCTGGTCAACATTTGAAGTTTACACGGCCATGTGCGTTGGTTACAAGCTTCTAAAATTCCATGACGTGTGGCATTTCAGAGATGTGTTACAATATGACCCTGTAACAAAAAAAGGAGGCGTTTATGCCGGGTATATTGACACTTTTCTATGTCTGAAACAACATTACTTGGGAGGGAATCCCAACGTGCAAACAGATCAGGAAAAAGAAGAGTTCTGCAAAGCTTTTTTCCAAGCAGAGTGGGTATGGATCCAGCCAACAGAGGTAGTTAAAAACAGTCTCGAAAGGACTCTCTCAAAAATATCACTTAACTCCTCCTGGGGAAAACACACAACAGACAACCATAGTGAGCTGCCCAATGAAATACATGGATCTTTTAAATGATGCCTCTATCACCTTAACGGATATTGTCCCCATCAACAATCAGGCTGTGTTGGTGACGCATAAACCTACAGTGGATGCCACACCAGCAAACACACGTAGTAGCTTAATCCTAGCTGCCATGGTGCGACCGCTAGTCATAAGACCGTAACTCATAAAGTTTGAGCCACTCATGACTCAAACTTTATGAATTGCTTTCTAAACTGGGTCCACAGGCACTGTATTCCGACACAGACTCTGTTATCTACAACACACGACCTTCAGATAGCTACGTTCCACCTCAGAATCCCTTTCTTGGCGGACTTGTCGATGAGATATCGAGTAAATATGGAAGCGATGTTTGTATTACCGATTACATCAGTGCCGGGGCTAAGAGTTATGCCCTCCGCCTCAGCAACGGCGACGAGATTCTGCGGGCCAAGGGGATATCTTTAACCAAGAAAAGCCGCACTAAATGCAACTTTCAACAACTCTTACAACTTACAACTTTGCAACTTTCAAGACAACTTTCAACTCTTAAAGTCCATGGTTTTGGAACAGTCACCATCCACTGAGAATTTCGATGTACCATTTCATTTAGTGCGTAGTAAAGTGAATGGTACACTTGTTAATAAACCCATGGTGAAACGCTTCAAAACGAACTTGGATAAACGATATCTCCCACCCAGCTCAACGGTATCCGTTCCTTATGGGTACAATGATGTGTCACTTGACACCCTTATAGATCTGATGGATGTGTAGATATAACGTAGCTTCAAGTTATTTTGTAAATAGTTTTAAAATGTGAATAACATATTTCAAGTTTTTAAAATGTGAATAGCATATTGCAGAAAGAATATTTAAACGTTAATAGTGTATTTATTTGTTACATCAAGCTTTTTTAAATCGTAACATGAAATAAACTTTGATTACTCAAATATGTTGCTATCTAGCGAGCGTTGTCAATCTAAGCCAGGTATGCGAAACTGTCAGCGAGCGCAGTCATGTATGAGCCGCCGTGAGGATTGCAGCAGTGTTTTTCAATGGCTTAGCGTGCGCTCTGCAGCACCTCCAGCTTTGAGTTGGTAGTGGAAGTCAGAGGTGCGCGCCTGCACGATCTCTCAAGCACTACACTAGCGCCCTCTGTCGAGAGGTTTTCTGCAGCAGTATAGTGGAATTGTATGCCGTCCAGTGGCCGAGTGGTTAGCACGCTTGGTTACTGATCTAAGGGACCTGGGTTCGAGCCCCGGATTTAGGCATGGATGTGTGTGTCGTTTTTCTGCTGAGGTCCTGCCATCCTCTCAGATCTTCTACTATGGCATATAAACTGACAGGCTCCTGTCAGACCTCTGTGGCAAGCAGCTGCTTGAGGGGGTATTTATTTTATTTATTATTATAGTGGAATTGTACATATTCATTGCTGTCATTGTGAAACATAGTAGTTTGTAAATATCAGTAGTTTTTTGTCAATTCTTTACATGAATAATTTTGAAGTCATACTCATGTCTGCATTGAAATATACTGTGCCATTTAGCTTAATAAATGTGTTTTTTAAAAACCAGTCTCTTTATTTTCCAATCTTCAACACTAGAATTTATGTGAGTAAAATATTGATTGGTAAGGGTCATCATGATGGTGTTTCTATGGATAAAACCTAAGGTTGTAGAAAACTAATTCACTGGAAAGAATGAACACAGAGGCGTATATCAGTTTTAATTTCTTTTTTTATTAGAAATCACAAAGTTTGAATACATTGTTTTTTTTGTCACAGATTTTTAATACATGGTTTTTTAACATGAACACAAGTCTTCTTTTTACAGAGATCATGGTAATACATCTTCAATATGAAATCCACTCAGATAATTTTCTTTTCTTACGCTGGATGGGAACGGCAATGTCTTTTGGTGGGTGATCATAAGACTGATATAGGCTGTCTGGGAATGTTGACCTTTACTTCCTGTGGAGTTTCAAGCTGCTTGGTAAATAACAGGTAATTTTTCAAAGCAGTCAAATACTTTTCAGATCTATCACCAGCATCGCCAGATTCCAATATTTTCTTCATCTCCGTGTCTAAATCACACACTTTTTTTCTTATGTTTGTCCTCTGCACTGCTTTCACTGAAATCATTTTTTTCTAAATAAGGAGACCAGCAGGGGTAAGGCAGCAGTCAGCAGTGGAATGATAAACCCGGAACCACGCTGTAGGAGATGTTTCTTGTGACAAACAGATGCACGTTTGGAAGCTAAACTTCTTATGACAGTCTTGTGCTGGCGTAAATTCTTTAATACTCTAGGGGGAACAGGTATATTGCCTTTTAAGAAATAGGCACAAACTTCACATAGAGCATACATCTGGGGATCGGAGATATGTTTCAACAGTGCAGCATGCTGATTTCCCCCAAGTTTAGGTAAACACTGAAGGAATGGGCCTTGAGATTTAACTTTCATTTGGAACGTAAAGTATTTCAGGATCTTCAGATGGAAGAATCTTGGCACGGAGCCTTCCGCTGTCCAAAGTTCTGGGATGAAGGTCCACACACAAATACCCGCAGAGAGGCTGTGTAGCTAGTCTATAAGCATCAGTCAGGAGTTTGGATTGATGGGGAAAAACTTGTCTTGCCAGGTGTGTTATTTGTGAAGCATCCCGACAGTTGCGAAATAAAAACATGTAGTGAGCATTGAGTGATATAGTCCTCGAATGTCTTCCCTTTAAAAACAGATTTTGTAAGATCAGGACAATCGTGATATTATTATGATGACTGCCACGAATAAACAATTGTGATATGCGTTCGCTGGCTACAGACTGTTCCATCAAGACATCCAGCACCAGAAGTGTATGTCTGAGGGGATCAAATTCCAGATCTACAGGTAGTCCTTCATAAAATTCCACAGTTTTCTTCAATGGTTCAAAGGCAGGTTGCCACTCCCCGTAGCAGTAAACGACATGTTGGGGTGGGGGTTCGAACACTTGATCGGCTTCTTTGATGAGTTTCAGAGTGAAAGTCGTCTTTCCACACTGAGAAGGAGCAGCAATTATAATATTTGAAGGAATTTGGAGAGCCATTGTATCACCATGCAGTCGTTAAAGTCTACTTGACACGTGTAATCACGATGCGGTACTGTGGGAAGAGTCGAAATACATGCTCTTTTAAACAGGAAATACAGACAGTGAGCCCCGCAGGTGTCTCCCTGGGGGTTTTCAGAGGTATCGAATGATGTAAGACGTGACTATAGTATTCTTGCATGGACACATCAGAACTCGTCCCCAGGGGGTTGAAGTGATCCACGTGCATTCCTTTCTTGTAAACTGCTATCCAGTGGGTGCCGGGCAGGGAGGAAAGATCGGTATTGTAGATAAACAAGGCTTCTGACTGGTCGATTCTGCGAGGTAGTCTGTCACGGGGGAACACACCTAGACTTGTAGGTAACATCGAAAGGATGGATTCTAGATGATAGGTATTCGTGAGCTGTAGTCAAATAGGACTTTACGATCCAATGGGATTTCCAGCAAATTCTTGTATTCGGCATACAGGATCACGGTGACTGATGTGGGTAGTGACTTGGCAAACTTTAATTCGACTCTCACACTACCGCTCTTTATTAAAGAAAACACTTGATTGCGTTCATATTGCTCGGGGGCAATTGGAATCCAAACAGTGTAAATCCCTCGTCATAGGCTTTTCGCAATAAGTTCATACCGCTATCGGATTTCCAGCCATCCATAGCTTCCAATAATCCTTGGTATCATCGGAGATAACGTCCATTCGCAAAGTCGGGGGTGTAGGACTGCTGATCACTGTCAATGTGAAGGCTGATGTAGTTTAAGTCGAAATGTTGGAAGTTGAAATGATTTTTTTCGTACGATCTATTCAGACTGGTACTTTCCACCATACCCAGTACCAGACATACCGGAAGTTGGCCGAGAAATAAATTGTCATGGTTCACACTGGTGAGACCTGCAGCAATGGAGAACATGTGTAAATTTGTTCTTCGTAGGGGGTACTTAGCACTCTCTGAATCCAGTAGTCTAGCGTGTGCAAGGATGACCCCGGAAGCGGGTTTGACTTTACGCACGAAAAATTCAGCTTCGTGAATCTGTACTTTGTAAGAGTTATCTGCTTCACCTGTCACGTGACAGAATTCGGGCTTGGATCTTAACAAACGCAGTCTCAGGTCGACTTGATTGAGTAGGTAACGATCTTGATTGAACAGGTCGGCATGGATCCACGAGATGAGTTCGATACCTGATGACTTGACATACCCCTTACGCTGATGCCATCCCTCACTCTCCTGACTGGTCAGTTCCATTTTACCAGGGATGTCGAGGTACCAGAGCGACGTACCAAGCTGACTTGTGACTTGACAAAATGCAGAGGACTTGACAAAATGCAGAGGTTCTCCGGTGTCGGTATGAAGGAAGATTCTCACACTCTCGAAACTGTTCCTTGCAAGGGTAATACTGGTTGCTGATACACTGCAACAATGGCTTCGTTATTACTGGTTCTGATGGCAGGGTTCACAACACGCAACAGTTCACCATGAGTATCACCTAACAACTGAGGTGCAATCAGGTCTAAATACAAATAAATACCATACATTCCTCTGTTCATATCGATGGGGTAGTTACCCAGGGCTTTATTCAGTGGCATATCCAACTTAGTAATTCCTAGCATGTCTCCTAATCCGGGGTTCGATCGAGGAAATTTAATGAAATGTGACTTGTCTGTATCCATTAATATGGTGTGATCTGCCTGTTGCTTGAAACGGTAAGCTTTTCTCAGCCTTTAGGGTAACATCTGGTTCATTGCATCGAATAATGATTCGAAAGTTTCATATCGTCCGTGGGATACCTTTCATTCTTGGAAACTACCTGGGGGGATCACGTAGAAATAACACTCGTCATCTATGTCGAATGTTGCCGTATTGCAAAGTTTGCTAGCAAATCGTTGGTGGAAGGGTTTGTCAACTTCTCCCTCACCGATACACAGAAGTTTGCTGAAATTCGTTTTAGGAAACATCAAACCGTATCCCTCACTGGGTTTGAATATCCAGTGACCGCTGTTATAGGAAACTATTATTTCTTTGGGGAATTGTGTGGTGAGATGAGACAACAGTTCCAATCGAGTTATTTTGCCTGATTTAAGCTTGATTTTCCAGTATTCTTCAAAGGGGGCAGGAGCGTAATATTCATATGTGTCATTAGAATCGTCCACATTGTACCAGCTCACAGGTAAGTGAACCTCTGCTAGTTCCACTTTCCATTTTCCGCTCAGGGGTTGTGCTAGATGAACTGTGAAATCAATCTGTGAATTGTTCGGATAAATATTCGGACTAGCCGTGGAGGGATGGGTCAGGTAGAAACTATCCATTTTTTATGAATCCAGGAAGGCTTGGGATAACCGCGAAATTTGACCAGTGCCTTTTGACCTTTTCTCGCGATTATTGTCTCAACAGTGTAAAATTCGGGTTCTGTCACTTTTTGAAGTTCTGATTTATAGAATGTGCCTTTCAACACTTCTCCCTCGGAATCCCTTATGACGTATACAGGGGCTGACGTTGTAAACCTTGTCGACTATAAATATTTCTTCTGTTCACAAATGCATACCTGCCTTCTTGAAGGGTACTTTTACACTGGCTAGTCGAACCGTGTCCCCCACTTTAAATGCCGGTTTTTCTTTTACTTTGTTTGAATTGCGGTAGAGTCGAACCCAGAAAACGTCTTCATTGTGTAAGCTCACGTCCTTGGGAGCCATATCGTGTGCACTATGAATGGTGGCATTGTATCCCCGTACAACACGTTGCAACATGTCCACGTACCGGTATGTGTTATTGCGTGTATAATATCTCCCCAGTCTCTAGCGTAGGTGCGATTCCATCTCTCCACCAAAGCTGCTTTTTTGTCAAAGTAGGTGACAAAGAACCGAATACCTTTCTTTTCAGGAATTTCTGGAACACTCTGTTGGTAAATTCCGTACCTTGATCCATATTTAAATTCATGGGAGACCGCCCCTTAGAAAGGATTTTTTTGAAAGCCGACACCATTTCTTTCCCTGTTTTTGCCTTCATGGCCACCGCCCACCCATAACTCGAGAACACATTGATGACTGTTAATATGTAGCGATAACCGTCATTGAACGAGTTAGATTTTTTACGACTATGAGATCCGCTTGCCATTGCTCGTCTAAGCCTGTGATGTAAACTTTGTTGTGGGGGAACTTTCTGTGAACAGGTTTATGTAGCGTGTAGGTGGGTTGCTTTGCTAACCATTCTCGGACAAGTTTCAGTGGTAGTCCCGTATTCAGAGCTAACTTTTTTTACACTACTGAACCCTCTTTCAGGGTCGAAATAATGGGATTCCAAAGTTTTGTTTTCTTCTGCACCCAGACATTGTACCCCACCAGGTTTTGCCATTGATGTAACGAAAGTGTAACACCTGTCACTGTAGGGATATCTCCTATAAACTGTCTGATGTCCACTGTTAAGTTACACACGCGAATTTTGTATTCGCCGTCTAAGGCTTTTGACTCCCCACACTAAATATTTTTACTAGGAGCTACAAGTTCTAATACAAGCACCACTATCGTTAACACTGTCACGATTACACTACTGACACTAGCTAACACCTTCTTTCTCCTATCCATACCAAGACTAAAATGATATAGGATGAAAAGACAGACACATTATATAAGGTTACAATTATTTATTTAATTTATACATCTCATTTTTTGCCTCGACGACAATAGCATTATATTTTAGACCACACACAAATCCAGAATCTACAAAATTCAACAGACCTCGTTTCCAGGCCGTATCCACAAACACTTGTGCCAATGCGTTAATGTCCAAGTCACCAGACCACCCTACTATGGTCGGTAGTTTTTCTTCAGGGTGAAGACCATCTAACGGAATCAGACGTGTTAATTCTTGTTGGAAAATGTCCACCAACTGCTGATAAACACACTCGGGTCCCTCAAAAACAGAACCCAGCAAGAAGGGTAGAACTGATTCAGAATGTTCTATAATAGCTGTACGGAGATGGTGATCTTTGAGAGTTCCACACACATTATGCACGACGTGCATCACTTCGTGTACATGGATAGCCAACGTAAACCACTGCGATGCGTTCAGAGTTATACTGCGACTCACAACACGGAACTGTAGAGTTCTCGTAGCAGCTGATTCTTTGATGAAGTCGACACAGCATTCACCACCTTCGTTGCAATACATGTAGGCACATAAACCACCTGCCATGTCTGTTGATTGGGACCGATTTTCACTTGGTCCTCTATGTGGGGCACCGTGGCACACAAAGCCTCCCATTCAGGTATGGAGATGGTAACCCCCACAGGTGTAGGGTAGATAAGTTCGCCATTTTCATATTTCTTGTAGCGACGTACATGCACAGAAAACTTATTTTTGAACAGTGAAGGCACGACATAAACATCTTCACCGAGACACCACGCATCTGGATTGCTAGCCTGCATCGTGAACAATGACGCACCAGAGGGCTGGTCCCTATTTAACTAGGGAAAGCAGCCACCTAGGACAACCAATCAGGACTTGTAGTTTTATCAGGAAATATAATAAGCCAATAGGAGACGACTGGTCTTTGCAATTATTTAGAGACTTGCATCATCCCTTTCTGTGTGAGGTTGCCACCCATGCAATTATTCTGAGGCTTGCATCATCCGATCGTTGCCACCCGAAGTTTATTGGTAAGGGACTTATTCGGAGATTAAGGGGGGGGGGCTTAAACTACAGGTGGGTCAACCAGGGGTCTTTAATGACGGGTTGGCTGAAAAATCGGGAAATTAGAGCTAAAATAAGGGTTTTTCCGAAAATAGTACTCCTCATAGTCACCAGATGGCGCCACGGGTTAAAAAAGGGGTGGGGGAAGGAAGGGTTTTTTAAATAAGGGGGAGAAATTTTTAATAAAGAGGGTGTTTAATAAGGGAGAGAAATTTTTAATTATTTATTAATTATTAATCATGAATATTAATAAGTGGGCGTGGTCGGTGACGTCGTAGGGGAGAAAGCACTAGTGAGGGTACCGTGGATGTACTTGATACTACTCCCCTATAATAGGCAGTTAAGTCTGTTTGAATTTTTGAAAATTTTAACTTTTGATATTTTATAATATAAAAATTCACTTATATTAGTAATGCAGGCGTAAAAATTTGCGACAGTTCACACTTTGTCATAAACTGAGGATCAGTTCAGGTTTTTATTAAAAAATTTTTTTTTATCAGCCACCCCTACAAATGCCAAAACTTCTCCCATTGCTTTGGCATTCGTAAAGAACCAGAATATTTTAAACTTTGGAATAATACATTAAAATATCATAAATTATTAAAAATATTTAAATTAGTCAAAAAATATATTTTCTCATCTGCAAATATATTTTAGTACAAGATTTGCAAACCCGCGGCTCATGAAACAAATCATAAATATGATGAATCTGACTTATTCTTTCCATTTTTTTGACCAAACATATTAGAGGCATAACTTAAAGGATTTTGCTGATTCAGAGTACTCATTTAAAATGTACATTTTTGTTTTTTACTCTAGATATTTTCTTGATTCCTTAAAAATATATATTATTTTCATAGTTCATTATCCATTTCAATTTTCGTTCATAATTTGAGATTTTTTCCTCGACTCTCCTCTAAGTTTGGGCATCGGGCTTCGACAGACAATATTTCGGAACTGCCCCCCCCAAAAAACCTTAACAAAATTAATCAGTCGTACAATAATTGCTGCATTGCTCCTCATAATGGCAGAATTCAATTGTCCTGAAATTCGGTAGAGCAAAATGGTGGGAATATACTGGATATTTACGAATAAAGTGGCATACGAACTTCAAAGTGTAGTGTTATTTAATGGAAAAATTTTCGAAATGGAATCGGGAAAAATGTTTTGACATTTCGACTACGGAGTAAGTTATTATTAATTATTATTAATTTTTATTAGTCTTGAAATTCAGATGGTTAAAATCTAGTTTGTCAAGGTTCTACTGTTCTTAAAAAAAATGTACCGAGGGAAAAAAAGCTTTTAATGTTGTACTTTAGCAAACAAAAAGCCTTTTTAATTTTTGGAAATAATCGGTTTTAAATAGCTTTCCTTTTGATTGCAGTTATGCATCTAAGACATGGCTCAAAGCAAGAAAAAAAAATCAGGTAGAAGGCTTCATAGAAGAGGAAGCAACGACTAAAGCAATTTTTCTTGCACGACCATCCAACTCCTCACTCTTGGGCGCGAGTGCAACTATAACTCAATACCATCTCCTGCAGCCCATTTGGTGCCTTTCTGTTACCTACATGTCCCTGCCATCATCGTGAAGCACATGCCAATATATCCCCAGTTTGCGAGCGACGCTCACATGGCGACACGGTGGAGTGCCATGCATTTGGCTAAGTATAGTCGGGAGAGACAGCCTTTCCGACCTTTCATCCAGACAAATGACGGCAACCAGGCGCTGCTGACACACCTTTGCTGTGAGAGAGCGCCAGGTAAAACGTTTATGCTGTCAACGGATCTCGCGGTGTTTATTTTTGCGATACGGACCCGATCTTCCCATTTCTGCGGGCAATGAAGTCAAGTAGTAGCCAAAGCCTGCTACGACGCTCCTCGGAGTCCCGTGGGAAATGATACCTTCTTCGCATCTTCGGCGCACACGAGCTCTCGCTCTCTCTCTTTCTCGTCTTCTTCATCTTTTCCTGCCGTAGATATGTACGGATTTAAGAGGTTGGAGTGGAGATGAGAAGAGGAAAACTATAGAGTTCGTCTTTCTGCGTCGCTCCGTCTTTGACAGATTCAGCAGCTGTTCGTGGATAATTCCTTTGGGAGATGAATGAAAGCAGGCAGCCAGGTTCAGCCAACTGCCAGGGAAGCGCTCTCGTGTTTATACATGGAGAGGATAGTTTACCATAAGGAAAGCCAGTTTCTGCGGCCAGGCTACTTGTTTTCCTTTTCCTTCTACTTTAATCCTCGCAGCTTAGTTGTGGAAGTGGAATGCACACAAGTTAACAGTGCCTGACGGCTACAATTTTAGATTCGAATGTAAACGCTCTCTTCATCAGTCGAAAGTTGTTTTGAATGAAGATAACTTTTAGTTTGCTTTTTTTTTAAACACTGCTTGCATCTGAAGACTTTTGAGTACTTTGATGTGATGTTGTATTTAGGTAACATATGAATATCAGAGGCCAAGAGAACATGTCGTTAAATACTTTATAAATCAGGCTTTTGTCCATTCTGAAGAAGGAATGAAACAGAATGGCGCTGCTACTTGATGTTGTAACTTAATAATGAGCATAGCAGTACAAAATATTTCGTAAATTTTCGCAATTCTTTTATCTTCTTAGATATCCTTATTCTTTTACTTTATGTACTTCGATATATATAGTATTCTCTACTTCGGCATATAGTATTAGACTACATCCTAAGTGTCGATAAATGTGTCAATAAATGCCGTTGGAAGATTACAGCATATGCATGAATTTGTTAATTAACTCTGTTATTTTCTCCCTACATTCCAAATACGCAACCTGTGTTTAAATCTTCATAGCACTATAAAGATTGCGAACATTTCTCTGCTTAATACGCAAAGATATTGCCTTGCCTTCTGCCTCAAATACTTCTGTAGGCTAAGTTTATCGAATGTTGCAGAAATGATCGTTTTTTCCTTCTCTTTACCTATACATTTCCCCCAGGTTTTTTTTTTTAGCAATTCTTGCTTTTCAACCTAATTTCAGTTCTCTTACCTTTTTTTATTCTTGGTAATGTTCTTTATCTAATTCTGATGTTCTAATCTTAATAAGTTTTATTTTTACTTCCTCTTTTCTGTTTAATCGTTATTTTATCTTCTCCATATAGATGCTAATATGAAAGTGTGTGCGTTTTGTCGCTTAGGAACATTTTGTACACAGTGGAATAAATGACCATGTCACAAGGACTCCAAGTGCTCAGAGTAGTGTCGGTCTCAAGAGCGAGGCGGTAGAGATAGCGCTCCCTCCAATGGCTAAGAGAGAGACATTAAAAATTTTCAATAAAAAACTTTTCAAAGAGTTGCTCACTACCAGCTCTCAGAGAAAAAGAAAGTTCTTCCTGGGACCGTACCGTTTCTGGATCAGGGATGACTGGTTTAGGGGGTCCACTGAACAGCTGTTTGGAGATAGATGGAAACCTCCCATCAAGTCCATTCAGTGTGTTCTTTAATGGGCATAGGATTATGACTCTCCAATATATGAAGTCACGGCTTAACATCTCATCCCAATGACGGCGGACTTTTCAAACCTATCGGAGTCCCCTTTATCACCGAGGGCAGGATGGGAGTTAGCGGAGAAAATTATCAACGCAGTCACAGTTTGGACTTGAAGGAGGGAACTGTAGATTACAAGGATGGCACACTACTGACTGATACCCCCCCCCCCCCCCCCACCACCAACTTCAAGCGGTGTGTTAGACTACAGAGGTCCCATAAAAGTCTGTCAGTATAATGCGCCATAAAGTACGTCTATGAGGAAGACGAAACTTAGCACAATGATAATAAATGAAAAATCCATCCCTTATCTGGAGTTCGAACCGAGGTCTTTTGAATAAGTAGCCAAGCACGCCAACTACTCAGACATGAGAACGATAATAGTGATTATACTTGTCAACTGTTATTATTTCATCTCGTTGAATATTTCCTTTCCGTAAAAAAAATAATTTCATGAAAAAACTATGCATTCTATCATCTTCCGTTTCTATCTAGTCTTTTTGCTTTAAAGCTCCTATATTTTGTAATGTTTTTTCTATAATACATTATTAATTTTCCTCATAAATAATACATTTGATTACATTCCTTGAGCCCAATGGGCGCATATATTTTAAATGGAAATTTATGAAATCCACATGAGTATTTTATTAAGTTTATACGCATCTGATCAATCATTTTTGGCAACAATAATGTAAACGTATTCAGTGCTTATTTTTAAAGCTATCAAAACGCAAAAAATGAACAGTGATCAAAAATTTTTTCAATATTCAATTTAAAAAAATAAACTCTACAGATACAATGAAATATCTAGGTGTTATCTTTGATCAACATTTGACTTGGAATAATCACATGCAAAAATTATGCCCCAAATGTATATATTTGAGGAATTATTAGATATATGTACATTGAAAAATGTTTATTTTGCTTTCATTTGTTCTATAATACAATACAGAATAACTGTTTGGGGAGAAACATATCAAAATTATTTAAAGTTATTGAAACAAATACAAAAATATGTGTTAAAAATAATAAAATTTAAAACAAAAAAATTCTATATAAAGAATCATATTATCTTAATTTATTAAATGTTAAACAAATATAGAAATTTAAGCTGTTAATTTTTATGCATAAAATTATTTACATGTTTAATAGAACTCTTATAATGCCAGATCTATAGAAAATGAAAAACTGCTTTTTATCTAAAACCAAAATAATGAATTATTTAAAAGATATTTTGTTTTTTCTGGTTCTAAAATGATTAATATTTTACCAAAACACACATAAGAAATATAATTAATATTTTAACATTTAAAAACGAGATTAAATTATGGCTGTTCAGCTGATAAATATTACATGCATCAAATTAATGTAATGTTTTATACATACCAAATGCTATTTTGTTAGAACCTTTGTGTAAATGTGTTTTGTATACTAAATGTGATAAGAAAATTTATAATATTATTAAACCATTGGCAAGTAAATGAAACTGTTGTGGTGAGTTGACTTAAATATGTAATACTAAATGTTGAATTTAAATTTGAAATATAGTCGTAAATATTAAGTTTACAAAATAATGCACTAAGTATTGGTGAATTCTTAATTTCCGTTTTGTATTCGGTTCATAAAAAGTCTTTTCAAATTTCATCTTTTTAGATGTTCGATAGTATTACCTCTACATTTAAAAATGAGTATTTTTCGTCAGAAAAAATGTATGAGAAATTAATATAAGTTTATCTGAATTTGTGCAAATAAAGTACAAAATAATGTTACATTAATTTTTATTATGAATGCTGAAGTGAAATCTGAGATAAACACGAATTCATAAAACTTTAAATATTTCTTTCATTAATACCAAGGATATTTTTGGAACTTATCCCTCTTTTTCCAAACCTTGTTTCGATTTGCACGGTGATTTTCCGGAACTTGTCTGCCATGTAAATCAAGAGATGGGTGTATTAATACCATTAATTATTGTCTCAATGATTATTGCACAAACTATTAATAAAGAGAATAAATGCCTTGAGTATTTAACCCCTAAAGTAATTAGAATTAAATTAATAAAAATGTAAGAAAAGGAAAATAACAGACACTAGGCAATCATCTTTAGATGGAAGAAAATCGTCCTTGTTTCTTGTTTGTTCTTTATAGTTCTCGAATTTTCATTGCAATGATAACATTTCTGTCGGCTTTTATCGATATCCTGAGATGAAAATCTTTCTGACAGTCAAAGTATCTTCACGAAACATAGTTATTGCATGATTTACAGATTATATAAGTATCTAACTTGTCTAATTGCTTCTTACTGCGAGAGAATGGAATAAACAGAAAGCAATTATTGATAAATACTGCTAGTAAAATACAAGCCTTAACAACACTTATCTATCTCCGCAAAATTCCCCGCCTTGCCCACGGTCAGTAGGGGACACCGATATGGGCTTGGAAAGGCCGCCGTCCGTCGGATGGGACATTAAGCAGTGGCCCCGTGTGCGGGAGAGACATACCCTGTGCACGTTAAAGAACACGCTGGATGGCCTTGACGGGAGGCTACCATCTGTCTCCCAACAGCTGTTCCAGTGGGTCCCCTCCCCCAACCTTCTCTGAGCCTTCGGGGGTCCATGTGACCTAGCCATTTAGCCCATGGTGTGCAAAAAAGTGCAGCTCAGAGGTAAAACAACCCAACCCAACACTTATCTTAATGAAAGCAAATATGTTGTCTTAAATAAATTAGAAAAGACTTCCCTTTCTCAAGTAATTATCGAAAACAGTCTTCCTATGTAAATAATAATAATAAATACCCCCTCAAGCAGCTGCTTGCCACAGAGGTCTGACAGGAGCCTATCAGTTTATATGCCACAGTAGAAGATCTGAGAGGATGGCAGGACCTCAGCAGAAAAACGACACACGCATCCATGCCTAATCCGGGGCTCGAACCCAGGTCCCTTAGATCAATAGCCAAGCGTGCTAACCATGTAACAAGTTTTTAATACATTTATATATATGAACATTTATGCAAATGAACATATACTGTATATATATATGTAATATCTAACAAAGAGAAAAAGGAAAATGAGAGATAATAAAAAGCTACTTTTAGCAAGGTTTAGTTCATATTTGCATAATTGTACTCAGTCAGATAAAAAACGACTTATCAAAGTAAAAAAGAGATCCTTGAGTTACATCAAAATCAATTACTCAACCATATACTGTTTATGTTGAATAATGTCAACTGAGTCTTAAATTTCAGGCTAAGGTTATATGATTTGTAGAAGATGATGTCTAGTACTTCCTGATGGAGGCGATATTAGTTCAGATAAAATGATATATGAAGGTTCAAAACTTTTCCTTTATTAGTTCATAAAAGTCAATAATTAATTAACAGCTGGGAAACAAAATATTTTAAATGTATTCAGTGTAGAAAGATGATTAATAAATGTACTAGAAATTTAACCCGTCATTCATTATTGTTATAGTTAAAATTATAATGCCCGAAGTAACTCTCTACCTATTAAAATTTCTTTTAAACATTTAGGTTAACGTTTGATTTTGCTAGATTTTGTAGAAACTCGAAACCAGGTCCCTTCTGTTGCCCCTCCTCCTCAAAAATGTTAAACACTGCCAACTTTCAACCAAAAGCAACATAGGTGTTGCTTACCGAAAGGAAAAAGTTTTTATGGTACTTGCAGGTTTTAAGTCAGGTATTTAAAGTGCACGCTTGGCTACAGATCTAAGTGACCTGGGTTCGGATCCCGGGTAAGGCATGGATGTGTTGTCGTGTTTCTGCTGAGGGCCTGCCATCCTCACAGACCTTATACTACGGCATATAAACTGATTCTCTTGCCACATAGGTCTGACAGACTCCTGTCAGACCTCTGTGACAAGCAGCTGCTTGAGGGGGGGATTTATTTATTTATTTATTTAATTTAATTTAAAGTGGGTCTTCGACTGCATAAAGTTTCTCACATACCCAGATCGCAATTAATAGAAATCGCCTTTCTTGCAGATCTTCTCTTTGGCGTATTAATTGAGGGAAATTAATATTTTCAGGATTTATATTTTCTGAGCAATTATTCCTAATGGAAATATTTCTAAATGCAAAATTTAAAAGAAATACATTCAGTTGATCAGACATTAGAGTATACACAGACAGTAAGGAGATGACATGGCATTACTGAAGCCTCTTTTTCTAGTGTAGCGATTCCTTGAAATGTGTTCCTGATCGTAAATCTCGAGATTTCTTTTTTTTACGATCACAAAACGCCTCTTACTTTACAGGATAAGGGAAAAAAAAGGATATCTCACTGAGTCACGTTTTGATCAAGGAAAGCATGAAACATGGGAAATTGTTCTCCCCTTGTGGAGTTTGTTAAGCAATATTGCCACCCGTTTAAGCGATCGAAGCAGTCTTCTAAAGTCACGTCTTTGGAGTTGTTAAGCGATGATATCTTTATCTTCTGAAGTAATCACTTTCAGCCTCACATTAAATTAAATCTATCCTTTTCTGGTGATTTAATCATAATTTAAATTTTATTTATTGCTCTACGGACGTGTTACAAATTAATTCAAAAGTTAGAAAAAAATTTATTTAAGTGTACTGTTTCTATCGAAATTTTTGTTCAAAGATGAAAAAAAAATTTAGCACCGATCATAGTTAAAGGATGCTGTCAGAGAGACATAGAGAGAAAGTGTGTGATTAGCAGTACAAACCGTTTCTCCGGCAGTCGGTCTGAGCGCTGGAAGGAGTCATCATGAGCAGAGTCTGGGGACTGCTCACCTCCCTCCCTCCCCACATCGCTGCTGACTCAATCTCCAGCTCACCCATCTCGACCATTCAGCTCACATCCCGCCGCAGTAATTATTGTCATGTGTAGCAGTGCGCGTGAAGCTCTTGCTTGACTGTCCGTTGCCGTTCCGCACTACTGACCCGACCGACTAACTCTCCCCCCTCCACCATTTCTCCCCCCCGTCCTCCTTTCCCAACTCCCCTAGCCGTCCTTCATCGCCGGCTACATGAAGCTTTCGTTGACAACCTGACAGCCAGCTGCATCCTAATTTCGGCACGGATTTGGGATGACGGTAGTGCCGACAGAGTGAGACAGGGAGCTAGGGAGGACGAGCTTGGGGGCCGCCGCTGCTTGTCTCAGAGACGAACGGCGACTGATCGTGGCATGTGGTACCAGTTGCTGGCGTAAGTGTATGCGATGGGGGGAGACTAAGGGAAAGGACGGAGTTGGTGGGGGGGGGGGACAGAAATGCAGAGCGAAGACTCATTAAGCAAGATGGAGGCGTTAGCAGCAGAATAACTGGACATCGCATCTTTAATTAGTTACTCTACGCAGGCATCCCGGATGGCACGATATGACAGAGTAGCTATTAGAAGCCTCTGATGGGGAGGGAGAGGAAGAGAGCGTGCTTGTTTGCTCATCTGGAACGACGAAGCTAGTCACCAAGGTCTCGAACAGCCATTTAGCTAGCTTTTATTCGAGATCATGAGCGGAATATTTAACTAAAATTAAAGTTTTATTTTTCTAATTTACGTTTATATATGTGTATGTGTACATTTTTTTTATTTTGTTTTTTAGGAAACCACTTGCCATGGAGATCTGACAGGGCCTGTCAGATATGATTTTTTTATTGAAGACTGCGAGGGAGGCGAGACTCACTAAGAATAAAGAAAAGATGCAAAACATCCAGATTTTTGGCAGGATTCGAACCCGTGGAATTTTGCTCCGTAGTAAGCCACACTGATCATTCGGCCACTCCATTAAGACGGCTTCGTAGTAGTATTTCGGTAAAGTGCAATATTGAAATGCAAACTGAAAAAAAATGTATTAAAGAGGAACGTGTTGTATTCGTTTCATTAGATTTGAAAAAAAAAAAGACTTCAAAATTTTGAAACATGGAAAAAAGGAATTTTGGTGTTAAAATTATGATTTTATTTATATATTTATATATTTTATGTTTAAATTTCTGATTTTTCGTAGGTTAGAAAAATATTTTAAAAATAACATAGATGCAGCAACAGCACTCTCCTTGAAATGGTAATGTTATCGAAACGTTTAATCCGACCGCATCGTTTACGTTTTTATCCGTGGTTGCTTGTGTAGAGGCCGTTTACAGAAAACATGTTAGGAGTGAAAGCAATGACTAGATTGAAACGGACCACTCAAATGCTCTTATTTATTTCATAAATTCTTGCCAAAAATGTTTCTTTAAATTGCCGTCGAGCGGTGTTTCTAAGAATATATTTTTTCCACCTTTCTTGTTTTTAAAATTACCGAAGTGGTAAAGGGGTCACCTTACCTTCTTCCCCACCCTTCATCTGGACCTGACACATGGATCATTGCTTCAACATCCCATTCGATATACGGCGGTCTTTCGAAAACATTTCTTACCGACAGCAAGGAGTAAGGAAGAGGATAAGATATCGGCATGGGAACAATTGGGGCTCGAACCAGAGAACATCCAATTGCGACGGGAAGAATCCGTTGGACAGTTGGTCGCATTCCAAGATTTGTTCTGAGCTTGTGGCCTGATGTTCCAAGATTTAAGTCCTCACACTGTACTTCCGTTGAGATTTTCTCCATCAATTCGTACTCTGTGCTCGGTGAGAAAAAGGATACCGGTGGGATTGGAATAAGTCATCGCCCGTCGGATGGGATGTTGAAAACACGCTGGATGGCCTTGAAAGGAGGCTACGATTAGTCACCTAATAACTTCCAGCTCTGAGCCTTTGGGCTCCTAGTGACCTGGCAATTAGATTAAAAAAAATAAATGAATATCCCCCCAAGCAACTGCTTGCCACAGAGGTCTGACAGGAGTCTGTCAGTTTATATGCCAAAGTAGTAGGTCTGTGAGGATGGCAGGACCTCAGCAGAAAAACAATACACACAACCATGCCTTACCCGGGGCTCGAACCCAGGTCCCTTAGATCAGTAGCACTGTGTGTAAAAATAGTACCGTTCAGAGATAAATCAATAACTTAACCCGACTGCCAACTTCAAACACAATTCACCGAATCATCCTCATTCATTTGTTTTAGTAAGTCAAGCTGACATCTCCACTTTTATTTGAGGCTAATTTTCTTTCACCCGACGCTATTATTAGCCATCATTCTTTTGTGAATCATCCATTGTCGAAGGGCCAGAGGTTGGGCCATTTCGGCCGAACCCGCAAACCTTTCTTTATATAAATTCGACCCGCTTACCACTTGGATCAAATCTTACGTTATTATTTTCCGTATGATTGTTTTCTGTGATATATAATGCGCCTTAAATCGGCAGCAACGTTAGTGAGGTTGAAAAAAGAAACAACCTTGAGCTTGGAACGCTGGCATAATAATTTAGCTTCGTTATTTCCTCTAATAAATGACATCGAAATAATTGTCTTTCGCTGCTAAGCCGTTTCCCATCACAGACTAAACGCCGAGTATGTTGACTTTTAAGTTACTCAGGCAACATCTACGCAGTTAAGTCATATCAACGAATGATTACCAACGATTTCAAATTGATCTCTTTGGCGTGCGGCGCCCGAGCCAATCTGCAACCTCCGTTTTCTGGCTTCCATCTCTCACCCCTTGCCACCCAGAGCGAACATGCAAACGCCTGAGATGATGAATGGCCACCGACATTAAAGCCGTCACTCGCCTCCCTCTGGCAATCTGACTGGGGTCATTTATAGGTCTCATTGAAAGGCCCCCGCACCCGCTACTGCCGCTAATGAAGCTCTTCCTGCACACGCACACGTTTACATCTCGCGGGGGGAGGTGGACAAATTACCATCATTAGTGGCGTCCGATATTTCAAATGGAAAGACGAAATGATCCATCTTTATGTCTGTCGTCGAGGAAGTCGATCTTGTTATTTACATGTGTATTTTCTTTCCACTTGTTTTTTTTTCGCCCTGTCTCTGTCTATGAGTGTCAGGTTAGATTTAAATGCCGAGCTATGAGTGTATTTAGATGTGTAAATTGTTTTGAGAGGAATTTAATCTTTGTCCCGCTAATATGTTATTCTGTTTAATAAATAAAGTAGCTTTATGTCTTTGTGAATTTGTTCCGTTATCTAAAAGTTGTGGGGATCATTCTAAGTTTTATTTTGATATTATTTGTATTTTATTAAATTTTCCTTTGTTTTTTTTTTAAACACTTTTATTAAGTTTTTGTGAAATTCTTTATGTTTTATTAGGTTTTTCCTAGATTCTTTATAGTTTTATTAAATTTTTTGAGATTCTTATATTTTTATGAAGTTTTTGGTGGATTCCTTATATTTCGGTATTTTCTTGTTAGATTATTTACACTTTTGTTAATTTTTTTTGTTAAGACATTTCGTAATAAGTTGTGCTAGGATCGAGCCGCGATTAAAAAAGAGATATCGAGTTGATACAAGATGAGAAAATATCTGTAGCCGATCTCAGTTTAAAAAATAAAGTTCTATATTTCTTTTAAAAGGTAAAGACTAATTTTTAAAAGACTTGGATAGAGACAAGTTTAAAATTTATTAAAATCGAGTTCCAACTAAAAAAACACAAAAAAAAAAAACTCGTAACGACAATTCCCCCCTCCCGAATATTTTTAAAGCTTACGGCAGGATGAGGCGAAAATCTCAGTATTCTAACTAATTAAGTTTCGAGTGTCTCTCGAGTTTTGAAACTTTAGATGCCGATTTCTAGTCTTTTTAAATTTATCGGATACAGGAGTGGTGGTTTTGTGTTGTGATGTCATAATCAGATGTCCATGTCTCTACCTATGTCATGATTTTCTCATTTCCCAATGAAGCTTGCAAACGGAATTATTTTTCGGATGGGAAGCTAGACCTGTGTACAAGGTGCGCATTTGTGTACACCAGCTGTCTAGAATCAGGTGAGAGCATCAAGACCACTCAAGAATAAATACTTTTTTTTTTTTGGGGGGGGGGGGAATATTTCCATAAATTTTCGAATAATAGTAGATTGTCTACAATTTGCAATTTCTTGCTTGTATTCGACTACAATTTGAGCCCAGGCTAGTGACAGGCTTATATTATAATTATCCAGGGTTGATGAACAGTTGATTACTTAAAAAAAATGTAGATCAAACTGCTCCAGCTTTTTATGCAAAAATTGTAGAAATCTTTACATGTCGAATCAAACGCGGTGTGGATTATAACATAATTTTAATGTAGTAATAATTTCCATAGGTAAATGAAAAAGTTTTGCTTCCATTAATATTGAAACCATTATGCCTTGCCAATTTTAGCATATTCTTCTATCCTGTTAAACACTGGCATCTTCTTCATCATTTCCACTTGCGAGCTGTTCATTTTCATTTAGAAGCAGTTCCTTTTCATTTCCAGGAGGTCAAGTCTCAGGCTGGCATCTCTGTCTGAAACCTGGCCACTATTTACAAATTCTGTGCTGTTACACGGTTACAATTCATACATAGGCTACAATCTAGGCTCTACGTTTAATATGTCATATACGGTTTATAATGTTTTTTACTAACTAGGTGCAACCTTGTTCTTAGTAGATGAGATTTTAGTAGCAGTGCTGTTTAGATTACCATAAAGGTTTATTTCTTTTTGGAAACAACGTAGTTAATC
The DNA here is from genome assembly GCA_038380435.1 of Ryuthela nishihirai. NCBI lineage: Eukaryota > Metazoa > Arthropoda > Arachnida > Araneae > Heptathelidae > Ryuthela > Ryuthela nishihirai. The sequence goes on along the minus strand of JAWZYU010000001.1, from coordinate 49,235,939 downwards.
TCTTCGGTCCCCATGTGTCTATACGGAAACACTAACGGGAAAACTATTTGGGATTAATATAAAAAAAAATACCCCCTCAAGCAGCTGCTTGCCACAGAGGTCTGACAGGAGCCTGTCAGTTTATATGCCATAGTAGAAGGTCTGTGAGGATGGCAGGATCTCAGTAGAAAAACAACACACACATCCATGCCTTACCCGGAGCTCGAACCCAGGTCCCTTAAATCAGCAGCCAAGCGTGCTAACCACTCGGCTATGGGACGGCTTGGGATTAATATAAAATCATGTAATTTTTCTAAAACTGTTTCCCATAACTAATAAATTTAAAGTTAATTTTTACCTGTAATAAATTTACAATTAATAAAGCATTTCTTTTAATTTTGTATTTTAGTTTTACTTACTATTTTTTCCATTATTATTATAAAGATGTATATATTTATATATATTATTATATATTCTTGAGAAAGATGTTTATTCATCAAAAGAACAACAATATAGTCTTCTAGACTTTATTAGATGAACCAAATTAATTTGGGTTGTTGGTTTGTTTTACCTCTGAGAAGCATTTTTTTGGCACACAAAGGGCTAAATGACCAGGTCACAAGGACTCAGAGGATTCAAAGAAGTGTGTGTGTGTGTGGGGGGGGGGGGTGGCTCACTAGACATTGGGTGAAAACTGTTATGAGACAGATGGTATCCTCGTCAAGGCCATCAAGCGTGTTCTTTAACGTCCACAGCTCTGCAGTCAAACGGGCCCACGGCTTAACTCCCATCCGACGGACGGCGGCCTTTCCAAGCCCATCGTGCCCCCTACCGACCGAGAATAGGGTGGGGGTATTCTATAGATAAATCTCACAGCTAGGTTAGGATTCAATTATGGGAACTGCAGATTATGAGCTGGCATGCTACCGACTAAGTCGGGACTGAAAGAGCTTACAAATTTTTGTTAACCTCCAAAAATTTCTGTTTAGCCTCCCCCTTTGAATGCGAAGTGACCCTTAGGTGTCACTTCGCATTCACTAACGTTTCAAAACTTTCTAGCGCCTTTAAATAAAACTGTTACCAACACCGAAGGTCGCCTCACAGCAAACTGGATGGTGTGCAGCAGCTTGCTGAACACATTCCACTCTAGTGAAAGACCATCCCCGTTGTTGGTTATGGCTTTATTTTAAGAATGTAGGAGGTTTGCAATGCAGTAACTTCAAGCGCTTCACTTTGCTCTGAGGACACCTCTGTTATCCTCAGAGACCAAAGAGATAATCTTTCTGTAATGATTTGGTTTTTTTTGGCACAAAAAGTTTAGAAATGCGATGACTCTAAAATGATCAGACCGCTTTCTGTACTTTGAGCATTAGAAAGTTCAAGAGTACATACCCTTATGATTAAGTTGGGTTGTTTTTCGTGTAAGTGGCGCTTTTGGGCACATAATGATCTACATGAAGGTCTCAGAGAAGGTTGGGAGCGGATCCACTGTGCAGCTAGTAGGAAGACAGACGGCAACTTCCAGTCAATGCCATCCAGAGTATTCTTTAAAGTGCACAAGGTATGGTTCTCCTGTACACGGAACCACGTCTCAATGTCCCATCCGACGGCAATCGCCTTTCCAAGTCAATTGGTCCCCATTCTCTCCGAGGAAAATGTGGGAGTTAGTTGAGATAAATTTCAACGCTGACACAGTTAGGACTCGAACCTATGAACTATAAATTACTGTCTGGCGCGCCACCAATTGAGCTATCCCCCAACTACTTTATGGTTTAGCAAACATAATTCTCTTAGTTTTGGGCCGAGGGTGGCTCAGTCGGTAGCGCGCCAGGCTCGTAATCTGTAGTTCCCAGATTCGAGTCCCAGCTGGGTCAGCGTTGAGATTTATCTCCGCAAAATTCCCCGCCCTGCCCACGGTCAGTAGGGGACACCGATGGGTTTGAAATAGGCCGCCGTCCGTCGGATGGGACGTTAAGTCATGGCCCCGTGTGCGGGAGAGCCATACCCTGTGCACGTTGAAGAACACGCGGGATGGCCTTGATAGGAGGCTACCATCTGTCTCCCAACAGCTGTTCCAGTGGGTCCCCTCCCCCAACCTTCTCTGAGCCTTCGGGGTCCATGTGGCCTGGCCATTTAGCCCATGGTGTGCAAAAAAGTGCCGCTCAGAGGTAAAACAACCGAACCCAACTCTCTTAGTCTGAATCTACAAACCATTTTGTTTCCATTTCTTAGAGCCCATTCCTCTTACTTTTAGACAATGCAAGATTTTACGAGATGAAGTACTCCATCGATTCCTCTTACGAGTCTTGTCAAATCTGATACAAGGCAGTAAAAGAAAATTCGTCAAATTCGAGTTTGAAGCGTGACAATTCTTGCTGTTTCAATGTTTGCTGTACAGAATAAATAAATGAGAGGAATTTTTGCCCTCTGAGTGTTGTTTGCTGGAGGATTTGTGCTGCGTAATTGTTGTGAATAATCCTTAATGACTGCAATTAATGCTCGATCCAGCTGCTAATTACCATAATTCTCTGGGTAAATGGAAGATGCAAACAAACAGCACCGGTTAATTAAATACTAATCTTTGGAAAGGATGTGAAAAAGTGACGACATGTGTAAATATCGGATGGTGAGAGGGAAATTTTTAGAGCAGAGGAATGGCAAAAAAAAAAGCAGCCTTCCTGACTGAGGGAAAGATAAGCATGCTCTTAACTAATATGGTGATGCGCATCCCGGACAGAATAAACAAGGGTTGTCTGAAAATGGAGCTTGAGTTTTAAATCAACGAATAGATTAAAGAGAGTAATTTGATATTCTTGCTTTCTTTGCTTAATATTCACTTCTGGCATAAATGAGAAAACAATTTTTGATGTGTAAATAAACTTCGGTAATTGAGATTTTTTTCTGCCTTTGCAGAAATTAAAATCGGGGTGTAACTGGAGGGTGATGTTAGGACAAAATTGTTTGTTTGATGTTATGACCTGAAAATTATATTTTGGATGTCATGCAAATTCCTTCTACGTTATTTCCATAATTGGAAAAAGCTTGCTCTAGAAATATTTTTCATAAAAAATAAAAATTGTTAACCAAAGCGTAGAGTGATATTTTGCTATTGTGAATTCAGGTTGAATTGTTTTACCCCCGAACACAATGGACTAAATCGCAGGTCACAAAGACCTCAAGAGTTCTCAGAATGGTTTAGAGGAAGGGAACGCAATGAATGCTTATTAAGCGATGGAAAGATTCCTGTCAATCCATTCAGTGTCTTCTGTGATATGAACAGGACATGGCTTTCCGGCACACGATTCCACGGCTTTACAATACCATTCACAGAATGGCGGCCTTCCCAAACCCCTTTCTCAACCGAAGGCGAAACAGTTAGCGGAGAAAATCTCAACTCAGGCTTATCGAGACTCGAAGCTGAGAACGTCAAGTTGCTAGTGTACTGCCGATTGAATGAATCCTCACTCCTTTTGTGATTACAAGAGTTAATAATAAGAGCAATAACAGAATCACTAATCCTGAAGTGTGGCAATTTAATGAAAATTAGCTTTGCTGGGGAAATGAAAAAATTCTTTCTATATTTGTGTTTTGTGAGATGATGATGAGTAAAATATATATATATAAATTATTCATTAGGATAGAAGTACACAAAAGATGGAGCTAGTTCTATCTTTTGGTATCTAAACTTATAATTTTAATTTGCAATGTGAATAAAAACCTTTACAAAGCAAGCCGTCCCATAGCCGAGTGGTTAGCGCGCTTGACTAATGATCTAAGGGACCTGGGTTCTAGCCCCGGGTAAGGCATGGATGTCCGTGTTGTCTTTCTGCTGAGGTCCTGCCATTCTCTCAGATCTTCTACTGTGGCATATAAACTGACAGGCTCCTGTCAGACCTCTGTGGCAAGCAGCTGCTTGAGGGGGTATTTATTTTTTTTTATTACAAAGCATTGGGTCTAGGTGACACAGACAGGTAAGGAATCGCCTAATAGTGATATATTTCGAGGACCAAATAAAGACATGTTCAAATTTGCGAAAGAATTCAGTAATAAATCTTCATAAATAAACAATTCAGTAATAAATCCTCATGAATAAACAATTCAGTAATAAATCCTCATGATTTATCCCTGAATTGTTTTTATATAACGCTGTGAGAGTGAGTGACAAATATTACTACTATCAAAATGTGGCAGTTTGGCTGCCCAACTCTTGATAATAGATGGCGCAACTGGTGAATCAAAAGGAAGGCTTATATGTCACTTAGTGGAAGAAATGGTCAATTCCTCGATGGTCTGGTGGTTATGACGCCGGCATTCTCCTGGGAGACCTGAGTTCGAAACCTAGTCAGAACAACCAATTTTTTTTCAACTCATTATTTCAAGAAGTACCCAGCAGTGTTGTGCAACGCATTGGGACTTTTCTCGAAAATTCTGTACTCTTCGAATTTTATGCGGGGTAGTGTGTGTGTGGGGGGGACTCCTGTTGTAGCCCTGTATCTGTCCACGTTAGGTTCTGTTGTAAGGAAAAAAAATTCTCATGAAGGCAGACTTCATTCCTTCCAAAATATTTACCAGGTTTCGATACCAGTTTGAGGAAGATTTGTTTGTCACAGGCAATGGTGAACATTTGGGCAAAATCATTTAGAGAAGGGTTGGGTTACCTCTGAGCGGCACTTTTTTGCACACCGTGGGCTAAATGGCCAGGTCACATGGACCCCGAAGGCTCAGAGAAGGTTGGGGACCCACTGGAACAGCTGTTGGGAGACAGATGGTAGCCTCCCGTCAAGGCCATCCAGCGTGTTCTTTAACATGCACAGGGTAGGCTCTCCCGCACACGGGTCCACGGCTTAACGTCCCATCCGACGGACGGCGGCCTTTCCAAGCCCATCGGTGTCCCCTACTGACCGTGGGCAGGGCGGAGAGTTTTGCAGAGATAAATCTCAACGCTGACCCTGCTGGGACTCGAACCTGGGAACTACAGATTACGAGCCTGGCGCGCTACCGACTGAGCCACCCCCGCCCCTTAGAGAAGGACGAGACCGTGTCGAAAATAAACCTCTCGGAGACCAAGAACTTCTGTCACTCCCGACAACGCTGTCAGAATTGAGAAACTTTCCAAAGAAAGAGACAGATTTCCTAAAGAAAAAACTTATCCCAGACAATCGTCGGATAACCATTCATGAACTCTCACAGGAGACTGGAATAAGTGTAAGGAGTATTAAAGAAATTGTGCACAATGAGCTGAAATTAAATAAAGTGAGCGCAAGGTGGATCCCACGACATCTGAAAACCCACGATTATGGAAACTCCAGTGGGATGTACTGCCTCATCCACCGTAGTCCCTACTTGGCTTCATCCGATTTCCATTTGTTTTTAGGTGAGAAGAGATTCCGAGACAATGATGAGTCATTGAAATTGTTCAAAGGTGGATTGAGAAGCAAACAAAAACGTTCTTTGAAATTGGAATTAAGAAGTTTCTAGAAGGTTGGAACAACTGCATTGCAGTTAACGGTGACTACGTTTAAAACTTGCATGTATGATTTTTCTCTTTTTGAATAAGATTATTAGCATCAAATTCTCGTTTATATTTGAACTTTCCTCGTACCTACACCTCCCTCACTCATAAGTGGTTATTGTAAACCAATTCTAGCAAACTCCTGCTTCATATTTCTGCCCACCACATCCTACGTCTCACTTTCCTTCTGAGGCCTTTGGGTAGACTATTCCTAACTTTATTCGCTAATTTGTATTTATACATGCAGGAACAATTACCAAATTAACTCAATCTCCCTCTGCACAATAAGCTGCTCAGAGGTAGTTTTCTGAGCCTCCTTTGTCTAAAGACATCAATATTTATAAGTGAAACCTCTTAAATTCCAAGATACTGCGTAAGCATTTACAATCAAAGACATCAAATTTTTTTTAATCTTGTTTACTAAGGATCCAAGTTCACTACCGCAATAAATTTTAGAGAGAATCAAACTGTTATGTAGCTTATTTTTAGTCCTTAGGTTTAATTAGGTGTGCACTCCTATTTTTTCCCATCCACGATTCTTCGAAGTCTCAGTAGCAATCTCCATTTTTCTGTTAATCTCATGTTGCACATCACCGGTATCTCTTACACATTTTCGGAGATAATTAAAGGGAGACACTCTGCTCAACTGTTCACCATTCAAAAAAACTAAAACACAAATCTGCAAAATATATATATTAAATTTTCAAAGCTCCAAACTATTTAAAGCCAAAATTCTTGCCCTCACACTGATTTCAGCATGATATAATCAATAACCAAACTGAACAAAAAGGGGACATACTACCTCCTTGTGAGACTTCAGTATCAATGTTAAACTGATTGCTACATGCCTTACCAATTCTCACATACGACTCTGTCAGTTTATATGCCATAGTAGAAGGTCTGTGAGGATGGTGGGACCTCAGTAGAAAGACAACAGAAACATTCATGCCTTACCTGGGGCTCAAACCCAAGTTCCTTTGATTAGTAGCCAAGCCTTTTTGAAGTATACAGTTTCTGAAACTATAATAATTTCTCAAGAATCTGCCTAAGCGAAAATCTATATTAATTTGTATAATATTATATTAATATATAAAATTTACTACCACCTCTGAATCCACACTGTTTATGCAGTTGTACATCAAACAAATTCGTAATTCTGTTAGGTATAGTAATGCAAAGAAATTTACCTGGTACTGAGAGTAGACTGATGTCTATGTAATTATCGCGAGAATTGCGATCACCTTTTTTTAAGAGTAGTGTGATGTTAACTCTTCGTTTGTCGGTCCCTCGGTTCGATCGCTATACGCGACGGGTGAAAGAGTCTTTCGGATAGAATCAAACGGTTTATTCACAATTGCAGAGACTCGATACTGAGGCTCCTCCCCAATAAATTAGTCCAACTTCAGGCTTTACTTAAAAATAACAAAGATTTATTTAACCTTCCAACGTACTTGCTGGACGAGGACATATGCTCAATTACATGGATTACAACAACACCAGCTTACTATGCCTGTTCAGCTGTATTTACAGAGCCAATGCCGCTATTACCAGTCGGCATTTCCCGCTTTACCAGTTCTCGTCCGTCTCCTTCCGAAACTCGACCGGCTCTCCTCTCATCGTTGCCAAACCCTTTCTTCCTTTCTTTTCTATGCCTCACCATCTGGGCATCCGTTAGCCCTCAGGGACCCGGGTCACTTGCCAGCGGACGCTAGCCGTTCCCTGCACACTGCTACTGCAATTAACTTTCCAGATGTCGGGACAGAGGGCCTCCCCGTAGCATATGACTATTTTGGCGACATCCAAAATAAATATACACAGCCTGAACAAAAAAAAATCTAAAAATGCCTCTAGCCTGACAAGTAGGGATAATGATAGTCCTAGTAAAATCCTTAGGAACAACAACTTTATCATAAAAATATTCGAAATTTCAATCAGCCATGTAACAACAGGAATATTTGTCTAGAAACATTCCCACCACTAACCATTTCAGTAATGCACCTATCCTCATTAGAAATAATTGGAGAGAACGAACCACATTGTTTAGAACATCACTGAAATGCTCAGCCCATCTAACCATAACAGAATCCTCACCTACATTAACCTTACCAGGCTTATCCCTCAATACCTCTATGCTAGTGTTTCTGCACACACTATCTGGTATAACTCTCTATTGTCTAGCTGTTTCCTCCGCATTGTCAGCGAAGCTATCAAGTCAAAGATTAGAATCAGCATTCAGCTGATCCTTCACATGTTTATTTATCTCTCTGTAATGGCATCTGTTAGGATTGCTAGGATGTTGATTAAGGCTATTCCTGCAGTTCTTTCTTTCAGAAAAAGAAAAAAAGCTCCATAGCCTGATCGCTCAAATGACTTTGTCACCTCTTCTTTTAATCCAAAAAGTGTAGTACTGTCAGTTTCAAAAAATAACTTTTTAAAATATTCCTGTTCTTTTTCAACTTCAGTAGTAAGCAAACCACGATTGTCATAATGATTATGAAACCTAGCCTAGTCTATTTGATATTGTCTATTATATATTGATGAATGATAAGCCTAGCATCTGGGTCTATTTGCCCATTGTTGTTAATTAATTTAGAACCGATCATATCGCTTTGCAAAAATTCAATGTTTAATACAGACTTTTCATTAGGAAATGCAAATAATATATGAGAAGCATATGAATAAATAATATTCAATAATGATGTAATAAAAAAATAAAACCTCTGGATGCTGTGACTGGGTTGGGTTGTTTTACCTCTGAGCGGCACTTTTTTGCACACCATGGGCTAAATGGCCAGGTCACATGGACCCCCCGAAGGCTCAGAGAAGGTTGGGGGAGGGGACCCACTGGAACAGCTGTTGGGAGACAGATGATAGCCCTCCCGTCAAGGCCATTCTTAACGTGCACAGGGTATGGCTCTCCCACACACGGGGCCACGACTTAACATCCCATCCGACGGACGGCGGCCTTTCCAAGCCCATCGGTGTCCCCTACTGACCGTGGGCAGGGGGGGGGGAATTTTGCGGAGATAAATCTCAACGCTGACCCAGCTGGGACTCGAACCTGGGAACTGCAGATTATGAGCCTGGCGCGCTACCGACTGAGCCACCCCCGCCCCTTGATGCTGTGACAGTGCGGAGAGTTTTGAGGCCAAACTTAAGGGTTCCTAAATTCTTTTCCATGAAATTGAGTATGACTACATGAAATTATGAATTCACACCTCCAATGAGCTTTTGTGTAAGACCCAATCTCTCTAAGTACACCATTTTACTTGATATTAATTCCCTTCCGTAATAATCACAAGGAAATAATTGGAAACCCTCTTCGCACTCCTACGGCATCAAGCACATTAGGCAATAGCTCGTACATATATACAAAGCAGCTCCAAGTACGTCACAACGCAAACTTAATGAGCGCCACATCGTCGTGCAGTGAACGCTAGTAAATGGACCAAAATAGAAGCGGTTTGAAACCAGTTGTGCTCAAATTAATCGAAGTGTAAAAGGGAAAAATTTCAACGTGACTTAATCTGAGTGCATAAATAAATAGGATTACTTTCCTCAGTATCAATAAAAGTGTCATTTGATTATTGCACGGAAACGGAGATAGGGTTCAGATAGACTCGCCAGTAATGAGGAAGTGTCAGGCAACTATCTTCCAGCTATGTACGAGGAACGAAAGGTAAGTAAAATAGTAATTAAAGTTTTTATACAGAATATATTTTAAACAATACTTTTAGTGAAATACACAGTATAGGATTCTGATGAAAAGAGTGGATTTAATGGATATGGGAATTCTAAACACATAGTGTTAAGTAATTTAGTTTGCATAACTGATATTTAAATATTTTTTGAATAGAATTGCTGCCTTATGCTTTCAACTGCTATTTTATTTTTATTTTTTTTCCTAAGGAAAAGTTGCGTTTGCAACAAGAATGCAAACTTCCAATGAAAGCGAAAATTTGAATACTTTTATAAAAAAAAAATGGGCAAAACACTTGACTATTAAAAACCAAAGTGATAAGGCGGCTTCAGCGCCCTTGCTTTATCGTTTAGCGAACTTTTTCTTAGAATCGCAGCCAAAGAGGTGAGAGAAAGAGCAGCAATTGTTCTAAGTCTAGCTGTGAGAAAGGACTTGCATTTATTGAGAAAAGGACCTTGCATTTATTAAGAGAGAAGAATATTACGTTTATTAAGAGAGAAGAGAGTCGCATTTATTAAAGGTGCCTCGCATTTCTTAAGAAAAAGGCATAACATTTATTAAGAGAAAAGAGCCTTGTGTTTATTAAATGAGAAAAACCTCGCATTTGTTAAAAGCGAAGGACCTCGTATTTAATAAGACAGAAACGATTGGCTTTTATGAAACGAAAAATTTTCTAGTTTGTAACGAAGGTCTTGCAAAGTTAGGTTGTTTTACCTCTAAGGGTCACATGGAGCCAGGTCACATGGAGCCCCAATGTTCAGAGAAGATTTGGGGAGGGGACCCACTGGAACAGCTCTTGGGAGACAGATGGTAGTCTCCCATCAAGGCCATCCAGCGTGTTTTTTAACGTGCACAGGGTATGGCTCTCTCGCACAAGGAGCCACGGCTTAACGTCCCTTCCGACGGACGGTGGTGTTTCCAAGCCCATCGGTGTCCCCTACCGACCGTGGGCAGGGCGGGGAATTTTGCGGAGATAAATCTCAACGCTGACAACAGCTGGGCTCGGACTGGGAACTGACAGATTACGAGCTTAGCGTGCTACCGACTGAGACACCCCAGCCCCGTCTTGCAAAGACCTCGCAGTAATTAAAAAGAGCTTCACAGTTCGAGAAAAGGGCTTTGCATTCATTAAAAGTGGAAGATCTTATATTAATTAAAAGAGAAGGTCATGACATTTATTAAGAGAGATTGGCATTTATTAAGATGTTAAAACCTTTGCATTTATTACAAAGGAGCATTTGGCATTTATTAAGGATTAAGGATCACCACAATTTATTGAGAGAGAACATATATGATAATAAGGATCAGGGTGTAGGAATGGGTCAAGAAAAGATAGCTGCGGAATTGCTATTCCCAAGTTCTTCTTTATGATAGTAAGTACAAAAAATGCCCCCAATTAAGTTTTTTTTATTGGCCCAAACAACCTTTCTGTTGCGATATGAACATACTCTGAATAGCAAAATGAGTGCCTTAATCTCATTGAATTGGTAGCTTAATTCTGAAACTATTTTCAATAAATTAAGAAAGAAGTGTTAAAAAAACTGCAATGTACAATGTAAATAGAATCAAAGTTTGAAATCCGACTTTTTAAAGAGACCTTTTTAATCAATGGTAGGCAGATAAAGGAGTGAAAGATTCTGAAAAGGTACTTCAAAGTGTACTTTAAAGCTGCCGCCTCGTATTGTTGCCTAATTCAGACTTTCTACGATAAAATTTATGAAAAGAGTGGAAAATTGGTAGCTAATTTTAAAGAGAATGCATGCAATCGATGATTGGCCACAATGAAGGGTAGGTAATTTCTGAATTTGGGAAGGGGGTGCTAACATTTTGAGGATTATTAATTATTATGTTTTAGGAAACATGAACTATTCTGTTAAAATACAAATTGATTTACAGAATAATTGAAAAAAATTGGGGTGGGGAAGATTGGATTGTTTTACCTCTGTTAGGTACGTTTTTGCACACAATGTGCCAAATGGCTAGGTCACAAACACCTAAGATAAGGTTCAGGGCACACTGGAGAGCTGTTAGGAGAAGCGGAAGCATCTAGTCAAGGCCATCCAGTTTGTTCTTTAACAGCTCCCCCCCCACACACGGCTTAATATCCCACTGACGGACGGCGGCCTTTCCAAGCCCATCGTGTCCCCTGCTGACCGTGGGCAGTTTTGCGGATATAGATTTCAAAGCTGGTGCCGCTGGAACTCGAACCTAAGAACTGTAGATTATGAGCCTGGCGCGCAAACGACTAAGCCAACCCCGCTCCTCCTATTTGAAAATATATTTATTGATATGCGTTGAAATGGATCGGAACCTATATTAGGTGAACTTATAAACGAATATAGAAATGAGTAAGGATGTTGAATATGAGAGGCGTTTTGAATGGTAAGAAATTTTAAACCCCATTGTAAATATTATAGATGAAGCAGTCCATAAAATATTTCTTCTGCAAGGTTACCACGTATTTAATGTTGATCCTGCTCCTTGGTTTTTCTCAATATAGAATTTTTCAAATATTTTGAACAATATTTATCCATTGGAATGTTTTCCTCTGCAGTGTTTGTTTTTTTTTTTTCTATCTTTTCTATAAATGTTTTCCCACTGCGATGTTTCTTCTTGAAGTATTATATCCATGATTTTTTCATTCCAATTTTTTTCTTTGCAATATATTTTTCTTTGCGGTATTTTTTTAACCCCATAACACCCATTTTTTAATTCAGCATATACATTATAATGTAAAAATCGTCTAAAAAATTTCAAAATTCTGAAATCCCAGAAAGAAGTAAAGAGGAACATAAAAAAAATTGTGATCTATGTGCACTTTGTCATGATAAACAATATCAAATGATTGACACATGTGAAATGGAGCAACAGTTGTTGTTGCGTATTAGGCAATTATCACTTGACTAAATACTGGTTTCCATAAATTAAGGAAAAATTAGAAAAATCGCGATAGTTCGCCAAAAAATTGTGCGATCATCACCAAGCTTGTTCATGTAACCAGTAAAGTAATGCCGATTGAGCCTATCGTATGCAAATTATTCTAGGTTGCGTCAATTTGCGTATTCGAATAGCGGTATATAAACGGGTGTTTTGGAGTGGATCGTTATTTTGTGTTGTAAATGTGAGTAAAGAAATTCGAAATAGCCATTTTGTAGGAATGACCTCGAGACATCATTTACCAAATGAACTGCAGCGGAGAGCTATTGGCCAGCTTGAAGCAGGCTAAGGTCAGTCAGACATGGCACGATGGCTGAATGTGAGTCCTTCTATGGTCCATAGGCTGGGGAATCAATTTCTTAGCACGGATTCCGTGTCTCGGAATCCGTGCTAAGTACACACAAGGAGGAAGGGCTAGAGTTACGATCGCTATACAAGACGTGTTGCTGCCCTCAACCCCCGACTTGAAGAAATGGGGAGCTTATTACTGCTTTAAAGGAACAGTGGTCATTACTGCCTACTGAGTTGATTCACAACATCATAAATAGCATAAAACATCGCTGTCGTGCCTGCATTGCTGTAAGGGGTGACCACATTCCTTATTAAAGAACTTTGCCCATGGCATTCTGATACCTCATTTTTGGACAAGTTCCTGTAAGTGCTATTTTTTGACGGAAAATGTTTCTAGTGTAAAATATTTTATGCCATTCTGAAACTAGCATTGTAATTAATGTTTCCATCAAATTTCATTATAATCATTTATATAGTTTTTTGTTTATCATAATTTTTCTGAGTTTTCCTTAATTTATGGAAACCAGTGTACTCTGCATTATGATGTTTGATTTAGGCTGGTCGTTGCATTAACCTAGAAGGTGCCATCTAGATTAGAGTCTCAATTAGATTCAGAAATATTTCCAATGACTTATTCTCTGGTATAATGCATAAAGCTACTGATAGAGGGGAATTTTTCGGGGCCGGTAGCTGAGTGGTCAGAACACCTGACAAGATATCAGGAGGTCGTGGGATTAGATCCCACCAGTCTAATGTCAATTTTTTTTCTCTGTATTTATTCATCTTCAATATTATTGTATGTAGTTTCTATTAAAACCATAGATGGCACCAAATTCCAGTCCATTCCTGTTACTAAAGACTGGTCTACATTTTGCGAACATTGCAGTCCCACAGGCACCTCTTCTTGTGTTTAGAAAATTCTAAAAAGTAATGTACACAGGGTTTGAAAGGATTAAAAGCAAACGTCTTCTCACTTAAGAATCCAAAGAGCAAAAAACAAAGATTGATTTGATAAAAAGGGGCCCACCCATAAAGTGATGTATTTTCGATGCTCTTAAAGAAACCCACGTGCTTATGATGCTGTGGAATGAGCAACGTATCTGATTTGTTGTTTCAATAATATTTACTTTTTTACTATCAACTCTTTCCATTTTATTTCATGAAGCTCTATTCTCTTGTATCTTTTGCGATTTAAAGGAGAAAAAGAAGCAATACATTCTCTATTGAAACTACAAATTCTCTTCTTGCATGTTTCTCCTACGGGTATTTTCTTAAAAGATTAGAATCTCTGTCAGACCAGTTTGAATTGTTAAGAGAAAAATTGGCGCCACTTTGTAGTGCATAGGACAACAAACATTTTAATATTCTTCAGTCTGTAGTTGCTATTGTGGCTTTGGTCGCTTTCATTACCTCGGTTCCTCTCATCACGATGAGTGTTTAATTGACAAGAATTCTTCCTCTTTTGTCGATTTAACAGGAGTAGTAGACATTTTGTGTGGGTTGGGATGTTTTACCTCTGAGCGGCACTTTTTTGCACACAATGGGCTAAATGGCCAGGTCACATGGACCCCGAAGGCTCAGAAGGTTGGGGGAGGGGATCCACTGGAAAAGCTGTTGGGAGACAATGGTAGCCTCCCGTCAAGGCCATCCAGCGTGTTCTTTAACGTGCACAGGGTATGTCTCTCCCGTACACGGGGCCACGGCTTAACGTCCCATCCAGCCCATCGGTGTCCCCTACTGACCGTGGGCAGGGCGGGGAATTTTGCGGAGATAAATCTCAACGCTGACCCAGCTGGGACTCTAACTTGGGAACTACAGATTACGAGCCTGGCGCGCTACCGACTGAGCCACACCCGCCCTATTTTGTGTGGGAGAAAAGTGGTCTTACTATGCAATGGTTTATACTATCAGATTTCCCAAGACAATATAGGACAGTTGCAAAGATGGACACAAAATTTACGGTGGGGGGTGGAGTAGGAGGATATGGAGGGGGAGTGTTACATCCGTTTCATTGTGATCAGAAAGTGAGCTAACACGCCAGGATAAGAAGGGAAATAAAGCACATTCCGCGCTGTGTCTTTCTGAACTTTGAAAAGCTTAATTATTAAAGTGCTTTAAATGCATTTAAAGAAGAGGCAAAAGTCACATTAAATATATAAATTATGAAAACAGTGTGAAGAAGTGTCTAGAGTGAAATCTTGAAAGAAACCTAATAAACAAAAGACTGAATATTTATGTTATCAAAGAACACCTTTCGTTCAAATTTGAGTTACTAATTTGAGCATCTAATTAAACAACTAGAAGAAACTGTCAGTTCAGTTTGAATGAATGTGCTTTGAGCATCATCTTCATGTACATATGATTTAAAGAGTCTGTTTGTTTCAAGTAAGAGCAAATGTCGTCGGTCACTTCCCCTTGTCTACCTCTGACCACTCCTGCAGTCGAGCTCCTTAATCTTCGTTTCTTGTAGCTCCCTCTCGACACTCGAGTTTCTTATGCGATGACACAGAAAGAGAGCATCCGTCCAAGTCGGACAGGATCGCCTTCGCATTTCCCTCCCGCAACTGAGTCCACCGGACGCTTCATCACCTTCGCTCTTTTTTTCATCGACCTGCTGCATCCGCTTTATTATCTCCTCCTTGCTCTTTTAACTTTTTCTCTTCCTATCCTTTTCCATGAAATGAAAACAGTAGAGGAAACAAATAGGTTCTGGACGGCCTCCGCAGCTGAGAAACATTGCCACTTCTTTAAGTCCCGCAAATGGAAGTTTAGAAGGCTGTAGAGAATGGGAAGAGACGATGCCACCGATATATCCCCTTCGACGCTCCGACTCTTCCTTACTTTGTTCGCTTTTAGTGGAAATTGTAGCTGTGGCTGGAAACATCGGAGATTCTGTCTTGCCCGTAGTTTTCTTCGTAAATCTCATTTGGAATGCATCGCCAGTTATGACTTTTTTAACGTAAGCATTTCTTCCATCTGATTTAATTGGAGAAGAGAGCGTTAATAGTTTTTACTATAGATGGAGTTCGATGTAAATTTGGATTTATTTCTAACCTAAATGAATAATTCCCTTTACGTAAAATTAAAGAAACTGCATTTTTAAACAGGGGAATTTGAGTCGATGTTGGTTTGTTTTACTTCTGAGTAGCGCCTTTGTGTAAGCAAGAGGAAAAATGGCGCCGTCATACAAGGACACCAAAGGTTCAGAACTGATAAGGGAAAAGTGCTCCATGGATAGCTTCTAAGGATTGGAGTAGATGGGGAATACATATGAGAGCTTCCTGTCAATGACGTGCAGCATTAATGGAGCGCTGGTTAGCTTGCTTGGCTACTGATCTAAGGGACCTGGATTCGAGCACAGGGTAAGGCATGGATCTCTATGTTGTCTTTCTGCTGAGCTCTCGCCATCCTCACAGACCTTTTACTATGGCGTATTAAACTGGCAGACTCCTGTCAGACCTCTGTGGCAAGCAGCTGCTTGAGGGAATATTTTTTTCTCAACTCGTCAAATTGCACTTTCTCTTCCTTTGTAAGTATGTGTGCATAATGGGGGTGGGGGGAGGAGTGGAATGAAGAGCAAAGGGTCACAGCGTCCATTGAATGCATTTTCGAAAGTGTGCTATAATGCTCAATAACATGTTTTTTTTTTTCTCTTTGAAACTTTTCGGGCTCTTAAGCCTTCCATGAATCGAAGAGAGAGGAAAGAGTAAATTGTTAATCTCCGGGTTGTCGGCTGAACTTTATCAATCAATGGCTAGACGCGAAAAGAAATGGGGGTTGGGTTGTTTTACCTCTGAGCGGCACTTTTTTGCACACCATGGGCTAAATGGCCAGGTCACATGGACCCCGAAGGCTCAGAAGGTTGGGGGAGGAGACCCACTGGAACAGCTGTTTGGAGACAGATGGTAGCCTCCCGTCAAGGCCATCCAGCGTGTTCTTTAACGTGTACAGGGTATGGCTCTCCCGAACACGGGGCCACAGCTTAACATCCCATCCGACGGACGGCGGCGTTTCCAAGCCCATCGGTGTCCCCTACTGACCGTGGGCAGGGGGGGGGGGGAATTTTGCGGAGATAAATCTCAACGCTGACCCAGCTGGAACTCGAACCTGAGAACTACAGATTACGAGCCTGGCGCGCTACCGACTGAACCATCCCCGCCCCCCAAGAAATGGGGGACAATAGTACCCAAATGCGTTATTTGATTGTTGGAGCTTGGGTCTCTATGAAATGGATAGTATTGGAATAAGAACATCCTGCTTCAGTTGTAAAGAAGATATACTTTTATTAGTTTTTACTTTCGCTTTATTCATTTATATTTTCTTCCAAATATAAAAATGAAGTGCACACAATGATTAACTAACTCATTTTCTTAACCCTTTTCATACTTTCAAAAATGTACCATTAGCTTATAAAAGGCACATTAACATTTATCTGTCATGCTTTCTTGTGTAGATAGAGATTTAGGTTCTTCTGACCTGGAGATTACCATCGTTGTAGAGCCAAATAAAAAAGTAAAAAAGCAAACCACTCTTTATTTGACAGTTTTTAACAAATGAAAGCGGTTAGTATGAAATAAAAAAAAAAAGTTACACGCAAAGGAAAGAAGATTAATAATTGCAAATAAATATTTATAAATAAAAAAATCAATTCGTTTCTTGTCTCCTCTTAAAGTCTCCTCTTAAAGTAGATTAGTAATACCTAAAATCCAAAATTTCATTAGAAAAATACAGCTGGTGAGATTCCGTCACGAAGCTTAGGTTTCGGTATAACATAAAACCTTGTATCTTGCCCTTTTATCCGAACCGGTCAGAGTCCGTCGCTATTCATGAAATAACATCCCTGGCTCCATTAGTCTGATACCTTTTGCGGCGTCATCTACTTGTGAAGGTGGATGTGACAGTTTTCGTCATTGAAGAAGCGCCCTGTAGGTTTCAAAGAAATAAGAACGGTCTTGTGGTTTTTTTTAATGAAGAAGAATGATAGAAGAGAGATGCTACTGAAACATTATTCAGTATTTTTGAGCAAATAATGCTCCCTCACGAGGAGACTTTCATTCAACATTAATGCGAATCATTATGTGAACATATGCAACATTAATGCGAATCATTATGTGAACATATGCAACATTAATGCAAATCATTATGTGAACATATGCAACATTAATGCGAATCATTATGTGAACATATGCAACATTAATGCGAATTTATGATAAACGCAGAAATAAACTGTTTTGTATCCTTTTGCTCCTTATCACAATAACTCCTTTTGCATATTTTTTTATGCACCGGCTTCTTAATATTGTCATTGCTAATTATTATCGAATAAGACTGATAAACTGTTTGAAGCAGGAATTTCAAATATTTTGCCACTCCAATATTCTGTTAAAAGGAATTTAGTTCCTCCGTCCTCGTTCACATTTGACATGATCACCATCATGTTTGTCATCATATTGTTCATCATCATAAATGTTGTATTCATCACATTCCTTATATTCATTGTTTATCATCATCGTATGAGCCATGCTCGCCTTCGATCATTATAGTCATCTGTTCATCTTATATTCGACATTTTATTCATCATTCTATTCGTAATATTTGCCATTATCTTATTCACCATAGTCATGATATTAATTATGGAATTAATTATTCTATTTAGCATACTAATCACCCTATTCATCATTGCATGCATCTCATTCGCCATTTTATGTTAATATTGTTAAATATTTTAATCTTAACTATCAATATATTCGCCATAGTAATCACATTGCCTTAATGATTAATATGATAAATACTATAATCACCACATCCGCTGCATTCACCATCAGAATTATATGCAACATTCATCATTATTTTCATTTTATTCATCATCATCATCATCAGTTTCATTGTATTCATCATCATCATCATTAGTTTCATCGTATTCATAATCATCATAATAATCGTCGTCGTCCGTCGCCACTGATCTCCATCCAATTATTATCAAAAATATCTTTCATACATTCAAACGTCTCTAAGCAACACATCGAAGTGTTCAGCATCCAAAGATTTCGGTTTTCCCCTCCCCCCTAGTGGATCTTTTGCAACTGATTTCTCTCGCCATCCAAGCAGTCGAAAAGTCTCTCCTCTATTTCAGGAAGTGACGAAACTTCCGTTTTGTCTCCCCCCTCCCCTTTCTCTTGACTCCCTTCAGCTCTCCATCTCACCCGCTGAGCGAAGAAGAGACATTGAAGCAGTATCAGCAACGAAGTCTCCTCCTAATGCCACACGCAACTGGCCTCTCTCGGCGATTTATAGCCGAGGTCGGATCAAATGGCGATGCGGAGAAGGGAAGCGTTTTCCGACGAAAGATTCCGCTTCGCACTCTCCTTACGGATGATGCGATGTGTAAAACGAAGTGAAGAAAACTTGCCACGACGTAAAACGCACTTTTATTTGTTTTCTATTCCCCCCCTCTTAATCTCCCTCTCTCCATCTTTTTACTTTCTCTTTCCTTTTGAGATGGAAAAGTAATTGCTTAGATATCGAGGGATAACAAGCTGAACAATTTCATATCGTTTTCGGCGATGTTGGAACCGTTTCAAATACGTTAAGGAGACTGGTTTACTGTCATAATTATTATGCCAACGCGCCGATGCGCAAAATGACTTATTAATGAGGTGTCGTAAGACGTTGGAGGAGTGCGAAGTCTTTACTTCATTAATTCCTTACTCGCTAAGCATGAAGATTTCTGTCTACACTCATGAAAGAAAGAAACAAAAAATGAAGAGCTGCAGAAATAACTTTCGGAGATACTTATCTTGAGAAATTCGTCTGGCTTATTTTCCAAAGAGGAGCTGATGTGCCTTGTTCCGTGATATCGAGTTAGCAAGATCTGTTGGATTTGAAATTGATGAAAGAAAAATAAGAGATGTCGTAGAAATCGAGAGAAGTTCGAAGGAAACGGAAGAGCGTCGTAATTACGGCTCATTGTTTGATTTAAGGACAAGGTTCTTCTGCTCTTTGTACCATTTTGTACTTTTTTTCTTGACCAATGAATTTGCTAAATGTGTGCCAAGGATTGGGAAAATGAATCTATTGGGTAGCTGTTAAGGTTTGGGTTATTTTACCTCTGAGTGGCACTGTTTTTCACACAATTGGCTAAATAGCGAAGTAACAAGGACCCAGACGTCTCAGAGAAGGTTGGCTGAGAGAACCCACTGGACAGCTGTTGGGAGACAGATGGTAGCCTCCCGTTAAGACCATCAACGTGATCTTAAACTTGCACAGGGTATGGCTCTCCCGCACACGGATTCACGTCTTAACATCGCATCTGATGGACGGCGGCCTTTGGAAGCTCATAGTTCTCCTACTGACCGTGGGCAAGGCGGAGAGTTTTGCAGAGGTAAATCTCAACCCTGACCCAGCTGGGACTCGAACCTGAGAACTGCAGATTACGAGCCTGGCGCGACCTCACCCCGCACCGTTGGTAGGGTAACTGCTATGAACTGATAGAAGCCTCCCATCAAGGTAAATATAGAGCTTTTATTAATATATTTGTGGTTTGTCATATTTGCACATTTGTGGTTTGTCATACTTTCACATGAGGACACAGCTTAATGCAGGAGTTTCTTAACCCAAGGTCGGGATCCGAACTTGAGTTGGGAGGGCCTTCTGGCGGGTTGCTAATGCTTACTGGTCCTATCAGTTAGCCTGTAGGTTTGTGTTGTGTTGTTTTACCTGTGAGTAGCACTTTTTTTTGCATATACTTGGCTAAATGGCCGGCTCACAAGGATCCCAAGAGTTCAAAGAAGGTTGGGGGAAGGGAACTCACTGAACAGCTGGTAGACTTCCGTCAAGGTTATCCAGTGTGTTATTTAACGGCCCAGGGCATGTCTCTCGTACAAACGCTTAACGTTTTATCCGACGGACGGCGTCCTTTCCAAACTCATCGGTGTTCCCTTTCTCACCGAGGGCCAGGTGGGGGTTATCGGAAATAAATATCAAAACTGGAACAGTTGCGGTAGACTAGAAGTACTGCTATTATATGGGCCATGAAAGAAATGGGAATTTGAATATGGGTAGCCAGATGAATAAATATTTGAATTTTGAATCAGGACCAAAAATGATGGAGAAACACTGTCTTAGCTCTCATCTTATGAGGCTCACTTATATCTTCATATTGGATGAAAGTAAGAAGAGAAAATACCATAAGTTGCCACCGTGTGTGTGACTCGAACCTTATCTTAGGATTTTAATATCCATCTTGATTTAAAATGAAATGAAATATCGTGCATCAAAAGGGCGCGATGTCAGTTTTAGGAACTGCATTTTTCTACGAAGTATGTTTCTAGTAAAAAGCCTACTTGTATCCTCATTCCTTGCACTAATATTTTGCTAAGCATTTAAATAATTTACAATGAAAGGATGCAGATTTTTGCTTTTTTGCTTTCGTCTAGAATTGGCAAAATATTTTCTTCACGGGACTCTCGATATGTCTATTTTTTGCTACAATCATGGGTTCAGCTTAACACCTTCACATGCTTCCTATAATCCTACCATGAAGAATCAATGATGCATTCGTTAACGTGCTATACGATTGCTCAGTTTTTTTTTTTATCTTTGACAAAGCAGAATGTGTTCTGCATTTAAACAGGAATGGTATAACATCCTTTTCGATATTTTCAAGAAGAGATTTCTGGAATCTATATGTGAACCAGGATCTGTATATGTGTGTTCATATAAGTGAAGGAAAAAGCTCAAGCCTAACAAAATCATGTCATTCATAAATATTGCTCTGAATTTATTTCTTCACGGTTAAACGGGTTGCTTTCAGAGATGATCATAGCTAATTTCCAGGAAGCACAATGTTCATTATGCAAATACGCAGGTGATTTGGAACGATTTGTTCATTTCAAAGAATGTAGTGGTTAGCGCGCTTGGCTACTGATCTACGGGATCTGGGTTCGAGCCCCGGGTAAGGCATGGATGTTCGTGTTGTTTTCTGCTGAGGGCCTGCCATCCTCTCAGACCTTCTACTATGGCATATAAACTGACAGGCTCCTGTCAGAACTCTGTGGCAAGCAGCTGCTTGCGGGGGTATTTATTTTTTTTTTTATATTTATATTGTCCAGTAGCAAAGTATCACAGGAGATGTCCTGTACACATAGGACTCGTGAAATAGTTAGCTGAAAAGGTTTGGTTTCGCCACGAGTGGGATTCGAACCCATATTCCCAGTTACATGACAGGATGCTAACCACTACAACCATCAGCGACTAATTAGTGTAGTGGTCAGCACGCCTGTCATGTAACTGGGAAGCGTGGGTTCGAATCCTACTCGCTACGAAATTAAATTCTTTCAGCTAAATATTTATGTTGTTTTTCTTACTTATAGTTTGTAGGTATCTGCGATGTTACAAGAGGAGGACTAAGGGTTGGGCAGTTTTATCTCTGAGCGGCATTTTTTGTGTGTGCAAACTTTGGGCTAAGTGGCCTGATCACAAAGACTCGAAGGGCTTAGGGCTAGGTAGGAGAGGATCCACTGGCCCGCTCTTACGAGACATGGAAGCCCACCTTCAACGCCATTCGTGTTTCCTTTAGCTGCATAGATTCTGCTGCAAAAGGACCTCAGCTTAATGTCCCATCCGACGGCCTTTACAAGACCATCAGTATCCCCTTTTTCACTGAAGGAAGCTGGGATCAACGAAGCAAATCTCCAGCAGCCACATTAGGGATGGGAGGTCAAGAGATGGCGCTTTCACAAGTTCCTCAAAACACCATTTGTGTATTGATAGTTTTAGCCAAAATAATTTTTGAATATTAAATCAAAATTAACTAGGTACAATGGGAATTCTCTTTTGATTCTAAGTGGCTTTCACGAGTTCAGAAGAAAGTTGATTTACTTTAATTTAATTTTTGATTAATTTAAGTGCGACTTTCTTCAAACAAAATGTTGCAAACTTTATTTTTTTTTAATCCGAAAGTGCTTAAAGGCAGGTTAATGCCGTGGAGCCATTCGTTTTTCAAACAAAAATGTTGGTCTTTGCATATTTTTGCACGTGATCCATATCGCATTTAAAAGAAGACTCTCTAGCACTTACAAGGCTTTTTGCATCTAGCTCTGATATTCAAAATTTCTGATACGTTCCCTCATCTTCAGCAGCACACTAGGGCGAAGTAAATTAGTTCGTTGAAGCCTGAGCGAGCAATTAGTTAGGCAATGTTTTCTGGGTCCTGACAGCATCACAAGGTTGATTACACAGGTGATGGATGAATTCTGCGCTTCAATATGGCAGCCAAGATAGCTTTAGGATGAAGAAATTATTGAACGCGTATAGGGCCATCATTCTTTTAATAGCGATAATGAGGAGTCGGAGCAGAGACGACGAAAAGATGGGTCTGAAGTAGCACAAAACCATTAGAGGAGTATGCTCCGAGCAGTTACTAAGAGAGATCTGCAAGACATTAAGTAGTGGTAAGTATTATTAATGCATTAGATACGAAGTAATACTTTATTAATAGGGCTAGGTAATACTTTAATAACACTTTATTGAGTTGGTTGGTGTATTATTAATTTATCAGGTACTAATTAATAATTTAGTAGTGTAAGGTAATGCTTTAATAATGTTTTATTTAGTTGATGAAAGTTATTTGTAAAAAAAATAATGCTCTTGCGTTTAAGTGTAAATAGATAGTAAAGTAAATGTATCCTGACTTATGAAAATTATTACTAGGTTCGTAGATGACGCTTAAACAGAACCTTTTTCTAAAATAAAATTACCGGAAAAGTTTTCTGTAACGTATTTAAACTGTAGGATAAAGTGATTAAACTGCTTTCTTTATAACTGCTTCTTATACATACATTCAGTGCTCATTTTATTAATACGGATGGCTTTCAAAAAATTCTTGACACGTATCTGTATATTTGCACTCGTTCCTCCAAAGTTAACGAGCTACGACTTGTTTGAAAACTTGCCTAAACTCATCATGTATTGAAAACAAAGATCGTATCATCATTTCTCTCTTCACTGGCGGCGCGTCAAGTTCGGTCAGCGAATCTGTGTGTTGTTGCTATAGAGTCTACTAAAGACGAGGGAACATTTTACATTTTCACAAGGACGACGCTAAAGAATTCATGCCGATTTATCACAAATATATGGAGATGATGCCTGTTCATATGGCATTGTTACGGGATGGATGCACAAATTCAGAGAAGGACGGCAGAGTTAGGAAGATCTCCCTCTGCAGGAAGACCGAAGGAGGCTGTGAATGAGAGAACCATTGATGCTCATGCACTCATTAAGGAAAACCCACACATCACTGTTCAGGTAATAAGTTTAGATGTCAGTGTATCGACTGGCAGTGTGGAAACAATTATTCATCATTTTGTAAAGTTCCGAAAGATCTGTGCCAAATGTGTACCTCACAAAATGACAGAACAGTAAAAAAAAAAAGGCCAGAGTCGATTCGTGCAAGGAGATGCTAACAATGTTTGAACCTACCCCAAACTGTTAACAGACATTGTCACAGGTGATGAGACGTGGTTTTAATACTATACAACTCCCAGAAAGAATGACAACTATGTTTGGGTTGCGGAAGATGAACCGCGTCCCCCAATTCTCCGACAAGAGTGGTAGCCGTGGACACCTTACCTGAAAAAATAACTATAAATAGATAATACTATACCAACATTATTTTGCCCAATTTGGTAAGGAGCAGCATCCAACAGCAGCTGTGTCAAGGATTCTCCTTCTTCATGACAATGCCAATGCTCACAAAATCCGGCAACTTACGACCTATCTGGAGCAGGAAAAAATCATTTACCCCATCCTGCGTATTCACCCGATCTTGCATTATGCCATTTTTGGTTGTTCCCAAAAATTAAAAAACCTTTTGCTGGGAAGCCTTTTTCAAGGGTGCAAAACCTTGCAAAATACGTTTTTTCAGAGTTGCCGAGTACTAGCCAAAAGGAGTACCATCAAGTGTTCCAGAATTGGTGTACACGTCTGCATACACCGAAGAGCCAAAACATTATGACTAGCTTGAGTTTATGCAAATCGAACCAACGGCAGGTAAACGACTGCGCGTGTGAAGGTCATGAAACGGTATAAATAACGCCTGATACTGAGCTCTGTTAATCAATGCTATTCTTGTTTCTCAGATAGGAAAGGCAGCAGACTTAAGCGAGTTTGACAAAGGCCAAATTGTAATGGCCAGACGACTGCGTCAGAGCATTTTCCAGGAGGGAAAAACCACAAACTGGGCTGACCACGACTCATCGATATTAGAGGGGAGCGAAGGCTATCCTGTATAGTACGAGTCAACAGATACTGTGGCGCAACTCTCACGTAATTTGAATGCTGGTGACGGGAGTAATGTGTCACAATACGTAGTACATCGAACCCTGCTGAAAATAGGACTGCGTAGCCGCAAGCTGCTCCGAGTGCCCATACTAACCTCGGTTCACCGTTGAAAGCACCTATAATGGGCATGCGAGCATCAAAACTGAATCTTGAATGATTGGAAGAAGGTCGTCTGGTCCGATGACTCTCGTTTCCTATTGCACCATGTGGACGGCCGGGTACGTATGCATCGTTTTCCTGGGGAAGTGTTGGCACTAGGATGCACCATGGGACGAAACCAAGCCAGTGGAGGAAGTGTAATGCTTTGGACATTACATTTGCAGCTTTTTAAAGAGGGTGCAGCTCACTGTAAAAGAACTTGTGACTCATTAAAAAAAATCTAGTTTTTTTACAATAAAATCAAATACTCAATCTAGTTCATTTCTTCCAATTTTTTCACCAATATTTAAAGTTTTGCCAGTTCATATTACTTATTATATATATATATCTTTAATATTTTCTTATTAAAATAAATCCGTGTTCTCATTGTTCGATTAAATCTATCTAAATTACGATTTTTCAACCATGTTCTTTAAACGTTTCTGCTGGGAAACCCTGGGTCCAGTCATTAATGTGCAGGAAATTATGACGTCTATCACCTATCTAAATATCATTGCAGACCAGGTGCATCCTTTCATGGCAACGGTATACCCCTCGAGTTAGTGTCTTCTTTCAGCAGGATAATGTGCCATGCCACGCTGCTGGGATTGTTCGAGAATGGTTCGCGGAACATGAGAAAGATTCCAGGTATTGCCATGGCCTCCAAATTCCCCAGACAGCAATCCAATCGAGCATCTGTGGTTTGTGTTGGAAGAGCAAATCCGATATGCGACGGCTCAACCACGTAACTTATGAGTTAAAGGATCTGCTGGTAACGTATTGGTACTAGATATCACAAGACGCCTTTGGAAATCTTGTAGCGTCCCATGTGTTTTGGCGGCACGTGGAGGACCAACATCATATGAGGCAGGCGGTCATAATGTTTTGGCTCTTCTGTGTAGATGCTGGAGGGGAGTACTTTGAAGGACAGTAAAGTTTCGTTGATGCAAATGCAATGGTTTTTGTTCTGCAGATGCATGTCAAGAGCGTTTTGAACGCTCCTCGTGACATTCCCACGTTACACGAATGCAGAATACTGAAGGATTCGAAGTTCCATAACCTATTAAATAAGAGTTTTTGTGGAAAAATGTTAATTGAAAATAAATCCGTGTTCTCATTGTTCGATTAAATCTATCTAAATCGCGATTTTTCAACAATATTATTTCACTCAATAACCAGTTATAGAAATTCGAATATTTAATAGCAGTAATGCATTAAAATAATTGAGCTGAAAAGTTAATTCAAACAAGTTAAAGCGAAAGCAATAACTGTTTTACATTTTAGTAAAATATGAAATCTTATTTTAGCAGATTGTGTAACCATTTTTTAAATTTTCGACAATTTCGAGCGGTTTTTCATATAGCGAGTTTAGTTGTTTAATGTTTCAGCTTCCATATCTCTTTTAGCACAGAAAGAATATTTTTGAGAAATCCAGATTTCGATATATATCAGGATCGAATATGAAGGATGGGGAATGCTCCCCCTTTTTGAAAGTACTTGTTACCGGAATGGAGGTGGAAAAATATTAGATATTATATACGATCATTATAAAAGAAAACTAAATTTTTAAGGTGCCATGTGGCGAGTAAACTGCTTGAGGGAATTTTGTTTATATTATATTTATATTTTATTATATAATTAAATAGCAAAAGTAACCTTGTGTACAAAATGTGAAGAAAGTCTTCAAGTTTCGTTTTTGTGTTCAACAAACTTCAAAGAGGACGCCATTGCTGATGTAATATTTAGTTTAGTCCATATTCAGCTCAGTGTTTCTGGTGTAGTAACTAGTAGCAGCTGCAGTGATTCTTTTCCTTAAATCAGGGGTGGCTGACAGAAAGTTAGTGAAGAGCTACTAGGAAAAAAAAAGACTACGTTCTTGAAGAGCCGCAGGAAAAAAACTGTTTTTAAAAGGAAAACAGGTAATTCTATTGAGTACTGCGTTTCTGGTGTAGTAACTAGTAGCAGCTTAGAAAAATAAACGATATTTTTAAGGAATCAAAAAAATTAAAAATATATGTCTTTAATAAGTAATATGAAAAACTTTAAAATATTTGGTCAAAAAATTGGAAGAAATGAACTAGAGTATTTGATTGCATTATAAGAAAAACTAGATTTTGTTTTATGAGTCGCAAATTCTTTTGCAATGAGCTGCACTTTCTTGAAAAAGCTGCAAATAGCCATTTTCTTTGGAATAAACGATGTTTGAAACGTATCCTCCCCCCCACCCATTCCACACAAATAAGAATTAGTGTCACATGGACTTCTCGGGTGTCACAAGATTGGATCACCTCTGTAAATCCAGCAATTTTGAAATTTCGCATTTAAGACATTGAATGTGATTAACTCCACGCCGTCCCTAACTAGGAAACTTTGAGAGTTTCTTGACATTTTGGATATGCAGTTACTTTTGTTACTTAATTATTTAACAAAATCTAATATTTTAAAATGCGGATAATCTTTTTAATGATCCTGTATATTTTTTTTTAAAGATACTTTTGAAAGACCGCTAAAACGGAGACCAAAGGATTTCTTCCTACCGTAAGGAGCATTTTAGGCTCCTGCCTGCTCGATTCATCGTTCCTTCTCATTTACTCGTATTTTCTTCTACATCCTGGCTTTGAGAGATTTAAGTGAACATTGAGAACTTTGATTTATTTTCGGTCACGTTTCTTTCATAAAAAAATTTACTTATTTAAGAAGTTACGGAGCTTTGACTCTCCATTAACATGAGTCAGTTCGTCATCAAGTGCTTACTAAATAGAAATGCATTTTAATATTTTTTCCCTTTTTTTAGATCTTTTTGGGAAAAAAACAAGCTATTGCTTTCACTTTGTCGTCTGTTCTTCAGCAGATATTAAACTTTTTTCTGTTTTGAAGAAAAAAAAAATCTAAGATTCTTTTTGGTTGCATAAGTACTAATAAAATATTATGATTCGCATTTCCGATTCTTTTATTAGATTGAAATTTTTTTGAAAGCTAGTATCCCATAACAGCCAGAGGCAAATGGTCTTCCTGCCTTTCTTTGTTTTTAACTTTTATTTTTCGTACGGCAAATTTTACGACAAATTATGATTTTACGAGTTACAGTAAAACCTCCCTAATTATGGATAATGGGGGAAGAGGAAATTCCGGTCGGAATTAGGGAAGAGTTCGAATTGTAGAATGTTATCAAAAAAATGAAGTTTTGTTTTACCTTAGAACATAATAAAATTAGTTTATGTTCTAAGGTTATTATTAGTTATTTTATTTATAAGTAGTCATTATTATGCAACATGGGGTAAGTTAATAAGAAAAATTTGAATTCATAGTTGGCCTATATTTACAAAATAAGCATAAAATATCTTTTAACGTAAAAATTAGTTGTTGGACGCAGAAGTGTAATTCATCTTAAAGTGATTCTTGATTACTTGAAATCCTTGTTGTTCTGTGCAAAGCTTCACCTGTAATCAGGCCGGACTTTGACCTTCCAATGCCCTAAGTTATAGGAAATTTAAGAGGCTTTAACCTATGACAAGCTTAAGAGTCCCTGAAAATTCGAAATTCAAAATATTAATTTACTACTCTGATTAAAGGAAAGATTTAAAAAAAAAGCATGAAACTGATGTGAAAATATTACACCGGGATTCGTATACATTTACGATTGTGCAAATTTAGGACGAACAGTGTTTGTACAATAGATTGATTTAAATGCTAAAAAGAAATTTTACTGATCTAGTAAAACTTTAAATGCATTTCTTTGAGGTCCCTTATATCGTGAGGCCTAAAGCTGTAGCATAATTAACTTATGCGTAAGAGCGGCCCTGCCTATAATCCGATCAAGCATAATGGAGACAGCAGTAACACGAACCAACTGCCAAACGACACCACTGAAACAGAGACAAAGAAATCTCGTGCAGTCTCCGATATAACGCGACAGTGGGGAACAGCTTCAGTCCGAATCAGCTGAACGTGTACGAATTGTCGCGAATTTTGGATTATTGGTGTCGAATTAATGAGTTTTACTGCATAATTGTAAGAAGAATTATTTGTTAAGAAGGTACGATATCGAAGCTCAAAATTAAACTCTATATTGCTCTAATTTATTACTATTATTAGAAAATTTATTTGGGTTGTTGTCCAGCGGTGTAATTTGCTTTTGACACGAAAACGGATATAATCAAATCCGTTTTTTTTTATTTTCTTGTTCTGATCGTAATTACCAAAACTACGATTTATTTTCTGAATTAAAACAATTTCTTTTTCCGAGGAAGGAAAAAGAAACTGAGAAAAGAGCAATAAAGCACAATCAGCAGACCCAAATAATTTTAAAACAGCTTACAAAGAATATGGAATCACAACGAAACTTGTAAGTTAATAAATACTCTACACTGAGAAAATTTGTAACGATGTGCGATTTTATCTAAATTGACTATGGTGCTTGCCTTGATAAGTTGTTTCAAGTGAATCAGTGGTCCTTTGAAGCGTATGAGGCAAAAAAATGGATGTTTAACTTCAAAAGTTAACGCAAGGTACAGCTTAGTCAATGCTGTCAGTGGTGAAACGTATAGTAGATATGGCACAATCACAAGTAGATAAATGTAAAACTTGACGTGTCAATAAATGCCCGAGATACTTTGAACAGGTGCAAATTTGCCACTTGTTCCCATGGCCGAGTGGTTAGCGCTCCAGGCTACTGATCTAAGGGACCTGGATTCGAGACCCGGATAAGGCATGGATGTTGGGTTGGTGTTGTTTTTCTGCCGAGGTCCTGCCGTCCTCTCAGACCTTCTACTATGGCATATAAACTGACAGGCTCCTGTCAGACCTCTGTGGCAAGCAGCTGCTTGAGGGGGTATTTATTTATTTTTTATTACTATAATATAGCTACGTTACAGAAAACAAGGTAGTAATCATTTAATTATTCAACAACGAATCTACGCATGAGTTAACAGGAGTTATCTTTTATTTCAATGTAGAAGAGTTGTGGCTTTGTGGTCTAAAAGGACAATATATCCAGTTGATATATTCAGTTGTAATAATAATAATAAATAAATACCCCCTCAAGCAGCTGCTTGCCACAGAGGTCTGACAGGAGCCTGTCAGTTTATATGCCATAGTAGAAGGTCTGAGAGGATGGCAGGACCTCAGCAGAAAAACGACACATACATCCATGCATTACCCGGGACTCGAACCCAGGTCCCTTAGATTTCCAGCCAACGGTTCTTAATTATTTTCTTTTTAAAAATGCCTTAAATTATGTTTAATTTTGTAAATTTTTATCAAGTTATTAGATGCAAAATAGTGTTTTTACCTATTTGTCTTCTTGACAAGTAGTTTTATCGATATATATATATATCGCATATTATTTGTTGTCCATTACATTATTTCTGGTGACAAAATTTGAAACTTAAAAATAATAGACTTATTTTTTCAAGAAGGATTTTATTATGTTCTACTTAATTCTTTCCATAGTTTAAGTGGATGTTGCCATTTTTACAATTCGAACTATAAAAAATTCCCCGAGCAAAAATCCAATAATTAGATAGTTAATCAAACCACGAAGACTGACACAGAACAGACTAATAAATACTAAAAAACCTGCAAAAAATTTCTTCCTAAGGTTGATCGAAACCTAGCTGCAATTCTTTTGATAAAAATTGATTTCCCCGGGTAAACATCTGAAAATCAATTCCAGCGATTTTTTAAAATGCTCCTTTTTGAAAACAATGACTATAGAATTTGTCATAGTTGCTTTTAAATAGTCAATGCTTGTTATACATAATTACCTTTACATTTAAGTGCTTTATAAAGGCACGTAAAAAAGTATTGTTTGCATAATTTGTATTTAGTCCTTTGTTCAACTGCTTAATAGGGTTGTTTGGAGTGCATAAAAAAACATGTTTCGAATTTGGGTAAAATAGGCAATATTGATATTAGTTGGCCACAATGCCTTCGGCTAATGTTTAATATGGTAAACTGTAAGACCAAACATTGGCTGCAGCGTCCTCTTGCTATCCAATCACAAGCTGTCGCTACCATCCGCGACAAAAAGAAGGGTTATTCGGAAGGACAAATTCTCGGAGGAACCCTTCTTTCTGCCGCTGACAGTCCCGCGTGGGTCAGTGTTGCCCGCGCATGCCACGATCTTTCCAGCTATTCCTCCCCGATCCCCGTTCAGGGTCCGCCCATTCCTTGTCTCGGCCAAAAAAGTCGGTCCGAGCGCGAGACGATTTAATGGACGCCGTGGCTGCGGACAGCCGGTCCAACAACGCCCTTTGATTCACTATTCGCCGTGGCCGACATTATCCAGTAATTTAGACGGACACGGTTGCCAGGCGCTGGCGGGGGACGACGGTTGCGATATCGGCCTGCACCGCACAGCGGAGTCCTGGTTAATCAAATCAACGACACCGAGTCAAATGTGCCAGTGAGCCTAATAGAGAGAGAGAACAGCAGAGGCTCGCCACGGAAGAGATTGTAGGGAATGACGGGAACGATGGGCTGGGTGGACTTGCAGTGAGGCAGCGGAGTCCACTGCCCTGTCAACTAATGCTGTCACCTCGCTATCGCTGAGAAGAAGCATCACTTATGTCGGAGAGATGAAGTATCACTTGCCTGCTTTGTCTTATGAGAGATGGCTTCGTCCCACATCATTTCATGTGCCAATAAAATGCAACGGGCAACTATGGGATAAACGGCGTCAAAGATGGGCTTTATTAATCGCATTAGGGGGCGGGACATGCGGCGCTACAGGACCGAATAAGACGTTAAAAATGATGTTGTTAAGCAAGATTTAAGTTGGAAACTAAAGGCTTATTGAGTAAGTTTGACTTGTGTAGAGGAGACTAGTTTCCTTTTAGTCTCGACTCCGCAATAAAATGCCTGTATCTAAAGTTAGTATCATCGTATATTAACACACCCATACAAACATATTTAAAATCACTGTTAGATTGTTTTCACACCCTTTAACCCGTTTAAAACACCCTTTTAAATAGTAAATGCTATATATGTAGCAATAAAAAAATAAGCAATAAATAACATAGGGTTTATTGAATAAAATATGAAATAGTTTAATACCCTTTCACTAGACCAGTATATATTAAATAGTCGAATATTACTATTAAAATAATAAAATATATTTTAAACTTATATAATATGCAAAATTTTAGGCTAATTAGCAGTTAAGACAAACAAACAAACAAATGAGAAACCTGGGTTCGAACCCCTGGTAAGGCATGGATGTCCGTGTTGTTTTTTTGCTGAGGTCCTGCCATCCTCACAGACCTTGTACTATGGTATATAAACTGACAGGTTCCTGTCAAACCTCTGTGGCAAGCAGCTGCTTGAAGGGATATTTATTTATTTATAATTTCTTTTCAATCCATGTAGGTCGCAACAAAATTGCACATGTAGGTCTCATCAACACATCTTTGATCCTATTTGTTACTTAACATTAGTAATTAAAAAGAGTGCAAAATTATATGACCTTTTGTTTCAGCTTGCTGTGCCGGGTTGGCTTTTCCTGAGCCTGGGTAAAGCAAAAATACATGCACATGATCTCCCCTTATGCTTCAAGTTACGGTGAGTCCAGTTGGATTTCTGAGTCCTCCAAATGCGGGTACTAAATGTATTCTCCAATGATAATGACTGATGGCGCACTCTGCGATCAGTTTTTCGCAGCTGTAGCAGTATGGGACTCTCGGTGAAGCACTGTAGGAACAATGAAACACAGAACTGATCGGATAGTGTGCCAGCAATCATTATCGTCGGAGAATACATTTAGTGGCCGAGTGGTTAGCACGCTTGGCTACTGATCTAAGGGACCTGGGTTCGAGCCCCGGAGTTAGGCATGGATATGTGTCGTTTTTCTGCTCAGGTCCTGCCATCCTCTCAGATCTGCTACTGTGGCATATAAACTGATAGGCTCCTGTCAGACCTCTGTGGCAAGCAGCTGCTTGAAGGGGTATTTATTACTATTTTTATTTGGAGGACGCAGAAATTCAACTAGACTCGCCGTAACTTGAAGCATAGAAGAGCCCATTTCCACGGGTTCTTTCACCCATGCTCAGGAAAAAGTTAACCGGGCATAGCACAAGCTGAAGAAAAGGTCATTGTACCATGTTTAGTTTCTAATGTTAAGTAACGCATAAGATCAAATATGTGTTGATGCTACCTACAAGTAATTTTGTTGCGACCTACGTGGATTGGGATGAAACTACATAGTTAATAAAACAGTTTTTTTTTGTAAAAGGGTTAATAAAATAGTTTATTATATCTACCGGTATAAATTGTCTTTATAAATTTCTGGCAAGATCAGAGATGTTTATTCAGTTCTGGTAAACATCGGGAACGAACAGTGTTTATGGATGTGGAATTGAGTGCCATCTTACTTATGACGTAAAAGGGGAATAAAGGCACTCAGGGAATATACATAACACGCTTTCGCTGATTAAGATATTCGAATTTTAAATTATTTATATTGGGGAGAGACAAGAATCGAAACATTGTATAGTTTTACTCGGTGATATACGTAGGATATATTCAAATATTTTCCTCCCACGATTTCAAAGATGTAGTATTTAATTCAACCTTTAGAGCAATACTATGATAAATAAAACATAATTAATATCGAAAGTCAGCTTTATATAGATATTTTAAACATCGCCTTTGATGTAACATTCCTTTTAATCAGCTAATTTGCGAATCCTTATTGCTTAATTATTTTCGCATCCATTTTCAACTATTGTCATAATTAAATTTGAAATCCTTATATAAATACTTTTCGTGACAAAGATTATCAACAGACATAAGTAGATTAAATACGGTTTAATGCTTTAAACGTATTTAATCTACTTAATTTTAATTTAAATACGGATAATTAATTAATACGGATAAGCGAAATAAGGCCGAATAGAGGGGGAGGGGAAAGTGTCATGCCCTTCTATCTGACATTCCTTTGTAACCCTTGAAAATGCTAGTAAAGTGCAACAGAGGCGAAATAAAAAGAAAATATAACACAAATTTTTCAGGAAATTTTTTTAAAATCATTAAAAACGTTTTATATCGATAGGGGTCTGATCGCGTTCTCCCTCCTTTCATTCTGGTCACCTCCCCCCCCCCCCCCCACACACACACACCCAGCTCGCTTATTTTTTTTTTGATCCGGGCCTGAAGCGAATAATTATTACTTTCGACGTCAGCTTTATTAGTAACATTAACAGAAATAAGCTTAATCAGAATGTGATACCCAAATATAATTCATTACATCATAAAATATTATGCATTATTAAATAATTAACGAAAAAGAGTTAAATAAAAATCATAATAAAATCTTATATGAGTGATTTCTACACTGTTGGTATAGTTGGTATTTCTCGATTAAAGATAAAATCCAGAAATTTTCACCAATGAAAGTATTTTTTCCATTACAGACATTTATACTTTCAACGGAGGAGTAGAAATAATATTTGATTCTTTAAAACTTGGTTTATATTTAACACTAATACTACCGTTTTGAAAAATTTTCTCTCTTAGTATCACATTCTTTATAGACGAAAAACTAAGAAATTATAAACAGCATTATGGAAAAAAATGCTGAAACAAAAATGTAAGCCAAATGTTAAAAACAAAAATCTGTTATTTTCGATATTTCTCCATCAGAAATGTATCTACAATGGAGAGAAAAATTTCGAACTATTCATTAACAGAAATACCATTTGTAAAAGAAATGTACATTCCATCGGCATGGACAATTACCCCTTTACAGACTGGCATTATTTATTTAAATCTCTTTGCAAAACTTACATAACTACATTTCACTACGTAATACATGTTTGCATATCACGTTCTGCATCTGTTTATGTAGTTAATGAGTATAGAGTTACTGGCAATCGAGAGTTTGTAAATCTCTTTAAAATATTCCCTTTCAAAATAACATCCAATTCATTCAAATCTGGCGCAATTCGAAACAAAGTTCTAAAATGCTCATCTGCGAAACATCATCTTAAACTTTGTATTTAGTGATTAAATTCATCAACTGAAAAAGAACGGTGTATTTTCGAAATGTTACTGTCTCGACGTTACGACCTAAAAGACATGTCTGCTGAGATCTGTTGATTCTACCCGATATGTTAACCCTTCTTTAAAGACTGGTATCAACTACCAACCTTAATGTGATCTTCCTTTCCCTGTGTAAACATATCTGCAAGCCACGCGATGCCACAGTTGAGACAATCTATCTCGGGTTCTATGCACGGATTTTTCCATTTCATTGAAGTACTTTTTTTCCACAAAATTTGCTCCTTCGCGCATCACTTCGTAATAAAGAGGCATCCATAGGCTGAAACAAATTGCTCGCTAAATACGAACCGCTATGCCATTCATTGTGAGTTAATGAAGAGCCTCACACGGAAGAAGACCAATTATTTAACGATTTAATTATTTCCATATCATTTCTCTCGACAGCCAACAAACAAATTGCATGCACTTCGCTTCCAACCAAATTCAATTCATCGCTACGTTTTTTTTCTCTCTCTTACGCCATAGATTTTTTTATTTGCTACTTTTTTCGGATTTCCGAGCCTAAATGACTTTCTCTTGAATGGAGGAATTTCCAATGCTTAATATTAAGAGGAAGCCATATCTCGAGAAGGAACTTTGGCGATTTCTCAACAGCGTAGAAAAATGTGATCCCAGAGATTGCTTTTTATCTAAAGTAAATAAAGAATGTAAAAGTAATATCAATGTTAACTAAAGATAATATCAATGTAACTTAAGATTCAAAATTATTTTCTGTGCTACCAACCTGATAGTAGATTTCGGAAGTGGCTCAATGGATAGTGGTTGACTTTTCAATCGATTGGGTTGGGTTGTTTTACCTCTCAGCGGCACTTTTTTGCACACAATGGGCTAAATGGCCAGGTCACATGGACCCCGAAGGCTCAGAGAAGGTTGGGGGAGGGGACCCACTGGAATAGCTGTTGGGAGACAGATGGTAACCTCCCGTCAAGGCCATCCAGCGTGTTCTTTAACGTGCACAGGGTATGGCTCTCCCGCACACGGGGACACGGCTTAACGTCTCATCCGACAGACGGCGGCCTTTCCAAGCCCATCGGTGTCCCCTGCTGACCGTGGGCAGGGCGGGGAATTTTGCGGAAATAAATCTCAACGCTGACCCAGCTGGAACTACAGATTACGAGCCTGGCGCGCTACCGACTGAGCCACCCCCGCCCCCTTTTCAATCGACGTTCCGCAGGTTCGATAAATGGGCAGTTTGAGGGTTCTTACAGATAAGTACAATCCTGCTTCTCTGTGGGGCAAAACAGATTCATGTAGGTATGAGTCATTATAAAAAAATACGCATAATCTAAAGGGCTATATAAATTAAGTAAAAAAGGTAATTTTATGTACAAAATGTCAAGAAACTGAAAGTTTCGTTTTGTGTTCAACGTATTTCAATGTGGGTGCCATTGAGGGCAAGAGATTCAGCTTCCATCCATACCTGGCTCAGGATGTCGAGTGTAATGTTTGAAACAGATGCAGTGATTATTTCCCTTAAATGCTGTAAGTTACGATTTTCTTCGAAACAAACGATGCCTTTAATGCATCCCCAAAAAAGAAGCCCAATAGGGATTTCTTGTGGCTGCAATATCGGTCCACCTCTAATAATCCGACAATTTGGAAACTTGATATTAAAGGCATTATTAACTTAACAAGGAAACTTTGGGAATTTGTTGACATTTTTGAAGCAAGATTACTTTTGTTGCTTAATTATTTAATAAAATATAGTACTTTATAAAATAACACTAACATATTAATCACTCTGTATATATCTTAGTACAAGAAGTTATTTTTCCTTTGCTTTAAAAAATTCTTACTTGTCTTAATTTCGCGTGTTTGGACACGATAGCCATGTTAAAGTAGTGCTGATCCATGCAGCCAGGGAGACGATAATAAATGACTCTCTCGTCCCTGCATTCAAGAAGGATTGCATTTCAAATGTAATCGATAGCACTGAATGGGAAATGACATTCTGATGACATACTGTGAGTGACTCACTGTTAAACAGGAATCAATCGCACTTCAAATAAGTTGGAAGACTGTCCTGCCTCTTTGTTTCATTAATTCCAGCGTTTGTCTTACCACCCCTCCTCTACAAGCAAGCATCACAATCATTACTATTGAGTGTCAGCTTATTAAAAGCTGTTTTATGTGTGAAAATTTACTTTGAAAGTTATTTTATTTAAGAGTGCACTGTACATTTATTTCGACTTATACTGTCCTATAATTCATACGAAAAAATCCAGTTTATACATCCTTTGGGAAAATTTAATTCCCTTAAAATCGCATTTTGAAAAGTACAACTGCCACGCCAGTTAACGGATTTTTATACTATCTACACTAGTGTCCAAAAGTTAAGCATAATTGATAAAATGGATAAAATGAAAGATATGAGACAAGATAATGACACGAGCTATATAGTACAGATGGAATATGGAGGGAAGAAACAAATGCGCGATATAACTGACAGAAATGCAGGATAAACTGGAGCAATGCACTCTAGTTCAATAGGGTGGCAAATGGAGTCGCTACCTGGAGCGCATTCTCTCGTGCACGAGACTTCAATAAGGTGTCTGAGGACCCCTTACAGTGATTCAAGTGTCACATCGACATTGCATGCTGTTGACGAGGGCTGTAAAAAGGTCCTGCTGCATGAAATCCCACTTCTGCGCAAGAGGAGATTGGAACTTCAGGAGAGTTCTGAGAGTCGTTTGACGAGCTGAAATCCATCTCCCCAGTGTACACCATACATGCTCTATTAGGTTCAGGTCCGGCGAAATGCTGGGCATGGCATACACTGGATGTCTTCATTTTCAAGGAATACATCCACAAAAGCAGCCCTATATGGATGCCTGTTATCGTCCATAAACAGGAATTGTGGGAAAAAGAGCCTCACGTACGGTTCGAGGATTTCATCTCGATATCTAAGGCCTGTCAAAGTTCCTCCAGAAAAGA
Source organism: Ryuthela nishihirai (assembly GCA_038380435.1). Lineage (NCBI taxonomy): Eukaryota > Metazoa > Arthropoda > Arachnida > Araneae > Heptathelidae > Ryuthela > Ryuthela nishihirai. Next base: position 49,198,050 of record JAWZYU010000001.1, on the reverse strand, counting down.
CATGGGATGGTGTGCGACCGTGTGATATAATGCACCTCCAGACCACTAAACTACCACCTCAGTTATGGTGCATTACTTTGATATTTGAGGGGTGATAACGAGTTTTTGGCTCTCTCCAGATGAAAACTCAACTACACTGGTTTCCATAAATTAAAGAAAAATTAGGAAAATCGCGATAATTCGCCAAAAAAATTGTGGGATATCCTCACCAAACTTGTTCATGTAACCAGTAAAGTAATGCCGAGTGAGCATAATAAAAAAATAATAAATACACCCTCAAGCAGCTGCTTGCCACAGAGGTCTGACAGGAGCCTATCAGTTATAATATGCAAATTATTCTAGGTTACATCTATATGGGTAATCGAAGAGCGGCTTACATACTGCTGTTTTGGAGTGGATCGTTATTTTTTGTTGTAAATGTGAGTAAAGAAATTCGAAATAGCCATTTTGTAGGAATGACCTCGAGACATCATTTGTCAAATGAATTGCGGTGGAGAGCTATTGGCCGGCTTGAAGCAGGCTAAGGTCAGTCAGACGTGGCACGATGGCTGAATGCGAGTCCTTCTATGGTCCATAGGCTGGGGAATCAATTTCTTAGCACGGATTCCGTGTCTCGGAATCCGTGCTAAGTACATAGAGTTACGACCGCTATACAAGAATCGATGTCTGCGATTAACAACACACGAAGAAGCAGTACGTTTACTCTCTCTCAGCTATGATCCTCTCTTGCAGCAGCCAATGTGAGGATTGTGTCAGCTTCTACTGTGCGTAGAACGCTTCATGAGGGAAGTCTGTACACTAGATGGCCAGTAATTTGTGTACCCCTCATGTCACGTCACAAGAGAGCGGTTGAATTGGGCATGCACGCATGTTAACTGGACAGAAGACAATGGAGGTCCATACTCTTCACAGATGAGTACAGATGTTGCTTGCAGAGTGATTCCGCATATTGTTTGATATGGAGAGAACGAGATACCCAATATCGTTCCAGTAACATCCGTCAAAGAGACAGTTACGGCGGAGGTAGTGTGTGTGTGTGTTTGGGCTGGCATTTCTTTAGGTGGAAGCACAGACCTCTGTGTTGACGAGTGGGAACTTCAATGCTCAAAGATGTAGAGATGACATCCTGAACTCTTATGCACGTCCTTACCCTGGTGTAATAGGTGAAATATTCCTCTTACAAGACGATAACGCACGTCCACACAGAGGTCGATTAGTGGAATAATATCTTCAAGAGTAGACCATTATGCACATGGAGTGGCCAGCTCGATCTTCCGACCTAAATCCGATTGAGCATGTGTGGGATGCTCTAGAGACGTGTTGCTGCCCTCAATCCGCCACCTGAAAAAGGGGGAGCTTATCACTGCTTTAAAGGAACAGTGGTCGTAACTGCCTACTGAGTTGATTCACATCATAAATAGCATGAAACATCGCTGTCGTGCCTGCATTGCTGTAAGGGGTGACCACACCCCTTGTTAAAGAACTTTGCCCATTGCATTCTGATACCTCATTTTTGGACAAGTTCCTGTAAGTATTATTTTTTGACGAAAAATGTTTCTAGTGTGAAATGTTTTATGACATTCTGAAACTAGCATTGTAATTCATGTTTCCATCAAATTTCATTTAAAATCATTCATATAGTTTTTTGTTTATTTTTTTTCTGAGTTTTCCTTAATTTATGGAGACCAGTGTACTATCACTCTGTAATCTGAATCTGGATTCGTTACAGGAGAGAACATTGATCCGTTGATTTCACTCAGGTCTCGACGTTGTCTGCACCACGATAACCTGTCTCTTCTCTCTGATGGAGTGAATGGAAAGCAAATTGTAGGTCGTCTCACATAAAGTCTTTGTTCATGAAGCCTGCTTTATATCGTTTTCCTGTAAACTGTTCGTCCAGGAGCAGCAGACAGCTGTACAGCGAGCATTTTCGCTGACATATGTCAGTTACATCTTGTTGTTAGTGTCACACAGCTGTCATCCAGAACAGTTGTAAGTCGTGGTCGACCCTGCACATGTTGACGACTAACGTTTCCTGTCGCTTGGCATCTTTTCCACAGTCTTGACACCACGGATTAGTGAATACCTATTGCCCTGGCAATATAATTCTGTGTGCGACCTGATTTTAACATACTGATAGCGCGACCACGTATAAGGACATCCATATTAGGGTGCGCCGAAAAAATTCAAATTTTTTTTTCAAGTCGTAATACCGCGGAAAAGTTGCGAATTGGGGAGACTAAAAAGGGGTTAAAAAGAAATAAAATCGGTTTATATCTTCCGGTCGCGCATGTGCTCTAAATTTTGCCGAAATTTGGAAAAATTCACATTTTTACGATAATTTTTAACATTTTTAAATTAGCCTCTTCCCAAATGTAATAGCTCAAATTCTTATGTATTAGAGCCACAGAAAAATAATGTTTAAATATTATTTAAATCCATCAACATCTTCCGGTCGCGCATTGCCTTCAAAGTTAATGAAATTTTGAAAAAAAATTACAAATAAAGGTAGATCACAGTTCAAGGAAAAAAAACACTAACCACTTACATGTTCCTTATATTTGTTCTTTATTGAATACAAGTTTAAATGTTTAAAACCAAATTATTTTAGACCATTAGTAATATTTATAAACAGATTCTTTTATTGAAAAAACTAAGTTTTTGTATGAAGAGTCGCAAGTCCAAGAAACTCATGTTGAACAATTGAACATCTCCGTTTTCACTCATTCTTAGCTGAAGGTACTTTGAAATCTGATTTATGGGCGAAGTTAGGCATGGTTGACCTTGAGAGCAGAGTCGTTCTGATAAAACCATCCCTAGACTCGGCTCCGCAAATTTTTCCTGAGGCTTCTGTCACGAGTTTCACACATCGTTCAATTGCCTGTGTGTGAACTGGGAATGTCTTGAATGTTATTTCCCAATTAGGGACTGAGTAACTTTGAATATGTGATTTAATCTCATCGTCACTGATATCTTTTAATAATGGGGGAGAAGATAAATCACAGTCCATTCAGTTAATTATTTCCGAGTAGTATTGAGCCTTGAAATTGTGTTTTGGCGGCATGAATGTTCTGATAGTTCTCTTTTGATCTAACTGTCTCGCCTTTAGAATTCATCGAAGTCCGAGCTCTCTTATGTGTTTTATATTATCTTGTGTCATGGCTAACATTAAATGTTCTGGATGAGCGAAAAAGCCATTTCGTTCGATCATAGGGTCGACAATATTACGTAAATCTTCAGGCAGGTACCTTGAAGATTGTATTGATTGGTACACAAGTTTTGGTCCCTCTGTAAAGTATTTACTTGTTTTAATACTAAACCACATTGGCATGTACGACTTCAAAATAAATACAACTATTTCTTGAAGTTCAGGTGTGGGACTTTCTTCACTTAAGTACAATCTGAGAGTTCGATTTGCTGTTGTCAACCACCTCGAGTATGACAAGGGACCAGGATCTCGTACAGCCAAATCCTCTTTACAGTTTCCCGACTTTATTGCCATGGAAATATCGAGTAGATATTGCTGATCCTTACTTAGTATAGTTCTGTCTATTGTGGGGATCTGACAGCCAATACTCTTGAAGCCAATCACTAGACGTTTTTCGCAGCCACTTAGCTTTTCACCGATTGGCCCTCTCAAAGATTTCGGACCCGTTGATTTACCGTCTAGGTATTGAAACAGATGCCGGAATGGCAGTTCATTGAAATGGAAAAGGCAAACTGCCCATTGTAACGGTTCCCCAAATGTATTTCGATTCGGCGAATCAGACCGTTTTTCCAACCTGTATTAACAGCAGTGCCATCACATCCTATGACAACTAATTTTTCAAGAGAAATACCACGACCAGACGGATAAGAAATAATAGTGACAATATCTTCAGAACTTCCAGAAGTATCGTGACAGAAGCCTCAGGAAAAGTTTGCGGAGCTGAGTCTAGGGATGGTTTTATCAGAACGACTCTGCTCTCAAGGTCAACCATGCCTAACTTCGCCCATAAATCAGATTCAATAAAGAACAAATATAAGGAACATGTAAAGTGGTTAGTGTTTTTTTCCCTTGAACTGTGATCTACCTTTATTTGTAAATTTTTTTCAAAATTTCATTAACTTTGAAGGCAATGCGCGACCGGAAGATGTTGATGGATTTAAATAATAGTTAAACATTATTTTCTGTGGCTCTAATACATAAGAATTTGAGCTATTACATTCGGGAAGAGGCTAATTTAAAAATGTTAAAAATTCACATTTTTACGATAATTTTTTCAAATTTCGGCAAAATTTAGAGCACATGCGCGACCGGAAGATATAAACCGATTTTATTTCTTTTTTAACCCCTTTTTAGTCTCCCCAATTCGCAACTTTTTCGCGGTATTACGACTTGAAAAAAAATTTTGAATTTTTTCGGCCCACCCTAATCCATATTCTGTCTGTATGACATATTGTTACAGCAACAAATCAGTTCGAACACAAACAGAAAGCGCTGTCACGAGAAATGAGATTTTCCACATCTACGCCTTTTGTTATACCATTACAGATTTTCAGTTCTTTATCTTTTACAAAATATGTGCGGTCGCATGTTATTGCATAATTACTCCTACATTTGCCCTCCGTTATTTGCACGTACCTTTTGTTGCTGTTTTCGCCTACTGTTTGTTTAATGTGGCCCTTTTTGTCAATTACCCTTAACTTTTGGACGCCATTGTGTTTTGTGTTTTTTGAGGTGCCTGATTTTTTTTTGTTTGGGTACCTGAAATTGTTTGCGATAATGGTATCATTGAAAAGTTCTTTTTATGCCACATGGTTCTTAGTTATGCATCAAACGAAACAATTTTTTTAAGGATGACTCACTTTGGAGTTTTGCTTCTCATTAAATATGATTTCCAAGAGGCATATTTTAAGGGGGGCACCATCTTTATACCTTTGTATATATTCAAAATATTCCAACCTAAGGGAAATATTTCTAGGAGTAATATAATTAGGTATTTTACAAATAAGGAAATTATATGCATTTCAGGTACTGAAATACATAAGGATGAATTTTAATGTTCAAACTTTACGGACATTTGAAAAGAATACTCGACTGTCAAAAAACCTTTTCTTACTTGATTTTAAAGCGAACAAAACTATTGTTGAAAAACATTATATTTATTTGGCGCCAAAGTTTTTTAACTGCTTACCAGAGTACATCAAAGGAATAAGAAATGATAACGTTTTCTATAAGGAATTAAGAAAATGGATTTTAAATGTGGTAAATATTGAGACTATGTTTTAGAAGTAAAAGAGATTTAAATATAATAATTTCATTTGATGCTGAGTTGCCCTTAAGGTGCTCAACTGAACCACTTACTAACGCACAGTTCAATATAGATATTTATATTTTTTTCTGTTTTTCTACCCAATAAAGGTTTTTTTTTTATTTCATTTATTCTTAATGATAATTTTCAAACTTATAAAATGGTTAAATATATACTTAGATTTTTTGATGAAGCTAGCAAAATGTGAGGAAATGTGAAACTGAAGCATGTTGCCGTTTCATTTTTATTACAACATAACTGTTAAATTTCTTCCACAAGAAAGTTTTTACTCTCGTGGGAGACTCAATATTTTTTCTCAGACTTTTGCTGAAAAATGTAGGTAAAATTATAAAACACTAATGAAATATATTAAAATTTTCCATATATATATGGTATGAATGAATATGATTTTTATTGAACAAACTATGTATAAAGAAGAATATATATTAGAAAATGTAATACTTTAAAATTGTGTATCTGAGATATACAACATTATATAAATTTCATTATAATTTCAGTTCTAAGGTAAAAAAATGTAAATGTACTGCATATTCTGAGAACAAATTATCTATCTATTATCTATCTATTTTGGAATTCTTGTAATAAAGATAAGTTATCTAATGGTGCATGTAATAATGGTCATATTTTGGACTTTTTATATGCATTGGTGCTCACGAAAATCAGAACATTGAGAAGGAATAGAGTAAATTCGATGAATATTAGAGGTAGGGGGTGTAGCATGCCAGCTCGTAATCTGAAAGGCCGCTCTCTGTCGTACGGGATGTTAAGACGTGGTCCAGTGTGCGGGAGAGCCATACCCTGCACGTTAAAGAACATGCTGGATGGCCTTGATGGAAGGCTACCGTCTGTTTCCCAACAGTTGTTACAGTGGGTTCCCTCCCCCAACCTTTCCTCAACCCTCGAAGTACTTTTGACTTGGCCATTTAGCCCATTGTGTGCAAAAATGCCGCTCAGAGGTAAAACTACCCAACCCATGACCTTATGGGACATGTTTAGCAACTGCTACTGAAAAAGTGATTAAAATTTCTAGGTCATCAGCAAAGTCTTTGTTGTCTACAGTCGAAAGAGAGCATTCTGGAAAGGATGTGAAAAGTATTTAAAGGGTCGGTAGCCGTGTTCAGCTTATCAGTTATTGTGCAGGTTCATATTTTGGACTTTTTGTTAAGATATGTCAAAATAAATGCCTTTTTTTAATGCCTTTAGTTAAGATATGCCTTTTTTAAAGATATACAGTTCGTGCATATCTTCAGGCATATCTTCAGGTGAGTGAGTTCGACAGAGGGCGTATTGCTGGCGTGAGAGAACATAATCTTTCATATTGTGCATTGAATATGCAGAGAATGGTTCGAAGATAGAAAATGAACACTTTGGGAAGGTTCTGGACCTTGTCCAGAGACAACACGGGAAGATCGCCATCTTCGGAAGTTGGCTGAAACAGATGAGTCTGTCTCATCTACATCCCTTGGCCCAACAGTAGAGGTCAGTAACACATCTTCCAATGTTGGCAGTAACAGTTTGATGCCGTTTATTGTAATTCGGACTGCACGTCCACTGTACATTGCTAAGACTGTCTCTGACACCCAACATAAAACAACCAGACTACAGTGGTGCATAGAGTGATGGCAATGGCGTGACGAATGGTACAACATCGTCTTTTCTGATGAATCCCACTTCTGTCTGTTCGAATCCGATGGCAGAATCCTCATCCCATGATGGGTTGGTAAGAGGCACATAGACGAGTAGCATACAGAACCAACATGTAGGACAGTTTACAGCCAATAGCTCTTCCATATTTACAAACTGTCCCATACGCAATATTTCAGAAGGACAATGCAAGACACCATGCAACAGCTGCCACTGTTGAATACCTGAGGCAAAACGATATATACACATCCTTCCATGGCCTGACCCATTACCTTATTTGTCACCTGTAGAAAATATATGGAATGTGGTCAAACAGAGGTTGCAGCAATACCAGCACATGAAATAATTAGTTGTCCTGACTGGATTCGAACCCAGGACTTCCAGAAGCATGCCAGTAGTCTTAACCATTGGACCAACAAGAGCAAACCATTTTCCCAACAAAGTGACATATACTCCTGCAATTTTTGTTCATTCGCCAGTGGCGCCATTTGTTTTCAGGAATCGGACATATGATGGTAGTAATATTTCTCACTGACGCTCACATCATTGTATGAATAATTCAGTAATAAATTATCACAGGAAAACGTCCTGTAGACAAGAAACACTGAGGACCTGGGTTCGAATCCCAGTCAAGACAGCCAATTATTTCAAACTCTTCTTGTCTACAGGACGTTTTCCTGTGATAATTTGTTACTGAATACCAGCACATCCCGGCAAACGTAGACAAACTTTGGGCACGGGTGCATAGAGCTTGAACAGCTATTTCACAATTTAGAATTAGACATTTGTTTGACTCCATGCTTCGCCATGTACAGCAGGCCATACAAGCAAGGGGTGGACACAGTCATTATTAAACAACTCGGTGTGCAACTCTTCATTTGCTTCCACATTTCAATCATTTATTACTACAATAAAGCTATATTGAGCGTGCGCTGAGTGGTCCTTCTTGGTGTTTTGATTTTGGTGAACTCCAGTGTATATGGCGATTCAAGTGCCATATTGTTCGGGACCGCATATTTTGAGCTTATTTTTTTACCTCAGATATGCTTAAATAACATTTTTAAAGATGGTATACTTTGGGTTTCTTGCTTTGTACTTAAAATATGTCATCAAAATGCAATATTTTTAAAGGGCATATAATCGTGGAGTGACCGAGCAGGTGACTGACGGTTTGCAGTGTGTTAAGGCATCTCATAATATGTTCAACTGGATTTACGTCAGGCGACATTACTGGTCAGATCATTCGTTGGATATCCCCATTTCTAAGTATTGCTGCACCAGGTTAGCTCTATCAGAAGGTCACTGTCGTTCATAAACAGGAAATGGCGTCAACCACCTTCGCAAGAGGTCACACAATGGGATTCAAAGATTTTTTTCTCTGCATCTCTGAGTAGTTAAGGAGCCTCCATGAAGAGTAGCACGTCCGTTGATGGTTATGCCACCCTAGATAAGCACACCACCTTCACCAGAAGTATCCCTTTTTCTGATATTGGTGGGATGGAATCGCATTCCTCATTCTCTCCAGGTTAAACAACGTCTACGATCTGTCTGTAGGCTAAATCGAGACTCGTTAGAGAAAAAAGTATTAGCATTATTTTAAGGTCTGCAGGTGAGGTTAGTGGGACACAAACCACTGGCATCCTGGCACAGAACCCATTCACGCGAAGACTGTGTGACTCTGTTTTGATGAAAATCCTATTACCTGTGGCGGCAGAAACCTCGAGAGACAGTTGACGTGAAGCCATAGCAATGTTTCTTCTTGTCATTAGAGCCAGAAATCAGCTAGTTCGTGTTGAAGTAACTCTGGGGCGACCATGACCAGCTCTTCTGATAATGGTTCCTGTCTCCTGGAACTATTTTCAAACTGCCAATACCACCTTTCTCGATACATTGAGCCATCTTGCTACCTCCGCCGGGGGAAGGGGTGACTCGGTAGGTAGCGCGCCATGCTCGTATTCTGTAGTTCCTAGGTTCGAGTTCCAATTGGGTCAGCATTGAGATTTATCTCCTCAAAACTACCCTCCCTGTCCACGGTCAGAAGACACCGATGAGCTTAGAATAAGCCAACGTCAGATGGGATGTTAAGCCGTGTAACGTGCACAGGGTATGGCCCCGTGTGCGGGAGAGCCATGCCCTGTGCAATTTTAAGAACACACTGTATGGCTTTGACGGGAGGCTACCATCTGTCTCTCAACAGCTGTTCCAGTGGGTCCCCTCCCCCAACTTTCTCTGAGCCATCGGGGTCCTTATGACCTGGCCATTTAGCCCATCGTGTGCAAAAAAGTAGTGCCGCTCAGCATTAAAACAACCCAAACGCTACCTCCTCTTGCGACTGTCCTGCTTCAAGTCTTCTAACAATCCGCCACCGTAAGGAATCATCTAAATCAGGAATGTCAAACACGCGGCCCGCCAAGATTGATAACCAATACGTTTATTTAACTTTTGACAACACTGGATTCTTTAATTAAAATTATAAGTACGTAGCGCGCTTGGCTACTGATCTACGGGACCTGGGTTCGAGCCCCGGGTAAGGCATGGATGTATGTGTCGTTTTTCTGCTGAGGTCTTGCCATCCTCTCAGACCTTCTACTCTGGCATATAAACTGACAGACTCCTGTCAGACCTCTGTGGCAAGCAGCTTCTTGAGGGGGTATTTATTATTTTTTATTACACGGTACATGAATTAAATAAACGTATTTCAGAAAACATTTCCATTTATATATAAAGGAAACTATTGCGCATAAATGCATATGTCGGAGCCCGATCGTAGAATTGCTCATATCATGAAATGCCCGATCATTTCATGAAATAGTGGCATTTCATGATATGAGCAATTCTACGATCGGGCTCCGACATGTATACACATGTCTCGAGGTCATTCAAATGTACGTCTTTGCGCATGACAATGAGTCACGAAATGCCAGTAGAGTCGAAAGCTATTCGTTAGCAGTCAGTGAACGAATACTGCGTTCTAGTCCAGTTTGCACATAACAATTTTCATCTTTTTTTTTTGTTTTGCGGCACGCGATTTAATATATAATACGTAATATGGCCCTCGGTGGTTAACGAGTGTGACATGCCTGATCTAAATGATGATGTCTTGTCATCTTCAGTAGAAATGATGAGATTAACCCTCCTTGCGAGCAACAATTCTGAAATGGAGGGATCTGGCAGCAACTCATGTTTTTATGCGCATTTTTTTTAAAGAATATAATTTTTTATTCATAAGAGTAAAGAATACATTTACCATTTGACCCTCAAAGCTAAACAGCTTATCTGCAGGAAAATGAATAAATTAAATTAAACAGAGGTCATTCAGCCACAAAAATGGTGTACATCAAATAAATCCACAAAACACAGCACGTAATAATCAGCTAAATAGAAAATCCCAAATAATTTTTTAATTCCATTTTCAAAGAATTACATCCATTTTTATCGTTGTCTGCCCTAATTATTCAATAAATACTTGAACAAGTGTCTCTGCGATAATTTTGAAAACATAAAGAATTAACAGATTTACCTGGCGCTTCTCGGGTTTGAAACTCTTTAAAGTGTATACTAGATGGCATTCCCCACGTCGCATAGCTTTCATTGACAGAAAACTCGTTAGAATCATTTCGTACCCCTACCCTTTTTCCCTTGTCGAAAATTTTTTCCCCTCTTTTAGGAAAGCCTGAAATTCTCTAGAGTATATAGTAGATGACACTCCAAACGTCGCAAGGGTTTATTTGATATGAAGCTCATTATGGCTATTTCATCCCCCCCCCCTCGATAAGTCCTCATGCTAAAAATTTTATTCCTCTCTTTTAGAGTACGTCTGGAACTCTAAAATATACAGTAGATTTCACTCCCCCGTGATTTCGAATAACTTCTAATGCTAGGTTTATGAAAGACGCTGATTAAGTTTAGCGTTTTTTTTTTTTGTTTTTTTAAACTAAAATAAAAAACCGCTAATGTTAAGTGTATGGGGATTTCGGGAGAAATTGAAACCTACCCACCCCAATTTTGGTTCACTCGAGCTGGTTCGCACCTAACCTATATTCTTCCTCTAGGTACAATGAATATTCATGCAAAGTTTAGCGCTCCTAGTTCTTCTGGGGGTCGAGTGCATAGGCGGACTCAAACACACATTCTTCTTTATACAGGGTGATTCAGAATTCATCATCAATATTTAGTGGGGAGGAAGGGAATAAGAAAAGAAAGATTTCACATAGGAAAGTATGGGGGCAGACGAACGCATGGTGGTGTAGAGGGCGCTGTGTGTACATACCTCTCATACAGAAGCACAGCTGTTTGACGCGTGCAGTCAGTTGTCATTCGACAAGGTGAATTTGCAGAAGTAACATGAACCGGTATACGTGGAATGAATGTGCAGATATGCATGTAACTTACGGTGCGGCAGGAGAAAGATGTCTTCGAGCCAGGCAATTGTATGCAGCGCGCTTCCCAAACCGCCGTGTGCCACAGCATCAAATGTTTTCACGTATTCATCGCCAACTGCGTGAAACAGGATCGTTTGCTGCTAGTAATGTTAATCGAGGGAGGCGCAGATCGGCATGGACAGTAGCAGTAGAGGAAGCTGTCCTACAGGAAATCGAGGAACAACCTGGTGCTAGCACACGAGGTATGGCTAGGCAGTTTGGAATTTCGCAAGCAACAGCGTGGCGGATATTACACGATGAAGGGTTACATCCGTTTCATCTGCAAAGAGTGCAATTATTGGCAGGAGACGACCATCCCAAGCGTGTTATTTTTTGTCAGTGGTTCATGCAGAGAACAGCCGTTGATCCCAATTTCCCAACGTATGTTCTTTTCACCGATGAGGCGTTGTTCACTCGAGAGGGTGTCTTCAACACACACAATTGGCATGTGTGGGCTCATCAGAACCCACACGGTACAAGACCTGGAGCTGCGCAACAACGTTTTGCTGTCAATGTGTGGACTGGGATTGTCGGTGACTGTTTGTTGGGCCCGTATTTACTACCATCCCGTTTGGACGGTGCCAAGTACCTAACATTTCTTCGGACTGTGTTACCGGATCTTCTGAACGAGGTTCCTGATGGTAGTCTCCGGCGAATGTGGTTCCAGCATGACGGCGCTCCTGCACATTTCGCAAATGCTGTGCGTGCTTACCTACACAGACAGTTTGGTGGTCAATGGATTGGCCGCGGTGGACCGGTTTCTTGGCCACCACGTTCACCGGATTTATCTCCAATCGATTTCTTTGTATGGGGTGCTATGAAAAACATGGTGTACGAGACCCCTGTTGATAGTGCTATGGATCTTGTAGCACGCATATCAGTTGCTGCCTCAAACATCCGGGAAATGCCAGGCATCTTCCACAGGGTCTGGCTGTCCATGCAACGCCGTTGTGAGTCATGCATTCTAGCACATGGTCGGCAGTTCGAGCACCTCTTGTAAGTCTGTACAACCAATGCAAAGAAATGTTACATGTAAGATAATAAATGTTTTTTCCTTACCACTTCCTTCTTATGTGTTCTTTCCATCATTGAACTGGGGCCATTTTGCCCTACTACATGGCATATGCGCCCATGCTTTCCTATGTGAAATCTCCTTCGTTTCTTATTACCTACCTCCCCACCAAATATTGATGATGAATTCTGAATCACCCTGTATATTGGATTTAAAGAAGAATGGTAATGGCTATAATTTCGTAATTTTTTTTAAATTTAGAAAGTTAATTTTTAAGGTTAATTTTATTTTCATTTAGCATCAGCCAAATCGTGGCAAAACTAATTGCCCCTCGGAACATATGTTGCCGACCTCTGATTGATCGTATGCGTTAAAAGATGTCCTGTATCTTAATAACAGATTTGTTAATGCTGAATTAAATCTACATCGAAGAAACTTTTTCCACCCACTGCAATGGATAGGATTACCCTAGTAAGTAACGCGCCAGGCTCGTAATTTGATGTTTCAAGTTTCGAGTCCCAGCTGTGTGTGCGTTGAGATTTATCTCTGCTAACTCCCGTTATGTCCTCGGTGAGAAAGGGGACAGCGACGGGCTTTGTTGTTTTACACTGCAAGAAGTTTACACATAAGAGATCTTTAGAGAACTGATATACCGTAAAGTCGCAATGAAAAGTGCGGCCCTCAAATTAGCGGTTTACAGTAAGAATTACCAGGCACTTCAAAATAGCCGTCTCTGGTGAGTGATAGGCACTCTACGTCAGTTGTTTTCACTTTGAGCGTTACTTTTGTGCACACAATGGGCACGCGGTGGCCAGGCTACAAAGAACCCAACTAACAGTTGATAGTAATGGATTCAATGGACAAGCTGTTAGTAAGCATATGTACGTTTCCCATCAAGAATATGCCACGTGTTCTGTAATGTGCAAAAGGGATGGCTCACCATCCCTTCCGATGGATGGCGACCTTTCCATCAAAAATTATCGGTGTACCCTTTCTCACTGAGAGCAGGGTGGGTTAACAGAAATATATCTCACTGTTAATGCAGTTGGAATTTGAATCTGGGAACGTCAGATTACACTGGTTTACAAGGTTTTTATAACATGAACAATTGTAGCTGCTATTAACTATTTTTCATGTGCTGATTTCAGATCTGGCCTTAAATAATGGCTAGCACGTCACGTTTTTATGTTATTGGTCATTTTGACTCCTATTAAGATCTTTCTATCCTAACACCTCTAGGCAACTAGGAGGATATTAGATATTTTACTTTTTTGTGACTGGCAACACTGATTGCCAAGTGGGAAAAAACATGTAACAGTAACGTAATCTCAGACCGCCATTCTTGTTGTTTTCAATGAAGGAGGAACACGTGCTGTACGTTGAAGAGTGAATTTTGGGATTTAAATGGCATAAAGGCAGCATCGCGGCTGGGTTAATGTGAAAGATAAGTTTTTTATGTGTGTGAAAATTATATTTTAAAATCCCAGGTCGTTCTTTGACAAAGATTGTGAAGAAAGCCTATAACTTGTATTTTGGATGTCATGATGGAGATCAGGACAAAACATGGGCTCTACATGTGTGCTGTATTTCGTCCTTTGTTGCGCTGAGTGAATGACTGAAAGGTAAGATAAAATCCTTGCCCTTTGCAGTTCCAATGATTTGGCGTGAGCCAACTAGTCACTTGCATGAGTGCTATTTTTGTTTAACTAAAGTGTGGGTTTTTTCAAAAAAGAACAAGAGCAAAATACAATATCCAAATATGCCTTCAGCCATAAGGCCAGTTCCTCATGGAGATCTTCCTATACCAAAACCTCCAACTATCTGCTAGGAGATGAATCCACATTCATCAGGGGAAGACTTTGAGGCACATACAGATCCTGATCCTACATAACTCCTAAAAATTTAGACGAGCCTCATCTGATTCAGCAAAATGAACTAATGATCTTGTTCGAGACCTAGGATTTTCCAAACAACAAGCTGAGGTTTTACGTCCAAGACTTCAAGAGTGGAATCTTCTGGCCAAGGGTACCTGAGTTTCTCTGTTCAGAAAGAGAAATTTGGCTTTATCTGCTTTTTACGAGATGCAAGATGGTTTGTGTTTCTGCACAGATATTTCAGGGTTGATGGAAGAAATTGGAACAACTCACGACCCTAAGGAATGGCGTCAAAATATAGATTCGTCAAAATTCAACTTAAAAGCTATCCTTTTTCATAAAGGAAACCAAAAACCTTCCATTCCAGTGACACACTTTGGGAATAAAGGAAACTTATGAAAGCATGGAAAAAATACTCACTGCTATAAAATATGACCAGTTTATGTGGTGGCTAAAAGTCGTATCTCTCTTACTCGGGCTTCAAGGAGGCTGCACAAAATTTTACTGTTTTCTGCGTTTGTGGGAGAGTAGGGCCAGAAACGAACACTACAAAACAAAAGACTGGCTCAAAAGAGATGTTTTGATTCCTGGAAAGGGTAATGTGATGCATAAGCCTCACTCTACTTGACTCCTCTGATTGTTTTGCTACCACCACTAAAAATCAAACTGGGGCTTATGAAAAACTTTGTAAAGTTATGGACAAAACCCGTAAAGGGTTTTTGCACTTGAAGGAAAAATACCCAAAACTAAGTGATGCCAAACCCTGAGAAGGGATCTTTGTTGGTTTCAGATCAGGAAGCAACTGAATGATACTGTCTTCGAAGAAAAACTGAATATGAATAGAAAAACTGATAATGAAGGAACGTGCTGCATGGGAATCCTTCATGTCTGTGGTCCAGGGTTTTCTGAGGAATCAAAGAGGTAAATTACCATCAGATCATTCAAGATCTTCTCAAAAACTATGAAAATTTGGCTATCGAATGTCTTTGAAGCTCCATTTCCTGCACTCGCATCTCGACTTCTTTCCCAAGAAGTTAGTACCTGTCAGTGATGAGCAAGGGGAAAGATTACTCTCCATGGTCGGATATCCGAACCATGGAGGAGAGATACCAAGGCAGGTGGGACCCAGCAATGATGGGTGATTACTGCTGGTTCTTGCAGAAGGAAGATAACTCAGCACATATAAGACAAAAATGAACTTCTTGTAAGTATAAAAGATCTTTACCCATGTTTTCCTATTTTGCGTTTCAATATTATTTCATTTGTTACTTTATATTCAGTGGTCTATAACTATGATGTGTGTAATATTTTTCACTATAATCATGTAATTAATTAATAAGTTTTAAATTGCAATTTAATAAAATTGTCGCATTTATTATTTCCCAGATATGCATATTCATTGAAATTTGAAATACATCAATCCGTAATTAAAAAAAAAAAACTGTACGTGCTGCAGATTTTTCACAGCCATATTTGAATTCAGCACCCCAAAATTAGTTAAAAACATCCTATTTGACCAATGTTATAAAAAAAATAATAATTTGTTGTGTAGTGTTATTATCCCTTGTATCCAATGTGGGAAAAATGTATTTCAGGAGCAGTGGATTTCTGCATGCACTGAGGTGCCAGTTTCATCCTTTCCTTTTTTGGATATGTATTGTGTTGTTTTTACAGCAGTTGTTTCGAGTAAATGATTGGCTGTGATGAAAAGATACAGAAGAGGAAACGCATTAGCAGAACATATTTATTTTAATTTCGCGCATCTGCACGTCTGAAATTACAGTTCATGAAAGCAATGTGACATCAGGTACACTTGAACATTGTCAGCGAGTCACATCCACACATGAATAAGGGAAAAGGATTTTCTCCTTTCCTATGTCAGATGTTTTTGTGCCGAATACTCATTTTCACGGACATCAGCAATAGAGCAGCAATGGGGAGGTGAAGGTTTTGCCACTTCTACAAGTCAGTTTCATTTTGTACCTTTTTTTTTCACTTCTAAGGGAATGTTTGTGCGAAAAGGCTTCTAGGCAATGGTCTTGTTTCAGTAGATATGATGTACGAATAAATGCGCATCAGTTATGGATTTCTAAAAATGTAATAATTTCATTTACTCTGACAAAGTTCTTATGAACCTATAACTTTTTCGATGATGATTTCGCAAAAAACCTTTTCCATGAGTGTTTTCAAATTCTATGTACAATAGCTCAAAAAAGTATCCGAACTAACTACGGTTGATTACAGAATTCAGAAAAAATATCTGGCAACGATTTTTTAGAAGTCAGTGATCTGGAAACCTTCGCGTCACGTGACGCAAAATCATTGCCAGATCATTGAATTCTAAAAAAATCGTTGCCAGATATTTTTTCTGAATTCTGTAATCAACCGTAGTGTTCGGATACCTTTTTGAGCGACTGTACACAATAAAAATTCAGTGAGTTTAATTTCCCATTTAACGTACGACGACATTTTGAAATCCAACGGTGCCATATAGCTTGGTAAAGGATAGTGCTTGAGAAGAACAAGTGGAGAGATTCTTTTTTGATTTTTTTGAGCGCCACATTACTGAAATGGACTGGAAAGGCTGACTTCCATTGAATAGAATGTTAACCCATGGTCCGTGACTAGGAGAGACAAACACTACGCGGGATGGCCTTGAGGAAAATTTTCATTTTTGTCTCTCTAAAAGCTAGACACCTGTTAAGAGCACCATTCCTTTAAAGAATTCTTGTAATCTAACCATTTAGCTTATTATGTGCACAAGACTGCGATTCAGAAATAAGAACTCCTGGAAGAGATTGGAGAGAAAAAGGAGATAATATCCAGATTGATCTTTCTGTCTCATTTTGAAATGCTAATCAAATCTTTTCTGAAAGAGTTAGTCAAAATAAAAAGATTGATTAAAGGTGTCTGAGTTTTCAATGAGAATCAAGCGATAATTTTGAAATTTGATTTAGATTTACGCATTTTAAATTTGTTTTATAAGGTCTGATTTACGTTTAGCGTTTAAAAGCGTGAAATTACAAAATAATTTTTGAAAATCCGAAACGCCTGGCCCGAAAATAAATTTATGGATTAGTTTCGAAGGAAAGGGAAAAGAGAGAATTGATTTGCCTGTATTTCGTAAATATATGGAAAAGGAGAGGTTGCGCTTTGGAAGTTTCCATTTCACGAGTGTATAGAAATGTTGGAAAGAATGCTTGCTTTGTGGAGACCCATTTTTCATGAACATATAAAACAGGGGTTGCAATTGTTTCTCTGGACGACCATATTTTAATAACGGAAGTGTTGCACAGGTCATTATTAACGATCGATTCCTTGTGCTGATCAGATGATACTGAAATATTAGAAACGACAAGTTAAACACATAGTTATAATTGCGACGAAATTTAATTGCCCTTTTATGTAGTTACTATATGGAAATGTGATTGAAGTCGAAAGCTTTTCTAGTTTTTATGCAAGAGTGAAATAAGTTGCTTTAAAGTGAATTCCAGTTACACGAGAATATTAATGCTCACTTTGATTTATTCACTGTTGAACAACTCGACTCGGGCGCCGTAAATTGCACGTCCCTAGTTATAAAACACTGACTTGGATTAATCGATACCTGATTTGATTGGGCAGATTGCTAAAATTAATAGGTTTCATTTGATGACATAGTAATTGAAATGCAGTTGGCAATAGGTTAAAACAAGGAGATGAGTCGAATGTTGTTGATCTCTTAACAAATACATAATTTCGTATTAATTATTAAAAAGCAAAGATAAAAATGTTATAAATTATGCTATAACCGGTTTGTGATAATTATTAGAACTATTGAAAGAGAATTGCACATTCAGATCATCTTCCACAAGACCATTTCGTCGACCTCATTGAAAGCTGTGTAAATTTTTGTAGCTCTCAACTGAAATCTGACAAAAACCTGCTGAATTTATGATAATAAATTTAACTTCTAGATCTTCAATATTATAATTTTGCACAAGTTTAGTTTTCTCAACTGAAATATATATGCATAAATAATGCTTGCTTGTTTCTAAAAACGTTAGCAATTGCCTCCCATTTTAGCGACCAGTGAAACAGAAAATTCTCCTTATGAATGTTTTTTAAGTTCAGTAATTTGGCGAATGGCAGACTTAACGTTCCAAGCATATCTTATGCAATCTACACCTAGTCTAATGCTTTCCTATGTCGCTTTCGCTTTTTTTTGTGCTGAAAACACCGTACACCAAAGGTGCGAAAAAACAACAGTTGCTCCCCATTGCTAGCAGGAATTCTGATCTGGATTTTCTTTTTACTTTCTAAGTTACCATGCGAATTACATATTCTAAAAAAAAGTCTTTAATATTTCACTAAAACTTAATTGTGCTCCAGGATAACTTGTTCAACTACAACAAAGCTCCCTTAAGGATTCGATTTCAGTAAACAAAATATACACGGTGAACTAAAATTATTCAGTCGAAAGAAATTGAGAATCATATGAAAGTACTTATTGACATTGGTGACCATGACCCAATGACCATGCTGTGGCTAACGTGAATATCAGACCATGATGAAATCTTCAATGACGAAAGCGCAGGTATGATTAACCCATGACCAGCAAGGGATTCTGTCTACAGTTTGGGAACTACAATAAGAATGCTGCTTCAAAATGGATTTTTTTTTTCTGTGTGTGTGTCTATCAGGTATTTGAGTTTTAGAAGAGTTTTGTTAGCCAAAATGAATCATTTTAAAACTTTAAAGTAAGCCAATTCAGTTTTTCGCATTTACTAAGCTCGTGGAACTATGTTATGTAGTGATAGTGAAAAGGTAAAAAAAATTAAGACTTATCATAAGTTTTATTGAATTATTCTACAATAAAACTTATGATAACGAGTCGAGGGAAATTAATTCGGCACTTCTTAAAGAAATAAATCCAGATATCAGAAGTTTTAGATAAACACGCCATGCGATGCTTTCGCCTAATTCAACAACGTGTTGGCTCTTCGATTGCTAAGTTTAGATTTTGATATTGTTGGCATAGTGAAAATGAATAATACAGTAATGGCGAACATTTGCAAATGTGTCTCTGGAAATAATTTTAACATTTGAAGAGTTTGTATGTAAAACAAAACATTATTACTGACTGCTATATTTAAAATTTCATTTCGAGTGAATAATTTTAGATTTTTTTCACCAACATAATGGACATTTTCGGGATTGGAATTATATAACAAGGGGGTTGGTTTATAAATATGCTCAAAGCAGATTCTGATAACTCCTAAAGTTTATCTTTAACAATAAATAGACAAGCTCATTTTCACACGGGTTCCTTTACACCTCGTCCTCACAGCAGTTTCCTCTCACACAGTGAAAGCTCAACTATGGGACATGAGGGAGTTTTATCGTCTGAGTTCTTGTGCACCAGCCACAAGAGACTGATTTTGTGCTTTGTTCTGTTGTCGTCACTGCATCTCATCTGCCGTCTGGAGAGAGAGTCTGGCCACTCGACAACAGCAAGTTCTATCCCCCACGCGACACTCCTCTTCATTAACTGGGTACCAGTCACTTTGTTAGCCACGTCATCGGCCGAGACAGTCGGCGTGGTCACTGATTGACAGCTGGCGTCTTTCCGGAGAAGACGTTGCCTGGCAACGGTTACGAGCGGCTTAGCGCTCCGGCAAACAGTCAACACCACTCCACTCTTCTTGCCACCGTGATCAGTGATCAGAGGCAGACAGTTCCATTTCGCCGGCGGCGGGTCCTGTTGCTGGAACTGTTATGTCAACCTGCCCGACCTCATTCGACGTCGGTTTCCCAGTTGGGCTCATTTCTGGCTCGTGGAATGCGATACTTCTGGAGACTGTTTGGACTCCCATAACTCCTTCTGCAACGCAGACGGCACCGAACCGATGACCTCTGTATCGTTGATCTAGTAACTGCCCGTCACTGTTCGTGTCCTCTACCGAACTCTCGGCGTTTTCTACCGACGATGGAGACGACGATTTCCCCCAGCAGAACACATCCGCACTTCGGCTGTCCGAAGAATCGAGTCCATTTTCAGCTACCGAGAGGGGAGGGGTCATGGTCGCCACCGGCACCCCTACGACAGGAGGAGGTGGCGACACGTCCGAGGAAGTGCAAATGGTCTCTGTCGTGGGTGGCAAAGACGTGTCCGAGACTGGATCACCTGACAGCCCTTTAGTTACCGAGTCCCCTCCATTGGAGAGGGTGGTAGCGCAATTTGGGACTGCTCGAGGAGCACCTCCAGGTGATGCAGCAGTTACGGCGATTTTGACTTTGCTGCCCTTTTTGCTTCCTGTTGTTTGGTTTCCTTGTTTCTCTCCGTTCGTCTTCAGCTCTGCTGCTTCGGCGTTGGAGATTCCGTCCTGCTTTTTCCACTTGGTCCTCCTGTTCTGGAACCAGATCTTCACCTGAAAAAGAAGACAAAAACCTCATCAAGATTATCGATGAGATATCAAACTTAGATTTTATGATTCAAAAAATTATCTTCTCTTAATATATCTATATTTATGGCCTTGCTTGACGACTTGTTTAATATTTGTTCATTTTTTAAGTTTGCAGAGAACTTATTTCATTAAATATTAATTTAATTTTGAATTAATATTTTTGAATCATGATTTTATATTATTATTAATTCATGATTTATATACCAATTTTTGGTATATAAATTCATGATTATTTTGAATCATGATTTTATTCCAAACGCTTTGCAAGGCGAGGAGCTTTGGCGAAGCATCTATGTAATCAAGCGAAGAAGTACAGTCGCTCAAAAAAAAATATCCGAACATATGGTTGATTACAGTTGCCAGATCACTAAAAAATCGTTGCCAGATATTTTTTCTGAATTCTGTAATCAACTCTCGGATATATTTTTGAGCGACTGTACATCTTTTATGTTTTTTACGATTAAAAAAGGAGAGCAAAATACATTAATGAACTTATGTATTTAAACACTATGCATAATGCAAGCTTATTGACATGAAAATAAGTCTCAACTTTTATAACATCATTGATATAACTTTTATGTGTCTAAAATAGTCCTCAAATTTCCTTGTTTTATAAAAGCGAGGTGACATGTTTATTGCAAATCCATGTTTCAGATAGCTAGCTAATCCAATGGCAGCAGAACTGATACTGGTTTCCAAGATGGCGGTCATTTATTGATTGAAATTTTGATTTTTGTAATCTAATTCGTTGCTTTATTCTTAGGAGATTAGAAGAAGTAACTGCAGAAGTGTGCAGTGTATTTTACAATACAATTTAAGTGCGATTTTTAAGGGGTTAGATACAACTGTCTATAGTTTTGAGACATAAGCTTAGTAATTCTCAATACTTGTTAATCCATCTTCTGTAGATAATGTGCTCGTTGCTGCAATTGCGAAATTAGCTTGTCGATTAGTGATTGTGTCTTGAACAGTTATCTAAAAAAGGAAGTAAAGGTATCAGTGATGTTTGAGAAAAAAAAATGTTATACTAACCCGTGAATTTTGTAAGATAACTTTGATCTTTATACTGTTTAAAATAGGGATTTCAAATTTTAAAAGAAAACAAATAATTGTTTGAAGTCAGATGAGTTAAAATATTTGTGGGAAGAATGCAATAATCAGAACCCAAAGTTCTAAAACCGTTAAATACAGGAGGGCGATTCCGGTTGCTTTTCAGTATTGCCTTTCGTAATTGCTTCTCTCATTCGAAAAGATACACTTCGCTACTGGAAATTTTTGGTTGAAACGTTCATTGCGTTTTGAACAGCACTTTTGTACCCCCAGGTAGCTCAAAGGCCAGGTCAAAAGGGTTCAGAGTTTGCTAAGTAAGGGGCTGTGAGTTACTTTATCATAACTAATCCGTAGACCAGTGCTTCTCAATTGGTTTGCTGTGAAAGAGCTTCAGGTGTGACGCGAAATAGTTATGTTGACGTAAAACTGTAAATTATATTTTACTTAGAAATATACTTAGGAAGTCGAAAGTAAAAATTGTCTTCCATTTGTGTTATTGATAAAAGTAAAAATTTCTTCTTCTTCTTGTCTGTGCTGTATCTGCGCTGAGGTGTTACCTTTCTCATTTATCTTCTCCGTTATCGGCGTATTATAATGATAGGATAGCATCAGAGCTCTAGTGCAGATGGACTGCCCGAGGAGGGATTTATTTTTGTTATTTTAATATAATAATTTAATATAATTCAAAATAATAAGTCTAAATATGCATGAACGTTTTAAGGATTAAAGTTCCTTAAAACTGTACGTTTCGAAATCCAAGTTTTTGTTTTATTAATTTAGAAATTATGTATGATTTTAAATAAATGTCAACATACACTATTCAGCATAACTAATATACCTTTTACATTTAGATAATTTTCTAAACCATAAAAGCATTCGTAATGAGAATAATATCTGTTTAGAACTGCTAGCTAAGATTCCACAGTTCATTAAATATTCAACGAGTATATCCAAGATTTAAAGAGGTCTTGTTGATATCCTCGGTTTTACTTATCCGTATGCGAAGAACTGAAAATGAAAGCTACGAACAGTACATAATTTGGAGGTGTCATTTTACTGTTGCTGAGGTCCTGCCATCCTCTCAGATCTTCTACTGTGGCATATAAACCGACAGGCTCCTGTCAGACCTCTGTGGCAAGCAGCTGCTTGAGGGGGTATTTATTTATTATTTTTATTTAGTGCAGTATATGTAACATACAGTAATATGAATTTTATCTTAAACTGGTCTGCCGGAGATGCTAACCATTTCTCTGAGCTGCAAACTCGGCCGCAGGTAATTTGTGGTCTATATTTGGGTCAAGAGACATGGATCCAATTGACGAGTGTAAAAAGTTATTGCTCGCGCAGAGAAGTCGAAGTGGGGACGACGATGAAATTCTCTCTACAAAAGGAAAGTATATTTCCCTCCAACTTCGTACAGTGAACACAATTCTTCAAAGGAAGAGGAGAAAAAGATTCTTCATTTCCTTTGCTCTTAAAGTGGAAGACGGAAAAAGAAGTGTTCACTTCATTTTATGGGAGGGGAAATGGCAAAGATGAACTGGTGATGATTTCCGGTTGATGAACTCACCAGCAAAGTTTCTGCTCGACGAAGTTTTAGTAGCAGGAGTGTAAAGTTGGCACACGGACTCTCACATGGCGACATCCAGTTATACCACTTCGTCTCGAATACGAAATGTTAAACAGTTTTATTTTTTAAAAGTCTCTTCTTGAATCCAACAAATAGTCACAGCGTTTGAGAGGAAAAGTGTTGTGCGATGGATGTTAAATATATCATTACTATGTTAAATGAAGTGAAAACACCAGTTCATGCTCACTTCTTATCATTATATTAAAAGCGTGAGCTCGGGCTTCTTTACTTCAGAGTGATTCAAAATTCGCGCAACCGTCAAGTCTCAAGTTTTTCATCACTTAATAGAGAGGGCCGACTAGTAAGTTTATTGTCATGTACGCTTCCAGTCTCGCGGAGTCGTGCAATTAAAATGATATTATAGACTTCTTGGGTACCAGAGAATAGGAGGGGCGGGAGTGGCTCAGTCGGTAGCGCGCCAGGCTCATAATCTGTAGTTCCCAGGTTCGAGTCCCAGCTGGGTCAGCGTTGAGATTTATCTCCGCAAAATTCCCCGCCCTGCCCACGGTCAGTAGGGGACACCGATGGGCTTGGAAAGGCCGCCGTCCGTCGGATGGGACGTTAAACCGTGGCCCCGTGTGCGGGAGAGCCATACCCTGTGCACGTTAAAGAACACGCTGGATGGCCTTGACGGGAGGCTACCATCTGTCTCCCAACAGCTGTTCCAGTGGGTCCCCTCTCCCAACCTTCTCTGAGCCTTCGGGGTCCATGTGACCTGGCCATTTAGCCCATGGTGTGCAAAAAAGTGCCGCTCAGAGGTAAAACAACCCAACAACCCAGAGAATAGGAAACTGTTCATTAAAAGTCAGCTTAAACAGTTTAAAATGATTTGGTTGTTAAATTACGTTCGACTATGTAAACACGTTCGGCTTGGGAAACTTTCATTATGGGTCAAGTACAGTACACGTCACCGACAAAAAACTAACAGTGTGAGAATTAAACAGTGTTACATATGTTTTCTGGTATCCAAAAAAAACTAACTTACTATTGAAAATGTACATAAAAATGTTTTTCATAATAATAAAAATACAATACTACCGACAACAAAAGAAAATGTAAAATAAAACCCCAATATTTACATTCCTTGAAAAAAAATTTTTTTTTCCGGTCCATGGCCGAGTGGTTAGCGCTCTTGGCTACTGTTCTAAGGGCCCTGGGATGATGATGATGCCTCGATGTTCGTATCGTTTTTCTGCTGAGGACCCGCCATCCTCACAGACCTTCTACTATTTTGGATTAAACTGAGGCTCCTCTCAGACATCTGTGGCAAACAGCTGCTTGAGGGAGTATTTATTAATTTTTTTACATATGTCAGTGACTGCAGAATTGCCAATGCTAGAATGGTATCTAATTTCGTTCAGTTGGAGCGAAATAATAAGCATTTCGGGTTCCGCGAATTTTAAATCATCCTCCATTTTAAACCATCCAATGTCAGTTAGCTCTTTATGTAGACATTGATTCAAGGTCAGATATCAGTTTATTTATAACAGTTGGGTACGAATTTATTATTTTACTAATAATACTTTTTGCAAGATTAAAGTCAAGGGCGATCGTAAAAATAAAAAAACTGAGCTGGTGCATCTGCCCGATTGGAACAATTTAAACCCCTTGTGTATATTTTTCATAAAATAATGGAATCTAAATTAATGTTGCATAATGGAAAGATATTGCCATTCAGATATTTCATTGTTCCTATGCACTCATGTACGAATACGAAATACTTGAGATTCGTGGGCGGGGGTGGCTCAGTCGGTAGCGCGCCAGGCTCGTAATCTGTAGTTCCCATGTTCGAGTCCCAGCTGGGTCAGCGTTGAGATTTATCTCCGCAAAATTTCCCCGCCCTGCCCACGGTCAGTAGGGGACACCGATGGGTTTGAAATAGGCCGTCGTCCGTCGGATGGGACGTTAAGCCGTGGCCCCGTGTGCGGGAGAGCCATACCCTGTGCACGTTAAAGAACACGCTGGATGGCCTTGACGGGAGGCTACCATCTGTCTCCCAACAGCTGTTCCAGTGGGTCCCCTCCCCCAACCTTCTCTGAGCCTTCGGGGTCCATGTGACCTGGCCATTTAGCCCATGGTGTGCAAAAAAGTGCCGCTCAGAGGTAAAACAACCCAACTTGAGATTCGCAGTTAAGTTATAAAAATACAGTACATATCTCCACTGTACTAAGACAAACTCAGCAAATGCAGAGCGAACATGGTGGACTCAAAGAAATTTAGCTGCTTGCGGAAGTCCATGTCCGTGTATTGCCTGCAAATACTAGAAGTGTGGAGAAAATTCAGCTCGAGCGTATATTTCAAGTTCGACCGAACAGACATTTCGAGTTTGGTGGAAAACGTATCTTGAGTTAGGGCCGAAACGGTTCTGTTCTACCGAATTCAGCTTAATATTCTGGCCGAGCTTAAATCGTTGGAATTTATTCCAGCTGTCTACAGTGGGACACTGAAGTGTCTGAAATTTCGGGAAGACTAAAAAAATGATACCTATTATTCAGTAATAAAGTATCACGGGAAAACGTGCTGCAGATAAGAAACACTTGAATAAATAGCTGAAAAAAATTAGTTGTTCTGAGGGGAATTCAAACCCACTTCTCCAAGACATGCCCGATTCCTAATAGGAGCCAGTGGCCCATCAACAAAAATTCGGGAATGCTTATATGTCACATTATTGAAGAAATCTGTCAGTTTCTGATGGTCTTGCGGTTATGCCGCCTGGCATGCTTTTTGGGAGACTTGGGTCGAATCACACTCAGGGCAACCAATGTTTTTAAGCTAATTATGAAGTGATTCATATTAGTTTTCAATTGTAAAATGATCAACTGGCTTTAAAACGAAATAAAATGAAAATCTATAGGATTGTCTCTTTGTTAACCACGTTCACAGAATTTCAAGTTCGAAAAATTTCTAATACTGAAGGAAGAGTCGAATTTGCAAATTAATGGATAGAGAGATGGAATTAATGGATTTAAATTAAATGGATAGAGGGATGGAATTAATGGATTTAAATTAAATGGATAGAGAGATGGAATTAATGGATTTAAATTAAATGGATAGAGAGATGGAATTAATTATTTATAATAAAATGGATAGAGCAAATTAATCGATTTATGTTCCATTGAGGCATAAAACGTGTTATATTGTACAATTCTTTTCAGGTTCATTTATTTGTTCACAGAATCAGCCGCGTTTCTGTAATTAAGATTACTTTTTACATTGGGCAATGCTAAATTTAATCATGTCTCGTGATATATGTATACTGCGCATAACTGCAATAAAGATTATTTGCGTTGAGCAAATTTGTGTGTTCCAGCTAGTCGAAAGTAGTGATGGCCATTTGATGGCTAGAGGATGTTTCAAAATTTTTGATCTTTCAAAATAATTAAAAAATGGTGTTGTTAAATTGCTTAATTTTATCTATTTAATTAAATTATTTTACTGATTACGTTTTATGATTTCGAAATTACAATTTACTAGATTATTATACTAACAATCCATACGTCTCGATTTCTTTAACGGCTTTTGAGGCTGTCAAGCACATAAGTTGGTCATTCCCGAGCTAGTGTGCTTGATAAGGATCATTGGATTTTTCGGGAAGGGCGGATCTGGTTGAATAAGTGTTCCAAGCATTTGCGTCGATTTATATGCTAACAGAATTTCGCTATTGCTCTTGTTGTATTTTGGTGTTGACATCTCTACAAGTTGCCTGTCACGAGACAGGTGTAGGATTCTGCAGATGAATCGTTGCTGGAAACTACGTCATATATATCCAACAGATTCTTGAAAAGATAAACAGTTCACCGCGTGTCTCCAGCCTAGCAACAGCTTCCTGCGCGATCTGCTTAAAATCCAGGATTTCAGAGGGTAATGATCACAGGAATCTGAAACGAGATGCTGTTATTCAACGAGGGGGAAACCATTCCTGTCTCAGGATACCATTTACGATATGCCGTGTGGACTTACTCTTCCATTCCCTTGAGTCATGTCGCTACGAGCGAAATCTGAATGTGATTAAATGCATATATGTTAACATAGTCTTAAGGGAATGAAAATCTTCCTTAAAATTATTGCAATGAAGACAAGGATAAGCATGTAGACAAATTATCTCTAGTATTACAAGTTGAGTAAATAATCCCATGATTCAACTTTATGAGTTAATAGAAAAAAAGAAAAACGAAATTTAATAAAGATGTTAAGACAGGATCAACTCGAAAGCATTAAATGAAAGAGTAACTAAATGTGTTAATACATATTAAGCCATCTAAACCACGAAATCATATATATGTTATAAATTTGCTACTAGCGTTAATTTGCAATCGATGCAATGTATCACCTTACATTGCATATTAAAAGATTTCATCGTTTAGATAAAAGTCGCAACTCTGAGCTAATTAGGAAAAGTGAATATACTACGTTAAACAATTGCCAACTGAAAAATATGCTTGAAAATAAATTCATATTGGAAATTGAATTAGCGAAATATATAGTGGAATGTTAAGGATAGAGATACTGTTTTCAGTGGAATTCTTAAAAGTTCTTAGTAGCTGAATGGTGAAGAAGATTAACCAATCGGTTACAGTCTGATGATCGTTATCATGCTTATCATCGGTTCCCAGGTTCAAGTCCCAGCTGGGCCAGCGTTGAGATTTATTTCTGCAAAACTCCCCATCCTACCAACGTTCAGTAGGGGGGGCATCGATGGGCTTGGAAAGGCAGCTACGTAGGATGGGACGTTAAGCTGTGGTCGTGTGTGCCGGATAGCCATACCCTGTGCAGGCTAAAGAGCACACTGGATGGCCTTGACGGGAGACTACCATCTGTCTACCAGCAACTGTACAGAGGGTCTCCTCCCCAACCTTCTGTGAGCCTTCGGGGTCCTTGTGACCAGGCCATTTAACCCATTTTGTGCAAAAAATTGCCAATCAGAGGTGAAATAACCCAACCCATGCTGTCATCATCATGATTAGCATATGAATTATTTCAATGAATGTTTTGGGTACGAAATGAACCTCCTAACCTCGTCCTTGTCGGCATCGGGATTTCTCCCTCTCACCTTTTCCCTTTTTCGGTGAGTTTGTTGTTGCCATCTATCAAATGTGGAGTTAAACCGTGTTCCCAGGCAGAGAAGAGCTATGCCCTGTGTACACTACAGAGCCTATTAGCAATTGAATATATATCTCTAGCGTCTTCCGTTAAAGTCTATGAAAGATTGAATGCAAACGGAATAACTCAGTTGGTGAAAGTATCAGACAGGTTTTCAGAAAATCGTGGATTCGGATCCCATTGCCGTTAGAATTCAGTAATTATACTGATGGATCCGTCAGATTCAGAAATTATACTGTCAGATCCCACTGCTGTCAGAATTCAGTCAAGTACATTAAAAAAAAAAATTTCATCTCTGACTAGTGAAGAGTCTGTCGGGAACTGAAAATTTCAAGGGATGAACTGAAAGGAATGGTGGGGGTAGTTTTTAGGGTCCCAAATCTGGTTCGATTGCAGGCAGGGATTTGAAGTTTTAACGGAATAAATTTCCTCTGCAAATTCAATAGGCCCTTTGAACACCGCACTTCTTTCTAATGAAGTAGGGAAATAAAAGTGGGTTTTAACTCAAACTCGGGTTGTATTATAGGTAGAGGTCTTAAATTTTAACACACTATGGTATGGAACTCAAAATTCTACGAGAAATTTGGAACTGGCCTGGCAAGAATTTATGGTGTTGGGCGTCAAAATTTGTGGGCGTCAAAACGGTTAAAATTCCAGACATTAAACAATAAAAATAAGGAAAGAAAAACTTGTTCTAGGTTTAAAATGGGGTTTTAGTTTATGTAGGGATTTGAGTGGCAAAGGGAAAATCCGCTTCTGAAATTTGAAATTTGAGACAGAGCTGTCAAGTAATCGAAAAATTATGGTGTCTCACTCAATAGAGCGCCAGGATAGTAATCTGTAGTTCCCAGGTTCGAGTCCCACCTGTAGTAGCGTTGAGATTTAGCTCCGCAAAATTCTCGGCCCTGTCCTCTATCTGAAAGGGGACATGGATGGGCTTGGATAGGCCGCCGTCCGTCGGATGGAAAGTAAAGCCGTGGCTCAGTGTGTAGGAGAGCCATACCAAGATGAACCTTCTAGATTACCTTGACGGGAAGCTCCCATTTGTATCCTACAGCTGTCCAGTGGATCACCTTCCCCAACCATTTATGAGCCATTGAGGTCCTTGTGACCTGGCCTTTTAACCCACTCACTGTGTACACAAAAGTGTGTACACAACCCCAAACCAACCCAATATATAAAGTGAAGGATTCTTATCAAAGTAATGATAGTAAGGTAGTGTTATTAACAGAAAAGCAGCATCAATTTACTACTTTGTTTCGATCTTTCTACTGCTTTATTTGTTGATTACTCTATTCTCACTCTGATTTTTATTAGCATTTTAATATCAATGTTGCGATAATTCTTTGCTTTTATAGCGATTTCGATTTTATTTCACTGCAATCTACCCGATTCTTCCAACGAAGATGATCTCTCAATTAGCTTCGAATTATTTCATGTACAAGAGATCGTGAATTTTCATGTACAAGGAATAATTGAGTTTTCAAATAACGACTAATATTTTTAGCGTATGAACAATGGTTCCCTCAACAGAAAATTTCATCTAGTGACATCGAATTTATTTTATCAAAAAAAGGAAATGATTATTCAATTTGTTTAGTTATAGTATGCTCCCCTCCTAACAACTGCAGCCGAAAAATTACTTGATCCATTAATAGAGAAAACTTTGCTCTTCACACATTTAGGCAAGACAAAAACACAGTTTTACTTGTTTATACTGGGTTTAGCCAGATGGACTCTGAACCCACGACCTCGTGACAACATCTCAGGTGCTTTGATCACTGCGCTACCGGATGCCGAATAATTATCATTACACCATAGTTCAGTCAGAAGAAGCCGTCTTCGGCTGCATTTGGAGACTCTATCCTTAAGATTTGGGTTGGGTTGTTTTACCTCTGAGCGGCACTTTTTTGCACACCATGGGCTAAATGGCCAGGTCATATGGACCCCGAAGACTCAGAGAAGGTTGGGGGAGGGGACCCACTGGAACAGCTGTTGGTAGCAGATGGTAGCCCCCCGTCAAGGCCATCCAGCGTGTTCTTTAACGTGACAGGGTATGTCTCTCCCGCACACGGGGCCACGGCTTAACGTCCCATCCGACGGACGGCGGCCTTTCCAAGCCCATCGGTGTCCCTACTGACCGTGGGCAGGGCGGGGAATTTTGCGGAGTATCCTTAAGAGCCATCCAGGCAAGCGATCCAAGTGGCATATTCATTTGAGCGAATCTCAATTCTAATGTTTTGGCACATCCCTATTGCCATGAAGTTATTATTATATCCAGAGCTAATCAGTTTAAAGATTATCAGAGTTAAGGATAGAGTCTCCAAATGCAATCAAAGAATATTTAGTGTTGATGATGTCTCTGCCAGTAATGATGTAACTTATTGCAATAATTGAACTTTTGTTGTAACCTGTACAGGGAAATGGTGCTGTATGTGATTGACGTTCTTCATATGGTAATGGAAACTTTATTTTCATGTTCCAATTTTGTTAATAAGTAAAATGAATGAATTAGACTGTAGTGGCTAAATGTAGTCACTTTTTACTCAGGGTAGACAAATTTGTAGAACTAAATTAAACAATCTCAATCAATCTATTACCAACGGATAAATGAGGATTCAAGCAGTAATTAAAATGAGGAAGTTGAAGTATAAAAATCATAACAATTCTTTTGTGTAGCGGTTAAACATTGATGACTTGACAGGAAGGGGTTGATTTTGCAGTTTTTTTTTAAGTTTCGAATCCGAATTTCCGAACAGCCACCAGAGGGTTATTACTGGAACTAATGGAAGAAATTGACGACTCGTTCTTTTGCAGAGAAGGCGCGAGTTGTGCGCATGCTATCGAGAGGCCCTAGTTATCTGCTCTCAGTGTCCAAACCTTTGATCCTGCGACCGCAGTTACAGCGATAGCGTCTACAGGCTCGCCTCGCCTCGTTTACCGTTTTGCTGCCGGTCTAAACTGCGCGGGGGCAAAAAAAAACAGCCGCCACCGAGGCTGTAAAAGCGAGACGGGAACTGTTACATAAAATCCCGCGGCGGCGGAGCGGGAACAAATCGCATAGCTCCGTAAAAACACCTGCAGGCCATGCGCCCTCTTCCATTCCTACCATTGCCTTCTCGATCCTTCGTTCTTTCAATCACTCTCTTCCTTCCTGCTTCGCCGAAGGGGTGCACCATTGATGGCATTTTCTTCCTAGCCCCAACTGGACGCGAAGCAACTGAGCCGCTACTGCCTCTTACACTTTGACCGGGTTTTTATTTTCCCCTCTTGTTTGTTCGCTTCTGCCTTTTCATGTACCTGCTTATTCAGCGTTTGACCTCGTCGGGGGAAGAGAGACGACAAGGAGAACCAGATAACAGCGCCGCTCTCATCGCCCGCCAGTTGCCGCCAACAGGGAAGGGAAAGGACGAAGCGGAAACCCGTGCGGACGGAGTGCGGACGGCAATCGATACACTCCCCACGCAAGCCTTCGCCGTGGCTCCCACTCTCTCTAGCTCACCGCCACCCTCCCCCTTTCTTCCCCCAGAGCTTCGTTTCTACCCTCCTCACACACATATACACCCGCACGCATCCTGAAGCGATCGGATCTTGCTACTCCGCTGAAATGATGTTGTTCTTCTGCTCTTTAACTGTGGAAGCGGCGAGGACCCTGTCGCTCGCTAGCACGCGACGGGGACCGAGAAACGCGCACTGAAGTCTGACACGAAAAAGAGGAACGAGAGCAGGGGGGAGAAGGAATCGAAAAAAAAAAGAGCGCGCCGACCAATTGAGAACAAGACGTGCTCTATTCAAAGGCGATTGGATTTCCTATAGTAAAGTTTTTTTTCCTTTTTTTTCTCTTCTTTTCCTGGATCGCTTATTTGAAGCGATGGCGCGTGATAAGAACGTAAAAGCTCAGCGGAGGGAGATTCGAGTTAATTGGAAGGACCGCCGAGCTCTGACAGAGTTTTAACATCTTTCTTATTTAATAAATAAGCTCAGGCGTTTTGCCGTCGGAAGCCGAGACGGAGCAAAGGGAATGAAATTGTTTCCAGTAGTTAAATGTTTGCTGACGTCTCTTTTAAGCGACGCCCTTCAATGAAGGTTTATTGCCGCTGCTGCTCTAAACGTTTCGTCCCGGCCGTTTGTTCCGATGATTGGGCTCGTCGTGATTGCACCTTCCGCAAATAATAGTGATTAAGGAGGCTAATGTAAATGCGAATGCTGATTTACGCGTCTTCCTTGTCTCCTGATAGAGGATTGATGAGGTTTTCTGCTGCTGATAAGGCGGAAGATCAGTTTAAACAACTGCGCAATACTTTAGGTTCTATATCGTACTGCTGATCCCCTCAGCCCGAATCAGAGATGAAATCTCGATTTCTAATATTTTTTTTATCAATTAACAGAGTATCAACTTTCTTGTTTTAATTGTATTCAAATTAGGAAGGATAATTCTCAAATTCGGAAATCTATAATTTGGTTTCATTTGAGAGGGTAAATGAAGATGAATTAGCTTAATAGAATAAAATTATAACACAATAAGGTGAATCTTGCACGAAAAAGTTTTTTTCATAGCGGAAGACAATAAGTCGGGATGCATGTTGCAGTGGTGTTGTATTGGCTCTTCGCCTAGGCCAGCGTTGAAATTTATCTCCGCAAAACTCCCCGCCTTGCCCTCGGTTAGTAGGCGACACCGATGGACTTGGAAATGCCACCATCCGACGCAAAAAACCTCGTCGGGGGAACATTTTCCTCGTTCCTCGTAGGGGGATTTTGCGAACAAGAGGGGAAATGAAAACAAGAGAGGAAGCCGTGGCTCCGTATGTGGATTGGGTGGTTTTACCTCTGAGCGGCACTTTTTTGCACATCATGGGCTAAATGGCCAGGTCACAAGGACCCCGAAGGCTCAGAAGGTTGGGGGAGGGGACCCACTGGAACAGCTGTTGGGAGACAGATGGTAGCCTCCCGTCAAGGCCATCCAGCGTGTTCTTTAACGTGCACAAGGTATGGCTCTCCCACACACGGAGCCACGGCTTAACGTCCCATCCGACGGACGGCGGCCTTTCCAAGCCCAACGGTGTCCCCTACTGACCTGGGCACTGCGGGGAGATTTACGGAGATAAATTTCAAAGCTGACCCAGCTGGTACTCGAACCTTGGAGCTGCAGATTACGAGCCTGGCGTGCTACCGACTGAGCCACCCCGCCTCATAGAAATTAGAGACTTAAACTCTATTGTAGCGAATTCAGTAATGAAAATAGGTGAAACTGCAATACATTTGCAGATTACTATTGGCACAAAATGAAACTTATGTTTAACTAAAAAAAATTCTCTTTTAACCACAAATCTTTAAATAAACAGAGATCAGTTTAGTAGTTTCCAAATGTTTTTGAGAGTCCAACCACTTTGAATCTTCAAGTATTCTCTTAATCTTTTACCACTTGATCTTTCAAGTATTCATTCGATCCCTAAATCTCTAAGGAGTGGTGTCTGAAAGTCGAATTCTAAATTTACGACCTCAAGAGAAACTCTCAATTCTTACAACTGCATAAATGCGGATGCCAAGTTTATAAATCTTTATAAACAGACAGATACACCCAATACTTTATTTATTAAATTATTTATTTTACCTGGACTACAGAATTTCATTGACTATTTGCCAGACACCATTTGAGTAGCCGTGAAAGAGATTGGTTTGGCCATCTTTTATGGGTTGGGTTGGTTTTTAAACCTCTGAGCGGCACTTTTTTGCACACCATGGGCTAAATGGCCAGGTCACAAGGACCCCGAAGGCCCAGAGAAGGTTGGGGGGAGGGAACCCACTGGAACAGCTGTTGGGAGACAGATGGTAGCCTCCCGTCAAGGCCATCCAGCGTGTTCTTTAACGTGCACAGGGTGTGTGGCTCTCCCGCACACGGGGCCACGGCTTAACGTGCCATCCGACGGACGACGGCCTTTCCAAGCCCATCGGTGTCCCCTACTGACCGTGGGCAGAGCGGGGAATTTTTGCGGAGATAAATTTCAACGCTGACTCAGCTGAGACTCGAACCTGGGAACTACAGATTACGAGCCTGGCGCGCTACCGACTGAGCCACCCCCGTCCCTAATCTTTTATGGAAAGTGATTCTTTCATTCGAGCTGTTGATGAAACTGTTAGTAGAGTTGGTTTGGTTATAAATGGAGAGAAAACTAAAGTGATGAAAATTGGTCAGGCAGGCTGTGATTCAGTCAATCTGAATGGCTGCAGTCTTGAGCAGGTGTCACAGTTTAATTATCTTGGGAGCTATGTAACAGATGCTGGTGATGTGCGGCATGAGATTAACAGACGAATAGGGATTGCTGCCGGGACTTTTAAGAATCTACGGAGAGTGTGGAGAAATAGGCGTATACACCTAAAGACTAAAATTAGACTGTAGAATAGTTTGGTTCTTTCTAGAGTTAATTATCGTAGTGAAACTTGAACGCTATGTAAACAAGATAACAGGAAACTAGATGCTTTTGATTCTAGATGCTTACGCAGTATCTTGGGTATTATGTGGTTTAACTTTGTAACTAATGATGAGGTTAGGCAAAGGAGTCTGCAACCTCCTTTAAGCAGCATATTGTGCAGAGAGAGACTTCGTTGGTTTGGCCATGTTGCCCGTATGAATAATTATAGATTGGCGGATAGGGTTATGAACAGTGTGCCTAAAAGCCTCAGAAAGAGGGGGAGACCTAGGATGCGGTAGGCAGACAATATCAAACAGTACCTTATTAGAATTGGTGTGCAGTGGCCAGATGCAGTAGATGTAGCTCAGGACAGACTTGCTTGGAGAACTAAATTGCACAGTCTGGTTGGACCTCCGTAGCCCATGGCTGCTTGAGGATGATGATGATGACACTTAAGGCTACTACTTTTTAAAATGTTGCTTATTAACGAAGGTGTTAAGGCTTTCCAGTAGCACTCTCCACAGTTAGAAAATACTGCAATTAAACTATATTTTCCCCTTTAAAAAGTATTTATACATTTAAACCATCCTATTGCAGGTAGAGAAGCCATTAAAAAAATCTATTATGTATATACTAGAGAAGGCATAGAGTATTTTGAAATTTTAATATTACTTGTAATCTAAAAAGCCATTTTAAGCTGATTGTAAAGCAAACTAGGTTTTCTGGGAAAGAATTGTATATATTATGTTATTTTCGATTCCAGTGCAAAACTCTATAAAGACTCTTCGATATAATCTCATTACTTTTCGCGCTTTTACCTCAGATTTGATATCATTAACCATTTCGGTTACTGCCCTCTTTGATATAGGGGCGGGGGTGGCTCAGTCGGTAGCGCGCCAGGCTCGTAATCTGTAGTTCCCAGTTCGAGTCCCAGCTGGGTCAGCGTTGAGATTTATCTCCGCAAAATTCCCCGCCCTGCCCACGGTCAGTAGGGGACACCGATGGGCTTGGAAAGGACGCCGTCCGTCGTATGGGACGTTAAGCCGTGGCCCCGTGTGCGGGAGAGCCATACCCTGTGCACGTTAAAGAACACGCTGGATGGCCTTGACGGGAGGCTACCATCTGTCTCCCAACAGCTGTTCCAGTGGGTCCCCTCCCCCAACCTTCTCTGAGCCTTCGGGGTCCATGTGATCTGGCCATTTAGCCCATGGTGTGCAAAAAAGTGCCGCTCAGCGGTAAAACAACCCAACCCTCTTTGATATCATTAACCATTTCAGTTACTGCCCTCTTTGATATCATCAACTCTTTTTGCGCTCTTCTGTCAATCTGATCTCATTAATTCTTTTCACTACACTGTCAGATCAGCAATTCGCTTTGCATTTTTTCCAAGGCGAATTTGTTCGGCATCTGTTTCAATCATACATTACGGTCTGGACACTTTCATCGAGCAGTGTACCAGATTTTTAAAGACCACTCTCTCTGAGCCAGAGGTTGAAGGTTCCTTGAACGCACACAAGGCTTTCCAAAGCTAATCACAAAAGGTATTTTTGTTTTTAAAATGCTAATTTTCTTTAATGTGGAATGATAGCAAATTGAATTAAGCGTTCAGACTAAAAAATAATGTCGTGAAGAATGCATGCGCTTTGGGCGCCGTAAGTGATTTTGTTTGCGTGTCCTTTGGGATTCAGTCGAGTTTTGGGAACAGCCTACTTCTGTGAGCCTTTGTTTTCCAACAAGAGTTTCATTTAAATAAGACTGAGGATTCTGCTTGAAAGCTTCCTTCTCCAAACGTCGAGCCAGCAACTTTTTAAAGAAGTCGCATTAAAATTATCTCAAATCTTTACTCTTTTTTTTTTCTACAGAGTAACATGTGAACAAAGAGAAGTGAGTTTGATTTTAAAACTGCATAAGTTAGTTTTACCACTCTTAGTCATTAATTTTATGTATACGTATGTGAATACACTGATATATATATATGCAGCGTTTACAAACTAATTTTACAGTTGTAAATACATGTAACTGCTTTGCCACATGAAAAGAAATCAAATGTCACGAAAATCAAGAAAAAATCGGAACAAGAGGAAATACATAATTTTTGTTTTTTCATCTATCCCTGTTGTTTTTTTTTTAGATAGATAGATAATTTGTTCTCAGAATTTGCAGTACATTGCATTTACATGTTTTTTACCTTAGAACTGAAATTATAATGAAATATATATAATGTTGTATATCTCAGATACACAATTTTAAAGTATTACATTTTCTAATATATATTCTTCCTTATACATAGTTTGTCCAATAAAAATCATATATTCATTCATACCATATATATGGAAAATTTTAATATTATATTTCATTAGCGTTTTATAATTTTACCTACATTTTCCAGTAAAAGTCTGAGAAAAAATGTTGAGTCTTCCACGAGAGTAAAAACTCACTTGTAGAAGAAATTTAACAGTTATGTTGTAATAAAAATGAAAAGGCAACATGCTTCAGTTTCACATTTCCTCACATTTTGCTAGCTTCATCAAAAAATCTAAGTAAATATTTAACCAATTTATAAGTTTAAAAATTATCATTAAGAATAAATGAAATAAAAAAAAATTAAAAAAAAATCTTTACTGGGTAGAAAAACAGAAAAAAAATATAAAAATCTATATTGAACTGTGCGTTAGTAAGTGGTTCAGTTGAGCACCTTAAGGGCAACTCAGCATCAAATGAAATTTTATTACATTTAAATCTCTTTTATTTCTAAAACATAGTCTCAATATTTACCACATTTAAAATCCATTTTCTTAATTCCTTATAGAAAAAGTTATCATTTCTTATTCCTTTGATATGTACTCTAGTAAGCAGTTAAAAAACTTTGGCGCCAAATAAACGTAATGTTTTTCAGCAATAGTTTTGTTCGCTTTTAAATCAAGTAAGAAAAGGTTTTTTGACAGTCGAGTATTCTTTTCAAATGTCCGTAAAGTTTGAACATTAAAATTCATCCTTATGTATTTCAGTACCTGAAATACATATAATTTCCTTATTTGTAAAATACCTAATTCATTGTATACATTTGCAACGCTTTCAAATTTTCTTAGTTTGATCATGCATCGAATTATGTGATTCTGCACATAGTGTAACGGTTTGATTGTTGTCAAATAGACCTGATGCAAATGAGATCGTCTCAATCAGAAATCGGTCGTTTTTAATTTCACTTAGATTGTTTACCTGCGTTTGTGGGGGCTTAATAATAATCTCTTAAATATAAGGCCTAGCAACGAAACAAAGCTCTGCACTTTAGTTTTTTGAAGGACCCTTTTAAAAACTCTTGCGACAGAAGGGAAGGTGTGCTTCAAAGAGGAGAAAAGGGCTTTGAATTCTCGCTTTATTCTACTAATTGTTCGGCTGTAAATACGTTTCTTGGTAAAAGTAAGAAGAAAACTATGCGGTTTGTTTTTTTATTTATGTATAGGAAACTATGCGGTTTGTTTTTTTATTTATGTATAGGACTTTTTGCCCTGAAAACATTTATCGGAAACTGTTGAGGGAGCTTTTCAGGAAGTCAGAGTTAGTGTGCAAAAGATTCGAATTATTACTGTTTCATCGCAGTGTTCTGATTAGCAGTTAACAGTTTCCATGATTGTAAAACGTTGACTTATTTAGTCATCCCATTAAAGAGAGGTATTGAAAAAATAAGACTTTTTTGTTTTGTAATTAATGTGATTCAAATACTTGAACAGTAGAAATCGTAAAGGGAAATCTGTAGTAAATAAAATGTATAATAAATAAATAATATTAATAAATATAGGCCTCCCGTGGCCGAGTGGTTAGCGCTCTTGGCTACTGATATAAGGGACCTGGATTCGAGCCTCTGGGTAAGGCATGGATGTATGTGTCGTGTTTTCTTCTGAGGTCCTGCCATCTTCACAGACCTTCTACTAATGCGTATAAACTGACAGTCTCTTGTCAGACCTCTGTGGCAAGCAGCTGCTTAAGGGGGTATTTATTTATTAATAAATATAAATAGATCTCTATAGTAAATTTATATAGCGAGAATTGAATTGTAAAGGCCTATGAAAGTTATAAATTATATTGGAATGCATGAAACAAAATTAAGTCTTTGACTCAGATTTTTTTTAAAACATTTGAAACAAGCAATTTTTTTTTAAAGATATTTAGTCTTCTATTTTTTTTGTGTTTTTTTTAAAGAGTTTTTGTACTTTTCTAGCTACTGAATTTCCATATTCGATTTCTTGCAAAGATATTTTATGTAAAAATTGAAACACTTAGAACGTAACAAACTAATGTGTGGATTCTACGAGCGAATGATTCTACGAGCGGGTAATAAAGTGATTCTGTCCTATCTTAATCACATATATATATATTCACCTAATTAAATCCTTAGAAATATCTATTCCACATACGAACCTAATTCAGTTAATTAGTTTGCATTCGTTCAAGACCATTTTCTTTTATTGCTATGGTTCTTAAAATATATTTATTCGCCTTTTGGTCAAACTTCGCTTTAAAATAGAATCACCAGGAAGAGTTTACACTTTTCAACTTCTTGTACTTACAACTCGATTATGTCTCTTTGAATCATTAAAGTTGGAAATGTCATTCTTTCATTTAGAGTTATCCAAAAGAACTTCTCCGAAAGCATAAACCATCTCTGAATGTCTATAGAGATTGGTTCGATGGGACACTCTCACGAATCTCAGTACCACGAACTGACAACTCCAAGGACAGCAAAATGCTAACAGATCGTCATATTCTTGGCTTATTCGAAAAGACCGTAAGTTCTCCACTTCTTAATGGGAAGGGTAATTTCTATATATATACATATACATTGAACAACCGATTACGTCCACTGCAAACTCCATTTACGAGCAGGGCGAGGTGCATTTTTACTTCTTCTCCCTCGCATCCCTTTATATTGACAGTTTGCTGATCTAATATTGCGTGGTCATTAATCAAGAAATTAAGATAATAAACGACCTTAATAACTTCACAGGAGCCATCAGTTTCACATAACTGTAGCTCGAAGTGGGGCCAAATGGCAGATTAAAACTTACTTAGGTAGCAAGATAGTTTTAGCCGAAGTAATGAGGCCTGCCTGGAGCTAATACGCAACCATTCCTGACGACAAGTTATTAGCACGATACTCCGTACTTATGTTTCCCAAATTAAGCGGCATATCAATTTATTTATTTTGTAATTCCGTTATCAGCGGTGTCAGCAAAAGATTTCGGAGTGCCGTAATGCCTTCATAAAAGCAAGTAGTGGGAGAGGTTCCTCTGTATGTTGCCGTCAGATGAAATGGTGTAATGGGGATGCAATCTGTGGACGTTAGAAGCAGTAGGAAAATCTCACGAGCACCGCGATTTCGAACAACGGAGTGGTGTGATAGCAAGACAGTTCCGAATAGGGTCGAAAGGGAGATGAATTTGGAGAATTCCGTGAATCGTTATTTCCCAAAGGATTTTGAAATTCCAGGAAGTCATCTCATTTTCACAAGTTTTGAACTGAAACATTTTAGTACACCACTACGATCTGATTTTAGAACATTTTACTGTTAGGGAAGGTTCAGGGATGTTTAATGGTTGCTAACCACTTCAGCTATCTTGAGTTGTACTGGAAATTTAAATTCTGTGTCTATTTTTAGCTGGAATTGATATTTCTGTTGTAACAAAAAAATACTGCTCTGCTCGGAAAGAACTGAGAACGATATATATTATAACGAGTAAAAGTTTTTTGACAGAACGTTACGATGAAGGAATTTCTTTTTAGGGGTCGCTTAAATTACCTAGCTCTGATTCAGCGGAATTTTAATCCCTTCTCTTCCTTCTATCTAAACAACGTACGGCAACGCTTTTCATATTCTATATTAACCCCCTTCATGTTATGCAACCCTGTTTTTGTAAAGCTCTACATGTATTTGTACTCTTTATTTACAGTTCAATAAAGATATTCAATTAAATTATCCCTCAAGTAGCTGCTTGCCGCAGAGGTCCGACAGGAGCTTGTCAGTATGATACACCATACAGAAGATATGAGGAAGGCGAGACCTCAGCAGAGGGACAACGCAAGATAGGAACATCCATGCCTTATCGGGGGCTCGAATACTGGTCCCTTTAATCAGTAACCAAGTACGCTAATCACTCGGTTAATTGTAAATGACAAATAACACTAGACAACAAATTGAAACTTATTCTTTATAACATTGGTCAAATAGGATGTTTTTAACTAACTTTGGGGTGCTGAATTCAAATATGGCTGTGAAAAGTCTGCAGCACGTACAGTTTTTTTAAAATTACGGATTACAAATTGAAACTTATTCTTTATAACATTGGTCAAATAGGATGTTTTTAACTAATTTTGGGGTGCTGAATTCAAATATGGCTGTGAAAAGTCTGCAGCACGTACAGTTTTTTTAAAATTACGGATTGATGTATTTGAAATTTCAATGAATACGCATATTTGGTATTTGAAAATAAATATGACTGTTTTATTAAATTGCAACTTAAATTCATTAATTAATTACACGATTACAGTGAAAAAAATTCAAAACATCGTAGTACATCACGTCTATGTTCATCATAGGACAATGTACATAGACAGTATCATTCAGTAGTTTCCTGATCTGAGGACCAACAAAGATCTCTTCTTTGAGTTTGGCATCACTTAGTTTCGAAAAATTTTCCTTCAAATGCAAAAACTGTTTACCAGTTTTTTCTATAACCTTCACAAAGAGTTTCATAAGCCCCAGTTTGATGTGTAGTGATGGGTGGAGAACATCAAAGGGATCAACTAGAGGCTTATACCTCACATTACTCTTTCCAGGAATCAAAACATCTCTTTTGGGCCAGTCTTTTGTTTCGTAGTGTTCCTTTCTGGCCCTACTGTCCCACAAACGCAGAAAACAGCAAAATTTTGTGAAGCCTTTTTGAAGCCCAAGCAACAGAGATATGACTTTCAGGTCACCACATATTGTCCACTTAAACTGGTCATATTTTATAGCAGTGAGTATTTTTTCCGTGCTTTCATAAGTTTCCTTCATTCCCACAGCGTGTGTCACTGGAATGGAAGGTTTTTCGTTTCCTTTATGCAAAAGGTCAACTTTTAGCTGAATTTTGAGGAATCTATAAATAGACGTAATTCCTTAGGGTCGTGAATTGTTCAAATTTCTTCCATCAATCCTGAAATATCTGTGCAGAAACACAAACCATTTTGCACAGGCTCCTGTCAGACCTCTGTGGTAAGCAGCTGCTTGAGGGGGTATTTATTTTTTTTTATTTACAAAGCAGATAAAGCCAAATTTCTCTTTCTGAACAGAGAAACTCTGGTACCCTTGGCCAGAAGATTCTACTCTTGAAGTCTTGAACCTAAAACCTGAGCTTGTTATTTGGAAAATCCTAGGTCTCGAACACGATCATTTAGTTCATTTTGCTGAATCAGACGAGGTTCATCTAACTTTTTAGGGGTGTATTTAGGATCAGGATCTGTATGTGCCTCAAATTCTTCCATCTCCTCCTAGTTCGGTTGGAGGTGTTGGTATAGAAAGATCTTCTCCGTGAGGAACTGATCTTATGGCTGAAGGCACATTTAGATATTGTATTTTTATTTTGTTCTGTTTTGAAAAGCCCGCCACTTTGTTTAAACAAAAATAGCACTCATGCAAGTGACTAGTTTGCTTACTCCAAACCATTGGAACTGCAAAGGGCGTGGATTTTATCTTACCTTTCAGCTCAGGTCAACAAAGCACGAAATGCAGCACACATGTAGAGCCCATGTTTTGTCCTGATCTCCAACATGACATCCAAAATGCAAGTTATAGGCTTTCTTCACAATCTTTGTCAAAGAACGACCCTGGGATTTTAAAATATG
Source organism: Ryuthela nishihirai (assembly GCA_038380435.1). Classification (NCBI taxonomy): domain Eukaryota; kingdom Metazoa; phylum Arthropoda; class Arachnida; order Araneae; family Heptathelidae; genus Ryuthela; species Ryuthela nishihirai. Next base: position 49,155,270 of record JAWZYU010000001.1, on the reverse strand, counting down.
TCCACACACATAACAAAACTTATCTGGCACATTAACACATCCGCGACGCTGCCTTTGTGCCATTTAAACGCCAAAATTCACTCTTCAACGTACAGCACGTGCTCCTCCTACAATGAAAACAACAAGAATGGCGATCTGATGTTAGGTGACTGTTACGTGTTTTCTCCCACTTGGCAATCAGTGTTGTCAGCCACAGAAAATAAAATATGTAGTATCCTCCCAGTTGCCTGGAGGTGTTGGTATAGGAAGATCCTAATTGCTATGTCCACACTTGTGCGCTTTCATCTTCAACTTCACTTTCAACTTTCAATTCCGCTTTTCAACACTGAGTAGTCTAGCGCATGCCTTAAATGGAATGCGATGGACGCATGTTTTAAACTGTCTACACTTGTGCGTCAAATAGTTTTCAATTTTTCACCAGTGCAGTCACGGTGAAGTTGCAATGGACGTAACTGATGCTGCTATGCTAGCGGGTATAAGACTGAATGAACATGAATTACTTTATGTCGGCAGAAGGTTCCATCATCATCATCATCAAGCAGCCATGGGCTACGGATGTCCAACCAGACTGCGCAGTTTAATTCTCCAAGCATATTTGTCCTGAGCTACATCTGCTGCATCGAGCCACTGCACACCAATTCTAACAAGGTCCTGTTTGACATTGTCTGCCCACCGCATCCTAGGTCTCCCCCTCCTTCTGAGGCCTCTAGGCACACTGTTCATAACCCTATTCGCCAATCTATAATTATCCACACGGGCAACATGGCCAAACCAGCGGAGTCTCTCTCTGTACAATATGATGCTTAAAGGAGGTTGCAAACTCCTTTGCCTAACCTCATCATTAGTTATAAAGTTGAACCACCTAATGCCCAAGATACTGCGTAAGCATCTGGAATCAAAAGCATCTAGTTTCCTGTTATCTTGTTTACAAAGTGTCCAAGTTTCACTACCATAACTAACACTAGAAAGAACCAAACTATTATACAGTCTAATTTTAGTCTTTAGGTGTATACGCCTATTTCTCCACAATCTCCATAGATTCTTAAAAGACCCGGCAGCAATACCTATTCGTCTGTTAATCTCATGCCACACATCACCAGTTTCTGTTACATAGCTCCCAAGGTAATAAAACTGTGACACCTGCTCAAGACTGCAACCATTCAGATGAACTGAATCACAACCTGCCTGACCAAATTTCATGAATTTAGTTTTCTCTCTGTTTATAACCAAACCTACTCTACTACCAGTTTCATCAACAGCTCGAATGAAAGAATTCATCTCTTCAACATCATTTGCGAGAAGGGCTAAATCATCAGCATAATCTAAATCAGAAATTTTCGTATCTCCAGCCCATTTAAGGCCAAAATCTTTCCCTTGAAGTGAATTTCGCATAACATAATCAATAACCAAACTAAAGAGAAAAGGAGACAAAATGCACCCTTGTCGAACACCAGAAGTAATGCTAAACCAATTGCTACAAGACTTACCAACTCTCACACACGACTCAGTGTTATTATAGAGAGCTTTCATTATGTTAACTAACTTGTCTGGTATACCATATGATTTCACAATCAACCACAAATTATGACGCTCAACAGAGTCGAAAGCCTTTTTAAAATCAACAAAGCTAGCAACCAAAGATTTCTGAAACTCTAAACATTTCTCAAGAATCTGTCTAAGTGAAAATATCTGATCTACACATCCCCTACCACTTCTGAATCCACATTGCTCATCACGCAATTGCCTGTCAACCAGATTCTTAATTCTATTAAGCACAATAATGGAAAGAACTTTACCTGGAACAGAGAGTAGGCTGATACCCCTATAATTATCACAAGAACTGCGATCACCTTTTTTGAAAATAGGGATAATAATAGCTCTGGTAAAATCTTTAGGAACCATGCCTTTATCATAAAAGTTATTCAAAATTTCAGTCATCCAAGTGGTAACGAAACATTCCCAGCTCTGAGCATTTCTGTAGTAATTTCATCTACCCCTGGGGATTTATGAAGTTTAAGTTTAGAAATAGCCAAAATAACTTCAGATTGTGTTATAGGGTCAACATTAAAGCCGCCAATGTATCTATCATCATTACAAACAATGGGAGTAGAACTAACCACATTGTTTAGAACATCACTGAAATGCTCAGCCCACCTAGCCATGACAGAATCCTCCCCTTCTATAACCTTACCTTGTTTATCCTGCAATCCTTGTATGCCTGTCCGTTTTCTACCACATAAAACATTAACTAACTGGTACAGCTCTCTGCTGTTGTGCTGCCTAACTGCTTCCTCGGCATTGTCAGCCAAAGATTCTTATCAGCTGCTAACTGATCCTTTAAACATTTATTAAGCTTTCTGTAATCCTTTCTATTAGGACTAGTAGGGTACTGATTAAGGACATTCCTGCAGTTCCTTCTTTCTGAAATGAGCTCAAGTGCCTTATCACTTAAATAATTCTGTCTCCTCTGCTCCATGTTTCTTAAAAGAGTACTGTTAGTGTCCAAAAAGCCTGTTTAAAATGATCCCATTCTTCCTCAACTTCAGTAGTAAGCAAACCATGACTGTCATAATGACTAAGTAACCTATCATGGTAATCTTTGGCTATAACTGGGTCTTTCAAAGCTTCAGTATTAAAAGTAAAATTTTTAACCCTAGCACAACACTTTTTAAGTTTAAGTTGCAAGACACTTTTAACAAGGTAATGGTCAGATCCAATTTCAGCTCCCCTATAAGCCCTGGTATTTCTAACAGAACTAGCCCATTTGCTATTAATTAATATATAATCAATCATATTCCTATGCAGCCCATCAGGTGAAACCCAAGTGTATTTATGTATGTAGCGGTGTTTGTAATATGTGTTAGTTATTCTGAAACCATTGAGTTTACTTACCTGTAGGAGACGTTGCCCATTGCCATTGCAGCTACCAATACTAAAAGGGCCTATCACCCCTCGCCAAAGGTCAGAGTCAGTAACAACTTTGGCATTGAAGTCACCTAGAACAAGGGTAATATCACCTTTCTTGACAGAATTCAAAATATCCTGAAGTTGTCCGTAAAACCTATCCTTCTCATCCTCATCAGCATCCTCAGTGGGGGCATAACAACAGATAACATTCAAGTCTTTAATGCTTGTCTGAAATTTTGCTGTAAGAAACCTTTCGTTAATGCACTCATATCCTAGAAGAGCATCACTAGCATGTCTGCTGAGCAGCAGACCCACGCCTTGGGGAAGCTTTCTATCCTCCCTCCCTGTAAAGAGAAATTTGAAGTTATATTTATGTATCTCACCTTTACCTGTCCATCTGGTCTCTTGCAAGCCTAGAATATCTAGGTTATAGCGCTGGAATTCCTGCATGAGGACATCAAGAGAATAATCTCTATGTAATGACCTCACGTTCCACGTTCCTGTAGAGAGAAAATGATTAGTAGGATTTTTAAAGAAATTAGGTTCATTGAGATTGGTAGGGCCAACAATATCAAACAGCCCCTGATCGCAGGCATGGGGCAAAGACCTGTTCCTCCTCCGCTAAAGGCTGAAGTCACCGATGCTGGTAGGAACTTCAGGCACACCTTTTCAAGTGGACTGTTTCAAGAGCCATATGGCCTGCCTGAGACACATTACTCCAGTTTAGGCTTGACGATGCCCAACTAGCTAAGTAAGGTTCAGGTACCTGCGATGGCCTCTGATTAGGATTATCCACCAGATGATATAAGGTATCCCATGCCTCTGTTCACTTAGGGCTGGCAACCCAGAAGCAAACAGAAAACAGCAGCAGATTCTCCCTCAACAGAGGCCCACCAGTGCAGCAAGTCCAGGATCCATAATCAAACTCAAATCCATAAACAAGTCCAGTCTAGTAGGTATCAATGGTCAGCACCACGACCCTGTGAAGTTGACGACTCCTCAGCAGGTTTGAAAAAAGAGAAAAAAGTAGCCTAGATGATCAGATCAGTAGGCCATACTGAACTGGCAGCCTCCTCTTCCGTTCCCTTCCAAAAGAGAATATCTCTTTTGAAAGGTACTAACGTGTTGTTTTCTGCTGAGGTCCTGCCATCCTCTCAGATCTTCTACTTTGGCACATAAACTGACAGGCTCCTGTCAGACCTCTGTGGCAAGCAGCTGCTTGAGGGGGTATTTATTTTTTTATTAACGGCCTGCACCACGAGAAGGCGGGGTCGGACATTAGGTTCTAGACCTGGCCGGTTCTGTGCATCATCACTAGGGATTGGTACACAGCTCTCCTTCCAAGGTTCCATATCACGTCAAAACAAGTACTTGTAGAGTTATATTAATAGGTAGAATATATAGTGAAATATTTAGTGAAAGCATTATAAATGAAGGTTTTATTTTTATTTTTTGTAATATTATTATTTTATTTATTTTAATTTTCAATAAAGGCCAATGTTTGTTCTAACGACATGGTGAACAAAAAACAGAAGCTCAACAATTACAAAAACCGAAAGAAACCTTCCAGATAAATTGCGAAATTCCACGGATTGTTGAACAAAAATCCACTACTGGTGGAAGTACGTGCGCTACTGCATGCGTCACTGGAAACGGCGCCGTTCAACTGATTTGAGGCATGCTTTTGCGCATGCGTCTAGCGCACGTAAAACGCACAAGTGTGGACATAGCCATTAGGAGTCAAAATGACCAATAACATAAAAACGTGACGTGCTAGCCATTTTTTAAGGCAAGATCTGAAATCAGCACCTGAAAAATAGTTAAAAGCAGCTACAATTGTTCATGTTATAAAAACCTTGTAAACTAGTGTAATCAATTAGATGATTTTGTCGGAAAACGGAAAAAAAATTACTAATTGGAGTAAAAATAATTTGGTGATTGGTGACACCAACTCGGAATCTCTCCATGTAAGGCAGTGTCTCGCAAACTGTGTGCCGCGAGAGATTCCAAGTGTGCCGCGAGAGATTTTCAAATTGACACTAGATATTCCAAAGATTTCATTTTGACCTGACTTGTTATCGACGTGCTTTAATAAAAATCTTTCAGATTTTATCAACTGGGATCTTGTAAGTATTTATCAAGCTTTTTCCAAATTTTGGTATTAATTTTTGATAATTTCAAGCCATAGAATGGACAAATATTTAAAACAAACACCGAGTTATGATAAATAAATATAATAATAAATATAATTATAAATAAAATGCATTTAACGAAACTTAAATTTTCCTCTTTTTACGTAACTATCAAAAATTCTTTTTTAGGTGTGCCGCGGGAAAAAAATTAGATTCAGTATGCCGCGGAAAAAAATTAGATTCAATGTGCCGCAGAGTAAAAATGTTTGCGAGACACTGATGTAAGGCAACGCATCTCAATCCATAGCCCCCCCCCCCCCCCCACACACACACACACCTCCTCTCTCTCGATGTTATGAGATTTATGGAGGACGACTCAGAGGAATTTGAAGTTATCGAAGAGAATCCGTTTGTTAAAATTTCTTAAAAAAATTTGACTCGTTTTTTTTTATTAATAAACACTTGCATAACTACTATATATTATATCTAGGTAGTCTACATTGAATTTTCTTTTCAGAAAATATAGCATTTTTATGCAGTACTTGAACTCTGTCATAATGTCGAATAAAAATTTATTAAAACATCTTTGGAAACATTCAAAGATACTTTTTTTTTTTCTGTCATTTAATTCGGTGGAGAAAAGTTTTATAACGTCCTGATGATCGAGTGATTAGCATGCTTGGCTCCTGAAAAAAGAGATTAGGTTCGAGTCTGATATAAAGCATGAATATTTCTTTTTCACACTTTTTCTCACGTTTCATTTCACGCTTTCCTTACAAATATTCCTGTGACATACATGGTGCTCCGAATTTGAGGAGGGGCGGGGGTGGCTCAGTCGGTAGCGCGCCAGGCTCGTAATCTGTAGTTCCCAGGTTCGAGTCCCAGCTGGGTCAGCATTGAGATTTATCTCCGCAAAATTCCTCACCCTGCCCACGGTCAGTAGGGGACACCGATGAGCTTGGAAAGGGCGCCGTCTGTCGGATGGGACGTTAAGCCGTGGTCCCGTGTGCGGGAGAGCCATACCCTGTGCACGTTAAAGAACACTTTGGATGGCCTTGACGGGAGGCTACCATCTGTCTCCCAACAGCTGTTCCAGTGGGTCCCCTCCCCCAACCTTCTCTGAGCCTTCCGGGTCAATGTAACCTGGCCATTTAGCCCATGGTGTGCAAAAAAGTGCCGCTCAGAGGTAAAACAACCCAACCTGAATTTGAGGATTCTGTTTTATCTCGCAAAGTATACAGGGTGATTCAGAATTCATCATCAATATTTAGTGGGGAGGAAGGGAATAAGAAAAGAAAGAGATTTCACATAGGAAAGTATGGGGGCAGACGAACGCATGGTGGTGTAGAGGGCGCTGTGTGTACACACCTCTCATACAGAAACACAGCTGTTTGACTCGTGCAGTCAGTTGTCATTCGACAAGGTGAATTTGCAGAAGTAACATGAACCGGTATACGTGGAATGAATGTGCAGATATGCATGTAACTTATGGTACGGCAGGAGAAAGATGTCTTCGAGCCAGGCAATTGTATGCAGCGCGCTTCCCAAACCGCCGTGTGCCACAGCATCAAATGTTTTCACGTATTCATCGCCAACTGCGTGAAACAGGATCGTTTGCTGCTAGTAATGTTAATCGAGGGAGGCGCAGATCGGCACGGACAGTAGCAGTAGAGGAAGCTGTCCTACAGGAAATCGAGGAACAACCTGGTGCTAGCACATGAGGTATGGCTAGGCAGTTTGGAATTTCGCAAGCAACAGCATGGCGGATATTACACGATGAAGGGTTACATCCGTTTCATCTGCAAAGAGTGCAATTATTGGCAGCAGATGACCATCCCAAGCGTGTTATTTTTTGTCAGTGGTTCATGCAGAGAACAGCCGTTGATCCCAACGTATGTTCTTTTCACCGATGAGGCGTTGTTCACTCGAGAGGGTGTCTTCAACACACACAATTGGCATGTGTGGGCTCATCAGAACCCACACGGTACAAGACCTGGAGCTGTGCAACAACGTTTTGCTGTCAATGTGTGGACTGGGATTGTCGGTGACTGTTTGTTGGGCCCGTATTTACTACCATCCCGTTTGGACGGTGCCGTACCTAACATTTCTTCAGACTGTGTTACCGGATCTTCTGAACGAGGTTCCTGATGGTAGTCTCCAGCGAATGTGGTTCCAGCATGACGGCGCTCCTGCACATTTCGCAAATGTTGTGCGTGCTTACCTACGCAGACAGTTTGGTGGTCAATGGATTGGCTGCGGTGGACTGGTTTCTTGGCCACCACGTTCACCGGATTTATCTCCAATCGATTTCTTTGTATGGGGTGCTATGAAAAACATGGTGTACGAGACCCCTGTTGATAGTGCTATGGATCTTGTAGCACGCATATCAGTTGCTGCCTCAAACATCCGGGAAATGCCAGGCATCTTCCACAGCGTCCGGCTGTCCATGCAACGCCGTTGTGAGTCATGCATTCTAGCACATGGTCGGCAGTTCGAGCACCTCTTGTAAGTCTGTACAACCAATGCAAAGAAATGTTACATGTAAGATAATAAATGTTTTTTCCTTACTGTTTCCTTCTTATGTGTTCTTTCCATCATTGAACTGGGGCCATTTTGCCCTACTATATGGCATATGCGCCCATGCTTTCCTATGTGAAATCTCCTTCGTTTCTTATTACCTACCTCCCCACCAAATATTGATGATGAATTCTGAATCGCCCTGTATGACAGGAAATCTGATGGAGAAATAAAATTTATAATGCGGGAGAAGAAAATGCGTTCACATTTAACGAATGCTTCTTCGAGCATGGAAATTAAAGTTGCTATGAAAGAGCGCGTGGCTGCGGTCGCCACTCATTTCCCTAAGACCAAATGAGTTACGTTGAGCAGCAATTTGATTTCACAATGTCACAAATACAACATGCGGATGATAATGTACGGTGGGTAGCGATAGGTAGGATGAAATAGGGGCATTCGTAGACAGATTCGTAGTCGCTCAAAGAATATCCGAACACTATGGTTGATTACAGAATTCAGAAAAAAATATCTGGCAACGATTTTTTTTTAGAAATTAGTGATCTGGCAATTTTCGTGTAGGATACGTTTTTGAGCGACTGTATCTAGAGGCTTAAAAGCACAACAAAATATTCTCTAAAGACTGAAGAAATTTTGAAAAGACGGCAGATGTTATTTAAGAACAGAAGGTCGTCACAATGGCTGGGTACAACAGCTATCTGTCTATAACAATAATAAAACTGTGATATAAGTAAATGAGAGTCTCTCAAGCTCTCGGCGGCCACAGGGAGGGCAATTTCGAGATACACGGGGTATATATAGGAGACTACATGAACGACGCCTTTGAGGAAGATAATAGTTAGTATAACCTTCATCCCCTTCAGCAGAAGAACTCTTATAACAACTGACTCACCTTTTGTGCAGTTGTGATGTTCACCACTGATGCAGACATCGCCTTTTGGGCCCAGGCAAGTGGGAAATATGCTCTTTACAGATAAGGCCCTATTCAGTTTGAACACTGATTCATCAGAGAACAAGGAATTCGTTGCAACTGTTGTAACATCAGAAAAAAGGGGATCATATTAGTGACGGAAGTTGAATTGTCTGGGCTGTACAGAGCTTCACATCTTTCAGGGAAGCACTCTTACTGCTCAACAATACAAAGGCGAGATTATTGAGCTGTGTGAGGTTTTTCAGAGGTTCTCTCAACCCTGATTTCATACTATAATGCCCATTCCCATAGTGCTCATGTGATCATTAATTTTTTAGAAAGTTCCTTTTTTAAAGATAACGCATATATTTGAAAATAATTATATTCATGGTGGCCGTCCTGTGGCCGAGTGGTTAGCACGCTTGGCTACTGATCTACCCCGGATTAGGCATGGATGTGTGTGTCGTTTTTCTGCTGAGGTCCTGCCATCCTCTCAGATCTCCTACTATGGCACATAAACTGACAGGCTCCTGTCAGACCTCTTGTGGCAAGCAGCTGCTTAAGGGGGTATTTATTTATTTTTTTATTTATATTCATGGAGTTGGAATCTGTTTAGAAAATATCACTGTTTTTTTTAATGCATTTTTACTAATGGCGAGAAAAATGGATATTCCGAATACTATCCTTGCTCTCGTAAGATTTGAGGATACTTACTTCAGTATGACTGAAAGTGGCATTCAATAAAATAGAAACATATATGATAAACAATAATATTGTTTATTATGTAACAGTGAATATGAAAAAGGGCATGAAATCATGGGATAATCAATGATGGACTTCAATATTAATGCACAAAGGATGAGCAAAAAATCAAAGATGATGTGTGAAATATTAGAACAAAGTACACACATTTACATAATCTTCTTATTTTATATCTAACATGTCTGTTGATTAATTTTTAACATCAGGATACAGCAAGTTATCCTAACCTAACTAACTGCAACATTTGGCATAATTTCTTTAATTTTTATTGATTATTAAGGTCATTTTCACTTAAAATCTCGAACTAAACCTCAGTATTAGTTCATGCCTCTATTCATTTTACCGCTAAGTGGGGAAATAAGGTTGCTTTAAATTATTATTAATAAAGTTCTGGGAGTTTAAACGCTGATTAATCTACGTTTTTTGAAGAATAATCATAAATAATTTTTCTACTAATATGATTTGAAACTCTTTAGAAGCTCACCCTGCCTTCTCTTTTCGTATACGTAAATGCAATCCAATCAACTCCCAAACCTTGTTGGATTTCTGTGTCCACTATTGGTGTTTTCAAGGCACAAGTTATGCAATCCAATCAAGCAACAGTATTGTTGAATTTCCATGTCCACTGTTGATGCTTTCAAGCACCAGTTACGCAATACAATCAATCACTAATATTGTTGGATTTCTATTTCCACTATTAATGCTTTCAAGCACCAGTTATTCAATCTAATCAATCACCAATATTGTTGGATTTCTATGTCCACTGTTGATGCTTTCAAGCACCAGTTATGCAATCCAGTCAAGCATTACATATTGTTAGTCTACTATTAATTGAAAACCTTGAATTTGACTTTACTATCTTCAGAAAGAATGTGTTGCCATTTTTCAATGCAAAGCAAAATTAAGGATGTTTTGTTACTTTGGCATCTAAGTTAAGGTTGGGTGAAGGTTGTTTTACCTTTGAGCGACTGATTTGTGCACACTAGGAAAGTAGGTAAAAGAAAGCTGGCAAGATATATAATAGAGTACAATGATAAATGGCTTAAAACAATTCAATACACTCAAAAAATTCGTTTCTTAAATCTTAAGACTCTAAATTTTTTACCGACTTAGAATGTTTCTTAAGGGGAGGCAAGAGCCACTCTCTTGGCAACGTTCCTTTTGCACACCACGTAGTAAATGATCAGGACACAAGGACCCCCAAGCACAACTAAACTGAATGGACAAATTATTATATACACCTACCGAATAACCTATTCCTTCACCTTTTGCCTACACACCAGCAGCCAGACGTCTTGGTAAGGATTCAATGAGGCGTTGAAAACACGAAGGTGGTATTGCCGCCCATGAAGCGAGGATCGCCTGTAGTAGAGCGTCCACAGTTGCCGGTGGGGTTTGGCGGACTCAAACAGATCTTTCCAATTCGTCCCGCAAATTCTCAATTGGGTTGAGGTCCAGAGATCGAGGTGGCCATTCGAGTGTGGTAAACTGACTTGAATGCTCCTGGATCCAATTGGCCACCAATCAGGACGTATGTAGTGTGGCGCTGTCCTGTTGAAAGACGGCATCATGGTGCGGAAAGAGAATCATTACGAACGGGTGTAGATGGTCGGCAAGGATGTTCACATACCTTGTGCTAGTGACGGAGATCTCGATGGTTATGACGGACCCCAAGGAAGCCCATGTAAACGCATCCTAAACTGTTATACTGCCTCCACCTGCCTGTATGACTCCAACTTGGACCAACTGGGTCCATCGCTTTCATAGTCTTTGTGCATAAGCTTGTGGATACGATCTCATTCAATTCCAACATTATCTGCTCCACAGTAGCCGTGTGATTGCTTGTAATGATGTGGAACAGTCTGCGTTCACCTCGAGAGTCAATTGCATATCTACATCCACATTTTCCCTGCCGATTGAAAGTTTTGTTGCAACTCACTTAGTCTTGGTATACACGTGCGATGGTCTGTCACATAAATCCCAACAGTTCAGCAGTTGTGGTGACTGAACAACCGGCTTTCCTCGCACCTATTATCTAGTCACGGTCAAACTCATGTCGCTGATTTTATCTGTGATTACTTCTCTGTGATTGATTTCCAATGCATAGAGACCTGCTCTATTTATAGGCATTGCCAGTTTCAGCGTCCCATGTGAATGGACGTCATACTTCTGCTTTGCATATTGTTATCGGGGTGTGTATATAATAATCTGTTCATTCAGTGTATTAGGAGATAGATGGAAGCCTCCCATCAAGGCCATCCAGTATTATCTTTAATATGAACGCCTCATGGCTCTCCTGCACACGTCTAACGTTCCATCCAGCTTCCTTTCTAAGCTCATCAGTGACTTCTTTCTTTCTCATAACGGAATAACAGGGGTTAGTAGAGAAATTTTCAATTCGGGTACAGTAGAGATGCTAACCTGTGAACATAAGGATACGAGACTGGCACGCTAGCGATCGTGACAGCCTCCCCCCCCCCCAGATGAGGATTTATTCTCACATTCACACCGAAATTTTGGATTTGCTCTTGTTTCCGACTGAGAGGTAGAATATGCCTTACTTGCAAAACAAAACGCTCTGCATTTCAAAATACAACTATGCATTTCCTGTAATTCAAAAAAAAAAAAATTATGAAATTAACATTCAAGATTTTCTAAATATACTGACATTCACTTTTGAGGATGCCTAAATGTGGGCTAAACGCGTTAAGTGCATGTATGTCCGCATGGTTAGCACACTGGGCTACTGATCTAAGGGACCTGGGTTCGAGCCCTGGGTAAGGCATGGCTGTTTGTGTCGTTTTTCTGCTGAGGGCCTGCTATCCTCTCAGACCTTCTACTATGGCATATAAACTGACAGGTTCCTGTCAGACCTCTGTGGCAAGCAGCTGCTTGAGGGGGTATTTATTTATTTATATTATCATTTTAAGTTTGTAAATTTTAAAGTATTTTAATGTGGCTTTATAGTTTTTATTAAATATACTTGGTGGAAACATCTCCTTGGTGTTATCATTTTTTGTAGCCATTGCATGTGATAACCTGGTTCAATGATAGTGCATAAAAGTATAGACCAGAACTGCTAGGTAATAAGTATATCAGCAGCTTATCAAGGATATATAAACTACAGGAAATAAAAAATGCAACACCTGCAAGAAGTTATGCAAATGTGACGAAATTTAGGGAGGCGGTAGTATATGGAAATGCATGGAAATGATTAGGTTTGCAGGACAATCGAAATGATTGGACAGGCCTGAGCTGATGTCACAGGTGCAGAGCAGTCAAACACAGATAAAGGCAACCAAAGCTCCCTGGTCGACAAAACGTTGTGAAAATTGTTCTAAACCGCTAAAGATGCCGTTACGCAGACGTCGACAGCTGTTCCAACAGTTAACAGATTTTGAGCGTGGAAGAATCATCTACATTAGAGAAGTTGCTTTGTCGTACAGAGATGTGGCTAACTTCGCTGGCTGCAATCCCAGTACCATCGTACACATATGGCGCCAGTGGGTTCAAGAAGGATCCATCACACACCGACAAGGATCAGGAAGATGGCGTATGACCACGGATTGACAGGACCACCATTTGCGATGCATGGCATTGTGTGACAGATTCACGACTACAACCCAACTGCAAAAGGACTGGCAACAGGTAACACATTATACCAGGTGGATGGTAAACAACAGCCTTTTACAGTTTTCATTGTGAGCCTATCATACGTCACTGCGTTTGCCCCTCACATCTGCCTACATGCAAGCATGTCTTCAGTGGTGTTGCCACAGACAGAATTGGAATGAACAAGAGTGGAGTACTGTGGTGTTTATTGACGAATTTGACGAATTTTATACACGTTTTTGTCTTGGCAAGCACGATGGTAAACAATGTGTTCGCCATCATCCAGGGGAAAGGAAGGCTACCCAGTGCGTGCGACATTGTCACACAGCTCCAGCACCTGGTGTCTTGGTGTGGGGTTCCATTAGTTGGATATCTCGATCAGAACTGGTCATCATAAGGGAATCTCTAACTACCTAATGATATGTTACTAATATTTTGTAGCCAGTGGCTGTCCCATTTGTTCAGCAGCACGGAAACTTTTACCAGCAAGATAATGTCGATCCTCACACAACCCGCATTAGTCTGCAGTATCTACACGAGCTAAACGTTCAGGTACTACCATGGGCAGCACGCTCGCTGGACTTTTCAGCTATTGAACGTGTCTGGGACATGATGGGCAGACAGCTCCAACAACACCCAAGTGGTTGTCAACCACTGTCGCTGAAATGGAACAGCGACCTCGCGCTATTTGGCATTTTATCTCTTAGGTGGACATTATAGAGCTGTATGATAGCCTTCCCCGCCATGTTTATGAAAGCATTGATGCGCAGGGCGGTTCAACATCATGCTAATTATACCAATTTACCTACTCAGTAAAGTGATAATTTTCCATATTTTCTTTGATAATGTAATCTATTGCACATCTCAGTGTAGGCTAATAGCTGCCTGCGTTTCAATAAAATGGCATTAATTCTTCCAGGTGATGCAATTTTTTCCTCTAGTGCATTTCACTTCATTGAAAAGTTTAGGGGTAAATTTCATTTGGACAAAGCAACTGGATATCTGTAACTCAGTTGAACAATAGTACTTCCCTACTATGGGGGAGAAAAGGTCTGGGCACAAGGGCTGACCTTGACCCTGGAGGGTAGGTCATTCCTATGTTCCTATATACGATCACAGTGCCAGGCTAACTCATGTCGCCTTTCATCGTCTGGCTATCCAAACTGGATCTGGCGCTATGTCGCTGGGCGGGAAGGCACTGCCGCTAAAATGGCGATCCTGACCCTCACTCCTGCCGAGTCCCTACACGCCCCCCCCCCCCCCCCCCTTATTTAAGAAATTCGAGGCATACGTCCCCTGCCTCAATTTCTAATTCAGTCACTCAGGGACTCGAACCCATCCCTCATGAACAATAGCCACTGTTCACGGAACTGCAGAATTCACATAAATGTTCGCACATGAAAGTTTGTAGTGTACCAATATCCGAAGACACATATTATGTAAAATGTCACTGATGACCACGGAAGTTATCCTTTTTTTTAATGAGGGCCAGAAGAATCACACTTTGTATCAATCTGGTTGCCACACAGTTCGTAAAATATTCACGCACAACACTGACGTAGCTAAACGTTTACCAAATTGTTCACACCAAATTGTTGACATAGTTACGGCACAAAGTTTGTGAACAAGTCCATACTTGGATGCCAAGCCCATCACTGAAAGTAAACATTCAGACGCGTGATCTTCGCTGCACACTAGGAGGAGTTCATTGTCTTGGGGGCTATGGCTCAACCTAAGCCCATTGAGTCATCGATGGCCCACCATCACCCTGCACTCTGTACTCCCCCTAGCCTGTGTCTTCCCCATTACTCTGCCTCAGAGATTATCTCTAACCTGGAAAGCACATCAGCATCCCGATGAGTGGAGTCTTTCTTGTAGAAAACTTGCGCATTGAACTGAGCAATAGCCAATGCCCAGCGCTGTAATTTGCTGCTTGCATCAGCCACCGATGTGAAATAGTTCAGTGGATTGTGATCTGAAAAGATTTCAACCCGGAATCCATAAAATCAGGTTGCAAACCTCTCCAGTGCTCACACAACTGCATAAGCCTTGCGCTCAATAGTGTCCCACCGAGCCCCACCGGTGCTGTGTCTTGGTGAGCTTCCGTGAAACAAAAGCAATGGGAAACTCATTTCCTTGGCCGTCCCTCTGTAGGAGTGCTGTGCATGATGATGCGTCGCAATGCAAAATAAATGGCTTCTTTGGATCAGGGACTGCACATTCTGCTGCGTTACATAGCCCTACCTTTAATTTTTCAAAGGCGCTGTCCGCCTCTCCACTCTACTGTAATTGAACAGGTGCTCACTTGTTTGTCATATCGGTGAGTAGTCTGGCGATTTCAGCATATTTATCTAAATATTGCCTGTAGTAGCTGAACAACCTCAAGATGCTTTTTAGTTCCTTTTTTGTTCATCTGCCTCATGCTGCGCTTGCCTTTCTTTGGCCTCCATCTACAGTCACATGCGCTCTCTTCGCTCGTCGGCCTCACGTTGGGCTTGTCTATCAACTAGCTCAAGTCACGTTAATTCAATTTTCCTCAATTCTATCTAATTCATGCTTACTAGCATCATCGGACTGCTCTGCTATTTCCTGAGTCAATCGCTAACAGCATCTCCTGACAAATCAGACCCAATAATCTCCATGTTTTGCGTTGATCTGTCTGGAATAGTGTCCACGTGGTGCGATTTAGAACCGTTTTTCGCATTCTCTCGTGTATTTTATGGAATGGCACATAATAACAACAAGACAAAAACTGGCTCTGCGGACTAGATCTTACCGCACCCGATGTGAAGTTCTCGCAGCGATGATTTACATTCCTGCTAGCACTCAATATTCGCTAAACTGCCTTTTTATGGGACGCCACCTCGTACCCAACTCTCACAACACATATCCCGCTTCTGACACCAATGTAGATGGCACTCTTCTCTGCCTGTCTGGGCTGAATTTTTTTTCTACCTATGTGTGTGAGAGCTTTGTAGAAGAGTACATGTACCTTGTCAGGATGAATAACTCAGGTGGGCGAATACACCAACTCATGTGTTTCTCATATCTACATTTATTTACACAATTTACACTTTATAATAATACAAACAGTGACTGCCCACCCGTTGCAGTCACTCGCCGAATGCAACACAGGCTGTAATGAGCCTCAGCGGTCCCACCGCTAGATACAGAACAAAGCTTGAAAAAAACGAGGTGTAAGACTATCCTATCCGCCTTACATCCGGACAGCCTCATGGTCCACGTGCAGGCCCAGTTTTCAACTACCCCACCTGATGAGCTCACGTGTCCTTCGGGGACGTTAGGGTGTCTCGGCCAATAGGGTGCGAACACGATCACAGTGCCAGGCTGACTCTTGTCGCCTTTCTTCGTCCGGCTACCCAAACTGGATCTGCCGCTGGCGCTATGTCGCCGGGCGGGAAGGCACTGCCGCCAAGATGGCGATCCTGACCCTCACTCCTGCCGAATCCCTACAGTGATGTTTATTTTTTTTTCAAATACCTGAATTGAGTCTAGTAGCAAAGACTGCTAAGTTACGGTGATGATAGTATTCAAGCAGAGAATGCAAACCATGTATATTTACTGTCACTCTTTCACGAAAAGAAAATAATTACTGCTACTGTTGAAAACATCTCGCTACACTCATGATCAGACATCAGTTCTCATTAACAAATATTAAGAGCGATTCATATCTTTAACCATACGGAGAGAAGATATACACATGAACAATATAAACATCAAGAAATTAGTTGGCACGCGCTCTTAAAAGTGGATATTACAGGGCACGACTCCTGTCCATAGGCAGAGCTTGAATTCTCTGTGGATCTATAAAACTGCCACAAGGCTGCTACAGAAGCATTTAGTTAATTTCATCATTCCTAAATTTTTGAATGATTCTCAACTATATAATGCTAATATATCTCGGTGAAAATTATCGGTCAAGCATATATAATAGTTTCATATATCGATGTTACGCAGTGTCTAGTAGAATAGTGTCGTAGATGGAATAATAGGAAGGCAAAATATGAAATCAGAAGTTTATACTTACTAAATTTTCTATACTAATCGTAAGAAAAATGGATAAAAATCAACAGAATAAAAAATACATTAGCATTACAGATATTAACATTAAATTCATACTGCATGACTCCTGCATCGTATCTCTGTATAAATACATTTTGAAGTAAGACATAGAACTTTGAAATTTTACGTTTATATACTCTGTCACAGTTCTTAATAATCCTCTCATCTATTAATTTTTATCCATATTCATGATTAATAACAAAATTTAGTAATATAACTTCTGAAATCTTGTTTTGCCTTCCTATTATTCCATCTACTACATTATTTTACCAGACACTGTGTAACATCGAAATATGAAGCAAATTATAGCGAAACAAACAAAGGGACTATTATATATATTTGATTCTCAACTATTTATTTTTATCACATAGTGAGTTTTATTCACATAATGTGTTTTGCAAAAATTCCGGTTTATTAGGAATAATCGAAATCTCCTTTTTCCGTTCCGTCGTTAAATCAAGGCTTAGTAATTTCATTTTAACGCGAAGGATTTCGAGATACCCTTAAGCGCTCTTAGGTGATATTTGCCGGCATTCCTTGTCTGCCTGCCTTTACAAATGAAACGTGATTGATGACGTGGCATAGCACCGCCTTCTTTTATTCCGAGTGGCGTCTCGGAGCGACAGTGGACGTCGACATTTTTCCTTCTTCAGGCAATGCTGCGAGTCTCCATTGCTTGGAAGTCATTTAGCAACCCAATACTGAAGTGTACAAGCAAGGACAATGGGGGGGGGTGTTGGTTGGGGGAGGAAGAGAAGGAAAAGGGGAAGGAAAAGAAACAGAAAAGGAGCTGACTAAACCACAGCCCACTTGCCGCTGTCTATCGGGGCTGTCTGCGCGTGCATTAATTGTTCCCCACAACTGCAGGGTTGGTTGCTGACGTGGGGTGACAGGTGGAGTAATGGATGGCTTGCAGTCCTGCAAGGCACGGAGAGCTCGCCTGCCCTTGCTGCGCTGTATAAATAGATCGCAGATCTTCTTAACGTTTGACTTTTGCATGCGCACGGCTCTTTGCTCCAGGAGTTTCTGATGAGGAGTATCGGTTGCAGGAGACAGGTGCGCGGCAGCTTACTTTTCGTCCGTTTTCGAGAGGACAGCTCCTCAGGAAGAAAAAAAAGCATCAGCCAACATTTATTTGAAACGGGACCGTATCGTAGTCGGAATGAATGAGAGATTAATGTGCACTTTAACATCGTTCAACGCTCTTAAGAGCTTTTGGGATGGGCCCCCTTCAGGTGCGTTAAATGATGTTGTTTATCTCCGAAATCATCATCAGTGTCGTCGAATTTCAGGTTGTTGGAAGTGCTTTTAGAAGCTGCAGCAAGTTGATGCTATTATTCACACTCGCTCTTTATTGTGGTGTCAGATGGTAGCCGCGATAGAAGTGAAATTTATAACTTCTTATTTGAAATCGTTTTAAGATGCTATTACTGATCCCGAGCGGTAAGAGACAGCATGACAGATTCTCTTATAATTGCTCCCTAATAGAGGAGATGTGGGTCATGATTTGTTCGTTTAGTGTTAGTTTAGAGTTTCGAAGTTTATCAGAGATCATAAGAGAAACAATCTCGTCAAGGAAAATGCTCAAAATGTTCTGGAACAATCGATATTAATCTACACCCTTTAGAGTCTCTCATCAGCTGTCGATGCAAACACAAGACCTTTTAAATGCATTACGTCAATTATTTCAGTGTTTCTGATCAACTTATTTTTCTGAGTTTCAAAGGCTGCTGACGGATTTTTTACCAACCATAGAAAACTAGAAACTTTCGCTGAAGTTTGTTCTATTTAATCACTTTCAAAGAGATTGTTTTACTCATACATTCTTAAACGTCTTTTATTTAGAAAGAACCAATCTTTTCAAGCATATCCAATTCAGATTTTTTTCTCTTGAGCGCAAGAAGCTAAAATATTATCAAAATATTTGTGCACTTAGCTTTTTAGCCATTCGCAAAGTTGAGTTTTTTTTCTGGTCTTTTCACGAGTATATTTTTAGGGATTAGCTGCGGCCTAGTATCGGTGAGGGACACAGTTCTTGAGTAGTCTTTACATCTGGCCAACTCATCGCATCTCCTGATTCGTGGAATCTTTGAGACCTGGCCATTGTGTTCATTCTGCAGAAAATAAATGCCCGACAGAGATTAACAAGCCAAGAAAGAAGTTTGATGTTAGTGGCCTCAATTGAAATGCAACAAATCTCATAATAATTACGCAGTTGACACGAATCGAACTGCAAAAATCAAAACGTTCCAAACTTTGACCTGAAACTTTGAAAAATATCTGCTTGTAATCGCTCTGTAGATTTCGATACTGATGACGTTTACAATATATTATTATTATTCCACCAGTGGACCATTTCAATTGCAATGATGATGGTTATCGCTTTGCCCAAGTTCCAGAGGAGATGATGTACATCTCTCAACTCCCGCACAAATTATATTTGGATTGTTGTATTTGCATCAGCAGAAAATATTGTTGATGGAACATCGCTGATATAACTAACAAACAGATATACTTAATTCTCAGAAGTGATACAGTCGTAATCGATGCTAAACTGCTGCCTCATACTACTGTGCAACAATTGTCGAGCACTCAGCATGTTACAAATTTATAATGGCAACCGAGCGTAAATTAAAAATGAACAATCAGATTATAAATCAACTAATTTAATTACAAAGACGATGAAATTAAAAAATAATTTCAATTAAACACCAATATTACCTCTATCAGTATAAAATGATCCTGATAATCACAATTGCCAGACTAATTGTTTAACCAAACACATTTTATAAAAAGTGATATTTTTACCAAAATGAAGTACAAGAAATGGAATCAGCGACATAGTTGCATTGCTCTCCATTTTTAGTTTACCTTTTCTTAACCAGTTCACTAATGAGGACTAAAACTATTAAACATTTTTAATATTCTCGCGCACACTCTAAATAAATAAATTATTCGTGGACTAACGCTCACAAAGCCAAATGTAATGAACTTTCTACTTGATACCATTTCTCCCCAAAATAACAACTCAGTCGACTGTCAGAAGTCAGCCGAGAACAAACTATTGGAATTTTTTTTCCTTTTCGAAGTTAACTCCTCGTTCGATCAAGTAAGTGACGCAATTGCGTCAGAAGATATCACAGTCACGGCTTCCTTGTTGCACGTTTTCCTTTCGTAACAATATTGTTCCAAACACATCCATTAAAAACTTGTGTCGTCCCACTGTCCGAGTGATTCTTGGCTACTGATTAATGGGATCTGGATTTGAAGTTTTTTTCTATAGATGCTTCTTGTGTTTTCTTTCTGCTAAGGTTTCGCTTTCCTCACAAATATTCTCTAGGACATATTATACTGGAAGTCTCCTGTGAGACCTCTATGACAAGAAATGAGTCTTCCTGCCTTTTTTTTTTAATACAGTTTCTATCAGAAATGAGTTCGGGCTCCAACTGCCGATCCCTTTCAAGACCGAAATATTAGCTCAGATCCTGACTGAAATAGTATGACGATAAAGCCCTGTTAAGAAGTAAAAATATCTCTGAAATATTACAAGTAAAAAATAATTATAATTTAGAGATCAAATTGAAAACTTAATGTTATTTGGAACTAAAAATTTACTAAAAATATTAGAGATAAGGTAGAATTGATAATTCTTGAGTAACATAATTACAACAAATGCTACAGAGCGCTTCATTAATAAATGAAAGAGAATACCTAAGAAAAATGACCAAATGCTGAATTGTGCTTATTTTTAATTAATAGAGGCTGATTAAATAGTTAAAATTATAATCAAAACCTTTTTTTTTTCACAGTTTCAAGAAAGTTTAAAAATTTAAATTATGTCAGTCCGAACTCATCTCTATTTCCCATAATAGGTGTAGAACAGAGAATAATGGATATTTGAACTAATGGAAAATTTAAAAATGAATGCACAGCGAAATGTCGTTGTAACGTACTTTACATATTAACTTACTTTCAATATCCTCTTACCCCAAAAACACAGATACATTTTTTTCTCCGAATATCACAACCGTATAAATAATACATACATATATATATACCATATCATGTGAATAATACACACTATTGTAATTTCTAGTATGTCAGGTTTTGATGCGATACGTCGATATAATTTTGTCATTTCATGTATATATTTGTATTTGACCTTGTATTGTAATCCTTTATGTGAAACTGTTTTCTTTTTCTCCCACCCTGACTAAGGCTGTTTGTGGCTAATATGTCTTGAAATGAGCAAGACAGGTTTACGGTACCTGATCGTCAGTGATCGGTCCCCTTTCCGACCCATCTCCATTGATCAAGGAGCACAAGCCAAATGACCATCCTGTGGGATGGGGAGGATGGCAATTCGACGACGAACGTCGGATGGCCCGTGAGAAGGTCAAACAGTTCTGAGTTAGTAACTGGATAGAGTAGAAATCGACGACGGCTGCTCGGTGAATATATAATTCACAAGGAGAGAGGTTTTCCTCTGTTAGGTGCATAGAGTTCGCAACCCGTTAAGCAACCCGCACATGGTTGTTTGTAACCAATTTAGCCAGTAGCCAACATCAGCGATCGGGAAGACTGTAAATATCTTCCGAAATAAATTTTTTTGTTACTGTTTTAAGCTTGGAGTTGGTTATCATTTTGCAATTCTTAAACGTCGAAAGCCCACACAGAACAAACCAAAATGTTACTTCTTTACCTGTGGGAGGTTGAAGCTTTTGCTATGTATAACATTATTCGTTTGATTTGTGGAATTATTTTACATGTTTCAATGTTGAATTTAAACTGTATTGTAAAGGATTTACAAGTGCAAGGTAAGGTTATAAAAGGTGAGGATTCTGTCATGGCTAGGTGAGCTGAGCATTTGCCCTAAACAATGTGGGTAGTTCTACTCCCATTGTTTCTAATGATGATATATGCATTGGTGGCTTTAATGTTGGCCTTATAACACAATCTGAAGTTATTTTGGCAATTTCTAAACTTAAACTTCACAAATCCCCAGGTGTATATGAAATTACTACGGAAATGCTTAGAGCTGGGAATGTTTCGGTTACCACTTGGATGACTGAAATTCTGAATATCTTTTATGATAAAGGCATGGTTCCTAAAGATTTTACCAGAGCTATTGTTATCCCTATTTTCAAAAAAGGTGATCGCAGTTCTTGTAATAACTATAGGGGTATCAGCCTACTCTCTGTTCGAGGTAAAGTTCTTTCCATGATTGTGCTTAATAGAATTAAGAATCCGGTTGACAGTCAATTGCGTGATGAGCAATGTGGATTCAGAAGTGGTAGGGGATGTGTGGATCAGATATTTTCACTCAGGCAGATTCTTGAGAAATGTTTAGAGTTTCAGAACCCTTTGGTTGCTAGCTTTGTTGATTTCAAAAAGGCTTTCGACTCTATTGATCGTCATAATTTGTGGTTGATTGTTAAATCGTATGGTATATCAGACAAGTTAGTTAACATAATGAATGCTCTCTATAATAACACTGAGTCGTGTGTGAGCATTGGTAAGACTTGTAGCAATTGGTTTAGCATGACTTTTGGTGTTCGACAAGGGTGCATTTTGTCCCTTTTTCCCTTTAGTTTGGTTATTGTGTTATGCGAAATTCACTGGAAGGGAAAGATTTTGGCTTTAAATGGTCTAGAGATTTCAAAATTTCCGATTTGGATTATGCAGGTAATTTGGACTTGTTGACTAATGATGTTGATGGGATGAATTCTTTCATTAGGGCTGTTGATGAGACTGGTAATACAGTTGGCTTGGTGATAAACAGAGATAAAACTAAAGTGATGAAAACTGGTCAGGCGGTTGGTGCTTCAGTCGCTCTGAATGGTTGCACCCTTGAGCAAGTATCTCAGTTTAATTATCTTGGGAGTTATGTAACAGATACTGGTGATGTGTGGCATGAGATTAACAGGCGACTAGTGATTGCCTCTGGGACTTTTAGGAATCTATGGAGAGTGTGGAAAAACAGGCGAGTAGTGGTGTCGCAGAATAGCGTAATTGATACTTCCGGTATGACGTCACCGGCCCATTCCGGTCACAAAATTTCATAATTAATAAATACCCCTGGTTGACCCATTAAACCCCCCTTATCAAAAGTTCTGCTCCTTTATTAAAAATTCCTACCCCTTTTACTAAAACCCTGTGGCGCCATCTAGTGTATATTATGAGTACTATATTTAGAAAAGCCCTCAATAAAAGAATTCTGCATTTTTGTCACGAAAATTGATGTTCTCGCATAGAGCTTACAAGAAGCGACAGAAAAAAATAATGCCTTTACAAACTAAGAGTCACTTGGTGTAAAACATCTGAAATCCAGAAATGCCCTTTCTGAAAAATAGAAAAATTCCCTCCATATTCTTAAAATTCTTAAATAATTCTTAATCCCCACTTCTTGAAATTTAACATCGCCTCTCTTACAAATACTGAAAGCTCCTGCTATTATTGTTGCTTATCTGAAAAAATGGTCGAGAGACGAGCGCGCGCAGAGGCAGCCACTGGTAAAGGTCAGGGGGTCACTTACGCACTGCCCTATGGAACATTGAATATGGATATGAATATTAACTATGGATATGAACATATTATATTCGATGTGAAAACAGATATGTTACTGTTTATCTAAATCATTTACTTACAGGAAGAGCGGTCTGCTCTGTGAGTTTTATCTTCCTCAAGAATCTTTTTGGCTTAATGACAGATTGAAATAATTATTCGTTTCATGACAAAATGCAGCAATTCGACATGTTCCTTCAAAATACGGAATTCTTCTGCCGATAGGTTATTGACTAGCTTCTCAAGAGATACACTTAAAAATTGATAAGAATCTATGAAATTCAAAGTTCCAAGGGAGAATGCTGTGTATTTTTCCATATTATTGGGAATGCAATTAATCTTCTTATTTTTGATCATACCGATTCCTTGCTTAATAAGGTGGTTGTCATATCCCTTTAAGTTATGAAATATAACTGGAATCTTATTTGGGAGCATAAAATTGAGACTTCTTAATCTCTCGACAGAAGAATTCCATATTTTGAAGGAACATGTCGGATTGATGCATTGCATCATGAAACGAATAATTATTTCAATCTGTCGTTAAGCTAAAAAGATCCTTGAGGTGGAAAAGACGATTTTTAAAACAGTAAGAGTGTTTACATTTGCAGATTTTTTTTAAAAATGATTACTTCCAAATAATTAGCTGATTTTTCTTCCGAGGAAGAAATTGTCATTGTCTGTTACTGCATAGAGTTACTTCCTAGGAACGAGTAATATTTTGCATCATATGTTGAGGATACAGCAGCAATAAGTATTAGGAATAAAAAGTTTTAAACCATGTCACGTAACGGATATACTTACGGAGAGTAATTAATTGAGACATGGCAGAGAAAAAGTGGTTTTACGTTAAATTCTTATTGTTCTAAAACAAGTCCTGATGCGGAAAGTGCAGAATATGTGTGAACACAAATATCTGATGGCCACATCCTTTAACACGATGGAGACTGATTTTAATAAGAGACGCTCAACTCTTGGAGGTTTAGGGGTGTGTAATTTCTAAATGGCTTGTCTTCTTTCGACGGGGTACATTGAAACAAATAGCTGACCTATCATAAAGAAGAAATGTGATGTTTCGATAAGAGGATGGAAAATTATTTCCAAAATATTGTTTCCCTACCGTATCTACTGTGATGGCCTGAAACAAAGGGGGGTAGAATTGGGGGTGACAATGCGGTTTAGTCAGAAGGGCTGTCAATCATCTCTGTACTTAGAAAAATTTCGAGAATGGTCCTAAAACAGCGGTCAAGGCTGCGAGTGGGTTTTCATGTTGTAAGAGATCGTGTCTGGTACGGAAGCAAAGGGGTATCAACAGTGCAGGGGGTGACGTGATCCAAGATTCATCCTTCAATAAAACATGGTTCATAGTAAGGGTGAGGTACCGAACGCTTGTTCCATGTTCTGAAGCGGGTCTTTTATGTCACCCATACAGGTCACCAGACCATATTACCCCTCAATATTTTTCATAATTACGAATAATTTGTTTTTTTTTTTAAAAAATCTTTGTTTTTTGCCGTTTTCCTTTTATTAATTTTTTTTATTTTTACCCAATAGCATTTTTTTATTTCATTTTCTGTGTGACAGTCTTTTAAAACAGTTACTGCAGGATAGTCCTTAAAAAGGGGGCAGAACTTTTGATAAGGGAGTTTTTTAATGAAGGGGATTAAAAAATTGGGAATAATTTCAGTTAAAATCTTGCTAAAGTATACACTAGATGGCGCCACCAAAAATCGTGGGGCTTTTCAGGTGACTTTTCAGGGGGGCTTAAAATAAACAGGTGAGTCAACCAGGGGGCAGTTTTGATAGGGTTTTTAATTTTTTTAATTAAAAAATTTTTTTAATAAAGGGGTGGAACTTTTGATAAGGGGGTTAATGAGGGGGGAGTCAAAAATTGGAAAAATTACGACTAAAATTGAGGGCTTTTCCAAATATAGTACTCATAATGTACACTAGATGGCGCCACGGTTTTTAATAAAGGGGATGAATTTTTAATAAAGGGTTTTTTAATAAAGGGATTAATTAATTATGAAATATTAATTATTAATTATTATGAATAAGGGGGCGTGGTCGGTGACGTGTACCGCATGACCGGAAGGGGGAGGGGCAGGTGTCGTCATAGGGGGGGAAGCACTGTGCAAAGGGGATACCGTATACTGTGATACCACTACTTAGGTGTATATACCTAAAGACTAAAATTAGATTGTATAATAGTTTGGTTCTTTCTAGGTTTAGTTATGGTAGTGAAACTTCGACGCTTTGTAAACAAACAAGTTAACAGGAAACTAGATGCTTTTGATTCCAGATGCTTACGCAGTATCTTGGGCATTAGGTGGTTCAACTTTGTAACTAATGATGAGGTTAGGCAAAGGAGTCTGCAACCTCCTTTAAGCAGCATATTGTGCAGAGAGAGACTCCTTTGGTTTGGCCATGTTGCCCGTATGAATAATTATAGATTAGGCACACTGTTCATAACCCTATTCGTTAAAGGCCTCAGAAAGAGGGGGAGACCTAGGATGCGGTGGGCATACAATGCCAAACAGGGCCTTGTTAGAATTGGTATGCAGTGGAGAGATGTAGCAGATGTAGCTCAGGACAGATATGCTTGGAGAACTAAATTGCACGGTCTGGTTGGACCTCCGTAGCCCATGGCTGCTTGAGGAGGATGATGATGATGATGGTGATTTTTGTAAAAATATCTATTTCTTGCCGGATGGTGACCCTCTCTTGTCGTGAAGTATGGCAACTCGGGTTTTTCCTTTTTTCGCGCATTTACAAGCTAGGCTAATGCCACTACAGCTATATAAAGAACGGCAGACTTTATTTATCTTTAAAATTATATGAATTAAGATATTTTGTGTCTAGCTATGATGGCAATATTTATTTGTTTAAATCTACTTTTGTAGAGAATTGTACTTTTGTTTCTATTGAACACAGAAAGTGAAGTTTATATGTAAATATGTATGCAATAGTTTTTGAGTGTTCCGCCAAATTTTTATCGTATTAGATAATGTTATGTCACCCAAAAAGGCTGAAAACACCGAGGTCGAATATATATACAGTTGTTTTACCTCTGAGCGGCTTTTTTTGGCAAATAAATGGTCATATTACAATGACCCCAAATCTCACAGCCGATTTCGAGCCTGGAGGTTATCAACTGAGCCAACCTCCTCTCCTTTGCATACAGACAGTGATCTGTATTGAGCAATGTCTAAAGTATGTAAGAATAATCTAAAACTGCATTTTAAGGAGTGGGATTTAAATGCTGCGAAGGAGTAAATTACGATCGGGATTGCTCTTACACACACACACACACACAAGAACACAACTCTGGTTTAAACTTTTGGCCATATCTTTACTACTGAAAACATGCAATTTATTTTATACTCATTTTAATCTATAGTGCGTCTCTTATATTTGTGTATACTATCCAGATTCTAAGAGCATTTATTATATTATAAAGTGAGGAGGCCATATTATGCCACGTCAAAGGTTTTTAATCTTTTGAATATTCTAATTTGATTTCAAGACTTTCTAACACGAGCAAATAAAAGTGCTGCAGATATACTTATGCAATAAAAAATGTTTCCTATTTAATTCTGAATCAAAAATAAAGAAAAATTCTCATCTTCAACTAGCGAAATACATTTCAAAGTATTCCTACACAAGCAAATGAAGTCGTAGCATTATGACAACATAGAAAACTTTGAAGTGATTCTGAAACGAAGCTGACTCCAATTTTATCTCCTTGTGATATTTTTTTGTCAGGCAGGCATTCTGTTTCAGTCCGTCAAGTATAAGATGTGTTTGCTGAGTTACACCATAAAGTGTCATAATATGTGACCCTTGATAAAGCTAATAAGAGAGCAATGGGATGTGTTCTAGAGCAGAAGGAAGTGGAAATCCGTGATGGGATGTGACTTATTCATGGATGAAAGAAACTCATTACACTTTCTTATGCTGTGTGCGTCATCATAACCCATCCAGAGACTGATAATAAGCGAGCATCAGTATCCGAACTTTTAGTTTTGGTACTCTCATTACAACTCTTTGGTCGTTGTTTTTTCTGTACGACTCATTTAGGAGGTGGTTATGAACCTTTGCTCTCTTGGCTGAAGGTTAGAAGAGGAGTAAAAGTCATTCTGTGAGATGTATATTTTTTAATGCATGGGAGCTCTTTCTATTTTCAGAAAGAGATAGATGTGATAGTGGCAGTCTGAAAAATGGGTGACGTTATTAGGTTTCATGAGGTTTGAAAGACCTCATCAGAAGGATCCGAAGAATAAAAAAAAATGAGACAAGGAGCTTATTTTGGGTGCGAGGGATTTTTTTCTTCTAACTTCTTGTTTGGCTAAATCGTGAAGTCTCAAGATCTGAACCAGTGTGGATAATGAAACTACACCTATCCCTCGATTTACAGGGTACTCAATTCACACAATTTTGGCTTTGCACGGTCAAAAAATGCAACCAGTTTCGATTTACACGGTACTGACTGAGATTTCCTTTCTATGTACGTCTCAGTTAGTACCGTGTAAATCGAAATTGGTTGCATTTTTTGACCGTGCAAAGCCAAAATTGTGTGAACTGAGTACCGTGTAAATCGAGGGATAGGTGTACTGTTGAATCACAAAACAGTTGTTAAAAAGTTAAGTTGTTAAATTGGATTATCAGTACCAAGGCGACTCATTGGGTTATCAGTATCATTGACGACCCAGTGTATTTATCAGTATCAGTTCAATTTACCAAATATCATCATTGAAGGTGGCGATCTATTTAAGTTCAATTTTTATATACATAAGACTTTAATAATTTCAGCACTTAGTTTGGACCTTAGTTTCAGCACTTTGCTTCACTCACATTAATCACAAATCTGGCGGTATATTAGGTATAGTCGAAGAACAGTGCTGATTCCGTCTTTCATGTTATGCTCCTGAAATGTAATTAAAAAATAAATTAAACTTACTGAACTGTAATCTCAAGTTATAAATCAGGCACATTGTTTGTTGAGCTTGAAATCTGAATTACTGAGTCTGTTTTCTACACGCACACACCACTTAAGTACACTACCAATTAAGTTAAAATTTCCAGTTATGAGGTGAGTACTTAGCTAGAATTTAAAGTGATTGTCACGCACAATCGAATGAACTGGAAGTTCAAGTATTGGCACTACCTATTGATCTGGAGTCTAAAGTTAGGAATATGATACATTGCCAATTCAGGTGGAATCACAAGTTACTTGGTAGCACATTGTTTTGAATTTAAACTTCCTGCAACGATCCTTGGAGCGGGATGGAGAGAAGGGAGAGACAAGAGTGACGACAGAATCTAAAGAGCTGCAAGAAGCAGTTCAATGAGATCATTCCGACAACGCACAATTCATTCTCTTCCTTAAAAGAAGTAGCATTGCCACAGTCATTTTTTACAACTATCAATTGAGCTTCAATCTTAAGCTATGAGACAGGCATAGTACAAGTTCACGTACTACATCTAATAAGAAGCCTGCACGCTACTGATTGAGCTGGATTGCAAAGCAAGAATCCTGACACGCTATCGTTCGAGTTGAACGTTTTTTACTTTCTTTTCTACCTGGAAGTTGATAAGCCTGCTGATTGCTTTAGAATCTGAAGAAATGAGCCTGACACAGTTTCGATTTAGCCGGAACTTCCAATTATGAATCTGGCACACTACTGATTGAACTGACCTTGCCCTTGGATTTCAAGGAGCTCAAAATGTAAGAAAAAAAAAATACACGAATGTAAAATGCTTGTCTATTTAAAAGTTTGAAGACAAAATAAAGTGATGAGGGTTTGCTACAGTTTAAAAATTATAATGATGTTGGTAATAATAATAGCAATGACACCTATCAAGAGATAACAGTTTATTTCAAATGTTTGTAGCTTAATGTTAAGTACCATAAAATGAATTCATGATTGATTTTCCACGATCAGAAAATTAAAATTAAAATCTAATTATATAAATTATAACTAAGGGTTGGGTTTTTACATCTGACCAGCACTTTTTTTTGCACACAATGGCCAGATCACAAGGGCTCAGAGAAGGTCGAGGAAGGGACACACTGGACAGCTGTTAGGACAGAGATGGTAGACTCCCGTTAAGGCCATTCACCGTGTTCTTTAACGTGCATAGGGTATGGCACTCGCGTACTCGGAGTCACGGCTTAATGTCACATCCGACGGATGGCGGCCTTTTCAAGCCCATCGGTGCCCCTTAATGACCGAGGGCAGGGCGGGGTTTTGCGGAGATAAAAAACGCCGGTTTAGGTGGGATTCCAACCTGGGGAATGAAGATTTTGAGCCTGTCGAGCTACTGACTAAACCACACCCGCCTCTTTAACAAGGTATTGTTTAAAAAAAAAAATTGCCCTTTTTGAGTTGAGTTTTACCTTTTGCAACCATTGGACGAAATAGCCAGGTCACAAGGACCCCAAGGACTCGGAGAAGGTTAGGGGAAGGTATCCACTGAAAGTTGTTAGGAAATAGATGTTAGCCTCCCGTCAAGGCCATCCACCATGTTCTTTAACGTGCATAGGGTATGGCTTTCCTGCACACGGTTCAAGGCTTAACGTTCCATCCGATGGAGAGCAACATTTTGAAGTCCTTCGGTGTTCTCTCTCTCTCACTGAGGGGTTTGGTGGGGATCAGAGAAGATCAATCTCAAAGCTAGCACAGTTGGCACTCGAGCCCAGGAACTGCAGATTACGACCTATTCGAGCGATTATCCTAATCGTCAATTTCCAGCGAGTAAACATTTGGAAATCTTGATCATTCTATGAAGTGTATGATACGTCTATCCCGATAATTGATTTAATATATGAGAAAGCTTCTGATAAATAAAAACAGTTTGTTATTTGAAAGTGTAGAAACTGCATCTGAAAGAAACAGTTTACTCAACAACATCCACTAATATTCTCAATAATTTGCATGAATAAGGTTAATCCTGATTCTTTAGAAAGCGAAATAGGAAATTTCGTTGCAATGAAAAGCGCTTTCTATTTCAAAAGAAATGGAAAGAAAGCAGATTTATTCGAACAGAGAGAGAGAGAAAAAAAGAAACCGAAAAGGCAATATTCTGACTCACTACTGGGAGCAATGCAAACTGTCTGTATAAGATAATGGAGTATAGAATGATGTGAAAGCATCTCTTTGGAAGCGTCACTATAAATAACTGGAAACGCATCAAGAAATAATGTGTCCCACATTTAAACTCCTCTAAAAGGCGTAGCATGAAACGTGTAGGGCAGAGTCATTACTATCACGTGATTCGGAAGTTCTGCGTCATCGTTAATGTAAAATAAGCAAATAAAAAAATAATGAAAGTGAAGTGAAAACGAGAAAGTGAAGAGAACGAAAGAGCGAGAGAGAGAAAAAAAAGAGAAGAAACGCGTGCGAATAAAAAAGACAAGTCAACGGTTTGTTAGCTTTACGGCGACACATTGACGAAGCAAGCAAGGAAGAAGGAGCAGCTTAATCGACATTTAAAGGGCCGGAATGTACCCCGCTGAGGTGCACTGCAGCAGCATAATAAAGTGATTTTTAAGCTACTTGCTGCTTTATTGAGTTTTTAATAGTACGCGGCTCTCTCCCTGTTGCTGGGTAATTTATTCCCTAATAGGATCACGGATTTCTCTTTTGCCCACCAGAGGAAGAACCGAAGAGATGGAGAACCTTGCCAGATGAGAAGATGAGCGGAGCAGAGGAATTTTTCTGCGACAACCCATGGGAAAGGCTCTTCTACGGCAAAGTTTCCGGCGCGAAATTATAAATAATGTTTCGCAGTGAATTCACTTACTTTCAGTAGTTTTGCTTCCTTTCGAGATTATAAATTTCTGAGTACGTTTCTTATTAGTCGAACAGACAACAGCATATCAATGCTGCGCTCGAGGTTTGGAATACACGTTGAATAGTTTATATTAAAGCCCTTTAGGGCCGGGAAAATGATTATGCTTTTAAAGGGATGGATTATTTCAACAGGTTCGTGGTTTTCTATTTTTCTTAGCTTGATCTTTAGACTGAAGATGTATCCCTAGTCGCTGCGAAATAACATTTTTTGTAAATGTAATTTTTAAATTTTGACGTTGGAAATTATTTTGGTCGAAGAAAATTGACAGTCATATTTAGGGGAAAAGAACGAGCTTTTTTTTTTGGTTGTTTTGTTTCCCGTTAGATGAACAATGTTACACACTAATTTACATAGATCGATTGCACCCTGAATTTTTCAGTTGAGAGACTAAAATTTCTGAAAGATTTAAGCATAAAATCGGCTCTCGAAAATATGATAATCTGGTTAGAAAGAGAGTTGTACTTTGCATTGCTATTACTGCGAAGGTTGTTTATTGCGAAGTTGAGACAAAAACTTTGTACTGCCAGAAAAACAACTGAAAGAAACTTAAAATCGGAAATGGCGAAATAAAGAAAATGGGGGAAAAAAGTGGTTCCAAGTTCGAAATTGGATTATAGGCAGGATTCTTTAATAACATTCCTCCCCTCGTCCCAAGTGAAGTGGAAAAAAATGTTTTTTAAACTCGAGTTCTCTCATAAGTAGAGCTTTCAATTTTTAACGCACATGAGGTGGCAAGACGGAACCCATAAGAGAAAATTGGGTTGTTTTACCTCTGAACGGCACTTTTCTATACACAATGGGCTAAATGGCCATGTCACAGGGACTTGAGGGACTCGAAGAAGTTTGGGAAAAGGGGGATTACTGAACAGCTGTTGAGAGACAGATCGAAGCCTCCCGTCAAGGCCATCCGGCGTGTTCTTTACTGGACAGAGGGCAATAGCTTAATGTCCTACACGATAAATGGCGGCCTTTCCAAGCCCATTGGTACTCCCTTTATGACCAAGGGCAGGGTGCTAGCAGAGATAAATCTCAATGCTGGTCCAGGTGAAGAGAAATTCGGGACTGGAGACAGAAGTATTTGAGAGTTGGGACGGGATTAAAAAGGGTCGAATGAAAAATATCCATCTTTCAACACTTAAATGAAGGTATAAATGACATATTTGGTTCACAACTCCTGAAGCATTCTCTGGAAAAAATCTATAATGACAATTTTCTTTTACTTCTACTATCTATATTTTAAGATTATTAAGATTATAGAAAAATTTTCTTTTGCTGTCACTTTATAGTTTAAAATTTGTTAAAACCTAAAGCTAATTTTAAGTCGCAAAATTGGACCGCTTCAGCTAAATCTAATATTTTTGAATTTCGGAAATTTTATAACAGCATGCATCGGACTGGTTTAATAACGGTAGTATGTTTTAGAGGTACCTTGGGGAGAGAGAATTTGGCTTGTTTTACCTCTGAGCGTCACTTTTTTCCCCACAATGGACAAAATGACCAGGTTGTAAGGACCTCGAAGGATCCGATAAGGTTGGGGGGGGGGGGACCCACTGGACCATCCGTTAGGAGACAGATGATAGCCTCCCGGTCAAAGACCATCCAGCGGTTCGTTAACGTGCGCAAAGTATGACTCTCCCGTACACCGCGCCACGGCTTATCGTCCCATCTGAAGGACAGCGGCCTTTTCAAGCCCAGAGGTGTCAAGGTTCAAGGTGTAAGATCATGATTAAGTTAGCCTCCAATGAGGGGTTGAATGAGAAGGTCTCCTGCTGACCGAGGGTAGAGTGGGGAGTTTTGCGGAGATAAATCTCAACACTGGCCCAGCTGGAACTCGAACCTAGAAACTTATGATTACGAGCTTTGTGCGCTACCGACTGAGCCACTCCTACCCCACAGAAATAGAAGTTATCAAATTTGTTATCTAAGTAAGACTAAGCCGCACCTCTTCTTTTTCATTTTCCAGGTTAGCGGAATGATTTTAATCTGTAAAGCTTCGACATCAACGACTTCTTATTGTGTAACAGAGCATCAGTCTCTTCGAACTTTACTGCTAACTTCTCAATATGACTGGATCTTCCCTGCAGTTAACTCTCTCTTTAAAGTCACCCTTCCCCGTAAAGACACCGCCGGTTTGATAAAATCTCACATAAACACACTCTGCTCAATAGTGCTCCACATCTTGAGAATAGCTGCTTTCAGAAGCTCCTTCTAGGGGATAGCATTAGCCGACACTAAACTCCCAACTGTCATGTGTTCTATGACACCAAACACATTTGTTTCAGTGCAATGTACCAATAAATATCGGCATTAAGAATTTCCTTGGCAGTTTTCTGATGAATTGTAGCATGATGAAGAAAAGTTTATTTTAAATAAAAGTGGTACTAGAAATGAAAGAGAAATCTTCAATGAGTGTTGATGTTTCTTCTTTCAAATTAGTAACTTTAACTTGTACGAAATGCTAAATTGTTAAAGCAGAAATGTAATAAAATCCATCAAAATGTAGATTGCCGAAAGAAACAATTGAATGAAACGAACGCTCGAAAAGTTGGATGGCGTAGTCTTCAAATGGTGATCTATGCCTATGGATACTAAAACTTCAATGAATAAGCGAATCATTTGAAAGTAAGTCACTTTTTTTAAACGATGCTCATTACTATGATTTTTTCTGAAAATTGCTTATATACTTATATTTATTTGATTTTCGTGTACATAGAAATGAAAATGAGTAAGACGGAGGTTTGTAGTAAAAAAAAAATATACTCCCCAAATTACTGTTTTTATATATTCGCATAAAGGAGTGAATCTCTGGAAAATATTTTTTAAAAAAGGAATTCGCAAGATTCATCATTTTTACGAAAAGTTATTCGCGAGAGTAAAAGGTTTGGGAACCGTTGAACTGATTGTTTCGGGCAATTCGCATGCATTTTACGACGGGCTCAAATGATGCTCAGGTAATGTACGAGATGAGATAAACAGGAGAACAGGCATTGCTGCTAGGACATTAAGCATCTCTGGAGATTGTGGGAAAAAAAGCATATATATATATCTGCAAACTAAAGTTGTATAACAGTTATAGTCAGTCTTTTCTAAAGTTTACTATGATAGCGAAACTTGATCCTTTGTAGACATTAGACCATTTATAGGAAATTTAATGACTTTCATTCTAGATGTTTACGCAGTAGCTTAGTCATTAGATGGTTTCACTACGTTACTAATGGTGAGGTTAGACGAAGGATTTAATCAAACACCATTGAGCAGCATCTTTCTGTGTGTGTGTGTGTGTGTATGTGTGTATACGATGAGATGCCAGTTCATTTAGGTACACCTACCTAGTAGCGTGTTACACCTCCTTTGGCTTTCAGAACAGCCCGAATTCGTCGGAGCATGGAACTTTACAAGATGTTAGATGCGTTGTGCAGGAATGTTGTATCATACGAAATGACTGGTTCCGCAGTCGCTGCAAATTGGACGGCGGCACATTCTCGCTGCGAACAGCCCTTATCACCTCATCTCAAAGATGTTCGATAATGTTTAGATCTGGGGATGGTGCAGGCCAATGAAGCAAGGAAAACTCGTCGGCATGTTCCTGGAACCATTCGATGACGATACGTGCCTTGTGAGCAGGTGCATTATCATGCTGAACATGTCCATCCGAATGAGGATAAACTGTAGCCATATGGGATGAACCTGGTTAGCAACAATGTTCAAATATGCCGTGGTGTTCAGATGTCCGTCTATGGATATCAGGGGGCCTAATGTATTCCAATGAAACATTCCCCAGACCATCACACCGCCACAACCGGCCTCCATTTCAGACAAGATGGCTCTATTGCCTCATGTTGCTTGCGCCAATCTGACCCATCAGCACGATGCAAAAGGAACAGATGATTTGGGAATTGTTGACGTCGTCAACGTTTCGTCCGGCCAGGCTACAGTTTCCAGTCTTCAACTGTTCAGTGTCTATGTCTGCACCAACTGAAGACACGCTTTCAACATCACTCGACATGGCTTCTCGACATGGTTGGTGTCTGTTGTAGCCCATTTGTAACAAGGTCCAACATACCATGCATTCGGAGATGGCCTTCTGCACACCAATGTACTATGATTTGCCTGGTTGTGGCCTGTCTGTTCGGTTGCATGATTCTCGCCAGTCTCCTTTGACCCCTCTGATCCACAAACTATTTTCGTCCACAGGATCGCCGATCCCACTAGTTTTTATCTTTTCGCCCCATTCTCGGTAAATTCTTAAAACAGCTGTCCGTGTGCCGTTTGGGATATGCTAGAACCGGCACACCTACCACGAACTATCATGCCACATTTAAAGTCGCTCTGGTCGCTCGTTTTGCCCATTCTGATGCTCAGTACAACTCTAACTGATGCTCGAAGAGCTGGTCTGCATGATTTATACTGCATAGCACGGTCACGTGACGCATTACCTGTTGGAATGAACCATTTATATGACGAAGGGTGGTATACTTAACAAACTAGCATCTCATGTATATTTGTGTGTGTGTATGTTTATGTGTATGTATGTGTATCTATATGTGTGTGTATATATGTATTGGCTATCTGTGATTTTTGCACCATATATACTCTTCGTTTTGAATTTGAGACATCATTTAATATAAGGGACCTGGGTTCGAGCCCGGGTAAGGCATGGATGTATGTGTCGTTTTTCTGCTGAGGCCCTGCCATTCTCTCGGATCTTCTACTTTGGCATATAAACTGACAGGCTCCTGTCAGACCTCTATGGCAAGCAGCTGCTTAAAGGCAGCTTATTTATTTTTTTATTTTTTCTGAAATCAGTACATTTGTTGAAATGTTTCATCTTCTGAAAGGTGGCAGCAATAGCTGATGATAACGCAATAGACACACTTCAGAAACTATCGGGTAGAAATTATAACTCTGCGGGAAAAAGTTATTATAGAGAAAGGGATTTTTTCTTAGTTCTTTTCATAGGGGTGGAGGTGATTCAGTCGGTAGCGCACCAGGCTCGTAATCTGCAGTTCCCAGGTTCGACTCCCAGCTACGCCAGCGTTGAGATTTATCTCCACGAAAGCTCCGCCATGCCCTCAGTCAGTAGGAGACATCGATGAGCTTGGAAAGACCGCCGTCCGTCGGATGGGATGTTAAGTAGTGGTCCAGTGTGTGGGAGACCCATACCCTGCGCAGGTTAAAGAACATGCTGGATGGCCTTGATGGGAGCTACCATCTATCTTCTAACAGCTGTCCAGTGGGTCCCCCCAACTTTCTTTGAGCCTTCGGAATCTTTGTGACCTAGCCATTTAGCTCATTGTGTGCAAAAAAAGTGCCGGTTAGAGGTAAAACAACCCACCCAACCTCTAAGGCATAAAAGGTCTATAAGTTGATATATAGAAATCTCTATTTTTTGGAGGAAAAGATTGTGGGATATAGGTAGTCATGTTTTTTTTTCAGATGTTGGCTGGCATCTGGATTTAATTTGGTAAAGTTGATTGAAATATTCCATACTTCTCTAGCCAATACATACATAGCCATAGGGTGGATGAGAGCCCTCACTCTTTCCATAAATTCTATACAGGGTAAAAAAAGAAAACTGACCCATTACTTAAATGGTGCTTAGATTTTTTTTTATGCATGAGATACAAAAATTAACAGATACTTTTTCTTATTATGATCCTTTAATTGCAAATATTTTCCTCCCATAAAAAAAAAATAAAATAAATACCCCCCTCAAGCAGCTGCTTGCCACTATTCTCTCACAAATGCTATTTTAAATAGAGCTTCATTTCCATATTTTAACAAAATTTAAAAAGTAACTTTTAGACATAAATATGATCTCTATTTTTTTTTAAAAAAAGTCTTATTGAGTAATAAATGTATGCTAAACTATGCTAAGTTAAAGTAAAATTCATATTATAAAAAGATTAAAATTCAAAAATAATACGATTTTAAAGATATTTTCAATAATTTCAAAAGTGCTCAACATCAGTTTCATTTTGCATCTTTGTACTTTGTACATGGGTTAGTCTGTCATTCAAAATTTTGCCTTTCAGTGAAGTGGAACTAGATATCTTAGCTAAGAGCTTTTATAAACTCTAACCTCGGTAATACTTGACTGTTTTTGGATTAAAGAAATAAAACATAGACGTTGATGATAGATATATTAAAATTTCTTGTGAGATTGCCATAGGCCATCTTCAGATAAATTGATTTATTGAGTAGCTGCAAAATTCTTATTACATCTACTAAGGAAATTTTGAAAATTTTTGATTAATTTTTTAAATAACGATGACACGGAGTTGATGGAATCAACGTTTTCCTTTTGGGAAGAACGACAAATTGCTATCGTTAGCTATAAAACAGGAGAGGAAGAGAGAAATGAAATGCAAATGGTGAAATGAGATCACAGAAAACCGGAACAAATTTTAAGCCGAATACCTCCTAGCCCACACAAAACTGCCGTTAATCGCTTTGGTCAAAAGCCAAGCTCGAACTGGCTATAGAGAAGTCCTTCTATGGATGGATGGATGTTTCTTTTCAAATGTTGTTTTTCTGCTGAGGTCTTGCTTTCTTCACAGACCATATCTGTGATGAATTAGAGTGATAGATACTTATGTTAAAAGTTGTTTGCTATATTAATTCTTTCCATTTAAAGAGAGGCAGAAAAAAGTTTTCTATTAGAATTGGTCAAATCTGAGGATTTTTTTATAATTTGGAAATAAAAATTTATTTCCTGATGGCAATGTAACACAAAACAGGATTTTTGCTTTTCCTGAAATCAGATGCATTTAGTTCGTAATCTGATACCGGAAGAATTAGGCACACATGTGAAAAAAACTGGTTAATGCTACATTTACACGCACTTAATAAAAAATGCCTTGTTACTAGGTTTTTAAAATAATTAAATGTTTTTAAATTTATTTAAAACTTCTATACATGTTTTTGAATATCTAATGTTCATGGTCGCTCCAGACTGCCTGAAGCAGGATAAATTGATCTGGTTACCAAAATCTTAACGATATTTTTACAGTATCATTTTCTCTAAAATATTAAAAACACTCTTTGTTAAAAAATATTCTCAAAGAAAAAGTTCTTACTTCGAGTGATTTTCCGAAGCGTCAAAAATGCCCGAGCCTTAGCTGATAATATTTGTTACTGAGTAGGATGAAAATGCATGCCCATTCGAAGAAAATTCTTTGGAGAACCGAGAAAAATCTTAGTGAAGTTTTTTCTTAAGAAAAATCTTAGTGAAGAGCATTTTTAACCTTCCTGTATAAAAACGTCTCAAAAACGCTCCTTTAAGATTTTCGCACCTTGGGCATACTGTGTAACATCGGTATGTTACACAGTATGCCCAAGGTGCGAAAATCTTAAAGGAGCGTTTTTGAGACTTTTTATATAGGAAGGTTAAAAATGCTCTTCACTAAGATTTTTCTCCAGAAAAAGGATGTTGGGTGGCGTTATTTTCAGGGCGATAAAAACCGTCAGGTGGCTATTGATAACATGGGTATCCGAGTAGAGTAGAACTTCGATTGTTTGGCCTGTATATGGGTGGGTCCGATATTTGAGTGGAAATGTGAATAATTAAGAAAGACTGGGGAAACAAAAATACAGCTTAATTTGGAACAATACACATGGTTAATACATATGGTTAACGCGCTTGGCTATTGATCAACGAGAACTGGGTTCGAGCCCCAGGTAAGGCATGGATGTTTGTGTTGTTTGTCTGCTGAGCTCCCGTTATTCTCACAGACCTTCTATATATGGCGTTTAGACTTCTGTCAGACATCTGTGGCAAGCAGCTGCTTGAAGGGATATTTATTTTTATTTATTTATAATGGAAACAAACAAAAAGCATGTAAATAAGCCATAATGTAAATATAAAATGTTATCGAGAGAATTACTCAATACAGTGAATAGCAGTCAAAGACAGTTACATCATCTTAATATTGTAAAGAAGGTGCTACAAAAAAGCGCAATATAACACACTTTTTAGTTATGGCTGTGACTCGATCCTTGGGCTGCTTTTCTCGAAAATAATACGACTTATTTTAATTAATTATTCTCCTTTTATAAATCCGTGATTTCCGCTGTAAATACACCTATCCCTCGATTTACACTGAAGATAGGTTCCGCATAAAACCGTGTAAATCAAAATATTGGATTTTGCTATGTAAAACCGTGTAAAACGAAAAAAACACTAAAATGTGCACAATTCAGTTTCGATTTACACGGTTTGATTTCGATTACACGGATTTCGATTTACACGGTTTTGTGCGGACCCTATCTTCGGTGTAAATCGAGGGATAGGTGTATTCTGAATAATTTTGTCGTCCATGATGAAAGCTTTTCAAAAGCGCTTTAGTGATATTAATCAGGAAAAAACGAGGAAGGCCCCTTTACGCAAGTAAATCATCATCCTCAAGCAGCATGGGCTACGGAGATCCAACCAGACCGTACCATTTAGTTCTCCAAGCATATCTGTCCTGAGCTATATCTGCTGCATCTGGCTACTGCACACCAATTCTAACAAGGTCCTGTGTGACATTGTCTGCCCCCTACATCCTATGTCTCTCCGTCTTTCTGCGACCTTTAGCTATACTGTTCATAACCCTACTCGCTAATCTATAGTTATGCACATGGGCAATATGACCAAACCAACGGAGTCTCTCTTTGCAAAATATACTGCTCAAAGGAGGTTGCCGACTCTTTTCCCTAACATCATCATTAGTTACAAAGTTGAACCACCTAATTAATGCCCAAGATACTGCGTAAGCATCTAGAATCAAAAGCATCTAATTTGCTGTCATCTTGTTTACAAAGCGTCCACGTTTCACTACCATAACTAACCCTAGAAAGAACCAAACTATTATACAGTCTAATTTTAGTCTTTAATTGTATACGCCTATTTCTCCACATTCTCCAACGTTATTTAAAATTTTACTAAAATAATTGTTGCTAAAATTGGAAAATTTAGTGACCATAATCTACAGTTTTTCGTCTAAGAAGTTTTTAACACTATCTTGAGAGGGGATGCTAGGAAGCGTAGCTCTATGATTTTCGACTGTCAACAGACTTCGACAGGCAAACCAATAAAAAAATACCTCCTCAAGCAGCTGCTTGCCACAGAGGTCTGACAGGAGCCTGTCAGTTTATATGCCACAGTAGAAGATCTGAGAGGATGGCAGGACCTCAGCAATAAACAACACGAACATCCATGCCTTACCCGGGGCTCGAACCCAGGTCCCGTAGATCAGTAGCCAAGCGCGCTAACCACTCGGCCACGGGACGGCTTAAACAATAAATACCCCCTCAAGCAGCTGCTTGCCACAGAGGTCTGACAGGAGCCTGTCAGTTTATATGCCAAAGTAGAAGATCTGAGAGGATGTCAGGACCTCAGCAAAAAAACAACACATACAACCATGCCTTATCCGGGGCTCGAACCCAGGTCCCTTAGATCAGTAGCCAAGCGCGCTAACCACTCGGACGGAAAATAAAACAATCGAGGTTGCACTGTATGTCAACAACAAGAAGCTTTTCTGGCTCCCCCCCCCCCTGGCAAGAGCTATAGCACTAATATTAAACGAATTGATCTTCAACTTTGGAGGCTGGTATCCTCATGCATGAACAGGAGCAAGTTCACCTTAGCGGCAAGGGAAAATATCAGATACTTAGCGTAGGATCTACTTGAATACCTATGACAGAGTTTTGCCGTTTTTATCCTTCTAGAGCACAGAATGCAAAGACAAAGAGTGGAAATTGTCCGAGTTTCATCGCCTCATTCACTCGACAAATATAACCAGAGTTATGTACATGAAAATACATGTCTTTGCAAGACTTTGGATTTATTCTTTTGCTGCCAAACTTGGAATTTTCGTTTCTTTCGTCATTTGATCACTTCCGTTGTTTCAAAAGTGATTCAACGAACCTTTTCTAAACTCTACACGCGTGTGGAGACAAAAAGAAGCCATACACGTTTTTTTTATATTTGTTCTAAAATGTTAGAAATTATGGAAATATTTTAGAAAATGTTATTATATTCTTTACATATAAAAAAAGCACGTTGTTAAAATTAAGGAATTGTAGAAATAACCGGACTCACTCGTCGATCCCCAGGTGACATTGAAAGATGACGCGCCAGCAAAGAAAGGTTGAATCCTCTTCACTAGAACATCTTCTTTAGGATATTGCAAATACTCTTAAGTTGCACACACTCGACAACAACAAATTGTGTTTTTGTCTGTATTCGACACGAGACATTGTTTCAACCTATTACACGAGAAAGCTTCGTTTGCGTTTATCTCGTAAATATCACTTCTAATCAATAAATATCGGAAAACATTTCTCAACAAGTAATCAATCACCTTCATTCAACTTGCACTAGGGCGTCTGGACACCAAGTATAGATATTTTGAATAGATATTTACAAATTGTTTCAGGGGATGTTTCGATAAATTATTTACAATTTATTTCGGAGGCTTTTAAAGATAACTTTTGATTGCGGAAATGTTTGTTTCGACTTGTTAGCTTGGCGGATTTTTCGTATCAATGGCTGAGTAGGGACTTTTCAGTTGGGGGTTTGATTGTTTTATGTCTGAGAGGCACTTTTGTGCACACAGTGGGTTAAATGGCCAGGTCACAAGGACCCTTATGTTTACATTTCATGTAAACGACTGATCACGATTCAAAATTACTTTAAAAAACGTTACTTTAAAGTTCTCAAAGTGTGCAAATGTAGTTCTCAGTTTTGTGCAGAGTTTGCAAGATTCTTAAAATTTCTCGATTAAACGTTCCACAGATGATACACAAATTGAAGTCCTTATTAAGGTGTTTATCCTACAACACACAAATTAGTCTCATTAGACGAAATCAGCGAAGTTTGGAATAGAAAAAGTGTTCAATAACAACGCCTAATTAAAATATATTATCGAGGATTTTTACGCCTCATGAGTAGAAAATGCATTTCGCTGCTAAGGTCATATGCGATAAGGTCTTGAAGAGAATATCTCGTGGTTTAGTCCACCACCATCATCGTCATCCTACGCACCGCTCTTCGTCGTATGTGAGTATCTAGATTTAACACAGTGAAAGGGAGGGGACAGAGTTGAATTACCCTTCGCCTGCTCATCTGGTGTCTTTTGATGTCCATCAGGGATCGTATACCAGATAACGAATATTAGCGACTTCAAGTGCTAAAGATCCGATTGAAACTTGAGCATTTCGGACTTCTCTCAAATTGTGGTTTCCGGGCCAGTATAACTCCATAACGTTACTTTTTCTTTCCTTTTGTTCAAGAATGAGATAAAGACCGGGTCACAATTACCCCAATTCTTTCTCTCTCTCGATGTTTAGGGAAGGTGACTCACTAGGTAACTGTTAGAATAAGTGAAATCTTTCATCGTGTTTTTTTAATGTACATAGAAAATACACGTCTTGACTGCGTGAAGACAAATCTTCTCCACGTTGGATTATTAATAGTAAGTGGGTTATGAACATAAGGTCATACAGGAAACCGATATTGTTTATTATCATTATATTGCTAAAAGAGGCAGATTTATCATTTCAAAGGCAAATTTATCATTTAGTCACTAACAGAACAATAATTGAAAATTGCACCAGAAAATAAATATTTTGCGTAAGGGTTGGGTTGTTTTACCTCTGAGCGGCACTTTTTTGCACACCATGGGCTAAATGGCCAGGTCACATGGACCCCGAAGGCTCAGAGAAGGTTGGGGGAGGGGACCCACTGGAACAGCTGTTGGGAGACAGATGGTAGCCTCCCGTCAAGGCCATCCAGCGTGTTCTTTAACGTGCACAGGGTATGGCTCTCCCGCACACGGGACCACGGCTTAACGTCCCATCCGACGGACGGAGGCCTTTCCAACCCCATCGGTGTCCCCTACTGACCGTGGGGAGGGCGGGGAATTTTGCGGAGATAAATCTCAACGCTGACCCAGCTGGCACTCGAACCTGGGAACTACAGATTAAGAGCCTGGCGCGCTACCGACTGAGCCACCCCCGCCCCATTGCGTAAGGGAGTGGGGGTGATGATCTTCAGGAATTCAAGAATAAAGATGTCAAGGTTTATCGAAGGGAGGATTCTATAAAGGTAACGTAGACTGAGAATTTAAGGGCTGAACCATTGCGTTAGAAAATGGCATCAAGCAGCATTTTACCCTATATTTATACTCCATACGAAACAATGTTAAATCTCTTAAGCTGAAAGACAAAAATTAAACTAATACATTTTTTTTTTTGATAAATTGAACGTTGCAACCGATCACTTTTCTTTATAATAGCATCCAAGTCCGGAGTCATTCTTGTTGTGAAATTCCGCAACAAAGAGTAAAGTATTGATCAATTAACTGGGATATGTGATCCCATTTGTTGTGGTTCATCACAATAAACGTTTGTTCGTACACTTAGATACGAAAAAAAAAAACAATTTCTGTAATATCTTACTGACACTTGACCGAATTGTTTTACTCCTTCAGGCTCGAATGTTATTACGATAATCTTCAGCTGCAATTGTCGCAAAGCTCTATGACTGCGTTTTTTAGAAACTAAACTGACAGCAGCTCCAGCGACATCTATCTTTTGAAAGTCAGAGTTGAAACGTACTGAGTATCTCGATGAGAAATATAAATGTATAGAAATGGGCCACAACAGGATGGATATCTGAAAGGGGCCGTAATTTGCACAATTCTTGTTTTAGAATTCAGTTTTCTATTACCTTTAAGCCGTC
The DNA here is from genome assembly GCA_038380435.1 of Ryuthela nishihirai. Lineage (NCBI taxonomy): Eukaryota > Metazoa > Arthropoda > Arachnida > Araneae > Heptathelidae > Ryuthela > Ryuthela nishihirai. Next base: position 49,111,184 of record JAWZYU010000001.1, on the reverse strand, counting down.
CCATGGCCGAGTGGTTAGCGTGCTTGGCTAGTGATCTAAGGGACCTGGGTTCGAGCCCCGGGTAAGGCATGGATGTATGTGTCGTTTTTCTGCTGAGGTCCTGCCATTCTCACAGACCTTCTACTATGGCATATAAACTGACAGGCTCCTGTCAGACCTCTGTGGCAAGCAGCTGCTTGAGGGGATATTTATTTTTTAATTTTTTATTACCTTTATTTTGTAATTGAAATTATTGATTTCATCATGACTTTTTATTTTTTTGATCGATATAATTTGTGATTGATTGTGAGATCTCATGGAATATCTAAAAGTTTGTTAACATAATGATGGCTCTATGTTAAAAGACTGAGTCAATAGGGTAAGTTTACCGATGACTGAGTCATCGGTAAGCTTTTTGGTAAAACCTGTAGTGATTAGTTTAGCATTAAAAGGGAGATCAGAAATGGTACCTTGCTGTTTACTTGGATGAACTATTACGAGGAACGCTTTTGAAAGGGAGACTGCGAACTTAGATGGTCCAGAAATATAAATGTATCTCACTTGGATTATGCTGATGATTCGGCAAATGATGTTGACAAGTTTTTGAGTTTATTTTGTTGGAGATGTTGATGAGACTGGCAATTTGGTAAGTTTAGTGATAGAGGAGAAAACTAAAGTGATGAAAATTGATCAGGTGGGTGGTGCTTGGGTTCTTTATAATGGCTTTACTGTTGAGCCCTTTTCTAATTTAATTACTCTGGGAGTTGTTTGACGGTATTGGTAATGTGCCACATGAAGTAACAGTTAATCGAACTTTTAAAAATCTATATAGAGTGTACTTGATGTTTTTGATTTCAGATGTTGACGCAGCATCTTGAGCATGTGAACGTTTCATTATGCGAATAATGACTAGGTTATAAGGAGGATTTCGCTTAGTGAAAGATTGTCTTGGCTTGCTAAGCTACAGGTTGTTGAGTTATTAGTAGTTGTTTATAAAGACTTTAGATAAAGAGGCAACTCGAAAATGCTTTGTTTGGACAATGTCAAACAGACCCTTAATAGAATTGTTCTACTGTGGACAAATGCAGCAGATCTTAATTATGGTAGACGTGTTTGAATAACTAAATTGTAAATAAATAATGCCGTCCATGGCAGAGTGGTTAGCACGCTTGGCTACTGATCTAAGGGACCTGGGTTCGAGCCCTGGGTAAGGCATGGATGTGTGTGTTGTTTTTCTGCTGAGTTCTTGCCATCCTCACATATTTTCTACTTTGGCATATAAACTGACAGGCTCCTGTCAGACCTCTTTGGCAAGCAGCTGCTTGAGGGGGTATTTATTTATCATTTATTAAATGAATAATATAAATCTCGTTTGCTTTACATATTATGCTTACCGTAATTGCGAGAATTTTGCATTTGTAGGAATTATTGCGCTGAATTTCACTGCAGTCGAACAAGTTGTATAAAATACATAGTTTAAAAATAGGTTTTTTTTTTGTTTCTTAGTCAATAGGATTTAAGTTGTTTCGTTTCTTAGTCAGCCATTTCGCTCTTAAATGCGATTACTGGCTTATAACCATTTAAGCAATCAGCACGTGATTTGCTGTTATTTCAAAAATCCATTTGCAGTTCTACATCCATCTACCTAATAGTCTAAACTTTTATTTATAACAATCCTATAACAAAACATTTTTTTAAATTCCTTTTCGTTTAGCAAGTCCCGTGGCCAAGTAGTTAGTACGCTTGGCTATTGATCAAAGGAACCTGGGTTCGATCCAGGGCTAAGGTATGGATGTTTGTGTTGCTTTTCTGCTGAGGTCCCGCGACCCTCATAGACCTTCTAGTATGGAGTATTAAACTGACAGACTCCTGTCAGACCTCTTTGGCAAGCAGCTGCTTGAGGGAATATTTAATATTTTTTTTATTTTAAAAGAATGAAGATTAGAATTAAAAAATGCCATACACAAAGTCATATTAAAGGTTTAGCAGGTGAGTAACTAGAATTTGATTTCTTTTAATACCATTTATTAAGGTATTTTTTACTAAATTTGATCGGTATATGATCTTTGATTCTTTACTCGGCAAATTTTCTCTTTGAAGATCGGATTGTAAAAGAATTTGTGTATTTTTTTTTATCTCCGTCATTGTTATTATTGTCATTTTTGCTGCTATTATGGGAAAATGCCCAGTTCCCGAATCCATCAGAATCTGATGTGCTCAGAGCCTTATTTATAAGCAGTGACTACCGGGAGTTGGGAAGCGTGCCAAGAAGGCAACATCAACAAACAAGTTGGCAGATTCGATCCCAATTGTTTCTCCTCTCCGTGACCTCGCCGAGAGAGAATCTTACGCTGTGATATCGTTTGCAAAAAAAAAGAGAAGAGCCCGCTGGATGATCTGGAATTGAGACTTCCATCTCCATTTTATTCAGTGGTTTTCATCGATCCATCGAGATGTTAGTTCCGAGGTTCAGGTCACCAGGTCATTTAGGCGATTGTTCAATGATGATAATGAATCTTTGTTCCGAGGTTCAGTTCACCAGGTCATTTAGGCGATTGTTCAATGATGATAATGAATCTTGTGCCTTTCGGAGATAAAACCAATCAACCAAACGGATGGAATGAGACTGGCTGGGTAACAGTATATGGTGCCGATAGGTGGGGGCGTACATCTCGGAATAAGACAAAAAATATGTATGTGGACGAAAAATCTAACTCTCACTTGAGTGGACATTCACTTCTAAGGCGTTTTGATATTTTCTATAGCATGCTTTAGGAAGTGTCATGTTAAAAAAAAAGAAATATTTATTGTAATGAAGAAATAAATAAAATAAATAGAGAAATGAAGGAATCTTTTTTTGGGAAAGGTGATGATAATGTCTAGTGGATAGATGCAAAATGGGGGTGAGTTAAAGATGTTACCTAATCAAGAGAAGTGCATAACGAAGCTGCCATGGTTAAATGAGGAATTAGAAGCAAGAATAATTTATTATTTCTTTGCAATATATCCATGCTAATGGATATAAATTGTGTTTGAAACATTTTATGGATTCTAGAAGGGAATTATATAGATAACGGGTAGATAGAAAATTCAGAAATCACAGTCATCAAATGCAATTTGTTATTGCTTTGTACTTATTTGTAAATTAATTTAACCAGACTCTTTAGAATCGCAGTTTTATTTTATATGAATTCAGATGAGTTGTAACAATAGATTCACTTTTTCAATGGCAAATGACAAATAAGTGAATAATGTAAAATAAACGTTACTGATGAACAGCTATTTATTACTAATGTTGTTGTAAAGAGAGGACCAAAATATGCAGATTTCAGTTGAGAAAACGTAATAAGCGATTTTTTAATTAAAAATATATAATTAATAATCACGGCTTTCTGACAGAGTAAAATACAATTATGTTCATATAAAAGGTCGCACCTGAAATGAGTGTGTGAAGTTAATTATTTCTCACTAATCAAGGATCATTGTTAATTGAGGTACTGAAATTTGATCAGTTGGTAGGCGCCAGGTTCATAATCTGCGGCTCCCCGACTTTGACTGTGTTGAGATTTATCTCCGAAACCCCCCCAATGCTCTCGGTAAGAAAGGCGACACTGATGGGCTTGGAATGGTCATTCGCTAACCATCGGATACGAAGTTAAAGAACACTCTGGAAAGCCTTGACTGAAGGCTTTCTAGAGTGGCTCCCTTTCCTTTATCAAACTCGGAGCTCTTGCAGTTCTTGTGACCTGTTCATTTAGCCCATTGGGTGCACAAAAGTACCGTTTTGAGCTGAAACAACCTAATCGAACTATTATTATTTATTATTTTTTTTCCCTGTCTTTGCTGATCGAGTGGAAATAGGTCTGATGAAACGGAAAAATTAATCTAATCTTTCCTGTCCGATTTTTGATGCTCATTTAATATCTTCGATACTCTATTCTACTGCCACTTAAATTAGTAATTTTTTGGAAATACTTATTCACCTTCAGTTATATTTGTTACTTCTTTGGTTTTATTGCGTTAAACTTTCCATGAAAAATTGGTATTAAAATTAATTCAATTACATTTCGTTTTAGCTGTTTGCCAATCCTAATATTTTGGTGTTAAATAAGTTTATTATTTTTCACTCAAGATTTAACGAGAAAAATCTATGAAAGTGATGTCTTGCCCCTTTTGCTTATAAATGCATTCATAGACTCTCTTAAATAGGGCAGTAGGAGGTTAATGAGAGTTCTAACTCAGAGGCGGGTCAATGTTAATCCTATGGGACCCGACTCTCTGTGTCCTAAAGCGGGTCTTTTTATCACCCATCGAGGTCATCAATACATATTTCCTCACAATATTTTTCATAATTTCAAATGATTTGTTTTTAAATCAGATATTTTTTTTTTACTTTTTTTTTTAAATTTTAACCAATAGCATTTTTTTTTTTTTATTTAATGCGGGACAGTCTTTTAAATCAGTTTCTGCGGGATAGTCCTTCTTCCAGTATAAATACGACATCCATCAGTCAGAATCCTCATTCTGTTGTCAGACGTTGACAGTGACAGTTCTCTGTTACTGCGTCTCCGTGATTTTTTCAACTGCTAGAAGTCAATAGTGATAGTTCTCCACGTTCTCGTGTAGTATAAATCAGTTACTTTACAAGTCACTGTTTCATAATGTATCCACGTGATATATGTGAGAAGGTTTTCATTCATCAGACCCATCTCATTCGTCATAAGAGAAATCATGATGGAAATAACCTCTTTAAGTGCTCTCAATGCGAATCGACATTCTCAAGGAGAGATGACGTCCGACGTCACGAGTTAACCCATACCTCCAGAAAAACCTACAAATGTGAAGAATGTGCAATGGAGTTTGGAAGAAAAGACAATCTTTTACGACATCAAAGAAAGCCACACAATAATAAGCGAAAACGTTCTGAAGATGAAAGGATTCCCCGAAAAAACAAAAACCAGACCCTGAAGACCCCTGCCAGTTTACAGAAGAAATGAGAAGGACCCTGTCAACACATAAACTGATGGCAACGGAAGAAACATCTGTTGACCTCACCTTTTTCCTTGAATCCTCGCGGGAGTCACTCCTAACTCATCTGAAAGAGGAATTGACCTCGAAAGTTAGCATTAAATGGTACCTTGCTGTAGAAGTGCGCTTCAGGCGAAAAGTTTCCCCTTCTACCTTCGAACACTGCACTCCATTTTTCCGAAGTAACTCTGTCACAAGTCTTCCTACATCATCCCTAAACAGAATTGGATTCAGCGTATAAGAAGATTAAGATCTCATTTGAAGAATTTGAAGGAGCACATAGTGGATGGATACTGGATGCTGTACTCAATAGTGAAATGAACATTGGAATATATATCCCTCTTGCGGGGTCTAGTTATATTCCTACTCCAAGAGAATTACTATTAAAACGTGCTATTGTCAATGTATGTAATTCTGACCAAAAATGTTTTGTCTGGTCTGTTTTAGCCTCTATGTATCCCGCTATAGGAAACACCGAGCGGCTTAACAACTATATACATTTAGAAGAAAAATTAAACACATCTGGCCTAATTTTTCCTATAACAATAAATCAAATATCTAAATTCGAAAAAATGAACAACATTTCTGTCAATGTTTTTGGATACGAGAAAGAGGTATTCCCACTCTACATCACGCCATTCAGATTTAAAGCGCATGCAAATCTCCTTCTGTTATCGGATGATGAAAAGCAGCATTATTGCTCCATTAAGAATATGAGTAGACTTCTCAGTCCTCTCACTAAACGTAACGGTGTGAGTTTCTACTGTGATTACTGCTTTCACCGTTTCACAAATGAATCATTCTTGAAGGATCATATTGTGAAGAACATGGACCCCAGAGAGTAGAATTTTCAACTGAAGAGGAGAAATGGCTGAAATTCACAAATTCAAGTTTCAACAGCCCGTTCCATACGTGATTTACGCCGACTTTGAATTATTCCTAGTGAAAGTGGACACTTGTATGCCTAACCCTGCAAAATCTCACACCATTATCACGGCAAATCATGAACCCTGTGGATTTGCATATCTTCTTGTTGGACCTGACGGCTGCAGCTATAAACCTCCAGTAGTTTATAGAGGTCCTAATATGGTAAAAATAATTTTGGAATGTCTGCTTAAAGAAGAAAACGATATAAGAAATTTACTCTCGGAGATCAAACCAATGCAACTTTCAAATCACGAAGAGGAATCATTTCACAACGCTATCAATTGTCATATTTGCAAAGATGTTCTGGGACCAGATCGCGTGAGAGATCACGATCATTTAACCAGCAAATGCCGAGGAGCCGCTCATAATGCGGGAAATCTCAATTTTAAGCTCACAAATAAGATTCCAGTTATATTTCATAACCTAAAAGGATATGACAGCCATCTGATTATGCAAGGAATCGGTATGATCAAAAATAAGAGAATTAATTGCATTCCCAATACTATGAAAAAATACATAGCATTCTCCCTTGGAACTTTGAATTTCATAGATTCCTATCAATTTTTAAGTGCATCTCTTGAGAAGCTAGTCAATAATTTATCAGCAGAAGAATTCCATATTTTAAAGGAACATGTTGAAACTGAACGGCTACACTTGGTTTTGAGAAAAGGAGTTTACCCGTACGATTACATTGACATCAGCGGAAAGTTTGAAGAAACGTTATTATCTCCACGTGAAGCTTTTTACAGTCAACTTAGAGAAGAAGCGCTAGGGGAAGAAGACTATATCCATGCAATGGAAGTATGGAACTCTTTCGACATAAAAAACCTAGGCCAATATCAGGACTTGTACCTGAAGACCGACGTACTCCTCTTAGCCGATGTGTTTGAGAATTAAAGAAAACTATGTAAATGGTAGCTAGGTAGTCACTGGAAGGAGAGCTATGCACCAATCCCCTGTGATGATGCATAGAACCGGCCAGGCCTAGCACCTAATGTCCGACCCCGCCTTCTCGTGGTGCGGACCGTTAGTAACTTTCAAAAGAGATACTCTCTTGTGGAAGTGAACGGAAGGGGAGGGCTGCCAGATTAGTGTGGCCTACTGATCTGGACAACTATGGCTACTTTTCTTTTTTTCTACCCTGCTGAGGAGTGGTCAACCACACAGGGTCCTGGTGCTGACCATATAAACCTACTGGACTGGACAGATATATGGCTCTGAGCTTGATTATGGATCCTGATTTTGCTGCACTGGTGGGCTTCTGTGGAGGGAAAATCTTCCGCTGTGTTTTCTGTTTGTGGGTTGACAGCCCCAAGTGAATAGATTCACAGGATATGTTTATCAGCTGGTGGATAATCCTGAGCAGAAGTCATCGCAGGCACCTGAACTCTTTGCTTCTATTGGCATCGTCAAATTCTACATTGGAGGAAGTCTTCCAGTGTAGATGGCTTCAGCCTTTAGTAGTGGGGGAACGGGTCTTTGCCCCATGTCTGCGATTAGGGGGCTGTTTGATATTGTCGGCATTCCCTCTCTCAATAAACATAGTTTCTTTAAACATCCCACTAACCATTTTCTCTCCATAGGTAGTTGGAATGTGAGGACTCTGCACAGAGCTTTTTCTCTTGATGTCCTCACACAAGAATTCCACCGTTATAATTTAGATATTCTCGGCTTGCAAGAGACCAGATGGACAGATAAAGGTCAGATTCTTAAAAATAATCTTAAATTTCTCTTTTCAGGGAGGGACGACAATAAGCATCACCAAGGCGTGGGTCTGCTTCTCAGCAGACACGCTAGCGATGCTCTTCTAGGATATGAGTGCATTAATGAAAGGTTTCTTACAGCAAAATTTCAGACAAGCGTTAAAGACTTGAATGTTATCTGCTGTTATGCCCCCACTGAGGATGCCGATGAGGATGAGAAGGATAGGTTTTATGAACAACTTCAGGATATTTTGAATTCTGTCAAGAAAGGAGATATTACCCTTGTTCTTGGTGACTTCAATGCCAAAGTTGGTACTGACTCTGACCTTTGGGGAGGAGTAATAGGCCCTTTTGGTATTGGTAGCTGCAATGGCAATGGGCAACGTCTCCTGCAGGTAAGTAAACTCAATGGATTCAGAATAACTAACACTTATTACAAACACCGCGACATACATAAGTACACATGGGTTTCACCTGATGGGCTGCATAAGAATATGATTGATTACATATTAATTAACAGCAAATGGGCTAGTTCTGTTAGGAATACCAGGGCATATAGGGGAGCTGAAATTGGATCTGACCATTATCTTGTTAAAAGTGTGTTGCAACTTAAACTTAAAAAGTGTTGTGCTAGGGTTAAAAAATTTACTTTTAATACTGAAGCTCTGAAAGATCCAGTTATAGCCAAAGCTTACCATGATAGGTTACTTAGTCATTATGACAGTCATGGTTTGCTTACTACTGAAGTTGAGGAAGAATGGGATCATTTTAAACAGGCTTTTTTGGACACTAACAGTACTCTTTTAGGAAAAAAGGAGCAGAAGAGGCAAAATTATCTGAGTGATAAGGCACTTGAGCTTATTTCTGAAAGAAAGAACTGCAGGAATGCCCTTAATCAATACCCTACTAGTCCTAATAGAAAGCATTACAGAGACCTTAATAAACTTGTAAAGGATCAGTTAGCTGCTGATAAGAATCTTTGGCTTGATGGTTTGGCTGACAAAGCCGAGGAAGCAGTTAGACAGCACAACAGCAGAGAGCTGTACCAGATAGTTAATGTTTTGTGTGGTAGAAAACGGACAGGCATACAAGGATTGAAGGATAAACAAGGTAAGGTTATAGAAGGGGAGGATTCTGTCATGGCTAGGTGGGCTGAGCATTTCAGTGATGTTCTAAACAATGTAGTTAGTTCTACTCCCATTGTTTGCAATGACGATAGATGCATTGGTGGCTTTAATGTTGGCCCTATAACACAATCTGAAGTTATTTTGGCTGTTTCTAAACTTAAACTTCATAAATCCCCAGGGGTAGATGAAATTACTACGGAAATGCTTAGAGCTGGGAATGTTTCGGTTACCACTTGGATGACTGAAATTCTGAATATCTTTTATGATAAAGGCATGGTTCCTAAGGATTTTACCAGAGCTATTGTTATCCCTATTTTCAAAAAAGGTGATCGCAGTTCTTGTGATAATTATAGGGGTATCAGCCTACTCTCTGTTCCAGGTAAAGTTCTTTCCATGATTGTGCTTAAAAGAATTAAGAATCTGGTTGACAGTCAATTGCGTGATGAGCAATGTGGATTCAGAAGTGGTAGGGGATGTGTGGATCAGATATTTTCACTTAGGCAGATTCTTGAGAAATGTTTAGAGTTTCAGAAACCTTTGGTTGCTAGCTTTGTTGATTTCAAAAAGGCTTTCGACTCTGTTGATCGTCATAATTTGTGGTTGATTGTGAGATCATATGGTATACCAGACAAGTTAGTTAACATTATGAAAGCTCTCTATAATAACACTGAGTCATGTGTGAGAGTTGGTAAGGCTTGTAGCAATTGGTTTAGCATTACTTCTGGTGTTCGACAAGGGTGCATTTTGTCTCCTTTTCTCTTTAGCTTGGTTATTGATTATGTTATGCGAAATTCACTTCAAGGGAAAGATTTTGGCCTTAAATGGGCTGGAGATACGAAAATTTCTGATTTAGATTATGCTGATGATTTAGCCCTTTTGGCAAATGATGTTGATGAGATGAACTCTTTCATTCGAGCTGTTGATGAGACTGGTAGTAGAGTAGGTTTGGTTATAAACAGAGAGAAAACTAAAGTGATGAAAATTGGTCAGACAGGCTGTGATTCAGTTAATCTGAATGGTTGCAGTCTTGAGCAGGTGTCACAGTTTAATTATCTTGGGAGCTATGTAACAGATAATGGTGATGTGCGGCATGAGGTTAACAGACGAATAGGGATTGCTGCCGGGACTTTTAAGAACCTATGGAGAGTGTGGAGAAATAGGCGTATACACCTAAAGACTAAAATTAGACTGTATAATAGTTTGGTTCTTTCCAGAGTTAGTTATGGTAGTGAAACTTGGACACTTTGTAAACAGGATAACAGGAAACTAGATGCTTTTGATTCCAGATGCTTACGCAGTATCTTAGGCATTAGGTGGTTCAACTTTGTAACTAATGGTGAGGTTAGGCAAAGGAGTTTGCAACCTCCTTTAAGCAGCATATTGTGCAGAGAGAGACCATGGTTTGGCCATGTTGCCCGTATGAATAATTATAGATTGGTGAATAGGGTTATGAACAGTGTGCCTAAAGGCCTCAGAAAGAAGGGGAGACCTAGGATGCGGTGGGCAGACAATGTCAAACAGGACCTTGTTAGAATTGGGGTGCAGTGGCCAGATGCAGTAGATGTAGCTCAGGATAGACTTGCTTGGAGAACTAAATTGCACGGTCTGGTTGGACCTCCGTAGCCCATGGCTGCTTGAGGATGATGATGATGATGATGATGATGTATCAGATACTACGAAATTGATCCCTGTCATGTTTACACAGGTCCTGGACTAGCCTGGCAAGCATGCCTGAAGATGACAAATGCTAATCTAGAGTTGATAACTGATCCTACAATGTACCTTTTCCTGGAAAAAGGCATACGAGGAGGAATTTCAGTGATATGTAATCGTTTTAGCACTGCAAACAACAAGTATTTAGATACCTATAATCCCCAACTAGCCGTCCCGTGGCCGATTGGTTAGCACGCTTGGCTACTGATCTAAGGGACCTGGGTTCGAGCCCCCGATTTAGGCTAGGGATGTGTGTGTCGTTTTTCTGCTGAGGTCCTGCCATCCTCTCAGATCTCCTACTGTGGCATAGAAACTGACAGGCTCCTGTCAGACCTCTGTGGCAAGCAGCTGCTTCAGGGGGTATTTTTTTTTAATCCCCAACTACCCTCTATATACATTATGTACTATGATGCCAACAATCTTTGTGGATGGGCAATGTCTCCCTCAAAGCGATTTTCGATGGCTTAATAAAGAAGAAATAGAAGACCTAGATATTACGACAGTTGCTGATTATTCGAATAAAGGATACATATTGGAAGTTGATTTAGATTATCCAGTTTCTCTAAACGACAAGCATAATGATTATCCGCTAGCCCCTGAGAAACTCCAGATTGCCAGCAGCATGCTATCACCATATTGTCAAGAGGTTGCAGAAAGCCTTTTAATAAATACAAGCAAACCAGTCGTGAAATTAGCCACAAATCAAAATTGTAAGGAAAAATATGTCCTTCATTACCGTAATATGAAACAATATTTAGCCTTCGGTATGCAGCTGAAGAAAATACATCGCGTTTCAGAATTTAATCAGTTTTGCTGGCTAAAACCATGTATAGAATTTAATACGGAGCAGCGTAAGAAAACTAGAAACGATTTCAAGAAGGACTTTTTCAAATTAATGAATAATGCTGTGTTTGGAAAAACGATGAAAAATTTGAGAAATCAAGTGAAAATTGAATTGACTCAGAACCCGAAGAGGTGATGTAAACTCGTAGCATCACCTGCTTTTCATGCTTTTCGTGTTTTTGACAACGACCTCGCATCTGTACAATCAAAACAAACTAAATTGAAACTGAACAGGCCTATTTACGCTAGATTCAGTATTCTAGATATTAGTAAAATATTGATGTATAGCTTTCATTATGACTATATTAGTCCAAAATATGGAAAAAAAGCTAAATTATTGTTCACTGTGCTACGAGCTTCAAACTGAGGACGGGTATGCCGACATAAAAGATGATATAGATCATTTCGATACGTCCGATTATCACATAGATCATGTTTTGCATAGTACGCAAATATAAAAAAATAAAAGATGGTAAATGAAAGATGAACTTTCAGGAGTACCTATCAAAGAATCGCAGGGCTTCGTTCAAAAATGTATTCTCTCTGAGTTTACATGAGGAGAAGAAGACGGGGAAAGGAGTCCCCAAATACGTCTGCTTGATAAACAAATCAGCTTCTCAAGTAGATTTTACAAGGATTCAAAGTAGCAACCATCATCTTCATACAGTGAAAGGTAAAAACTCGGTCTGTCACCATTTGATGACAAAAGATATATTTTATAAAATGGTTATGACACCCTTTCGTACTACCTTTCGTCACTACAAAACGATGAAAAAATAAATGTAAACGAAAAGGAATGTTTTGTTAAAATTTATTCACTGTGTTTTCTTTTTTAATATGTTTGAGCTATATGTTAATATGTATAAAAAATGACGATTTTATTCGAATGTATGCATAACTTTTTTGTATAATCCCTGTATAGGTAAAAATATTGCATGTAATTATTATATGTAGACAACTGTATGTAAAATCATTTGCTCTGTTAACCTGCATTTTTTTGTAAGTAAGCTGTAAAATATATCTATAATCAATGTGAAAAAAGCGTCATTGTGAAATGTATAAATAAAATTGTAAACCAATGGAAATCGTTACCTGTGTAAAGTATTATGTGAAACCTATGCATTGTCATTTTATCTCCCAATACTTTGATATCAATAAAAAAATTTAAAATGAAATATATGTGTTGTCTGAATTTCTGAGTCGAGTCTTATCTTTAGCAAGTGGGGGAGGTAAACAATGTTATCGCGACTTCTCACGCGACTCTCCCGGAGAGCACATGCTCACGACTCATTTCCACAGGTTGCTCGAGTTGGGTGAACCAGCTCACACACTCTTAGAAAAGTCTTAAAGGCATGCATTTCTGGGATTACACTTATAATTAAAGGTCGGTAATTCTCTTAATTTTCATGGTTTATCAAATATTATTTATAATTTCACGATGTAGTGACATTCTCAAGTATTAAGAAGTGATGAAAACATATGATTTCTTTTCGAAGTTATTGTAAGTCACCTGAATGCTAGCTCATTACTCTACCCGAATGAGCCACCTCGAAATCAACTTTTTTTTAAAGCAATCACTTCTCAGAAGTATAATAATAAATGCACCGAGTGGTGTGTTTATGAGAAAATTATCAGCACGGAATGAAATTCTAATTTTTACTTTGTAGAGACGGAAACTTTCATTAAGTAAATTTTTTACAGAGAAATAAACGAAATTATTACATCAGCCATTTGGCGATAAAGGAATTTACGAAGTGTTTTAGAGCAGATTTTACTGAATGTTAATCTTTACTATATTGACCTACAAGGAAAAGGATAATTTCCTGTATATTAAATAATACAGAGGAGTATAGACGAATTTTATATACTTTCCTATGAATAAGTAAAAAAAAATTGAATTTTCATACTGTTATTCGAATTACTCAGTTAATAATTGTTTTACTATGAAATGTTTCATAATTGTTTTACTATGAAATGTTTTTTATAATTGTTTTACTATGAAATGTTTTTTATAATTGTTTTGCTATGAAATGTTTCCGTGACAAAAAGTATGATGGTTTAATTAAAAATAACGTTTTTTTTCCTAATTTTATTGAAAATTATGGGATTTCATCATAAAATCTAAGTGATGTAAAAAAAAAAGAGAAAATTCCCTCAAAATGAGATTTTTTCAATTACAGAGGTGAAAATATCGTTTTTTCTGAAATGCATCGAAAATTAAGCGAGTTTGCAACTTATTTCAACTGTTTAGTAAAAAATACATTTAATTCCCTAAAAATTTTATTTTTTAACGACTGAGATAAAAAAAAAATGCTCTCCTACATTAAATACAATGAAAAATAACGAAATTCACCAATTTCAGCTGCTTAATATCAAGAAATATAGATAAATTCCTGTTGTTTTTTTAACATTGCCTATAAGAAAGAAAAAGAACTAGCGAACGCATCAACATATATTTACTTCTGAGACTTAAATATCACATGTTCTGTGTTTCAACATTACGCATTTTTCAGTATTTTACACATTAATTACTAATTAATATAATTTTCTCATTCAACAGTTAAGTACCAAATTGGAAGTAATGTGAGCAATATTTCCTGTTTAAATGCATCTCTACACAAATCTGCTTTAAAACATTATTTTCTTATATTTTTAGCAAAAATAAAGAATTTTAATTGGATTTCTTTTAACACTATATACTTAATATATTGTCATCAACGCGTTCTATATACAAAACGAATTAATATAGCCTAGTTACTGGAAATTAACATAATATTGAAGTATTTTCTACCTAAAGAATCAAATAAAAAAAAACTGAAGTCTTTAATTTTAATTATATTTTCACCCACTAGATGACGCCACAGTTAGAATTATTATGAGGTCTTGTGCAGACGGGAGAAACTTGAAGCCAATTGCTGAGAGCGCCAACTAGCGTATTTTTGAGTAGTTTCAATGCACTACACGAAGCCCCTTTGCACAGTGCTTTCCCCCCTATGGCGTCACCGCCCAAGTCCCCTTCCGACCCCTTACGCGACCGGTAGGTGTGACCATGAAAGCACCTGGTGGGGGACGCTGGAGTGCATTGAAACTACTCAAAAATCCGATAGCGCTCTGAGCAAAAGGCTTCAAGTTTCTTTCGTCTGCACAAGATCTCATAGTAATTCTAACTGTGGCGCCATCTAGTGTTTCAAAATATAATTAAAATTAAAGACTTCAGTTTTTTTTATTTGATTCTTTAGGTAGAAAATACTTCAATATTATGTTAATTTCCAATAACTAGGCTGTATTAATTCGTTTTGTATATAGAATGCGTTGATGACAATAAATTAAGTATATAGTGTTAAAAGAAATCCAATTAAAATTCTTATTTTCCACTTAAAATATAAAAAATAATGTTTTAAAACGGATTTGTGTAGAGATGCATTTAAACAGGAAATATTGCTCACATTACTTCCAATTGGGTACTTAACTGTTGAATGAGAAAATTATGTTAATTACTAATTAATGTCTAAAATACTGAAAAATGCGTAACGTTGAAATACAGAGCATGCGATATTTAAGTCTCAGAGATAAATATATGTTGATAGGCTGCTTTTTTTTTCTTATATGCAATGTTAAAAAAAAACAGGAATTTATCTATATTTCTTGATATTAAGCAGCTGAAATTGGTGAATTTCGTTATTTTTCATTGTATTTAATGTAGGAGAGCATTTTTTTTTTTATCTCAGTCGTTAAAAAATGAAATTTTTAGGGAATTAAATGTATTTTTTGCTAAACAGTTGAAATAAGTTGCAAAATCGCTTAATTTTCAATGCATTTCAGAAAAAACGATATTTTCACCTATGTAATTGAAAAAATCTCATTTTGAGGGAATTTTCTCTTTTTTTTTACATCATTTAGATTTTATGATGAAATCCCATAATTTTCAATAAAATTAGGAAAAAAAAAACGTTATTTTTAATTAAATCATCATATTTTTTGTCACGGAAACATTTCATAGTAAAACAATTATTAACTGAGTAATTCGAATAACAGTATGAAAATCCAATTTTTTTTTACTTATTCAAAGGAAAGTATATAAAATTCGTCTATACTCCTCTATATTATTTAATATACAGGAAATTATCCTTTTCCTTGTAGGTCAATATAGTAAAGATTAACATTCAGTAAAATCTGTTCTAAAACACTTCATAAATTCCTTTATCGCCAAATGGCTGATGTAATAATTTCGTTTATTTCTCTGTAAAAAATTTACTTAATGAAAGTTTCCGTCTCTGCAAAGTAAAAATTAGAATTTCATTCCGTGCTGATAATTTTCTCATAAACACACCACTCGGTGCATTTATTATTATACTTCTGAGAAGTGATTGCTTTAAAAAAAAGTTGATTTCGAGGTGGCTCATTCGGGTAGAGTAATGAGCTAGCATTCAGGTGACTTACAATAACTTCGAAAAGAAATCATGTTTACATCACTTCTTAATACTTGAGAACGTCACTACATCGTGATATTATAAATAATATTTGATAAACCATGAAAATTAAGAGAATTACCGACCTTTAATTATAAGTGTAATCCCAGAAATGCATGCCTTTAAGACTTTTCTAAGAGTGTGTGAGCTGGTTCACCCAACGCGAGCAACCTGTGGAAATGAGTCGTGAGCATGTGCTCTCCGGGAGAGTCGCGTGAGAAGTCGCGATAACGTTGTTTACCTCCCCCACTTGCTAAAGATAAGACTCGACTCAGAAATTCAGACAACACATATATTTCATTTTAAATTCTTTTATTGATATCAAAGTATTGGGAGATAAAATGACAATGCATAGGTTTCACATAATACTTTACACAGGTAACGATTTCCATTGGTTTACAATTTTATTTATACATTTCACAATGACGCTTTTTTCACGTTGATTATAGATATATTTTACAGCTTACTTACAAAAAAAATGCAGGTTAACAGAGGAAATGATTTTACATACAGCTGTCTACATATAATAATTACATGCAATATTTTTACCTATACAGGGATTATACAAAAAAGTTATGCATACATTCGAATAAAATCGTCACATTTTTATACATATTAACATATAGCTCAAACATATTAAAAAAGAAAACACAGTGAATAAATTTTAACAAAACATTCCTTTTCGTTTACATTTATGTTTACATCGTTTTGCAGTGACGAAAGGTAGTACGAAAGGGTGTCATAACCATTTTCTAAAATATATCTTTTGTCACCAAATGGCGACAGACCGAGTTTTTACCTTTCACTGTATGAAGATGATGGTTGCTACCCTTGAATCCTTGTAAAATCTACTTGAGAAGGTGATTTGTTTATCAAGCAGACGTATTTGGGGACTCCTTTCCCTGTCTTCTTCTCCTCATGTAAACTCAGAGAGAATACATTTTTGAACGAAGCTCTGCGAATTCTTTGATAGGTACTCCTGAAAGTTCATCTTTCATTTACCATCTATTATTTTTTTATTATGCGTATGACCGAGTGGTTAGCACGCTTGGCTACTGATCTAAGGGACCTGGGTTCGAGCCCCGGATTAGGCATGGATGTGTGTGTCGTTTTTCTGCTCAGGTCCTGCCATCCTCTCAGATCTCCTACTCTGGCATTTAAACTGACATTCTGCTATCAGACCTCTGTGGCAAGCAGCTGCTTGAGGGGGTATTTATTTATATATTTTTTTTACTATGCAGAACATGATCTATGTGATAGTCGGACGTATCGAAATGATCTATATCTCTTTCATGTCAACATACACGTCCTCAGTTTGAAGCTCATAGCACAGTGAATCTGTATCAGTGAACAATAATTTAGCTTTTTTTCCATATTTTGGACTAATATAGTCATAATGAAAGCTATACATCAGTATTTTACTAATATCTAGAATACTGAAACCAGCGTAAATAGGACTGTTCAGTTTCAATTTAGTTTGCTTTGATTGTACACATGCGAGGTCGTTGTCAAAAACACGAAAAGCATGAAAAGCAGTGATGCTACGAGTTTACATCACCTCTTCGGGTTCTGAGTCAATTCAATTTTCACTCGATTTCTCAAATTTTCCGTCGTTTTTCCCACACACATCATTATTCTTCAATTTGAAAAAGTCCTTCCCGAAGTCGTTTCTAGCTTTCTTACGCTGCTCCGTATTAAATTCTATATATGGTTTTAGCCAGCAAAACTGATTAAATTCTGAAACGCGATGTATTTTCTTCAGCTGCATACCGAAGGCTAAATATTGTTTCATATTACGGTAATGAAGGACATATTTTTCCTTACAATTTTGATTTGGGGCTAATTTCACGACTGGTTTGCTTGTATTTATTAAAAGGCTTTCTGCAACCTCTTGACAATATGGTGATAGCATGCTGCTGGCAATCTGGAGTTTCTCAGGGGCTAGCGGATAATCATTATGCTTGTCGTGTAGAGAAACTGGATAATCTAAATCAACTTCCAATATGTATCCTTTATTCGCATCGTCAGCAATTGTCGTGATATTTAGATCTGCTATTTCTTCTTTATTAAGCCATCGAAAATCGCTTTGAGGGAGACATTGCCCATCCACAAAGATTGTTGGCATCATAGTACATAATGTATTTAGAGGGTAGTTGGTGAATTGAGTTGGGTTGTTTTACCTCTGAGCGGCACTTTTTTGCACACCATGGGCTAAATGGCCAGGTCACATGGACCCCGAAGGCTCAGAGAAGGTTGGGGGAGGGGACCCACTGGAACAGCTGTTGGGAGACAGATGGTAGCCTCCCGTCAAGGCCATCCAGCGTGTTCTTTAACGTGCACAGGGTATGTCTCTCCCGCACACGGGGCCACGGCTTAACGTCCCATCCGACGGACGGTGGCCTTTCCAAGCCCATCGGTGTCCCCTACTGACCGTGGGCAGGGCGGGGAATTTTGCGGAGATAAATCTCAACGCTGACCCAGCTGGGACTCGAACCTGGGAACTACAAATTACGAGCCTGGCGCGCTACCGACTGAGCAACCCCCGCCCTAGGTAGTTGGGGATTATAGGTATCTAAATACTTGTTGTTTGCAGTGCTGAAACGATTACATATCACTGAAATTCCTCCTCGTATGCCTTTTTCCAGGAAAAGGTACATTGTAGGATCAGTTATCAACTCTAGATTAACATTTGTCATCTTCAGGCATGCTTGCCAGGCTAGTCCAGGACCTGTGTAAACATGACAGGGATCAATTTCGTAGTATCTGATACATAGTTTTCTTTAATTCTCAAACATATCGGCTAAGAGGAGTACGTCGGTCTTCAGGTACAAGTCCTGATATTGTCCTAGGTTTTTTATGTCGAAAGAGTTCCATACTTCCATTGCATGGATATAGTCTTCTTCCCCTAGCGCTTCTTCTCTAAGTTGACTGTAAAAAGCTTCACGTGGAGATAATAACGTTTCTTCAAACTTTCCGCTGATGTCAATGTAATCGTACGGGTAAACTCCTTTTCTCAAAACCAAGTGTAGCCGTTCAGTTTCAACATGTTCCTTTAAAATGTGGAATTCTTCTGCTGATAAATTATTGACTAGCTTCTCAAGAGATGCACTTAAAAATTGATAGGAATCTATGAAATTCAAAGTTCCAAGGGAGAATGCTATGTATTTTTTCATAGTATTGGGAATGCAATTAATTCTCTTATTTTTGATCATACCGATTCCTTGCATAATCAGATGGCTGTCATATCCTTTTAGGTTATGAAATATAACTGGAATCTTATTTGTGAGCTTAAAATTGAGATTTCCCGCATTATGAGCGGCTCCTCGGCATTTGCTGGTTAAATGATCGTGATCTCTCACGCGATCTGGTCCCAGAACATCTTTGCAAATATGACAATTGATAGCGTTGTGAAATGATTCCTCTTCGTGATTTGAAAGTTGCATTGGTTTGATCTCCGAGAGTAAATTTCTTATATCGTTTTCTTCTTTAAGCAGACATTCCAAAATTATTTTTACCATATTAGGACCTCTATAAACTACTGGAGGTTTATAACTGCAGCCGTCAGGTCCAACAAGAAGATATGCAAATCCACAGGGTTCATGATTTGCCGTGATAATGGTGTGAGATTTTGCAGGGTTAGGCATACAAGTGTCCACTTTCACTAGGAATAATTCAAAGTCGGCG
Source organism: Ryuthela nishihirai (assembly GCA_038380435.1). Classification (NCBI taxonomy): domain Eukaryota; kingdom Metazoa; phylum Arthropoda; class Arachnida; order Araneae; family Heptathelidae; genus Ryuthela; species Ryuthela nishihirai. The sequence continues at coordinate 49,091,711 of JAWZYU010000001.1, read as the reverse complement.
TAAATCACGTATGGAACGGGCTGTTGAAACTTGAATTTGTGAATTTCAGCCATTTCTCCTCTTCAGTTGAAAATTCTACTCTCTGGGGTCCATGTTCTTCACAATATGATCCTTCAAGATAACTCATATTCTTAATAATAAGTCTACTCATATTCTTAATGGAGCAATAATGCTGCTTTTCATCATCCGATAACAGAAGGAGATTTGCATGCGCTTTGAATCTGAATGGCGTGATGTAGAGTGGGAATACCTCTTTCTCGTATCCAAAAACATTGACAGAAATGTTGTTCATTTTTTCGAATTTAGATATTTGATTTATTGTTATAGGGAAAATTAGGCCAGATGTGTTTAATTTTTCTTCTAAATGTATATAGTTGTTAAGGCGCTCGGTGTTTCCTATAGCGGGATACATAGAGGCTAAAACAGACCAGACAAAACATTTTTGGTCAGAATTACATACATTGACAATAGCACGTTTTAATAGTAATTCTCTTGGAGTAGGAATATAACTAGACCCCGCAAGAGGGATATATATTCCAATGTTCATTTCACTATTGAGTACAGCATCCAGTATCCATCCACTATGTGCTCCTTCAAATTCTTCAAATGAGATCTTAATCTTCTTATACGCTGAATCCAATTCTGTTTAGGGATGATGTAGGAAGACTTGTGACACAGTTACTTCGGAAAAATGGAGTGCAGTGTTCGAAGGTAGAAGGGGAAACTTTTCGCCTGAAGCGCACTTCTACAGCAAGGCACCATTTAATGCTACCTTTCGAGGTCAATTCCTCTTTCAGATGAGTTAGGAGTGACTCCCGCGAGGATTCAAGGAAAAAGGTGAGGTCAACAGATGTTTCTTCCGTTGCCATCAGTTTATGTGTTGACAGGGTCCTTCTCATTTCTTCTGTAAACTGGCAGGGGTCTTCAGGGTCTGGTTTTTGTTGTTTCGGGGAATCCTTTCATCTTCAGAACGTTTTCGCTTATTATTGTGTGGCTTTCTTTGATGTCGTAAAAGATTGTCTTTTCTTCCAAACTCCATTGCACATTCTTCACATTTGTAGGTTTTTCTGGAGGTATGGGTTAACTCGTGACGTCGGACGTCATCTCTCCTTGAGAATGTCGATTCGCATTGAGAGCACTTAAAGAGGTTATTTCCATCATGATTTCTCTTATGACGAATGAGATGGGTCTGATGAATGAAAACCTTCTCACATATATATCACGTGGATACATTATGAAACAGTGACTTGTAAAGTAACTGATTTATACTACACGAGGACGTGGAGAACTATCACTATTGACTTCTAGCAGTTGAAAAAATCACGGAGACGCAGTAACAGAGAACTGTCACTGTCAACGTCTGACAACAGAATGAGGATTCTGACTGATGGATGTCGTATTTATACTGAAAGAAGGACTATCCCGCAGAAACTGATTTAAAAGACTGTCCCGCAGTAAATAAAAAAGAAATAATGCTGTTGGTTAAAATGAAAAAATAATAATTAAAAGAAAAACGGTGAAAAGGAAAAAATGTCTGATTTAAAAAGAAATTATTTGAAATTATGAAAAATATTGTGAGGAAATATATATATTGATGAACTGTATGGGTGACAAAAAAGACCCGCTTTAGAACACAGAGGATTAACATTGACCCGCCTCTGAGTTAGAACTCTCATTATCCTCCTACTTAAGGCATACTCGTACTTCATGCTTGTTGGAGGATATTGCATTTAAATTTTCAGTGTTAACTTGAAAAAAGGATATTGAGAAAGAACCATTTGGACCGATTGCCTCATAGCTTGGAAAATGTATCTGAGATAATGGTGGTTAGAATGTGTTTTAGACTGAAAAACTAACCAATATAAGCGACCTCCCTGAGTTTGTAAAGGAATTCTTCCAGTAAAACTGGAAAAATAATTCAAATATTGATTAATGAATGAAAATGGAAAATTCTGAACTTCAAAAGCATGGAATACATGCAAAGTAAAAGTTCAGTTGTTTAGAATGGATGAGAGGATGCCTGTACTCTGAGTGAATTTTAAATAATATAAGTCTTATCAAAATATCCGAATAGTCAAAATAGATTATAATCAGATAATGCTATCTCTCATCTTCATACGTGATGCGTGTACAGTATAACTTAAAATTTAAACTCGGATGTATCAGAAATTTAACCGGCTATATTGAATATAGCATTTTAACGATGAACTATGAAACAGGCCGATTGAATGTGGCGTATAAACGGAATTTTACTGTAATGCATTTTGGCCATAATTTAAGAAGAAAGAAATGCATGAAAATGAGAGAATATTTTATATTTTGCTTTGTCCACATGGCCCAAATCTATATTCTTTATTTTGAAAATATCCAGTCAATTGTTTTTCCCCATCCCTCCTCCTGTGAAAATTTCTGATACCAACTTTCTACTTCCTACTTTCTCCTACAGGTAAAGTTCTTTGCATGATTGTGTTTAATATCGATAGAATTTAGAATCTCGTTGATGGACAACTGTGTGATGAGCAGTGTGGGTTCAGAAGTGGTACTGGGTGTATTGATCAAATATTTTCACTTCGGAATATTCTTGAGTTGGTTCTTTGTAAAGTTAGTTATAGTAGTGAAATTTGGACTCTTTGTAAACAAGATAACAGGAAACTTGATGCTCATTGATTCTAGATGCTTACGAAGTATCTTGGGCATTAAGTGGTTCAACTTTGTAAGTAATGATGAGGTTAGGCAAAGGAGTCGGATTAGGTTGTTTTACCTCTGAGCGGCACTTTTTTGCACACAATGGGCTGAATGGTCAGGTCACAAGTACCCCGAAAGTTCATACCCCCGAAAGTTCACAGTACCCCAAAGGTTGGGGGAGGGGACCCACTTGAACAGCTGTTGGGAGACAGATGGTAGCCTCCTGTCAAAGCCATGAAGCATGTTCTTTAACGTACACAGGGTATGACTCTCCCGCATACGGGGTCAAGACTTAACGTCCCATCCGACGAACGGCGGCCTTTCCAAGCCCATCGGTGTCTCCTACTGACCGTGGGCAGGGCGGGGAGTTTTGCGGAGATAAATCTCAACGCTGACCCAGCTGGGACTCGATCCTGGGAACTGCAGATTACGAGCCTGGCGCACAAAGGAGTCGGCAATCTCCTTTCAGCAGTATATTGTGCAGAGGGAGACTGTTGATTTGGCCATGTTTCCCGGTTACATAACCCTAGATTAGCGAATAGGGTGATGAACAGTGTGCCCAAAGGCCTCACAGGGGGAGATTATGTGAAGTTAGAATTGGTCTAGTGTCCTGATGCAGCAGATGTAGCTCAGGGCAGAGGTGTTTGGAGAACTAAACTGCCCATCTGATCATTTGGATGCTTGAGGATAATGATGATAATACCTCGATTATATGACATAAATAAATGTCACTGAGACATGGTCAGATAATTGAAGTATCGGTTGACATGGAACTGCTTAAGAAATAAATTCTTATGGAATAAATTTCAATAACTGTAGAATAGCATAAAAAATTCACAATCTGCTTAAAAATAATGAATTTCAAAATTGCGTATATATATATAAATAACATATTTTCCAAATTTCATATTGTATGTAAAAGTGCAATGTGATAAAACAACTTGTTTCGAGAAATGATTTTATTGTTTAATCATCAGTTTATAGTTTTAAATTTTTTAATGCGAAACGTCGGCTAATCAAAGGGTGGATTGTTCTGCATGCATCTAGACGGCAAATGTTACTATGGTTATCTTACTTCTGTCTAATATTGGCTAATTGCTGCGTATTCAGTTAGCCTTTGGGTGGCTAAATAGCCTCAGCAATTAAAAAATCGTTAACATTAACTATAGATCAATCAATTAAGAAAAAAAAAATCAATTTCCTTTACCTCCGTCTACAAACTAAAACAACATTCTAAATTAAAAAACAAAACACCGTGACTCTAAAATGCATTCCATTCCTATTCGTGTACGTTTCTACAGCTTCCGCACGCTTTTTATTCTCCAATCACGATTCCGAAATAAAAAGTCTCCAATGATAGCAAGCAATTAGAGTGGGCGCACTTAGTGGATGCCCCCCTCTGCTATCGATCCCCCACCCATCAGGGCAGTGACAGACGCAAGCGAGGTCCGCAGAGGCATCGAGCAGTCTTTGTGACCGCGGTCAGCGGCGCCATCAAGCCCCGACCAGCGAGCTCGAGATTAATGACGTAATTTGCAGACCCACGTCACTCTGTGTGCAATGAAAGCCTTGCCGAGCCATTGTCTAAGTGACACGTTGAGAATCCGCTAAAATGGTCTTGTTTCTGAATGCTTCCCTCCCTCTCGTACCGTCTCCTTTTTTTCCCTCTTCTTTTTTGCTCTTTTTCTACACTCCGAGCTCTCCGCGCGCTTCTAGAAACGCGTTTTAAGTGTTTATTATTTGTTCAAGGTAATTACGTTTTTTGGACAATATAGATAAAAAGTAACAAATGCCAAAAAATAAGTTAATAAAAGTGCGTTTATTCTTATTACCTGTTTATTTTATGTTCTAATTCATTATTAGCTAGTTAGAAAATGGAATATCTCAGCAATAAGGGCTTTATTAGGAGATTGCACAATACAACAATAGAAGCATTTTTTTTTATCAAACTGATTGAAAAGGAAACCAATTTTGTTTACTTCCTAAGTATTTAATCACTGTTAAAGTATCATGATGACAAAGGGTGTAAAGTTGTCTTGAGCCGTGTGAAGTCATATCCTGTGCAAACATGCTGGATGACACTGACTGGAGGCTTCCGTCTGTCTCTAAGAGTTGTCCATTGAACCCTCTTTCCCTACAAATCTCTCAGCTCTTGGCGTCCTTGTGACCCGGCCATTTAGCTAATTTGCATGCAGAATAATGTCTCTAAGAGGCGAGACAAACCATCCTCAAACAGCTGCTTACCACGGAGGGCTGGCAGGAGCCTTTTAGTATAATGTACAATGAAGAAAGCTTTCGCGGAAGACAAACACGATCAAGAAAAACAAATAATCTGTGATTCAAATCCTGGACTCTTTTGCTCTGCTAATAAATCAATATCTCGATTTTCAACAATATTCGTTCAGTATTTAATGAGTTATGGAAGGTTGAATATTTAACAACACAAAACTGAAGAATAGTGAAAGAATTCTTTACACAAAGTTCTAAAATACAAACTTATTTTATTAAACACTTTGATACAATACTCATTACTAAGTTTTCATTACCTTCTGAAGTCAACTTTTGTGGCTGGCATCGTTATCGTTAAATATTCCAACTTCCACAACACGTTAAACGAATTGAACAACAACTGTAAGTTTGAACAACAACTTCGAAGTTCAACTCATTGAACGAATATTGTTGAAAATCGAGATATTGATTTATTCGATTGAGATCTTTATCTGCAATCACATTTTTCAAAACAAAAAAACTTATTTCAGAAATCACAGAGCTTTGACGTTAGTTTCACATTTACTTAACATAGGGATTTTCCTTAATTTATGGAAACCATTATTTAGTGATTTCACTTGGTTTCGCTAACGATTTGCTAACTTACTGAAAAGTGTGCTGGTAGTATTTATTTAAATAAAACAGACGAGAGAAGAGTACCGTAACAAGTAAAATTATTATCAAATTCCTATTAAGTACTCTTTGATAAATATCCTTTTACACCTCCCATCCTCTCTTTTTCTCACAAGAGAAATCATTGGCTGCTAGTTGAAGGTCTAAAAGATCAAGGCCATCAAAATTGAAATCAGGTAAGGAGAGTAATTATTCATTTCTTTTCTTCGTTTTTAAAGAATTGTCTAGTGTTTTAATCCCTATCTCTAGATCTGGTTTGGGACGGGGATGACTCAGTCGGTAGCGCGCAAGGCTCGTAATTTGTAGTTCCCAGGTTCGAGTCCCAGCTGGGTCAGCGTTAAGATTTATCTCCGCAAAATTCCCCGCCCTACCCACGGTCAGTAGGGGACACCGATGGGCTTGGAAAGGCCGCCGTCCGTCGGATGGGACGTTAAGCCGTGGCCCCCGTGTGCGGGAGAGCCATACCCTGTGCACGTTAAAGAACACGCTGGATGGCCTTGACGGGAGGCTACCATCTGTCTCCCAACAGCTGTTCCAGTGGGTCCCCTCCCCCAACCTTCTCTGAGCCTTCGGGGTCCATGTGACCTGGCCATTTAGCCCATGGTGTGCAAAAAAGTGCCGCTCAGAGGTAAAACAACCCAACCTAGATCTGGCACAGATTATAATTCCTAAACCGAATCATTTATAGAGAAAAGTTATTTTACCAGAGGATCAAGTGAGGGATGCATCGCGTGAATTACATTCATGTAGGATACGCTATTCTTTAGCTTCTATTGATTCCTGTTTGGCTCAGAAGAAAGGGCAGAATGAGTGCAAATGTTTGTTGTAAAAAAATGAAGCATGAAATCCCCAAGTAAACATCCTTATTTTAGACAGGTCTTTTACTAGAACAGTCACTTACGGGATTAATCAATTAAGGTAAAGGACACCTATCTGACAAGTTCGGAATGAAATTTTTACGGTATTTTGGATTTTTCCGTATTTCATGTCGTTATGCAGCGGAAGTATAATACACGTAAACATAAATGATAGTATTTGAAAGACATGTAAAGATTTGATTTATTTACGAAATTAGGAGAGAAAAGAATTACCCCTCAAGAAGCTGCTTGCCACAGACGTCTGACAGAAACCTATCAGTCTTAACCTCAGAATAATGACACCTCAATACCATGCCTTACCTCAGTATAAAGACAACTCCATACCATGTCTTAACCTCAGCATAATGAAACCTCCATACCATGTCTTAACCTCAGCATAATGACACCTCCATACCATGCCTTAACCTCAGCATAATGACACCTCCATACGATGCCTGAATCTCAGCATAAGGACAACACCTCCATACATTGCCTTAACCTCAGTATAATGACAAAACCTCCATACCATGCCTTAACCTCAGCATAATGACAACACCTCCATACCATGCCTTAACCTCAGCATAATGACAACACCTCCATACCATGCCTTAACCTCAGCATAAGGACAACACCTCCATACCATGCCTTAACCTCAGCATAAGGACAACACCTCCATACCATGCCTTAACCTCAGCATAATGACACCTCCATACCATGCCTTAACCTCAGCATAATAACACCTCCATACCATAATTAACCTCAGCATAATGACAACAACTCCATACCATGCCTTAACCCAGGCATGGCCAACATACGGCCCTCGGGCCGGATCCGGCCCGCGTAATGAATTTGTGGCCCGCGAACAATTTTTCAATATTAGCATTTAACTTCTAGTAATTAATCGAATTAATTCTCGATACTTCTATATTTTTTTAAAAAGATTCCGTTATAAAGAATTAAAACTTTTATACTCATCTGTACTCGATATGATCTGTTTGATGTTCAAGCGACGTATTAAAACGAACGATAATAAAAAAATAATAAGCGATGCAAACCGCCTCAACACGTCGCATTAGTTATTATGTTAATTTGTTGTATTGATTTACTTACAATTATTCATAAACAAATTTCATAATAAAATTTTGTTTACTTAAGAAATAAGTGTTTTGCTTAACATTTTTCAATTTCAATATTTCGTCCGGCCCGTGAAAATATTTTTTTTCCAATCCGGCCCGGGGGCAAAAACAGTTGGCCATGCCTGCCTTAACCTCAGCATAACGACAACACCTCCATACCATGTCTTAACCTCAGCATAACGACAACACCTCCATACCATGTCTTAACCTCGTCGCAGCCAGGCATGCTACCACACTCCAAAATAAAAATTAGACTACATTCGGAGAATAATGAATGAGACACCATATTTAATTATGACCAGCCCAAAAATGGGGCAAATGCAGCAGTTTAAAATGTTTGCGAATGTCAAGACCTTCCGGATTTCAGGATCCGTACCAGTACTGTATTTGATTTGTAAATTCATCTTTATCGAACAATTTGATTTCACTTGTTACTTTTTTCACAGTTAATCAATATACTCGCATTAAGTGTGTGGTGCTATTAAAATTTGGTCTATTCAATCATTTGTAAAGTTGGTCTCCACGCTGTGTCCATTTGTACTGAGACACTCAGTAAATGACGCTAGCGACATCAATTGGTAGGGTGTTTCCCACCTGCTGATGACTGCTTTAAAGAGAAGTGTATGTCAGTAGACTTAAGATATCGGCGCCAGTCGTGCCTTGTAGACTGATGTACACACAAGGTGTTCATTGAGTTGTACAAGGCAGAAAGGCAATTTACTGAATTGGATTTGCCATTTGTGGAGAGGACGGTGAGTGGGGGAGGAAGGTGTAGCTCTCTCCCTAATAGCGGCGAAAAATAGGCTGAGTTCAACGTTCACAAAATGACAGCAACAAACCCAGCGATTGTTGTAAGGAGGGGCGTAGACAGAGGAACTTAGACTTCAAACAGAAAACCGAATTTTGCGCCTTTTTTTTTAGAAAGGATGCAGTGATGTAGAGTTCGATTTCATTTTATTTGTTCTGTCTCATTATCGTAGACGTGACTCAGATTAAATTCCGAACTGCGACATTAAAGAAGAATAGTTTGCAAAATGTAATTTGCCACGAAATTAAATTTACGAAATGCGACCAATGACGAATTTCATTTTTAAAATGCGGTACTCGATCTCAAGTCTCACATCACCGTTAAGTTCTTGATAGTTTTAGTTTGTGTGATTATTTTCTTCAGTAAACTAGATCGAAATAATGGCATACATTGGTAAGAAACGGTTAAGAATAGGCTGGTAACGGGATTGCTGAAAACTTGAAAAAATCGAGAGAAATAAAAGCAATCCGATATCGTAAGGCATTAAATTAAGAGAATAAAAAAACTTAGGTTGAGCTGTATCCGAAAAAAAAAAGGTGTAGATGGCTGAAATAAATAATCGTGAAATCTAATGCAGTTAAAAGCAACAATTTTAAATTTTGCCCTCCCATCAGGACTGGGGATTGGCTTTAGTAGATAGCGCACCAAGCTCTTCATCTATGTTCAAAGTTTCGAGTCCCTACTGTATCTTGCGTTGAGGTTTATCCGTTAACTGCCTCTTTTCCATTAGTGAGAAAGCCGACACCAATGGGCTTGGAAAAGATGCTGTCTGCCGGATGTGGCATTAAACTGTGGCCCAGTGAGTAGGTGAACTATATCCTGTGCGTGTTAAAGAATACACTAGAGGACCTTGACAGGAGGTTGTAGCTGGCAAATCCGCTGTCTTATCTCCTTCCCCTACTCAACTCTGAGTCTTTAGCGTCCTTGCAAAATGGCCATTTAGTTAACTGTGGGAAAAAATAGCCCACACAGAAATTAAACAACCCACGTGCTCCTCCGTATATTGTTTGAAAAGAAAATATCGTACAGATATTATAAAGTGGCTAAGCAAATCTTTATTGGTACCCTGTGTTTCTTTTTACCTCTTAACGAATGCATCATGCCGAAATATAGTTTACCTCTTGCACAGCTAAAACTTCGGATCCTACGATTCTCGTTTTTTCTATGAATTCAGGATCCGCCTCATACGAAGTCTGTAACCCTGGTTTTGCAGATCCCAATGAAGGTCATATGTCTTAAAAGGAACTGCATTTACACTGACGAATTCCAAGTGAATTGCAATCTAAGGAAACAGAATGCCTCTGATCTATCGAGTTGCTATGCTAGGAGAGAACAATTCTCCCACTCACCTGCGTTTCCGTGACGTTGAGCAGTTTGGCCATCTCTGCTCTTTCACTGGAAGAGAGATACTTCTTAATCTCGAACTGCTTCTCGAGCTCAAAGATCTGTCTCCCCGTGAAGGTGGTCCGTGCTTTTTTCTTCTTGTTCTTGTCATTCTCCTGATCGCTGTTGCCATCCGGAGTGGGGGTCACCGCCTCGATTTTCTTCTCTTTTTTTCTTTTACTTGACTTGGAGCTCTTAACTGGAAACGAGACAGAAGCAAAAACACGTCCTCGTGAGCTCGTCAATATAGGTTCCAAATAAATCATATATTTATAAATAAATACACCACAGATCCTTTAACAGAGTGGCACACCCAAAGGAGATAGTTTGTGGTTATACCCTTTACCACTCTTGAAGGCTGAATAGCATATATTTCCTAAGGCAGTCCTCGAAAATCAAAAGACTCAAACATATCAATTCCCACCCCTTTGGAAATTTCTGGGTACACTACTGCTTTAACAGATCATTCTTCTAGTAATGATCATTTTGTTCTAGAGTTATGGTATTCATTATGATGGTTGTGTTTACGTTAAATTGCACATACGATAGGTTGTAAACTTAATCAAGTTTTTTGTGAGTTTACATTTCATATCGGAGTGTCACGATCTTTCAAAAATGCAGTGATTTTTCTTTCTGGAGTCTTCGACCATTTCCTTGGATTGTTTTCCTCCGAGCAATCCTTTCCTGATGCCTAATAATGAACTTCATGTCTAGAGTGCAAAGAAACGAAGCCTCAGAGATAGAAAGAGAGATGAAGGGAAGGAGACCACTGGACAGATGATAGAGACAAGTGGAAACTATTTTTAAACTATCCAACATGTTCTATGATGTGCTTGGGGGTTAAGGATCTCATGCACAAAGCTTAAAGCTCCAATCTACAACTTTCCCAACATGTTCTATGATGTGCTTGGGGGTTAAGAATCTCGTGCACAAAGCTTAAAGCTCCAATCTACAGCTTTCTTTCCAAGATCAACGGTGTTTCCTTAAACGAGAGCAAAAGTGCATGGCGGGGGTGGGGGACGGAGAAAATCTCAACTCTGGCATGGATGGTGCTCGAAATTAGAACTCAACAGAATGAATGATCAATATTAGATTTTGAGCATTTGGACTATTTGCTCAGGAGATGTTACTCAATAGGAGTAACTGCTTTCGAGGAGTGGCCAAGAGAGATGTTCAATGTAACATCATTAAACAGTGATTTGCTTTTGACGATTGCTGATAGCGCCTAAACACCAAGTCTTTTTCCTTTATTGTTTGGAAACTAGAGAGTGAGTAGAAATGTAACAAAAATATGATGTCGTCAATGAAATATTAGCTATGTGTGATTAGCATGATAATAGAAAAGAATAGTAACTTCATATAAAACAAAGACTGGTCAGAGCAAAATAAATTTGGAATCGTATAATAGTTATACAATAGTTCTTGGGGATCTTCTGTAATTGGCGCTAGTCCTCTTACATTAAAACTTATTCTAGGTTCGAAATATGAAAATAAATAATTCTTCAGTCAACCCTCCTGATGGGAACCTATCAGTATAATACGACATAGAAAGCTTTGTGAAAGACGAGACCTCAGTCCAAAGATAAGCGTGGATATTTTTTTTCTGATGTATGTTATCCGGGGCTGAAACCTAGATGTCAGCAGTCTAATGCGTTAGCTACGCGGCCAGACTAAAAATAAATCCGTTTTACAGATAAAATATAACTTTCTTGGACATTTGAGAAATACCAAAAATATCTCTCCAGTTCACGATTAGATTTCATGTCTTGTGCATTTGATTAAATAGATCAAACTAACAGTTGCTTTTCGTAGTTTATGCTGTTACGTTAATGACATGCATAATTTTAACTTTAATGTAACCTTTAATAATTTTTAAATCTTCAATATCAATAAAATTGTATTGCCAATCCTTAAAATAAAGAGTGATGTTATTGATATATGAAATTATCGTCTCTATTACTGATAAATATTACGAGGGAAATTTCGTAACATTTTCTAAACAAGGAAACTCTCTCACATGGACAATTTCGATTTACTCCAGGATATCCTCTGTTATTTAAATCATCACTGAATTTAAATCAATAACCTTCGCACTAGAGAAAGGTACAACTATCACATAGATTTCACCAATGCCTTGGAGAACTTGAAAAGGTCCATTTTAATTAGCAAACTATTAGTTTTAGGTTTGCCTTTGACGATTGTGCGTTTAATGAATGCGCTCTATTCGCTTGGCATGCAACAGGTGAGAGGAGGACACTGATAGTAATTAAAACTCTCATCAATTGAATGCTGAAAAGTTCATTCTGTGACAAGTGATTTTTTTTCTTCCGTTCTTAACTAACGAAGATCCTTCCTAGAGGGAATTTATTAAACGCTAGATATACAGACGATGTAAAATCCGAATACATGTTAATTTTGCGCCTTTGCAAAATGGCTGTGGTAGATTAAAACAATGGAGTATTAGAAAGGACTTAGCAAAAACCACAAGTAAAAAATCTGTAACAAGCACACAAGACATAATAATGAACAATGTAATTATAGGATCAATATAAATGCAACTTAACCCTAGAACCACTTTGTGGGGCCGCCAGTTAATCCCAGTCTGGTAAAATTCTGAATACACATCCACACATTTTGCTTACAGACTAGAGCTCTTCAGTACTTTCAATGCTTTACAAGCGATTGATGATGCCATATCGATTACTTATTATTCCTGCGGTTTTTTAAACGTTACAGCACAAAGGGTCAAAATTCATTATGGCTTAATAATTACCATCGTATGCATGAAACCGAAAGGGTCACATACCACCCCAAAGAGTGGGCTATATCCAGTCCCGGATCTAAATAAAAAATGAAGGAGGGGTCAAGAAATACAATCGAGTCAAAAAAATATAGAGGAGAGGGGGGAGGGGCAAGAGGTGAGGGGGAAGGGGCAAGAGGATAAGGGGGGGGAGGCAAGAGGCTGGATTTCCAGTGCAGCATAACATTCCCCCTTCGTTTTAGAAGTCTTGAAAATCTCTTGTAAAATTCATGAAATATAAATGAGTTTAATAATTTTTTTGCCTCTATTACCCTTACTAGCGTTCTGAAAAGGGGAGAAGGTTAGGCCCTTTTTGATTCCACCCTCTAGAAATGGCCTGGTTATGTTCAAACGTTTCACCGAGTGGACCTGTCCAATCCAAACTTAGTGAAGAGCCAATAAGAAAAAAAAGTCTTAAAGAGTAGCAAGAAGGATTCCTTACTTAGAAATGAAAACATATTCATTAATGCAACAATGAATTAGCAAAAAAAAAAAACTATAATTTTAAGGAATCAAGAAAATATCTTGATTAAAAAAACGAAAAAAAAAATACTATTAATGAGTGCTATGAATTGGTAAAATCGTTTAGTTATGCAGCTAAAAATGTTTGGTGAAAAATATTTGGAAGGAATGAGCCAGATGCAATATATTGATTGCATTGGTTTGCAAGGTTTTTATAATGTGAAAAATTGCAGCTGCCTTTAACTATTTTTCTGGTGCTGATTTCAGATCTGGCCTTAAAAAATGACTAACACGTTACGCTTTTATGTTATTGGACATTTTGACTCCTTTTAAGATATTCCTATATCAACACCTCCAGGCAACTGGGAGGATACTATATATTTAATTTTTTGTGGCTGGCAACACTCCAAGTGGGAGAAAACATGTAACAGTAACCTTACCTCAGACCGCCATTCTTGTTGTTTTCACTATAGGAGGAACACGTGTTGTACATTGAAGTGTGAATTTTTGCGTTTTAAATGGCATAAAGTCACCGTCGCGGATGTATTAATGTGCCAGATAAGTTTTGTTGTGTGTGTGGAAATTATATTTTGAAATCCTAGGGTTGTTCTTTGACAAAGATTGTGAAGAAAGCCTATAACTTGTGTTTTGGAGGTCATGTTGGAGATCAGTACAAAACATGGGCTCCACATATGGCATTTGTGCTTTGTTGGCCTGAGCGAATGGTTGAAAGGTAAGATAAAATCCATGCCCTTTGCAGTTCCAGTGGTTTGGGGTGAGCCAACTAGTCACTTGCATGATTGCTATTTTTGTTTAACTAAAGTGTCTGGCATTTCAAAAAAGAACAAAAGCAAAATACAATATCCAAATGTACCATCAGCCATAAGTCCAGTTTCTTATGGAGATGATCTTCCTATACCAAAACCTCCAACCAACTGGGAGGAGATAGATTCAGATTCATCAGAGGAAGACTTTGAGGCACATATAGATCCTGATCCTACATACACCCCTAAAAATTTAGACGAGCCTCATCTGATTCAGCGAAATGAACAAAATGATCTTGTTCGAGTTCATTCTTCATTCGATTCTTAGACCCTATATTCGATTACGACATCGCCCCATCCTTTGCTCTGATAATAAAAAGTTTTCTACTCCCAAGATTTTCAAAGCTAAGTATGGCGAAATTTCTTTTGCCTTTCAAGCAACCTCAACCTAAAACTCTCTACCAAGCGATATCACTTCTTTAAATTCTAAAACAAAATTCAAAAACTATATTACTCTACTCCTATTAGAATATTGAAACGTTTGACCAACAACATCTCCTCACCCCTGGGGCGGGGGTGGCTCAGTCGGTAGCGCGCCAGGCTCGTAATCTGTAGTTCCCAGGTTCGAGTCCCAGCTGGGTCAGCGTTGAGATTTATCTCCGCAAAATTCCCTGCCCTGCCCACGGTTAGTAGGGGACACCGATGGGCTTGGAAAGGCCGCCGTCCGTCGGATGGAACGTTAAGCCGTGGCCCCGTGTGCGGGAGAGCTATACCCTGTGCACGTTAAAGAACACGCTGGATGGCCTTGACTGGAGGCTACCATCTGTCTCCCAACAGCTGTTCCAGTGGGTCCCCTCCCCCAACCTTCTCTGAGCCCATGTGACCATGTGAGTCCATGTGACCTGGCCATTTAGCCCATGGTGTGCAAAAAAAGTGCCGCTCAGAGGTAAAACAACCCAACATAACCCAAATCTCCTCACCCCTATTCCCACTCCCCATCTTTGTCCTGTCTGGATTATCAGCAATCTTTTTCCTCTGTTCATTCATTTAATATCACTCTCTATTGTTTTAAACCTTCTTTTTCTTCCCCCTAAGTTTACTATGTTATTTTATGTATTTTATATTATTTGTTTGTCTTCGTCTGTGCAACTTGTCATTTTGTTTATATGTATCAAATAATTATGCAACACCAGTAAATATGCTTCTATTTTTGTACTATCCTCAATATTTCTTTTTAATTTCTCAAATGCACTGAGGCATCAAGCCACTTGAACGTTTAAATTAATAACCAAAATTACCTGTATCTTGGCTTTACTGTAATCCCCTCCGTTAAATATATTATTATATAGGACTTTCCAAACAACAAGTTGAGGTTTAGGTTCAAGACTTCAAGAGTGGAATCTTCTGGCCAAGGGTACCAGAGTTTCTCTGTTTAGAAACAGAAATTTGGCTTTATCTGCTTTTTACAAGATGCAAGATGCTTTGTGTTTCTGCACAAAATTTTCTCACAATATTTTTCTGCTGTCTGCGTTTGTGAGACAGTAGGGCCAGAAAGGAACACTACAAATCAAAAGATTGGCCCAAAAGAGATGTTTTGAATCCTGGAAAGAGTAATGTGAGGTATAAGCCTCTACTTCACCCTTCTGATTGTTTTGCTCCCTCCACTACACATCAAACTGGGGATTATGAAAAACTTTGTAAAGGCTAAGGACAAAACTGGTAAAGGGTTTTTGCATTTGAAGGAAAAATTTCCAAAACTAAGTGATGCCAAACTCAAAGAAAATATGTTTGTTGGTCCTCAGATCAGGAAGCAACTGAATGATACTGTCTTCGAAGAAAAACTGAATATGAAGGAACGTGCTGCATGGAAATCCTTCACGTCTGTGGTCCAGGGTTTTCTGAGGAATCAAAGAGGTAAATTACCATCAGATCATTCAAGATCTTCTCAAAAACTATAAAATTTGGCTATCGAATGTCTTTGAAGCTCCATTTCTTGCACTCGCATCTCGACTTCTTTCCCAAGAAGTTAGTACCTGTCAGTGATGAGCAAGGGGAAAGATTACTCTCCATGGTCGGATATCCGAACCATGGAGGAGAGATACCAAAGCAGGTGGGACCCAGCAATGATGGGTGATTACTGCTGGTTCTTGCAGAAGGAAGATACCTCAGCACATGAAAGACAAAAATGAACTTCTTGTAAGTATAAAAGATCCTTACCCATGTTTTCTTATTTTGCGTTTCAATATTATTTCATTTGTTACTTTATATTCAGTGGTCTATAACTATGATGTGTCTAATATTTTTCATTGCAATCATGTAATTAATTAATGAGTTTTAAGTTGCAATTTAATAAAATAGTCACATTTATTTTCATTTCCCAAATATGCGCATTCATTGAAATTTGAAATACATCAATCCGTAATTTAAAAAAAAAAACTAAGTGCTGCAGATATTTCACAGCCATATTTGAATTCAGCACCCCACAATTAGTTAAAAACATCCTATTTGTCCAATGTTATAAAAAAAAGCTTCAATTTGTTGTCTAGTGTTATTTATTTTATGAGCCACAAGTTCTTTTGCAATAAGTCGCTGATTGGACGGGCCTCTTGTAGGGTTAACATGTCATTAACATTGCCTGTTATGAAAAACGATCTTGGAATCATTGTGGCCCATCAATTGATTTCTGTGACAGGGCAATGAACATAGAAAAAGCAAAGTCTTTTTTTTCGCGTTGAAATGTTACCAAAGATTTGAAGCAAGAACTTTTGACTGAAACATACAATACGTAAGGACTATTTTTGAATAGAGCCTACGAGTCTCTCACATGATATCTTTACTTTGTTGTCAATATTGCAACTGTCGAAATTACGTTCAAGCTATTCACAAAAAAGATGCTCAGGTGACGTATTAGGGAACTGATGCAAAGACTAATAACATTTTTTTTTACTGAAAGACTTGTAAGATCATTTATGGTAGGGTTTTTCAACCGATTTCAGGTTAAAAAACTTAAAAAAAAATGAAAAACAGAAAAGTGGATTTGATATTAAAGTATTTTTGAATGAAAAATATCTTTCGCCGAACAGCGGTTGAATACACTGATTTGTGGATCAACTTATTTGATCCGATAAATGCCCAATTTCTCACTTACGCAAGAAGACAATTCATCATTATATGTAGAGATTTGAAACTTAAGAAGAAACCGTAGTTATTATTTTGTACATAAAACTGAAAGTGTAAGGGATAATCATTTGGTAAGTGTTTTACCTTCCTTCGTTACGAAGGAATAATTATTCCTTAAACCTACCTAGAGTGTTTTTCGTCATCGCCGGTGTCACTTTCTTTTAAAACTTACTTAAAAAGTTACGGAGGGCTACTTGAGAAGATGCAAGATATATTTTATACTATAGGTTATATATTCTCTTTAGTCGTCTTATATATATATACACACAGAGACAAAATAATGAAACAAACATCGATTATTTAATTAATCATTGTACCTTTCTAAGTGCATGAAAAAAAAAAGTTGTCATTTTCACAGGAAATATATTAATATTTCTTGTGATATTATTATTTCAGAGATATACAGGGTTATCTAATCCAATTTTTGTTATTTGATTCAATAAAGTTTTCTTAACATACTTCTCTTCATAAAATTCTGTTCTAAATTTGATGCTCAGGAATTAACGACCCAACCTTAAAGACTGATCAAGCAACGATCAAAATGGTCAGGATACAAAGACTCAGGAGCTCACAACCTATTTGGAGAAAGGATTGATAGAGGCAAATACGGATCTCTCAAGAAATATGACATTATTTTTCTCTGTTTTCTAGCAGTCTTCAAGATTGGTAATTGAGTTGTTTAAGATCTGAGTATTGCCAAAGGAGAGAAATAGATCTGTTAGATCGCTTCTGCTGTGAGTTTGACGCTTCAACTGCTTTGTATGCTCAACGTTAATGCTTCTTTAATGAGAGCAGGATGCAGGTGAATGGGGAAAATCTCGATGCTGCGACAACTGGCACTCGAACTTTGAATTTCAAGTTTTGAGACTGGAGCTCTACGGACGGCTATCTATCGCAATCGAATTTCCTTCTCACTTCGTAAAATGACGCTATTAGTGAAACGAATCGACCTCCAGCTGCCCTCTTTGGTTACTTCAGGAAACATTACTATGAACAATGGATACACTGAAAAGGAAACGAATGTATCGGATACATTTTTAGTAACATCGCTCGAATGAAAAAAAATAACAATGATTCTCAACTATTGGTTCTCGAGGTTTGTGGCTCCAAAAGTAAATAACTGTAGTTAATAACAGTTGCTTCAATAGTATAATACAATATGCAATTGGCTCTGAAAGCAGAAATGCATATAAAATCAATGTTGTCAAATGTTTTTCACTAGATATAAAATACGCCTGTGTTTTTTTTTTGGTAAGCATGGAAATTCTAAACATTAAAAATTAAGTGTATTTTGCTAAAAAAAATATGAAATTCCTACGCTAGTACGTTAATTAGCAAACACATATATTTTGGGTTAAACCAGAATAACCCGAGTAGTAATGATTGTTTGCTGCAGGAGGTTCTTGAATTAGGACATCGGAGCAGAATGCTAAGCATTGCGAAGATCATGGTCTCCACCTGATTAATGGCAGCAGCCTGCCTTTGGAAGGCAGAAAACAAGTTTTGTATTCTGGGGATACGAATTCAGTAAAGATGGCTGTTATAAATGTAAGAAAACAACCTTACTCAACTTGTAAGGTATAAGGAACATATGCAGAAAGAGTTTGCTTCATATTAGTATTCATAATTAAAACTGAGATGCAAAAATTGCATAACTATCAATGTATTAATTGTTTTAATAAAATGAAGAAAAAAAAACCTGTTTTACACGGGTGTAACCACCCACGTTAACCGAGAGAAATAATATATAAATATGTAACTGAGAATAATAACTCAGAGACTATAATGAATTGAGTATGTATATTTTGGGATATTCTGAAATTATCACCACTGAATCAAAAGTATATCATTATAAGAATGAGCTTTAATTCTAATTATATGCTTTACGTCAGCTTAGTCAGATCAGATTCCCGATTTACCTCTGTTAAATCTTAGATTCCCCTACTTAAATTAAAACATGGATATCTGAAAAGTGATGCTCTTCTCCATCATTAAATCAATTTATATTCAACTGAATTATTTTAACTTTTAGATCGAGTGTTTTCAGATATATTGGCGAACAGAAGTGATAAAAACTAGCGATATCCGTCATATTATCTTAACGTTTTGTGGTTGTCATCAGAATAATGATAAGTATGATGATTCGCAATAAGGGGAAGTATTGAGAATAAATAAAAATGATCAATGGATGCTTTATCTTTTACCCCTCGGCAGATTTCATTGTGTTATCATTTAACTGTTAATTGATGTTAGCAACAGAAAACTTACTTGCTCGATATTTTTTCGTTTCTCTCTAAATGCTCCTTTACTCTTTTGAGAAGAATTGTTAAATCTTAAAGTGCTATGCGAGCATTTCAGTATTTTCATCACTACTATAAATGTGCAAACGAAGAACAACAACAAAAAAGGGAACAAATATGAACTTGATTTTTAAGCTAACGGTTAATTTATGAGGGGAAAAAAGTAATAAAAATTCATGTCTGCTCGCGATAAAAACTAGTATAATTACCCTTTTTCTATAAATTTAATTAAAATGGTTTTAGGATTTTAAACGAAACATATTATTTTGAACAAGATAAGTAGTCAATAAAAGATAATTACACATAAAACGACTTTAATTTAATTATTCTTTTACTTTATAAATAAGCTTCTTCTCAAAAGAAAGATGTTTTTTTTAGAAAGGCAGAAAACAAGGAATATGATAAGTTCCAACAATTAAATAGTGGAATTTTTGCACTTGATTTAATAGCTGATTAAGAGATATTTCTTTTGCGTCGACCAATAATTATTGTTAGCAGCTGAAGAAGTCATCGGCAAATATCGAACGAATATAGTTCAAGAAACGAGAAGTGGCGTTGCTCCTTTCTGATACATTGAGGTGGAACTTGGATTTCTTCCAAGAAAGTCCTATCCAACCGCACAAACCTTTCAGTTCATTGTTTGGGACGGCCCCTTTTGATGTTTGATTATAGAACTTGGATTTATGGTTTATTAAGTTTTCTAGTTGTAAAGCAGGCATATTGAAATGACAGCCTTTTCTATTCCCCTTGGCGTTTTGTAAGTAAGCAGGCTTATACTATATTACCAGAAATGTTCGGACGTTTCCATGTCATTCAAGTGGAAAGCTACATTCAAAGCTCCTTAACTTTGAAAATAAGTTTTTTTACCAAAAAATGGCGCGAGAGATTAATTGAATATTTCATTTAAATCATGTTAAATCTTAATTTCCAACGTTTTTAGTTTAATATTTATATAATTATCGAAACTGGAATACTTAACAGCAGAAGCTACTGTTGCTCTCCTCCTTAAATATTTCCGAAATAATCATTATACAAATTTCCTAAAATTATGTTGATTTTGGTAAATCATTTGTTGTAAAAGCTATTTTGTTTTAATTAGCTTTTGGTATAAATTATTATTATTATTAGTAACGATTGGTCCCTAAATGTTCCAGCGTCAAATATGGGCCAAGCTCTTAATCTGCAGTTCCCAGGTTCGAGTCCCAGCTAGGCCAGCGTTGAGACTTATCTCAGCAAAACTCCCCGCCTAGCCCTCGGTCAGTAGGGTACACCGATGGTCTTGGAAAGGCCGCCGTCCGTCCGATGGAACACTAAGCTGTGGCATCGTGTGGATTGGCATATTGGATGGCCTTGCAGGAAACTCTGTCTCCCAACAGCTGTCCAGTTGGTCTTCTTCGTCCAACCTTCTCTGAGCACTCAGGGTCCTTTTGACCTGGCCATTTAACCCATTCTGTGCAAAACAATGCCGCTCAGAGGGAAAACAACCCAACCCAAATCAATATTCTTTACCTCTTTGTCAAATCCAGAAGTTTTTTGGAATGCCAAATAGGTTTAAATGATTTACTCTATTTTGTTAATTTAAAAGAGTTAAAAATTTTTTCGGCCGTCTTGAAACCTTTTTTTCTTCACTGTCACGGAATAATAATAGAAAATGTAGTCCTTCTACGATTCTCTTAGACTCTGTAATGGAAAACGGGATATTTACCCTTTCATCTTTTATTTTGTACTTCTGATAAGAGAAACGACTTTAAGCCAGAAATCTTAATGTACTCCTCTGAGCATATCAAGAAGACTTGAAATAATTATCTGAAAAAAATTTAGTTAAAATTCAGTTTTTACATCACATTTACAGAAAATCCAAGTTTGACTCAAGTGAATTTTTCCCCTAATTAATTATTAAGGGTTGAAAACGCTAAATTAATTCCTACGATCTACGAAAATAACGACCGCAAAATAAATAAATTGGAAATAAAAGACGATTCGAGAAAATAAAAATAAAATCGGACTTAAAACACCTGAAAGTGAATTGGTAAGAAATGATGTTATTTTATTTAGCCGCAGATCGACAAAGAAAAGAGCTGGAGGACAGAGAGAAAAAAAGGCAAACGTGGAAGCATTGGCTTCAGCATTTCCAGAGAGAGAGAGAAATATTAACATCCAATCGCAGCTGCATCGCTTTTGAGCCCTCGTTTAAACCATTTAAGCATTGCACTCAGTAGCTGGGCAGAAGCAGTCGTCATGCGCTGTTTGAAAGCCACTGTTCCGTGAGCAGACATTCGGGGGGAATCACTCGAATCACCGCTGGCAAAAAAATGGCTGCTGCAAGGAATCTAAGCCTTGTTCGCTAACATGTTTTTTTTTGCCCTTCGCTTCTTTCGTCTTTCTTTCTTCTTTCTGTACATCCAATGGCTGTGCGAAAGAAAGGAACAGTTTAGAACTTAAAAGCCGTAAACTTGAGAACAATGTTCCTTAACGCCAAGGGACTCAGTATTGATAACTCTTCAGGTTAGAGGTACAAATCCTCGGAGAGTCTACATTGTTCCTTTTTTGTATTTCTTTTTGCAATAAAAGAAGAGATGTTAGATTTGTCTTCTGGCCCTTCTTTCATATGAATCCGAGAACAAAGCCTAGGTGTGCTTTATTCCTCGTATCTTTCCATGTCCACCATTCTCGCAATCGCTTTGCAGTGTATTTATCGGATTGATGAGCAGCGATCTGAAGTTGTCTCTACTTGTTTCTTTTTCTCACTGACTACAAATATTTGTTGTTTTTTTTTTGTTAAATCTGATCATGTGATGAGGATTTGAGATCAGTTTCTCAAGGATTCAAGGATCAATCGCGCTGGAGTAGTGTGTTCCGAAAACCAAATTTCAAGCAGCCTAATGGGAATTTTTGCTACCTTTGCATAATTCAAATAAATTTGTTTGGTTTGCTCTGGAATATATCAAGTAGCAATACTTAATTCTTCAGTTTAAAGCCAGCTTCTTTTTACCTTCCAGAAAAATCGACGCAGAAAATAAACCTGACATCTAAATGGGAGAGCCGAGGTTTAAATAAGTATTTGAATCCTGACTTGCCGACTGCTCTGTTGATAAGTCGGTTTAGAAGGAAATTTTTGTGCACATTCTTTTAAAATCGTAACTTTCAGAATCTACTTCATTTATGAAACCTGCCACTCTGCTGACTGCGCCTCAAAACCTCCGTGTAACATACGAAATTTCTATTTTTAGGTAAAAATTTTTTACCAGCTTACATGACTAAATGAATACGATTTGGAAATTTAAGACATAGTTTGGAAATATCTTTATTATTAAATTCAACTGTAGTAACACTTTGTATTTTGAATTGTTTCACCTATTTAAAACGATAAATTATGCTAAACAGACACAATCGAAACTTTAGACTTGAAATTAGTGAGAAATCCTCATGATATGTGTAGGGCTGGGGTGGCTCAGTCGGTAGCGCGCCAGGCTCGTAATCTGCAGTTCCCAGGTTCGAGTCCCAGCTGGGTCAGCGTTGAGATTAATCTCCGCAAAATTCCCCGCCCTGCCTACGGTCAGTAGGGAACACCGATGGCCTTGGATAAGGCCGCCGTCCGTCGGATAGGACGTTAAACCTTGGCCCTTGTGCGGGAGATAGCCATACCCTGTGCACGTTAAAGAACACGCTGGATAGCCTTGACGGGAGGCTACATATTTCTCTCAACAGCTTTTACAGTGGATCCCCTTCCCCAACTTTCCCTGAGCCTTCGGGGTCCACGTGACCTGGTCATTTAGCTATGGTGTGCAAAAAAGTGCCGCTCAGAGGTAAAACAACCCAACTCATGATATGTGATGTAACCAATAGAATTACTCGCAGAATACTGTTTTTGAATTATCTCAACTGCATGAAAAGCTTTATTTTCAACATTACAAACAAGGCGAAAAATGAGACTAAAATCTCACATCGAACATTAGATATAAAAGTGGTTGAACAAATTAAGAAAACACGTAATTCCAAATGTTTCGCCTTTCCTCACATGGAAGTTAGACTATCATCTTTGTATACATTTTAAGTTAACCCCTCGAATTCTGGGTTTTCTCTTATCAATAGTGATTTGCACCATTCGCTGCAGTCTATCATTTCTATCCTTTTCAAATATGGGGACACTTACCATTTCACATTTATTGAGTCTATCATTGGTGCTAAAGGTCCATATTTGCGTTTTAAAATATACACTTTTCAGATTAGCTCCTATGTTTTCAGCATGTCTTCAAAACATAAGGACAGTTCCGCATCTGCATCTAAAAGAACGAAGAAAGCAATGATTTTGAAACAGAAAATTGGAGTGCTAGAAAACCAAATGCGGAGAATACATTGTGTGGGCAGAAGGCTAGAATCAAACGAAAAAGTTCCTTTGAGCGGTCCTGTTAATCATGAAAAATCCATTAAGTAAACATAATTGTGTGAAGAAAGTATTATTCTCAAACACAAGGAATTAGGAATATAACTCATTATCTACTAAACGTTTATCAGTTAGTTTTGCTAGAAATATCAAGTCATATAGGCCAGCTGATATTGCTTGTAAAATTATTATATTATTATTATATTTATTATTTAAAATATTCATGTTAAAAGTGTTGCTGAAATGTTAAAATGTCTATAACTTTGGTGGTAACTATGGCTGCCGCTCAATGCTAATATAGTTATATAGAATATCAAGTGATCGATTGACAATTTGTTTATAAAATACTCAGTTCAGTATCGGTTCAATTAGAGTGTTGAGTTGATCCCCGACAACCTGAACATCCTTTATCATAACCATACTTAGACGAAGGTGAATCGCCACCGCCTCAGTTTAACTGGTAAAACAACTGGCACGTAACCAGGAGATCCCGTATTCAATCTGGGAGACTGAACTGTGGATTTTTATTTCATATTTGTCTGATTGTAATGAAATATGTTGGCTCTGTATTATAACACTGATTAATGATAAACCTAATAGTGAGTAGGAACTGGATTACTGTTCGAATTAGACAAGGCTGCATGTTGTCACTATTTTTCCTTTCGTTTGGTGATCGATTATATTATATCAGAAAAAGCCGTGGAAGCAATAGCCTTATAAAGTTTAGAGATCTGAAAATATCTGAATAGGTTACGCTGACAATTTGGCTCTGTTGGCAAATGATAGCTTTTCCATTAAGCGCTCTTCGTGAGGCTCATAACAGGATAGGTTTGTTTGAAGGAGAGAAAACTAAAATAACGAAATATTACAGATAGGCAAGGCTGTTGTTTCGTTTAATGGTTGAATTTTGAAGAAAATTTCTCAGTGTAATTGCCATGGTAATATGTTACAAATGCTAGAGAGGTAGGACATCAGACAAAGAACAGATTAAGCATATTACTGGTGTTTTAAGAATATATAGAGAATGTGAAAAAAACAGTTCGATTCAGCAATATTAACAGGAGCGCAGGTATTTTTCATTCCAGACGTTTATTCAACCTATTGAATATTAGATGATTTGAATATGTAATAATGAGGTTGGACAAAAATGTTAGTGGTCTTTAAGCAGCATCTTGTATAAGAAGAATTTCCTTTGGCTTGGCCATGTCCACAAGAGGAATTGCAGATTAACAAAACTTCTGAGAATGTCCTTGAAGTCTCGAGGAAAATGTAGCTCTCCCTCTTTTTTGTAACAAACGCAGATAAGAGGTAGAACCGCCAAAGCGTAACCTCTAACCGTAACTTATACCAGTGTAAGGGTTTGAACCCTAGAAATTTTCCCTCCCGCTAAAAAGTACATCCCTTTTTAAATAGTTGTAGGATTTTTTTTTTTAATTGTAAGCGCTGGAACTGCCAAACTCAGTATATTAACTTAAATAATAATCCTCTAATCATAACTTAGACCAATGCAAGGATTCGGACCCCCAAATTTTTCTTCCCCTCAAAAATACCCTCACCCCTTTAAAAAGTGATAGGAACTGCTTCTAAACGATAAGACCTAGAACCGCCGATCTCAGTATACTGTTTTTTCTAATTATAACTTCGACCATCGTAAGGATCTGGACCCCCAAATTTTTCCTCCTCCCAAAACTTTACCCCTAAATAGTTCTAGGAACTGCTTCTAAATAGTAGGCACTGAAACCGCCAAATTCAGTATACTGCTTCCTCAAATCGTAACGTATACCAGTGTAAGGGTTCGGACCCCAAAAAATTTCCCTCCCCTCTAAAAGTACCCATAACCCATTATATAGTGATATAAACTGCTTCTAAACGATAACAGCTATAACCTCCAAGCGTAGTATCAGTTTCCTCTAATCGTAACTTAGATCAAAGTTAGAGTTAGGACATCCAATATTTTTCTCCTTCTTAAAATTATCCCCCACCCCCCATGAGCCGTCCGGTGGCCGAGTGGTTAGCGCGCTTGGCTACTGATCTAAGGGACCTGGGTTCGAGACCCGGATAAGACATGGATGTGTGTTTGTTGTCTTTCTGCTGAGGTCCTGCCATCCTCTCATACCTACTGTGGCATATAAACTGATAGGCTCCTATCAGACCTCTGTGGCAAGCAGCTGCATGAGGGGGTATTTTTTTAATTGTCCCCACCTTAAAAAGTGGTCGAAACTGTTTCTAAATGGTAAGAGCAAAACCGCCAAATTTAGTATACAACTTCCTCAAATCGTAACTTAGAGCAATATAAGTGTTAGCACCCTAAAAAATATTTTCTCCTCTCAAAAAATACCCTCCCTGTAGAAAGTGGTACAAACTGTTTCTAAATGGAAAGAACTTGGACCACTAAATTCATTATACAATGCCCTCAAACAGCAACTTAAAGTAGCGGAAGAGTTTAGCCCTCAAATGTTTCCTCCCCTCCCCCCCCAAAAAAATGGTTCCCTGGAAGTTCTTTTCATTTTTTTTATCTAGAAATAACGGGAAGGGATTTCTCTTAAATGGTAATAGCTATGATTATAGAATTCGGTATACGACTTCCCCTCATAATAGATTAAAGAAACGTAGGAATTTGTCCTCCCATCTTTCTACCCTATCCCCCTCGAAACGTTTCCCCCCCATACGCAAATAACGGGGAGTTTCTCCTAAATGATAAAAAAGTAGGATCGTCGAATTGGTGTACAGCTTCCTTTCATCCTAGCTTTAAGCAAAATGAGGTTTTCATCCCCAACTTTCTTCCCGCAAAAAAAAAACCTCTATAATAAATTGGAAAAGGATTTTTCCTAAACGGTATGAGCTATGATCACCGAATTTAAGATGCAACTTCCTCTCTCGCCACGGCTTTAAGCAATGTGAAACTTTTGACACCTATCGTTTCTCCCCTTCTCCGCAAAAAACCGCTCTATATAAGACAGAGAATGGAATTTTTCCTAAACGGTAAGAACTATGATCACAGAATTTGGCATACAGCTTTCTCTCATCATGGCTCTAAGCAATGTAATGGATGCCTCCCAGTCTCCCCAAAAAATTGGGGGATTTACGTAAACTATTTCAGGGTCTCTTAAAACGAATCTCTTAAAACAAAAGGTTTCGTTTCCCTCCAGGTAGTAAGGGAGGGAAAAAAAAATCATTGTTGCCAATATGAACCTCTTTGACCATCACATCCTACCATGAAAGTTTCGAATTTCTAGTGTTGGGTTGTTTTACCTCTGAGCGGTCCTTTTTTGCACACCATGGGCTAAACGGCCAGGTCACAAGGACCCCCGAAGGCTCAGAAGGTTGGAAAGGGTACTCACTGTGCAGCTGTTAGAAGATAGATGGTTGCCTCCCGTCAGGACCATCCAGAATGTTCTTTAAATTGCGCATGGTATGGCTCTCTAGCCCACAGACCACGGCTTTGCATCCCATCCGACGGACGACCGTCTTTCCAAGCTCATCGGTGTCCCCTACTGACCGTGGGCAGGGTGGGGAGTTTTGCGGCGATAAACCTCAACGCTGACCCAGCTGGGACTCGAACGGGAATTACAGATTACGAGTCTGACGCACTACCGACTGAGCCACCCCCGCCCCGAATTTCTAGTATTAATAGATCATTTGCAAGTTTCGGGATTTCCCATCTTTAGAGGACATTACTGAGATTTTTTTTTTTATCACACAACGAATTTTTCATTTATTTCTTTAAACGAAAAGTTGCCTTTTACTACCCCCACTGGGGGTAAGGGAGCAAATTAGGTAGGGACCACACTCTACCAACAAAATTTCAAATTTATGCCACAAATAGATCGTTTATAATATTTGTTTGGAAATTTTGGTATTTTCCACCTTTTTCCACCGTTAGAGGGCGCTATTGAGAGATTCTAAAAATACGAAAGGTAATATTACATTATTACCTATCCAACCGCTAAATAATTTCCAATTTATCTCTAAAAACGAAAAAAAGTTAACACTAGATGTCGGCTAAACGAGTGTTCGATAAATGGGACTATTATATAAGTCTATTATTTCATTTATCAATAAATATTTTCCCTCTTTTCTTATTTCAAAAAATTCAGTTATATTTCAATAGCTCCCATTTTTGCATATTATTCCAAAAATATTGGATATCCCTAAATTAAAAATATTGAATATCCCGAAATATTGCCCCCCTATATTAAAAATCCCTCTTATCAAATGTTCCTCCCCTTTTTATTATACTCCCCCCTTATGGGAAATCTCCGAATAAGTCTCAGGGTTTCTACCAACTAAACTTTGGATGGCAACGATCAGAATGGCTGATGCAATCCACAAAAATAATTACAAGGTCCCATATTTTGCAATTTCGACCTTCACTAGAATAAGGACTATCCTGCAGTAACTGTTTTAAAAGACTGTCCCGCAGAAAATGACAAAATGCTGTTGGGTAAGAAATAAAAAAAATAATAAAAAAAATTCATAAAAGGAAAATGGCGAATAAATCTGATTTAAAAACAAATTATTTGTAATTATGAAAAATATTGAGGGGTAATATGATCTGGTGACCTGTATGGGCGACATAAAAGACCCGCTTTAGAACACACAACAAACGTTCAGAACCTCACCCCTGGACCACGTTTTACTGACGGATGGTTTTACAATCTGAAAAGTCCTGCGAAATTAAAAAATATTATTCCAAACGGAGAATCACAAGGGTTTTATTGACAGATGAATCTTGGATCCCCCCCTGCGCTGTCGACTGGCACTCTTGATCGTAGTTTTCGGATTCGAAATTTTTCCAAGTCCAGAGACGGATGACAGTCCCTCTGACTAAACCCATATTGTCTACCTCATTTCAATCTCCTTTCGTTTCAGGCCATCACAGGATATGGAAACAATGTTTTCCATCCTCTTATTGAAACAGCCCATTTATGATAGGTCAGCTATTTGTTTACCCCATAGGAAGAATTTCCCTTCGAGCCCCTAAATCTCCAAGAGTTGAGCTTCTCTTATTTAGTCTCCATCGGGTTGAATGATGTTGCCATCAGATATCTGTGTTTCTGCACTTTCCGCGTCAGGACTTGTTTTGGAAAGTTGTTTTATGTTAAATCTGCCATGTCTCAATTAATTACTCTCCTTAAGTATATCCGTTACGCGACATGGTTTTATTCCTAATACTTATTACCGCTGTATCCTCAGTACATGATGCAAACTCTTTCCTAGGGAAGTAACGCTACGCAGTAAGATAACAATTTCTTCCTCTGAAGAAAAATCAGCTATGGGAGTAATCATTTTTTAAAAATCTACAGTTCTAAACGCTCTCTAAGTTTTTGAAAATTGTCTTTTCCACCGTTTCTTGGCGAACATATGACTCATCACACTGATGAAATTTTATTTCGCGTTGCGGCGTCAGTTCATTAGTACATGCTTTACAAGGTCAGTTGTTTTCATTGGGTAAATTCTGTAAAGAAACGCTGCAGAATGCCAAAGGTAGAATTCACACGTTTCCGCTTGCGTTTCTGCTTATGGTGCGTAAAAAACTTTAGTTCCAACATGAGTTAACGGAGTAGGGAACAATAGTTTTAACAAATACACTAACCAACTATAAAAACAAAATTCATAAGTCTCACTCGATCGCACCCTCTCAACCTACCTGAGTTAATACTTCAACGATTATATCAGTATATCTTTGGAACAAGCTACATGAGAAAGCTTCTTCGGCTACATAAAATCCACCTACTTATGCTCTGACATATATGTTCTGATCGGTCCTCAGTAAAAGAATTCTGCACATAGGTCACGAAAAATCGATGTTCTCACGTAGAGCATACAAGAAGCGACAAACAAAAAATAATGTCTTTACAAAGTAAGAGCGTGAAACATCCCAAGTCCCAAAATTCCCTTCTAAAAAATATAGGAAAATTTCCTACACTCTTCCACTTTTTAAATCAACTCTATTACAAGTACCAAAATCTTCTGCTATTATTGTCACGTGATCTGCTGGAATGCCGGGGGATGAGAACGCAGAAACAGACAACCGCAGCAACAGGCAACCAGTGATAACTCAAAGGTCTTGGGTCAACTCATTTGCTGCCGTATGGAACAGATAAGCCGAACCATAGCTAAATCCTTTACTTTTGAGAACCGCTCAGTGCTTTTATCTTCCTCGAGGACGCCGTAATGACAAAGTTAAATAATTACTCGTTTCATGACGAAATGCAAAATAAGGAATTCTCCTGCCGATAGATTAGCTTCTCAAGAGATCCACTTAAATATTGATAAGAATCTATGAAATTCAAAGTTCCAAGGGAGAATGCTGTGTATTTCTCCATATTATTGGGAATGCAATTAATCTTCTTATTTTTGATCATACCGATTCCTTGCAGATGGCTGTCCTTTAGGTTATGAAATATAACTGGAATCTTACTTGGGAGCTTAAAATTGAGTTTACACGTATTGTGAGCAGCTCCTCGTAGAAGCGCTAGGGGAAGCACTAGGGGAAAAAGACTATATCCATGCAAACAGGCATTTAGAATGAAAAACTTATTGCAAGTTTGCTTCACTGTCATACAATCTTAGAGATAAACTCATTAAATAGCTTATTCTTCAGATGCATGTTTCTCCATAGAATCGTAAACTCTCAATATCTATTCTTTGCATTTCCTCATACATCTCGCCAGATAATTAAAGTGACTTGCTCAATCACTGATTCATCTTCCTTATGTGCATATTTACTTTCATAGCACCATTTGGCGAAAAAAGCAAAATCGCAAGCATCATATGAGTCAGATTATTATTTGTTCCATATATCTGCTAATTCTTTACGTTAAAAATCTCACAGTAGCCTGAAATGGACAGTACTTTACCCACAATACAGCCATAAGTTATGATAGCCAGCAGATTAAAAGATTTATCTCATACACAGTAGGTTAGCACGCTCAGCTTCTGATCTAAGAAACCTAGAGATCCATGGTAAGACATGAGTGTTGTTTTTTTCTACTTAGTACCTATGTCGTATGAAAGGATTCTCTAACCGCTATGACAAAGAGTTGCATAAAGCCATTTTTAAAGAAACACCGATTTCGAACTCATTAAGATTCTTATATGCAATCAATGGAGATTTGCACTAAGGATGTCTATATTTTCGGTTCCCCCCTCATGCACTTTTCAGGGTTCTGTGTGTATTTCTACAGCTCCCTACTACATTTCAATAAGTGCGTAAGTAAAC
Organism: Ryuthela nishihirai; assembly: GCA_038380435.1. Lineage (NCBI taxonomy): Eukaryota > Metazoa > Arthropoda > Arachnida > Araneae > Heptathelidae > Ryuthela > Ryuthela nishihirai. The sequence goes on along the minus strand of JAWZYU010000001.1, from coordinate 49,060,826 downwards.
TGCGTGTATAAGGGCGAAGGTAGTTATTTTTAGCTGCAAGCACACGTTTTTTCGACAATGATATGTATTCGCGTTTTTTCACTACACGAGGAAATCTAACACACGCATTTCATGTCTAAGAATCGGTCCTGCATGAGAATATATATTTCTACATTAGTGTTGAGTTCTTAGAACAAGTGGTACTATGTTCGTGTGAAAGCGGTTGTTTTTCTGGCAAGTACAGGTTTTTTGATAATGTTATGATATTTCACTTGTTTGGAAATCTGAAATAGCATTACATAGAGAAAGTAGCATTATTCCAGTAAATTCCATTAGTGTGTACTAAATGCTTCTCGATTCTGAGGGCTCCCAGAACCGATCTGTTATACAATACTTTACATTTCAAACGTTTTCCGGACCTAACGCATAAAGTGCCAAGTCTGTCAAAAGTTATTTCACACTTCAATCACTCATAAGACAATCAATATTGCAGAAGTAAGACTGAAAAGGAGAAGTGATAGGAAAGCAAAAGAAAAGCACCCTACCCAGCATTCTCACATTTGAAGAAAACGTAACGTAAGCATTCATCAGTTTGCTTCAAAGCAGCTAAGATACAAAACAGCCCGGCAGAGGGTGCCCGGTGCCATCTTGAAAGGCAGCAAGGAGAATACAAGTAGTAACAATAGTTTAACCACAAGTATTCATTTTTTAAGTATGAGGGTGTTAATTTCTTACAACAACTTTCATTTCTAGTGAAGATTCATGTCAGCAACATTAACTTTTGCGCAAGCATGTGAATATTACAAGTAACTTTTCAATTGTATGTGATTCAAATATTCACTTTTCTGAACATGGGTGAAATCGCTCCAATGGAGTGAACTGCAGTGAAATCACACAGGATAAGGCACTCACTTTGGAAATAGGTGATAAATCCTACAGTTCGAGATCAATAGCAGAAGGTTAACCGGATGAGAAGGTTGGGGGGAGGAGACTGAGGTAGAAGGGTTGGACTGGTAGTGGTCTGAGATTCTATTTATTGGTGAATTACCAGTATCAGTGCTAGCAGAGTTGTAAGAGCTGGTACAAGGTGAAGGCAAACCGGTATTCTTTCAAACATATATCGTGTCTGCTTCTTCATATCTATATACTATTCTTTCGAGCACAAATGTTAAAAGATTTCAAAGGAAGATGATACATGCAACAGTCGATTTTGGCATTTAACCAGCGCCATCTATCGGGTACAGGAATCCTCAAAACTAAGAAACAAATACGTCTTTACTAGTAACGAGAAATCTATGAACACCACTAGAAAAATCACTGTCCATAACATTTAATTTTTTATTATATTCATGTATTTCAACCATTTTCTTGTTACGAAGCATCTGACAGAAAACGTAAGACAGGTGTGCTGAAAAAAAATATTCAAGCGTGTTGAAAAAATACTCACTCCTACTGAAATATGAGTATTCAAGTTCAAATCAAGAGATGAATGGCATTATACATATTCAACGGATGTCTTTCTAAGTGTATGTCTCTATGCATACATGAATGCGATTGACTAAGTTTTTCTTCATATTTATTTTGTCACATAAATGTTTCATGTTTCATCTCTGTAATTGTATGTTCGTGTGTGCATGCATTGCTTGTACGTGTGTGCGTATGTTTGTGTGTATATGTTTTCATGTTTCTATGAATCGTGTGTTCAAGAATAAACATGTCATCTGTCAGTTGCTCGTTACAAAAGAACCTAACACTTTATAAACCTCAACAGATTGGCATTAGGAATTTCCAAATCTCATCGAAAAGTCACTAAACAGATAAGTGTACTAAAACAGAAAGATGTACTACAATATTGTATACAGTTTTCAGATAGTCATTATTTTACCTTTCTCGATTCAGTTAAGTAGACCTCAATAAAACAGCTTATACACTAAGAAATCACAAAGACAACCAATCAGATATAGAACAGAAATTACTTTTCTACAATTGGGTTTTTAATATCACTACGAATTAGATCTCGACCAATGACATCAAAGGTTTAGGTATAAGTAGTACACTTGATGTGTGAAAAGACATAGTTTTGCAGTACTGAAGTGTTAATGATGGCCTGTGTTCCACCCGAAAGTGATCTAACCTTGGAATGGTTTGCTATTGGAGATGACGGGTACCAGATAGGTTTTGACTTCTTGGTGAAGATTTGTAAGAACATTCCTGAAGTGCACATATGTTTGTTTCAGAAGTGCAGTGACATTCCGTTTAGACCCATAAAGGCTTTGGTTATATTATCCGAAGAACAGTGGTATGGACTGGCTTCTACACTCGCCTATATATTTACCTTCAAGTATGAACTGAATGGCATAGTGGTATTCAAGGGTAAAAAAGGGGTGGTCATTGAAAAAGGTGTTGTGTGTAACGATGGTACTTCAGTGATTTCTTCGGTACATCTCAGCATCAAACAATGGACGTGGTTAAAAGATTCCTGCAACTCCATCAGCTGCAACTTGTTGGCTCTGAAGTTTGAAGGTTTCCCTAATGCCGTAAGGGATGTCGAATTAACTACAGACCATACTCCAAGACTTCCTAAAGTTGAATTTCATGAACAGAAAGCAAAGCAAAGTTTCATAAGCTATATAATGCTTCATTAAGCTATATAATGAGTTTATCTCTAAGATTGTCATCTTCAGGCATGAAAATGGCTGTGCAAACATGACAGGGATCAATTTCATAGTATCTGACACATAGTTTTCTCAAACACATCAACTAAGAGAAGCACGTTTGTGTACAAGTCGTGATATTGGCCTAGGTTTTTTATGTCAAATGAGTTTCATTACATGGATATAGTGTTCTTCCCCTTAGCGCTTCTCCGAGGACTCACTCATAATGCGTGTAATCTCAATTTTAAGCTCCCATATAAGATTCCAGTTATATTTTGTAACCTAAAGGACAGCCATCTGCAAGGAATCGGCATGGTCAAAAAAAAGAATATTAATTGCATTCCCAATAATATGGAAAAATACACAGCATTCTCCCTCGGAACGTTGAATTTTATAGATTCTTATTAATATAATTTCATAGATTCTTATTATCATAGATTCTTATTAATAAGTGGATCTCTTGAGACGGCAGAAGAATTCCTTATTTTGAACTGCTGCATTTCGTCAGGAAACAGATAATTATTTAACTTTCTCATTAGAGTTGAGGAAGATAAAAGCACGGAGTGGTTTTCGCAAGGAATTAGGCATGCATCGGGTTATCTGTTTTACATCGACTTATCTGCTTTCCATAGGTCAGCACAAGAGTTGATCCGTGACCTTTACCACCGGTTGCCTGTTGCTGCGCGCGCATATCATTTCTTTCAGATAAGCGACAATAATAGCAGAAGATTTTGGTACTTGTAATAGAGTCGATTGAAGAAGTGGGAGAGTGTATGGAATTTTAGAAGGGTATTGCAGGGATGTTTCACACTTTTGGTTGTTAAAGGTATTTTTCTGCCACTTAGTATGTTCTACGTGAGAACATCGATTTTTGTGACATGTGCAGAATTCTTTTACTGAGGCCCGATCAGAACATATGTCAGAGCATAGTTAGGTGGATTTTTATGTAGCCGAAGAAGCTTGTTCCATAGATATACTGATATAATCGCTGAAGTATTTGCTAAATTTTGACTATCAGTCCAGTTGCAAATAAAATTTTGGTGGATTAATTCTGGTAAGTTAGGAGGGTACGATCGCGTGATACTTATGTATTATTTTTTATAGTAGGTTAGTGTATTTGTTAAAACTATTGTTCCCTACTCCGTTAACTCATGTTGGAACTAAAGTTTTTTACGCACCATAAGCAGAAACGCAAGCGGAAACGTGTGAATTCTACCTTTGGCATTCTGCAGCGTTTCTTTACAGAATTTACCCAATGAAAACAACTGACCTTGTAAAGCATGTACTAATGAACTGACGCCGCAACGCGAAATAAAATTTCATCAGTGTGATGAGTCATACGTTCGCCAAGAAACGGTGGAAAAGACAATTTTTAAAAACTTAGAGAGCGTTTAGAACTGTAGATTTTTAAAAAATGATTACTCCCATAGCTGATTTTTCTTCGGAGGAAGAAATTGTTATCTTACTGCATAGCGTTACTTCCCTAGGAAAGAGTTTGCATCATGTACTGAGGATACAGTGGTAATAAGTATTAGGAATAAAACCATGTCGCGTAACGGATATACTTAAGGAGAGTAATTAATTGAGACATGGCAGATTTAACATAAAACAACTTTCCAAAACATGTCCTGACGCGGAAAGTGCAGAAACACAGATATCTGATGGCAACATCATTCAACCCGATGGAGACTAAATAAGAGAAGCTCAACTCTTGGAGATTTAGGGGCTCGAAGGGAAATTCTTCCTATGGGGTAAACAAATAGCTGACCTATCATACATGGGCTGTTTCAATAAGAGGATGGAAAACATTGTTTTCATATCCTGTGATGGCCTGAAACGAAAGGAGATTGAAATGAGGTAGACAATATGGGTTTAGTCAGAGGGACTGTCATACGTCTCTGGACTTGGAAAAATTTCGAGTCCGAAAACTACGATCAAGAGTGCCAGTCGACAGCGCAGGGGGGGATCCAAGATTCATCTGTCAATAAAACCCTTGTGATTCTCCGTTTGGAATAATATTTTTTAATTTCGCAGGACTTTTCAGATTGTAAAACCATACGTCAGTAAAACGTGGTCCAGGGGTGAGGTTCTGAACGTTTGTTGTGTGTTCTAAAGCGGGTCTTTTATGTCTCAATTATATAAGTCTAATTATATATATAATATAGTATAATTATATATAGTCTTTTATGTCATATTACCCCTCAATATTTTTCATAATTACAAATAATTTGTTTTTAAATCAGATTTTTTCGCCATTTTCCTTTTATGAATTTTTTTTTATTATTTTTTTTATTTCTTACCCAACAGCATTTTGTCATTTTCTGCGGGACAGTCTTTTAAAACAGTTACTGCGGGATAGTTCTTATTCTAGTGAAGGTCGAAATTGCAAAATATGGGACCTTGTAATTATTTTTGAGGATTGCATCAGCCATTCTGATCGTTGCCATCCAAAGTTTAGTTGGTAGAAACCCTGAGACTTATTCGGAGATTTCCCATAAGGGGGAGTTTAATAAAAAGGGAGGAACATTTGATAAGAGGGATTTTTAATATAGGGGGGTGGAATTTTGATAAGGGTTTTTTTTTTAATGAGGGGGAGTCAAAAATTGGAAAAATTACGACTAAAATTGAGGGCTTTTCTTAATATAGTACTCATCATATACACTAGATGGCGCCACGTGTTTTTAATAAAGGGATTTTTTAATAAAGGGGATTAATTATTTTTAAGTAATTATTAATTATGAATATTAATAAGGGCGTGGCCGCCATATCACATGACCGGAAGTGGGCGTGGTCGGTGACGTCATGGTATCCAAGTCCAAATCGGCCTATTCTGGGGCTCCACTACTAATGTGTTCTTCAGCGTAATAGAAAGAGACATGACATTGCTTTAATACCTTAACCCAAGTTTGCTCAAAAGGCTACTATTCCGCGGAGAATGTGTGAAAAATATAGAAAATGTATTTGTATTTTCCAAAGAAGTATGAAAAAATTAGACAAGATCGAGTAAAAATATATATTAGTGTATTTTAGAAATGCAATTGTTTGGGTTTATTTCTCTTCTTTTTTTTCTGTATTTATCACTAACCCACGAAAAGATTCAAAATTCGAAAAATGGAAACATTTCGCTCACTTGAAAATCAAATTTATTACTCCTGTCTTAAATCGCGGTGCGAACCATCACACATACAAACTGATTTAATATTTTTTTGACGGTTTAATATTCTTTTTCCTACTTCTCAAAGACGCGCCTTAGTTGGTTTTGAGAGAAAAGTCCCAGTTGTGTGATGCATGTTTTATACAGCCTTTATTTTTGGTTTCTGTTACAAGAAATTAAAAAAATATATATTTCCTCAAGCAGAAGCTGCTTGTCACAGAGGTCTGACAAGATCCAGTCACTATAGCAGACGGTCTGTGAGGATGGCGGGATCTCAGCAGAAAGACGACCCAGACATCTATGCCGTACCCGGGCTGGAACGCAGTTCCCTCTGATCAGTAGTCAAGGACGCTAACCACTCGGCCACGGGGACGACAAGAAATTAACGTTTTCTTAAAGCTGTTCGAATAATGTATTATCAGCTCGAGAGTCCGTGATCACCTGATGCTGCGTGCAGAAAAGATCCCTAGTTTTCTGATGCGGCTATCAGTACGTCCACGATTACTCCAACGTGGCCCGCAGCTTAAAAAAAAGTTTAGCATCCTTGCTCTAGATGAAGATTAATAGCTTACACGGTAGCAAAAGAGGAAACAAGCGGTTGAAATATGGCTAAATAAACTGGTACTAAGATGGTGAGTGCTAATGGAAAGGAAGAAAGGGGGTGGAAAAGAGGGAAAGAAGTCTTTCCTGAAACCGTATATATTTGAAGTAGCAAGGGAAACCTTACTCTTATTTGGCGCAAGTCATTCAGTTCTTCATCCCACTTTCGAATCTTATTTTAGATGAGATATTTATAAACTTTAACGAGGCAGCGTCGCGATCCCTCGAATTCGAGGCGACCCTCGAGATCCTACAGGCTGAAACAGTTTCTCTGGATATCTCGCGCTACTTTGTTTAAAACCGATCTGTCGCTGGAATGGAAGGAGAGAGTTAGGAGCAGAAGAGACCGGAGGAATAGTTTCATTTTTATTTACATTTAAGTGAGAAAGAAAAGAGAATCTCATGTTCTGTGCTATTTGATTTTATATCGGAAAAGTGTTTGAGTATATATGAAAACATAAATAGTATAAATGGCTTGTTTTATTTGCGAATGATAATGATTACCAGGTCACAAAAACTTTAATGTTCTGCTCTATGCCTGAGTGGAGATTTTTTCCCGCTAATCCTTGCATTACTCTCGGTGAGAAAGAGGACAGCGTTGGGCTTGAAAAGTCTGCCGTCCTCTAGATGGGACGTTAAGCCTTCGCTCCGTGCAGAAGATCCATACGTTATCTACAGTAAAGAAGACGCTAGACTGCCTTGACAGTAGATTTACATTTGTCTTCTAACAGCTGTGGTGCACCTCTTTCTCCTATTCAACTCTGAGACTTTGGAGTCGTGCGAAGTGGTCATTTAGCAAATTATGAGCCAAAAAATGAAGTCGGAGATAAACTAACCAACTCCCCACTTCTTGGACACGCCAATAGTCACTTTGGGTAATATGCCTCTCTGGTAGACAGAGATATCTGTAGTTTCTTTGACATAGACTGTCCGGAATGAACAAATAAGCAGTTTTAGAAGCTGTCAGACGTCTGAGCGACTGTGTAATGGAATACTCATTGTGGACTGAGTGTTTTAAGTCAGATATTTAAGCTTATGGTTCAAATGATCACATCAAGGGATCCTATTGGTGAACATTAGCAATATCTGAATTCTATTATGATACATGGATTAATTCTGTTTGCCGCCATTTGTGCTACGGAGTACTTCGTGATAAAATTAGGTAGAACTTTTTTAAAAGTTCGGCCAGGCAGTGTAGGTATTTTAGAGCAAGAGTTTAGGCATGCAGAAAAATTAGGATATGTCTTTTACACCTCTGCTTTCAGAAATAGACTATTAGCAGTTTTATGGAGGTTTAAAGAAAGTTAAATGCTTTTTTAAACAGCCACTTTCGACGAAGAGCTAGCAAAATGACATAAAAAGTATGTTAGTATAATGGCTGCAATTTGAATATAGTTGACGTACTCCTAATAAAATCTAGCAGGTATAATTGGTTATATGCAGAATCCAACCAATGCACAAATAGAATGATTCAGTGCAACGTGAATATAATTCATTGATGAAAATAATCCTAAATAGGGGATAATTGGTATATAGAATACAATCGTCCTTTCAGAGCCTTTCTTTCGACTCCAAACTGATATCTTTTTTATCACTGGCACCCAAAATATTCCACTATTGATTTCTTTTCATAATTTTTGAAACAGACAGAAAGGAATCGCATATCTGTGTTCAAAGCTTGATATTATTCGGTACAGCTTTGTTTTAAAAATTGCATATTGGATCCAAATGGAACAATAAGATTGTAATGCTTTACTTACCTCTGAGCGGCACTTTTTTGCACACCATGGGCTAAATGGCCAGGTCAGATGGACCCCGAAGGCTCAGAGAAGGTTGGGGGAGGGGACCCACTGGAACAGCTGTTGGGAGACAGATGGTAGCATCCCGTCATGGCCATCCAGCGTGTTCTTTAACGTGCAAAGGGTATGGCTCTCCTGCACACGAGGCCACGGCTTGATGTCCTATCCGATGGCCGGCGGCCTTTCCTAGACCATCGGTGTTTCCTACTGACCGAGGGTAGGGCGCGGAGTTTTGCGGAGATAAATCTCATCGCTGGCTCAGGCGGAACTCGAACTTGGAAACTAAAGATTACGATTCTGACGCGCAACGGACTGAGCATCCCGCCCCTAACAATAAGATTGTTAATTAAATCTGCTGTTCATTTGTTCATTTTTTTTCCTTTATGAATATCAGACCTAATTTATTATTCTTTGCTAATTCGATTTCTTTTATTATGGTTCTTTTCTTTCACAAAATTGTTATTAATACAGGTAGATTATTACAATCAAATTTCTTTTACGTTAATACATATTGAATATGTGAATAATCATAACTAAATTTATGATTTTAATACAGGTATATTAATGTTATTTTCACGGGATTTATATGTTTAATTTTTGAAACTGATCAATTATAAAGCAAAAATAAAAACATTTTGGTCTGTTGCAATTAAATGTAAATTTTTAGTTGTTATTAATATCAGGATCGAATTAGAATTAGATCGAATTGAATCAGATTTCATAAAGAATAAGTGATTCGAGAGACGTTCAGATATGGAATAAACGAGAATTTGATTCTAAAAAAATTGATTCACAACGAAATAGAAAAAAAACCTACTTTTTGACGTAGCCGCTGTTAACTGCAATGCACTTGTTTCAACCTTCTGAAAACTTCTTAATTCCAGTTTAAAAGAATGTTTTTGGTCGCTTCAATGACTTCAACATTGTCTCGGAATCTCTTGGCCCCTGAAAACTCCTTCAGGGTTCAAACAAATGGAAATCGGATGGAGCCAAGTAGCGACTATACGGTGGATGAGGCAGTACATCCCACTGCAGTTTCCATAATCGTGGGTTTTCAGAAGAAAATTTCAGCGTTGTGCGCAATTTCTTCAACATTCCCTACACTAATTGAAACATTGTTGGCTGTAACAGAAGTTCTTAGCTTCGAGCGTGAGGTTCATTTTCGACATGGTCCCGTCCTTTTCTAAATGATTTGGTCCAACCAAATCATCTCCCACAAATTGAGCTCGAAGGCCTAGTAATGATTTCGGAAGGAATGACACCTTCCTTCGCGCTACGAAACGTTGCTGGATACTTCTTGATCCGACATCTTGATTGTAATTGACTGGTGAAGTGGAGGGGCCACGACTGATGCAGTTCATAAGTTTGAGAATGTCTTTACTGGCCACACAAGTTGATTCGTGCTCGAACGATGACTAAATTCTCGCCGATATTTGAACGCCCTACGTATGAGAGCTTATGTAATTAATCAAAATAATGATTTCGTTACATGGTCGCGGATGTTCGAAGTGATCACCCTTAACACCAGGTAATCTTGACAATGGGAAACATCTTAGCGAAAAAGTTAAGCAAAAGTTTCTAATAATCATATATAATAATCATACATTATTTGTTCTTTTAAAATCATATTACATAACAGTTATATATGGTATTTTAGGAAACAAATATAGTTGAAGAAAGCAAAAATAAAAATAACACCAATCACCAATAAAGGAAAGAAAATAGTAATGATAAAAAAAATTGACTTAGCCATGTCGAGAACAAGGGAGACCTTAAGTCCCTCTCGTTTTGAGAACGAGTAAAGTATTATAATATGTGACAACATACGTTGACTTATCTCTAGTAATAAATAATGTTTCTAATTTTACAAATTACACTTAATTAAATATTAGTTTAAAATCTAACTCGACATTTGACAACCATTTGAAGTTGGGTTGGGTTGTTTTACCTCTGAGCGGCAGTTTTTTGCACACCATGGGCTAAATGGCCAGGTCACAAGGACCCCAAAGGTTCAGAGAAGCTTGGAGGAGGGGATCCACTGGAACAGCTGTTGGGAGACAGATGGTAGCCTCCCGTCAAAGCCATCCAGCGTGTTCTTTAACGTGCACAGGGTATGGCTCTCCCGCACACGGCGCCACGGCTTAACGTCTCATCCGACGGACGGCGGCCTTTCCAAGCCCATCAGTGTCCTCTACTGACCGTGGGCAGAGCGGGGAATTTTGCGGAGATAAATCTCAACGCTGACCCAGCTACAACTCGAACCTAGGAACTACAGATTACGAGCCTGGCGCGCTACTGACTGAGCCACCCCGCCCCCATTTGAAACTGCCACCTATCAAACATAAGAGTAACAATAGGTAATAGATATTGAAATTCTGGTGGGATAAATGATCAGAATCGCTCAGTTCCATGCCTAAGCCTGGACTATAGATGGTTATTATCTTACACCTTATTCTTCAGGTAACCCAACAGCTAAATTAAATGGCGAACGTCGACTGATATTAGGCAAACACATCCTCTTCGTCCTATCTAATGATTTGTCAATTTAACATTAAAAAAAGGCGTGCTATTGCAATGGAATTGTGGGAGATGTTCGTTCTAATACATGAATGTTTTATTTCAAAGATCTAGAAACATGTCATGAAAAATCTATTTTCAGCAATGTAGAAAACCTAAATATATGAGTTCCATAGAGATGCATGAATTTCAATATTCCTCTAAAAACCCCTTGAATATAAAATCTAGAATCGCAGAAAAACTTTTAATATCAGAATATTACTTAGCATATGTAGAAATGAATTAATATACTATGCCAATAATGAACGCAATGAATGTTGTGCATAATATCAAATACTCTTACATTTATTATTATAAATTAAAATGATGGAAATTAAACGTGAGTTCTAAAATAATAACTGGCAAAAATAAATCTAAAATAAAGCAATTATTACAAAAGTATGGACGAAAACATTTATATCAGTAACTTTAAATCAACTCAAATGTCTGTCAGCATAAAATAAATCTTCAGAAGAACATATTACCTTTTTTTAATCATACAAAAAGTTGTTTCCTCCATAATTCTGAACAGTCGTTAAGTGACACAATTAAATTTATGAATAAACATGTAATCGATAAAGAATAACCTTACCAATCCATAAATAGCTAAATACAACTATGTAACAAAGGATGAATTCTTCCCACAGAAAAGTTGAGACAGATCTAATAGTTTGTTTTACACATCTTTAAGTGTCTTGAACATCTTATTTTTCTTACCGGTCCGCTAACCGAATCACTAATTAACTCATTTATCTCTCCGCTAACACACACCAAAGAAAAGCACTTCGTATTCACTATATTCTATCGACTTAAAACTACACGTTTCTTCTCACTCAACTTATTCTTAATTCCAACAACTAACTCTCCGTTTTCAAGTCAAGTCCGTTCGATAACGTTTTTGGCGTAATTCTCACGTTGTAGCATACGCGAACGTTGAAAACGATACATCACATCATAAATTCATTGTAGCACGTTCATCTGTAGTAACAATATATATATAAATATTCATCATGTTTCATTATATACAAATATATATATTCATTTATATGAATATGCATTTAAATATGGCGCCCCCAAAAGTTTTGGCTCTGACCGACATTGATTCGTAAGCTGGCTTTAGCAGTAGCTCTAATGGAAACTAACTCTGAAACCCCCTATTTTAGAATTCAAATTCACCCTCTTATTTGAATAAGCAGCACTTGCATTTTTCACTTTCAAGAAGTGACCCGTAAAACTTTTCTCTGGGATTGTGACACTCCAAAGCGGGGGGGGTGGGGATCTCATTTTTTCGACGAGATCTCATTTTTTCTTTATTTTTAAATACTTAAACATTAAACCTTATAACGCCATGGAACACGAAAGAGCACTCAAAGTGAGTATGCATCATTTGAATTATGAATTTTCATATTTCTTTTTTTCCTACACGTGCTTCGCTCTACATGAACACAAATTTATCTGCATATTTTATTTTGATTTTGATTTGAGACCTATAGGACAGAGAAGAATCCTAGAAGCTACTGTTAGCTTTTACAGGCCTTCTCATACAAGGACATGCCCTAACTAAGACCGAAATCACTGCTGACCACTACCTCAGTTAGAACTAACACAACACCCAAGGGTAACCTTGCTGGAACAGTGGCTAGCTCCCTAATCACTATGCCCGTTAAGACTTTAAGCTGTAATGTTTTCTAACTAGTTATGTAGCCGTCCCATGGCCGAGTGGTTAGCGCGCTTGGCTACTGATCTAAGGGACCTGGGTTCGAGCCCCGGGTAAGGCATGGATGTATGTATCGTTTTTCTGCTGAGGTCCTGCCATCCTCTCAGACCTACTCTGGCATATAAACTGACAGGCTCCTGTCAGACCTCTGTGGCAAGCAGCTGCTTGAGGGGGTATTTATTTTTATTTTTTTATAGTAATGTGGTTTTTATTTTTTGCCATTTTTTTAACTACACTGTGTTCATAAAACCAGCGCAATGCAAGAAATGTGCTACACGGTATTCTAAAAAATGGCCTTGTTTTTTTAGAAATTGAGTATTTCAACTATATTTCAATTCGGTGTAATAAATTTGATTAATCGAGTAATGAAGTCGAGATAGTTTATATTTCACAAAACCTTGGAACAACATGCTGTGATTTTTGCCGTATCCCACCCAACCCTGTGAAGCTACAACTTCCTCTTTTAGATATCAGCTTTACTTCTGAATATTATATGGTGACACATGTAACCATGTTCTAAAATTCCTACATTTTTGATAATATCTCGTGTTTGTTCCTTATCAGAAACCTGAGCAAGCTTGGTTAACTCATGATTTACTCCATCATTTTTTTTTAATGTTTCTTTCAGACGAAATCAGTTCCAAGTTTGCTAAAAAGCTGACTTTATGGGTAAATGCCATCGTCGTGAAAGGAATGGCTCTATAGCTCTGCGATATGAAAAGATTAAGACTGCGAATAAGTCGAGCGCAGCACGCTTCCTGGACGTGATGTAAAGACATACACACACACTTAAATGTATAAGCTTTACTAAACATTCCGAGGTTCAGAGATAAGGTCTTAAAGAGCCGTATAAATAGCCATGCTAATGCAAACACCGTGCCCGCTTTCTATCTTCAGCACAGCTAATATAAGACAAGATGTGAGGGAACGGAATGGCGACCGTCTCTCACTCACTCAGTTCAAACGTCCAAGCTCAAACGACGCTAAATACAAATCATTCTTCACGCCCGCAATATCTCTTTTGCGGACGCTGTTTTTAAATCGAGTCAGCTGTTAAAGGCGAGCCTTAAAATAGCCCATCTCGACGCCATCGCATCTTTTCTCAATTGCTTCGCCTCGTTCGCAGCCCTTTATCAGCGCCAGTCGCTTTTGGCAGAGGGCGCTCTGTTGACATTGCGCAGGAGAATGCGCACACACATCGCGTCGTGTCAGCGAAGCGACGGAGCGGAGAGAGAGACGACGAACAACGGACGCTGAGAGTCAACACTCAATGGGAGGAGGAGGAATGGCCTCAACGCTCATCTCGTGATGGGTGTAGCACAGATGGTCCCCTCCACCCCCCACCTTCCGCCCTCTTCCTCTCACGACCCCCGTTCTTTTACAATGCTTATTTGGAAAGCTATTAGCCCAGACATATCCGAAGAGTGAGTCTTCTGTGAGATTGAGCAATGAACTGCAGGATAATAAACGCAATGACTGCTCATACTTTAAAGAGGGTTCGAAACGCTCTTGTTGTTGATCGTTATAACTCTCATTCAGAAATCTTCCTTTGCAGAATTAGAGTATCGCACCGGTAGTCGTTTTTCGATTTCCAGATATTATGCGCTTTTTTTTTGAATACACGTGCTTGGATTCCCATGAACCGGAAATCGATAGTATGATTTCGGTAGCAAATTTCTCTTCACTGTGAAGCAAGGACGGATCCGGAAAGGAGGAGGTAAGAATGTCAAGCCCCTCCCCCTCTTTAGTGAATTTTTATAACGAAATTCAAAATAAAAAAAAAAGATTTTGCACATCATCCATGACAAACCTTCCGCAGAAGGAATAATACTTTATCCAGAAAAATAAAAAGTTAAGGTAGCAAGAACAAAAAATTTACGGAGGGATAGATATTACATAAAAGGACATTACAAAAAGAAATTTACTTTAGATACAAAGCAATAATTACTCTATACTAACGCCAATCTTATTAGCCTTTTTACAGACAAGATATTTACATCACTTTGCCACAGAATATTAAGTTGCAGTGATTTCACGACCAGTTATCAACAGTTCAATCTTAAGTTTGCCACTCTGCACGATTTGTACACGATTTCAACACCCGTTCACTACGGCGATGTGAATTTTCGATTCTCCTGACTGTCGCCAGAAGCATACATCGCCTTTCCAAACATAATGTCATGAGGGGCGGATTTCTAGATTTGACCGTGAGGCTGAGGGTCTTCCGAATACCAGTTTTTCAACATAAGTCACGTTTTTTGGCGAAAGATTGGGTTCCCCAGAAAATGGCCGCCCACAGAACCCCGTGGACAATAAATCCGACTCTGGGCGTCATTTACATCTTTCTTATTCTCCAAAGTACTGGAATGCTCTACTAACTTCTAAAAAAATGTTCCAGCTCGTTTCCATTGAATTATATCGTTCTGGCTTGTGAATGTAGAATGTTCCTTCAGAATTTTGTTGCTTAAGCTCTCTACAGGTTGGGTTGCTTTACCTCTGAGAGGCACTTTTATGCTCACAATGGGCTAAATGACCAAGTCACAAAGACCCCAAGGGCTCAGAGAAAGTTGGGGAAAGGGATTCACTGGATAGCGGTTAGGAGATAGATGGTAACCTCCCGTCAAGGCTATCCAACGTGTTCTTTAACGTGCACAAAGTGTGGCTTGCGTTCCATCCAACGGACAGCAACTTTTCCAAGCCTTTCGGTGTGCCGATTCTCTTTGAGAGCAGGGTAAGGGCTTAGTATAGATAAACCTCAACGCTGGCACTGGTGGGACTCGAACTTGGGAACTGCATGATTTCTTTTTTGCTGTAATCGCATCTCGAAAGAAATTGTTATTTCGTTTGGGTTGTAAACCCTTCTCCAAAAGGAAAACTATATTTTTTATCTTAGTCATATTTCTTTTTACCCATAAAGAATACGAATTTGTTTTAGTTGTTCAACTTTCCCAAGGAGAATGGGATTTAGTTTGTGGTATAATTATTTTTCTGAAAGAATACGATTTTTCTTTGTAACCCATTCTCAAAAAGAATACTATTTCGTTTGTACTGTAATCCTTTGTTAAAAGGGAATACAATTTTGATTGGCAGGCAATATTTATCTATATATATTATATGTTAATACGATTCGATTGCAATATATATTATATGTATAATATATATTATATGTTAATACGATTCCGATTGGCTGTAAATCCTTCTCCTAAAAGAATACATTTTCATTTAGAATGCAATCCCTTTCTTATACGATTCGTAAAATACGATTTCGTCTGAGTTGTAAACTTTCTCCACAATAATAATTTCTTTGGTTTGCAGTTCCTTCTACAAAGATAAAACGATTTCTTTCTAGGATTTATATTACGATATTGTTCTACGATTTCGTAATAAAATATCTTTCTATGATTTGGTAATACGATACCTTTCTACGATTTCGTAATACGATATTGTTTTACGATTTTTTTTCTCCGATTTCGAAATACGATATTGTTTTACGATTTCATAACACGCTCCCGTTCGTATTCCATCCGGCTAAGAAGTGAATTGAATTTCGAAAAAAATAGCTTACGAGTCCTAAACAATGAATTGGTGGTGATTTTTCGAATTGTATCATAAACAAGTATGTTTGGTGGGTTTTTATGCATGTAACCAAAAAACATTTTTGTGGAGGGATAGAATGGTAAATGAAATTGCCGAATGGTTAGCGCGCTTGGCTACTGATCTAAGGGAACTGGGTTCGAGACGCGGATAAGGCATGGATGTGTGTTTGTTGTCTTTCTGCTGAGGTCCTGCCATCCTCTCAGACCTTCTGCTATGGCATATAAACTGACAGGTTCCTGTCAGACCTCTGTGGTAAGCAGCTGCTTGAGGGGGTATTTTTTATTATTTTTTATTTTATTATTATAATCGTAATAAATATGGTTCCAATGATTTTGTTCGTTTGCCAAAATCCTTCGAAAATGGTGAAAAATTGAAAAATTAAATATTACACAAACTGCTAAATTTATTTATTCATTTTAGAAAATTTTAATATAATGATTATTACATTAATTTTAATCTGTTTAAATAAGTTCTTAGAATTTTTTTTAATTTGTTAAATATTGCAGTTGTTACAACTGTTTGAATACTGAACTACTGTTGAAAATCGAGATTTTACAGATTGGACTGAGATCTTTATTTTCAATCGCTTTTTTTCCGAATGAGTTAAAAAAAATGCTACTGAAGTCTGAATCTGACTCCCTATTGACATAACGTGGAACTGTTTCCATTAAAAAAATTATAAAATGGCCACTTAGTATATGCTCATAAATCTCCTGTGTTTTTGAGATCTAAATTTACTAAGTTATAGTTGTAAAGCCAATTAACATGGTTGACAGTGTTTTTAGTATTGCGAATGGTATTCAAATTGGTTCAATATTGGTGTTCGAACAAATTTCTGCAAATTCCTAAATTGGTAGGTGATGTAAGATGGTGCTTTAATCTCCATACAACTGATTAAACTCAGCTGTCAAATTGAATACCAATTCTTTCGTCATTTAAACATTGCCACATTTCTTCTGATGTTTTGCTAACGTAGCAACAATCAAATTATCGTCGTAGGGGAAGTTTTCTCTAGCATAAGCATCAAGTGCTTTAAAAGCAAAAATGCTTTAACGATTAAATTCTTCTTTTTATTCAAGCTCTTAACACCGAACATAATATCATTGAGGAACATCAAACCATCATATATTTTCCTGTCATCAGAATGGCAAAAAAATAAATCTCAGTTCCCGGCAACAATAAGTGAAAGGCCGCAAATCTCCACTTGAAAAATCTGGTTTCTATAGCAACAATTGATAAGCGTCACATTGCTCTCTGATGCCTGTCGTTGCGATCTTCACGTGCAGCGGAGAAGTTTTTTATAACAAACGAGATCGCAAAATTAGAGTAAAAAAACTCCCATAAGTTAGAGTTATACACTTTTAAAGTGCTCAGTTCTAGCTGCTAATTCGACATTGAAACCGTCCGTTAAGAAACATCAAGAATTGCATATATGTGAAATGACGTTCAGTGTTTGTTTCTTTTGAAAGCGTAATTTAAACTGCAGCAAAGAGTTGTCCATGATACGAAGGCCACTTCGTCATAAATTGAATTGAAACGAACAGATGAGAGTTGTTGGCGATGTGAGGTCACCTTCGTCAACAATTGAATTTTAACGTAAATTGAATGTTAACGTAATTGAAAATTTAACCTACGAAAAAAAGAGTTGTCAACAATTGAATTCAGTCGTGCAGAAGAAATGTCCCAACAAAAAAAAAGGCTATTTTGTCAAAAAACTGAATTCAAACATGTAGAACAGAATTCTAGACGATATGAAGTCATATTTCTCAGTAGATGAAATTAAAGGTATGGAAAAAAATAGAGTTGTCTTCGTCAAAGCTGAATTCAAAGAACATAAGAGTTGTCAGCGATATGAGGCAACCTTCGTCACCTGTTGAAATTAAGCACATGGATTTGTCCGCCGATTCTGCTCTATAAGCAGCCTCTTCAGGTTTCAGTGGAAAGCCTGTCATGTATAATCCGAAACTTTGAATTCTGGCTTACCTAGCATTAAAAAATTATCCTAGCTTGTCATCGAGTATCAGCCCTTGGGACCGAGTGTAGAAGAGATTGCAGAGAAAGAATTTCTGCGCATTAAAGAACACATAGAATGTCCTTCAACGAAATATGCAATCTAATTCTCATCGTCACGGTGCTGGTCACAACCCCTGCACTCTCGTAACCTGTTCTGATTCTGTTTTTTCTAATTGCAATCTGTCCATTTGCCTAGCAGTGCAGAAACAACTGCATTTGAAGGATAAAGAAAGTGGTTTTTAACAAATTTCTTGGAAAAAAAAAGTTGGTAATATAAATATATGTTTACTATTTTTTTCGCCTCCGTTCCTGTTGAGGCTCTAGGGAACAAGATTCTAAGTTTATGGTATTATTTTCTGGAAGCTATTTCCCGCTGGATATTTTGATTGAGAATATTTTTTTTCATTTTTTCGATCTTAAGAGCTCTTAGTTATGTTACGATTGCTTTACATTTCACTCTTCATTGAAACGGAAAACAGCGGAAATTTTATGAGTTACGAAATTTTCATCTTCAATGTCAATAGAATGTCAAATTTAAATCAGAGGAATTTAAAATTTTAATGGGAAACTGAGACAGGAATAATGATAAATATCGAAACCCAATCTACTTAAATCTTTAGTTTCAGCATGTGTTCTTTCAATATTTAGAACTTTGAAAAATGGAATATTTAATATTTGTCTTAAAAGATTCCCTTCAAATTATAACGAAAGCTGAAAGAATCGTAACAGAAAATTCTAAAAAGAAAGATTTATTTCAGTAAACGGCTTGATATAATATTCATTATTTGCGTTTTAATTAATTTCTGAGATAATTGCCTGTAATTAATAACGAGGTGTTGAATTTTGCAGCTTTCATAATTCTTTACTCGTTGAAAGAATGGCGTTGATAATTAATATAGAGAAAGGCTTGATTTAAGGTTTTTGATCCATCTACAATCTTATGTTTTCCGAAAATACGAGTACTTATTTTAATACTGGGATGCATCGATTTTGGTTTTCTACTTCTGTCTGAGAAGAGCTTATCAATATAATAGCCATTTGTACAGAACTCTGAGGAGAACCTGTCAACATAATAGCCATTTTTACATATCTAAGAAGAAACTAATTTTAATCCACAATCACGGATCCACACGGATCCACGATCAACAGAGGACACCGATGGCTTCCAGTATTCAATTGAGTACTGGAAAGATTAAAATAAGCTCCGATGTTTTGCACTGCTAGGCAAATGGATGATTTGCTTCTATGCAGCACCATTTTTTTTTTCATGCTCACAATGGACTATTATGGCCAGGTCGCAAAAACCAAGGGTTCAGAGTTAGGTAGAGAAACATATAAACAGATTCAGCTTCCCGTGTACGGGAGAGCCATACCTCGTGCACGTTAAAGATCACGCTGTATGGCTTTGACGAGAGGCTACCATCTGTATCCCAACAGCTGTCCAGCGACAACGATCTCTGAGCCTTCGGGATCCTTGTGACCTGGCCATTTAGCCCATTGTATGCAAAAAAGTGTCGCTCAGAGGTAAAACAACCCAGCCCAACCCAGCTTCCCGTCAGAAGTTATTTTGGTGTGCAGAGGATATGGCTATACTGTACATGGGATCCAGAGGTTAATATTCAATCAACCGGAATAGCGGCTTTTACAAGATGTACAATAATAAAAGAAATAAAAAAATACACCATCAAGAAGCTGCTTGCCACATAGGTCTAACATGAGCCAGTCAGTTTACACGTCATAGTAGAAGGTTTATGAGAATGGCGGGATTTCAGCAAGTAAACAACCATGTTCTCCCCGGGTCTCTAACCAAGGTGCCTTTGATCAGTAGCCAAACGTATTAACCACTTGGCCACGGGCGGCTATATGTAGTGAAAGTAATCTCATTATTTTATAGAACAGCATGTATAATAGATAGATACAGTTTCTAATTCAAGCGGTTTCTAAGAATGAATGGAGATCTGAAGATCAATTTGAAAACAGGAAAATAAAATTATCTTGTGGGCTGTAGTTTGGTATCCGTAGATGATAGAGAAGGACGCGAAGTAGGAGAGAAAATTTCCAAAATTTCGCTCCTGTAACTGTTCTTGATTTCCACAATGAATCAAAAGTTAAACTTATTAGCAGAATTTCTCATGAATATAGTAGGATTCCACTTTAAAAAAAGATTACTGAAAGTTTTAAGAGAAGAACGAAAATTTGAAACAGTGTTCTTTATGCTGAGGCCCTACTTTCTGTCTCATCAATCTTCTCTGTGGCAGTATTATACTGACAGGCTCTTATCAGATCTACAGTATATACAAATGGCTATTATATTGGCAGGCTCTTCTCAGACAGACTCCCTTACAAATGACTAACATATTTGTTAGGCTCTTCTCAGACCTCGGTGGAAAATGACTATTATATTGACGAGTCTCTTTATTGATGGGCTCTTCTTAAACCTCTTTTGCAAATGCATTAACCTAAAGGATAAAATGTTTTTTACCTTTTGGCTTAAATACTGAAAAGGTTAAAATAAATTCCGATTGCAATAAGTTAAGAAAACCACAACTATGAAATTTCAATAATGCTGAGTTTGAAATGAATCAATAATCGGTTGTGTTGTTTTACATCTGAGAGGCACATTTTTGGCCAAATGGCTTTTGGGTCCTTGTGGCCTGGCCTAAATGGCCAGGCCACAAAGACCCAAAAGGCTCAGAGAAGGTTGGGGACCCACTGGAATAAATGTTGGGAGACAGATGGTAGTCTCCCTTCAAGGCCATCCAGCATGTTCTTTAACGTGTACAGGGTATGACTCTCTCACACATGAGCCCACGGCTTAACGTCCCATCCGATGGACGTTGGCCTTTCCAACCCCATCAGTGTCCCTCTACTGACCGTGGGCAGGGCAGGAAGTTTTGCGGAGATAAATCTCAACGCTGACCCAGCTGGGACTCGAACCTGGGAACTGAAGATTACGAGCCTGTCGCGCTACCGACTGAGCCATCCCCGCCCCTTAATAATCGGTAAGGCAACATGAACTTTTTAATAGATTTGATGGAACTGATTGAAATTTTTATCGTAGAATAAGATGTGGTTAGCATTTGCAACGATAAATTGCTCCCTTACACCCATGGGAGAGAGAAACGCAAACTGGTTTGTCTTAAGAGATAACTAAAAATTATTTTTTTTTAGTTGGATTAGTGAAAAGTTTCTCGCAGTTTTCAAATCTTTAGAGTGTTTTACTTTACATCATTAGAGGCATTAAATAAGGCAAAGGCTAAACTTTTAATGAATATTGTAAGTGCAAATTCAACCTCATAAGAACTACCCTATTTAAAATAAAAAAAAATTAATGCACCAAATTGTACTAGATGCAACTTACCTCATAATATAGAACACATAATTTTTGAATATCAAAGGTATACAAATGAAACACTATATATTATCAAAACCTTAATAAATTTAACATAAACACCTACAATTTTAAAAGTATTCTAGAACCAATAAACAAAAAAATCAAAAAATATCCTCAACAAATTACTTATTAACTACATCAAACTTATAAAAGTATTTGATGAATTATAAAAAAATAAATAAAGAAAAAATAGCTACTTAAAAGATTTTCTGAATGAGTCTGTGCACACTCTTGGTACACAGGAATATTCAAAATGAGATTTGGTATCATCAGCATCATATTGCAAGGGATATATTTGTGGTAGAAATTTGAACTTTTGTTGTTAAGTGTGAAGAGATATTCAACTGAGAGCAACAATATGCCTCCTTTTCTCAGAGGGTTTGTGAGAAAATCAACTTTTTGAATTTAAGGAATATATTTTTGACTAAATACATTTTATGGTTAATAAGTGTTAAAAAAATACTAATATTTGCATTTTTCCCAATACGTTGAAAGTACGCAAAAGTAGGTAAACGTAAAACATCATTCTCTTTGAAACGGGATTCCCTTATGCGCCAGAAGCTATATTCGTTTTTCAGAGACTAAATATGCTGGTCATAATTCCATAAATATCTATTCATTAAAAGCTATAAATTCATATGTTTGGATGTTTTATGTTACTTATGAAATTTATCTTTTGCATCTCTGGTGACTTTCCAGATATTTTATAAGTTTCTTTGGTGACTCTCTTATTAAAAATGGGTAATAAATAAAAATGAGTAAATTCAGACGAATCTCAATTCTGTGTTGTTTTTTTTTTCAAAAGCATTTGAAAATTTATTTGAAAACGGTTTATGGAATTTCTGAACAAGAACAACATTATCAACAAGAAGCAGTTTAGTTTTCAGGCTAATAAAGGTACTTTGGATTCACTTGTATATCTTATTAACTTTGTTCATAATACTCTTAACAACTCCAAAAAAGCTGTAACTATATTTTTAGATCTCAGTATTTTGACTCAGTATTTTTATTTGACTTGGTTGATCACAATATCCTGTTGCAAAAATTATATAATATTCGTATCAGAGGAAATACGAATATTATATAATTTTGATAAAGTCTTATTTGACAAATAGGAAACAAATGGTAAAACTAAATGATACCTTAACTGATATGTTATTAGTTAAATATGGTGTGCCTCAGGGCTCAATTTTATGCCCATTATTCTTCAATTGTTTCATTAATGATATATTTGATTTACAATTTTTTGACGATTTAATTGCATTTGTTAATGGCACTATGTTACTCTACATGGAAGATGACAATGATCAACTGTTAATACAGACTAATAGTGATATGTTAACTTTGCATAAATGGCTATCACAAAATAAATTAGCTTTGAATTTGGATAAAACAAAATATATAAATTTCTCACTTTCTACCAAATATACTAATCATTATGTAATTAGATTTCATTCTTTGAGGTGTATTACTACACTAAATTTCAGTTGTCACACAATTGAAGAAGTAGGAGAGAATAAATATCTTGGTATATATATTGACAGGAATTTAAATTAGAGTAGGCTTGTGGAATATGTGGCCAACAAATTAAAATGTGCTATAAACAGATTTTACATTTTAGGAGACAATTTGGATTTGAAAACTGTGCTATTATTTTATTTCTCTTATGCACAATCGCATCTGCAATATGCTCTTCGTGAGTGGGAGGGGCAAACAAAACGATATTGTATAGATTGAATATATTACAAAAGTTTATATTAAGAGTCATGTTGAAAAAAAATGGATTGACTCATTACCTTTATTTATGGATTTGCATATCCTGTCAGTATCCAAATTTTTAGAGTTTTAATTTTTATGTTTCAGCATATTAACGAATTCATTTATAGTACCTCATGCTATTGGATTAGAGAGAATTGTTATAAATTAATTGTACCCGGAATTTATGAAACAAAATTTGAACAATGCATAATGTATATTGGGCTAAGATTATATAATCAATTAAGTTCTGAACGAGAATGCTTAATATCTTAACTATGTTAAAAACTCAAGTTTTGTGTTGGTTGAATGAACCGGATGATTATATTTCTCTCTTTAATTAAGCCATGTTGTAATTCATAGTTTCTGTTATTTATTTATAATTTTTATATCCGCAGATAAGTTTTCTTAGGCAGATATAGTACACCTATGAAATGCAATGTTTTTTGTGTCAATAAAGTTTATTATTATTCATTAAAATATGTTTTCAATCGAGATATTTCGTTGATTCCTTAAATATATGTTTTTTAAAATTTATTACTAATTAAAATATGTATTTCGTTTTTAAGTAAATAATTTTTACCTGCTGCTGTTAAAGAATATATATTTTTTTTCTAGTGGCTCTTTTCTAAGTTTAGGTTAGACGGGCTTGCTCTACAGGTACAGTCGCTCAAAAAAATATCCGAAGACTATGGTTGATTACAGAATTCAGAAAAAATATCTGGCAACGATTTTTTTTAGAAATTAGTGATCTGGCAACCTTCGTGTCACGTGACACGAAGATTGTGTTCGGACATTTCTTGAGCGACTGTACTTGGCGGATGGTTGTCATTTCCCCCTCCCCCCAAGTTGGTCTCCTTTCCTAACCCACTTCTGAATATCGGGGTCCTTGTGTCCTTGGCCTTTCGCCTCTGTACAACAAGGGGGAAAAAGTGTGAGGATAAAAACAGCCCAACCTAATCTAAGAAAGAAAAAAATGCCATCAAAAGTTTGTAACTAAATCGAAAATAGTTGTGACCCTGCCCCTTCTTCAACGTTTAAATAAAATGTCTGAAACAAATCAAGCTTGAAACTCGTGGGTTCCTCCCGAGCGTGGAGCTAAAGGTTTGCACTTGGTTTCTCCATTACGTTTGTAGAAAAGTGGCTCAGCTGCTGCGAGCGAGCGTGCATCTCGACGACCGTCGCCGTCTCATCGAGTGCAGTTATTGGAGCAGTTGTCCGTGTAAGGGGATTACTCAAGGAAGCTGGCACGTGATTACTGTGGACCGTCTACCGCAGCAAGACTTGGGCGATGCATTTGCCGCAAAGGTTACGACTGAAGGAGGATGAAAGGCTCGCTGCCGACACGAGTGAACCAGACTGCATTAAAATGACCGAATCGTCAACATTTCGTAGCATTTATTTTTCTCTGAGTGATTAACATTTCATGTCGGTTGAGAATTCAATCTCTATCAAGGGCACAATACTCTCGAACTCTGCAGTTTCGATCATTCCTTGTGGCAAACGTAAATGCAAAGTCCTTGCGGCCAAGGTAAATGTTGATCAATTTTTAAAACTCTTGGTATCGGCAGGTTTGCAGACAGTTGAAGCTCCCTTCTAACGATCATTTCACGATAGCATATTTGATCTTAAATGATCTCTTGTAGAGTAAATTTATCAGATTTATCTGGACTCTGTGACATTGGCTATCGATAGATACACATTTTTGTTGTACTAGCATGGTTATATCCAGAATTTAAATCTGTGGCCCTTACTTTAATTACTGGTTCGTTGAGACCGGTGACATGATGGGAAACTTGCAATTGACGGAATGGAAAACTACACATCTGATCAGTGCGGTAGGTTGCTCAGTCGGTAGTACGCCAGGTTTGTAATATACAGTTCCCAGGTCTGTTTCCCAGCTGTGTTGAGAATTATCCCCGCTGTCACCTTCCTTCCCCCAGTGATAAAGAGGATACCGTTCGTCTAATGGGGAGTTAAACCGTAGCCTCGTGCGAGGACAGTCATATACTGTGCAAATTAAAAATACATATTTATTGCCTATAATTTTGTATAAATTTTATCAGAAATAAATAAAAAATATTGCGCCAATATCGAATTTTTTGCCCCATCACTATTTTATTTTAGCATCATCACATGAAGATATTTTCTGGCTAGGTGCCAGCTAGCAGTGCACAGAGGAAGTCAGTTTCATTAAACAAAAAAATGAATTGATAAGAAACGAAAAAGAATTGATTATGCATGTCTTCTTCAACTTAAAAAAAAACCGAAACTGTGTTACATCTGAGAACTTTGCGCAAAACTTCTGAACTTGAAACGTATTATAGCCTGCACCCCCCCCCGCCCCCTGCTCAGAATAAGTCCCGAGTTCATCATGGTTTCAAGGTAAAACCTTTTTACACAATTGATCACAGTCGGTTGTGTAAGGATGAATAATCTAATACACATAAATAATAGCGATAATTAATTCTTGGCAGACAGGGCAGCATCCGCAAACAATGCATGTTAGTGTTCACCTGAAACACAACCAACCAGAGACGCGCAGCATGATAGTGTTAAAAGATACTTTTTTTTAACAGAATTAGACACCTGATAATTTCCCAAGTACTTGACTGCCCAGTCCCAAATTTAGCATACATGATTTTTCCTGTGCCACATTATATTCCATTAAAAGCTTTGATCCCCCTCCCCCTCCAAAACTATAATAGAAACCGATTTCGAACCTCAGACCATTTCTTGTCCCTATTTTTAGATTTTTCTGATTTCAGTTCTTATTTAACACTTTTTGACCACCTGGTCCCAAATTTCTCATGCAGTTTTCCCTTCGTCACGTCATATTGCATTGAAAATTCACGTCTCTTCGTACAATAGAATGTAAGTTCCAGTTTAGAGACATCCCTTTTCCTCTTGATTGGAAAGGAGTTTGTGGGATTGAAGGGATCCATTAACTTTTAACAGAAAATTTGCTAGTAGCATATGAATACCAGAGGCGTAGAGTCGGTGGCAATTAGGGAAACGTTGTTCAACAGTTCCCAAAACTGATCAATTTAATTGATTCACAGGGGATCGATAGATCATTGATCTATCTGGTTGATTCAAAGATGAGGAAGCATTGATCTATGAGAATAGCAGAAGTATCAACTGTGCAGTCTCCATAACCTCTCCAATTGTCAGTCACATGACCGTGATAAGGCGAAGGAAGTTGGGGTATCCTCTCTGCTCACAATCAACCTATTCCGAATTGCAGGGTTGTATTTTCATTATGTACAAAAAACTGACTATTGAGTGGAACGCAAACAAACATTCTTTATCCGAAAGCCAAAGAAGATGGGAACGACCCTTGTGTCACTTGTGCTATGCATCTGCTAATTCAAAATTAAACTCATGTACTATTCCTCAGGGAACGGGATAAGGGACTTGAAATTGTCGAGCCTGTTCGAAACGAATCAACTGAGCTTGGCTTGAAGGCTAATCCTGAGTGGATTATCAGTTATTGATTAATCGATTACATGATTGAACTTTGTTAGATTTCTTTTTTCTGTGTATGAAAACCTTTTGGAGAGAAAATAGATTCCATATTGGGTGAAATGTGAATACATTTATCTGTATGTTTATTAAATTTAGTGTGCCTGATAACGATCACAGTTGACAGCAAGGTCCAATTAATCTGAAATTTAGCACACCTTTTGGACTGTTAAAAGGAAAGCAACTTGTCGAGTTTCAACATGATCTCAAAGAAATGGCCGTTTTATCGATCAAGGAGAGAAAAAAAACTAACATTTCTTCCTGTTTCTGTATCTGACCACCATTGTGAATTCGATTTCCTTCGTTGAGAGAGTTTGTTGGCTAAGTTTTAATCTTCGCTCACGTACAAGGGGCAGTGGTCTGTTCCCCTTTTTTAAAAGGGAATCTCAGAAAAGTGAAATAAGAGCTAGCAGCGTCGAAAAAAAAAAAAACAAAGGACCTTCACCCCCTACTTTTTGCATTTCTTTTTCCACGCGCTACTTTCTCCCTCGCAGAAATCTGACCTTCTCCTGGTGAAAGGATGTGTGGGTTCCTATGCAACCGTCTCTTCTTAAGTCCACTGGCACCGTTTGACAGTACGGTCGATGTGCTCGTGCAACAGTCAGGTCGCCCTGTGCGACAGCCTATTTCAACGTATTCTCTGTATCCTCGACATCGCTCGCGGGTCCTTCCTGCTATTGTATACGACAGAGTGGTGATAATGCATGGCTCGCCGGGCCAGCGGGGTCCATAGGCAAATCCGCGATCGTTTATGGTAACCGTTAATGCTGGTCTCGGTGCCCGTGGCAGGGAACAAGAACGTGACTGCGCGAGAGTGTTGTATAACGCCTGCTTCCGGCATTGCTCGAGAAAGACTCCAAAGAGTCTGACTTTTAGCTTAGGGGAATAGGGAAATGGGAATAAGGAGAAGGGAATTTTCCTCCTCTCTTAGTTCTCGAGACGAGAAAGCCGAGATCTTTTATGTGGCGGAGATCTGATGCAGCTTCGAACATTGCCGATTCAGAAATGGGCCCAAAATCAGTTCCTGTATTTCGTGGCATTATTTATCATTCATCCACAGTTCTTTTCGCATTTGAATACCGGTCTGAGGCGAAAGAAATCTTGAAGATATAGAAAGCTGTGTTCCTTCTCCATCGATCTTTTTTTTTTGTCATTCTCAGATATTTGTATCTAACGGGATCCTTTCTCTGTGCTCTGAGTGAGAAATCGGCGTCGTGCTTCTCTCGCATCATTGTTGTCATTCGTCTCTTTCTCGTTTTACGATTGTTTGCATTTTTTTCTATAAACCGACGGTGCTTTGCAGCAAAACTGGAAATGTGAATACGAAGTCGTCCAAAAACAAAACTCTGTTGTATAAAGAAAAAATTGGAAAACTTCGCTTTCGTAAAACGCGCCAAACAGTCGTAGGAAAAAAAATATATATAAAAATTTTATACCTTTTAAAGGTTTCGTTGCATAACGTCAGGAAATTTAAAAAAATGTTATAAAAGCAAAATTAAAAACTTATTTACTGTTAAAATAACTAAAAGTGTCTTTATTAAACCTATAAATGTTCAAAATGAAACAGATTTTAGGAAAATGGAAAAAATGTTGGTATAAAAAGTTATGGAACTGCAATATTAAACATCAAAGTTTGGTGTTGACTCGCTTTGAAAGATTTTTGTATAAATTTGGCGAAAATCGAAAAAAAAAATAATCATCGATGCTTTTATCGATGAATTAATTTTCTTAAATTGTTTAACGTAACTGCTATTATGCTTTAACTAACCCTTGAGATCAATACTTATAAGTAATTGTAACATTATTCCAAATTCCATTATCTTTAATAGCGAATAATTTCACTTTTAATATCACTATATATATGTATTTTTGAACTTACTTGTTATCCTGTTCTTTTGGCTGCAACCTTCTGATTGCATTCTTCCGTTTATTATTATATTAAGTGTAAAACGAAGTTGTCCTCTTAGTGTAACAATAAATGGAATCAGTTAATTATAATAGTTAAACGTAGCGGCATCCTTCTCGAGCAATGCCGGTTAGTATAATAATAAACGGACCAGTTAGAGTATAATATTGGGATACACCTTACAACGCGTTTATAAAACACTTCTTTAATGCTTCTTTTCCGATACCACAAGGGAACCGAAGGGAGAGCGCAAATTCGTAGAAGCAGTAAGAGCGAGACGGCACTTGAAAGAAGAAGAGGTATGCACAAATGCTTTTGAAACGTATCATAAGGAACTTCGTTTCCAGTTAGTGTAATAATCAGTGGCAGAACTTAAGCAGAAGGGCTGCATCCTAGAGAACAGGAAAAGTAAGCAAAATGCAATTGTATAGTGATAACTAGTAAAAATGAACTGGAAAGGCTATGAGAAAATTATTTAGTGAATTAATATTGTTTAAAATCAAGAAATAATTCTGATCGACATACTTATCCTCAATATCATTTCACCATGAAAAACATGAAAACAAATGCACTGAAAACGGAGCTTCGGGAAAATGAATGCAAAAGAGTCCGAAAATGATAAATGAGAATAGGTACAATCAAAGTTCCCAATTTGTACAAGTTGCAAACTAGAAAATTAAAAAAAAGCGGAAATACAAGAATAGGATTGTCTATATGTAGTTCAAACAAAAACTATGTCAACCGGGCAATAAAAGGAATTAAATTTACTTGATTCAAAAATGCGATTATGCTAATAACAAGAAAGCAAAAAAAAAATTACCCCCCAAAAATAAAAAAAACGCAATAGAAATAAACCTTTTTTGTCAAAAATCAATAATTAATATGTAAAACACTAAACATACACTAATACAAAACACAAAATTATTGACCTCTTACAGACCCATTATTTACAATTCAATTTTCTGTAAACAAAATTTTAACGTCTTAATACACTGCTCACAAAAAATAGGGGATATTTCTTCGCTTGATATTCATTTTGAAATATCTCCTAATTTTTCTCAGCAGTATATTTCGCAAATGAATATTGTCTCTAATCACCGTACATTCTACAGAACACTAAGGAATATTCGCCAATATTAAAACTCTCAAGTTTAACTTTTAATAGACCAATCATTCCTTCTTTTAACTGGCAAATTGTCGCTATTCTTGAGGAATCTAGAAGTTTTCTAATCCGTTTCCATTGGTCAAAAACACCGTGTGAGCGTGCAGCAGACTAATTGGTGAGAGTTTTGACACTTGTGCATCACCACAGATGATCATTTCATTGTCATTTAATTCTCTTTTCATAACGATAGTGGGGGCGGGGGTGGCTCAGTCGGTAGCGTGCCAGGCTCGTAATCTGTAGTTCCCAGGTTCGAGTCCCAGCTGGGTCAGCGTTGAGATTTATCTCCGCAAAATTCCCCGCCCTGACCACGGTCAGTAGGGGACATCGATGGGTTTGGAAAGGCCACCGTCCGTCGGATAGGACGTTAAGCCGTGGCCCCGTGTGCGGGAGAGCCATACCCTGTGCACTTTAAAGAACACGCTGGATGGCCTTGACGGGAGGCTACCATCTGTCTCCCAACAGCTGTTCCAGTGGGTCCCCTTCCCCAACCTTCTCTGAGCCTTCGGGGTCCATGTGACCTGGCCATTTAGCCCATTGTGTGCAAAAAAGTGCCGCTCAGAGGTAAAACAACCCAACCCAAATTTTTTCAAGAAAGTTTTAAAAGACCATTAAAATGGAGGAAAACTTTTATACCGGAACAGCGTTTCAATTTTTTCTGGCTCGATCTAGTTTTGCGCCCTCCCCTCAGCCCTCTTTATTAATATTTTTTTTTAGCTTTGGGCTTGATGTAACTCAAAAATTATGTAAGAGGTAGAGGGTAAAACTTTTACTGAACCATCATTGAAATTTAGAGCATTTGTGAATATTAAATATGAACCACTATTTCAACACAAGTATTCTTTAATTTTCCCATGAAATAAATGGATTATTCTGTTGCTTTGTGTTCTCTGAAAAGAAAATGTCCATTACATAAGATATTCTTACTTTGTTAGGGCTCAGTTCTATAGACAATGATCAAACGGAAAGCTTCACAAAGATTTATGAAGTTAGTTAACATTCAGTATCCGCTGTGATCAGTAACATTTCCTTTAAACTCGTTTCCCATTATCCAAGTCTAGACATTGAAGTTTTATCCTTAGTGGCTGTGAGTGGTTCTCAAACGCACGCATCTGCCTCGCTCACTAGACCTCCATCCTGAACGAGTGCGCATTTGCTTTCCACTATTACTCTGCTCTTGACCTCCGGGTTGCATTCGGCTCACGCAATCCGATACTTGGCTCTCACATTACACACAGAAGGAAAGATTCTTTTCCTCTTGCAGCTTCTGTACTGACCACTTGCTCCTCATCATGGCGTCTCGTAAAGAAGATTGCCGATCACAGAAGAAGAATGCTTCTTCAAAAGAATACTTTTTGTGCTCGGAACATAATTCTGTCCTCGACACATACCACGAAGGACCGAAACAATATTCTGAAATATTTTTAATTAAAAATACACACATTTAAATGCATGATCATGCCTCCCAAAAGTGTATAAGCATATAAAATAAATTTACCTCTGAAGCAACCGTTTGCCACAGACAGAAGCCTATCAGTTTAATTCGCTATAGAAAAGGTATGTAAGGAAGTCGAGATCTCAGCAGAAAGAAAACACGAAAAACATAACTTATCCAAGGCTCGAACCCAGGTCCTTTTGATGCATTATAGAAATAAAACTGTACAATAGACGTTTACCAGTTTCTTCATAATTAAAAATATGGAAAATTAATTGCCTTATTATTATTTCTAAACTGAATAACTAAAGCAGAAAGAAATGAATAGATAAAATTAAACTCGTTTTGTGCCTTAACAGAAAAAGGAGCAAATATAAGTAGTTAATTTTGTGTTATAAAGCACACCTAGGAAGGAAAAAAAATCCTAAACTCTTTTTAGCAGGGAGTAAGTAACGAAGACTTTTTTTTTGGAAGTGCACTAATGTTTGCCTTTATTCAAACAAAGAATTGGTAAGATGAGATTATAAATAATAAAAATAAAATAAATACCCCCTCGAACAGCTACTTGCCACAGAGGTCTGACAGGAGCCTGTCAGTTTATATGCCACAGTAGAAGATCTGAGAGGATGGCAGGATCTCAGCAGAAAACAACACGAACATCCATGCCTTACCAAGGTCCCTTAGATCAGTAACCAAGCGCGCTAACCACTCGACCACGGGAGGCTCAAGATGAGATTATAGATGAATTAAATCAATAATAATTTTATTCATAGAAATTGCATAAATCTTTTGTTAATTACTTATATTTTCTTCCTCTGACTAATTTCTGATGTTGCTTCGTACATTTAAGCAGTATAAAATTTTTCTGTCCCTGCACTCCTAAAAGAGTGCTTTAAAAATTGACATTTTGCTTTATTTCATGCCACTGAAAAGCACAGCGAAGTTTAAAGAATTGGTATTGTCTAAGGTAGCCCATTTATTTGCCTACGACTCATATGAATAAATTATCCCATCTAAAAGTTGACAAATTGGTTTTGGTGCCACCTTTCAGGAATTTTGAACCACTGTTTATTGTGTGCAGAAAAGCATTGCTAAGAGTTAATACAGCCAAATTTAAGTGCTATTGTTTTTTTTTATTGGGGTTCTTCATACCTTAGGGCTTCTTTAATATTGTTGTTATTTATCTCTGTAATTGTTTCACTATATTTATTGCTTCTGCTTTTCTTCCTAATTTGAGCTCTTTTGTAGAAGGATACTTTACCTCTCTTGTTCATTGCTATCTTTTTTGTTTATAATATTATTATATTCCTGTCATTTGTCTTTTAATTTCGACTGTAATTTTATCATTTTTGCATCTCTTTTTTTTCTTGTGTGGTTTCTACAAACAAAGCATATTAAGGTAACGACATTTCAAAATATCGAAATGTCGTTACCTTAATACGCTTTGTTTGTAGAAATCTCTGAGATGTTTACTTTTAAGAAAAGAATTCTTTTATCAATTAGAAAAATAACATATCGCTCTGGCGAATGGGAAATGCTCATTTTCGAACAGAATAAAGTTTGTCTTTTTCCGACTTAAGAGCCCTCTAAAGGTGAAAATTTTAACTAATGAATGATTCGAAAAGTGACAATAGTAATATTTCATAGTCCGTGTTGTGGTCGAGTGGTTAAGGTGCTTGGTTACTGATCTAAAAGGACCTGGGTTCGAGTCTCGGATAAGGCACTGATCATTTCTTTCTTTGTGTTGTTATTTCTGATGAGGTGTTGCCTTCCTCAAAGACCTTCTCTATGGCGTATTAAACTGACAAACTCCTGTAAGACATCTGCGACTAGCAGCTGAATGAGGGTTAATTTTTTTAATTTCACTGACATCCATAAAACAAAAAAAACTAATCATCTGTTTAAAAAAAAAGTTTCGTTTTCTACACTCCCTTCGACGTAAGGAAGCAACTGTCAGTAAGTCGAAGTAAGGAAGCAACCCAAGAAGAATTTTATATGTGTACAAATGGACAGACGGACATCAAAGTGAATGGAATAGCTCGTATTTTAGCAAATGACTTCAAAATGGGAATAACTGATGTCATCGTTTGAGGATCGTTATGAAAGAAATCAATGCGTCCACCAGTTCGAATTGACGAAAGGTCCAGTAAATTTAGATACCTGACTTACCATTGCCAGTTAAAAAGAAACTGAAAGCATTTTAGGGGGAAGAACTGGTTGCGAAATAAACAGTTAGCACTCCGGTTTCGCCAATTGGGATTTTAAATTCATAATACAAATAATTTCGGTTTTCAAGACTTCGGAAAACATATTATGACGAATCTTACTCATCTGTGAATCCTGTATATATGTATTGAAATAAAAGTGGCTTCTCGCATCGGCGGAAAAGGTAATTTGCCGATTGTTTTCTTTCCTATCAGTAATTCAAAACTTAATCTGAAGAAATGGAAACGAGAATCATTAATTTCATTATTGTAGGAAAGAATACATTTCAGATTCAAAACTAAATAAAGGAAAGAAAATAATGCTCGCTTTCATTATCATCACGGTCACGAAGCCAATCTAAATGAAATATAGGAGAGTCAGCTACCGCCAATCTCTCACTTTCATTAAACGGAACACTCATCCTGAAAATACGGAAACACTCATCCTGAAAAACTATTTCTTGAAAAGAAACAGAATGATAATTTATTAGAATCAGTTATTGTAGCCAAGAAAATGTATGAAAACTAAAACTAATCCAGCATTTTTAAAAAATAATATGAAAAATGTTGACATCTCCATTAATTAACGGTAAATTATCTGATATGCTTATTAGCCATACTATTCTGTAGAATCTTTTCATAATGGTAATCAGTAACCAGACCTTTTTGCTCAATACTAAATAATTTAACGCAAAGTTCTGTGTAATGTTGAATTATTCAGTATTATGTTGAGTTCACAAAGGTTTCAAGACATGGACTGTGCTGACTCATCAATTATGTGGGAATTGAAGGCATCAGTTGCTTATTAAACAATTTTTACCCCTTCGAAATTTTTATGCAGAACTGATACTAACTTCTATCACAATTATCATTTGTAATCGTTCTTAAAAACACATATACTTTAGATTTAGAAGCATTATTATCTTCATGATTAATACAAAGTTTCCCTTGTCGAGATATCACTTTTTTTAGGAAATGTTTCTGTTCTCATTCATTTATTTCTGTTCTCAGTCATTCATTTAAAAATCATTTACATTTAAATGAAATCTTATATATATATATCTAATTATTATCTTATTATATATTATATTTGATATAATGCTAATAAGCATTATTGCTTTCAATATATGCTAATAAGCATTATTGCTTATTAGCAATTAGCATATATTGAAAGCAAAAATTGCAGATATAATGCTAATAAGCATTATTGCTTTCAATATGTCTCAATAAAGTTAATTTATTTTCAGCAATAGAAATACCTTGAATAATGTACTGAGAGAAGATGACTCAGACGTTGACAATAATCAGTCCTTTTAATCAGACCATCAGTAAATACGTGTGCAAGTATTTGAAATGTATTCGATTTTATTTGAGAGACGATATGCATTTTAGAAAGATGAATGACGAAACAATCGTTATTGACGGTTGTTTTAAGCACTTAATGATTTTTGAGGACTTCGTTGCTCAAACTTTTCAAACGTTTCTAGACGCAAACAGTTGAGAGGATTTCATTGCTTAAAAGCACTGATGCAAATTGCTCACCCCAATACAAAGGAAGTTAAAATTTTGAAACTTTTTTAGCTTATTCCATCAGTGCATTTTTTTAACAACAACAAACCTTTCACATGTATTCTAAAGTAATTAAGTTTATTTTCATGAATAGATGAATAATGTGTCTGTAGCAAATGTTTCAATATCGTTGATTATGATCAACGACAAAGAATCTGCATTTACGTACATTAACACTACAGACCCTTGTGAAGATTGGTTATAATTGATTCCTTAGGCATATCGAGACAGCAGAGGGAGAAACCAAGGCGTCTGAGCAGAGAGAAACGAAACATATCAGTAGAGAGGAACCGAGACTCCTTATCAGAAAGGAACTGAGACACCTTAGTAGAGAGGAAAAATGGAGACACCTTAGCAGAGAAGAATGGAGACACCTCATAAAAAGGAAATCAAACATTCTAGAAGAGAGACCAACACAACTCAGCAGAGACATACATAACGTAGAGAAATAAAACATCTCAATAACGAGAAAGCCGAGACACAGAAATCGAGACCTCTCAGGAAAGAGTTGACCAACAGACCTAAGGAGGGAGACTGCAGAGAAAGTAACAGCCAAACATTTTTCAATCGAAAGAGACAATAAATATATCTTAGCAGAGACAACCAGACACTTCAACAAAGAGAAATCAAGGCATCCAAATAAAGAGAAAACTGAGACACTTCAGTATACAGAAATAGAGGCATCTTAGCAAAGAGATAGCCAACACACCTAAGCAGAGATGCAGTGGAGAGAACTTGGCAGAAAGAGCCAGCCAAAGCATCCCAATCGAGAGAGACAGCAGAGATATCTTAGCAGAGAGAAACTGAGACATCCAGAACAGAGACTGAGACACCTCGGTAGAGAAAATTCCGGATACTTCAATGGAGATCAATTAAGGCATCTCTATTAAGAGACCTCAGTAAAGACATCTAAGCAAAGAGACAGTGAAGATAATTCAGCAGAAAGAGAGTTAAAGTATCTCAATCGAGAGCGAAAAAGGGAGAAATTCAGCAGAGAGATCTGAAACACCTTATCAGGGAGAGACCAAGAACCTCAGTAAAGAGACAGTAGACACCAAACTGTAGAGAAAGCATACATTTAAGCAGAGACAAAATACACAGATCTTAGCAAAAAGAGACAACTGAATACGTCAGCATAGAGATCGTGGAGACACCACAGCAAGGAGAGACAGCTGAAACATTTCAATCGAGACATTTCAGCAGAAAGACAACTGATGCATTCACGCCTTTTTCGGGATTCGAAACCAAATCCTTTTGCCCAACAGCTAAAGATGTTAATCGCTCAGCTACTAATCAACAAAAGAATAGTTCTTGCTTTTGTATTTGTGGGGAAACGCAATAATTTAATATTATACACATTTACATGCAAATTATTGTGCATATGTCACTACTTGGGTTGTAATCTCAAGCTTCATTAAAACCTCAAGATTCATCGGCATTTTTTCAGTTCAGGTTATTTTGATTGAGAGACTGAACATGATATATAATAAAGAGCCGCAATTATTCATTATAATATAAATATATACCTTTCTCATGAGAGTAAAAGTACTTTCGAAAATTTATTTCTGTTAACTAATACGAGTTTTTTTGCACTTGTCAAATTCACACTATATCATATTATTTCAATGAATAATCAATTGGAAACTTCATTCACAATTATTTAGTCTAAAGTATATGTTAGATCTAGAAAAACTCATATTTTTGTTTTCAACAGTCCTACTCTATGTTTAAAATGATCAAAATGAAATTCATCAATGGCACATTTTCATAAATAATCATTTTAGAGTTCCTTTATTTTCTTGAAAAATCGTATGGTGAGGGTGGTACCTTTCAAATATTCCAGTGTCCATATCAAGTGGTCGGCGAATATTTTGAATGCAAATAATAATCGATTTCGTATAAAGGTGTAATCTTTCTCCAGTTGGTTATTTTTAAAATTCAGAAGCCAAAACTGAGCTTCTAATTTGGTTTTAATTTAAACAGATTGGAAAGACCATCTTTTCCATTAATCGCAACTAGAATGTTATTCAAGTGATGAACTGCTTACTGAAGCGTCCTAATCAATTCAATATACTTTAAAATGTTGCATATTTTCAGTATTAAAAATTAGCTTTTTTCAGTATTTTGCCAGTAGCAATGGCTGCTATCGTAAATAAGTGATTTTCTCCCAAAAGAACAATCGGTCATTTATTTTTCAGGCAGAATTGGTGAATTGCACGACACATTAAAATAGTTTTTTTTTCTCCAGTATATATAAATAGCTTACGGAAATCGTTGTAACCTTAGGAATTTCCTAAATTACTAAATTATGTATATATTATTATATATTTATATTGATTTTAACATACAAAAGTGTCTTAAAAACAGTAACAGTGCAAAAATTAATTTACTAAAATTGTACATATGTAATATGTATGTTATTAACAAGAAAGTGACAGATCTAAAAATCATTTATATTTAAATGAAATCTTATATATATATTTAATTATTATCTTATTATATATTATATTTAAATTTCCTCTCATAGTTTTATTCATTAATTAATTGGGTGATAGATCAATACAATTTGATTGATTTGTATGATTTGTTTTTTATCTATAAAGAAAAAATACTTCAAGTAGTTGTTTGCCCCGGAGGTCTGCTAGAGGCATCTGAGTGTAATAAAGCATAGAGATGATAAGTGAGGAAAGGGAAACTTCAGTAAAAATGTAACATTGGAAAAGAAATATCCATGCTTTGTCTGGGATTCGATAATCCTTTACTCTGCAGCCAAGCAAGCTAACAACAACTCGGTCACCAGGACGGTTGTTTGTGTTGCCGGACACTCCAAGTGTTTTAGTCTCTCAATGCTTCTAGCATTGCCATCGTGAAACGTACACCAATATTATCAAGTGTGGACCAGGGAATGACTATTATCAAGTCGAGGTCGCTTGCGGATTGAGAGCACAGTTTCTGTTATTGCTACCCTGTTGGGTTCGAGTCATGCGCCGATGAGTCTGACATGGCTACAACTTTTCGATCTGTGTCAAACTTTAGTTCATGCTCGGTATTCGCTTACTTCCGAATCAAAGGAAAGCCAAATTCGAAGCCGCATATTTTTTTAATACTATACTTATGATATTGAAGCTACAAGATATTTGCAGTTTAAGCAGGTTTTTATACAGAAGGGTATCCGCTGAAACAGTTCATCGATTCTGTTACCGCTACACCAATGAGATTGACTCGTAACAATATTCCCGCTGTAACTGTCTTATCACTCTTACCAATTAGGTAGTAAGAGTGATTCAAGAACTAGGAGACTGTTTCAGCTGAGAATGTTGAGAGAATATGAATATTTAACTAATCCTTTTCAGATGATTCTTCAATACACAATCATTGTTTCCAGACAACAGGAAGATTTTTCGGTTAACGTACCATAGTAAAGTACGTTTTAGAAGAGATGGGACAGAAGACAGATTTCATTCAAATCGTTAATGTCTCCAAACACCAATTTTAGCAATTAAAGAACTGTACAATGGAAAATCAAAGAAAAAAAAACAATATTTTCACCTAAGGAATGTTTTTCCATATTGACCAAGGGCGGTGTAGCTCAGTCGGTAGCGCGCCAGGCTCGTAATCTACAATTCCCAGGTTGGCCAGCGTTGATATTTATGTCCGAAACACTCCGCGCCCTGCTCACGGTCAGTAAAGGACACCGATGGGTTTGGAAAGGTCACCGTCCATCGGATGGAACGTTAAGCCGTGGCTCCGTGTGTGGGAGAACCATACCTTGTGCACGTTAAAGAACAAGCTGGATGGTATTGACGCCAAGCTATTATCTGTCTCCCAACATCTGTCCCGTGGGTTCTCTCCTCCCAACCTTCTCTGAGCCTTCAGTGTCCTTGTGACCTGGCCATTTAGCCCGTTGTGTGCAAAAAAAAAAACGCCGCTCAGAAGTAAAACAACATAGCCCATATCGACCAATATTAAAAGAATTAATGTGCAAACTTTTAAAACTACACTTAACATATTAAACTGCTTTATACTATATTTAGAAGTTAAATATTCGGAGCAATGTGTTACTATTAAATATCCAGCCTCTATAATTTCATTTTTCAAAGATGTTAAATTATTATTTAATTGAAATGAATTTACTTCAATACAATTGACAATTTTTCATTTATTTTTCATTGTTCATTTTCAAAATGACAATTTTTCCTCTATATTTATCTATTATTTAATATATTTGATAAATTTCATCTGTCTCAAGCCTCAATTTAAAATTTCAGAGATTTAGAGATCCAAATTATGTTTTGACGTCTAATGGAAAAGGCAGAATATTTTTGGTAATATAATAATATATAAAAAATGTAAGTTTTACCACTTATTAATATGAAATAAAGCCAATGTTTATTCGACCCAGACACCTAAGTATCTGAAAGGCTCTTTCAAATTTAGAATTTTTTTTCGTCAAGAGCATCATGTAGAACTTCAAAGATGGACATCAAGAAACAAGAAAAGAGGAATTTAAGACGTTTTCAAAATGGCTTGCAAAGAGAATCGGTGAGGTTGTGGGCAATGCACTCTTTACGTTATCTGACTCTTGTCGTGGTTGCGCCTCTAAGTCTACCTAATCCCAGAAGGTTTAATGACGAACTCGGAAGGAAAAAGGATGCACAAGCAGAGAGGGGAAGGGAGGGGGAAGGGAACCGTGAGTGAAGCTGCCTTAGACGAAGAATAAATGAGCTTTATCGGTTTCTTTATTCCCCAGCGGACGTCCACAGCCCATTTGCAATCCCGCTCACGTCAAAGAAACTGGTCCCTGAAATGAGTTAAAGTACATTATGCCTAATTAAGGCTGTATTACTGGCATGTTGTAACGTAAAGTGAGAATGCCAATAGAGTAAAACGCAGATACGAGCCAGGAGAGGAATCGAAACGGAGAAGAGGAGGAAGAGGACTTTTTTCCCCCTTCTCTTTAGGTTTTTGTTTTCGTTTCCGTTCAGACATTTTAAGGAGTGAGCGAGAGATCCCGGCAGGGCTGGGACACAACAGAAGCGGCGGCGGCAGCGGAGTTGACTAAAGAAGGTTGTTAAAATATTCATTGGGGAGTTGTAGCAGCGGCAGCAATGGGCTGCCGGATACAAGCCGGGATTAGGTGTCGGCCTGAGGAGGGAGCAGCGATGTGCTGGGGAGATACCGCTTTGGATTGGAAGAGGAACAGCATCTTCCTTTGGTTCTG
This sequence comes from Ryuthela nishihirai, assembly GCA_038380435.1. Classification (NCBI taxonomy): domain Eukaryota; kingdom Metazoa; phylum Arthropoda; class Arachnida; order Araneae; family Heptathelidae; genus Ryuthela; species Ryuthela nishihirai. Next base: position 49,020,586 of record JAWZYU010000001.1, on the reverse strand, counting down.
CTGTCAGCTCGAGGATGGTTGAAGAATGGAGTCTGATCAAGACGAAGGAAATCCCGATTTTCTTCCTTACAAATGGGAGACACAAGAAAGAAAAACAGCAAAGAAATTCAGAAATAAAGCTTCTTTTGGTTCTTGCATGAGAAAGATGAGTGTATAGATGCGTACATGCTGAAGCGTAACAGGAGAACCGAAATGGTACGGGGTGGTTGAATCATTGTGAATTCTGAGAAAGAAATTAAGAAAATAAATAAAGAGATGAGGTTCAAATATTCGTTAATGATTATGAATAAATAAGTTTCGAAAGTTTTGAAAGACTTAAGATCACTGATGGCTGTTTAGGAAAAATTAAGATAATTGATGGCTGTTTAGGTCCTGCCATCCTCTCAGATCTCCTACTGTGGCATATAAACTGACAGGCTTAGACCTCTGTGGCAAGCAGCTGCTTGAGGGGGTATTTATTATTTATTTATTAGGTAAAAATTCCTTAGTAAGTTGATAATATCTTAATATCAGGTTAATATTTAATCTCGAAATTATGAATATTGGGTTTCATTGGCCTTTTTTTTTTTTGCTCGGTTTAAAATATTCGTTACACCAGATTGCAATAAAATCTTTTAACGCAACTTCCGTTTAAAATCCTTATCGATACGAATAGATCAAATCCCAGCATTTTGCGCTTAATATTACATTTCTTTTAGGATTTTAAGTTTTCCATCATAAGAAGTTTTAACAAGTTGATCGTTTGAAATACGTTACATTCGTTTGCTTTTTATATATTGTTATAAGTAGGTCATTATTTTTATGCACTAAAACCTCTAAAATGCTGAGGGGAAAAAAGTGTTTAGTTAACTATTACGGTATTTATACATTTTTTAGTTTTTCTGCTTACTTTCATAATTGTGCATAAAACGTATTCTCAAAATACGTTAAGTGAAAAATTTTCCTGTTTCTGGAATCAAAGATTGTGTATTGAAGAATCATCTGAAAATATTGTGTGATTTTTGTACATTGGCAGGGAAGATGGTGAACATCTTTCCGGCAAAGAATCTCTTAACCCAGTTGTTCTTAAACTATAGTCCACATACATTTGGGGATTAACGAGGATTTTCTATGGGGTCCGTGAATTCCTATCATACCTATACTTCAATATAGTTTTCAATTTAATCATTATCTGAACCCTTAAATGTATCCAAACATGCTTGCAAGAGCCAACCTTATTTACTAACTAAAAAGGGCGGTGCGCGGCAGAATGGTTAGCGTGCTTGGCTGCTGGTCAAAGGAACCCGGTCCCATCCCTGATAAGGCTTGTTTTCATGTGTTGTATTTCTGCTTAGGTCTCTCCTTCTTCACAGATCTTTTCTATAGAGTCATTTCTGCTGACAGACTCTTGTAAGACATTTATGGCAAGTAGTTGCTTGAAGGGTAAAATTTTTATCATGTTTATAGATTAAAAATGAGAGTCTATTATTGTTCATTGTCAAAAAGAGAAGGATCCGCAGCTGGTTAAAGTTTAAGAACCAATGATTTTATCTATTTAGAATTCACCGATAGGTTGAAACTTTTTCAGTCTTGGATTCAATTTCAAAAACTTAACCCTTTCTCTGAGATCAGTTGGAGTAGAATCCTAAAGAGAGGTGACTTTCTGAATCATTTCAAGTGACTCTTGAATGAGAATGAAAGAGTTTCGATTACTTTAATTCTCTCAGAAATCAATGAAAAAGGCGTATGAATGAAAACACTCGAAAACATCGTTCATAACTTCGAACTTTTGATTATATTGGGAGAAATGATAAAACAAAATGCCAGGCAAAAAGCTGAAGTGGAGCAGAACAGTTTCATTAACACTGAATTGCATTTGACAATCTAACTTTTTGTATTTTTACATTGCAAGAAATCAAAAACTTTGAGGAATTTCCTGGGACGCGATTTAGCTTAACAGATACAACGCGAGACTCATAACTTGATATTTTCGATTCTACTTTTCAGTGCGTCTGTGTTCAGATTTTTTTCTATATTCCCCTGTGCGGTAGACCGTAACCTGTGCACATTAACGAACGTGCTGGAAGCTACGGAAAATCCCCACCTGTTTTCTAACAAATGTCCAACCGATCCTCGTTCAGCTGCCTATTTCTGAGCCGTTGGGGGTCCTTGTGACCTGGTCATCTAGCTGATCGTGTGCAAAGAAAATGAAGTTCAGATTAAAAACAAAAGCATAAGTAAGAACTGAGAGGAAAGCGAGCCCTCAATAGAATGACAACATCATCAGATTTATTAGATCACAAAAAACACTCAGAACCAAGGTTGTGGCGAGAGAGTCATGCAGAATTAATAGACCAGATGGAAATATCGAGTGTGCTTTTAATGTGCACGTAGGGGTGAAAAAAAATATCAAGTTATGTAAAAAATGCCTGGGAACCTCCGTTTTAGAGACTGTAATCTCATTTGTTCAAGTTTAGGTTTCCCATGTTTTAAAAAACAGGAATCTTTAGGATATTCGCGATGGTGCAATGAAACGGTCAGAATGGAGGAGATGGAAAACTTCTTTTAAAGCATTAACTAAGAAAAGTGTTAAAAATAAGTTATGTTTTAAAAAGTCTTTTAAAGATGTCGAAATTTTAAAAAAATTGTTCCATCTCCCCGATATGCACCGTGAAAGTTTTTAATTCAAGAAACTAAAATGTTTGTTAGTTAATAAATTTGGTATAAAGACCAAAACAGAAAAATAGCGAAATTAATTGAGACAGTTAAATCTAACCAGGTGCGTGTCATAATAAATTCTCGTGAAAATGAATTATTATGCATCCTTCGTTTTAATAACAGCCGAAGAAAATTATGCTGCTGATTAATTCCATCAACGATAAATTATCGGTCCTCTTCAACATTTGTTTAAACAGTTTGCGATATCCCACAGGAATGGTGTCATGCAATAGTTGTGATGTTTTTAAGCGAAATGGTACAGCATTAGATCGTCGCAACTATCTCCCCATTTCACTCGCCGACGTAATTCATATTACAAAAGTTAAGCATAATTCACAAACTATCTCACAAATGACAGAAACTATTAACTTTACATTTTGCATGTCAGTAAAATAGAATATATGCTAAGTCATACGCCTTCCAAAAATCACCTGACAGGACAAAATTTGCATACGTGACTCGAAAAGCAAATCTGGTCTGATTATGTGCCACTCATTTTTCATTGCTCAACGTTTAGTTCGTAAGGTAGAGTTTTGTAACAGCAATAGGCACAGTGCTTTACACGTGGTATAGCAATCGCTGTGTTGGAGTACGACCGATCCCAGACTGATTGGGGGACATTTACCATTTTAGTCACATCATTGCTTTCAAGGTTTGGAGACAGTTCCAACTGAGAGCAAACTTCAGCAGTAGACGAGTGCAAAGTCGTTCAAGAGTGACAACAGCACAGGATGACATCTATCATGAGCTAACAGCCCGACATCATCGGGCGAGATCACCCAGGAAACTTTCTCCGTATCTTTCTGTAACCATTGGGAGGACAGTATCGAATAAAATTCTTTACTGAAGGGTTTCACCAGAGAATGCTGTATGCTAGATGATCGATGGTTTGCATTCCCTTCAATCTCTTCCACGGGAAAGCACAACTAATATGGTGCAGGAAACATCGTGACTAGATCCAAGAACAATGGGCGCATGTTTTCTTTACCGACGCATCGCGATTCAGTCTTCAGACTGATTATCGACGTGTTTTGATCTAAAAAGAGCAAAATACTTGTTACCAATCGTCTAACACCAGATCTTTCAGAGAAAGATACCAATATGCTAGTGGAAATCTGATAATCTAGGGCAGAAGTATGTCAAATGGGGCACATTGCTCCATGTCTTTGCTAGGGGGACTCTGACTAGTAGAAGATACAGGGACGATATCTTTCAATTCTATGTGACTGAAAAAGTGTTCAGGAACGATGTTGGTGCCCAGTTTATTTTGATGGACGATACTGACTTCCCTCATAGAGCTAAGAGAGTCGACGGATTCCTCCGAAATTAGGATAATCAACAGATGGGAGGGGTCAGCCTATTTTCTACACCTGAACCCTACAGAGCACGTGTAGGATGAAATGGGTGTACCAAATCCATTGTGTAGGAGAGACCCAAATGGTACCGTGACTGTTTTATTACGAGATACGTGAGACATGGCACGGCAGGCAGTGTGAAAATGTACGTCATACATTGTGAACAGAACAAAGTTAAGTTTGAAGAAATGAGAAGTCGGTAGTTGATTGGATGAAACTTGTGGAAAGCGCGAATGTGTCGGCCAGGATTATAATTACATAAATTGGGCAACAAATTTTCAAAAACGTCATGCCTCTGAGATAAAAGTAGCCATTTATTAAAGATTTCAAGGTGCTGAAATCGAATATGACAATGAAAATGCAAGATTCGCTACGATTTCTGAGAAATCCGCAATAGTTTCTTATATAATAGAGTAATATGCACATATGACATGTATCGGTAAAACTGCGTATTTACTTCCGACGTCACTTTGTCCGTCACTTGTACAGCTGCTCAGGATCATCTCTGGCGAGCGTCCAACACTAGTCAGCCAACATTGAAGTGGACCAGTTTCCCTGGTATCGTTTCTCCATCGTTGCAATGTCCTGGTGAAAATGTTCACCGTGCTCATCACTAACCATGCCACAGTTGTTGGGGAAGAAATCTAAGTGGGAACGGAGAAAGAGGAACTTTAAGGACATATTGCAGCCAAGTTTGTGATACAGGGACAACATGTCCTTAATCAGTTTGTTGTTGTCTGCTCTGACATTCCCGAGGAATTTAGTTGACACCAGACGAAACGCGTCCCAAGTTTTTTTTCTCGTCACCCTGAAGCAGGTTGTCGAACATCTGGTCTCTGAACAGCTCGCGGATCTGAGGACCCACAAAAAATTCCCTCTTTAATTTTCGCTTCGCTGAGTTGAGGGAATTTGTCAGCCAAGTACTTTAAAGCTGATGCAGTCCGGTCCATGGCTTTTGCGAAGTTTTTCATCACACAGAGTTTGATGTGTGGGACGGTAGAAGGATTTTGTGCGTTTCTTCCAGTGCTGGGTGTTCCACATTCTTCTCTCCGAGCTTCAGAGATTCGTCTGAGGCCAGTTTCTCTTCACGTAGTGCAAAGTCTTTGTTCGGCTGCCCCATTCACATACTAAGAAATAACATTACTTCGTATATCCCAGCTGCAGACCCATCAACAGAGCCACTACCTTCAAGTCACAACAGAGATGCCAGCCATACTTGCTGTATTGAAGACAGTTCAACAGCTGTTTTAGGTTGGCGTAGGTTTCTTTCATGTAGACAGCATGTCCGACCGGAATGGATGGAAGTCGATTTCCATTATGCAGCAACACCGCCTTGAGACTCAATTTCGAGGAGTCTATGAATAGTCGCCATTCTTGAGGGTCATGTTTGATTGCGAGGGCATTCATCAGGCCATCTACATCGGAACAGAACACAAGGTCATCTTCTTTTCTGGAGTAAGGTGCAAACTGCTCATGACGAGTTCAAAACGAAGTTACTCTGACATTTTTCTTGAGAAGATTCCATTGTTTAAGTTTTGATCCAAGTAACTCTACTTTTTTTTTTTGTGGGAACGCCATTTTCTACGAAATTGTCACTTTTATAACATTGACGTTTTTCTTTCGAAACTGAAGAGATTTTATTTATCACCATTTCTAAAATGTTTAAAATTTTGACGTACGGCATCAGTGTGTTGTTGGCATGTATACCTGGCATCAGTGTGTTGATGGCATGTATATCTCGCATCAGTGTGTTGATGACATGAATACCTGGCATCAATGTGTTGATGGCATGTATATACCTAACATCAGTGTGTTGATGGCATGCATACCTGGCATCAGTGTGTTGATGGCATGCATACCTGGCATCAGTGTGTTGATGGCATGCATACCTGGAATCAGTGTGTTAATGGCATGTATACCTGGCATCAGTGTGTTGATGGCATGTATATACCTAACATCAGTGTGTTGATGGCATGCATACATGGCATCAGTGTGTTGATGGCATGCATACCTGGCATCAGTGTGTTGATGGCATGTATACCTGGCATCAGTGTGTTGATGACATGCATACCTGGCATCAATGTGTTGATGGCATGTATATACCTGGCATCAATGTGTTGATGGCATGTATACCTGGCATCAGTGTGTTGATGGCATGCATACCTGGAATCAGTGTGTTAATGGCATGTATACCTGGCATCAGTGTGTTGATGGCATGTATACCTGGCATCAGTGTGTTGATGACATGCGTACCTGGCATCAGTGTGTTGATGGCATGCATATACCTGGCATCAGTGTGTTGATATTGTACCTTCCTCTCTCATTTCTGAAATGATAATAATAATAATAACTCAAAACATTTTTTGGAATTTATGTTTCATTAAAATTTTAAAACTAATTTTTTTTCTTATTTAATTACTTATAGAATATATATTCTATTCTATTTAACATTGACGAGATACTCTTTCATTTGCCATGAAACTGCTTTCGAAACCACTGTTTATTGCATTGCCATTTTCTCATTCCATGACAGATATCTGCCCTCGAATTTTCTTTTCTCTAATCATTCTCTTCGGATTCAATGCGGCCGTAAAGGGCATGAAAGTCAACGGAAGAAGAAGAAACTGGAGCTGAGGTTTCGGCGCAACTAACACTCGACACCACAGGAGGCCTTAGCTGAGTAAATTTCTTCTAGGGTGGTCTGAAGCGTTCGCGTTCAGCCTGCAAACACTGTGGGAGTGTTGACCGCGTTTGTCAAGGGACTCGGAAGAAGTAGCTACTTCTGTGATCCCCAGAGGCACTAGCGACACTCCTCCTCTACCCTGCTTCTTCTTCATGACACCAGAGAAGATGCAAACCTTTCAGCTGTACAAAGAAAAACAGCCTCTGCTACTTCTCTTTTCATCAGGAGCCTCCATTGTGGGAGTTTCTTTCGCGGCGGCCACATAGCAAAGAATTGAATTTGAACTGACAAAAACAACCGAAGTAAATCGTCGGAGGTAAAACCTATACCAAGGCTTGTTAAAATCAAATGAACACATCTGTCAATGGGAAACCGAATTTTAACCCACTAACTATTAAAATGCATGCTTTGTGAAGAAATTTGTTGCTAGTGGTGGAAAGGTAGTGAAGGTTACCAGTAGAGGAAAGGTAGTCCTTTCCGTTGGCCGAGTGGTTAAAGGCGGGTGGGGATCGGGGGGTGGGGATCGGGGGGTGGTGATAGTGAATTAGGGAGATGTCTGTCTTCCCGTAGCAGAGGGTTTTAGGTACGAATCGGGGATAAGGATACCTTACCTCATATCAGTAGTGACACAATTGCACATGAATAGTACTAGCAAGAAACTCGCTTGTTGTGAAATAAGAAATACTTTTTTGTATATGAAAATGTATTAAATTATGGGAAAGAGTTGAAGACAATCTGGAACCACCGCCACCTTTTGTGTGAAGGCACTGAAAAGGTTTAGAACTTGAATGTCCAATCACCTCTGGCGAATACGAAACGTTCGTTTCCAAAGACAAAACGTTTTGCCACTTTCCGAATTCAGCACCCTATAAAGTGAAAATTCAAACTAATAGCATATTTGAAACCTGCCAGTAATAATTTTTTCATTAGCTGTCTAAAAACCAGAAAGAATCTTTCATTTATCCTTTAAAAAAAGTTGCATTTTGCCACCCCCTTGGCATGAAGCCAAGTCACTGTTGTTAATATAAATTTCTTGATCATCACAGTCCACCATCAAAGTTTTAAATCTCAAGATATGTGAAATATTTTCAATATTCGTTTAATGTTTCCAATTTTGAAATTTTAGTCCTCTATCGGTAGAAATTCAAAAAATAGTAAAATGTGGAAAAAGCAAATCTTATTACTACCTATATAATATATATCCCAAAATCTTTAATTCTTAAAGCAGAAATGTTAAATCTCTACAAGCAGCCAGACAAACGGACAAAGTGAAAAAAAGAAGGCTCTTTATTTAATGAGAGATAAAAATTTTGCTTATTAAGCTGGGATAGCAATAGTTAAAAAGTTGCCACTGTTTGATCAAAAGAGGGGAATAAAATATGAGAACAATGCAGATTATGAAATTAACAGTTTGAAAGTAGTTCTGGAAAATGAGAGCAATCCTCTCACCCATAATTTTTTTGAATATTTAGGAAATCTTCAAGTGCTCTACTACCGAGTATGTGAAAAAGTGGTTTCATATATAAATTGAACTGATTTATTTCTATAAATTGGCGTCTAATGATAATCTTGAACCGCTTCCTTTATTGACAAAGAGTGAAGTTAAAGAAGAATTAAGTTGGTTGTACAACCTCTATAATTCGAATTCAAGGGCCGAACACCCGTGTTGCAACATAAATAACTCGAAAACGGATCGTGGTCACTGCAGTGCGGTCAGGAATCAAATCCCTATCGAATATGTACAGTGAACCTTAATAACACTGGTTTACAAGGTTTTTATAACATGAACAATTGTAGCTGCCTTTAACTATTTTTCAGGTGCTGATTTCAGATCTGGCCTTAAAAACTGGTTATCATTTGACGTTTTTATTGGTCATTTGACTCCTATTAAAAACTGGTTATCATTTGACGTTTTTATTGGTCATTTGACTCCTATTAAGATCTCCCTATCCCAACACCTCCAGGCAACTGGAAGGTTACTAGATATTTTACTTTTTATGGGTGGCAACACCAATTGCCAAAGTGGGAGATAACATGTAACAGTAACCTAACCTCAGATCGCCATTCTTGTTGTTTTCATTGTAGAAGGAACACGTGCTGTACGTTGAAGAGTGAATTTTGGAGTTTAAATGGCACAAAGGCAGCGTCGCGGATGTGTTAATGTGCCAGATAAGTTTTGTCATGTGTGTGGAAATTATGTTTTAATATCCCAGGTTCATTCTTTGGCAAAGATTGTGAAGAAAGCCTATAACTTGTATTTTGGATGTCATGATGGAGATCAGGACAAAACATGGGCTCCACATGTGTGCTGAATTTGGTCCTTTGTTGGCCTGAGTGAATGACTGAAAGGTAAGATAAAATCCATGCCCTTTGCAGTTCCAATGGTTTGGCATGAGCCGACTAGTCACTTGCACGATTTCTATTTTTGTTTAACTAGAGTGTTGGGCTTTTCAAAAAGGAACAAGAGCCAAATACAATATCCAAATGTGCCTTCAGCCATAAGGCCAGTTGCTCAAGGAGAAAATCTTCCTATACCAAAACCTCCAACCATCTGCTAGGAGATGGATCCACATTCATCAGGGGAAGACTTCGAGGCACATACAGATCCTGATCCTACACACACACCCCTAAAAAGTTACACGAGCCTCATGAGATTCAGCAAAATGAACTAAATGATCTTGTTCGAGACCTAGGACTTTCCAAAAAACAAGCTCAGATTTTAGGTCGAAGGCTTCAAGAGTGGAATCTTCTGGCCAAGGATACCAGAGTTTCTCTGTTCAGAAAGAGAAATTTGACTTTATCTGCTTATTACGAGATGCAAGATAGTTTCTGTTTCTGCACAGATATTTCGGGGCTGATGGAAGAAATTGGAACAACTCACGACCCTAAAGAATGGCGTCTATTTATAGATTCGTCAAAATTCAGCTTAAAAGCTGTCCTTTTGCATAAAGGAAACCAAAAACCTTCCATTCCAGTGGTACACACTGTGGGAATGAAGGAAACTTTTGAAAGAATGGAAAAATGCTCACTGTTATAAAATATGACCAGTTTAAGTGTACAATATGTAGTGACCTAAAAGTCATATCTCTCTTGCTCGGGCTTCAAGGAGGCTTCACAAACATTTTCTGTTTTCTGTGTTTGTGGGACAGTAGGGCCAGAAAAAAACAGTACAAAACAAAAGACTGGCCCAAAAGAGAGATGTTTTTATTCCTGGAAAGTATAATGAGAGGTATAAGCATCTACTTGACTCCTCTGATTGTTTTGCTCCCACCACTACACATTAAACTGGGACTTATGAGAAACTTTGTAAAGGCTATGGACAAAACTGGTAAAGGGTTTTTGCGCTTGAAGGAAAAATTTCCAAAACTAAGTGATGCCAAACTCAAAGAAAATATGTTTGTTGGTCCTCAGATCAGGAAGCTACTGAATGATACTATCTTCGAAGAAAAACTGAATATGAAGGAGCGTGCTGCATGGAAAACCTTCACGTCTGTGGTCCAAGGTTTTCCAGGGAATCACAAAGAGGAAAACTATCTTCAGCTCATTCAAGATCTTCTCAAAAACTATGAAAATCTTGGCTGCCGAGTGTCTTTGAAGATCCATTTCTTGCACTCGGATCTCGACTTTTTTCCCAAGAACTAAAGAGCTGTCAGTGATGAGCAAGAGGAAATATTTCACCAAGATATCCGAACCATTTAGGAGTGATACAAGGCATAGATAGGACCCACCATTGATGGGTAACTACTGCTGGTTCTTGCAGAAGGAAGATACTCAGCACATAAAAGACAAAAATGAACTTCTTGTAAGTATAACAGATCCTTACCCACGTTTTCTTATTTTGCGTTTCAATATTATATCATTTGGTACTTTATATTCAGTGGTCTATAACTATAATGTGTCTAATATTTTTCACGGTAATCATGTAATTAATTAACGAGTTTTAAGTTGCAATTTAATAAAATAGACACCTTTAATTTCGTTTCCCAAATATGCGTATTCACTGAAATTTGAAATACATTAATCCGTAAAATAAAAAAACTGTACGTGCTGCAGATTTTTAACCCCACAATTAGTTAAAAACACGCTATTTGACTAATGTTGTAAATACAGTTTCAATTTGTTTTGTCGAAGAGAAATACAGTTTCAATTTGTTTTGTCGAAGAGAAATACATATTCAGTCTGGAAAAAAAGATCTAATTGCGAGGGTTTCCGAACTGTAATGATACTATAATGCTCACATCGTATGATTTATTAACCATTTCGAATTCAAGGATATTGAATATTAGTTACAGTTTGAAACAGAGTTTTTGACGAGTTTTGCTATTTTTATTGGATGGAAACGATTTAAATTAGAAAATTCCTCTAAATTTAGCGTAATTCTTTTACAGCAAGAACATGGGAATCAGAAATCCTTCACTGAGGAACTGATACAACAATGGTTCCAAATGAAAGTTAAATCATGAGAAACATTTTCGATTAAGGATATTATTAATCACTAAATATTTTGTAGCAGTGAAAATTTTTACATAAATAAATAATTAAATTGCTAAATAAAATTGCCATTGTCAGTTTTTAATATGTTATCATAACTTAAGTTTTTTCTCTCCTATGCTGTCACTCGAAAAGGAGGTCTGGCCAATTCAATCGATGTAAATCGAAAAAAACTAACTGATGTCGCTGTTAGAGAACATTACTACTGTTTCAGTGACCACATCCATGAGTGTTGAAACCTAACTGATATAGCAGTTAAAAAAACATAACCATTGTTTCAGAGTCCATAACGATGAATGTTGAGCTCTACTGATATAATAGAAAACATAATGTGATTAATCTTGGCCGAGTGGTTAGCACGCTTGGCTACTGATCTAAGGGACCTGGGTTCGAGCCCCGGATTAGGCATGGATGTGTGTGTCGTTTTTCTGCTGAGGTCCTGCCATCCTCTCAGACCTTCTACTTTGGCATATAAACTGACAGGCTCCTGTCAGACCTCTGAGGCAAGCAGCTGCTTGAGGGGGTATTTATTTATTTATTATTCTAAGTCAAAGGTCTTTCTGTCCTCTTTCGCTTATGTGTGACAACCCAAGGAATTCTGATTTTGTGAATACAAAGTTGATTATATAAAAAATAAATTATCCCTCAAGCAAGAATATGAAATCGTACTTTTTTTCCGACCGATTATTCGTCGTGTTCATTTGAGATTTATGACGTGTTTAAACATAACTAATAAATTCGTTTATAAGACAATAGAAATTATTTAAGATGAAAATTAAAATACCTACCCTACCTAATTTTAACAAAAAGTTAGATTGAAAAAGATTCGGTCTAGATTTGATATGGATATTTGAAGTTTTAACAACACTAATCTTAAAATCTTTTCCGAAAGGTTAGATAAATCTTTCAACAATATCTAACAACTGATCAGGAACCTTATAAAATATAAAATATTAATGACACCCCCAGCCAGCAGTGGCATACCCAGAAACTTCCAGTGTGTGTGTGTGGGGGGGGGGGGGGGTGAGTGTCATATATGAGTCTCACGTGATTGCATATGACACAAAGCTTGCCACAAAGATCTGAGATTAGCCTATCATTTTTATATTAAATATGAGTTGATCATAGCATGGTTAAAAATAAAACTTTAATTTTTTTATCATTTGCAATCAACCTTATATTAAAAAAAAATGAAGAATTTCTTGAATTGTCAGAGATAGCAAGCATTTTAGCTGTGCAAAAAATATTCCTCTTCGGATAATAAAGTAAAAGAATCAAACCAGCTTTAAAATGCATTCAATATCGGAAGGAATAATGGAGTTGGAAGTAGTGACGCAAACAGAGAGAGATTTTGGGGTTGTAACTACCTCTACCAGTTAAGGGCTTCATTATCATATATTTTCTAAGGCAGTCCCCGAAAAATAGACTCGTATGCAATCCTGTGAGACACATATATGACACTCACCCCCCCCCCCCCCCACACACACACTGGAAGTTTCTGGGTATTGCCACTGGCTGGGGGTGTCATTAATATTTTATATTTTATAAGGTTCCTGATCAGTTGTTAGATATTGTTGAAAGATTTATTTAACCTTTCGGAAAAGATTTTAGGATTAGTGTTCTTAAAACTTCAGATATCCATATCAAATATAGACCGAATCTTTTTCAATCTAACTTTTTGTTAAAATTAGGGTAGGTATTTTAATTTCCATCTTAAATAATTTCTATTGTCTTTAAACATAATTAATAAATTCTTTTATAACACGTCATAAATCTCAAATGAACTCGACGAATAATCGGAAAAAAAGTACGATTTCATATTCTTGAAAAACGTATTTGAAAATGTCTAAATGCAAATTACATTATGGTAACAGTATGATGCTGTTTAACTCCATTAAACAAAGTAAAATTAAAAAAAAATGCTCCGGAATGTATTTCAAGTTAAATCTATTTCACGTGATGAAATATTAGGTATCTATTTTTCCCATTTTCTTGTCAGAAAAAAATTTCATCTTTTCAAATAGTAGTACATTCAGTAGTGATGTTTATCTAATTCCATACAATCTGTTGTATCATAATCTACTAGCTATCGGATTTTAGTCAATTAATCCATTAATCAGTCAGTCCAGTCAGTCCATTAATAACAAAGTTTTAAAGTTCCGAAAATTGCCATAATTTTTCAAAATTTCGAAAGTATAAGAGAAAATGATAAGTGTTCGGATGATTAAAGTTTTTGAAACCTTCACAACTTCATCTTTCTCTGAGTAATAAAAGCATTTGCCTTCAATGTAACTCGAAAACAATAAATCCGTGTAAGCGCCTCCGGCCAGTATTAGATACATGTTATATACGAGAGGAGAGAACACGAGGTGGCACAGTTTATCCTGATCCCAAGTGGAAATGGAACAAGCGTGTTTGTTGTGGAGCACCTGCCCGATGGGGTGGCTTCGCTGCGCCGTCAAGTGCGGCCATCACGTGCAGAGGCCGATGAAAACTGCGGCGGGCGGTAGATAGGCAACGCTCCATCACCGGGAGCTGGAGGAGATGGTCTGGAGAGCAGGAGGAGAAATTGTCGGCTCAAGGGAAAAGTGGGGAGATGTAGTGATGGCTGCGGGGTGGACGAGGAGGAGGAAAAATAAAATAAATACTTTGCCGATAGATGTCTCTGGCTTTGTCGCGTTCTTTGCGCAGACGTTTCTCGAATGCCAAGTTAGTTGATGAGGGATTCGCACACTTAAAGGACATTTTCTTGGTTTTTTTTTGTGTCCACTCGTTCCTTTTTTTTTGTTATAGGGTTTTGTTTTTATACGATACTTCAGGAAACAACAAAACGAGAGTGCTTCGATAAACAACTCGTGTTCGTTATTTTATGAAATTATATTTGTGTCGCAAATTTCCTATCTAAAGTCTCTTTAAAAGGTTGTTCAAATTGCAAACGGTTATTTTTGAAACTGCACAATTAAGGAAACACTTTTCGCTCCTGCTTTAGAAGAAGAATGAACTAAAAAAATATATTGAATGGATTTGGAAGCGGGGGGAGGAGGGGGACGGATGGGAAGATATCGAAGCTGACGATTGATTGAGTACATGCTAACATTGCACTGAAGCATCGGCAAGAGTCTTTTGGCTTTGCTGGTGCCTCCAAGGTGAAAGGATCGAGGTTGACTAAGTGGGTAGCACCCAAATTCGTAATCTTCGCAATTTCGTTCCCGCTTTCGAGTTTTCACTCTACTTGTATTCACATTTTCTCTGCAAAGCCACCTCTGTGCTCAGTAAGAGAGTGTTATATTGATGGGCTTGAAAAGAACATATACGATGGATGAGACGTTATATCATGTTCACGTGTTTAATAGAACCATACACTGGATATGTTGGGGCGGGGGTGGCTCAGTCGGTAGCGCGCCAGGCTCGTAATCTGTAGTTCCCAGGTGCGAGTCCCCGCTGCGCCAGCGTTGAGATTTATCTCCGCCAAATTCCTCGCCCTGCCCACGGTCAGTAGGGGACACCGATGGGCTTGGAAAGGCCGCCGTCCGTCGGATGGGACGTTAAGCCGTGGCCCCGTGTGTGGGAGAGCCATACCCTGTGCACGTTAAAGAACACGCTGGATGGCCTTGACGGGAGGTTACCATCTGTCTCCCAACAGCTGTTCCAGTGGGTTCCCTCCCCCAACCTTCTCTGAGACTTCGGGATCCATGTGACCTAGCCATTTAGCCCATGGTGTGCAAAAAAGTGCCGCTCAGAGGTAAAACAACCCAACCCTTGTAAACTTGTAACACTGAAGACATTTTTTATTTTCGCAATTGCGGTTTCACAGAAATAAATGTTTGGAAGCTTTCTCACTCCAGCTCTAAAGTTTTCCTCTGGCGATACGGAAGGAAAACCAACTGGAGAGATGTAAGGGGCCAGCTGCAGGGCTTCTGGGAAAGACTTTCGAGCGTGTTTTCTAACATACAGAAGGCATTACTCTTCTGCATAAGGGGTCAACGATTTAATGGCGTCCCATTTCAAGTCCACCTTTCCCTCTTTTCAGAACTGGAGGTCGGGAGAAAGAAGAAATATAAAAAAATATGGTTGTAGAGCTGATGCCTGCCAACAAGACGACACGTCATTGTTCGAATGATCTCCTACTTAATGAGCGTACGAAGACACTTTCCCAAACGTTTGGTGAAATCGAAAACCTTTTGAGAAGATTCATTCTTTCATTTCAGGACACTTTTGACACTTCATCAAGGATTCAAAGATTTGAATGGTACTTTAATTAAAGCATCGTTGACATTCTCAAGTACTTTCTTATGAGCAGTAGAGTTTATAGAGTAGAGTTATATATTTCAAAGAAATATATAGATGCCGAATTAATTCTTGGAATGAGTACAGTATTTCCAATGTTCACATAGAAAAATAATTATAAAAAACAGCAGAATAAACAAAAGTATGGTATGCTAACTAATGAGAACTTTTCTTGTAATATTTTTCACATACTTTATGACGTTATATTTAATTTAGTTTCATAGTTACATCAATTTATTTTGTCTACTCTTCAGTCCTTGTAATAGATCAGATTTAATGATTCGGAGTCATGAATTTAACACACTAATTTTTCGAAATTATACACTATATTATTAATAGTATTAAGGTTTGCTTGACTTCTGAGCGACATGGGAGTGCACCTGTGGCAGAACGGGAGTAAGCCAAGAAAATTCTCAATGCAAGCGCAATTGGGAACATCAGATTACGAGCCCCAGCATGCCGTCGGCTAGGGCAACCCCAGAGGTATTAGGAGACTTCTGTGTTTTGTGAATAAAGTCTACATTCATAGCTCCCTAACTTTGAAAATAGCATTTTTAAGGAAAAATATCAGTGGAAGTAAATCGAAGGTGTAGCACAAATCTTGTTTAACCTCGGTTTCCAAAAGATTCTTTAAGAGAAACTTCAATGACTATAACTTTTAGGCCCGTCCCAAGCACTTTTCTCCGATAATGGCGAAACTTAAAAAAATATTTATTGTTTGAATAAAGATTCTTTAGTTTAGAAGTTTATTCTAAAATTGCTTTGATTTAAAAAAAAAAACAATTCGTTATAAAAGTTATTGGTGTTTTAACTTTTGAGGTAAATTCTTATGACTGCGTTTTTTGTTGTTCAATGTTTTATCTGCCATAACTCCTTAAATATTAAACGTATATTATTAAAATTCAAGAATTGGATAAATTTGATTTACATCCTCAATTTACTTCGAGTGACATGTTTACGTAAAAAACGTATTTTCAAAGTTAGGAAACTTTGAATATAACTTTCCATTCAAAAGAATGAAGTGTCAAAATAAAAAAAATAATAAATTAATCCTCAAGCAACCACTTGTCATGGAGACCTGGCAGATCTCCGTGACAGTGTGGTTGTGTGAGTGTCAGTGTGTGTGAGAGCCACTAGAGACCAATACACCCTAGACAGAATCTATGGAGAGTGTGGAGAAATAGGCGTATACACCTAAAGACTAAAATTAGACTGTATAATAGTTTGGTTCTTCCTTTGGTTAGTTATGGTAATGAAATTTGGACCCTTAGCAAACAAGATAACAGGAAATTGATTCTTTTCATTCTGGATGCTTACGCAGTATCTTGGGCATTAGGTAGTTCAATGTTGTAAGTAATGATGAAGTTAGGAAAAGGAGTTGGCAAAGTGCTTTGAGCAGCATATTGTGCAGAGAGATTCTGTTGGTTTGGCCATGTTGGCCGTATGGATTAATTATATATTAGCGAATAGGGTTATGAACAGTATGCCTAATGGGCGCAGAAAGAGGGGGAGACCTAGGATGCGGTGGACAGACAATGTCAAACAGGAACTAGAATTGGTGTGAAGTGGCCAGATGCAGCAGATAAAGCTCAGGACAGATATACTTGGAGAACTAAATTGCAATCTGGTTAGACCTCTGTAGCCCATGGCTACTTGAGGACGATGAGACAAGATCTGAGACCTTAACAGAAACATAACAGGTGAAAAGAAACTTTTACCCTATCCAAAGCTCGAACACGGGTCCTTTTGATCAGTAGCCAAGCACACTAACACTTGACCGTCGGGACTGCTGTTATCATACTATTTTTGGCAATATGTTGTAGGCTTTAGTTAACACTTTGCATTTCAGGTCAAAGTTCGCCAAACTGACAAGAGAAATATATCAGCAAAAAAGGTTGAATGCCACTAGAGACCATTCTGTTTGCGATCGCCGCTCGTCGTAGAAGGTTCCTACTTGCTGCAGAAACGGTGAACTCTTTCAGACGAAACCGAAGATCATTGTCGTTGAATTTGTTAGTGATCGCAACCTCCGACAGGTACGTCACTCGGAGGGAGTTCTTGCAAAGAGATGAATTTCTCCCGACAGTGTTGGCTCAAATTTAACAGTAGCGTCCTATGGTACTGTTTTTTTCCCAGTAGGTATTTAGTTGCGCTGCTTCGTGAAAAGCAAAGTTTATTGATTCGGATAAAGAAGAAAGCCTTGGTTAGTGTTTTTGGAAATGTCGTGAATAATATTTTCGCTGAACTGCAAGTCATGCTTGAGTAAATAGGCAAAATGAGTTGCTACGAGTTCAGAGAGTGCAATGACTCCAAAGCGCATCGCGCGATTTATGTAAATCCCTTTTCACAGCGATCAGTTTCGGCTATTTGCATATAAATTTTATATGTAGTGACATTTAATCTTTGAACTGAATCCAAACACTGAGCATGGCTCTTTTGGAATTCATAGCTTTCTGTATGCAGCCATAATACAGCCAAGTGGGTGGAATTTTGGTTTTACTTACCAAAAATGTTTCGATAATCTTGGATTTTTGTGTTTGTTTTGAAAGTTTAACATCTAAAACACAGGAGAGGAAAACAACGAAATAGGTTTATTAAAAAAAAATGCTTTATACCAGGTATCAGAAGCTCAAAAATGTTTAAAAAAATTGTTTCATTCAGCGAATGAAAGGAATTTTCAGCAAGATATGTGGAAATTATGTCCGTATCAACTGGAGACTATGTTGCAAGAACACAGAGTTCCATTTTGACTTTTCACTAATGAATGTGTAGGAAACAAATCATCTAAACGACTAATGCAAGAACGACATCATTTGTAATGAAAGCTCGTGGCAATGTGTAGGGGAAAAAACATCTGATAGCGACAATTTTGAGGAAAGACTGAAGACCTTTTCATGGCTCCTGAAAAGTAGTTCAAACGGAACTACTGCATTCTGCACCAAGTGCTCAATTTATCATTCCGAATCTGTTTCGTAAAAGAAGTACTCTTTTTCGAATGAGTTTAATAATCCGAGTATATGTTTTAAAGCAAAGTTGTATTACGTACTGCTTTGAAAAGTTGTATTATGCATACACTGCTCTATAATTGTATACCTCCTTTAAAGAGGGTTCTGCTTTATAGCAGTGTATTTCAACTGGGGTTTCGGATTTTTTTTTTATAATGAACGTACCAAGTGAGTTCGCATTGACTGATGATGTAATATACCTCCTTTAAAGAGTTTCTATTTAGTTAAAGTGAAGATGCAAGGCAATAGCAAAGAATGGAATATTGAGCGCAGTCAGTTCCTCATTTCCATGCAGTTATTTTCCCTCCGCATTTCGCTAACTCTGCTCTATTTAAAGTTCTGTTCAGTTGCGACAGTGTAACAGTGGGCGATGCTCTAATCTCCGACGCATATTTCTTTCCTTTCTGTGAGATTAATGTAGAAGGTTAAAGAGGGAGGCTCAGTTAAGGGCACAATTCCAAAAGGAACAAGAACCAGGCTAGAGTCGCCAGAAGGATCGGACGTACTAGGGTTTCCAGATTTTAACATGAGGTCGCAATGTCGAGAAAAATATTTTGGGACACCGATTTAACCTTTTTCTTTTTTGTCATGTCTCATTCTCATCGCTTAAGCGAAAATTAAAATTTAACTGAAAACAGGATACTCGTTGCAGAAGATATTTCATTCCTTGGAAATGCTAAACGAGAAAAGACAATTCGTAAGGAAATTCTCCAGTGTTTTTTGCAGATTTCATGGACGAGTCTAATTTTCTTTTGTTTTTTACTGTTATTGTCATGGTGATGGTGTCATCTCCCTCTAATTCGTTTTTCTCGTTTATTCTATTGTATGTGTATTATGGTATGACTTCACTATTGTTGTATATGGGAATTATTTTACAATGGTTATTCGTGGCATAATAGCTGTGTTAACTTTGCTGACATTGCTTAGATATTTGAACATATCCAGATGTCGCCCGATGGGTGGCGAGTTAACGAAAGGGTTTTATAACATCTTCGTCGTAGCTCATCTCTCAAGCCGTAGTGGGAAGAAACGCACAAGGAAACAGAAGCGCGAGAAACTGCAAATCAGCTTTGGCAGATGAACTGAGAAGAAGCAGTTCTTTTAGAGCTTCAAAAAAGAAGACGCTGCTGTTCTCATTAACTCTAGAAGGAAAGAGCTTGTTGTCCCTGTCAGGTTGGATTAGCCTGGCTAGAGCCATTTGTACATCTGCTTCACATTGAGACATGTATAATGCAAAATGTCTTTCGTTCCAAAAAAGGTCATTTTTGTGAAACCCTTACTGTAATATGTCAATCGATGTAGCAAGTCGGTGAGAGAGAGACCCACCCAACTTGGGGTGTCCTCTGACAGTTGACCTGACCGGAGGTCAGCGACCTTTCACATGCCCGAAAAGTTGGAGAAGAGAAATGGTGAGAGTTAGCAACGACCAACGGGGCATAGTCCGACGAGGAACGAAGCGAGTAAGACGCCAAGAGTTTTAGCTCGGAAGTGCCAACGGGAAATAACGGTGCTTGACTCTCTAGAAAGAGTTGAACTGGGATAGCAAGCTGGTATTTTAATCCATAGCAAATGAGTACGAGTATTTCTTGGTCATGCTGCCAAAGTTTATGTGCTAACGTTTCAATAAAGGATTGTTTGTTTTCCTAAAGACTTGAGTTGCACAATATTTATTAAGAGGATCTGATTATTGAGTTCCTGCATTTGCATCGAGTCACGGCAGTCATAAAAAGGACTCTCACTCCATTCACGTATTGCGATCGAACTAAGAAAGGTCCGTCTCTATCGGTTATCGATATGGGGCTGAATTCGTAATCACATGATTGTGCTTCGTTTTGCCAACCATCTGATAGCATTAGTAAGTGTCACCGAGCGGTACTAACGATAGCATGAGACTTCCCAAAGTATCTCAACCGAAAGATGAACTGAGAATATAACAGTCCTTAAAAGAGAATTAACCTTAATAGTGGGGAGAAGATATGAATCTCTCTCACTGAATCTTGAGGTCTAATGAGCGAATTCTGTATGAAAAAGGAGAGTATTATTCAACCTCGTTTAACCTTCAGGCAAAAGTTTCTCGAAAAGCCAGCATTCGTGAAATGTGGCCCACAGAATCAAGTGTATTCTTATAACTTGTGTATACAGGATGTCCGAAAAATAATGGTGTAGTTTCAAGGACCAATACGTAAGAAAATATTAACCTATTCAAGAAAGTAATATTTTAATTAAAAGCGTACCAAAAATAGTTTCGAACATAATATGCGTCCAATCACTATTCCACTTTTTGTCATACATGCTGCAGTATATCTCTTGTTACTTGCTCAGTTGTTTCTTTATTTCTGGATTTCAATGATTCAGGTCTGTAATTTTTTCCATGTAAAAATAATACTTTTCAGAACCCCACAACAAAAAATCAAGGGACGTGAAATTAGGGTCCCTTGGTGGCCACAGAATTGGACCACCCTTGCCATTCCATCTGTCAGGAATCTGTATAGCAAGAAGTCGAATACCGATTCAGGATCACTGTAAATTCACTAATCATGTCCAGAACTATTTGAGGTATATTTTCAATTAAAATGTTACTTTCTTGAATCTGTGTATTATTTTCCTACATAATGGTTCTTGAAACCACACCATTATTTTTCGGACACCATTTATTACCACAGATAACAACAATAAATGCCTGCATCATCCTCTACTTAGTGCAGTGGCCATTTGCTTTTTTATTTGAGACAGTTCATTTTGATAAAATATAATTTGGGATTAAAACTTCGACGTTCAGGTTTTAACCTGAAGTCAATTATAATAACTTAAAAGTCAAATTATATATCTTAAAATAATATATATTTTTAAGATTAAAATGATGTGGGTTGATCATAATGAAGTTTCTTTTGCAATACTGACTGGCGATATTAATGATTGATGTGTTGAATGTTGCTAAAAGTAGGTAGGGTAAAAACCTTTTTTCACAGATGATCCACTACCTCAGTTGGTTAAATGGCCAGGTCACAAGGACCCAAAGGATGTGGAGAAGAAGGTTGGGATTAGGGTCCACTGGACAACTGTTAGGAGACAGATGGAAGCCTCTTTTCAAGACCATATAGTGCATTCTTTTGTATGCACAGGTATGACTGTCCTGCATACTGAACCAGGACTTAACATCTCATTTGACAGACGACGGCGTTTCCAAGCCCACAAGCGGGCCTTTTTTCACCGATGGCAGAAGGAGAGTAAATGGAGAAAATTGTCCACGCAGGAAAAATTGGGAGTTGGGAACATCAGATTGCAAACTTTGCAAGCTACACACCTCTCCTCCATGACCCTAAGTAAAGAGCGAACAAATTTTTTCATGGTGTGTAATAAACTGTAATGTTGTAATTTTTGAAAGATGTCACGCAGTTTTGTAATATTCGCCGTATTGAGCCATCACTTGTTAGCTATTGCGTGTTCTTGTCAAAATTGTGTGCACTCGTATGGCATCCTTTCTTGCGATGCAAACTCCATGATAGAGCATTTATCTGAGCTGTTTTATCACTTTACATTTCTTGTATTAATGGCTGAATATATATCTTTTCGAGCCACCCGCAAAAGCAAACCAAAATCTTCAACGAGTACGTGCAACAGATTTCGAATCCAAACAACGAAACGTCGAACAATGAGGAAACAAAACGCTAACAATTTTTGAAAATATATCGGGGGGTGGGGAAGTATCGTGGATTGCATCCCTATAGTTTCTTTCAAGAAACCATTTAACGGTTTAGGCATCAAATAGCAGAAGATTAAGTTATGGTTTTTACCTGCCCCTCCCCCGCTTTCTAAATAAACCTAATCAAAAGTACCCTTCCATTAAAGAGCAGTCATTAGTCTACAGCCAGATGCTTCATCATCCATTTTTTTGCTCCAGTTGGTTATTACTCTCGACAGCCGGAGAGCAACGAACACCCGAAGTGCAGACAGCCCCTCCAAGTTAATCCTACTCTGGATGTTCGACCGAGGCGGCAACTGCCCTTTGAGTAGAGCGGAAGCTCCTACCAGAGCCACACCTGCGGCCCCGCACTGATACCACCGACCTGATAACGACCCTGTTTTACTGTGGTGTCGGGTGACGCTCTCTCCACCCATGCTCCCTAACTTCTCCCTCTCTTCCCACGACCAGGAGAATCCTAGTTCGTAGAGCATCCATTACCAGACACTCGCATTACCGATCCCCGCCCATTACTAAGCCACTGTTCGAAGGCATTAAATGCTGCTGCTCAAGCACGTTGGCAAAGAAACGACATCTGCAATACTTGGTTCCAAGTTTGCTTTCTTCTATGAGGTGTACAATCTGTAGCAGTGGAATCCGTAGATACAAGAGAAAGCACATTGAAATAAACGTACTTTACTCACATTTGAATAACTCTTTGAGATACTTACACAGGTAACCTAAATTATTTATGTGGTCATCAATAAATTTCTTATACTTCGAGGGAATTATTGATTTAGTCACGTCATTTACTTGGGCGTAGGGGTTAATCGGTGACCGTATTGCGCAAAGCTGCACTTATTTCTGCATTAAGACATTTTTTTTTTCTCTTATCATTAATTATTCCCCACAAGTATAGTTAACACTCACTGAACAAAAAGCGAAAATCATTACGAAAAGAAATCCCGGCCAAGTGTTACATACCGTTGTATTGGGTGAGAGAAGGAGTCCCTGCTAAGTGCTGCGTACCATTGTGTAGGATGAGTGAAGTGAAGGAGTCCCTGCCAAGTGTTAGGAACCTTTGCATAGGATGAAAAATTGGTCCTTGCCAAGGGTTCCGTTGGGTAAGGCGAAGGAAGAAATCCTGGCCAAGTGTTACGTATCATTGCGTAGGGTTGAGAGAAGCGAAGGGTTTCCGGAGAAGTGTTCAGCACCATTTCATAGGAGTGAGAAAGGATTAAGACTCAGATAAAACAACGTTATTTAATTTATGACCGCCTTCTGTCCGCTCATATTTCAAATTATCAATTAATTTATTCATATCACATTAAGCTGTAGTTGGTGGGTTAGGACTTGCTCTTTAGATACTTACCCATGAGCCGCACTATACAAATGAAATATTTATCTGAAACATATATCTGGTTTTTCAAAGATACGACTTTTGAAGCATAATATTCCGATTAAGAATTGATTGCATGAGATCCAAAAGCATTAATTTATAGCATTTCATTATCACAAAATAATTTTAGCTCGTTTTTTTTTATATAAGATGCGCAGATAAATCAAAAGCATGATGCCGAAATTAAAATCTTGCGAAAAGACAGCAACAAACAGAATAAAATTCTGCAAATAATCAATTTTGCTTACTCAAATTTCATGTATGCTAATTTGTGCAGTTCCCAAATACATTAAACTGGTAATTGTTCCGAAATGCTATTAATTTTGGACTTTAACCACAATATACGTTTAGTTCATTCCAAATCTCTGTGTGTTACAGAGCAAAACGACACTTTGGGGACCAATATACCAAACAACTCTGTATTAAAGACAGTTAAGTTGTCTTGAGCAGTGTTTAAAGATGAACTCTAAAAGTTCTAGTTGTTTCAAAAGAAAGACAAATGCATGCGACATTCAGAAGAGACTGAGCACTTTATTCAGAAAAACAACAACACAGCAGCATTTTTTACATTTTGTCCTATTTTTACTAATGACATGTGAGTCGAGTAATTATTTAACCACTGAGGTTCTCAGGTTCGAATTCCAATTGCTCGTAGATTAAGAATTCCCTCCGCTAACTCCGTTCTGCCCTCAGTGAGAAAGGGAACATCGTCGGATTTGGAAAGGTTGCCGTCCGTTGGACGGGGCATTAAGCGGTGGCTACGTGTGTAGGAGAGCCTTATTCTGTGGATGTTACAGAACACGTTTGGTGGTCTTGCGAGAGGCTCCCATTCACATAATAGGTTTCCAGTGAATCCCCTTCCCTAACCTTTTATGACCCCTTGGGTTCCTTGTGACCTGGACATTTAACCCACGTGTGCAAAAATGTGCTGCTCTAAGGTAAAAAATAACCCAATCCAGCGTACAACTGATAATAATAATCTTTTGAGAAAATAATGCAAAACAATTGAAATTTCAAAATTTTACTTAATAATAAAGCAAAGTTGCTTTTCAAAATATCCTTAAAAGAAGCAAAATATCGTCATTGTAAAAACATTTATTTTGTAGAATGTTTCCTGATTCGGAGGATTATGAGAAATTCACAAAATGTTGTCCAAGGATACTGTGATGTAACTCTCGGTCATCTGTCTGTAAAGATCACTTTGGAATGTCCCTCCGGTTCGATCGCAATACGCGAGCGTCTTAAGACTTCTGCGATTCGAGGGAAATGCAGTGACTCAATACTCAGCCTGCTCCCAATAAAATGGTTGAACTCCAGTCTTTAGCTAAATATAACAATTATTCATTGAACACATAAACATGACTGATGGACAAGGACATATCCTCAGTTACATGGCATTACATTACCAGCTTATTATGCCTGTGCAGCTGTTTTCACAGAGTCCAATGCCGTTAATTCCAGTCGGCATTTACGAGCCAAAACTCTTACGTCATACGCGCTAGTTCTTCGACTGGCTTTCCCTCTATTGGTCATTACCACACTCCGCTTCCTTCTCCGACTTCGGGCACGTGATAGGTCGCTGACCTCCGGCCAGGGTCAAATGTCAGAGGACACTCAAGTTGGGTGGCCCTCCTTCTCACCGACCTGCTACATCGATTAACATTTCAGCAAGCGCTGCACTGCCTGGCGTTGCTGAAATTGAAGGCATCCCTACATGGCATATGCCTCATTGGTGAAACACAAAATAATATACTAAACAAAAAATGTTTACAAAAGGACTGTAGCCAAGCTTTTCTAGCCTGATAGATATATTGGTACGATGACACATGCATGCAAATGCACAGAAAGAAAGTAATTTCAAGCTGCGATAGGTGAGCGGAATATGGGTTGTTGTTGGGCTGTTTTACCTCTGAGCGGCACTTTTTTGCACACCATGGGCTAAATGGCCAGGTCACAAGGACCCCGAAGGCTCAGAGAAGGTTGGGGGAGGGGACCCACTGGAACGGCTGTTGGGAGACAGATGGTAGCCTCCCGTCAAGGCCATCCAGCGTGTTCTTTAACGTGCACAGGGTATGGCTCTCCCGCCCACGGGGCCACGGCTTAATGTCCCATCCGACGGACGGCGGCCTTTCCAAGCCCATCGGTGTCCCCTACTGACCGTGGGCAGGGCGGGGAATTTTGCGGAGATAAATCTCAACGCTGACCCAGCTGGGACTCGAACCTGGGAACTACAGATTACGAGCCTGGCGCGCTACCGACTGAGCCACCCCCGCCCCCGGAATATGGGTTTAGGGTTTTTCTCAAACATGAACTTACATCTTCTCCGAGAACAAATAAAAATATTTTTCAGCACAGAATGTTTAGGTTAATGCTGTCATCCAAGAATGAAATATTTACCTGATTGATGAGATATTCTCGGTTTTGGTTTAAGCTAATTAGTAGTAAATAATCACAGGATAAGTCCTGTAGACATGGAACTCATGAAATGATGAGCTGAAAAAAATTTGTTTTTTTACCATGAATGGGATTCGAACCCACATCTCCAGGAAACATGCCTGTTATGCTAACCACTACACCATCAATGGCTAACCTTTTCTCAGCTTATGTGACCTTATAAACCTTCCGGATTTTATATATTTGATTCGCACTAGTGGCGCCATCTATCCAGGAAGTGGACAACTCTGTTGCCTCATTAGAGATGGTATTAATATTGTCACTCATGCTAGATGACGCCACTAGTGAGAATCAAATATATAAAATCCGGAAGGTTTATAAGGTCACATAAGCTGAGAAGAGGTTAGCCATTGGTGGTGTAGTGGTTAGCAAAATAGGCATGTTTCCTGGAGACGTGGGTTCGAATCCCACTCACGGCAAAACCAAATTTTTTCCAGCTCATTATTTCATGAATTAAGCTAATTACTTATTAAACAAGATGCAAGAGCATGTTTACGAAGAACAGTAAGACTAGATTTCTGTCATAGTTTGAAGTAACTTTCTTCCTGTACCTTAACGTATAGTTAAGTTGATTTTATACGAGAGTCGGTAAGAAAGTATATAATTTGAATTTTTTTTTTCCGATTCCTAATATGAACAGCACAGGGTAATTCTACTCTCATCCAACTACTCTTAGTTTCTGCAGAGACTGAGACACTTAAAATGTCGCACGAGATTTCCTATTCCTTGTCTGTAGAAATCCTCGTCCTTTTCGCTCAGCTATCGTTTCAATGCTGTTTCCATGTCGTCATCATTCTGAAATCTGTAACCACCAAGAAGTTCCTTCAGCGCTAGAAGAAGATAAGTCGCTAGGTGTCATATCAGGGCTATATTAAGAATGCTCCAACAACTCTCACTGGAAACTCTGCAGAGGATTTTGGGTTGCCATGGCAGAGTGTGGCAGTGCATTGTCGTGCAGAACAACTTTCCAGAGAATCCCGGGACGAGTTTAGCTTAAAGGTCGTCCGTACACATGGCAGTGTTGCACAATTTCAAAAACCGAAATATAGTACAGACTTTATTCTGGGACCACCGCTTCCCTCCAGTTGCCATGCTCTACTGACTCGTACACGCAATAACGGGTAGATGGCGGGCGAATCAACATGCAATAGTCCAACGATGATTAACAAATCCTTCCTACGAAAAGCTTCTATGTCATGTCCCTTCTTTGTGTAGGGGAACGCATGCTTCCTTTTAAAAAAAATTAATAAAAAAGTGATTAAATTTTAAGTAACATCAATAAGTGTAGGTCCTTTGGTTGAGAGATTGTACGCCTTGTAAATTTACTTCCTTATCGCTTCTCGTACAGCTGCTGATGATTGCTTATGATTCTTTCATTCGTCGAGTCGCCCGCAAAAACCATTTTCTCTATTTTTGGGAAATTTAGAAAATTTAAGAAACAATGAAAGGAAAACCAGATTAATCGCAGTACTTCTGTGACCAATAGACTCACCAAAAAAGATAGTGAATATAAATTGAAAATTTTCGTTATTTTTACCAATATTTTAATTTAGTAATAAGCATGGAAGAATTGCCGATATT
The DNA here is from genome assembly GCA_038380435.1 of Ryuthela nishihirai. NCBI lineage: Eukaryota > Metazoa > Arthropoda > Arachnida > Araneae > Heptathelidae > Ryuthela > Ryuthela nishihirai. The sequence goes on along the minus strand of JAWZYU010000001.1, from coordinate 48,992,952 downwards.
TTTGTCGATCGATAGTCGATATTTTTGGGAGTTTTGGGATTTGTTGGGAGAAAACCTACAAAATGGAGATGGAACATGATAATAATGGTGATGGTGAAGAATTAAGTATAGTTTCTTTTTATATTTAGATTCACTTGTTTCACTTTGGTAGGGTTAGCTAAGGCGAAAACGCGTTAGACTCATAATCTGATGTTCCCATGTTCGAGTCCCAACTGCCAACTGTGACAGCGATGAGATTTATATTTGCTAGCCCCCCCCTCCCCGCATCTTCCCTCGGTTAGAAAGGGGACATCTATGGGCTTAAAAATCCCCGAATCGGACATTAAGCCGTGGTCTCCTTTGCAGGAGAGCCATACCCTGTGCAGTTAAAAAAAACACTCTGGATAATTTTGATGGGAGACATCCATCTGACTCCCATCTGCTGTCCATTAGATTTCCTTCCTCAACCTTCTCTGAAACCTTGGAGACCTTGTGACCTGGTCATTTAGCACACTGTATGCAAAAAGTACCATCCAAAGGTGAAATTACCCAGCATGTCTCATTTAAAGCCATCACCATTTTCAGTTATTTCGAAAGAATCCGTCACTAAATCGAAGTTAAAATTTCTGGAATTTATTAAACAGGTTTGCCTCTTTTAATGCAATGCAATCCGATCAGTTGGTGGGCCGACATGATCATTTGAATTCGTTCATTAAGATGCAAAGCAGAGCCTTTCGGACCTTTCAAGTGTCTCTCATTAGCCAAATCACTCTCATTCTGATGAAATTAATGTTTAATTAAATGCCACTTGGATGAATTTAAATTATAAAGAGTGAAAAATGAATGCGTCTTTAAAGTTTAACGATACTCATTCTGGATAGAAATCCGATTTCACGGCTTTTGAAATACGAGAATAAAACGAAGTGTCCAACAGTTACAACATAATAAGCGTGTATTCATTGCAGAGTATTCAAATAGGTCCTTTTTTAACCGGTGTCGTGCCGGGTTAGTAACCTAAAGATCAAAGTTCAAAATGCAACTGGGACAGAGTTAAGATTTTCCTTTTTCAGAGGGGCAACTAGTATATTAATTTTCTGGATATTCCTTTTTTTTGTATGTTTAGGTCAACTTTCGAATGTTTGAATAGATCATCCTCAATTTGGATTAATTACATAAAGCCGGCAACACACCTTGCAGAATTTTTCAAGTGTCAAATTCGGCACGCTTTTTAACCCGGAAGAGAATGCAATTTACATGTGCAGCCCGAATTTCAGGATCGCCTTTATATATTCTCTCTGCAAAAGTATCGTATGCTCCTAGTGGCAACTGTATAGCAGAATGCATTCCGCAAATCCATTGTTGCTCCCGATTGATAACGATGGATTGGGATATTCGAGGAATTCCAACAGCATGCTGCGTTTTTTTCTTTCGGATAGCGGAATTTCCATTGTAATATTTATCCTGATTCCTAGTGTTCCTGTTGGAAAATATTATGCTATGATTTTTGGGGAAACCGCGGCAGACATTTCCGCTGTGCCACCGGCCAAAAAAAGATAATTTGTCGCACTTTCGAAAATGAACTGAATTCGTGTCTTGGAACAAAAATGGCATCGATAATTTGCAAACGAACACATCAACTAAGAATAATTTATTAATTTTATTATTTTTATATGAATATTAATTTTTTTAAACTTTTAACGTGATAAAATAATAAAAATATTTTGTTCTGTTTTTTAAGCATTGTCGTCCAGTTATTAGATTTACAGAATATTGCAAGTGGGCTGGATGTTGAGATCAAAGGCCAGAAAAGTTAGACTACTGTATTTAAAAACGAAAAAGCCGTGTTTTGCTTTTCTCCTTTTCATAATATCCAAATCATATTTTTTTCACATTTAAAAATTTCATGTTAATCCATTCTTTCTCACGCATCCCCAATTTATCATCCTATATATCCTTTTATCTCAGAACAAGATTTCCTGCAACAGACTAGCAGAGCTTAACCCTTTATGGCCAAATATCAAAATCACTCGGACTTTGAACTACAAATGATTAGTATTAATTGAACCTGCAGGGGAGGGCAGAAGAGATAAATTGAATCACAAAGGGTTAACAAACTACAACTGTTCCACGTGCATGGTCAAATAATGCGACAGAATGTTCTGTTGATTGCAAGAATATTTTTTATAAAGAACTTGTCCAGGATGAGATAACCTTTCAACCTTAAGTTGACCTATGACTTCAAAAGGTCAAATGACTAAAACCAGAAGTATCATCTTCTTTGTTCTATATTGACTAGAAGCGAAACCGATAGGGGATTATATCTATCTGAACTTGTCTGAACTGTTGCGTTATTTACAAATGATATTGGTGATGACAAATGACTCGGAATAATTGTTCGCTTACTCCTTTCAACATCCCAGACTCTTTCTCCCATTTGTGGTAGAGAATTGTCTATACAGAAAAGAGGGAATGATTCTTCCCCTGAAAACTAGCATTAAGAATAAATCCACGTCGATTCACATTTTCCTCCTGGACATGTATAAAATATCCTTTTGTTCCCCCTTCCCACTGAAATCTTAAAAAGGTATGTGCCCATCAAGAGAGAATATTTCTGCGAGCTCCCATGAAAATGTATTCTGATAATGACAACCATAACGTATTGCGTCGTTCATCGGAAATCGTTGTTAATGTTTCTATCGTTGGCAATGAATTATTCTGTTAATTGGCACTGAAAATTATTGATATTACCATGTGAAATTTTTTGTTCACTGAATTAGTAATATTGTACAATTATTGCATTACTTCATGTTACGGGAAAGTCGAAATCATTCATTGCATCGTCTTATGGATGGGGCGGGGGTGGCTCAGTCGGTAGCGCGCCAGCCTCGTAATCTGTAGTTCCCAGGTTTGAGTCCCAGTTGGGTCAGCGTTGAAATTTATCTCCGCAAAATTCCCCGCCTTGCCCACGGTCCGTAGGGGACACCGATGGGCTTGGAAAGACCGCCGTCCGTCGGATGGGATGTTAAGCCGCGGCCCGTGTGCACGAAGAAGAACACGCTGGATGGCCTTGACGGGAGGCTACCATATGTCTCCCAACAGCTGTTCCAGTGCGTCCCCTCCCCCAACCTTCTCTGAGCCTTCGGGGTCCACATGATCTCGCCATTTGGCCCATGGTGTGCAAAAAAGTGCCGCGCAGAGGTAATACAACCCAACGTCTGATGGATGTTAAAATTGCCGTTTAACGCAACGCAAATCCCTCAGCTCTGCCACAAAGGCATGATCAGTCAATGTTTAAAGTACCTCTTCAAAAATTAGGCGCTGTGATTTTGAATGCAAGTGATTAAAATCCTTTGTACTGTGGATGGTGCATCAAAGAAATTTCAATGATACTTCTGATTTCTATTGGGGTGGTTCGATTTACCTCAGAGAGTATTTTTTTTAACACAATGTTCTAAATTGTTTGGTTATAAGGGCTCCAAAGACTCAGAGCTGATATGGAGAATACGATGAGAGGTATCCAACGGATAGGGGTTACGATAGTCTGTCGAGTCTTTCATTATTTCGTGTTTGTGGTAATTTTAGTTTGAGTGTTAATGCAATTCCTTAACATTTGTGTGAATATTTCTTATTTTCAAAAAATTCTTCATAAAATATTGAAAGAAAATATAAGGAAATATTGAAAAGTATAGAAAGATACAAGCGATGCACAGAAAAAGCAATAATCAATAAAAATTTATTTGACAAAAAACCATATTTTTTTACGATAATTTTTGTCATTTCTTCTGATAGATATTATCATTCTTTCAAGTTTCTGTTTCACTAAATATTGAAACTGTATTGTTTTGCTGGTAAGGTAAAAACAGAGCTCGAAAAACTGACGAATTGCAAGACCTCTACTGGTCTGTGATCTATTAGTGTCTATAAAGAGAGTCAAAATCTTCTGGAAACCTGTCGTTAGTAATTACTGAAACTGTGACCATTTCTAGATCCTCTACATTTGTTTTAGAATTAATAATCAGACTCACAAACCCAGCAGCGTATTTGCAGAATATGAGAGAAGAAACGATCATGCCATTCGACCACGGATTCGAACCTGGATCCCGACAGCTGCAGTGTCATTGTGAACCAATGCGATGCCACTATTCTCCTGAGGAGGATATCTTGTCTGAATTCATTTTTTGCATATTAGTTATTTAATTCCTTTGAACAGAATAAAGCCGAGGACTTTGCATAGAGCAGAAAGTAGATTGGTGTCTCTAACTGTTACAAGAACTGTGCTCACTATTTTTGAAAATAGGATTAATGCTTGCAAAACTCCTAAAAACAACTGTGCTCACTATTTTTGAAAATACCTAAAAACAACACCTCAACCGCAGAAAATATTCAATACATTAACCAACCAAATAGCAACAGAATCATTAAGAGCTTTCAGCCTTAATTTTATCCGCCCTGATGAATTGTGTAGCTGCAATTTTCCGATGAATAATTAACTGTTCACCATGATATAATGGCAAATATTAAAGCTAGAAGAGCATTCTTAAGCATCTTTGAAAAATAATAGAAGAAAACAACATTATTCAAACAGTCAAAAAATTTATCCCATTTCGTAAAAAACAAAAGACAAACCAGTATCGTCATCCTTAGTTTTCAAATCCTGCATGTCATTCTATCCATCCCACAAGCACGCAAAAATTATTCTGCAGTTTTCAATTGTTTTAGCATAGTAAACTTTCTCTACTTTTCTATAATGCTATGAAACTAAGAAATTTTATATACTTTCAACCACTTCATTAAATGTTTATCAACTACTTTCTATTGCTGTCTGCTAAAGACAGTAGGTTATGAATCTGTTATCCTTTTTATCAAAAATAAGCACATTATCTTATCTTTCAAGCAGCTGCCTCCTTTGCTCTTCTGATCCATAACAGTGGCTTTTGGACTGTTTTACTTCTAAGAGACACTTTTTCGCAAACAAAAGGACTCCAATGGTTGAGATCTGAGTAGGAGAAGGTATTAGGATGTGTTACTTCTGAATCTCTCTTTTTTTTTTACCAAAATGGTTTAAATCTGCGAGTTAGGAAGACTACAAGAGTTCAGAGAGCTGGTGGAGGAAGGGAAACCACTGGAAAGCTTTCAGGAGAGAGATGGAAGCATCTTGTCAAGACTATCCAGAATACCCTTTAACGCGCACAGGATATGATTATCCTGTACACGGAATCACGACTGGAAAGCTTTCAGGAGACAGATGGAAGCATCTTGTCAAGACTATCCAGAATACCCTTTAACGCGCACAGGATATGATTATCCTGTACACGGAATCACGACTTAAAGCAGTCGTTTTCAAACTGTGCTCTCCCCTCCGGAGAAAGCACGGGGATGTGCTACGAGGGACACCGGAGGTTGCGCCAGACTTGAGACAGACGAGATATTATTTTATTTTTATTTTTTTAAAAAAGGACAGAGATAACATGGAAGCTTAATGTAGCTTGTTCTGGTTTCTCATACAACAAACACACAATGATATGCCCGCTGCTCTTTATAATTAGATACGCAACCATAAGACCACGTAGGGATTTTAGGAATAATCCCTTTCAAAAGTTTCAGTAAAAAAACTTAAACGAGTTGTTACAATATCAAACCAAAATTAATATGGACATATGGCTTTAGACTATCGTATTCTTAACTAGTATTTTTACGGCAGATAAAGAAGTACTTGAATAGAATTCTGCTAAAAATCCAAAATAAAATTCCTGCGTTTCCATTTCCGACGGTTTCGAGTCAGTGAGAGTTGCGGAGTAGCAATTCTATATTTTGTGAGTGGCTTCTTTCTATTCTAAACATATTTTAGGCTTTTTCCCTTTCAAAATCGTGTCGAACATCCTTTACTTAAAGCTTCGTGGCCGAGTGGTTGGCGTGCTTGGCTACTTATCTAAGGGACCTGGGTTCAAACCCCGGGTAAGTCTCGGATATTTGTGTTGTTTTTCTGCTGAGATCCCGCCATCCTCACAGACCTTCTATTATTGCTTATAAACTGACAGGCTCCTGTCAAGACCTCTGTAGCAAGCAGCTGCTTGAAAAGGTATTTATTTTAATAGAAAATACTGCAAAACTATAGTATTAGGATATTTTTTGCAGGGTAGTAATAAAAATCTGGTTTTAGAAATAAAGAGGGGTGCAATGAAAATTTTATAATACAAGGGAGACACGACAGCGAAAAGTTTGGAAACCACTGACCTAGCGTATCATCTGAGGAACTGCGGCCTTTCCAAGCACATAGCTGTCCTCTTTTCCACCGAGGGCAGAGTTAGGGCTAGAAACACCAGAGAAGTAACTATGTACTCGTTCATTGATTGAGCCATAGTAAAAGGTAATAAATTACAGAAATGGTAGACAAGAAGTCCAACTTCGGCGAAGCAAATTCGCATTAAAATAATTTTTAATATAATTATATTGTATATGTTTTCACCTTAGATTATTTTTGTTAGCTTTGGTTATACGTTATTGATAATGTATTTCTTTGGCGCCTCCCTCCACTTCCGTTTCAGTTTTATATTTTCCTCCGTTCAGTTAAAACGTTTGCCCACGCATTCTCTAAAATGTTGCATGAACCAACCAGAACCATCTGTCTGACTCTTTTTTTTACATGCTGCGTTTCTCACGTATACTTTCATAGAGTTTTGTGCTATGTGTAAAAAGAAATACTTAACTCATATAATCTTTAGTTTTACATCTCATCTCTAAATTCAGACGAGTGCTAGGTTGGGTTGATTTACATCTGAGCGGAACATTTTTGCACACAATGGACTAAATGGCCAGGTCACAAGGACCTCGAGGGCTCAGAAAAGGTTGGGTGGAGCGGACCCACTGGATAGCTGTTTGGAGACAAATGGTACCTTCCCGTCAAGGCCATCTAGCGTGTTCTTTAATGTTTCGAGAGTATGGCTCTCCCGCACACGGAGGCACGGTTTTATGTCCCATCTGACTGACGGTGACCTTTGAAGCCTATCGGTGTCCTCTCCTGACTAAGGGCTGGTGGTTTTTGTGGAGATAAATCTCAATGCTGGACCAGGTAGAACTCGAACCTGGGAGCTGCAGATTAGGATTCTGGTGCGCTATTGGTTGAGCCACCCCTGCCCCCGAGTAATAGGAGTAATCAAGTCTTCAGCATGTCTTTCATCTTGAATTGTTAATGCATATTGTTGACATGGCCCAGGTGTAATAACCCATTCGGAGGATGAGATAGATTTTACCACACTCATTGGTGTCACCTTCCTCAAGATGACAAAACTAGCTTAAAACGAATTAATCTCGAAACTACGATTCGAACTCAAATCGAAGAGTCTCAGATTGCGAACTTGGTATGCTGACAAAAACGTTATCTGTCATTGTCACATATACAGGTAGGGGACAAAAAAAATGGAAACAGTTATCTCAATAGAAAATCATATTCAGAGCTCAATAACTTCTTCAATATGATTTTTAATGAAAAATATGTCAAGAGAAAAATTAAAGGTCTCAATCAAATCTATCTAAATCAAGATTTTAAACCATTTGTTTAGTATTGAAAGAGTTATGAATGCTGGAATATTTAACAGGCTACAAAAAATTGGCCCCAAAATTTAATTAAACCAGGTTGAAGATTTGTACCGGATGCAATGCTCTCGGTACTCTACTAGAGTCAACTATGATCTCTGATCTCTTAACCTGTTTCAATGTTTTAGTTAAATTTCGGGGTCAATTTTTTGCAGCCTATTAAATATTCCAGTGTTCATAACTCTTTGAATAGTGAACAAATATTGTTTGAAATCGAATATCTTTAGACATATTTTTCAAAAAAAAATCATATTGAAGAAGTTATTGAGCTCTGAATGTGATTTTCTGTTGAGATAATATGGAACTGTTCCCATTTTTTTCGGGGGAGCAGGGGGACTCAGTCGGTAGCGAGCCAGGCTCGTAATCTGCAGTTCCCAGATTCGAATCCCGCCTGGGCGACAGTTGAAATTTATCTTCGCAAAACTTTCCCGCCTTGGAAAGGTCATGACTAAGTCATGGCCCCGTGTGAGGGAGAGCCATATCATGTGCACGTTAAAGAACACGCTGGATGGTCTTCACGAGAGGCTACCATCTGTCTCCTAACAGCTGTCAAGTGGGTACCATTCCCCAACCTTCTCTGAGCCTTCGGGGTCCTTGTGATTTGGTTATCTAGCCTATTGTGTGCAATAAGTGTTGCTCAGAGGTAAAACAACCCAATTCATTTTTCTGTCCAGTACTGTATGTGATCAGCTGCCGACAGCTCAAAATTGACTTCAGTGGTTAGAGCACCTGACACGTTATCAGGAAGGCGTGGATTCGGATCCCATCAGATTGAACACAATTTTTCTTCATTCATTTTTCAAGTGTTTCCATGGAATGCCAATTGAATGGTGTGTCTTTTTTTTTTAAAGAGACCAAATCATGGCATTTGTGATGAAGTAAACAATATGAATACGAATAGAATTTGAGCAAAATTATTGCAAAATAATGTATATAACAAAAAACGATGTTTCTTGTTTAAAAAAATGCTTAATGTTAAACTTCGATATCTAAGAAAATAGAATTAATGCGATATAAATGAACTTTCTATGTGCAGCCGGTGAAGGTTGAGAACTGATCATTTAACAAAAAATATGTGGTGCTGGGGAAGAAATAATCCCCAAAAATGCAGTCTTTCCTATCTTGTTGTAATGTCCATTTTGCATTCTCATCACTAAAGAAAAAATCAGACTGAGCTAGGTTCGGATCAGAAATGTGCCAGCTTTGAGATTTTCTTCTCTCCCCTATATTCAGCTCTTTATAAAAAAAAGACTGAAAAAAGATACCAGAAAGGATACGTCAAGCTGTTGTTCTTACGAGAGAGTCATTCCTTAGGCACTTTACGAAACACGCTGCATAGCTTTTCCAGAAATCTCTCCCATTTGCCTTTAACTGCCATTCAGTCCCCTAACTTTGTTCTAAGATTTTGGAGTCTTTGTGATTTGGCCAATTGCCCTCATTGTGAATCAAAGAGTATCCCTAAGAATCAAAATTAATACATTCTAGCTTTTCTTTCTTTTTTCAGTATAGTGTCCGGTGCATAATTTACCAAAAACATGCTTGGCTTGCTGAACACAATGCGAACAAGAAAAAAAATAAAGGAACTGTCTCGTCTATTTGATTACCTAGTACCCTGTTATTTTAAAATTGTTTGATTTGCCGTGACTGCTTAATAAGAAAGAATCTGTAAAAGCGTTCTTCCTTTTCTTTCCTAAGATATTCCTTTTCCTCAAGAGTAGAAGAGAGTGAACATTGCACAATCGTCATCAACTGATGTTCTCTTGATTGGTTGTTCCCTTCTTAAGCTGACCGATAACGGGACGAGTTATCAGAAACGACACGTGTTTTCAGGTTCTTCTGTTTGTTTGCTTTGCGATAAACGGCTCGTGCAATGACCGGATCATTTCCTGTCAGGTAATGTTCAGATCGAGCAATCGTCTGAAGACGGTCGAAAAGGAAGCTGAGCGACACACGAGGTACTTGACACCATCAACTTCATATTGAGCTTCGTCGAGAGCTACAAATTGCTCATTCAAATGATGGGAGAGCGACGACATCAACAAACTACATTGCTAACTCTGCGCGAAAGAATGGAAAGGGAAGAATACTTAAATGGACATTAGTTGGATTCAGAATGAAGAACAAACTGTTTTCTGCTCTCTGATGATCTGGTCAAATATCCAGAATTTCGATGTTAGCTTTAGCGCAGGCGTGTCTAATCCGCAGCCCTAAACAGCTGGTAATGCGGCCCACTAAATCGTAAAATTTACGTGTTTACGACATAAGCTTTCAACATAATTATGTGATTTTCAGCGAGTTTTTTCGTGACTACAGAGCACTAATGACAAAAGTATTAGTGACACAAACAAATATCCCAATTGAAAACTTTTCTTACTATTTTATGTGCGGCCCAAAGCAATTCATCTTCACTCAATGTGGCCCAGGAAAGTCAAAAGGTTGGACACCCATGTTTTAGCGCATTATATTTTGCAAGTATAGGTTATGATTAACCGTTTGCCAAGTATGATCATGCCGACACGTTTAGCAAATCAGGAGTACTTTAAGGTTTCCTCATTTCCTAATTTTATACACTATATATTACCAAAAAAAGAGTTCGGATACTTCCATGTTATTTGAATGGAGAGCCACATTTAAAGCTCCCTAGCTTTGAAAATAAGTTTTTTATGGGAAAATGTTATTGGAGAAAAAATTGTAGAACTCACTCGGATCTCTCTGAATTCAGGTTTTCAATAATATTATATCGAGGCTGGAACACTTAAGAGCAGAAGCTGTTGCAACACTCGTCCTAGATATTTTTCTGACTAAAAACCGAAAGAATAATCACAGAAAACTCCTAAAAATTAACGTTTGTTTTATCAAACGTCTTGCTGGAAACAGTTACATATTTCCTTTTAATTAGCTTTTGAGATAAAGTAATACTGACAGTCAGATGTTAAATATTCCAGCGTCAATAATATTGAAGAAATATTGTTGAAAATCGAGATTTCGGGAGATCTGAGTGAGATCTTCAGTCTCTTTAGTGATACTTTTAATAAAAAAACTGATTTTCCTATTTAGGTAGCTTTGAATGTAGCTTTCAATTCAAACAACATGCAAGTGTCCGAATAGTTTTGATAATTAGCGCATATACAGTCGATTTCCTACATAATATGTTGGATGTCTCTTGGGGACCTATGCAATTTAATGTTCAGTCGTTTTTAATATTTTTCTGAATTCAGAGTAGTAGGTAATGAAAAAAGGTTCACTCGTCAAGGGTTAAATGTTGAACTCAGGTGTAGATAGGTCAGGCGGTAATGTTTCTGGATCGTTGCTTGTGGAAGTTTACAGTTTCAACTTGTAATTACATTAGGAGGAGATTCTGCCCTCTGTGGAAAAGGAAACAACTTATAGTTTTCAAAAAGTCTTCATCAGAAGGGCGAAACTTTGTGCTATTAGAAATCTTCATCCATCAAATAAAACTTTTTAACTACCCGAAGAGTTGACTGACTCTAGGTGGCGTTCATTCATCTGATCAGTTTATCTCTTTCTCAGTTTGTGTTACAGCCCCATTGTGCATAAAAAAGAGTGTTTATAAAGCAACACAATTTCACTATTGATGAAAACGAACTGTCGCAAAGGTTATCTGTAGATAGTGAGAGCAAAATTCTTCAGAGGAAAGAACATCTAATACAACAGTTGCTCTCATCGGAACAGAAGAATTTTCTAAATATGAAATCCATTTATAATTGGGATATCGTTTCTTAATATTTTTGGTATAATTTAAGGATTATACCAATTTTTGTTACCCAAAGCCTACTCTAAAGAACTTTATAAAAGCAGCCTTTCTAAGCTATTTAATTATTTCTAAATTTTTAGAATAGAATTTGTGAACTGAGATCAAAGTTCATAACCAATGATAGGTTTGGCTTCAATAAATGGAGACAAGTACTGTCTGAATGACCTCCTGACATTTCCCCTGTGGTGCAACATGAATGACAGTTAGGAAAGGTAAGGAGAGACTGTGCGACTGCGCAGTTGACTCTTCGACATTTTGTACAGATCGGGCAAAATTTGGCTCGCGGTCCGGAATTGGTGGATATTTTGTTTTTTCAGAGCCATCCATTTCTAGCGTCATCTCTTGCCAGAAACTGACAGTACATAACAATATGTGATATATACATGCTCCTCGATATGCGATAATAATTAACACGTGGCCCGTTATGAAGAAAGGTTAGACAACCCTGTTATAGGTCATAGGTTAAAGACCAATTAATCACCAAAATTAACCAATGATCTATGATACTTATCAAAAACGTCAACCTGCACAATTTCATCTCTCAATCGCACAATTTCACAATTTCACAAATCGCACAATTTCATCTCTCGTCTTCGAGATTCACACAATGCCACTACATCTCCTCCCTCACCTTACCCCCCCCCCCCTCCACTTCAAGTAGGTTGCGGGGTTGCGGACATTCATTATTTCGAAATCAACCCTCTGAACTCGCATATGAACTCACAGGTGTCGCAGGCTTTACTCGCCGACACGAATCTGGTTGAAACTTTTTATCAGAGACGGAGAGGAATAACATTTAGCCGCATTTTGGGACTTTGAAATGGAATGCAGACGTATTCCTAAAGATGAAGCACGTGCGAAAATTGTTTTCGACACTGGCTAAAGAGATAATGTACATCACGGGCCCTTACAGATGCACAGAGGTTGACTCGAAATGAATCTGAATCGCTGAAGATTTACCGAAAGTAACTACTGAGCGGAGTCAATAAAGTTTCTAGAATTCAGAAATTATATTAAAATATCTAATGATCGCCTCTCGACTGGCAAGAAATTTGATCGCTACCTAGAACAGACAGTGCAATTTGCATAAACTCTTCATTACATTCTAAGTTACAAGTCTGAAATGAGAAAAATGAAAAACGCTGTGTCAGAAGAGAATAATACAAATTAATAGATTATTCTAGGACATTTTCGAGAGCTTCGATGTGAAGATCATGAAGTACGCAGCTGAGAACAGTTAGGGAAAATGCATATATTATGTCAAAGGAAAGTATCGTTTAGAAGTTCTGGAACTTTGAAAATAACTTCATGAGTAAACATGTCACCATAGATAAATTACAGATCTCAATCAAATCTTTCTAAATCTTGACTTTAAATATATTCACTAAATATTTAAATAACCATGGGAGCAGGGATATTAAATAATGGCATTATCTGTCATAAGAATTATCTCAAAAGTTAATGAGAAACTCAAAAATAATTATTCTGTCTTAACATTTAGTAAATTAAGTGAGAGGATCATTACACAGTCTTTGACTTAACATTCTTAGAGAGTGTGACGTCATTATTTTAACTTTATGACTTGATTGAAGGATGATTCGTAGGTAATGGTTCATTCATAGTCCCCTATGATCTGTGAGAACTGACGAACCGTCAACTGCGCCGTTTCATAGTCTCACTAGTTTCTACTCACGCTATGCCCCTCTTACATATGCATTGTTTTTGTTTTGATCATATTTAGAAATTGTTTCGAATTTTATCGCGATTCGAATGTTTTGGTGACGAGGTATTGATATTATCAAATAACTTTTATCTTTAATATACATTTGATTTTAAAACGAATTTCATAAGGCATGTAAAATAATAAACAACAGCTTGAAATTTATTTGAACTACTAAATTGATTTCATGCGATGACTAACAACGAGGATAATTCAACTAAGACAACCTCTTAACCGCTGTTAGTGTAGTACTAAAAAGAATTAAATGAAAATAAGTATTCCTGATTGATGTATTTTAACATACTATTGAAGGAAACAAAAATTACAAGTTTTAAAGCAAAAGAAAAAGCTTTTTTTTAGATTATGTTTTCATCCTCATCGTAAAATTTTAGGGTTAAAAATTGGTAAATCAACAAAATATTCCCGATTTTGTAATGGTAAGAAGAGGGACCAGAAACGAAAAATGTTATATACAGGGTGATTCAAAACTTATCGTTCAAATTTCGTGGGGAGGTAGGGAATACGTCAGGAAACCGATTTTACATAGGAAAGTATGTCCGCAAATGTACGCATGCGTATGTAGAGGGCGCTGTGTGTACCAAACCAGTGTACAGCTCGCCCGACCACTCCCGCTGTCATCAGTGTACGAGCTGACTTACTAGTGATAAGATGAATCGTTTTACGCATCAAGAGTGTGATCCTACTGTGAACCTGTACTTTACCTTGTTGGAATAAAAGTCACATTCGTTACCACTTAACTGTACTGTTTCCTTGTGTTCACTTTACTTGTCCATTTTGTTGATGTAGATGACGTTTGCGGACATACTTTCCTATGTGAAATCGGTTTCCTGACGTATTCCCTACCTCCCCACGAAATTTGAACGATAAGTTTTGAATCACCCTGTATATATTAGGCATTTTAGAGGTACGCAAATTATTTCTGCCTCACATAACCACTCCCGAAGTCTCTCAAGCATCCATTCTTTGCTATTCAATGGTTATTCCATATAATGCTAATTTACGTCCCTTGATATCAATTATTATCTTGAAAATTTTCCATAGCTGCGGCCGAGTCGTTAGTGTGCTTGGCTGCGAAAAAGAACCCTGGTTGCATCCACGGATAAGTTCTTGTGTAATGTTTCTTGTGTTATCTTTTTGATGAGGTCTCACCTTCTTCGCAGGCCTTACCCAAGGATTTTTATTCTGTCACGTTCCTGTCAGACTTCTGCGGAAAGCAGCTACTTGAGGAGTGAAAAAGTTTATTGCAGATCTACTCCAGTTAAATTAACGTACGAAATTATCGAAAAAAAGTCAGGTTGTATATTTATTCCTTGATCCTTTTATATTCTGAAATTTCTTTGTGTCTTTCAAGTGGTCTTTACACGCACTCCCTCTGACCGAAGGGTTCCTTTCTAGAGTTTGTGTAACACTATACTTAGCAGTGCCGTCCCATGGCCGAGTGGTTAACGCGCTTGGCTACTGATCTAAGGGACCTGGGTTCGAGTCCCGGCCGTCCCATGGCCGAGTGGTTAACGCGCTTGGCTATTGATCTAAGGGACCTGGGTTCGAGTCCCGGCCGTCCCATGGCCGAGTGGTTAACGCGCTTGGCTATTGATCTAAGGGACCTGGGTTCGAGTCCCGGCCGTCCCATGGCCGAGTGGTTAACGCGCTTGGCTACTGATCTAAGGGACCTGGGTTCGAGTCCCGGGTAAGGCATGGATGTATGTGTCGTTTTTCTGCTGAGGTCCTGCCATCCTCTCAGATCTTCTACTGTGGCATATAAACTGACAGGCTCCTGTCAGATCTCTGTGGCAAGCAGCTGCTTGAGGGTGTATTTATTTTATTTATTTTTATACTTAGTCCACATAAATATTTTACTCGTTTTAAGGAATGCACCCAAAAAGAGTGTTTTGGTTCCTCACAACCCCCTGTCAGATACTTTTCTAGTTGTGGCCGTTTCATCCATGTGTATCTCGATTCTTCATTCACTCTTGCACTCGGTGAGTGAAGCAAGGGCAATTCTAAGAAAATGGGACAAACCCGAAGCAATCTGAGGACGAGAGAGAGCCCAAGCTATGTCATGCTCGCGATCAGATGTCTCTCGGTAACGGATATTAATTCCGCTAGCCTTGATATTTTCTGCTCCTCCCTTTGGAATAGAAAAACTAAAACGTTGGACTTCGTTGTCGTCGTGGTCCTATACACAAAAGGCAGAAAAGGAGCCGTAATGATTGGGCAGGTTAAGGAAAACTTTAGATGGCCCGGAGTAGAGTATCACTCAAAACCCTGTCCCAGTTTTGAGGTTCTTGTGACCTGGGCTATATAATAAGTAGTGCAGTGAAACGGTGGCTCTCAAATTGTAAAATAATCCAACCCAATCCACAACTGTTTAATGCATAATACTGTAAAAAGAAATTCGCAGATTTTGAAAGCAATGACAGACATTTTAATCTTTGCCAGCAGTAAACACATTCTCCAATTTAAATCATCTTTTTTTAAGATGTAGTCTTAAATTTGGGGATCTTAGTTATGGATAAATATGGAATGTATGCATGTTACAGTTACAGTTAAAATATAAACAAGATATTTATTAAAGAAGTATAAATGAAGTGAAGATGTTATCGCCGATGAAACTAATTCTGGACATTAATTCTTATTCAGGCCCGGATCTAGAAAAAAATAGAATAGAGAGGGGGGGGGGCGCAAGAGATTGGAATTCAATTGCAGTATAATATTTTCCCATACGTTTTAGAGGTCTTTGAAAATTTCTTGAAATAATGTATAAAATATAAATAAATATAATAATTTTTGCCTACATTACTTTTAAGCATTTTCAAAAGGGGAGTGGGCATCGTCCCCTGTAATGATGTAAGCTATTAAGCTCACTCCCCCAATATCAAGCTCTATTTTTATTCGGTGTACTATGCTGCCTCTTGAGGGGACTATATGCTTCCGTAAAATTTGTCACTTGAATTCACGAATCTCTGCACTCTTTGAAAGCATTTGTGAATTTGGGATTCGATTTTTAAAGATTCAATCCTCTGGATTTGGAGGCCTCACGAACAGTGGCAGACTTCAAAGGGAAACTGCGTAAGAAAAAGGAAAGAAAAAGTGCACTGTTCAGAGAGGATGTTCCTTTGCCAAGAGCTTGCTTGTTCTGACAGTTGTTGCACCGTTTGGCGATCTTGCTTTAAGTCCTCATGAATCCTGAGTCTTCTTTTTCTGTCTCGAAGCACTTTCTTCGGTCTGCCTTCAGATGATGTTTGCTGATCTTCGAACCATGTGGAATAGACTCGAGACTCTGTAGTCTTTGACTTCACGCTCCGATGCATCACAACGGCTACCAAGCCAGCTATTAAACGAACTCGAACAAAGGCACTTCTGCAGCACCTTGATAGAGCATTTCTGTTTAATATTAAAAACTTGATTCCGCTGTAAGTTTCCATATCAATTCCTGAGGGATATCACTACTGGCGTATATATTTTTCTGCAAAGGAATTTCTGCTGGTTTCGCTCTTTCCCAAAGGCTTCAGAGACTTCATTTCAGAATGTTTCAATTTCCGTTTATTTTTTTTTTCTTTTTGTTTTGGTTGCGTAAATGGTTAAAATATTATAATTAAAATTTTTGCTGTAATTTAAATAATCATCTTTGGAGTAATTACTTTTCTTATTTTCGAGTCTTAACGATGACTACGGCAGATGTAAACTATCAAAATTTTTTCTTTCTACGCTTCTTCCATATCTACACGAAATGAGAAAAGCAATCATTCACAGAAATTGTGATTGACTATTATTATGGTGTAAATTCCGTTCACCACATTAAATGTCGAAATCACAACTCATACTGCTATTGCATGGTAACGTAAGTTGGATAGACCTTTAATTCTTAGTGCCACTTTGGGGGGGATGATATAATGTGACAGATTTTTAGTCACTGAGGGAGAGATGGGAATAGTGTGACAGCTTCTTATTCTTGATAATGTGATAATGAAGTGGCAATAGCGTGACAGTCTCTTTTTTTCTCATTGTAATGATGAGGAAACAGTTCATCGTTTTAGTTTCTTTTTTTTTTGCAGCATATAGGACAGAGAAGAATCCTAGAAGTTACTCCTAGCTTTTGCATACCTTTTCATACAATAACATGTCCTACTAAGACCGAAGTCACTGCTGACCACTGTTTCGGTTAGAGCTAACACAGCACACAAAGTTTGACATACTGGAACAGTCGCTAGCTCCCTAACCACTATGCCAGTTAAGCCTTTCTTCGTTTTATCTTGTTATTTGTTTTATTTCTTAGATATTTCTTCGAAAGATCGAAGTATCAAGGACTGGTACAGAAAGGTAGGAAAACGAAGTATCGAGACAATTTCGTTACCAGTCCCAACTGATAATCACTAACGAAAAAGTTAATCAATTGAACACTTTTCACCAAGATGTCAAAATTGTCGGCTAAGTCTCCATAAGTCTCTAATGTAGAGTATATAGATTCGACATTTTCAAATTCTTAGATCAACTGAGCCTCTTAGTCTCTTCCTTCCGAAAATTTTCTTAACTCGCTGTGTCTGTTTATCATTAAACAGGAAAGATGACAGAAGACGACTTCTCGAGCTCCAACAGTAAGGCTGAACTAATCACAGCAAATTCCATTGTCATATTCTGTCTACTCAGTTATTGATACTATAGATTTCTCTTTAATAACACTAACTTTTCAGATACGGTTAAAACATTATTCATCTATAAATTTTTCATCAAGCGACGAACTTCTATCCCACTAGAAATATTATCCTTGAACAGTTGTGTGATGAATTATTTTGCAATAAATCTCATTCGTTCAGATGTTTCATTATTATTTTTCTCTTGGAAGATATTTGTTTCAGTTTCATTGAGTACTCATGACAGACTGATTGGTAATGAAAAATAATGCCACTCCAAAATATCTGGAGATTGGGGCATTTACATAAATAAATCAAACTGAAAAAAAAAATGATGATCTATCGCATTCTAGCATTTGAAACTTAATGAAAGGCACATTAAGCCTACACCATGTTAACATCGGGAATTGAAAAGGGGTTATATCAGATTCTAGTGAAAGGGGCTGCCTGGGAAGTGGGAGTTTTTTGGTAAGATCAATTTATACGAAACAGAAACAAAATCTCCATCTGCTGAGAATGTTGGACTTATTAACTTATTTTACTTCTGATATTTATAAATAATAAAATAAAAAATAAATATCCTCTCAAACAGCTGCTTGCCACAGAGGTTAGGAGCCTGTCAGTTTATACGCCATAATAGAATGTCTGTGAGGATGGCGGGACGTCAGCAGAAAAACAATACGAGCATCCATACCTTACCCGTAGATCAGTAGCCAAACGCGCTAACCACTCGGTCAACACTCATATAATCACTTTTTTTTACATCTGCAGTCTTTACTTTAATCTCCAAATCTTTTCAACACAACTAACTTCAAGAATAATCTATCTCCAAATTCTCGGAATCTACCTACTTTATCTCTAAGAACAAGATTTCTTGAAGCGAATTTCCAACTTACCCGACTACCAAGTTTTTAGGTTCATGAGAAAATAGCGAGACGACATCTCCTATTGTATATCAGAAGTCTTTCCTTTAAAAAATGTTTCTAGGATGAGATAAACTTTAAAATTTAACGTAAAACTTTACCAAATAATAAACACTTTTCGAAGAAACTCTTCAAGAGAAAAAACATTGTTCATTAATCTCTTCACTCTGCTTGAAAGATAGCGAAATCAACACAATATGTTCTTCCTCAACATCCGTTAACTTCTGTTCTACTTTCCGTGAGAAAGGGAACACCGTTGGGCTTCGAAAGATCTGTCCGTCGGATGAGATATTAAGCCATGGCTCTGTGTGCAGGAGAACCATACTCTAACATTCTCTGAACCCTTGGAGTCCTTGTGACCTGAAGGGCATTTGTCCCATTGCGTACAAAACAAGTGCAGCTCATAAGTAAAACACACAACCCTAATGTAGCACCAACTCTAATGCAAAATGAACTTATATTTGAAAAAAGAATTACAAGTCTATCCAAACTTCATCATTTTTCTGGTAATCAAATCACTTATTTCCCTTGATAAGAGAAATTCAATTTTGGTGTGAGCGTATCTGATCCAAATTTTTTTGTCGGACCTGAAGAGTAAATGGAATACAATGATCTATAGAGGAACGCAAGATCTCAGCAGAAAGAGGGGAGGGGGTGGCTCAGTCGGTAGCGCGCCAGGCTCGTAATCTGTGGTTCCCAGGTTCGAGTCCCAGCTGGGTCAGTGTTGAGATTTATCTCCGCAAAATTTCCCGCCCTGCCCACGGTCAGTAGGGGACACCGATGGGCTTGGAAAGGCCGCCGTCCGTCGGATGGGACGTTAACCTCGTGGCCCCGTGTGTGGGAGAGCCATATCCTGTGAACGTTAAAGAACACGCTGGATGGCCTTGACGGGAGGTTACCATCTGTCTCCCAACAGCTGTTCCAGTGGGTCCCCTCCCCCAACCTTCTCCGAGCTTTCGGGGTCCATGTGACCTGGCCATTTAGCCCATGGTGTGCAAAAAAGTGCCGCTCAGAGGTAAAACAACCCAACCCAGCAGAAAGACAATGCAAGAAACGTCAGTTGTTTTATCCGATATTCGAGATAAAGTTATTTTGATTTCTAATCAAATACGCTAAACCACTGGGATGGTTTCATTTCTTTAATATTAAGAAATAAAATCACAGTGTTTCATCCAAAAAGGTAGGAAATTTCATTCTTCTGCTTTCCATTTGATTTTCGAAACTGCACAAGCGGATTGGATGAAGTTTTTCCAATAGTCCTTGGGACTCAGAGTTTGGGATGATGAAGAGGATCCAACGGACAGCTGTTAGGATGGAAAACTCTCGTTAAAGTTATGCGCAGTGTTGTTTTAACGTGCACAAGATATGGCTCTCCTGCACACGGACGAGTTCTCATCTGACGAGTTGCGGTCTTTCCGAGTCCATGGGTGTCTACCTATCCCACCGAGGATAGACAAAGAATTTGTGAAAAAAATCCCAAAACGACATCCTGGGGAGAGTTAAGTGACATTCTCACTCATGAAGCAACAAAACACCTTAAGTATAGTACACAATACTATTCCATTCTCTGTTTGATCAACACTTAAATTGTCTTCCTTGTCACTCTCAAATACTTGCTTTCTTGAATAAGATGGCACGACCCACTGATTGAATACGACTTCTGACACAAGACGTTGTTTTCTTCTCGAGGGTAGGAAACAGATAGACCACAGACTTTGACAAAATCATAGCAAATTTAATATTTTAATGCAGAATTTATTTTAAATATTGTACATACCGAAAGAAGCTGTTTAAGAAATAACGAACTTGAAATTATTCTTATCGTTAAGCACTTCGATAGCTTAAGGTATCAGATGACTGATTTCTGATCTTTGAAAAGCCATGAGCTTAGATGACTTATTTCTATTGAGAGAGATTTTTAAGAAAAACTGTTTAAGTTGGAAGCATTTGTGGTTAATCGGTTTTGATATTTTACAGTATATGTCTGATATGCTTCAAGTATACTTGATTTAAGACTTTTCTCTCTCAGAAAGTAGTCTTAGATACATAGATTTCGTTCTTAAAATCCACTTCTTCCAGTGGAAGCCATGGATCTGACATATTCCTTGGAAAAGCGAAAAATCTACGTGATGCACTCAACATCAAATATTTGGGAGCATTTTGATTAATTTAGGAGATTTTATCATTGAGCAGTACTATTCAGCTGTATAGTGTGAAAATGGCTAGGTCACAAGACCCAACGATCAGAGCAGAATTTCGTAGGAAGACCCATTTGAAAGCAGTTAGAAGTACGATAGTCTTCTTCCCCTCCCCCACCCAGCTTCCCTGCAAGATCATCAATGTTGTTACAGAAGCGATCGCCGGCGCATTGGCAATTATCGGCCTCCGGGTTTGAATCTGGGTTAATCATTTGCTTTGTCATCACTTGAAGTTGCCATATTTGCAGATCTGATCACTAAGGAGAAGAAAGAAATAAAGACCCCGACTTTACATCACTTTTGACGGATCTTTACAAGAGAATTGATGTCACCTATCTCATCAATGGCAACGCAAGAAAACGTCAACAAAAAAAATATTCATTCGATTTTTTTAACCAATTATCTACTTGATATTTTTTTTATTATTTTCTTTCCTTTAGTTTCCTGTCTATGAAATTTTAACCCATTAAATTAATTAATTAAACCTATTTTGACTCTATACTTATAAACTGTATATATATATGAATGTAAAAATGCGGTTTAAAGGAGATTCTAAAGGAGAATAAATTTAAAAACAGTAAGAACAATAGATCTTAATAGAATTAGGACAGCCAATACCAAGATTTAAAGCAGAAACAATAAGAAGACTCAGTTTAGTGCAATACAACAACAGATAAACACATTAGTGAAGCCAATACCTGAAACAACGTTTCTATTGTTCTTCACATCATAATCAAATAGCATATCAGATATGATCTCTCAATGAAATACGGAGGAGGTACCTTTTAATCTAATGAAATTGAGATGTAGTCCTGAAAGATCTATGTACACATTGCAATATTGTCAACTTTCCTTCCCCATCAAGAGATCAGATAAAGGATGGAATACTGGACAGGTTAATATGATACATGCAACGAAAGAAACTGGAATCAAGATGAGAGCTTTCCGGAGAAAGGAATTTTTCGGATAACTAGGTTAAAGTGAACTGAAGATCAATAATTTGTCGTTGAATCTTTATGCTAGTTTAATCTGAGAGAATTTAATGCGAATTTATGAGTAATACTTAATGTTTATTACAATGCAAGTATTGGATGTAATTTGACGATTTACATTCGTTTGAGATTTCCCAAAACTTGGAGAAGAGAAATCTCTTTAGTGAGCAATTTCTCTGCTTTTTACCTTTCCTTTTTCGCTTCCTTTATACTTCTTACATTGGAAATAAAAACTGATCCACTTGTTATATCAATCCGTGGAAAGTCAAATTGGAAAATTCTTAGTTTTCAGAATAAATTGTTTATGGGAAAATGTGCCAGAAAGTAAACATCTGAAGTGAATGTACTTAAACCCATTTTCAGACACTATCCGTTTAGTATCTGAAACGTTACGAAATTTGAAATAAACGACTTGTCTGAAAAATTCTATTCAAAAATTCAAAAATGTTTCAACTAACGTATGAAATAAAATATTGACTGATAAGCTGCGATCACGTGTTATGACTTTTTAAATACGAACTAATAGGTCGGAAATTTATCTCTTCAACATATTTGTATATAAAAAGTTTATTTGAAATAATTAGTTGAAAACAATTGGTTGTCCTAGTGGGATTCGAACCCGCGCCTCCCAGACGAATCTCATTTAGTACAACCAATTTTTTTCAACTAATTACTTTAAGTGGTTCTTTGGCTACAGGACCTTTTCCTGTGATACTTCATTACTGAAAAAGTTTATTATATGACAGTTCTGTAAGTTATGTCCACAATACGAACTTCGGATCTTTGATACGATATGCTATGGATTTTTGGTGAGATGCAAGTTAGGTTCTTGGGATTTGGCTACATGTTGACATTACGTGGAGTGGACGACTAATTTTGACAAGATGATGAATTTGGTACACAGGTGGCATATTCTGTTAGTGACGCAAAAAATATACTTCAAGGTGACAATAAGATTTTTCGAATTGAGAACTACTTTCCATTCACTTTAGTCAAATCTCTGATGTACTAACGAGAATCAGTTATTAATCGTCTTCTCTATGTTCACAAAGACCGTATTTTGGGCTATCTTTATCTACTCAGGAACAGATATACAAGAACTATCTTATTTTAAATGTTAATAGCTTTAGTTGCCCGAGTCCGTACTTTGGATGCAGTATATAGTCATTGGAATGTGTTTGTGTACTCTGGAGTAATTCATGTGAATCGAAAGCCACGAGAGATATTGGACAGCCGCCAAGCCAAATACAGACCGGACAGCTGATAATGCAGCTGCTTCGGGGCACGTGAATGTACTCGGAGAGTAGTCCATTTCGGAGTGATTCAGAATCACTCGTCGAAATCGAGTCACAGAAGATCAATTGTCGGAGCCGAAGCGAAAACATCGCTCTTTGTTCACGGTGGGCATGCGTGAGGGTTACCCCACTAGTGGAGAGTTGCAGGTCAGGGTTAGGAAGATTCTGAAAGATTCTCTTAAAAACATCAACTCAAATCAATGGTTTCATTCTACAATAACTTATTTGGTCGACAAACTGTTTGTTGAGGAACCCGATTCCTTTGAAGATCACAGTGTCTATTTTTCTACAGACAGGAAGGATCATGTGATATCGCTCTTAGTCAATCACACTTCCGATTATAACCACCTACCTACTTGGAAATTATTTGTGAACCCAGATTCAAACTTAATTTGGCATTCTTGAGAATTTTGTGCATTAGTCTTAACCATTATTATATATCAGTTTTTCACGGTTTTAAAAAGGATTTGGGTTGGGTTGTTTTACCTCTGAGCGGCACGTTTTTGCACACCATGGGCTAAATAGCCAGGTCACATGGACCCCGAAGGCTCAGAGAAGGTTGGGTGAGGGGATCCACTGGAACAGCTGTTGAGAGACAGATGGTAGCCTCCCGTCAAGGCCTCCAGCGTGTTCGTTAACATGCACAGGGTATAGCTCTCCAGCACACGGGGCCACGGCTTAGCGTCCTATCCGACGGACGGCGACCTTTCCAAGACCATCGGTGTCCTCTATTGACCGTGAATAGGGCGGGGAATTTTGCAGAGATAAATATTTAAAAAGGTAAAGAGGGGTGGAGGCAGGAGAGGTCATAGCGGTGAATGAAATCAGGCGCTGTATAGCGAAAGAGTTTATTTCGCATTCGAGCAAATAGCTTTAGTGTTCAGTATTTTGCATTGACGCGAATAGCGCAAACAGGTCTAGTGGGAAACGGATTGAAAGTAATCTCGCTTTTCTTCCGACACACATTTTATGTTTCACATGCAAGTTTTATTAAATCAAGATCCATTGCTCTTTACAGCGAGATTTACACAAATGATGCAAAGAGTGTTAATCATTTGGCCATAAGAATTTGCATTGTTTTTGGTATAGTAATAGCATAAAAAGTTGGCGGGTTTTTTGTGGGTTTGCAATTGAATCGACAGGAGGAATAAAATGTTTTATATGTTTTTTTTTTCAATGTGAGAGGTTAATTTTTTTACCCATTGCTTATTTTATAATTCTATTTATTTTTAATCCAATTTCTTATTGAAATTTTGCATACATTACATTTAATATTTTATACTTGTCATATACGTGTCAGTTTGTGGATTTGTCGAAACAATGTCCCCTCTAAAACTCCCCAACCTGGAGGCCTATCGGGAAGCATTTCAGTATCATAGTTCGAGTGTAAACTGAGGAAGCAATGGGGAGACTCAGAGACTGCGCAGTTAACGCTTCGGTTGCTTTCATGGAGCATTAGTGTTGATTGACAGATCATTCACCTGTGATCTATGAGATCTGTTGAAGCATTTTTCTGAAGTTACAGTGCATCCTATTTCGTTTCCCATAACACAACTGATGTTGTCACGATAGGTCAATTGTGCAGTCCCATAGTCTTCCTATTGCATCCCTTGTTGAACTCACGTTATGCAAATGGGCAATTTATAACTGCTCTGTCCCCATATCCCCCAATCTGGGCGCCAACCGTAGCCAGAATTATATATAAATGAGAATTTAAGATGGGTAAAATATCATAGGATGTTTAAAGATTCCTTCTTCTTCAAAACGGGATAAAAAAAAGTGCTTTCAGTGATTATTTTCTGCAAATGAGACTTTGTAACTAATAAAGTAAAACGTGAAAAAAAATTTAAAAAGTTGTTTTAAAATCTCCTCTTTTCGTATGTATTTTAAAAAAGGAAAAAATGTAAATTAAACCAAATTGCCAATGGCTTACTGATTTAAATTCGAATAGTTTTAAAAGCAGATAAGACGCTTGAACGATTTTATTTCATTCATAAGAAATAATAGCTGTTTACCTAAAAATATTGGCTGACTGAAAATATGCTTCTTTTTCTTATATTTGCATTTTTAAAGCGCAACTTGACACATGACAGGTGAAAAAAACGACAAAACATGAGAAGCTTTTCATTTTTATTTAATTTAGAATAATTGGGAATCGAAAGCTTGTAGTTCTGCTTGAGAATAGCTCTCTGATTATCAACAGAATTGAACTAATTGCTATCACGTTTCATTCCCAAATCCGAAATTAAAGGTATTTGGAATATTCAAGATCAAAGAAAGATGTCACTGTTACTTCAATTTGTTCTTGGGTAACAATTTGAGTGTAGGGTGGATGCCGTCTGTGTAAATCGTGAACACACCAGCTTGGGAAAGCGTGAAGCTGAGAAGAACTCTAATCAGACCTTAGTATCATTCACCGAGGATATATCAACATCCACACGCTAAGAAAGTTCTGACATGTCTCCTTGTAAGTCACGTGACAAGTGAGAAAATGACGAATGAACAGTTTCAAAAAGACTTGAAAGAAAGTTAACTGGGGACATAGCTACTGGTGGTGGTGGAATTACTTCTGGTTTAGCATTACAGTTGATGCTTATATATAATACGGTAACCCTTAAAATGTCGATCGCAGTTAGGTCATTGGCACTCAGTGAGTCAAAAGTAAAACAAAGATAAAAACAAGTTTACAGCAAGTTTCGTTCCATATTCAAAATTTAAACATACGTTTCAATATATGTGTCAGAAATGGGTTCAGCTTGAGCCGTGGCCAAGTTGTAGTCAGAAAGATCAATGTGAAAGACAAGTATTTATCTTTTCAACTGTTAATCTCAGTTGTAACGGAAACTAAATTGTAACATATTAATACGTAGTATTTAGTTTGTGCCGAAGCTAAAAAATATTTTTGATTCAAATTAAAATGCCGGTATATTAATAAGTTTCTTGGTTATTTTTTTGCACTAAAACTAAACTCCATAATTTTAAAAAATTATGTTTACCTGTCACTAAATTTTAGCTTGCATATGATTTATTATTCGATATCATGAAAAATATTATTATTTACAGAAAAATAAACTTTTTCATCTTTGAAATTGTATTAGACTACATTTGATTCCGTTTAGGGAAAGGTGAAAAAAAAAACTCTAACCAGCATCCGAATCATTAAAAAATCTTATCACGAATTGAGTATTGAAGTCAGTTTTGATAAAAATTGTTGTATAAATAGAGATTGGAAAACCAAAATTTCATATTGTTTTTTTTCATCAGTAATTCGTGTGAGGGATGATAATGAAACATTAATGAATCTAAACACTGTCTGTAGGTTTGATTAAAGAAGACTTTGAAGTTATGGTAAAAATCATAGTAACCAGGATGTAATCAATGCCTCGATATTCCGTGCCAATGTTGCCAGCCTACTGACATGAAGAAACGGAATAAAATGCTGAAAAATAGAACTAAATGTAGCACTGGCAAATGAAAGTGAATACAGAAGTCATAACTATAAGGCAACAATAAAATTGTTCTTCCATAAACTGCTTGAAAGTACACTTACTAATTGTTATACTCTATTAATTGTTATTGTATTATAATCCTTAGATTGCTGACCATATTGATGTTTACCACTGAAATGTTTGAGTATTAGACATCATGTTTATCAATTATTATCAGAATTTAATAGATTATCGCTGATTCAGAATGATTGACAACCTACAGTGAGTATAATCCACAGAATGCAACAGGTACAAGTGGGATCACGGGTACAAGGGGGTCACTTGCGAATGGAACCCTGGAAAACCTTTTGGTCACCCTGGAAAATTGGATTAAGAAGATATTGCAAAATTTAAATTTCCTTTAATTTCTTAAAATATTACATCGGCCAGAAAATAATATTGATTTTTATTTATTTTCCTTTTGCCATTTAGATCTTTCCGTAGATAGCTTGAGACTATTTTTGATCTCAAGAAAATTTCGCTGTCATTAATCAAAGAGTGGAACTCGGCTCTCAGCAATGATACTTTAGTTTGTGCGCGAGTGGCGCTGCATTAGTGTGACTTAGGATCAGGGCAGGCAAGAGAATATACATGATACCGGGAGAAATGAAATTTTGGCTTCTCCCCACTTCCAAAACTCTTTTAAATTTTAAAATCTGTCTATTATAATTATAATTATTGTCTCTTATATTATAAAAATTTTCTTGTCTACTATTACTATATATATTAAATGCAAATCTAATAAATGACATTGGCGTCTTCGGCACCTCCTGTGCCGAGACGACCAGGGCGATCGCCCACCCCTAGTTCCAGCTTTGTTTACGATAAGGTTGCCAGTATTCAGGTAAGTCTCATCATCATCATCCTCAAGCAGCCATGGGCTACGGAGGTCCAACCAGACCGTGCAATTCAGTTCTCCAAGCAAGTCTATTCTGAGCTACACCTACTGCATCTAGCCACTGCACACCAATTCTAATAAAGTCCTGTTTAACATTGTCTGCCCACCGCATCCTAGGTCTCCCCCTTTTTCTGAGGCCTTTAGGCACACTGTTCATAACCCTATTCGCCAATCTATAATTATTTATTGGGGCAACATGGCCAAACCAACGGAGTCTCTCTCTGCACAATATGCTGCTTAAAGGAGGTTGCAGACTCCTTTGCCTAACCTCATCATTAGTTACAAAGTTGAACCACCTAATGCCCAAGATACTGCGTAAGCATCTGGAATCAAAAGCATCTAGTTTCCTGTTATCTTGTTTACACAGTGTCCAAGTTTCACTACCATAACTAACCCTAGAAAGAACCAAACTATTATACAGTCTAATTTTAGTCTTTAGGTGTATACGCCTATTTCTCCACACTCTCCATAGATTCTTAAAAGTCCCGGCAGCAATCCCTATTCGTCTGTTAATCTCATGCCGCACATCACCATTATCTGTTACCTAGCTCCCAAGATAATTAAACTGTGACACCTGCTCAAGACTGCAACCATTCAGAGTAACTGAATCACAGCCTGCCTGACCAATTCTCATAGTGAGGCAAAATTGATAGATTTCAAAGGTATTCTATAGGCAATGAAAAATGGAAGTAAAATGATAAACGATAAATTTGGCGGGATAACTTGTTAATGCCATTTAGAGCGTGGAGTCAATTAAATAAGATGATATTTTTTAGAAAAATGAAAATCTGACAAGATCTGTGAGGAAGGCGAGGCCACGGTAGAAAGAAAACAACAACAACAACAACAACAACAAAAAGACTCGAACTCAGGTCTCTATATTCTTCAGTCATTCATGCTAACTACTTACGGTGATTCCATATTTAAACGAGTTAATCATCATCTATTTGTTAATGAAATGGCATGAAAGAATTATTAAGTTCTTTCACCCGAGGTCCCAAAATCCCGAATTTGCCATTTGTTAAGATGGCAAAGTTACCTCCGATTTCCAATCAAGACATGGATGCATGTATGGTCATTTCGCGAAAGTGTCCAATTCCTCTCCGCACCCCTTTAAGGCGATTTGCACTAAGCTCTTGTCAGTTATTAGTGGCAAGCTGATGTCAGAGAAAAGCTTTATTTTTAAATCTAATTAACTTCTCGTGGAGTTTATTGATCAAGATATTTGGCAGCTTTCATTAGGCGATGACTTTCATACTAGCGAATAATTGAGAACGGCAGCTCATCATTCATCACTGGCAAAATGAGTGCCAATCTCTTATTTATTCTGCAGTCATCTGGATGCCTCTCTGTATAAAAGTTCAAAGTTCATACTATTTAAATGATATTATCTGAAATGAATAAAGAGTCGTGTGTATTTTTTTAGACCTTAAGTGACAGATTGGAAGCCTCATTCATTCCGAAAAATCAAGTATTACATTTGGTCAATGAAAGAAGTAAACAGGAACATCTAGAGTGAAGACTTCGGTACCTTATATGTTGCCATTTTTAGATTAATCGCTTTTAGTAAGATGTTCAAATTTTCTAAATAACATTAGATAAAATATATTATTACAGATGATTTGAAAAAAAAAATTCGATTGCTAGTAATCAATTTTAATTTTACTAAGGCAAAATTCTATTACTTGTCTTGACTTCGATATTGTTTTCAAAGGTTTTGAAAGGATTTTATGATGATTATCTTTGAATTGTTTTCTCGGGCTAAATCTTTGAAATGCTAAATCTCGGGGATTAAATAACTATGTAACAAAGATAACTGTATTAACGGACTGGCATAAAATATGAATATAACTGATAAACAGTCGAAAAGTGAATATGCTCTCTGATGTAAAAACGAAAATGAAGATTTTTCTTATTGTCTGCACTTTTCAGTTCTCTCACATTTTTTAAATTATGTTTCCAATATTTTTGTTAGCATATATTCAACAAGACAAAAAACATCTCATCACTTGTTACAAATGCTAATAACAAGAGAAAATATTGAGTGTGAAAGTTATAGAATGAAGTTTTTTTTAAGGTTTTCTGTTTGACCTTCATCAGCAGTCAAGGCAATAATTTGTCCAATTAGAAAAGGTGTAACTTACCTTTAACAGGAGCTGCGCCATCAGGAAGTGGGGAGGCTTTCAGAGGTGGTGGTATGATAGTTGTGTTTGTCCCTTCCTTGTGGTTGGTGAGAGCTGTCTCTTCAGTCTGTTGCACCCTGACAGGCCGGCCACAGATGTTACTGTTCACTATAGGAGACTTTAATGTTGGTGAAGGTGATGCCTTTACGTCCAACCTCAGTGGACACACTGCACTGATGTTGGTCGTCGTGTCAGGGGTAAGGGTGCCGTTCGTCGATAACTCTAGAGTTCCAACTGCCACAGGTGAGCACATCTTTCCCGCCATTGAATTAGGAGGAGTAACAGTCCTTTTGCTATCTGGACACGTGAGGTTCAGCGGTTGATCGAGAGCACGTTGTTCTGAGTCCGGATGCAACGGTAACGGAGTCGTCGGCAGAGGGATGGAGCTACTACACGAGCCGTTCACCAGTGGCGCCGGCGACGGCGGTAGCGCCGCTGTCGTCGGCGGAGGGGTGAAGGTTCTTGTCGGCTTCTCTCTCAGTCCCAAGATGTCCACAATAAAGTGCGGAGTCGGTTGTCTCGGAGGTTTGCCGTACACGTGAGGATGCCATGTCCTGATGGCCGTCAGAGGAGGCAGAGGCGGAGGTGTGGGATGCAGTCCGTGCAGAGAAGGAGGCGAGCACGATCCGTTGTGTTGCATTCCGTAAAAGTCTTGCATTAGACAGTCAGGTGGACGCCTTGTGCACTTAGGCCTAACTAGGCCTAATTAACAGCAGCTGCACTCCTCTCCGCAGAGCTGGTGGTGGTGGCAGGAGCGATCATCCGCCACCGGAGTTGGACGAAGCACGACTGAAGCAAGCAGGCAGTGGCCGGCAGAGACGAGCCCCCTCTCCCGGCGGCAACTCTCGCATCAGCGTGACGGGAGGAGTAATCCACGCTCCCTCGTCCGCCTCAATCAATAGCAGCGAGCTTCTGACGAGCACCGCACAAAATGTCTTAATTTAAATGCGGCGCAATTAATTCTGAATCACTTGATGCCACAAAAGCTCCAGCGAGTCCCGCTCTGCGCGCGCTAGCGGACGGTTGGCGGGGAAACGTCGGAAGGGAGGTGGATGAGGGGGAGAGAAGGGGAGGAAGCTCGAGCGGGTGT
This sequence comes from Ryuthela nishihirai, assembly GCA_038380435.1. Taxonomy (NCBI): domain Eukaryota; kingdom Metazoa; phylum Arthropoda; class Arachnida; order Araneae; family Heptathelidae; genus Ryuthela; species Ryuthela nishihirai. The sequence continues at coordinate 48,962,166 of JAWZYU010000001.1, read as the reverse complement.
CACCAGAGGGAATAGTAGTAGTTGCTGCAGTAATAGCAGTAGCAGAGTAATAGCAGTGCCACTCACGCACGTTGGCCGTCCCACAAATGAGAAGAGTCGCTTGTGTGCTGCGTGCCGAACTCGGACACTGTCTACCACCCTCTACATCTGGGGCTTCAGGTTAAGTAGATTAGTGGACAAGGTAACAAATGGCGTGCGATCTCTCTGCACTGGCATTCGACTCAGAAGCAGGAGTGATCTCGCCCCTCGCCGTCCCGTTACCTCGTTCGGTCTCTTAGGTAAGAGACACCATCGGTTTTACGAGTAAGGTGGGAGTGTGGTGGTGAGAGGGATTATCCGACGTTGCCATGACAACGATCGCTGTCTGCACTGCCCGTCCTTAACTCCCTTTCCAATTTCGTCTTCGAGCATCGACCGTAAGAGTGAAGAGAGCGCAGGTTAACGCCACAGATACTGAACTCTGCGAGCGACCCCCTCCCAGCCGCGCTATCTGCCACTGAACTAGAGACTGGCTCGGGCTAGGTGGCGCTCATTCACCGCTGTCATGTGAGTGGGAATCGGTCCCGACGGAGGCGAGGCGACGTGGGCCAGCATTCGGAGAGGCCTCGCGGACACGTGGCTTTGTATGCGGAAAAGAAGAATGGGCAGTCGAGCAACAACTCTGTTGTCAGTAACGAATTTGCAGCTAGAGGGAATAAGATCAAGAGTCCAGAGAAATGTTATCTTCATCTTTTTTTCCCTCTATCTAAATATCATCCAATGTAAAATCTTTAATTTTTCTGCATCCCTCCATAATTTGTAAAATTTGATAAAAGGTATCTTCGATGTAATAAATGAAATTTTCAAAATAATTAAAAACTAAAATTAAACACAACTAAAACTTACTTCATTCGGTAAGAAATTGCAAAAATTATTAAATAGAATTCTTCGAGAAACATCATCTAGAACTAATAGATCGATTTCCCTACTTGGGAGGCAAAATAGCATCAGATGGAATCAGATGGAGGAAATAAAGTAGAAATTTACTCTAGATTTAAAAAAAAAAACGAAACAAAGGTTAACCTACAGAGATTTACATATCGGATTTAAAAAAATTGTTAAATTTGAGATTGGTGTGTGGCGCTCATGGATGCGAAATATAGGCTGACTTCTAAGACCAGCATGTCATCATGTCCTTGTGTAAATGTTTGTATGTTGTATGAGAAACCAGGACAAGCCTAATATAGCTTCTAGGTTATCTCCGTCCTTTGTAATTAGAAAAAAATTACTGAAGGCATTTGAGGTGGGATCTGGAGGAGGAGGAGGATGGAAATCGGCTCAAAAGAAAATCGAATAAAGAAATTGTAAACAGGGTCCAGGAAAAAAAAAAAAAGCTATTAAGAATTATTTCAGTCAGCATAAATAAATTGATTAGATAATATATAGTAAGATATGAAAACATTACGAAGAATATTATAGAAAGGATGTTGGATGGAGAAACCATTAAAGGGAGACGAAAAGACTCCTACACAAAAGAAGTGGAAAATATATAAAATTATATATATAAAAAGAAGTGGAAAATATATAAAATTATATATATAAAAAGAAGTATAGAATGTGGAAATGAATAAAATCCTAATTAAAGAAAATGGTGCAGGAAAGGAAAATGGAAGATTATTAACCGCCTCGGTGACTCAGTGGTATTGTGTTGGCTTGAGGTAACACTGCAAGGGCTGGGGTCCGGGTTCGAGTTCGGGGATGGCATGGTCTTTTGTTCCGTCATACCCTGCAGATTTGCTAGTTAATTAGATTTAATACGATGTTATTTAACACTCTTAACTTTTTTGATATCTTTACAGGTGTAATTATCATATAAATCGTAAAAATTGGGGATCTGATGAAAATAAAGGAAAAAAATCGTGTATTTATAAATAAGAAGAAAAAAGAAAATATTTTTAGATAAAAATGTCAAAAAAATTGAGTGTATCATATGATTATTTAACTATCAAAAGCTCAAATGAAAAACTTTCTATCTACGTTCGTTTTATGTACGTTGCTGTAACGTTCTATGTTCGTTATAATTTACGAAGGTATGTTAATGGAATTATTTGGGATATATTTGGTTATAATTTATTGCTTTTTAGCTACAAAGTGGTTTTAGGTTCAGAAGAAAACTTCCAAATAATACGCTATCATTTTTCTAAGTCTCATCTTCTTCAAAAGCTTAATCTGGACCAGCCACTCTACCATAACAAATACTGTATAGATTTGTTTTATAAAAATAATGACCAATATGAGCCTGTACACGATTATATATAGTTCTAAACCAGGCATGTCAAACTCGTTAACCACCGAGGGCCATATTAAGTATTATATATTAAATCGCGGGCCGCAAAACAAAAAAACCAGATGAAAATTGTTATGTGCAAACTAGACTAGAACGCAGTATTCGTTCACTGGCTGCTAACGAATAGCTTCCGACTCTACTGGCATTTCGTGACTCATTGCCATGCGCAAAGTACGTACATTTGAATGACCTCGAGACATGTGTATACATGTCGGAGCCCGATCGTAGAATTGCTCATATCATGAAATGCCACTATTTCATGAAATGATCGGGCATTTCATGATATGAGCAATTCTACGATCGGGCTCCGACATATACATTTATGCGCAATAGTTTCCCTTATATATAATTGGAAATATTTTCTGAAATACGTTCATTTAATTCATGTACCGTGTACGTACTTATAATTTTAATTAAAGAATCCAGTGTTGTCAAAAGTTAAATAAACGTATTGGTTATCAATCTTGGCGGGCCGCGTGTTTGACATGCCTGCTCTAAACCGTACTTATTGGATCATTTCATTTTATCAATTTGTGAGAGTTATATCTTTTTGTGTCATATTTTTCGATTTTTCATAAATTCTCTGCCTCACATACTTGGTTTCGTGATAGTAGCCTATTTCAGTTAACTGGAAGGGATGTTTTGTTATATATATTCGGTCTTTCGTTGAGATGAGTTTAGAATGACTTTATGACATTAGGAATGTTTTGGCCATTATATCTGCTTAGTGAGCATTCACGATTGCTGTAGCGAAGCAATTATTGAGCTTCTGTTCAGAGATTGTAGGAATACAATTTCGTTGTTTCCGCTATTAAGTTGATACATAGGAATCAGCAGTCAAATTTTCTTCAAAAATTGGATTGAGACCTGTGGTACCCCTTTTGTAAACATTTCAAAATGCATATTGATATTTTAGTTTTTATAAATTGTTTTCTATTGTCAATTTAAATCACTTTGATAAATTTCCTCTAATGCCAACATACTGTAATTTACTCAAAAGTATCAAGTACTTTAGAAATATCTATGAAAATTGCGCTAATTTTCCCTCAGTTATCAATTCCATTTATAATGTAAATTTTAAAATTGCATCCTCTGTATTTAAAGATTTTCGAAAGCCAAACTGTACTTCATTAGATAATGAGTAACTACTTGTTTTAAAACGTAGTAAACTATTTATTGTAATTTAATCTATTACCTTCCAAAATATGGGTAGAATAGTAATTGATCTATAATTAAGCCAATAATCAAAATCATTCTTTTTGAGCACTAGAAAAACTCTAATCAATTTAAAACCATCAGATTACTCTGAAAAGGACGCATTTCTTAATTTAACTGAAAATGAAGATCGTATTTCATATATTATTTATATTAGTATTTTTTATATATGTTCTTTAGAGAGAAGAGTCAGGCAGAAGAATTTTATTTTTTTAATTTAATATTTTTAAATTCATTTAAATTGATAATGTTAATAATTTATCAGTAATATTATTAATAAATATTAATATTTTAAGCATACTAATAGCATGATTTGTCCGAATAAAAATATGAACAATACAAGTTTTAGTACCAATAGATTCTCTCTTGCATTCTGAAATAAAAGGACAAAAAATTTAAATTCATGTGAAGTATTTAAATATAAGTGAGCCCTTAATTTATCTTATAGGATCTCTATATTAATACCATTTGTAGTTATGCTATTTTTATATTTCATCATCATCATCATCCACAAGCAGCCATGGGCTACGGAGGTCCAACCAGACCGTGCAATTTAGTTCTCAAAGCATGTCTGCCTGTTTGCATCTGGCCACTGAACACCAATTCTAACAAGGTCCTGTTTGACATTGTCTGCCCACCGCATCCTAGGTCTCCCCTTCTTTCTGAGGCCTTTAGGCACACTGTTCATAACCCTATCCGTCAATCTATAATTATTCATACGGGCAACATGGCCAAACCAACGGAGTCTCTCTCTGCACAATATGCTGCTTAAAGGAGGTTGCTGACTCCTTTTCCTAACCTCATCATTAGTTACAAAGTTGAACCACCTAATGTCCCAAGATATTGCGTAAGCATCTAGTTTCCTGTTATCGTGTTTACAAAGTGTCCAAGTTTCACTACCATAACTAACCCTAGAAAGAACCAAACTATTATACAGTGTAATTTTAGTCTTTATCGCCTATTTCTCCACACTCTCTATAGATTCTTAAAAGTCCCGGAAGCAATCCCTATTCGTCTGTTAATCTCATGCCACACATCACTAGTATCTGTTACCTAGATCCCAAGATAATTAAACTGTGATCACAGCCTGCCTGACCAGTTTTCATCACTTTTGGTTATAAACAGAGAGAAAGCTAACCTACTCTACTACCAGTTTCATCAACAGCTCGAACGAAAGAGTTCATCTCCTTAACATCATTTGCCAAAAGAGCTAAATCATCAGCATAATAAAAGTCAGAAATTTTCATATCTCCATCCATTTAAGTCCAATATCTTTTCCTTGAAGTGAATTTCGCATAACATAATCAACAACCAAATTAAAAAGAAAAGGAGACAAAACGCACCCTTGTCGAACTCCAAAAGTAATGCTAAACCAATTGCTACAAGCCTTACCAACTCTCACACACGACTCAGTGTTATTATAGAGAGCTTTCATTATGTTAACTAACTTGTCTGGTATACCATATGATCCCACAATCAATCACAAATTATGACAATCAACAGAGTCGAAAGCCTTTTTGAAATCAACAAAGCTAGCAACCAAGGGTTTCTGAAACTCTAAACATTTCTCAAGAATCTGCCTATGTGAAAATATCTGATCCACACATCCCCTACCAGTTCTGAATCCACATTGCTCATCACGCAATTCTATTAAGCACAATCATGGAAAGAACTTTACCTGGAACAGAGAGTAGGCTGATACCCCTATAGTTATCACAAGAACTGCGATCACCTTTTTTGAAAATAGGGATAATATAATAGCTCTGGTAAAATCTTTAGGAACCCATGCCTTTATCATAAAAGTTATTCAAAATTTCAGTCAACCAAGTGGTAACTGAAACATTCCCAGCTCTGAGCATTTCTGTAGTAATTTCATCTACCCCTGGGGATTTATGAAGTTTAAGTTTAGAAATAGCCAAAATAACTTCAGATTGTGTTATAGGGCCAACATTAAAGCCGCCAATGCATCTATCATCATTACAAACAATGGGAGTAGAACTAACCACATTGTTAAGAACATCACTGAAATGCTCAGCCCACCTAGCCATGACAGAATCCTCCCCTTCTATAACCTTACCTTGTTTATCCTGCAATCCTTGTATGCCTGTCCGTTTTCTACCACACAAAACATTCACTATCCGGTACAGCTCTCTGCTGTTGTGCTGTCTAACTGCTTCCTCGGCTTTGTCAGCCAAGCCATCAAGCCAAAGATTCTTATCAGCAGCTAACTGATCCTTTACACTTTTATTAAGTTTTCTGTAATGCTTTCTATTAGCACTAGTAGGGTATTGATTAAGGACATTCCTGCAGTTCTTTCTTTCTGAAATAAGCTCAAGTGCCTTATCACTCAAATAATTCTGTCTCCTCTGCTCCTTTTTTCCTAGAAGAGTACTGTTAGTGTCCAAAAAAGATAGTTTAAAATGATCCCATTCTTCCTCAACTTCAGTAGTAAGCATACCATGACTTCATAATGACTAAGTAACCTATCACGGTAATCTTTGGCTATAACTGGGTCTTTCAGAGCTTCAGTATTAAAAGTAAAATTTTTAACCCTAGCACAACACTTTTTAAGCTTAAGTTGCAAGACACTTTTAACAAGGTAATGGTCAGATCCAATTTCAGCTCCCCTATATGACCTGGTATTCCTAACAGAACTAGCCCATTTGCTGTTAATTAATATAATAATCAATCATATTCTTATGCAGCCCATCGGGTGAAACCCATGTGTACTTATGTATGTTGTGGTGTTTGTAATAAGTGTTAGTTATTCTGAATCCATTGAGTTTACTTACCTGTAGGAGACGTTGCCCATTGCCATTGCAGCTACCAATACCAAAAAATCCTATCACCCTGCCCCAAGGTGAGAGTCAGTACCAACTTTGGCATGCAAGTCACCTAGAACAAGGGTAATATCTCCTTTCTTGACAGAATTCAAAATATCCTGAAGTTGTCCGTGAAACCTATCCTTCTCAATCTCATCCGCATCCTCAGTGAGGGCATAACAGCAGATAACATTCAGGTCTTTAACGCTTGTCTGAAATTTTGCTGTAAGAAACCTTTCATTAATGCACTCATATCCTAGAAGAGCATCACTAGCGTGCCTACTGAGAAGCAGACCCACGCCTTGGTGATGTTTATTGTCTTCCCTCCCTGAAAAAGAGAAATTTAAGATTATTTTTAAGAATGTGACCTTTATCTGTCCATCTGGTCTCTTGCAGGCCGAGAATATCTAAATTATAACGATGGAATTCTTGTGTGAGGACATCAAGAGAAAATTCTCTGTGTAGAATCCTCACATTCCAACTACTTATGGAGAGAAAATGGTTAGTGGGATGTTTAAAGAAACTATTTTTATTGAGAGAGGGAATGCCGACAATATCAAACAGCCCCCTAATCGCAGACATGGGGCAAAGACCCGTTCCCCCACCACTAAAGGCTGAAGCCATCTACACTGAAAGTCTTCCTCCAATGTAGAATTTGACGATGCCAGTAGAAGCAAGAGTTCAGGTGTCTGTAATGACCTCTGCTCAGGATTATCCACCAACTGATAAACATATCCTGTGAATCTATTTGCTCAGAGCTGTCATCCCACAAACTAACAGAAAATTCAGCAGAAGATTTTCCCTCCACAGAAGCTCAGCAGTGCAGCAAATTCAGGATCCGTAATCAAGCTTAAAGCCTTATTCCAGTCCAGTCTGGTAGGTTTATATGGTCAGCACTAGGACCCTGTGTGATTGACCACTCCTCAGAAGAGTAGAAAAAAAAAAGAAAGTAGCTTCTGATTGTCCAGTTCAGAAGACTAATATAATTAGTAGGTCATACTAATCTGGCAGCCCTCGCCTTCCGTTCACTTCCACAAGAGAGTATCTCTTTTCTAACGGTCTGCACCACGAAAAGGCGGGATCGGACATTAGGTGCTTGGTATTAGTAGTAGTAAAACATTATCTTCCTTCTTCTGGACCACTTTGTAAGAAGGACCTTGGCCCCTCTATCATCTGGTCCATAAGCAAGAATTTTGGGAGCTGAATTCGACTAAGGGTTGGGACCAGCTCAGTGAAATGCCAGCGACCCTACAAGTTGGCGAGCAGGCATGTGCCGCAGGCCGCCTGGTGAATGAGGCAGTTAAAAGAAACAACAGTGCAGGTGTATCAGTGCCATGTCGTAGGTGGAGGAGAGAAGTTGGGGGAGGGTTATTAGTTTAAAAGTTCTTCCGGGGACATGTGGTTGAGTTTTTCAGTGATTTGTGGCCTGTGTTGGCTAGTGGGTGGCAAAGCTGTTAGCGTTTTCTATGGTCAATCATTAAGTGCTAGGCCTGGCCGGTTGTATGCATCATCACAGGGGATTGTGCATAGCTCTCCTTCCAGTGACTACCTTCTACCATTTACGGACCATATTTTCCCATATTTTCAGCCATATTTTTCCATTAAATGCGTATTTTGGAAGTTATAGAGCTTCGAAATTAGATTCACAATGAGATAACATGAAAATTCTCTAATTTATGGTATGGTCGTCTGACCATACCATTACAATTTGGTCTTTGTCAAATATCTTAAACCTTACCATACCCTTTATTATACTTGACCATACCATACCCTTTATTATAATTGACCATACCATACCTTACAATTTGGTCTTTGTCAAACTCATTTAAGTCCTCTGCCTTTCACATCTGAAGAACAAGAATAACGCAGATTTTTACCTTTTCGTGATATTCACACGCTCCGTCGTTTACCTGCAGTTGCTTCGATTTGCATAAAAACGCAATGGTCATAATGTTTTGGCTCTTCGGTGTATATAGCAAGCCGAAACACAAGCTGGAAGCTGAGACAAAGGAGAAAGAGTGAAAACCGTTTTATTGGGTTGGGTTGGTCTGAGCGGCACCTTTTTGCACACCATGGGTTAAATGGCCAGGTCAGAAGAATCCCGAAGGCTTAGAGAAGGATGGGGAAAGGGACCCACTGGAACAACTGTTGGGAGACAGATGGTAGCCTCCCGTCAAAGCCATTCAGCGTGTTCTTTAACGTGCATAGGGTATGGTACCTTTTTGCACACCATGGGCTAAATGGCCAGGTCAGAAGAATCCCGAAGGCTTAGAGAAGGATGGGGAAAGGGACCCACTGGAACAACTGTTGGGAGACAGATGGTAGCCTCCCGTCAAAGCCATTCAGCGTGTTCTTTAACGTGCACAGGGTATGGTATCTTTTTGCACATCATGGGCTAAATGGCCAGGTCAGAAGAATCCCGAAGGCTTAGAGAAGGATGGGGAAAGGGACCCACTGGAACAACTGTTGGGAGACAGATGGTAGCCTCCCGTCAAAGCCATTCAGCGTGTTCTTTAACGTGCATAGGGTATGGTGCCTTTTTGCACACCATGGGCTAAATGACCAGGTCAAAAAAATCCCGAAGGCTTAGAGAAGGATGGGGAAAGGGACCCACTGGAACAATTGTTGGGAGACAGATGGTAGCCTCCCATCAAAGCCATTCAGCGTGTTCTTTAACGTGCACAGGGTATGGTATCTTTTTGCACACCATGGGCTAAATGGCCAGGTCAGAAGAATCCCGAAGGCTTAGAGAAGGATGGGGAAAGGGACCTACTGGAACAACTGTTGGGAGACAGATGGTAGCCTCCCGTCAAAGCCATTCAGCATGTTCTTTAACGTGCACAGGGTATGGTAACTTTTTGCACACCATGGGCTAAATGGCCAGGTCAGAAGAATCCCGAAGGCTTAGAGAAGGATGAGGAAAGGGACCCACTGGAACAACTGTTGGGAGACAGATGGTAGCCTCCCGTCAAAGCCATTCAGCGTGTTCTTTAACGTGCACAGGGTATGGTATCTTTTTGCACATCATGGGCTAAATGGCCAGGTCAGAAGAATCCCGAAGGCTTAGAGAAGGATGGGGAAAGGGACCCACTGGAACAACTGTTGGGAGACAGATGGTAGCTTCCCGTCAAAGCCATTCAGCGTGTTCTTTAACGTGCACAGGGTATGGTATCTTTTTGCACATCATGGGCTAAATGGCCAGGTCAGAAGAATCCCGAAGGCTTAGAGAAGGATGGGGAAAGGGACCCACTGGAACAACTGTTGGGAGACAGATGGTAGCCTCCCATCAAAGCCATTCAGCGTGTTCTTTAACGTGCACAGGGTATGGTATCTTTTTGCACACCATGGGCTAAATGGCCAGGTCAGAAGAATCCCGAAGGCTTAGAGAAGGATGGGGAAAGGGACCCACTGGAACAACTGTTGGGAGACAGATGGTAGCCTCCCATCAAAGCCATTCAGCGTGTTCTTTAACGTGCACAGGGTATGGTATCTTTTTGCACATCATGGGCTAAATGGCCAGGTCAGAAGAATCCCGAAGGCTTAGAGAAGGATGGGGAAAGGGACCCACTGGAACAACTGTTGGGAGACAGATGGTAGCCTCCCGTCAAAGATATTCAGCGTGTTCTTTAACGTGCACAGGGTATGGTATCTTTTTGCACACCATGGGCTAAATTGCCAGGTCAGAAGAATCCCGAAGGCTTAGAGAAGGATGGGGAAAGGGACCCACTGGAATAACTGTTGGGAGACAGATGGTAGCCTCCCATCAAAACCATTCAGCGTGTTCTTTAACGTGCACAGGGTATGGTATCTTTTTGCACATCATGGGCTAAATGGCCAGGTCAGAAGAATCCCGAAGGCTTAGAGAAGGATGGGGAAAGGGACCCACTGGAACAACTGTTGGGAGACAGATGGTAGCCTCCCATCAAAGCCATTCAGCGTGTTCTTTAACGTGCACAGGGTATGGTATCTTTTTGCACACCATGGGCTAAATGGCCAGGTCAGAAGAATCCCGAAGGCTTAGAGAAGGATGGGGAAAGGGACCCACTGGAACAACTGTTGGGAGACAGATGGTAGCCTCCCATCAAAGCCATTCAGCGTGTTCTTTAACGTGCACAGGGTATGATATCTTTTTGCACACCATAGGCTAAATTGCCAGGTCAGAAGAATCCCGAAGGCTTAGAGAAGGATGGGGAAAGGGACCCACTGGAATAACTGTTGGGAGACAGATGGTAGCCTCCCATCAAAACCATTCAGCGTGTTCTTTAACGTGCACAGGGTATGGTATCTTTTTGCACATCATGGGCTAAATGGCCAGGTCAGAAGAATCCCGAAGGCTTAGAGAAGGATGGGGAAAGGGACCCACTGGAACAACTGTTGGGAGACAGATGGTAGCCTCCCATCAAAGCCATTCAGCGTGTTCTTTAACGTGCACAGGGTATGGTATCTTTTTGCACACCATGGGCTAAATGGCCAGGTCAGAAGAATCCCGAAGGCTTAGAGAAGGATGGGGAAAGGGACCCACTGGAACAACTGTTGGGAGACAGATGGTAGCCTCCCATCAAAGCCATTCAGCGTGTTCTTTAACGTGCACAGGGTATGATATCTTTTTGCACATCATGGGCTAAATGGCCAGGTCAGAAGAATCCCGAAGGCTTAGAGAAGGATGGGGAAAGGGACCCACTGGAACAACTGTTGGGAGACAGATGGTAGCCTCCCATCAAAGCCATTCAGCGTGTTCTTTAACGTGCACAGGGTATGGTATCTTTTTGCACACCATGGGCTAAATGGCCAGGTCAGAAGAATCCCGAAGGCTTAGAGAAGGATGGGGAAAGGGACCCACTGGAACAGCTGTTGGGAGACAGATGGTAGCCTACCATCAAAGCCATTCAGCGTGTTCTTTAACGTGCATAGGGTATGGTACCTTTCTGCACACCATGGGCTAAATGGCCAGGTCAGAAGAATCCCGAAGGCTTAGAGAAGGATGGGGAAAGGGACCCACTGGAACAACTGTTGGGAGACAGATGGTAGCCTCCCGTCAAAGCCATTCAGCGTGTTCTTTAACGTGCACAGGGTATGGTATCTTTTTGCACATCATGGGCTAAATGGCCAGGTCAGAAGAATCCCGAAGGCTTAGAGAAGGATGGGGAAAGGGACCCACTGGAACAACTGTTGGGAGACAGATGGTAGCTTCCCGTCAAAGCCATTCAGCGTGTTCTTTAACGTGCACAGGGTATGGTACCCGGAACCATGGCTTAACGTCCCATCCGATTGACCCGGCCTTTCCAAGCCCTTCCGTGTCCCCTACTGACCGTAGGCAGGGCGGGGAGTCTTGCGGAGATAAATCTCAACGCTGACCAAGCTGGGACTCGAAACTGGGAATTTCAGATTACGATCCTGGCCCGCTACCGACTGAGCCACCCCTGCCCCAATTTATTGGGACTAAAAGATTACAAGCATGAAACTCTGAAGAAAGTCGAGAAGGCAGTTGTGGAGAAACATTCTCACATCCTGCCTCAGTGAGGGGGAAAAGATTGTAGGATACTTTATTAATGATTCGAAATAATTTGGTTCATGACCTGAAGGGCGAAATGTGAAGAAAAGGAATAAAATATATAAGTAAGTTAAAATATTTAAAAAAATGCCTCTCTTCCTATATGCGCTCAAAAAAGTATAAAATAAACCCAAAGCATATTGATGGTGCAATCAGTCATTGAGTGATGTTTTCCTTAACTCCTTCAGTGATGTTTTTCCTTAAGTATCCTTTTTCATTTGACGTTGGTTCTGTTTGCTATAATTCAAAAACTATCGTTTCACCCTTATTATAAAACCGAAAATATTTTCAAACCAAATAAGTTACCAAATAAGTTATACAATGAAATCTGTTTTGAAGTGTGAAGTGGATATTGTTATTTTACTATGGTTATAACCACTGTTCTGCTGAGATCCCGCCATCCTCACAGACCTCCTACTGCGCCGTATTAAACTAACAGGCTCCTGTTAGACCCCTGTGGTAAGCAGCTGATTGGTGGGGATTTTTTTTTTATTATTACCACTGTAATATTATAAGTTTTTTCCCCCTTTGCGCAAATGCATTAGTAATGTTCCAGTCAAACTGACTGATGCAGCAGGATAGGAGACAGAAACTTGTTATTACTTTTGAGGGAGTTATTTATTATTAAAAAACTGATTTCTGTAATTTGTTTTTTGAAAATTCGCATTTTTTTTAAGCTTCACTTAGAAATTTTCATGTGAAGTTCTGTATCTGAATCAATGTTCATGTGCATAACGATGACCAACCATCCCACAATTACTCAGGAAAAACCTGTTTACCTCGAAAAGGCCTACAGATAGCGATGTTCTTTAGCGCCATTAAAACTGCAAGTCAACACCATTATTCGTTTTAAACCTTTGCATACCCATCAAAAATCATCATCGCTTGTTACTAATATGGAACCATAGCGAAGTGGATGGACATAGGCCCGGAGTCGCCATTATAACATACTTTTGTGCTCTATAGTAATTTACTTTAGAGCGTAGATTAAAGTTGTTTGGCACGCTGGAATAACCTCCCTAATTTCAGACGTTACTCTAGAACTTTGAACTGATGCAGTCTACTGATGTATTCAACCACCGGAACTCGAAGCCACAACAGCTGTCCTGGGGAGGCTCCAGTTAACAATAACGGTCTCTGAGCAAGCTTTAGGCGTAGTTTCAACTCATTGCCGTACGTATATGTATGCACATGAGCACAGAACGTTGCATCTGTGCTCAATACTATTCTGTCTCCTTCTCCTTCTCAACTGGGCTTCATTTCAATGCTTTACTAGACGGTGCTCTACGCCTGCGCGGAGTGCTTTGGCTTGAACGTTAATTAACTTAGTTTGGCGGTGCTAATAAGGCCGGTAGGCTTGCAGCAGGCACGACCCAGTGATGAGCACACGTAGATTTGCTGTTAGGGGGGTACAAGGAGCGAGGCGCACCAGCGGAGCGTGTCGCTCTGGCAATGAACGGAGGAGGGGCTGATTTGCACGCTGGGGCCGGGATACAGTGGGCGGGTCACCGCTACGTTATGAGTTGCTATGCTGCTGGCAACAAAGATAGGACAAGCTGATGTCGGGAGTCGTTGCGTCTTCAGGAGTGGTGGGAGAAATAACAATAGTTCGAGCTTCGTTGACAGGGAAAGGAAGTGGAAAAGGAGCTTTTCAGATTAGCACAGTTTCGAACAGTTTCACTTTGGAAGAGCTCGGAGGCAGAGTTAAGAAGCTGTTTATGGGAATATCTATTTATCGGCAAATTGATACAAATGTGTAGAGTTATATCTTAAAAAATATTTAATTATTTTTATGTTATGTGAAAGGAAAGACAAATCTGTCTTTTCAATTTATTACAGAAGTTATTTTAAATGGAAGAATAAGACAGAAGTTAAAGTTAGATATATGAATATTAATTTTTAAATATTTGTTTAGGCTCGATTGAGTTCGCGTGACACATGGTAAAATTTTTGCCCAGTTCATCGGAATTTCTCTGAATGAAATTTTCAATTTTTTTTTATTAAAACATTAATTCTAATAATGTTATTTAATAACAACTGTGGTAAAGAAATTCATGTAAAAAAAAATTATATCTTCCTTTCAACCCAATACAAAAATGCCAACCACCGAGAAGGTTGGCGTAGTTTCAACACACAGTCGTATCGCATTGGCTCGCGGTAAAACTGGAATTGTCCGGGTTCGAATCCCTGGATGGCATGGTCGCTTTGTTCTGTCATGAGTGTCGTGATTGTTCCTCCAGCTACACTTTATTACTTTAATACATTGCTTCAGTTCACTATATACAATGCCGGAAAAATTAATAGCAACTCGATTGTTGTAACCAATTTTACTCTTTGTGCTAAAAAACTCATTTTTATTTAAACTCAAGGTGAATGCACCAAGAAGTTTACATTCTTAAGATACACAGTCGCATCAGAATAATATGACCACCTACCCAATAATGGGAATAACCACCCTTGGACCTGATGACAGCGGCAAGACGGCGTAGCATGGACGCAATGAGGCCTTGGAAGGTTGCCAAAGGCACACGTGCCCATTCGGACTCCAGCAGAGCACGGAGGTTTCGGAGATGACGTGGTTGTGGGTCCGCACGCCGAATCTGTCGATCCAAACCGTCCCAAAAGTGCTCTATGGGGATTAAGGTAGGGCGATTTCGCCGGCCAAGGGAGAACGGAGACATCGCTGTCGTGTTCTTGGAACCGGTCATGCACCACCTTAGCGACATGGCAGGGCACATTGTCCTGTTCGTAGACATCACTACCAGGGTAAACGTTCAACATGAAAGGATGCATGTGGTCAGAGAGGATGGACAGTTGTGATCCTAATTTGCTCATTTCTTTTTAGGTTATTGATGGGACAAAGGAGTGGTAATGGACAGAAATTTATTTAATTTTTTTTGTTTGAAGTCTTTTTATTCTACATATCCAAAATTCTTCATGTTGAGGGACCCATCCAGTGGTACCAGCGGTCCCAGGTCATACTAGGAAAACCTCCCCCAGACATGCACATTGCCACCGCCAGCCATGTACTTGACCAACACGCGTGTCCGAGTGTTGGTTCTCCTGTGTCTGACGCCATATCTGTCACCACCCGTCACTTCTGTGGGGTAGAAACCTCGATTCGTCGGAGTCTGCTGTTTCCGAGATGTTTCCACACTTGACTCTGTAGCCGATGATCATTCCTTTTTGAATGTCTATCAAATCAATACCTCTGCCCATTGTTCTGACGTTGCGCACTATGGCTCATCTGTCCTGGCCGGCCGCTTATATCTCCGTGTGGTTGACCTTGTCATGTGCACTCTGTGACGCGCCTGGGCGGGTACACTGTGATTCCGTGGGTGGTCATATTATTCTGATACGACTGTGTATACTGACTGGAAAAAATTTTGTGTAGTACAATATTAATTACTTTTATGTTATATGAAAAGGCTGATATATGCACAAATGACTATATTGACCAGAGAAAAAAAAAATCCATCCACGCTGTTTAAATGGGCATTACAATAACATGAGATGACAGTTTTGAAGAAAAGTTAATTTCTTACCTAAAAACATATTTAGTATCTTGTGGGATATCCATGAGCATGTACATCGCCTGGACATGAAAAACAAAGCTTTTCACACAAGGTTCATAGGAAGCTATCGAGAGTGCACTCATGTTACCCTCATCAATATCTTCATCACATATGTTCGACCCATATACTGGAATATGCTTCGCCAGTGTGGTGATATTGTCTCATTAGAAAGGCCACAGAGATGGTTGGCTAAAAGACTACCAGGTTACTTCAACTTGACATACGAACAAAGGCTGGCAAATCTTAATATCCATTCACTAGAATGGAGAACACTTGATCTGATCTGAAAACATGTCACAAACTCATTTATGGGACAATTCATCAAGACATCCAACATCCCTCGCTAACAATTGCAAATTCTTTAAGCATCTGCAGAGCAGGGAAGGTTTGGAAACAACTTCCAACAGACGTGGTGCTTTCGCCAATATTGCAGAGTTTCGGAATAAAATTCAAAGAAGTGGACTTGTCACCATTTCTTCGATGCTTTAGGTTCTAAACATCATAGTGAACTTTGTTGCTACAAATATCAATTATTGTACGATCTTTTCTCTGTGCATTTCTTGTTGTTAAGTCAACAAGGAAGCAGTAAGCGTGCAATGCACCATCTGACCCTTCTGTGTATTCAATTATTAGGAAAATAAATCATTAATGTCATTAAATATTTCGTATGGATTTTTCATGGTGAAATATATTGCATTATTGATTCTATCAAATCGCCTTTTATACGAGTTTTTTTTTTAACGTAAACCTTCTTTTTAAATAGCATCCATAGATTTTCTACGGGCTCATATCAAGGGAATTACCAGGCCAAAATAGTGTTTTTACATTTTTGAAGCACAATATTCCTTAACTGGTAAATTGTCTGATTCTCGAATAGCTGTTTTGCCGAGGGTAACATTTGGGCAGAAGTAATATCTTTGCACACTTTGGCATTGAAAGGCTGAATTTTGATCTTGATAGCACATCCCACACCATTGATAGCAAACATCCCCAGACCGTGACAATGGTAGGAAACTTGACTATCATACATGAGACATGCAGCAATTCATTGGAACTGCAAAGGGTGGGGTTGGCTCAGTCGGTAGCACTCCAGACGTAATCTGCAGCTCTCAGATTTGAGTCCCACCTGGGCCAAGATTTAGATTAATCTCCGCAAAATCCTCACCCTGCACTCGGTTAGTAAGGGACACCGATGAGATTGGAAATGTCCATCGGATGGGATGTAAAGCCGTGACTCTGAGTGCAGGATAGCCAAACCCTGTGCACGTTAAAGAACACGCTGACTGGCCTTGATGAGAGGCTACCATCTGTCTCCTAACAGCTGTCCAGTGGATCCCCTCCTCTCAACCTTCTCTGAGTCCTCGGGGTCCTTATGACGTGGCTATTTGGCCCATTATGTGCAAAAAACGTTCTGTTCAGATGTAAAGCAACACAACTAGAACTACGAAAAACTCGAGAGCAATTACTGTGTGATGACCCAAGGGGTTCCGATCCTGTAGGACTAAGTTAGATGTGATGACCTGGGTTCGGATCTTGTCCGACTGGGTCAGATGTGATGTCCTCCCTTCTGAGATCTATGGAGACTGAGCCAAACGTCGTGGCCGCCGGAGGACGATACGATTGTTGCTTAATAATTGCTTCACCCTCACTTCGGTGAAATCACAGGTACGCGGGTTTCTAAGCCAGTGCCACAGCACACTTTAAAGAAACTGGTGTTGAATGATGAATAACAACAGTCCATTAATTACTGCACAAGAGTTAGATAGGGACGACACGGTTTTATTTATAGTATATACAGCTACGTGCTGGGAATGCGATCAACTCCGTGGGCCTTTGCTGCTGCAAACATTAATAATGAGGTGGAGAATCGCACACTCTGCAAATTCTCACTTTACAGACCTCAAAACTTGACGATTCCCCTTTGGAATCGTACCCTCACTTCAAGGGTTTCTTTTTTTTGAGTATGGGCGGCGTCCTTCCGACGCTTGTTGACACGACCTTTCGTTCAACGTGCTCGCACCAACACTAAAGATTCGAATCTCCCGCCTAGCCTATTCGCTGCACTAGCGCCTTCGGCTAGTCATTTACGGCCATAAACAACTTCTGGCATTGATTTCTTCAACAAGCAGCAAGGTTCAGACCCGGAAACAACAACAGTGAGTCATCCGAGCACAAACGTTTCCAAGAACACATAAAAATATATACAATAATAAAATACAGCAAAAATACAGCAATAAACAAGTAAATGTAAAATTCGGGGGACACGACATACTGCCTCTCAGATTAAATTTTGTTCCGTCATTAAATAAAACTTTATTTTAGTATTCTTCAGACCACTGCTGGTGTTCTTTAGTCCATGTCATACGTGCTTTCCGTGATTTTTATAGTGACCATTTGCTGTTTTTAATTGGACGACGTGATTTGATGCCAATTTCCAATAACCTTCTCCTTATAGTTCTTACCTGTTGCTTCGGTTCCAGTTGTTTCTTTCCACTGTTTTGCGATATACGTTCAGAAGAGTAAATCCATCTTGAAGGCAGATACGATGAAAGTGATTGTCTACTTTTGGCGTTGAGAGCCGCTTTCTTTGGCATTTGCCTACTCTTCCATTGCGTTGTTCTCCCACTTCTCTCATTTTGTTTAACTGCCACCTAACTGTTGCCTTGTATATAAAGACAACTTTTTTATTTGACTCATGGTTTTTCAGCATTTCTTCAGAGTCCCAATTTTAGTAACCTTCCAAGGAGTAATATTGATATTTTGCCCCATCTTCACTTTTTTTCAAAGAACTAATCCTTTTGTGTCACTCTTAGTCATTCCTTCCTTGCCTTGCTATTATTTTGTCAATTGAGTCAGCTCTCTACATGCAGAGACTTCTGCAGCCAGCCTACATATTAGAAGGCACGGACAACAGATTAAATTTATTCCAAGAAGTTTCTTGAAACACTCAAACCATCCATTTAAAGCAAAAATGGAAAACGAAAAGAATAAAGCCTTTACTGCAATAGCCTTATGAAATCATAGCATGTTTCAAGATATCAAAATGAACCAGCTTAAGACTTCACTGTTTAACAGAAGATCCCATGGCAACATCATAAACCAAAATAAAATTAGAAGTCCTGGTATTATCCATAAAAAGAAGCAGGATCCTAATGCCATTAGTTGCTTAGCAAACCTGTTTATAAAAAATGAATGTTACAAATACAAACGTATCTATACAGATGGATCATATCATCCCACAACCAAAACTGCCACTGGAGCCTTCTTTATTCATTCTGATAACTGCAGATACAATTTAAAAAAAATCAAGATATCTCAATTATTGTGGCGGATCTTGCAGCCATCAATGAGGCTCTAAAGTGGATCCTCAAATATAAAAATAAAAAATGATCTTATCTTTACAGAGAGTAGGTCTGCCTTAACAATATTGCATCAAGAAACTGATCAGTCCACATCCTCCTGATGCAAGACATAACAGAAAATATTCATTAAAATTTTGCAAATTCCAAAAATAAAATGATTTTTAGTGGATCCCCTATCATGCAAGAAGTGCAGGTAATGAAGCAGCAGAGAGTCTAGTAAACAGTCACCAAAGTTGTAGGAAGACTATTAATATCCCTCAACATGAAGAATTTTGGATATGTAGAATAAAAAGACTTCAAACAAAAAAAAAATCAATAAATTTCTGTCCATTACCACTCCTTTGTCCAATCAATAACCTAAAAAGAAATGAGCAAATTAGGATCACAAGACTTCTAACAGGACACTATCTATTGAATTAACAAACTGCATATGTTTAAAATGGTTACATCTCCAAACTGCTCACATTTTAACATAACTGAAACATTGCTAAATATGTATATTCCTTGGTTGCAGAAAAACGGATAATTTAAGAAAATAAAACCATTCGAAAAACTGAGAAGTAAATGAAACATACAAGACTGAAAATCCAGAAGGAGGTACTTTATTTTCTTAAAGAAGCAGATATCCCTCATAGACTTTTACTCATTACACATTCCCAGATTCCTCAGTAATTAACTGAAAAGCTACACTGTGAACTCCAGCCAGATTTCAACAAAAATGTTCCCAGTAGCAAAAACAAAATCAACTAACATCCTCTAGAGAAAGTTTTCATCATAAATGCGAAGAATGAATAGATCCTACTCCCAATAAACAGTTTTAACTAATACCAACTTGAAACATGAACCTTGCCTTATGTTGGACTCAAAGGTGTCAAATTTCCACACTATTGGAGAATGATATTGTCATATTTCCACTTTACTCACATCCTCAACCACTACTTGGTACAATCATCATCCTCAAGCAGCCATGGGCTAGAGGCCCAACCAGATCGTGCAATTTAGTTCTCAAAGCATGTCTGTCCTGAGCACATCTGCTGCATCCGGCCACTGTACACCAATTCAACAAGGTCCTGTTTGACATTGTCTGCCCACCGCATCCTAGGTCTCCCCTTCTTTCTGAGGCCTTTAGGCACACTGTTCATAACCCTACTCACCAATCTATAATTGTCCATACGGGCAACATGGCCAAACCAACAGAGACTCTCTCTGCACAATATGCTGCTTAAAGGAGGTTGCCAACTCTTTTGCCTAACTTCATCATTACTTTCAAAGTTGAACCACCTAATGCACTTGGTACAAAGCTATCATTAATTTACACTATACGAAATTTTGAACGCAATAGAATCAACTCATCCTGTGCGGCACCTGTATGCTCGTAAAGCATAAATCTCAGTCACATACAGTTCTCTTAAGCCAACAGTAACCGTACATCTGTGTGTGGTTACTGTAAAAAAAAAACTAACTTTAAAAATAACTCCTAAATTTCCTTAGGGTTTGTTAACAGCAAAATATGCTTCCACATATAAACCCGTGGACTGGTTCTCTTGAACTGGAACCACATGACTGAATTTATTTTTGTGTTAATAACCATATTTTCCTTAGTCAATATCATCCTAAGAATGTCAACTTTTTGATGCTTTCACCTTTTCTTAAGAAAATTAAAAACGAAATGTTTTTTATGGAGCACAAAAGGAGAAAAATGGTTAAAACAGTCGAGTTGCTATTAATTTGTCCTGCCCTGTAATACATCGAAAATTGCTTATTTCGCACTTTGTGACATAAAGCACAATTGGCTATGTCCCATAAACACATTTACAAAAAGTGAACTGAAAAAAAAAATCAATTATTTTAATTCATTTTTCTCCCACTCAATTTTACTTACGTATAGCGAGCCCATTGTTAAACTCGATTAACGAATCTATTGTTAATTAATTGGCTGCCGCCCCTCGATATAACTTTTTTTATTTGCAAATTAGTTTATTCAGTTTGCAATGCGTTTTCTTTTAGTAGAGCAGCGCACAATTAAAATTTAAAATCTTGTCTTTTGTAACAAGTTTCATTGCGTCATAGTAGGAAGCTGATGCATATGGTACACATCATAATATTAACAAAGAGCAAAATGTTAACAAAATAGTCAGTTGAAACTTTCGCGATTAGAATTCTTTTGAACTTGTAAATATAGGATGCAGTGATCGGTAAGTCGTTTTAAACACCAACGAATGGACAGAAGTAAAGGCAAGCTTTTTATAAGAATGATCCATCTGCTCCTAATATTACGCTACAAAGACTGATATTGCACTGACACGTAGGACAAAATTATTAACTAAAGATGATCCATGCTCTGGTGACGGAAGGATACATCTATTATCAGTTGAAGAAACAAAGGCTCAAAATTTAAACTTCTTTGTCTATGAAAAAAAGTTATTGCTAGGAACTTTCAAATTTCTTAAATAAAAATGTTCAGTAAATTTTATTAGTAAGTTTTCAGTCCAAATTACCTTCTTATTGAAAGGCCGCCGTCCATCGGATGGGACGTTAAGCAGTGGCCCCGTGTGCAGGAGAGCCATACACTGTGCACGTTAAAGAACACGCTGGATGGCCTTGACGGGAGGCTACCATCTGTCTCCCAACAGCTGTTCCAGTGGGTCCCCTTCCCCAACCTTCTCTGAGCCTTCGGGGTTCATGTGGTAGGTGTGCAAAAAAGTGCCGCTCAGAGGTAAAACAATCCCACCCAACCTTCTCATTACAAGGACATGCACCACTAAGAGAGAAATCAGTTTGGCTGAGCACTGCGTCAATTGGAGCTAATATTTAGCTGGTCGCACCTGCTCGGCGGTTCGGATCATTAATCGTATCCTTCAATAGGGCGACGGAATTGCTGGAAAAGACTTAGAAGTAGGAATGCAGAAGTAGATGCGTCATGTCAAAATGGTGAATGGAATATGCTTAAATAAAAAGGAAAAATACAAGAAAGGGACCGGGAATGAACTGTCTCATCTGGATGGTCCTCTTCTGGGTGTGTGATCTGTTTGAGAAGCACTTTCTTTCTTTTCTGCATTTCATGCATTAGGAATGAATTAATGATATTAATAATGTTTATAACAAAATAAAATGTAGCCCTGAAATTGAGTTAAATATATTTGCAGAATCTAGAGAATCTGTGAGAAGGAAATGCTGCGAAAGCGGAGCAGCTAGAAGAACCTTTATTCATAGAACAAAAATTATCTTCAGCCGGGTGGGATATAGACCCACGACTACATGTCACGTGTTCTGACCGCTGAGATATCGGTAGCTGATCTTTTAGTGGTTTAAACTTTCATACCACGGAAGTCTCTTGTTGTACGTTGACTGTAATAGAAAACTGTTTTTGACGAGGGCCTTCAGTTATGCACAACATATCAGTCTCACGTCAAGTGCTAGTTGAGTGCACAATTTTTTAGACAAAAACGCTTGATAAAGCGTAAGATGATATGCTTAATAACAAGCAAATATAGGAGAACGCCTGTATGTTCAACAAACTATAGAGAAAAAAATAAGTTGTTCTCAGCCGGTTGAGATACGAACCTACGACCTCCTGACGTAATGTCATCTGTTCTGAAGGTGCTTCGTCGACCATAATATTAAGTTGCAGTAAAAGCAACTTCTAATGACTGACTCCTAGGTATAAAAGTGTGAAGACAATAATAGAAAGATATTGATTGGCTACTGGTAGCTCAGCGGGCAGAGTATCTGATATGTCATCAAGAGTTCGTATCCCACCCAAGTGATGATAATTTTTTTTCCTCTGTACTAAAGATTGTTCAGCCTTAAGATGCAGCCTGTGATTGCTTGTTATTAAGTTAGAAGTCGTCTTCCTTCTGTTGCAAAACTGCAGAAAAGATTCCTTTGGGCAAAGCATACGCAACCCATCGCTTGCGAGTACAGAGCATATTGCAAAATTCCGTTTTCTGTTACCAGACAGAGTTTGATTTAGAGCTGAAAACACTCATGAATTATTTTTACGAGTTTTATTATTTTCTTTAGAAGTCATGCTTCGCAAATTTCTCATTCATATTATTCATATATTTTACAGCTTGTAAATTTGTAATAATAAAATAGACTAGTGGTTTGAAACGTTATTTTTTTTTTGGCTTTAATGGCATTAAAAGAAATTACTATATTCGATACTATAATTTATTTTCGAAAATAAGTAGAAAGGCAAAAATATTTTATATATATATATATCCAAACAATGATATTTACATTATACCATTCGATAAAGATGTTCAAAAAGGTATTTAAAATAAAAAACACTTTTGATTGAAATATATCTGGAGATATTACCTTCTGGTTGGTTATCACTGTAATAAACAGTTCAACTGCAAATATTTTAATTATCATTATATTATTGATGATTGGGAGAGGTAAAACTTAGACGGCAAACACCAAACATTTTCGATGATGTCTTTAGACGCCTTGGTGATCCCTTTCCAGAAAGACTGCGGAAGCGCTGCTTTAGATGAACTTAATAACTTTCAAGAGACTGTAATGAGGTCTAAACTCAGTATTGCTTAAGTGTTTCAGTTGGTTTTCTTGTAAAATAAAAAAAACAAATAATGCAATCAATATTAATTTTCTAGATCTAATTCTTTCGCTGGAATGTTACTAGATATATCTAGATATGTTTTTCTGGTAAATGGAAACATATACATTTGCAAAATCTGAGTCTTTGTGAGTCACTTGCTGAATGAACATTTCCAGAAAGTAACTAACACATAAATTTTACAAAATAATTTATTTTCTTTAGATGGAACGTTCCAGTAGGAATCTACATTATTAAGATTATTATAAATTAAAAAATCTTTATTTTGAACTCGTTTTTCTAAAAAGTAAATAAATAAATAAATATCGACAATTATTTTTTTTGCTACAAACGTCGTTATTATTTTTTTCATAGTCACTATAGGCTTTTCACTCTAGATAGTGAGTGTAGATTTTTTATCAGTAGTGTTTTTTGTTTTTCGAAAGAGTTAAACAGCCAAGTAATTAGTAAAAGTCTAAAGGTTCATAGAAAGTAACATAATGAACAGCTGTTAAGAACGGATAGAGGGGGTATACCCTGTTGAAGCTACCCAGGATGATCTTTAAAGTATACAGTGTATAGGAGTCTCTCCTGAATCCTGAGCTGCGACTCTGTCATTGCATCCGACGGACGGTAGACTTTTTCACCATGATATCTTCCCGAGGGTAAGACACGGACAAGGAAATTAATATATCTTGCCATTGAACTATTGGGATCCGAACTTAGAAACCTTAGTTAAGGCCAAATTTTAGTTGTCAACAAGTGGTTCACAAGCACCCTGAGATGTGCAAATAAAAATGGCTGCGAATACAGTTATTTACCAGAGAAACATATCTAGAAATCCTTAGAAATCCTTAGAAATATTTCGGTGAAGAATTTGGATCTAGAAAGAATGTAATTAACTACTGACTGCATGACAAGGGAAAAAGCCTGAAACATTTTAGTATCACTGTGTATACACAACCTTTTACAGAGAAATGTTTTCACCAAATGTTTCGGGGCGGGGGTGGCTCAGTCGGTAGCGCGCCAGGCTCGTAATCTGTACCCGCCAGGTTCGAGTTCCAGCTGGGTCAGCGTTGAGATTTATCTCCGCAAAATTCCCCGCCCTGCCCACGGTCAGTAGGGGACACCGATGGGCTTGGAAAGGCCGCCGTCCGTCGGATGGCACGTTAAGCCGTGGCCCCGTGTGCGGGAGAGCCATACCTGTGCACGTTAAAGAACACGCTGGATGGCCTTGACGGGAGGCTACCATCTGTCTCCCAACAGCTGTTCCAGTGGGTTCCCTCCGCCAACCTTCTCTGAGCCTTCGGGGTCCTTGTGGCCTGGCCATTTAGCCGATGGTGTGCAAAAAAGTGCAGCACAGAGGTAAAACAATCCAATCCACCAAATGTTTCGACGACCTGCTTGGGACTCCTTTTCTTCTCCCCCCCCCACCCATTGAGTAAATGTAGCCTAAGAGATGGTCATTAGATTTCGTAATGCCTCGAAGAACGATTGTTATGTCGCGTTACATAGGAGAGAAGTGAACTTCAGAGGTG
The DNA here is from genome assembly GCA_038380435.1 of Ryuthela nishihirai. Lineage (NCBI taxonomy): Eukaryota > Metazoa > Arthropoda > Arachnida > Araneae > Heptathelidae > Ryuthela > Ryuthela nishihirai. The sequence goes on along the minus strand of JAWZYU010000001.1, from coordinate 48,937,216 downwards.
GTGTTATGTAAAAAAGCGGCTAACACCATATATTCATTTACCCACGTTTTTACTCTTATGGCTTAGCGTTAAATTTATTTTTGCAATTAGCGATTTTTTTTTTCGTTTTACGATGATGAAAATAGATAATTCATTACATCATCACTTATAATTAACTACAACACTCGTTTGCTGTGCTGATTACAGTTCAAAGAGTGAAAACCCTAAAAGAAATGCGGTACGTAACGAAAAGTGGGGATGGAGATCCCTTCCTTCTTATATTATAGGCCGTTACCATAGGGGAAGAGGGCGTGGGTTAAATTTTAGCTAAACAACGCTACGCAATTTATGGACGTTTAACTATTTATTTCAATTGTTGCTAACTGGGAAGTCATGATATTTTATCTAATTTAGGAATTTGGACGTATAATCAGTTTTTTCAACTTTGTTCTGTCGACAATTTCTGTGTGTTGAGCAAAATATTTTATTTCTTCACCAAAAAATTTAAATTTCACGAATATTTTGCAAACTGATAGAAGCCATTCAAAACAACCTCTATCGTATGCAATATTCGAAAATCTCCAGTTGATTTCTTTTGCAGTTCCTTTTCTATATTATAGCAAAATACGCCCCCCTCACTGACCCCCTTTTGACGAATATTTCATTATTTATTAGTAGCCGATTTAATTGGCGGTTCTCGGGTTGCTGTTTAGGTGAAATTCTCCTGCTTTTTCGAAGAGGAAAAAGTATTACGCTTCTTTCAGTTATAGTAAGAGGATGCATATAACTAATAAATGCTATCTTAATAACTTTAAATGTTTCTGCGGAAAATACTTAGTTTGATCTTCCTTTTTTACTTCGGCATGCCATTGCATTACTCGAAGTAACTTTAATTTCGTATTGTGATAGTAATGCTATTTTGAATTTTCTTTAATTGTGTGTTTTGCTCATCCAGCAACTCACCCGTCCCAAACGTCTTCTAACCCAAAGTGGTGTACGAAACAAGCGTGTAGCAGTCCGACCAGCAGCCGACCGACATCCAGCGAGGCAAAGAGCGACCAGAGAGCCGGCTAAGCAAGTGAAGTCTGCGGCACACGTAGAAAATTAAACCGTTAATTTAATTACACCGATGTTCACGCCGGGGGGTTTTGACACGTCATTTCAGAGGGGAAGTTATTTCCATAATGGCGCCGTTCTCTCCTCTGTATGTCCCTTGCTAATTAATGTAGTCGGGCAGCTTTACGAGCTGCACGCCGAAAAGGAGCGTCAGCCAGTTATAAGACTTTATGGCCTAGTTCGGAGACGCCCGCTCCGACGAGAGGAGACGAGACCTTCGCGTCCATACCTCCCTGTTCCATGGGCAACTAATGGTGGACGCACGTGATAAATCTGGCATTCCTTCCCCCCCTCCCCACTCCACCTGCAACCGCTATCCTAACTTGCTCCTCTAAACAGGGATGCCTTGATGCCAAGGATATTTTTCATCAACTGTCGCGGAGCGTTAAGGTCGCAAAGGATAAGGATGCGGGGAGAGTGATGGAGATGCAAGAAAGGAAAGAAAAAGAGGAGCAAGAGGAGGGAAGAGAGAAAGGATGCTGCAATTGCACGTCGGTCCTCTGCTGCCTGACCGTAATCCTTTCACTTAATATTGGTCTCCGAAGTGTCTTCAGGCTTAATTCCGAGGAAGGTACACTGAGGCTGTGAGATAATAGCTCTCCGAAGGCTAATTCGCCGACAAGATGGTTCTTTTGCTGTTCTTGGGAATGGTGTGGTTCTTTGCCTGTTCTCATACAAAGGAAGTGCTGCTCATGAACGAGGGGAATAAAAAGGATGTCGCAGAACATCAGTTCCTGATCGTGAATAGCATTAAATCTTAATCTACTAAAAGGATGCTTGGGAATTGCAGATCTAACTATTTCTGTGGACGAAAACTTCTATTTCGAAAAGAGTTTGAATGACATTGTTGATATTCCTTTTTATTCTATTTATTGTTGGTTTATATTTACTTGAAAAGAAATGTGACACTAAGCACAAAATTTTATTCTTTTTTTTTAGATTTCAATCAAATATATTTAATTTTAGCAGTTAATCAGTTTAAACAATGTATTCTATATGATCCATAGTTATGATTTTCATGTTTACCCTTTTAATGTTTGTCATGGAAATTTTTAATGTTACCAAATCTTTCAATTCAAACAAATTATTATCGATATAACACTTTGGTTAATTTTTACGCACTGCAACCTAAAAAGCTTTACAAGCTACTATCAAAATAATATATAACTGAGGTCTAGTGAAATTATAAAAATAGTTTTACAATGTAGTTATCTCTTCTTCCTTTTCCAACTTTAATCCTAACGTAAAATTTCAAGTAATAGTTGGAAGGCTCACAGTAATATCCTTGAGATGATCTTTCTGAATAATAATCTAGTAATGAATGATGTAATCTAGCTGGTTCGGAAGAACCACTTGTTATAACTTGCACTGATCGCCAAACTGGCTGTTAGAAAGCAAACAGACAAAAATATTCATTTGAAAAAGAAAAGTATGAACAATTTATTAATAATGAAACAATATATGAGAGTTGGTATAAAAGATGATTATTGTGATTACTCTTTCTTTTACTAATTCTTAAACCAAAGTGATTTTCTTCAATGCGTAAGCGTATCCTGTTATTTTATTTCTTGATTTTATGACCTGTTTTAGATAATATGTATTATCTTTCAAGGGGAGGTAGAGTTTGCAATTAGGTAATAGCCCCTCTTCGCTCTTGGATATGTTACTGGTGAGTGAGTTGTAGCAGAGTGGTTGGTAGTTACCGAAGTAAGAGATATCATTTCCATTGTAATGCAATGATCTACAAAATGAAAATTTGTGGCAACTGTAATACGTCTCTAATGTTTCAGAAATAATAACGCAAATGCTGAGAATGAGCCAGTAGATGATTTTTGACGTTGTTGATAAACCTTCAAACGAAGACAGCGATCTCTTAGCAGATATTATTGCTTCTTTAAAAAGAAATATCTTTTGATGACCGGCTTATGTACAAAGTTTAATTCAGTTAAGCTATCTCTCTCTCTAGCCCTTATTATTATCAACTCGCGCAGTTTGCTATTCCGAGAGTTTGATTGACATGTGAAGAGAGCTGTAATCTTTACAGGGGTATTTGTTGGGAAACGTTTAACGGGGTTATTCTAATTTTGCTGATCAATTGTTTCTCTTGGGGTTTTGTGAAGTATTCAAGGAATCTTACATCTTCGAATGTAATCGCATTAATGGAATTCAGAAGTAGGAGGAGACAGTGATCAAAGCACTGAAAAGATATCGGCATCATTTTCGTCTATTTCGAAGGCATTCTTTAATCTCTGCAGGGAGCATATTCTTTGGAGTTAGAACTTGAGAGTTCTCAGTTGACAACTGAAAAAATGTTAAATCCGCTCAAGTTGTTAGAAAGTGAATAGCTGGACGCAAGTTGACGACAAACTGGAGGTACAATGTTCGCATAAAGTGTAAAATTTATGTTCTGAAATATTTCTGAAACTGACAGTAATCTTTTGAAAACTCGGGACTACTGTCTAAGTATGGTTTGTTAGTAAATTGTAAAAGTTCATCTTAAAGTGCTGCATGTCTTTCGGAATTAATAAGGAATATAGCAAAGCAGGAAAAGGAAGAGGAATAGGCCTTTGATGTGAGTTGTTGAAATTATATTAAAAGGCAAAACTTTCTCCATTTCGTCCCATACCATCAAATTACATGGTATTAAAATTCCGATAGGTTCTTGGTTTGTGCAACCATGAGCAGTTAAAAGTATTGTTCCCTTTTTCTAAATGCTATTGATAAACTTAAATACCATAAAATTGAACAAGGATGTGTTTAAAAGGAGATTAACTTCTATAATATACAAATTATAACTTAGAAAATTATTGACTAAATGCTATAACGTAAAAAAAAAATATTATAAATATTCTAAGTCCTACGATAGAACTTAAAACAGAAGTTGCCAATCTTCGGTGCGCTGCAGCACCTGTCAGAAGTACGCTTCCCGATTCCTTATTTTTTTATGCTCTGCAAATTGCATTTGCCCTTGATGGCTGCTGGATGATCGACCCACATTGCCAACATAATATGTGGCATGTTGCAAAAAAAAAGTGATATGTAAATCTAATATAAAAGTAACCTGATATAACAATAATATAAAAGTTAGAATTTTAGGGAACGAAAATACGATTCCTTTAAATTGTTCTCTATAGTCTAAGTGTATGAAAAGTTATACAAAATTTTATTATGTGCTTCAATATTTAGAAAGATATTTTTTTCTACAGATCTACGCAGAATCAAACACGAGATATTCCTGATGGATATTGCCCTATTCTACTAATAACTGTGCGTTCAGATTAGTTATTTTAATATGAATTAAACTTAGAAATGATTATAGCATATTACGTAATGGCTATAGCATACGTAATATTAATTAGATTGGTTATTTTAATATGAATTAAACTCAGAAATGCCTACAGCATAATACGGAAATGGCATTATCTTCCTAATAAGTACTAGCGATAGAGGAGAGATTAGGTAGGTACCGCTCGAGAATGCACGTGTTTCTTCTGTGGCGCGCTGACGTTAGCGCGTGCACTGATTGTTGGCGATGACTAATTACGCGGCAATCTTTTGGAACAGTTTTGTCTCAACAGACTACGGTCACCTATTATTCCCAACATGCTTGGCAGAGAGCTCCCAAATTTGGTACGTGGGTTCCCCCTGTGTAACCCCGTGTTGGGTTAATAATTCAAATCCCGTACCTGTAATGAGATGGGGTTTAGAACCTCTAATAGTCTTGTGACTGTAAAGGACCTGAAAACGTGCTTCTTGCCGCCAAGCGTTTTAGAGGCGGTATGTTAATTTTAAATAGTTAATGGAAAAAACGAGATAGTTTGCAGAAGTTATTTAAAACAATTTTCATTGCTGCGCAAATACAGTAGATAATGCGTTGCATTTCGCAACTTCCGCTGGAGTGACTTCCTCCCTTTCAACAATTTTTAAAACTGGAATGGAGTAGATAAAAAGTAGTAAAAAGCTATTTCACATATTTTGAAAGAAGAAGAAAAAAACATTAAAGCTATGGGGAAAATACATACCAGAGCAGTGTTCCTCTTCGTTCCGACTCAAACTAATCACGTGATATTTTTCTATATTTGGCAGTCTGGTGATGTAAAAGGTGGTTTTTAAACGAGAAGAAAAGTTGCTACGATGAAATTTTATTGTAGTTACATGAATGAGCCTTTGAGCAAACCGAGACAAACATTATGAACAGAATTTCCATAGACATCACAAAATATGCTGTAAAAATTTTAATATTTGAATTATTGTGGGTTATTTTATCTCTGAACGACACGTTTTTGTGCTCAGTGAGTCAGACGCTAAGTCACAAGGACTCAGAGAAGGTTGGGGAAGGGGATTCACTGGACAACTCTTAGGAGACAGATGGTAGCCTCACGTCAAGGCCGTATGTGCCCTTTAACGTGCACATGTATGGTACTGTTGCACACGGGGCCGCGGTTTAAGACCCCATCAGACGAATGGCGGCCTTTACAAGCTCAACGATGCCCTCTTTCTCGCCAAGGGCAGAAAAAAAGTTAGCGGAGAAAAGTCTCAACACAGGCACAGTTGGGAATCGAACCTGAGAACTGTAGATTAAGAGCCTGGCGCACTGCTAACTGAGCTAACCCCCAGCCTATGAAATATTGATATAAAAAGCAGAGGAAAAAATCAAACAAATACACTCATGGACACAAAAATTCCAACACCCGTAAAGGATGAATACAGTAACACTAAACGTCTAATACAGCGACACCAAATATATATGTGGTACTGCATAGGACCTAGAGTTCAGAGTTCCTAAAGGCTTCGAAAAATGGGCCAAATGTATAATGAGGTGCTTAGACAATGTCTATAGTACCTTATTAAAATTTCAGTATTTTTAACAGCTCTTGGAAAATTATCGCATATAGACTATGAAAATCATGTGCGCTCTTTGGGAATAAAACACGTATTAAAATATTATTCATTTACGAGTCCATCGCCCGATAAAATCGTGTTAGAAGCGTATTTTTCTTCCGGCAGCACAAGAGGTAAAAAATAATGCACTTGCAGTTCTGTATGAAAGCAACAACAAGATGAAACTGTTCTTACACAAGACTGTTCCTACACTTGATAAAACCTTCCAATAACGAGTAAGAAAGTGCCATTAGACATTATTAATAAAGTATAGTTTATTAGTGTTAATTTCCACTCATTTGTCTATAATGAGGCAGCAATGAAGGTAATAGAGGATTGCATATATATATATCCTTCTTTAAGGTCCTTGTTATGATAAATGATTTTCTTTTCTCTTTTCCAAATATTAATGAAACAATGATGGTAATAATTTTTGCTCCGTGAAAATGCAAACTATAGATCTCTTATCTGAAAAAATGTGGATTTTTCAGTTGCGTGAAGAAGTCAATATACATCAGCAATAACTTCGACTTTAAAATTAAGCGAACATAGCTCTTTTACAACAGCTGTAGAATTTAGAATTTCTTTTGATATGCCTGACCATAGCACAATGCCATATAACAGAAGAAAGGTAAATAAAAGCAGATTGTAGCACTGATATTGTTTTTTGGCTAACAAATTTTTAAATTCTCTTGGTTATTCTGATAATTCTAATAATCTAGTGCAAATGTAGATTATATGAGAGCTCCATTTATTTTTCGTCTAACATGATTTTTAAGAATTTAAATTCTCTTATTCTAATAATGTCAAAATTATCAATTTTTACGTCACTAAACGTCGACATTTTTTTAAAGATAATATCTGCAGTTGAAATTCCTGAATATTAATAGATGTAAGAATCATACAATTTACCACAAACATTGATGCTTTAAAAACACAATGTCCCAGATCATTTCTTATTTTTTTTCGGTTATCTAAGAAGAATAAGAAGAAAAATAATAAATTTAATAATCTATCATTGGTATAAGAAGAAAAATAATAAATTTAATAATCTATCATTGGTTTGCGATTATTATCAGAATCAAATAGAAGATCATTAAATTCAATGGATTTTATACTAGTTTGCTCAACAACTTTATTTTTTAACTCAATTATAATATTACACTTCTTTTTCGTGTTATTCCCTGTTGATTAATCTTTTCTTACAGTATTAATATTTTTTCTTTAACAAATTATTTTATAAATTTCTAAATGATATGAATTCTAAAGTATCATACTTTTTGGTTTTTAAAAACTCGCAATAAGTCATTTGTTGTCCATGATTAATTTCTTTTGTTTCTGTTGCTTATCTTAATTAACCTCGATGAGAGTCCTCTTAAGACTATTTAATATTACTAACAAAAGTTATGATAATATCTTGAATACTGTAAATACATCACTAATCAACAGGGGCCTGAACTATATTAAAAGTTATTTAGCTGAGTAATAATCCACAAATATAATTTAAAAATATCTTTTCTGGCTTAAAAAATGAATAAAATATTTAAAAATTCATTATTTATCTTTTTCTTAAAATCAAAGTATTAACATATCAATAAAGAAAAAAATAAAGATTACCATACGCAATTCTTCTATGTACTTATTCACTTATCCGTTATATTTTCAACACATAAGAGGTCTAAGTATTAGAAAGTGAATGTTTTACGTTTTAGTCAAGAAATTTTACTATTACAAGTAAATTAATGAGTAAGCAGACAGAAATTATTCTGAGCTAAACGGCAATCAAAGTAATGCAAGAATGATAATAATAATAAAAAAAACAAGGAATACCTGCAGTACTTTCTCTGAGCAAACATCGATTCTTCCTTTCGTGACGAAGTTAATCATGCCATCAAAGAAGAAAAAAAAAAGGTAAAAACATGTCATATTTTCACATTTTGGGTTCCATTTACATCATGTTGTATCTGTGGCCGCTATGCACAAGTGCCACGGCCAGCAACTATCACTCATCCAATCGGGAGAGAAATTATCCTGATAAGGTAGCGCGTGGAAACGAGAAGAACTAATTGATTAACGATTTCGCGTGATACTGAAATTCATTAGCATTTCCCACCTCTTCCCAAGCGTGGCACAACTGACGCCTCTAATGAATGAGAAATTTATATGTTGCATAATTACTGTAAGGCAAATGGTCGTCACGAACCATCCAATTCAAATTATCACTCCGAACAACTCCTGATAAGCTCCAAGCAGTGGACGACTTATTTTTTTTAAATGTTCTTTTTTCATTTCTGCGAATGTTTTGCGAAAACATGAGCTCTTGATTAACATTTTCGTACGAAGATCTTTATCGTTTTTTCTACTTCCTTGACCAAATATTATTTGTACTAAACGAAGTAAGTCTGTGCCTTGTGATTATTTTACTAGTTCAAATTGAAAACCAATACTTGTAGCAAGTTCGCTTTCCAGTTAGAAATGGTGGAGAAAAAAAGAAAAACCTTACTTTTTTGTTAGCATTATAGTTGAAAAAATCGGTCACCGATATTAAATCGAATAAATTCTCCAGAGTTAAATCTGAAATTCAATTAGTTACACTAATCTCTTGCTTCCAGGCTGTACCTCGATTTCTATTGAACCAATTAGAATCGCTGGAATAAGAGTTTTTATTTTGATCTACCCCGTGAGCAAGACAGTCACATCCTGTGTGTATTAAAGAACTCATGCTGCATAGTCTTAAAGGGGGACTTCCATCTGTCTCCAAACAGCTGTGCATTGAGTCCCTTTCTCCAACCTTCTCTGAGTGCTTCGTGTCCTTATGACCTCGAGGTATAAAAGTATTGCTAAGAGGTAAAACAACTCAACCTACTTTGATCCAAACAGCCATTATGAGGATACAACTATAAAAAATTTTGCTATTTAATAAGAAAAGAAAGACTGACTGATCCAACGGGTTCTGCCATTAATCTGTAACACCATAACACCAAGAACAATGGATCTCAAAATTGTTGACTGAACAACTAATAAGAGCAATGATTCGATAACGACCAACTGACTCATTAACGACAAAAGTGACTCATTAACGACCGAACTGACCGAAAAGCATCGGTACCAACAGAGAAAAAATATAGGTCGGGGTGGGATATTGTTTGTAACTTTAAAAAGTGGCCGGGGGTGGGAGGACAAAGTGCCATTTAGAAATAATTATCTTTGCTACTAGTTTTGGAGTGGAAGGGAATTGTTCTCTCCTGTCATCTGCCAATGTATGTAAAAATTGATCCATAAATCCAATACTTAACAAATTTCACAAAAGTAAACCCTGGTTATCCATAAAACCAATTATTTAATTGATCATAAAAGCAAGCAAGCATCTAACTCAGTGGTCTTAAATCTTTTCTAATTCACCGCCCAATTTACTAAATATTTCGATATCAAATAAGTTTACCTTCCAATTTCGGTATTAATTTAACATTAGAATAGCATTTGGTACGATCTTTAATGCCCTCTAAAAATTTTAAAATGCCCACGTTGAAGACCACTGATCTGAATGATTCATTAGATCAACGACCTGACTAATTCAATAGCATAACGGTCTAATCGATCCATAAAAGTAATAATATAATTAATCCATAAGAGCAACCCACTAACTGATTTATAAGAGGACCACTCTAACTGATCCATATGCAAAATATCGTAACTGATTCATAGGAACGTTGATTTAACATCGATCCATAAGATCAACGACCCAACTGATTAACGAACACTGTGAGTTAATTGACATAGAAGATCTTATCTGGTTCACATGAGTAATGTCATTGCAAATCCATAAGATTAATGATCTAAGCGATCTATGAAAACAATGACGTAACCGATTCGTAAAAATAACGACCTAACTGATCCATAAGAACAATACCGTATCCGATTCAAAAGATCAACAACGTAATTGATCTGTGAAAGCAATGATCTAAGTTGGGTTCTCAACGTGGTATATATATATGTTTTATTTTATTCCCATTGTTTTACTATAACTATAGTTTTATCTATCTATACAAGGTGTACGCCAGTTACATACACATTTCCAGAGGGGGTGCGTGAAGCATAAATGTTTGAAAACCACAGATCTAAGTGATCAACAAAAGCAACGTCTAACTGATCCGTAAAGTAAATGATTTATCGATAAGTCAATAAAGGGCTAGGTTTGATGGGGGGGGGGGGGGGGGCATAAAGGGCATAAGCGTGAAATAGAAGTTTATGAGGTTTAGTGCAAAAAAATACTATTTTGATTTTTTTTACCAGCCAAAGTTACCTGCTTTGCTCTAGAAGTAAAGCATTTTAAAAAATTGTTGAAAGTTTATTTTAAATCGCTTCCTCATTTTTAAAGTTATAAGCTAACATTCACATACAAACGCAAGCTTCCTTATAGATCGTCGGTATTTATCGATATTATGCATTTGATTCATTTAGGGAATATCCTGATTGTCCAAGAGAGAGCTCCTCTCGGATGGATCAAATGTGACTGGTTTGATTAAAATTATATACATATTTAGCGCAGTTCGATCTTATGTAGAAACATTCAAAGAAATATTCTTAAATCCTAAATATTGTCCAGCATACTAATTTCTTTCCACCTTTGTTTTCAAAATGCCCCTTTTTTTACCGAGATGCCCCGGGTATTTTGATATCAGTGACTAAATCTGATTTTTTGAATAGGGGAAGCAATTACAAAAATCATTTCTAAAATTAAATTGGAACGAAGTTCCAGTTCAATGATTATATGTACATGTTCATTAAAATATATTTACGCTCCTTTACTTTTATTTACATTCTTAAGAATTTGAGGTGGGGGGAGGGTCGATGACATAAGCTCATCAAGAGGTCGATGGGCTCAGAAATTTGCGAATACCTTGTCTGACTTATCCTTAGTAGAAACACCTTAACTGATTAACAAGGGAAAAGCTCCACCTTATCCATACCATAACTGACACATAAAAGAACGACCTAACTGATGCGTATAGTCAACAACGTTACTTATCCATAGATGAAAGTCGCTAACTAATCTATAACAGTAAAGATCTAACTAATCTATAACAGCAAAGATCTAACTGATCCATATGATGAATCACATAAATGATCTATGTATAAGAACAACGATCTAACTGATCCATGAAGAATTCACCAACTGATCCTGCTGGGCTGATAAGTTAAGTTTTCCACTTCTCCATTTGTTCGCAGCTTTAGTAAGAAAGGCGATACCGATCGTTTAGATAAGGCTGCCTTATTATTCGATGGAACGTTAAACAATGGTTACTGTTCAAGAGAATTACACTTAGTACAAGTTAAAGACCCCACAGTATGGAGAAGGAGCCCCATCTTTGGTCCAAGAACAAATGAAAAGTAGATTATTGGATTAATAAGCTGACTGACTTCACTGAATTTACAGTTTTACTTACATTAATGGAAGAGCACGATTAATCTATCTGACATTTTTGTTATTTCGACCAGAACTTGAGCCTGACTAATGTTATTTTGATTTCCTTTAATTTTAGTTAACACCTGCTACTTCCATTGACTAGTGGAGTTCGCGAACAATTATCGCATCATTAGCAACGACTCGTTCGCTTGGAATTAAAGTAACATGGGTTCAGAGTGCTCTTCATGCAAGAGTAGTAAACGCAGACAATTGAAGCGAATGAAATTTTCATCATTTGATTTGATATGCAAAGCTATTTTCCATTTTAGTTAGATTGAAATGAACAAAATTGCTCAGTGTGATTGGATCTATATAGCCAATCGCTGCTTGAGGATTTTGTATGTGTGTGTGTCGTGCTTTTGGGATTTCTAGGAATATTGGCGGTTGTACACAAATTGAATAATCCACCAATGTCAAATCATAAGTGTATTGTAAATTCTTTCTTTCACATTTATGGATAGAGTAATGCGCATTTAAGTGTTTAATTTCCACGTGATAATTTTTACTTCAGTAGAAGTATATATTGCTTCCATATCCTAAATTTCCAGGTAAATACATGCAATATATGGCAATACAGGTATATTTAAAGTTTTGTTTAGAGTATAGAGTGGAATGAGGAGAAGATCAATTGTGTTTAACGAAGGCCAAAATTTTCTTTTGAATCGTCATAGTCAATCGATTAAATGAGAAGCAAAAGAATAAATATTTACACGAGATGGATAAATAGTTTTAAAGATCACAACTTATGGTTTTTCGATTAATATGCATCTAAATACTCTTTTATAATCATCAGGAAAATATATCTATTTAACCCCACTCGATCTCCTGTGGATTCTCTATCATATGGTTTCCTATGTCAAATTGATTAGTTTATTTTTGATGTAGGAAAGGCATCACATTTTTTCGTTAAGGGAATTTTTTTTGGTATAACGATAAAATATATTTTTTCTGTAATGATAGTATTATATATATTCGTCGTAATCGTAAAAAATGTTAAAAATCTGGATTATTTACCTTTTGTATCAAGTCTGTTGAATCTAATTAAAATAGCCTGTCTGAGTAAATGGCTCAGATATTTTCCAAAAATTTAAAAATTATGTTTCACAAGAATAAAAATTCGAAACACAAAATAATATGTATATTTATTTGCAAAACATGTAATACATCTAGCTGATTGTGAGAGAGAGAGAATAAGCGGATATTTGCATATAGGGATTAAGCTGGTCGTATATCTCAGAAAAATTACGAAATTGGAGATCAGTTGCTGTTTTCAAGGTTGAACAGAGATCAAATTTTGTTCTAAGCACGATCTACGTCTGATAGAAATCTGAAACTGCCTGTCTAGGGTATAATTCGGAGCGCAGAGCACAGAAAAATTCCGACATACGAGATACGACGAAACCTTCAAAGTGAATTGTAGGTCAGAAATAAATCTAAACATGATCTATATGTGGTAGAAAGGGGAAAATTCGCGCTTTACAATAACCTTTTAGCGTATGCGTCACAAAACTGACGGGACGAAGTTTTAATAGAATTCCAAACTCGAGTTGGAAGTAGAGAAATCAAATGACGCCGTAGACTGCGACTGATTTATCGTTTTACATATATATATATAAGGGTCAAACCCGCCAAAAATTTGGAGCGTCAAATCTGTTCATTGAAGACTTTTCCATTTGGTAACATATTACTTCATTCATAACTTTAATTCTCCACTTTAACGGAAACACATCATCTCTATTGTACAATGGAGTAGTACATTAAAGTAGTTCTTCGTTACTTTGGTATTACTTTAACGTACTACTAATACCTATCACAAACACCGCGAAATACATAAGTACACATGGGTGTAGTGACCCGATGGTTCGGATTCTGTCCGACTGGGCCAGATGTGATGTCCCTTGGGTTCGGATCCTGTCCGACTGTGACAGATGTCGTGACTCGTTGTTCGGATCCTGTCCGACTGTGACAGATGTGATGACCCAGTCCACACAGGAGAGAAGGACGATGTAATTACTACTTAATTCACTTCCGTGAATTCACAGATTCGCGGGTTTTTACTCCCGTGCCACTGTATGCCTCAACTTTACTGTGTTGAATGAAGAATAGGAACTGTCCATCAATTAACTGCACGAGAGAAGATAGAGACGACACAGTTTTATTCACAATATATACAGCTACGTGCTGGGAATGAGCTCCACTCTGTGGGCATTTGCTGCTTCACTGATGCAAGCAATACTTAAGAGGTGGAGAATCGCACACTCTGCGAAATCTCACTTTACAGACATCAAAAACTTGGAGAAAGGATTTTCCTTTGCCTACACTGTGGTTCCTCTAAATCCACAAAAATAAAAAGACAGATTCTCCAATAATCTAGATTCCCTCTTGGAATCGCACCCTGACTTCAAGGGTTAATTTGAGAAAGGCGGGGTCCTTTCGACGCGTGTCGCAATGACTTTCTTCATTCGACAGCTACGCACATACTAATCTTCGAATCTCCTGCCCAGCCTACTCGCTGCACTAGCGCCTTCGGCTAGTCGTTTACGGCCATAAACAACTTCTGGCATTGATTCTTAGAACAAGCAGCAAGCTTCAGACCCGAAAACAACAAAGGTGAGTCATCCCAGCACAAACATTTCCAAGAACACATAAAAATATATACAACAAAAAAATATATAATAAATAAATAAAACTAAAATTCGAGGGATATGACAATAGGTTTCACCTGATGGGCTGCATAAGAATATGATTGATTATATATTAATTAACAGCAAATGGGCTAGTTCTGTTAGGAATACCAGGTCATATTGGGGAGCTGAAATTGGATCTGACCATTACCTTGTTAAAAGTGTCTTGCAACTTAAACTTAAAAAGTGTTGTGCTAGGGTTAAAAAATTTACTTTTAATACTGAAGCTCTGAAAGATCCAGTTATAGCCAAAGCTTACCATGATAGGTTACTTAGTCATTATGACAGTCATGGTTTGCTTACTACTGAGGTTGAGGAAGAATGGAAGGTTTAAAACAGACTTTTCTTGAAACTAACACTACTCTTTTAGGTATATAGAAATTATTCATTATATAGAAATAAGGGAGCAGAAAAGAAATATATATTGAAGTTATATAGAAATAAGGGATAGTTATATAGAAATGAGGGAGCAGATGAGGCAAATTATTTGAGTGATAAGGCACTGGAGTATTTTGAAAAGAAAGAACTGCAGGAATGTCCTAAATCAATACCCTATTAGTCCTAATAGAAAGCATTACAGAGAGATTAATAAACGTCTAAATAGTCGGTTAACAGCTGATAAGGTGGCTAGATGTCTTGTCTGACAAAGATGAGCAAGTAGTTAGACAGCGTAACAGCAGAGAGTACGAGATCGTTAATGTTTTTTGTGGGGAGAAACGGGCAGGCACAGGGATTGAAGGATAAACATGACAAGGTTATTGAAGGTGAGAATTCTGTCATTGCTGGATGGGCTTAGCATTTCAGTGATCTTCTAAACAATGTGTTTAGTTCTACTTCCTTCGTTTGTAATGATGATAGATTCATTATTAGCCTTAATATTGGCTCTATATCACAGTGTGGAGTTATTATGGCTATTTCTAAACTTAAACTACATAAATCCCCGAGGGTAGATGAAATTATTACTGAAATGCTTAGAGCTTGGAACATTTGTGTTGTCACATGGCTGACTGAAATTTTGAACATCTTTTATGATAAAGGATTTGTTCCTAAGGATTTTACCAGAGCTATTATTATCCCTATTTTTGAAAAAGATGATCGCAGTTCTTGTGATAACTATAGGGTTATCAGCCTACTTTCTGTTCCAGGTAAAGTTCTTTGCATGATTGTGCTTAAGAGAGTTAAGAATCTGGTTGACGGACAATTGCGTGATGAGCAATGTGGATTTAGAAGTGGTAGGAGATGTGTAGATAAGATTTCTTCACTTGCGCAGAATCTTGAGAAATGTTTAGAATTTCAGAAACCTTTGGTTACTAGCTTTGTATATTTCAAAAAGGCCTTTGGCTCTGTTGATCGTCATAATTCGTGTCTCAGTTTAATTATCTTCAGAGCTATGTATTTGATACTAGTAATGTGCGACATCAGATTAACAGACGAATATGGATTGTTGCTGGGACTTTTAAGAATCTGTGGAGAGTGTCGAGATTTGGTTCTTTCTAGAGTTAATTATGGTAGTGAAAAGCGACGGGAGCAGATTGTAATTGTGGAAATAATTAAAGAAATAAAAAATAATATTTCAGCAATTTTATGTCATCTCTATAATTTATCTTTGCATTCTGGATATTTCCCAACAATTCTTAAAGATTCAACTCTAGTACCTGTCTACAAAGATGGTAAACATTTAGATACTAATAATTACAGGCCAATAGCTTTATTATCAGTGTTTTCAAAAACATTTGTAAAGCTAATTAAGATTAGAATTTTAAATTTTCTAGACAGAAATATTTTTTTTTCTAAAAATCAGTCTGGGTTTAGGAAAGACGCTGGAACGAAGGATGTTATATTAAAATTAACATCTTCAACAGACAGTGCAAGAAATAAAAATTTAAAAGCAGCAGTAATATTTTTGGACATAAAGAAAGCATTTGACTCAGTTTCACGTGACATATTATTATATAAACTTGAGAGAGCAGGAATTCGAGGGACAATTTTATTATGGTTTCACTAATTTAAAAAATAGAACTCCAAAGTTAAAATAGGGAATTATTACAGTAATAAAAAGAAAACTAAATGTGGTGTTCCACAAGGGTCTGTATTAGGTACGATATTATTTAATATTTTAATAAATGATCTTTGTAACTTGGAATTAAAAGGGGGAATTAATAGCATTTGTTGATGATACTGCTCTGATATATACAGCGATTACTGAACATATTTTGATTGAAAAAATAAATCAAGATTTATGGAATATCAGAAATTGGTTTATTAAACATAAGTTGTTTCTAAATGTAGAATAAACGAAATATGTATATTTTCCGATTGAGACAAAATCAAAGAGATAACTTGAAAACGAAATTATTTTATCATAAACTTAAATGCATCGGTAATGGTTGTTCCACTAGAAGGTGTTGAGTGCTATAAATACTCAGGAGTATTTATTCATAGTAAACTAATTTGGAATAAACACATTGATTCTTTAATAAATAAACTTAACACAAAAATACCACAAATATTTTATATCAGAAATTTTGTAAATATTACACTTTTAAAACTAATTTATAATACATGGGTTAAATCTTTCAAATGAAGAAATCTCGAGAAATTTATTAGGTAATCAACAATATAACTTTTATATCTTTTTTTAAATTTGATTTATGATTCATTTTCAGGATTTTTAAAGTGTATTATAAAATTTATATTTCGAAATTTATTTCCATTTTGTTAATTTTGGTCTTACGAAATGAAAAACTGAATGACTAAAAGTCAATTTTAAAGTCTTTTATCTTTCAACCGTTTAGTTTTGGATTTCATAAATCTTATCGTAAATGCTAAAAACCTAGACTATCTGAAATTGCTCTTTAAGCTTAAAAACGTCCCTTTAATTTGCTGCCAGACACTATAAAAGGAAACATGCTTGAGATTTACAATTTAAGACTTCTTTAGAATACGAATCTAGCCTTGTAACTTACTATGGAAATATACTTGAACTTCTGTAAACATAATCCCATAAATAAAGTTGAAATGAATGTAATAAGTAATGACTGATCTGAAAGAGTTTTGGTATGAGCAGGATTCGAACCCAATATCATTTGATTACACGAGAGGCGCTCTTATCTTATGAGTTACCGTCCTCAAAAATGTAAAGAAAAATGAAAAAAAAAAAAGAAAAAAATCCTACACAAACATCGATGAAAAACTGAAATAATTGCGAAAAGGTATTTACCGAAAACAGAACTGGCTCTTGCTTTCAAGTAAATGCAATTTATTTTTTTCTAATCCAATATTACATTACTTTCCTTTTCGTCCTACTCTTTACATTTTTATATAATTCTAAATAACGGTCTCCGCTTTTATCGCCACGGTATATCTTTCTACAATTTTCGCACTTAAAATTCCTTTCCATTTAATCCCTTTTCCACTCTTTCTTTTGCTTTAAGCCAACTTTGTTCAACATCTTCAGCGCCTTATTTTTAAAAAAAGTGTCGCTCTTGAAATCCGAAGCATTTGGTTGATTTACAGTGCTGACAGAGCTGTCGGCTTTGCAAAAGGAGCGACACAACACCTAACATCCCCAGCAGACAGAACCTCATTCCCTTTTACCCTTTTCCACTTGAGTGTTTTCAAGCCGTAGCCCAGCGCAGACATTCGCAGTGAGCGAAGACACCCATTCCAAGCCATATTTCCAACTCGTCAGTTGTTGGAATTGCCGAACATGGGCTGCCTATCCCCAAGTGAAACGGGACGCGGGTCCGTTCTATTAGCTGCAATCACACAAATTAGCGCTTCATAATATAAGCAGAACTGGGCGATAATCAGAGGGACGGGAAGCTTCGTCCGATTCTCTCGCCTCCAGCAACTGCACACGCTCCATAAATGATATCGGCGAGCAGAGGACCGTGAAAAGTTTAGATTACGGCGAATTAATAATAATTACACATCGCTGTTTGGCCGAGATAAACGCCAAAACTGCTGCGATCGCTAGCGGAGGAACCTTGCTGAGAAAGTTGACAAGTGTTAATTTGTCTGCGAATGCAGATGACGGCCACTGGAAGAATGCGAACAACATTGGAAGAGCGGGAGACCTGCGTGAAACGGTCTTTCCGACGACGCAAACGAGCGGTGGAGATTTCGGTGATGCTTAAGCGATGGACGCACAGACTATTTACTGTGAAATTGTTCATTGTGCGTAATTACTGGAGGAGCAGTCTAATGCGTCATTTAAACCGAGTGTTCATCCTTATAAATAACGGAGCTCACGGGCGAATGCGGTCTGCAGATAGAGGCACAACACAGTTCTCTCTTAATTATTACAAACTACAGTTTTAACGCATTACACAGTTTCGCAATAATATGCCGTCCTTTTTCGAAACCACACTTGACCTGATGCAGTCTGTTAGTTTCCCGTCGAGATGGAGGTAACGGAATAAATCCTGGAACTGAAATATTTAGAAATATAATTGTGTATAATAGAATAATAGAAAATATTCTGTGAACTAGTTAGAAATTCACGATAAAGCATTTCGAATGGTTCTGCTTCTTTGCTTCATTTTATTTTGTGTTTTTGGTTGGGTTGATGAATAGGATTACGCTGACACAATTACAATGTAGACTCCCATAAAAGTGAGCCTTCATTTCTTAAAACTTAGCATTTTATAATTCACACATCAAATTATATGGCATGCTTATAGGAGTTATTTTCACTTGAAAACATCCATTGCTTTGAAGTGAAACATAATCAGACGTGCAAATGAAATTAGAAAGAAATGCCATGTATATTGGCACCGCCTACTTGGTTGATTGTCTGTATAATCTGTAACAATCCAGCATACCATACTAAATTGTAAAAAATACAACACAGAGAGAAAAAAATATTTTGACAATTTAGAAAAGCTATCACTTACATACGTAACACTAGAAAATATCCTCAATGTACCAAAAACTCAGAATTAAAAAAAATCAACTGGAGCAACTTTTCTGCTTCTTGTCTGCTACTAATTTAGTCAACAAACTTTGATACCAACAGTGGTTGTTTTTTTTTACTTTTTTTGTTTTTCTCTATTTTAGTGTACAAAAATGTATGTAGCTAAGACAAAACCATATGTGGATAGGAGGTGCTAGCTCACCGAAGTCCCAGATGAGTGTAATGTAATAAATAAAAATAATAATAAAAAATACCACGTGATAGTTTATTTTACCTAACAACTTGCAGCTCATGTTTTTGAACAATTAAAAATCCGAAGTTCTTTTTCAAAAATTACAAATGCCTGTTTCCTGCAATTGCAAAATTTCAGCTTCTATGAGTGCTGCGCTAGAGAGATTGATATATTTATATTTTAGTAATTTCCTCATTGTCACTCTTTAGTAATGCAAATTGTGATATCGTTAAGATTTTTGACACGGAGTTATCAGAGGTGAGCTGGACAGATGATACCCCATTTTGAAATTAGTTGCATAATACGGATTAAGTGTAAGATAACCAATTGCGAATTGGGAAATAAAATTTTTGCAGCAATAAAATAAGTTGTGCTTTAAAGAGACAATTTTTTTTTGTTTTTCCTTTTTTGAAAACTAAAGAGATAAAAATATTTCGGCAGCTCAACATCATCATCATCCTTAAGCAGCCATGTGCTACGGAGGCCCAACCAGATTATGCAATTTAGTTCTCCAAGCATAATATGTCCTGAGATACATCTACTTCATCTGGCCACTGCATACTAATTCAAACAAGGTCCTGTTTGGCATTGTCTGCCCCATCACATCCTAGGTCTCCCTCTCTTTCTGAGGCCTTTAGGCACACTGTTCATAACCCTATTCGCCAATCTATAGTTATTCATACGGGCAACATGGTCAAACCAACGGAGTCTCTCTCTGTACAATATGCTGCTTAAAGGAGATTGCAGACTTCTTTGCCTAACCTCATCATTAGTTACAAAGTTAAACCACCTAATACCCAAGATACTACTTAAGCATCTAGAATCAAAAGCATCTAGTTTCCTGTTATCTTGTTTACACAGCGTCCAAGTTTCACTACCATAACTAACCCTAGAAAGAACCAAACTATTATACAGTCTAATTTTAGTCTTTAGGTGTATATACCTATTTCCCCACACTCTCCATAGATTCTTAAAAGTCCCGGCAGCAATCCGTATTTGTCTGTTAATCTCATGCCGCACATCACCAATATCTGTTACGTAGCTCCGAAGAAAATTAAACTGCAACATCTCCTCAACATTGCAACCATTGAGATTAACTGAATCACAGCCTGCCTGACAATTTTCATCACTTTAGTTTTCTCTCTGTTATAACCAAACCTACTCTACTACCGGTCTCATCAATAGCTCGAATGAAAGAGTTCATCTCATCAAAATCATTTACCAAAAGGGCTAAATCATCAGCATAATCTAAATGAGAAATTTTCGTATCTCCAGATCATTTAAGGCCAAACTCTTTCTCTTGTAGTGAATTTCGTATGATATAATCAATAACCAAACTGAAGAGAAAAGGACACAAAATGCACCCTTGTCGAACACCAGCTTTCATTATGTTAACTAACTTATCTGGTATGCCATACGATCTCACAATCAAACACAAATTAAGACGATCCACAGAGTCAAAAGCCCTTTTGAAATCAAGAAAGCTAGTAACCAAAGATTTTTGAAACTCTAAATATTTCTCAATAATATGCCCGAGAGAAAATATCTGTTCTACACACAACCCATCACTTCTGAATTCACATTGGTAATCACACAATTCCCGTCAACCAGATTCTTAATTCTATTAAGCGAAATCATGCAAAGAACTTTACCTGGTATCGAAAGTAGGCTGATACCCCTATAGTTATCACAAGAATTGCGATCACCTTTTTTAAAAATAGGGATAACAATGGTAAAATCCGTAGGAACCATGCCTTTATGATAAAAGATATTCAGAATTTCAGTCATCCAAGTGGTAACCGAAACATTCCCAGCTCTAAGAATTTCCGTAGTAATTTCATCTACCCCTGGGGATTTATGAAGTTTAAGTTGAGAAATAACCAAATTAACTTCAGACTGTGTTATAGGGCCAGCAGGAAGCCACTAATGCATCTATCATCATTGCAAACAATGGGAGTAGAACAAACCAAATTGTTTAGAACATAACTGAAATGCTCAGCTCACCTAGCTATGACAGAATCCCCACCTTCTATAACCTTACCTTGTTTATCCTTCAATCCCTATATATCTTTCCGTTTTCTACCACACAAAACATAACCTATCTGGTACAGCTCTCTGCTGTTGTGCTGTCTAACAGTTTTCTCGGCTTTGTCAGTCAACCATGAAGCCGAAGATTCTTATCAGCAGCTAACTGATCCTCTACACGTTTATTAAGCTTTCTGTAATGTTTTCTATTAGGACTAGTATTAATTAAGGACATTCGTGCAGTTCTTTCTGAAATAAGCTCAAGTGCCTTATCACTCAAATGATTTTGCTTCGTCTGTTCTTTTTTTCCTAAAAGATTACTCTTAGTTTCTAACAAGCTTACCAACATGGCCAACTTTGGATTTTTCTCCTAAAAGTCTTACTTTTTTCATAAAAGCATACTGTTAGTTTCGAGAAAAGCCTGTTTAAAACTGTCCCATTCTTCCTCAGTTTCAGTAATAAGCAAACCATGACTGTCATAATGACTAATTAAAACCTGTCATGGTAAACTTTAGCTATAACTGGGTCTTTCAGAGCTTCAGAATTAAAGGTAATTTTTTTAATCTTAGCACAACACTTTTTAAGTTTAAGTTGCAAGACACTTTTAACAAGGTAATGGTCAGATCCAATTTCAGCTCCCCTATATGACCTGGTATTCCTAACAGAACTAGCTCATTTTCTATTAATTAATATACATGAACCATATTCTTATGCAGCCCATCAGGTGAAACCCATGTGTACTTGTGTATGTCGCTGTGTTTGTAATAAGAGTTAGTTATTCTGAACTGTAGGAGACGTTGCCCATTGCAGCTACGAATACCAAAAGGGCCTATCACTCTGCTCGAAGGTCAGAGTCAGTACCAACTTTGGCATTGAAGTCACCAAGAACAAGGGTAATATCTCCTTTCTTGACAGAATTCAAAATATCCTGAAGTTGCCCGTAAAACCTATCCTTCTCATCCTCATCGGCATCCTCATTGGGAGGCATAACAGCAGATAACATTCAAGTCTTTAACGCTTGTCTGAAATTTTGCTGTAAGAAACCTTTCATTAATGCACTCATATCCTAGAAGAGCATCACTAGCGTGTCTGCTGAGAAGCAGACTTACGCCTTTTTGATGCTTATTATCTTCCCTCCCTGAAAACAAAATTTAAGGTTATTTTTAAGAATCTGACCTTTATCTGTCCATCTGGCCTCTTGCAAGCCGAGAATATCTAAATTATAACGGTGGAATTCTTATGTGAGGACATGAAGAGAATAAGCTCTGTGCAGAGTCCTCACATTTCAACTACCTATGGAGAGAAAATGATTAGTGGGATGTTTAAAGAAATTATGTGTATTGAGAGAGGGAATGCCGACAATATCAAACAGCCCCCTAATCGCAGACATGGGGCAAAGACCCGTTCCCCCACCACTAAAGGCTGAAGCCATCTACACTGGAAGTCTTCCTCCAATGTAGAATTTGACGATGCCAATAAAAGCAAAGAGTTCAGGTGCCTGCGATGACCTCTGCTCAGGATTATCCACCAGCTAATAAACATATCCTGTGAATATATTCACTTGGGACTGTCAACCCACAAACAAACAGAAAACACAGTGGAAGATTTTTCCTCCACAGAAGCTCACCAGTGCAGTAAAATTAGGATCCATAATCCTCAGCAGAGGTCATCACAATCCCCTGTGATGATGCATAGAACCGGCTGGGCCTAAGAAATAATGTCCGACCCCACCTTCTCGTGGAGCACGCTGTTAGTTGTTAGAGCCAGCCGGTTCTATGCATCCTCACAGGGGATTGTTGCATAGCTCTCCTTTCAGTGACTACCTAGCTACCATTTATTGTATATATATATATGTTACCGCTAAAGTGCAGAAATCAGTTATTCTACAGATTATCTAGGTATTGTTCAGATTAACTAGGGTGATCCGTTAACGTGCGGAAAATTGTTTCATTTCTCAAATTACCTAGGTAATCTGCAAATTACCTGGATAATCTGCACTTTACCTACTAGGCACTCGTTAAAGTGAAAATAAGATCTTTGATGGAACAACAGGAACGTTTCTGTACGCTTAAATTAACATAATGTTATTTATCTAGTGTCCGAGAGTAGAGTTGAAACCGGGTCATCCCTCTGTCAACATGAATCAGTCGTCCGAATTATAAAAAACGCCCCAAAATGAGCAGGCCAAGTGAGAACGAATCATTTTAGTGATTCGTTATCAAGAATGAATCACTTTACCGATTCGTTCTCACTTGGCCTCCGCTCATCCGGGGCGTTTTTTATAATGCGGACGAGTGAATCACGTGACACGAAGATTCATATTCAAGAGATTCACCACTATGAGAGAAACAAACTTTTGAACTTTAACGATACGGAAGCCGTTAATGTGCACATTACCTAGGTAAAATGCGGAAAACTCTTGATTCCGCACGTTAACGGAGCAAATCAGTTAATCTGCAGATTAGCTAGGTAATGTGCACATTTACGGCTTTCGAGCTTTAACAGTAACATATATATATAAATCATGAACAGATTAGAGTGTTCATGGTTCCGTGGCCATGTGATCAATAAGTCATATCTCATGTTATGTTCTCATTGATACTATGACGACATTATGTAACAATTTATTTTGCTGAACAATTAAATTCACACCAGGGTAAAAACATTTCTCTAATTTTTCTGCTAGAAACTGCTGCCAGACAACACAGTGATACAATGATTTTTTTTGCTTCTTTTTCAGAACGAACTAAAAAACCACGTAAAGACTGTCGTATCCTTCGAAAAATTAGTTAAAGACTTTTAATAATAAGTTTAGTATTTGAAAAATGTTAGGTATGTGCATTGGTGCTGTTATTTTTATTGCTGATAGCTCCAATTTTTGGCAGTGTATATAGATGATATTTGTGTCATCTTGTTCTCGCTACTTGTATTCACAATGTCATCACTTATAGCCATTTCTGTTGGTAGGAACATCGCGTTTTATGGCACTGCACCTGATGTAGAGTACATATTCGAAATTGTGTGAAAACTTAAGAGGAGATCCACTTCCTGTGAAGATAGGTAGGGAAGCTTGCGGGCGGCTCTGATGAGGAATCTTCTCCTTCACCTTCTCTTTTTCGCTAGGAAGGTGTTCGCCGCTAGATGAAGTTTTATAGCACCACATAGGTGGTGCGGTCGCTTTGCCAACGAGTATTTCCAGGGCAAGTAGTTGTTTGAGGGAAAGGGGTGATAGGCAGACTTGTATCTCGGACGTTAAAGTGTTGAGTCGTGCGTTTCTCTGTGATTGAGGAGTTCGATCCAATCGAGATCAGAGGCAAGATCTCAATATGAGTTTGATGGGTTTCAACCCAAGTAAACAGTCTGTGTAACCAGTCATATTTATTCACTAGTCTATGTGACAAAAGATGATTCAGTCTTCGTGAATGCAGAGCTGCAAAGCTAACACTAAACAACGATAAATAGTGTACCTCTAAGGAGTATCCCGGCAACAGGATGATAACACTGATATTAAGGAATTAATAAATTTCGCTATTAAGCTTTTAAATAATTGCTTGTTGATTTGTCCATCAATCAAAAGAGACCGTGTTGTTTTTGGACATACTATATCTCTCCAGATGGTTGCATCGCATTGGCCAATTATTGATTGGGTCGACACTCTACGACACTGGACATCGGATTGAGTAATCCGCGAACCTTGATATAAATATTAAACGTTTAACGTCCCCTACTACACCAGAGAGAGAGAAGGGGACAAAAAGAATGTCCAAAGGATAAGAAGAGAGAGAGTGACAAAAAGGATGTCCAAAAGCCTTTCCGGGATATCATTAGATTAGCATTAATAACATTTTCTTTGTGATAAAAACATTCAATGTTATTCACATTTGCAGCCGTCCCATGGCCGAGTGCTTAGCACGCTTGGCCTGCCATTCTCTCATATCTTCTACTGTGGCAAATAAACTGACAGGCTCCTGTAAGACCTCTATGGCAAGCAGCTGCTTGAGGGGTATTTATTTTTTTTATACTACGAAATAGTAAGCTGAAAAAAATTGTTTTGGGCGTGAGTGAGATTTGAACCCACGTCTTCTGGAAACATGTCAGTTATGCTAACTACCACACCATCATCGGTTAACGTTTTTTCTTCAGCTGGTGTGACCTATGAACTTTCTCGCATATTTCATTTGTTTCCCACAGTGGCGCCATCTATCGGGAAACGGATAACTATACTCTCACATAGAGATGGAATTTAATATTTTCACTCATGCTCATGGCGTTAAATCAATAATTCAATAGTAAATATTCAGAGGATGTGTCCTGTAAACATGGAACTCATGAAATAATAAGTTGAAAAAAAATTGGTTTTGCCGCGAGTTTATTTTCAGCGATTAGCAACATGTATGTCATTTCCTGAAATGTATAAACAAATATTGCACTTCCCCATTGATTTTTTTCCTGCTGATGCTCATTTACTATAATGATATCATTTACTTTATTTTTCCCAGTTCTTCCTCCAATGTAGAATTTAACGTTGCCAATAGAAGCAAAGAGTTCAGGTGCTTGCGATGACCTCAGCTCAGGATTATGCATCAGCTGATAAACATATCCTGTGAATCTATTCACTTGGGGCTGTCAACCCGCAAACAAACAGAAAACACAGCGGAAGATTTTCCCTCCATAGAAGCCCACCAGTTCAGCAAAATCAGGATCCATAATCAAGCTCAGAACCATAATTCCATTCAGGTTGATATATATGGTCAGCACCAGGACACTGTGTGGTTGACCACTCCTCAGCAGGGTAGAAAAAAAAGAAAAGTAGCCATAGTTGTCCAGATTAGTAGGCCACACTAATCTGGCATCCCTCCCCTTCCGTTTACTTCCACAAGAGAGTATCTCTTTTGAAAGGTACTAACGGTCTGCACCACGAGAAGGCGGGGTTAAACATTAGGTGCTAGGCCTGGCCGGTTCTATGCATCATCACACGGGATTGGTGCATAGCTCTCCTTCCAGTGACTACCTAGATACCATTTACAGACCAGTTTTTGTCAATGATATATTATATATATGCTTAGTAGACAAAACATTTGTCACCTCTATAATTTTCTCCCTAATCCTGTGTAATACCTCCCTTCGCATGAATTACAACATCAGTCCTCTTAGGTATGAATTCTACCAGTCTTTGCATATAGTTTGCATCAATTCTAGTCCATTCCTCCAAGAATAGCACTCACTTGTAGTTCAACTCCCAAAGGTTTTCAATGGGATTTACATCAAGTGAATTTGCAGGCCAGTCGAAGTGTCCCAATGTTTTCTCATATTTATAGCACCTCTGAAATACGCAGCTCATTTAGCCATGACAGAATCCTCACCTTCAATAACCTTACTTTGTCTATCCTTCAATCCCAGTATACCTGTCCGTTTCTTTAGATTAGATTATAGAAAAGTCTTTTTAGAGCATACACCATAACGTCTGGCATTAAAACAAAAGCAGTTTTCAAACACCAGGTAAAGCGAAACCACAAATACCCTAATGTCATTACTAGGTTGACGCTAACAACTGTCAGTAAATGGAAATTCTCGTGTCTTAAGAGGCATGCTATTCTTATTTTTTGGGGCCAGTTTTGACCCGAGAGACCTTCGAAGCGTGAAGAAGAGGCCATCTATTTGACTTTGAATGCTTCACCTTCCGTCCCCTTCGTCAATCGCAGTGGAACAGACTCTATCCCTTGAGCTCAAATAGATTATCTTCCAGAGAGCTAGCTGGTTAGCCACGTCTCAAGAAGAGCAATGGCACCAAACTCACTTGGATTGTGAAAGTGCTTGGAGCAATTAAACTGTTAAATAGAGAGGAAAAGAAAATCTATGGGTAGAAAACCGCAAACAAAATGGGAAACAAAAGTCACATATTGAATGATGCAGACTCTCAAATAACTTGATAATTTAAACATATATTTTGAAATTTATATGTAAAAAATTTGTTAAAGTACAAGTGTAAAATAAGTATTTTAAATTGTAACCAACAAAATTTTCAAATTAATGAACTTTAAAACATTCATCATCATCATCATCATCCTCAAACAGCCATGGGCTACGGAGGTCCAACCAAACCGTGCAATTTAGTTCTCCAAGCAAGTCTATCCTGAGCTACATCTACTGCATCTGGCCACTGCACACCAATTCTAACAAGGTCCTGTTTGACATTGTCTGCCCACCGCATCCTAGGTCTCCCCTTCTTTCTGAGGCCTTTAGGCACACTGTTCATAACCCTATTCGCCAATCTATAATTATTCATACGGGCAACATGGCCAAACCAACGGAGTCTCTCTCTGCACAATATGCTGCTTAAAGGAGGTTGCAAACTCCTTTGCCTAATCTCATCATTAGTTACAAAGTTGAACCACCTAATGCCCAAGATACTGCGTAAGCATCTGGAATCAAAAGCATCTAGTTTCCTGTTATCTTGTTTACAAAGTGTCCAAGTTTCACTACCATAACTAACCCTAGAAAGAACCAAACTATTATACAGTCTAATTTTAGTCTTTAGGTGTATACGCCTATTTCTCCACACTCTCCATAGATTCTTAAAAGTCCCAGCAGCAATCCCTATTCGTCTGTTAATCTCATGCCGCACATCACCAGTATCTGTTACATAGCTCCCAAGATAATTAAACTGTGACACCTGCTCAAGACTGCAACCATTCAGATTAACTGAATCACAGCCTGCCTGACCAATTTTCATCACTTTAGTTTTCTCTCTGTTTATAACCAAACCTACTCTACTACCAGTCTCATCAACAGGTCGAATGAAAGAGTTCATCTCATCAACATCATTTGCCAAAAGGGCTAAATCATCAGCATAATCTAAATCAGAAATTTTCGTATCTCCAGCCCATTTAAGGCCAAAATCTTTCCCCTGAAGTGAATTTCGCATAACATAATCAATAACCAAGCTAAAAAGAAAAGGAGACAAAATGCACCCTTGTCGAACACCAGAAGTAATGCTAAACCAATTGCTACAAGCCTTACCAACTCTAACACATGACTCAGTGTTATTATAGAGAGCTTTCATTATGTTAACTAACTTGTCTGGTATACCATATGATCTCACAATCAACCACAAATTATGACGATCAACAGAGTCGAAAGCCTTTTTGAAATCAACAAAGCTAGCAACCAAAGGTTTCTGAAACTCTAAACATTTCTCAAGAATCTGCCTAAGTGAAAATATCTGATCCACACATCCCCTACCACTTCTGAATCCACATTGCTCATCACGCAATTGACTGTCAACCAGATTCTTAATTCTATTAAGCACAATCATGGAAAGAACTTTACCTGGAACAGAGAGTAGGCTGATACCCCTATAGTTATCACAAGAACTGCGATCACCTTTTTTGAAAATAGGGATAACAATAGCACTGGTAAAATCCTTAGGAACCATGCCTTTATCATAAAAGAGATTCAGAATTTCAGTCATCCAAGTGGTAACCGAAACATTCCCAGCTCTAAGCATTTCCGTAGTAATTTCATCTACCCCTGGGGATTTATGAAGCTTAAGTGTAGAAATAGCCAAAATAACTTCAGATTGTGTTATAATGCCAACATTAAAGCCACTAATGCATCTATCATCATTGCAAACAATGGGAGTAGAACTAATTACATTGTTTAGAACATCACTGAAATGCTCAGCCCACCTAGCCATGACAGAATCCTCCCCTTCTATAACCTTACCTTGTTTATTCTTCAATCCTTGTATGCCTGTCCGTTTTCTACCACACAAAACATTAACTATCTGGTACAGCTCTCTGCTGTTGTGCTGTCTAACTGCTTCCTCGGCTTTGTCAGCCAAACCATCAAGCCAAAGATTCTTATCAGCAGCTAACTGATCCTTTACAAGTTTATTAAGGTCTCTGTAATGCTTTCTATTAGGACTAGTAGGGTATTGATTAAGGGCATTCCTGCAGTTCTTTCTTTCCGAAATAAGCTCAAGTGCCTTATCACTCAGATAATTTTGCCTCTTCTGCTCCTTTTTTCCTAAAAGAGTACTGTTAGTGTCCAAAAAAGCCTGTTTAAAATGATCCCATTCTTCCTCAACTTCAGTAGTAAGCAAACCATGACTGTCATAATGACTAAGTAACCTATCATGGTAAGCTTTGGCTATAACTGGATCTTTCAGAGCTTCAGTATTAAAAGTAAATTTTTTAACCCTAGCACAACACTTTTTAAGTTTAAGTTGAACATTACGAAGCTCATTAATCTCATGCTTGATAAAGTGCTTTATTCCATTAGACCTCTAAAGTCCACATTTTTTCATTACTTTACATTTTTAATACTTGCAGGAAATTCTTTAAATCTTTCGGATGCTCTCGATATGTCGTCGTGAATTCTGATTTCACTCTGCGCTGTGGCACGAAGATAGCGTCTTTTGTTTCGGTTGGCAGAATTGTAAATGATTGGTTTCTGTTACTTGCAAATCACTGACCTACCGAAAAGGTAAAAGCGGAGTCCTACACTTATCAAGATTCTGATCCTTAAAATCGTAACTTATATACTAATTAGAAACCTATATAAATAATCTTATAAATATAATGTACCACTACAGAGAAAATTTTCGGTACACCATCTGCATGGGGAGATCATATCCTACAGCGACTTTAAAGCTTAACTTAGGGTATCAAGCCGTTTGATGTTTTCACGAAGTTCTAAAACTATCTCTTATAATGGCACTCTTAGCATG
This sequence comes from Ryuthela nishihirai, assembly GCA_038380435.1. Taxonomy (NCBI): domain Eukaryota; kingdom Metazoa; phylum Arthropoda; class Arachnida; order Araneae; family Heptathelidae; genus Ryuthela; species Ryuthela nishihirai. The sequence goes on along the minus strand of JAWZYU010000001.1, from coordinate 48,907,183 downwards.
AAAATGGATTGTTAATAGGATGATATATTTATAGCTTAACTCACTCTATATGCCCTTACAGTATACCTTTCTGTAACATTAGGAGGCAAAAAACGTCGCTTCAATCAAAATCCGTTGATTTCCGTAACCTTGACTTCACGTTTAAGTTAAACTAGATCATATCTCGTTAGATTAATTGGAACTATGTGCCTCCTTCTTTGGCTCATTCCTCTTGTGCATCTCTCTTGTCTGATAAGTTAACTTGAACTTTTCATCTTTTGGTAATTTAATTTGAGCTATTTAACTCCTCTTCCCCTCCTCGATAGACGAATTCTGTCTACACCACTGAATGGTTATCTCGAATTATGCAGCGAAGTTATAACCTGAGTTAAACTATTATGGAGTCATCCCGGTGACTTAGTGGATAGTATGCTTGGCTACAGATCGAAGAACCTACATTCGAGACACGTATGATTCTGTTCCTACCGTTTTGTTTTTCTGCTGGGATCTCGGCTACCTAACAGTTCTCTACAGCGAAATGAAACAGCCAGGCTGCTGTTAGAATTATGTGGAATCAGCTGTTTGAAGGGTAGTTTGTTTTTTATTTCAATATTAGGAGCAAGGCACTGCTCTAAGTTTTAATTCATATATACATTTCTGCGATAACTAGATGTCCTATTCCTAAACATTTGATCTCCAAGAGCCCCAACAGACGAAACTGTATATCTTTCTGATCATCTATAGGGCTCTGTTGGTAGATAAACTTGATGTATACGTCTCACTGATAACGTAGTCTGTTCGTCCAGCTGATAACTTATCAGAGACTCAAGCCATCAGATTTTTTTATCACACTAAAACCACTTTATAAAACTGTTATTTGCTTTTTTTTAATGTTTTTTTAGCCCACAAGGAAGCGAAAGCATATTTTGAAGAAAAAAAAGTGTGGACGGTTAATTTTATCGCTTTTTTTTGCTATTAATATTTCCTTAATGCAAAACAGATTGATGCGCATCTCATAAGAGTTCCCTACTTCCACATCCTTCTCGCTTCCATCTTGCAACGGAGCCAAAGTAATACGTTCCCAAATACACCAGAGGCTGTAAATCAAAGTTAGGCCTTTCTGTCTGATCAATCCGCAGAAAGTTGTTAAGCACGTAGCAAGAGGACAGCCAGATCCCTCAGCCCAGGAGGACAATCGTTATTTATCTCACCCAAGAGAAAGCCAGTCCAATACAGCAATAAACCAGTCTATAAAGACGACATTAGTCTTGATTTGACCCAGGAGGATGGAGCTCCTCCTAGGGGAGAGACGTTCCCAGTTTGGAGGGATTGGAAAGCGCTGAAGGTCATTAGTTATAGTGATTCTGGCGAGAGGCAAGCTTCATTACAAATGGACGTGATTATTGAATCTGTGTTTGCTGTTAGTTGTTGGAGAATAAGGCCGAGTAAGCCTTTAGTGCGCGCTACGTACAGTTTCGTAAAGACAAACGCCAGTGTTGGATGCTTAAAGGGAAATAAAAAGACTAAGTAGCTTTCATAGGCACAATTAAATACGAACGACGAAGCGCCGGAAACAGTTTGCAACTTAAGAGTGTAATTTTCAGTTTTTAATTGTGTTTTACAATATACTTCAGAGAAAAGGAACAATGCAGAATTAAAACATGTATCACTAATTAACTAAATGCCTGGAAATGAAGATTAGCTTACTTTAGCCATGCTTGATACTAGTTTTAATTTGTGATGACTGTACAATATTAAAATGAAAATAATTATAATTTTTTAAAATAATAATAGATTACCACTACAACTGTTTAAACACCTCCGTTTTAGAGTCGCCTGATTTTTAATGATTAATGCTACTGAAATCATATTTTTTTTCGAAACATTCAGCTAACTTTCGAACTCCACATTTTTCTTTCCCGGCATGTTCTATTCTCCTACTTTATCATTTTACTGAAAACGACGAGACATACTCGACTGAATTACTTACGAGACATATTGAGTCTTAAACTGGGCCTGGATCTATAAAAATTTTTTATAAAATTTGAACCATACAAAAATTCACTACACACTTGAAATCGATTCTAACAACCATACACTTACTTATTGAACATTATGGATGAGACGTTCATTATATTAATCATTATCCTTTGTACACATAATAATTATCAGCTTCTTTAATGGTACGACTGAGTGACATAATAGAATACCGTCTTTGAAACCAATGTTTACTTGGAAGCAGCGAAGTGTCCGTTACCTAGAGTTTAAAAGGGCAAAACAACACCTTTTGAAGTGTCCTCGTCCTCATTGGATAGTGTTCGTTTTATAGAGATTGCTTAATATGTAATTTCTAATGTCTCTGGCAGGGGCCCGACCAAAAGCGTCCACAAACAGTGGACATGCAATGCCACAAATAGTGCCACATAAATCGATAACCTTAAAATCTAACGCTAGCCCTAATAACAATGGTGCTCTTAACAAGAAAAGAGCGATGATGATAAATGAAATTTAATGTGACATTCCTAATAGTAATTGTACAAATGAAAATATCTCTAATGAGGAAAAGGATGAAACAATCTACTTTTGAATTGGAAGAAAAATAGATAAAAAGAGATCGATAATCCATATGTTCTTTCCATAACATTGTACAATGGCAAAACTAAATACACTCAATACAAGAAATGTGACAGATGACCGATATCGAATTCTCGGTTTTGAAATAAATGGGGACACTTGCAGGCCACTGATCAAAAGCATCCAGGTTCGAGACCCGGATAAGCCATGGATGTTTTCTTTCATGTATTTGTCTTCTGTTGAGGTCTCGCCTTCTTCACAGATCTTCTATATGGCACCTATAGGGCACCTTGATGTCAAGCAATTCCTTGAGAAGAAATTTATTTTTAAATCGTTTCGTTTTATTAACACCTAGAGATGTAACTTATTATTTAGACTAAAATCCTTTAGCAAACTTGAAAAAAATTTAAAGAAAAATTGAAAGCTGATGCTTTATCGCGTTATCTAAAATATTATATGACTAAAATAAGAAAAACATGTGAATATTCACTTGAACGATAGCATTTTTAAGAACTGAAAACACTTTTAAAGGAAAAATTAGCAGATAATGATTTTATGATACAGAGTTTATTCCTGATATTTGTCAAGGGATATTTTGGGCATTTAATCTTTAAATTTGCAGTTCATGTACACTGTCTGAATTTTTTTTTCATATTTCAATATTAATCAACTGAAATACTAGAATTGGAATCCATGTTATTCTTCCATAATATATTGAAAACCTTTTGGTTTTTGATTACTAATTTCTAAGCCTTTAAATTATCATTACAAAAATCATATAAAAACAGTGTAAATGTTTAATTCCTGAGGAGAAAAAAAGCGACGATACAGAAAGCAGAAGATAATTAAGTAAAAATTTATTACTAACATATCAAAAGAGTTAACTATATTAAAACGCAAGCATTTCATGCAATACACTATTAATAATTACAGAACTATCATTCAAACCGTTTGTACTTTGGCGAACAATTGCAACTTAACCGCAAAGATTTTCAGGAATCTCAGTGGAATCTCTCTTTTTATTGCTTGAAGCCACTTTGCTGACAACGTTTAATTTGCAAGTCGTATGCTCGCACTTTTCTTTCTGTTCTGTAATTTCCTAACAGCCAAATAGGTAGTGCAGAAATGCATTTCTTTCAAAACTGGTAAATAAACCTGCACAACTTTAGAGCTCACACACACACTATATAAGTAAATTTAAATACGACTTCAAAGAAACGCATGTAGAGACAAACAGCTACGTAGTTGCTGGCTGCTGGATCTATGATGTCACCACTGAAATGACTTTGACTATCGAATGTTGTAAGACAACTGAATACGAACTTTGTAACCTCATATTGCGACCCGACATTCTACCGACTGGGTGATCTTGCGCACAAAAAAATATCAGCAATGAAACTTCTAATTTTACTTAGAAGGGTGTCCTTCCCAGTCCTCTCTTCCGTCTTTGTATCATAATTATATAATTAAGTAATAAATGCCATCTTTCTGGCGGCAACTGCAGGTCAATTTTAATAAGTTCCTGTTTGATAGTGTCCAGCCTCCTCATTCTAAGTCTGCCCCTCTTCTTCAGGAAATTAGACACGCTGTTACATGGGTGTTTTGATCGGGAGATAGCAAGGAATTCGTTACAAACCTTCCAATAACAGAGAAGGATACCATTATGCTGGTTGTAATTTGATAATCTGGGGTAGTAACCCTTTATGTTCCACCCTTCATGTCTTTGCTGGAGACACTCTGACTGGTCGGAGGTATAGGTAAGAGATCCTTCAGCTCTATGTAACTCTATTGAGGGGCGCTATTTGTTCACAGTTTATTTTGATGGATGATAATGCCCGCCTTCTTATAAGGCTCAGACAGTCGGTGAATTCCTCGAAAATGATGATATTTGAGCCAACCTATTCTCTGGACCTGAACTCTTTAGAGCATGTGTGGAATACGCTGGGGAGACGCATTGCAAGTGGTCAGCCCCTCCAATAACCCTCCATTAGTTCTGATCTGCTCTCTGGGAAGAGTGGGATGTACTTCCACCATACACCAATGTTATGATGCTTGTGTAGCTTTTCGGGTTCATCATACTTCGTATTAACCTCTCCGTTCTGCTGAAACAGGCCCCTTTGCTATGGGCACTCCGGCATTCATTTGCATAATCGATGGTGTCATGTTACCAGTTTGCTCTGTGCATCACTGTTCATTGTATCAGGTAACTATGCAATGTCACTCAAATCTCGTAGAATTTCATTATCGCGTTTTTGAGATCTTGCAAAATTTTTATATTATGTTTAATGTTGAAACACTAGTGCAGTTGATGATTCCTTCTAACTTCATAATTATTTACCTAATAAAACCACACATTATCCAAGATGCTGACTAAGCATTTGAAATCAAAAGTATCAGCATCTTTCAATCTTGCTTAGAAAAGGTTCAAGTTTCCTCCACCATAAGAAACTTTACAGAAATTCTAAATTATTATATGTCGATATATAGTCTTATCAATCTAACCGTTCGAACTCGGTGGTAATTCTAAGCTTATCAAATGCAGGTTGTTTCGTAATATTGAGATTCTCAATGCAAATGGAAGTCCATTTGCTACAATTTCAAGGGAATTAATACATAATCGATTATCAGTCAAAACTCTATCTGCTTCTACTATCAGCAGGACTTCACAAAAGTAGCCTTTTTACTAGCAGCCAGTGGTGTAACAACCACGCAATCCCTCACCAGCGGAGGAAGCGACTGAACTGATGCTGTGAGCAAGTGATCTAGATCCTAGAAGAATGAAGGTGTGTACTGTTCACAGATGAGTCCACATTTGCACTCCAGAATAATTTTAGAACTCCTTGATCTCTTGCTCACGTCACTTCGAGCCACACCCTTAATTATGATATTCAAATTTCTCAGTACCCTGGCAAAATATTTTACGCAAAGGTTCGCAACATTTAAAGAATTGTTTCTTTTTTTGTGTCACAGCATTGTTGTTTTGTTATCTAACGTCGTATTAAAAAACCAACTGAGCTTACACAAATTAATGCATAGTAAACCTTATTTATACGATCATAACTCCAATTAGAAAATCACAAGTAATTTAAATTAACGGTAATTTATAACTGTAATTTAAAATACCGTTAATGAATTCTGGCGTGATTAAGAAAAATATATATATATTTAAAAATTTCATTCTGAAATTTCGCGTTTGCAATACAACTCTTGGTGAAAACTTGGTTGAAAACCATCTTTGAATATTATGATGCAGAGGATTTACATTGCACTCACACTTCGAATTTCACTAAAATCTATCAAATGACATATTGATTCAAAATTTGATGTATGTCCATCTACCATTTGTTGATATATTGAGACATTTGCGAGACATATCTAACTTCTAAAGGTTCTAATAGTATTTTGTAAGGGAATTATAATTCGTATAAGTTAATTGTAACTCGTGGATTATACTTACCTATATGACATGTCGTTTGTCTTGGGTTATATATTATTTATTTTTACATTTATAAGCGAGTAGATAAGATGAAACACGTTTCGTTTACAGAGTTAAAGACAATAATTGAGAGCAGAGAAGAAACGAAACCAAAATTAAGCCTGGAATGAAAGCTAGCGATACGGAAAAGTAATCAGAAGTACAATTTCTTTCGTTGAACAAAAATATTCAAAATAGCTATATTAGGAGGAGGCACTGATTCTCACTCAAATCGAATTTGAAAATAGTGTCATGGCATGTAATATTAAAGAGATTCCGCAATAAATACTAATAATATACTATCAATGTTTCGACAGGGAATTCCATGGATAAAGGAATACTGAGTGAGAGAAAGATCATAATTTATTAAACTAGTGTATGGTTTACATCTCTCACTCTCTGTTATTTTATATTCACTTTGGTATCGACGATATTTCCTGATGTTCACTTTTCCTAATGGTTTATGATGCGTAAGTAATAGTACGCTTCATCTGATCAGGCATTGTGCATAAGAGAAACTTTCCTCTCCATCCACCAGCATCCCTCCTCCCTCCCTCCCTTTGCCCCAGGAGGATAAGGCCGACACTCCTATTAACGGTGGTCTCAGCCTCCTCTGATATGACTAGACGGCACCGAATTTTAATGGCCCCCTAATAGCCTGGGCACGCGTTCCCACGTGAATGGGCTCGAGCCGTAAGCTGTTTCGAGTTCCCCCATCACCCCGTTTCATCCCGACTGCCTCTTCATCCTCAGCCCTCCGCGCCGCCCATCTCTCACTCTCTTCTCGTCTTCATCGGAGGAAGATTGCTCCGAGTGCTGTTTAGCAGCTCAAGTAGAAGTGGTCGTGGAAATAAGCCGTGCGGTCGACTGAGCCGTGAAAACGAAAATGTTACAAATAGATCTGTCTTCGATCGCTTCGTCGCGAAGGGGGAAATAAAACGCGCTTTAGAGACAGCGCTGAATTACCGATCGTGTGGAGTTGGATGATGATTTTTTCCAACAGAGTACGCTGCAATTAATAGTTACTAACGCTTAGTGTTCCTTTTAGTATCGAATTTCTTTTGTTGTAATACAAATATGCACTTCTAATGCTACAAAGCTCTTATCTTTTATCTTTTCTTCCTTCTATAGTATAACAAAAAGACACATGTTGAACGAGAATTTGTTCTTTTTTTTCGTCAAAAGTTTGCATTGATGAAATGATTGCTTCCAGTTTTTAATCTGACTTTCAATCTCTCTAAAGGGCACAAGTAATATATTAGAATCATTTTCAGTAGTGTTAAAAATTATGTCCAATATATTCAAATAGGAAATATTCTCTGAATATCTGGAGTTTGCAAATATTTACAAAGAGGGAGTGTAAGATGCAGAATCGGTACAATATAGTTATTGCTGCTAAATTTTGTTCACGATTTATACAATTATGTGCATAAGTAGGTGAACTTTACAATCAATGTTCATGCGATTTTTCGTTTGCTACCATTTATTGGCTGAATTTACTACTTTGAAATCTAAAAAGACTGAATGCATTGCTGCACTCTGGAAGAACTGCAAGGTAGCCTCATCGTTACATGTAAAATGTTCTTAAGCATTTTAAACTGAATGTGATTTAGAAGGAGGAAGAGTATGATTCTAATTACAAGGATATTAAAAAAGACCATTGCAGAGAATCGAGTTTTATCTACAGTTATTTAAAGACAACATACTCTCATAGCAGAAACCTTGCCTCTTGGTAACATTTTCCCGAACATGCAATAGACACCTGATACCATCAACAGCCTGTGTTCCTCGGGAGGTAGGAAGGAAATGCCATACTGGTTGCAACAGATCGCTCCTTTTGGATGTCTTCTGAATGTCAGTAAGTCTGTTGGAAACACAACGAGACGTAATTTTCGACAAAAGAATCGTTCTTTTCAGATACGTCATACTGTTTTTGGACCAGTACCACCTTAAGAGCAAATTCTCAAGCAGTCATATGCCTAATCACCACTATAAACTTCAGCCTTGATGGAATAATGTTCTGCTTGTTTTGTAAGTATTGTTTCGAGCACCTATAGAGCAGACTATTACTATTCCAACTAACTAATCTTATTTACCGTTAGCATACACTTACGAAACTGGTATTTTGCAACTTCTTCTCTCTTTTTCCACACAGTTTCATCTAATTATTTCAATGAATGTGCACTGTGGGCTAACACTGTTTATTCCTGAACCTACGCATATCATTTTCCCATTCATTGAAGCTCCGCAAAATTTCCTAGGTCACGGGTGGGATTAATAATAATCATTTTTAAGATTCAAAAATATTTCTCCTTTTTCCTCTTAGGGTAAAATTGGAAGAAAATCTGAAACTATATACTTTGCACGAGGGAAAGATTTTCACACCTTATAATCTCGTACATCTTTTGCCTCAATTCTTAGTTGCCAAAATTTTAATCAATCAAATGATATTTACGCATTCAATTTTAACTGCTTATGAAATCAGTCACTGATCATAATAATCCCATGGAAGAGGGGGGGGGGGGGGTGACGAAATGATGTATTTTTTGTCCACTTTGAAGTTGGCGAGATGATTTAAATATATATTAATGAATGAAATATTGAACTAGGGACTTCGAAATTATAAAATGAATGCATTGCATTTTAGACTTAATGCTAAATAAGAAACAAATGAAAACAAGTTTTATTATATAATTTTTTCATCTTGCTTTTGTTCGTCATCTCTTAAATAATATATCCTGAGGGAATTAATTTTTTTTCTCCTTCTGCTTCCTAAACGAAACCATGATGAAGCTGATAGTTTTTTTTTTTTTGTATCACAAAAAGATCAAATGAAGTGTGTAAACTGTATAGCAACAGGGTAATTTTTTGCAATTGAAAAAAATGTATTTTCTTTTCATTTAATCGTTTGAAAACTAACTATAGATTACGTGTTAATATAAATATACTAAGGTCCTAGTCATTAGTAAAAAATAGATACTAACAATTTTCAGAACAGTGATGAACCATATCCTTTTTTGGGTAGAAATAAAAAGTAATACGAATATGTAGTATTTTACACGGAGCGCCTGGAAGAGAACCAAATGGAAATTTCCGAAATGGAACACGAGCAGTTGACAAATTCCGCCCTCCCTTTGGCTTGGTTCGCACCTCGATAGCACCGAAGAGAATATGCATTGAACAAAATATTCATTATATCTGAAACATATGCTTCAAATTATCAAGTTCATAATAGTCCCGCCTATTTGTATCATATCTATGATCTCATCATCCCTCTTAAACATCTTTGAATCCGGTGCCCGAGTTCTTCCAATTTTCTTTTAACCTAATACAGAAGTTGCTTGTTTTGCAGTGTTTAGATGATTTTTAATAATGCTTAAAATGATCATCAATCTCCTTAGGTTAAAGTTCTTTTTTATATTTATATTTCTTCACTCACGATGATATTCTTATTTTTCATGAATCCAGCTGAACAAAATTTCGTTGAATGTTTTCGTCCTCGGCAGGAGTATTAGTCATAGATTCTGTATCCCAAATATTTGGAATTAATCTGAAACACCTTACCATCTGTAATTTTTTGATTCTGTTGAGATGACATCACATTGTAATGTTTCTGTATTTCAATTCTTCCGGAGATCATTTAACCTGTAATTAAACTCATTGATCTCCTTCTACAAAGCATAGATTAATTGTTTGAATTGCACTTTTGATCTTGAGTAGGATTTATTTGTTTGATTACTGAATCATTTCAAAATACTAATAATAATAATCTTTATTTCTTTTCTTTTTTTTTACATCACATCACATTTAAAGCAATGAAATAATACATACATAATGAATATGATCCTAAGAAGCAGGGGCTTATCTGCAGGATATTTTACATTGTACAGATCAGTTCTATTGTATAAAATGAAATAATTTATAATCACAAATAGTACTTATTTCGCACAATGTAGATGATTATCAAATAAGAATAAGTAGAGAAATATGAAAACAAACATTTGATTAATAAAATATAAAAATCGAAATATTAATTTAATATGTTTTTAAACAACCAATTTTTTGTTTCAATTTTGATATCGGCATATTTTTTAAGCTATAATAGATACCGTGGCATTGAATTAAAGATGAACGGTACTTAATATGCTCGGGTATTTTTACCATAATTGTTAATAATTTCAGGCAATAAGTAGTATCCCTTAGTGCTCAACCTTGTTGTTGGATGCAGAGAGCTGTTTTCAGTTTTGAAGTCTTTACTAAAGTAATATTTGAGAATTATGATGTATAAATCGTCGCCTGGTAGGATGGCTAACTTAAAAAAATCTTTCTTTCTTGAGACTGGAGTTTCCAATAGGGTGAGAGATCAATATTGTTTTTAAAATGCTGCTTTGTATTCCGGAAATGCGGTCAATGTGAGAGGAGTAAATTGAACCATAGACTGATAAGCCATATCGAATAATAGATTTGAAATCTAAGACAAATACGTTAGTGGGAACTGCACTCTGTAACTTATAGATTTTATAGGCCCATCTTCTAAGCCTATCACATAAATTATTAATATGGGTCTTCCATTTGAAATGTTTATCAGTAATTAAACATAAGTAATTAAATGATGCTACCTGTTCTAAATCTGGATAGACACAGTCATCGCTTTTCCTCAACTGAAAATGTGTTTCTTTTAGACATGCATTGGAGTGACCTTTGATAGATTCTATCGTTGTAAATTTTATACAAGGTGAGTGGATATACATAACTTTGGTCTTATTACTGTCCATATAAATGTGATTTTTATTTAACCATTTTGTTGGTTTGTTAAGAACAAGTTGGGAATTGCAAGTAACATTTTCCAAATTATAATCGTAATTACCTAATACAATACCATCGGCGTATAGAAAGATAAAGCCAGAAAATTTAATATGTAATAAGTCGTTAATATATATTAAGAACAGTAATGGACCCAAAATTGACCATTGAAGTACACCATACTCTGAAGCCCGAGGAGAGCTTTTGTAGTAAAACATTCTCGAACCAATATCTATATTTTGAAAATATTTCAATTCGTCAATAATTCTGTTATAATTTAATTCGTGAAATCAGATTTAACAAAACAGAAATTTAATGGCAATTTAATTATTACTATATTATACACAATTATTAATAAGTATTGTGGTAGTAGATTTGTATCATTAATAATTGATTTCTAAATAATATATAGTGTTATATATATAAATATAAAATAAATAAATACCTCCTCAAGCAGCTGCTTGCCACAGAGGTCTGACAGGAGCCTGTCACTTTATATGCCATAGTAGAAGGTCTGTGAGGATGGCAGGACCTCAGCAGAAAAACGAAACATACATCCATGCCTTACCCGGGGCTCGAACCCAGGTCCCTTAATCAGTAGCCAAGGGGCTCGAACCCAGGTCCCTTAATCAGTAGCCAAGCGCGCTAACCACTCGGCCACGGGACGGCTGTGTTATATATGCTATTAATCAATTTAGTTACCAAATAAATATACTTAGTTATCAAATTTCTAAAAGTTGTGACTTGTACCAAAGTAATATTACTTGAAAATTTGCCTCTTGATATTAAGAAACTATTAGTACTGTTAATTCTATTCACTTACTACTGAAAAATTAAGTAGACACATCTCTAAGCACATTTTGTTTGCTACAATTTTACGTACCAAATATTTCATTAATTACAAGACTGTCATTAGTAACAAGATTTCAGTATAGCATGATCATACATACTTAATATAGTTGATTGAACTAGTTGAATGATCAAGATCGAAATATTATTGTTATCTCAATGACATAGGAGAACTGTCGATATCTAAACGACGAAGTCTCGTTGTCTCAAACGCTTCCAAGTTTAACCCTGATATTGAATAATTTCTCTTTGAATGTCAAGTCTCTACATGAATTCGACAGCGTAGCTTTAAATTCATGCTGCTAAAATCATTTCATCAGAGAATCAAACTCCGAGGAACACCCAAATAATTGTAGATAAATATTTTTCACTTCTATATATTATATATATTCAGAATAGGAAGCCTTTTTTGCATAAAAATGAAACAATTAATAAGTCTTATAGAGTATTATATAAATTTGTATAAATCTCCCAAGTTATATCCAAAAGAAAACTCTTTGTCTCTTTCCCCCATTTTAAACATTTAAAATGATCTAGAGCAAAAATAATTAGATTCTTTTCAACAGCAAAATCAATTTTTTCTTTTTCTATTTTTTTTTTCTTCAGAATGGCGGAAATTTTTGAAAAAGACCTACAAAATCGATATTGGAAATTAATTTTTTTTAAAGTTTTATGGATAGGGATAATAAGAGGTTTTTAAAATATTAGAATAGACTATGAGACAACGGTTTATTCATTAAATTACGTATATATTCTTATTTCACAGATAAATTTAATAACATATGCCAAAATATTATGATGATCTGTCGAGTTCTTAGTGATACATATCTTTTATTGATAACAATTGTAATGAAAAAAAAAGGGAATTTTATTCTCTTTTTTTAGTCTGAACTTAGAGTGTGACTTGTCATGGAACAACTGACTGGAATTTTTTTATGAGTTATCCTCAATTTTCAGGAGGTTGTGGGTTCAGATCCCACCCAACTCACGGCAGTTTTCCTCGGGGTTTATTCCTACGTTGATGTACAGTGTAATTGTGTTCAAAAGGTTGTTACATTGTTTTCCTCCGATTTTCTCATAATCCATTTCTGTTATATTCCTTTTTATTTATCTAATTTTAATTTGTAATGCACATTTAAATCTCATGAAATATCATGAATGCTATTCATCCAATCTCTTAAGTATCTTTCTGTAATGGCTTTGCTTACTAATTTACTATTAATCAGAGTTTTATCTATGATTCAATTTTGAATGTGTTAAATATTACGATTTTTTGCTTCCTCATGTAATATATCAATAAATATATGAAAAAGATACCCACATTTATCTGGCTTGCAATCTATTCCTATGCAACCTCAACCAAACTATTATTGCAATCTCTTAGAGTCTATTCTACTTGCAGTATCTTACCTTACACTTTTGATTGCTAGCATTCTCGTATGCTAATTTTATATCCAACCCCAACATAAAATGACTTGCTGCTTTCATTTTATTAATGAATTGTTAATAATTAAAGTTTGTTTGTTTTAGAATTACTAATGAGCAAATGGCCTGAACATTTTTCTCTTTTCATCATTTATTAAATTCAAAAATGGACAAAGTCCCTCTTCCTGCCGATAGGTAGTCATTATCTATAAGTTAAAATTTTCTGTTAGTCTAGCATAACTTCTTACATCAATTTGTTAATTTGTCAGTAAAATCTCTTTTTGAGAATTCATGTGACCGATATAAAGCTACCCAACCTTTTCTGTTTCATCTTTTAATGCAGAATGCAATGCAATCTTCCGTTTAAAAATGTTGAAATATCTATTCAGTAATTTCCCAATGTATATCACCTACTGATGTTGTCTCTATTAAACCATTAGTGTTGTCTCTATCAATCACTGGCCCTTCTGATGTAAAATATGAACGATTTCGTTCTTGATCCAAATTTCTATCAATATCATAAAGATAGAGTTTAAATCAGTTCACATTAAAAAAATAATAAAAGTGGTCAACATATTTAAACTATTTACATTACCTTACGCCATATTTCAACGTCTACCCCTCCCAAAATAATCGTTGTTATATACTGCATATTTTCAGACCCAATAACAATATTATCATTTTACATCAGCGTTCCTTATGATCTATTTCTGTAAATTCACTTGTTAAACATTCTACTTCCACAAGAACCTTTCATGAAGGGACTTGCAAAATAAAGTAAGTATAAAATTATTTGTGCAGCTACTTCGGCTTTCTTTTATCTTGAATGTTCTTGGTATTTAGTTAGAGAAACCATATAATCATTTAACAAATGCATTATGCTCAGTATGAAAGAATTAGGTGATTCGTTTTCAGTTCAGTATATTTTTAGTTTTCAAACTACTTTGTTCTCAGTCAATTAATTTGCAAGCGTGCTAAACTTTCTAACAATTTTTAAACGAAAATGTAAACTAGTTGAATGTTTTTAATTAGACGATTTCTATAGAAAATTCAACGCTAAATTGGATAAATTTCAGCCTAAAATTAATTATCTGAAGTAATAAATCATCCTCATTTAGTTCAGATGATCGACGCTCTAATATATTTAAATTGTTAAAGGCTTCATTATATGTAAACTTCATTAATTCATTCGGACAGTAATCTCGATAAATTGATACTGAATAAGCTAGCAAACCTGAATCACAAGTCATAAACCTTAAGTTTTACGAAGAAACTAATGGGGCGATTAAAAGGATAAACCCACACTAGAATGTGCATTATTACAACCAGAAGTCAAACAATGCCCAAAATCAATCGAAATGCATTACCACGAAGAATTTATTTTCAAATGCTAATCCAAAACTACTCGTTTATAAAGCTCAATAACACACTTAATCATTCCTTTATACACTTGTCCAACGTTTAAATACTTTATTACCGTTAACATATTTGCGAACATTACAAAGTGAACTTCTGGACTTAAGTGTATTAACTTTTAATGCACTTAAAACAGAACTACCTTGTAACTGTATTAAGTTATAATAATCAGTTTCGAGATATTACATCACCAACGCTTCCGGAGCCAATGTCCCAATCGCACATGTGTAGGCTTTTCGCCGAACCGTGTTGCGCTCTGCAGAGCGAAAATCTGACGAAGTTACCGATTCCAAGCCTCAACAATATTCCAAGTAACGATGAAGAGTTTCGTTGCCAAAACTCTACTCTAAACTCATTAGTCCGACATCAAAGACTTCGCACCGCTACTATCGACAGACCGCTTGCCCCGACTTTGTCTACACATCCACACACAGATGCACATATCTCGGGAGATTTCATTACTCCCGGCGTTCTCGCACACGCAGCCACCGCTCCGAAGGAAGGGACATTAGATGCAAATGCTCCGGCTTCGTTTACTTAAACCTTTCACAGGTTCCGCCGGACTTTAAAAGATGTCGCATAAACGCCAAGTATTCTCTCGCTCGCTCTCGCTACAGTTTATAGCTTCTTCCCTCTTCTGTCCATCTTACTTCCCTCCTCATCTTCCTCTTCTCTTGCTCACCCTCTCCCTCCCTCCCTCCCCCACTCTTTCTCTGCCTCCTATCCCTTCCCTGTCGCTACCACTCACCGTTCTCCCTTGTTAAACTAAGCCTAAAGAGTTATGCACCAAAATTAGACGCGTGAGTTGCAGAGCCAGTCGTCGGGGGAATTTGCGGCAATGCAAACGATGCAGAAGGCCGTTGTTAGGCGGCCTCCGCGCCGCGTGATGGACGACGACGGACTCGCGAACACCAGTCACGAGGCTTCAAAAGACGCCGAGGGGAACCATTAAAATATATCGGGTAGGAGATAGCGGGCGATTAAGCTAGGCACAGTGGCTCGATTCTCTCGCTAAGCAAGCGACGAGAGACGCTCTCCCGACGCTGCTAATGGCGAACTTTCGGAGAGACGAGCCTTGTTTGTGTGGAATGCACGCCGAGGCCAGAGTCATTTGACGAGCGTTCGAGAGAGAGAAAGGTTCAATAGAGCTGCACGCGACGTAGCCCTTCAGGGACCGTTCTTTTATTACGGATCTTTACATGCTAAGGACCAAGAACAAAGACGTATCAAGGACTGAGCATCAAGAAAGTACGGCTAATCGGTGTAAGCCATCTCCGGGAGAATGGGGAGTCGGTTTTTAAAATATAAACTTCGCGTCTATGAGCTCGGGATCTTTTCAATTCGATGCAATTGGAGCAAGTGTTGATGAGAGCGAGGAATGGAAAACGAGTGAAAAATCGTAAATCAGTTTAATAGGGAGCAAATCATCGCATGCTGTTGGCATGTAAGAAACCTGTGAGGATTTAAAATTACGATGTTGAAGCTTGTCGTACTTTAGTGAAAAATTCAACGTCAAGCCGATCTAGACTCTAATGCAAATTTGAGCCGAACCGTATTTCAAATAAGATATCGCGCTCGAGTTGTGTTGTAAATTAGGAAAAAGAGATAGAATCTAATTTGCAAAATAAAATACCATAAATGCTTCTTTCCGTTTTGAGAAAAGGATAAGTTAATCAATCAATCAATCAGTTTTATTTCATCATCTATACAATTTATAAGATAGAAAATATGTAAATGCAGTTAAGCTAAAATGCGCACAAGACATACGTTTTCAACTCTCTTTCATCGAGGTAAGAACTTAATTTCTCCAAAAATCTTGCCTGAGAAATAGGAAGCGTACTAGATAGCGTGCAAAATTCTCAATATCATGTTCCTGGATTCGAGCTTCAAATGTCCGAACTTATTTTACGAACCTATTGCGGATGAAAGACGTACCACTTTTTGCCCTGAAAAAGACGGCCGTCCGTTTGCTGGAACGTTGAACCGATATGATGTAAGCAAGAAAACAGTACCTTGCGACACTATTCGAAACAAATGAGATGATTTGATAGATGGCTTCCGTCTGCCACGTTACAAACTTCCCCTTGAATTCTTTTTCCCAAATCCTGTTTTGTGATTGGGGTATTTCTGACCAGAGAGATAAGGTCAAACATGCAACCGCATTCCGCAGGCAGAATCTGTGGGCCGTAAGATTAAAATTTTCAGCTTAATGCTATATAGTTTATTTCTTTGCACTTTGTATTTGCGTCGTATTTACATTTCTTAAACATATATAGTAGCGCCCTGAGGTACAATGATTCACATCTTTGAGTTTTTGAATATTTTTAATCAATAGGTCCAATTTACGCTGTTCTTTGCTCTTCACGTTTTTGGTTCATCACGAAGTATCCGACATCGAAATCTCAGTCATTCAGTTTTGTTGGATCATCTCTCGTCTTGTCCAAATTTTTTACCGTTTTTCGTTAATACAGCCCCTCCAAGAACTGTAAAGATATCATCAAAAAAAAAAATGCACGACAATGTGTCTAAGAGTGTACTTTCCCTGATCGATATCACAGAAATCCTGCATAAAGAAAAGGCAACGTGTTTTGCGGATTGCCCGCTAATACAGTCTAGTTGATTTGTGCGCAACATTAAGAAAATAAAGGGAAAAATTTAAGACTGCATTAATGCCATAAAGAAAGAGGTTAAACAGTTTGCTGTATCGTGTTAGTGAGGAAGAGTGAAAAAGAAAGCCGATATATAGACTGTTATCACTGCTAAAGCCATTCAAGAGCTCATATGGCAGGCCTGAAGCTTGAAGAAAGAAATTGTCAATGTTGCCTCCATCATTGAGAAAGGCAAAAACAAGTTTCACTTCATAGCTTTCGTTTTATATTAATACACTGCTGGCCATTAAAAGTGCAACACCAGGAAAGACAAGAGATATCAAAACCATATTTAGTGAATATATAGCTTATGTTAAAAGGATCAAATGATTACAAATACAACTCAGTTAGACTTGTGGAATACAAAGAAATAGTATCTTGTGTAGCCACCATGAGTGGCAATAACAGCTGCTACACGATCCGGCATTGAGAATATGAGACGACGGATCTGTGTTTGGGGAATGTCAGTCCATGCAGTTTCGATTCGTAGCCAAAGTTCATCTGTTGTACCTGGTGTCTGGTGTGCTTTTTATTGTGAGATCATGGAGCAGACTTGTTCAAATGGGGACAGATCCGGTGAATGCACAGGCCAAGGCAGAAATGTCACATGGTGGCTATCCAGGAATTGTTGGCCACATGTGGTCGGGCATTGTCCTGTTGTCTAAATGGCACGAGAGAGCCCCTGAAAATAAGGTAAGACCACAGGCTCCATGTGATGTTGCTTCTTCGTTTGTTTGTCTATTGGGACCACTTAGGAATGTCCCCTCGGTTCGATCGCAATACGCGACGGGTGAAAGAGTTTTTCAGATCAAAAATCAAAGATTTTATCACAATTGAAGGGACTTGATGCTGAGGCTCCTTCCCAATAAATTGATTCAACTTAGTCCTTGGTAAAACAATAACTATCCTTTATTGATATAAACTACATTGACTGATGAGGAAAAACACACTCGTCACTCATTTACTATGAATTACAAAACCAGCTTACTATCCCAGTTCAGCTGTTTTCCCGAGAGCCTAGGTACCGCTAATACCAGTCGGCACTCACCAGCTTTTCAATTTTATGTCTGCCCACTTTCGAAACTCGACCGGCTCTGTTCTTCTCGTGGTTGCCAACCCTTTCTTCCTTTCTCTCCGCCTCACCATCTGGGAGGTCCGCGAGCAGTGGGGTGACCTCCGTCCCCTCGGGGCACTGCTCTTCAATTAACTCTCCAGATGCCGGGACAGAGGGCCTCCCACGTAGCAAATGCCTATTTTGGTGAAATCCAAAATAATGTACAAATCATGAACAAAAAAAATATCTAAAAAGGCCTCTAGCCTGACACTCCAACACCTCAGTGATGTAACGCTGACTGCCCAAAGTACTGGTAATGCGTATGTGGCACGTGCGTAAGTGGAGTCCAATGGCACCCCATACCATAACACCAGGGGCCGGTCCTGTATGGCACTGAATCAATCATGTCTCAATGAGCCTGTTGCCGCAGTACCGCCAGATACGGATTCGTCCATCATGGTGCTACATACTGAAGCAGTGTTCGTCTGAAAAGATGATGCGATGCTATTCACACATCCATGTTCTTAGCATTGTTGCAGCCATATATACCTGTGTTGTAGAGTCAATGGTAGCCGAAGAAATGGCCGCCTAGCAAAGATGCCCCGATGCTGCAGACGATGTCGAACCATACATGCGGACATTGGTTGATGTGCAACACACCCTAACTGTTGAGCAAAATGTTTGATGTGGCTGTACGATCATTCAAAGCCATGCGCACGAGATGTCTATCCTCTCGTTCGTTTGTGTGACAGGGCAGTGGCGATCGCTTACGTCGGTGAGTTCGTTCCACCTCTAGACACTGACGTCATATTCTCATCACTGTGGCAGCATTCCGTCTAACACGAGCACCGATGTCTCGGGGCAATAATCCGCCTTACCGTAATCCCAGAATTCTCCCTCGATCAAAGTCGGAAATCTGGCCGTATGGATGCTGTGTACTTCGACTGGGCATACTTGATCTTTTAGTGCAGAAGAACTGCGAGCAAACACAATTTACATTGGTTCTTTGTAATCTCCTCTTATAACACTTCTAGAGGGCGTTACTGTCACACATGATGTGCGTATGTGCTGCGCTTTGAATCATTTACATGTTCTCCCATGGGCTTCCTATCTTGCATACTTCGGGACAATCTGCTGAGTTCTTCCTGGTGTTGCACTTTTAATGGCCAGGTGTATATAATTTTATGGCCAGTGTATATAAAGGAAGTTTTGAGATTCCAGAAGGGGAAACGCTGTTTTTTTTTGCCCTCCATCCAGGGAAGTCCATGGCTGACAACGTCGATTCGTAATATTTTGTAAGAAATCTAACAGAACGATTTATTACCAATGGGTTATTTATGTAAAGATAACCAAAGCGTAAATTCCTATTCTCTCTACAAAGAGATGCATTGCAAAGCATGAATTCTTATCCTTCCTAAAGGAAATATTTCTAGTTCCTTCCTTGCCTATGATCTTGTCGTTACATTTGGATTGGTTTTTCTTTGAGCGACACAATTTTTGCATACAACGGGTTAAATGGCGAGATCACAAGGGCTCGCACGGCACAGGGAAGGTTAGGGGCAGGAGACCCATTGGAGAGCTGTTAGGAGACAGATGGTAGCCTCCCTTCAAGTCCATCAAACGTGTTATTTAACTTGCACAGGGTATGGCTCCCTTGCACATAGGGCGACTTGTCTGTTTGGGTCTCCATACTCCATGGTTACTTGAAGATGTATGTATGTATGTATGTATGTAGGTTGCGGGGAGTAAAGATGATTAAGGAAACGATTTTGTTAGCCCAGTTGCTAGTTTTGCTTTTACTCTGAAACGAATTGCTTGCCTCTGTATAAAGACTCTGAATGGTGATACTTAGACTGTAGCAGTAAGTTATTTACACGATTGTTTCGATACCAAGATTGTTTCGATATGAACAAATTTTCTTTAACATATGCACTGCTCATAACCATGAATAAATTATCTTACCTCGATGACTAATAAAAAGTAATGTAAAGGAAAGGAATAAGAATTTTATAATAAAAGTGTTGAAAAGTACAATACCAAAATAAATAATGAAACAGCGCAACTAACTCTGAGCCACATTGCTTAGACTAACGGTTTTCAGGAGACATTTTCTAGTAGGAAAAAAATAATAATAATTTTTTTTGTGAGAATATAAAACTCTATCTTTTCATATTTGATGCACAATTAGTCAATCATCATCAACTATACACAGACTGTATACGACCACCATACGTTGCAGGACTTTGGTTCAAATAAAGGCTTTTTTAATAACGTAGTGAATGCTGTAAGTTTCAATATGTGACCATGCACTTGTTTAGAATTTTTTTGTCGAAAATTTTCATCAATACGTTCTTTTTAAATTATTGAAATTTATCTGTGGTCGCCACCACAGAACCACTAGCCTAGAAGGTGAAAATAGTAAAATACTTCAGAAATGAAATTGAAAAGATTTTGCTTTATTTTGTTCGTGTTTTTAAATACTTCGCGAAATACTATTCCAAATTAATTCTAAAATAATGAAAAAAATGTACTTCACCGCCGCCGAAGTTTAACAGAATTTAACGTTTGTCTCAATATAAGAACATTTAATTTAACATTTTAAAATTAAATTCCCCTTCAAGCAGTTACTTGCCGCAGATCTTACAGTTTAATACGACATAGAGAAAATCTGTGAGAAAATCAGAGCATAAAAACAACATAAAAAAAAACATATTTTTTCCTGGACCCGACTTCCTTTAATCAGCAGCCAAGCACACTATCTACTCATTCATTTACAGTAGTCTGTGTATTTCCCCTCTGTATTTGAGCTTTTGCAGGACAGCATCTTAGCCTGAGTATTCTCTACTGCTATTCAAATTTCTTTCGATAAACGTACGATTTCAACCTGTCCTTCGCCATCTCTGAGACTCTGATGTCAGTTTATCTGACAACCTGACCCCTCAGTACTCAAAAAAAAAAAAAAAAAAAATCTTAGAACATCTCCCCTTTATCTCTTAATAATTTTTCTATAACATTCTTAATGTAGCCAATTCCATTTCCTTCTGAGCATCTCCACTTCCACATAAGCGAATCCTTCTTTATCTTCGCGAAGACGGAAAGGATGAAGCATTAAAAAGCCAACATTTTACATCGTGAAGCGAGCAAAGAATCCGACATCTTGCACTACTTTCTGCAAAGTGTGCTGACGGTCCCTCAGTTCCTGTTGGAAGAAGGATGATAGGACTCGACGAAGTGACGCTGTCAAAGATTAAAGGTCAAACTTTTCTACTTAAATCAGTCTGCTTGTGGCTTTCAGATGCTGTAAAGACACAATGGAGGCTGTTAGCAGAAGCACCGAGAGCGGTGGCGAAGAGAAATAGAGGCGGAGCACTTGGTGAACGGAAGACGAGGCTATCGTAGGTAAAGAGAACAGAACTCTCTGATAGATGAATCTCTGGACAGAAAAAAGAAGATCAAAAGACAACTTAAAGGTTAAATGTTACATTTCCCTCGCTAAAACTCATGCATATTGTTAGAAAAGAGTTTTATTTAAGCTGAAGGAAAGCGTGGAGGAACAGAGCACTCCATGCTTTTCTGTGGATTTTTTTTTAGCAAGAGACATCTAGTTTAAAAGAACCTGTAAGAAAATCTCTTTTTTTTGCCGTTTACAAGGAACTGAGTCAAATTATGCAATGGGCGCAATGGCCAGGTTTCAAGAACCCCAAAGACTTGGAACAGGACTGGGAAAGAGAACTATCATAGTCGTTAAGGAAGGATATGAGATGCCTGTTGGTTTTAAATAGGTAACGGTTTTCAACTCGAACAGTTTATGGCTTTCTTTCACATAGAACGT
The DNA here is from genome assembly GCA_038380435.1 of Ryuthela nishihirai. NCBI lineage: Eukaryota > Metazoa > Arthropoda > Arachnida > Araneae > Heptathelidae > Ryuthela > Ryuthela nishihirai. The sequence continues at coordinate 48,885,128 of JAWZYU010000001.1, read as the reverse complement.
AGTCTGAGTTGTCTTCCTCCTCATTTCTGACAACAGCGAGCGATAGATTATAAAAAGTTGTTTAAGCAACGTTACACTGAATCTTCTAAAGATCTTAAGAGTAAGAAGCAATATTATTCTGATGTCTTTCTGATGATTTGATTTGTGGGATTGTCACCTCAATCTAATATTTGTTATTCTTCCGAAAACTGTTATAGGTATTTTGGACGGAAAAGATTAAAGAATATGTGCAGGTGCTGAGCAGAGAAATATTGAAAAGCGTTTCAAATGATGGGAAAAGATCAATGATGTGTTTTTCTTTTTTTGCTGCTTTTATCCGTGCTTTTCCTTTCAGCATACAAGCAGAAATCTAGCCGTCCCGTGACCGAGTGGTTAGCGCGCTTGACTGCTGATCTAAGGGACCTGGGTTCTGAGCCCCGGGTAAGGCACGGATGTATGTGTCGTTTTTCTGCTGAGGTCCTGCCATCCTCTCAGATTTTCTACTATGGCATATAAACTGACAGGCTCCTGTCAGACCTCTGTGGTCAAGCAGCTGCTTGAGGGGGTATTTTTTTTTATTTATACAAGTAGAAACATCTGACAAACCTAAATTTTATTGATGCTTGCGGTACATGGAATATTTCATTTTTATTTCGTTGCGAAAACCATATTACTCTTGCACTATCGAAAAATAAAATTACATTAGAAGTTGCGCTTAAGGCAAAATTCGGTTAGATTTTCGTATAACTTTTCGAGATGCTCACTGCAACTTAGAAGAGGGGAGTCTTGGAGAACCTCTTTTTGAATTTCATTCTTCAGTTTCGTTGCGTTAACTGAATAATGGGTCGTCGCAACTATAAAAGCTCTAAATCAGGGGTGAGGGAACCTTTTTTTTGGTCAAGAACCAAAATAGCTAAGAAACAAAATAGGTAAATCAACAAATTTTGAGAGCTCCAAATTGTAATCATTATTAAGTCAAGAGCCATAGCAAGAAAAAAAAAACGCAGATTGTTTATTTAACAAAAATAAAACCTTAACGCATGATTTTGAAACAGGTGCATTCAAGTATATACAATAAAACTATTGAAAACAATTATTTAAAAATCTGCCTTCATCACTGTGACGTTTCAGTTTGATCTCGGTTAACTTAATCAAATTTAGAGTGTATTTGGAGCATTCGAATTGCATCAGTGCTTTCAAACAATAATCTACCAACCTGTCTCTTTTTAACTTCTAGGCATCTTATAACGCCTTTTATTATTTAGTATTTTGTAGTCTTTTCATATTTTGTCTTTAACAGCCTTTCAATACTTAGCATTTTAAAAGTTTTTCATACTTAGACCTTTTGCAGCTTTTTAATCTTTTGTCACTTTAAAGTTATTTTATACTTAGTATTTCAGAAACTCTTTTAATACGTAAGCTTTAACAAAATTATGCTTTTCAAAATTTTTTTAATACTTAAACTTTTTATTATTTTATCTTTTTAATACTTGTTTTTATTGCCTATCTTCATATTGCTTCTGACTTCGTCATTTGTCGGTTTGTGGATTTGATAAAACCTTGTTCCACCATATCTTTCGAACGCGATGGAGAAACTGAATGGTTTATGCGCCAAATGAAAGCTTGTGACGCAGGAAGTGTCATAGGATATAAAAAAAATTGACCGCCCGTGCTTCCTTCCTCCCTAAAAACAAGGGAGGAAATAAAAATGATTGTTTCCCTATATCTCCTGAATGCGAGTGCAAAAAGAGCTATAGGTCAAATGAAAGCTTGTGACAGGGGAGTGTTATACGTTATAAAAGAATCATCCCTCATGCTTTCTTCCCCCCTAAAAAACGAAAAATATGAAAGTCGTTCTAGTATATCTTCGGAAAGCGAGGACCTACAGTTACGACTTATATGTCAGATGAAAGCTCGAATAATGACGGTCGTTAAATATTTCGAATTTTCACCCCCCCCAATATTCCCCCACTGAAAAAGATGTGGGGTCGGCGATTTTCGTGGGGATCGACTTTAACGAGTCATATTTCAAATTAAAATTTGTGACGTCTCCAAAGTCGTGGGCTACCTCAAACCTAACTCCAAAAGTGGGGTAAATGCACTCGATGTTTTTGAGTCATATATCAAAGGTTTTGAAAGTAGGTGTTTTAAATGACAAAAAATTATAAATAAAAAAAAAAACTATCTTCTGTAAGGAGTGAGTTCCAAACTTGGGACTTTTACCCCCGTGCTTTCCCCCTATGACGTCTCCGACCACAACCTCTTATTAATATTCATAATTAATAATTCATAATTAATAATTGATTAATAATTAAAATTGATTAAACCTTAATTAATCCTCCTTTATTAAAAACCCTTTATTAAAAATTCCACGTTTATTAAAAATTCCTTCCCCCTTTTTAAAAACCCGTGGCGCCATCTAGTGTATATGATGAGTACTATATTTAGAAAAGCCCTCAATTTTAGTCGTAATTTTTCCAATTATTGACTCCCCCTCATTAAAAAACCGCTTATCAAAATTCCGCCACTTTATTAAAAACCTCTGGCGCCTTGTAATGTATATGATGAGTACTATATTTAGAAAAGCTCTCTATTTTACCCGTAATTTTTCCAATTTTTGACTAACCCTCATTAAAAAACCCCCCTTATCAAAAGTTCCGCCCACTTTATTAAAAACCCTACCTGTATTTTAAGCCCCCCTGATTGACTCACCGGTATTTTTAAGTCCCCCTGATTGATCGACCTGTATTTTTTAAGCCCCCCTGAATTTCCTAACACCTGAAAAAGATTGTTAGTGGAGCCATCTAGTGTATATTATGAGTACTATATTAAGAAAAGCCCTCAATTTTGGTCGTAATTTTTCCAATTTTGAATCGTGGATCACCCCCCTTTGCTTCCCTATCAGGTGCGATGTCTTACAGCATGAAAACCCACTGACACTCTTGATCGTAGTTTTCGGACTCAAAAATTTTCCAAGTCCAGAGATGGATGACAGCCCCTCTGACTAAACCCATATTGTCTACCTCATTTCAATCTCCTTTCGTTTCAGGCCATCACAGGATATGGAAACAGTGTTTTCTATCATCTTATCGAAACATCCCATTTATGATAGGTCAGCTATTTGTTTACCCCATAGGAAGAATTTCCCTTCGAGCCCCTAAACCTCCTAGTGTTGATCTTCTCTTATTTAGGCTCCATCGGGTTGAAGGATGTTGCCATCAGATATCTGTGTTTCTACACTTTCTGCGTCAGGACATGTTTTGGAACGATAAGGTAGTTTTACGTTAAATCTGCCATGTCTCAATTAATTACTCTCCGTAAGTATATCCATTAAGCGACATGGTTTTATTCCTAATGCTTATTGCTGCTGTATCCTCAGTACAGGATGCAAACTCTTTCCTAGGAAGTAACGCTACTCAGTAAGATAACAATTTCTTCCTCCGAAGAAAAATCAGCTATGGGAGTAATCATTTTTTAAAAATCTACAGTTCTAAACGGTCTCTAAGTTTTTAAAAATTGTCTTTTCCACCGTTTCTTGGCGAACGTATGACTCATCACACTGATGAAATTTTATTTCGCGTTGCGGCGTCAGTTCATTAGTACATGCTTTACAAGGTCAGTTGTTTTCATCGGGTAAATTCTGTAAAGAAACGCTGCAGAATGCCAAAGGTAGAATTCACACGTTTCCGCTTGCGTTTCTGCTTACGGTGCGTAAAAAACTTTAGTTCCAACATGAGTTAACGGAGTAGGGAACAATAGTTTTAACAAATACACTTACCTACTATAAAAATATAATTCATAAGTCTCACTCGATCGCACCCTCTCAACTTACCTGAGTTAATACTTCAACGATTATATCAGTATATCTTTGGAACAAGCTACATGAGAAAGCTTCTTCGGCTACATAAAAATCCACCTAACTATGCTCTGACATATATGTTCTGATCGGGCCTCAGTAAAAGAATTCTGCACATAGGTCACGAAAAATCGATGTTCTCACGTAGAGCATACAAGAAGCGACAAACAAAAAATAATGTCTTTACAAAGTAAGAGCGTGAAACATCCCAAGTCCCAAAATACCCTTCTAAAAAATATAGGAAAATTCCCTACACTCTTCCACTTTTTAAATCAACTCTATTACAAGTACCAAAATCTTCTGCTATAATTGTCACGTGATCTGCTGAAATGCCGGGAGACGAGCACGCAGCAACAGGCAACCAGTGATAACTCAAAGGTCACGGGTCAACTCATTCGCTGCCCTATGGAACAGATAAGCCGAACCATAGCTAAATCCTTTACTTTTGAGAACTGCTCAGTGCTTTTATCTTCCTCGAGGATGCCCTAATGAGAAAGTTAAATAATTACTCGTTTCATGACGAAATGCAAAATAAGAAATTCTCCTGCCGATAGATTAGCTTCTCAAGAGATCCACTTAAATATTGATAGGAATCTATAAAATTCAAAGTTCCAAGGGAGAATGCTGTGTATTTCTCCATATTATTGGGAATGCAATTAATCTTCTTATTTTTGATCATACCGATTCCTTGCAGATGGCTGTCCTTTAGGTTATGAAATATAACTGGAATCTTACTTGGGAGCTTAAAATTGAGTTTACACGTATTGTGAGCAGCTCCTCATAGAAGCGCTAGGGGAAGCACTAGGGGAAAAAGACTATATCCATGCAAACAGGCATTTAGAATGAAAAACTTATTGCAAGTTTGCTTCACTGTCATACAATCTTAGAGATAAACGCATTATATATCTTAATCTTCAGATGCATGTTTCTCCATAGAATCGTAAACTCTCAATATCTATTCTTTGCATTTCCTCATACATCTCGCCAGATAATTAAAGTGACTTGCTCAATCACTGATTCATCTTCCTTATGTGCATATTTACTTTCATAGCACCATTTGGCGAAAAAAGCAAAATCGCAAGCATCATCTGAGTCAGATTATTATTTGTTCCATATATCTGCTAATTCTTTACGTTAAAAATCTCACAGTAGCCTGAAATGGACAGTACTTTACCCACGATACAGCCATAAGTTATGATAGCCAGCAGATTAAAAGATTTATCTCATACAGAATAATTCACTGATTTCCCTTATTATTTAATTTATCCTTAAGACCCAAATGGCTGAAAATCCATTTCACAGTAGGTTAGCACGCTCAGCTTCTGATCTAAGAAACCTAGAGATCCATGGTAAGACATGAGTGTTGTTTTTTTCTACTTAGTACCTATGTCGTATGAAAGGATTCTCTAACCGCTATGACAAATAGTTGCATAAAGCCATTTTTAAAGAAACACCGATTTCGAACTCACTAAGATTCTTATATGCAATCAATAGAGATTTGCAGTAAGGATGTCTATATTTTCGGATCCGCCCTCATGCACTTTTCAGGGTTCTATGTGTATTTCTACAGCTCCCTACTACGTTTCAATAAGTGCGTAAGTAAACTGCGTGTATAAGGTCAAAGGTAGTTATTTTTAGCTGCAAGCAGACGTTTTTTCGACAATGATGTGTATTCGTATTTTTTCACTACACGAGGAAATCTAACACACGCATTTCATGTCTAAGAATCGGTCCTGCACGAGAATATATATTTCTACACTAGTGTTGAGTTCTTAGAACAAGTGGTACGATGTTCGTGTGAAAGTGGTTGTTTTTCTGGCAAGCACAGGTTTCTTGATAATGTTATGATGTTTCACTTGTTTGGAAATCTGAAATAATATTACCTATAGAAAGTAGCATTATACCAGTAAATTCCATTAGTGTATAGAGGGAAAGCACGGGGGTAAAAGTTCTCAAGTTGGGAACTCACTACTTCTGTAGGATTCTAAAAAGTAGAAATAAACTTAAACCATATCGATGGTGCAATCAGTCATTGAGGAAGGAAGATAGGGCGCCGATTTGTCTACTCGTCAAGATTACCGAACACTCATATTTTCCTTTGAAGTGAATACGAACTCAGTGAATACGAACTCCCATCGTCATTCTCAAGCAACCATGGACTACTGAGGTCCAACCAGACCGTGCAATTTAGTTCTTCAAGCATATCTCTTGTGAGCTACATCTGCTGCATCTGACCACTGCATACTAATTCTAACAAGGTCCTGTTTGACATTGTCTGCCCACCACATCCTAGGTCTCCCTCTCTTTCTGAGGCCTTTAGGCACACTGTTCATAAACCTATTCGCTAATCTGTAATTATCCATATGGGCAACATGGCCAAGCCAACGGAGTCTCTCTCTGCACATTATGCTGCTTAAAGGAGGTTGCAAACTCCTTTGCTTAATCTCATCATTAGTTACAAAGTTGAACCACCTAATGCCCAAGATACTGCGTAAGCATCTGGAATCAAAAGCATCTAGTTTCCTGTTATCTTGTTTACAAAGCTTCCAAGTTGCACTACCATAGCTAACCCTAGAAAGAACCAAACTAAAATAATGAAAAAAATGTACTTCACCGCCGCCGAAGCTTAACAGAATTTAACATTTGTCTCAATATAAGAACTTTTAATTTAGCATTTTAAAATTAATTCCCCTTCAAGCAGTTACTTGCCACAGATCTTGCAGTTTAATACACCATAGAGAAAATCACAACAGAAAGACAATACAAAAAAAACAATCCATACATTTTTTCTAGACCCGACTTCCTTCAATCAGCAGTCAAGCACACTATCACTCGGCCAACTGAATGGTCTTCATTTGCAGTAGTCTGTGCATTTCCCCTCTGTATTTGATCTTTTGCAGGACAGCATCTTAGCCTGAGTATTTTCTACTCCTTTTCATAACCCTGGGTACTGCTATTCAAATTTCTTTCGATAAACTTACTTATGTGTAAGATTTCAACCTGTCCTTCGCCATCTCCGAGACTCTGATGTCAACTTATTTGACACCTGACCCCTCAGTACTAAAAAAAAAATTCTAAAAACATCTCCCTTTTATCTCTTAATAATTTTTCAATAACATTCGGTAAAGTAGCCAATTCCATTTCCTTCTGAACATCTCCACTTCCACACAAGCGAATCCTTCTTCTTTTTCTTCAGGAAGACGGAAAAGACATTAAAAAGCCAACATTTTACATCTGAAGCGAGCAAAGAATCCGACATCTTGCACTACTTTCTGTAAAGTGTGTTGATGATCCCTCAGTTCCTGTTGGAAGAAGGATGATAGGATTCGACGGAGTGACGCTGTCAAAGATTAAAGGTCAAACTTTTCTACTTATGTCTGGTACTTAAGGAATTTGCGTTGATAGTAAGGACTTGCCATCTCACTCTCAGGGGAGTGGGAAATCTCAACTTCTATTTTAAGATATGAATGCAAACTTCTTTCTGATTTAGATTGGTACGAATAAAATATTACTCGTTGCAGTATTCGAATTTCCCATTTTTGTATTTTCTCCGTTAGAGGGCGCTAAAATCGGTCAATGAGTAGCTCCATTCTCTTTTAAAAAGAAGCATTTTTGTTCATGGGAGGCAAAGGAGATTTCATCATCACTCAATAATCTTTACATGAAACAGTTTCTGAGAGTTGCAGTTTTGAAACTTAATTTTTATAACTATTCTGTTATTGGTGTAGTAATTAATAGAAAAAATTAAAAATTGTTTTTGAATATAATATTGATGTTTTTACTTGTTTTATGTTATGGATTATAGGGATATAGACGGAAATGAGTTATTTTTCTTCTATTATGGATCTAGAAGTTTTTCTTTCGTACTTTTCAAACTGTTGCACTTGGATGATACATTAATAGTAAATAAAACATGCACAGAAAAATGCTGCATACGGAAATTTTGTTATTTAGGCATAACGAATCAATTTTTACAGTATTAATATTAATAAAATAATCTTAATTTATTAATCTAATTTTACTGCAAAATTATTAATATATAATTATACTTTTACAATTTACCTCAAATATGGCAAAAAAATTACCCAGATAAATAATGTGGGAAAAGGGGAAAACAATAAATTTGTTAAATTGGAATAGAAGGTCAAATAAGGTCAAAATTCAGCAAGTTGATTGTTTTGATGATGATGTGAAAGCATTGGTTTGAACGCTTTCTAAGGGATCCGAATTGCAATGCAGCCAGTCGCAGCCTCTTAGCAGCCAGTCGTATTGCTCCAAATGTCATTTGTTATCATTGCGGAACAGCAGTATAATAAACAGTAATTTCATTTCATATTGCTATTATTGTTTACATGCATGAACCACTTTATGCCACTTTGAAATATCATGTGACAGTAATTTGGCAAGTTCGAAATTATTATTAAATAATTGTTAAAAACTGAATGTCTATTGCGACTGTAATTGAAGTAAGTGTTCCATTGCATCATATCAGTTGGCTGAGACCCAAAGACTGATAAAGTTATGAACATACAGTGATCCGATACTACCATAAGAATAGCCTATGATGTATTAATAAATACTGTATAATATAAACATAGTTATTAAATACTTAGATTACCGTCGGTATAAATTTCCCATAATTGCTCCCTGACAATTTTAACTACGTGTTTGTACGTCATAGCAGCTTCCTACTTCGTAACCTGATTTAAGTGTGAATCCCCACCGCCGTCGCTCAATTGGTAGAGCATATTAACGTGTAACTAGGATATCACGCTTTCGAGCCCAGGAGGCGGATTGTCATTTATTTCACAGATGCCTAAGTATGGAAATTGATTGTCTGTTGTGACTATCCTTGAAGAGAGTTCGATAGCATCATATCATGTGATAAGCTATACTTCTCAGTTCGGGAAAAACTGTGATAAAAGAATTGCTCGGATTGAAGGTTAATTGTTCTTTTGAGAAGGTTTTATTTATATGTATTTAAGCCATTACAGTACGTTCAAAAATATGCAATTAGATTCATGAAAAGAATGAAAAAGCTTCAAAGCGTGAGAGAAACTCATAAAAAGTTTGAAATTTATAAAGTTAAAAAGCTACAACTACCACAAGTGTTAAATTATTTGGAAACTAAATCTAAGAGGCTTAGGCAAGTGATGATGAAAAGATCCATGGGTCCCATGTATTTAAGATAAGTAGACCACATACTTAGCACATTGAAACTCCACCATCATATTTTAAGATAAGTAGACCACATACTTAGCACATTGAAACTCCACCATCATATTTTAAGATAAGTAGACCACATACTTAGCACATTGAAACTCCACCATCATATTTTAAGATAAGTAGACCACATACTTAGCACATTGAAACTCCACCATCATATTTTAAGATAAGTAGACCACATACTTAGCACACTGAAACTCCATCATTGTGGGACTCGTTTCCTTTTAAACCACTCAGTTGTGTGTTTTGCGTAATGCCTGTGTATAGGTTTATAAAAGAGATTCTTCGTCTTCTAGGCATTTACAGATGGTTCAGTTCTTTACTCAGAAAACTGTAATATATATTTATAAGCTACATAATTCATTGCAAGATGATATGAAATCGATTGAATGTGTGACACTGTATATTAAAAATATTAATTATGATTATCGAATCACAGTAATATTGAAGCTGGGGTTTAAAATCTGGAAGACTGGTATTGTGATTAATTTTTTTTGTCAGTGTCATAAGAATTGCTGTTTTTATTACTAGTGTTGTGGGGAGGGGACTTGGCTCAGTTGATAGCCCACCAGGCTCGTAATCTTCTGTTCCCAGGTTCGAATCTGAACAGTTCCAGCACTGAGACTTATCTCAGATAAATCCCACCCTACCCTAGGTGAGAAAGGGGACACAGACTGGCTTGAAAAGGATGGGCTGCATAAGAATATGATTGATTACATATTAATTAACAGCAAATGGGCTAGTTCTGTTAGGAATACCAGGGCATATAGGGGAGCTGAAATTGGATCTGACCATTATCTTGTTAAAAGTGTGTTGCAACTTAAACTTAAAAAGTGTTGTGCTAGGGTTAAAAAATTTAGTTTTAATACTGAAGCTCTGAAAGATCCAGTTATAGCCAAAGCTTACCATGATAGGTTACTTAGTCATTATGACAGTCATGGTTTGCTTACTACTGAAGTTGAGGAAGAATGAGATCATTTTAAACAGCCGTTTTTGGACACTAACAGTACTCTTTTAGGAAAAAAGGAGCAGAAGAGGCAAAATTATCTGAGTGATAAGGCACTTGAGCTTATTTCGGAAAGAAAGAACTGCAGGAATGCCCTTAATCAATACTCTACTAGTCCTAATAGAAAGCATTACAGAGAACTTAATAAACGTGTAAAGGATCAATTAGCTGTTGATAAGAATCTTTGGCTTGATGGCTTGGCTGACAAAGCCGAGGAAGCAGTTAGACAGCACAACAGCAGAGAGCTGTACCAGATAGTTAATGTTTTGTGTGGTAGAAAACGGACAGGTATACAAGGATTGAAGGATAAACAAGGCAAGGTTTATAGAAGGGGAGGATTCTGTCATGGCTAGGTGGGCTGAGCATTTCAGTGATGTTCTAAACAATGTAGTTAGTTCTACTCCCATTGTTTGCAATGATGATAGATGCATTGGTGGCTTTAATGTTGGCCCCATAACACAATCTGAAGTTATTTTGGCTGTTTCCAAACTTAAACTACATAAATACCCAGGGGTAGAAGAAATTACTACCGAAATGCTTAGAGCTGGGAATGTTTCGGTTACCACTTGGATGACTGAAATTCTGAATATCTTTTATGATAAAGGCATGGTTCCTAAGGATTTTACCAGAGCTATTGTTATCCCTATTTTCAAAAAAGGTGATCGCAGTTTTTGTGATAACTATAGGGGTATCAGCCTACTCTCTGTTCCAGGTAAAGTTCTTTCCATGATTGTACTTAATAGAATTAAGAATCTGGTTGACAGTCAATTGCGTGATGAGCAATGTGGATTCAGAAGTGGTAGGAGATGTGTGGATCAGATATTTTCACTTAGGCAGATTCTTGAGAAATGTTTAGAGTTTCAGAAACCTTTGGTTGCTAGCTTTGTTGATTTCAAAAAGGCTTTCGACTCTGTTGATCGTCATAATTTGTGGTTGATTGTGAGATCATATGGTATACCTGACAAGCTAGTTAACATAATGAAAGCTCTCTATAATAACACTGAGTCGTGTGTGAGAGTTGGTAAGGCTTGTAGCAATTCGTTTAGCATTACTTCTGGTGTTCGACAAGGGTGCATTTTGTCTCCTTTTCTCTTTAGCTTGGTTATTGATTATGTTATGCGAAATTCACTTCAAGGGAAAGATTTTGGCCTTAAATGGACTGGAGATACGAAAATTTCTGATTTAGATTATGCTGATGATTTAGCCCTTTTGGCAAATGATGTTGATGAGATGAACTCATTCATTCGAGCTGTTGATGAGACTGGTAGTAGAGTAGGTTTGGTTATAAACAGAGAGAAAACTAAAGTGATGAAAATTGGTCAGGCAGGCTGTGATTCAGTTAATCTGAATGGTTGCAGTCTTGAACAGGTGTCACAGTTTAATTATCTTGGGAGCTATGTAACAGATAATGGTGATGTGCGGCATGAGATTAACAGACGAATAGGGATTGCTGCCGGGACTTTTAAGAATCTATGGAGAGTGTGGAGAAATAGGCGTATACACCTAAAGACTAAAATTAGACTGTATAATAGTTTGGTTCTTTCTAAGGTTAGTTATGGTAGTGAAACTTGGACACTTTGTAAACAAGGTAACAGGAAACTAGATTCTTTTGATTCCAGATGCTTACGCAGTATCTTGGGTATTAGGTGGTTCAACTTTGTAACTAATGATGAAGTTGGGCAAAGGAGTTTGCAACCTCCTATAAGCAGCATATTGTGCAGAGAGAGACTCCGTTGGTTTGGCCATGTTGCCCCAATGAAGAATTATAGATTGGCGAATAGGGTTATGAATAGTGTGCCTAAAGGCCTCAGAAAGAGGGGGAGACCTAGGATGCGGTGGGCAGACAATGTCAAACAGGACCTTGTTAGAATTGGTGTGCAGTGGCCAGATGCAGTAGATGTAGCTCAGGATAGACTTGCTTGGAGAACTAAATTGCATGGTCTGGTTGGACCTCCGTAGCCCATGGCTGCTTGAGGATGATGATGATGATGATGAAATCTCAACGCTGACCCAGCTGGGACTCGAACCTGGGAACTACAGATTACGAGCCTGGCGCGCTACCGACTGAGCCACCCCCACCCCATATAAGTCGTAGAACCGTGTGCCAGAGAGTCGTACTCTGTGCACGTTAAAGAAGCACGCTCGATGACCTTACAAGAGGTTGTCACCTGTTTCTTAATTGCTGTTCAGTGAGTCTCTTCTCCGAACCTTCTCAGAGCTTTTGTGACCTGGCCATTTAGCTCATTGTGAAACAAAAAGTGCGCTCAGAGGTGAAATAACTCAAGTAGTGTAATGAGAATGCACTTATTATATATATTTTTTTCTTCCACAAGCGAGTATGTACTTTGGTGGAGGATTATTGTCTGTGTTTTTCTGAATTTATAATTGCCTATCTTTATCATAATTTTTTAAACTGTATATTTTGCCTAAGGAAATAATACTCCTACAATTTTTGATATCAACTGCTTTTTTTAACTGTAATATTTCCATGTATTATATATTATTTAGTAGCATATACAGCTCCGTTAAGCCGTGGCCGTGTTAAAGAACACGCTGAATGGCCTTGACGGGAGGCTCTCATCTGTCTCCCAACCCTGCTCAGTGGTTCCTTTCTCCCTAACCTTCCCTGAGCTCTCCGGGTTCTTGTGACCTGACCATTAACCCATTGTGTGCAAGAAAAGTACTGCTCAGGTGTAAAAGAGGTAACATAATCCAAGTATATAGCTTCAATTTTGATGTATCAAAATTTTTTATTAAATATATTGTACATCTCACTTGAACTGATCGCTTTCTCCCGTTATTAGTTCCTTTTTTTCCATCCTTTATTATTTCTCTCTTTTTTTCTCTTATTAATGAAGAGTGTTCTTTATTATTTCTGTTCTTGGGTTTTCCATCTTTTTACGATTATTCGTGCTACCAACAAATAATCCGAAATTTTCCATTCGTGCTTTTTTGTTCTTGTTAATTAGTCATTGATTCTTGATCTTACTACGACCATAGCGAGAAACATATTCAACACACACAACGTACAGTTGCTCATCGTAATATTTTTCAACTGATTTCCTGTTCGATGATGTTTAGATACACTCCAATGTTAACTTCAGATAGCTTCCAACCATCCCAATTCGCTTGCAGTACTTAGGCATCCTTGTAGCAAATAGTAAGAGAGGTAGGTAACAGAGTGAGTAATAACTGTCAAATGCGGCCATTGCATAATAGCCATTTCACGTGAATTGCAATTGGATGCATTTACTTCTCAATGAAATCTAAATTCCATTAGATGAATGAAGCGAGTCGCTCCTCCGCTTCCCGAGTCTATTCCCATACAGGTCTATTTCCCCATGCTGCTGACAAAAGGTCGACGAGGCAGGCGAAATCTGTTAGTCACGGTACCTTGCCAAAAAATCCAGTCAGATCATTGAAGGAGGTGACTCATGCCCTCCGCATCCAGCATCCCCGACTCCTCAGGGCTCATGACTCACTGGTTTCCAACCCCACCTCACTTCCGCTCTTCTTTGTCAAACGTCTCTCTATCCTAACCTACGTTGGTGCCTATTCCACGTGCAACGCGACATTTGGGGTGAAAAGGCAATTATGGAGCTATTGCATGAGGGGATGCTCCAATTTACAATTTAAGAGGTCTTCTATCTATCCTGAAATGGTCTGATCAGAAAAGTAAAAAGAATTCTGCTAAATTAAGTTTCATTTAATAATTCCCGGTTTTCTACACTTGGTTCTTTTAATCGTCTTCGTTTATTCATTTGTATTTTCATATCTTTTAGAAAAACCAATTATTGATACTATCTGCAAATGCAGCTCTGAATGAATTTTGATGCGTTTTCCTATGTTTTTGTAATCGAAGGATTATAAGTAATTTACAGCAAAACAAATACGACTATCAGCTACCGTTATTTCTTCATTGTCAGAAAGAAAAGCAGCTTTCAGGTGGAACCACTTTTCTTATGTAGTTTCTGTTTTAGAAGGCACAAAACAAGGGTTCACAAAAGGGTTTTCATTGCTGTTTTGTAATGTGATACTACCAAATAAATTCTAATGAGCTAGCCATAAGACTGGCCGAAATAAATAATTAGTAGAAATTTCTCAGAATAACAGTTTAAGTGAGAATTGTACAAGGCGTACAAAAAAAAAATAACAAACAAGAATAGCTATGCCAGGTATTAAAGTTATGAGAAAGAAGGTCAGACTGATAGTCGGAACTTTCGCTAATTTCAGTGTAGGGGTTTCTAATGGATGAACGCAATGTGAAATCCCTTAAAGTATTTGATTACCATCACAAAGTCTCTATTCTCAGTACCTAGAGTCTCTAGATATAAATACGAAATTTTAACTCGATTACTTGAACAGTTCAGACGCCAGAGGCCGCAGAGACAGATAAAAGTTGGCATTACAAAAATTGCTCTGTGGATTTCAGTGATACTGAAATGTATCAAGCCACTTGAACGTTTATATTAATATCCAAAATTATCTGTACCTTGGCTTTACTGTAACCCCCTGCATGAAATAAATTATTATTATGGGTTCCTAATCGGAATTGTCGACAACGCTTTTTTTTCGAACGGTCACAATCATTTTTTTTCCATTTTCTATTAGAAAGCGAAAAACATAGAAGAGTGCATTGTGCGCAATGGGCGAGACAAAGATATGCTTACTATTCTTTGATATTCTTCATTCTAGGGAACAAGAACTGTTTTAATAATCAAACATTGTTGTTTGGCATTTTCTTGGCCAATTATTAAAATATTTGAGATAAAAGTGATGAGAGAGATAATTTCCAAATTAAAGGTTGCTAGATCACTTGGATTAATTTTTGCTTGAAGCATTTACCACTATTAGAAAGTTGAGACATTCCTGGTTTAAGCAGTAGAATATTCCACTAATTAAGCACTAATTTTTAAAATAAAGTTTGCTTTTATGTGGACTTGCATTTTAGGGGCTCGCATGTTATATTCAGCCGTTATTGTTTCACCTTGAGGGATTTATATCACAAATGAGACTACATTCTATGTTGATTGCTAATCTATGACTAGAAGAAAGTTTTTGAAAAAGGAAATAGCTTATTAGAAACATTTTTAAAATTTTCAGAAACTCCAAAAAAAAAAAGAAAAAAAACTTATGGTAAGGTATTGACTTTTTTTATACAATAAATCATTTAGAATTGCAAATATATTCAAAAATTCATTCTCTAGTTACTATTTATTAATACAACCCATTCTTAATTTTTTTTCGAAATCTAAACCTGCAAAAATATAAGATTTGAATAAAGCAACACAGTGAAAAATTGGCAATAAGCGAAATAGTTCAAGACAATTTATGCATACACATATCTGTGCACTTGCTTAACCTGAAAGTTGACATTAAAATTAAATAATGACGTGTAAAAGTTGAGAATATAGTTTATACAATAAATGCGAAATCCTAGTTCTTTAATCCAGCGCACATAAATCTAAAGGTCCGCTTAGTACACTAATCAACCGGAACGATTCGGTAATGATCAAAAATATCTTGCTGCCTGAAGCAATCGGAAACAAATTGATAATAAACTAAGCAAGGCAGCAGGCAATGAATTGCAACTCCCCATTTCGACACACCTTTCCCCTTCTTCTTTTCCTCTCTCTCTTTCCCTTTCTGTCTGCTCAATTACGTTATCTCGTTTTAGTGAATGTACGTCCCCCATGGACCACAGAGAGCAGATCTATAGAGGCAATAGCCGCCGAGTGGACCACGTCATCGCCGCTCCAGAAATGCGTGTCATGGCGGCAATTAATTGTCACTCACGGCAGGGCCCGCCGGAGGACATTTTACCGGGGCTACGTGACGGGAACAAAGAGAACGGAGATCATCATTGGATACAGCCAATGGGGCCAGGGGTGGATCGATTTCCAAGCTCTAGCAGAACTACTGGCGTTGGGAAAGGAAGTGGGGAGGGAAGATTCACGGTTAGGGGAAGAGGATGGGAAGCGGGTGGAGGAGGAGGAGGAGGAGGCCACGAGGCACCCATCTAAGTGAGTGGTGTTCGGCTGACATCAGGATATTGACCACTGGAGGCAGAGAAAGCTGGCCCAATGTATTGGGTATTGCTTTCCTGGAGGGTTTGTATATCATGGTACGGTGGAGAGGAAACCTCCTGTCCTCCGGCTGTTTGGGAGAAAGGTTGAAATTAACGTAAACACGACGTGGTTACGCAACAGTAGGAGATGCGTCCCAGATAATTATGATTATCACGGTTCAAGACTGCTCCTGCTCCTCTCTGATGATGAAAGCATAGGTTAGACATATTTGGCCTGCGGAGGATGGGAATTTCTCGGTGATGCATCCCAGTGATGCGAATTTGAGTACAAAACTATTCCGCAATCCGATTGGGGAATTATTTCGAATGTTTGATACCTATGATGAAAGTTAACTCCAATCAATGACTTCGTTTTTTGAAGTTTCGATGAACTGACGCAATAAATGCGCATTTTAGTTTCTCGTACTCTTTAGCAATATAAACGTTTTTTCTTCTGCGAAAATTATTATCGTTAAACAAGTATCACAGTTCCAGATATTACTATTTTGTAACATTTAAAACTTCAATGTAGGTAGTGAAATCAGTATATTTTTTAAAGAACAAAAGAATGTTTAGAAATATTTTAGGTTTTTTTTAGATAATTTTCCTAAATCTGCGATATAAAGGAATGTTTAGTGTGAATTTACAGTATAATCTTTTCCAAATTCCATTAAGGTTTCTTAAAACTTCATCCAGTTCGCAAAGCTAGATTTCTGATCTAATTGCCAAAGTCAAATTAGAAAGATAGTCGATTGAACTTAAAAAGTGAAATTAATTTTACCTAATTTGGCTTCAATTAATTATTACGTATTTCTCAAAGATTTTAAAACTGAATATTAAGAGAAAAAATGTCAAAAGAAACAAAAAAAAAGAGAGAGTATCGAAAAAAACTTTAGCTTTAAGTGAGAAGTTTTTTTTTTGTTGCTGTTGCTGTTGTTGGTAATAACCTGTTACGATTAAAATTTCCAATTCTCACAGATTTCAATTAATTTATGAATTACAAACAATAATTTACTGTGTAATTAGTATTTCATTTATTTTTCGTATTCAAATACCTCGAATTTTAAGGTACTTTTTTAAAAGTACCTTATCTTTTAAAGGTACTTTTGTTAAAGCACTTAAATAGTTTTTCTTCAAGCCTTTTTTCAGTTCCGATATTTTTCTGCAAACTTAATGGCGCTGAAAAACAAATGCGATATCCCGTTTTGGCGTCCATTTTAAAGTTTTCTGGAAATGCATGTCACGATAGCATATGCTGTAACTTCTAGAAGACAGACAGAATAGATTGTACGCATGAAATACAGAATCGTAATCATTCTAAATCGTTAGTAATTTAACTTTATTCGACAAAGCCGCATGATTTCTTAGAGAGTTTGAAACTCATAAAATGCTAAGAGAGTAATTCTAATCACTCTTTGAGATAGAAATAATCGAAATAAACTGAATTAAATTCAACTTGAGTACAATTTAAGCAATAATAGTTATTCACTGTAATGAAAAATTAAATTTTGGTCTGTAATATTTTCATCAATTGCACATCTCTATTATTTCCTTGAGAATTCGTTTTGAATACATACCATGAATCATCCAATTTTCCTCTATATATTATACACTGTTAATTTTGAAACTGCTCTCAATAGCATATTCACTTTATTTAATTCTCTCTTTTTCCTTTGAACTATTCCATCGCAATGTGAAGACTTTATTAGACGCATGTTTAAAACTTCAGCCCTTTGTTTTAGGTGACAAGTTCCTTCATGATTTAGAGATGTTGAAGTTATCTGTAGCTTGAAAACCAACCTCTAGGTTTCTGTTTCCAACCCAAGTTACTCTCCATCTCTGGCTATATTTGGAGAACCTAGGTGACACTCCAAATCTGATCAATATTATTTTAATGAAAAGAAAAGTTAATATAGCGGAATTTACATTTTATCGATTTGATCGGACCACTAATTCAAAACAATTAAATGTGTTATAAACGCAAATTTTAATTTTACAAAATCCATTCCACACTGTTCACAAATCCTTTTCTATTATGACTGTACCGACGAGTGGGAAAACAACTGCAAAAAAAAAACAATGCGAATTTTGTTCATTTAAAAATAAATTGTAAATGTTTATTCACAAGTGACAAAACGAGCCGAGTTATGAATATATAATCTGGAAATTGTTAACATATTTGTGAAACAGCAGAGTTTTGGAGAGTGTTATGAATGCCATTCTACATTTAAATATCCAGGTGAAAATATACTTAGCAGTGAAGCTTTCTCTTAGGCAGACAGTCCGGCTCGCAGACGCCGGATGTTATATGGCTGAATGTTGTTAAAGTCAGACCCGTCATTAAACTTCGCGAGGTCAGTTAAAGTTGTCGCAACGGAACTCGAACAAAGGATTCCGTTTCTGGCTTGTTTGTAGATCTGCAGCAACTTCAATGCTAGTCGACATGCTATGCAGGCAGAAAGGAAGAGAAGGGAGTGGATTAAGAAAACTGTTGGACCGAAATGTTAAGGTCAGTTGAGAATCTTGGAGTCTGCTGGAAGTCAAAGTCTTAACTGTTAAGATGCAACATTAAAACGTCAGGTGCTTCTATACACATAATCCTGTGGACCATCGCTGAATGAATAGCTTTCAGAGAGAGAAAGAGGCAAAGCTCAGCTGAGTTATAACAATCTGCCTGCAAGATCATTTATGAAGAGTCTTAAAGTGCTTGACATTGTAACCGAATATGTGATTGTCAGAACGAAAGCGGTACTTTAATAATTCAGTTTACTCATGACACAAGTAACATATTCGAAGGAATGACGCCTTTTTTAATGCAATTGTTCCTGCCGATTTTAACGTCATTGATTGCTGTTGCTGTGATTGAGACATGGTATGTCGTGAGAGAAAAGGGAAATCTCTCATTATTTCTTCGTATTAATACTCGTTGATTAGAATCACTATTCCAGTATCTTCTAAATTGATTTCCATCTATTTGTTATTATTGTATGTCGCTTTTGCGAAAGATTTAGAACAAAAAAATTTATCGCAGTATTTCATAAATCTACAGCTTCTCATCTTCCAACATAAGCTTCCACCTGAACAAAAGGGTTTTTAAAACTGGAGTTCCCGCATTCCCTGGGGATGAGGAAGAGGTTCAGGAGGGGGGGGGGGGTGCAAGAGGGGTATTTAGGAATAAGATTGGTGACCTGTAAATGTGCGTGCGAGTAGAATTAAAGAGAGTGCAGGACCTGAGAAAGGTTAAAAAACCCTGATCTAAATTTGGCGTGGGTGGTTCAGTCAGTAGCGCGCAGTTCCCAGGTTCGAATCCCGTCTGAGCCAGCGTTGAGATTTATCTCCGCAAAACTCCCCGTCCTCGGTCAGTATGGGACATCGATGGGCTTTGAAAGGCCGCCGAATGGGACGTTAAGCAGGAGTTCCGTGTGCGGGAGAGCCATACCCTGTGTGAGAGAGTCTCCTTGACAGGAGACTACCATCTGTCTCCCAATAGCTGTACAGTGGATCCCATCTCCAACCTTCTCTGAATCCTCGGGTTCTTGTGACCTGACCATTTCGCCCACTGTATGTAAAAAATGTGCTGCTCAGAGGAAAAAAAAATTAAACAAACCCTGATATAAACGGGCATATCGAAAATAACTTTAGTAGAAACAGTTAATAGCTTAGGGCTTCGTAATTACTCGACCAGCTTAAATTTGTTAGAAGGAAAATATGAGGCGGAACATAACTGGATTCAATGATATAAATTATTGTTTATTGCTATTAAGAAACAAAGTTAGTTAACTAAAATGATTATTCTAGTACTGGATAGGTGAAGGATTAGTAAAGTAAATTTTTGTGATAAACAAAGTTGATCAATAAAAATCAGAGGCGTACGAAAGATGAGGAGGAGAAGAGATCTATTTTTCATTGTTTTCTTTTCATTTAAGTTTCATTTTTCTGTTTGATGTTCGATATTAAAATTAAATCAGTTCTTTTCTCTGATTATTAGGCCAAACGTATTGCATATGTTGATGACCAAGGAGAAGTAAAAATTTGGTATGCTAGTTGTCAATTTTTTAAATGGTGTTCCGATCTGTACAGTTGCAGTAGAAGTTTATGACAGAACACGAATGATCTTGGGATTCGAACCCGGACCCAGACAATTAACAGTGTCATCGTAAACCAATAAAATATCACTCAGCCACCAAGGCGGCTACTAGTAATACTTATTATTATCAACCACGACGGTGTTCCGCATTGCAACCTTTAATCAATGAGGAGATCTGCAATATCGGAAATTGAAATTTTAAGAACTCCTGAACTAACAGGTTAATTGGCCTTACGAAATGACGTACATGGACAATGGAAATTTTCCGAAATACATTATATCAGGTTTGCAAGATGTTGGAAGATTTTGCGATGAGTCCCACTGGAGTCACCGCTTTGTCTCACGTATCAGATGATTGAAGACATTTTCGAAATATCACCTGGGGAATGCAAAGTTCAGGTCATGGCGAACGAGTGAGAAAAGATGGTGATGTGGGAAATTAATTGGCCCTTGTGTTGGGAGCAACTCTCTCTCTCTCGAAAGAGTTTTACAAATTCATGTCCAGAGAAACAATGGTGCATTATTAAGTAAGTTGATAATTTGTTTAATGCTGTAAAATATTAATCAAGAATAAATTTGCTTAGGTAATAATATTCAGATGAACAGATTTTGGAGTATATATGTTATTTAGATTTCTTAGTACATAGAAAGCTGATTAGGTTGTTTGTTTTGTAGTGCAAAACAGTCATGAAATAAAATTGAATTTGTATCGGAAAGGTATAAAATGAGAGGGGCAGGTCAAGAGCACTTCAACGTTCAGGAAAATATGGAATTCTTAATTTTGCAATTTTTCTTTTCATTTCCATTTTTTTCAGTGTTTTATATTATTAAGTAACCATAGAACGATTAAATTTTAAATACCACAAGGTTTTATATTGGGACCACAATAATTTTTACTTTATGCTATGATCTTTTATATTTAAATTTGAAAGTAAAACGGTTGTATTTCCTACGATATAGCAATTACATATGTTGATGAGAGTAATAATAGATTAAAACAAAGAAAAATGAAGTTTTGAAACTTTTAAGGATGTGGTTTGGTAAGAATAAATTTTTGTTAATATAAAAATGACAGTTTTATTAATAATCAAAGAGGAACTGAAAATCTCTATTATCATACGTTAAAGTGTCGTTTCATCTAGTAATAAGAGTAGAAATTTTTATGTAAATAAAAACTTTTATTTTTTGCTCATAAAAATATTCATGTTTAATAGAGTAATAATTAAAAAAAATTTAATTCTTATAACACTAGACCGGTCGAAAAAGAGAAACTAATTGTTCTTAAATAAATAAGAATTTAAAGTTATCTTTTTTTCTGGTACTGAAATGTATAATACATTACCAAAAAACAGTGGAATTATTAAAATTCATAAACGTGGGAAGGCATAATTTCTGATAGCCTATAATACTCCCGACGTTGTAGCAGGGATGGCTCAGGCGGCAGCCCACCAGGTTCATAATCTGAGCTCCCAAGTTCGAATCCCACCTGGGCCAACGTTGAGATTTATCTCCGCAAAACTCCCCATCCTGCCCTCAGTAGATGCCATTAGTAGGGGACACTGATAGGCCAGGGAAGGCCACCACATGTCCGATGAGACGGCAAGCCGTGGTCCGTGTGTGAGAGAACCATACCCTGTGTACATTAAAGAACGCCACGGTGGATGGCCATGACGGGAGACTACCATCTGTCTCCCAATAACTTTCCAGTGGATCCCCCTCAACCTTCTCTGAGCCTTCGGGTGTCCTGGGCATTTAGACCATTATGTGCGAAAAAAAGTCCCTCCCAGAGGTAAAACAACCTCATCCAACTCCCCACATTGCAAGCTTTCATTTGTTATATATAATGGAACAAGACAAATCGAGTGGTTTTCTTAATTTAAAAGCAAATAATAGTAGTTTTTATTAATCTTTGCTTTCTAACTGAAGTTTCTTCCTACGTCATAATTCCATTTTTGCAACTTTATTTACGCATTACGCTGCGCTGACGTTTTTGTTTGAACATTATGTCGCAACGGCGTTTTTACCGTTGGCGTTTCATGTTATTGACGGCGATTTTTTTAGTCGCTGAATTTGTACACTCGTCATTTTTGTCGGCCACGTTTTTGCTTCGGCGTTCTTCCAGTGCCACTGCAGCATGATATCGCTACATATGCAGCCATTCCGAGCTATTCCCTCAACGAATTCACGATAACGAGCTCAATTACCGTTTAGGTGGTGTATCACTGCCTGTGCTCTCTGTTGTGTGTGATAATTTTCATTACTACATGAAAAGAAAACTAAAATTTCGGAACAATTTCCGTCATGTGTCATACTTTTAACAAGGAACTTTTGTCCTTTATTATCGGCCTGTAGCTATAACGATGAATGTTTTTTTATACACCGAAAGTCTTCAAGTTACTTCACGTGACCACGAGAGACGCTTCATAACATATACGTTAATTTTCCCCAGAGTTCAAGAGAAAGCAGCACATGTGCTCGGAAGATTATTTTTGGGAGCAGTACTGCTATTATTCATATACAGTACATACTGAGTGCATCTGAGAGAATTATTGATGTATCAAACGAAGTTTTAATTAATTATAAGTGTTCCTTTCTTAATTGTTATCGAAATGTAAATAAAAAAAAATGAATCTAACGTTATTATTTACACCATTTAAAAGTAGGATAATTAGCCCTTGCAATTCTTAGTGATTCTTTTAACGCTGGCGATGAACGGGATTCCGATTAGTATAAAGTAAAACATAAATGAATCAATCCAGAATACTTTTCCAAAACAAAATAGCTAAATGATGTTGAATTAATGAACTTCGTGCATCACGGAGACTGTGAGTACTTTACATTTTCTACATCGAGTCAAACGACGATAATGCGAATTTCAGACCACATTAAAGTAAATAATTCTATACTTAAAACTAGGTGGTTATAAATTTAGATCATGAATTTTCTAAGCAGATACCGCGCGCGTAGTTTCTTATTTTTCTCCTAGATTTGAGATAATTTATAAATTGATCGGTGGGATTCAACGATATGTAGAGAACTCGCGAACCTAACAAGTCAGTCAGAGGTAATACGACTGTCCTATTAAAATATTAGAAAATTGCCATTTTACTTCAATAGGATTCTAATTTCAAAGATCTGTTATATGTATAAAATATACATTAATGATAAAATGTGAAGATAGATTAAAGATCATAATGAAATCTATTTAAATCTCGGTTTTCAATAATATTCTCTCAGTTTTTAAAAGAGAACTAGAATACTTCGCAACAGTAATGCGCCATAAGAATGTTCCTCAGAAATTATTTAAAATTTAAATAATTATTGTTTCAAACCATTTAATAAAATAAATATATATTTAAAAAGTTCACGTAATGATTATTTCAATATTTGAATATTATGAAATATTTTTAAAAAGAAAAATAATTTACTGTTAAATATTCCAGCTTTTATAATTGTTTGAATAGTAAGAAAATATTGTTGAAAATCAAGATTTAAATAGATTTAGGAAGGATGAAACATCCTTTATCCCTATTATCTTCCGTCACATTTTTTCATTAAATGCATATTTTAGAAGTTATAGAGCTTCGAAATTAGATTCCCATTGACATAACGAGGAAATTCTCTAATATTTTGGTTTGGTATATGCCTAGAGTGTGTGCATTTCTTTCTTAACATATTAATAGGTTAGGGATCTAAAAAGCGAAAAGGTTTTTCTTTTCGTATTCACAGCAGCGTAACACAAAATTTGTGCAAGTTAGCTAATTATTGTAATTTCATGTCATTGAAAATTATCATGCATTTAATGTTCTTCAGCATAAACTTTATGATAATTCTGTTCAAATCCGTAACTAAAAATCAACTAATTCTATCCAAGTCCGTAACTAAAAATCAACTAATTCTATCCAAGTCCGTAACTAAAAATCAGCTAATTCTTATCATTGTCCTTAATCAAATAAACTTGTGATTTTACTCGAACTGCTAACATTCAAAATCGTGCAGGTCTAAGAAGCAATAATATTCAGTGTTAGTGATGCTACCTTTTAAAATTATTATGTTAGCAAATACTAATATGGTGCACTTTAATTTTTTTTTTCTTTTCGCAACTTCAATTCTTCATATATGTTTGTCCCAAATAAAATTCTTCTAACTTCGAGAGTTGTAATTATCAGTCGCTGGCGACTCATGATTCAGTTAAATTACTCCAGACAATTATTCGTACTTATTTATGCGTCATCAGTTTCTTGCTCGGATCCACCTTACAAAATGAATGCTAAACAACAATTTTTATTTCTTGCCTATGCACGTGCTCATGAGCGCACTCAAAGAATACAATGGTAACGAATTTATCTTTTGTGAGCTGGCAACGACGCAAATTGAATGCAAATGCGATATTTTAAGCAACTATTCGCCGAAATTAAATTAAAGGGAGACTTCACGCCTTGAGGAGAAAACATTTATGAAATCTTGCTCGTTATTCAAAATTCAATAATTGAGAGACATGACTCGGGAGATCAACCGCAAACGGAAGAAGAAAAAAAGATTAAAAGATGAAATCAATAATTCTATGCAGAGTTTGGTGTTGTTCTATTTTAGTTGTGTTAACAATCTTTCTAGGCGCAATAATTAGTCAGAATTATGATTAATGGCAGAGAGCGAAAAACATGATATGCACAATTACTTTTTAAGACTTTTTTTTTCAGCAGACGTTATATTCTCTCCCATTAAAATTATTTTGGCATTCTCATGTTGATTATTGTCAATGGAAACCCAAATTTAAAGCTGTGCAACTTTGGAAATACTCTTTTTATGGGAAAATGAGACAAGATAAGTCAAAGAGTACAATTAACTCGGTTTAAAGCTTGATTTCAAACAATATTCATTTAGTGTTTGCTGCTATGGAAGTTGGAGCAATTAGCAACTGCGGTCGTTACAACAAAATATTTTCTCCGGAATTGTCAAAAATAAAAAAACCCTGAGAAATCATATTATAATCAATTAATTGAAGAAAAAAAAATGAAAATTACAGATTAAGAAAAAAATAAAAGGTAATTAAGATAATTTATATAATTGAATATAAATCATCAAACTTATAAGAAAAGACTAAAATAAAATATTAATAAACAAAAGACAAGAATGAAATTTAAAAAAGTTGAATGAAAGCTATGATTGTATTTATTACATTAGTAACACATGTTTGTTACATGTATATATAAGTAAAACATGTTTGTCCAGGTTACAAAAGTGAAACATTTACATTAAATTTTGTGACCCAATGGCAACAGTGTTTACCAGTGATATCAAAAAGTTTCTTAATATTACTTCAGTTTACATTATGCCTAACTGAAAAGAAATTATTTGACATTTTTACTTAAATCACGCTTTTTCTATATATTTTTTTAGTGTTAAGCACACTTTTTTAATTTTAGCTTAAAAGATCCAACGACTTTTTCATTTTTAATAATGAGTTTCTAAGAGTCAAAACTTCTAACCTGAAATATAGATTTTTTTTTTTTCGGTTCTTAATCAAATAAACAGAAGTGGCTGTCTTCTTCAGTTGTAAGTGTGATGCAATTCTAAATAATTTTGATTGAAATGAATCAATAATATGATCTTCAAATATTTATCTTATTTTTGAACCAAGGCTTTATTTCTTGAATTATGTAATAGCATTAATATGTAGAGCATATTTATTATTTTGGAAAAGGTTTAATATGATGAGTTATGTAAATAGTATTATAAGTGAATTTGTTGAAAAATCTTTTATAAATCTAAAAATGTAAGCTAAGAAGGTTATTTAAATTATTTTTATAGTCTCCGTCCCAGTTGTTTAATCCATACTGTAAGCTTAATATATCCATGCATGATATAAAGTCTGCATGAAATTCTAAGAAACGATATTTTGGATTTCTGAAAATTTATATGAGAAATAAACAATAACATGTAAATTTGCATGTTGTATGAGAAATCAGGACAAGCTGCATAAAGCTTCTCGTTTATTTCCGTCTTTTTTTACTTATAAAAATTAAATTAAAATTAATTAAAATTAATTAAATTAAATAAGTCTGAGTTTTCTGACTGATAAAGTTATATGACTTCTTTATTTTTAATTGTTAACCCTCTCTGTTTCTAGATAGTTATATTTGTTAACTCTCTCAATTATTAAACATTTGCATTCTGTTGATTCTGCACAATCAGATATTTGTGTTGCCTTGAGTTAATTGCAATACCATAAGCTTACTTTTATTTAGGTTGATTTTTAAGTCATTGTTATGATGATTTTGAGATGAGATCATTTTCAATATCAAATTTTTGCTCATTAATGTTTTCTGAGGAATAGAGCAAAAGTGCATCACCTGCATAACAATACTTTTGAATTTAATCCCAACAATCATAAATTATTAAGATGTACAAAAATATATACAACATGTTACATACAAACAAATGTGAGGGGAACCGTCACCTGCGGAGCTTGTTTGTGAACAGTGGCATAGACATTCATTGTATTTACCAATATAACCACTTTTCATCTAACCTGTAAGCAGCTTTTATATTAAGAATGTCCATTGCCACTAACACCTGCAGTGTATAATCTCCTTAACAGAATATCATAGTTAACTGAATCAAATGCCTTGTGTAATCTATAAAAAGTAAAATTGTTAACTTATCTGCATCAATATTTGTTTTTCTTTTCCGATACCATACTTAAGAACACAAAAAATTGTTTTTCTCAGTGAAACGTAATTCTTTCGTTAACTGTTCTATCAATACAGTATTAATTAAAGCTAATTATTTATACACATAATTGTTATAACACATATATATTTACTAAAATGGTGATCTCCTATACTTTTTACACTGATCAATTAAAATGTCATATCTGCCTCAAATTCTGACAGACTTGCAATGCGCTCAAAATGTATCGTAAAAAACTAAATGAAGTTAACTTCATGATATCAAACATTTACTTATATGTTATAATCAAATATTTACTTCACATTTACTGGATGATAACTTATTCGATCGCAGAAGGAATATTCGCACACTCGATAAAAGAATAATTCCATAATTCCCCCAAGCCTCTATCAGTTATTTTTTTTTAGTTATTAATCCGGTTTTACTACACTTACTTAGACTTTTAATGCTTAATCTGGTTTATATTTAAGATAAACCTCTGTCAGGGTTTATATCATAATCTTCGATCATTTCCGGTATTTTACTGCAATCTAGCATTGGATTGCGACTCAAAGAATGATACCTAATTATATATCGACCAGTAAGTTTATTAGACAGTGAAAATATCACATATTTTACATTATACAAATTTAAAACAAATTTTTTTTATGACGGCCAATTTGTTAATATTATCATATCACTATTCGTATGCATTAACATTTAAATATGGTCGCTGTAAAAAATAGTAAGCAGGTGATAATGATAGGAAACAAATGGATATATGGCTATGAAAAGGACTGAAGGAAATATACTGGAGCTGTAAATGTCGGCTTCTTTTGTCCATTTTTGGTGCATCGACCATTACTTATTATGCTCACGAGTCAGTAAGAATGTCAATAGCGAAAGCTCCAATTAACAATCACAAATTATAACAAGATCTTAGTAAAAAATCATTCAGTGACTTCGGCACCTCTTGGTTTCTAATACGTCACGCGGCCCCCTGTTTCACAAAGTTTTCGCTTTCCAGCACCGGTATAACGAAATTTAGCCTTTGACCTGGGACCCATCGCCCCCAAAATGTGACATAATTTCTGAGATCTACGACTCTAAATACACACAGGTACTAATTTTTAAATCCTCTAACACCGCTAGATATATATATATTTGACCTTTGACCTCAAAGGATCCATCACATCCAAAATTTCAGAAATTTCTTGGATCTACGACCCCAAATACTCCCAGGGACCAATTTTCAGCTCTCCAGCACCGGCAGATCTAAATTTCCCCTTTGACCCCGAATGACACCTTCCCACCAAATAATCCGTAACATTTCTGATGGCTATCACCTGAAACACTTCCAGACAACAATTTTCACCTTTTTAGCACTCGTAGATCAAGGTTTGACCTCTATATGACTTCCGTTTGACCTTGAAAGACATGCCAGAAATCAAAATATGATTTTTTCCCGTGATCTACGACCCGCATTACCCCTAGGTGCAAAGTTTCATTCCCATTTCTGCACCCTAGTCAGAATTTGCGTGATCCCCTGTCAGTCGACCTCCGATTGTGAGTGATTGAATCCTCCGATTGTGAGCGATTGAAGGCTGACAGCCTTCAATCGCTCACAATCGTCTATATATTGAAACAGAATCGCACGTGCAACGATGAAAATGGGACTGTGGTACTCGAGACAAGCGATCGACGTCACAGAGTGTGAATTACGTCTTGGATGGATTGGAACACGATTGATGGAAAAAAATAAAATAGAGGTGTAGAGCAGAGAATTGCACTAGTGGGGAAAATATTTTCGTTTGGCGACTGCTCGGAGGCCACTTAAAATTGTCAACATATTTGTTGTCAAAATAGTTTTGTTCGGTATTTAACGAATAGTGCGTCTCTGATTACTGTAGAGAGCGTAATTTCTTTCATACGTGACGTATAGCCAGTGAAAGATGATTGGTAAGAATTGTGTCTATGCTTTGATTTGTGAAGTGGTTTTCGAATGGTACATTGATTTATTATTTAACATTTAATGCGTGTTAGGATCATTTAGTCATAGTCGATTGACATACTGGTGTTTAAAGTGACTAATACTTAAGTTTTTATGCTATTGATGTAAATATATTGCCTCGGTTATTGAATCAGTTCATTTACTGTCTGTTTTCTTATTGCGAATTCAGTCACATTTGTCAAATAAAAAATACAAGTAAAAACTTGTAGAATTGGAACACCGTTCCACTAATAATTTCTTGTGGTTAATATTATGACTGTACGAAGAAGTTTCAGTGCGATATCATCGTCATCTCACAAAACACAGATGAAGAGAGAGTTTTTTTTTCATTTGACCCGCACAGCTAATAGCTTATCTGCAGGAAATATAGATGAGCATTATTCATTCATAAAATGTTATGATATTGGTAAATACGCAAAATATTATGATAGTATCTCATGTCGAAATAGAATAATTGAAATTATTTAATAATCCAACTGTGCGCAGTAGTTAAAACAAATTGTGCGGAAATAGAAATGAACATGGTAAATTTATCTTACACATGTTATATATTTTAGAGAGTATGGCCCTCTGTCTCTCTGTTTGTTCGACAACTGCTCTCAGACGATGAGGTCTAGGAACATCAAACTTAGCCTATCTCATCGTAATTCAGTGTTTCGACCCCAGAAAATTAGCCCCTCACCGAAAGTAGTCTGAGAAACGTCTGTCTATTGATGACTTTGCTCATCAATAAAGCACTAATCCATTCATAACTTTTAACTCCTCATTCCTAAGGTAGGCGACTGCTTTCCTTAGGAATGCAGAGCCCCCATTGATTTAGGACACTTATGGCAGGTTTAATCCCGACCCATCGCAGCTACTCCCAGCTGCGTTTGGTCGGGGGTAAAAATCACCAACACCGCAACTAGGATCTCTAAACTCCTCGCAGCAGATGCAAGTGGACCACCATTGAAAGTTCGAGTCGATCGATCAAGCACTAGTCTACATAGTGAGGAATTTCGAGGATCCGAAAACTTCCGCCACCAGTGACGTCACTCAAGGCCGTAAACGAGTGTCTTCGCACACGTTTGGAAAACGCCCGGAACTTGCTACGCTGAGTTACTTTATTAAGGCACGAGCAACGACGGGCAATTCTACTAGTATTTGTTTTTCCGTTAAGTAATTTATTTAACATTTAACTCATCATGTACTATATATAGACGATTGTGAGTGATTGACTGAAAGGGGATCACGCTTATTCTAACTATGATGCAGAAACGGTCGAGCTGTGAAAATTTGCACCTTGGGGAAATCTGGGTCATAGATCTTAGGAAACATCCGAAATTTAATCTTCGGCGTATCCTTCAAGGTCAAACAGAGGTTGCGTAGAGGTCAAACCATGGTCTACAAGTGCTAGAAACGTGAAATTTGGTGCCTGAGGGTGTTTCGGGTTGTAGATCACGAAATGTTATGGGATTTTGATTCGGATGGTCCTTTGAGGTCAAAGGCCAAATTTAGATCTATTGGTGCTAGAGAGCTAAAATTTTGTCCCTGGGGTTATTTTGAAATGTAGATCTTGGAATTTCTGCGTAATTTTGGATGCGATGGGTCCTTCGAAGTCAAAGGTTCGAAGTCAAAAATCGAAATTAGATGTCTAAAAATTGGTGCCCGCGGGTATTTTGAGTCGAAGATGTCAGAAATTGTGCCAAATTTTAAATGCAATGCGTCCTTCAAAGACAAAGGTCAAATTCGATACACCGTTGCTGGAGAGCTAAAAATTGGTGAAGAGATCTGTATCGGACAGTACAACTCAGAAATAAGAGGAATTTTCTGGTCTAGTGTCACATTCAAGGTGAAATAGGAGTCAGCGTGACGCGCTAGAAATAAAGAGATGCTGAAGGCACCCACTGATTTCTAGCCATATATAAATAACCGATTGGAAGGTGATCGTTGGCTGAGTGACAGGGAGATCACACTAATTCTAACTATGATGCAGAAATGGTCTGAAAATTTGCACCTAGAGGTAATCCAGGTCATAGATCTCGGGAAAAGTCCGAAATCTGACCTCCGACCTGTTCTTAAAAGTCAAACAGAGGCCCGTAGAGGTCAAACTATGTTCTACAAGTGTTAAAAACGTGTAAATTGTGACTGTGGGATGTTTTGTGTTGTAGATGTTGTAAACGCTATGAAATTTCGCACCCGGAGGGTCCTTCGAGGTCAAGGGTCAAATTCAGATCTATCGGTGGTAGTGGGCTAAAAATTGGTGCTCGGGGATGTTTTGAGTCACAGATTTCAGAAATTATGCGAAGTGGGCCGTTCGAGGTCAAATTACAATTAGTGAACAGGGCTATTTCCAGCAGTAGAACTCAGAAAGAAGAATTTTCGAATCCGATGCAGTGTTCCAGGTCAAATAGGGGTTAGAGTGACGGGCTAGAAATCGAGAGGTGACGAAGGCACCGATTGATTTCTAGTAATAGATAAGAGAGTAAAATTTTGTCCCTGGAGTTATTTTGAAATGTAGATCTCGGAAATGCTGCGTAATTTTGGATGCACACAAAGCACACAGAGGGGCAACAAATATTAACAGAAAATCTTGTAAATAGTCTTAAGGATAACAAATTAGAATATTTAAATGACAGTACATACATAATGTGCAAATACAGCACATCATATATACTGTATTTATATACACAGTCGTATCAGAATAATATGACCATCTACCATAGTATACGTATGGTAGGTGGTCATATTATTCTGATACGACTGTGTATAGGCAAAGATGAAATATAACATATATTCTTTAATATGCATAACCAAGGAGCTAAATACAAGCTCATCTAGGTTATAAAATAAAATTCATTATATATTTTGTGAAATTAAATAAAAATGATAACAAGTAATAATAAATAAACAAAACGCTTGCTGAAGCTATTTAAGTTCAAACTTCAGTAGCATTTAAATTTAATATTTCAATTTTTGTATATCATAAAATAGAATTAATATCGATTATATATAAATATGTTTACTTCAATTCGTATCCAATACTATACTGCTCACAAAAGTTAGGGGATATTTCAAAATGAATATGAAGCGAAGAAATATCCCCTAATTTTTGTGAGCAGTATATTACTGCATTTAGTATCTTAATAAAAAAAATATTAAAAGTAGCTTTTGGTGACATAGCAAAAAATTATATATGTACTCGATTAAAGTCCCGTCGAGCCAATTTCATCACTCTTTACAGTAATGGACAACGCTACTTCGGGTAGTTTGCAGATATACACTTCCCGTCCAAAAAAAATTTTAAAACTAGTGCTATTTACGATAACAGCGATACAAAACACATAGATTCAAAAGAGAATTTCACATATCATAGTCAAGTGCAGTCTGAAGTGTTTTAATAGCAAGCTGCACAGCCACTGGCCAACATTCGACCACAAAGAGGAAAAAGATGCATATCATAATCGACTTCCACTAAAGGTGTTATTTTTCTTGCTAGACGAGCTGATAGTTAAATCTCCGGACATCAACGGACTGTTCAAGGGTTCCAAAGTGTGTAGAAGATGGTTAGCATTTGGAGTTTCTATGTCTGTCAGTAATAATTGAGACAGACGTCCGATATTATAGAAGAGGGATCATATAGAATTACCAATATATTTTAGGTAATCGCAGTTCAACTGTTTGCCAAATCACCACTGCTTTCAACGAACACATAGATCAGCCTATATCGACTCGAGCAATGCTCAGGGAATTTATAATTCAGCAGTCTATACTCTATTCAGAAATATAGGTGGTGTTGGGAGAGGCGTGAGTAGTGTGTATAGGCAATTGCGAAAGAGTTATACAATCAGAAGAATTGTGATATACTCTCTCTTTTGTACAAGTGACAGAACTGTAATGTAGCGTCAATTGCACGAGGCGATGGAACTTCACATGTCACATCCAGCGTACAAGATGTTGGAGGCGGAGTCATGGTGTTGAGAATGTCAGGTCCACTAATATGTCTGAAGAGAAACGGCCGCAGCATATTTAGGCAACATGTCCGATCACGCACATCCTGCTTTGCGTCATTTATTCTTTGATGGAAATGATGATAATGCAACAATTCATTATACGAAATCTGTTTCTGAATGGTTTCAGGAACGTGATGGATAATTCGTTCATCTTTCAACGCAACCGTAGTCGCCTGATGTGGAAACATATTGAAAATTTGTGGTATGTAGTGGAACGAGACATAAGGACGCAAACTCCACTACACTTGACTAAGGAACTGATGTTTCAGCGCAACAGTTGTGTCTTCACATCACAGCAGATAACTTCCAAACACTCATCGAATATATATGCCACGTCCTCGAATTTAAGCTACACTGACGGTACATGGGGTCCTATACGATATTGTGGTAGGGTTACTAATTCCTTTGGTCAAACATATTTAGAATTTGTTTCCGTCAAATTTATCTTCGCATTATTTAAAAAAGTTAGTCTAACTTTTCAGAGGCAGGCATAGTTTTGTTTAGCTTGTGTAGTTCAAAAATTTAAAACTCTGGGATCCATGGTTATTCCAAGATAACATTTTCTTGATATATTCCCTCAAGCAGCTGCTTGCCACAGAGGTCTGACAGGTTCCTGATATAGCATTGGTAAATCTAAGTTTCAGCTGTTTTTTTTTTTTTTTTTCAGAAAAAAGTTAAAAATACGTGTTTTGAGATATTCAAGGTCAGGCATTTTCAGCAATAACTTTGAAATTTTAATTTACCCTTAACTAAACATGTAATGTCTCATTAAAAGATCATTTCAATACCTATCAAAGGAGATCATTTTTAATAATGTAACACAAATATAACGGGAGTTAAAAACGTTTACGTAAAATTCAGTAGTTGAAATTTTCAAAATTATTGGTACAGTTGAATGATTATAGCTTGAAAACTATTGGGAAGAAAAAATAAATTAGCATTTCAAAAAAAGCTTTTACTGTTAATTTATAAGTACTATCATTATATGAGATTTTATCACAATCGGAGAGGTTGAGATGGGAGCGCCATTCATTTGACCTGGAATCACTAAACGTTTATGTCAGAGTGCTGATGTTGTAGTAGTTATGTTCTAATAAGCTTTTCTTTATTATTTCACACAACACTTGCCTGCTTTTTTTTTTTTCGTTTCTTACTTAAAATCTGCCAAAGTCATTTGATCTAGTCTGGGTTTTCCTAAGGAATTGGAGTCAAAGATAGGCTTAGTTTTTAGCACGGCAGGCTCGATGTCTGATGTTCCGATGTTCGAGTCCCCACTGTGACAGAATTAAAATTTTCTCTCTAATTCTCGCTCTACTTCGGGGAAAAGAAAGAACACCATGGTCTTGAAAACGATGAATCGCATCCTGTTTTAGAAAATCCATATCCTGTGAACGTTAAATAACACGTTTTACTTCCTCAGTTCCTAATAGTTGTACAATGGATATTCCACTAATATAGATTCGCGTATTCTAATCTCTGAACCCTTGTGGTCCTTCTGACCTGCCCGTTTAGCTTAAGTATTAACAAGAAGGCTTTTTACCTCTGAGCGGCACTGAATACCCCTTCAAGCAGCTACTTGCCACAGAGGTCTGACAGGATCCTGTTAGTTTATACGCCTTAGTAGAAGGTCTGTAAGGATGGCGGGACCTTAGCAGAAAATAACACAAACATAAGTGCCTTATCTGGGGCTCGACCCCAAGTTCCTACAATCAGCAGTCAAGCGTGCTAACCACTCGGTCACATTGGTGTCTTATTGGGAGTTTTCAAACTTACCTCGCCCTATTTCAAACCTGGGTGCCCTCTTGATCTGACCATTTACCTATTTTGTAGCAAAATCGTAGTCGTTTAGCTTCAAAAGGACTGAAACAAACTAGTCCTACTTATTGTGGATTTTTAGAAATTCCATTTTTTTTTTTTAAATTTAATGTATTGTTGTATAAATAACTTCTAAAGTGAATTAATAATTTTTTTTCATTCAGACAGATTTAACCTTTTAAATAATAAATAAATACCCCCTCAAGCAGCTGCTTGCCACAGAGGTCTGACAGGAGCCTGTCAGTTTAATACGCTATAGTAGAGGGATTAATCGTTGAAATTTAAATCGTGCCTAGATGACGCAGTAGTATGGCTTCATTCACGGTAACCCTTCTGCTGCTTGGCGACCGGATTCGTATCACGGGTTAATTGTATGGTCATTTGTTCTCTCATAACATATAGGCTAGATGTTAGCTTTATTGGGTATGATTGCATATATGAAAGAAAAAATACGGTTTCCCACCTAAAAAAAAAAATTAGTTAAAAATCATAATTTTAGATGGTAGCGCGCCAGGCTCGTAATCTGTAATTCCCAGGTTCGAGTCCCAGCTGGGTCAGCGTTGAGATTTATCTCTGCAAAATTCCCCGCCCGGCCCACGGTCAGTAGGGGACACCGATGGGCTTGGAAAGGCCGCCGTCCGTCTGATGGGACGTTAAGCCGTGGCCCCGTGTGCGGGAGAGTCATACCCTGTGCACGTTAAAGAACACGCTGGATGGCCTTGACGGGAGGTTACCATCTGTCTCCCAACAGCTGTTCCAGTGGGTTGCTGTTGGGAGACCCCCAACCTTCTCTGAGCCTTCGGGGTCCATGTGACCTGGCCATTTCGCCCATGGTGTGCAAAAAAAGTGCCGCTCAGAGGTAAAACAACCCAACCCATAATTCTAATTTAAAATGAATTTCTTGTTGGCAATGAACATTGAAATTGTTCCTCATTCAAGCTGAACGCTTTTTACATTTATCAGATTAAAAAGTATAAAAAGTTCTTAATATAAAAGTTTTGCAGCAAAAATAATTTTTCAAGAAAACGTCACCCAATATTGGCAAATGCGTTTATACTTTTGATACAAACGAATGGCGAAGAGAAAAGAGACGAACTTGTTTTGAATGGACTATTTTCGTCTTTGGCATGTGCACAGCGGAACTTCCGTTTATTTTACATTTCAGCGAAAGGCCCGATTCTTATTCTTCTGCTGTAATTGTTTCTCTTCCTCCTCTTCCCTGTAGCGAAACATTTTTAACGATCGCAAGAAAACGAAGAACCTCTCGCCAGTGTTTGTTTTATCGATTTTTAGTACAAGTTCTTTCAGCAAACCGTAATGAGCTGTGTAATTTAAATTGTCCCGTGTAACTTCCACCAATATTTCTGTAATCAAAGCCTGCGCTTCTTCCCTTCTTTGCGTCCGAACTGCCTTTTACGTTCAAATTAGAAAACTATTTATTCCACCAGAGGAGTGCAAAATGCAATAGCTTAATTAAGCCTCCCCTCTTGTCACGGCTATCGACGAAATTGCTATTTCTTGGCTGCTCCGGCACTTATTGGTTCTGCACGTGCAGTTAATAAGAATCTTCATACACAGTTATCGACAGTTGGAAGAGCCAGGCGAAATGTTAATATATCTTAATTAAATTACCATAGGAAACATGTAACTGTGAGTGTGTGCGCGTGAGCCTTCACTGCACTCCGCACAAGTCAGTCTTGAAACAATAAAATGCCAATATTAAGTCTGTAATCTGTGGCAACAGTGCTTTCAGAAACATGTAAACTTCGATTCGGAAAGACTGCTCCTCTTGCTTCCTTTCCACTGAGGACAGCTAAAGAAAGACAGCCAAGGAATTCGGAAGAGACAGAATTTCGTCCACCACAAAGCCTCTGTAACAACCCTCCAGTGTTATTTCTGCATATGTTATTAAACCGATGTACCTGTACCGGTAACACTGTGACATCGTGCCCGATGCCAGAAGCAGAAAAATGGTAATTAAGAACATCAGAAAGGTAACACGTAGGAAATCCGTCTGATCGATTGCGTTGCTTGTTAAATGTAGAATAAAGTTAGTAAACGGTTTCGAATGGAAATTTTCCGGATAGTATGCCTTGTCCTCGGCGGTTAAGATTCATTTCAAAAACTCATCAAAATGATTTTCACAGATCAGTTGCAGTGTTTAACCTTTGCTACGTGGGTTAATTTGCATGAATTGTTCAACGGACAAACCTTAATTAGATACAGTACTCTTACATTAATGTGTTATTTTCTTAAATACTAGCAATGCATTTCATTTACTCAAGGATCAGAGTGAGGCTTATGTTAACCGCACAATTCCCAATGGC
The DNA here is from genome assembly GCA_038380435.1 of Ryuthela nishihirai. Classification (NCBI taxonomy): domain Eukaryota; kingdom Metazoa; phylum Arthropoda; class Arachnida; order Araneae; family Heptathelidae; genus Ryuthela; species Ryuthela nishihirai. Next base: position 48,848,090 of record JAWZYU010000001.1, on the reverse strand, counting down.
TCACATCTCGAGGGAGACATTTAATCCTTCAATTAACAGCATAAAAAATACATTGATAAAAACTAAAAGCGGAAATGGACTCCGATGCTGAATTTGACTTGAGGGCGTCGAAGAGTTTGTAAAGAAAGCAAGAGTTAAACACGGGGAGGCGTTCATCTATCTACATGGTGCATGAGAACGCATATGTGATGGAAAACAGTTAATGCGAAGAGAATATGTGGACTTGGAGGAAGTGCTAAATTGTGCTGCAAAACGAATGCGGAAAGAGTCGAGGTTCAGTGAGATAAGTGATGCTAGATTCTCACTCCTCGATCTTTGACTAGGCCTCTTCCGTCACGCTCAAGATTTAGCATCAGAATTATCTTCTAAACATTGAAGATACAGAAGAATGTGGTTGGTGGATTCTTAGGAAGCAACTTTATCTGTTCTATACGATGGAAATATCTTGCACGTGTTAGTATACAGAGGCTAATTTAACGTGTGAGCTACGACCAAATAATATCAAACGTCACTCTACTCATATGCGTGATAAAAATCCTTTCTTCAACTTCTAAACTTCTATGTTGACTAACTTAAGTCATCACTCTTTAGCAGCGAACCCCTTCAGCTTGAGGCAGTACAGGTTTGTTTACAGAAGCAGTTTGAGATTGGTCTTCACTACGAAGAGCAGCATGATGATTCCGGTACCATCGACGATTGCTGATCAGTCAGCCACCATCTAAATGAAGAGAATATCCCATGTGTATTTGCTCATTTGAAGTGGGGAAAAAATGTAAGATAATTTAAGAAGACATAGAAACAGCTTCTTTTTTAAAAGCACCCTGCAAATGCATATTCGAGAAATCGCATTTAAACAAATACTCATGTATAAATAATACATGAGTAAAATGAAAGGAGAATCAGTTAGTGTAAATGGTTAGTACCGAGACGCTATGAAGTGGTAAAAAAGTTGCAGTAGAACACCAGGTCTATACGCCAAACTTTATCAAGCTTGCCACAACTTCTGTCTCCCTACTTCGCTAGATGGTCGGAGGAAAAGTCTTGTTCACATTTTACTGACTCCTTCGAATACAACATTACGTAATATAACGCACTCATGGCTGAGTAGTGGACGCAATATTTACGGTAAACAATCATGGAGTGGAATAATGAAAGAGTTTACATTCAATCAGTACGAAAAATATTGTATACAGTTACAGTAACGACAAGAATTAGTAATAATGAACAAATCTTTATTCTTTAAGAAGTAAGCTATGATAAACAGAAAATAAAGCGGCTTATTTTTCTTCAACAGAGTAGCACCAGTGCAGCAAGTCCAGAATATATAATCAAGCTCAACGCCATGAACCAGTCCAATCTAATGGATATAAATGGTCAGCACCAGAACCATGTGGTTGATCATTCCTCAGAATACCATAAAAAAATTGGCATGGACGAGCAGATCAGTAGACCAAACTGATCTTTCAGCCCTCCCATTCCGTTCCCGACCAGAAGAGAATATCTCTTTTGAAAGGTACTAACGGCCTCCACCACGCACATTGCTTAAATGTTAAGGCGCACATAGTTGATTTGAATAGAATAATCTACAGTATGTGTACCATTTAAATAACGAATAACTTCCCAGGCTTGAATCTCAGATGTACCAACATTTAGAAATTTAAGAAGCTGTTACTCGGATGGCAAGGTAAGATGACTGATTGTTTGGGAGTCCTTAGTGCACGTATTAAAATTCGCTTGATAGATTGTTTCTCTAGTAAATGAAACAGGCAGAGGATGGCATAGATTTTCCTATTCCAGTCCCGGTGGCTGAGTGGTTAGCGTGCTTGACTATTAATCAGAAGGACTTAGGTTTGAGCCCCAAGTAAAGCATTGGTGCTTGTTGTTGTCTTTCCGCTGAGATCTTACCATCCTTTTAGGTCCTCTCTCTGGCGAATGAAAAAACTTCTATCAGACTTCTGTGGCAAGCATCTGCTTGAGGGGCAATTTATTATTTTTTTTTTATTTTAAAAAGATAAGGAATGGAAATGATTAATCTTGAACTAATTACTGAGAAGTGAGAGAGGTTGTAAGAAAATCCCTGGCTAGATACATTTCTCTCATCTTCCTTTAATAATGCTGTAGTTGAGGAATAAAGAGGGTGATGATTGACTAGGTAGTGCATCAGGCTCGCAATATGATGTTCGCAGGTTTGGGTTCCCACCTGTCATGCTTTGATATTTTTTACTCTTTCTGTTTTTGGTGAGGAAGGCAATACCGATGAGCTTGGAAATGATGCCGTCCGTTGGATGATAGGTTAAGTCTGTTCTTGTGTGCATAAGACAGTCATATTTAGTGCAGTCGCACTATACCGTAATTAGTACTCCCGTTATGACGTCACCGACCACGCCCCTTCCGGTCACGTGTATGACGTCACTTCTGCTCACGCCCCTTGTTACTATTCAAAATTAATAATTTATAATTAATAATTCATAATTAATAATCGATATTTCATAAAGACCCCCTGGTTGACCTCCTCATTAAAAACCTTTATCATAAATTCGTCCCCTTTATGAATAACCCGTGGCGCCATCTAGTGTATATTATGAGCATTATACTTTGGAAAAGCCCTCTATTTTAACTAAAATTATTCCCAATTTTTGACTCCCCAGATTAAAAAAAAACCCTTTATTAAAAATTCCTCCCCCTTTATTAAAAACCCTATCAAAATTGTCCCCTGCAGGACCCACCTGTATTTTTTAATCCCCCCTCTTTAAAGACACCCTGGATTGCCCACCTGTATTTTTAATCCCTTCTCATTAAAGACCCCCTGGTTGACCCACCTGCATTTTTAAGCCCCCCTCTTTAAAGACCCCTGGTTCACCTACCAGTATTTTTAAGCCCCCTTGAAAAGTCACCTCAAAAAAAAAAAGTCTTCGATTTTTGGTGGCGCCATCTAGTGTATACTTTAGCAAGATTTTAACTGCAACTCCCAATTTTTTGACTACTCTTTATCAAAGTTTTGCTTCCTTTATTAAAAACCCGTGGCGCCATCTAGTGTATATCATAAGTACTATACTTTAGAAAAGCACTCCATTTTAATCCATTTTTTGACTCTCATTAAAAGAACCCTTATCAAAAGTTCCACCCCTTCTATTAAACTCCCCCCTCACCATCACAAACTCTCAAATAAGTCCCTTGATTTCTACCCTCATCTGAAATTCCAAGTCTAACTGAACTTTCGGTGGCAACGTTCAGATCATCCCCTCACAGAATGGCTGATGCAATCCTCAAAAATAATTACAGAGTACCAATTTTTGACTCCCCCTCATTAAAAAAAACCTCCTTATGAAAAATTCCTCCCCTTTATTAAAAACCCTATCAAAACTGCCACACCCTCGTTAATTAATCCGTTATCAAAAGTTCTGCCCCCTTTATTAAAAAACTCCTGTCGCGAATTTTTATTTCCTCGTAAATTAAATCCACTCACACTCTTGATCGTAGTTTTTGGACACATCTCGAAATTTTTCTAAGTTCTGAAATGTCACTCATTGGCAGCCGTTCTGACTAAACCATATTGAACCAATAAAACAAACTTTTTAAATTCCCGTATATCCGTTATGCGATCACAAGTTTAAACTTTTTATTCCTAATACATATTACCGCTGTATCCTCAGTACATGATGCAAAATATTACTCTTTCCTAGGAAGTAACGTTACTCAGTAACAATCGATAACATTATTTGTTCCTCTGAAGAAAAATCAGCTAATTGTTTGAAAGTAAGATATCATTTCTAAAAAAATCTACAATTCCAAATGCTCTCACAATTTTTAAAAATCGTCTTTTCCACCATTTACCAGCGAACATGTGATCCAATGACTCATCACGCTGATGAAATTTTATTTCGTGTTGCGACCTCTCGTTAGTACACGTGTGTGCATTACGCTTTACTAGGTCAGTCATTTTCATTGGGTAAAAAATAATTCTACCAAAAAATTTGTAGGCGGCAGAATGCTATAGAAAGTAAACAATGCTAAAAGTAGAAAACAATTCATACCTTGTGGGTACCCTTGCGTTTCTGCTTACGGTGCGTAAGACATCTAACTTTAGTTCTACATCCAAGGCATAGAAAAACGGCCAGAAAATGTACAAAGTACTAGTGGGGTGGATGACGGATTATCTTCTAAATATGCAGAAATGAGAATATACAGGTATACACAGTAGAATATTTACGTGTTTAAAATCCCCGTAATTTCTTTCAAACATATGTCATGTCTGCTTCTTAATATCTATATACTATTAGTATATAGATATTAAGAAGCACAAAAGCACAAATGTTAAAAGATAGAAATTTCGAAGGAAGATGATACATGCAACAGTTAAAAAACGGTAAATAAGCGATTTTCTGCGTTTTGGGAATTTAACCAGCGCCATCTAGCGGTAAAGGTCACTGTTTCGCGCAACCTTTGTGAATCATTTGATCAAACCTTCAATAAAAATTGTCTTTTGAAAGTTTGGCTGTTTCTAAATTACCACAAGAGCATGAACAGTCATTATAATAAGCTATTATAGTATGTCGACTGCATTCACTTTAAGTCTGATTCGAGTAAACGGAAGACAATCTGAATAGCTGTTATTACTTCCAAGCAGAATAAAATCCTGTTTAATTTTACATAGTCATAAACCTATGAATATGTAAAGATTTTGTATGTATGAGAATGTGAGAGTTTCTCTGATCTTATGCAAAGTACGGATATATGCATGTTTATATCTGTGGTTAAGAGATGCATGGCTTATTCACGTGCATACATAATACATATACAAATATACGCAAACATACGCCCGCACGTATACGCATGCACACACACACACGCGCGCGTGCACACGTACATGCACACACGCACGCACAAGCTCACACATGTGCACGTACGGACGCACACACAAACTTATAATTACCATATGTACAGAGACGAAACATGTATATGGAAGTATGTGACAAAAATAGATATATATATGAAGAAAAACTTAGTCAATCGCATTCATGTATGCATAAAGACATACACTTGGAAAGACATCCATTGAATATGTATAATGACATGCATCTCTTAACCACAGATATAAACATGCATATATCCGTACTTTGCATAAGATCAGAGAAACTCTCACATTCTTATACATACATAATCTTTACATATTCATAGGTTAATGACTATGTAAAATTGAACAGGATAATTATTCTGCTTGAAAGTAATAACAGCTATTCAGATTGTCTTCCGTTTACTTGAATCAGACTTAAAGTGAACGCAGTCAACATACTATATTTCCCACTAGATGGCGTCAGTTAAATGTCCTAAGGTTGATTTTCCAGTATTCTTCAAAGGGAGCATAATATTGATACGTGTCATTTGTGAGTAATCGATTTCACTGTAATTCACTCCATTGGAGCTATTTTGCACTTGTTCAGAAAAGTGAATATTTGATTCACATACAACTGAAAAGTTACATGTATTATTCACATGGTTGCACAAAAAGTGAATGTTTGCAGGAAAAATAACGTTGCATCTTCACTAGAAATGAACGCTGTTGTAAGAAATTGTGACATTAACACCCTAATACTTAAAAAATGAATACTTGTGGTTAAACTATTGATACTACTGTACTTCGCACGTGTACATACTTGTATTCTCCTTGCTACCTTTCAAGCTGGCACAGGACGCCCTCTGTCGGGTTGTTTTGTATCTTAGCTGTTTTCAGGCGAATCGATGAATGCATACATTTACCAACATTAAAAATAATGAATGTAATAAGTATTAGGGATAAAAAGTTTAAACTTGTGATCGCATAACGGATATACTGGAATTTGAAAAGTTTGTTTTATTGGTTCAATACAGTTTAGTCAGAAGGGCTACCAATGAGTGACATCTTAGGACTTAGAAAAATTTCGAGATGTGTCCAAAAACTACGATCAAGAGTGTGAGTGGATTTAATTTATGAGGAAATAAAAATTCGCGACAGGAGTTTTTTAATAAAGGGGGCAGAACTTTTGATAACGGATTAATTAACGAGGTTGTGGCACTTTTGATAGGATTTTTAATAAAGGGGAGGTATTTTTCATAAGGGGGGTTTTTCAATGAGGGGGAGTCAAAAATTGGTACTCTGTAATTATTTTTGAGGATTGCATCAGCCATTCTGTGAGGGGATGATCTGAACGTTGCCACCGAAAGTTCAGTTAGACTTGGAATTTCAGATGAGGGTAGAAATCAAGGGACTTATTTGGGAGTTTGTGATCGGTGAGGGGGGGAGTTTAATAGAAGGGGTGGAACTTTTGATAAGGGTTTTTTTAATGAGAGTCAAAAAATGGATTAAAATGGAGTGCTTTTCTAAAGAATAGTACTTATGATATACACTAGATGGCGCCACGGGTTTTTAATAAAGGAAGCAAAACTTTGATAAAGAGTAGTCAAAAAATTGGGAGTTGCAGTTAAAATCTTGCTAAAGTATACACTAGATGGCGCCACCAAAATCGAAGACTTTTTTTTTAGGTGACTTTGCAGGGGGGCTTAAAAAATACTGGTAGGTCAACCAGGGGTCTTTAAAGAGGGGGGATTAAAAATGCAGGTGGGTCAACCAGGGGGTCTTTAATGAGAAGGGATTAAAAATACAGGTGGGTCATCCAGGGTGTCTTTAAAGAGGGGGGATTAAAAAATACAGGTGGGTCCTGCAGGGGACAATTTTGATAGGGTTTTTAATAAAGGGGGAGGAATTTTTTTAATGAGGGGGAGTCAGAAATTGGGAATAATTTCAGTTAAATAGAGGGCTTTTCCAAAGTATAATACTCATAATATACACTAGATGGCGCCATGGGTTTTTAATAAAGGGGAGGGTTTTTTGATAAGGGGGATTAAAAAATTCAGATGGGTCAACCATGGGGTCTTTAAAGAGGGGGGATTAAAAATGCAGGTGGGTCAACCAGGGGGTCTTTAATGAGAAGGGATTAAAAATACAGGTGGGTCATCCAGGGTGTCTTTAAAGAGGGGGGATTAAAAAATACAGGTGGGTCCTGCAGGGGACAATTTTGATAGGGTTTTTAATAAAGGGGAGGAATTTTTAATAAAGGGTTTTTTTTAATGAGGGGGAGTCAGAAATTGGGAATAATTTCAGTTAAATAGAGGGCTTTTCCAAAGTATAATACTCATAATATACACTAGATGGCGCCATGGGTTTTTAATAAAGGGGGAGGAATTTTTCATAAAGTTTTTTAATGAGGGGTTCAACCAGGGGTCTTTATGAAAGATTAATTATTAATTATGAATTATTAATTATAAATTATTAATCATGAATAGTAATACAGGGGTGTGGCCAGAAGTGGTGTCATATCATGTGACCGGAAGGGTGCGTGGTAGGTGACGTCATACCGGAAGTACCAATTACGGATATTGCGACTACACTACTTTCATACCCTGTACACCTTAAAGACCATGCTGGATGGCCTTGACGGGAGGTTTCGGTCTGTCTCCTCGTAGTTGTGCAGTGGGTTCCCTTCCTCCAACCTTCTCTCAGCCCTTGAGGTCTTTTTGACCATTTAGCCGATTGTGTCCAAAAAAGTACCGCTCAGAGGTAAAGCAATTCAATCCAAGGTATTATACCGAATAGCGCTGAGCCGCTGATTTCCGAATCAGCATGTTGCTCTATCAGACGACAATTCTTGGGGATAATTGAGAATTTTGGAGAGGCGCTGGAGGAGAATGACATATTTTGATGGATTAGTGCAGATTAGTGATTCCCAACGTTTTTTGTTCTGCGAACCCCTTTCAACCAAAAAACTGTGTTGCGAAATCCCATGACTAAAAAAAAAACCTCTAAATTAAAAATTACATTTTACAAATATAATTATAAAATGTAAAATTTTACTCCCTATAAATTACGAAACCTCTAAAATTTATAGTCTAAATATAAAATTATAAAGCTGTAATTATAAAATAATTTATCTTCAACACTCATATTAAATTTCGTTATTGGACAATTTTTTTTTTATTTTGTCGCAACGCTGCAGAGACAGACCTATAATGCTTCAAACATGTACATGTTTGTCACAGAATAAATTTGTAACATAATTGGACAATACTTTACTGTTTAAAACGCCACTACAGAATTTAGCCCGAACCCCTTGGGGTTGGGAACCACTGGTGTAGATGGTAGTCATGGTAGTGCTAGCGAAGAGTTTTGAATCGAGTTTGAGTCTATAGCGAGATTGGCAAGCATCGAGTTTTGTAGCTAATATTTTTTCTATTGTGTTCAATTTTAGCTGTTTGTCAAAATGTTATTTCCAGACTTGGTGCTAGAATGCTTCTCTTATGTGATAATTTAATGTCAATAATTCTCTTATTTGATGATGTAAGATTATCATACTTATTGCTATTTGTTGATAAAATTTTCCTTCTTTCATATGCATTCGTATATTTTAAGAATAGAGCTTGATTAATGCAAAATGTGTCGAGATTTTTAAAACTGAAAATCTCGGTATTTAAGTTATCGTCTGGCTTTGTGGAAGGTAAAAATGGGAAACTTCAAATAAATTTAAAAATTGTATGTAAAATTTCCAGATTCGTAAATTTAAAAATGCGAACATTTTTATGCTGAGAGTTTTTGGGCGTAATCTCTGCGCCTTCAAATACACAGTGAAAATATTCTGCTTTTTCATTTTAAACAATGAAATTTATTTAAATGGGATTGTAAAGTCAAAAAATATGATAAGAAGTAGGAAAATTTCTCGTCCAACGAGCTATGGAACATTGAAATTGGTGGTCGGAATGCTGGGTTGGGTAGTTTTACCTCTGAGCGGCACTTTTTTACACACCATGGCTAAATGGCCAGGTCACATGGACCCCGAAGGCTCAGAGAAGGTTGGGGGAGGGGACCCACTGGAACAGCTGTTGGGAGACAGATGGTAGCCTCCCGTCAAGGCCATCCAGCGTGTTCTTTAACGTGCACTATGGCTCTCCCGCACACGGGCCACGGCTTAACGTCCCATCCGACGGACGGCGGACTTTCCAAGCCCATCGGTCTCCCTTACTGACCATAGGCAGGGAATTTTATCTCAACGCTGACCCAGCTGGGACTCGAACCTGGGAACTACAGATTACGAGCCTGGCGCGCTACCGACTGAGCCACCCGCCCCGGTCGGAATGCTGAGTTGATTTACCTATGAGTTTTGCCTTTGTGCACGCAATGGGCTAAATGGCCAGATCTCAGAGATCCCGAGGATCAGAGAAGGATAAAGAAGTGGATCCACTGGACAGCCGTTAGGTGACAGATGACAACCTCCCATCAAGGCAATCCAGAGTGTTCTTTAGCGTGCACAGGGGATGGATCTCTTGCACACGGAGCCAAGGCTTAACATTCCATCCGACGGACGGCGACTTTCCCAATCTCATCAGTGTCCCATTTATTATCAATGGCAAAACGGGAATTATCGGAGAAAATTCTCAATGGAAGCGCAGTTGGGACTCGAACCGGATAACTACGATATTAGGGTCTTGGTGAGCTCATGACGCTCAGTAGCTCGCCAAGCTACTTGTCAAACTTTTCGTTATATCAATATACGCTGAGGTGTTTTTTTTTTTTTTGGGGGGGGGGGGGGGGTGGAATAATATTTGATACTTTCAATGAGAAAAGTAGGCATTAATTTTTTTGTGGAGAGGGGGTCATCATATTTTACATTTTTCAATTGGAGCGAAGGAATTAATGTATATATGTACTTCGAAAGTATTATTGTTGTAATGTATATACAACACTTTTCAATGTCTGCGAAGGTATTAATTTTTCGGAGGCAATCCTGCGCTTGTGAATGAGAGCGAAAATATTTTAGAGCAATCGACATCTCAAGTTCGCACTTAAAGAAAAGACATTTTTGGGAAAATTCTCTTCTCTCTACACGTCCAATCGCCAATGAGACCGAAGAGAACGTTTCCCTTTGTCCTCTTTCCAAGGTCGTCGAATGTTTTATGCTGCTTTAAATTGCATCATTTTTCATAATTTTGAAATGCGCCATTCTGATATATTAATTTCTGTTGATGCTGTATTTTTGCCACCTTGCTGCAAGAACCACAGCGTTCTCTCTAAACGGGAAATGAATTTAACGAAGTGTAGCGATTGATTCTAGTGATTTAAATTTCCATCCATCTCAAACTCTCTAACGTATTTGATTTCGCCACAGAGTAAATAACAGATTTCTACGAGTATAATCGAAATAAGAGCGATCTGTTAAGTCGGCTTAAGAAAGAGAGGAAGAGAAAAAAACGTTGCTTCATTAGTTGTGTAAGTGATCTCTAAGTGGAAGGAGCCTATACAATAACAAGGAGGAAAAAAAAACTCTTAAAAACACCCTATCGATCCATTCTAGTTGCACATTCAGACAAAGAGCACAAGACGACAGGCCAATAAAGGGAGGAAGGGAGACGCCTTCCCTGGTCTCTTCCGCTTGCTGGCAACTTCTACAGAAGAGGCGAGCATGGGCCATGAATAGCGAGCAATTAAACTGCCCCGCAGCAAATGCCAGAGTGCCGTGCAATTATGGCACGGAATTAACACCGTTCAAACTCCAGCCGTCAGCAGTAGAGGGAGGGAGGGAGATAGGAAGAGTGGGGGGTAGAGGGGAGGGAGGGGAAAGAGGGTTAGTGTGGGGGGGATGTAAGGGAGGGGAGGACCAGCTACGTGTCCGAAGCTTCCGCACTGTACTGACGGCAAAATCGATACCGGTTCTCTCATGATGGCTTGGGCACGCCTCCTCATTAGTAACTATGTGCAGTGTCCATAATGAGTTAGGGTCGGGAGAAAGGGGGAAAATAGAAAGAGGGAGAGGGAGAAAGTGGTATATGTAAAGGGATGCAGAATGATGCGGATGCTCCTCTGCATCCTCCCTTTCTGTCTCGCAGACTCTCTTGATAGTCAGAAACCTTCGGGATTCTCTCTTACACCGACAGTCTCTCTCTTTCTCTAATACAGAGGACTGCGTAATTTGTTTTTGGCTGGCAACTAATGAAAAGGAGTTGGGCAGGAGGGGGAATAGTTCTGTTACGGATAAAAACGCGGAGAGCCTTAATAGATTCGAGCGGCGATAAGCGAATTCGAATTAACGAACTTTCCTCGCTCTCCACGGCGCGGTGCGTGCGTGCGTCCGCGTTTTGTGGCAGAGAGTGCGGTAGGCAAAAGAACGCGACTCAGACATTAATATGCAACGTTCGTTGGCATTATGCATCAATCCCCCTCGAGACTAATGAAAGCTGATAATATAATGATTAACGGTTTTTCCGGTTCTTATTTGTTTACCACTGCAGTGGCTCAACACTATTTAAATATGAATGTGGCTTTCTTTACATTATGACTACCAGGCGTTTTTCGCATTTACGCGACATCTGAAGTCGTATTTGAATGAGAGGATATAGAGAACGGTTTCGGTATTAGATTCTTCTTCAGGAAATGGTTTTCTTTCAGCACTGTATAGATAATGTTGCAAAAAAATAAGCGATCGTTTTAATAACTCGTATCATCGTAAAGTGAGCTTCAAATATTGTGCGAAATTTAAATGTTAAATCTTACCAACATAATTCGTTGTAAAGACAACTTTTTTTTTTGTTGTTGTTGTTGCGGAGCAGAAGTATTGTGCAAATATCTTTTTTTTTCCTTCTCCGCATAATAAGAAGGTATTTATTGCAAAAATGTTTCGTCATTAAGAGCTTGATGAATAATAATTTAATTTACCAAAGATTTGCACAACGCTCGAGAAGAGACTTTTTTGTCATTGTCGACTTATCGTGATTCTTTACACTTAGGATTTATGCATTTAATGAAGACAACTGATGTTTGAAATGGAGGGGGGTGGGGAAGGTTCATTCTGCTATTGTTCTCAAGAGTTTTTCATTGACGTAGCTTGAGTGCAACTGGGGACACCATGATGAGACTATGAGACTGCGCAGTTGATGCTTCGACGTTCTCATGGGCCAACGACCATTTAATCTCCTGCCAGTCAACCCTATGAGCTCTGAGAACTGTTGAAGTGCGCAGTCCAGTTGTCTCTCCATAATCTACCGTGTTGCTACTTTTGTTAGCCACTGGTTGGTTCGTATCACTTCAAGACATGTTCATTTAATATAAGGTTACTTCTAGGTACTTGCAATCGCTTTAATCCTCTATGTCCTGTCCGCAGTTCTCCATTTTGTGTCCTATTCGAAGAAATGTCTGCTTGAATCCTCTCCTATCCCAGTTTACACATTGCAATAACTATCGAAACCACAATTTGTGTGCTACATAGCCATTTTTTCGCACTTCATTTTTTTTCCAATTATTTTTCACTCATGTGGCAAGTGATTGACTCATATCGAATGTATTTTGCATCATTCTAAGGATTGCTCGTAGGGCAGTACAGCAACAGAATTCAAGTGAAGAATAAATGAAATGGTGAGAGTGTGTGTGTGTGTGTGGGGGGGAGTTATAATGTGCTTGGCCTGCGGAGCAAAGGGATCTGGATTTGAGTCTTAGATATGGTATGGAGGATTTCTTTCTGCTGAGGTTTCGCCTTCCTCAGAAATATTCCCTATAGTGACTGACTACTGTAAGACCTCAGGGAGAAGATATAAATAATAATAAATAAAGGTTAATTTAGTTATTTATTTCTTAAGAAGAGTTATTCTGGCTCGAGGTGGCTCATTGGCAATCATCAGGATGAGATTTTGGAGGCTCGGTTAGTTGCAAGCAATGCTTTTAATACTTCGGAACACGGAATCTCAAATTTTGTGGAGCAAGAGGTTTTATGAAGAAGCTCAAAAGAATTTCAGCTTAAAAAAAATATGCAAATTGGAATAGAGAATGACCTCATTTAATGGTAATTATTAAAAGACACATGTATGTAATAACGCCCGGAAGTAATAATGAGAGGGGGGAGCCCAACGAATTCACCGTGTGAGCCAGTGTTGAGATTTTTCTCCGCAAAACTCCCCGCTCTTCCCACTGTCAGTAGGAGCCATCGATTGGTTTGGAAAGGCAACTGTCCATCGAATGGGACGTTATAAGCCATGGCCCCGTGTGCGGGGGATCATATCCTGTGAACATTGAAGAACACGCTGGATTGCCTTGACGACAGGCTACCATCTGTCCTCCAACAGGTGTACACTGATTCTCTTCCCCAACCTTCTCTGAGCCCTCGGGGTCCTTGTGACCTGACTGTTTAGCCCATTGTATGAGAGAAAAGTGCCACTCAGAGGTAAAACAACCAATCAACCAACCAACCCAACAAATCCATGAAATGTAAGGAGAGAGCGACAAGAAAAAGGTTTTTCAACCCTGCTTCACGTTCTCCAATTTGAAAGAAATATTTCCATTTGGAAGGTCTTTTTTTTTTTGGATTATTTTTATATCTTATTGTGGGTTCTCCATAATATATGGCAAATGAATTTATTTCGCTATCTTAATTTGAATACTTTATAGATATTTACGCTGTGTAGGTAATGTATGTATTCCAACAATCAAATCATTAACTTTTATAGAGGAAAATATCCATTCATCAAATAAATACATGGGCATAAGTGTTACATAAACCTGTTAAAAATTTTGTGAATCACAGAATAGTCTAAGTGATATTTAGGCTAATTATGAAAAAATAGAAGTCGCCGCAAAGTTAATAAAAAGGTTGAAGTGACTTGAGTCCCTTTGTCAAGGTGATATTTGAAACATTGAATCAAAACATGACTAATACAAAGATGATGAAAGACAAGCAGATAGTAAATAGTCATCCTTTCAAATTTTTGGAGGAAATTCTAAAACAGAAAAATAATTTAAAGAGCTTTGCTAGCAGCCAATGATGGGATAGCCGTCCTGTGGCCGAGTGGTTAGCACGCTTGGCTATTGATCTAAGGGACCTGGGTTCGAGCCCAGGGTAAGGCATGGATGTAAGTGTCGTTTTTCTGCTGAGGTCCTGCCATCCTCTCAGACCTTCTACTGTGGCATATAAACTGACAGGCTCCTGTCAGACCTCTGTGGCAAGCAGCTGCTTGAGGGGGTATTTATTTTTTATTAATGATGGGACAACTGAACTTGTTTTCACGAAAGAGCGGGAAATCCTTTTCGATTTTAATATTAATGTGAAATTATGAATGAATATCATTTATGAAAAACTTGATTTGTAACAAGTGTTCTTACTGTTAGGAATCTTTAAAAGATGATAGTTGATTACTAAATTCTTGTTAAAGGTAGTGAAAAACCATATGACATTCGACAAATTCTTGCTTTCAAAGTCGTGTAAAACTCCGTCTGGTCGCTTCGAAGCCTTCCGATTTCGTAAGTAGCACAACAAAGTCAACAGTCCAGCTCCTCCGGTGAAGTAAATAGGAAGAGGCAAGAAAATAAAGACAGCGAGAGACCAGACTATACTTATGTCCGAAAGTTCCCTGAAGCGCTACAGAGCCTACACTGGCGGCGCCATACAAAGACAGCGAGAGCAAAAGGGAGAGAGAGAGATAGCTTCTCCCGTAGGGCGATCCGTATCCTGAGGGTGGTCATCAGCTGGAGTGGAAGTGTGGCCCGTTCTCCGCTCTTGGTCTGGAGCTCTGCGGCGGAATGGGGGGCAATATGAGCTAACCACGGCTGCCGGCGAGATGGCCGCCTTGAGAGGAGAGGCAGCCAATTCGATTGATAGAAAAGCACACGTAACGAGGAGCGGCTCTTCCGACGTGCTGTGCCGGTCGCATTAGCGGGGACTTGTCAGCAACTGGGGGGTCGATGGGGACCGGGAGGCTGAGCAATCATCTCTGCACACACACACACACAGACACAGACACTCACAGAAACGGGATAAGACGGGTTAGATCGCCATTGTTTATGTTCAGGTTCTGAGAAGGTTCCGTCGGGTGATGGCGGATGAATCTCTCTAGGTAGCTTATTTCCAGGATCCTATTTACAAAGTGAAGTATCGAGTATGGTTTCTATTTTTCTATGATAAAGTCTTGAAATGTAGCAAGTAAATCTTCAACTTATTCCGTGCGAAATAGATTTTCAAATTCAACAAAATTCATGAGTAAAATTTATTACTTTACTTTGGTAAAATACAGATAATTTTTTTTTATTTCGAATTTATCTCGTTCCTTAAGATTTATTTTCAACGTTGAAAAGTTCTTTTTTCTATTAATTCGAAACCCATGCAATCATTTACTTCGCTGCTCAGACGAACACTGAATAAAAGCGTAATGAGAGTTGAGTTGGTTTTACTTCTGAGCGGTATTTTTGTGCACACAATGGATTAAATGGCAAGGTCACAAGAGACTCAGAGAAGGTTGGGGAAGGGAATCTGCTTGACACCGTTAAGAGACAAATGTAAGCCTCCCATCAAGGTCATACAAGGTGTTCTTTAACGTGCATAGGGTATGGATCTCCTGCGTTGGGTTGGGTTGTTTTACCTCTGAGCGGCACTTTTTTTGCACACCATGGGCTAAATGGCCAGGTCACATGGACCCCGAAGGCTCAGAGAAGGTTGGAGGAGGGGACCCACTGGAACAGCTGCTGGAAGACAGATGGTAGCTTCCCGTCAAGGCTATCCAGCGTGTTCTTTAACGTGCAGAGGGTATAGCTCTCCAGCACACGGGGCTACGGCTTAACGTCCCATCCGACGGACGGCGGCCTTTCCAAGCTCATCGGTGTTCCTTACTGACCGTGGGCAGGGCGGGAGTTTTGCGGAGATAAGTCTCAACGGTGACTCGGCTGAGACTCGAACCTGGGAACTGCAGATTACGAGCCTGGCGCACTACCGACTGAGCCACTCCCGTCCCCTGGATCTCCTGCACAAGGAATCACGTCTTAACGTCCCATCCGAAGGATGGCTCCCTTTCCAAGCACAACGGTGTCTCCTTTCTAACCGAGGCAGAACGGGAGTTAGCGGATAAAATAGTCAATGCAAGCTCAGTTGCAACTCGAACCTGAGAAATGCAGATAATGAGCCTGGCGCGCTCCTCATCGTTCCAATTCCACCCCCACCCCTTTCCCAAGCAAATGAGGAGCTTTAATTTGAAGACCGTGGAAACTACAAACTTTTTTTTTATTTTAACATGTATTAGCTTCTTATATCAGCACTTGTGAGAATATTTTTAGTGTGAAAGTACTTGCAGGATGATTTCTTATAGGAGCACTTAAACGAGATTATGTCTTACGCAAACACTTACAAGAGGTGGTTGCATATCTGAGCATTTTCACCAGATGGTTTCTCACATAAGCACTTATTAATATTTTATAATATTATACGATTAGTATGTATGCATGCAGGGCCGGATCTAGGAGAGGTGGAAAAGGGGGCCATGTCCCCCCCCCCGCCCTTTCAGAATGCTAGTAAGGGCAATAGAGACAAAGAATTATTAAACTTATTTATGTTTCATGCATTTTTTAAGACATGTTTTCTTATAATTTGATTCATTCTTCTTTTTATGGTTACAGAAGAAGATTCAGTGCCAAAGACTCTCTTATCGATATGATTTCAGATTTATAACATGGGATATGTTCTAAAAAGTCTCTGTGGGAAAAATTTCCTTTTTAATTTACATAAAGCTTATGTTAAAACTTGATGCGACGGCCTAATATAAAAACTGTATAAAATGAGTTTTGCTGGTAAAATGTTCATTAACAAATATGTTAAGAACAAAAAGCTTAAAATTCAACTGGGAAATCATTTCTATGATACCTCAGAGAAGGAATGTCTAAGGGAAGTATTTTGAATCCCACTTTATTTAACTGTTATATCTATGATTTTTTTCAAATTATTACAGACAGTGTTAAGTATTGTTTTTATTCTGATGACTTAGCTATTTGTTATGCAGATGATGATTGACCATGTGGTAACAGATGATGATTTCGATTTGGAGACAAAGAAATTACAAATTTGTGTTGGCAGGATAAAAGATTATTGTAATAAATGACATACTGCAATTTCTGCGGAAAAATCTGTTATTATTCCTATTATTGGAAATAAAAGAAATAGATATGATGGTCCCTTTGTTTGTTTCACTATAGTTGAATGATTTGTCGATGTTTCACAGTCTCTTGTTTAATAGTGTATTAGATGGAATAAAAAGAAGGCTAAACGAATTTTTTAGAAGTTTATACTTACCAATTTTTGTACACTAATCTTGATGATGTATAAAATAAAAGATGAGTTGGTTGTCAAATAGTGCAACATAATATATAAAAGATGTGATCGTTTTCTTCCTAACTATTAGGATTTCATCAGACATACAAAGATTAGAAATTACATTATGAAACATAAGTAAACTGAACTTCGAAATTTAAAATATAAATAAATATAATAAAACTTCTGCTTCAAATTATAGTTGTACAGAGATGAGAGACACGAGTCATGCAGAATGATATGTACGGTCAGCTGTCACGAGAGGTACTGGTGATTGTTGTATTTTTATAATTATACTTCATTTCAACCAAACTTTCATTATCAGCAGTACTTCATCCATCTTCAAATAATCGTTTACTGAAAATCTACTAATTTTTGTCAATAAAAGCTATTGTTGTAATACCGACCAAGCCCAACGAAATCCCGCATGGAAAATTCCATTGCAAACTTTTGCACAAAATAATATCTCTTTGCCACAGTTATTAAACAAAAATTCATCAACCAACCACAACTCCAACAATCACCAGCACCTCTCGTGACAGCAGACCGTACATATCATGGTGCATGACTCGTGCCTCTCAACTCTGTACAACTATAATTTGAAGCAGAATTTTGAAACTTTGAAATTTACCTATGTTTTATAATGTAATTTCTAGTCATTGTGTGTCTGAAGTCCTATAGTTAGGACGAAATCGATCACATCTTTTATATATTATGTTGAACTATTTGACAATCAACTCGTCTATTAATTTTATGCATCTTCAAGATTAGTGTATAAAAATTAGTAAGTATAAACTTCTGAAAACGTTGTTTAACCTTCCTATTATTCAATCTACTAGACTATTCAACAAGAGACTGCAACATCGACAAATCAATCAACTACAGTGAAACAAACAAATGGACTATCATATCTATTTGATCAATATTTCATTGAGATATATTTGTATTATATAAAAGAAATATTCCTAAAATAAATATTAAATTAGATCTCATAGATATGGAAAAAGTGAAAGGATATAGCTGTCTCGGTTTGAATGTTAATCAGAAGTTAAGTTGGAAAATGTATCAAAGAAAAATGTATTAGAGGCAATAAATATTTCAATTTTATCAAATGCCTATGCACTCTAGTAGGGTTGTCATCCTAGCCACTTCCTATTATTATATAAAGGCATCATTAAACTTAAGTTAGAATACTGTTTAGAAATAACTATTGACGTTGAAGATTCAGTTCAAAAATCATTGGAGACTATTCAAAATAAAATTTAAAGCTTTCTTGGATCTTAGCAAAACCTATACTAAAAATATCGGTAAATGCTGAAACAGGGATATTGACTTTTAATCAAAATAAGGAAGAACCTTTATTAAAAAACTATACAAGATTAAAATTGAAACATGTTGTTGAGCATCCATTAGAACATAAATTAAAGCACAAAGAATTTTTCGTGTATTCTTTATAATCTCAGAAAACATCCTTTATTTCAATATGTGACTGATGTTCATTTTAGAGTCAACTGTCAAGCTACATTTTCGCCATGGACAGCCAAGAAAATTATCGTTAACTCTAATATCCCTGGAATAATTAAAAAGAACCTTTATGGTGAAAAAATTGTCAGACGTTTGGTTCAGCATTTCATAATCAGCAAATTTTCTAAATTCATTTTACTCTATGCTGATGGATCATTTGATCCTTCAACTAATGAATCATCAGGAGTTTCTTTTTCTCTCCCAATGATAATTATTTTGAAAGCTTCAAATTTATTATTTTTATTCATATCTTAACATCAGAACTTTATTAGTGCTGCTCTACTTTATACTAATAATTTTAAGATAAAGACATTGTCATTCCTTACCATTGCGTTTCTGCACTGTTTTCAATTAAACAAAATTGTAAAGATTCACATCATCATCATTATCCTCAAGCAGTCATGGGCTATGGAGGTCCAACTAGAACGTGCAATTTAGCTCTCCAAGCATATCTGATGCTACATCTGATGCTACACCTGAGCTACATCTGATGCATCTGGCCATTGCACATCAATTGTAACAAGGTCTTGTTTGACATTGTCAGCTCGCCACATCCTAGGTCTCCCCCTCTTTCTGAGGCCTTTAGGCACACTGTTCATAATCCTGTTCGCCAATCTATAATTATCCATACGGGCAACATGGCCAAACCAACGGAGTCTCTCTCTGTACAATATGCTGCTTAAAGGAGGTTGCTGACTCCTTTGCCTAACCTCATCATTAGTTACAAGTTGAACCACCTAATGCCCAAGATACTGCGTAAGCATCTAGAATCAAAAGCATCTAGTTTCCAGTTATCTTGTTTACAAAGTGTTCAAGTTTCACTACCATAACTAACCCTAGAAAGAACCAAACTATTATACAATCTAATTTTAGTCTTTAGGTGTATACGCCTATTTCTCCATACTCTCCATAGATTCTTAAAAGTCCCGGCAGCAATCCCTGTTCGTCTGTTAATCTCATACCGCACATCACCAGTATCTGCTACATAGCTCCCAAGATAATTAAATTGAGACACCTTCTCAAAAGTGGAACCATTCAGATTAACTGAATCACAACCTGCCTGACCAATTTTCATCACTTTAGTTTTTCTCTGTTTATAACCAAACCTACTCTACTATCAGTCTCAGAAAATTCACATAATGCTTTGCTTGTTCAAGAAATCTAGGAAACCTACTCGAAACATCTAAATAAAGGAAACAATATCCATGCAATGGGTTCCAAGCATATTGACTTAGAGTCCCAATGAATTTGCTGATATCAAGGCTAAGGAAGGAATAAATTACGCAATCACTTCCACGTTCCTAAATACAATAAAATTGGTAATTAAAGTCTACCAAAAAAAAGTTGCAAATATATTTTGACATCCACACTTCCTTAAAATACAACCATAGATTTTTCTCAAATCCTAAAGTTACCAATATCAATCCTTTTCACCTGCCTAAAAAAGACATTATTACAATAAACTGAATAAGAACTGGAGATTGTAATTTAAAGGACAAACTTTTAAAAATGAAGCAAGTCGATAACAATTTGTGTGATCACTGCAATTCAAAAGCAAGCAGAAACTATATTATATTGAACTGTACAAAATATGAGATAGAAAGAAAGATGGGCGTTTCTTGATTCTTTGACAAATGTTAGAATATAGGAATTCCATTTGAACTCAATATTTAAAAACGAAAAGGAAAGGGCTAAAACTTTTTTTATAGATTGCTGTTTAAATTAATTTTATTTCTAAATTTCCTTGATGAGATAGCGGAATTTAGTTTTATATCCTGGTTTTCTCAAGTGGAGGTTTTGTACTTTAAGTGTATTGTAAGAAATGTATTAAAGACCTGTTAAACGGAGGGCGAAATGTTATACTGCATTGGAAATCAAGTCTCGTGTCTCTCCTCCCCCCCCCCCAAATGACATTTTTCTGGTTCGATTGTGATCGAAGGTAGAATTTTTTTCTAGGTTCGGTCTGAATATATGTACATATATATATATAAAATTTGGAACTGGTTAGTCCAGTATGTATCAAAGAGTCAAAAGAAAAAATGGGTTGGCAGGCTAGTATACCGATTGAATCATGGAAAATATTAGATGAATAAGGTAATGAGTGGTTGGGTTGCATTGTTTTACTTCTGAACGACACTTTCTTTTCGCATAATGGGCTAATTGGCCAGATCACAAGAACTCCCGAGGGCTCAGAGAAGGGTGGGGGAAGGAAACCTTCTGAGCAGCTGTTAGGAGATTGCCATAAGCCTCCCCGTCAAGGCCACCCAGCGTGGTCCTTAATCTGCACAGGGTATGGCTCTCCTGCAGACGGGGCCACGGCTTTAGGTCCCATCTGTGGGCGGTTCCCTTTCCAAGAGAGCAGCAGATTTAGAAATATTTCCAGCAGCATTTTTTAGAGACCTCATTATCCACCTGGGCCTGGTTAACCACTAATTATAGTTTTTTCTATTAGATTGGTTTTGGAAAGAAAATCTGTTAGTTTTTTTTCTCTATTAGACTGATTAACCAAATATTTCACGTGCCAAAATTTATACCTGGCAAAGAAACTGAACAACTCATTGCATAAAGTTCAAGAGTCATATTATGAATATATGAGGATAATTGGAATATTTTTTGCCCACATTGTTCTAAATGGTTCTTTAATGTTCACGAGATAGGGATTTCCTGCACACCTGGCCGACGGCATAACATCCACTTCAACATAAGGCGGCTTTCTAGCTCTTCAGTTATCCAATTCTCACGAAAAATTGAGGTTAGCAGAGAAAATCACAACTCAGGCTCAGTGGGGGACTCGACTCTTGGAACAGGCTACAATCGAACCCCTTCCCCCTACACAACTACCACCATTTGTGATTGGCAAATTTAGTTATGTCTAATGAGTATCCTTTCGAAAACTGCCTAATATTCTAATTGCTAGGTATAATGTCCATAAATGTATATTAGCCATATATTTTTATTTCTTTCTGTGATGCTAAAACGTTGACTTCAACGTGCTTGAGCGAGGAAGCGTTTCTTCCACTCATCAACACCCAATTCTAACTCGTGTTTCAACGTTTAAAGATCATCCCAGCATCCAACTTAGCGTCTATTGAAACAGCAAACAGAGACGTCGAACGAGCTGCTCAGTAATTGGAAGAGGCAAAACCGCCGATAGAAACCTGCCTCATCATGGCTGATAATACCTCAGTGCTAGAGACTTGATTGGCTGCCGGGTGATAGGTTTAACTGGGATGATTGTCCTTGGCCTCTTTGCTGATGGCACCGCTTCTGATGGGGCAGGAATCCGAGGGAAGCAGTGGTGGCAATGCAAAAAAAAAGCTCTGAGCACCTATAATCTTTGACTTGGGAGACTAGCAGCAAACACTCTTACTTGCTGAGCTAGAGGCCATAGAGTTTTTTTTCTTGTTAACGGAAAGAAACATTTGCTGGCATCTGAAAAGCTTTTCAAACGGGGAAGAAGAAACGATGGAAGTGCAGCTATTTAATTTTGAGCGTTTTGAAAGGAAAGAACGACCGGGATTATCCGGCCTAATTTCTTAATAATGTACACGATTTTAGTATTGACTGGTATTTAAACGATGAAAGTAAATCAATTAATGATTTCCTGATATGTATCGCACGTCGTCAGCTGATCTCGTGATCGTAAAACGTTTGAAATCGTGATGCGAAAAGAAATAAGCATGAAAAGTAATTTTAGTTGAAGACATGAAAGCAATTTCTTTAAACGTGTTGATCAATATATAAACCGTGTGCATTGGATAGATAATCTGTATTAACGTTATATTTAACTATTGACTTATTTCCTCTTACAATTTCAATTACAACGAAATACATTCAATCTTGCATATCCTGGATACACAATTTTAAATAATTATCTTTTTTATAGATTCTTCTTTACACAGCGTTTGATTATTCAGAATTACATCTCAAGTAATTTATACAAACACACACACACATATATATTTGTTTTAATATATATATCTTAATATTATATTTCGTTGGTATTTCCTAATTTTACATGCATTTTCAGCAGAAGTCTGAAAAGAAAAATGTTTAATTTTCCACAAGAGTGAAAAACTCGCGTGTGGATTATTGATACATTTCTTTTCATGTTTTTTTGGCATTATATTATATTTACAACTCCAGTCTATGAGAATAAAGAAATAACCAAATTATAAACGCATGAAATTCTTGAGTCATACTATGAAAGTGTGAGGTAAGTTTTTGTGTGCATAATGGGCTAAATGTTATCGTCAAATGATCCAAAAGGCTCAGAGCTGGATAGTGGAGGAAAATCAGCTTTCATAATCCAAATTGGTTACGTTCTGTTTTATCCACATAATTATGATTCTAATGTGTGTATTTTTATGATTGTAACTAATATTTAATGAATTTTAAAATATTAATGAATTTTAGTAAGCCGTAATTTCTATGTTTAATTAAAATTGAGCAACAATCATAAAGGAAAAATTTGAATAGTAATTAAAAATCATTAATTTATCATAAAAATATAACTCAATATTTTCAATAATATGTAGCCATTTATAAAGTCTTGAAGTAAATCTATATGTATATTTTTTTTCATTTTTATGTTGTTTGGCAAATTAGACCAATTTTGGTGCAAGGTAAATTATTGAGCCACACAGTCTTTTCAGGTAAAAATTCAACAAAATTTATAGAGTTACTATATCTTGTGTTTCAACTAACAATTTTTATATTTTGATCCGACTATTTTTTTGAAGAAATGCATTAAAACTGAATGAATATGTAACTTCCTAACTGGTAAAATATGAATGTCCTTATACCAGTGTTTGACACTTTCATATTTTCTTTTCCTTAATATACACTTTGTACCTTAATTTTGATTTACAATTAATTTATTAATATTAGTGTAATATGTGCCACCCCAAGAAGTAATTCCGTATTTCAAGTGTGACTTAATCCAACAATTATATATAATGTTTTAAAATCGAAATATCTAGAAACTGTCTAATATAATAACCATGGGATTATAATATTTATCTTTTAAATTGCATTTACTATATGTTCCATTTTAATTATAGTCTATTAAAACACTTAAATATTTAAAACAATCAACGCCCTAATACACGAACGGAAAAAATTCCCACCGATAAATCTCAAAGCATGTGAATTAAAAACACTGGTTTCCATAAATTAAGGAAAATCCCTATGTTAAGTAAATGGGAAGCTAACGTCAAAGCTCTATGACTTCTAAATTAAGTTTTTTTGTTTTGAAAAATGTGATTGCATATAAAGATTTCAATCAAATAAATCAATATCTCGATTTTCAACAATATTCGTTCAGTATTTAATGAGTTCTGGAAGTTTGAATATTTAACAATAGCAAATCCATTCATAAGAAACTTATACAAAACTGAAGAATAGTGAAAGAATTCTTTACACAAAGTTCTAAAATACAAACTTATTTTATTAAACACTTTGATCCAATACTTATTACTGAGTTTTAATTAACTTCTGAAGTCAGTTTTTTTTATTGGGATCGTTATCGCTAAATATTCAAACTTCCATAACTCATTAAATACTGAACGAATATTGTTGAAAATCGAGATATTGATTTGCCAGTGTGATACAGTGTGTGTATTATGTGCTCTCTTAACCTAAAATAGATACATTTTGTTTTATTTACCTTTAAAAGTAATATTTAAAAATTTTTTTTATAATTTTAATGATATCCAAGTATATATTAGCTACTAGGGAGTCTAAATCTTCATCAGTATAAATTAAAGCTGTATCTTCAGCAAAAGCAATTAAATTTCCTGCGTTCGAGTTTACATAAATCATTAATATATATATACTAAAAATAAAAGAGGTCTGAATCTTGAGGAACTTCAAATTGCACATTTTCCTCCATGCTGATAATATCATTTATTTTATTATTATAAATGAATTGAAAATTAACTAGTATTTTGCTTCGTGAAAATAGCAGTGTTGTCTTTGTTAATTAATATAATTTGATTTAATTTCAACGAGGTATTTAAAATGATGAGCGAACAAGCCTATGATACAAACACGAATGACACGTTGAAAGGAGCCAAACATTTTCTATTTCCTTTCAACTTTCATTAAATAAAATTTTATTTTACTTCTTTATTATAACTGATTTAAGACATGAATGCATTTCAAAACAAAAACTTCAATTATTTATTTACTCTACAAATTGTCAAATTAAAAAAATCATTTTGCCGCGCTCCCTTCCAAAGATTTCGCGGCCCATATTTTGAAAAACCATGATATCCAAAAGGCAATCCAAAAGTATCTGCTCTCTTACCATATTATCCATGACTAATTAAAGTGAGGAATGATAAGCGAAGCCTGTGGTATGTACAATTGATAACTTGAGGCTTCTGTGCCCTTGTAATAGTTCTAGCGTGGCAATTTGCGATATGCAGAAAAAAAGTGCTCTAAAGGAGTAAAGTAAACAGTGAACAAAATAAATAAAAAAAAATTGCTAAATCTAAATATTGTCTAATAAAAGAAATTTGGTCATGATACTGGTATATAGAATCCCACAGCAAACCTTAGAGAGTTCTATTGATTAATTTTTTTGCGTTCTTAAGGATTTGAGTGACTATAACCGAGCAAAGGCACCCTTAGACATAAAAACACCCTTTCCCAGACGATATTGTGTCATTTCAAGGAGTTGTGTTTCTTCTTCAAGGCCAACCAGAGTGTTCTCAATGTGCTAATATTATGACTCTCTTTCTTTAGGTTGGGTTGTTTTACCTCTGAACGGCACGTTTTTGCACACCATGGGCTAAATGGCCAGGTTACAAGAACCCCGAAGGCTCAGAGAAGGTTGGGGGAGGGGACCCACTGGAACAGCTGTTGAGAGACAGATGGTAGCCTCCCGTCAAGGCCACCCAGCGTGTTCTTCAACGTGCGTAGGGTATGACTCTCCCGCACACTGGACCACGGGTTAACATCCCATCCGCCCGACGGCGGTCTTTCCAAGCTCATCGGTGTCCCCTACTGACCGTGGGCAGGGCGGGGAATTTTGCGGAGATAAGTCTCAACGCTGACCCAGCTGGGACTCGAACCTAGGAACTGCAGATTACTAGCCTGGCGCTCTACCGACTAAGGCAACCCCGCCCCCCTCTCTCTTTAAACAGGACGAGCAGGCCAGTCGGTAGTGCTAGACTCGTAGCCTGATATTTCCAGGTTCGAGTCCCTACTCACTTAAGCTCCTGATTTTCTTTGCTGACATTCGGACTGCCATCATTACAAAAGGAGGGGAGGAGGACACTAATGGGCATGGAAAAACAGTTTTTCGTCAGATGGGCGTTGAAACGTAATTCTCATGTGCAGGATAATCATATCTTATGAACATTAAAGAACACGCTGAATGGTTGTAAAGGAAGATTTCCATCTTTCCCCTAAGCTGCCTACTGATCTCCTTCCCCTCTATTTAACGAACTGTGAGCGAAAAAATAGTAACACAACAAGTCCCCTCCCCTCCCCTTCCACCCTGACTCTACATGTGGCGTAACTCTATATTCAATTTGGGGTAACTTTTCTTTTCAATATCTTCTATCTCAGTGCTTTCAAACTATTTCTTATTGAAGAGACACATTGGCGATTGCTTAAGGTTTATCGCTAAAGATCATTTTTACAAATATTTCCGAAATTATTTTTTTAAAAAGACTTAGTGCGTATGTTTACTATTATCTGTTGACATATAATTATTACTTAAATAATAGGATTTCCATAAAGAGTGCAAAACTTTTCCATGAAAAGGATTACTTGAGGCGTTAAGAGTGCCTATGAAAGAACTGAATAAAAATGTTTAATTGGTAATTTTAAAAGTTATTTGCTGGGTCAAAAATATATTTGAAGTAACGTCCTTCCCCTGACGAATATAGGATGCTTTTTTCAAATAGAACGAAGTGCTTGATTTTTAAAACCCTAGCACTCTCTGACGTTCGAAATTCGAACCAATGGATGATTGGAAAAATGCAAGTAGTAATATTTTATTAGTAGCTCTGCAATACAAAAGAAACTTTGCATTTTTTTAATGTGGGCATATTGGACGAAGAGAGATCCTAGAAGCTACTCCTAGATTTTACAGGTCTTCTCATACAAGGAGATGCCTACTGAGACCGAATCACTGTTGACCACTGCCTCAGAGCTAACACAATACACAAAGTTTACCTTGCTGGAACAGTGGCTAGCTCCCTAACCACTATGCCAGTTAAGGCTCCAGTTTATCTATTATAAAAAAAGTGCATTACCCTCTTTTTAGGCGGTAAGGGTGCAAATTATTGCCTTCTAATATAAACTTCTTGACCATCACATTCTGCAACTAACATTTCAAATTGCTGGAATAAATAAATTGCAATATTCATTAAATGTTTTGTCATTTTCTACCATTAGAGGGCGCTATTAAAACTATTTGGGATTCAGAAAATGCATCAATATTTTATTCAACGCGAAAAGAATTTTTAATTTATCTCTAAATATAAAAAGTTGAATGTTTACTAACGAACGGCAAATTGATAACTTTAAATTTTTTTTTTTAAAAACGAGCTAAAGAGGATAATATTTTCTTTTCACTAATTATTTTTAAATAATTATCATTCAAGACAAATCAAAATCATATACATTTCAGGTTGTATTGAAATACTTCAATCAATGTGCCCTCCTTTTTACTTGCCAAATCCAACTATATACTCGTATGTTTGTCAGAATATTAATTTGATTTTTCTAGTTCGTTGTTTGGTTCCTGGGCTAGACAGCAACTTTTTCTGCCTGAAAATTGCTTAATTTCCAGGAGTGTTGAGATCGCTGTTCTGTATCGAAAGTAAGATGCTGGCGAAAAAAAGAGAGAATCATAGAGCCGACACAGTTGAGAATCGAACCCTAGAGCTCCATGTTACTAAGCTAGCAAGCTACGGGCTAGGAGTTCTCGCGCACCTAGCTTTTGCGGTACTTGTTGGCAACCTTGCAAAAGGAGCCATGACGATCGATCCAAACGAGAAATGGAAATGGAGCTCTTAAAATTCATTCCGTTCTGAAATGGAGAGAAATTTCAACTGCTGCAATTTAGTGCACTTACGCTTGAAGTGGAAGCTGTTGCCACCCTTCATATTCACAACCGCAAATGAGGGCAAGTTACGAAAGGTATTCATCGCGCTGGTGGTGTGCAAGCAAATACTAGAAACCGAAATGAATTCTTGACTTTATATTTAAAAGCTGAAAGATAGTACGGGGAGCAATGTGCAACGTAGCTACGAGAGATTAATTATAACAGTGGAAATAATTTTAAAATTTTCTATTTCGTCTCATTACTTTTGACAAGAAGAACTAACCATCTCGGATAGCCTTCTTGGCGTGGAGCACTGACAGGTAAATCGACACGGAAAAGGCATCTATGGATTAAGTAAGGTTGTCTTACCTTTCAGCTTCATTTTTTATACATAATGGGTTAAATGGGGGGAGGGGGGCTCAGTCGGTAGTGCGCGAGGCTCGTAATCTGTAGCTCCCAGGTCGAGTCCCAGCTGGGTCAGTGTTGAGCTTTATCTCCGCAAAATTCCCCGCCCTGCCCACGGTCAGTAGGGGACACCGATGGGCTTGGAAAGGCCGCCGTCCGTCGGTTAAGCCGTGGCCCCGTGTGCGGAGAGCCATAATCTGTGCACGTTAAAGAACACGATGGATGGCCTTGTCGGGAGGCTACCATCTGTCTCCCAAGAGGGTCCCCTACCCCAACCTTCTCTGAACCTTCGGAGTCCTTGTGACCTGGCCATTTAGCCCATGGTGTGCCAAAAAGTGCCGCTCAGAGGTAAAACAACCCAACCTAAATGGGTAGATCACAAGGACTCTAAAAACTGACAGATGAAATGGGAAAGGGATCCACTGGGCAACCATTACCCTGTTATCCCGTCCTGTCCATCCTACACAAGGACCCCTGATTTAACATCCGATCCTGACGGATTGCAGTCTTTATAAGTACACAGTGTCCTTTCCTCGTTGAGGGCAGAGTTGATGTTAGCGGGAAAAAATCTGGAAGTAGGCATAGGTGGGAGTCGAACCTGAGAACTGATGTTATGAGCTAGACGCGCTACAGACAGAGTGGATTTCCGTCCCACTATTTAAAAAGATTTGACCAATGTATACGTAATAATTAATGACTTATTCCGAATTCGGACCTTCATCCTTTTCATCTGCAATTAAACGCGATAACACATTGACATCTAGATCTTCACGTTATGTTTTGCTACGCCTTAAATCACAATTGAGGCCTTCTTGCAAAGATCTATTTGTCAACGCCAACTCACTTTTCTGAAAAAAAAAAAGGTGAAATGTATACGTAATAATGTATACGTAATAATTAATGATTTATTCCGAATTCGGACCTTCATCCTTTTCATCTGCAACCAAACGCGATAACACATTGACATCTAGATCTTCACGTTATGTTTTGCTACGCCTTAAATCACAATTGAGGCCTTCTTGCAAAGATCTATTTGTCAACGCCAACTCACTTTTCTGAAAAAAAAAAAGGTGAAATGTATACGTAATAATGTATACGTAATAATTAATGATTTATTCCGAATTCGGACCTTCATCCTTTTCATCTGCAACCAAACGCGATAACACATTGACATCTAGATCTTCACGTTATGTTTTGCTACGCCTTAAATCACAATTGAGGCCTTCTTGCAAAGATCTATTTGTCAACGCCAACTCACTTTTCTGAAAAAAAAAAAAGGTGAAATGTATACGTAATAATGTATACGTAATAATTAATGATTTATTCCGAATTCGGACCTTCATCCTTTTCATCTGCAACCAAACGCGATAACACATTGACATCTAGATCTTCACGTTATGTTTTGCTACGCCTTAAATCGCAATTGAGGCCTTCTTGCAAAGATCTATTTGTCAACGCCAACTCACTTTTCTGAAAAAAAAAAGGTTTTTTACTAATATGTTTACTGACATGTCAAGTGACTGAGAAGGTCAAGGAAGGATGTCAGTTACAAGCATACACTGCTGGGAAGTGCTGCACGCGTTTTGGAGGGTAATTGTCTTGAATGTATGATGTCCGACCATTGATATACGAATTATCAGGTATGAAGAGAAAGCAATTTCGATCGCATATTCCGATTTTGTGTTATTTCTCAAATATCAGGACATCAGATAGTGATCGGTGAAGATCAGAGCTGAATGAGTGTCGTAGATAAATAACACTACACACCACGACATTCGAAGTTAGGGCAATATGTTCATGTCCAATATTGTTGCGATGGATGGGTGATAGGTTGAATCAGTTCTGCTACTTACCAATGCAAGATAAGCTTATTTTCCTAAATATGATTTCGTTCACCTTTGGCTTCTATTCATAAGAGATGTCAGGGTTGATTCATTCGATAGAACGCCAAGTTCATATTTGCTGTTCCCAAACTCAAATTCCCACTGCGCTTTCTTTGATATTTTCCCGCTAATTTGCCTCTCTGCCTTCGGTGAGAAAGAGTACACTGACTGGATTGGCGAGGCCACCGTCCATCGAATAGATGCTAAACTTCTCCCCGTGAACACGAGCCAAGATTTAGAATTCAGGGTAAGTCAATAAATCAAATAGAAGCCTATCCTTCTCTGAGGTCTTGGGTCCTTATGAACTGGATATTTAGTCCATTGTGTGCGAACAAATTGTCACTCAGAGGTAAAACAACTCGATTTAGATATAAGAATTAAACATCGTTTAAAACTTTCTATATAACACGTCATGTTATTGGTCTCTACAACTTTATCATCCCAAGTCCTCTTGTAATGAAGTGATGTGAAGAATTGGAGCAGTGGAAAGTGAGGATTGATTCCTACTTCCTTGAGTCCTTTGTAAAAGATGTTTATTGATATTTGGGGAATCATGGTTGAAGCATGAATTTCTTAATTAGATTTAGAGGGATGATCCACCGAAGACAGAATGCGACAAGAGGTGAAAATCCAGTCGCTGACACAGCTGTCAATGAAGCCTGAGAACCTAATACCTGAGACCAACTACATAGTTGAGGCTTGTTTTAAATTTTATTGAAACGATATTTGTTGTCATTTCTTTGACTCTGTTGTTCCTGATTGTCAGTATTTTAAATTTGTCGCAAACTTCACGTTTCTGTTATCCCTGCTACATGACTTCACTCATCATCATCGTCGTCGTCGTCATCGTCATCATCATCATCATCATCATCATCATCATCATCGTCGTCGTCGTCGTCGTCCTCAAACAGCCATGGGCTACGGAGGTCCAACCAGACCACGCAGTTTAATTCTCCAAGCATATCTGTCCTGAGCTACATCTGCTGCATCCGGCCACTGCACAACAATTCTCACAAGGTCCTGTTTGACATTGTCTGCTCACCGCATCCTAGGTCTCCCCCTCCTTCTGAGGCCTCTAGACACACTGTTCATAACCCTATTCGCCAATCTATAATTATCCATACGGGCAACATGGCCAAACCAACGGAGTATCTCTCTGCACAATATGCTGCTTAAAGGAGGTTGCAGACTCCTTTGCTTAACCTCATCATTAGTTAGAAAGTTAAACCACCTAATACCCAAGATACTGCGTAAGCATCTAGAATCAAAAGCATCTAGTTTCCTGTTATCTTGTTTGCAAAGTGTCCAAGTTTCACTACCATAACTAACCCTAGAAAGAACCAAACTATTATACAATCTAATTTTAGTCTTTAGGTGTATACGCCTATTTCTCCACACTCTCCATAGATTCATAAAAGTCCTGGCAGCAATCCCTATTCGTCTGTTAATCTCATGCCGCACATCACCAGTATCAGTTAAGTAGCTCCCAAAGTAATTAACCTGTGACACCTGCTCAAGACTGCAACCATTCAGATGAACTGAATCACAACCTGCCTGACCAATTTTCATCACTTTAGTTTTCTCTCTGTTTATAACCAAACCTACTCTACTACCAGTCTCATCAACAGCTCGAATGAAAGAGTTCATCTCATCAACATCATTTGCCAAAAGGGCTAAATCATCAGCATAATATAAATCAGAAATTTTCGTATCTTCAGCCCATTTAAGGCCAAAATCTTTCCCTTGAAATGAATTTCGCATAACGTAATCAATAACCAAACTAAAGAGAAAAGGAGACAAAATGCACCCTTGTCGAACACCAGACGTAATGCTAAACCAATTGCTACAAGACTTACCAACTCTCACATATGACTCAGTGTTATTATAGAGAGCTTTCATTATGTTAACTAACTTGTCTGGTATACCATATGATCTCACAAACAACCACAAATTATGACGATCAACAGAGTCAAAAGCCTTTTTGAAATCAACAAAGCTAGCAACCAAAGGTTTCTGAAACTCTAAACATTTCTCAAGAATCTGCCTAAGTGAAAATATCTGATCTACACATCCCCTACCACTTCTGAATCCACATTGCTCATCACGCAATTGCCTGTCAACCAGATTCTTAATTCTATTAAGCACAATCATGGAAAGAACTTTACCTGGAACAGAGAGTAAGCTGATACCCCTATAGTTATCACAAGAACTGCGATCACCTTTTTTGAAAACAGAGATAATAATAGCTTTGGTAAAATCTTTAGGAACCATGCCTTTATCATTAAAGTTATTCAAAATTTCAGTCATCCAAGTGGTAACCAAAACATTCCCAGCTCTGAGCATTTCTGTAGTAATTTCATCTACCCCTGGGGATTTATGAAGTTTCAGTTTAGAGATAGCCAAACTAACTTCAGATTGTGTTATAGGGTCAACATTAAAGCTGCCAATGCATCTATCATCATTACAAACAATGGGAGTAGAACTAACCACGTTGTTTAGAACATCACTGAAATGCTCAGTGCTCAGCCCACCTAGCCATCAGAGAATCCTCACCTTCTATAATCTTACCTTGTTTATCCTTCAATCCCTGTATGCCTGTCGGTTTTCTACCACATAAAACATTAACTATCTGGTACAGCTCTCTGCTGTTGTGCTGCCTAACTGCTTCCTCAGCTTTGTCATCCAAGCTATCAAGCCAAAGATTTTTATCAGTAGCTAACTGATCCTTTACACGTTTATTAAGCTCTCTGTAATCTTTTCTATTAGGACTAGTAGGGTACTGATTAAGGACATTCCTGCAGTTCCTTCTTTCTGAAATAAGCTCAATTACCTTATCACTTAAATAATTCTGCCTCCTCTGCTCCTTTTTTCCTAAAAGAGTACTGTTAGTTTCCAAACAAGTCTGTTTAAAATGGCCCCATTCTTCCTCAACTTCAGTATTAAGCAAACCATGACCGTCATAATGACTAAGTAACCTATCATGGTAAGCTTTAGCTATAACAGGGTCATTCAGAGCTTCAGTATTAAAGGTAAATTTTTTAACTCTAGCACAACACTTTTTAAGTTTAAGTTGCAAGACACTTTTAACAAGGTAATGGTCAGATCCAATTTCAGCTCCCCTATATGCCCTGGTATTTCTAACAGAACTAGCCCATTTGCTGTTAATTAATATATAATCAATCATATTCCTATGCAGCCCATCAGGTGAAACCCATGTGTATTTATGTATGTTGCGGTGTTTGTAATATGTGTTAGTTATTCTGAAACCATTGAGTTTACTTACCTGTAGGAGACGTTGCCCATTGCCATTGCAGCTACCAATACCAAAAGGGCCAAAAGGGCCATTGCAGCTACCAATACCAAAAGAGTCAGTACCAACTTTGGCATTGAAGTCACCAAGAACAAGGGTAATATCTCCTTTCTTGACAGAATTCAAAATATCCTGAAGTTGTCCGTAAAACCTATCCTTCTCATCCTCATCAGCATCCTCAGTTGGGGCATAACAGCAGAAAACATTCAAGTTTTTAATGCTTGTCTGAAATTTTGCTGTAAGAAACCTTTCATTAATGCACTCATATCCTAGAAGAGCATCACTAGCATGTCTGCTGAGCAGCAGACCCACGCCTTGGTGATGCTTTCCATCCTCCCTCCCTGTAAAGAGAAATTTAAAGTTATTTTTAAGTATCTCACCTTTACCTGTCCATCTGGTCTCTTGCAAGCCTAGAATATCTTGGTTATAGCGCTGGAATTCCTGCATGAGGACATCAAGAGAATAATCTCTATGTAATGTCCTCACGTTCCACGTTCCTGCAGAGAGAAAATGATTAGTAGGTTTTTTAAAGAAATTAGGTTTATTGAGATTGGTAGGGCCAACAATATCAAACAGCCCCCTCCCTGATCGCAGGCATGTTGCAAAGACCCGTTCCTCCTCCGCTAAAGGCTGAAGTCACCGATTCTGGTAGGAACTTCAGGCACCACCTTTTCAAGTGGACTTTTTCAAGAGCCACATGGCCTGCCTGAGACGCATTACTCCAGTTTAGGCTTGACGATGCCCAACTAGCTAAGTAAGGTTCAGGTACCTGCGATGGCCTCTGATTAGGATTATCCACCAGCTGATATAAGGTATCCCATGCCTCTGTTCACTTAGAGCTGGCAACCCAGAAGCAAACAGAAAACACAGCGGCAGACTCTCCTTCAACAGAGGCCCACCAGTGCAGCAAGTCCAGGATCAATAATCAAGCTCAAATCCGTAAACAAGTCCAGTCTAGTAGGTATAAATGGTCAGCACCAGGACCCTGTGAAGTTGACCACTCCTCAGCAGGGTTGAAAAAAAAGAAAAAAGTGGCAGTAGATGACCAGATCAGCAGGCCATACTGAACTGGCAGCCCTCCCCTTCCGTTCCCTTCCAAAAGAGAATATCTCTTTTGAAAGGTACTAACGGCCTGCACCACGAGAAGGCGGGGTCGGACATTAGGTGCTAGACCTGGCCGGTTCTGTGCATCATCACTAGGGATTGGTACACAGCTCTCCTTCCAGTTTACGCCTAGCTACCATTTACAGGCTGACTTCACTGCGAGAATGAAAAGCTTGCTGTAAAGTCCATTTCCTGATCCAGCTCTCTACGTCATTGGGATCGCTTGGAACACTCTTTCAACAGTTCTGACTTCTCATAATGTAATTTCAACATTTTTCAATCTTGTAATGAAACAAAGGAGATTCGAGTCGGACTACGATGTGCAGCGTATTGTCACAGAATTCCTCAAACGATAGCCAAAGTCGTTCTACGAACAGGGCATCATGCTATCGACTTCACGTTTGGGATAAATGTCACTACAGGCATGGATAATATCTGTAGATAAATAAATCAGTTATACTTTATTTCCGCCTTGTCCCTTTATCATTTGAACGACCTTATATTTTGAATCTTGTGGACCAAAAGAATCTTGCTTTCCTGTTTCATCAGACTCTTTATTCTTCTCATAAAATGGCTGATTATGGATTTGATGTATACTGTTGACTAATTCACAGGTGTCGTCCAATTTTGATTAACAAAAAAGAAACAGAATTTGATACAGACAGGATATAAATTAACGTTTTAAAAATCATTCACATATACAACGCATAAAATTTATCACGAAAGTTATATTACTGAAAATCTAAATACAGAAATGTTCGTAATCTTAACCACAGGAAAGATTTTCTTTCAAGTAGTTAGAGTGTTTGGTTGCAGACTAAATGACCTGGATTTGAGTCTCGGATCTGGCAGCATCATGCGCAACCGAATGGTTAGAGTGCTAGGGGTTGAGGGACCTAGGGTTGAGTCTCGATTTGACATGTGGATGTTTCTTTTCTTATATTGTGTTTTGTCTTCCTCCTGAGGTCTCGCATTTCTGACAGATTTTTGGTGTTGATTATTATACTGACAGACTTCTATCCTTCCTCTGTGCCAATAGCTTCTTCAGGAGTAATTAGTTTTTTTATTTGCACAATTCAGAGGCATTTAATATTAAGTTTTAGATAAGATAATTATTTTATTCTAATTACAACTACTAAGCAAATGTCTACATTGGCGGACCATCACTGCACATCGATATTTTGACTCTGAATTGAAAATCTTCTCTTTCAGCATCCCAACAACAGTTCTTCCAGATTCACTTGTTTCTAATTGAGTAAGATTTCTTCGCATTTATTAAAAGAGACATCGTCAGGATCATCGCCGCATTATTTTGCGCCTCTTCGGCAAAATTTTCCATTAGACATCGAGCCTTCGTCATTCATTTCGAAACTCATTGAGCAGTGCGCAGAGGAATTTAATCTTTACATTTCTCCGTCTTGTTACACTATGATCACAGCCCATTTATTCATTCTCGTGCATGTCTCGCTCTTCATCTTCCGCTCCTTGCTGCCGCACGTCCTCCCATAGGAGCCATTAACTGCAGTCGAGGGTATCTGTCCCTAAGCCATGTGGGAGAGCAAAATGGGTTGCTAGCTGTACATCTCACGAATCAACGGGAGGGACCGATGTGTTAGCTCCAGCAAAGCTATTAGGCCTACTCCTCCTTAATATACAGCGCTGGAGCCGTTTCCGAAGACATTTCATTTGCCATATCCGACACAGAAAAGCTCCAGCATCCCCCTTCACTCGAGGCAGTTCCATTTATCACCGCTTGGATTGCTCTGTCAGTCCCGGGGCATTCTCCTCTCGCCGGAAACCTGATGACTGCTTGCTAGAAAACGGCTCATTCATGGCGCACTGATACAAAGGAAGCGATGGGGGAAAGAAATAGAGGAAAAAATAAAGAAATGTAAGTCGAAGCTTTGAATGATTCGAGTGTTATCTTAAACGCTAAAGTGTAAAGCAGTCGTTGCTTATTGATATTACTTGCGTGAGAAATATTTCCTGTTCAGATCTTTCCGCGTGGCCTACTCAATAAATTCAGAAGTTTCGGTGAGTTATTAGGCTCCGTGTCCCAGATGAAATTGAAAGACATTTATAGCCTGAGTGGAATGTAATGTTTCTCTTTAATGAAATATATAACGTGTGGCAGGACGGAAATAAGAGTGAAAGAAAAAAATGAATATATTACGTGCAGGGAAGATTGAGCAAAGTTGAATTCTGACAGAGTAGTGTCACTTTGATTTATTTCACATCTTTTGTGCAATTTCTGCATTTAATTTTTAAGCTTTTATTGTTCGGGTTTATTTTCTCTCTCACCTTGTATAGACATCACACATTGTTTATTTCCACTGTTTAATAATCACTTGCATTTGCATATTGTTACTTGATGCAGAAAGGAGAACAAACTGTTTTCCGGATCTAAAGCGACAATTTCAATCCTGATTATCACTCCTAAACGAAATCATTTGCACATAAAAATAAAAGATTTTAAAATATAATATTTACTCAGAGGCTACTGAATTACATTTTTAGCGAGAAAGTTCTACATTATTTCACAATCATCTATGTACTTTCGATTTCGTAACATATAATCTCCGAGATTGTTGATACAAAATTGTTGAATAAAGACACAAGAGTTGCTTAGGATTGTTTCAGAGGAGATTTTATTAGAAACTATCAGGAACTTTTAGATCAACTTATGGGGCGGGGGTGGCTCAGTCGGTAGCGCGCCAGGCTTGTAATCTGTAGTTCCCAGGTTCGAGTCCCAGCTGGGTCAGCGTTGAGATTTATCTCCACAAAATTTCCCGCCTTGCCCTCGGTCAGTAGGGGACACCGATGGGCTTGGGAAGGCCACCGTCCGTCGGATGGGACGTTAAGCCGTGGCCCCGTGTGCGGGAGAGTCATATCCTGTGCACGTTAAAGAACACACTGGATATCCTTGATGGGAAGGCTAACATCTGCCTCCCAACAGTTTATGCAGTGGGTCCCCTCCCCCAACCTTCTCTGAGCTTTCGGGTCCATGTGATCTGGCCATTTAGCCCATGGTGTGCAAAAAGTGCCATTCAGAGGTAAAACAATCCAACCCAAAAGATCAACCTATGATTTAGAGAATCCTCCAAGACTCTCTTGCGCAGTCTCATTGTCTCCCCACAATCCTCATTTGTGAGGATTATGGGGAGGGGGTTAAATCCACCCCTGCCCCATATTCACCCCGCTTATGGGGTGAATATGGGGCAGAATAATGTTTGTGATGTGTGAATCCACCCCCTCCTATGTGAACCCCCCCCCTCCATATCCACCCCCTCCATATGTGAATCCACCCCCTCCCCATAAGTTCATTTGTCACTTACTCTTAGCCTTTGTTATTCCTTCATTCACTACACTTTGCATACTGAACAAAGATGGCGTATCACTCAGTTGAAGATGACGTCATACTTAAAACAAACGTTTCTCTTTCATACCTAAGAAAAGTGTATCCATACTTTTTCTGAAATTTGAACTTACGGTGCATTTGTTCTACAGCAGAGCACGCTTAATATTCAGGGATGGAGATTCACTCCCCGGCACTGGTAGGACCGACAGACCATAAAGAATAAGTAATCATAAATAAGAAGTTTATAATTCAGAAAAAAAAAATCACTTGTATTTTTATTATAAAATGTTAAACGTTTGTTCTCTAGTTCACGTTAATACGAGATCATGGTGAAATGTTCACCATAATTAGATCATGTTCACAAACATAAAACAATAAGTCGAATCAACATACGTGCTGAATGCAGTAGGACTGAAACGAATGATAGAGCGCTCCCCTGACGGACAGAGACTGAATAAAATCCTACTCCTTCTGATGCTACTCTCAAATGTTAGTTTCTCAAATGGAGGAGCATGGCGATTCAGTCATTAAGTACCGTTGCCAGCAACTTTGGGGTTGAAATTCCTCAATCGATCGGAGAGGTTAGTGCCAAGTTTTACCGCACTTGTCGCATTTGAGATTACGATTTGAAAAAAGGACCTTTCATTTTGTAACACTCTACCGATGCATGATAGAAAATGTATCGTCTCGGATCAGTTTTATCTCACAGTTTATCGCATTATGGTCATTCTGTGTCTACCATCACCTACGGACAACGAATTCTATTCATATTCACTAATTGGTGTTCGAATTACTGTAAATCATGATTACGTACGAGAGGCTATACTGCGACTTATTGTGCACTTGTATCTATTATAGTGAGAGCAGGAAAGAATTTAAAAAAAATATTTTCATTCACAAGTACATAGATTTACATATAACAGGGATGTGCAGCACGAGGCACGAGAGGTACCCCCGATAAACGAGTGAAGAATAGCGATAATGCTTTGTTAATATTGCACAACAGATGATTAGGATCTCTGCTGCTTTGGTCATGGGTGGACCATGCGATAAAGAGAAGATTAGGCTTTTGAAATGGAATGGTTCTGATTTCTAGCGGAGTATATATATTCATCACAAAATGGCCTAGTCTTTTGGGAGAAACATTATTCTGAATGTGTGACCTTGGAATAATTAAGGCTTTACATACAACAATTTGCTTTAAAGTAATAGTTCTGTTGTGCCATACTGGAATTTCAATAGATGATGCTGAGATAGAAGGGTTCTGATATGCGTCTATGTATTTAGAAATTTATCAATAGTTTCGGTCATGTTTTTCAGTACCTTTTGGTTATCTGTTGTAGGTTTAGATTAATATAATCTTCAATTAGCCCTCGAACTCGGTAACAATTTCCCGTTGAATTCATTAATGTAATCTTTGGAATTGTAACGAGAATAGGCTTGATGTAAAAAAGCTCACTGAAAAGGTTGCTCTTAAGTAAAAGAGTTCAATAGAATTTTCAGACAAAGCGTTTATAATTCGGCGAATGCAGAATATATTCTGAAAGCTGAAGGTTCATGTTTAACATCTCTAAAATGACTTAATGACTTCACAAATCATCAATTCTTTGAATACGAGTTTTTTTTATGAAGTTCTTCAGCAGCTAATTTTACTCTGCTCTATATAATTCTCTTTATGGTTAAGGCATATATTATCAATAGTCTGCACATTGTATAGTCTTAGTTGCACGTGGGTCATAAAACCTAAATTAATATTCTGCGGAATAACTTCAATAGAAGAGGAGCCAAGCATGAATTGTTATATACGATTTTAAATTTTGAAAGTTATAATTATCGAAATTATGATATCATTGAAAGAAAACACTGGATGGCCTTGATGGGAAGGCTAACATCTGCCTCCCAACAGTTTATCCAGTGGGTCCCCTCCCCCAACCTTCTCTGAGCTTTCGGGTCCATGTGATCTGGCCATTTAGCCCATGGTGTGCAAAAAGTGCCGTTCACTGGAATATCTTTCAACAGATATTCGTCTCGTTTACTGTAACCAGCATTCCTCCAAAAAGGGGAAGCCCCCCCACACAATATCCGGCCCTGGCTGGAGCCCACCTGATATGCTGATTGCCTTGATGAATGGTCCCATCGACCATTAATAGCTGTCAATTGCTTTTGTTTAATTTTTCCATCCATTAGGGCTATTTTGTAGTTAATATGAAACCATCAAATTAATATTTCAATATAACTGCCTTATCGGAAAACATAAAATATTTTTAAAATTGATTTTAAAATAACTGACACATTTTTTTCAGTTTTGAAGGGAAAAGGATGCTTATTTGAGTCTGAATAGCTATAATATCTTGATAAAATGTTTAGACAAATTATTTCGTTACTGAAAGATTTAGGCTCTTCTGCTGTTAAAAAATATCAATCAGGAATTTTCGTAGAGCTCTCAACATTTATTTAACATTACTCGAAATTTCGGAGAGTGCAGTGAGAATGACGCTTATTTTGGGCTGTTTTTGTCCAGTGGGGTAGAAGGATATATTTCAGATGATGAAAAGTAAATTAAGAAATCGCAAATACAAGGAATCAACGGCGCTTTGTAAGGAGCTAATGCAAAAGAGGCAAAGTTATATATTTATGAAATCGGCATTGATCTGTGTCCCTTTATACCTCTTCCTTTCGTCCACCTTGCCTTTATCGCTTCATGAAGATTAGACTGAAACATTTTATTTTTAAAATGAAAGCCATTTAATTCAGAATTGAAAAATTGAATATTTTTGGTCATTATTTTTATGTGTCATCGCTGGTCCGCATTAGACCACCACATACAGACGAGGGTCTCAATGGCCGAGGGCTCTTGGATACTGATAAAAGGGACCTGGATAAGGTATGAATGCCTATTATATGTGTTATCTTTCTGATGAGGTCTGGCCTTCCTCAGTGATCTTCACTATGGTGTATAACACTGATGTATTCCTGTCAGTGGTCGGTGTCCAGCAGCTATTTGAGAAGTAATTCGTTTTATATTGACAGGTGCCCTAGTGGATAGCCTGGTTGGTTATTTATCAAAGGGACTGGAGTAAATAATCACAGGATAAGTCCTGTAGACATGGAATTCATGAAATAATGAGCTGAAAAAAATTTGCTTTTATTCGAGTCTCAGTTAAGGTATGGTTGCTTTCTTTCTTGTGTGGTCCCTCCGCTGAGGTCTCGCCTTCCTCAGAGATCTCGATGGCACATTATATTGATAGGCTCCTGTCAGACCTTTATGGCAAGCAGCTCCTTAAACGATTTTTTTTTGCATTTAGAATACTTCCACTATTTTCTTGCGTGTAAACTGATAATTATAGCAGGATATAAAAAAATTAAAATTGAATATAAATGTAACACCGAAAGAATAGTACACAACGTCACTGTCATCACCAAACAAGGGATTTGAATCCAGAGCCTTATCACCTTGCCCCACTGCCAGTGTGAAACCATTGTGCGAATGAAGCGACCCATTAACTTGCTTCTTTAGTTAGGTATTACTTTACTCCATGCGTATATGTTAGGGAAAAAGTTTGAAAAAAAATTACTCTAATGTTTCTGTACATAGTGTTAAAGAAACTCATCATTAATAAATGCCAATCAATAACTAATGGCTCGAAGTATAATTATCAGCTATTAAAAAAGAAAATATTTTTCGTCCGACAGATACAAACTCATCGCCTTTAGATATCAGATGCTCTACGCCTGATCAAGATCTCTGTTGACTGAAAAAAAAATAATCCTCACGCAGCTTACTTCACACCTTACGTCTCACAAGAGCCTGTCAGTAAAATACACCAGAGACAAATCTATGAGGAAGACAAGACCCAACAGAAAGATAACATACATCAGTAAAGAAACATTCATGTTCTCATGAGGGATTCGAACCCAGATCCTTTTGCTCCGTAGTGAAGCTCGATGAAGTTTTGCTCGTAGGTGCTATGACTTCCCCTTGATCAAAGAAAGAAACCAACTGCTACATCTGGCAAACGAATTTCTTAATTCTCCTCTCGAGCATCTGTCATGTTGTCATCGGAAGATGCTCGCATTTCACCAGAGTACAGTTTTTACTGATTTTAAAACCCCTAAAATGCTCGTAAATTATATGAAACGAATTTAGCAGTATATGGATAGCAAACAGGTAAAAAAAGGAGTACATCAGATATCTATTGAAAAGAAAAAAAAAGAAATTATGTTTTCTTTGTATGTGATTAAAAACTTGAGTTTAAATGGACAATATGAAGTAAAAAAAAAATCATTATTTTATTTGTGCAACCAATTATTTTCTGACGCCTGAAAATTTTAACAATATAAAATATTGTCAGTGAATCGAGTGTGACTAATAATCGCTTACGATAAGACCACGCTCAGAATACATCTTTTAGTAGGATTTGTGAAACACTAAAACCTAAAACCCTAGCCCAAACCTACAATTCGTATGTTGGAATAATCATTTAGCATCTGTGCTTGAAGTAGATCCTCAGCAACATCCATCGGCAGTGTCTCTTTCTCATACGCGCCAGCATCCTTAAGTAAGGTGGGTAAAACTTCCATCAAGAGGGAGGCAATCGGCGCATGGGTTGGTGTGTTTGGCGGAGCGAGCAGCCAGAACGCAGCGGGGGTGCTGAGGCCTTGTTAGAGTGCCAACGGCGTGCGCCGTAATGTGACGCTGATGAAGACGGCTCGAGCCGCTCACGTGCGAATAATTTCGTTGTTTTGCTCAACGATTGATGAGACGAATGCTGAAGATAGCTGGTGACGCTGCTGCTGCGCTCCTCTGCTCTGGGCGAGGCTCCCAACTGCTCGCGACGACGAGGCCACTGAGACAGCGATTACGAGAGGAGATGAAGGAAACTCGGCGGCGGGGCTCGTCGTCTGGTGCCGAAGTTGTAATTAAACCTCAGCCGTAGTCAGGAGTGTTTCCTGTGTCATCATTATCTGCTGCATGTGTATTCAGTCTAAAGGCTTTGCATTGTGACATCGTCAGGAAGAGACGGAAACAATGGACTGGAGAGAATTTTGCGACTTTGTCATATGACACTGCGCTATCCTCGTCTACCCCCCCCCCCTTTATCTCATATTTCGCAACCTGTACAAGACAGTTACATGCATTATTGGCGTTTTAATGGTAATCTTAGTAAAACGTACAATGGAGAAACGGTTTTAAAAGTACTTTAAAAGTTTATAATTGATTTTGAGAAATGTTAAAAGTTTTTTTTTCTTCCTTTGGGAGACTTCATACACACGTGTTTGTTTACTGAGAGGTATTCTTTCAGTAATAGACAATAGTAAAAATACTTTTCAGAGTAGAGTAAAATCTTTGGTTCTTTCGTAGTTTTTTTTCGATTGCATAGCAAATTTCTCTAATCCAAAATGCGATAAAATTTTTTCACTTAGTTCCACATAAACGAATAGCTTTAAAAAAACTCATTGTGGTTTCGAATGCACAGCTAGCAACTATGTTACTATTCAGAACTAAAAACGGGGTTGGAAGTCGCAAAGACTCGGATCCACTGAATTATGCCGCGTTTATTGATTTGTGAGTTTAGTTTCAATATCCAGCAGGTATCTGAGTAATATGTTCTGAATTTCTGAAGCAAAAAAATACTTAACCTGTTGAATAAACATAGGGACTCATTCAGTTCAATGCTGAAGTGCAGTTATGCATTAAATGAAATACATTAAAAGAAAAAAAAATATGTTCTGTATTTACCATATGAGATCATTTTGATTTGGCACGAGAAAAATAGCGAAAATGGATCATTTTGATGATCAATTAATTAGCCGTAAGATGCATAAAAGACAATGATTGACTGCACGAGAGAAGCGAAAGAATGCTAAGTAATGCATATCTGCAGTGTCATGAGCATTTCAGCAATATCTGTTCGATGAAGACACAAACACATTGATATGGGACCGGATCTAAATCGGTGATTCCTTATTACATTCTTGGATAGCTTTAACAA
This sequence comes from Ryuthela nishihirai, assembly GCA_038380435.1. Lineage (NCBI taxonomy): Eukaryota > Metazoa > Arthropoda > Arachnida > Araneae > Heptathelidae > Ryuthela > Ryuthela nishihirai. The sequence goes on along the minus strand of JAWZYU010000001.1, from coordinate 48,804,311 downwards.
ACAGAAGGTAGGTGGGAAAAGAGTAAACTTATATTGCACATATTTTGCAGCTTTTTTAAAAAAAAAGATTACCAAAATGAAAGAGTAAAAAAAAGCATACATTGTAATATTTGATAATTTAAAAAAGATATTCACCGGTATGACGTTACACACACACACATTTGCATTCTTTGTAGTAATATGAATGAAGCTTTGTAGTTTCTTTGTCTTCGTTTAGTGAAATGTACCAATTGCACTGTTTTGGTTGAAATATATTTGTGATAATTTGTATTGAACTGGAAGCACCAGTGTTTCCTTTATTGTAACTCATTCCTATGGTGTTGCTTGTGATTGAACTCTTAACATGTTTGGCGATAGTTGGGTTGTTTTACCTCTGAGCAGCACTTTTTTGCACACAATGGGCTAAATGGCCAGGTCACATGGACTCCGAAGGCTCAGAGAAGGTTGGGGGAGGGGACCCACTGGAACAGCTGTTGGGAGACAGATGGTAGCCTCCCGTCAAGGCCATCCAGCGTGTTCTTTAACGTGCACAGGGTATGGCTCTCCCGCACACGGGGCCACGGCTTAACGTCCCATCCGACGGACGGCGGACTTTCCAAGCCCATCGGTGTCCCCTACTGACCGTGGGCAGGGCGGGGAATTTTTGCGGAGATAAATCTCAACGCTGACCCAGCTGGGACTCGAACCTGGGAACTACAGATTACGAGCCTGGCGCGCTACCGACTGAGCCACCCCCGCCCCATTTGACGATAGTACAAAGAGCTTTAGTTCCATATCTGCTGTGAGGTATAAACATCTATACACAAAAAATTAGGCTAAACGATACAGATCGAGTAGAACCACAATTATGCTGTCAAAAATAAGTTGGAGCTTATGCAGGGAAATCATGAAATTTAATCATCAGTTTTTTAAGTTTAAACATTTCAGTTGGGCAAGTTGAAGAATCTAAAAGTAAAATCTTATTTCCGCATAGAGCTTAAAACATGTTTAAAACAATGAGCATTCGATGATTATTCCGCATGAAATATTTGTTCGAGATGCGGATTGGTTTCATTTCTTGAGCAGAGGGATTTAACATCAAATCGAGTCGTCAATCAAATGTTGAGACAGTACAGATCGCCTAAAGTAGAGGACAGCCTGTGCTTTAATACTTTGATCATACATTTGACACTTTAAACTTTCAACTACTTTTGCTTATGCTTTTGATACTTTAAAATTTTATTATTAATTTCTCCTGCGATAACCTTGTAAATTTACGGGCCATTACGTTTATATTGTACGTGTAATGTACCATAATTGTGAATAATGAAAAAAAGTTTAAAAGTAGGCGTTTAAAAATAATCCACTATTTGCATAAAAATAGAATACTTTTTTTAGCAGAACCGTCTTAAGCGATTTACGGTCATAAACTCAGCTGACGACAGCTAGTCATACAAGAATATATTAATTATTTGATTACTGAATTACTTTTCCGCTACGGATATTAGGCAAAGCAGTGCAAAAACTACGTATACGAAGTCAGGCAATGTAATATACATGTGGTATATGTCTCGGAAGTATTAGCATGCCTCGCTATGGTTTAAAAGGACCCGGTTTGATCCCGGTATAAGGTTTGGATGTTCCTTTTTAAGCGTTGTTTTTCTGCTGAAATCTCGCCTTCCTCATGGACTTTGTGGCCGATTAAACAGAAAAGCTCCTTTCACACCTTTGTGACAAGCAGCTGCTTGAGAAGTAATTTATTTTTTATTATTTAATACAGAATAAGCTAATTTTTTTTACATATAAGAAATATATTTTTTTAAATCTCGACGTACTGAACCAGGTTTCCATTTTCTTCGTGGGGAATACGTTTAGGAGTTTTTGTTTCTTGTTAGGAAGTGAGTTAGTGGAATAATTAGGTTTTAAAAACTTTTTGAGAACTGAGATGTACTTTTGTGTTCATTTTAATGCTATTGCGATGGTTTTAATTATTATATTATTATATATACACTGGTGGACAAAAGTTACAACTCTATGTTAAACCAATGGGAAACTAATTTCGAAGCTCTACAGTTTCTAAAATAAGTCTTTTTTATGATTAAATATGACTGAAGATGAATTAAATATCTCAATAATAATTTACGGATATCTCGATTTTCAGCAACAATAACAAGATATTTACGGTGTTATGGAAGCTTGATTGTTTGAAAGTAGCAATGGCAATTATAAAAAGTTTCCTCAAAATTTAAATAAACTTAAATAATAAGTGTTGTTTTGAGCTGTTTAATAAAATAAGTCTCAATTTTATAAGTTTGTGTAAGTTTCAGTATTTGCCAATTTTGCATGTTTCTTAGCAATGACATTGCAGCTATCAAATTTTTCACCTTCCATAATTCTTTAAAAATCTTGTTATCGTTGCTGAAAATCAAGATTTCAACTAATTCGACTGAGATTTTTAATTCACCTTCAGTCATATTTTACCATAAAAAGGCTTATTTTAGAAGTTGTAGAGCTTCGTGTTATTTTCTAATTGACATAATTTAACTTTTGTCCATCAGTGTATAAGTATTAGCGAAAGCGAATTTCATTCCATGAAATCTCCTTTTTGCCCAAACTCCCTTGTGGTCACTAAATAGTACAGTTGGTTCTCTTCCATGTTCACGAATTGAAGTTCCCAAGCCCCCAGTTTTTCGTCGTCTTTCACTTCCCTCAGTCAGAAAGAACTGAATGAACTGGAAAGAGTTTCGCCATCAAGAATAAAACATTAATCCGTGATCCAGTTTTTGCAGAAACCTGATACTCTGCCTACTTTCAAACATTCATGTCGGATCGCTGCAGGTCTTAATTTTAACAACTTGACTTTACCTTGCCGTTAGACATGTCACCATCCTCGAACAATCCTGAAGTGAAACCATAGCATTGTCTAAACCCAAAGACAAAATATTACCTAGTATTATTTTCACTGTAGATACAACAAAAGTTGTGAGTGATGAAGATATTTCTATAGCCGTGAGGAGGTAGACAGCACAGACAGACAAAAGAACTAAGAAATAAGGTGGAGGAAGATACGAACAGTTCTTTTATTTGCTCACACAACAGATAATTCAATACATCCACATTTAGTATTCACATTACCAAACTTACCGAAAATTTAAATGGCCTTTTCAGCAAAACACATCGGATTCTTTCCTCTTGAGGAAAAAGAACTCGTTAAAGTCGTCCATACTTCTGTTAAATAATCATTATACGCTTTTTCTTTCGAAATTTTCGTGTATTTTGTATGCTCACTTAATTCCTGAGAGGCAAATATGCTTTTTTGCTCTCCAAGAACGCTTACTACAATAATAAAAATAATGAAAAAATCTCAGGCTTGTTAAGAATATCTACAGAAATACAACATGACAGAGACATTCATTACGGAAACAATCCTAATGTAGTCAGCAGTAGGAAAGGTTTACCATTGTCTCGATTTTAAGCTATAAATACTCTAATTTACATTCGCTGCAGCGAACGTGGTGAATGTCTCGTAGGGAAATTAAGGAATGAAACGTGCGCGTCGTCGGTCGTCATCGTAATTGATGCCCACCTCTGAAATCCTTCATCGAAAGATGTTAGCTTCGTGTCTTCCCATATCCTGAAATAAACTTTATTTAAATGAGGTGGTGATAAAGACGTTCGTTAGAAGAAGAAGAAGAAGAAAAAAACGAAGAAGAAAAGAACGACACACGTTCCATTCTCATCATTTTATTCGTCTTCTTTTTTCCCCCAGAAACAATACGCTACACGAGTTAAATAATTTTAATGATACCGCTTCTTATTTAGAGTACTTTTTTAAAATAATTACCAGCACGACTATTAAACTTAACAACTGCGGAGTAGAGAGGTTATGGAATGCCATTGTGAGCATTATCCTCGTTGGAGCCATTGTTTAAGACATCAGCTTGCTCTTATTTTTCGAAAACCCCAGAACAGAAGTACCGCTCCACGACATAATGCACGCGATTGTTTTTCACGAGAGTGTGCAAAAAAGAAGAGAGCACGAAGGCAGATTCCGCAGATATAAGCCAGTCATTAAGTTCTCGGGCACTAGAAAACGCTCTGTTTATTTCATTAGGACGATTACAAAGATGAGACCCGAAAAATTCTCTCGTGTTTTTTTTTTTCTCTCTCTCATTTTCCGTCTGTGCGCGCGTGTGTGTGTGTTTGCTGCTGCCAGATAAAACATTTTGGTGAAGCAGTCTTTAACAAATCAGCTCTCACGTTTAATGTGGCTTTTAGGTTAACTTTAATCTATATTTTTTTTTCCACCGAGTGGATTTTTGTTAATCTCTTTTGTTTTGTCGTGAAACAAAAGTGTCATCTTATTAGAAGATACTCGCAAAAGATGGGGTAATTCCTGCTTCATCTTCATGAGACGTGAAAACAACGGACGTTTCCTCTTCATTTTCATGGAATGCAGAAATTTCCTTTTTTTGTCTTCCTGAAAGACGTAAGATGCAGAAATTTATTCTCCATCATCTTCGGATGTAGCGAGAATGGAAATTGCACTTTCACATCCTCGCAATACGGACGATAAGGAAATTTATCTTTCAACTTCATGAAGTTTCTTCCGTCTTCTTGGAATGCAGAAATTATCTTAACATATTATCACGGTGCAGAGGATGTTGAAATTTCTGTTTCCTTATAACGAAATGCAGAAGAGGTAAACATTTGCATTTCATGTTATTGAGATGCAGAAAATATTAAAATTATCTCTTTTTATTCTCATAATAATGCAGAAGATCATTGTAAAATTTCTTTCGTTTTCATGAATATCTGAAGATGTGTAAATTTATCTTTCATCTTATTGGGATGAGGGGGAGAGAAATTTCTTCATCTTCTTGTGAATAAGAAAACAGAGAAGTTAAAAGCAACATCGTGAATATTAGAAGAAATGTTGCGAAGTGCAAACGGGCTTCAAATCATAATGATACGAAAGGATTTGATTGCTGCAAAATAATCATTGAGAAGGAATATAAATTCAAAAAACAGGTTCTTAAGGTTGAGGTGAAGAAGAAAAGTTTTGCTAAAGCGTGAGTCAATGGAATGGAACACAAGGAACTGAAACTTAGCGGCCCAAAATAAGATCAATAGGAAAGTACTTATTATATAGATGAGTGCTTTTTTTTTAATTTGTTTATTATTCTTTGATCGTAGTACAAGTAAATTTTATCATTACAGGTGACCCCCAAAGCTTAAAGCTTATCTGCAGGATGTAGAATAATTACATTTATAATTTGTACAAAAGTATGATTAGTCTTCTTTTTTTATTTGATATGACATTAATATTGTTTGCCATTAACATATGATGAATGTAATATTGACATTGAAACGTGACATTTATAATATTGATATTGAAACGTGACATTTATAATATTGATATTAAAATGTGACATTTATAATATTGATATTGAAACGTGACATTTATAATATTGGTATTGAAACGTGACATTTATAATATTGACACTGAAATGTGACATAATATTTAACAAAAAATTAATGACATTGATATAGAGTGACATGATTTGTTTATTCACTTGTACAAAGGAACCTCTAAAATATTCGCTATTGGTGGATGGGGATGGAGGCGCTTGAAATCTTGGGATGAATTTTACACGAAGCAGATGGTGAACAGAGTAGGAAGAGAAGAAGATGGCGAACAGGGTAAGAAGATGGCGAACAGGGTAGGAAGAGAATAAGATGTCGAACAGAGTAGGAAGAGAAGAAGATAGCGAACAGAGTAGGAAGAAAAGAAGACGGCGAACAGAGTAGGAAGAGAAGAAGATGGCGAACAGAGTAGGAAGAGAAGAAGATAGCGAACAGAATAGGAAGAAAAGAAGACGGCGAACAGAGTAGGAAGAGAAGAAGATAGCGAACAGAGTAGGAAGAAAAGAAGACGGCGAACAGAGTAGGAAGAGAAGAAGATGGCGAACAGAGTAGGAAGAGAAGAAGATAGCGAACAGAATAGGAAGAAAAGAAGACGGCGAACAGAGTAGGAAGAGAAGAAGATAGCGAACAGAGTAGGAAGAAAAGAAGACGGCGAACAGAATAGGAAGAGAAGAAGATGGCGAACAGAGTAGGAAGAGAAGAAGATAGCGAACAGAATAGGAAGAAAAGAACACGGCGAACAGAGTAGGATGAGAAGAAGATGGCGAACAGAGTAGGAAGAGAAGAAGACGGCGAACAGAGTAGGAAGAAAAGAAGACGGCGAACAGAGTAGGAAGAGAAGAAGATGGCGAACGGAGTAGGAAGAGAAGAAGATGGCGAACAGAGTTGTAAGAGAAGAAGATGGCCAACAGGTTAGGAAGAGAAGAAGGAAGGCAACCAGAAGGATGGCAAACAGAGCGAAGACAAAAGTTTCAGTTTCTCTTTTGAATACTAAAGTACAGATCCAAAAAATAATTATAATTAAATGTATGTGTTCGTTGGGGAATACTTCAATATTTGTGTCATTTTTTTCTTTTGAGATATCCCCTTATAAAAATTCCCTCTCAGCCATGGCTGAGGCACAGAATCGCATTTGTCTTGAAAAACAATTGCAGTTAGACTGTAAAGTGAAACAATGTTTCAGAGCACAACTGACTTAAATATAAATACTAATTATGCATTTGGCTTACTTTAATGGTTTTGTACGTATACACCAGTAGCTAAATTTAAGGTTCTAAGAAATAATTGACTAATTTTAATCATTTGTATTAAATATATATCCTTACTTCCAAGCTTTGAAATAGACGAGGAATCAAGGTTACTATGCAGCTGATATTGATTACATGTATTAAACACCTGTTACCGAGAGATTAGGTCTTTTGGTTGCCGTTGACAGGATTAACTTTTCGAATTCTGGATAATACGTGGATGTTTATTTGTCTCCAGATAAGAAGCAGTTGACCTCAAAAGATCTGCCTTTGCGCAGTTGCTCTAGAATGGATTACAGTGGATTTGGGAAGATTCCTTTTTAGGCTATTCGCAACAGTGCAAGTCAAGTATCTAAATCACCCGCACAACTAATCAGGACATTTCTTGATAATTTTCGGAAGGAGTAACATGTTTTGCTGTACTGCTAAAGAATTGAATTCAGTCTTGAAACATTTCGGTAGATTGCGTTGTTTTGCTTTTATGGTTTATTCTTTCTTCCAACTAATTTCTGTCGCGTTTTTGAAAAGTGAGTTCTTCTTGTCAAACCGGATGCCTGAGAATTGTTTTGAATTTCTCAAAATCAGAGAAAACTAAACGGGGTTTTCAAATCACTAATTTTAGAGTAGCAAATCTTTTGGCTTTTAAATGCAAAAAACGCTTTATTGCGAGACATATTGTATGGCCAAAACATTGGAGATCTAACCTAAAATATCGTGTTAGGCGCCCTTATATTTTCATAACAGCTTGAATTCACGGTGACAGATTTGATGAGTGTTTATAAGGTGTCTGGTGTGCTGTTGAATGTGATGATGAACGTTCCTAGGCAGCACGTATTTCCTTCAGTGTCGAGGGTGGTTGAGTGCGTGCTTGTGATATGCCACTTTCCACTACATACCACACATTTTCAGTGGGATGGCCATGGAAGATGAATTCTCCATCCTGTTCCTCAAACCACTCACAGACCACACAGTTTGACGCGATAGACTTTTGCATTATTATCCTTAAACACTCTATCTCCATCAAGAGAGAAATGAAATATAGCAGAATGTATGTAGTTGAAAACGTTGTTTAAATATGCCGTGGGGCTTTATAGACCCTTCAGGCATTATTATTATTTTTATTTCGATACAGAGGAAAATTATTTCGGACAGAGAAAAATCCTAGAAGCTGCTTCTAGCGTTCATACAAGAGTATGCCCTACTAAACCGGACCCAATCCGTGACATGTGAATATTCTCCACACCATGGTTTCCCCTCTAACAGCTTATACAGTGTATAGGACGGGTCTACCTCCTCATGCAGTTGGCTCCACATTCTAGATCTGTTATTTGTACTAAAGTGTGTATATTGTGATTCAACTGACCACATTAACATTTTTCCATTACTATGCATTCCATTCACTCTTTTGTTAATATCACTTAAATTTCACTTTCCGATTTTTGGAAGACAAAAGTTTCCGAAAGGCTCACAGGCTGCCGAACCTCAAACCTTTGAGTTCCCTGCCTATCGTACGAATTGATGAGTTGAGATCATCCTATTTTAAGTTCTATGGATTCTATTCTGTACATATGACACAATTTCTCTTTCCAGATGTCGAGTCTCCATCTGCTATTCATCTTGTATATACTTTAAAGTTTTCATCCTCGGACAATCACGTGATTTTCATGGTTTTGGATATAGTTGCACCAAACATAACACCATTTCGAAAGCTAGTTATATCATATGTCTTTCTCAACCCGTGGTCGGATGTTGCCTAAGGGTTCTGCTTGCATTTAAGTCTGCTCATGGATTCTGACTTAACATGTTACCTTCTCCTTTTTAAATATGTTCTTTTGCATCGAAATTATGGCAAATAGCCAGTGTTTATAGTTTCCTTTGTCCGGAAATTTGTATGAGAGCAGGAAGACCTTACTTTTGAATATTCATGTGCCTCAGAATGCTTTAGTAAAAATGGCTCGACAATTCCCGCTATTTGCTTCCATCGTGGAGTGAACAAAAGAAAAGTATATGAAGGATATTACAAGACCTTTCTTTCCATGTAATTCAAATCATTGAGGTGCAAAAAAAAGCTGTTTAAATCGACATGAATTGCAAAGGTTTTTAGATAAAACACATTGCTATTTATTTGATGATAAATCCTAGTCAACCTCAAGGGGTAGCCTGACTACAGGTATAGAACAGGAAATATTAAACTCATAGATAATGAAACAATTCTATAATAAGCAAGTGGGAGAAAAAACCCTCACCAATCGGCATTCCAAATTCGAAAATGAACTCTTTTGGTTGCTTTACCAATTGAGCCAAGGTCATCCAGGGCGAGATTTAGTGATTTTTTTTCACACTAGTCTATTGTTGAATAATTTCATTGTTTTCGATAATGCTAGTTAGTCTGTTATGATTAATTACGTTAGTTATGTTATTATATAATAAATTAGGAATTATGTTTCCTCTTGCAAGATGGTGCACTCATTTAATTTCACCTCTTTTCACATTTGGCAGAATGGTGTTGTTGACCTGTCGTTTTACGTGATAAAATATGGGCACGACATATATATATACATATATAGATCCTTGAAACATTACTGAGAATAATTTTTTGAAACTCTGCGATTAAATTCCAGAGAAGAGATATCTGGATCTCTCTAGACGTTAATCTTATGGTTTTTAATTAAATAAATTACTTAATCAGTGCAATTTCTTCTGGGTTGTGGTGTTTTTGATTTATGATGAAGTTGAGCTGCTTACGTGATCTATATTAAAGATTATTGGACTGATGGGTGCATTTTAAATCTCCAAAAACTGGACTTAAAATGCATAGCACACAAAATGTAACATTAGATATTTCTTCTATTTACATCAGAAATGTCCTGTGATCCTTTCATACCTGAAATAGATATAAGAACAGATGAAAAATGGGAAGTGAGGATTTACAGTATTACTCTTTAGAGTTATTCTCCCAATAACAACAAAAATGGCAAACAGTAGCCAATTCTTTTGAATTAGCTACCGACACCATATCAAATTCTGAAATAAAATTGCATTCTTTTTGTCTCTCATTTCATCTGCTATTTAGTGTTACTGTCCTGAACATTTGAATCCGTTTCAGTAATGGGAGCACACATCATTTGTTTTATTTGTAATTACATTTGGTAGAGACAAACGCTCTTGCTAGTTTTCAGTTAGTAAATTACAGTTCAGCTGAGTGCATTGAAAAGCCCTAACTGCTTATTCCGGATTCCTACTAGCAGCGTCTGCCCGTTAGTCAAACTCGCAATATCAAGCTTTGAAATGCATTTTGGCTAAACAGATGCGCATAATTAGAAAGGAAAAGCACACGGCCACATTCTACCACTTTGATCAAGTAAAGAGGCAAATGAATTAGCTCACATTATTCCCACGTAAAATGTTTCGTACGAAATAGATAACTTGAAGAGAGCTAGGGTTTTCTAATCGTTGTTAAATTATATCTTTTAACTCTGTTAAATTGCTTTTTCTAAATTAAAAGTCCAGTAGCGTTTAATACAATTTACATTATGGGTCCCCGGTGACATATTCGTTAGCATTCTTAACTACAGTGCAAGGGAATCTGGATTCGAGCCCCAGATAAAAGCGTGGACGTCACCTTTTCACGTGTCGTTTTTCTGTTGAGGTCTCGCCTTCCTCACAGACCTTCTCTGTTTGATATTATACTGTCAGGCAATCACCTGCCTCAGGAGTAAATTTTTTTCAGAAGTACATATAAAAATGACCCAAACTTTTTAAGAGAGGTGGCAACATTTTAAAAATTTAATGTAATTGCATTTGATTCGTTAAGATAAAAGGATTGTTAAATGAAATAAAATATATTTAAAAAAAGTTCGTCAAAAGTAGATCGTTATTATTAAGTAGATAGCAGTGAACATTCTAAAATGTACAATAAATGAATCATATTTTATTAGATCCTGCGTATTTATCCTGTACATTATGCTTCCCCACAAAAACCATGCACTCACAGAAGAAACAACTCTCTTTTAACGTATTGCGTCAGAAGAAGAGATCCCAATATTCGTCTATTTCGTTTCTGTAATTTCCAAAAATATTGCGGCATAGCAATGAAATAGAAGGGAACCTTTAGAACTGAAGCTAATAATAAGAGGTAAATAAAAAATCTAGATTAATATGCTATGCGATAAACAGCAGAGGTGAAGAGGGGAAAGAAAACGAGGAAAATACATATCAAATGATTTGGATTTGATTTGGGCGATGAAGATTTTTTTCTACGTTTCGTAATCAACATAATTCCCTGCGCATTTTAGCAACTCTTTTCCACATGTATCAGGGGCGGGGAGTGGATCAGTCGGTAGCGCGCCAGGCTCGTAATCTGTAGTTCTCAGGTTCGAGTCCCAGCTTGGTCAGCGTTGAGATTTATCTCCGCAAAATTCCCTGCCCTGCCCACGGTCAGTAGGGGACACCGATGGGCTTGGAAAGGCCGCCGTCCGTCGGATGGGACGTTAAGCATTGGCCCCGTATGCAGGAGAGCCATACCCTGTGCACGTTAAAGAACACGCTGGATGGCCTTGACGGGAGACTACCATCTGTCTCCCAACAGCTGTTCCAGTGGGTCCCCTCCCCCAACCTTCTCTGAGCCTTCGGGGGTCCATGTGACCTGGCCATTTAGCCCATGGTGTGCAAAAAAGTGCCGCTCAGAGGTAAAACAACCCAAATCCACATGTATTTTTTTTTATTCATTCTCGAATAGAAATCACCATTTAGACATTTCCTCCATTTGAACCAACGAAGCTGCATCAAAGACAGAAGATATAAGAAAAAGAGTAGGAAAAAGGCAGGAGCATAAGTTAAAAAAAAGTATTAAAAAGTAGCTCTAGCATAAAAATTAATATTTACATTTTGCATTTTTACTCCTTGGTATTAAATGCGATATTTATTAAATCAAAAATAAATCGTATCTATGAAATTTAGAGCTAAAGAACAAAAAAAAGCAACTTATTTTTTTCACGCGAAGTTTTCCCCTTAGATGAACACTGACTATCCAGATTGCCAATTATAGCTCTCAATTTTGCAAGACGATATCAAGTTGTATCTATTATAAAAAAGTACTTATAACATTGATATCGAATATGCATGAATATTACTGTTAATATATGACATACCGTTTTTATAAGATGACATATAATGAGTGCAATATATACTGTATATGCATATGCCTAAATTATAACTTACATGTTAATATTCAAGGAAAGCCACATGAAATAATTTTGCTGATGAACTGTTCACATTCTTTCCATTTGTTTTCTTTCAATGATGAAGATGACCATAAATTTCAGAAATTTCTCATAGTGATAAAGCAGTGCCACTAACACTGTTTGAAAAACTGTGTTTTTTCCGAACTTATTTCATTATTTCACTTTAGAGTTATTTATTAAGTCTTATGTGCTCAAGCAAAGATTCAGCTTTTCTTATTTTATCCGAACAGACGACAATGACAACACGATGCTTTTTGATTCACAACTGCAATTTCTACGTAATAAAATTCTCTTTATTTAAACAACCAATTGACATACTGCAAACCTTGAAGGAGCACATTTGAGAGAAGCAAAGGTATCGCAAAAACTGGTTTCGAAAATGTTCTTTTACACTTTTTGTTTATTTATTTTACTTTCCAAAATTCTTTTCCAGTTTGAATCATCATTTGATGTTTTCAGATTTTCAGGGTTTGAAGCTGTGCTCGGGAGTTAAGCAGCAAAAGTGCACAGATTCGCATCACTCTGTAATTAATCTAGGAGGTCGTTCTTGAACAACATACGTTTCACTCAAATAGTGCATCATTACGATATTGTACATTTTAAAACTTTATGCTATTAATTTTGTCATACCTTGCGTTAGAAATGTACAACAAAATAAGGATTTAAATTTGCTAAACCATATCCCTATACGTTTTTCGATAAATTCTTCTGACTTAAACAATGCTGCTTAATATTCGGGTTTTCACAACCATTTGCATTGTGTATACATTGCAGTTTTCGCCAAATGCAATTGGAGGAGAGGGTTGACTCAGTCAGTAAGCACTTGAAGCTCGTAATATGATGTTCCCAAGTGCGAGTCCTCACTCTAACGGATAAACGCCTTTCCAATTTTTAAGATTTTGAGATTATCTCCGCTAATCCTTTCTATATTTCTAATGAGAAAAAGGACTAGATGAGCTTGGAAAGTTCTTTATCCGTTACATGAGATGTTTAGATCCTGCTCCGTGTGCAGGAGTGCTGTATCCTGCACTCGACAGAAAACTTTCATCTGTTTCCTAAACGTTGTCCAGCAGATCTTGGAATCTAATCATGAAGCACATTGTGTGCATACCAGTGCTGCTTAAAGGTAAAATACAACAACAAAAACCAATACCTGGGTCTAAAGGTGGAGCAGTATGTAGTGCGTTTTGGGTTTCTGGTTCGAATCCTAACTGTCGAGATCTCTGCTGTCCCATGCCTTCCCTTCGATAAGAAAGGGGACACGAAAAGATTTGATAAAGACTGCTGTTCTTCAGATGAAACGTTAAAGCCATCGCCTCGTGTTTAGAAGAACCAGGCCAAGATACGTTAAAAACACGTAGAACGGCTTTGGTGGGAAACTACTATCATCTATTCCAACAGTTGTAATGTAAACCCTTTCTTAACCGTGCTTTCCTCCTTGAAGTCTCAATGACCTGTTCACTAGCTAATTGTAAAGCTGAAAGGTATCTTTTAGGGATGAAAAATAAACCTAATCCAGCACGTTTAGCAATATTTTGTTCAAATACAAACTCTCGAAAATAGAAGAGAGATTACAGGAAACTTACCTAGCGGTAGTGAATCTTTGAAAGTTGCATTTCATAAGCAATGCACAGTTAGAATTCAAGTTTCCTCCGTATAATTTCGCTTAAATAGGTCAACTCCACGATTACACAGTAATAAACTTCGGACGATTCCTAAACAAAATTCAAATCAGGCAAGTAGTCAATGTCCTATATTTCACTGCATTTCTGTATTCCTATTGCAATGAGATTTCTGTAACAACACAACAGTATTGCAAAGAGCCTAAGGCTGAATTAGCCAAGTTACATCGCCTTACGCAGGGATATAAAAACTTATTATGACCTAGTTCAAAAGATAAAGTCGATAGTGTCATTCTAAGTAACAGCTTCCGTTCCGAGAGCCAAACCATCAAGGATCATTTAAGGAAAGAAATGTTTGCTTTAGTTCTTCCTCAGTTTCAGAGCATCTGGAGAAGACAATTGGTGACAAAAGTGTGTTCTCCCTCTCGTTCTCTCTCTCTCTCTTCTCGACTTTCTTCCTGTCTTTTATCAAAAGATAAGGCAAAAGTCTTTAAACTTTTCCACCTTCTTCCTCAGCTCATCCATCCACATGCCGATAAGTATTCGCGCCGGCACACACACGTCTAATAAGCCGCACCGAACACGAATGTAAATAGACGCGACGTAATTTGGCGTCAGGAGCGGCGGGCAAGAACCAGGCAGGGAATTGCTAATGTTGGTTTTATTTCCTGACTGGCGTGATGAAATACTGCTCTTTGAGAAGTCCCAACACTGGTATCGAGAAAAATCTGTGCATAAATTTTCTGTAGTACAGAGAAGGGCTTTGCGGGACGTCCTCTGGGTTTAACAGCTCCTGCAAACAATGGCCTTTGATCGATACGCCTAGTTGTTGCTAACTCTTGCATAAATTAGCCACTCATGAATATTCACATCCTCGCTAAGAAGACAGGGAGGATACCGTGAGCCGAGAAGGATTAATTACTTTGAAAGGAAAGTGTGCGCTAAGCTCTCTCTCTCGCTGAGTCCCAGTCTAGCAAGGTTCGGTAAAAATATAGTGCAAATACACTGCGCGGATAATTAATTATTTCACAAATTGCTCTCCTCTTTTTTATCCCTCACTCTTTCTCTCTCTCTCTTCCTCCTTTTCTTTGTGTTTCTATCCACGCTATCTCATTTTGCACTCAACAGAGCCAGATAAATGCTTGCCGCGCTGAAAAATTCTCTATTGCCCGATGCCATTTGCGACTACAAATTAAAGATTTAACAACTAGCTCTCGCATCCGACATGGGTAGCGTGGACATAAGAATATTGAGCATTAAGAGAACGAAGTCGACCTCAGAAAGAACTATTTGAGGAAATTCGGCAGATGCCCGAGTGATGATTCCTATTCAGATGATTAAGATAGTACTTAGATTTTTTTTTATATTTAGACAAAATTGGACAACGTAATAAAGTTCGGTTTTTCAGTGATGGATTTAGTGGCTTTACTTTTAAGACATTTACGAGTTAAGTTTCATTACATTACTTTAATGAAGTAAATAAAGTGTTTTTTTGCTAGATTAACTGATTATTTAAAGTGATTTACGCGATTCGTTCAAATTTCTGACGATTCTCTCTTTTCTATCTCATTCTCTCTTTCCATCTTCATAGCATAATTGAAATAAATACTGTTTTCCAGGTGCTTCGCCGTGCTGAGCAGCGCCCCACAGTTAGATCCATGACATCAGTTATTCTCTGAGAGGTAAAGTGCTGTTAATTCTCGCACGCAGTCATGAATCTTAGAGAACAGAGGAGATTTTTCCACAGTTCTATATAAATATCTCATTTGCGACTTCATCAACTTGCTATTCTTCCTCTACTAATAATAAGAATGAAAAAAAGCGCAGTGGGTCGGTCGCATGTCAGACTCATAATCCAAATCGAGATCTACTCGATAGTTTTTCTTTCAATAAAGCAGATCTTAAAGCAGATCGTTTAAAATCATCACTTATATTCTAAATTTCTCAATATGCTGAATCTCAGTTAGTCGACAGTGAATGCGAACGAATATACCTGTGAATGCAGTATCTCTTAAAGTGAACTCAATTAGGAGTCAGTTTTTCTGACAAAAGATGAAATGAAACGCGCTTACGCTTAACGACAGTTTATGTGTGGCACAATTTTCCTTTGCCCGATTTCCTTCTCCTTCTCATGTAATACCAAGTGAAGCTGAGACGAATTTCCTGCCTTCGATTTTTCTTTTCGTAAATGTTTTTTTCTTTTTTGTGCTCTTTAGTTATAATTTATTTAGCATGTAGACGAAGAGTTAGATTTCCTGGGTTCATTATGGGTCATCATCATATGTCATTATTATATACATACTTGCAGGACCTGTTCTAGGAAGGTGCTTCAAGAAATTTTAAAAGACTTCTAAAATAGAGGGGGAAATGTTTTACTGCATTGGAAATCCACTCTCTTGGCCCCCACTTTCGCACTTTTTCTGCTCGATTGTACTTCTTGCCCCCCCCCCCCTTTAATTTTCTAGATCAGGCCTGCATGCATGCATGTACTAATACATATACTATATACATGGATTCTGTTGTTTTACCTCTTAGCGGTACTTTTTTGCACACACTGGGCTAGAAGGCTAGGTCACAAGGACCGAGGGCGCACAGAGGTCCACTGAACAGCTGTTAAAATACAGATGGTCGCTTCCCATCAGGCCGTATTATTTAGCGTGCACAGGGTATGGCTCTACTGTCCAAGCCTTAACGTTCCATCCGACGAAGGACCCCTCTCCAAGCCCATGGGTGTCCCCTTTCTGACAAAGGGTGGAAGGGGAGCTAGAGGAGATCAATCTGAACGTTGACACAGGTGGTATTCGAATCTAGGAGCTGCAGCTTACGAGTCGAGCGCGGTACCGACTGAGCCATTCCGCCCATATCAAGACGTTGCATTAATCCATTTGCTATTGGATGGCATATTTGTTGTAATAATCTTCCTGGACTATTTCCACATGATATGGGGGCGGGGGTTTCTCAGTCGGTAGCGCGCCAGGCTTGTAATCTGTAGTTCCCAGGTTCGAGTCCCAGCTGGGTCAGCGTTGAGATTTATCTCGGCGAAAATTCCCCGCCCTGCCCACGGTCAGTAGGGGACACCGATGGGCTTCAAAGGTCGCCGTCTGTCGGATGGGACGTTAAGCCGTGGCTCCGTGTGTGGGAGAGCCATACCCTGTGCACGTTAAAGAACACGCTGGATGGCCTTGACGGGAGGCTACCATCTGTCTCCCAACAGCTGTTTCAGTGGGTCCCCTCCCCCAACCTTCTCTGAGCCTTCGGGGTCCATGTGACCTGGCCATTTAGGCCATGGTGTGCAAAAAAGTGCCGCTCAGAGGTAAAACAACCCAACCCAACCCACATGATATGAACTTCAGAAGTTCCACGTGAGACATCATTCTCTAAGTGACGCTGAAAGGATATTCACATACAAATGAGAATATTGATGCTTCGAGCTTCTTTTGATTTTTTATCTATATTTTAGGGTTACAGGATAATATGGCGCAATAGGAGACCGAATGTTACTTTTATACATTACAGATTTCTTAGTCTGAAGGCTTAGTGAAAACTGTTACTCTGAGATTTCATATTATGTTGATTAACGATTCAAACTTATGAGAAAGTTTGTGGAATGCATGCTGCACTTCTAATTATCTTTGTAAGACGAAGCGCTTCGGAGAAGGGTTCAAGTTAAAGAAACTGCTTCAATGGGTAAGTTCATTCATACTTACTTATCATAGAGTTGTGGAAGGTCTTGCGAAAAAATTATTTTAGAAGTAATTTGGCTTTAGAATTTAATTTTCCTTTCGTATAACCTGAAAGTTCTATTCCTTCTGCCTCCTGGATTCGAACACGAAACCTGTCCAGATTACGCATCAGTTGATCTACCGGCTAAGCTATGGTGGAGGGGATTAAGTTTTTAATTTATGAAGAATGATTCATGTTTAACGTAAGTTAAATTTGTGAAGGAAAGAAGCAGATGTTGGGACGTCACTTCCGTTTAGTTCTCTGATCGAGGCAGTGCTGAGCACCATTTACACCGACTTGGAATTTCCCAATAATAGTGCAGCAGGCAGATATACTGTATGTACAGATGTTATTCGTAATCCCTCACCCACTGTGGTAAAACAGAACAAGGAAGTCCCGTGTTCGCTTTCGGGAAGTTGGTGGAGTGACTTTGAGTTTCCTTAATTCTTTATTCAGCTGTGAGCTGGTCTGAAACTGATAAAAATTCAATATTTATATTTAATCTAAGCATGTGCGATGGGTTTCTGCAATTTGTCGTGAGTCGCATTAGACATTTAGTCGTGGTTCAGTTTCATTAAAGCAACAACCTTGCATCTTAAAGAAACACCAGATCAATCTCTCACATCTCTTTCCTCCATCGCCTCTACGATCTTCCATCCCGCGTTACTTGATTCTCGAGTCTTGTGAATTATTCAGCCCTTTGTAAAGAAAATGTGCCTTTGTGGGGTAAAAGAATCCTAATTAAAAACATTTCACCCATCTGTGCTCCAAAAAATGCTAAAACACCTATGCAAGAGAATATTTATGTTCGTGGATTGTTTTTAAAGACGTTGTGAGACTAAGAGATAAGACTTTTAACGTCAAGATCTAATAGAATAATACTCTGTATTCGTTACATGTTGCGGTTTAAATATTAATATTTAAAGCGCAAACCTATTCGTATTCCAGTTATCCTGTGGATGTAAATCTGAGGAACGAGAGTGAAATCTAAAGCGATCGAATTGTTCTCGTCTCAGGAAACACCAAATAACGTGGAATGAAACAATTCCGAAACGTTACATTAACAATGCCAACATTACTGCAATTGCTGTACTTTGCTAAACTAGAACTACATTCTTCCGGCAGAACAGGACACCGCTTAAACTCCTCCTTGAAGAGCGCGTTGCTCAGAACATCACACAACACGCCCGTCGCATATGGTACACATTTACACGTGCGCACACACACATACTGCAAATTACCCATTGCCACGGGCTTAACCTCCATAATTAGCTTGGCCCGTAGCCTGGCAGCAATATATCTTCTCCGCCATAGTTAGTGGGAATTTGATGACGGAATTATAAACGTCATCGCCGAGATAGGCCGCACTTCCGGTGGCAGAGGAAACACAAACCCGGGAGCTATCTCGGTGATATCGATGTTTGCGCTAATTGCCGCACCAACCGGTAAGTACGTCTGGCCACGTGACCCGGGGAGGGACGAATTGAGCGCAGTAGCGCGCTTCTGTTAATGTATGTTTGATAGGTGGCAGAGGCAGATCGATGAAATACAGCGTTCGCTGCTCGATTTGTTTCACGAGCTCTCCAGACGCAATCGCCGCCGTCGACCTACAGGCGCTGCCGCTGGCCCTTATCTGTCTGATCAAACTCGTGAACTGACTGACTGGTCAGAACCCTCCCCCTCCTGGAGGAAACAAAGGGGTGGAAAACAGGAGAAGAGGGGGGGGGGGACTGCACGACTTCATTACACAGAAAAGCAGGATGCGAGGACATTTCGGTGAGTTCGGCTCAGATAAGCTCTGATAGTTTGGGACATTGAAGGGGATAAAGTGTGATCCGAAATTTCAAACATATTTCGGAAAGTTGTTCCGCCACTGAAAGAGGGGACTGGCGTAAGATAATTTGCGTTATTGCCTTTTACTCAAATTGTTGCACGAGGACAGTTCGATGGTTAATTCTCCGATCATCAAGTTATAAATCGAGATCAGTTTCAGCTACGTGCATCGGCGCATAAATATTGAAACTTGTTTTCGCCTTTGGCAGAAGTGCATAAACAGTCTACAGTAATTACTATGCATTATCAGTTATTAGTTGCAGTATGGAGCAATACTTGCTCTGACTATCCATTGGAATAATCCCTACGAAATTCTCTTAAAACCTTACTGTTCATTGTTTCAGTAGACAAAGAATTATGCACAGAAATATATAGTCTTCTAATGTTAAAATAATAGGATTTACACAAACAACTGATTCACTTTGTTTTATACAGTGGTGAAAGTTGATTTTATTTCTTACCGGTACGCTTCAAAGCATAGTTATGCGTGGAAAATCACACACATGCTGTCACTCCATTGAAATTGTCTTACAGGGGTAATAATGTGACGTGTATGGTGAGGAAAGTGCAGTACACCAGTGTTTCCTATTTCTCCCCCAATGTTTTCCGCAAATAGTTAATGATTTAGGGTTTTTTAATGTGAAATAAATATTAATATACCTTAATGCTTATCGATACTGTTGCATTCACGGATTTCATCTTTATTGAAAAAAAAAAGAAAAAAAAACAATAAGCTGTAAGATTGTTACCTAGTGTAATGTTTTTTAATTGTTTCTTAAAATTATAAAGAATAAAAAATAAATACCCCCTCAAGCAGCTGCTTGCCACAGAGGTCTGACAGGAGCCTGTCAGTTTATATGCCATAGTAGAAGGTCTGAGAGGATGGCAGGACCTCAGCAGAAAAACGACACAAACAGCCATGTCTTACCCGGGGCTCGAACCCAGGTCCCTTAGATCAGTAGCCAAGCGCGCTAACCACTCGGCCATGGGACGGCTCTCTTAAAATTAGAGGAAAATTTTTTAGAAAATTTTTTTTCACTTATATTTTCATTAATCAATTTGAATATTCTAAATCCAGATCCCAAATTTAACATTATTTAGGATGACACATATATTGGAGATTCAGAGTAATTTTAAACTGAATAAATATTTCAACGTTTTTTTCAATTAGCTGGGAAGCATTCGCCCTCTTAGATTAACGTCGATATCAAATCTGGAGAAAAAATTATCTTTAGCCGGATGGGATACGAATTCCTGATAATACGTCAGGTGCTCTGCCTGGTGAGCTATCGGCCAAACGTTAAGATCCCCTCTAATTGGTGTTATGAACTTTCCTACTGCAATGCACAATTCTGTGTCTCTTGAAGGCAGGTGCTTGATGGGCGACCGGTAGCTCAGAGGTCATAGCAGCTGACATGTTATCAAGAGGTCGTGGATTCGTATCCCATCTGGCTCAAGACAAGTTTTCCTCTATATCTGATATCGGCGTTAAACTAAGACTGAATTCTTCCCTGATAGTAACTTATAAAATTCGTTAAGTGTAATCAAAGATGAGGTACGCATATTTAGCCTCTGTAATATCGGCGACAATAGATGCAACACTGCAG
The DNA here is from genome assembly GCA_038380435.1 of Ryuthela nishihirai. Lineage (NCBI taxonomy): Eukaryota > Metazoa > Arthropoda > Arachnida > Araneae > Heptathelidae > Ryuthela > Ryuthela nishihirai. The sequence goes on along the minus strand of JAWZYU010000001.1, from coordinate 48,783,630 downwards.
GGTTTCCACATCCAAAATGCGATAAGAAAAGAGTGATATTTGTCAGTCACAAAATAAAAAATTTCTTCCTGCAAGTCGAGTTGCTTTAACAGGCAACCATTGTTTCCCCCCCCCCCTCTTTCGCCTCTCTGTCGATCGTTACAGTTGTGGTGTGGTGTGGTCAGAAGAAAGGCGTGCTCTTTCAACTTCAGTCAAAGGTTGACCTTATCATGTAGCTACAGAGCATGTTGTAAAATGCTTCCACTTAAATGTAAGGGGAATTTTTTTTTCATATTTTATTTTTCCAATTTAGGTAATTTTTTCGAGTAATTGATGCTCTACTAATCTACTGTGAAGATATCGTTATTTGTTCTTGCTCCACCACCACGGGATCAATAGTATCAATTTTTGCAGTGTTATAATGATTAACAAGCCTCTTCGGTGGTACAGTAATATCAAGTTGCCTCACAATGACACTACAGCAACTGGGGCCCGGGTTCGAATCCTGGGTAGTGGCCTAAAGGCTGTACAAACTAAGGGTAGCTTCTAGGACTCTCATCGAAAATTTATGGTATCAGATAAAAACCCTAAATGTGCATATTTTTTGTGTATATAGAGATATTAAACCTAAGGTAAGTGGTTACCGAGCTTGGCCACTAATCAATAGGGGGTGGGTTCGAGTCCCGGGTAAGAAATGGATGTTTGTGTTCTCTTTCTACTGAGGTCCCGCCTTCCTCACAGATCCTCTACTGAAGCGTATTAAACTGTCAGGCTCCTGTCAGATCTCTGTGTAAAGAAGGCAAAAAAGCTGCTTGAGGGGGGATTTTTTGACAGTTCATAGTTTAAAAATTAGGGTATTACACTTTATAACTCTTAAGTGGTAGCATGGGATCAATCCACATATATATTAAAAAATTTTATAACAAAATAAAAAAAATAAATTATTATTTTGTTCCACATAAGTATATTTTAACCAAAATTGAAATTTGAAATAAGTTAGTATAATAAAAATATCAATTTAATAATTTTACCTAAGTTTGAACCTCTCAAAGGTCGTATGATTTTTTACTACGAAAAAGTTTCGAAGTTTTTAAAAGAAATATATTTTTTTAGATTAAAAATAGCCTATAAAGGCTAGTGGTAGAGTTACATATTAAAACTGAAGCGATTTTGCCATTTTTGGTTTCGTTGTCAGTGCCTTGATATCAGTAGGCGGGCTAACTGTAAAGTGCTTTATCTCTGTCTCTTATAAAGGTAACAAATTACCCCTCAAGCAGCTGCTTGCCACAGAATCTGACAGGAGCCTGTCAGTAAAATGTGGCCTAGAGGAGAATTTGTGAGGAAGGCGAGACTTCATCAGAAGGACTAAGCACGGAAGAAAACATCCACGCCTTATCTGGGGCTCAAACTCGGGTCCCTTGGATCAGTAACCAAGTACACTAATTACTCTTATACGGGGACCACCTTATCTCTCTACTATAATGTAAGAAGAAAATCGCAAAATTATCGTTCAAATTTCCAGAAAAACGAAACATTTAATTGAAATTTATAGTTTTGTTAACAATATTGCCATTAGATAGATTGAAAATTTTAAACCTTTTATCCTACAGTAATTTATATAAATATAATTTAATAATTAAAATTTTTGACAAAACATTCAAAATAAAAATTCAACACAACAAATATACAAGACTTCAAACTAAGGTGTTACAAAATGTCAATTTTCGAATTAATTACAGAAATGTACTCCGGACATCAAGTACCATTTATATTGAATGCTATCCCAAATGAAATACTAAATATAGATTCATTTAGTAGACAAACCGAATTGAAAAAATATTTGGGAAAATCAAATTAGCTGAATATTTTATGTTATATTTTGTGATTTATATTTCATGCATACCATTTTCGCGGCTGAATGCTTTTTAGTTTTTTGGGTCAAATGGTAAATGTACTGTATTCTTTAGTTTCATGAATAAAAATCAATATTCTTTATAAAAAAATGCATCTTTTCCACAACTTTTAATTGTAAAAAGAAGTTGATTTTTTATGTCCACATTCTTGTGACTTTTGTTTTACCTCTGAGAGGCACTGTTTTGTACCCAATGATCTAAATGGTCAAGTCACAAGGGCCCCAAGGGCTCAGACAAGGTACCACTTGCTTCTTTTTCATGTACCACAATAAGGTTGCAAACCAATATCAAGAAATATGCCGTTCTTTTAAACCCCGAATTTCATGCACATTTTTATTTTCGTTTTAGTTCTTTATTTCGGAGAGCAATTACTGAAGCAACCGCTTTTTCTTTATTCAATAAAAATATGGCGCTTCTTACAAATTCAGTGAAAAAATATTACGAAAAACAAAAAAAACTCCGATAAATGCATGCAGTTTGTTGTTGCTCAAATGAAAGCTGAATACGTAAGGGCAAGTTCAAGATACACTTAGCGCTATCTTAACTTGGTATTTGGAGCCACGCCAGCAAAATACCTAGTACCCTTGCTTATCGTTCAAAGGGGGCGGGGGTGGCTCAGTCGGTAGCGCGCCAGGCTCGTAATCTGTAGTTCTCAGGTTCGTAATTCCCCGCCCTGCCCACGGTCAGTAGGGGACACCGATGGGCTTGGAAAGGCCGCCGTCCGTCGGATGGGACGTTAAGCCGTGGCCCATGTGCGGGAGAGCCATACCCTGTTCACGTTAAAGAACACGCTGGATGGCCTTGACGGGAGGCTACCATCTGTCTCCCAACAGCTGTTCCAGTGGGTCCCCTCCCCCAACCTTCTCTGAGCCTTCGGGGTCCACGTGACCTGGCCATTTAGCCCATGGTGTGCAAAAAAGTGCCGCTCAGAGGTAAAACAACCCAACCCAATTGTTCAAAGAGAGAACGCACTATTTACTCCCCTTGGCACAAACCCTCCCACACTCCCGTCGGCACAAACGCAATCTCAATTATGCGGTTTCAAAGAGCTTTGTATTTAAAGAGTTAAACGAGGGCTAGATCTAGGGTGGGTAGGGGGGAAGGGAAAGGGGAATAATTCCCTAAATGTTAATAGGAGTAACGGAATCCAAAAGTTATTAAACGTGTGCATTTTTCACGCAATTTTCCAGAATTTGCTTTTAAAAACTCTAAAACGAAGCGGAAAATGTTACACTGTAATAGGTATCCAGAGCTTTTTGTGGGTCGCTCATTATTTTATTTCTAAATCCGGGTCTGGGTAACAGTAATTTAAAATGTAGTTTGTATAATCATATTCGATGTACCGGGTAATAATTTTACCCCTAACCATCTCCATCATAAAGATATGCCCATTTGGCATGAGTAAGAACAAAATATATAAGTAAACCACCCTTAGGCGGGCCCCTAAGGGCAAACATAAGAAAAGCTAAAAATAGCAGTAAAATTGCATAAGAAACCTAAAACGGGTAGGTCTCAGAGAACGCTACCGTTTTAGGCCTCTTGTACTTGTTCAAAACAGTATGATCGTAAAGAATCAGAGAAGAAATAATCTCATTGGGATTATTGCTTACAGCATCAAAAAATCTTTTTGAGGTGCGTTTTATATGTATATATATATATATGGTCGATGCCCAGTCTTTATGAAGTTGTCTGTTAGTGACAAACCAGGGGGAATCGACCGCAGTTCTCAAAATCTTGTTCTGTAAGACCTGAATCTTACGAATATTGGTGGGTATAGTATTCGCCCATATGGGTGAAGCATAGAGAATCACCGGTCTGATGATCATATCATAGAGTAAAAGCTTATGATCAATCAAAAAAGTGGAATTTCTCCTAAGGAGTGGGCCTAGCTGGCCCCTCAATGAATTGACTTTGGAGATTATATTCTTTATGTGATAGTCCCACTTTAACCTCTTATGTATAACAACCCCAAGATATTTGACTGAATCACTCCAATCAATGGGAATATTTTGTAAATGGAGGCAAGTGGGATTCATAATACGCTTTCCAGTAAAAAAGATGGCAGAACTCTTGTCAGAGGTAATCCTTATTTTCCATTTTTCGTACCATGTGGCCAGCTCGGTCAAGCTATGCTGCAGCCTCTTCACAGCGATAGCAGGACCGAGGGAGGGTGAGAGTAAGGCAAGGTCATCTGCGTAAAGTGCAAGATGAATACGATCAGAACAAGGTAGGTCGTATAAGTATAAGGAGAAGAGTGTGGGACCCAAAAGGGAGCCCTGAGGCACACCTGCAGAGATGACTCTTCTTGTAGACATGGCAGATTTAATTTGGACTTGAAATGTCCTGTTGGAGAGATATGATTGGATCAAACAGATGAGTCCAGATGGCACTTCGGCTTCTATAAGCTTGTGTAAAAGGTCGTCCAACCAGACGCAGTCAAAGGCTTTGGCCACATCCAGGAAGACGGCTGCAACGGATTCCTTTTTGTTAAGGGATTCGGCGACTTTCTCCACCACCCTAAGAATCTGGTGTTCGGTAGATTGATTCCCCTTGAAACCAAACCGAATCTCAGGCAGAATAGGGTGAGAGCCAAGAAAGTCGTCAATACGATTGAGCAAAATCTTTTCAAAAAGCTTACTAATTGTAGACAGCAAGCTGATAGGACGGTAGCTGGATGGATTTAAGCGGAGTCCTTGCCTGGTTTATGTAAAAGCTTGACGATAGCATTTTTCCAGACATCAGGAAATATAAGATTTCGAAGTAAATAATTAAATATCGAACAGAGATGCACAATGGCTTTCTTTGGAAGATGCTTGAGCATCCTGTTCGATATTTTGTCTTGACCCGAGGCTTTATTCAATTTTAAGCGTTCGTTGCTAATTCAAAATGTAAAGCGTACTGCGTATTAAAAAATGTGAAAACAGCGGGACTAAAGTAATGTAGTTTAAAATAGAATAATTTTTTTAACAGCAAGGATCCGCTTGCTTTTAATTAAATGCTCAATTGAAAGAACATTAAAGTGTAAAAGAAATCGTTAACTACACCACTACTAAAAATACTTTACCCGTATGCGTACTGACCTACTTTCAACACTAGTTGTATATCACTTTACCTCCACACAAACCTTAATTGGGTGTCTGAATGCATTTGTTAAACTTGCTTGATTTGATAGTAGAACCAATCCAGTTGCCAAAAGCAAATATTAAAACTAATGCTTTTCAAATTCTTAAAAAAATTTTGTTCTTTAATTTATAGCCATTAGCTTTGCTAGATTTCTGTAAAATTTCTTGCCACATATTTTGTATTATGAATAAAGGTTTTTGGGTTTTTTTTAATTCTCAAATTATCGCTTTAATTTAGATATATTTGTGGAAAAATTTCCAGCTATTCGGGTGGCATTGTTACTGGACCTTTTCTCAATCATAACAAGCGTGAAGATTCATGTACTTTTACTTAGTGAAAGCTATCATGGTTCACCATGTAGAGATATGTAGATTAACTATGTAACATAAATGAAAGCCGTATTTCCTTTCTTAATAACTAACATAATTGATGCCGCATTGCCACCTTTAATATCTAATGTAAACAATAGCCTCATTTCCTTCCTTAAAACTATCTACTATAAATGATAGCCGTATTTCATTCCTTTCCTTATTAATTATGTAATATGAGTAATAGCCGTACTCGGGGTGAATTCTGGGACGGATTTTAGGTTTCGAGGTTCCTTCCGACAATGACTGTTGACATAATGATCGGGTTTTTTTTACATTGGATACAACCAATGGGAGTTCATGCCACTTGATTACACAATGTTTCTTGTTTTGCTTTTTTAACAGATTTGGACCCTTCGTAATTTCTGAAATACAGGGTGGTTATTATTAAACTGTTCCACTTTAGAGGTATGTAGCTATGAAACGGTAAACCTCACAGAGCTGAAATCTCGCATGGGGAATAGTAAGGCCAATGCGGAATGAAATATCATGAATAAAAAATATACTTTCAAAGCCTTCTTAGCTTTAACTGGCATAGTGGTTAGGCAGCTAGCGACTGTTCCAGTAAGGCAAACTTTGTGTGTTGTGTTAGCTCTAACTAAGGCAGTGGTCAGCAATGACTTCGGTCGTAGTAGGGCATGTCCTTGTATGAGAAGGCCTGTAAAAGCTAGGAGTAGCTTCTAAGATTCTTCTATGTCCTATATGTCGCAAATAAAAAAAAAGGTATCGCCAGATAGAACATGGTGCTGTGGTGATCACGTAGACTTGTTGCAACGATAGAGCTACGAATTATTATTAAACGTGACTAAATATTAAAAAAAGTTACCATTTCCCGAAATTAAGGTCATAGCTAAGACAATTTCTTGTAAAAGGAAAAATTTAAATAAAAATGGTTGAAATAAATGTTTTCGAAAATTATTCATGTTTTACAATATAGTAATATTGAAAACCTTCAACTCAGTAACAGAACACAAATTTTTTGATATGTGACATCTCGTTTTAGGGGAAAAAGCAAGAGTGATATAAATCACGAAGTTCTAAGACATTTATTTTAACTTAAGCTTAGCAGAATAATATTCAGTTTTTTTTATCCATAGTAACTTTTTAGTTCCCCCTCGGTGTTCATAGACAGTCCCTTGGCACCCTTCAACCGTTCATCTGTCCAACTGGCATGAAGGAACAAAGAAAGTGACAGTGAGAACTAGAAAAGCTGTCAAGTGATGAGGGAAGATAAAATGTTTCTACGCAAGTGCCCCAGGAGAAGCAGCATCTCCATCTGAGAGGTATGCCACCTATGATATCCCAAAGTTAACGGCATGTCTGCGATGTGCACGCCATGTCAGCTGCTGCTCCTGTTGCCAGATCTCTGTGTCAATGGCCCGTTTGTCTCGCGCCGCATTCGCCTCATTCCTGCTACGCCGCTTGGTTACGGGGAATGGGACGTTTTTGCACGCTTCCCGAGAGAACGATGTCATTAACTAATTTGGTATCGGTCCCGTCGCTAGGCAACGGCTGTTTAAATGATCCGCGTAGCAATAAATTTACATGCTTTGTTTGGCATTGGTGTCTATCGCACTCTCTGCCTTTAGAAGTTTGTGGCTTTCAGGCTTCCTATTTTTCCCTGGGATGGCGTGCAGTGGTAAATCCCTGCGAATAATTGCACTCCAATCTGCTCCTACGACTTATCCGAGTATAAATAGAGCGCTTGCACAATGAATGAAGTGTATACGGTTGCTGGCAGGAGGAGTAGAGTTTGTTTTATGCTTGCTCTGTCTAGGGAGACAGATTTCAGAGGAGCAATATTTCACGAACATAAAGACATTCTCTCTTCTAAATGGCAGTTCATAGTCAGTGATGTATGATTCACTTAGCAGAGCACCAGAATAGTATTCGAAAATGACGGCTCTCGTCAGGGGAAATGGAAATAAAGTGATACTTAGATTTCGTTTTGAGCTTACAAGGTAGCGTTTAGATTTTATTTCTTTTTCAATTAGTATGCGAAATTAATTTGAGTTCAGTTTTACCCTTGTGAATCAATTATTAACATGCCAACGGACTAATTGGCAGGTCTCAAGGACACCGAAGTTCAGGATATTAATCGTGTTCAGGTTTAGGAAGAGAATAATGTAAAGTGTATTCGCTTTGAGCCATTCTCTACAGAAACACAACAAGGATTAGTCCTGCTTTAATACACACTCGTAAAGAAATCTTTTTTTCGGTGGGGTGGGAGCATTATCCCGTCTCCGTTGACTTTATCGGTCTATTCCTTTCATTCAAATAAAATTCCAAAATGAAATAAACTTTACCTATATAAATCGAATAACAACTGCAAGTTAATCTTATTTTTTCATTTTTCAAATATTCGTTCACACATCAACAAACCTGGGTCAGCTTAATTTAATTCTCAGATTCTCGGAATATGGAACGAAATGGAGCAAGATTTTTTCAAAAGTAATCAACCCCATAATTACTGACTAATTGTGTGTCATTAGGACGATTGTCGACGCTGTTTTGGTTTTAAGAAGTGATGCAGTTCATGTTCGAATTCGAGATTAACCTTTTTCGTGAAAAATGGATATGTTCGGAGTCAAAATGGTCGACACATCTCTACTCGCGGATTGTTAGGGAACAAATAACAAACAAATGATAATTCGGAAGGTCTAGTCAAAACAGGGACTTCCTTTGGCCGGAAAAACAATGGAATTTTATCTCGAAATCTGTAAATTCTAGTGGAAGCCAAGTCCAATCTGATAAACATTAGAAATGTTTATGTTTTGAAAATGTATGTTGTTTATTTTCAAATAAAATTGTTCTGCGTTTGTTATTGTCATTTTTCTTCTGAGTTATAGAGCTCGTTAACAGGAATTAATTCTTATTCATTTCAACCATGTTTTTCACGCTGCAAATCAATAATGCATCATTGTCAGAGATATCCTCTAATATACTAGGTTATAGTATTATTGATTAATACGGAAATTTTACAGCAACTGCTTACTTTTTACAAAGATGCTTAACTCCATATGTTCTGTAGGGTAGATCTCATACATAACGATATTATTATATTTGCATATGGGTTGGTTCAATCGGAAGCGCGGCAGTCTAGTAGTTTGTTTCCAAATGTTAGTCCTAACTATACCCGAGATGAAAGTTTTATTTAGTAGTTCCTTTCTGCCCTCGGTGAGAAAGGGGACACCGTTGCGCTTGGAAAGGTCGTCGTTAATTTGCGTTCCATGTTTAGGAGAAACATATCTGTGCACGTTAAAGTAAACGCTGGATGGCCTTAACAGGAAGCTGCCGTCTTCCTTCTGTCCAGTGGAACCGATTCCCCCAACATTCTCGTAGCCCATTTAGCCCATTGAATGCAAAAGAGTGCATCTCGGTAGCAAATAAACTCAACTTTACTAAAATAAACGTGACAGAGAATCTACTGTAATTTCATCCTTATGGTGTAATCACACATAAACATCGCTGATACTTTGCAGCATATTTGCATAAATATACATAATATATATGTCTCGTAGAGGAGTTGCCATTGGCCGTTACTATAAGACAATAATTCTGAACCATTTTTTGCGTTGCTGGATACCAAGTACTAGATTCACTTCTTCGCTTCACACTAAAAGTAATGCATTTTAATAATTCAAAAATTATCTGCTATTCACGGAGTTGAATCAATATCATTTTGTCATTCGCCTTCATTTGCGGAACACCATGTCCCGCGTCACACTAAATGAAAACCTCCGCACTAGTGTTTTTAAAATTCAACAACTCAATCACAATATTATATACCAATTCTTGCTTTATATATTTATATTATGGTCTGTAAATGGTAGCTAGGTAGTCACTGGAAGGAGAGCTATGCACCAATCCCCTGTGATGATGCATAGAACCGGCCAGGCCTAGCACCTAATGTCCGACCCCGCCTTCTCGTGGTGCAGACCGTTAGTACCTTTCAAAAGAGATACTCTCTTGTGGAAGTGAACGGAAGGGGAGGGCTGCCAGATTAGTCTGGCCTACTGATCTGGACAACTATGGCTACTTTTCTTTTTTTTTCTACCTTGCTGAGGAGTGGTCAACCACACAGGGTCCTGGTACTGACCATATAAACCCACTGGACTGGACAGATATATGGCTCTGAGCTTGATTATGGATCCTGATTTTGCTGCACTGGTGGGCTTCTGTGGAGGGAAAATCTTCCGCTGTGTTTTCTGTTTGTTTGTGGGTTGACAGCCCCAAGTGAATAGATTCGCAGGATATGTTTATCAGCTGGTGGATAATCCTGAGCAGAGGTCATCGCAGGCACCTGAACTCTTTGCTTCTATTGGCATCGTCAAATTCTACATTGGAGGAAGTCTTCCAGTGTAGATGGCTTCAGCCTTTAGTAGTGGGGGAACGGGTCTTTGCCCCATGTCTGCGTTTAGGGGGCTGTTTGATATTGTCGGCATTCCCTCTCTCAATAAACATAGTTTCTTTAAACATCCCACTAACCATTTTCTCTCCATAGGTAGTTGGAATGTGAGGACTCTGCACAGATCTTTTTCTCTTGATGTCCTCACACAAGAATTCCACCATTATAATTTAGATATTCTCGGCTTGCAAGAGACCAGATGGACAGATAAAGGTCAGATTCTTAAAAATAATCTTAAATTTCTCTTTTCAGGGAGGGACGACAATAAGCATCACCAAGGCGTGGGTCTGCTTCTCAGCAGACATGCTAGTGATGCTCTTCTAGGATATGAGTGCATTAATGAAAGGTTTCTTACAGCAAAATTTCAGACAAGCGTTAAAGACCTCAATGTTATCTGCTGTTATTCCCCCACTGAGGATGCCGATGAGGATGAGAAGGATAGGTTTTATGAACAACTTCAGGATATTTTGAATTCTGTCAAGAAAGGAGATATTACCCTTGTTCTCGGTGACTTCAATGCCAAAGTTGGTACTGACTCTGACCTTTGGGGAGGGGTGATTGGCCCTTTTGGTATTGGTAGCTGCAATGGCAATGGGCAACGTCTCCTACAGGTAAGTAAACTCAATGGTTTCAGAATAACTAACACATATTACAAGCACCGCGACATACATAAGTACACATGGGTTTCACCTGATGGGCTGCATAGGAATATGATTGATTATATATTAATTAACAGCAAATGGGCTAGTTCTGTTAGAAATACCAGGGCATATAGGGGAGCTGAAATTGGATCTGACCATTACCTTGTTAAAAGTGTCTTGCAACTTAAACTTAAAAAGTGTTGTGCTAGGGTTAAAAAATTTGCTTTTAATACTGAAGCTCTGAAAGACCCAGTTATAGCCAAAGTTTACCATGATATGTTACTTAGTCATTATGACAGTCATGGTATGCTTACTACTGAAGTTGAGGAAGAATGGGATCATTTTAAACAGGCATTTTTGGACACTAACAGTACTCTTTTAGGAAAAAAGGAGCAGAAGAGACAGAATTATCTGAATGATAAGGCACTTGAGCATATTTCGGAAAGAAAGAACTGCAGGAATGTTCTTAATCAATACCCTACTAGTCCTAATAGAAAGCATTACAGAGAACTTAATAAACGTGTAAAAGATCAGTTAGCTGCTGATAAGAATCTTTGGCTTGATGGTTTGGCTGACAAAGCCGAGGAAGCAGTTAGACAGCACAACAGCAGAGAACTGTACCAGATAGTTAATGTTTTGTGTGGTAGAAAACGGTCAGGTATACAGGGATTGAAGGAAAAACAAGGTAAGGTTATAGAAGGTGAGGATTCTGTCATGGCTAGGTGGGCTGAGCATTTCAGTGATATTCTGAACAATGCGGTTAGTTCTATTCCCATTGTTTGCAATGATGATAGATGCATTGGTGGCTTTAATGTTGGCCCTATAACACAATCTGAAGTTATTTTGGCTGTTTCTAAACTTAAACTTCATAAATCCCCAGTGGTAGATGAAATTACTACAGAAATGATTAGAGCTGGAAATGTTTCGGTTACCACTTGGATGACTGAAATTCTGAATATCTTTTATGATAAAGGCATGGTTCCTAAGGATTTTACCAGAGCTATTGTTATCCCTTTTTTCAAAAAAGGTGATCGCAGTTCTTGTGATAACTATAGGGGTATTAGCCTACTCTCTGTTCCAGGTAAAGTTCTTTCCATGATTGTGCTTAATAGAATTAAGAATCTGGTTGACAGTCAATTGCGTGATGAGCAATGTGGATTCAGAAGTGGTAGGGGATGTGTGGATCAGATATTTTCACTTAGGCAGATTCTTGAGAAATGTTTAGAGTTTCAGAAACCTTTGGTTGCTAGCTTTGTTGATTTCAAAAAGGCTTTCGACTCTGTTGATCGTCATAATTTGTGGTTGATTGTGAGATCATATGGTATACCAGACAAGTTAGCTAACATAATGAAAGCTGTCTATAATAACACTGAGTCGTGTGTGAGATTGGTAAGGCTTGTAGCAATTGGTTTAGCATTACTTCTGGTGTTCGACAAGGGTGCATTTGTCTCCTTTTCTCTTTAGTTTGGTTATTGATTATGTTATGCAAAATTCACTTCAAAGGAAAGATTTTGGCCTTAAATGGGCTGGAGATACGAAAATTTCTGATTTAGATTATGCTGATGATTTAGCCATTTTGGCAAATGATGTTGATGAGATGAACTCTTTCATTCGAGCTGTTGATGAGACTGGTAGTAGAGTAGGTTTGGTTATAAACAGAGAGAAAACTAAAATGATGAAAATTGGTCAGGCAGGCTGTGATTCAGTTAATCTGAATGGTTGCAGTCTTGAGCAGGTGTCACAGTTTAATTATCTTGGGAACTATGTAACAGATAATGGTGACGTGCGGCATGAGATTAACAGACGAATAGGGATTGCTGCCGGGACTTTTAAGAATCTATGGAGAGTGTGGAGAAATAGGCGTATACACCTAAAGACTAAAATTAGACTGCATAATAGTTTGGTTCTTTCTAGGGTTAGTTATGGTAGTCAAACTTGGACACTTTGTAAACAAGATAACAGGAAACTAGATGATTTTGATTCCAGATGCTTACGCAGTATCTTGGGCATTAGGTGGTTCAACTTTGTAACTAATGATGAGGTTAGGCAAAGGAGTTTGCAACCTCCTTTAAGCAGCATATTGTGCAGAGAGAGACTCCGTTGGTTTGGCCATGTTGCCCGTATGAATAATTATAGATTGGCGAATAGGGTTATGAACAGTGTGCCTAAAGGCCTCAGAAAGAGGGGGAGAGCAAGGATGCGGTGGGCAGACAATGTCAAACAGGACCTTGTTATAATTGGTGTGCAGTGGCCTGATGCAGTAGATGTAGCGCAGGATAGGCTTGCTTGGAGAACTAAATTGCACGGTCTGGTTGGACCTCCGTAGCCGATGGCTGCTTGATGATGATGATGATGATGATTATAGGTTCACGTTTAATTTGTATTTCAAGACTCTTTGTTTTTTAATTTTGAGTTATCTTTTAGCATAATTTCAGTTTTTTTTCTTGTAAATTTCACAGCAGAGTGGTTGAGAACCATTGATTTAGAATAATTCGAGAAAAAAAACTGAGAAACAAAACCCACTTTGTATTGTGTCGAGGGGAAATAGAAATAACATTTGTATTAAGGCTCCTTATCTTCTTCTCTCTAATCTCCTCACTCACATCTCCCTCTTCTTAAGCATTACTTTTTCACCTATTGTTCCAATTGCCTTTCGCTGGTCATTGTTTCTTTGTGTGTTTGTCAAGAGAGTCTTCCGTCATATCTTCCCAGCCCGTTAACCGAACTCGTCGAGTCTATGTCAAATGAAATCTTGTCATGGATTATAAATATTTTCTCCTCGTGTATTCTTGCCCACTAAAAAAATGGGCAATATGAAAAGTGTTCTTCCAATATATTATCCGAATGCGAGGCCACGTTTACCAGTTTGGGGCCAAATGAAAACTAGTAAGATGGGGACCGTTTAAGATGGGGGCGTAAAACGCCCCCCCTACCCCTATTTATCCCGAAAAAGTGGGCAGAGAGTTTACGGGATCTCAAATTAGGCGTGTGACGTCTAGAATGTCGTGGGCTACCTCTAATCACCCTTCCCTCTCCAAGAAAAGGACGGGAAATTTTAAGGACACCGATGGACCCCACCCCTTCCGTTTTTTCTATACTAAATATGGTCGTCCAGCCACTTCTTAATAATCACGAACAATTCTTAAAATAATAATTTACCTGCCTGAATTACGATAACTTATAGAATCGACAAAAATATTTGTTTTCACATAAACTTTTTACTTTGGTTTATAAAATATTCAGTGTTAAAAAAATGCATTTTATGTTCATAAAATACTTTTTCTTAACTTAATATTGTTTATGAAATTTTCAATTTTAAGAAAGTGTATTTTATGCTTTTAAAAATGCTATTTTTACTGCATGATTCCAAAATTTTTTAAGGCAATGAACTCGGATGACGACAAACGTATGTATTTTATATGCATGCACATAAAAGTAGTTTAAGTTCATCATTGAATTTGTTTGATATGAATATGTTGTGCAACAGTACCAAAAGGAAAAAAAAACCGTTCAGACATTTGAAATCTTTCTCTTTATACATATATAAAGAGGGTGGCCTTTAAATAAAAATGTATAGTTGCTCCTTAAAGAACTATTCACAATCCACAAACTTGTACTAATATATGCTATTTTGAACAATTTTTATACCTTTTACTAACGACACAGAATACTCTCAATCTATCATCTATGTTTAAATGTGGCATTCTTCGTTTTTTTAAACAATTCTAAACTTTCAAAACAAATGCGACGTTACAAGCTGTATATTACTTATGGGGCAGGGCGCTGCCTGCTCAGCCAGTAGCGCGCCAAGCTCATAATATACAGTTCTCAGGTTCGAGTCCCAGCTGGGCCAAGCTTTGATATTTATCTCAACAAAACTCCCCGCTTTGCCCTCGTTCAATAGGCGACACTGATGGGCTTGGAAAGACCGGCGTTCGTTGGATGAAACCTTAAGCGGTGGCCCCGTGTGCGGGAGAGCCATACCATGTGCACGTTAAAGAACACGCTGGATTGCCTTGATGGGAGACTACAATCAGTCTCCCAACAGCTGTTCCAGTGGGTCCCCTTCCCCAACCTTCTCTGAGCCTTCGGGGTCCTTGTGACCTGGCCATTTAGCCCATGGTGTGCAAAAAAGTGTCGCTCAGAGGTAAAACAACCCAACAACCATTTAGCTCACTGTGTGCAAAAAACGTGCGGCTCAGAGGTAAAACAACCCAACTTTTGGGGCACTCCGGATATTATGAGCCTCAGTGATATCGCATTAGTTTGCTGTAACACTGAAACACCGTGTTCGAATCAGGGTTAAAACTGTCGCGTCATCGTTGATTTAATACTGTATAATCATTAGCGGTAACTGGATAGACTGTGCGACAGCGCAGTTGAGCTTCTGCTGTGATAATCACCTGCCAATCAGCCTATGTTCTACGAGGACTGTCAAAGCTTTAACTGCGCAGTCTCATAGTCTCTCCATTTGTTCCTTACGCTACGTCACTGTATATCATACTACGAATTTCATAAAAACTTACATTGATATGCTTATAATTGGAAATTTTCAAGATTTCCACGATTCTAATTTCAAAACTCTCAAGACTGAATCAATAGATGCGATGTATGGTGACGGTTATGCACTTCCTACACCATAGAAAACTAAAACACATTCCGCCAAATAACAGAAATATTTTTAAAATATTCCATCTATAAAAAACAAAGATCGTGTGCGCAACAGTTAAATGAGAAATGTTTTGAATGCTCGGTATGCCCGAAACCCGCTATAAAGAATGAGCGCTAATTTTTGCCAAGCAAATTTAACCGAAATGGCAGAAATTATATAGTCTCTGGTTAAGTAGCTATGTAGCTTTGACTTCAACAAGATAATGCGAAAAATAAGCTGCGTTCATTATCACCGGAGGAGCTTTTATGGTCGGAGAAAAACAGCCGAGGTTTAAAGAATTCCTTTGAACTTGGGTTGAAGAAAATGAAGCCTCGTTATGAGTGTAAATAGAAAATAGCATGAAGAAGATAGATGAAAACCATTCATATTTCCTTTTCGTTTTTTCTTCTTCTTCCTCTCTTTCTAATGTTACTTTTGGTAACAGCTTCCGAAGAACGCAGTTAATGACTAGTCACGTGATTTCATTCCTGAACTGGTGATAGAGGCGGAGAGATGAGGGGGGTCGCGCTCCACGAGAATGATGCAACGGCTCCTGTCGCTTCCTTCGTCGCTACGAAAATAAGTCCCTTTCTCGACTAACTTTGCTCCTTGACGCTGCACAGATATGTTAACAAGCTTTTGACGATGAGGCCTTTACAATTTTCTTCATAGAAGTGAGCAGCAAATTTACTTTCGGCGACAACGCAACGCCTATTGTGTCGCCTGCCTCAGTGTCCTCGCGGCGGGAAGTTAAAACTCTCCGCTTTTATTGCCTGAAGCTCTGTTTTCTTTGGCAGGGTTTTGTTGTGATATAGTAGCGGCGTCAAGCCCCCGCAATCCACATGACTGGCTAGCGCTAAGCTCAACGCAAAACACAGCAATAAAAGCCGGCGTTTCATCGGCGATGGCCTGACGCACAAGAAGTTCTCTGTCCCGGAGATCGTTACTACTGCTAAGTCTAATGACGGAGGGATTAATTGGCTTAAAACAAGAAGGCTTTGTTAGGGAGGAAAGTTTAGCCCCAAGTGCTCGCTAAATTAGTGCATATAAAGACATTTTTGTGTTGCTAAAGAATAGGGATGTACGGTTCTTATCAAAGTACAATTTTCTCGCGTTTCGCATGTTTTAATTAAATTTATTAGAAAGTGGAAAAGCTTAACGAACTTTATTATTAAAGGTGGACTTGATGCAGCCGAACAGAGCTCAGCGCAGGATGGAAAAAAAGAGGTAAATAGAAGAGATTTAGAAGAAATAAAGTAGCTTTTCGTACTGTTCTGTATTATCAGTATAAATATATAAGAAAGCTGATTAATTCTCTGTCGTATTATGCAGGAAATTAGAAGTTTTCTTCAATTGATGAAGATTAATATGTTCCACAGCAGATAAAAAACATCAATAACTCTCTTCGTTGTTGATTGAGATAGAAAGCTAAAAAATGCTTACCAGAATGTTTGTATCTACTTGGCTTAAAAGGAATAGAATTGTGAAATTTAAAAAGCAGATGATTTCTTTAGAATTCCATTAAATTGAAATTATCATTTCTTCTCACATGAAACTATTTAAGTGCAACTTTTATTATTTATTATTGTTTTATAATTATTATTATTTCTTTTCAGATGACAAAATTTTAATCAAATTTTATTAATCTTTATTGTTGCTTGGATACTAATCAGAGGGAGCCGAGTTCGAGACCCAAGTGAGGCATGAATGTTTGTTGTTGTCTTTCTGCCGAGGTCTTCACTTCGTCATAGACAGTCTCCATATCGTATAAACTGATAGACTCCTCTCAGAACCTCTGTGTTAAGCAGCTGCTTGAGTGGGGGTATTGTTTTTATTGTTTATTTTAATCAATCTTCAGATCTGACTTCTTACTTTATGGAACATACGCCTTGTGCTCTAATGTTGGAACTCTGTTCCGTGTAAATGAACAAAATTTGTTGTATATCAGTACTTTATTTCCCTCAAAAGCACCCTTAATTATTTCTTCACAAAATTCATATTCCTATTAAGATATGAACAATGTGAAGGATTTATTCATAATACATAAGGAAAAATTCTAACATGTCTGATGAGTGCTTTTATTCATAAATTAATATTTCTAATATTAAATTGTATAATGCGGAGAAAGTTGAAAGACTAAGTTTTAACTAAAACGCTTCATCCTACTTGGGCAAGAGCGGGGATTGGTAAAGTTAGTAGCGCGCCAGGTTTGTAATCTGATGTTCCCAGGTTCGAGTCACAACTGGATCAGAGTGGAGAATTTTTTCAGATAGTCCCTATTGGAAAATCAGTAAGAAAGAGGACTCCATTGGGCTTGAAAAGGCAGCCGTTCGTCGGATGGGACGTAAAGCCGTGGTCCCTTGCACGGCGTTCACCTCCAGCCAAGCAGGACGGCTTCACGTCCCAGCGTTAAAGATCGCGCTGCACGACCTTAACGGAAGGCTTGCATCACCTATCTCCTAAAAGCTCTTAATAGGATCGCCTTCCCAAACATTCTCTTAGTTGTTGGCATCTTGTAACCTGCCATTTAACCCAATGTTTGCAATAAAAAGGGGAAAAAAGAAGAATTGACACTCAGAGGTAAAACAACTGTGCCTAACTTTCTTGAATTGAACGTTTTTGGTGCAACTTACTGATGCTCTACAAAAACAGATTACTTTCGCATACTAATTATAGAGAAAGTACTGTGATCGTGAAGAAATAATCTGGAAAGTTTCTTTTAAAACCGCATTACAAATGCCTCTGAAGGGGGAAAAGCGTGTCTTTATATGCGGGCATCTCGGGCAGGAAACGGTTTACGTATTCAGGTGAAGTTTTACATTTCAACATACTTTCTTCCGAGAAAGTGGTCTTGCGAATATGAACTTTGTGAAGAATTTTGTTTATGCAAGGGAGCTTTATGTTGCTCCCTTGCATAAAGGAAACCAAAAACCTTCCATTCCAGAGATACACGCTGTGGGAATGAAGGAAACTTACGAAAGCATGGAAAAAACACTCACTGCTATAAAATATGGCCAGTTTAAAGGGACAATATGTGGTGACATAAAAGTCATATCTGGATCGGGCTTCAAGGAGGCTTCACAAAATTTCGCTGTTTTCTGTGTATATGAGGAGCAGGGCCAGAAAGAAACACTACGAAACAAAAGACAGCCCAAAAGAGATGTTTTTATTCTTGGAAAGATTAATGTGAGGTATAAACTTCTAGTTGAACCCTGGGTTGTTCTGCTCCCACCACTACACATCAAACTGGGGTTTGTGAAAAACTTTGTAAAGGCTATGGACAAAACTGGTAAAGGGTTTTTGCACTTGAAGGAAAAAGTTCCAAAACTAAGTGATGCCAAACTCAAAGAAGGGATCTTTGTTGGTCCTCAGATCAGGTAGCTACTGAATGATACTGTCTTCGAAGAAAAACTCAATATGAAGGAGCGCGCTGCATAGAAATCCTTCACTCTATGGTCCAGGGTTTTCTGGAGAATCACAAAGAGGAAAACTACCATCAGCTCATTCAAAATCTTCTCAAAAACTATGAAAATCTTGGCTGCCGAATGTCTTTGAAGATCCATTTCTTGCACTCGCATCTCGACTTCTTCCCAAGAACTAAAGAGCTGTCAGTGATGAGCAAGGGGAATGACTTCACCAGGATATCCGAACCATTTAAGAGTGATAACAAGGCAGGTGGTACCCATCATTGATGGGTAACTACTGCTGGTTATTGCAGAAGGAAGATACCTCAGCACATAGTTTCAATATTATTTCATCTGTTACTTTATATTCAGTGGTCTATAACTATGTTTCTGATTTTTTTCACTGTAATCGTATAATTAATTAATGAGTTTTAAGTTGCATTTAATAAAATAGTCACATTTATTTTCATTTCCTAGATATGCATATTCATTGTAATTTGAAATACATCAATCCGTAATTAAAAAAAACTGTACGTGCTGCAGATTTTTTACAGTCATATTTGAATTCAGCACCCCAAAATTAGTTAAAAACATCCTATTTGACCAATGTTATAAAAAAAAAGTTTAATTTGTTTTCTAGTGTAATTTTAAAAAATCATCTTTTGACTGCATTACGTGACTTGAAATCACCATTTGCCTGTTTTACAATAAATAAAAAATCGTAACATTTCCAAATGCTCATCCCACCTTGTCCCGACAGAACCTTCGTAACTTTGTCATCCTTATCTGTCAATCCTTATGTATCATAATGTTTTTACCAAAGAAGATATTGCCTATCTACAATAGTGCAATTATTGTAGGACATCACACTATAATACATATCACATTATTCTAGACATCACACAACAGAGTTGTGTGATGTCTAGAAGTTGGCTTTTCTTTATCAGCCAGGTTATCAAATCCAAGATTCTCAATACATTTCAGCTGATCCTTTAGCTCAGAGGTCCTCAACATTTCACTCATGAGCACTTTGTTGCTCACGGGGTCTCGAGAGAGTGTTCGTCAATATGGTTTTCATCATTGCTCGCGGACGCGATCATATTGCAAAATTTCTTGTGCTGTTACCGAAGTAAAAATAATTTATTTCGTTAAATTATTTAGTTGTTAATTAATATTTGCTTTCTCACTCAAAGTAGATACAGTCAACTACTTAAATGATCTGAATGCGAAATTCCAAGATAGAAACAATTCTTTTTTTCGCACAATTTCTGACTTTATATACAAACTGCTATTGTTTATCAACAGGTTAACTGAAAATACCTTTCATACCTGTACTGAACTTCGAAAAACGCTTTTAGGGCTTTGATGCATCAGAAGGTGCAGAGAGAGTAAAAATAAATTTAGCAGCCATAAATGGAAGACATCCAAGAGCTGTCTGCATCTTTGAAGCCGTGCTTTCATCAGTTTCGATCCAAATCTCTTTCTCGTGTTTAACACAAAAAATTTAAATTCGCGGAAAACAAATTGCAATAGAAATTTTTGAAAATGCAACTGTTCATGGCGTTGACATCTTTTTTTTTCTGTTTAAATAATATTAACTTCTTGGTAATCTAAAATAAACAATATGAAAATCATTTTTAAGAATCCTCTTCCAGTTTTAATGACATTTGAAAGTAGCCGGGTTACAATTTACAATTTCTTGCTTGTATCCTGTTACAATTTGAGCCCTGACTACAAATTAAATTTAAACTAACTGAGATCCGCACAAAATATATTGCGCGGAGTTTTTTCAATTAATTTATGAACATGTGATGACATAAAAAATATATACAAAATTATTCCAGTTTTGTGCAGAAAAATTTTAGAAATAATTCTATGTCAAATGTAACCTTTCCTAAAGTAACTATACAATTCCTTAAATAGTTCTGGGAAATTTTGTCAATGCACGTGACTCGAACCCACGTCTCTCCAGATTCATGTTATTTTCACAAAAAGGGAAGCCACACATCCAAACAATCGTCTGGCATCCCTGTCTGAGAACCTGTCGCTATTTACAAATTCTGCGTTACCTGGCTACAATTGAAGCACAGACTACTATTAAGCTCCTGCGATTAATATGTCATACACTTACTGCCTTATTATATTAAATATAATGACAAGCTCCTTTCAGACCTCTGTGGCAAGCAGCTGCTTGAAGGATAATTTATTTATTTTCTTATATTATCGCCTATATAATTATGCAATCATTTGCTGAAATCTAATATATCGATTAATACCGAGGGTTTGATATTTCTTTTACCTCGATTCTTGTTATTCTTCACCAAGAACGAGCTATTTATTTTTACAGAATTGATAAAACAATTTTCTTTCGAAGATCTTCCGGCCTCTCTAAGATTGATAGCACAGACCCACGCTGCGGCTCCGAATCAGTAGTAGCTCCTTTAAGCGCGTTTAAAATGCTAATGTTGCTTTGTTGACAGAGGAGCACCTTCCTCCCCGTTTGGTTAACCGTCTCCAGTACCCAGTGCTCACGACGTTTGATTGATTGCTCTTATCCTCCACATCATCGAGCATTATTGGAAGTTAATTTTTATTCATAAGCACTCCTCGCGCGAGGGTTCTTCTCTTCCCAGCAGCCAGTCAAGATAAGACAAATTGTCGCGTTGTGCTTTACCGCTAAGAGCACAGTTGCTTTGGAGGAAAGGTTATCTTAGCCATTATTTTTATTACAGTTTTTTTCCCTCGGTGTTAAATCAATATTTGCCCATCAACTTTTCTTGTACCTTCCACCATAACACGTGATAAAGTGAGCAATAAACGACGAATGGTAAGGGACATTTTTCTGCTCGTAAGAAAGCGTTAAAGGTTTTCGATGAAACGTTCTTTAATTTTTGCGCCGATGATACCAAGTGCGAGATAGTCACTTTAATATGCTATGGGGAGGAGAAGTAGTAGCCTGCTTAGGAACAAATAATAGGACATTCGAATGGCCTTTCCACATGAGATTTCATATCTAACAAGAGCATAATTCACTACAAATATGTATAAGAAGGTATTAATCATTATTTGTTGTTGTTCTTCATACTGATGACTAGAGAAATTTGTCAACGATCTGATTTTGTTCATACAGCGTATGTGAGTGGCAAGCATTGAAATTGCTGACTAGCGAAAATAAAAACTAAAAAGATCGTAGCCAATAAATAAATGAAAAGTAGAGGGGTAATATCATTGCGCTTGAAAAGACCGCTGTCCTTCGGATACCATGCAAAGCCGTGGCGTAATGTTGATGAAAGTCGTAATATGTGCATTTTAAAGAACACCTTAATGACCTTGTAGGGAGATTTCCACCTGTCTCGTAACAGCTGTCTAGTGGATCTCTTTTCGCAATTTTCTCTGAGCCCTTAGGGACTCAGAGTTCAGATTTTTTTCTCAGTCCTTATGATCGCGGCTTTTAGCCCATTATGTGCAAAAATGTGCAGTTCAGAGGAAAAACAACTTAAATATAATACAAGAAAGTCTAAGTTTTTCAGAGGTTTGAAAATATTGATCTAGTCTTATTACTGTTTCTTAATCTTGTCCCTATATATATATATATTCCTAATGAGCAAATTTTGGACAATGCAGTCTTTTTTAAATGCTGAATCAGAAAGTGAGACTGTCTTGTATTCTATTAACTTCAAGACGTATTATGAACACAAACCCAAAGGGAAAAAAACATAGCAATAGAATTCATAAAACAAATTTTTATTAAAAGTAATCCACGGATAAAATCGAAAGTGTACTATATTTTTATAGTAAAATGACGAATTTCTAATTCGTTTTCATGATTATTGTAGATTCTCGAATCGACTGAATAAGATAAAACACATAGCAGAAGATTGAAAGCATAAGTGGCAGGAACATTCGGCTATTAGTGGCAAACCCAGCAGTGCTACTTTGGCATCCAAGCTGTGACAACCAAAGGACTTGCTTAGAAATTGCCAGATTCTCTCTGCTATGGACTACATAGTTGTTCTGCCATTGTCTCTATGTCCTTAAGACGAACTCGAACCCAAAAGAACTATGAGAAACTTTGGAATGGAAGGTTAGTATGGAAAACGTTCACCAAAGTGGAAATGATCGTTTAATATTGGCTATTTAACACACATAGATTATATTAATGGGTTAATTGCTATCCGAGCTGTATGTTTATTAGCATCTAGTGATTCCAATATAATAATTAAATCAGCACATATATGAGAGTTACTGCCACTTGCATCTGATATCGATTCTGCGTGTGGATAGTTATACTCATGTCGCTTGTTCCCTAGCTATGGACTACTTGCCATAGCTCAAAAGTTATTCACTTTTTCCTGTAGTAGGTAAAGCTAGTCTTTACTAAAAAATACGAGTCAGAAATTATATTTATGTTATAGTTACTTTATATGTTTAAATTTATTATGCGTCATCATTAGAAGCTTCTTGATCAACAGAATGCTATTAAATATTATACACCCGGACCCAAGTACATGAGCTGGATCATGGCACACAACAGCGTCACCCTTCTAAATCACTTTACGAAGCCGCCAAACAATGCATAAAAATCACTTTAAACAATGCCTTCTAAATCACTTTACGAAGCCGCCAAACAATGCATAAGAATGCAATGTACGAAGTCAAACTGTTGCCACAACTTCTGATGATGACTAATAAGTCGAAACAGTTAGGTAACTGTGATATAAATATAATTCTGTAATTTTTTAATTTTATATCTCAAATGGTAAAAAATTATATTCATGACCATAGAGACTAGTGATCGCAAACCCCAAACACGCGCGGTACTACTTGACACTGAGTGGATTTAATCCTCCACTAATCGCGTGGCACACGTTGGTACTTCAATTCAGAGGCGACTTGTCAGGTGAAACAAGTTGGGCTAAGCTTCAGCTAAATGTTCCAAATTTAAATAATAATGCTAATATTACATTAATTCATGCTCAATAAACTATTCTTTATTTCAGCTTTATTTGATAGAGAAGTGAATCATGTCATTCAGATTTATGCAAAAACTTGTCACAAAAACCATCTCCTTGCTTTATTAACCACATGGGAACATATCTTTTGAGTTAATTCTAAAATGATTCTCTGATCATGTATTATACACACCAGGCCTAAGTCTAAAAAAATAAAAAAGGGGGGGGGGGAGTGGCAACACGGAGCTAGAACCCCGTTCCATTATAAAGGTTTTCCCTCAGTTAAAAAAAAATATCCCTCAAGCAGCTGCTTTCCACAGAGGTATAGAAAGGAATCTGTTAGTTTATTATGCCTTAGAGAAGATCTTTAAGGAGGGCGAGATCTCAACAGAAAGTCAACACAAACCTCCATGCCTTCCTTACCCAGGGCTCACCACCTAAGTCCCTTTGATCAGTAGACAAGCGCGCTGACCACTCGGCCACAGGGATGGCAACCCGTTTCAGCGGTCTTTATTATTATTTTTTTTAAATATCTGCAATAAATATATATAAGAGTTTATTCGCCTCCATTCCTGCTACTAGCATTTTCAGAGGGGTAGGGAAGACCTTTCCTCCCTTATCCTTATATCTGACATTGATAACTGCTGTTTATTGGCTCTGTTTCAACTGCCAACGAAGAAATGCGATTAACGTGCTGAAGCACATTGGAAAAAGCACCGCTATGAATACATACAAAATCCTCATGTAGTCATGGGCTACGGAGGTCCAACCAGACTGTGTAATTTTCCTCTCTAGACGCGTCTCTTTTGAGCTACAGCTGCTGCATTTGGCCACTCTAGGCTAATTCTAGCAAGGTCCTGTTTGACATTGTCTGCCCATTGCATCCTAGGTGTGCCCCGTTTTTTGAA
This sequence comes from Ryuthela nishihirai, assembly GCA_038380435.1. NCBI lineage: Eukaryota > Metazoa > Arthropoda > Arachnida > Araneae > Heptathelidae > Ryuthela > Ryuthela nishihirai. Next base: position 48,759,283 of record JAWZYU010000001.1, on the reverse strand, counting down.
ACCCTTATGCACACTGTTCATAATCCTGTTAGCCAATCTGCAGCTATTCATACGTGCAACATGGCCAAACCAACGCAGTCTCTCTCTTGAGAATATGCTGCTCAGAGAAGGTTGATGACTCCTTCTAACATCATCATTACTTACAAAGTCAAACCACTTAGTGCCCAAGATACTGTGTAAGCACTAGAATCAAAGGCATCAAGTTTCTTGTTATTTTCTTGTTATCCTTGCTTGCAAAGGTCCATATTTCACTACCATAACTAACCTTAGAAAAAATCAAACTATTGTACAGCCCAATTTTAGTCTTTAGGTGAGTATGCCTACCGCTATGAAGCTACGGTAGATTTAACTTCAAAGAAAGAAATCACGCAAACGTTCGTGGGAAAATTAGTTCTGTTGTTAGTTCATGGTGGTAGTTCCGCCATTTCTCTTTCATTCAGAGTTTTTCAGGTTTTTTCGAGTTTCGGGGTGGCTTCCCAGGTCATAGTAAGTATGCAATAAATTACAGTTTAAACTTTTATGTAGGTTTCGAGTATGGATCTTTATTAATTTACCGACTGACTCTCGAAAAATTCCGCTGATAATTTTGATCATATTGTTTTTAGATAAAGACTCTGGCACGTACAATCATAAAATGTTATTCATCAGCGACATGTTAATATGATTATTTCATCCAGATTAATATTTTTATTTGATATAGGTTTGTACACTAGCTAATGGTGGTTACAGTTAGGTATAACATTGTATAATTAAGGTTATTAGTGTCAAACTTTGAGATAAACTTTATGACAGTTTGTTTTCAATGTGGAGAATTCTCAAATCAAAGAGAAAAGATACTGCCTGAGGGTTCGATTCCTCACGCAGTATCTCTCCGCTATCTCCCACTCTGTTCCGTGTCTTTTGAAAAAGGGGGGCACCGATGGGGTTGGACTCTGATTTTTGAGAATTATCTCCACTATTATCATCCTTCCTCCATTGATAAAAGGAATACTGATTGACTCTTAAAAGTCTTCGTCAGTCGGATAGAAGTTTAAACCATGGCTCTATGTGCAGAGAGCCATACCCTCTGCGCATTAAAGAACACGCTGCAAATTTAAAGTTCCAAAAGATGCCAGAATCATGGGGCCATCTTGTTTTCGGGTGAATAGGGTATACGTAAATATTAGATAAATTTTCCTATGGAAACTATCACAACGTTTCCAGCACATATGATTTTTTTATAAGGTGAGAGAGAGGAAAATCTAAAGAAGTCCAAGATGGTTCCATGCGGCGTCAGAGATTTATAGATTAATTTTTTTGAAGATAAGAAGATTTCTTAGGTGGGAGAAAGTTTTATAGAAAAATGGGAAAGTAATATAAAAGTGAGAAAGTTTAATGAGATGGGAGAGAATTTCGAGGGAATGCTAAAATTATGTGGAGGTGGGATAAATTTTCATGACAGAATTGGGAATATTCCATGGAAGGCGAAAAATATTACTTAAGAATTTGAGAAGTTTACACCAGAAATTGACGTGCTGCAAGAGACTGTGAGATGTTGCATAAGGGAGCTCCAGCTAAAGAATTCTCATTGATAAATATACCTTGGGAGAAGTAGAAAGTTATAAATTTAAAGTTCCATAGGGAAGTGAGAAAGTTTTATATGAGAAATAAAAAAAATTATGTAGGAGTGAGAAAGTTATGTTAAAAATTGAAAATGGTTCTTGGGATCTGCTAATTTTTCATAGAAGAATCATTAGAAAGTAAGAAACTACATAGGTGACTAGAAAGGCTAACAGGAGGACTGAAAGGTTCCCTTGGTAACTGAGTTATTCGTGGTGAAGTGAAAAGATTATGTGGGAGAATGACAAAGTTTCGTTGCAAGACTGAGAAGGAGAAAGGTCCTTTGGAGAAACGTAAAGCTCTCTTATTGTGAGGAAATCAAATCAAGGAGAACTCATAGATGTAATCATTTATAGAGAGCTTGAAGTGAGCATAGGTGGTACTTCTAACTTCAAAGTTTGTGATAGCACTCTTGGGACCTTTGAGAGCATGCAGGAGTATGATGGTCTCATTATAATGATTAGGGTTGGAATCTTTAGCGACATCTGTAAAATATTAATTGTGAACAATGAAGCTGGTGTGGGTTGTAACTCTTGCATCTAAGGACTGACACAATCCTTAGCATTGACGGAAAAATTCTCAAAATTTATTGTATTTAACTGTATAATTCAGTCATTGAAATGTAAACTTATTTGGTATCCTTTAAATCTGATTATAAATCAAGTCAGAACTTTATGGATGGTACATTGGATACAAGGTTTGCACCACACTCATCTATTTGTGAGTTCAATTTCAGCAATTTTTGCATCTTTTGCAATACACATTGCTTACGATCTTTCATAAGGTCAGATATGAAACGTTGCAATATACAACTTGGAATTGCTGTGAATAATAAATCCGTAAATCCGAATCCCTTAATCATCATCTGATGTAAGGGAAAGAAAAAAAAAGTAGTACAAATATCTGACTTCAATAAATGTTACTATGACTAACTTATGCACTAATGTTATTATAATACGTGATAATTCGCCGCACTGCCAGCATCAATGGGCATACTATCGTTGAACCATTTCCTTGCAAAGAAAACAGATAAAGCCCTACATACACACAGATTACAGTTTTCATTTTTGCTCCGGACTCGGTAGATGGCGGCCATTATTCATCTCATGTCTTTCACATTTTCCGCGGAAACAAAGGCCTCGCGCAGCATGATAGAATTGCTCGGCCCTGCGAACAAAGCACGCTTGTTAATTGGCTGGCACCAGTTCATTGTTTGAACGCGCTCTCCCAAAGTTCAACAGACTGTCTGCGCTTAATTAAAAGTTAAACACTTACTTTGACAGGACCGCTTTCGGAGTGACGTCTTCATTAGCGCCTAACCCCGGCCGCGTTAGAGTGGTTAAAGATTATTAAGTGTTCAACAATGCGCAATCCATCACGGATTAATGTTCGCTGGCCGACAGGAACGGTAATTATGTTAAGTTGTGCTTGCTTGTCACACACACACACAGAGATTTAAAAGGGTCCGTCCGTTTCTAAATGCGTTTGCTGTTATCGGTTCCACTGTGCCCGCCTCCCTCCACCAGATCGGCGGCGTGTCAATTTAGCGGCTGCTCAGAGCTCACCTCTAATGTTACGTCAACCACGCCATTAAATTTAGCCGGAGACGAGATGCAGGGAGAAAGAGGAAGCAGAGGAAAAAAATGCGCTCGCATTACTCAACGTTCTTAGTAAGTACACAGAGAAATGAGGTAACTCGAAATCGGTTTTGAAAGAAAAATGTACTTACTTATCAAATGGTCTGAGGATTATTATCCGTAGCGATTGTCAGCAAATATATTTTCTCCTTTTCGCTAAACACGGGTTTTGATATTCGGGAGGAAGTGGCCAACATTAAAATGAAGTGGAATGTGCTAACACTTCTGAAGATAATTCATGCGCTGGAAGAATGGCGTTTGTTTGAAAACTGATGCTGCACGATAAACAGTATTTTTGGTGTGGACAAAAGGCATGGATGGATATTCTGAAAGGAACATCTATAAAATGTTATTTTTACGTATAAAACAAAACCCCATTAAGAGAGGACCCAATGTCGTTTTATTCGAGAGAATCAGCAGTTTGGAGATTAATGATGCAGTCCAGTTTTGTTATATGCAGGATTTGTGTTCTTAGAAATCGTTGCGTATATCGAAAACGCGTAACACTGAAAATGATAATACTCAGCAGAGTATAATAAAAAATAAATACCCCCTGAAGTAGCTGCTTGCCACAGAGGTCTGACAGTAGCCTGTCAGAATATACGCCAGAGTGGAAGGTCTCTGAGGACGACCAGACCTCAGCGGAAAAATAACATCAACATCCATGCCTTACCCAGGACTCGAGCCTAATAGGTTTGCGCAAACTTTAAAAATAAATCAGAGTATTATTACACCTGTTTTTCGCACATTCATGTTTAGCAAAAAGAGCATAAAAATTAAGTATTCATTTGATTAAAATAATTTACTCAAAAAATTTAAGCATTTCAATAAAAATTACAGTGTAGATGATAATAAATCTTACATATCAGTGAGTCTTCTATGACAAATGACTCCAGAGAAGATGGAAGTGGCCGCGTCGGCGTTCCTGAAGTCTGGAAAGGTAAGATGAACTGGAAGATCCAGATGTAGTGGAGATTGATATGAAGGCAGAAGGTTGTTTCAGAAAAAAATTTCTTGATGGATACCTGAGCTGAATTCTTCAACTTCTGTTTGTATTCTTCCATGTTACATTTCAGGGCATTTTCTACTTCACTCCACATCTTAGAACTTCTCATCAAGTTGGGGCGGGGGTGGCTCAGTCGGTAGCGCGCCAGGCTCGTAATCTGTAGTTCCCAGGTTCGAGTCCCAGCTGGGTCAGCGTTGAGATTTATATCCGCAAAATTCCCCGCCCTGCCCACGGTCAGTAGGGGACACCGATGGGCTTGGAAAGGCCGCCGTCCGTCGGATGGGACGTTAAGCCGTGGCCCCGTATGTGGGAGAGCCATACCCTGTGCACGTTAAAGAACACGCTGGATGGCCTTGACGGGAGGCTACCATCTGTCTCCCAACAGCTGTTCCAGTGGGTCCCCTCCCCCAACCTTCTCTGAGCCTTCGGGGTCCATGTGACCTGGCCATTTAGCCCATGGTGTGCAAAAAAGTGCCGCTCAGAGGTAAAACAACCCAACTCTTATCAAGTTTGATTTATCTATTTGAAAATAGTAAAAATTTTTATTTCACTTTAATTGTTTAATTAATCATCCCATAGTGCATGTGAAATTTTCTTTTTCAAATATGTTAAACTGTATTTTAATGTCTTATTGATTTCAATATCAGAATCATGATACTAGTTCTCCAAAATCTTACTGGGAGAGGCTATTATCACTTCAAAACATTTCAATCAGAAAACAAGATATGACTTTATATTAAACTTATAAAAAGTCTTCGTGATACATGCTGTATTTTCAGCGCTTTTATGGATTCAGAGTTAAAGAGTTTATCATAATCATAGCCCACAAAACCCTATTATAGTAAAAAAAATTCTGACACATCGTAAAACGTATGAACAAAATATGCATGCAACACAAAAACATTATAATTATTTGAAGGCAAAATCAAAATCATGATGTCAATGGGAGCTCAAAATACTGGAAATAATTCTTAAAAACTGAAAATTCTTCAATAACATCATTATAAATGCTAAGGGTGATTCGTTACTGCAGGAGAGAGAATACTTAAAAGATTATTCAAAGGCTGAATGGTGCTTACTAATTATAATTACTAAAGGTTATTAAAAGTTTGAAACTGTAATTAAAAAAATATTTATTTTTCACTTTTTTTTTCAATTAGAAAAAATTAAATCTAAATGAACTGAACTCTAGCCTGACCTAGTTTTGATCGGGCTCAGTCATTGGATTTAGACATTTCTAGTATTAATTTGGAAATAAAAGGATTTTGAATATGCATACAATCAGCCTAATTAATAAACAATGATATTCGCTGAATGAGAATATTTCTGAAATCATTAATTTAAATTAGAAAAATAACTGGCCAAGAAAATAATCTGTGGAACTCTTTTGAAATTTTCCATAAATGTTCTCAGTTTAGTTTAAATTTTTACTGCTTACTTCTTATGTTTAAAATAATTTCTAAATTAATTGCGAGATGTCTAGCGAAATCTTTTAAAAATATTGTCTAGCAACCAATCTAAATTAACAGTGAATCTTTATTTCGTATGCATAGCATTGCCAACTTTTTATTTTTTATCAGGGTCAGGAATTTTTCCTTCCCGTATTGTAATGTATTTATTTTATAAAGTGATTTTTAATAGAAATTGGGTATTTCTACTTCACTTTTCCCCTTGTAAGAACCGCGAATCCATCGGTTCTGAATGATACCTGGGGGGGGGGGGGTAATTTATTTTAAAAATTTTGTTTTGCAGCATAGATTAGCGTAAGTGGTTGTCAAAAGAGTGCTAAGTTGATTTTCTGAGACTCTCTGCATCTGCCAATAGAGTGGATGAAAGTTTCGGATGGCTTCACTGATTATGCAATGTCTATCTGCGCACAGAATAAACAACCATCATGTGAAAGAATCTTTTGGATGCCATCCGGGGAGGTATGCAAAATGTATACCCTGTCTTCTACGTAGTATTGAAATAGAGTTGAGTACTTTATCAATTGTGCAGTGACTAATACTTCGGAATCTACGAGACAACGAAGTAAGGGGTTCTAAGTTACTCTAAAGGAGAAATAAAAGTTTTTATGCTAAGTCACAAGGCCCAGGGTGTGTTATATGTATTACATGATCGTGCAAAGACATATTCTATATATCGTTAGTGGGAACTTTTGAGGAGAAATATTTATGTGCATTTTTAACATTTAATAGTCGGTACTTTCGGCCTACTGCTTGATGTGTAACAACAGAAACATCTGAAAATTTCAAGGTTTAGTTTGCTACAAAAATTCGCTGAAAACGTTTGGAAGATTTTAAACTATTACACTCTTTTTTTGCTTCTACTCATCGAAATATTTACGAGTGATCAACCACAATCAATGGAAGCCTATGACAGAAAATTTTCTCTGAAACGTTGAGCCCTATAACAATATTTCATGTAATTGAAAGTTAAAGATCTGAAATAAAAATCTGAAAATATTTATGGATAGGGAAGAAAAGAGGAAATTTATATTTAGTTATTTGGCAGATTTAGAACCTGAAAAGCAATAGTGAAAAAATTGCAAAAGAATATGAGCTTGAATTGTTTTTTCACCTTGATAAGAAAATACTGATAATAACACAGAAAATGGAGCTCAGTTGATAGCGAGCAAAGTTTGTAACCTGATGTTCCCAGGTTCTAGTTCCAACTACGTTAAGATTTATCTCCACTAACTCCATTCTGCCCTCTAGGAGAAAATGTGAAAAATGAATAACCGGCCAACTGAAATAGTCAAACCACCTAATGCCCAAGATCCTTCTAGAATGAAAGGCATGAAGTTTCTTGTTTTCATTTACTATACGGTGGCCTCTTGTGTGGAGAGTGCACATCAAAGAACACGCTTGATGGCTTTGACGGGAGGTTTCCGTCTTTTTCCTAACGACTGTCCAGTTGATCTCCTTCTCTATCTTCTCTGAATCCTTCGGTCTTCGTGATCTGGACATTGAGCTCATTGTGGGCTTAAAGGCGTCGCCCAGAGGTAAAATAACTAACCAACTTAAATAGTCAAACCACCTAATGCCGAAGATACTACTTAAGTATCTAGAATAAAAGGCGTGAAGTTTCTTGTTTTCATACTTATTAAATATTCAGATTTCTCTACGTTAGCAAGTTTTAGAAGCGACGAAACTATTATGTAGCCTAATTTTATAGTATATACACCTAAATTAATGTGTATACACCTTTTTTTCACACTCCATAGATTCTTAAAAGTCTCAGCAGCAACCCCTGCTCTTCTGTTAATCTCATATTGCTCTCTGTTACAAAACACTTGAGATATTTAAATTGAGAAACTTTCTCAAGAGGAGAGGGGGTGGCTCAGTCGGTAGCGCGCCAGGCTCATAATCTACAGTTGCCAAGTTCGAATCCCACCTGGGTCAGCGTTGGGATTTATCTCTGCAAATCTCCTTACCTTGTTCTCAGTCAGTAGGGGACACCGATGGACTTGGAAAGGACATCGTCCATCGGATGGGATGCTGAGCATCCCTAGCATGTGCATGCCAAAGAACACACTGCACGGCCTTGACGGGAGACTGAAATTTGTCTCCTAACAACTGTCCAGTGGGTTCTCTCCCCCCAACCTTCTCTCAGCCTTGGAGTCCTTGTGATCCGGCCTCTTAGTTCTTTATGCTCAAAAACATCCACTCAGAGGTAAAACAACCCAATCCAACTTACTCAAGAGGGCAACTGTGATGTTAACTCTTCGTTTGTCGGTCCCTCGGTTCGATCGCTATACGCGACGGGTGAAAGAGTCTTTCGGATAGAATCAAACGGTTTATTCACAATTGCAGAGACTCGATACTGAGGCTCCTCCCCAATAAATTAGTCCAACTTCAGGCTTTACTTAAAAATAACGAAGATTTATTTAACCTTCCAACGTACTTGCTGGACGAGGACATATGCTCAATTACATGGATTACAACAACACCAGCTTACTATGCCTGTTCAGCTGTATTTACAGAGCCAATGCCGCTATTTCCAGTCGGCATTCCCCAGCGTTAACAATTTCTCGTCCGTCTCCTTCCGAAACTAGACCGGCTCTCCTCTTCATCGTTGCCAAACCCTTTCTTCCTTTCTTTTCTATGCTTCACCATCTGGGCGTCCGTTAGCCCTCAGGGACCCGGGTCACTTGCCAGCGGACGCTAGCCGTTCCCTGTACACTGCTACTGCAATTAACTTTCCAGATGTCGGGAGAGAGAGCCTCCCCGTAGCATATGACTATTTTGGCGAAATCCAAAATAAATATACACAGCCTGAACAAAAAAAAATCTAAAAAGGCCTCTAGCCTGACACCTCCCTGCCAGAAGTCAGTAGTTAGTCCTGTTAACTGCTGACTAAAAAGTCAAGCTGAATGCTGAAAAACAGAGTTCATTTTCGCATTAATCCTAGAGTTCAATGCCACAAAACACAGAGTTCTAAGTTGCTTCATGAATTATATAAATTCTCTGCGAATTGGCACATCTTTTACACATCTATGTACACTACACTTACATATAAAATAACTTCTAGGTATACTTCCGGTGACTGAGTCTAAGTATTGCCTTTTGCTTCAAACAAAAAAAAACCTGGTGACTGAAGTAGCTGTCCGAGAGTAAACAGTTTATAAATTAATTATCTAACTAACAACTGCCTTTGACTAAGGAATGCCATACCGGCGGTGTTCATCGTTCACAGGTGACATCCCCTGTGAAAGGCTATGCACACCTTTCGTGACTACTTAGATATCACCTTCCCGTACGTACCCTCAGACTCTACAGGCTGAAAGTCGTCAACATTGGCGTCGGCCTGACCCATTGTTACCTCCAATTGCCATGTTCGCTCCCTCCCCTAAATAATTTTGATCATCATAGACATCGAGTCTGACAGATCGGTGCACATGTTTGGGCTGGGAGATAGGATGGCGCTGATTGGACGGTCTCCATGGAGCATATATTTCCCTGTTACTAACTGGAATTTCTCTACCTCTTTCATAGTAGCTTCCTCTATTGGCCCACGGCTCGTGGATTTTCCTCCTGAGGTTACCAGTTACAGGCCTTCTCTCCTTCTTTCTAATTAACTTACCATATGCTTCCACACTCAGAAGTACCTCCTTCCGCAGCTTTGCTACTACTGCGCATAGCACTTTAATTTCTCCGCCACTCACAGTGCTATTGTCTGTACAATCAATCAAACTTAAAGGCAGCTCTTTTACCTCTGCCCTTATGGCATCACCAAACGGTCCATGCAACAACAGAAGGTCTTTTACCGGGTGTTTTTCTTCGTTTAGCATCCCCTTTCTGCTGTCTCAAAGAGATTTATCACCTCTTCTGGGTTTTTAGGGCTTCCAGCTAACATATTTCCCAATAATTTTATATAATTAGCCAGCCGCGCATCTGCTGGATTACTAGATACTGCCACCGTTCGCACATCACCCCTCTCCTCATTTGCATTCCTCATTTGCAGTTCCAGCATTCTATACTCATGCTCTCTCTCCTTTTCTCTTTCCCTTTCTGCCGCCTCTCTCTCTTCCCTTCTCAGTTGCATCTCTAACCTCATCCTCTCTAATTCAAAATCATATCCAATCCTTTCTTTAGCTCTCTGCTTTCTGGTCCCGCTCTGCAGCATATCCGTATCGTTGTCATTGTCATAATCCCTCAACCCTCTCATGTCTATCGCAGCATCAGACTCTCTGTCTATCGTCACCTCCTCGCCTCCCAGATCATTCCCTGAATAACCATCCTGCGCGCTATCCCTCTCTGTGAAGCCTCGTCTTAACTCATCCCTTTCCCTATCGCGACCGCTCCTAAGCTCCATTTTAGCTCGTACAGGCCTCTGCCGTATCTAACTACTTGCCCCTAGAGTAAGAGGATACTTACCTCCGATGTGATGACAGGAACGAACCGCCTCGTCAATCTGCTACCTGAAGCACACAGTCGGAACACTCTTGGCAGTATCAGCCTTGCGTCGGTCAGCTCCCAGTGGAGGTTGAACTTTTCCGTCCCTTCACAGCTTTTTCCACAGTTCGAACGTGATGCACGATTCTTCAGGTACCTTCACAGCTATTCTATCGCCTGAAGCACACCGCAGGACACTCTTGGCAGTATCAGCCTTGTTCTGGTCAGCTCACAATGGATGTCGGAACTCTTCCGTCACCTTCGCCGCTACTTTCACCTCTGTTGCGTACTGTCGGACTGCGCCACTTTGTGATGTTAACTCTTCGTTTGTCGGTCCCTCGGTTCGATCGCTATATGCGACGGGTGAAAGAGTCTTTCGGATAGAATCAAACGGTTTATTCACAATTGCAGAGACTCGATACTGAGGCTCCTCCCCAATAAATTAGTCCAACTTCAGGCTTTACTTAAAAATAACGAAGATTTATTTAACCTTCCAACGTACTTGCTGGACGAGGACATATGCTCAATTACATGGATTACAACAACACCAGCTTACTATGCCTGTTCAGCTGTATTTACAGAGCCAATGCCGCTATTTCCAGTCGGCATTCCCCAGCGTTAACAATTTCTCGTCCGTCTCCTTCCGAAACTAGACCGGCTCTCCTCTTCATCGTTGCCAAACCCTTTCTTCCTTTCTTTTCTATGCTTCACCATCTGGGCGTCCGTTAGCCCTCAGGGACCCGGGTCACTTGCCAGCGGACGCTAGCCGTTCCCTGTACACTGCTACTGCAATTAACTTTCCAGATGTCGGGAGAGAGAGCCTCCCCGTAGCATATGACTATTTTGGCGAAATCCAAAATAAATATACACAGCCTGAACAAAAAAAAATCTAAAAAGGCCTCTAGCCTGACAGCAACCATTCAAAAGAACTGAAGAACAATATCGCTTTAGATTTTAAATCTTCTCTGTTACCAGTCTCACTAAAAGAGCTATTGAAAGAATTCATCTACTCAACATTATATATCAAAGGGTCAAAAATAGGCTAATCTAAAGAGGAAATTTCCAAATCTCTATACCAGTGGTTCTCAAACTTTTACGCTTCACGTATCTCCTGGAAATGTGTATGCAACTAGCTAACCCCTTGTATACATAGATAAAACTGTAGTTTAGGATAACAATGGGAATAAAATGAAACACCGACTTTGTTACTAGATCTAGCGACTTTTGAGCTCTCGCGGCGTACCCCACGTTGAGAACCCCTATTTTATACCATTCAAATCCTGATCTCTCCTTTGCAGTGAATTCGGAATCAATTAATCAATAACCACAATAAATGAGAAAGGAGACAAAAAGATTCCTTGCCGAGCTCCAGTAGCAATGGTAAACCAATCGTTCGAAGCCATCCTACTCTCACATATGACTCAGTATTATTATAGAGAGTCATCATTATGTTAACTAACTCATCAGGTACGCTTTACGATCTCGTAATAAAACAAAAATTGTAACAATCAACAGAAAGAAAAAAATTGAAATCTACAAAGATAGTAACCAAACGTTTTTGGAACGCTAAACATTTCTCAAGTGTTTGCCTATGCAAAGTTGCCCATCAACGAATTTTTTTAAATCTGTTAAGCACAATAATGCAAAACCTTTACCAGCAACATAGAATAATGCCCCTGCAATTATTTCGATAACTTCGATTACCTTTTTTTTGAAAATAGACATAATAATAGCTCTAGAAAATCCCGAGCCTTATTCCTTTATCTTAAATATTGTTCAAAATATCAGTCAGGCATGTGATAACAGAAATTTTCTTAGCTCTAATTCAATATAAATTTCAATAGTAGTTTCATCTACACCTGGTGACTTCTGTAGTTTTACTTTTGATGTAGCCAAAGTAACTTCAGACTATGATAGAAGGCTAACATTAAAGCCAGTAATAAATCTATCCCGATATGAGGTGTAAGAGCTGTTCGCAGCGAGAACTGCCGCCATCCAACTTGCAACAACTGTGCGACACAATCATTTCCGCGTGGTACAACGTTCCTATACAACACATCCAGCATCTTGTAAGATCCATGCCTTAACAAATTCGGGCTGTTCTGAAGGCCACAGGAGGCGCAGCACGCTACTAAGAAGGTGTACCTAATAAACTGGCACATCAGTGTATTTATTCATCATCACCATCTCATATAACACAGACAAAAATCTTTCTTTTTTGCATTTAAACGCCTTTATACGATCCTTTATTAAGCTATCTGCTATGCTGTCTGGTAGGATTTTAGGGTGTTAATCCAGTTCATCCATGGAATTTCTTCTTTCAGAAATAAGCTCCATTGCCTTATCACTCAAATTACTTTTTCTCCTCTTTCCCTTTTTATCCAAAATGGTACTTGGTTTTAAAAATACTATATGAAATGGAAAGGATTCAATTGGTAAGAATACACGATTATCATAATGACTTAGTAGCCTATCTTAGTAAGTCTTGGTTATTTTTTGGACTTTCAGAACTCTAATGTTGAAGGTAATTCGTTTAAACCTTAGCACAACATTTCTTAAGCTTCAGTTGCAAGACGCTTTTAACAAGGTAATGGTCAAACTCAATTTCGGATCCCCTATACAGTACGTGTTCCTAACAGAGATAGACCACTTATTGTTTTTTAATATATAATCGATCGTAATCTTATCCAACTCATCGGTGAAACTTATGTGTATTTATAAATGTCTCTATATTTGTAGTAAGTATTAGTTATTCTCAAACCATTGAGTTTACTTAGCTGTAGGTGATGTTCTCCATTGCCATTGCAACTTCCAATGCCAAAAGGATCTATCACCTCCGCCCAAAAGTCCGAGTCAGTATCAACTTCAGCATTGAAGTCACCTAGCAAAAGAGAAATGCCTCTTTTCTGAACAGAATTCAAAATATTTCGAAGTTGTCTGAAAAATCTATCTTCTTTCTCTTACTAATCAGAATCTTCATTTGGGCATAATACTAGATAAAATTCAAGTCTATAATCCTTGTTTTAAATATCATTCTAAGTAATCTTTCTTCACTCATTACGTAAAACGGCATTGGTGGGTTTCTGATGAGAAGTAGACCTACAGCCTGCAGATGCTTTTAGTTGTCCTGAAAAGAGAAATTTAAGAATTTTTTAAGTATCCGACCTTTATCTGTCCATCTGGTTTCTTGGAAGCCCCTAATGTCTAGATTATAACGTTGAAATTCCTGTGTGAGGAGATCAAGAGAATAATCTCTCTACAAAGTGTAGAAGAAAAGAGTTAGAATTTTTTTTAAAGAAAATAGGTATATTGAAAGACTTTGAGCTAACAATATCGAAAAGCCCCTAATAGTAGACATTGGTGTAAAAACCCTTGGTAGAAACTTCAGATACTGCCTTTACAAGTGGACTTTTTCAAGAACCACCAGAATCGAAATGGTAAACTGATTTGCCTGTAATGCATTACTCCAGGATAGGATCGGCGATGCCCCTGAAATAACGGTTCAATTATATGCGATGGTGACTACAGCTGACATAAGATATTCTGTACATCTGTTCACGTGGGTTAGCAACCCACAATCAAATAGAAATCACAGCTTAAGCTGTAGATTTTTTCCTTGACAGAGGATCTCAATATAGCGAGTTCAGGATTCACAATCATTTTCTAAGTCATTAGACAGTTCACTGGGTATGAAAGGTCAGCATCAATATCTCGTGAAGTTCCTCACTTCTCAGCAGGGTAGAAAAATTAAAAGAAACAAGATAAAAATAGGACATAGAAGATCAATATGCAATCAGGCAGCCCTTCTCTTACGTTCCCTTCCGCAAGAGAATATCTCTTTTGAAAGGTACTAGGGGCCTACACCACGAGAAGGACCCTAAAAAATAGTTAAAACCCCCTGATCTAAACCATAAAAGCAACTTCTTCATATGAATAATTTACCTATTTCTGAGCACAGAATCATATCAAAACTATTTCCAGGATCTCACAATTGCGCTATCAGTTTATTGAAGTTCTCTCTTACACCTTTAATGTTGAAACGGATGAAATTGGAATCAGAAAGGTTACCTATTGTATAGGTCTTGTATTCATCAATATTTTGTAAAGTTTTTATTTTAATATGTAATCCCTCTTCTGTAGAGGTATGAATATGTTCGTAATAATCATAAATTAAATGAGTTATTTTTTCTGTTATTTACATCCGGAGGTTTTGCAGAAATCTATGTGATCATGTTGCTATTCATATATCGCATATAGGATGAGACAAAAGTCTGGAGATCGAACTAATATTTCTACAACAAGAAGGAATACAACAAATCAAAAGTGAGAAACAAATAGGGAATTGTCGAGAGGGGAATCCAATAAAACTAATGTAAATGACTTTCAAGATGTTTTTCAAAGTCATTCATCGGCTATCTTTCTTAAGTACGATAGACAGAGAAAGAAATGTCAGAAAAACTTGTAGAACATCAAAGTTTTAACATAAAAATGATAACCACACAGGGAATTTCCCAACCTGTACACAGATCGTCAAGGATATCCTCAATTTTAAGTCAGTGGAGAGTCATATTCGTCGCCCGCAACCTGTCATAAATTTTGGTTTAAAATAAAAAAAACCCTTCTTTTTTTAAACAAACCTCCCTCAGTAGCTTCCGCACGGATTTTTTTTTTTAGGATATGTTCTTATGACATCATACCAAAATTTTAAATGATGCAAAAATTAATAAGACCAAAATGTTTCTAAATTAGTTTTAAGAATATTTTTGCTTAGTGAAATGTATATCTATAAATAACCTACAATGTCATTTTCAATGACATATAAACTGGGATATGTGTCAGTGAGCTAGCTGAGGATCGCACGAGACCATGGCTAAATTTTTGCTGGTTTATCATGACCAGTGTTAAAAACCTGAATTTCTTTTTTTTCATTAATGATAAAAAATGATAAGCATAATTATATTATGTAATGAGAATTTAAGTAATAAGTATTCAATATAAATAATATATCTTCACTCGTCCCAATAAAAATATCCTACTTTAGATCGTGTTTATCTTCTCATTTTTGCTTCCATATAGACAGCCCATAATTAAACTGATTACC
Source organism: Ryuthela nishihirai (assembly GCA_038380435.1). Taxonomy (NCBI): domain Eukaryota; kingdom Metazoa; phylum Arthropoda; class Arachnida; order Araneae; family Heptathelidae; genus Ryuthela; species Ryuthela nishihirai. The sequence goes on along the minus strand of JAWZYU010000001.1, from coordinate 48,744,043 downwards.
AAACTTGTCGTTAATTGCTTGGCGGCAGGCCCCTGGGTGTAAAGTTTTGATTTGTAATATTAATATCTTCAATTGACTAGATATGTTCTTCTAGTAGCAGCTCACACTTAAACGTTAACGTATGTTTTATGCATCAGGTTTTGCTATGTAATAGTGAAAAGCAGATGGATCCTGCACATAGAAACGTCACATAATATTAACCCAAAGAAAAAAATTAGCCAAACAGTATTCCGGCACTACAAGTTCATCAGTGCATAGTGATGAGGCGGGGGTGGTTCAGTCGGTTGCGCGCCACGCTTGTAATCTGCAGTTTCCAGTCTCGAGTCCCTGCTGGGCCAACGTTGAGATTTATCTCCGCAAAAGTCCTCGCCGTGCCCACGGTCAGTTAGGGACACCGATGGGCTTGAAAAGACTGCCGTCCTTTGGATGGGACTTTAAGCCATGGCCTCGTGTGCGCGAAAGCCATACCCTGTGCACGTTAAAGAACACGCTGGGTGGCCTTGACGGGAGACTACCATCTGTCTCCCAACAGCTGTTCCAGTGTGTCCCCTCCCCCAACTTTTTTATGAGCCTTCCGGGTCCTTGTGACTTGGCCATTTAGCCCACTGTGTGAAAAAAGTATCGCTCATAAGTAAAATAATTCCAACGGCTAGTGATACAATTTACGATAGTGTATTTTGAATCATATAAATCAGAAATGTTGAGAAATTTTGGATGCAATAGGTCCTTCGAGGTCAAAGGTTAAATTCGATATACAGGTGCTGAAGAGATAAAAATTGGTGAAGTGGACTATTTCAGGCAGCACAATCAGAAATAAGAGGAACTTTCAGATCCACATTCAAGGTGAAATAGGGGTCGTAGTGACGGTCTAGAAATCAAGAGGTGACGAAGGTACCGATTGATTATTAGTAAGAAGATATCGTTACAATTTATGATAGTGAGTTGAATTTTTTGCTATTGACATTCTTACTGATTTGTGAAATATATACGATTTGCACTTTCTGAAGTCCCGAAAGCTGCAATTGCGCCCTCTAACGGTGGAAAACTTTTAAAATTCAAAATTTTTAAACGAATATTGCAAACGATATATTTGGGCTAGAGAATGGATATTTTAGTGGTGGAGTATGATGATCAAGGGTTTCCGTTGGCAGTAACAATTTGTCCATTCACACGAAGAGTGGATGGGAAAACGCAACTTTTTGTTTTGAGAGATTAAAAATTTTTTTTGTGTTGAATAGGTATTAAAGAAATATGATGATTCGATTTTTTCAAATCCTCCGAATGGCTTTATTTTACCATCGTTAGAGGGCACTAGATGTAAAACTTAAAGCATCCTATATTCGCAGAGGCGATATATTATCCTTCTAGTTAAATTATGTTTTTAATATACACCGAACAGCCAAAACATTATGACCACCTGCCTAATATGATGTTGAACTTCTACGTGTCGCCAAAGCAGCTCTTACCCGGCAAAGCATGGACGCTACAAGATTTCTATAGGTGTCTTGTAGTATCTGGTACCAACCCGTTACTAGCAGATCTTTTAATTCTTGTAAGTTACGTGGTTGGGCCGCCGCAGATCGGTTATGCCTTTCCAACACAAACCACAGATGCTCGATTGGATTGATGTCTGGGAAATTTGGAGGCCAGGGCAAGACCTGGAAGTCTTCCTCATGTTCCGTGAACCATTTTCGAATAATCCGGGCAGTGTGGCATGACGCATTATTATGCTGAGAAAAGGCACTACTAGAGGAATATATCATTGCTATGAAAGGATGTACCTGGTCTGCAATGATGTTCAGGTAGACGTCATAGTTTTCTGCACATGAATGACTGGACCCACGGTTTCCCAGCAGAACATTGTCCAAAACATTACACTTCTTCCACCAGCTTGTTTTCGTCTCATGGTGCATCCAGGTGCCAATACTTCCCCAGCTGAACAAGGCACACGTACAGGCCGTCCACATGGTGCAACAGGAAATGAGATTCATCGGACCAACTCGCGTGCCCATTGTAGGCGTTTTCGATGGTGAACCGAGGTTAGTATGGGCACTCAGTGTGGTCTGCAGCTAAGCAGCCCCATTTTCAGCAGGGTTCGATGTACTGTGTGTTGTTACACATTACTCCCGTCACCAGCATTCAAATTACGGAGGAGTTGCGGCACACTATCCCTTCTGTTGGCTCGTACCATATGGGATAGACTTCGCTCACCTCTAGCATCGATGAGCCCTGGTCGGCCCACATCTTGCCGGCTGTTCGTGGTTTTTCCCTCCTCGGACCACTTTTTGAAGGTACTAACCACGACTGACCGCGAGCACCCCACTAGCCATGCCTTCTCGGAAATGCTCTGACCCTGTCGTCTGGCCATTACAATTTGGCATTTGTCAAGCTCACTTAAGTCCGCTGCATTTCCTATCTGAAGAACAAGAATAACACTGATTAACAGAGCTCAGTATCAGATGTTATTTATACTACTTCATAACATTCACACGTACCGTCGTTTACCTGCAGTTGCTTCGATTTGCATAAAGACGCGCTGGTCATAATATTTTGGCTCTTCGGTGTATTGGTATCACTAAAATATCAGTATTTACTTCGAATAATTTCGAAATGCATGGATTAAAATCTTAAAAACTTAAAAAAATTTTAAGTGTAGATTCTTCAAGTCCAAATGGCGAGAATTTTATTTTATCTTCTCTCCCAGATTTTTACTCTGACACATTTTGCTGACAGTGTCTAAGTGGTGTAAGGGAACTGTTTAAGGAAAGTTGGATTATTTTTAGGAAGTGAGCTAGCCATTTATACAGAAATAGAGGGAGGAAGGAGCATGAATAGGAATATCTAATGAATAAGTGATAGGAAAACTTTGTTATTTTATTATAAACAGTAACTTGAAATCCAAGTATTACATTTCATTTCAATCCAAGTATTACATTTTATTTGAATCCAAGAATTGCATTTTATTTGAATACAACAGCAACCTGAGTACACAGAGACGTCGATAAGATTTTGAGGCAGGAAAAAATAACAAAATGAAAGAAGGTATTTGGTTCGGGCTAAGAAAAAAATATTCCGTCCCATGGCCGAGTGGTTAGAGCGCTTGGCTACTAATCTAAGGACCTGGATCTAAGAGCCCCGGGTAAGGCACGGATGTATGTGTCATTTTTCTGCTGAGGTCCTGCCATCCACTCAGACCTTCTACTTTGGCATATAAACTGATCAGGCTCCTGTCAGACCTCTGTGGCAAGCAGCTGCTTGAGGGGGTATTTATTTTTATTTATAAGAAAAAAATTGCGATTTTTCAGTTCATATCTTATATTTCATGTCACTGATATTAAAGATAAATTTTCGAATCTCTTGAAGTGAAGGGAGTGCCCTTTTTACCACTGTTAGGGACGTCTCTGAAGCAAGAAATGTGAGTAATAATGATTCCATGGCAGAAGTGTAAACTGTAGAGTTTGGAGAGAGCATCAGAGACCCCTTTAACGCAGTAAAGGTAAAAATATTAATGAACGTGCTTAAAAGGGTTCGTTTATCGTAATGTTCGAAGGGAACGCTAAAGGATTAATAGAAATAATTTAAAAGTACGTCATTAATTAATGAAATATATTATTAGTAAAAATTATGTACTAATTGTAGTAATAATACTATAGTGTAGTATTATAAAGTAGTAAAATAAAAGTTTATATCAAAGCGAAAAAAGCGCAAACAAGGGTAAAAAAAAATGTAAAATCAAACCTTAAACAAATCTAAAGCATCCACAAATTCAAAATGCAAGAACAACATTTTGGGTCAACATTATGAAAGCACTACACACATTTAATATATTTTATTTTTACATCTGTAGATGAGTTTAATATACCTCGAGTTAAAGGTCAATTTTTGTTTTTCAATTTGGTTGTTGGGACTTATTGCCAATATTCGCTTTATGTCCCAATACCAGAACATAATATTTTTGACATGTGGATAAGTGAGCAAATTTTTTACTGAGGGACAATTACAACATATATGACAGAACAAACGACCATGCCCGGGACTCGAAACTCGGACGACAGCAGTCAAGTGTCACCTCTAGCCAACGCGATACCACTGAGCCAACGAGGCAGAAAAGGTCGAATTACACCTCTTCGCCAATATAACGTTACTGGCTTATCTGATTTTTCCGTTGACATCTTGCGCCATCTAGTATAAGAAACGGGAAACTTTCCGAAAAAATTCATAAAATCCGAGGTGTAAAACGCTCGCTACCCGATCCTGCAGTTTGAAACTTTGCATTGGTTTCTTGTTTTTTGAATGAGTGTTTCAGGAAAGGAAGCAAAGAACGTTATCCACTAAATTGTCATAAGGACAAAGTAAACATTGACAAATGAAACATAATGCGGAGTTTGATTGATCGATATATTACAATTGAATTGAATTGTTATCCTGAATAACAATGTTTCGACAACCCACTTTCCTCGATTATCTGATGGAAGCGTTTCGGAGTAATTTGCCGTAGAAAGAGCAAAGAGTCCGCAACGGAAAGACAACACAAGCATCCATGTCTCATCCGGAATCCGGTTTTATTTTCCAAATTTCTTCTTCTTTCACTGGGTTCTCATTTTCATATTTTCGCCGAGTGGTTAGCACGCTTGGCTACTGATCTACGGGACCTGGGTTCGAGCCCCGGGTAAGGCATGGATGATGTGTCGTTTTTCTGCTGAGGTCCTGCCATCCTCTCAGACCTTCTACTATGGCATATAAACTGGCAGGCTCCTGTCAGACCTCTGTGGCAAGCAGCTGCTTGAGGGGGTATTTATTTATTTTTTATTTATCAACTGTCTCTTTTTTTTAAAAATAAAGCATCTCGGATATCTTCCTCTACTCTTGCAATAATTTTATTTCGGTCCTTCTCATTTTATCCGTTTTTGTCTTCCATTCACATCTTCAGAAACTCATTTCAACTGCTCTTATCTGTTAACATTTATGTCAGCGTCCTTATCTCTTATTTACGTGCTAGAATACCATCATCATCAACCTTCCCACAAAGTTGGAAATTCCAAGACTCGGTCACAGATTGAGTCTTGACTCATCCAGATAGCATTTTCTGCTTGTTTTATCGAAATGAGAAAAGGTGAGAAAATGAGTTAAATTGTTATAATTCTTCATGTTGTACAGTGAAGAAGAAAGAAAAAAACAAACAAATAAATTTTGTAATGGATTCTTCATGTTGTGAGTGAGTGCATTTGTGTTTTTGTTAGTATTTTCTTCATGTTGTGGGTGAGTGTATTTGTGCTTTTGTTAGTATTTTCTTCGTGTTGTGAGTGAGCGTATTTGTGTTTTTGTTAGTATTTTCTTCATGTTGTGAGTGAGCGTATTTGTGTTTTTGTTAGTATTTTCTTCATGTTGTGAGTGTATTTGTGCTTTTGTTAGTATTTTCTTCATGTTGTTAGTGTATTTATGTAAGAATGTGTGTAATAAATAGATGTTAAAGAGTGTCTATTAGAGAGCAATCTTTAAAAGATGTAATGATAAGTTTATATAAGTTAGTTTTTATTTTCTTATTGTCATCGTGCAATATTGTTTTAAAATTGTAATTTGTTATATTTTTTTAAATTATTATAATATTTTATTCTTTGTGTTTGAAAAAATGGACAATGAAAAATGATATGGGCTATTGTGTGTGGGACATTACAGTGATTACAATTTGGGGAATTTTTCAATTTGAATTTATACAGTGTTGTATTTGTGTAAGCATAGTTGGTTTTGATTTTAATAATGAGGATACTCTCTACAATTGAGGGAAAAATTATTATTTTCTGATATATTTCTATCTCATAAAACGAAATTTAGCAGTCTTATTACTATCCTTGTGTCTTATTTTCTTAGTCTCACTTTCTACTTTATGATCTCTATATATATTCTATATATTATTCTATATCTTATATTATTCTCTTGAATGATAGATCCATGTTCACCTTTTCCACCATTTTTTCATTCATCTCAAGATCTCCTCTTCTATTATTTCCTGCTTCCAGATAATTCGTTTGTTTTCATCCCCCAGTTCTCCTATTCTTTCTTTAATATCATCATCACATATTCTAATCCATCTTTATCTTCTGCAATTATTACCTAATCATCTGGAAAAAATAACGAGAAGATATATCCTGTTATAATTAGTTCCCACCCATTACTTCATATTTCCCATTCCGTTCGTTCATAATTTTTTGAGTTTTCAGAATTTCTTTTGCGTTCTGCATTCTGACACCTCATTTACGCTCATTGCATTCTGACACCTCATTTACGCTCATTGCATTCTGACACCACATTTTTGGGCAAGTTCCTGTAAGTGTTATTTTTTGACGAAAAATGTTTCTAGTGTAAAATATTTTATGCCATTCATGTTTTCATCAAATTTCATTAATATCATTCATATAGTTTTTTGTTTATCATGATTTTCTGAGTTTTCCTTAATTTATGGAAACCAATGTAGTAAAACTTCAATGACACTCATATTATTCAACCTAGTTCTTAGTTTATATCTAAATTTATGAAGATTTCTTTCAGTTTTAATACATTCTGCCATTTCGTTGAATATTTTAGGAGCTCTGTAGGCAAAATGTTTTTGAATTAGAGTTTTTGTAGGCTTAGAAATATGAATATTAAGATGTTTGCTATTTCTACTTTCGTAAACTGATGTTACTGAAATTTGTTTATCATAGCTTTTAAACAGATGCAATAGGAGTCTGAATACATACAATTTTCTTACGGGTAGCATATCGAACTCTTTATAAATATTTCTAGTGCTTTCATATTTTCTTTTTTTGGCAATACATCTTACAACATGATTTTGTACCCGAACGAGAGATTTTATATGACTTGAATAAGTCATCCTCCAATTGTGACTTTATACCATACTCATTGAAAATCTATTTGACTGTAATTGAAGACTCTGTTCTCTACTAGACATTTTATCATCAGTTCGTATCCCACCCAGCCAATGACAATTTTTCCTCTATAATTATCTGAATTTGATGTTTCCAAATTGAATCTCCTGCTGTGTTTCCATTCAGATTTTCTCTGCAAAGGTTGGGTTGTTTGACCCCGATGCGACACTGCCTTTCACGCAATGCCCTGGTCTCAAAGACTGGAGTCCACTTTGAACAGCTGCTGGGAAACAGGTGAATGCCTCCTTAAGACTACCCAGAGTGTTCTTTAACGTGCATTAGGGTTCGACTCTCTTGCACGCGGTGCCATGTCTGAGGCAAGAATGGCGGCCTTTTCAGGCTCATCTATCTCCCGTTTCTCACAAAAGGTAGGACATGGATTTGTGGAAACAATCACAACTCAAAAGTAATTGGGACTCGAAACTGAGAACATAAAGTTATATACTGAACAAATTCTCTCCCCATACGAAATGGAAAAAGGCATGCCTCATAAAATTGTATCTTGTTTATCTGTATATATTATTTTTTATTGCTAATCGGACCTACAAAAGTAACAGCTTTTGTTATGACAGAACAAGTTACCATGCCATTCACCAGGGATTCGAACCCTGACTCCAGCAGATGAATCTGACGCCACCTAGGCTAGGAAGCTCAGCTAACGAACATTTGTGGAAGTTTGACCCATAACACTTCGCTTCTTCGACAAATCAAGTGAAGAATTCCTCTTCTTTTGCCTTTAGGCATTTGTAAAAACAATCAACCAACAATGTATGCACTTTCAACGATTAAGGTTTAAGAGAAGCAACTAATACAGAAGAATCTGAGTGTGTTTTTGAACGAGATATCTCGATATGATAAATCTTATACAAATATCGTTTTATTAAGTGCTTCTGTCAGATATTGATTTCATTAATATTTTTCATGGACTCCACGCTTGGCTACTAATCAAGCCCCGGATAAGGCATGGACGTTTGTATTTCTTTCTCACAGACCTACTACTATGACAAATTAAACTGACAGGCTCCTGTCAGTTCAATTCGCCATAAACTCCATAAAACATTAATTCGCCTCAAGCAACTGCTTGAGAGGATATTTATTTATTATTTAATGAGGAATTATTTACTCTTGAATTATTTACTTCGAAGTTAGTTCAGCGAATGTTTACGGAGGGAGCATTCTCTTAAATATTACTTTTCCTGCTGTTATCATTGAGAGCACTCTAAACTCTTGATCACGCTATCGGCCTCTTTAAGCTTAGTGCTATTCAAATTGCTCTTTACTCAAAGGGCTTAAAACTTTGCATTTTCATCACGTTCTTCGAAGAAAAGTTCTAAAATTTCTGCCATTTTATTTCTTTTGTGATTACAAATTAACATTTGAAATTAGAGAATAAATTGATTTCCATAAATTATATATGTTTCGCAATTTAGTTTTATGAAATGTCTGTTTTAACTTCTCCTTAGGGAATTCAAAAGATTAATTTTTTAGCGTATTGTTTCGCATTTAATTTTTATTGTCGTAATAAAACATATTGTTTCACTTATACTCTGTCTTACCCTAAATTTGTTCCACTACGAAAGGTTGGATAAGTAAAAGACTTCCACAAAGAATAGACTATAATTGAAGTCATCGATTAGAACAATTAGAAGTATATTTATTCTCCAGTAATTCTAATTACGTAAACCTTGAGACTCAAACACAGATCATTTTGTTACTAAAAACGTTATTTTCAGCCATTAAACTTTTTACTAGAAATGTCTAAGATGTACTCACAAACATGAGCTATCGGCTGTCGTAAGGACAAAAATGGAGGCAGTTAGAAGTGAATCTAAAAAAAAAACGTTGATCAGAAATCGTCTGTTGTTTTTGTTTGCAGACGATAAAAAAAAAATAAATACCCCCTCAAGCAGCTGCTTGCCACAGAGGTCTGACAGGAGCCTGTCAGTTTATATGCCACAGTAGGAGATCTAAGAGGATGGCAGGACCTCAGGATAAAGTAAATAAAGTGTTCACCAGTGATCAACATTCTCAACGATACTTAAAGTTCAAAATCAGTCGAAAGTAGTCGAAAGCATCAAGGAAACAGTGAGGAAAACTAGAAAGTTAAATGACCTGTCAGGCACCACATGTCTTTTCAAATTGAAGGAAAAAACCAAGAAAAGAAGTTGCCATTTCGGCACCTAAGTAACAAAGGCAATGGAATCCACCACGGAGATATGATTAATTTTCGTACTATTTGCAATGGTGCCAAATTGAGGAGAAAAAGAATACAGACTCAGTAATTATGGGTTTTAATCAATAAATCGGAAATAAAAATACACGGTGTCTTGTTTGCGGTAATCCTTTGATTACTTATGAATTAAAAGAAATTCTCCTATTTGCTACTAAAATTAAAAGGAAAAATCCCATTTACACTGTAAAAGAATAAAAATTTAGTTTTAAACAGCATAATTTACTCTTCTATGTCTGTTCTCTGTGGCCCAAGAATACTTCATATTGCGTTGGCCTTCTTGCCCTGGGACAACTCTAAACACGAAGTAATATTGATGTTACTAACCTATGGTAAAATAATCTCCCAAGCAGCTACTTTCCACAAAAGTGTGACAGGAGACTTGCCGGTATAATATACCATAGGAAACATCTGTGAGATCTCAACAGAAATACTATACAAATCGAGAAAGATCCATATCTTATCTGGGGCTCGAACTCTGATCCCTTTGATTTAACAGCCAAGTACACTAACCACTCGGCCATTAGGACTACGGTCAGAATTTCGGAGATATATTAAGCGTAGTTGATTTTAAAACACCTCACAATTGAGTATCGGTGAGTGATCACTGGTGTATTAGCCCAAATGGATTATTCGCTTCAAAACATCCTATAGATGTTCAGTGGAGTTAAGATCTCAAGAGTTGATCACGTGAGGAAAGTAAAATCATTTGAATATTCTCCAAACCATTCCAGTGCAATGTGAGCCCAATGGCATGGTATTGTTTAAAGAGACATCACCATTGAAAAACAACATTAGAATTGAAGGCAACACTTGCAATTGTTCTGCAGTGATGCTAAGTCCACATCCTTCATACGCTTTCGACCATATAGGATAGAATCCAACACAGACTATGCTCGCCATTGGCATTCACTGTCTTTACAATGCATATGGCAGCCTCATGCTGCTTTCGCCGTTTGTCTGCAGGACACAAAATAAAATTCGATTTATCAGATTATTTTTTTTTTCGAATCATCCATGCTTGATGTTTCCGTCACAATGGAAGTCGTAGTTTTCTGCATTGTGGGGTTCAAATGAATGTCATTGTGGGCTTCGACACTGATATTCTTAATGATGGAGAGTTCGAAGCATTGTCCTACTGGAAATCTGTTGTGTAATGCACACCAAATAAGTCTCTCGCCTGTTAGTCAGCATAAGCCCTGACTGGTGTAGTGGTTAGAGAACCGGACTGCAAACCAATGGGCATGTCTTTGTGTAGGTGTTTGAATGTTTATGAGAAGTTAAAAGGTTACAGTTTATCTTCGTGTTTTTTCAAAATGTCTTTCATCTCGTACACTCGCCTTGTGTTTCCACTTCCTACCACGAGTCTTGTGTTTACTAATGTTTACTTTTCCTTAAGTATTCTAGCCCTAACACATCTTTACAGTAACTGCTATGGAACAACTGACGAGACTTGAACTTTCTGAGATAGAGATACCTGAATGGAAGAAGTCTTCCGTTTGTCCATTATTTGTGTCATTTTTTAAATCATACGTCTCATCAAACTTCCTCACCAACTGCATACTCCACTTTTGGTACACATCAGATTTTATTCTACTGGCTTAGTTCATTCTTCAGCGTCGAGTGGGATAATCATAATTTAAAGAGCGCTGTGACCCTTCTTAAACCCTGTGACTTTTTCTTAGAGCCCTTTTCTTAGAACCTTTTCTAAGAGCCCTGTGACTTTTTCTTAGAGCCCTTTTCTTAGAGACTTTTCTAAGAGCCCTTTTCTTAGAGCCTTTTCTAAGAGCCCTGTGACTTTTTCTTAATATTACCACTTTTAGAAGTCTTTTAAATCTGTCAACAGTTTCTACAATTTATTCAACCATTTAACGTCCAATTTCGTTACGAATATTAAGAATATGTTTCAGACACGTACACCCAGGATTTAGTTTCAGTATATGGGGGGTGATGACTTGATTAGGGTTTCTCAATTATGTACTATAATGCTCCACTGGACAGGAAAGGTTAAAATGAAATTCTATATGGGATAAAATTATACATATATATTTAATCTGTTTTTAGTGTCGGGAGTATAATATTGGGCAAAAATAAAAAAAAATTGTACGATAAATTAAAAAAAATTGTTGTTTTTGATTTCAAAACAGGTAACCAAGTTTGAGATTTTGCATAAGATGAAGGGATTTCTGGGTACGTCCCTTGGTATGGCCTTGAATATTATTTACCATTAACAGACACGGACATGCACGATTAGGAAAAGGAGTGGAACTAAGTAAAAATGTACGATTAGGAAGTGGAACTAAGCAAAAATGTACGATTAGGAAGTAGAACTAAGTAAAAATGCACGATTAGGAAGTGGAACTAAGTAAAAATACACGATTAGGAAGTGGAACTAAGTAAAAATGCACGATTAGGAAGTGGAACTAAGTAAAAATGCTTTTTCTTTCAAATTCCGTCATTGCAATAAAGCTGCATAAATGCGAGTCCTTATGATCACGGAACCATAAACATTCGTTTGTATTGCCTTTACTCATTGTAATCAGATAGATTTTTTGCAGTAAAACATTTCGTATAGCATGTCTCAGTAAATCTAATTGATGAATTATCCGAATCAAGTATTTGCAACATCAAAAATGCGATGATGGGAACAAAATATACCTGAATAATTTTAGGTTTTCAGATTGCCCATTATTTTTTTTGGGGGTGATAAAAAAAGGATTCTGTACATGTAAAATAATTCATCTTAGAAAATAATTCATCTTAGAGTGGGATACAATTCAGTTTTGGCTCCATATGCAAAAGAGTTATATAGGCCCGAAAGTACACTGCGTTTCCTTAAAGACAAGATTCTATTTTCTATAACAGATTCAAAGATTTTTCTTTTTTCTTCTCTAAGCATTTGGGGTCCTTTGCGTTTAAGAAATGGATGGAGGATAGGGGGAATCACTATTTGAAATAAAACAAATAAATCAAACTTGTGGTTTTTTTTTTCCTTTTTCTCTTTTTTTTTATTTTTATGCTAAATTCTATCAGGAAACGAAGTCAAGAACCCACAGATTACATTACGCACCACATGAGAAAGAATTGTTTGAAAAAGAAAATCATAAAGTTATGAATAATGCTACTCTTCATCACATGAATTAAGTTGATAGTTTTTTTTAAATTGCATAAGGCTTAAAAGTTTTAAAAACTCCATAGTTGAAAAATAGCCGAAGATTTTCTGGAATTCGTGTTAAAAAATAATTTTTATATCACATAATGCGTTTTATCTAAGTGCATTTTTTTTACCTTTCCCAAATCCTTGGCGATTGTACTTGTAACTGCAATTGGTACTTCTCCCAGGGATTTTACATGCTCTTTGAAATCTCCTTACTCCATTGTGATTATTTCTGAGGATTTGTCATTTCCATAAATAAAGTATGGCTCGTAATTTGTTCTGTTTACGCTGCCTGGTTGCAATAAATCAGACAAGATGAGCAATTGTGGCCCCATTTTTTTTCCAGCTCCTTTCACCGAGATCGTTTTCCCTGCCCTGCCAAGATCGAGACGTGTTACGGTTTTCGAAAGCTCATGCATGCAAAACTTCTTACCAAACAATAAATATTTCTCCATGGAGACATAACTAGTAGTCTGTGTGTGCAAAGCCACAGTTCTGTACGAAGAGTTGCTGATTTGAAACACTAGAGAGAGCTCACTCATGTTGACAAATAATGTCAGTTTTAGAGAGATGCAACTAAATAGGTTGTCAGCAACATTTTGGTTTCGTAAGAGCACAACTGAAGGTTTTATTTATATATAACCTCGCTGATTGAACCGTAAGAATTGTCCCTCGCTGATTGAACCGTAAGAATTTCCTTTTACGCTTGGTGGCAGTCCCTCTTAACTCGCGAATGGAATCTTACCTTCATTGCTGGACCATCGTAATGAGCTGAAACCTATCTTCAACCACCTGCTTTTTTTTTGTCGAGGGAACACAAAACGATTCATATATGCACAGACACACGATCTTCTGCCAACGGAGTCATTTTATTGCTCTGATCTCATTGATAAGAAGGAATTTAATGCAGAAGTGAAAGAAGCAATAGTTTAAGTATGCGCCTTTAATTTTGAACTAGTGTGAAGAGGGAACGGCAAGAAATCAGTGACAGATTCAAAACATCTTATCAGCTGCATACGAAGAACGAAAACTCGCGAACCTTTGAAACACGAACTGGTTCTATTTAAGCGGATTTCCTTTCCTTTGGAAAATGATATAGAATTCTAATGAAACAACTACACATATACACCGAAGAGCCAAAACATTATGACCAGCGCGTCTTTATGCAAATTGAAGCAACTGCAAGTAAACGACGGCACGTGTGAAGGTTATGAAACGGTGTAAATAACACCTGATACTGAGCTCTGTTAAGCAGTGTTATTCTTGTTTTTCAGGTGGGAAAGGCAGCGGACTTAAGTGAGTGTGACAAAGGGCAAATTGTAATGGCCAGGTGATTGGGTCAGAGCATTTCCGAGAGAGCAAGGTTTGTAGGGTGCTCACAGTCAGTAGTGATTAGTACCTTCAAAAAATGGGTCCGAGGAGGGAAAAACCACGAACCACCGGCTAGGTGTAGATCGACCACGGCTCACCGATGCTAGAGGTGAGTGAAGGCTATCCCATGTGGTACGAGACAACAGAAGGGATACTGTGACGCAACTCGCCCGTAATTTGAATGCTGTTTGACGGGAAGAATGTGTCACAACACACAGTTCATCGAACCCTGCTGAAAATAGGGCTGCGTAGTCGCAGGCCGCTGCGAGTACACATGCTAACCTTGGTTCACCGTCGAAATCGCCTGCAATGGGCACGCAAGCATCAAAACTTTGATTGATTGTACCTTGAATGATTGGAAGAAGGTCGTCTGGTCCGATGAATCACGTTTCCTGTTGCACCACGCGGATATGTGTATGTCGTTTACCTGGGGAAGTGTTGGCACGAGGATGCACTGTGGGACGAAAACAAACCAGTAGAGGAAGTGTAATGCTTTGGGCAATGTTCTGCTGGGAAATCCTGGGTCCAGTCATTGATATGCAGAAAACTATGACGTCTACCACCTACTTAAATATCATTGCAGATCAGGTACATCCTTTCATGGCAACGGTATACCCCTCTAATAGTGCCTTCTTTCAGCAGGATAATGCGCCATACCAAACTGCCTGGATTGTTCGAGAATGGTTCCCAGAACATGAGGAAAACTTCCAGGTATTGCCTTGGCCTCCAAATTCCCCAGACATCAATCCAATCGAGCATCTGTGGTTTGTGTTGGAAAGGCATATCCGATCTGCGGCGACTCAACCACATAACTTACAAGAGATAAAGGATCTGCTGGTAACTTGTTGGTACCAGATACTACAATACACCTTTAGAAATCTTGTAGCCTCCATGCTTCGCCGGGTAAGAGCTGTTTTGGCGGCACGTGGAGGACCAACATCATATTTGGCAGGTAGTCATAATATTTTGGCTCTTCGGTGTAGTTTGAAGTTGAAAGAATCAATGTATTCCAACACATTCGAAAGAAATGTTTCAATTTACATTGATTTGATCTTGAAAAGTCCCTAACCTTTAAATTAAAATTGCACGCAGAATTGTTCATCTTATATTTCTAAAGCATAATACGCTTAATAGGCAAAAATACATCACAACCTCTATCTAAATTGTACTCTCTTGAACCAATACATCAACTTTATTCACCGTGGCCGAATGGTTAGCACGCTTGGCTACTGATCTAAGGGACCTGGGTTCGAGCCCCGGGTAAGGCTTGGATGTATGTGTCGTTTTTCTGCTGAGGTTCTGCCATCCTCTCAGATCTTCTGCTTTGGCATATAAACTGACAGGCTCCTGTCAGACCTCTGTGGCAAGCAGCTGCTTGAGGGGGTATTTATTTTTATTATTTATTTATTCTGGAATATTTCTCCATTTATTTTTGATGATATTTATAAGGGAAAATATGCCCTTCACAGACGCATTTGATAATGGTAGCTGAGCAATGTTAACGACAGTCTGGATATATTTCCAGATATTTTTTGTCCTTCCACCATCTAATTGGTCATCCGTTTCAACTCAGAAATTTTCAGTATTTTGTAGAGATCTCCATTCATTCCACTTACTATCTTCCATTCTTTTACCGCATCATCTCTGTTTCACATTACCTATTCGAATTTAAGAAGAATATTACTACATCGTTTTTCGACTGACAAGTTGAATTTTGTTGAGAATTCAAGGTCAATTTGTTAGAGAAATTCGATATTTTATGGCAAGCAACGTTGCAGTTCTTTCCGTAATTTTCAAAAAGAGAAAAAAACTTGCATGTTTTTAATAGCTGAAAAGTCAGTATTCGCAATGCCAGTCGAAGCTTGATGAAATGAATCTCCTCATTAATGCTGTGCAGTGGAATAAGATATTTCTCAAAATAATTGATATCTCTCTTCTGAACTTGATCTCTACATACACTCAACGGCAAAAACAATGATCAAAATGACAAATGCGGTTAAGGTACGATTTTACAAATGCAGGCTGTTATTAGTCGAGTTTTCACTTTCCCCCCCCCACAATTATTGTGTATTTTAATTTGTTACAAGAATTGTACAAATACACCATATTTAAATAAACACCCATATTTTCCGTAACAAATTTAAAAATCCCACTAAAGCCAAGTGGTTAGCGCGTTTAGCTACTGATCTAAGGGACTTGGGTTTGAGCCCCGGGTAAGGCATGATTATATCTGTTATCTTTCTGCTGAAGTCCCGCCATCCTCACAGACCTTCTACTATGGCGTATAAACTGACACCTCAAACCTCTCTGGCAAGCAACTTCTTGAAGGGGTATTTTTTTAGCTCCCCTCCCCCCAAAAAATATCCCTCTAGATTTCACTCCAGATGCTAAATAAACCCCTAGATCTAGCAGAGAAAAACTCTCAATTTGACAACACTGGTTATAACCTGCTGGAGCCTGACACTCGATATATCGTCACCGAAAAGAAATAGGTTACAATGGGGTTTTAGTAAACTAGAAATAAAGTTTTTAATACTTTACCTTATGATTTATTGAATGAAAATATGAGATTAAAAAAATTCATTTGTTTCAAACTTATAAATTTTGAATTGATGACTTCATAATTATGCTAAACTTTTCTAAATGTTTAATGTTCAGTGAAAAGGTCGATCAGTTGGCAAAACTCAGTGCAGAAATCTAAAATGGGATCGGAACTGGCAGTCCTGCCCCTTGATTCCAAACTTGAAATGAGTTGAATTTTTCCTTTTTTTTTTATATTTCATGCATTTTTTTTTCATTTATTGTTCCCCCATTATTCAATCACCCCTACCAGTTGTCTGGATGAAATGAAATAATCGAATATTTCTCTGAATATATAGTTGGCCTAGATTGAACATCACTGATATAAATTATTTACAACTACATTATAGTAAAAATATTGATTCATCACATTACTATAAACATCTTACTAAAATTGTTTAGCCAGTATCGTATTATATGAATGCAAAGCCAAATTCAAAGTTCCCCAACTCCTGAAAGAAGTGGTGTACTTTAAAGGAAAACGAAAATGTTTAATTGCAGATTTCTAGATGAAAAGGAAATATCTGAGCATATTTTCTCCTGATACCGCGCGGGCCTTTTTCCAACAAACTTCACGGACCGTAGGTTTAAAACCCCACTGCCTTAGGAGCAATGTTGAAGGTCTGTCGTTAAATCCATTCTCTGTCTCCATGATTAGATGTAAACCTAGAAATTATGTATTTCTCTTTCCATTTGGTGTGGACACGAAAATACACACCATTATGCACACTATTACTACTCGGAAACACCATTACTACACGAAAATACACACCATTACTACTCGGGGAGTTTTATCGTCTGTTTTATAATGAGGTCCTTTGAAAAGCACCAAGACACAATGACACAGAATTACGGATACACAGATTACATCGGAGTCACACACAGATACATTTTCTGAACAGATGTAAATAAACGAACTTCCGCTAATGAAAACTGACACATCGCACTTATCCTTGCTTTGTCACACCCAGTTTAAAAGAGTGAAGCAGTTTAAAAATTCTCTAAATCAAGTGGTGCACAAACTTTTTTTGTCACTGGGGCCGAACAGAAAAATATTATGTTTGCTGTGGGCCAATAGTTAGGAGGAGAGGGCAATAAAAAAAGGCTTAACTTTGTTTCTTATATTTTACCTGTTATATGTATAGATACAAAATAATAAGAAAAAATATAAATATTAATATAAAGTTTATTTTGATTGAATTTTGATTGATTATTTCATTTGTTGAACATTAGGCTTCAATGTCATCGCATGATGCTATTTCAACTTTTCGCCTTTCGTCCGGTTAAACCACCATTCCTTTTGATCATCAGATTAAGAAAAAATAATTTATATTTTGCCGTTATTAAAAAGAGTGGCTTCGCACAAGGGCAGGAGTTTATGCACGCCTGCTCTAAACGATGTAATTTCCTATGATCAGAAAAAAAAATTAAAATGACTTTATTTATTAAATGGATAATTAATTTCCATACAGATTGATTTTATTATATTGTTTTTCAAACACTTTAATATAATATCTGTGTGGAAATTAATTGCGCCGTCGCATATTATGTTCAGAAGCATGTTACGAAAATCTGGATATCGAAGACTGATTTTCTTATGCCGTGTCCCGTTCAATACTGACAAAGAAATGTATCTGCAAATTAGTTTTAAAAAAATTAATATTTGCACTTGATTCCTTTCTGTTATGTAAATGGTAGCTAAGCGAAAAGTAGAGTTAGAATTCCCCTGTGATTCACACACCGAAATCGAGTATGCGTAGTGCCTGATGGAGAGCCTAATGCCACAGATACAGACTTTCTATCAGGGCGCAGAATCCTTTCTATCAGGGCGTGAAATCCCACAGCACCCTCTCGTGGTGAAGTCCTTTAGTATCTTTCAGGAAGCAGACGACTCCTCTTGCGGATGAGCTATGTCCACAGAAGACGAATTACTGCTCATCCCCCCCCCACCCTTCGTACACACGTTCGTCATTTTTCAACTAACTCTGCGTCCGTTCACAGAGGAATCTTCGCGTGTGTGAGAACAGCATTATTATTTTGAGTTGACTAACAGGTTATTTCTTTATTTCCTTTCAGGCTTTCGTTGCCGTTCACTTCCTTTTTCCGTAATATATCTTCTCGCATAACTGCCGACCTAGCTAGCTTACGTTTGATGTAGCTGCTGTTTGACTGACGTAAGAGCTGATTCATTTGATGCGTCGTGCTCAGATAGCGAACGCCAGGTTATGTAAATTGCGCAAGTTTACGTCATCTAGATGCTTTCAAAACCTATGTACTAGAGTCCTTTACCCAGCTTTATCTGAGAGTTAAGATAGTTCTTCCTCGTTACGGTGTTGTTTAGCATTTGTTGGCTATCTCTGATTTCAGATTGTTAAATTTGTCAACTGATTGAAAGTTCTTGTTTAGCTAGGAATCTCGTCTGGGAGCCTGTTTTAACAGAATTCGAATGAGCTGTGAGTAATAGTAGGCTTTGTTATACTTTGAGCGAGATACAATCTATAAACAAGTATCTATAAACAAGAACATCTATAAACAAGTAATTGAATACTTGTTTATAGATAGAAAAAAAACTTAATTTATTTTTTTCAAGATTTGAAGTTTAATAAATTATTATTTTACCTTAGTAAACTTTCATTGTGACTTATTTAGTCATGGACCTTAAATAACACGCTTACGTTAGGTGGAATAATTAAACATGAAATATAATTTTTTTTCAACTTCAGTAAATTTCCATTTATTTAACTTTGACACTGAAGCTTTCTAGTGTCTGGCGACCATTGCGACCATTGCGTACATTCCGTGCCAATTACCGACTCACTTACTATTGATGGAATTTTTTGCTGCCTTCTTTCACTATTCAATGAACTTTTCTCTGTTCCCTTTTACTATTGAAGGAATTTGTCCTGCACACCCTTACCATTGATGAAAGTAACTTGAGATGAGAAAAAAAATTCTTGCCATCGTTTAGTATTGCTGGATAGAATGCACCAACAATAGTACACGATGCAGAATCGGACATTTCTGGTAGACTAAGGAAGGCTTGTGATGTTGGTGGAATATTCTCGGAGTGATCCATATGGACCAAGACAAACAAGGACCAATTATCAGGTGGGCGGTTATTTCATTCGGGTTACAATATTTAATTACTTTAAATATAATTCTTTACAGTTTTCGACCCACTTCCAAGCTTCTCCGACTCTTCTGGGAGTCACAACCCACACTTTGAGAGCCTCTGTTTTAAGTAATCAGGATTATTTTTAAGGAATTTTTTGCTATTGTGTATTTTCTTTCGGTATGGCTTTCCTTACTGCCAGTTGATAATGTCAACGTATGTGGCCCTGGTGAAGTTCAAACTGATGTTGGTAACATTTCTGTCGATTCTATGGTCTCGTACCTGGGGAACATAGTTTCAAAAGCACTTCTCTATATAATCCCAGAAGTGTTTCTTTCGTCGATTTGGCATGTTAATCACTCAAGTCGCAAGACTATGTGCTAACATCGGAATTCGCACACACACGCGCCCTCCCCTGATGCAAAGATCAGTGTTACCATAAACCAATATAACAGAAAAAGATAATTCTGGAATACGTTATTTAGGTCATATATTAGCATAAAGTCTGAAGAATATTATTCTTCACACGAAGCGCCATCACTCAATGCTATTTCATGTCAAATAATAAGAAGTGTGCCTCTCTTCTTTTAAAGTGACGATTTGCTGTACAGTTCAAACCTTGACCCGGATTACTATTAATTGCAAATTTATATCAGAATGCCTCTTTTTCTCTCGATGCTTTTCCGTAACTGAAAGTAGTGAAAAGGCTTCTGAAATAAATGACAAATGTTTCTCGTCTCTGTATTTCTGCCAGCGAGCGACAAATTCGAGTCTTCATTCTTCTGTGCATCCGCCGTTGCCATCCACCCGACAGGAGGGTGGTCGAATCAAAGGGAAAAGTTCCTGTAGTTAGCAGTGGGCGGGGAACGAGAGGATGTCGGCAACACAGAGACAAGGAGATGCGGGATTCCTCGAGAAACTGTGCCGCTCTCCACTTCTCCGGCAACAATGGGAAAATTAGTTTCAGCGGGTGGTCTCCGCCCTCCTGGCTGCTCCTCAGTAACGGCGCGTGAGCACGTGTGTGTCACGTGTGCTCTACCTCCCTCCCCATAGCTTCCCCAACAGGCAATCAAGATTTGATATCGGGCTCAACTTCCTTTAATTATTTTCATGGTCCGCGGCTGTGAGTGATTCTCTAATAACACGATCGAAGGATCAATTTATCGACTAGTGTCATCTTCTTCTCCATCCTCCCGACTATCGCGAGCAGGGATGAAGAGAGGCAACGCTTTGGATCTGATGAGTGAATTGTTACCTATTCAACCTCGATGCAGTGGAAGGATGGCTTTCTTATTTTTTACCCTCCGCTTCTCGCCTCGTCCAGCGCGCCGATATGAAAGGCGCTATTAAACTAGCTAGCTGTAATTAAGTGCGATTAAAGGCTGCTTCCCATAAGTAAGCAACTTTTCTTTAAAGAACAAATGTTCTCTTGAGAAGAAAATATGGTCAAAGGAATTCTTGTCATGGGGGAAAAAATATGAACGATTAAGGATAGCGGATTCTTTTTTTTTTCGTTTTGTTACCGAGGGTAAAAGTTTGAAGGCATAAAGTATGAAATTTTATGCCAGCTCATGAAACTTACTACTTCGATTAATACCCGTTGTAAGAGATGGTGTTATGTTTCAGATGAAGTAATACGGAAAATAATTTATCAGTATGCTAATGTTAATATGAATATTTGTATCTTTCCCTTAGCAGGCGTTGACACTCTATGAGGTCCTGTAAAAAAACATAACTTGAGTGAAAAATGTAAATATTCAAAATAATAATAATATAAAAAAATTTTATTTCAGTTTATTTGTTAGATTAGTGTTTCGTAACCTTTTTAGTACTGGGGACCCCTTACAAAGTTACTCATTCTGGGAACTCCTTAGGAAGTCTCTCCCATTCTTTGGACTCCTTACCAAGTCTCTCTCATTCTGGGGGCTCCTTACAAAGTCTCCCTCATCCTTGGGATTCCTTATGAAACTCATTTATTCGGGAGACTCCTTAGGAAGTGTCATTGATCCTGAGGACTCCTTAAGATGGCTCGCTCATCTTGGGATATAGATCACTATTTAAACTCTATTAAACTTTTCGAAAAATCTGGGGGGGGGGGGGGCTTATACACCTGCATTACAAGAGGAAAAGATAATTGAAAGCTTTGTTAATAATTTCCATGTTCTGAAAACGGTGTTCAGTTGTCTCCGCATTGCTTACAGCTCTTCCTTGGCCGATGGCGATGGAACCAGTTGGTTTACAACTCATCATATTTGATGGCTCCAACTCCTTGTTAAGGTTTTATCCATTTAACTCGTAGGAAACAATAAACATGTTACGCCTCAGGTTGATCTTGAAACATGTAATCCATTTTACAACGGTAACAAAGTACCCCGTTTTACCCAGCAAGCTGATATTAAAATAAAAATAGTACGCCTGTTAACGAAGGAGAATGAAAGGTAACCGAAGAATGCATATTTCATGCATATTAACCTTCGGAATTTGAAGCATTGATAACCTAATCTAGTGATAATTCAAGTAACAGTGAACAATCGTGAAGAAATGATTGGAAGCGAATTTTGTTAAGGCAAACAACTTACCCGTTTTCAATATCTCTGCACACTGAAAGAGAGCCCGTAATTGAATAGCACGGAAGCAATTCTTGCGAGAAAACAACTGATGAGACCGGATGAAGATTTTCTCATCTTGTTCGCCCACTGACTGTCAGAATCCATCTTCTCAGATTGATATGAAATCATCTCCCCCCACTTTAATTAATCTATGTGTGACACAGCATAATATAATTTGCATTTTAATTGTGATATCATCAAATACAGTTATTCTACATGTGTTTTGTAAACCTTATGTGAATAAGAAACTGACTTCTAAATCTGTAGCTTCTAACATAAGCTTTTTATGGTAAATGGGACTGAAGATAAATTAAAGTGAGTGAGTGAGAGTCCACGTGAAGCGGACCAAAAACTGGGATTTTTGGCCTATATGCCTTTTATCCCTAAGTAAAGATAATTAGGAAAGATAAATTAAAGATCTCAGTCCAATCTATATAAATCTAGATTTTTCAGCAGTAATAGCTGGTATTTAAAGACTTCTGGAAACTGGAGCATTTAACATCAATAATGCACTGCTATGAAACTCGTATGATATTGATAAATATTGAATGAATTACTGAAATAAACTTCTAAAACATAGACTTATTTTATTAAACATTCCAAAACAATATTTATTATTTAAGTTTAATTAACTTTTGAGGTGAAATCTCATGACTAGCATTGCTATTGTTATAATCCAAACTTACATAACTCTTTAAATACCTAACGAATATTGCTGAAATTTCAGTTTTGGATAGTTTTATTGAGATCGTTATCTTCCCCCATTTTTGCAGAGTTTCCTACTATCCTATTGACATAAAATGCGATGTAACTTAACGTTTACTCACAGTGTACAAAGTCATCATGGCCCATGACTCAAAATATATATTTTATACACAGCTCATGTTTCTGTTGTGGACGGAAGAGATTTAGGCAAGATGTTATCTATCACATGGTAGCTTCTGAAGAGATTTAAGCAAGATGTTATCTATCACATGGTAGCTTCTGAAGAGATTTAAGCAAGATGTTATCTATCACATGGTAGCTTCTGAAGAGATTTAAGCAAGATGTTATCTATCACATGGTAGCTTCTGAAGAGATTTAAGCAAGATGTTATCTATCACATGGTAGCTTCTGAAGAGATTTAAGCAAGATGTTATCTATCACATGGTAGCTTCTGAAGAGATTTAAGCAAGATGTTATCTATCACATGGTAGCTTCTGAAGAGATTTAAGCAAGATGTTATCTATCACATGGTAGCTTCTGAAGAGATTTAAGCAAGATGTTATCTATCACATGGTAGCTTCTGAAGAGATTTAAGCAAGATGTTATCTATCACATGGTAGCTTCTGAAGAGATTTAAGCAAGATGTTATCTATCACATGGTAGCTTCTGAAGAGATTTAAGCAAGATGTTATCTATCACATGGTAGCTTCTGAAGAGATTTAAGCAAGATGTTATCTATCACATGGTAGCTTCTGAAGAGATTTAAGCAAGATGTTATCTATCACATGGTAGCTTCTGAAGAGATTTAAGCAAGATGTTATCTATCACATGGTAGCTTCTGAAGAGATTTAAGCAAGATGTTATCTATCACATGGTAGCTTCTGCTAAGTCTGGGCATTAAATCTGGATAAAGAGACAGCGGAAAAACCAAGAAATCCGGAACCAGTAACTCTTCTTAAAATAAATCATCAGTCACGAAAGAGGAAGAACGATTATTCCTTGGAGCGATTAGACAAAAAGAGATTAAAGGATAGAAAGCTATGGATTTTTTGACAAATTTTGCCACAAATGTTCACTGTTAGTTAAGTTCGTGGCATTATGACAAATGCGCAACAAATACATTCTAAAAATACGGAAAAGTAAAAACGAAATTTGCGCCTTAAACCGATATGGAGAACTTCTTTAAAACTTGAATTAGAAGTATTCAAGTATTCATGAGTCATCATGAGGGGTGAGGTTACACTTTCTGAAAATAGGAATAACATTAAAATGTGTCCATTAACATAGAGTCATCTTACTAAAACAAATAAAACAGACATCTCTTTCCCCTACCCTCTTCCTTGTAAACCAGCTGCCAATGCTACTGTTCTTGACGTTCCGAATGATGCTTATATCTATCCACTAATTGATTACAACTGCTTAACGTTATCAAAAGTCTCTAATGCTGAATTATGTACAATGAATGTAGATGGAGTGTTCAGGGTAAATCAGTACGAGTTTAGAAAATGGAAGATGATAAACGAACGATCAGCAAGAAAAGCCAGTAAGAGATACATGAAGTAGTACAACTTAGCAGATAATGATCTTTCTCTGAGTAAACGTCCACCTCTTCACTTAAAAGGACCGCCTATTAAAGTGAACACACAATCTTTTATCGCTTCAAATCTAGCTGTCTCTCGACTCCCAAGTTCTGTATCTCCACCGTTTTCCAAGAGTCTCAGCTGTCTCGGATAGAAGCTGACAAAAGGTTTCTTGTCTTTAGTGGCGTTACGGCAAGGACGCATTATAAAGACATGTCAGAGCGTGCAGATAAAGGTACCCCATAACCTGACTCTGATGATTCGACGCATCCGCCCAGCCAAGCATCAGATACGCACCAAGAGTTCTCTGCCGCATCCACGTTGCGCTCTCTTCCCGGATGTTTTGATAAAGAGCTTAATTAGATGGTTCGCGCCCGGGTACCAGTCAGGTGTGAAAAATAACGTCAATAAAGTTGTCACTCAAGCACCAAAGTGTGGTGGGTGGTGAGGGCGATTTCGCTTGGCAAACATAATGACGCGGCTTCCTTCTGCCATCTGGTGAGAGCATTGCGCATTCACATATTTACATTAAATCCAGAAGGAATTAACAAGATTTCGATATCGCCATTGTAACAAAGATTTCCTTGTGAATTGTTATCAAATGAAAATCTTGCTATTTCCCGAGATATGTATCTTATACTTTCGCATTATCTGCACATGGGCATGAAGGGTTTCAAGCATTATTCTACAGGGTGATGCAAAAGTCGCACTTGTTTTAATAAACTCAAAAAGGAGAGAAATATTTGTTGACAATTCGAAATAAATGATTCAGTGCAAAGATGCACTAATTACACTTCTTCAGCAAAGAATTCTTTTAAATTTTTTTTTATGTTTACGAATTACAATAACAGTATATTTGTGTTCACTTTAACGTGAAAGGTTTCTATTAAAACAAGTTTAACACTGATGCATAGTTAAAAATGCTAAAAGGAAACCATTAAGTCAAGTTTTAATAAATATAATTTATATGTGTAAAGAATTGAAAACACCCAAAGATAAAATAGTAAAATTACTTTATAATATTTTTTAATACATCTGCGTTTTTCTTCCATACACTTTTTGGAACACCATGGGGTTAATGAGAGAATCCTATGAAATCCCGTCACGAGGAACATTATGAAACACAAGTATTTGAAGTTATAAACAGAAATGTGAAAACGACTCTGGCCTTTATTCAGGCAGCTGTACGTCCACTTCTTGCAGTGATACAGTAATTCCTGGCGGTGCAATATACTATTAATGAGACTGTCAATTGTATCCTGGAGGATATTTACCCACACAGCATCGAGCTGTCTTTACAGTTCTTGTGGGGTGTGAGCGAAATAGTGTTCCAGTGGGAGTTCTCGTCCAATATAGTCCTAGGTGTGCTCTGTGGGGGACAGGTCTAACCATAGCATTGGGCATGGCGTATATGCCATGGCCTATGTGATCTTAACTCATTTCCCAACACGTGTAGTTGGGTTGTTTTACCTCTGAGCGGCACTTTTTTGCACACAAATGCGCTAAGTGACCAGGTCACAAGGGCCCTGAGCGCTCAGAGAAGGTTGGGGAGAAAGGACCAACTGGACAGTTGTTAGGAGACGTAGTAGCCTCCTGTCAGTGTCGGGCGTTTTGCGGAGATAAATCTCAATGCTGTCCCAGGTGAGACTCGAACTTGGGAAATGAAGATTACGAGCCTGGCATGCTACCAAGTGGGAAGAAATTGTCTTGCTGCAGTATACTGTTTGGAACATTCCATACTAATGGTAGGAGTACGGGTTGCACAAAGTCGATGTACCATAGAATGATTTTATTCGGAATGTGTACCAAATGTGTGTGCCCCCACATCAGCATACTGAAGCTGGCCTTAAATAAAATGGCCTCTCACGTATGCCCCACCAGACTCATGTCTTGCCATAATTTTATCTGAGACAGAACTAGACACATCGGTGTGGGTTTCTATTCATACCTAAGGGCTTCGAATCATTCTGCTAATTGGTCCTGTACTGAGGCAATAGCGGTTGACCCGGAGTGGTTTACAGGTGTGGCGACTGATATCATGTAAATGGCGTCGGATCATTTTCATGTGCTCAATTCTACATCTGATTCTCTAGAGGTCACCTCTGAGATGGATCATCATAGCAAAGGAGTCCTACACTGTCATGTGTTGGAGTGGCAATCCTTGCTAGATACGATACTGCTTTGTGACCTAGTTCCCGAACATTGTGTGCAGTTCCCAGGCCCTGCCAAAGCTGGAGCTAGTGAGGAATCTACCCAGGGAGGAAATCGTACTTAGAGTGCAATTTCAGATTATAGATAATAATAATAATTTATTTCCGCATAATTGAATACACAGAAGGATCAGATAGTGCATTGCATTCTTACTCCTTCCCTGTTGACTTAAAAACAATAAATAAAACGCTGTACAATAATTATTTTTGCAACAAAGTTCACTATGATGTTTAGAACCTAAAGCATCGAAGAAATGGTGACAAGTCCACTTCTTTGAATTTTCTTCCGAAACTCTGCAATATTGGCGAAAACACCACGTCTGTTGGAAGTTGTTTCCAAACCTTCCCTGCTCTGCAGATGAAAGAATTTGCAATTGTTAGCAAGGGATGTTGGATGTCTTGGTGAATTGTCCCATAAATGAATTTCTGACATGTTTTCAGAGCAGTTCAAGTCTTTTCCATTCTAGTGAATCGATATTAAGATTTGCCAGCCTTTGTTCGTATGTCAAATTGAAGTAACCTGGTAGTCTTTTAGCCAACCATCTCTGTGCCTTTCTAATGAGACAATATCACAGACCAAGTGAGGGCACCACACTGGTGAAGCATATTCGAGTATGAGTCTAACATAGGTGATGAAGGCATTGACGAGGGTAACATGATTGCACTTTCGAGAGCTTCTTACGATCATGCTGGCAATGTCTTGGAAACAACTTTCTTACAATGGTGTGAGAATTGCATAATGTCGTTGAGCGTCTAAATGAATGACTGTCAATTTGGTTGTCGAGATAAGGAGTTCATGAAGTGTGCTCCATTCCAGAACGTTGTTACAAGCTGCCTGCAATTGGTCTGTTGTGTCGCTACAGCCTGGAAAAATTTGAAGTCATCTGCAAAGACGTTATTCGTGATTGCGCGAAGAAAGCAAAAGTATGTAAAAAACAAAAAGTAATGTGCTGTTTCCTGAACAACTCCACTGGTGACAACCCATCATTGAATTTGATTTGTTGAGTGCGATTATAAATCATTGCTTGGATCAGCCTGACTAGTTTGTTTGGGATTCCACATTTAAGGTGTTTCTTATAAAAAATCCACCTTTCAAGTTTGTTAAATGCCTTTTCAAAGTCCGAGTAGATTATATCGAAGGGCTCATTCTTGTCCCAAGGACGTCTCCTGAAACTATTCCGAACTGCTCAACAGGATTGAAGTTCTGGAGCAAAAGAAAGTTCATTAACTTGATCAAGATGCCTCTTTCCATGAGTTTACGAGCTATGTTGGTGAGGGAAATCGGGCGCTAGTTGGGTCAGATGTGTCTCATTTCCTTTTGCAAACTGATGTTACAATCGCCTGATTCCAGTCTGACGGAACTTTTCCTAATTGTTAGCAGACATTAAAAAAATTAAAAAGGATCGAAATATATTTGGGCTATATATATTTCGATCCTTTTTAATGTCTGCTACCAATTAGGAAAAGTTCCGTCAGACTGGAATCAGGACTATAATAATTTGGGCGCTATATTCATGATAAAGCTTTTTGTAGAAAATAGTAGGAATTCCATCTGGACCAGGGGAATATTTAGAAGGATAAACTTTAAAAGCTTCTGAAACTTTAGTGAGATCAAACATGCTGTTGAAGAATTCGTTATCAGTTGTTTCTTCGGGACAGGCAATTATTTCATCAACTGGTACATAAAATTGGTTGAAGGTATCAGCGAGCAAGGCTGCTTTCTCGAAATCTGTGGTTGCGACAGAGCCATTTTGTCTTTTCATAGGTGGGATGTGATGACAGACATTCAGTTTTTGCCTGACATTCATCAAAAATTCACTGCGTTTTTTGAAATCGCACAAATTTTGAAGAATCAAAGTTTCGTGACGCTCTACGGCCTGAATGTAAATTTTTGAAGCAATTCTCAGGAGTTTTGTTGACTTGTCAATTTCTCCAAAGTTTCAATTTGTTGAGCGAAAAATCAATCTTTTCAATGATGGATTAAACGGTTTTTTTTAATGGTTGCGTCCCGGGCTGAGTGGTTACTGAGCTTGTCTACTGGTTTAAGGGACCTGGGTTCGAGCCTCGTGTAAGGTATGAATGTTCCTGTTGTTTTTCTGCTGAGGGCCTGCCATCCTCACAGACCTATTACGGCATATAAACTAACAGGCTCCTGTCAGACCTCTATGGCAAGCAGCTGCTTGAGGGGGTATTTATTGTTTATTTATTGTAATCATAAATCAGAAAGACGAAATTCGATGTGCAGGCATCATTAAATTCCAACATTTCGTTAAATGCGAGGAGACAGGTAACTATAATCTGCTTTTTGGAAGTTGTCGCTGTTTGTGTCGTTTTTCTGCTGAGGTCCTGCAATCCTCACAGACCTTCTACTCTGGCATATAAACTGATAGGCTCCTGTCAGACCTCTGTGGCAAGCAGCTGCTTGAGGGGGTATTTATTTTTTATTTATTTATTACATTTTGAGGGGTTGCAAGGCGTTAATTTGAGCAGTAAAATTAAAAAGTATTGGAATATGCGATGGGTTGTCATTCTGCGAAAAGTGATAAAATGGTTCGATGTTGAAGGGAAAAAGGTCATCGTCGCAGAAGTCAAGGTCAAGAGATTGTCTGCTCTGTTAATTCTCCCTCAGGCAGTTTCTTGCCAGAGATGTCCGAGGACCCTGTTAATATAATAATATATCATAGAGGAACAGAACTTCTAGGAACATTGCCTACAATTCGAACTTCATTGCATGAACGCAGCTGATTAAACGACGAACAATGCATCATCCATATTGATTGTTAGGTCTCTCTCTGGTTGTTGAAAGTTTCTAACCAAACTGGTTAGTTCCGAGTTGTCCTATGCAATTTCAGGGAAGTGACGTTAGGCCCATCTAGCTAGTCACTCGATATTACTAATTGGCCATACAATCTCTCCCAATACTTTCTGGAACCTGTGCTTCAGTTGTACTGCATAATATTACTTTAGATATCTGTCGTTGAAAGATAATTCTAGCGCATTTACGGAACCATCATGTCCAAAGGTTTGTCTTCACGGGTGGTTTGCAAAACTTGAACTTCAAAGAAAGTTGTCCTTTTTAAATTATTCCAACCTTTGGACTTAAGACTTTAATCAAAGTGAGACTTGAACATTGCCAGAATGACGAAATCGTACAATTCATACACGCACAGAGCCTTATCTATCAAACGGATAAGACTTTATGCTGATTTACTACTCGCTTTTAATGGCAGAAAAGGAATTGTCCTTAAATTCATTTTTTATTTTTATTTTTCATTTTTTTTTTCATTTTTTTTTTACTTTAAAAATATGTTTGTAGTTGGTTTCAGCACTTTCTTTTTTCGATTTCTTTATCATAATGAGCTTTTACAGTATCATTAATTCTTGAAGAATGTGCATTTTGTATTCAATTAAGTGTTGATATCATTGCACAATTGCACATTTCTTTCATTAACTTTTTTGGCTGAACTCGATCTGTTTCTCACGGAAATATTACTTCACAATTTAATCTCTTGAGTTGCACACAATGAAAGCGAAATCGCTGACAAACGCTAATTAACAACTTTCCCTAACGATAATTTATATCTGGCGAAGTGGATGGTAACATAAGTAGTTATGTCGCACAATGGGAACATTCACCCCGTGCTTCCCCCCAATGACGTCACCGACCACGCCCCTTATTAATATTCATAATTAATAAATAATAGTTAATTAATTAATTAATAATTAATAATTCATAAAGACCCCCTGGTTGACCCCCTCATTAAAAAATTCTTATCAAAACTGCCACCCCTCATTAAAAAACCCCTTATTAAAAGTTCCACCCCCTCATTAAAAATTTATCCCTTTATTAAAAATTCCTCACCCCTTATTAAAAACCCGTGACGCCACCTAGTGTATATCATGAGCACTATACTTTAGAAAAGCCCTCTATTTTAGCTGTAATTTTTCCGTTTTTTGACTCCACCCTTCATTACAAAACCCCCTTTATTAAAAATTCCTCCCCCTTTATTAAATACCGTATCAAAACTGTCCCCAGGTTGACCCACCTGTATTTTTTTAAGTCCCCCTCTTTACAGACCCCCTGGTTGACCCACCTGTATTTTTAAGCCCCCCTCTTTAAAGAACCTCTGGTTGACCCATCGGTATTTTTAAGCCCCCTCTTTAAAGACCCCCTGGTTGACCCACCTGTATTTTCTAAGCCCCCCTGAAAAGTCACCTGAAAAAAAATCTTCGATTTTTGGTGGCGCCATCTAGTGCATACTTTAGCAAGATTTTAACCGCAAGTCCCAATTTTTTGTGCTCGGTAGAATGCTATAGTAAGTAAAATAAATAAAAAAAAATAAATGCCCCCTCAAGCAGCTGCTTGCCACATAGGTCTAACAGGAGCCTGTCAGTTTATATGCCATAGTAGAAGGTCTGAGAGGACGACAGGCCCTCAGCAGAAAAACGACACAAAAAGACATGCCTTAACCCGGGGCTAGAAACCCAGGTCCCTTAGATCAGTAGCCAAGCGCGCTAACCACTCGGCCATGGGACGGCATAGTAAGTAAACAATGCTAAAAGTAGAAAACAATTCATACATTGCGGGTACCCTTGCGTTTCTGCTTACAGTGTGTAAAATATCTAACTTTTGTTCTACATCCAAGTCCATCATGAATGTATGTTAATGGTGTAGGGGATATTAGTTTTAACAAATACTATAAAATTCACTAAGCTACTATAAAAATAATACACTTAATAAGTCTCACTCGATCGATATACTGATAACAACTCTCAACTTACCGGAGCTAATCCACCAAAATTTTATTTGCAACTGGACTGATAGTGAAAATTTAGTAAATACTTCAGCGATTATATCAGTATATCTATGGAACAAGCTACATGAGAAAGCTTCTTCGATTTGGTAACATAAAAATCCGCCTAACTAAAAATTTTCAGAAATAATATAAAAGTACAAACCTCAGCAATAAGTTTTGGATACTTATTACTGTTTAGTAATTTTTCCCCTGTGCAGAAAAGCGACACTGACATACCTTTCATGCAAATGCTTGGTTAACGATCGTGACTGATGAATTTTTTCCCTTTAGCGCAAATGGTTAGATCAGCATTGTATATAAGTGACAGACAAAAAATAATGTCTGTACAAACTAAGAGACACTCGGTGTGAAACATCCCAAGTCCAGAAATGCCCTTTTCAAAATATAGGGAAATTCCCTACTCTCCCACTTCTTAAAATTTAACACGACCTAGGGTGCTTAATTCAAAGAAATGGCAGGGAGATGAGTGCGTGCACGAACAACCAACCCAACCAGTGTTACTCAAATGTCACGGGGCACTTATGCACTGACCTTATGGAACAGCCTTTCGATGTGAAAACCGATATGCTACTGTTTATCTAAATCCTTTACTCATGGGAAGAGCTGCCTGCCACCTGACTTTTATCTTCCTCAAGAATCTTTTGAACCCTATTGACAAAGTGAAATAATTATTCGTTTCATTCGAAATGCCGCACTTTATCGTATAGGTCAATGGAAGCTCCCGTCTTATCTTCGGGGGAATCTTTTCAGCTTAAGGACACAGCAGTTTACTGCGTGCAAAAACTCCAAGCGGTCAGCTAATTTTAAAATGTCCTCTTATACTGTTCATCACAATTAAAGAAAGTATGTAGCGGTTACCGGGACAATATGATTTGAGCACAAAAGGAAATAAAGTACATTAGAAAGGGAAAATCACTGTTAGGAACCAATACAGAAAATTGTTAATGTTATAAGAAATGTTTGACGCATTTTACAAAACGGTACCGATGTCGCAAAATAATAGAATGTGTGAAAATTTCAATCACAGTGTGATATGATGTAGAAGTAATGCGAAATCTTTAGCATTATTCCCCATGAATTTTCAAATGACATTCAGGGGGGGGCTGCATCATTTCAATCACTTAAGATTCAACTTCTTTTATTTTTTTCAACCAATAACCACGATAATGTACAGTTTCTGCGGGACAGTTCCGGTGGTGACGTCGATGCAGAAATGGCGCCGGGGGGCGATCTTTTCACAGTAGCGATATGACCATGCACTTTGCTAAAAAAACAAACCTGGTCAATGAACGATGATCAGGACAATATGTATTTAAGATTTGAATTAAAAAGTCATGACATGGCTGAAATTAGGTGTTTCACTACACGAGGAAATCTAACACGCACATTTAATGTCTAAGAATCGGTTTAGTAATTTTTTCTGCATGAGAATATATATTTCTATACTAGTGTGGAATTCTTAGAACAAGTAAGTACACTATGTTTGTGTAAGTGCGAAAATGGTTGTTTTTTCCTCACCGGTGTGGAATTCTTAGAACAAGTGGCACTATGTTTTGTAAGTGTGAAAGTGGTTGTTTCCGGCAAGGACACCTTTTTTGATAATGTTATATATTACCATATGTGTTTCACTTGTTTCGAAATATAAAATCTGAAATAACGCTACCTATAGAAAGTAGCATTACTCCAGTAAATTCCATTAGTATGTAATAAATGCTTCTCGATTCTGAAGGAGAGGACTCCCAGATTCGATCTGTTAGACAATACTTTGCATTCTCGTAACTTCAACCGTTTTCCGGACCTAACGCATAAAGCACCAAGTCTTTCAACGGTTATTTCACACTTCAAACACTCATCAAGGCAATCAATCGCCACATTACAGAAGTAAGGAAGATGGAAAAAGAAAAGAGAAGTGATAGGAAAGCGAAAGAAAAGAACCCTACCCACATTCTCACATTAAAAGAAAAAATATCAAAAACGTAACGTAAAAGTAAGCATTCATCGATTCACCTTAAAACAGCTAAGTTACAAAACAGCCCGACAGAGAGCGCCCTGTGTCAGCTTTAAAGGCAGCAAGGAG
Source organism: Ryuthela nishihirai (assembly GCA_038380435.1). Lineage (NCBI taxonomy): Eukaryota > Metazoa > Arthropoda > Arachnida > Araneae > Heptathelidae > Ryuthela > Ryuthela nishihirai. Next base: position 48,710,669 of record JAWZYU010000001.1, on the reverse strand, counting down.
AAACGTCGATCATCAGTTAGAATGCATGTTTCTATATGTTCAAAACTTTTTTCCCTTTTATTACAAGTATGTGCACGTGCGAAGTACAGTAGTGACAATAGTTTAACCAAGAGTATTCATTTTTTTAGTATTAGGGTGTTAATATCACAATTTCTAGTGAGATGCAACGTTATTTTTCCTGCAAACATTCACTTTTTGTGCATAAAAAAATAAATAAATACCCCCTCAAGCAGCTGCTTGCCACAGAGGGCTGACAGGAGTCTGTCAGTTTATATGCCACAGTAGAAGGTCTGAGAGGATGGCAGGACCTCAGCAGAAAAACGATACAAACAGCCATGCCTTACCTGGGGCTCGAACCCACGTCCCGTAGATCAGTAGCCAATATTACATGTAACTTTTCAGTTGTATGTGAATCAAATATTCACTTTTCTGAACAAGTGCAAAATAGCTCCAATGGAGTGAATTACCGTGAAATCGATTATTCACACATGACACGTATCAATATTATGCTCCCTTTGAAGAATACTGGAAAATCAACCTTAGGACATTTAACTCGCGACATCTAGTGGGAAATATAGTATGTTGACTGCATTCACTTTAAGTTGGATTCTAGTAAACGGAAGACAATCTGAATAGCTGTTATTACTTTCAAGCAGAATAAAAATCCTGTTTAATTTTACACAGTCATAAACCTATGAATATGTAAAGATTTTGTATGTACGAGAATGTGAGAGTTTCTCTAATCTTATGCAAAGTACGGATATATGCATGTTTATATCTGTGGTTAAGAGATGCATGTCATTATACATATTCAATGGATGTCTTTCCAAGTGTATGTCTCTATTCATACATGAATGCGATTGACTAAGTTTTTCTTCATATATATATATCTGTTTTGTCACATACTTCCATATACATGTTTCGTCTCTGTATATGTGTTAATTGTATGTTTATGTGTGTGTACGTGCACTTGTGTACGTGTGTTGTGTACGTGTGTTACATTTTCCCACTAGATGGCGCGAGTTAAATGTCCTAAGATTGATTTTCCAGTATTTTTCAAAGTGAGCAAAAGGAGTCTCCAAAAACTATGATCAAAAGTGTGAGTGGATTTAATTTACGAGGAAATGAAAATTCGCGACAGGAGTTTTTTTTAATAACGGGGGCGAAACTTTTGATAACGGATTAATTAATGAGGGTGTGGCAGTTTTGATAGGGTTTTTAATAAAGGGGAGGTATTTCTGATAAGGCGTTTTTTTAATGAGGGGGGGAGTCAAAAATTGGGACTTTGGCTGATGCTATCCTCAAAAATAATTACATTCTGTGAGGGGATGATCTGAACGTTGCCACCGAAAGTTCTGTTGGACTTGATAAATTTCAGATGAGGGTAGAAAGCAAGGGACTTATTCGGGAGTTTGTGATCGGTGAGGGGGGAGTTTAATAGAGGGGGCGGAACTTATGATAAGGGGTTTTTTAATGAGGGGGTGGCAGTTTTGATAAGGGTTTTTTTAATGAGGGGAGTCAAAAATTGGAAAAATTACGGTTAAAATCGAGGGCTTTTCTAAAGTATAGTACTCATAATATACACTAGATATCGCCACGGGTGTTTAATAAAGGGGGCAGAACTTTTGATAAGGGGGCGAAACTTTTGATAAATGGGAGTCAGAAAATTGGGACTTGCGGTTAAAATACTTGCTAAAGTATACACCAGATGGCGCCACCAAATATCGAAGACTTTTTTTTCAGGTGACTTTTCAGGGGGGTTTAAAAATACAGTTGGTCAACCAGAGGGGGTCTTTAAAGAGGGGGCTTGAAAAATACCAGTGGGTCAACCAGAGGGTCTTTAAAGAGGGGGGTTTAAAAATACAGGTGGATCAACCAGGGGTCTTTAATGAGAGGGGATTAAAAATACAGGTGGGTCAACCAGGGGACAGTTTTGATAGGGTTTTTAATAAAGAGGGAGGAATTTTTAATAAAGGGGAATTTTTAGTTAGGGGGGGCAGAACTTACGATAAGGGTTTTTTTTTAATGAGGGAGTGGCAGTTTTGTTAAGGGGATTTTTTTAATAAGGGGGTGGCAGTTTTGATAAGGGAATTTTTTAATGAGGGGGTCAACCAGAGAATCTTTATAAATTTTAATTATTAATTAATAAAAATTATTAATTATTAATTATGAATATTAATAAGAGGGCGTGGCCGCTGACGTCAATAGGGGAAGGCACGGGGGTGAAAGTTCCCATGTTGCGGCATAACTACTAACGTACCAATGAATTATTTTAGCACTTTCAAATCCCAGAAACCTATTACTAGGACTTTACGTGAATATGTCGGATAAGTAGTTCTTGGCAGGTATGTGATGGTGAACTGGGCAGTATTATAGTAAATTAGTCAAGATCTGCTGTGTCTTAATCTGTGCTGTCTGTCAAATATATCTTACAATGCGTCCTTTCCACTATGCCACTGAAAGCAGGAAATCTTTTGTCAGCTTCTTTCATAGATGGCGGAGATTCTTGGAAATGGTATGAACATTCCAAATGAGTCTGGCGGCTTTGAAAATACCAAAATAATTATTTAAAAAACTTTAATTTTTCCTTTCGAAGCTTAAATTTAATTAAGAAATGTAATGAAATCATATTATATGATTTTTATTAAGAGAAGTATTTGGAAGACAAATTATATTGTACGCAAAATATTCTTGAGAAAGAAATAGGCTCATTTGTAAAACTTGGTTGCCATTGATATAAAATATAAATCAACAGTTAAAGTAGAATTTATGATATTTTTCTTGTATCGTAAAGATGAAAGTATCAGAGAATATTTTCACGAAGTATCGCGCAGTTCACCCCGTTTTCGATTCCATTCAATTAACTGAAGAAATAAGAAATATTTTAAAAGATCTATGAAAGTTTTGCAATTCAACAACAGAAAAAGTACTTGTGCAGAAACTAAGCTTTATATTTCTAATTTTTATTTAGCATTCATTCTAATCAAAATCATTGCTACGATCGTAATGTGTAAATTTATTTCTTTCAAGAACTAAGATAATTAAATAATTATAAAAGTATTCCTAATTATCATACATGGAATAATCTATTGTATTATGTTTACTTACAATCCTATACCGATTTTTGTCAAAAATGAAAACGGTACAATTGATAAAATGTTCACAATCTTTTGTGAGTGAAGAAGTTGCAGAACACATCAGTGTTTTATTAGGAATCAAAATGCCATCTTTTAATATATATATTAATGATCAAAAGTAATATCTTTATCATTTATCGCGCAAAAAAAGAATCTTTCAAAAGAACCTGTGATAAACGAAAAATTTCGATGATCTTTAAATGGCAAGCATAAAACACGAATTGTTTGAATGCGTTAAATAAGACAATGCGAAAAGAAAAAAGATTCAAGCAGTAAGTGAAACCTTCTCAAAAGTAGCAGAACTTGTCTGTTCTCAGGTGAAATCAGCATTACCTATGGGGAAAAGTAGTCACCAAGTTTCTAACTTCTTCTTTCTCACCATCAGAGCCGTCACTTGCTTCAGAATTGGCTAACGAACAACACCGCTTTGGTGTTTGGATCTCGATTGGGAAGAACTTTCCGCCAGACTAAACGACACTCGGTCCTCTGAGAGGGAATTACTGGGCGGCGAGGCGGACTTTCTTAAACCCCGGGAGAACGGCAACTTAAAGCCATTCCTAGGAGCTAGAACTGCAGATTGGAGTAATACGAACCTTACAAGGGGAACAAAAATAAATCTAGCGAGAGATTTTAACCGCGGCAGTCATTTCTTTCTCTTTGTAAGTCCGTTTGCGGGAACTGCGGTCACAATAAATCTTAATTTAGCCGTCTAACTGAAACGATTCACACTTTTCCAGCCATGCATCCACACAGTGTTGCTCTACACAGCGTTAGTCTCTTGAAACTTTCTTCTTCTTCCTCAACAACAAATTCGTAAGCGATTCACTTTGCTCGCAAACACTTTTTTTTTTCTTTTTTCCTTTCTGCGCTGCTGCTTTTATTCTGATGCCGTTTACGTGCTAAATGACATTTTTAAAAAGTGATTTAAGTGCTCTTAACGTAACTTTTATTGCAGTTTGTGAAAATTAATCACGGGAAAACTAAAGGAAAACATTTAGTGATATATAAATTTATAGTTAGCATTCAGTGGCAAATGTTAAAGGAACTATTATGTTTCTTTTAAAAAATAATGTTTTTATGATGTAGAAGAATAATGTAATTCATTCATTGTTTAATTATTCGTCGCATATAGCAAAAACAGAGATTTATGTGATCCAAAGTTTCACTCATTTTATATGCATATTATAGGAAACAGTCTTTTTTTTTGCATTTTGCAGGTTTATTTTAGACACGAGGAAGGTAATTCATAGAGCACGAGGCTCGTAATTTGAGAATTGTGGGATCAAGTCCTGACTGTTAAACTTTAAAAGTGAGTAATTAGAAACTTTTATTACTTTTTTTTTCAAATTTTATCCTTTTTTTCTCTTACTAAGACGCATTGACTCATTACCAATTGGTAAGGTTTAAATAATAGTTTTTTTCGTTCACTTTACCCATAGTTGACGGATGACGTAACTATTGAAAGTTTTAATAAGTCAAACAAGCATTCGAGATTGAAAAGAAATGATACGACTCTATAAGAAGTAAATGATTTGTATTTTATCTGGTAGTTAGCTGTTTTCCATTTGCAATTAGCGAAATGTTATATTTTGATCATAAATTGTTTGTGATATATTTTATGTCAGAATTGGAATTATTCAATCTCCTGCGGGTAAGCTGTAGCTTTGCAGGCCACCATGTTTAAAATATGTACATTGGGTAAATTTCTTGAATATACAATAATTTGTTTCTAAAACAATGCAGGCAATGAGGTGTCATGATTAGTGAAGTTACTGCCACTGCAATGTTATTTTTTTCCATCGTGTTCCACAATTTGTCCATTTTGGTAAATAATTTATTCGCTGTAATCTCCATTTTCTGTTAGCATTTGAATATTTCTCAATGTGTCTTTCGATAAATTACAAATAAATGTCTAAACTTTAAAGTTTATTGTAGCTGAATAATCACTACGGTCATAAAATGACGATAAAATGTTTGCGTATTGCTTGGATGCATTAAATACACAGACAAGTAATAATATAATCAGTAATTGACTTTGAAGATAAATTACTTGGATCCAGTATGTTATATGCATTTCAGAGAAGCTGCAATTCTTTCTCCTCAGGGGTGTTTGCACAATCCTTGACTGTATGGGAACCAAAGTAAAAGAATGAATTTTTGTGCAGAAGAGTGAACACTATATTAATTTGAAGTACTTGCAATTATTTCAAATTTTAGGAATATCAAATTCAACTTTTGCCACCCTATCCCTCATTGGCGTCTTCCATGATTCTGGTAGTCAATTAGTTATTTTGCCTTTAATGCGAGCTAGCAACTATAGCTAACGAATGCCTCAATCAAGATAAAATAATTTTAAAAGTTTCGGAAACCAATCCAAAAAAATATTTATTGTTTAAAATAAAAAGGTTGCGTTTTCCAACCCCATATCGGTAAGGAGTTGAAATATTCCTGCCAATGCAAACCCTTTCACATGGGGGCGTCAGCAGGAATTTTCCCAGGAAAGTGCTGGGTGGACAAAAGCAATGTTTAACGATAGAAATATTTAGGTCGAGCCTTTCATTGATGAGTGCAGTTTCGAATACAGAAATCGTGCAAAATCATACCATAATGCAATTAACGATGCCAAAATAAAACGAACGAAAAAGATATTATTGAAAATTCATGTAAAAATGCCTTTTCATAATAATAAAAAATAAAATGCTTAGAAAAACAGAAGAAAACGCAAAAAAAAATAATTAAGATTACATTTCCTTATGGGAAAACATAAATTTTCTCTCTCTTGATATTATTCAGCATAATTCTATACACCAATCTCTCCTGAGCTATAGCTGTGGCATTTATCCACTACAGGCCAATTCTAACAAGGCCTTATTTGACATTGTCCACCCATTGCATTGGAGGTCTCTGTCTCTTTCTGCAATCCGTAATCTCCACGCAGACAGCACAGCCAAACCAATGCAGTGTCTCACTATATAAGAGGCTACTTTAAGATAGATGATTGATGATGCGTGCAACCTTATCATTGCTTATAATCTCAAACCACCTAATGTCTAAGATACTGCGCAAGGTAGTAAAATCAAAAGCACCAATTTTCCTATTATTTTGATTGCAAACGGTCAGTTGCACTATCATGGAAAAGTTTAAATGGCCGAAACTATGGTAGAGCCAAAATTTAATTTTTAGGTTTATTACACTTTTTTCTCCGCAATCTCCACAGATTCTTAAAAGTCCCAGTAGCAATCCCTTTCTTCTGTTATCTTATATCACACATCAACATTATCTCTTGCACAACTCTCAAGATAATTAAAATAAGAGACTTGTTCAAGATCAGTGATAAAAATAATCTGGAGTACCACCCAATTGACCAATATTCATCTCTTTAGTTGCCTCCCTGTTTATCACCAACACTATCCTATTCCCAGTCTCATTAATAGTTTTAATGAAAGAGTTCATCTCGTTAGCATCATTTGACCAAGGGGCTAAATCGTCAGCATAATCTTAGTCAGATATTTTCAAATCTCTAGATTATCTAAAGTCCCAGTTTTTAACTTGCAAGAAATTTCTCATTATTTAATCAATAACTAAATGAAAAGGTGACAAAATGCAACCTTGTAGAACTACCAGTAGTATTGCTAAACCAATCACTACACTGTTTACTAACTGTCACACATGACTCAGTAATGGCTGATGATAATAATGCCAGCTTTCAATAAGCTGTATTGATAAAATCTGACGATTAACCCCATATTATGACAGTGAACAGTCAACAGCCTTTCTGAAATCGACAATGCTAGTAACTAGAGGTGTTTGAAGTTCATGTTTCTCAAGAATCTGTCTCAGTGAAAAAATTTGGTCTGTGCAGCACTTAGCACAATTCATCCCCCACTATTCATTTTGAAGTTGCCCTCAACGAAACTTGTGTTAATTCTGTTAAGCACAGTAATGCGTAGAAGATTATCTGGAACAAAAAGCAGACTTATGCCCATGCAATCATATCAAATATTGAAAGAAACTTTTTTTTGTAAAATTGATATAATGCTATCTCTACTTCAATCCTTGCGAACAACCCCTTTACCACAGAAGCTATTGAATATTACAGCCAGCCATCTGCCAACAGAATCTTTCCCCGGTTCTCAGCATTGCAGCAGTAATTTCACCTACGACTTATGAGTTGTGTAGTTTTACCTCACAACTCACAAGTTTGAGGTGTGAGTTTGAGGTGCGAGACCGAGAAACTAAATCTCCTCCACAACTGGAATGATGCTATACCCGAGTTGCAACTCGGGTTCAGATGTAGATTACTATTGTAGCAAAAGGGCACATAAGCGCCCTTCTGTGGGGAGAACCGAAACCCATTGGCATAGCTCAAACCGAGAATTATTCAAGGCAGTTTGCAATTGTCGTTCAATGACCTTCATGCTGGAAGATGAGCAAAAGGTGCTAAAAATGTCAGCATAAAGGACAATGCTTACAGTCGGAGGAAGTTGTCATATAATGGAATTTATCTTGACAGCAGAAAGCGTAACACTCAAGACCCAGCATCCCTTGTTCTTGGGGGAAATGCGGCGACAGAGTGTTATCGACACGGACACGAAAAGTACGAAACGATAAAAAGTTGGAGATGAAGATCAGCATGTGACCTCGCAAGCCGAAATTGTGGAGGTCAAGAATATTGCCGAATCTCCAAGCCATGTCGTACGCTTTTTCGATATCGAAGAATATTGACACTAGGTGCTCTCTGCTTAAGAAGGAGTTCCTGATCGGCGATTCGAGGTGAATAAGATGGTTTAAAGCGGACCGTTTCCTACTAAAGCCACAATGGTTGTTGGAAAGAAGGCCGTGGTGTTCAAAATACCAGAAGACTTTGGTTTTTACCATTCTTTCCAACACCTTTCACACGCAGCTCGTCAATGCAATGGGACGAAAATTGGAAGGAATCTTAGGAACCTTTCCTGGCATGGGAAAGGCCAAAACGATAGCCTCTCGTCAGGAATCCGGAAACTGCTCCCCGAGAAAAATGCGGTTAAAAAGTCGGAAAAGCCGATCCTTATTCGACGGGGAGAGATGTTGGAGCATGGCGTAATGGATATTGTCTTCCACGATTGCATATACACGGAAACGGCCTATTATAAAGCTCCAGGTCTCTCCAGTGGAGAGACAGAAGAGAGTGTTCGACCTTGCTCTTCAGTGTCAGATACTCTGGGGAGTATAAAGATGAAGAAGAGATGGAGGAGAAGTACTTCCCCAGAATGATGGCAGTGTTTGAGGATTAGCAATTACTTGTCCATTGTGCTCCAGTATTTATAATGAGTGGGACGTGTAGTTCTCACCCATCTTCTAGACTTTATCCCACACAACCTTAGAACTGGTCAATTTTTGGAAGTGGAAAACTGGAAATTGCGGGTGATCGAAGATGTATATTTGATCTAAGATTTCTTCTGGCTGTGACGCCAGACGAAATGGGCTTTTGCCCTGGTGCGCTTGAAAGCTTCAATGTTGGAGGATGTCGGATATCTCCGAAATACCCCCAAGCCTTGTTCTGAGACTTACAAGCTACAGATGCAGTTAGGATTCCACCAAGGTTTCGGAAACTGTGCAAACAGGGTCGAGGTCTGAGGAATAATCGATGACGGACTGCATGGATGATACAGTCCGTCATCACCGCCGCTGCAACATTGATGTGCTCCTGGCTGACCGAGTGTTCATCAGTTTGAACTGGAATAAACCCTAAAGAAACAATTTTTGATGTAGGTTAACCTTAATATTATAGTAGACATAGTTGTAAATTAGTGAGAATTTCATTATTTTGATATTTAATGTGAATGATGATCTTGCTTCTTTTGTGTTAGGTCTCTCCAGTTAGGTAATACATCTTTTACATTTAAAAAAGAGAGCCTCACAAGTTAGACAATGCATCTTTTTATACTTTTTTTTTAAAAAAGCGCCTCACCAGTTAGGCGAATTTAGAAATTTATTTCTGTGGCCTTTTTCGACACGACTACGATTCGAAACATAACTTTTTTGTTATTTTATCTACGATACGAAGATTTAACTTTAAACTGTAATATGTGGTGGCTCTTTTGCAGCCCATTAGAGGGCCTTGATCCGAATTTTGAAAACTCATTTCTATACGTGGATCCCCTATTGAACTCTGAGCCCTTGGAACCTTGTGACGTGGCCATTTAGCTCAATGTGTGCACAAATGTGATGCTCAAAATTTAAGCTTCCCAAATTAGTATTTGCAGCAATGCACGTTATTCGAAAGCAAAATTGCTTAAAATATTCTGAGTCAAAGTTTCCTTACAAAATGAGTTTTTTTTTCGCTCCTCCTCCCTCCCGTTGAAACCTCACGAAAAAGACAAACTGAGAAACAGATTTTTCTTTATACACTCTTTGTTTCCATTTGAAAACTCTAGTATTATTAAATTTCGATAGGTCGATTTCTTCTGGAAACAAAACTCAACGAATTTTGAAATATATTTATATATAAATTGAATTTGAGACCCCAATTTTATTAAAAGGATGACAACGAAAACAAGAAATCTTGGTTTCTTCCATCTTAAAAAATTGGAAACAATTTATATCGCAACTAGAAGTAACTGAGAAACATTGAAACAACTTGATCAATTATACCAATCACTAGCCCAAGTATGGGCTAGTGATTGGTATAATTGATCCCAAGTATGGGCTAGTGATTCCCAGGACCCCAGGAAACCAGGACAAACTTAATATAGCTTCTAGACTATCTCCGTCCTTTGTTTAGGGGAATATCTTCTTTCCTTTAAAAAGCAAAAGCAAATTAGAAGTATGTTTAGTAATTTTCAAACACATCTACTACAATATAAATAAAGGAATCAACATTTCGATTATATTTCAGTCCGAAATTTTATCTTCTTAATATTGGAAATTAAATCATGACCCTGAGCGAGGAGAGCCATACCCTGCGCATGTTAAAATATGCTGGCTTTCACGGGATGCTTCGATTTACCTCCTTCCTGTAGGTGTTCAGTGAATCTTATTCTAAACACTTGGAATCCATATAACCTAAATATTTAGCCCATTGTGTACACAAAGGTGACATCAGAAATAAAGCAACTCGCTCTGTTTTACAGTTATTGAAGTTTAAAATTGCGAAAAACCTCAAATATATGTTCAGATTCTAACTTTCGTTACAAAACTTTTAAATCTTAAAAATTTCTTTGCTTAACATTCCTTTATTCTGTTGTGTCTAAAATAAGTATCGGTTTGTAGTTCTGGATTGCTTTTGAGTTAGAAAATTTTAAAATGTAGAAAAATGCGAAAAAAAAAATCAAATCTCAATTTTTTTTAAAGGCTAAATTAAAATAATTCTGAAAATTTTCTTACTTTATCGTACCTTCATCATCATCATCATCATCATCATCATCATCATCATCATCATCATCATCATCATCATCATCATCATCATCATCATCATCCTCAAGCAGCCATGGGCTACGGAGGTCCAACCAGACCGTGCAATTTAGTTCTCCAAGCAAGTCTATCCTGAGCTACATCTACTGCATCTGGCCACTACACACCAATTCTGATAAGGTCCTGTTTGACATTGTCTGCCCACCTCATCCTAGGTCTCCCCTTCTTTCTGAGGTGTTTAGGCACACTGTTCATAACCCTATTCGCCAATCTATAATTATTCATACGGGCAACATGGCCAAACCAACGGAGTCTCTCTCTGCACAATATGCTGCTTAAAGGAGGTTGCAGACTCCTTTGCCTAACCTCATCATTAGTTAGAAAGTTAAACCACCTAATGCCCAAGATACTGCGTAAGCATCTGGAATCAAAAGCATCTAGTTTATTGTTATCTTGTTTACAAAGTGTCCAAGTTTCACTACCATAACTAACCCTAGAAAGAACCAAACTATTATACAGTCTAATTTTAGTCTTTAGGTGTATACGCCTATTTCTCCACACTCTCCATAGATTCTTAAAAGTCGCGGCAGCAATCCCTATTCGTCTGTTAATCTCATGCCGCACATCACCATTATCTGTTACATAGCTCCCAAGATAATTAAACTGTGACACCTGCTCAAGATTGCAACCATTCAGATGAACTGAATCACAGACTGCCTGACCAATTTTCCTCACTTTAGTTTTCTCTCTGTTTACAACCAAACCTACTCTACTACCAGTTTCATCAACAGCTCGAATGAAAGAGTTCATCTCATCAACATCATTTGCCAAAAGGGCTAAATCATCAGCATAATCTAAATCAGAAATTTTCGTATCTCCAGCCCATTTAAGGCCAAAATCTTTCCCTTGAAGTGAATTTCGCATAACATAATCAATAACCAAGCTAAAGAGAAAAGGAGACAAAATGCACTTTTGTCGAACACCAGAAGTAATGCTAAACCTATTGCTACAAGCCTTACCAACTCTCACACACGACTCAGTGTTATTATAGAGAGCTTTCATTATGTTAACTAACTTGTCAGGTATACCATATGATCTCACAATCAATCACAAATTATGGCGATCAACAGAGCCGAAAGCCTTTTTGAAATCTACAAAGCTGCAACCGAAGGTTTCTGAAACTCTAAACATTTCTCAAGAATCTGCCTAGGTGAAAATATCTGATCCACACATACCACTTCTGAATACCACTACCACTTCTGAATCCACATTGCTCATCACGCAATTGACTGTCAACCATATTCTTAATTCTATTAAGCACAATCATGGAAAGAACTTTACCTGGAACAGAGAGTAGGCTGATACCCCTATAGTTATCACAAGAACTGCGATCACCTTTTTTGAAAATAGGGATAAAAATAGCCTTAGTAAAATCCTTAGGAACCATGCCTTTATCATAAAACATATTCGGAATTTCAATCATCCGAGTGGTAACCGAAACATTCCCAGCTCTGAGCATTTGTGTAGCAATTTCATCTACCCCTGGGGATTTATGTAGTTTAAGTTTCAAAACAGCCAAAATAACTTCAGATTGTGTTATAGGGCCAACATTAAAGCCACCAATGCATCTATCATCATTGCAAACAATGGGAATAGAACTAACCACATTGTTTAGAACATCACTGAAATGCTCAGCCCACGTAGCCATGACAGAATCCTCACCTTCTATAACCTTACCTTGTTTATCCTTCAATCCCTGTATACCTGTCCGTTTTCTACCACACAAAACATTAACTATCTGGTACAGCTCTCTGCTGTTGTGCTGTCTAACTGCTTCCTCGGCTTTCTCAGCCAAGCCATCAAGCGAAAGATTCTTATAAGCAGCTAACTGATCTTTTACGCGTTTATTAAGTTCTCTGCAATGCTTTCTATTAACACTAGTAGTGTATTGATTAAGGACATTCCTGCAGCTCTTTCTTTCCGAAATAAGCTCAAGTGCCTTATCACTCAGATAATTCTGTCTCTTCTGCTCCTTTTTTTCTAAAAGAGTACTGTTAGTGTCCAAAAAAGCCTGTTTAAAATGATCCCATTCTTCCTCAACTTCACAAGTAAGCATATTATGACTGTCATAATGACTAAGTAACCTATCATGGTAAGCTTTGGCTATAACTGGATCTTTCAGAGCTTCAGTATTAAAAGTAAATTTTTTAACCGTAGCACAACACTTTTTACGTTTCAGTTGCAAGACACTTTTAACAAGGTAATGGTCAGATCCAATTTCAGCTCCCTTATATGACCTGGTATTCCTAACAGAACTAGCCCATTTGCTGTTAATTAATATATAATCAATCGTATTCTTATGCAGGCCATCGGGTGAAACCCATGTGTACTTATGTATGTCGCGGTGTTTGTAATAAGTGTTAGTTATTCTGAATCCATTGAGTTTACTTAACTGTAGGAGACGTTGCCCATTGCCATTGCAGCTACCAATACCGAAAGGGTCTATTACTCCTCCCCAAAGGTCAGAGTCAGTACCAACTTTGGCATTCAAGTCACCTAGAACAAGGGTAATATCTCCTTTCTTGACAGAATTCAAAATATCCTGAAGTTGTTCATAAAACCTATCCTTCTCATCCTCATTGGCATCCTCAGTGGGGGCATAACAGTAGATAACATTCAAGTGTTTAAAGCTTGTCTGAAATTTTGCTGTAAGAAACCTTTCATTAATGCACTCATATCCTAGAAGAGCATCACTAGCGTGTCTGCTGAGAAGCAGACCCACGCCTTGGTGATGCTTATTGTCGTCCCTCCCTGAAAAGAGAAATTTAAGATTATTTTTAAGAATCTGACCTTTATCTGTCGATCTGGTCTTTTGCAAGCCGAGAATATCTAAATTATAATGGTTGAATTCTTGAGTGAGGACATCAAGAGAAAAAGCTCTGTGCAGAGTCCTCACATTCCAACTACCTATGGAGAGAAAATGGTTAGTGGGATGTTTAAAGAAACTATGTTTATTGAGAGAGGGAATGCCGACAATATCAAACAGCGCCCTAATCGCAGACATGGGGCAAAGACCCCCCCCCACTAAAGACTGAAGCCATCTACACTGGAAGACTTCCTCGAATGTAGAATTTGACGATGCCAACAGTACCTTAAGTGCTGCAAAAAGAATTTTCGGATTTCACTTGGTTCAGAAATACGAATTATTTGACCTTCCAAGAAATATGTGCTCTCTTTATCTGCATATTGAATCGCAAAGTAATATGTACAATTAAGACAAAGAGAAGAATTCAAATTTTTCAATAATATATTGTAAAATAACAGGAAAAAATGTTAACAAAAATTAAATGATGTGTTATCATTTTTTTTTAATTGGGAAAATCTCATGGAAAGACCCAATGTAAAAAAGTCTACAGTGTACAGGTTAATAAATGCCTCTATGAATAACGCAGAAACTGTGCAATATAATTTTCAGAAAGTATAAATAAGTTCATGAAGCTTCTTTTACAGAAGTTGTTCAATATGAGTTTCGTTTCTAATATTATTTTTTATAAACAAGTATATATAAGGCTAATAAGAAAAAAAAAACATGAAACATGCGCGAACCTTTTTTTTTTGGAAAAATCCATTCTGTAGAATACTTAAAAACACACATTTAAAATATGACATAATTTTCGAACAACAAATGCAAAAAACATTATCTCTGTTTTTGGGGAATAAATTAAAATAGTACAAAAAACTTAATAAACGTATATATATATATTTAAATAAATTGTAGAAAACTGATAAATTGTAGAAATTGTTGAAAAAAAATCTTTAAGTATGCAGATTAATTGAAAGGAGTCTATTAATATAGTTCCTAATATTTACCTCTAAAGGCTGATCCAGGAGATTCCCTTTCCCCTCCCTTTGAGAGTGCTAGAAAGGGTAATGGAAGCAAAAAATTAATAAACTTGTGGATATTTCACGCATTTCTCATTATAGATATTTCAAAGACCTGTAAAACGGAGGGAAAAATATTTTACTTGAATGGAAATGCAGTCTCTTGTTCCTCCCCTTTAGTTTCTTTTTAGAACCGGGCCTTTACCATTATGTAAGGTTGATCATCTCTTCTGCTTCAACTTCAGCTCCAACTTCTTGATATTAAAAGTGGAAAGTCGTCACCAGCTAACCCTTTGCTCTCCTTTTTTTTAATGAGGAACTAGCCTTCTCCAATCAGTGGAATCATGTCCGTAAATTTGAGTTGTATTCGGCCATTTAAGATCAGTAGTTACCGCTGACGATTAACCATCCCGGTGAATTAGACGTGTTTGCCTAACGACCAAAGCTTGCTCCCTAATCCGCAGTTTTTGCGTGAGATTTAAACTTCGCATACGGGAAGCTCGTAGCCAGGTACACTCTCTTAGTTCCACAGACGGTAGCCTCTGCATCAGTTTCTTGTGTTCAAAGATGCAGCATCGTTTCAACTTCGTTCCCATCAATAGCTGAGAGATGTGAAAGGATTAGAAATAACAAAGATTGTTGTTCCTCCCTGATGAGCCTCACCTTTTGTGGGAAGGTTTCTGTTCTATTTCGATGTCGAATTCTGCCATTGTCTACCTAAATTTGTCGTAATACAATGAACGAGTTGTTCTGCTCTTTTTCACCATTCTAATTTTCGAATCTTTTGGCTAATCGTTTCCTCTTGCTTTTAAGTTTTTATTTGTAAGTTATTTGTAAAGCAGTGTCTCAAATGAAATTTTTTAAATTTCAAGCTAATTAATTGCATGTTGAAATTTATTTGATGTTATCAGAGGAACAAAAATATAATATCCTGCCATTATTTCATATTTATGGAAAGCCGTATTAGAAACCGTGAGTTAAAAAAGTATTTCAATAAATATAAATAGTGGAAATCTTTAAGTATGCAGATTAATTGAAAGGAGTCTATTAATATAGTTCAATATTTAGAAAATGTTTTCAGAAACTTACAGAAATAAGATTCTTTACATATACCGTTTAAAAAACACATTCATAAATGAACAATTTGACATAACATTTATACTTTAATTAAATTTTTAGAAAATAAATATACCTTCCATGTCCACTACTCGTCCGTGGCCGATTCCAACCTCAAATGCTAAAACATATTGCAGAGAGTTCAAGGTATTTGTAAGCGTTTCCAAATCATGTATTCCACTCAACTGTAGTGCTCTTAAAGCAATGAATTTAATTTTCCTCTTACTTTCTTTATTCCTGATTAATCTATTCTTCCTGCTTTACCTCCGAGTGTCACGTTTCCAATCTAGATTTATCGATCAGTGACATAATTTCTCTATCGCCATTTCCACTCTTTTTCTCTTGATTTATCCACTTCTTCTTTGTTTTGGTCCTCTTCGTCTGCGCCTCCGTCCGTTCATTTCTTGCTTTCTTTCGCCATCTAGCCAAAAGAAATCGCCTTTCTCCAACATCCTTAACCCCTGAGGAAAGTGGCCAAGAGCGGAGAGTTAAAGCAAGAGCAGAGTGAGTAGAAGAAAGAGGAAAAAGATTCCAGCCCATGTACGATAATGACCTCTCCCCTAGGACCGCTACTGATCCTGAAGGTGAGCCTATCTCGGGGCTTGCAGGCCGCCTAATGTCCCTCTTTGGTGTTTAAGGCTTAAAGTGGCCAGAGAGGTGCCCCACACTAAATGACACTCTCAATTGTGAGAGAATTACGGAGCGCGGGGAAACACTGGAGAACCTCTCCGGAAAAACAGCCGCGCACAGACTCCCGTGGGAACAAACGATCGTTACCACTAACATTAGGTGCATGTCGGAGAAAGTGGGATGCCCTGCACTTTGTTGATTGGCTTTTAACTAGGCAATAACCGACCGCAACGGCGAATAAGCTCAAAGTTTAATGAGGTGCCTTTCACGACGACATTTCGTTTTTTATTGGGCCTTAATTAGCGGCGCTTTAAACTTTGTTGTCTATTCAAAGATTGAGTTCGAACTTAGAGCGCGATGTACGTTATTTTTAATTCTCGATCAGCAGTAACGAAGGAGCTAAGGAAAAAGAGAAGTTTATACTTGTTTTAAACAACTTAAGCGGAAGAAAGCATAAATGGAATAAGTGCCTTTTCAAATGCGTTTCGTTAACACTTGTGTGTAAAGTCGCTCCAAAGAAGTGCACAAAGAGAAGGATTAAATTGTAAAATATAATTTTCTTAACAAAGTTATAAATAAAGAATTATTTTGCACCGTTTTCGCTGGAAGTCATCGACGACTATAAAAGACCGTAAGGCTATGATTAATAGTAGTATGGGTTTCGCAAAAAGTTTGGAAATGAAAAACATAATTATTGTCTCTATGATCTTGTTTTTAAAAAAGAAGGAAATAAGAATAATCAACATCGGAAATTAAGAAAGTGTTACTTTTTATTTTGTTTCATTTAAGATTACGTTGTTAAATTTTTAATAATAAATATAAAGGACATTCTCAAAATGTTGACGTAATAATAATAATAATTTTTTTTATTTTCATTTCATTTTGCAATACAAAGATATTATGCTAATCAATATAATGCAATTCACATAAAACAGAAAAGGGACACTCAGTTAAAAAATTCAATACAGAATTTGACAAGACTGAGCACCTTAACTAAATTACATTAAACCATAAAGTGGCAAATATCTACTGGATGACATACCAGCATTTTAAGCGTTTTAAACATTCAAAAATATTAATGAGTTAAAATAGTTAACAAATTGCGTTTGAATACCGAATACTTTTCAGCTTCTTTCAAATTATTTATATAAATTATTCCAACTTTCGCTCCCTGAAAGAGGTTAGTGATGCCTGTCCATGATTTGTTCTGCCTTTAGTAATTCTAGGTCAAGTTGTGTCGACTTGGGTAATGATAACACTTCGTTTCGAAATTGATATCATATTTTTTAATCTAATAGCACAGAACATAAATAATGCTCTATTTAATTTGTATAGATCCGGAAGTTGTAGAATTTTGACTTTTTCAAAAAATTCTTTACTATGTTCATTAAAGTTTAGATTATACAGAGTTCATGAATTTATAGCATTTGATATCAATTTTGAAAGTTTTATTATTTATGCAATCCTTTCTTTTGACACTAAAGATTTAATTTTACTCGAAATGAATGTTTAATTTAAGTTAAAATATTTTCGTACTATCCCTATTTTAATTTTGCTGTCACTATAAAAATGTTGCTTCCTACTCTCCTTGAAGAAAAATGAGGACAGATGGGTGCAAGGACGAAGAAAAATGAGGACAGATGGGTGCAAGGACGAAGAAAAATGAGGACAGATGGGTGCAAGGACAAATAAAAGAGGACACAGAGGATGAAAATACAGGAAAAGTAAGTCGAAGCTTTTTTTTTAGTTGAATATGAACAAATTGCTGCATTTGTGTGGTCATGACCAACGGGGTGGTATCATTTCGATTTGCTAACTATGTTTTGCAATAAGGATTACACAAGGAATACTAAAACGCAGAAGCCAGACAAATAGTAAGTGTTATTATAGTACGGGTAACTAAATGAATATATTGACTAGACAAACTTTTAAATTTGAATTGAAATTTTTGCTCTTTTCCTTTGTTAGCCGCTTCAAGCGAACAATGCATCTATTTCATAGATTCCGACAATCCAATGAAATTAATATTATTATTAATATATACCAGTAATTCAGACTTGATCAGATTTAATCTGCCAAGCTTTCTTTCTTCTCTTCATATCAAATTTCCTTTAAAAAAAAACTTTTGCTTTCAATTTTCCTTAATAAAAATTTCCATTTCTCTGCAGTACATTTTGGCGGAGAAATTCTTGCTGGAGAAGATTGGTGCGTATGGCAATTTCGCGTCGTACAACTCAGAAATGTTAAGAAATTTCCCATCCGGTGTCGCGTTCAAGGTCAAAGAGGGGTCGTAGTGACGACCTAGAAATAAAGAGGCGCCGAAGTTGCCGATTGATTTTTGGTATTTATATATAAATATTGATTTATTTTCACCTATAACGTTTCCCACTGAGCGACAGAAATCATAATTATTTTATTTTACAATCTACAACAGTAGTACTAATTAAGTGAAAACACCATTAAAATGCAGATAAACATAAGTAAATAATTCAGAATAGAAAACATAATGAGCAGAACTCGTTTAAATGTGTACTTCCAAAGTATTCCATAACAAAATAATACATTAGAATTGCAATTAATGTTTTGTAAAAAAACCATAGTTTCTTAACACAAAACCCTCGCTAACGGGGCAGGATTGATATTAAAGAACCTATCAAGTTCTATAATATAAAACCTATCCAGTTATTTATATTGTATTAAAGAACCTATCCAAATATGGAACATTAATATTAAAGAGTCTATCCTGTTCTAAGGTAATTAGCAAGTGAAACAAATTTTTGGTAACGAATATTAGGGTTAAACTTAAGAAATTTCTCGACGGTTTTTGTCAACTATCAAGGAAGGCATCACTCTTATTATGACCTCGATATCAATTGTTAGATGAAAAATTGTCTTCAGCCTGGTGGGATACGAACCCATGACCTCCTGATAACATGCCAGGTGCTCTAACCACTGAGTTACCGACCGCCGATTAATATTTCCGATGACCTTTCTACCTACAGTACACAATTTCGTGTCTCATGAAGGCATTGTCTTCATGAAAGAGTTATTGGAGATCATGCTCGCGGCCGGTATAGCTCAGTGGTTAGAGCATCTGACATGTTATCAGGAGATCGTGGGTTAGTATCCCACCCGACTCATGACAGTTTTTCCTATCGACGTCATATCCCCCTCACGGGCGCAGAGTGAACTTGGATCCTCAATATCCTTGTCTGTGGCGACCCAGGACGAATATTAAAGTTAGGTTTGCAAAAAGCTGAACTTTACTCCTATAGTACTGTTCCTCCGCGACGGTGGATAATGGTAAAACATGGCATTATCCCAATAGATGTAGCGCATTATTGCGGAACATCTGGGCCTTGTCATTAATCATATCGACGTCATGATAAGAGTAATGCCTTCCTTGATATTAAGGTTTTTCCAGAGCAAACGAAAGATGGAAATGTAAAAAAATAAATAAATATAGGCTTAGCACTTATTAGTCAGTTTGCGAACTGTTAAATATTTTATGCTTTTATTTTCATGGAGTTAAAGTTAACGCAGAATAGTTGATATGTTGCATTTTTCTTCTATTTGGAGTAAAGTATCATTTTGAACATTTCAAAAGATACTGAGTCATCAATGCCTTCATTTTAGTGCATTAATAATATCTTTAATCTTTTACGATTGCCGATTTTAAACAGTTTTAATTGAATTAAAGCTTGCAGATGGATGTATCAACTCTTCAGGGTATTAACGTAAGAATCGGTAACAATGATTGCAGTTGGGAATTAGTTTCTGTCCTTGCAACATTCACCATGCAGAATATTTTCTGCTAATAAATACTAACACTTAAAGTTCGCACTTAACCAGAGTTTATTACGCCCTACAAAAATGTGGTTTCCGATTCATTTCACTTTGCTTCACAATACTCCCAGTACTTAACACGAATTCTATTAACATGATTCGGTTTAACACGATTTTAAAAGTAGGGACGGTTTTCCATTTACGAAGCTGGTCGTTCGGTTTAATACGATTTCCCCACGTCTTTACTGCGATATTGTATTTAACGAAGAATTCTAATGAAGCACTTGGCGCTTGTAGACATACAGTTATTCATCTGCATTACTAGACAACAATTTCTAATACAATCAATTTTTCATTTCAATCTTCATTAGTCGACATTCATACACCGAAGAGCCAAAACATTATGACCAATGTGTCTTTATGCAAATCGAAGCAACTGCAGGTAAACGACGGCGCGTGTGAAGGTCATGAACAGTATAAATAACACCTGATACTGAGTTCTGTTAATCAGTGTTATTCTTGTTCTTCAGTTGGGAAAGGCAGCGGACCTAAGTGAGTTTGACAAAGGCCAAATTATAATGGCCAGATGACTGGATCTGATCATTTCCGAGACGGCAAAGCTTGTGGGGTGCTCATGGTCAGCCGTGGTTAATACTTTCAAAAAGTGGTCCGAGGAGGGAAAAATCACTAACCGCCAACAAGATGTGGGCCGACCACGACTCATTGATGCTAAAAGTAAGCGAAGGTTATCCCGTATGGTATGAGCCCACAGAAGGGATACTGTGGCGCAACTCGTCCGTAATTTGAATGCTGGTGACGGGAATAATGTGTCACAACACACAGTACATCGAACCCTGCTGAAAATGGTGCTGCGTAGCCGCAGGCCGCTACGAGTGCACATACTAACCTTGGTTCACCGCAGAAATCGCCTACAACGGGCATGCGAGCATCAAATCTGGACCTTGAATGATTGGAAGAAGATCGTCTGGCCTGATGAATCTCATTTCCTGTTGCACCATGGGGATATGTGTGCGTCGTTTACGTGGGAAAGTGTTGGCACCAGGATGCACCGTGGGTCGAAAACAAAGCAGTGGAGGAAGTGTAACACTTTGGGCAATGTTGCGCTGGGAAACCCTGGGTCCAGTCATTGATGTGCAGGAAACTATGACGTCTACCACCTACCTAAACATCATTGCAGACCAGGTACATCCTTTCATGGCAACGGTATACCCCTCTAGTAGTGCCTTCTTTCAGCAGGATAATGCTCCATGCCGCACTGCCCTGATTGTTCGAGAATGGTTCGCAGAACATGAGGAAGACTTCCACATATTGCACTGGTCTCCAAAATCCCCAGAAATCAATCCAATGGAGCATCTGTGGTTTGTGTTGAAACAGCGTATCCGATCTATGGCGGCTCAACCACGCAACTTACAATAATTAAAGGATCTGCTGATAATGTGTTGGTACCAGATACTATAAGACACCTTAAGAAATCTTTTAGTGTCCATATCTCGCTGGGTAACAGCTGATTTGGCCGCACGTGGAGGACAAACATCATATTAGGCAGGCGGTCAAAATGTTTTGGCTCTTCTTTTTTGTTTTATACGTCCATGTATAAAACAAAATTGCAATTACCGTATTTTTATTTCTACCTTTATCATTGTTTCTTTTCTGTAAAAATGAGTTTCATGCATGAAATGCCCCCATGACATTATGACTACCTGCTTAATAGAGTGTTGGGACGCCTTTCGCCGCGACAACCGTTTACACCAGGTGTGGCATCGACTACACTAAAATGCGGAAGATGTCCTCAGAATTCTGTACCAGTTGGTCATAATGACGTCCCGGAGTTCTGCAACGGAGCGAGGCACTGGCATGAACCGGCGAATGCTGCGTTTCACTGCATCCCACAAATGTTCAATGGGGAATTTGGGAGGCAGTACAGCACACGAAATGCTTGGACATGATCCTCGAACCATTCCTGTACAATGTGGGCCTTGTGACTTGTGGAGTCTCGACTGTCAAGAAGTGGTGGTCTACCCTTTCCAGCATGTGAGGTGGATCCCCTCTTCTGACCATTCCCGCCACGCCTTGATTTTGGCAGCCCTCAAACAGTCAACAGCAACTGCTGTTTTTGAGATGCTACCCCCCCCCCCCACTTCTTTTTGGATGGTTGTTGCTTTTGAAGAAGTTCCTCAGTTATCTTGGGAATTCTGCAACAAATGCTAAACACGAGAAAAACAGGAAAAATGAATTGTATAGAAATATGCATATGCACCCCCTAAAACTGAAATTGGACTATATAATAATGATCTCTTTACAAAGTTTGCTATTTCAGCGAAACGTTGAGCTTTTGTAAGCGAGATCAATGGATACTTGATGTTTTTGTTTCCAGATGATTAAGCAGTAATCGCGTATTCGATAGTTTGAATAAAAATGAGCCAATGACGAACGAGTCATCAATCATCTTTAAGTAGCTTCCAAGGCCGAGAAGAGACTTTTTCGCACCTGAGGCGAGGGGATAAATGGCGCCTCTTTAATAAGTATTCATTTTGTCTCAAGACTCAAAGCACTTGTGTTAGGGTTAAATGCATGGGTAAAACAAGTAATCAGGTAAAAAGCATTCTTTTATTTTCGAAAAAAAAATTTAATTATTAAAAAATAAACATCCTTTCAAGCAGGTGCTTGGCACAGAAGTCTGACAAGAGCCAACCAATATAATGCACCATACAGAATATCTGCGAGGAAGGTGAGACTTCAGCTTTTTATTTTACATTTTATTAAATAACAAAGTAACAAAAGTAATTTTGTGTCCAATATGTCAAGAAACTCTCAGTTTTTTTTTTTCTTTGTTACGACTGCATGGAATTAGTATCCCATGGTAGTATCACAAATGAAATGTCTATAATGCCAAAGTTCCAAATAGCTGGAGTGATAGAGGTGCACCGATCTTGTAGCCTCCGATAATCCCGATTTGACATCATTTTTGGGGTTACAGTAAAAGCATCGTTTATTTAAAAAAAAATCGTCATTTACAGCATAGA
This sequence comes from Ryuthela nishihirai, assembly GCA_038380435.1. NCBI lineage: Eukaryota > Metazoa > Arthropoda > Arachnida > Araneae > Heptathelidae > Ryuthela > Ryuthela nishihirai. Next base: position 48,687,682 of record JAWZYU010000001.1, on the reverse strand, counting down.
TAATAAAAAAAATATCCCCTAAAGCAGCTGCTTGTCACGGAGGTCTGATAGGAGCCAGTCAGTTATTACGTCATAACAGAAGGTCTGTGAGGATGGCGGAGACCTCAGCAGAAAAACAGCAAAATCCATGTCTTATCCGGGCACTCTAACTACTCGTCATTAAAAGGAAACAATCACTGCAGCTGTTCAAAATGTTACACCTAACATCAGGCCCCTATCTAAAACAAAATTATATTGGGAGAGAGAGAGGGGGGGGGGCAAGTGACGCAATCGAGCAGAAAAAGGTAAAAGAGAGAGGCAAGTGATGCAATTGGGCAGAAAAGGATGAAAGGAGACCCAAAAGACTGAATATCCATTGCAGTATAACATTTTCTCCTTAGTATTAGAAGCCTTTAAAATATTCTTTGGAAAAATGCGTGAAATATACATAAGATTAATTATTTTTTCTTCTGTTACTCTTAGTAGCATTCTCACGGGGCTAGGCCATGCCGCTTCTACATCCGGCCCTACCTGACATGCAGAGCTGAATATGGTAGGAAGTTGACTATCACACCATCAGTGGTGTCACTTTGAATGCTGTTGGATAACATTTTGTCACGCAATTACTTCATTTACTTAATTAATGAAATATAGCATTTTAAATATGACTATTCTCTTATAATGACCCTGTGAAAAGAATTAGAACGTTTTTACATAATTTTAATAAATCATGATTCAATACTCAAAAACGCAGGTGCTATCAATCTCAATTGAGAATAGAAAAATATTGTATTTTTACTAAAATGCTTTGTTTTATTTTTTATATTCAAAAAATAAAGCCGAAAAAAAAAACATTTAAGTATATAATAAAAATATTAAGTAATAATTCCCTTTTTTAAATGCATATTTGGTGGGCTCTTACTTGAACAAATGTATTGATGGCAGCAGAAAAATAGAGGGAATTTTCGGTATCGCTTTCAGTTGTCAATATTGCTAAATCTCCTAGTCTGTTTTCATTCATGTTAGTTTTTATATAGTTTTTATAAGTCTCAATTTCGAAAAATTTGTTTCACCACTCTTGACAGTTATTGGTAGTATTAATAGAATTCGGAGCATAAACTGCAGTGTTCGGCAATATATTTGCTAAATCATGAAGATTAATATGGTTTAGATCAGTGGTCCCCAACCGTTTTGAGCCCTGCACCATATATTGAAAAGATGCTGTGTGTTGATCTAATAAATTATTCTTTACGTTTGACATTAAGATGCCCTCTTCCGTACTCTAAACAATTTTTCATCATTGTGGAATTGATTCCAGACCCTGCAAATGACATTGCAATAAATGTTCCAGATCATAATCATCTCAACTATTTGCTGACTTGCCTCCTATGTTCAACGGTTTTCCATCATTCTTAATCAGTTGAACGCTTTTGAGTCTACTTTTACCGAAATTTTGCATTTGTGCCTCAGTTCTGAAGGGATTTCTATTCTGAACGGCGTGTGTTTGGTAGAGCTATTTTAGCTTTTTGACATGTCGTATGCACTTGAATTAAATTGCGTCAATCAACCTCACGATATTCACATCTTCACATTTTCTGCCCTAAGAAGACTTTCAATTGTGTCTGGAGGTTTTTTTTTCATTGTTTTGTGATGGCTCTTTAATATTTATCAGAAACTTTTCTCTGCTGGTTTCATTAAATTAGCAGACGATATTCACTTATTTAATTAGAAATCTTTGCGCTGTTATTACTCATCTTTATTTTGTATTACAAATAATAGCGATTCGTTTTCACAATGTATACACATGGAATAATCAATTAAAGCAATTATCCGATTTTAAAATAAAGTTTCTTGATTTTAATTGATCTTAATTAGGTTTACTAACGAGTCCTGAATACCATGAATACTTCGGTGACCTGATCCTCTTCTTGCACAAACACCTAAGGAACTTGCACTGTTTTCGCTTTTACGAATTCCTTTGTGCAAATATTTAAATATCATTTAACTGTGATAGTTTCGTATTACTGATTGCGCCATAACGTATGATAGAATATACATTACGAAGAGATCGAAAAATGTTTCTAAGAAATAAAATTAATAAATAATAAATTCTTCCTGAGAAATAAAGTGTCATTATTTTTAAGGTCTGTTAGTTAATTCAGGCTATTCTTTTTTGAAATCAGTAAAATAATCGGAGAAATATATTTCCAAAAGATGTCTCGTGTTCGTTCTGAATGTTATTTTTACGAAATGTCATTCAATTCATTCACCGAATATCGTAAAGTGGCGCCATCTAACGGAAAGTATATTGGTTCTGAAAGAATTGTTAATTTTTTTCGTAATCGTTAAAGAATTTTAAAGCATTGTTCTTCAAAATTTGTGGTTAAACTTCTCATTTGGAAATGACCTGATCCTCTTCTTGCACACAATCTCTTCTCTCCCACAAATCTGAAGATTCTTGGGGATTACATAATAACGGGTATTTTACTGTCTTTCAGAGCAGCAGACAGTAAACTGTTTTGTCTTAGTTGTAATATTTAAAATTAAAACAGGCTTTTAAAATTCAAAGTAAAAAAAACTAGTTACTGTATAAGGCTAGCGATAAATTAAAATCTGCTTAAATATCTGAATATAATTTTCTGCTCTCCTTTACTGAAGTAAGGATCGATAAACAGATTTCATGATGAACTATTTGAATTTTTATTGAAAGGAATGTTACTTGCTACATGGGTTATTTGATACCAATTAATACTGCTTCTAATATTTTGACTGGAATTATTTGCTTTTTTGGTATTGAAACAGTCGAATCAATAATTAATGGTTGATACAAAAATAAGGAAAAAGAAAGAGGACAACTTAAACCTATTTGAAATGGTTTGAGAATAGCTAAACTTCTTTTTGAACATAATATTATGAGGTAAGAAACTTATCACATCTAAACTCCCCAGATGAGTTTGATAGACATTTAACTTAATTCTTGTTATATATAAAGGCCTCCTAATTGCTAATGATTAACCATATTCTTTCAAGAATACCAGAGTTCGTGGAGCAGTTCAGATGCATTCTGCTCATCATTTCCTTTAGGATTACCTGTAACTTAAAGTTTTGTGCCAAAATTAAAATGAATTGCTTTTACTACTGAGAATTTCGATGCCCCATCAATATAGAAGATATACTTTGAGTTTCTTATTCATTATAGAAATCGTGTTCCTCCTAATTCCAGGTAACGATCACTGAGATCTATTTTATCAAGTTTTCCCTCGCAGCTCTATTGAGGTTATGATATTAAAAGGAAAATGCTAATGACATTGCATATGAAGATAATCCAGATTATTTTATGATCATTATCAGCAAACAGACTGCAAGGTTCTTAACAAACGTATCACAATTTTGATTTGGCCACGTGGATCTCTTGCAAGATGGTATATTACTAAATCATGAATGAAATAATGAACTGAATAATGAACTAAATATTGATATTAAACAATGAACGAAGTCAACGATTATAAGATATTGAGATATTATAAACAAAGAGCTTATTTGCTCAAATAACTAATGACTAATAACTAATAACTAATAACTTTGCACTGATATTGTTGAATAAAAGAAAAATTAATTTATTTGTAGCCCATGGCTGCATGAGGATTTTATATATGTAAATGTCTGGCATGAGTGGTCATCTACTCTTGAGTTAACCGATTGCTGTCATTCTTGATGCAGCAGCATTTACTTTCCTTATATTATACAATAGGTTTATAAAGGCCGCCGTCCTACGGATCGGCCTGATCCTTACGAAACACAGCCATACCTTGTGCACATTAAAGAACACATTGTATGGCCCTGACAGGAGACTTCATTCTGTCTCCTAACAGTGTCCAGTGAATCCCCCTTTCTTTCCAGCTCGAAACTTTTTGTGACTAGATTATGACCTGGTTATTTAGACCATTGTGTGCCCAAAAATACCGCTCAGAGGTAAACTAATCTAGTCACAAAAAAGTCCCCATAGAGGTAAAAACAAATCAAATTGTTTTCCTACTTTTTACTTATTTTTCGGTGTTTGAGACAAAAGTAATGATGAAGTTATTTAGATCATTTGTCCGCTTTAATTGATATTATAACGAATGATTTTAGTTGGTGCTAGGCATCGTTGAATTGGAATAGTTTTCAGTTGTTTCTGTTTCTTCCTAATTTTCGTTTTTTAACTTTCGAGCTCCAACTTCAACTGGTTTATCCCTACTAGTTTTCCAGTGTCATTCGTGTCTCCTTTGAAGAAAGTATGAGTTGGTTAAGTGGCCCGGTACTTCATGCTGTCACTCTATGATCTACCTAAGTTTCGTTTTCATTCAGTAACAATCTTGTTTGTTGGTGATCATTTACTGCCTAAGTTGCCTTGAAGCAATCCCGGCCCTGACTGTACCAGCAGTCGTCTTTGAAAAAAATCATTGGATCGAAGATCACTGCTGGTCGAAGTAACTTCTTTGAGAATATAATAAATAAAAAATAAATACCCCCTCAAGCAGCTGCTTGTCAAAGAGGTCTGACAAGAGCATGTCAGTTTATATGCCATAGTAGAAGGTCTGAGAGGATGGCAGGCCCTCAGCAGAAAAACGACATAAACAGCCATTCCTCACCCGGGGCTCGAACCCAGGTCCCTTAGATCAGTATGCGTCATCAAAAATATATCCGTGTCAGAGTGTTACCCTCCTGAATGGTACTGCTTTGCTGAGCAACGACAAAAAAGAAGCTAGGTAACAAATATCCAAAGGAAAGCAGACGAAAGGGAGTGATAAACAGCTGTTAAAAAGCAGATGGAAGCCACTGTTAAGGTCCTGCAGTGGGTTTTGCAACTTTCACATGAAATGGTTCTCCTGCACAAGAGGCCCGGATTTAACTTCAGAAAGTCAGAGTCATTTCCGACTCAATATTTATCTCTTTCCCTCATTAAAATGATGGCGGAACACGGAAGCTTTAAGAAACTCCCACTGCCTTCACAGGGGGATCCAGAAATTCGCAATTCAGGCCGTCACAGGAATTTTATATTACGTGGATGCAAAAGTTTTGTCGTTTTTTTTTTCGACCCAAACAAAAACGTTTCTATTGACATCTATAACCTGCTCACTAATAAAAACAAATGAATGTATATCTGCCAGTTTTGATAAATTAGCTCTTAAAGCGCTAATTTATAAAAATCACTGGCCATCTCCGAATAACGATATATTTCCGAAATGGCTGTGAGTAAATTTCATATTGGGCAATGTATGTTGTACGAACACCAAAGAGAAAACAAAGCAAATGTTTTGCTTTGTAATCATTCTTTTCTCATCAATTTTACTTTCTTTTTCATTTCAGTTTTTTATTGGATTCATAAATACTTTGCAGGCCAGATTTAATGCTATTTCTGGCCGCATTTAGGCAGCAAGCCACATAATATTTGCAGAACTGTGGTCCAGGAGCCACAGTTCACTCAACACTATGCTATACCATTCCCTTGCTAATCATGGAATTTTTAATTAGAAATTTTAGGAATGTTATCACTTACCGTTATGAAAGAAGACTTACCGCTATGAAAGATTTCTCCTTTTCACCACTGGTTGCAAAAAAAAAAATCATTTGTGACACATACGGCAAAGATATTATTGATGATTGATGCTCGTATCTGTTAACAATAGTTTTTGAAATTTGGTTATAGGAATTTATCTCAAGTTGATGAATTATGCTCGTAACGTCCCACGGAGATCAAAATGGCTATTCCTAATTGAAGCATACCCTCAGCAAACATCAGTGGTAATTGCAGAAAGCTCAGCCAAATTCAATAAGGCATCACTGCCCACTTAGAGTAGTCTCTAAGTCTGATATTCAGACGCTGTATAAACTATCGCCAGAGATGTTTGCAAAAATTTAAGAAATTATATTTGGAGACAATTATTGCTCGTCAAGGACAAATATTATCATTGATGTGAAAAAAGCGTACCAAATGAAGCAGGATAAATTGCTTCATTTGGTGACTTTTTTTGATACTCGGCTATATACGACTCTCTAGAAACTAGACTTGAATTCTTTATGCTTTTTTTTTTGAGTCTACCATATTTAATACAATCATAGCTATTAAAGTATCCATAATCATTTAAAATATTAGTTTACAAAACTGTCTTTGCTAGTTTTATTAAATTAGAATACCATATTGATATATTTAATCAGAAATCTTAGGATTGTTATCACCCAGCGTTTGTTTTTATTACAAATAATGGGGATTCATAATACAGAATAACGGTAAGTGATAACATTCCTAAAATTTCTAATTAAAAATTCCATGATTAGCAAGGGAATGGTATAGCATAGTGTTGAGTGAACTGTGGCGCCTGGACCACAGTTCAGCAAATATTATGTGGCTTGCTCCTAAATGCGGCCAGAAATAGCATTAAATCTGGCCTGCAAAGTATTTATGAATCCAGTAAAAAACTGAAATGAAAAAGAAAGTAAAATTGATGAGATAAGAATGATTACAAAGCAAAACATTTGTGCACATATTATTTAATTATTTAATATTATTTATTATTATTATTAGCATTATTTAAATTTTCAGCATTATTTAATATTATTTATTATTATAAATATTCATTCCGACTTAGAATGAAATTTTCGAACTATTTTTCAGCGAATGGCTTGCAGTTATTTATTTATTTATTTAACATTACACGCCTTTGGAGTGTTTGAACATTTCTACCCCAAAGCAATTAAAAAAACTGAAATACTTAGAATAGTTTAATGCAGTAATAACATTACATGCACACTTAGAAAAATACACAATGTAAAAAAATCTTGAATATATATATATGACAAAGATATACCAAGGAAGAAAATTCTTATATATGCATATGACAGAAAATTAGGAAATGTTCTTTGGCTGAATCAAATATTTATATCCTTTAGACACAAAAACGAAATCGAAGTCCAAGTTTATATTTATACTCTATTATATAGCATTGATTCTCGAAGGAAACCAATTAAAAGTTGGTAGATAACCAAATTCGAAAAATTATCGGGATTCAAAATATTTTGTAGTGCATATTCAGTAAGATTGCATTTGTAACGAAATGCTTCAACAAAATTTTTTTGGGCTTCATCATACTTTTCAAAATTTAGCAACATATAGAAAACAGAATCTTTAACTTGACAGATGTTACATAGATCGGGCTTCTCTTGTTTTTCAAAAGGTAGTTATTAAGTGCAGCAGTACCTACAGGCAGCCTCGTGATTTTACTAATATCTACTGAAATTGTATTGCTTAAAAAATGAAGTATTTTCATCAAGGTAATATCTAAAGTTACTATTAATTGGAGTATGAATATGTATTAAGTTCTTCAATTTCTTTTTCTTTATTTTTCCTTTTAATATATATGAGAAATGAAGGTAAAGTTGTAAATACTTGCAAATTAATAGCATCCTAAGCTATTTTGTCCACATTCTCATTGCCTGCCACTGCACAGTGGCTAGGCAACCATTGAAGAATAATATGATTACTTTTTATAACATATTTAGTGTGTATTTTGAAAATATCTAGTATGATCTTATAGTGATTATTATTATAAATATCATTTTCCAAGGCTAAAAAGTCTGCTTTGCAATCTGTTAACAACCCCACATTATCATTAACTAAATTTCTTTCAACCCATGCAATTGCCTTATATATGGCAAACAATTCAACCTGCAAAATAGAAGCATCTGCTAAAAATTTAAATTGTTCAAAATCATTTTTGGCTGGTATGTCAAAAGCAGCTGTAGCAATATTTTCGTTGGGGAAGTAAATATGTATAAACAATTGTCATATTCATTATCAATGAAGGATTCAGTTATAAGCTTTAAGACTTTTTTGATCCATATCACTTTTTTTATTATATTAGGAATACTTTCTTTACTTGGACACTGCAACATCGAAATAGGATCTTTTGTATATAAATCACCTTTATTTTTAATTTCTAAAATTTGACAAAAATGTGTTTTCCTTTAATATATTATGAAAAGAAAATTCGCAATTTTTTCTGTAATCTTCCTCATTAAAAAATGCTCTTTATGTTTGAGCTCTAAATTTTCCAATAAGACTTTTGCTTATTGCAATTTCCAAATAGACTTTTGCTTATTCCCTCATTCATTTTTTTTATTTCGTGTATATTTAATTTTCGTGTTCTTTTTGCTGATAAATATGCATACGCGAATATTTAATTGTTTATATTTCATATTTATAATCAATACTGATAATTGCGTTGATTATAAAAAATATATGCCAATACTCAGGTCATTGGAGAGGAAGAGAGGGAAGGCTACAGTGTATTACGCAATAGTAACTGTAAAATTAGTATTTCCTTTTTAATAACAGGAAATATAAAAAAAAGTGGTCCCGTGGCCGAGTGGTTAGTACGCTTGACTACTGATCTATGGGACCCGGGTTCGTGTCCCGGTAAGGCATGGATATTGTTTCTCTGCTGAGGTTCCGCCATCCTCACAGACCTTCTATTATGGCGTATAAACTGACAGGCTCCTGTCAGACCTCTGTGGCAAGCAGCTGCTTCAGAGGGGAGGGGGATATTTATTTTATTTTATTTAAATATAAAAAGCTCCAAAATAAAAGACTATAATTCAGCAAGAAGCGAAAGTAGGAAAAATATTCTATGTTTCCAATTATGTATGTCTCAAAAAACAAAAGAATCACTGGCTTATTGAAATAAAAAATAAGTCAGGTGTCAAATATGCTGAATTTTTTTTAAATATTTGAGACTGTTAACAAATGATCAGCTTTTGTTATTGACTTGTTTAGAAATGAGCAAACTGTTTTTGTTTTTCTTAATTTCAAGCAATTTGTAGCAATGGTGGTAAATTGAAAGCCACTTGAGAAAATTATATATAATAATATTCCCAAAAATATTTTTAGATCAGTGCAGATATATATTTATATTTATTATTTTTTCAATATGAAAATGTATCAAATCATTGATGAGATAAAAGAGAAAAGATCAGATTTGCTGTTTGTTCTGTGTAGACCATATTAATTCGTTATTAATTTTGTTAAAATGTTCGAGTCAAAAAATGGAAAATTCAACTTTTGTTCCTAGACCATACGTGTCTAGGCGAACTTTTATTATTTTGCATTATAGAATTAAACTCTACTTTTTATGATTCTCAAGATGTGAAATAAAGCTCGTCAAATGGTTATTCATTCTTTCAACGCCACTTCGAAGCATTCTCAAGGATACAAAATGGGTCACTTTGGTTCTGTTTCTTTAAGTGCTAACAAAAATTACTTCGAAAAAAAAAATTAACGACGCAAAAATATGTTAATATTTTAGAAAAGTGAAAAACATCAAAAACCTTCAAAATCACTAAACGAATCAGAATTACTGAAGTCTGGTAGTTTCAACTAATCATATTTAGCAGCAACGAAATCATTAGAAATCAGTGCAATATTTAGAACGGTTTAAACTTTGAAAATTGATAAGTTGTTTTATAAATATGTATATTAAAATATATGACTGACACTGGTCCTTACATTTTACAACTAAACCGATATTAACCCGCTATCAGAAACGTTTCCGATCACTGATATAGATAGTAAGCAAATTTCCAAATCATTTAAATCGGAGTACAAATTTTACAATAACAATTTTTAGTTCATAATATTTGCCATTTCATATTTAAGTCTTTTTTGAAGCATCTTCGAGGTTCGCTCAAGTTGTTAATTTTGAATTTGGGTACAGAAATTTCGCAATTGCTTGACTAATTAATTAAATTTGTAATTTATAATTTTATTTTGTAATTATTATGAATCACTATTTTTAGGAATTCCATATTGTTGCTTGTGGAATATTATATGCAATTATGGAATAATAATATAAAATAATTCCATATTGTATAAAATTTCGACTTCCATGTTGCATAAATTCAACGATAATATTATGCTCTTGAATTGGAATTAATTAGAACACGTGTTGGAGCAGTCTCAACAAGTTCTATTTCCTGTTTTGGTTTGAATCCGGTGTTAATGTTTCATCACCAACAAAATTGGTGGGAATTTACGTCACTAGAGAGGCAGGGGTTGGCTGAGTTGCTAGTGCGCCAGGTTCAGATCGTACAGTTTCCAAGTCTGCCTTTACTATATGGTCACTCTGCTAATCTCAGAATAATTTGCATTTACTCTGTTTTCAAAATGTGGTCAAAATGTTTTCAAAGAGTAAGTAGTAGTAAGTAAATAATTCTTTATTGAACTGGAATAAAGTGAAAATAAAGATTGTAATAGAATAAATAATATGGACCAAATTATGGTTCCTTACTTTTTGAACCAAAGAGTTATTATGTAAACTAATCTATTAAAAAATATTGAAAACGTTTATTTGATACGAAGGTAGGAGTGAATCGATTATGTGGATAATCTGTTGAAAGAGTCCTTTAATATTTCGAAGAGAAATAAAATTAAAACAAATTAATTAACTTACTAATTGTAATGACTGAAGAGGGAATGTTGAACAAATTACGTCTCCAAAGGGCCCAAGGCAACGGACGACCAAAATTCATGGTCCAGGGCAACCAAGGGCCAAGAATCGGGGGTTCTGTTTTATTTCTGTTTACTGGCTAGGTTCTAGAAACTCGGATGGCATTTCCGATAAATCAATACGATTACAAATTTAACTGCCTACTACTTTAATGTCTGCAATGGGACTAGTGTGCACAGAATGTCATAGGGTAGATATAACAATACGTGAAACAACGCCAGCGTCAGTGGCATCCGGCAGAACTCCAAATGCACAGAAAGGACTTACCAATTCGAAAAAAAAAGGAAAATCCCAGATAAGCAGGAGAAGAATCTTGCATCGCTGTCAGAACAGTCTTATTAAAATATCTCTCTTCTTCTAACATCAAAAGGACTCAGGAGAGAAAGTATGAAAGTGAAAACCTCAATTATCATTAAAGGCTCCTTCTCCTTCAATGACTTTACATTCTTCGCATAATGATTCCAAGCACCTCTCAATTGTCTCATCTACTCAAAGTCATCCCTAAAATCTTTGCTCTGGTAACTGTTGAGTGAGGATATAGCAATCACTTATCATCAAACCCATTTCTAGCAATTTGAAAGCCATTCTTAGTGAAATCACTATACTATTTAAGAATAAAGAGAGCCGCTGAGCTGCTAGATGGAACTACGTTGAGGGCCTTGGTGCTTCAGACATACCGTAATACTCTCTAGTGAGTCGACCACTGTGAACGGCCGAAAGCACTGAGTTGGAATACAGTGATCAGAGCTTCTGAACTGATTTAGGTCATTACAGCGGCAAAACAGAACAAAAATACTATATGTATTAATAGTAGCAATTTTTATTTATCAATCATTGTAATTTTAGTTTCGGTAATTAAATGAAAAGCATTAATTTTATGAATAAGTATATGATAACTTATAGTTTTCGATGGGGCTCCCTAGCTAGCTCCTAGTGGAACTAGATATAAATAAGGCCCTGTTAACACCGAATGAAGTGAGGCATTTATCAGTGACTAAGCGAAACTTGTTGTTTAATAGAATTAAGAAACCATTCTCTGAGTAGATTCCTGGGAATTCAGATTGCAGGCTACGCATACAGAACTAGAGTGTATAATTCGGAATAAACCGAAAACATCTATTGATCAGAAGTCACAAATCCGAAATCTGGGATTATTATGGGATTTCTGGATGTTCGGTAACCTTAACACAAATTAAGTGGAATTCATGAAATTATTGACTGAAAAAAAATGTATATTTCGCCTCGAATGGGATACTTTACTGCTGAACAGGATGAATTCATTTTAATTATAAATGTTGTAATTCAAAATGCCTCCGTCAGGTGGCAGCACACTTCATTTGCGAATATCGCTTCCACAGACATTCAATAGATGGCAGCACTGTGTAGAATTGCAAAGCCAGATGAATTTGCATCACAAAGTTTTCAAACGGGACGATCGCAAGATTCAGGTATGTCATAATAAATTATTAATATGTTTCCCAAGGGTAAAGTTGAAAGGAAAATTAAAATCTAGGAAAATAGGCTCAAGTTAATAAGGAATAACATTAACAGAATAACTGATCCTGATCTGAGAAGCATTATTTAAAATTTTCTGATTAACTTTGCACAATTTATTCCTAATCTGTTTTCAGTTTTTATTAACTTAAAATGCTACATTAATGCGTTTCGTCGTTGTTTTCAGCACTAGTTGAAGTCGAATTGTTCTTTTGAATTTTGAATTCAAGTAGCAAAATGGTTCTTTTAGAAGGAAATAACAGATATTAAAACGGGCACTGTATTACTGTCAGATTTTTAAATGATGGGGTTTGTTAAATTAGCACAAATCAATGGCAAATATTCATAACAGGAAAATTTCTCGTAGGTATTTAAAAAAATATTAATGAAAAATACTAATATAGAATTTCTATGTATATATATCTATTAATAATGCAATGTTTGCATACCCATATATGGAAGTATTTCACATTTACCATATTTAGTAATTAAATATAAATGCTTATTATTGAACGCCATTACGATCAATGCAGTTAAGCGCCATTTCGAAGTTCTAATCGATGAATTCTGAATAATGTTTCACGACGCTTACTCTGAAAATTTTTCCTTACAATGCAAAACGGTCTTTGCCATCAGTCTCGAATTCTTAATGATTTTTTTTTCAACTATTAAACTGAATTTATCCGGCTCTATTTAAAAATTCGTTTAAGTTGTACTGGCATATGATAAAGCTAACTTTTATACTTAAGTATTACCTTTGCTCAGATTTTCTTATTTATGGATTAATCTGTCACTGGTTTTACACCTGTGTGGTTTCGTATTAATTAATACTTAATCTTATACTTTTGCAATGCAACTGATTTAAAAAAAAAATAAAATAAATACCCCCTCAAGCAGCTGCTTGCCACAGAGGTCTGACAGGAGCCTGTCACTTTATATGCCACAGTAGAAGATCTGAGAAGATGGCAGGACCTCAGCAGAAAACAACACGAACATCCATGCCTTACCCGGGGCTCGAACCCAGGTTCCGTAGATCGGTAGCCAAGCGCGCTAATCACTCGGCCACGGGACGGATTAGCTTTGTACTTTCGCCCAATTCTCTCAAGTGGAGTCAGCACCAATTTTACCTTTCATTTATTACTATTAATTGAATTAAATAATAATCTTTATTCTTCTTTTTTCAAAATATCTTTCAGTCGTAATTTCATTGAATTCTTCTTAATTATTAGAAAATCGTCATGCATAATACTGTCATTGATACTATCTTCATAGTTTGAAGATCAATAAACTTCGAGCAAAATGACTTATTAACTCAAATATTCTAATTTTGAAGACCTCGAAATGTTATTATTGCGACTGACGTAAAAATATCGAACTCTATTATGCACTTAGAAAACGAAATGTTCACCCGGATGATAAAGTCGTGTATTTGATAGGAAAGTTGACAGTGTAAGAACGTGAAATAATCACAAAACAACGAATTATATGAAACAGTTTACAAATATCTCTAATTTTTTATGCTTTTGAACTAAATGCTTTATGACTGTTTCAGGGGGTGGCTCAGTCGGTAGCGCGCCAGGCTCGTAATCTGTAGTTCCCAGGTTCGAGTCCCAGCTGGGTCAGCGTTGAGATTTATCTCCGCAAAATTCCTTCCCCCCTACCCACGGTCAGTAGGGGACACCGATGGGCTTGGAAAGGCCGCCGGCCGTCGGATGGGATGTTTAGCCGTGGCCCCGTGTGCGGGAGAGCCATACCCTGTGCACGTTAAAGAACACGCTGGATGGCCTTGACGGGGGGCTACCATCTGTCTCCCAACAGGTGTTCCAGTGGGTCTCATGGACCGCTGGCCATTTAGCCCATGGTGTGCAAAAAAGTGCCGCTCAGAGATAAAACAATCCAACCCAACCAACTGTTTCAGGGCTGCTGATAGGAATTCTTGGAGTCAGTAAAAAATTGTTTCCTGAGCCTCGTACAACTCCTTTTATAATTTTTATATTGAAAACAGTGGAGTCTTTTACAACTCCAGCAAACTGTCCGAGAATGAATGTATCATATACTTTAGCTCTTGCTGGAGAAGAGCAACTTTAAATGTAAAGAAAAAATTATCTTGAGCAGGGGGTGGAGGGTAAGAACCTGCATATACACAAAGACTAGCATGTTCGTACGATCCCGATAAATTTACCCCGTCTGCTCCTATTGTCAGACCGAGGCCTTCGGTTATTATTCGGTCGTTTGTCGTCGTCATTTTCTTTGTGCTTTTTGGATCTAGTTCGTCTTCGTACTTCAGATTCGCGTCTGTGTGAAGGATCTGTTCATCAGCAATCAAAATGATCTAGCAAAAGGTTTAAAGCAATTGCGGATCAAACAAACAAAATTCTCGAAAGAGGATGCAGAAAAAGAGCCAAGAAAATGAGAGATCGGATTTCGCTTGATTGATTACAACTCATGAAGTGGATTTTAATCACTCTTAGAGATTCGTCGAAAGGATCGAAATCGTGTTAACGATATTAATATTCTGCTCTCGTAGCTCATGAAATTCGGTCTTTATTCCATGTCCAGATCTTGTGAAAATTCTTGCGGAGAATGCACCTTGGGTAAAGTTCGCTTAAGACGAGATTTTCAAAATTAGAATATGTCTAAATTTTATATTGAAGTATTCAAACATTTATTATAAGAGAAACTTTTGTCTAACAAAACTGGCTTTTTAATGCAAGTAAATAATGGGAAAATAAGGACTCAAAATTTCTGGGCGATATTTTTTTTGACGGGTTCAACTCTTTGGGAAATATTTTATGCGAATGCGCTACAGCAGCGCTTTCCAACTAGCCGCCCGCTGGCCGCATACCGCCCGCTGACCGCATACCGCCCGCAGAAGGGTTCTTGTGGCCCGCGAACAAAAATCAAGTTTTTACTTAAAATTTTAAATAAATAGTCCACTTTATAATTTTTTTGTCAACTTATATTACTTTACTTGATATGCAATCTTCAACTTACTCATTCTATAAAGTTTACATAACATTCTTAAGCCGATCGGCAAACTTCTGAAACCTTTTAAGAGCGGTGCTGCGTCATCAAACAAATGTTTTTATGAAGCTGCAGTAATAAGAAGCATCTAACGACAGCACGAATCGCTCTCACTGCGCATGCATATGGCATGCATTGTCGAATGTTGCACTGTATTGTGCACCAGGAGACATTTGTGTGGCATTTCGCTGAGACTAAACGACGTAATGGAAAAGGTTGTCAAAATTACCAATTTAATTCATAAAGGAAATCGTTCTCTTAAACACAGAAAATTTAAAGCTTTTTTGGACGAACTGCATGCTGAGTATGGCGATCTGCTTTTACATAGCAAAATTCTCTGGTTAAAATGCCGAAAAATGCCTCAAGAGATTTTTTACAGTTCGAAAAGAAATTCATCTTTTTCTCACAGAAGTGGGCACAGATGAAGATTTCATAGCAAGTTTTGTTGATGAAAATTTTCTATGTTCACTTGCTTTCCTAACAGATATTACAGATGATTTAAATGTCTTGAATAAATCCTTACAAGGAAAAGATCAAAACGTGTGCTGTCTTTATAATCATGTTACTGGGTTTAGAAACAAACTGCAATTGTTGAAGTCAAATTTGCAGGAAAACAATTTAATTCATTTTGAAACTTGTAAAGAGTTCTACGAAGAAATGAGCAACTTAGTAAAACAGTTAATTTTGAAAAATTTGTTCCTAAATTAGATATCCTAATTGAAGATTTTAATAGAAGATTTTCTCATAAATAAATTTTTTGATGTTTTTGAGGTTTATTATTACTTATTATTTTTCATATAAACAAAATAATTTTTTGAGGTGACGTGAACTTACTTTTCAGTTACCTATCCTATTCTTTTTTTTGGCCCGTAAAATCTTGGCAAAAGAAAAAATGGCCCGCGGTTTTAGAGAAGTTGGACAGCACTGCGCTACAGTATTTTGCGCTGTATACATATCGTCCTTAATAACTATGCCAAAAAGGAATTTTTTTTTTAACGAATTGAATTTAGAAATTGAATTGGGGAATGAACTAAAAGGATGCCAACTGAGATAATACAACATACATTATTAACACTTGTTGTTCAGAATTTCTCATATTTTGCCCATCTTCGTATTTTCCGTGGTGGGGAAGCAAATTATCGAATCAGTGAGCACAAAGTAGAATTCCCAAATTTATTTGCAGGGACCTCAAAAGTAGGATTGCTTTAAAAAAACAGGCCGAGTTCCGAAATCTGAAAATTTTATCTGTTCTGAGTTTTGTTCGATCATTAAAGATTAATTGTTATCCTTTGATCTGGAGAACCAGCGGTAGGTGTTTATTCAGCCGGCGAAGAGCCAGACTCGTTACCCTGATGTTTCCAGATTCGAGTCTCCTCCGTGCCTGCACTAAGAGTTACTCCTCTTATCGCCGCTCTTCCTTTAATCAGAATGGAAACACCAGATGGACTTGAAAAGGACGCTGTCAGTCGGATAGGACGTTGAGCCATAGATATGCATGCTGAAGACATTAGCATGTGAAAAAACACACTGAATGGCCTCGGCAGTGGCTTCCGTCTCTACTCCAACTGCTGTTCAGTGGAGACAAGTGCCTTTATAACTTGGCCATTTAGCACATTGTATGCAAAAACAGAAAGCGCCTCTCGGAGGTAAAACAACTAACCAAAATATAAACGTTTTGATTGTTAAGAACTCACATAATGAGTATTTGTAAACACCATTAAACAAACACACTTTACATTTGACTTAGAGCATATTTAACTGAGCCATAGGTAAACTAACCCTCCTGCGAGAGAGAGAATCATGCATTTAAAAATATTGTTTACATATAATCCGCTCTGTCATTCATGAATTTTCCAATATTCATCTGATTCCATCAGCCCAATTATCAATTTCTACGTTCCTGAGGAAAGAACATGAGTCAGACCGCTAGGATCAAAATTAAATCATAAATTTGTGATCTCATAAATAATTTATTTATTTGCACAATATTTAATACATAGCTAATACACAATCAAGTTCCACAAGAGTTACTATTTAACATGCAAGTGGATATTTACAAAACATATATTTCATGCAATCCTGAGTACATCAATATATATAAATATGTAAACGAAAAAGCAATTTCAGCCCCTGTAATATATAAATTTATCTCCTATTACTCATATCTCATTTCAATGCATCAGTTAACACAGTAAATAAAACATCAGTCGCAATCTCCACCGTTCAACAACCATTTTTTTTTAGTTCTTTAGATAGGTGTCGCAATCCCTGGAATTGATTTCGCCTCTCATGGGGTTTGAGAACTGTCGAGTTATACTTTTTGTTCATAGCAAGAAAAATATTTGCTTTGTGGGAAAGTAATCAGACCTGTCCCGAAAGCAAAAATCCATCGTAGAATTGTGAATTTCAAATCGTAAACACCAATTCCAATTACACTGGCCAACACACAAAAGGCTTTGAAATGAAAATAGCCAATCTTTACTAATTTCTAGGTGCTGAACACGAAAATGACAATAAAATTTGTCGATTGGTTCTTATTTAGGAGAGACAGAGATGGTCATGTATAAACGACTCAGTCCGCATTGAGTACATCGGTAACCATTTTGCAACGCTGTATTTTAAATTCCAGATTGCAACATATTGCGTTGTATTGCATCAGCCCGCCATACACACAATCCCCGGAGATATTGTATCATTCTCTGATGCAATGCAGTTGAATTATGACATCGCGGCTTTACGATCGCAGGCAAAAGATGATGCAATCGTTAGTTGTAAGCGACTTCTCGTAGGGTGAGCAAGTCTTTTGAGCGACTCCCATTGACCTCTGAGTCATAATTACAACAGAAGTAATCCTTGCAGTTTTAATCCAGCCGTAGTGATGCCTCGTAACTGTGTTAATAGTGCAGATACATTTTGTCACATTTGCGGGGAAGTCACATTTGCAAGCCAGAAAAGGGCAATCACTCCAATAGTGAAAGCGGCATATGAGTTTTATTTTGGATGCAAGATTGTGCAGCATATGGTACGTACTGCAGCATATGTGTGGGCCTGGGCCCCACACATATGCTGCAGTACGTGTGCAAGGAATCTTCTGAAGTGGATGAAGGCGAAAAAGTGGCGATACCGTTTGCTGTTCCTATGGTTTGGAGAGAGCCAAGCAATCATGCAAATGACTGCTACTTCTGCATGGTTCCACCTGTTTCCGGAGGCATCACAAGGAAAAAAAAGTGGACAATAGCATATCCGAATATACAGTCTGTTCTCCAACCAGTTCTGCACGGCAAAAGGCTTACCCGTTCACGAACCTCAAAAAGAATTTTCCATCGATTCAGACAATGAGGAGAGAGGCGAACCGACGTCGGGTTCGCCACAGCCTTCGGTGTCTAATGATGATCCATACATCTGTCACGGTGTGTCATCTGCGCCACACATTCTCACCGAAGAAGAAATGAACAATCTTGTTCGTGATCTGGAGTTGTCCAAGGCCAAAGCAGAGTTACTTGGATCAAGACTTAAACAATGGAATCTTCTCAAGGAAAATGTACGAGTGACTTCGTTTCGTACTCATCATGAGCAGTTGCGCCTTACTTCAGAAAGGAAGATGACATTGTGTTCTGCTCCGATGTAGATGGCCTGATGAATGCTTTCGGAATTAAACATGCCCCTCATGAATGGCAGCTATTCACAGACTCCTCGAAATTGAGTCTCAAGGCGGTGTTGCTGCATAATGGGAATCGACTTCCATCCATTCCTGTCGGACACTCTGTCTGCATGAAAGAAACCTACGACAACCTAAAATAGCTGTTGAACTGTCTTCAAATACAGCAAATATGGCTGGCATCTCTGTTGTGACTTGAAGGTAGTGGCTCCGTTGATGGATCTGCAGTTGAGTTATGAGAAGTACTGCTGTTTCTTATGTGAATGGGACAGCCGAACAAAGACTTTGCACTACGTGAAGAGAAACTAGCCTCAGAAGAAATCTCTGAAAGTCAAAAAGAAATTTTTGTGGGCCCTCAGATCCGCGAGCTTTTCAGAGACCAGATGTTCGACCACCTGTTTCAGAGTGACAAGAAAAAAGGCTAGTGACAAGAAAAAAGCTTTCGCCTGGAGTCAACTAAATTTCTTGGGAATGTCAGGGTAGACAACTGCAAGAAACTGGTTAAGGACATGTTGTCTGTGAACCACAAACTGAAAGTGGATCTTTAAGGTTGCAATATGTCCTTAGAGATCCACTTTCTCCATTCCCACTTAGATTTCTTCCCCGACAACTGCGGCATGGTTAGTGATGAGCACGGTTAACATTTTCACCAGGATATTGCAGCGATGGAGAAAAGATACCCTGGAAACTGGTCCACTTAAATGTTGGCTGACTACTGTTGGACGCTAGCCAGAGATGATCCTGAGCAGCTTACAAGCGACGGGGCAAAGCGACGTCGGAAGCAGAGGCGGAGTTTTATCGATACATGTCATTTGTATGTATTACTCTATTATATAATAAACTATTGCGGATTTCTCAGAAATCGTAGCCAATTTTGCATTTTCATTGTCACATTCGTGTTCAGCACCTTTAAATCTTTAAGAAATGACTACTTTTTTCTCAGAGGCAATGACGTTTTTGAAAATTTGTTGCCCAGTGTTATCGATGTAAACTCACGAAGTAGATCGAAATTTTTGATGCTCCTGATATCGCTTTTTTTTTCGTATTGAAGGTAGGAAAGTTTCTCTTGCCTTAATTGTGGAAATGGATGCAAAATTCCGCTGTTTCCGTGACCAAAATTGTAAAACATTTGTCATCTTCACATATATAAAGGATGTACAAAGGCAACTTTTGAACTCTTCGAAGAAAAAATATAGAAAAGGAAAGTCCTTTGCATTATAATACTGTATATCGTACTGTATATTTTCTTCGTCTTGTGCGAATGAGAACATCTCTGACATGAAGAAACGAAACTACTAAATTGAGAAGGGAAGGGACATTTCTGTTTTCTTATTAATCAACATCTTCAGGGCTGAAAAATTGCAGTTACATATTATTAAAATACTAATTTCAGTTTGGTTTCGTCGCATTTGCCTTTCGCAAATAGTTGATTGAAACATATATGAACAGAAATAAAATATTATTTCAGTTTTTCGTTTCGGTTAATTCAATTTGAATCATAAGAGTTCGAAATGCTGACTCTTAATACTTCACAAGAAATTTATTAGAATTTTTTTGATACTTTGGGTTATGGACCTAGAAGGACGTAAATTCTAATCTCCTCAAGGAAGGAAAATTTTCCAACTTCAGTTCTGGAATCAACGTTTGCACATTCAGCTGACATAATAACATAGAAAAAGGTTAAAAGTTGATATTTTTCAACTTCTGATTTCCGTTTCCATTGTGAACCAGATTTCGACCAGACAGAAATAAAAAAATATTTGGGCACTTATGATCAATATCGATGGTGAACTTTCAATCTGATTCTGACTGACTACAAACCAAGTCTGACTGAAAAAATTATCGAAATATGTTTGTTTAATTAAAATTCAATTGGTAATATATCGTTTAACTCATTTATGCCCAATGGATCTGTGTATCAGGGTTTAATTCTTTCATATTAAATGAATCTTTGTAACTCTGTGGGAAGCCATTTATGCGCAATGGATTTATATAAAACTGTAAGATATTTGATGCGTCATACTATAATAAATCAAAGAGGATGTTATTAATTAGCAGCACTGTAGTATAATTTATTTTCAATTTATATTTTGTTTGAGTTTCCCAGTCGGTGGTGCACCTAGGAGGGGAGGGGGATTGAGACAAAAACATTTCTATTATTTTAGGATATGAAAGCACATATTTGCTTTTTCTTTGACAATATATTTAAAAAATAAACTAGCCTTAGTATTATCTATGACAGAAAAATAATACGTCTTCAGTCTCGATGACATCATTGTAAGTTCACGTGTTCTAAGCCTATATTCATATATTTGAGAACTTGAGGAAGAAGTAATTTCTCTGTTGATCCAACTTGGATACACCAGTGGAGGTTTCTTCGCAATACATCTTGGAAGCTCGTAGGTTCTCTTGCTCTTGCTTATAAATATATTTTTTATCCATTTATTTTAAAGTCTACTGATTTGTAGTAGCTTGCATTCTCCTCCATCTACTTTGACACCTTGGGTAAACAAACCATATGATACAAGCATATATCCCATGGCATCACTGAACATAGAAAGAGCTGCCATTGATTATGGTTTCGAGACTTTTGTTTTTTTAAAGACCATTTTAAACAAGAGGGAAGAAAAAGCATGGGAACAGTAGCATTTTGTTTCTTTTCTAGCGTAATTTAACATCACTGCAATACATGCCAAATTTAATAGCATTAGATTATTTCGCCTAGAAAAATTAATATCATATCATTTCTCAATATTAGGATCTTTGGAACGCATTATTTATATAAATTTTAACCTTTTCAATGATTGTTGCCCCCCATTGAACGAAAAAAAGCTTATAATGCGATAGGAAACACAATATGTCCAAACCAAATCGTTTTCATTTCAAATCTTGCGAACAGCAGTCACTTGATACTGCTTACTCGGAGATATATGGCATACGTACAATCGCTCAAAAAAGTATCCGAACACTAGGGTTGATTACAGAATTCAGAAAAAATATCTGGCAACCTTTTTTTTAGAAATTAGTGATCTGACAACCTTCGTGTCACGCGACACGAAGGTTGCCAGATATTTTTTCTAAATTCTGTAATCAACCCTAACGTTCGGATACTTTTTTGAGCGACTGTACATCTTATGCCAAATATGAATGTGGTGTAACAAGAACATTGGTGAAATTTGTGGGCTACATGTATGAAGATCATTTGCTATGCAAAAATTTATAAAAATATTTACTAATTATAAGTATTAAAAGTAATACACAATAAAATAAAGCCCCTCTTAAACTGTATACTCCTCAGTTTCGAATCATTTCCTCATTGAGACTCACGAAGAAATGCTGGAAAAAAAGGAAACTGGAAAGCATCAAAAGTAGAAAAGTGTCATTCGAGCCACTGAGAAATTTAAATTTTCGATCTCATTTGAAAAATTAACGAGCTATTATTTTTTCCCTTTCTCGTCTGTAGACCCAACTTTATTTTAAGAGAAAAATGAAAGAAAATCTTTTTGGGTTAGATAATTATTAATTACGATTAGCATTTTCGAAACTTTCAAATAGTTTAAATTTCCACCGCTAGAAGATCATAAAATAGAAAAATATTAAACTTTTAAAGTAATATTGAAAACAGTATAATTCTTGCTAGAAATTTAAAACTTTGGTGGTAGAATGTGATGGTCAGGGGACTTATGCCATGGACAGCAGTGATTTGCTCTCATGCAAGGGTAAGGGGTTGGGTGCAACATTTTATGTTTTAAGATATAAATGAAAAACTTTTTTTGGGGGTGGGTGGGATACGAATAAAATATTACTATCCGCAGTTCTCAAATCATCCATTAGTTTGAATTAACACCAATGGAGGGTGCTAAATTAAATTTGAGAAATTTACTCTAACACTTTTTAATAAATGAAACGAAATTTTAAGCCAATAAAACGGAAGGGCGAACATATATTTCATTATTCAGCGGGAATAATTTCTAAGAACGAAATGAACTGGAATGGTATTTTGGTCTGTTTCTGCTCATTCCACTCAGTTGTCCTAACGCTAGCGTATCCACAATCTGCCAACTATACACAAAGGTCACATACACTAGATTTAGCTCGTTTTAAAAGAATGTAGATATTGTTTTCACTTTATCGTGTCTGTCCATCAATAGACATTCACTCTTTTTGCTTTTAGAAGTAAATGGAAAATTTTTTTGGGGTTGAATAGGTACTAATGAAATGTTATTGGTAGTGTGTGGTTATAAAGGCATCAGCGATTTGCCCCCCCTTACCCCAGGGGGTGTTGAAACAAACTTTTTAAAGATATAAATAAAAAACTGTTTTTGCGTTGAATAGATGCTAATGAAATATGACTATTTGCATTTCCGAGTCATCTATCGAGTTGAATAGATGCTAATGAAATATGACTATTTGCATTTCCGAGTCATCTATTAGTTCAAATTTTCACCATTTCAGTAGATTCCAGTTAATTGGGACACATCGGGACACTATGGCCGAATTAAGCGGCTGCCCCAATTACGCGAAGTTCCACGTAAAGAATTAGAAACAAAAAGACAAAGTACCGTTTACTGAGAAACAAAATACAATAAATGAATTCTGAAACTGTCCGTAGCCCATGGTTGCATGAGGATTTTGTATGTATTGGTACAGATCAGAAAAAAATATTTACGCTTAAAACAATTTCAGTTTAATGTTTGTATTAAGCACGCATCTATTAGTTCTTAACATTAATGATGTTGAAGGAATTGATCGAGTGTATTGACTCTTGATTGCAACTCAACAAAATCAGCGCAAGTATCTATGCAGATATAGAACTGCCCTCCTTATCTTTCTGCATGAAGTAGCGTCATAATCCAGCAATGAATTTCCTGGCATTCTGGTTAGTTTCTCGTTCCAACTCCGATGTGTCATCCTCTTCACTTTCCTGATCTTCTCATGTCTTTTGGTGTTTTGTTGCAATTTGTTCATCAGTTGTGTCCTCACAATCTTCATTTTCATAGTAACAATGAAGACTATTGTCGATGCATATAAACTCTTCGTAGTTTCTGACATGTTGCACTTCTAAAATGGCATCATTTTCACTATCGGTACACAAAAATTACAGTAAATGAATTCTGAAATTATCCGTGTGCAAAGCAGTTCTGAATAGTCTTGCTGCTTATTTCTCGCCAATTATCGGCGACTGTCCCGATTAAGTGGCATGGTGACCCAAATAAGCGAAGCAAATTCTGCTTATTTTCTCGATTTGATCTTATTCTTTAAGATTTTATCCCAAAGAAACGGCTGCCCCGATTAACAGATGGCCCAATTAACCGGAATCTACTGACTAATGAATATGGCTGCAATTTTTTTGCATTAGATGCCAACTGGATGGAATAGAGTGTAATGAAAACATTAGCATCAAATTCTGAATGTATGATATATTCTCTTGAAATGTGATATTTCTAAAAGTAAATATTACATATTTACCCTCGCCCCCAAAACAAACCACTAAATTTACTTTGGTATAACAAATGTGATGTATTCAATGTGTTTTTATCAATGCTGAAATGGGAAAGGAAAATGCGAATTTCAAAAAACTGAAGCGAGGAAATTTTTTTTCGAAATCTTTTACATGTTGTATTTACCATTTACTATTATGAGTTGATAGCAAAGATCATCAGCTAATATGGATTGAGGGTTGACTCAGTGCGTAACGCAAACGTCTCGTAATCTGTAGTTCCCAGGTTCGAATCACAACTATGCTAATTTATCTCCACAACAGCGCTGAAATTTATCTCTCTTAATTGTATCCCGCCATTGAGGTGAATGGGAAACACTGATGGGATGGATAGACAACCTTATGTCAAATGGGGTGTTAGCAGAGTTGTTCGATTGGATTGTTTTAACTCTGAGCGTCACTTTTTTTGCACACAATGGGATAAATGGCCAGGTCACAAGGACCCGAAGTCTCGGAGAAGGTTGGGGGAGGGAACCCATTGGAACAGCTGTTGAGAGACAGATGGTAGCCTCCCGTCAAGGCCATACAGCGTGTTCTTTAACGTGCACAGGGATGGCTCACCCACACACTGAGCCATGGCTTAACGTCCCATTCGACGGACGGCGGCCTTCTTAAGTCTATCGGTATCCCCTACTGACCATGGGCAGGGCGGGGAATTTTGAGGAGATAAATCTTAACGCTGACCCAGCTAGGACTCGAACTTGGGAACTGCAGATTACGATCCTGGTGCGCGTTAGCACAGACCAAGTGTGCAGGAGAGCCATAGCTTCTGCACATTAAAAAACAAGCTGGATGGTTTTGATGTTTTCACTAATAGCTATCCCTTCTCCAATTTTCTCTTGAGGTCCTTTGAGATCCTTATTCATGGGCATTTAACACATTGTGTGCAAAAAAAAAAAGTACCAGAGATAAAACAATCCAACCCATCAATCAATATAATAATAAAAATACCCTCTCAAGCAACTGCTTGCCACAGAGGTCTGATATATGCCATAATGGAAAGTCTGTGAGAATGGCAGGACCTCAGCAGAAAAACAACACGAACATTCATGCCTTACCCGGGGCTCGAACTCAGGTCCCTTAGATCAGTAGCCAAGCTTACTAACCATTCGGCCACAGGATTAGATCAGTAGCCAAGCGTACTAACCACTCGGCCACAGGATTAGATCAGGAGCCAAGCGTGCTAACCACTCGGCCACAGGACGGACTCAATTAATATTGGTAGTTCCCAGGTTCGAGTCCCACCTGGGTCAGCGTTGAGATTTATCTCCGCAAAATTCCGCTTGGAAAGCCGCCGTCCGTCGGATGGGACGTTAAGCCGTCTTCCCGTGTGCGGGAGAGCCATACCCTGTGCGCGTTAAAGAACACGCTGGATGGCCTTGACGGGAGGCTACCATCTGTCTCCCAAAAGCTGTTCCAATGGGTCCCCTCCCCCAACCTTCTCTGAGCCTTCGGGGTCCATGTGACCTGGCCATTTATCCCATGGTGTGCAAAAAAGTGCCGCTCAGAGGTAAAACAACCCAACCCAATTCATACTGATGCGATTTGCTTTCCCTAACAAGTCAAATATGATTATTTAGAAAAACTCCTAATTGTGCTAATAGATGTAGTAAAGGATAAGTTTTAGAAAACTGCAGTTTCAAATACGAACTATTTCGATTTCAGAGAATAATAACTCTAATTTTTGAAATCGCTTAGCATACTTTATAAATTTGGTGAACTGAAGCTTTCAGGGCATTCGAAAACGAAAAACAGAGAAAATTCTGAAAAAAAAGCGCAAAATATTATTACAATAAGAGGAACCATTTCTTGAAGAAGAAGAATTTCAAATTCGCTGCAAATACTTGTTTTTAGCTCTTCAAAAATATGCGTTTATAATGATGAAAATATTTTCTCTTAAATGTTCTGCTTTTCATTAACCACACTCGTTAGCACTAGCTTTCTTTTCGAGAACTATTTACAACTAAACGCGTACTGCATTTTAATCTCAAGCCGGATTTTTCTGCTCTAACACATTGAAAAATTATTGTTTTCAATAATATTTTATTTGAAACATTGAACATGTTATTTGGTTTCCGTAATTCATCATGCATGGGCAAAGTTTGTATGAATGCTGAATATAATTTTGCTTTTAGTTTTTACTGATTTTTTTTTTTCTTTCGTCGAAAAAAAAAAAATTCACTCTCCTCTATGTGTTATCGTGCTTTTAGCAATACTTCTTATGGCTATGGAACATCGCCTAGTGTAATAATAAGACAAAAAACGAAATGCACATAAATATATAAGAACCAAATTCATGTTTAAAATGTTTTTATACAGCAAAATACCAATATAACAAAATTAATATATATATATGCTATCACTCAATTCTTTTATGAGAACTCTTGATTTAAGGCGGTGAACTCCAAAGGTGGGGAAGGGGCGCAATTTAAAATAATTTAAGAAAGTTTCATCATACGCATACAGACATTTCGAAAGGGGGATGGGATGAAATCTTTGCTAAGGTGAGGGGGGGATGTCATTATACAAAGTTTGGAACCCACTGATATAGAATATAACTCGGCATAGTTTCAGTTTCACAGAATTAAGTGCATATACATGAAAATAAGGGCGAAATTAACATAATCTACAGTTCTGTTTTTATCATTTAATATTTATAAGCATTTGAAATAAAAAAATAGTGCATTAATTGAAAAGAATTGAAGGAATCCCTAGTTGAATGCTTTTAACTTCCGTTATTTCCAGTTTTATAAAAATTAGATTCGTTATTTTGTCCCGATATTCTTTTAACCATATTTTATTTGAAAATTTTACTCTATCGAAATAACAAGAAAAGAGATATATATTTTATGCTCGTCTCCAAAGCGGGTTAATAGTACCAAATATTTAAATTGTGGATATTTGCAATTGAAAGAGAACAGCAAATAAAAGAGTGATATGAGTGCGAATAACAAATAATAGATTAAGATTTCAAGTTCAGCCCATGAAGAGAGTGATTAAGCCTATTAAGGATTTGTTCACAAAGTCGGAAAGAAATTCAACAGGGGAACATATTTTTGTATCAAAACGGCCGGAACAAGACAGACATAAAGTTAGGAACAAATAGAACAAGTCGGAAATAATTCCACCAGTTTCTAGAAACAAGTTGAATGCCCTATCCTGTGATGTAACTAGCAAATGAGTCCCACCTCGTCTGCGTTTGCAGGGGGTCATTTATAAATTGAGAAATTTAAATTACAAGATTCATTTCACAAGGCGTCAGCAGGACTTACACAGATTATCCCTCTAACACGAATCGTCTGCCACATACTTCCCATTACATTTTTGGCTGCTCTAATGAATTTTTAGTTTAAGTATGAATCAGTGGTACCCAAACATTTAATCGGTCAACCAAATTATCTATTTTCTAAAACACGTAAGCCGAAAGGTCATTTTAGAGAGTACGTTTTCCTTTAGAGACTTAAATATATGAATTTTATGAAGGATACACAACATACTTCAAAAATGATTACATATAGCATTAAAGGTCGCAGAGATAGTCGAATAAAACTGCAATTGGATAGTTTCAGAATATAATTTACTAATATGCAAATGTAAAAATCAGGTTATTAGAAATAATAAGTAAGTAGAAATCATCATCGTTCGAAACAAAGTACGGTCACATGCCTTTCAGGCAGTAATGAGAACTGTTTATCTGATTGTTTTGCGGTAAATTTAACTAGTTTGTCAGAACATTTATTTCAGTTTTCGTAAATGTTTAGGATTCCATGTTGTGACACTTTTAAGAACGGTAAGTGTGCATTTTCTTGAATGTAAGGATTCGAAAACAAAGGGTACTAAAACATAATCCTAAAAAGTATAAACCATAAAAAAAACCTTTAAAAAATTGGAGAAATTTTATTATTAGTATTTACACTATTTATATGATTGAATAGTTTTACTGGTTGCTTTACTTTTTCGAGGGTCGGATTAGAAAAGTTTTGAGTTTTGAAGTTTTAGAGTCTTCTGGTATAAATAAATGTTAGAAAGTTTATATTTAAGATAAAGATAAAAATATATTCCTTTTAATTTCCTAAATGTGTCTTTTATATCCCCACCAAAGCTCAAGTTCTTAAATTCATGGAAATTGTGTTCTTCCCCATATGCAAAACATTAGTCCTAACCGGAAATTAAATATGCCTGATAATCTACCAGTTATCAAATTTTCCTGGATGGGACAGTGGATTGGGATACCTAAATAACTTTTATCATCAGAGCAGGATATATTATAGATGTCTTCTATATACTTAAAATAATGAAAAATGCCTTCTTTCGATGGATCTTGAGATTCCATCGAAAGGGTGTAAAGTTTTTTTTTAATAAAAAAACTTACTTCTGGTATAAAACATTTTTTTTTTGTAATAAAAATAACTACCGAACAGTTATATTGAGATTTAAAAGAAGGATAATATTTCAAATAGAAAAAAAAAATAGAAAAATATTACTGTAGGTATTTTTAAATAAGCTACATAAACCAAAGTTGTATCCAAGGTAGTGGTTAAACTTGCAGAAATTGCATTTTTTTTAAACCATTAAATTAATCGATTTACATTATCAGCATTTTTTAACCCACCCACTTTTCAACTCACCTTAAGCAACTGCTTGCCACAGAGGTCTGACAAGAGTCTTTCAGTTTAATACGCCATAGTAGAAGGTCTGTGAGGATGGCGGGACCTCAGGAGTAAAATAACACTAACATCCATGCCTTATATGGGTCTCGAACCCAGGTCCCTTAGAAGAGTAGCGAAGCACTCTAACCACTCGGCCACGGAACGAACTTTTTAACCCACCTCTCCTAAAAAATCGATCAAATCATTGATTTAAAGCAATTATTTTTGTACATCATCATCATCAAGCAGCCATGGGCTACCTGAGGTCCAACCAGACCATAAAATTTAGTTCTCCAAGCAAGTCTGTCCCGAGCTATATCTGCTGCATCCAACCAATCTGACCACTGCACACCAATTCTAATCTGCTGCATCCAACAAATCTGACCACTGCACACCAATTCTAATAAGGTCCTGTTTGACATTATCTGCCCACCGCATCCTAGGTCTCCCCCTTTCTGAAGCTTTTAGACACACTGTTCATAACCCTATTCGCCAATCTAAAATTATTCATACGGGCAACATGGCCAAACCAAAGGAGTCTCTCTCTGCACAATATGCTGCTTAAAGGAGGTTGCCGATTCCTTTGCCTAACCTCATCTTTAGTTACAAAGTTGAACCACCTAATGCCCAAGATACTGCGTAAGCATCTAGAATCAAGAGCATCTAGGTTCCTGTTATCCTGTTTACAAAGTGTCCTAGTTTCACTGCCATAACTAACCCTAGAAAGAACCAAAATATTATAGAGTCTAATTTTAGTATTTAGGTATACACGCCTATTTCTCCACACTCTCCAGAGATTCTTAAAAGTCCCGGCAGCAATCCCTATTCGACTGTTAATCTCATGCCGCACATCACCAGTATCTGTTACATAGCTCCCAAGATAATTAAACTGTGACACCTGTTCAAGATTGCAACCATTCAGATTAACTGAATCACAGCCTGCCTGACCAATTTTCATCACTTTAGTTTTCTCTCTGTTTATAACCAAACCTACTCTACTATCAGTTTCATCAACAGCTCGAATAAAACAGTTCATCTCATCAACATCATTTGCCAAAAGGGCTAAATCATCAGCATAATCTAAATAAGAAATTTTCGTATCTCCAGCCCATTTAAGGCCAAAATCTTTCCCTTGAAGTGAATTTCGCATAACGTAATCAATAACCAGGCTAAAGTGAAAAGGAGACAAAATGCACCCTTGTCGAACACCAGAAGTAATGCTAAAGCAATTTCTACAAGACTTATCAACTTTCTCACACGACTCAGTGTTATTATAGAGAGCTTTAATTATGTTAACTAACTTGTCTGGTATACCATATGATCTCACAATCAGCCACAAATTATGATGATCAATCAACACAGTCAAAAGCCTTTTTGAAATCAACAAAGCTAGCAACCAAAGGTTTCTGAAACTCTAAACATTTCTCAAGAATCTCCTAAGTGAAAATATCTGATCTACACATCCCCTACCACTTCTGAATCCACATTGGTCATCACACAATTCCCGTCAACCAGATTCTTAACTCTATTAAGCACAATAATGCAAAGAACTTTAAATGTAACAGAAAGTAGGCTGATACCCCTATAGTTATCACAAGAACTGCAATCACCTTTTTTGAAAATAGGGATAACAATAGCTCTGGTAAAATCCTTAGGAACCATACCTTTATCATAAAAGATATTCAGAATTTCAGTCATCCAAGTGGTAAACGAAACATCTCCAGCTCTAAGCATTTCTGTAGTAATTCATCTACCCCTGGGGATTTATGAAGTTTAAGTTTAGAAACAGCCAAAATAACTTCAGATTGTGTTATAGGGCCAACATTAAAGCCACCAATGCATCTATCATCATTGCAAACAATGGGAATAGAACTAACCGCATTGTTTAGAATATCACTGAAATGCTCAGCCCACCTAGCCATAACAGAACCCTCACCTTCTATAACCTTACCTTGTTTATCCTTCAATCCCTGTATGCCTGTCCGTTTTCTACCACACAAAACATTAACTATCTGGTACAGCTCTCTGCTGTTGTGCTGTTTAACTGCTCCCTCGGCTTTGTCAGCCAAGCCATCAAGCCAAAGATTCTTATTAGCAGCTAACTTATCCTTTACACGTTTATTAAGCTCTCTGTAATGCTTTCTATTAGGACTAGTAGGGTATTGATTAAGGACATTCCTGCAGTTCTTTCTTTCCGAAATAAGCTCAAGTGCCTTAGCACTCAGATAATTCTGTCTCTTCTGCTCGTCTTTTCCTAAAAGAGTACTGTTAGTGTCCAAAAAAGCCTGTTTAAAATGATCCCATTCTTCCTCAACTTCAGTAGTAAGCAAACCATGACTGTCATAATGACTAAGTAACCTATCATGGTAAGCTTTGGCTATAACTGGATCTTTCAGAGCTTCAGTATTAAAAACAAAATTTTTAACCCTAGCACAACACTTTTTAAGTTTAAATTGCAAGACACTTTTAACAAGGTAATGGTCAGATCCAATTTCAGCTCCCCTTAATGCCCTGGTATTTCTAACAGAACTAGCCCATTTGCTGTTAATTAATATATAATCAATCATATTCTTATGCAGCCCATCGGGTGAAACCCATGTGTACTTATGTATGTCGCGGTGTTTGTAATATGTGTTAGTTATTCTGAAACCATTGAGTTTACTTACCTGTAGGAGACGTTGCCCATTGCAGCTACCAATACCAAAAGGGCTTATCACCCAAAAGGGCCTATCACCCAAAATGGCCTATCACCCAAAAGGGCCTATCACCAAAAGGGCCCCCCAAAGGTCAGAGTCAGTACCAACTTTGGCATTAGAGTCACCTAGAACAAGAGTAATATCTCCTTTCTTCACAGAATTCAAAATATCCGGAAGTTGTCCGTAAAACCTATCCTTCTCATCCTCATCGGCATCCTCAGTGGGGGCATAACAGCAGATAACATTCAAGTCTTGAACGCTTGTCTGAAATTTTGCTGTAAGAAACCTTTCATTAATGCACTCGTATCCTAGAAGAGCATCACTAGCGTGTCTGCTGACAAGCAGACCCACGCCTTGGTGATGTTTATTATCGTTCCTCCCTGAAAAGAGAAATTTAAGATTATTTTTTAAGAATCTGACCTTTATCTGTCCATCTGATCTCTTGCAAGCCGAGAATATCTAAATTGTAACGGTGGAATTCTTGTGTGAGGACATCGAGAAAAAAACGTTCTGTGCAGAATTCTCACATTCCAACTACCTCATGGAGAGAAAATGGTTAGTGGGATGTTTAAAGAAACTATCTTTATTGAGAGAGGAAATGGCGACAATATCAAACAGCCCCCTAATCGCAGACATGGGGCAAAGACCCATTCCCCCACCACTAAAGGCTGAAGCCATCTACACTGGAAGACTTCCTCCATTGTACAATTTGACGATGCGAATAGAAGCAAAGCGTTCAGGTGCCTGCGATGACCTCTGCTCAGGATTATCCACCAGCTGATAAACATATCCTGTGAATCTATTCACTTTTGGCTGTCAAATCACAAACAAACAGGAAAACACAGCGAAAGATTTTCCCTCCGCAGAAGCCAACCAGTGCAGGAAAATCAGGATCCATAATCAAGCTCAGAGCCATATAAGTAAGGGGATAAGGAGAGTTCTGAGCCAGTGGCGGAGCTATGTTAATCCTATGGGCTCCGGCACACCTGTGTTACAAGCTGGTGGCGGAGCACCTTGGTCAGAATTCTCACTGTTTTTAAAGACTGAAGTTGGACAATGGTGAATAAAATACCTCCCTCCAGTAATGTATTAATCTGAAATTATTCAGTTAAATTGCAGATAATCCATTAGTAATTACCACCGACGTCCATCTTGGTTTCTACCCTCATCCAAAATTTCTAAGTCCAGATTCTGCCATTTTGAATCCTGACTCACCTATTAGAAGTTCTGCCTTTCAAAGTATTTTTACTCAGTAGCATTGTTTCTTTTCATTTACTGCGGGACAGTCTTTTAAATCAGTTTCTGCGGGATAGTCCTTCTTCTAGTATAAATACGACATCCATCAGTCAGATTCCTCATTCTATTGTCAGACGTTGACAGTGACGGTTCTCTGCTTCTCCGTGATTTTTTTTTCAACTGTTAGAAGGCAATAGTGATAGTTCTCCACGTCCTCGTGTAGTATCAGCTATTTTTACAACTCACTGTTTCATAATGTATCCATGCGATATATGCGAGAAGGCTTTCACGCTCCAGAAAAATCTCATTTGTCATATGAGAAATCATGATGGGAATAACCTGTTTAAGTGCTCTGAATGCAAATCGACATTCTCAAGGAGAGATGACGTCCGACGTCACGAGTTATCCCACACCTCCAGGAAAACCTACAAATGTGAAGAGTGCGCAATGGAGTTTGGGAGAAAAGACAGTCTTTTGCGCCATCAAAGAAACCCCCACAATAATAAACGAAAACGTTCTGAAGATGAAAGGATTCCCCAGAAGAAACAAAAACCAGACCCTGAAGACCCCTGTCAGTTTACAGAAGAAATGAAAAGAACCCTGTCAACACATAAGCTGGTGGCAACGGATGAAACATCTGTTGACCTCACTTTTTTCCTTGAATCCTCACGGGAGTCACTCATGACACATCTGAAAGAAGAATTGACCTCGAAAGGTAGCATTAAATGGTACCTTGCTGTACAAGTGCGCTTCAGGCGAAAAGTTTCCCCTTCTACCTTCGAACATTGCACTCCATTTTTCCGAAGTAACTGTGCCACAAGTCTTCCTACATCATCCCTAAGCAGAGAATTGGATTCCGCATATAAGAAGATTAAGGCCTCATTTGAAGAATTTGAAGGAGCACATAGTGGATGGACACTGGATGCTGTACTCCACGCTGAAATGAACATTGGGAAATATACACCTCTTGCAGGATCTAGTTATATCCCTACTCCAAGAGAATTACTGTTAAAACACGCTATTGTCAATGTATGTAATTCCGACCAAAAATGTTTTGTCTTGTCTGTTTTAGCCTCTTTGTATCCTGCCACAGATCATCCGCAGCGCCTTAACAACTATATACATTTAGAAGAAAAATTAAACACATCTGGCCTAATTTACCCTGTTACAATAAATCAAATATGTAAATTCGAAAAAATGAACAATATTTCTGTTAATGTTTTTGGATATGAGAAAGAAGTGTTCCCACTCTACATCACACCATTCAGATTTAAAGCGCACACGAATCTCCTTCTGTTATCGGATGATGAAAAGCAGCATTATTGCTCCATTAAGAATATGAGTAGACTTCTCAGTCCTCTCACCAAACATAACGGTGTACGTTTCTACTGTGATTACTGCCTTCACCGTTTCGCAAATGAATCACTCTTGAAGGATCATATCCCATATTGTCAAGAACGTGGACCTCAGAGAGTAGAATTCCCAACTGAAGAAGAGAAATGGCTGAAATTCACAAATTTTAAGTTTCAGCAGCCTGTTCCATACGTGATTTATGCCGACTTTGAATCATTCCTAGTGAAAGTGGACACTTGTATGCCTAACCCTGAAAAATCTCACACCACTATCACGGCAAATCATGAACCCTGTGGATTTGCATATCTTGTTGTTGGACCTGATGGCTGCAGATATAAACCTCCGGTAGTTTATAGAGGTCCTAATGCAGTAGAAGAATTTTTAGAACGTCTGCTTAAAGAAGAAGAAAACATTAAAAATTTACTATCGATGATAAAGCCAATGCAACTCTCGAATCATGAAGAGAAACTGTTTCGCGACGCTACTGACTGTCATATTTGTAAGCGTGCCCTAGGAGCAGATCGTGTGAGAGATCACGATCATATAACAGGTAAATTCCGAGGAGCCGCCCATAATTCCTGTAATCTGAACTTTATGTTAACCAATAGGATTCCAGTTATCTTCCACAACCTAAAGGGATATGACAGCCACCTTATTATGCAGGGAATCGGCAGAATCAAAAATAAGAAGATTAATTGCATTCCCAATAACATGGAAACATACATAACCTTCTCCCTGGGACATTACATTTTATAGACTCCTATCAGTATTTAAGCACATCCCTTGAGAAGCTAGTAAATAATTTATCACCAGATGAGTTCCATATTTTAAAGGAACATGTTGAAACTGAACGGTTACACCTGGTTTTGAGAAAAGGGGTTTACCCCTATGATTATATTGACAACAGTGAAAAGTTTGAAGAAATAGTATTACCACCACGTGAAGCATTTTACAACCAACTCACAGAAGAAGCACTAGGGGAAGAAGACTACGCCCATGCAATAAGAGTATGGAATACATTCAACATAAAAGATCTAGGCCAGTATCATGATTTGTACCTGAAGACAGACGTGCTCCTCTTAGCTGATGTTTTCGAAAGTTTCAGAAAACTATGCATCAGATACTATGAAATCGATCCCTCCTGGATTAGCCTGGCAAGCATGCTTAAAAATGACAAATGTTAATCTTGAGTTGATAACTGACCCTACAATGTACCTTTTCCTGGAAAAAGGCATACGAGGGGGAATTTCTGTGATATGCAATCGTCTTAGTACAGCAAACAACAAGTATTTGGACACCTATGATCCTCAGTTACCCTCTAAATACAATATGTACTATGATGCCAACAATCTTTATGGATGGGCAATGTCACAATGCCTCCCTCAAAGCGATTTTCGATAGCTTAATAAAGAAGAAATAGCAGATCTAAATATCACGACAATTGCTGACGATGCGAATAAAGGATACATATTGGAAGTTGATTTAGATTATCCAGTTTCTCTACACGACAAGCATAATGATTATCCACTAGCCCCTGAGAAACTTCAGATTACCAGCAGCATGCTATCCCCATATTGTCAAGAGGTTGCTTTGAAATAAATACAAGCCAATCAGTCGTGAAATTAGCCCCAAATCTAAATTCTAAGGAAAAATATGTCCTTCATTGTCGAAATCTCAAACAATATTTAGCCTTCGGTATGCAGCTGAAGGAAATACATCGCGTTTTAGAATTTAATCAGTCTTGCTGGCTAAAACCATATATAGAATTTAATACAGATCAGCGGAAGAAAGCTAGAAACGACTTCGAGAAGGACTTCTTCAAACTGATGAATAATGCTGTGTTTGGAAAAACGATGGAAAATTTGAGAAATCGAGTGAAAATTGAATTGACTCAGCTTGAAGAGAGTATGTAAACTCGTAGCATCCCCTGCTTTTCACGCTTTTCGTGTTTTTGACAACGACCTCGCATATGTGCAATCAAAGCTAACTAAATTGAAACTCAATAGACCTATTTATTCTGGTTTCAGTATTCTAGATATTAGTAAACTATTGATGTATAGCTTTCATTATGACTATATTAGTCCGAAATATGGAGAAAAAGCTAAATTATTGTTCACTGATACAGATTCACTGTGCTACGAGCTTCAAACCGAGGAAGTGTATGCTGATATGAAAGCCGATATAGATCATTTTGACACGTCCGACTATCACATTGACCATGTTTTGCATAGTACAGTCGCTCAAAAAAGTATCCGAACACTATGGTTGATTACAGAATTCAGGAAAAATATCTGGCAACGATTTTTTAGAAATTAGTGATCTGGCAACCTCCGTGTCACGTGACACGAAGGTTGCCAGACCACTAATTTCTAAAAAAATCGTTGCCAGATATTTTTTCTGAATTCTGTAATCAACCATAGTGTTCGGATACTTTTTTGAGCGACTGTACACATAATAAAAAGGTACTAAGTAAAATGAAAGATGAACTTTCAGGAGTACCTATCAAACAATTTGCAGGCCTTCGTTCTAAAATGTATTCCCTTCAGAGTTTATATGAGGAGAAGAAGACGGGGAAAGGAGTCCCCAAATACATCGTAAAAAGAACCCTTCGTCACAAGGATTACAGAGACTGCTTAATAAACAAATCACCTTGTCGAGTAGATTTGACAAGGATTCAAAGTAGCAACCACCATCTTCATACAGTGAAAGGTGTAAAACTTGGTCTGTCACCATTTGACGATAAAAGATATATTTTAGAAATTGTTTATGACACCCTTTCGTACGGTCACTACAAAACAATGAAAAAAAAATAACATAACAGAAAAAACGAATATTTCACAGTGATTTTTTTTTATATGTTTGAGCTATTTATGTATAAAAAATATAATTTTATCCACATGTATGCATATAACCCCCTATATATGTAAAAATATTGCATGTCATCATTATTATATGTAGACAGCTGTATGTAAAAACCATTTCCTCTGTTATCCTGCAATTTTTTTGTAAGCAGGCTGTAAAGTATAATCAATGTGAAAAAAGCATCATTGTGAAATGTATAAAATTGTAAACTAATGGAAATCATTACATGTGCATGCATTGTCATTGTATCACCCAATACTTTGAAATCAATAAAAATTTTTAAATGAAATATATGTGTCGTCTGAGTCTTATCTTTAGCAAGCGGGGAGATAAACAAGCATTATCACGGACACTCGAGGTGTTGAGTCATTACCTCGCCAGTATTGCGTTGGAAGCAGTTCACTCAGTCACTGGGAGAAAGCCCTTCTGGGAATCCATTTCTGGGATTACACTTATAATAAAAGGTTGGTAATTCTCTAAATTTTCATGGTTTATCAAACATTACTTATAATTTCGCGATGTAGTGACGTTCTGAAGTATTAAGAAGTGATGAAAATATAAGATTTCCTTTCAAAGTTATCGTAACTCGCTTGCTTGCTAGTTCATTACATGGCCCGAATCGAGCCACCTCGAAATCAACGTTTTTTTTTTTGAAGCGATCACTTCTCAGAAGTGGAAGACTTCAATAAATGCACCCAGTGCTGTGTTTATGAGAAAATTATCAGCACGGAATGAAATTATAATTTTTTTTTACTTTGCAGAGACGAGAACTTTACGTAGATTTTTACAGAGAAATAATCGAAATTATTGCATCAGCCATTTAGCGATAAAGTGTTTTACTGAATATTAATACTTTAGAATAAAGGATAATTTCCGGTATATAATACAGAGGTGTACAGACGAATTTTATTTCCTATGAATAAAAAAAAATAGGATTTTAATACCGTTATTCGAATTACTCAGTTAATTCACCACTTATTTCAACTGTAAAAAAAATACATTTAATTCCCAGATTTTTAACGACTGAGATAAAAAAAAATAATATGCTTACCTACATTAAATACAATGTAAAATAGCGAAAATTCACCACTAATTTCAGCTGCTTAATATCAAGAAATACAGACGATTTCCTGTTTTTTTTTAGCATTGCACATAAGAAAAAAAAAGACTGGCGAACGTATCAACATGTACCTCTGATACTTAAATATGACATGCTCTGTGTTTCAATATTACACATATTTTCAGTAGTTTTACGCATTAATTACTAATTTTTTTTTCATTCAACAGTTAAGTATCCCAATTGGAAGTAATGTGAGCAATATTTCCTGTTTAAATGCATCTCTCTACAAATCCGCTTTCTTTATTAAGCCATCGAAAATCGCTTTGACGGAGGCATTGTGACATTGCCCATCCATAAAGATTGTTGGCATAATAGTACATATTGTATTTAGAGGGTAACTGAGGATCATAGGTGTCCAAATACTTGTTGTTTGCTGTACTAAGACGATTGCATATCACAGAAATTCCCCCTCGTATGCCTTTTTCCAGGAAAAGGTACATTGTAGGGTCAGTTATCAACTCAAGATTAACATTTGTCATTTTTAAGCATGCTTGCCAGGCTAATCCAGGAGCTGTGTAAACATGGCAGGGATCGATTTCATAGTATCTGATGCATAGTTTTCTGAAACTTTCGAAAACATCATCTAAGAGGAGCACGTCTGTCTTCAGGTACAAATCATGATACTGGCCTAGATTTTTTATGTTGAATGTATTCCATACTCTTATTGCATGGGCGTAGTCTTCTTCCCCTAGTGCTTCTTCTGTGAGTTGGTTGTAAAATGCTTCACGTGGTGGTAATACTATTTCTTCAAACTTTTCACTGTTGTCAATATAATCATAGGTGTAACCGTTCAGTTTCAACATGTTCCTTTAAAATATGGAACTCATCTGGTGATAAATTATTTACTAGCTTCTCAAGGGATGTGCTTAAATACTGATAGGAGTCTATAAAATGTAATGTCCCAGGTAGAAGGTTATGTATGTTTCCATGTTATTGGGAATGCAATTAATCTTCTTATTTTTGATTCTGCCGATTCCCTGCATAATAAGGTGGCTGTCATATCCCTTTAGGTTGTGGAAGATAACTGGAATCCTATTGGTTAACATAAAGTTCAGATTACAGGAATTATGGGCGGCTCCTCGGAATTTACCTGTTATATGATCGTGATCTCTCACACGATCTGCTCCTAGGGCACGCTTACAAATATGACAGTCAGTAGCGTCGCGAAACAGTTTCTCTTCATGATTCGAGAGTTGCATTGGCTTTATCATCGATAGTAAATTTTTAATGTTTTCTTCTTCTTTAAGCAGACGTTCTAAAAATTCTTCTACTGCATTAGGACCTCTATAAACTACCGGAGGTTTATATCTGCAGCCATCAGGTCCAACAACAAGATATGCAAATCCACAGGGTTCATGATTTGCCGTGATAGTGGTGTGAGATTTTTCAGGGTTAGGCATACAAGTGTCCACTTTCACTAGGAATGATTCAAAGTCGGCATAAATCACGTATGGAACAGGCTGCTGAAACTTAAAATTTGTGAATTTCAGCCGTTTCTCTTCTTCAGTTGGGAATTCTACTCTCTGAGGTCCACGTTCTTGACAATATGGGATATGATCCTTCAAGAGTGATTCATTTGCGAAACGGTGAAGGCAGTAATCACAGTAGAAACGTACACCGTTATGTTTGGTGAGAGGACTGAGAAGTCTACTCATATTCTTAATGGAGCAATAATGCTGCTTTTCATCATCCGATAACAGAAGGAGATTCGTGTGCGCTTTAAATCTGAATGGTGTGATGTAGAGTGGGAACACCTCTTTCTCATATCCAAAAACATTAACAGAAATATTGTTCATTTTTTCGAATTTAGATATTTGATTTATTGTAACAGGGTAAATTAGGCCAGATGTGTTTAATTTTTCTTCTAAATGTATATAGTTGTTAAGGCGCTGCGGATGATCTGTGGCAGGATACAAAGAGGCTAAAACAGACAAGACAAAACATTTTTGGTCGGAATTACATACATTGACAATAGCGTGTTTTAACAGTAATTCTCTTGGAGTAGGGATATAACTAGATCCTGCAAGAGGTGTATATTTCCCAATGTTCATTTCAGCGTGGAGTACAGCATCCAGTGTCCATCCACTATGTGCTCCTTCAAATTCTTCAAATGAGGCCTTAATCTTCTTATATGCGGAATCCAATTCTCTGCTTAGGGATGATGTAGGAAGACTTGTGGCACAGTTACTTCGGAAAAATGGAGTGCAATGTTCGAAGGTAGAAGGGGAAACTTTTCGCCTGAAGCGCACTTGTACAGCAAGGTACCATTTAATGCTACCTTTCGAGGTCAATTCTTCTTTCAGATGTGTCATGAGTGACTCCCGTGAGGATTCAAGGAAAAAAGTGAGGTCAACAGATGTTTCATCCGTTGCCACCAGCTTATGTGTTGACAGGGTTCTTTTCATTTCTTCTGTAAACTGACAGGGGTCTTCAGGGTCTGGTTTTTGTTTCTTCTGGGGAATCCTTTCATCTTCAGAACGTTTTCGTTTATTATTGTGGGGGTTTCTTTGATGGCGCAAAAGACTGTCTTTTCTCCCAAACTCCATTGCGCACTCTTCACATTTGTAGGTTTTCCTGGAGGTGTGGGATAACTCGTGACGTCGGACGTCATCTCTCCTTGAGAATGTCGATTTGCATTCAGAGCACTTAAACAGGTTATTCCCATCATGATTTCTCATATGACAAATGAGATTTTTCTGGAGCGTGAAAGCCTTCTCGCATATATCGCATGGATACATTATGAAACAGTGAGTTGTAAAAATAGCTGATACTACACGAGGACGTGGAGAACTATCACTATTGCCTTCTAACAGTTGAAAAAAAAATCACGGAGAAGCAGAGAACCGTCACTGTCAACGTCTGACAATAGAATGAGGAATCTGACTGATGGATGTCGTATTTATACTAGAAGAAGGACTATCCCGCAGAAACTGATTTAAAAGACTGTCCCGCAGTAAATGAAAAGAAACAATGCTACTGAGTAAAAATACTTTGAAAGGCAGAACTTCTAATAGGTGAGTCAGGATTCAAAATGCAGAATCTGGACTTAGAAATTTTGGATGAGGGTAGAACCAAGATGGACGTCGGTGGTAATTACTAATGGATTATCTGCAATTTAACTGAATAATTTCAGATTAATACATTACTGGAGGGAGGTATTTTATTCACCATTGTCCAACTTCAGTCTTTAAAAACAGTGAGAATTCTGACCAAGGTGCTCCGCCACCAGCTTGCAACACACGGGTGGCGGAGCCCATAGGATTAACATAGCTCCCCCACTGGCTCAGAACTCTCCTTATCCCCCTACTCATATATCTGTCCAGTCCAGTGGGTTTATATGGTCAGCACAAGGACCCTGTGTGGTTAACCACTCCTCAGCAGGGTAGTAAAAAAAAGAAAAGTAGCCAAAGTTGTCCAGATCAGTAGCCACACTAATCTGGCAGCCCTCTGCTTCCGTTCACTTCCAAAAGAGAATATCTCTTTTGAAAGGTACTAACGGTCTGCACCACGAGAAGGCGAGGTCGGACATTAGGGTGCTAGACCTGGCCGGTTCTGTGCATCATCACAGGGGATTGGTGCATAGCTCTCCTTCCAGTGACTGCCTAGCTACCATTTACAGACCCACCTCTCATTACAGACCCACCTCTATACCCTAACAGATTATCCTAAATATCATAATAAAATTGAAATAAATGAGAGGAGGGCTGCTTGAATTTTCGTAATCTACTATTAAGAATTAAGGTTGAATTAAGGGTTCTCGGAGCAGTAGATTACTGCTCCGAGAACCCTTAATTCAACATTGAATAACGGACAGCTGTTAGGGGTAAATATTATCCTTCATTTCACAACACTACGCGTGTTTTGTAGTGTGCACAAAATCTGGCCCTACGCAATTACGGCTTATGCTTCATTCGACTAATGACGTGCAGGAAATCGGCGATTGGGGATTTTTATGATGACAATTTTTGAGAAAAACCTAAAAGTGTTTTTTGAACAAGGTGCACGAGATTTGTGCCCGTGATTTTCTCGATAACTGACACGTGGTATAAAGATTCAGTGCCTGTGAATAACACATAGCCTATATTCTTCCCCTGGGCGAAAGAAACATGCAAAGATTGGTACCTCTAACTTCCTGAGGCCGAATGCATTACGGACTTTTTCATATGTTAGATATATTACACATGAAGGAATTTTATTCAAAGTCATTAGTAACATTTTCAACATCACTGTCATCTTGATCTCTGGAGTTACTTTATTATCTGGCCCAACTTACACATCATCTTCAGTACCATTTCGGATCAGCATTTTTCAAACGTTTTTCGTGGTTGCCCCCATATAAACGAATAACATTGTCCGAGTCTCTTAGGCCCTGAAAAATGCAAAATAAAAACGTATATATGCTAGATATAAAACAAAATTTTATCAATCATACTTTTTATTCGATTTAGTCTATTACCTAATTAGATTGAATTTCAACGAGGTATTTACAGAAATGAGTGAATAAACCTGTGAAATAAAAATGACATGGATTTCAACATCGTAAAAAAAATTATTGATTCTTTTCAACTTGCATGAAGTAGAGTTATTTAATTATTCATTTATTATAATTTATGACAGGAATGCGTTTAAAAACATAAATTTAATAACTTCGCGGCCAATACTTTGAAAAACCCTGGTCTAGATTATTAGAAATGCATCACTTCTTAAACCCGTGGATGATACTATTGCTGGATATTTGATTCCAAGCCTGCAGTACCCATTCACATAATATTGTGACATTTGGTTCCTTTATTCGTGGTAATAAATGAGTGATTTGTACAATGCGCAATCACCGTATTGCCTTTTCAAGTGATTTTTGAAATGCTTATGGATCATAAAGTGTAGTACTTGCAATTGTGATGTCATGCTCACTCCAGGAATATTCCCTAAATCAGTGGTCAGGCTTCTTCACCTCTTTTTCATTGACCCTCTCAGATGTCCTCTAAACGCATCCAAAACAAACATTGATTGACGTCATCTCGATCTCAGTTGTCTTCTCAAGTTCTTAACTAGTCGATGACAAGATATTCTACCATCCATCCCTTCTCGTGAATTTTCCCATTGACACTATTCAGCAATTTTTCTATCGGCATAGTTTTTCTTCCCATTTG
This sequence comes from Ryuthela nishihirai, assembly GCA_038380435.1. Classification (NCBI taxonomy): domain Eukaryota; kingdom Metazoa; phylum Arthropoda; class Arachnida; order Araneae; family Heptathelidae; genus Ryuthela; species Ryuthela nishihirai. Next base: position 48,644,420 of record JAWZYU010000001.1, on the reverse strand, counting down.
ATAATACACTCAACATGACGGTAATCATTGATTTTTCTTTTCCGATTTCTTTATTAGAATGGAGTTTTCAGCTTTCTAGTTGGCCATGACGTTTGTAGGCGCATAAAAGAAAACTGGAGTTTGGTCAACATTGCCTAACAAACTTCAGGGATAACCATATTTTCACTTAAGCGTAAAACATTGCGTTAAAATGATCATAATTTTTTTCTCGAATTCTTCCTGTAGTCTTTGTTTCAACAAAGGTGGAGCCTCAAAGTCAACCCATTCCGTCGCATCCTACTCCTACACCACTCCAAGCTTCCTTGAAATTCATCTTCACAAAAAACATTGCCCAACATCCTCAAATTCCACGCAGTTTCTCGTTCTTTAATGGGGCGGTGATGGCTCGGTCGGTAGTGTGCCAGGCTCGTAATCTGCAGTTCCCAGGTTCAAGCCCCAGTTGAGCAAGCGTTGAGACTTATCTCCACAAAACTCTCCGCCATATCCACGGACATTAGGGGACAACGATGGGCTTGGAAAGGCCGCCGTCCGTCGGATGGGACGTTAAAACGTGGCCCATTGTGCGGTTGATCTGTACACATTAAACAACACATTGGATGGCCTTGACGGGAGTCTACCTTCTGTCTCCCAACAACTCCCCAACCTTATCTGAGTTTTCGGGGTCCTTGTGGCCTGGCCATTTATCCCATTGTGTGCAAAAATATAACGCTCAGAGATCAATCAACCCAGCTCATTCCCGAGAAAGCCGCAGCAATGCCGGATCCCAACCGTTGCCTGATCCCCTACATTTGGAAAGGCCATCGACATATACTGTGCATGCACATCCAATCGACACATCACCTGAACAATGCATTTTTCTTTTATTGATCATGAAATATATATCGGGAAACAACTTAATTTGCTAATTTGAGGAGTGTCTCACTGTAAACCTGATATTAATTTCGACGAATTATCAATATTGTTTCATTAAATAAATTACTATTTCATTGGGGCAGTGAATGCAGTGTTTGCAATATTCAAGATTCTCAAGTAAATATACGTGACTGCAAAATTCAATCGAAATCATTGTCACCAATGTAATACACATTTACTAGCATGCGATAAACTGAAACTTTGCAATTCTTAAACAACGATTTTATCTTGCGGATAGCATAAATATAATCGCAATCTATTTTTAGTAAAGATAATTTTTTAGACCGTTCCGTGGCTGAGTGGTTAGCGTGCCTGGTTACGGAGCAAGGGGACCTGGGTTCGAGCGCCGGGTGAGCACGCATGTGGTGTTGTTTTTCTGCTAAGGTCCCGCCATTCTTACTGACCATTTACTATGGCGTATAAACTGATAAGCACCTTTAGACGTCTGTGGGAAGCAGCTGTTTGAGAGGATATTTAACAATAATTTAATAACACTGTTTGTTTAAAAAGTTGAAATTTTCATGAAGTCACTTAGCGGGAAATCGTGAGGGGGGGGGGGGGTGCAGCTTTTTTTTTAATTGTCCGAAGAGTGAGCAGTTCGATTATTTACATGCAGCTGAATAGAGAATTCAGTCACTGATGTTCTGGTGCATGTTGAATAGACCAAACTTTCTACTGAACGTCTATGCAGCATAAGATACATAAAAGCAATCTGAAGAGTAAAATGTAATTTCATGTCTCTACAAATAACGCTTTCGGAAAAAATCTTTTTCACCCATAAGGACTGATAGCGTGTCAGACTTGTAATCTGCAGTTCCCAGGTTCGAGTCCCACCTCGGCCAGCGTTGAGATTTATCGCGCAAAATCCCCACGTTAAGGACGTTAAGCCGTGACTCTGTGTGCGGGAGAGTCATACCACGTGTACGTTAAAAACACTCTGGATGGCCTTGACAGGAGGCTATCATCTGTCTCCTAACATCTGCCCAGTGAGTCCCCGTTCCCCTACTTTCTCCGAGCACTCGGAGTTTTTTAACCTGACCATTTCATTCACTGGGTGCACAAAAGTGCCGCTCAGAGTAAAGCAACCCAACCCAATAGGATACTGAACCGTCATCTGTTGAAAAGACCAGTTTTGTTCGACATGTCAAGTCGCCGTCTTTGACAGGTTTTATCTTATTAAGGATGTCAAGGCTTATCAAGGCTCAAGGTTTACCAAGGTTTTATGTTAATTGACAGTATTATTGCTCAGTCGTTAAGGTTATTTGACATCGCTATATTTTGGTACTTTGTATATTACAATGAAGCTATCACTTCAAAAACACTATAGTTTATTGTAGTCACGTCATTATTAATATTTCAATGTAAAAGATATTTTTATATAGAAAGGAAGAAGGTACTTCTCTACATAACAGACGGAGATAGCCTAGAAGTTACATTATGCTTGTTCCAGTTTCTCATGCAACATACAAATACTTACACATGTCCAGCTGGTCTTAGCAGTCAGGTACTCTAACCACTAGACCAGGTAGGGTTTTTCGGATAATTTTACCTTTGAATCCAATTAATATTCCCATCAATCCTCACCTGTTAAGATATGACGATGAAGTTCCAACTAGCATGGTTTTAGCATCTCAACAGTTACAATTCGTTTTGCTGTTGATATTCTATACCTAGTTATCTTGCAATCTGTATGCAACCAATACTACCAATTTTTACAGCATGAGGGAGTAATGCCATTGGTTTCATTTCCTTTACGTGAAGATACTAAGTCTCTTCCACCGATTTATTGTGCATTTCTCCTTTTTACTTTAATTTCACGACTTATTTTTATTTCTTTTAGTGAAAACATACTAATACTAAATATTTATAGGAAGAATGCAGCTCACTACAGTGGTATTTTTCTCACTTGCCAAATTACTAAATATTTTGTTTTAAAGATTTCACTTTAAATCAGCCATTATAACATTAAAAAGAGCGATTTTTCAAATACATTAGAAACCGTTGAATTGCATGTTAACACTCGCCTATGTTTTCACAAGGCTTGAAACACTTCCGTTGGAGGTATATTCTGAACGTCTTCGGTAGGAAGCGTCTTTGCCTCAACAGAAGCTCTCCGGGATGTAAAGAAATAGATACTAAAAGCGAACTTTAAGATATTTTAAATTGCTTTTCCTCCTATGCCACCGGGCAGAGAAAACCCTTTTTTCAATACCTTCAAATGCATTCGATCATCCTCTTTAATATCTCACTATCCTAAATAAAATGATTCACACTTGTGATATTTTATATTGATAGATCTCTCCGAAAATAAAACCTATTGATGTCGGGTTTCGATAAATAAATAGTAAACTAATGTTTAAAATCGTGATTTACAAAGATTTGAGGGAGATTACATTCATCAATAGAAACAGTTTTGCGAAACTAGCTTATTTTCAAATTTAGGGAGCTTTGACTGAGGCTTCCATTCAAATAGCATGGAAATATTCGAATACTTTTGTTAATAATGTGTATCATTTCGACTATCATGACCGCATGATGATTTCATAAGGCTCGTGACAGAAAATCTGGTTTTGCCAATTATGTAGATACAGTTTCCCAAGCAAAAGTTTAGGGAAACTGAACTTTTGAGAGTGCATACTAAAAAAGGATATTAGATCAAAAACGTAAATAATATATTCCGATATTGGGAAATTAAATAAAACAGAATCAACTTTGTGTTTTAAGACAAATAACAAATATGATATAAGCTATAAATGTACACTGCAGATTTCTGCGATTCTTTTGGTATTTTTCAAATAGAGTGGTTAAATACTACAAATTCAAATTTTCTGTATTAATTATGGGTTTTCGATCCTTTTTACCCAAAAAATAAATATTTGTTCCCTACTCAAACAGTACAGTACATGCGTTATTTTGCCGCAGAGACACATTCTTCAGTACAGCATATGTACATTATGTTATCAAAAGTGTTCTGACCTTCCATGTTGTTTGAAGGAGAAGCCGCATTTAGAGCTCACAATTCAATTTTAAAAATAAGCCTTTTACGAAAAAATATCACTAAGATAAATTTTCACTCATTTCACTCATATATTATTTATTATTAAATCACAGTGTGTATATATATAGAGAGAGATTATAATATATATAGAGAGAAGGATTCACTCGTTTATTTCTCGATCTTGATATACTCAAAAGCAAAGTAAAATACAAATAACTATTACAATTTGTTTCTTAAAATAACCGTAATTTTAGTAGTTCTGTGTCTCTCAGATTTCTCAGATTCTTAAGAAAACTATTTAGAACGAGGGTAATAGTGGCTTCTGCTGTTGAAACATTCCAGTTTCGATAACTAACTATAAAACTAAGGTTGTTGAAAAGAAAAATTTTTCAAGATTTTTGTAATCCATCAGCAATAACAGTTTTCCGTAAAAAGTTTATTTTGAAAGTTAGAAGGCTTTGAATATGACTTTCCATTCAAATAATACGAAGCTAGCTTTAATACTTTTGGGAATACAGTGTATCATTCTGTCTTGCCCATTAGTGTAACGAATGAGCCATTCGTGTAATAAAGGCTAACGAAATTTCGTTGCATTTCATACACTGCGGCATATTGACTAGTGCAATAAATCTGAGCTAAAAAATTTCTTGGTAAAAGTTTTGCCGCAAGTTACAAGTAGAAAAACCACAAGGACGAATTATCGTCACAACAGAAGTAAATAATGGTGAGACAATGAATCAGACAGAACTAACTACTCTGAAACGAAGTTTGGGAAGTCGATCGAGCAGCAGAAAAAGATCTCTGTCTCTAAAACACACAATCTTCAATAAGCGAAAAGCCCAAAGCGTGCGTAATGGATTGGAAGATGGCTATCAGCTTAAAAGCCGCAAAGCCATCTAAATGGGTTGAGAACACTTGGCAATCTTTTCAGGTGTTGGTTGCTATGGTAGCAGATTTGGTGTGCGTCCACGTGAAACATATTATACGGAATCTTTCCAGCGTAGAGAGAAAGGAACACTCATTCCCGGTAGCCAGCTTCAGTCCTTTGTCTGCCTTCTGTGTAATTATTGCTTTTATAACCTGCTACCACACACACAGAGAGATTTTTTTTTCCTTTTCTGAACTGCAGCTTTCTGAAATACAGTCTATATGATACGAGAAGAGCAGAAGGCACATAAAGTGGGCGGTGCTGACTGTTCCTCGAACATCCAATTTAGCGTATTTGTCGGCGTCAGCAAATTTAATCTGTTTCACGCCCTGGCACTGCCGGAAATGAAACGACTCGAGCTTTTCTGGGCCAATATAGCTTTTCGTACATTTTGGTAAGTGGTGGGGGGGAGAGAATGGGGGAAGCGTTTTCTGTGTATATGTATTATGGGAACTCTTTGGATTCTGTGTCACAACAGCTGCAACTCAGGGTAAGTTTTCTCTTGACAACAGAAAATGCTGGCATATCCGTTGTAACCATGACAACGAATTTGATACCCATGCGCAGAAGTGATGGTTTCGTGTTTTGCGTCACAGTTTAGCCCCTCCCTTCAAGGGATACCAATCTCCCTTCATCGCCTTATTCTCTCTGTTTCTAACACTCATTATATTTTTTTTTCACCCATTCCAGGGTGGTGAGTCGAGAGATTGAGTTATTTACTTTTAATTAGGCCCCACAAGCCGAGCTCTTCCATTCGCCAGCTGGATGAAAAGCACCGCGAAGTTGTCCTCTGTAATTTCCGAATAGGCTGAGGAGGCGTTGCTGAAAGCAAGACCCGGATGTTGACCCATGCTGACTAAGGCTTCAATAGCACGTCGTACAAATGCCCAACCTCCCAAGTTGTGTGTGTGGCTTCGCGAGGAACATTCCCCCTTTTTTCCCCAAGTGGGATTTTTCTTCATCACCTTCCCGAGAGTTGTGAAAAATCTCCTCGATGCTGCTGCTGCTCCCGAGATGCTGTCCTTCCCCCTTTGTCAGTGTTCTCCTCCGTGCTCTGCTTCGACCTACCCGTACACCTCTCTCCATCTCGTTCCCGACTGTCCCATAACGACAGCGGCATCATCAAACCGGTCGGCAGAAGCTCGGGTGGCAGACTCGGTACGAAATTAAAGGGCGGGCGAGCAGACTTACAGACGAGGGCGAGAAAGTCTGCTTCGAAGGCGTGACTGCAACGCACGCTGTCTCTAATGTGACAGAAGCCGCGTTCCGACCTGGGGGCCACTCGTCTCCAGGGTGGTTAGGAATTCTCGAGATGTTATTAGAGCAGAAATTTAGATGCGACGAAAGAATATGTGGAAGGGAGGAAAAAAATTGTTTTGATATCACTTGAGGACGCAAATGTTCTCGCGGCCAATTGCTGAGATGCTTTCGGCTTCAAAACATCCTAGTGACCTTTTTATCAACGTCGTCTCCAGTTTGTCGTAGATTAAACGAAATGATCTCTAACGCAGATGCCATTAAGGAAATTTGTCTCAGAGTTTGCTAAGCCAAAAGCTAATTATTAGAAGCTGTTGTGACTCAGCAGTTGCACTAAATAAAGGAAAAAGGAAAAAACGAATGCTGAGGTGAAAAAACTGAAGAGAATGAACAATTGATGACTAGTCCATTAAGGGAATGAAATAAAACAGGTTTTTAAGTGAATGTAAGACGTTTATAGTTTCGACACACTCCCTGCCAACCGAATTTTCTGCCATGAAACCATTTTAAAGTTACATAATGAATGAGTGAATTGGAAAAATTTCCTTTTTACTTATTTTATATTTACTGAATTCGGGGTGAAAATTACACACCCATTTCCAAAGCTGTAATCGTAATCACTATAGGTCTAGATTTCAAAGAGAATAATGAAAAATATTTCGTAAAATAAATGACATTGAAAAGACCAACATAAAAATAGAAAAAAAAGTAAACAATAACCGATTTAGAGATTAATATCAAACAAACAAATATATAAGATCAATTTGTGGAAGGTTACCAGAAACTTTTATTACAGCCTGTTCAGTGGGGTATGGATTCAACATGATAGCGTGTGATCTATCTTCTTCGTGAGCAAATCTAAAGGCATCAGCTACAACTTTCTATGAACCGTAGGATTCCTTTTTGTTTCGGTTTTTTCTTAAATATTAAATAAAATAAAATTAAATACCCCCTCATTGGTTACAAATTACAGGATAATAAAATAAAACTTTATCTATAAAGCAGATGCTATATTTTAGAGTTTTTTGAAACGATCTCGTAGATTGGGCTGATGAAATAAGATCTACTCACCAGCAATATGCGGGAAAAATGGAATTTTTCCACCGAAACCTTCAAAATATATACGGAACACATGAAAAAATTTCCTCTCAATTTCCGACAGATGAACTTCCCGTCAAGATCATCCAAAGTGTGTACAGGACACAGAAGCTTCCCATGAAGACAATCTAAAGTGTTTGCAGGAAATGGAAGCTTTTCATGAAGATAATCCAAAATGTATACGGGACACTGGAAGACTGTTGTCAATATCGTAATTGAAAACAATAGTGTTTAAACGTTTTTTCTAGGAGGCATTTCTTAATAGCTGACGCAACGGAGTACTTTAATGATGAAGGTAACCCGTGGCCAGTTGATTAATTTACTATCTGCATTAAATGGTATAAATTTTTGAATAAAAAACTGAACTTCGTTTTTAGACATATATAAATATACATTATATAATATCTACAGTTTATCTACAATATGCTGATTGAATACAGAAGCTTTTCTGCGATTTCTCTGCAATTTCCTTAACTGTTTTGAATTGAATGTCAGTTCCCGTTGATGACAAAAGATTAACACCCATCTACAATTCTCTTCGTTTAGTCGGACAAACCTATTTTGCGGATTGGATCTGCCTCGAGTGCCAAGGCCACCTTTTTCCCGATGATCGAGAATGTATATGGGCACAGAGATCTCTCCGTCATCCAAAGTGTATCTTGAAAGCATAGTTATTCCTCAGAAGCTAAAGATTAACGTCTATTCTACCCCAACTGAATTAGGGAATTATCAAGCAGATTGGTTTCTACGAAAGCACAAATTAGACTCGAATATGGTAATATTGATTTGCGCGCCTGCTCCCCTACCGATCAGATCAGCTCGCGTTGGAATTATGCTTAGGAGAACAATAACATTACATTCTAATATGCTATTACAAAGTAATATTGGCAACTTTATTGGAATCGGGAATAAAAGTTCATTCACTAGTATGGATTGGATTGTTTTACCTCTGAGCGGCGGCAGTTTTTTGCACACCATGGGCTAAATAGCCAGGCCACAAGGACCCCGAAGGCTCAGAGAAGGTTGGGGGAGGGGACCCACTGGAACAGCTGTTGGGAGACAGATGGTAGCCTCCCGTCAAGGCCATCCAGCGTGTTCTTTAACGTTCACAGGGTATGGTTCTCCCGCACACGGAACCACGGCTTAACGTCCCATCCGACGGACGGCGGCCTTTTCAAGCCCATCGGTGTCCCCTGCTGACCGTGGGCAGGACGGGGAAATTTTGCGGAGAGAAATCTCAACGCTGACCCAGCTGGGACTCGAACCTGGGAACTACAGATTACGAGCCTGGCGAGCTACCGACTGAGCCACCCCCGCCACCATTCACTAGTATGGTGTCGGTGTTTAATTCAAAGTTTATTAAAATACCAAAATACATACTTTTGTTAAATACTTTTTGTTTTGACTATACGAGTCAAAATACCGAAAGTGACTTTAAAGTTGTTATTTTTTTTTGGCAAATGTAATTAAAAAGAAGTTCATTAAAAGACAAATGTGATTAAAAAGATGTTGATTAAAAAACAAATACGATCTAAAAGAAGTCTTTCAAAAGTCAAACAGGGAAGATCATACTTCGTTGATATTTCATTTTTCGTTTATTTTCTGCTGTAGAAAGAGTTGCATGCGATTTTCTGTGATTAAACAACTGAAGAAATCAGTTATTGGAAAATGCACGGTTAAAGAATCCGTGTTTGGGGTGCGAAGAGTGATAGCATCATCTAGATGAAATTATTTTTAACTGCTGCTATGTGATGAGTGTCATGCAGTTTTCTTATCGCCGTTGTTTGACAGCTGTCACAACCTCTGTCATCATCTGACAGGCGTCCAAAATGAGAGCTGGGAATGTGTGATTTGGTGATATCTCCGGAAGCAGAGCCATGTGAGCATTGCAGAGTTGCAAATGTTTCGTATCCGGAATGACACACTTCTTAAACATAACTTTTTACTTTCACGAAAGGTTGGTGGCAATTTCACACTTACTTAATGGACCACTCTTTTGATTTGTTCGTGACACTATCACCCGTTAAAATTTGAAATTTGCATTTTTGAATTTAACTAATATTTGTATGACTAATCGTGAAATTTCTCTGTCTTAGTCCTGTCATATTTACATCATTAAATAAGTTTTAAGTGTTTTCCGCACTTGACTATTTTAAAAGCTATGCTAATTCTAGTAAAGCAAAAACCTCATTATTTTTAAATTAGTTTGCCTTAGTGATAGAAAGTGATGGAAGTATTCATTATCAGATAGGAGTTTAAAAACGTCTATCACGTAGATTTCATATCCTTTATCACTGGGAACATGAATCAAACCGACACGTTAATATCTAAATCTGAAGAAAAATAAAACTGATGACGAACATCGTGGGCACATGGTCGAAAGATTGGGCACTATACTATGGCCAAAGAAACTTATGAGGTATAGAATGAAGCCATTTTCTGTTGAACTGAAACCTTTTTCCACTCTAACTGCATAAACAGTTGCCATCGGTAATAGCCTAACTGCATCACTGCTGCGTGCAAAAATTTGAAACAAATTTCGTTTATTAATTAATGATTCAAATGAATTTGTTAATTAATCAATCCAAAGAGGTAACCAAGTCGGAAAACTTGTGTTCTTTATTCATAATTACACGAATACGACATCTTTGCCAGCAAAAAACAAAATGTCTTCAGTATTAAACTAATATTCAATCAAACAGTTCTTTCTTGACTACGTGCAAAGGACCAGTTGTTTTTAATTCTCCAGGAATGTTGTATGTTGTTCCAATGTCAGTAATAGTAGTATTTTTATTTTCTCATTCCAATAGTCTTTGATTACGGTATCTTAATGGGATATGCTTTTGTTTTACTAGAAACAAATAAAGTTTGGAATGGGAAACCTCTATTAACTTGAATAAATAAAGTTTATTATTGGTAAACTCGAAAATTCGTTCAGAATTTACAGTTCTTGGAGCATTAGCATTAGACAAGAACCTCAATATATGTATTTGTGTACTATTTATACCTGTAAGATATTTTGGGACACCTCCCACATATTCTTTCTGTAAAGAGTGTGAGAATGGGAACAGGAAAAATAGAAGCATATATACTTGAAATATTCAATATTGATCTTATGCTTTGGAGATCATTTTGTTTATTTTACCACCTACTGAATCTATATCCGTAATATAAAAAAGTAAACTTAGTTAAATTGCAAATTTTAATAGGATTTAAAAACAATATTACTTAAGGGAAGCAAAGGAAGATATCTCATATATGTGTAATACATACATACAAAATCCTAATGCAACGATGAGCTACGGAGATCCAACCAGACTGTGTAATTTTCCTCTCCAGACGTGTCTCTTCTGAGCTACAGCTGCTGCATTTGGCCCCTCTAGGCCAATTCTAGCAAGGTCCTGTTTGACATTGTCTGCCCATCGCATCCTAGGTTTTCCTCTTTTTGTGATACCCTTAGTTATTACCACACTGTTCATTAATACTCTTTGCCAATCTGCAGCTATGCATAGGGCAATATGGCCGAACCAACGCAGTCTCTCTCTGCATAATATGCTGCTCAAAAGAAGTTGATGACTCCTTCTAACCTCATCATTACTTACAAAGTCAAACCACCTGATGCCCAAGATATTGCATAAGCATTTACAGTACTGTGCGAATTAGTTGCGACAAGCGAAGGAACGCTAAGTCCCTTCCGCTGCAGAGTCTAAACTGCTGCAAGTCTAAACTTGTTCGTAACCTTCTGCTGCAAGTTTAAACTTGCACGTGCCCCTGCAATGGACACGCGGAAGTTTAGACTTGCTGCAGAGCGATATCTGCAAGTCTAGAATTGTCTGTTGTGTTACTCTGCTATTATTTACACTTCCACGTCCAGGCTGAGGACGTGAATATGTAAGTATTTCACAATTTTTATTGGAAACTTTTTTTTATTAAATACATCATGGACATCACGCCTCGTAAACGAGCTAAAGTAATCGCTTTAGGCGAAAACACTTCACTTACTGCTAGGCAGATAGCAAAAGTAGTTGGCGTCGGGAAATCCAGCGTTTCACGGATCATGAAGTTGCATACGGATGCAGGGTCTGTGGACACGTCCCGTAAAGGACATTGTGGAAGAAAAAGAAAAACCTCCCCTAGAGATGATAGTCTAATTCGAAGAATTGGTATCATAGACCCGAAGAAGACCAGTGGAGACATCAAAAGGGAGATTGCGTCGCATGGGGTTAATATAGATGCTTCCAACCTACGTCGCCGCCTTCTGGAGTGTGGCCCCGGGCTCGACGCCCCTCCAAAAAGCAGCTTTTGACACCCGCTATGAAGAAAAAAATGCTATCCTGGGCAAAGAAACATCGAGACTGGACTGTGGAGAATTGGGAAAAAGTGATATTTTCCGACGAAACCGACTTTGAGTTGCATGGCTACAGGTCAAATTTCTTCTGCCGCTCGCCTAGAGAACCTCTTCGATCCGGCCACATCCAGTAATCCCCCAAACACCCACCCAAGGTCATGTTTTGGGGATGTTTCACAGCTTCCGGGCCACAGACGCTTCACCCCATTGAAGGAATGATGGACAGCAAAAAGTACATAAGCGTTCTGGAAGCGAAAATGGTCCCAACACTGCAGAAACTGTTTCCTAATGGCGATGGGGTATTTCAACAGGATCTGGCTCCATGCCACAATTCTAAGCTTGCTAAGAGCTTCTTTACCTAGCAACATTTGAAGGTATTGGAGTGGCCAGGAAATTCACCCGATCTAAACCCCATTGAAAATTTGTGGGCCATTATTAAAGCGCGCATATCTAAGATGGATTGCACGACGAAAACCAAAATGATAGAAAGTGTCATGAAAGTGTGGTACCACGACCCTGAAGTGAAGGAGATGTGTGGAAAGCTAGTGGCATCAATGGTTGAGAGGGTGAAAGAAGTAATTAAAGCTAAGTGTGGGGGGGTCACATTCACTATTAACTATGTGCACTATTAAACAAATAAATATTTTAGTTGTGTCTTTGTTACTGCATTTTCCTATTGTCCCAACTAATTTGCACAGTACTGTAGAATCAAAGGCATCAAGTTTCTTGTTATCCTGCTTACAAAGGGTCCATGTTTCGCTACCATAACTAACCTTAGAAAGAACCAAACTATTATAAAGCCAAATTTTAGTCTTTGGGTGTATGCGCTTATTTTTCCATTTTCCCCATAGATTCTTAAAGTCTCAGCGACAATCCCTATTCTTCTATTTATCTCATGCCGTACATCACCAGTATCTGTTACATAGCTCCCAAGATAATTAGACTGAGACAGTTGATCAAGAGTGCAGCCATTCAAAGCAACTGAACCACCTTCTGCCTCACCAATTTTCATCACTTTAGTTTTTTTCTCTGTTTATCACAAAACCTACTCTATTATCAGTCTCAACAACAGCCCTAATTAACGAATTCATCTCATCAACAGCATTAGCCAACAAGGCCAAATCATCTGCATAATCTAAATCAGAAATTTTGAAATCTCCAGATCATTTACGGCCAAAATCTTTCCCTTGCAAAGAATTTCGCATAACATAATCAATAACGAAACTAAAGAGAAAAGGAGACAAAATGCACCCTTGTCTAACTCCACTAGCAATGCTAAATCAATCGCTGCAAGACGTAGCAACTCTCGCACACGACTCAGTGTTATTATAGGGAGCTTTCATTATGTTAACTAACTTGTGTGGTATACCATATGATCTAACAATCAACCACAAATTATGTCGATCAAAAGAGTCAAAGCTTTTTTGAAATCTAAAAAGCTAGCAACCACAGGTTTCTGAAATTCTAAACATTTCTCAAGAATTTGCTTAAGTGCAAATATTTGATCAATACATCCCTATCTCTTCTGATCCACACTGTTCATCACGCAATTGTTCATCAACCAAATTCTTATTTAATCTTGCAAAGAACTTTACCTGGAACAGAGAGCAAACTAATTCCCCTATAATTATCACAAGATCTGCGATCTCCTTTTTTAAAAATTGGGACAATGATATCTCTAGTAAAATTCTTGGGAACAATATCTTTAGCATAAAAAATATTCAAAATTTCGGTCAACCATATGACTATGCAAATGTTCCCAGCTCTAAGCATTTCAATGGTGATTTCGTCCACCCCTGAGAATTTATGCACTTTTAACTTAGAGATAGCCAAAGTGACTTAGGAATGTAATATAGGGCCATCATTAAAGCCGGTAAGGCATCTATCCTCATTACAAACAATGGGAGTAGAAATAATCACATTATTTAGAATATCTCTGAAATGCTCAGCCCACCAAGTCATCACATAATCTTCACCTTTAACCACATTTCCATATTTATCCCTCAATTCCTGTGTACCTGTCTGTTTCTTCCCACATAAAACATTAACAATCTGGTACAACCCCGTGCTGTTGCGCTGTCTAACTGCTTTTTCAGTCAAGCTATCAAGCCAAAGATTTTTATCAGCTGTTAACTGATCCTTTACAAGTTTATTAAGCTCGTTGCAATGCCTTCTGTTAGGGCTAGTAGGGTGTTGATTCATATTAATCCTGCACTTCCTTCTTTCAGAAATAAGTTCCATAGCCTTATCACTCAAATAATTTTCTTTCCTCTGTTCCCTTTTACCCAAAAGAGTAAAAACTGTTGGTTTCAACTGTTGAAACCAAACAGCTGTTGGTTTCAACAACTGTTGGTAAAAACTGTTGGTTTCAACTGTTGAAACCAAACAACTGTTGGTCCAAACTGTTGGTTTCAAGAAAGGGCTGTTTAAACTGATCCCATTCTTTCTCAACTTCAGCAATAAGCAAACCACGATTGTCATAATGACTTAAGTACTTTATCATGGTATGCTTTGGCTATATCTGGATCTTTCAGACCTTCAGTTTTGAAGGTATTTTTTCTTATCCTTAGCACAACATTTCTTAAGCTTCAGCTGCAAAATACTTTTGATCAGGCAATGATCAGACCCAATATCGGCTCCCCTGTATAATCTGATATTTCTAACTGAACTGATCCATTTAAGGTTAATTAAAATATAATCTATCATATTCCTGTGCAACCCATCAAGTGAAATCCATGTATATTTATAAATGTCCCAGCTTTCAAAGTATTTGTTAGTTATTCGTAAACCATTAAGTTTACTTACCTGTAGAAGACGTTCCCCATTGACATTGGAACTACCAATACCAAAGGGACCTAAAACTCCTGCCCAAAGGTCAGAGTCAGTACCAACTTTAGCATTGAAGTCATCTAGCACAAGAGAAATATCTCCTTTCTTCACAGAATTTAAAATATCCTGAAGCTGGCTGTAAAACGTATCCTTCTCTTCTCATTAGAGTCCTCTGTGGGGACATAACAACAGATGACATTCAAGTCTTTATTTTTTGTTTTAAAGTTTACTCTAAGAAATCTTTCATTAGTCATATCCTAGAAGAGCATCACTGGCGTGTCTGTTGAGAAGCAAACCTACACCTTGGAGATGCTTTCCATCCTGCCTCCCTGAAAAGAGAAATTTAAAGTTATTTCTAAGTATCTGACCTTTACCTGTCCATCTGGTGTCTTGCAAGCGTAGAATATCTAGGTTATAGGGCTCGAATTTCTGTGTGAGGACATCAAGAGAATAATCTCTATATAATGTCCTCACGTTCCACGTTCCTACAGAGAGAAAATGATTAGTAGGATTTTTAAAGAAATTAGGTTTATTGAGATAGGTAGGACCAACAATATCAAACAGCTCCCTGATCGCAGGCATGGGGCAAAGACCTGTTCCTCCTCCGCTAAAGGCTGAAGTCACCGATGCTGGTAGGGACTTCAGACACTACCTTTTCAAGTGGACTTTTTCAAGAGCCGTATGGCCTGCCTGAGACACATTACTCCAATTTAATATTGACGATGCCCAACTAGCTAAGTGAGGTCAGGTACCTGTGATGGCCTCTGATTACGATTATCCACCAGCTGATATAAGGTATCCCATGCCTCTATTCACTTAGGGCTGGCAACGTAGAAACAAATAGAAAATACAGCGGCAGATTCTCCCTCAACAGAGGCCCACCAGTGCAGCAAGTCCAGGATCCATAATAAAGCTTAAATCCATAAACCAGTCCAGTCTAGTAGGTATAAATGGTCAGCACCAGGACCCTGCGAAGTTGACTTCTCCTCAGTTGGGTTGAAAAAGAAAAAGAAAAAAGTGGCCATAGATGACCAGATCAGTAGGCCATACTAAACTGGCAGCCCTTCCCTTCCGTTCCCTTCCAAAAGAGGAGGCACTAACGGCCTGCACCACGAGAAGGCGGGGTCGGACATTAGGCACTAGACCTGGTCGGTTCTGTGCTCATCACTGGGGATTGGTACACAGCTCTCCTTCCAGTTTATGGCTAGCTTTAAATTCTAAATGAAACATCTACAAACATTTTAAATAATTAATACTCTTCTTATGTTAAAAACTCAGATAAATTTTTAGGAGTAAAAGGTAATAAAAAGAAAAAAAAAAGTTATTTACCAACAATGTAGAATGCTGAATAAAAGTATTTTTAAAGCTGCAAATATCAGGAAAAAAAACTTATAAAAAATACGCTACGTATTGATATGTGAGATGGATGGGAGAAACAGCAGCTAAGGAAGATGCAGATCAGATTACTTAGACACTTTCAAAAGCCAGGATCAAACAAGACAGAAATAACAAATATTCCCATTTCCGGTGGCGAAGCACAAGCAGCATCCTGTGCTGAAGCGTGAGAGCAGCGGACCATGGAGGCAGCAGAGACAAGGATGTTGGCAGAAGCCAGATAACGATGCGCTGGGATAGCTGTGAAACTTTCATCATCTCATTACTCATCCGATGAAGGAAGAGCAAGGAATATATGCATTAAAAAAGGAAACGCGTCGGGAAGAGTCATTATTACATTTTTAATTTCCTACCGTTGAACCTTTTTTTTATTAATGGAAATACGCTCTGTTTTATCGCGGGAAATTAAAAATTGCCGCTGTTTTGCTCTCATCAGAGAATATTTTTATCTTAAAAATAATGGATTAGGTAGTTCCTTAACTGGTGAAGACAGAGATAAGTGTAAACGATAAAAAAAAATTAGATATTTACGATGAGAAGCAAAAAAAAGCGGATGAAAATGTCGAGAGGGAAAACAGATCAAGGTATCTGAAAATCTGAAGCGAATTCACGAGCTTTTACGTCACATGAAATACTTGGAAAAGCATTTTTTTTTATGAGAAATAAGAATGGAAGGTAAATCATTTTTGTGATCATTTGCTGAATATTTCTGAGATGATATAGCTTTAATGATGATATAAAGTTATGTAATTTATATATATATATGCATAAGACATGTATAAGATATATATATACCCATGTTTACTTTATTACGATTATTTCATGTTACGTTAATGGAGAGACAAATCCGAAGCGCAGTAACTTTCTATAAATTTTTCATGTGAAAATAAGATGCGGATAATTACATATCCCAAATAATTTTTTTTAAATCGTTTTTTAAATCATTTCCATTTAGTATTTAAAGAGTTATGGAAGATGAAACATTTAACAATTTAGCAGTTTTCGAAAAGTAATTCAAAACTGATGAAAATTGAAATCTGATCTGGCCATCTATGGCCACTTTTTTCTTTTTTTTCAACCCTGCTGAGGAGTGTCAACTTCACAGGGTCCTGGTGCTGACCATTTATACCTACTAGACTGGACTTGTTTATGGATTTGAGCTTGATTATGGATCCTGGACTTGCTGCACTGGTGGGCCTCTGTTGAGGGAGAATCTGCCGCTGTGTTTACTGTTTGCTTCTGGGTTGCCAGCCCTAAGTGAATAGAGGCATGGGATACCTTATATCAGTTGGTGGATAATCGTAATCAGAGGCCATCACAGGTACCTGACCTCACTTAGCTAGTTGGGCATCGTCAATATTAAACTGGAGTAATGTGTCTCAGGCAGGCCATACGACTCTTGAAAAAGTCCACTTGAAAAGGTAGTGCCTGAAGTTCCTACCAGCATCGATGACTTCAGCCTTTAGCTGAGGAGGAACAGGTCTTTGCCCCATGTCTGCGATCAGGGGGCTGTTTGATATTGTTGGCCTACCTCAATAAACCTAATTTCTTTAAAAATCCTACTAATCATTTTCTCTGTGCGGGAACATGGAACGTGAGAACATTACATAGAGATTATTCTCTTGATTTCCTCATGCAGGAATTCCAGCGCTATAACCTAGATATTCTAGGCTTGCAAGAGACCAGATGGGCAGGTAAAGGTGAGATACTTAAAAATAACTTTAAATTTTTCTTTACAGGGAGGGAGGATGGAAAGCATCACCAAGGCGTGGGTCTGCTGCTCCAGCAGACATGCTAGTGATGCTCTTCTAGGATATGAGTGCATTAATGAAAGGTTTCTTACAGCAAAATTTCAGACAAGCATTAAAGACTTGAATGTTTTCTGCTGTTAAGCCCCCACTGAGGATGCTGATGAGGTTGAGAAGGATAGGTTTTACGGACAACTTCAGGATATTTTGAATTCTGTCAAGAAAGGAGATATTACCCTTGTTCTAGGTGACTTCAATGCCAAAGTTGGTACTGACTCTGATCTTTGGGGAGGGGTGACAGGCCATTTTGGTATTGGTAGCTGCAATGGCAATGGGCAACGTCTCCTACAGGTAAGTAAACTCAATGGTTTCAAAATAACTAACACATATTACAAATACCGCAACATACATAAATACACATGGGTTTCACCTGATGGGCTGCATAGGAATATGATTGATTGTATATTAATTAACAGCAAATGGGCTAATTCTGTTGGAAATACCAGGGCATACAGGGGAGCTGAAATTGGATCTGACCATTACCTTGTTGAAATTGTCTTGCAACTTAAACTTAAAAAGTGTTGTGCTAGGGTTAAAAACTTTACCTTTAATACTGAAGCTCTGAAAGACCCAGTTATAGCTAAAGCTTACCATGATAGGTTACTTAGTCATTATAACAGTCATGGTTTGCTTAATACTGAAGTTGAGGAAGAATAGGGCCATTTTAAACAGGCATTTTTGGAAACTAACAGTACACTTTTAGGAAAAAAGGAGCAGAGGAGACAGAATTATTTAGGTGATAAGGCACTTGAGCTTATTTCAGAAATAAGGAACTGCAGGAATGTCCTTAATCAGTACCCTACTAGTCCTAATAGAAAGCATTACAGAGAGCTTAATAAACATGTAAAGGATCAGTTAGCTACTGATAAGAATCTTTGATTTGATGGCTTGGCTGACAAAGCCGAGGAAGCAGTTAGACAGCACAACAGCAGAGAGCTGTACCAGATAGTTAATGTTTTGTGTGGTAGAAAACGGACAGGCATACAAGGATTGCAGGATAAACAAGGTAAGGTTATAGAAGGTGAGGATTCTCTCATGGCTAGGTGGGCTGAGCATTTCAGTGATGTTCTAAACAATGTGGTTAGTTCTACTCCCATTGTTTGTAATGATGATAGATGCATTGGTGGCTTTAATGTTGGCCCTATAACACAATCTAAAGGTATTTTGGCTATTTATAAACTTAAACTTCATAAATCCCCAGGGGTAGATGAAATTACCACAGAAATGCACAGAGCTGGGAATGTTTTGGTTACCACTTGATGACTAAAATTTTGAATAACTTTTATGATAAAGGCATGGTTCCTAAAGATTTTACCAGAGATATTATTATCCCTATTTTCAAAAAAGGTGATCGCAGTTCTTGTGATAACTATAGGGGTATCAGCCTACTCTCTGTTCCAGGTAAAGTTCTTTCCATGATTGTGCTTAATAGAATTAAGAATCTGGTTGACAGTCAATTGCGTGATGAGCAATGTGGATTCAGAAGTGGTAGGGGATGTGTGGATCAGATATTTTCACTTAGGCAGATTCTTGAGAAATATTTAGAGTTTCAGAAACCTTTGGTTGCTAGCTTTGTTGATTTCAAAAAGGCTTTCGACTCTGTTGATCGTCATAATTTGTGGTTGATTGTGAGATCATATGGTATACCAGACAAGTTAGTTAACATAATGAAAGCTCTCTATAATAACACTGAGTCATGGGTGAGAGTTGGTAAGTCTTGTAGCAATTGGTTTAGCATTACGGCTGGTGTTCGACAAAAGTGCATTTTGTCTCCTTTTCTCTTTAGTTTGGTTATTGATTATGTTATGCGAAATTCACTTCAAGGGAAAGATTTTGGCCTTAAATGGACTGGAGATACGAAAATTTCTGATTTAGATTATGCTGATGATTTAGCCCTTTTGGCAAATGATGTTGATGAGATGAACTCTTTCATTCGAGCTGTTGATGAGACTGGTAGTAGAGTAGGTTTGGTTATAAACAGAGAGAAAACTAAAGTGATGAACATTGGGCAAGCAGGCTGTGATTCAGTTCATCTGAATGGTTGCAGTCTTGAACAGGTGTCACAGTTTAATTATCTTGGGAGCTATGTAACATATAATGGTGATGTGCGGCATGAGATTAAAGACGAATAGGGATTGCTGCCGCGACTTTTAAGAATCTATGGAGATTGTGGGGAAATAGGTGTATACACCTAAAGACTAAAATTAGACTGTATAATAGTTTGGTTCTTTCTAGGGTTAGTTATGGTAGTGAAACTTGAACGCTGTGTAAACAAGCTAACAGGAAACTAGATGCTTTTGATTCTAGATCCTTACGCAGTATCTTGGGTATTAGGTAGTTTAACTTTGTAACTAATGATGAGGTTAGGCAAAGGGGGCTGCAACCTCCTTTAAGCAGCATATTGTGCAGAGAGAGACTCCGCTGGTTTGGCCATGTTGCCCGTGTGGATAATTATAGATTGTCGAATAGATTTATGAACAGTGTGCCTAGAGGCCTCAGAAGGAGGGGGAGACCTAGGATGCGGTGGGCAGACAATGTCAAACAGGACCTTGTTAGAACTGGTGTGCAGTGGCCGGATGCAGCAGATGTAGCTCAGGACAGATATGCTTGGAGAATTAAACTGCGCGGTCTGGTTGGACCTCCGTATCCCATGGCTGCTTGAGGATGACGATGAAATACTCCAACTTCTATAACTATATTCCCAACAGATATTATTGAAAATCGACACTTATTAAATTTGATTGAGATTTTGAAACGAAAAATATTTCTCCATAAAAGGGTCATTTGAGAAGATAGCTCGGAATTTCTTTGTCCACTGAGATAACCTGGAGGTGTTTCTAACAAAGTAGCCACTGAGTGTAATGAAGAATAGTCTTCAAAAAGAGCTCAAGAGCTAGTGCAGTTGATAACACACTAGGTTCACACAGTGAAGCTTGAAATTAGGGATCCAAATGTGAGATTTTCAACATTTTCTCCAAATACTCGGATGTGGGGGGGGGGGGGGATTGGCTCTGTCCTTAGCTTGACAGGCTTGAAATCTTCTCTTCCCAGGTTTGAGTCCCAGCAATGTTGAGAGTACTCTCCGCTAACTCTAACCTTCCTCTCTGTCAGAAAAAGGACACCAGTTGGCTTGGGAAGGTCACCATTGTCCAATGGGACGTTAAACCGTTGTTCCGCATGCAGGAGAGCCATATCCTATACACGTTAAAGAACATGCTAGATGGTCTTGACGTGAGGATACCAACTGTCTCTTAATAGCTGCCTAGAAGGCCGGACTTAAGCATAAGCTAACTAAGCTACAGCTTAAGACTTTATGGTTATAAGCTTTATGGTATACAGCTTATGGCTTTATGGCCTTAAAATTTAAGTTTGAAACTTAGGGTCACTAATTTTTATAATTTAAATTAATCTATTATGCAAACACTGTTCATCGCAGCTTTATAGTCATTATAGTATACCAGTGCTAGTATAATGTTTTCATCACATCAATTTCGCATTTCTTTTTTAATGTTCTCTTCATCAGAATAATAAATACAATACATATATTTTGACAAACTTGAGTTTCGTCGATGAGTGTGACTCGAACCCACGCCTCGCAGTTACTTGCTAGGTTGAATTCTACATGTATCCACAGGTAATCTTAGAGATGGGCGGATAACGAAAGTGTTCTTTGAAACCGTGAACCTATACTACAGAGTGAATCAAGGACTGAAATGTGCTGTGATAAACCTGGAAACAAGGAACCTCCAACTGCACATCTGTGAGCAACTTTATTCTGAAGAAGTGGGTTTTGGAAATATTTTAAAACAGTGTCTAAAGGCATTTATAACAAAGTATTTAGCCAATAAAGGTGTTTATCTTCAAACTGCCTTACAGCTTTAATAGTGCATTATCGCTAAACTTATCTAAATGTAAAGCGCTATCCGCAACCCCATCCGCAATGTTTTTTTGCAGAATCCGCTTATATTGGCTACTTAATAACAGTCGAGGTTTTGCAAACACTTGAGGATCGATGTATGATTCCAAGTACAGGAAATCAGTCTAATGGTTTATTAACGAAAACACACATTCTGATTAAAAACCCTGTATTTCAGAAAAATAATACCTTATTAAATATTAGATAAAAAAATTTATCAGAATATCATTTTAAAAATTGTTTTGAGTAAATTTTACCCTTTAAAACTCAGTTACCCACGTTTATGGGAGATTCCATTTTACTCTCCAGTACCTCGCTTCTACATTTCACTACGTAAATATCATGATCTGCATCATCATCACCATCATCCTCAAGCAGTCATGGGCTACGGAGACCCAACCGGATGGTGAAATTTAGTTCTCCAAATACATCTGTCCTGATCTACAACTGGTTTATCTGGCCATTGCAGACCAATTCTAATGAGATTCTGTTATACATTGTCTGCCTTTCGAATCCTAGGTCTCCTCCTCATTCTAGGATCTTTAGACACACTATTCATAATCCTATTCGATAATCTATAATTAGGCATATGGGCAACATGGCCAAACCAACGGAGTCTCTCTCTTCACAATATGCTGCTCAAAGGACACTGCCGACTCCTTTGCCTAACCTCATCATTACTTAAATATTTAAACCACCCATTGCAAAAGACACTGCGTAATCATCTAGAATCAAAGGCATCGAGTTTTCTGTTATCTTGTTAACAAAGGGTCCAAATTTTACTACCATAACTAACCTTAGAAAGAACCAAATTATTCTACAGCCTAATTTTAGTCTTTAGGTGTATGCACCTATTTCTCCACACTTTCCATAGATTCTTAAAAGTCCCAACAGCAATCCCTATTCTCCTGTTTATCTCGTTCTACACACTCACCTAGCGGCGAGGGTAGCTCAGTCGGTAACGAGCCAGGCTCATAATCTACAGTTACCAGGTTGAATCTGTCTTCTAAGCGCTGTCAAGTGGATCCCCTCCCCAAACCTTCTCTGAGCCATCGGGATTCTTGCGACCTGGCCATTTAACACGCTGTGTGCAAAAAAGTGTTGTTCAGATGTAAAACAATCCTCACTTCCCAGTATCTAATAGATAGCACCCAAGGTAATTAAACTGATACACTTGCTCAAGACTGCAACCATTCAGATTAACTGAATCACAGCCTGTCTGACCAATTTTCATCACTTTAGTTTTCTCTCTGTTTATCACCAAACCTGCTTTACTACCAATCTCGTCAACAGCTCTAATGAAAGAGTTCATCTCATCAACATCATTTGCAAAAAGCTCCAAATCATCAGCATAATTTAAATCAGAAATTTTGAAATTTCTAGACCATTTTAGCCCAAAATCTTCCCCTTGCAGTGAATTCAATCAATAACCAAACTAAAGGGAAAAGAATGCAAACTAGACCCTTGTCGAACACCAGAAACAATGCTAAACAGTTCCTACAAACTTTATCAACTCTCACACACCACTCAGTTTTATTATAGAGAGTTTCATTATGTTAACAATCTTGTCTGGTATGCCATTCGATCTCACGATCGACAACAAATATGTCGATCAACGGAATCAAAACCTTTTTGAAATCAATTAAGTTAGTAACCAAATGTTTATAAAACTTTAAACATTTCTCAAGAATCTGCCTAAGTGAAAACATCTGATCTATACATTCTCTATGCTTCTGAATCCACACTGCTCATCACACAATTGCCCATCAACCAGGTTCTTAATTCAGTTAAGCACAATCATGCAAAGAACTTTACCTGTAACAGAAAGTAGGCTGATACCACTATAGTTATCACAAGAACTGAGATTACCTTTTTTTAAAAATAGGTATAATAATTGTTCTGGTAAAATCTTTAGGAACAATGCCTTTTATCATAAATTATATTCAGAATTTCAGTCAGCCATGTGATAACAGAAATATTCCCAGTTCTAAGCATTTCAGTAGTAATTTCATTACCCCTGGGGATTTGTGCAGTTTAAGTTTAGAAATAGCCAAAATAACTTCATACTGTAATGGGAGTAGAACTAACCACATTGTTTAGAATGTTACTGAAATGTTCAGCCCATCTAGCTATGAGAGAATCTTCACCTTCAATAACCTTACCATGTTTATCCTTCAGTCACTGTACACCTTTTCGTTTCTTCCCACACAAAACATTGACTATCTGGTACAGTTCTCTGCTGTTATGCTGTCTAGCTACTTTCTCGGCTTTGTCAGTCAAGCTATCAAGCAAAAGATTCTTATCAAGTGTTAACTGATCCTTTACACGTTTAGTAAACTTTTTGTAACGCTTTCTATTAAGACTAGTACAATGTTGATTAAGAATATTCCTACAGTTCTTTCTTTCAAAAATAAGCTCCCTTATAACCCAAATAATTTTGCTTTCGTTGTTCGTTTTTACCCAAATGAATTCTATTAGTTTCAAGAAGAGCCTGTTTTAAACGGTCCTATTCTTCCTCAATTTCAATAGTAAGCAAACCATGACTGTCATAATGACTAAGTAACCTATCATGGTAAGTTTTGGCTATAGCTATGTCTTTCAGAGCTTCAATGTTAAAGGTAACTTTTTTAACCTTAGAACAACACTTCTTAAGTTTAAGTTGCAAGACACTTTTAACAAGGTTATGGTCAGATCCAACATCAGCTCCCCTATATAACCTAGTATTCCTAACGGAACTAGCCCATTTGCTGTTAATTAATATATAATCTATCATATTCTTATGCAACCCATCTGGTGAAACCCAAATATACTTATGATATCGCGATGATTGTAATAAGTATTAGTTATTCTCAAACCATTAAGTTTGCTTACCTGTAGCAGAAACTGCCCATTGCCATTGCACCTACCAATACAAAGGGGACCTATCACCCCTCTCCAAAGGTCAGAGTCAGTAACAACTTTATCATCGGTCGCCTAGAATAAGGATTATATATACAGGGTGAATCTGAAAAAGTGGGCAAAACTTTACGGGGTGGTAGAACGCAGCTATACGAGCAATATTCGTCATAGAATGTATGGTCGGAACGCAAGCGATGAGAAGTTAAAAGGTAGTTTTCCACTGTCACATTTAAAGAATGAACACAAGAAGGAGAGGAGATACTCTGTGCCTCACTTGCATTCCCGTCCGCCGCACCGTACACAAAGTGCATATCCGCCATTTCGTGGTTAGTATAACCAGCCATCCTCTCGACAATCCACGGTAGAAATGCCGTTGGGTGCGAGGACCGACCCTTTTTATACCATTTCCAACGCCACCTAGCGGCTCGCCGTTTGCGTTCCGCCCATACTTTCTATGACGAATATTGCTCGTATAGCTGCGTTCTACCACCCCGTAAAGTTTTGCCCACTTTTTCAGATTCACCCTGTATATATCCTTTCTTGACATAATTCAAAATATCCTGAAGTTGTCCGTAAACCTGTCTTTCTCATCCTCATCGGCGTCTTCAGTGGGGGCATAACAACAGTAACATTCAAGTCTTCTTTTAAATTTAGTTTTAAGAAAGAGTTTTTTAATGCACTCATATACTTAAAGAGCATCACTAGCATATCTGCTGAAAAGCAAATCTACGCCTTGAAGATACTTTCTGTCTTCCCTCCCTGAAAAGAGAAATTTGAGATTAATTTAAGTATAAGACCTTTATGTATCTATCTTGTCTCTTGTAAACCCATAATATCAGGTTACAACCTTGGAATTCCTGTGTGAGGATGTCAAGAGAATAATCTCTATGCATCGTCTCACTTTCGATGTATTGCAGAGAGAAAATGATTAGTAGGGAAGGCTCAATTGATAGCGTGCCAAGTTCGTAATATGCGGTTCCCTGGTGCGAGTCCCAGCTGGGTCAGCATCGAGATTTATCTCCGCAAAACCTCCCGCTCTTCCCATTGGTCAATAAGGAAAACCGATTACCTTGAAAAAGACCTCATCCATCGGATGCGACGTTAAGCCATAGCCGCAGTGTGCGGGAGAGCCATTACCTCTGCACTTTGAAGAACACGCTGGATGGCCTTGATAGACCGCTATCATCTGTCTCCTAACAGCTACCGAGTGGACCCTCTCCTTCAACCTTCTCTGAGTCATAGGGGTCCTTGTGACCTGGCCATTTAGCCCAATTTGGTCAAAAATTTCCACTCCGAGGTAAAACAACCCAATCCCTGATTAGTAAATATTTAAAGAAACTAGGTTTATTGAGAGAGGTAGGGCCAACAATATCAAAAAGCCCCCTAATCGCAGGCATGTAGCAAAGACTCGTTTCCCAGCGCTAAAGACTGAATCTCTCCATACTGTTAGGAACTTCAGGAACCGAAATCTAGATAGAAACTGATCTGCCTGAGATGCATTTCTGCAGGATAGGATTGGTGATGCCCAACTAGCTAAAATAAGGGTTCAGGTATCGCAGATTCCTCCTCGGGTACCTGCGATAGACTCTAATCGGAATTATCCACCAGCTGATATAAGGTATCGGGGGACTCTTCTCACTTTCAGCTGGTAACCCATAGGCAAACAGAAAACACAGAGGCAGATTTTCCCTCAACAAAGCCCAACAGTGCAGCAATTCCCCACCAGTGCAGTATCCATAATCAAGCTCATAGCCATAAACTCTTCTAGTCCGGTTTGGTATAAATGAGTAGCAACAAACCACCAACAATGCCCTCAACAAAGCCCAACAGTGCAGCAATTCCCCACCAGTGCAGTATCCATAATCAAGCTCATAGCCATAAACTATTCTAGTCCGGTTTGGTATAAATGAGTAGCAACAAACCCCTAACAATGCCCTCAACAAAGCCCAACAGTGCAGCAATTCGCCACCAGTGCAGTATCCATAATCAAGCTCATAGCCATAAACTCTTCTAGTCCGGTTTGGTATAAATGAGTAGCAACAAACCCCTAACAATGCCCTCAACAAAGCCCAACAGTGCAGCAATTCCCCACCAGTGCAGTATCCATAATCAAGCTCATAGCCATAAACTATTCTAGTCCAGTTTGGTATAAATGAGTAGCAACAAACCCCTAACAATGCCCTCAACAAAGCCCAACAGTGCAGCAATTCCCCACCAGTGCAGTATCCATAATCAAGCTCATAGCCATAAACTCTTCTAGTCCGGTTTGGTATAAATGAGTAGCAACAAACCCCTAACAATGCCCTCAACAAAGCCCAACAGTGCAGCAATTCCCCACCAGTGCAGTATCCATAATCAAGCTCATAGCCATAAACTATTCTAGTCCGGTTTGGTATAAATGAGTAGCAACAAACCCCCAACAATGCCCTCAACAAAGCCCAACAGTGCAGCAATTCCCCGCCAGTGCAGTATCCATAATCAAGCTCATAGCCATAAACTATTCTAGTCCGGTTTGGTATAAATGAGTAGCAACAAACCCCCAACAATGCCCTCAACAAAGCCCAAAAGTGCAGCAATTCCCCGCCAGTGCAGTATCCATAATCAAGCTCATAGCCATAAACTATTCTAGTCCGGTTTGGTATAAATGAGTAGAACAAACCCCCAACAATGCCCTCAACAAAGCCCAACAGTGCAGCAATTCCCCACCAGTGCAGTATCCATAATCAAGCTCATAGCCATAAACTATTCTAGTCCGGTTTGGTATAAATGAGTAGCAACAAACCCCCAACAATGCCCTCAACAAAGCCCAACAGTGCAGCAATTCCCCACCAGTGCAGTATCCATAATCAAGCTCATAGCCATAAACTATTCTAGTCCGGTTTGGTATAAATGAGTAGCAACAAACCCCTAACAATGCCCTCAACAAAGCCCAACAGTGCAGCAATTCCCCACCAGTGCAGTATCCATAATCAAGCTCATAGCCATAAACTATTCTAGTCCGGTTTGGTATAAATGAGTAGCAACAAACCCCCAACAATGCCCTCAACAAAGCCCAACAGTGCAGCAATTCCCCGCCAGTGCAGTATCCATAATCAAGCTCATAGCCATAAACTATTCTAGTCCGGTTTGGTATAAATGAGTAGCAACAAACCCCCAACAATGCCCTCAACAAAGCCCAACAGTGCAGCAATTCCCCACCAGTGCAGTATCCATAATCAAGCTCATAGCCATAAACTATTCTAGTCCGGTTTGGTATAAATGAGTAGCAACAAACCCCCAACAATGCCCTCAACAAAGCCCAACAGTGCAGCAATTCCCCGCCAGTGCAGTATCCATAATCAAGCTCATAGCCATAAACTATTCTAGTCCGGTTTGGTATAAATGAGTAGCAACAAACCCCCAACAATGCCCTCAACAAAGCCCAACAGTGCAGCAATTCCCCACCAGTGCAGTATCCATAATCAAGCTCATAGCCATAAACTATTCTAGTCCGGTTTGGTATAAATGAGTAGCAACAAACCCCTAACAATGCCCTCAACAAAGCCCAACAGTGCAGCAATTCCCCACCAGTGCAGTATCCATAATCAAGCTCATAGCCATAAACTATTCTAGTCCGGTTTGGTATAAATGAGTAGCAACAAACCCCCAACAATGCCCTCAACAAAGCCCAACAGTGCAACAATTCCCCACCAGTGCAGTATCCATAATCAAGCTCATAGCCATAAACTATTCTAGTCCGGTTTGGTATAAATGAGTAGCAACAAACCCCCAACAATGCCCTCAACAAAGCCCAAAAGTGCAGCAATTCCCCGCCAGTGCAGTATCCATAATCAAGCTCATAGCCATAAACTATTCTAGTCCGGTTTGGTATAAATGAGTAGCAACAAACCCCCAACAATGCCCTCAACAAAGCCCAACAGTGCAGCAATTCCCCACCAGTGCAGTATCCATAATCAAGCTCATAGCCATAAACTATTCTAGTCCGGTTTGGTATAAATGAGTAGCAACAAACCCCCAACAATGCCCTCAACAAAGCCCAACAGTGCAGCAATTCCCCGCCAGTGCAGTATCCATAATCAAGCTCATAGCCATAAACTATTCTAGTCCGGTTTGGTATAAATGAGTAGCAACAAACCCCTAACAATGCCCTCAACAAAGCCCAACAGTGCAGCAATTCCCCACCAGTGCAGTATCCATAATCAAGCTCATAGCCATAAACTATTCTAGTCCGGTTTGGTATAAATGAGTAGCAACAAACCCCCAACAATGCCCTCAACAAAGCCCAACAGTGCAGCAATTCCCCGCCAGTGCAGTATCCATAATCAAGCTCATAGCCATAAACTATTCTAGTCCGGTTTGGTATAAATGAGTAGCAACAAACCCCCAACAATGCCCTCAACAAAGCCCAACAGTGCAACAATTCCCCACCAGTGCAGTATCCATAATCAAGCTCATAGCCATAAACTCTTTTAGTCCGGTTTGGTATAAATGAGTAGCACCAGAATCCTGTGAAGTTGGCCACTCCTCAGCAGGGCAGAAAACAAAAGTGACTGTAACTGACCAGATCAGTAGGCTACACAGCTCTCCTTCCAATGTATGCCTAGCTACCATTTACAGAAAAATATGTATAGGCACAATATGATAAAAAATTAAATATTAATATAAAATTTATTTTAATTCAAAAACTTTAGTTGGTTTGTCGAAGTATTATGTGAAAAATGGAACTGGATCCCAGAAATGAGCTGCTGAGCATTCGGCTTCAATAACGTTGTAGCTAGTTTTGTAATGTTAGTCACATTTTCGCGTTATTAAAACACCATTAATATTAGTAGAGAGATTGAAAAATTATATCCAATTTTCATCACATAGCCCGGATGAAATGTTAAATGGGCCAGAGTTGGTTCGCGCCTTTGAACAATACATTGAAATTTACTAGGTTTAAGAGCCACATTCTTAATAAATTCATTATTTATCAGTGTTATTTTTTTATGATAGAGCATTAAAGAAAAAAAAATTATCTTTTCCTTCAGAAAAAGGAAACGGATATTTTATAGCTATTTTAATGCCCAGGGTATAAGTTTTCATTTCTTATATTAGTTATTAGAGTCGGTCTTAGAAGTCTGAAGAAGTATGGTGGAATAACTCTCTTGTGAAATCCAGTTCCAAACACAAGGTCGTGCCCAACGAATAGGATTGTATCCTCATCTTCCCACTGAAAATTTGGGCAATGCATATTTTCTAAGAAAATTCCTCGAAAGCATGTCCATAAGCATGCCAGACAACCTCCAGTGGAGAATCAGAACTTTCTTTTCACTCCATTGCATAGGCAAACAAACAACAAATGAAAAGCAATATAGGTAAAAAAAAAAACTGATGACGTAAATGCAACGAGATGATATGGTCTTCCAAGTAGTGCTGTGATTTTGAAGTTTGCTCCTACATGAAAACTTTTATCATATTTTAAAGACAGCGCTATTATTTTATTAATTATACAGTTATTTAGCTTTTTCAAAACTATTTTCAATCCGTATCTTTTGTACTTGATTAGTATTCTCACCTAGTGCTTTCGTGATGGTTTTTTTATGTTCGTCTCTCTTTCAAGTTTTTGATCCAGATCTATGATACATCGAAGACCTTTTTGGGAAAATTTATAATATAACGACTTTGGAGATTTCTTTCAGTGCAAAAGTTTTGCATATAAAAGCAAATTAATAAAAATTCAACTAATGTCTCAGAAGATTCAACTAATGTCAAACTGACATTACTGATTTTCTTCAATTCCAGGTTCTCAATTAATTTCCACTTCTTTAATACGTGTTTATTGTGTTAATGATTTCTTTTTACATTGCAGGCTTCAATGCCAGTCAGAGCACTCATTAACTTTTCCTTCTGTTGACACCATTTTGAATTACAGCGCTTCTAGAGACAATAATATAACCTAAAAAATACGCTAAAAAGAGTATTAAAATAAAAATGGAAACGAAAATAGAGGAAGAATAAATGAATTTGAAACCTATTTTCTTGTCCAGAAACGAAATTGAACAACTGATAATCTTACTGCATTTGTTTCATTATTCTGGTGAATACTCTTTAAGATTTGACCTCGTCAAATGATTCCAAATTTCTTTCAGATGTAAAGTGACATTGAAGAGGTAACAAGAGCGAACACAAAAGAGTGGCTACGAAGGGGGAAAACAAGAGGTAAATTGGACTTCCTGTTTTTTCTCCATTACAAGATAGTGGTTGTTTTTTCCTTAAAATGTAAAAAGATTTTGGCGAACTTCGAGACAAAATTGCTCTTGGTTAAGAAGCATCGTCTCTTCCCCTCCGGACACGCCTCAGTAAACGCGTACAGAGACACACAGACACGCAGATCCTTCTCTCCACTTAAGTGAAGGCTCCTGCTGTCCCAGCATGTCCTTGCTATCTGCGCCAGAATCGCGGTTTCAGCAGTCTCGGCCTCTGTAACACAGTAGCGACATAAAGTAATGAGATGTCAAACCGTCCTAGAGACGAGGGGACTGAGGAACACGAGCACCATGTCTGCCTCCAAATTGGGACGGCATCCTTTATCTCCCATCAGTTTGGCGTCTCATTCCACCCTCCCCCAATCTCAGTTCCGCCTCTCGAGCCTCCGCTGAGACTAGGATTCAGAGAAGAAGAGAGTCTTGTTCTAGTTAACCGGACCTGTTCGACTTAAAGTTGACTTTCACAATAACTTTTTCGTTACGTTCACTCTGCGCTATCTTGAAGTACATGTTATGTCATTTAATATGCTTATAAAATGTTGCTTTACACCCACTTTTTGCCTTTAATAAATCAATATTATTCTTAAGTATCGAGAAAGATGTGCATTAAGGTTTTGTTTCTCATCTTCATTGATACTCAAGGAAAATATCGGCTTTTCGGTGTAATGTTTAACACAGATAACTAAATGGAAATATTCGAATGTCTTTTTTTCAACTTATTCACTTTCATTGAAAGAAACTGTCATGATGAAAGCGGGGAATTCAGTTCTTCGGTTTCCAATCATCAGGTGTCGGAATCGATTTTCTTTTTCTTTAAACATGACGGAGAAGGACCTAGAAACTACTAGTTTGTAAAACTTTTCATACAAAGACATCCCCCACTAACACAGAAGTCACTGCCTCAATTCCTCAGTTCTAAAGTTCCCAGGTTCGAGTCCCGCCTGAGTCAGTGTTGAGACTTATCTTCTCAAAACTCCCCCCCCCCCCCTGTCCTCAGTAGGTAGGAGCACTGATGGGCTTGAAAAGGCCGCCGTCTGTCGGATGGGATGTTAAGCAGCTGACCGTGTGTAGGAGAGCCATACCCTGTGCACGTTAAAGAACATGTTGGATGACCTTGATGGAAGGCTACCATCTGTCTCCCAACAGCTGTCCAGTGGGTTCCTCCCCCAACCTTCTCTGAACCTTCAGGATACATGTGACTTGGTCATTTAGACCATTCTGTGCAAAAAAAAGTGCCGCTCAGAGGTAAAAACAACCCAACCTCAACTGCCTCAGTTAGGGCTAACAGCACACAAACAAACATGTCAGCTCGGGACTCGAACCCGGACTCAAGCTAGGTGTCAGTCACCATGGGGCCACCTGAAGCGACAAATTAATAATTAATAAATATCAAAGAAGAAAAAAATAAATTTCTGATTTTTATGCAGATTTTACAATTTTGTAACTTCAGGCTTAGGTTGCAGAGCAGAAACTGTTTAATTATCACACATGATATTTTTATTTATGTAGATCTGTTAATGATGAAGTATCGATAGTGGATTCATCAGCAGTTTCCAATCTTGGAGTCAGGTTGGGTTTCTTTACCTCTGAGTGGCGTTATTTTGCATACATTGAACTAAATGGCCAAATCACAAGAACCCTGAGGGCTCAGAGAAGGTTGGGGGAAACGGATCCACTGAACTGCTGTTAAGAGACAGATAGCAGCCTGCCGTCAAAACCAGCCAGCTGTTCTTTAACGTGCACAAGTTATGGATGGGTTGGGTTGTTTTACCTCTGAGCGGCACTTTTTTGCACGCCATGGGCTAAATGGCCAGGTCACATGGACCCTGAAGGCTCAGAGAAGGTTGGGGAAGGGGACCCACTGGAACAGCTGTTGGGAGACAGATGGTAGCCTCCCGTCAAGGCCATTCAGCGTGTTCTTTAACGTGCACAGGGTATGACTCTCCCGCACACGGAGCCACGGTTTAACGTCCCATCCGACGGACGGCAGTCTTTCCAAGCCCATCGGTGCCCCCTATTGACCAAGAGCAGGGCGGGGAATTTTTCGGAGAAAAATTTCAACGCTGACCCAGCTGGGACTCGAACCTGGGAACTACAGATTACGAGCCTGGCGCTCTACGACTGAGCCACCCCCGCCCGCACAAGTTATGTCTCTCCGTCAGTTAAGACGTGGCGTGACACGACTCCACGGCTTAACGTCCCATCCGACGGCGACCTTTCCAAGCCCACCGGTGCCCCTACTGACCGAGGGCAGGATGGGGGCTTAGCGGAGATAAATCTCAATGCTGGCACGGTTGGGGATCGAATATGGGATCTGCAGATTATGAGCCTGGCTCGCTAATTCCCGTTAGGTAATAATCTGGGTTATTTACTCAGATTATTTCTAAGTCAGTAATATTCTGACTTAGATTAGCTAACAATTTGACCATTTTAACAAACGATGCTGATGAGTTGAATTCTTTCATTGAAGTATTGAAGCTATTGATACGACTGGTGCTAAAAAGATTAAAAACTAAAGTGACAAAAATTGATAAGATGTGTGGTGCTCGAATTCTTTTGAATGGCTCTGTTCTTGAACAGGTGTTTAGTTTCATTAAAAATTTGGTAATTTTAAACCAATAAAACTAGGTAATTGTGTGATAGATACTGGTGATGTGCAGCATAAGGTAAACAAGAGAGTAGGCAATGTTGCTGGGACTTTTACTGATTTGTGAAGATTGTATAAATATACATTTGAAAGCTAAAATTACGCTGTACAGTAGTTTAGTTACAGACCTAAAGGTCTTAGGAAAAGAGGGAGACCTAGAACTAGGAGAGAGTGTCAATGTCAACCTTTTCAGAATTGCCTTTCAGTGACGAAACGGAACAGCAATAGCTCAGGATAGATGTGAATGTAGAACTAAATTGAACAGTCTAGTTTAGGTCTGGGGAAACGTTTATCATAGAAAACTGAAATGGATTGGAACCATAGAATTATGTAAATAATAACTCAATTATATAATAAATATAAATAAAATAATAATAAATACCCCCTCAAGCAGCTGCTTGCCACAGAGATCTGACAAGAGCCTGTCAGTTTATATGCCACAGTAGGAGATCTGAGACGATGGCAGGACCTCAGCAGAAAAACGACATACACATCCATGCCTAATCCGGGGCTCGAACCCAGGTCCCTTAGATCAGTAGCCAAGTGTGCTAACCACTCGAATTTCATTAAAATGTTCGAATGAGAATTCGCTTCACAGGAGTTGTACTTCTTTTCCTCTATATGTTATTTTTCTCTTTGCGAATTTATTTCACATCAGTAGCTCGTGGGCCGCACAAAAAAAAAGATGACTGTCCGCAGTTTGCTCTGGCCTGGTCTAGTTGAATTAGTGGCTCATGTATGTATGGTGAATGGATGAATGTACGTACTTCGTTCTCTAATTCTAATGAACCTCTCAGCAATTCGTGTTAATTTGCATTGTTCCATAATCTCGAAGTGTCTGGAATTCATTCCCGTGGTATTTAAAATTATATTCCCCTTCGAAGCCGAGTTGAGAAAAGTGCTTTAGTGATACCATCACCTGTGAAGTTGTTGCTCAAAAGCAACGAAAAAAAAAGGTTTAAAAAAATTTATATTTCGAAATGCACCCTAAAAAGTGCGAACTGTAAATGAAACAAATTGTCAATGATTAAATCGCCTATTCAGTTCATATTAATTTCGGAAAATAATAAAGCGCCTGAATGTTTTCTCGTTACCCATCGATTTAAATGCTGATACCTTTTCTGCTTTTGAAATTCAGAAGATTTCTGTATTTCAGTAATCATCGACAATATAGATGGATTTTATTTTTTGCTTCTTAAGTCATATATAGAAATACATGTTCAAATATTATTTTGTATCCTTTATTATTAAATAATTAAAAAAACTTTTTTTCAGATGTCTTGTTTGAAAAAGAGTGGTAAGTGTGTCTATTATTATTGGGGCATCAAGCCATTTGAACATTTTGAGTATTCTCTAAAACTGTTTTATATTGGCTTTACTGCAACCTTGGCATTGGAATAAGTAATTATTATTATTAGCTATTGAGTACCAACATCCAATCTGTTAGTAATAAATATTGATAATAAGGAAAATTCTTAAAGGAATATACCGAATTGTTTCACAGTGTATGCTTCGCTCATCCATCAATTTTACTCAGTAGATTCTAGTGTAAGAGCCTGATTTTTTCTATTAAGGAATTTAAGCTAATGATTCGTTGTTTTACTTTCAATGGCAAGATAATTACTGCTGCCACTCTTTTTACCATGTACAATGTAAATAGTTTCGTTGAGTCAAAGCTCCAACTTACGTTGCTTACATTGCAAACGGCCCAGTGCCTCCTTCCGAAAATAAAAAAAAATCGTGTTTTTTCGTTTCAGTCGATAAGGAAACGTTTTTGGAATCCTTTCAGTTTTCGAAACTAATTGTGCTCCCGAATGGCTGATTTTAAGAAAACCTTTACGTCAAGAGAAGAAAGCAGTTTCGACATAAAGAGGACAACGAAGGTAACTCCTGGCTATCAGATTGTAATTATCTCGCTGTTAAATCCTATCCAGCGTTCACGAGATAAAAAACGAAAACCAAGAGGCCGAGCAAACTTCGGCGTTAACAGGCTGATCCTTCCTTCTGAAGTCTCATTACTAGGTGGATGCACTCAGCACGTAGTGCCTGTTGAATGCGAGCACAAAGCTGACATTCATCGAGATCTGCTGCTTGAAACCCTCAGCCGAGTCTCGGGTTGTCACCAGCCAGAGGCGGGTGTCAGAGTGAAACGAGATTTATTAGGGCCAACACCTCCAACACGCCTGCACCCATGTCGTCATTAACATGCCGAGGTAAAATTAGTGACAAACCTGATCCCACTTTCACCTGTCACGGAACAGTGGGGTCCGCATACTTTAAAACCTCCCTCTTCCCGGTATCTCCTTTTCCTTAGCTGCTTTACAAACGTAAATACCAATTTTTTCTACTGATTTTCTCCTTCTCTGTCTCGCTCTCTCGCTCTTACTGCTTGTCTGTCTAACGATGCATTCCGACCATCCCGACCATAACTGTCGTTTCCTTTCCTCGTCCTGGACTCGCTGAGAAGATGAGCCCTGACTCTTACAATCTGCCGCCTGTGATCAAAATAACTGGTTGTTGAGCAGCCAACAGGAATGTTTGGAATCGTCTATGGAGCACTGATGGCAAGGGATGTTGGAGGAGGGTGGGGGACGTGTACGACGACTTTTGATGGGGAAGTGGAACATAGCGATACGGTGTCACGGAAGGAAGCACAGGAAGAGAGAGAGCTACAGGCTCTCCCTCCTAGCTCGTACAGAGCGCTATTCATCAACCAACGGCAAAGCATTACCAACGGGCAAGGGAAGTGCTTTGTCAACGTCATATCAGATTAGCTTGTTTCATTTAGTCTTCGGAAGACGGTTTCGATAGCAACCAAACACCAAAAGTCTTCGTAACAAGCTGCTGCATATTTTGCTTTTCCTAATCAATTGCATTTGCAAAGAGTTAGAACTTTCGTTTTCGAAAAATATTTAGGCTAGATATCGTTCTTTGTTTGTTAGATGTTGTAACACTTTTACGTGTGATTCCATATCCATGAGATTTTTTTTCTATTTCTTTTACTGTTTTTTTTTTCCAGTTCTGTAACAACTTATTTAAACATAAATAGATAATTTTTAGGAAATAAAGAGATTGAATACTTTGTGAATTTAAAGTGTATTATTGAGTATAAGGTGATAATCCTACATATTGCTTTAAAAAATAAGAATCCTACATTTTCACACGTAATGATGGAAAATGTAGTGTTGTTTTCCATGAAATTTTTACCGTGCTGTTAAGAGTAATTTAAATAAAAATCACATATTTAAAAAGATTAACCACAACAATACTTTCAGAATCCCAAATTTCAATTAATCAAAAACGCAAAACACGTTTTGATCGAAAACATTTATAATGTTTTCGACAAAATTATTACTACTTAATAAACTGTTTTTAAATGCTTTTCGATCAGCGGAAATTTGTCATTTAAACATCAAACAAGATATTTCGCTTTAAGAAAACTAATCTGTCCTTGTTTTCCATTTTCTACAACTATGAAACAACGTGACTTGCAGTAACAACCATCAGCTTTAGAAACATCTGCTGAAAGTTCGACTGGCGAGAGTCAAAACCTGTAATGACCGAATTAACAGCTGAGTCCAGTTGTCTTTACGACCTGAGACCTCGACGAAACCACTAGGAAAGACAGCTGCAGTGAACTGGGTAGGTATTTTCTGAAACGAACGGTGCATTATGGAAAACGTTTTAACTTTTAAATACTTTGGTGACTCATTTAGATCTTTTGTGTTTAGATCATTGCCAACACAGCTGCTTGTCGTTTGCGATGTTGTTATGACAAAAATTATCAGCTGGAATTAATATGAGTGGTACGCATATATTTTTTAAGGCTACATTAAAATATATATGGTATCGTATAAATCATCTGATGACTGAGAAAGCAAATTGTGTTTAGTTTCATTTTGACCACCGCCAGAGCAGTTTTATTATAAAATTGGATCTCTGTAATTAAGTGTTAATTGAGCTTGCAGAAGTTAAATTATAACAATATGCTGCAAAAGTCTGAATGTGCAAAAGTCTAGTTTATTGCAAATGACAAGAAGTCAATTACAGAAATTTCCCTTTGCCAGGTGAACTCTTATTTAAGCTTCGTGTTTGTTCATCACAATCCTTTTAGGAGCAAGGGTATTGATATTGAGTCGACGCTGAAGATAAGATTATTAGAGTGATAATCTGTAACATGATTTCGTTCTGATGTTTTCTTTTCAGTTTGCATCATTTATTTATTTGCTCATTGAAGTTATATAATTTGTAAATACGCAATTTTAAATTTAAAGTTATGGCGATGTTTTTGGATGATAATTGTTTAGGTGATACGAAAGATGCAATTGTTATATAAATATTTGCACATTACTTCTTTTTCTTTCCTTATGGTTATCTGCAAACATTTCCTTTCATATCTTTACCTTTAAATTTTGAAAGTATTTTGGACAATATTAAGTTTTTAATTTAATATCCTCTTTTATTATACAGTGTTTTCGCAAGTAATCGTCCATTGACGGGGAATTGCTACAAAAGCAAAAAATGTTCAGATACAAAATGTCCGCTTTGATCATTTTGTCTGGTTACTTTCTATGAAACTCCGTTCGGAGCAACTGGGGTAACGCAAGTGAAAGAAAGAGGTAAGTAAATGTTGTTATTGTCATCTTTATTTTACAATTGGTTGGTACATTTATTGTGATATGATCTTACGGGAGGTAATAGAATCATCTTTAGCAGAGGGTGATCAGCCGAATGAATGAGGAACGCACATAAGAAGGGGCTGGCCTATTCGGTGGCTTGCCGCGCTTGTAATCTGCAGTTCGCATGTTTGAGTCCCAACTGTTCCAGTGTTGAGATATATATTCGCTACCTCCATCCTGCCCTTGGTCAGAAACTGGAGACCGAAGGACTTCGAAAGGCCGTCATCCGTTCGATGGAACGTTAAGCCGTGACCTCGTGTCATGAAACCCTAGGCACGTTAAAGAGCATGCTTGATGGCCTTAACGGGAGACTTTCATCTATCTCCTAAGAGACGACTAGTGGATACCTTTCCCTAACTTTATCTGGGCCCTTGGGATGCTTGCGACCTAGTTGGGTTGGGTTGTTTTACCTCTGAGCTGCACTTTTTTGCACACCATGGGCTAAATGACCAGGTCACATGGACCCTGAAGGCTCAGAGAAGGTTGGGGGAGGGGACCCACTGGAGTAACTGTTGGGAGACAGATGGTAGCTTCCCTTCAGGGCCATTCAGCGTGTTCTTTAATGTGCGCAGGGTATGGCTCTCCCGCACACAGGGCCACGGCTTAACGTTCCATCCGACGGACGGCGGTCTTTCCAAGCCCATCGGTGTCCCCTATTGACCTTGGGCGGGAAGTTTTGTGTAGATAAATCTCAATGTTGACCCAGCTGGGACTCGAACCTGGGAACTACAGATTACGAGCCTGGCGCGCTACCGACTGAGGCAACCCTCCCCACTTGTGGCCTAGTCATTTAGCACATTGTGTGCAAGAAAAGTAAAACAACCCAATCCAGGCCATCAGAAATCACATCGACTTACAATTTGAATCGAAATATGGTGTTGCCATTGTCATATCTGCAACACACAGATATGATCAGTAGCATAGAGAAGCGGAAACTATGAGGGAGATAGTGTG
The DNA here is from genome assembly GCA_038380435.1 of Ryuthela nishihirai. NCBI lineage: Eukaryota > Metazoa > Arthropoda > Arachnida > Araneae > Heptathelidae > Ryuthela > Ryuthela nishihirai. The sequence continues at coordinate 48,605,505 of JAWZYU010000001.1, read as the reverse complement.
GCAGAAGAGTCATGCCCTGTCGCCGTTGAAGACAAAATAACTGGGAGAGAAGAAAAGTAGCAGGAAACTTATATATGTATTATACATATTTTGCAATAATCCTTTTCTTTAGAAAGACTACGTGAACAAAGGGGGGAAATATGTATTGCACTACTGGGAGAAAGTCATTTCATTACAAAAATTATCGAAACAGCGTTTTGCTCAGTTCCGGTTTATTGTAGTCATTTGTTCGCATTTCCCTCTAAATTTGTTTCTAGATCCAAGCCTGATCCAATTGCTCTCACTAAAGAACTCTAATTCGACCTCCTAAAGAACTCTAAATTTCCTCCTAACCTAATCGTTACAGGTTGGGTTGGGTTGTTTTACCTCTGAGCGGCACTTTTTTGCACACCATGGGCTAAATGGCCAGGTCACATGAACCCCGAAAGCTCAGAGAAGGTTAGGGGAGGGGACCCACTGGAACAGCTGTTGGGAGACAGATGGTAGCCTCCCGTCATGGCCATCCAGCGTGTTCTTTAACGTGCACAGGGTATGGCTCTCCCGCTTACGGGGCCACGGCTTAACGTCCCATCCGACGGACGGCGGTCTTTCCAAGCCCATCGGTGTCCCCTACTGACCGTGGGCAGGGCGGGGAATTTTGCGGAGAAAAATCTCAACGCTGACCCAGATGGGACTCGAACCTGAGAACTGCAGATTACGAGCCTGGCGCGCTACCGACTGAGCCACCCCCGACCAGGTGGTGGTTTACAGGTGAAGAATGCATTCCATACGAATCTAATCTCATACTCTCGATCTCTGCAGTAATGATGAAATTTTACATAGCTCATTAACTCAGTAATAGAGGCTGAGTAATGAGAGTAGTATAGTAGTGCAAATGAATTTATATAACTCTTCTGCTTATTTTAACAACAAAATAGTTCTAAAACAAATTCCTTTCAATACAAAATTATCGATATAGCAGGTCCTCGGATTGCCTTCAGGATCCTTCCTAGAAAAGGACTTTAAATCAAAAGGGTTAGGTCGAAACAGATTTTCGCGTAGAAATATGATATAATAGAAGGATTCAATAAGAACTTTTAATAGAATTAATACAAATATAATGTTTAATCAACTACAAATGTCATAAAAAATAGCGATAATAGTGTTAGAATTGGTGTTGAGAGCGTTCTTTGAAATATTTATCGTTTAAATAGATAAAAAAGTGGAGGGATGGGATTACTTTCATAGAAAACCTTTACCCTTGAATCCATTACACGACGCAAAGTTTGAAACTTGATTGCATAAAATTGAAAAGTGTTTCTATCTCAGCCACAAGCCGTGCACATCACTTAATAATAATTATCGATGGTAATATGGTTTCACTTTTAATACCGCAATTAATTGTGGTCTTTAACAAATATGTGCATGGTTATACGACAAAAAATGCCTTCCGATTTCGGAGTTTTTGACAATCCACTCTCATTAAGTTTTACACTTTTTCATTTTTCTTTTTAAGTAGAAGTTTTTCTACCGTTTCTTCATAACATTCACTTTTCGTTTTATTTGCCATTTTTAAGGAGTCAATAAATGAAAACTGCCGAAATGTCAACAAGAAAGCAACTCAGAAGAGCATGCAATATTAAAAACTAAAACGTGCCGTCAGACATATGCTTCATTGAGCCATAAGCGTTCAGTGAGAGTCATGACCTGAGTGTGGGTCCACTGCTGCACGCACCAAATGGCAGTTGACTGCGGTAAAGAGCGGATCGGAATATGTTAGAACCTCATATATGCTGTATAGGCGATATAATATGTGGAAGGCGAGGCACCATCAGGAAGAAACATCCCAGCAGGAACTCAAACCCAGATCTCTTTACTCTGCAGCCAAGCGCATTAACCACTCTGAAACTTCAGCAAATTAATAAAAAGGCGGTTTTCTTTTGATATTTCCATCGGAAATGTATTTTTTTTTATTTCAAATGATTTATTTGCAAAATAAATTTCATTCATAAATCCGGACGAAAAAAATTCTCCTACTGCTTCAGGTAATTTTAGAAGAGAAAACCGTAACAAATATATATATATATCTGATAGTCAGTTGATCGAATATTATTTGACAAGTGAAATACTCAACACTTGTAATGAATATTAAAACATATAATACTATAACTGAACATTAACATATCAGAAATGGACAACCCTACAATATCCAGCAGTTATTGCAGTAAAAGTGGCCGGCCTGTACACTGACAGAAATGAAATGAAATTTAATATACTTTCCCTTCGTAATAACGTAAAAAGTAAATAATTATCTATATTTTTAAATAAAGGTAATGTAAAACTATTCCTTAAAGAATTTTCTTATTTCTTTTCACAGCACATCACTATCCAAGAGAGATATTGGCAAGAAATTCCTGAAAATTATTACCAGATAAGCTGTGATATCTGAAGATGCTTTATTTTGATGGGATTCTAACAATAAGCACCGAAATAATAATTGAGCATTATCTTTCTGCTAGGGTCTCGCCTTCCTCACAGATTTTCTCTCTGGAATATTATACTGACTGACTCCTTTGTTAAATAATATTTGTGAGAAGCAGCTGCTTTCAAAAGAGATATTCTCTTTTGCAGCTTCGGCTATTAACATTCTTAAAGTGTTGGGAGAGGGGGGTATATCATCCTTGACCCCCCCTCCCACCTCTTCTAGATCTGTTCTGAATATATGCATATATTACCTTACTTTTCTTCCCTGTAGAATTTCTTTCCGAGTTTCTGTAAATACATGCAGACTTTCTGCTACTCCTTCTTTCTCTTAGCGAAGATCAAAAGTATTCAGTAAAATAATTGTGCAAAATAAAAAAACACCTTGTTGCAATTCTCTTTTCCCGCAACCTGTTTCAACTTTCAAATATAGGCAAAAATCTTCTATTGAAACAACGACAAAGAAAAATAATCAAATAAAAAGGTTCTCAACTGCAGTGTTTCTTTCGCCATTGTTTTATTTTTGATAAAAATAATAGAATCAAAAGCAAATATAAGTATTTACAGATATTTAGGAAAACATTGCATTTTTGTTCACTCTGAAATTCAATATAATTGTAATTGATTGAAGCCGTATCACATGAGAAATAATCTTGATACAGATTTTCCTTTTGTTGTTGCAACAAAAAAAAACCTTTGTAAATTTTAGCTAGGTAGTCAATGGAAGGAGAGCTATGCACCAATCCCCTGTGATGGCGCACAGAACAGGCCAGGCCAGCACCTAATGTCCATCCTCGCCTTCTTGTGGTGTGAACTGTTAGTACATTTCAAAAGAGATCGTCTCTCCTGGGAGGGAACGGAAGGGGAGGGCTGCCAGATCAGTATTGCCTATTGATGCGGACAACTACGGCTATTTTTCGGGGTTTTTTTCTACCCTACTGAGTGGGATACCACACAGGTGTAGAAAACGGACAGGTATGCAGGGATTGAAGGATAAACAAGGTAAGGTTATAGAAGGTGAGGATTCTGTCATTGGCTAGATGGATTGAGCATTTCAGTGATGTTCAAAACAATGTGGTTAGTTCTACTCCCATTGTTTGTAATGATGATAGATGCATTAGCGGCTTTAATGTTGGCCCTATAACACAATCTGAAGTTATTTTGACTATTTCTAAACTTAAACTACATAAATCCCCAGGGTTAGATAAAATTATTACTGGAATGATAAGATATGGAAGTGTTTCAGTTACCATATGGCTGACTGAAATTTTTAATATCTTTTTCGATAACGGCATTATTCCTAAGGATTTTTTTTAATTATCATCCCTATTTTGAAAAATGTTGATCGTAGTTCTTAGGATAATTATAGGGGTATCAGTCTACTTTATTTTCCAGGTAATTCCAATTCTTTACATGACTGTGCTTAATAGAATTAAGAATTTGGTTGATGGACATTTGCGAGCAGTGTGGATTCAGAAGTGGTAAAGGAGATCAGATTTTTTCACTTAGGCAGATAGTAGAGAAATATTTAGAGTTTCAAAAATCTTTGGTTACTAGCTTTGTTGATTTCAAAAAGGCTTTTCACTCTGTTGATCGTCATAATTTGTGGTTGATTGTGATATCGTATGGCATACCAGACAAGTTAGTTAACATAATGAAAACTCTCTATAATAACACTGAGTCGTGTGTGAGAGTTGGTAAGGCTTCTAGCAATTGGTTTAGCATTGCTTCTGGTGTTCGACAAGGATGTATTTTGTTTCCTTTTCTGTTAGTTTGGTTATTGATTATGTTATGCAAAATTTACTGCAAGAGAAATATTTTGGACTTAAATGGTCTAGGGATCTGAAAACTTCTGATTTAGACTATGCTGATGAATTAGCCATTTTGGCAAATGATGTTGATGAAATGAACTATTTCATTCGAGCTGTTGATGAAACTGGTATTAGAGTAGGTTTGGTTATAAACAGAGAGAAAACTAAAGTGATGAAAATTAGTCAGGCAGGCTGTGATTCAGTTAATTTGAATGACTGACTCTTGAGAAGGTGTCTCAGTTTAATTATCTTGGGACCTATGTAACAGATACTGGTGATGTGCGACATGAGATTAACAGACGAATAGAGATTGCTGCCCTGACTTTTAAGAATCTATGGAGAGTGTGGAGAAATAGGCGTATATATCTAAAGACTAAAAGTAGACTGTATAATAGTTTGGTTCTTCCTAGAGTTAGTTAGGTAGTGAAACGTGGAGCCGTTGTAAATACGATAACAGCAAACTTGATGCTTTTGATTCTAGAAGCTTATGCAGTATCTTGGGCACTAGGTGGTTAAAGTTTTTAAGTAATGATGAGGTTAGGCAAAGGAGTGGCATCCACCTTTAAGCAGCATATTGTGCAGAGAGAGACTGCGTTTGTTTTAGCGAATAGGGTTATGAACAGTGTGCCTAAAGGCCTCAGAAAGAGGAGGAGACTTGGGATGCGGTGGTCAGATAATGTCAAACACGACCTTGTTAGAATTGGTGTGCGATGTGCAGATGTTGGAGATGTAGCTCAGGATAGATACGTTTAGAGAATTAAATTGCACAATCTGGTGAACCTACGTAGACCATGACTACTTGAGATAATGATGTTGCAACAATTTCGCAGAAGTATTATCGGCTGCATTTTTTCTTATCTGAAATTAGTAATGATGGTGTAATCCGAATCAATGACGGATCTGGGGGAGGAGAGGCATGGCTTCCTCCTTTGAGAATACTAGTAAGGGAAATGGAGGTAAAAATGATTAAACTTGTGCGTGTTTACGCATTTTTCAAGAAATATTATAAAATTTCTAAAACGAGATTTAAATGTTACACTTCAATGGATCATTGCGTCAAAATATATTACCGATTTGTTATTGTTGTTATTAAACAAAGCATATTCAATGAAATCAGGACCGAAGAAAAGCAAAATAATATCAGAAATTTCTAAAAGAAAAAAAATAATTTCACAGGGTCATTAATAGGCTTTAAAATTTTAACAACCAATGCAAAAGTTTTACATTTTTGCAAGCAACAGATTTTAAATATATTATTCGATTTCTAAATATTTTCAAATATTTTAATTGTGACATGATTAATGCCGATGAGATTTGAGGTATGGATTGTTTTCAGTATTGTTCAGTGTAGGAGTGTCACTGGGATTTGTAATGTGGAGACTTTGTACTTTAATTAATGAATAGATAATAATAATTTTATTTCCATTTATTTTTCTGTATAAAGATGTTATGCTAGCTAATAAAATCCAATTCATATAAAACAGAAAAGGGACACTCAGTAAAATACAGATCATATTCTCATAATCGGTGAGGTGAGAAGATATCATACTACATATATGGAAAGAATCGGGAACAGCAAATTAATACTTCTCGATCAAAGGTTCATACACTGAAAAAATGATGTGGAAAGATGATGAATAATACTAAACATTTGCAACTATTTTGAAATTTCTGCGTTCAATGAATGAGATAAATGTTTGCAGCTAGTTACATATTATTCCAATAGATGGCAACAGCATCGCTTTTTCTCGACGGTTTCGTTGCCGAAGCTCGTTTTTTTTCAAGGCATGGTCGCTTGGATTTCACGCTAACGAATAAAATTTTTTTTTTCGAGAAAAAAAATATCATCGAACGGCTGAAACTTCTAGCGCAGGGTTTCAACCTTTTATTGGTTAACGAACTGTTGATATATCGTGAATTTGTGCGGTATACCAACTCATAAATAAGAATGTAACTAGTTACTATATTATTAAATACCGCATAGCTACAGTGCAATATTATTTACTGTACACTGATTTTGTATATTCATGTCCTGATTTTATGTACATATGTCCTGATAATTTCAGTTTTATTGCATGCAAAGTGAGATAGGAAAAGTGCATTTCCTTTCGGTGCACTAAGGCTCCTGTCAGACCTCTGTGGCAAGCAGCTGCTTGAGGGGGTATTTATTTTTTTATTTAAATGAGCAGAAAATGTGTACGGAAGCTTTAAAGTACGCGAGCAATATCTAGTTTGAGAAACACTTCTCTAGAGATTTACAATCTTCCAATTTATACCTTTTTCGTAATCTAGAATTATCATTACATACAGTAAACCTGCTTACAACAATGAGGTAAATAAATTTTTTAAAACTGTTTCTACTATGATCCGCAAAGTTGAAGCTGAAATAGTGTAAAACCAAGATCGTTTGTGGAAAAAACGTCTAAACGTATTCCTAAAAAACATCAATAATCAAAATATCAAATATAAAAAAAATCAAAAATTTAAAATATTGAAATCACATAAAATGTGAAGATTTATATTATAAGGTTCTAATTTGCAGGTTTTCGATAAAAAAAAAGCGTATTAAGGGGGGATAATAATTAACAGTAAACTACGGGCTACCTTGGCATAAACTACGGGCTACGACACCTTTGCTAACACTAACTATAAATTAGGTTTATAGATTAGTACTAAAATAATATTGATGAAAAATTTTACTTTTTCTCCATTGTTTGTAGGTAAGCTTTATTTTTATGAAAATATAACTATATAAAAAACTATTTAGGGAGCCAAACTTATTAATACGCTTGGTATGATTAAATTAGCAAAGCAGCAGGCATTGCAAAATAAGAAAAAGCAGTAAAACCAAAAATTATAATTTTTTTTAATTGCACTAAAATCTGTAACGATATTTTGCTTGCAATTTAATATTAATTTTATTCGAGCTAGGATATGAATAAGTGCTGGGAAACATACAAACGAATGTAACGATTTTAAAAATTCTTTATAAAATGCCTATACATCCAAATTAAACAAATTATGCATGTTTTAAAAGAAAAAATACGAAAGTTTTTTTGCTCGAGTAAAAGCTACAGATAAAGAAACACAATACAGATTTTGTGATATCCAGGAATGACTGGAGAACGATAAGCGTCTTGCTGCAGATGATATTTTCTCTCATGAAATAACCTTTAATGTCAGTGACAATGCCAGTCGTCACAATGCACAATGATAGAATTTGGGGCACTGCACGTAAATCCTAAGGAATTATTGAAACTTCTGAGAGACAGTCCTAAAGTGAGCATGTATGGAATGAACTGGAATTTAAGCAGTGGTATTAATTTATAAGTATTTTTTGTGGGTTGGGTTGGGTTGTTTTACCTCTGAGCGGCACTTTTTTGCACACCATGGGCTAAATGGCCAGGTCACATGGACCCCGAAGGCTCAGAGAAGGTTGGGGGAGGGGACCCACTGGAACAGCTGTTGGGAGACAGATGGTAGCCTCCCGTCAAGGTCATCCAGCGTGTTCTTTAACGTGCACAGGGTATGGCTCTCCCGCACACAGGGCCACGGCTTAACGTCCCATCCGACGGACGGCGGCCTGTCCAAGCCCATCGGTGTCCCCTACTGACCGTGGGCAAGGCGGGGAATTTTGCGGAGATAAATCTCAACGCTGACCCTATTTTTTGTGTTAGTTGATTTTAAAAGGTAAAGTGAAGGTAACGAAATGAAAATGATTAAGCATGGCATGAATGAAGACTCTAGGTAGGGGTGCATCGACTCTGAGAACTTGAATAAGTCTTAATTCACTCTCAGAGATGAAATTTCAAAAGGCCTTCAGAGTTGAGGGTTTTGCAATTGTTGAATGTGATGTAAAATGAAGAAGATGGTAAAGTTTATTGAAGTGAACGTGTGTAATCATTTTTTGCAAGGCTTAGAGGGTAAGAGTTCAGACATGAGTCAGGAACGAGCCCTATATAGATATTTTGTTTTTTGTTTCCTTCCCTATTAAAAGACAAAATTTGCTGAACATCGTTATAACCATTTATTGTGAAAAAACTTCATTTTAAAGCTTTAATTCTATAACAAGCACCCCCTAATTATTTAGTTGCAAGACCCATACTTTCTGGCTCAATAGTCAGGATGGAAATATGTCAAAATATGTATTTTTTTTCACTCAATGGCTTGAATAATTGAAACGCTGCAGAACCGCCCAAAGAAAAAGAGGGCTTTATGAGAACCTGAAATGTGCTTCTCATCGAAAACATACAAATCAATACTTTTTCTGGGGCAATCAAAATACTTTCTCTAAATTCGTTTGAGAAAGTGAAACGAAAACTTAAAAAATTTAAAAGTTAAAAAGAAACTTTACTTAATAACATAGGAAGAAAATTTTAAAAAACATCTTTAGTGTAAATAGTATTTCAAACAATCGACAATTACTAATGAACTGGATATCAAAGAAATATGCATCGTGAATAGAAAGTAGTTTTATTTACGACCATTTTATCCATTTCATACATATACATTCATTTCAAGTTCATGTTGTATTGCTGCTTTTTTGTGATACCGTATTTCTTCGATTCTATGACGCACTTTTTCTCCCATATAAACGTCTCTAAAAACGGGGTGCGTCTTAGAATCGATGGCGTCTTAGAATCCCAGTTTTTTTTTTTAATTTTCCCGCGCTTTGCACACAGCACCACAGGTTTTGTTTTTACGCGGAAACCATGCCTCCAAGTTTGACCGTTATCGAATTCTCCAATTCCATTGGAGAATAAAGTGACATGGATATTTTCCCTCGCTTTGCAAATGTGAAGCCACCGTTATTTCATTATAGTGGAGCCCTGTGGGTGAATTATAGTGAGCTTGGAACCTGGCTGTTGACTGACAACCTTCCGCTGACACCTTCCGCTGACACCTTCCGGTAAAATTAAGAAAGCGCCGGCATCAAAATTGGCGTAATGGGTATCAACAGCTTGGAAGCTGATCCCAGAAAGAATAGTGCAGCACTCAGTTAAAAAATGTTGCATCACCAACGCTCTCGATGGCTCAGAAGATGATATATTATGGGATAATGAAGATAAAGACGGCTCAGAGGAATCAGACTCTGATATTGATTCAGAAGGAAGTGATGAATAACATACCTACTAATAAATAGGTAACATTGTTGTTAGTAAATTAAATTATATATTAATAAAATATTTGTTAGATTATAATTTTATTAATAATTAATTTAATTAATTATTAAATTTAATTTGTTAGATTATATTTGTTAAATAAAAATATTTGTTAGATAAATTATATTATAATAAAAAAAATTTCGATATCGATAGTTCGAAAATTATATTATAATAAATTTGTTAGATATATTTTAGCATTTTTTTTCTTAGAATCAAAACTTTTTTTTCTGTTGGTGGTACTGAAATTAAGGTGCGTCTTACAATCGATGGCGTCTTAGAATCGAAGAAATGCGGTATTACATATAGGACAAAGAACCTATAAGTTACTTTTCCTTAGCTTATTAATGACACTGAAATAGTAGTGAATGACACTTTTACACTATGCCTCTTGTGGATTAAAATTCCAAATTCGTTTTTTCTGAAATGTGCTTAATACGTAAAGCAGTAAATGTTCATGCTGCATAAAAAGGTCGAAACATTTTGGAAATCTAAAAATTTGCGTTTCGTACCGGAATCCGTGATTTAGTAGTTTTGCATTTGCCTAAATACTTTCTTTATAATCCAACAAAATTGCCATAAAAATTGAAGTAATTATAAACAATATTTTGCCATATTTTTGACACTTTTTACTATTAAATTTTAGCCTGTGATAAGTTTGCAGGGAGTTATTACCCTTTGATTCCATTTGCGTTTCCTTCTAAATATCTAGAGATTCAGCATATTGAAATCCATTATCCTTTTTGTCTCTGTTGTACAAAGATGATATTTAATGCATCCTTGATTGAAAATCCTTCTTAATGAGCCATTATGAAAGTCTAATAAGAGTCCATTAAATATAATTCGCCATAGAGAGAAGCCATGTGTTAAACAGATTTCAGCAGAAAGCGAAACAAATTTCCACGTTTATGATTGAGATCCTAGAAATGGTCTTTAATAGGGTTGAAGAATAATCGAAAATTTAAAACCCGGTTTTTAATCGATCTGTTTTTTTAAAAAACGGTTTTAACCGAAAAGTATAGTAATTTTTAAAAGCTAAAATGAAAGGTACTGACTTTAACTCTTAACAAGCATAGTTTATCGTCTATTTTTTGGTCAAAAAAAGGCAGCATCATACGCATGCCTATGAAAAAGAAAATGACAACTTTGACAATTAACATATTTTGTTTTAGCCAAAATAATGCATCATTCAGACAATTTAGAATTGAAAAAAAATTAATAAAAAAATCTATACTTAGAAAACAAAAATTAAACTTTTTGTAAAAAAAAATATAAAAATAAAATAAAAATTTATCTCTATTATGGAAAATAAACATTGAAATAAAAGTTTTTAATAACAGACATTTACCTAGAAAACAAAAAATAGACTCTTCTTGTAAGAAAAGATATAAAATTAAATTTAGATTTTATCGCTGTTTTGAAAATGGCATCTTAAGAAACAAAGGGCATTATGGGTATTATTTGTCATTCTTGGACTAATCTTAGATAAAAAAATAATGCCCGCAGCTGAAAAGCCTCTTTCTAATTCAACATTCGTTGGTTTAACGGTTAGTAACGCATTATGTAAAAGCTCTAAATTTTTACTCTTTTTTAATGTGGCTTCAAAGTATTTAAATTCATCGTTGACATTAAAATCTCTGGAATCTTTCATAGGCATCATTTCTAATTTCAGTGTGCCTAAAGTCCTCAGAAAGAGGGGGAGACCTAGGATGTGGTGGGCAGACAATGTCAAACTGGACCTTGTTAGAATGACAAGTGGCCAGATGCAGCAGATGTACTTCAGGACAGATATACTTAGAGAACTAAATTGCACGGTCTGGTTGGATATCCGTAGCCCATGGCTGCTTGAGGATGATGATGATGATTCAAAATATAAAAATATTACCATTGCAATCTATTTCATAAAATAATGACTTGTTCACGTAGGCCTTCATTCTCTCTCTCTCTATATATACGGTATATAAAATTGGAACGAAAAAAATTTTATGTATGCGTTCGTTCATTTTTTGAATGACCTTGAAATGTGTTCATTTTTAATTTTTTTTTTATTTCTCCTTCTCTTTCGCTTTCTATAAAAACCATTTATAAAAAATTCAACGTTACTGTAGTCAAATAAAAAATCAATAAAAAAAACGATTTTTTGTTTTCGATAGTTCGTAAATGTTCACTATTTTGCTGTATGCAAAATTACGTATACATATACAGCAGCCGCTGGTGTTATTAGTGTCCAAAGGATGTGTTGCAGAGGGATGAAAGAAGCACTTACTCTCAGTTGATTTCAATGCGTTAGCGTTGTGGTCAAGTCTGCTTTTGTTCCCCTCTTCCTTTGATGGCTGTCGTATGAAAGTCGAATAAGAGTCCATTAAATATAATTCGCCATAGACAGAAGCCATGTGTTAAACCAGATTTCAGCAGAAAGCGTAACAAATTTCCACGTTCATGATTGAGATCCTAGAAATGGTCTTTACTACGGTTGAAGAATAATAGAAAATTAATTCTCATCCTTTGATGGCTGTCGTACGTCAGCCATCAAAGGAAGAGGGGAACAAAAAGCAGACTTGACCACAACGCTAACGCATTGAAATCAACTGAGAGTAAGTGCTTCTTTCATCCCTCTGCAACACATCCTTTGGACACTAATAACACCAGCGGCTGCTGTATATACGTAATTTTGCATACAGCAAAATAGTGAACATTTACGAACTATTGAACCTCATGCTGTGTTTATAACGTTATTTTTATTTTCGATTTTTGGGGAAATTTTAAAAACCGGGTTTCTACACTAGTCTTTACTCAAGCAAATACTCCAGGAACTCGGCAATTGTGCCTCTTCTGTGCCAAACATTTACACATAGTGAGACTGATAGTCTGACTCAGTTTAGAAAGAGCAACAGGATGCTGGTTGAGCGGAATCGTTCTCACATATCTCATTGGTTCTAGCAATTAGAGTTAGTTTAATTTTTTTGATCTAGCTCTTAGAAAAGTTTGAATTAGCTTAGATGGCCAAGTTTCCTTCCGCTGTCATTAATTCTTCTTACGTCTTCTTTTCGTATACAGTTAGCCCTTTGACCTGTCATACTAACATGGTCGACTGATTTTCATCACACACACACATGTAGAAAAGCACATCCTATAACAGCTGAGTCTACCAGTTAGAAGTGCTCTGCTCTCTGTGGTAAACAAACTGGATTAAGTTGCAATCAACCACTGTGTTTAATATTCAGTGGTAAAGGCAAAACCCGCTTCCTTCGCACTTAATTTAGGCTAACTAATCATATCACAGATCATATTGTGTGTCTAAATCTAAAACAAAAAGTTCCTAACCTGCTGGATATTTCATTATATGGAAAACGAAATTCCAGAGCGGTGAAGAGATTTCAGGATAGTGATAAAACATAGGAAACATAAATTCTCTAGAGCAACAAAAATTTCCACAGAAACGAGACCGTTCAGGTATCGCAAATGTTTCAAAGAAGCGAGGCTGCCGAGAGCAGAGATACTCAACCACTTGTTCGAGAGACGCTTCTGGAATTGTTAAAAGTGTTCGCCGAAATACCCTTTATTAGTGTTCGAGCATTGACATCTATCGCTCACCAAAATATTTCATCTGCTGTTACATCAACGGCATAATATTTAGCGCAAAAAAATAACGATTTTAAATATCATTTCTTTATAAAATATGTTTAAAAAAATTTTTCCATGCAAATTTTTTTTTGCATTGTTTAAATATCGGAATTTTAAGCGCTGTAAATTTATGATGAAAGAAGTTAATTGCTTTGCAATTTTTTTTTTCATTTGAGGTACTTTTAACGCAAATTAAAAGTTTTAAAGGCATTCTCAGAAAAATAAATTCATTTTAATATTATATTATTACATATAAAAAAACAAATACTATCGATATTTTACACTGAGAGCACAATTATTTATCCACACTGCACCCATCTACAAACATTACGTACTCTACCACAATAATACAGCCAGCCGAAACCCTTTATGAGCTATAAATAGGTCATATACCAACCTGCTGCATAATGCTATGATAGGTAAACACGGGGACCTGAACGAGTTCGATTATGGGCAGATAGTCGGTGGAAGGAAGATGGGGTGTTACATATCGTGACTGCAGAACATCTGGAATTTCCTCGTGCAACCGTCGCACATGTGTACCAGGATTAGATCAAAATCGGCAAAACCTCTAATGTATCTTAACATCAGAATGTGGGCCACAGCGCAGATGATAATGTCGGCATTGAACAAATGGATAGTTACGATGGTTTGTGCGAAGGCCATTTGACATGCGAAGGGATGACTAGGCTATGGGAGCCGATACCCACATCGAGTCCCCTAGTTAGCATGTCACTGGGCTAGGAGGCTGTAGTGGGCGAAAAAACGTCGTCATTGACCATGGAAGACTGGAAACAGTTAGCTTGGTCCAACGAATCGAGATTCCAATTGCAACATGTGGGAGGTTGTGAATGTGGTGTAGACTACACGAATCCATGATCCAAACTGTCAAGTCAGGATGTTACAGGTAAGTGGAGGCGAGATAATACCTGGGACATGTTTATGTGGGCCATGTTGGGGCAACCTGTACCTATTGAGACCATCATCACCATACAATTCTATGTTGACGTACTCGCCGCCCACCTACACCCATTCATGACTATCCATTTCCCACAGCAGGATGCTTCTTTCAACAAGACAATGCCCACCTCTCATCGTTCCCGTTTGGCGAAGGACTGGTTGGAGGAGCATTCCAGTGAATTCACAACCCTCGAATGTTCCCTTTCACTCTTTGGATTTGAACCCTATTGAGCATCTTGGGATGGAGTGGAGCGATTACTTCGAGCGGAAACCCACCACTGTCGACTCTCGGTGCTTTACGGACAGCTGTCCTGGAAACGTGGGCAGCAATACCACTCGAATGTTTCCAACACTTGGTAGAGTCCATGCTGTGTCGTGTTGCTCTTGCTATAGGGCGAAAAGTGGACCCACATGTTATTAATTGGGGTGTATAAAAAAATTGGCCTTTCAGAGGATATTGTTTAATAAAACAATGTAGCTTGCGTTTAGCATTTATTAATGTTCTTTATTTGTTCGAAAAATGCTTTTTTTTTCTTTCTTTGAATAAAGTCGTTGGTAACCACCTGAGTAAATAGCGAAAAGGCAAAATTTTTAATTACCATGATACTCTTATTATTTAATTGGGAGGGAGGAGAGAAAATCGGTGTTTGTCCCTCTAATTTGTTTTATTATCTTAGATATATACAGTAACAATAAATATGTTAAAGTGTATTTTCAGAAGTGTTTTAAATGGGAATGTTGCTCATTAGCTCCATATGCTCACAGACGCGAGCGCATCAAATGGCTTTATGATATCTTTATCACTCTGCCTCACGTATAGCCGGAGGGTGTGAGCCACCAAGAAGAGCGGCCATTTTGTAGCTTAAATTTATTAATGTTTCTAAGAAAAATAAATAAATAAATACCCTCTCAAGCAGCTGCTTGCCACAGAGGTCTGACAGGAGCCTGTCAGTTTATATGCCATAGTAGAAGATCGGTAAGGTTGGCAGGACCTCAGCAGAAAAACGACACATACATCCATGCCTTACCCGGGATTCGAACCCAGGTCCCTTAGATCAGTAGCCAAGCGCGCTAACCATTCGGCCATGGGACGGTTTTAAGAAAAAAGAGAGGGAGAAATAAACAAGCAGAGAAGGAGAGTGGCTTAGGAACGGAGAAGTCACGTTCCTGTAGCACGTCAAAGTGACTTAGCTTTTTCTCAAAAATCCTAAAAGAGCAAGGTTCGGTGTGAACCAGGCTATGTAATCGGGATATCCTCTCTCCGAGTTTTGAGGTTCTGTACGGTTAAGTACAGATTTCTACCTCATTAATTGAATGCTTGCAAAAATGAAGCAGCATTCAAACTATGTTAAGCTGACTTGAGAGAGAGTATCCAAAGAATATCAATTTAAGCCATTTCATTCAGCAAACAGAATCTAGCACATTCCAATATGGTATATTAACAGTTTACCCGGTGTTGCTCGGGTTTGAAACTTTAGAACTACGGTGCCCAACCCGTAGCTCGAGAGCAACACGTTGCTCGCGTACCGTTTTAATGTGGCTCGCGTATTCAGATTCATCACGTTTATTAAAAATAAAATAGTTTTAAAAATATACATAAATATATAAGTTTTATTAGTGGCCGTTTAGGACATACGTCCCTTTCATCCCAAGTGACACGCCTAACAATCGGCTGGCCTTGAACGATGCGCACTTGATATGCGCAACTACTGACACCTCCCCCCTCTCTCCTTCCCCTTAATGCAGCGAGTTATTATTCGCCGCGAGAGCAGTGTATGTATATTTTTTATAATGGTTGTATGTTTTTATTTTCGTAATATTTAACGCGTTTCCGTATTTACACGGAGCGAACTTTGAATTTGTGTATGAACTGACGGATGGTTTCAATCTGGTATAAAAATATTTGTTTGATTTATTTTAAGGGTTAATATACTAACAATTATATTTATCTTATAGTTACCCTAATTATGTCTGAATATGAGCCAGAGAAAAAGAAAAAACGGACATACACTTACAATTTTTAAGAAGATTGGGAAGAGAAATATTTTTTTATTTATTTTAAGAACAAATGTATTTGTTTGATTTGCCGTTCAACAGTTGCTTTTGGAAAAAAGTGCAACGTAGAACGACATTTTACAACGGTTCATAAAAAATATGATACTGAATATCCTATTAACAGCAGTTTAAAAAAATCTAAAGTGAAAGAATTGAAAACCACATTAGTTGCCCAACAATCCATATTTACTAAGTCCGTGCCTAAATCAAGAGCTGCTACAATTGCTTCATTTAAGATTGCACATATACTTGCAATGCACAAAAAAACCCTTTGACGACGGCAACAAAATTAAAGAAGCAATGCTTGCTGCATCAGAAACATTGTTTCAAGAATTTAAAAATAAGAAGGAAATTATATCAGCTATTGAAGATGTTCATCATCATCATCATCCTCAAGCAGCCATGGGCTACGGAGGTCCAACCAGACCGTGCAATTTAGTTCTCCAAGCAAGTCTATCCTGAGCTACATCTACTGCATCTGGCCACTACACACCAATTCTAACAAGGTCCTGTTTGACATCAGCAATGTGTTAGGTCCTGTCCGCATCTAAAGCATGCAATCCTGTCCGCATCTAAAGCGGCAATGTATTAGGTCCTGTCCGCATCCTAAGCAATGTCTGAAAATATCAAATTACAAAGAAAAAAAAGATTTAGAAAAATGCGTTTTTTTAAGTTTTACAATGTGATGAATCAACAGACATCTGCAATATTACTCAAATAAATATTTTTTATAAGGATGGTCTTTAACGATTGCCCAGTAAAAGAAGATATACTGTTTTGCCACTACAAGGAAATACACGTGGAAAGGACATATACCAAGTTATTAAAAACTACATTAAAGAAATTAATCTTCCCCTTCAAAAACTTGTGTCCATAGCAACCGACGGAGCACCTGCTACGATTGGTTCTGGTGTTGGCTTCATCACATTATGTAAGAATGATGCTGAGTTTCCAAATTTTTTTCGTTATCACTGCATCATTCATCAACAAGCATTATGTACAAAAGTGTTGCATTATAAACATGTCATTAAAGTTGTTCTAAAAATTGTAAATTCTATTCGAGCCAAACCACTTCAAAACAGAATTTTTTTTGAGCAGATTATTCAAAATACTGACTGATGAACTTGATGCTGAGTATGGAACTTTAATGTTACATTCTGAAGTTAGATGGCTTAGCAAGGGAAAAGTCCTACAACGATTTGTAGAGCTTCTTCCAGAGATAAAACTATTTGTAAAATCCAGAAACGAAACTTATGAAGAACTTAATGATCATGGCTGGTTGTCAGATTTATCCTTTCTTACAGATATAACAATCAAAATGAATAAACTCAATCTTGAACTTCAGGGGAAACAAAGAACTCTTTTTGAATTAATAGGAAGTGTAAATGCATTTCAGTCAAAATTAAATTTGTGGATACCCCAAATTAAAGAATGTGACTTCAGCCATTTTCCAAATTTAGATAACTATATTCATAAATATAAGGAAATTGAATCAGATAAATATTCTGAAAATCTCGCTGAACTTAAAAATAATTTCGAAATTAGATTTTCTGATTTTCGTAAAATTCATCCAATCGTTTCATTCATTTTAAATCCATTTGTTGATATTAATATTTCAGAAATATCGCAAAAGATTGCAAGTACGTTGAATAAAAATGTCAGTATTTTAGAAATGGAAATAATTGATTTTCAATCTGATCTACAATTAAAAACAAGAGTATTACAAACTGATTTTTGGACACTTGTGAATGACAGAAAATATCCACTTGTAAAGGAAACTTTTCAAAGGTTAAACTCCTGCTTTGGATCAACTTACCTTTGTGAAAGTGGCTTTTCGACAATGAAATTTTTAAAATCAAAGTTCAGATCCAAATAACAAATGAACATCTGAATGATTGTATGACTCTTGCTGTAACACCTTATATACCAGAGTACAATAAACTGGCCGAAGACATGCAATGTCAGTCTTCACATTGATTGTTAATAAGTTTTGTTTGTCCCGTATTGTATTTAATTAGTAGTAGTAATAAACAGTAGTAGTGTAATATTATTGTGTTTTCTTTTACCTATTGTTGCTGATTTTTCAATAAAAAAAAAGGTCGTCGTCCTATGTGTGGCTCGCTTAAAATTTTTGAATTCTTAATTTGCTCGAGATAGACTAAAGGTTGGGCACCACTGCTTTAGAATATAGAAAGATGGCACTCCCCACGTCGCAAGCTTTCGTTTGGCATAAAAATCCTTACAATCAATCCCCTCCTGTTTAATTTTTGTCATCCTCATTTGGGTAAGAAAAGAAATGGACATTTTCGAGGTACTGTCGCTCAAAAAAGTATCCGAAAACTACGGTTGATTGCAAAATTCAGAAAAAATATCTGGCAACGATTTTTTTCGAAATTAGTGATCTGGCAACCTTCGTGTCACGTGACACGAAGGTTCGTATGATCGTGTGTTCGTAAGGTCCGTATGACCGTATGACTTCGTGTCACGTGACACGAAGGTTCGTATGACGAAAATTAAATTTGTGGATACCCAAATTAAAGAATGTAACTTCAGCCATTTTCCAAATTTAGAGAACTATATTCATAAATATAAGGGAATTGAATCAGATAAATATTCTGAAAATCTCGCTGAACTTAAAAATAATTTCGAAATTATTTTTAAGTGACACGACGGTTCACACGACGTGACACGAAGGTTACCAGATCACTAATTTCGAAAAAAATCGTTGCCAGATATTTTTTCCGAATTTTGTAATCAATCGTAGTATTCGGATACTTTTTTGAACTACTGTACCATATGAGCATCCCCACATCAGAAGTTTCTAAACCAAAAAACGGAATTGCTTCACTCAGATAGTCGAACTTTTCAAATCATTTCGTACCCACCAGAGCCCCTCGTATACAGTTTGCCAAACATATGTTAACTTTATAGAAAATGAAAATTAAATATGACTTGAGTTGCCCAAAAATGCATAAGTACTACGAAAAAATTATTATTGAATAATATTCTTTATTACTTAACGTAATAATAATAATAATTTATTCCATGCAGGGAGGGATATTGTTCGTCAAACATTTCAATATTCTACATAATAGGAGTGGAGCAATATAGTTTTCGAATTTTGTTTTAGAATTTAAAGAAGTGATATCGCTCGGTAGAGAGTTCCACGTTGAGGTTGCTTGAAAAAGGCAAAGGAAATTTCACCATACTTAGCTTTGAAAATCTTGAGAGTAGAAAACATTTTATTTTCAGAGCGAAGAATGTGGCGATATCGTAATCGAATATAGGGTGTAAGAATCGAATGAAGGGGATGAGACTTGTTATAAATAGTGTCGCGAACAAGGGTAATAAACCGCAGATTCCTTTTAGATTCAAGAGTGGGAATTTGGTAGTTGGAACGAATATCAGTAAATGTTAGAGATTTTCGTTTGTTAAAATAGAATTTGCTGATACAAATGAAGTTGATACCAATGAAGCACATCATGAATATTATTTTCTATTTCTTGTTTTACAGAAGTGAAAGAACTTGATGTAAAAGAAAGAAGACAATCGGCTGCATACATAAAAATATTGCAGTTAGTGGAGGATTTTGAAAAATCATTAACAAAAAGGCTAAAGAGAAGTGGGCTTAGAATGGTTCCTTGAGGTACTCCCCAGTTGATTTTAAGAGGTGTAGAGATCTCATTAGTCTTAATTTAGTTCGGATAACAGGGTCTTTGAGATAATTTTTAAACCAGGAAAGAGCTGAGGGCGATAGATTAAGATTATAGGAGAGTTTTTGCAAGATAAGTTTGTGTTCAACTGAATCAAATGCTTTTGAGATGTCACGGGAAACCTGTCCCACAACCCTTTTCACTTTGCTGTCTAAAGCCAATCTCCATTGATTAACAAGGAGTGTCAAGAGAGTTTCAGTTGACCGATTTTTCCTAAACCCGAATTATCTGCACGAAAGGAAATTAAACTTTTTAACAAAAGTCGATAATTGTCTCTCGACGGTTTTTCTAAAATTTTGCTTGAAGCACATGAACTGAAATAGGTCGATAGTCCAGAGGGTTAGAAGGATTTGAAATTTTAGGTATAGGTGAGATGATGGCTTCTTTCCATGGAACTGGGAATTCATTAGTGTTAAGTGAGCAATTAATTAGATCACAAAGGGGTGCAGAAATTAATGGGGAAATAATTTTTAGAATAAAGACAGGGATTCCATCTGGTCCGACACTGCGAGTGTTTTTTAGCGAATTTATAAGGTTAAGGACTTCGATTTCGGTAACATTTTTGAGCTTAAAGTTTTCCAGATTATTAAATGATTTTTTGGAATAGGACAATGACTCATTTGCGTTTGCATGATTTTTCTGTAGAAGTGCAGGATTTACAGAATGCATTATTCAAAACATTAGCAATGTCTTTAGGATCATAGAATGAATTGTCATTGTAAACGATCTTATTAATTTTAGTTTGGTTTCTTAAGTCACCAGTAATAGAATCAAAAATTTGAAATATTTCATTACCATTTGGATTAATAACGGAAAGTCGATTAAGAAATTATAAACGCTTGGTATTTTTAATACTACTGTTGACCAGATTACGGAAAGTTTCATAGTTTTCCCATGTGAATGGATGATTAGGGTTAATAGCATTCCTAAGGTGTTTATTTTTTAATGAGGTCATTTTCAGAAGCTCTTTTGTAATCCAAGGCTTTTGAGAAGGGCGAACTCTGAAAGTTTTATAAGGAGCATAAGTATCAAGTGCAAAATTGATTAAACAGGAGAGATGTTGTGCTTTTGAGGTAGGAGTTGTGCATTCGGAAATTGTAAAAAATTGTGGAAAGGGAGATATTTTTCAAACTCAAAAAACTCATCATTGTTGAAATTTTTGAACGATCTTTTTGAAATTTAAACTTTAGGTGCACGAGGTGTATAATACGATACAGATATGCTAATGATAAAATGATGTCTAATGTCTTCGAAGAGAGTAAGTGTATGCTTGTAAAGTGAAGGTCTATTGGAGAAAATCACATCAATGAGAGATTCACTGTGGTCAGTAATGCGAGCGGGCAAATTGTTTAAACGTACATGTCAGAATGTTTTTAGGCAAATTTCAAGCTTGGAATACGCAGAATTATTTTTCAGAGCATCGATATTTTAAAATCTCCCGTAAGAATGAGAGTAATGTTGCAAGGGAAACTTTCAAGGACTGAGTACAATAAATTAATAAAATATTCAATATTACTCTTCGGAGGACCCGTAAAGTGTGCCGATAATAAGAGTAGGGTTTCGTTTATTGATAGGGGAGGTTTTGACCCAGAGACCTTCGAAACAAGAGTAAGAAGGAATAGGCATTAATTACTTCGACATTAAATGTCTCCTCACATATAATGCAAGTCCACTAGATCTGTAAGAGCAATTACATCAAATTTGAAAATATCAGAACTCAGTAGATAGGAGTGTTTAGATTGAAGAGAACGAATTTTGAGATGACAAAGGTTTAACCAACAGTGATCTTGGAGAAAAGATATATCTGAGAGAGTTAGACATAAGTTAAGAGGAATTTTTTTGTTAGCGGTAGAAAGAGACATGAAGTTATAAAAATGTACAAATGAAAAATGAATAGAGAATAATAAAAATAGATAAATAAAAGGATTAATGGATTTATAAAAGTTGCAAAATTACTCGTAGCAGGAGAGTTGTTACTTTAAAAACGACGAAATATGTGCAATTTAGCAACAATAGAAGTTGAGAGAGAGAACTGTACCCAAAGAAAAATGTTTTAAACTAATTTACTAATTTTTTTTATTTTTAAAGTTCATTTAACTCATTCTTTGATTCAATAAAGCGCTTGTTACCGTTTTTCATCTTTCCCACTATTGATCCATCTTAAGTCCAAACATTGCACTGACCAAATTTCTCAATAGCCGAATGAAGCACTTTAAGTCTTTCTAACGTTAGATCTTCATGAATAGTGATTCCACTGCCTTTAAGTTTCCTTTTAGCACGGAACACAACATTTCTTTTCCGATACGAACAGAATTTTAAAATGATCTTTTGCATATTTTTTAAATTAAGTTAATGATTTTAATTTCCCATACAAATTCTTAGTTTTGGAAGCTTTCATTTCAAGAAAGAATCTCGTGTTCCGCTCGTGCTTAATTGGAACGACTTCAATATTCACGGACGCTCGCGCTCTTCACCCAACAAATTCAAAATTGGCTTTATCACGCGAAATTAGAAAGAAATTAGTTTGATGCATTCCTTATTTCAAATTTATTGGTGCAAATTTATTGGTGCAAAAACAATTATTTTGAATGCCTTTCAACAGTTAATGTTAAGTCAACGGGGGTTTTGAGAAATTCAAACCCGCCCACCCCAATTTTGCTTGACCCCAGCGAGTTTGCACACGGCCTATATTCTTCCCCTGGGTGAAGAAAACGTTCATGCAAAGTTTAGTGCCTCTGGCTGTTCTGGGGGTCCGAGTGCATAAGCGGACAGACACACAAACACACAAACAAACTTTCTTCTTTATATATATTAGATATGTGTGTGAATAAATAAATAGTGTGCTGTCCTCTACTTAGTGCATTGGACATTTATTTCGTTCTTCGTGCCAACATCACATCTGGCGCACATCTAAGCAATTAATTAATTGGAATAATTAATTAAAGAAAAAGTTCGGGGATCCACCACCACTCGTCTCAAAATCACAGTCGGTGAAAATATTTTTGCTCGACTAGTCCGTCTTTGGATACACGGTGTTCTAGAAGAAAAAAAAAAACTTTGCAGACCATTGTTCCAGAGCTAGAGACGCGCTCAGCTCTGGAACAATGCTACTCCCCTGATTGTTCCAGAGCTAGAGACGCGCTAGCCCCATGGCTACTCCCCTGAGTACAAGAAATGTACTCAGGGGAGTAGCTATGGGGGGATGGGGAGAGGCTCCCCCCAAAAAAAGTAACTCGGAGTTGGAAAAATTCGAAGCGACTTCGTAAAAATTAAATGAGTTGTGAAAATTTGTAATCTTTTTTTTTGTGTAAAATTAAGGGGAGTTAGCAAAATCTAGGGGGTAATTTTCAAAATCGAGGCAACTTGGCAAATCTAGGGCAGTTGGGAAAATGGAGACGGCAAAATCTAGAGCAGTTCGCAAAATTCGAAGCCACTTAATAAAATACAAGTGAGTTGACAAAATCGGGCCAACTTGGCAAAATGTTGGGGACTTCGCAAAATTCGCAGTGACTTGGTAAAATCTTGGGGAATTGGCAAAATTGAGGAAAATTCGCAAAATCTAGGAGTAGTTGGCAAAATTCGGAGTGACTTGGCGAGATCTCGGGAGTTGACAAAATTCGAAGTGGCTTGGGAAAATCGTGGGAGTTGACAAAATTCGAAGTGGCTTGGGAAAATCGTGGGAGTTGACAAAATTCGAAGTGGCTTGGGAAAATCGTGGGAGTTGACAAAATTCGAAGTGGCTTGGGAAAATCGTGGGGAGTTGACAAAATTCGAAGTGGCTTGGGAAAATCGTGGGAGTTGACAAAATTCGAAGTGGCTTGGGAAAATCGTGGGAGTTGACAAAATTCGAAGTGGCTTGGGAAAATCGTGGGAGTTGACAAAATTCGAAGTGGCTTGGGAAAATCGTGGGAGTTGACAAAATTCGAAGTGGCTTGGGAAAATCGTGGGAGTTGACAAAATTCGAAGTGGCTTGGGAAAATCGTGGGAGTTGACAAAATTCGAAGTGGCTTGGGAAAATCGTGGGGAGTTGACAAAATTCGAAGTGGCTTGGGAAAATCGTGGGAGTTGACAAAATTCGAAGTGGCTTGGGAAAATCGTGGGAGTTGACAAAATTCGAAGTGGCTTGGGAAAATCGTGGGAGTTGACAAAATTCGAAGTGGCTTGGGAAAATCGTGGGAGTTGACAAAATTCGAAGTGGCTTGGGAAAATCGTGGGAGTTGACAAAATTCGAAGTGGCTTGGGAAAATCGTGGGAGTTGACAAAATTCGAAGTGGCTTGGGAAAATCGTGGGAGTTGACAAAATTCGAAGTGGCTTGGGAAAATCGTGGGAGTTGACAAAATTCGAAGTGGCTTGGGAAAATCGTGGGAGTTGACAAAATTCGAAGTGGCTTGGGAAAATCGTGGGGAGTTGACAAAATTCGAAGTGGCTTGGGAAAATCGTGGGGAGTTGACAAAATTCGAAGTGGCTTGGGAAAATCGTGGGAGTTGACAAAATTCGAAGTGGCTTGGGAAAATCGTGGGAGTTGACAAAATTCGAAGTGGCTTGGGAAAATCGTGGGAGTTGACAAAATTCGAAGTGGCTTGGGAAAATCGTGGGAGTTGACAAAATTCGAAGTGGCTTGGGAAAATCGTGGGAGTTGACAAAATTCGAAGTGGCTTGGGAAAATCGTGGGGAGTTGACAAAATTCGAAGTGGCTTGGGAAAATCGTGGGAGTTGACAAAATTCGAAGTGGCTTGGGAAAATCGTGGGAGTTGACAAAATTCGAAGTGGCTTGGGAAAATCGTGGGAGTTGACAAAATTCGAAGTGGCTTGGGAAAATCGTGGGAGTTGACAAAATTCGAAGTGGCTTGGGAAAATCGTGGGAGTTGACAAAATTCGAAGTGGCTTGGGAAAATCGTGGGGAGTTGACAAAATTCGAAGTGGCTTGGGAAAATCGTGAGGAGTTGGCAAAATTCGAAGTGGCTTGGGAAAATCGTGGGAAGTTGCCAAAATTCGAAGTGGCTTGGGAAAATCGTGGGAAGTTGCCAAAATTCGAAGTGGCTTGGGAAAATCGTGGGAGTTGACAAAATTCGAAGTGGCTTGGGAAAATCGTGGGGAGTTGACAAAATTCGAAGTGGCTTGGGAAAATCGTGAGGAGTTGGCAAAATTCGAAGTGGCTTGGGAAAATCGTGGGAAGTTGCCAAAATTCGAAGTGGCTTGGGAAAATCGTGGGAAGTTGCCAAAATTCGAAGTGGCTTGGGAAAATCGTGGGAGTTGACAAAATTCGAAGTGGCTTGGGAAAATCGTGGGGAGTTGACAAAATTCGAAGTGGCTTGGGAAAATCGTGGGAAGTTGCCAAAATTCGAAGTGGCTTGGGAAAATCGTGGGAGTTGACAAAATTCGAAGTGGCTTGGGAAAATCGTGGGGAGTTGACAAAATTCGAAGTGGCTTGGGAAAATCGTGAGGAGTTGGCAAAATTCGAAGTGGCTTGGGAAAATCGTGGGAAGTTGCCAAAATTCGAAGTGGCTTGGGAAAATCGTGGGAAGTTGCCAAAATTCGAAGTGGCTTGGGAAAATCGTGGGAGTTGACAAAATTCGAAGTGGCTTGGGAAAATCGTGGGGAGTTGACAAAATTCGAAGTGGCTTGGGAAAATCGTGAGGAGTTGGCAAAATTCGAAGTGGCTTGGGAAAATCGTGGGAAGTTGCCAAAATTCGAAGTGGCTTGGGAAAATCGTGGGAGTTGACAAAATTCGAAGTGGCTTGGGAAAATCGTGGGGAGTTGCCAAAATTCGAAGTGGCTTGGGAAAATCGTGAGGAGTTGACAAAATTCGAAGTGGCTTGGGAAAATCGTGAGGAGTTGACAAAATTCGAAGTGGCTTGGGAAAATCGTGGGGAGTTGACAAAATTCGAAGTGGCTTGGGAAAATCGTGGGAAGTTGCCAAAATTCGAAGTGGCTTGGGAAAATCGTGGGAGTTGACAAAATTCGAAGTGGCTTGGGAAAATCGTGGGGAGTTGACAAAATTCGAAGTGGCTTGGGAAAATCGTGAGGAGTTGGCAAAATTCGAAGTGGCTTGGGAAAATCGTGGGAAGTTGCCAAAATTCGAAGTGGCTTGGGAAAATCGTGGGAAGTTGCCAAAATTCGAAGTGGCTTGGGAAAATCATGGGAGTTGACAAAATTCGAAGTGGCTTGGGAAAATCGTGGGAGTTGACAAAATTCGAAGTGGCTTGGGAAAATCGTGGGAGTTGACAAAATTCGAAGTGGCTTGGGAAAATCGTGGGAGTTGACAAAATTCGAAGTGGCTTGGGAAAATCGTGGGAGTTGACAAAATTCGAAGTGGCTTGGGAAAATCGTGGGGAGTTGACAAAATTCGAAGTGGCTTGGGAAAATCGTGAGGAGTTGGCAAAATTCGAAGTGGCTTGGGAAAATCGTGGGAAGTTGCCAAAATTCGAAGTGGCTTGGGAAAATCGTGGGAAGTTGCCAAAATTCGAAGTGGCTTGGGAAAATCGTGGGAGTTGACAAAATTCGAAGTGGCTTGGGAAAATCGTGGGAGTTGACAAAATTCGAAGTGGCTTGGGAAAATCGTGGGAGTTGACAAAATTCGAAGTGGCTTGGGAAAATCGTGGGAGTTGACAAAATTCAAAGTGGCTTGGGAAAATCGTGGGAAGTTGACAAAATTCGAAGTGGCTTGGGAAAATCGTGGGAAGTTGACAAAATTCGAAGTGGCTTGGGAAAATCGTGGGAGTTGACAAAATTCGAAGTGGCTTGGGAAAATCGTGGGAGTTGACAAAATTCGAAGTGGCTTGGGAAAATCGTGGGAGTTGACAAAATTCGAAGTGGCTTGGGAAAATCGTGGGAGTTGACAAAATTCGAAGTGGCTTGGGAAAATCGTGGGGAGTTGACAAAATTCGAAGTGGCTTGGGAAAATCGTGAGGAGTTGGCAAAATTCGAAGTGGCTTGGGAAAATCGTGGGAAGTTGCCAAAATTCGAAGTGGCTTGGGAAAATCGTGGGAAGTTGCCAAAATTCGAAGTGGCTTGGGAAAATCGTGGGAGTTGACAAAATTCGAAGTGGCTTGGGAAAATCGTGGGAGTTGACAAAATTCGAAGTGGCTTGGGAAAATCGTGGGAGTTGACAAAATTCGAAGTGGCTTGGGAAAATCGTGGGAGTTGACAAAATTCGAAGTGGCTTGGGAAAATCGTGGGAGTTGACAAAATTCAAAGTGGCTTGGGAAAATCGTGGGAGTTGACAAAATTCGAAGTGGCTTGGGAAAATCGTGGGAGTTGACAAAATTCGAAGTGGCTTGGGAAAATCGTGGGAGTTGACAAAATTCGAAGTGGCTTGGGAAAATCGTGGGAGTTGACAAAATTCGAAGTGGCTTGGGAAAATCGTGGGAAGTTGACAAAATTCGAAGTGGCTTGGGAAAATCGTGGGAAGTTGCCAAAATTCGAAGTGGCTTGGGAAAATCGTGGGGAGTTGACAAAATTCGAAGTGGCTTGGGAAAATCGTGGGAGTTGACAAAATTCGAAGTGGCTTGGGAAAATCGTGGGGAGTTGACAAAATTCGAAGTGACTTGGGAAAATCGTGAGGAGTTGGCAAAATTCGAAGTGGCTTGGGAAAATCGTGGGAAGTTGCCAAAATTCGAAGTGGCTTGGGAAAATCGTGGGAAGTTGACAAAATTCGAAGTGGCTTGGGAAAATCGTGGGAGTTGACAAAATTCGAAGTGGCTTGGGAAAATCGTGGGAAGTTGACAAAATTCGAAGTGGCTTGGGAAAATCGTGGGAAGTTGCCAAAATTCGAAGTGGCTTGGGAAAATCGTGGGAGTTGACAAAATTCGAAGTGGCTTGGGAAAATCGTGGGAGTTGACAAAATTCGAAGTGGCTTGGGAAAATCGTGGGAGTTGACAAAATTCGAAGTGGCTTGGGAAAATCGTGGGAGTTGACAAAATTCAAAGTGGCTTGGGAAAATCGTGGGAAGTTGACAAAATTCGAAGTGGCATGGGAAAATCGTGGGAGTTGACAAAATTCGAAGTGGCTTGGGAAAATCGTGGGAAGTTGCCAAAATTCGAAGTGGCTTGGGAAAATCGTGGGAGTTGACAAAATTCGAAGTGGCTTGGGAAAATCGTGGGAAGTTGCCAAAATTCGAAGTGACTTGGGAAAATCGTGGGAAGTTGCCAAAATTCGAAGTGGCTTGGGAAAATCGTGGGAGTTGACAAAATTCGAAGTGGCTTGGGAAAATCGTGGGAGTTGACAAAATTCGAAGTGGCTTGGGAAAATCGTGGGAAGTTGCCAAAATTCGAAGTGGCTTGGGAAAATCGTGGGAGTTGACAAAATTCGAAGTGGCTTGGGAAAATCGTGGGAGTTGACAAAATTCGAAGTGGCTTGGGAAAATCGTGGGAGTTGACAAAATTCAAAGTGGCTTGGGAAAATCGTGGGAAGTTGATAAAATTCGAAGTGGCTTGGGAAAATCGTGGGAGTTGACAAAATTCGAAGTGGCTTGGGAAAATCGTGGTAAGTTGCCAAAATTCGAAGTGGCTTGGGAAAATCGTGTGAGTTGACAAAATTCGAAGTGGCTTGGAAAAATCGTGGGAGTTGACAAAATTCGAAGTGGCTTGGGAAAATCGTGGGAAGTTGCCAAAATTCGAAGTGGCTTGGGAAAATCGTGGGAAGTTGCCAAAATTCGAAGTGACTTGGGAAAATCGTGGGAAGTTGCCAAAATTCGAAGTGGCTTGGGAAAATCGTGGGAGTTGACAAAATTCGAAGTGGCTTGGGAAAATCGTGGGAGTTGACAAAATTCGAAGTGGCTTGGGAAAATCGTGGGAAGTTGCCAAAATTCGAAGTGGCTTGGGAAAATCGTGGGAGTTGACAAAATTCGAAGTGGCTTGGGAAAATCGTGGGAGTTGACAAAATTCGAAGTGGCTTGGGAAAATCGTGGGAGTTGACAAAATTCGAAGTGGCTTGGGAAAATCGTGGGAGTTGACAAAATTCAAAGTGGCTTGGGAAAATCGTGGGAAGTTGACAAAATTCGAAGTGGCATGGGAAAATCGTGGGAGTTGACAAAATTCGAAGTGGCTTGGGAAAATCGTGGGAGTTGACAAAATTCGAAGTGGCTTGGGAAAATCGTGGGAAGTTGCCAAAATTCGAAGTGACTTGGGAAAATCGTGGGAAGTTGCCAAAATTCGAAGTGGCTTGGGAAAATCGTGGGAGTTGACAAAATTCGAAGTGGCTTGGGAAAATCGTGGGAGTTGACAAAATTCGAAGTGGCTTGGGAAAATCGTGGGAAGTTGCCAAAATTCGAAGTGGCTTGGGAAAATCGTGGGAGTTGACAAAATTCGAAGTGGCTTGGGAAAATCGTGGGAGTTGACAAAATTCGAAGTGGCTTGGGAAAATCGTGGGAGTTGACAAAATTCAAAGTGGCTTGGGAAAATCGTGGGAAGTTGATAAAATTCGAAGTGGCTTGGGAAAATCGTGGGAGTTGACAAAATTCGAAGTGGCTTGGGAAAATCGTGGTAAGTTGCCAAAATTCGAAGTGGCTTGGGAAAATCGTGTGAGTTGACAAAATTCGAAGTGGCTTGGAAAAATCGTGGGAGTTGACAAAATTCGAAGTGGCTTGGGAAAATCGTGGGAAGTTGCCAAAATTCGAAGTGGCTTGAGAAAATCGTGGGAAGTTGCCAAAATTCGAAGTGGCTTGGGAAAATCGTGGGAGTTGACAAAATTCGAAGTGGCTTGGGAAAATCGTGGGGAGTTGGCAAAATTCGAAGTGGCTTGGGAAAATCGTGAGGAGTTGGCAAAATTCAAGTTAGATGTAAAAATTGGAATCTTTTTTCTGTAAAATTATGGCATGTTGGCAAAATCGGGGCAACTTTTCAAAATCTAGGAGAGTTGGGAAATCTTGGGAAGTTAACAAAATTTAGAGTGACTTTGCAAAAATCTGGTGAGATGTAAATATGTATTGGGATTTTTTCTGTAAAATTGCTGCGAGGTGGCAAAATCTAGGACAGTTGGTAAAATTTGAATCCATTTGGTAAAATACGGGCGAGTTGTGAAAATTGGGATTGTTTTTGTGAAATTAAGGAGAGTTGAAAAATCGAATAGTCTTGGCAAAATTTTTGGGAGTTTGAAAATTGAAGTGATTTGGTAAATCCAGGAGAGATGTAAAAATTGGGATTGTTTTCGCAATATTAAGGAGAGGTGGTAAAATCGAGGCAACTTGGCAAAATCTAGGGGGGGAGTTGGCAAAATTGGAAACCATTTGTAAAGTACAGGTTAAATAATACAATAATACAATTAATAAAACAATGCTAAATATTACTGATTTTTCCTAAGTTAATTGTGAAATTTACGTATAATACCCTTTTTAAATAATTTGTGTGTACCTTTACTTTTAATAGCCAATTGAGAGAAAAATAAAGTTTTATAGCTGGCAGTCAGTTCAGATTCATTAACTTAGAATGATTTCTTAATTTTTTTTCATTCTAACTAATTCCAAAATTAGAAAAATGTTAATTCCTATTTTAAATCCTATTAAGCCTTAGCAGCTAATGTGGTTCCCTGGGCCTTGAACCCTAGGCTCCTACTTTAACCTGGATTACCGTTTACCGAATCCCTATAGCGGGGAGGTGGGAGTATGTGAGTGTGTGTGAGCGAAGGGGGGGGGGGGGGGGTCTTATGAATTCTTGCATTCAACCATTTTTATTCACCGACAATTGGGCGATTTCGACATGATCCGTTAAAGAATATCCCAATGCAGATAAACACTGAGAGTCAACGGATTTCTCTTTTAAGCTCTCATTGCAGAGGTGCAAATGTGCAGAAAATGCTCTATTTATACTTAACTGATTGTGTGAGTAAACCGGACTAACTCAATTACTAAAATATTTCACCTGATAGGATAGGTTAAAATGATATTTTATGTGAAATAAGATTTTATAGTTTCCTTTTTTTAATCCATTTTTAGTAGCGAATATATAATATAGGGCTAAAATAAAATTACATAAAGACACCTATTTTGGATTTCAAAGCAGGTTTGACGGCGGGGGGGGGGGACACCAAGGGGTCCGAAACTCCCCTCCCCCGGGTAAGTCTCTGAATCCAGGTTTCATGACTCCCTATTATTCTTTTACTACAGAATTCTAAGTATATCATATAAACGAAAAATATCTTTGCATCTGGTTTCATTGTTAATGGAGTATGAGAGAAAATCATCTGCATTACAAAAGGAAAAGTTACCTTCTCTATTAACGCATTATGCGAAAGTTTTCCTTTCAAAAAGAAAATCATTTCCACAAATTAATTTAAACTTCAGTTCGAGAGTTTATGTTTCGCAATCTAATTCTCATAATCCCCAACATTGAGATGGAAAGTTTTCCAACAGCAGCGAGAAGCTTCATTTTTATTTCACCCTTTTCTTTCGAACCGACCGTAACGGGAGTTACAAGCACGTTCATGGAGAACTTCGAACTTGCATCAGACCGGCAAGACGGAGTTTTAATATTTAAGACGCATATATTACACGCACAAAGCCTGATACTGCAACTCGGGCTGTGCCAGGAGTCTTAGAAACCAAGCAGTAAATAACCTGGGAGTTGCCATAAACCGTGAGTTTGCTTTTACTTCCAGCTGTTATTTTACACGCCACAAAATGCTACATTTATTAGTTTCAGACTCGGAAACGAGTGCGGGCTTACACATATTGCGCTCCATGACTTGCCGGGTAAATTGCTCTTTCGTAATAACATTGCGTCGAAACTGCACACACTCCATCAGTTTCGCGCCACCACGTCGCCTATTGCAGCATTGCACA
The DNA here is from genome assembly GCA_038380435.1 of Ryuthela nishihirai. Lineage (NCBI taxonomy): Eukaryota > Metazoa > Arthropoda > Arachnida > Araneae > Heptathelidae > Ryuthela > Ryuthela nishihirai. The sequence continues at coordinate 48,573,943 of JAWZYU010000001.1, read as the reverse complement.
CATGGAGAGTATGGTGGGCATGCGAGTGCTATATTACCTGATATAGCTACGCGCTAGAAGCGGCAAGATCTCACTGGTTAGTGTCACATTACACCTGGGCATCGTAATCCGCAGCTACCGGGGTTGAATTACAGATCAGTTTGACCTTAGGTCACCTTCATCATCTGCTCTTGAGAAGGAGAGCGAGCGGAAACTGCTGCAAATGTGGTTGTTTGCAGGCACAGAGGAAGGAAGAGTTAGGCCTAGCAGCAGCGTAGCGTTCGAGCGTCGAGCACATAGCGCTTGTGCTCGTGTAATTAAAGGCAGCGGGGGTGAAGAGGGGACGAAGAAGGCAGGGAGGGACGTATCACAATGAATAGATCCCTACTCAGCACCGAGAGGTAATAGGTCATTAACATTCTCGGCGGAATACGCCGCCGAGCTCTCGGCTCAGGAAAGTTAATGGCAGAGAGCTGTGAAATATGGACACGTGGTCGTGTGTTTCACTCACTGACCGAGGCCCTCGTGCGGCGGCGAAGCGCTCATTACACGTCTTCTAATTAAGGTCGTTGCTAATTAGTGTTTTATCTGCGAGCAAACGAGACTGCTGCTTCTTTTGGGATGGATTTCGTGGCGAAAAGAGACACTTCTCTTCATCTCGATGGCCTGTCTGCGATCAACTTAAAAGGAACATCGCTCAGCCTTCTGGAATCTGTGAATCTCCTCCCTCCCCCGCTGCTTTATATGCAGCCCATCCATTCGGCTCTGGCATGCCGAGGAAAGGGCTTGAAAAGAAATGCCGATGGCCTCCTCAGGCTATGAACATTCATCGAGAAGGAAAAACAAGACGAAGAAAGTGAATCGTGTTGCACTTTTTTTTTTGCTGCGAATAACAAATAAGGATAAGTTGGATTTTTTCCCTTCCTGTTTCTCCTTCGTACAGTTTGCAATAGATCAAAGAGAGAATAATGATACAATGTGTTGCAGAAAGGAGAGTTGTTTTCACCCCCCCCCCCCCCAGTTTTATTACTTTTGTTCACGGAGCATTGTTACGGCGTAAAAGAAATGTGAATAAAAACTTTAAAAGAACGTAAGCAATTTCTGAAAATATATTTTTGCTCAGTAATATTTTATTATTTACTATTATTTGCATTTTTTTTTTGCATAAATCCATTTTTAAAAGCTGTTTCCATGAGCTTAACGCTAACTTGTCAAGATTTAAATATTTCTTTCATCATTTTTTTTAAACTATTAAAATTTCAAGGACTGCATAGTGCAAAAGAAGCAACTAATATAATCTAAACAAAAAACGTCTCAAAGTAAGGTATGCGTACCATTAGGGGTAGAGGAGAGTTATTTACTGATGCACATGTACCTTGGTTATAAAGGTTTGGGTAGTTTTACCTCTAAACGGTTTTTAGCACATAGGGGGCAAAATAGCCAGGTCACAAAGACCCCACAAGGGCGTAGAAAAGGTTGGGGACGGAATTCACTAAATATCTGTTAGAAGACACATTGTAACTCTCCGTCAAGGCAGGGGCGGGGGTAGCTCAGTCGGTAGCGCGCCAGGCTCGTAATCTGTAGTTCCCAGGTTCGAGTCCCAGCTGGGTCAGCGTTGAGATTTATCTCCGCAAAATTTCCCTGCCCTGCCCACGGTCAGTAGGGGACACCGATGGGCTTGGAAAGGCCGCCGTCCGTCGCAATGGACGTTAAGCCGTGGCCCCGTGTGTGGGAGAGCCATACCCTGTGCACGTTAAAGAACACGCTGGATGGCTTTGACGGGAGGCTACCATCTGTCTCCCAACAGCTGTTCCAGTGGGTCCCCAACCTACTCTGAGCCTTCGGGGTCCATTGACCTAGCTATTTAGCCCATGGTGAGCAAAAAAGTGCCGCTCAGAGGTAAAACAACCCAAATCCCGTCAAGGCCATCCAGCTTATTCATTCAGCGTGTGATGTCTGCCTTCTTCTTCGAGACAAATTCTGGAAATACTACGCCGTAATGTGTCGTTCCTAGCTCTGTCTTTAATGCACTGTTGATATTGTCGCCAGTCCTAGTTATTTTATTGGAACAGTCGACATTAACATTTTTATTGAAATAAGGATCGCGGATTATTCAATTTGATGCCCGTTTCGGAGAGCGTTGAACCAACCATTAACTGCGCCATGATATGCCGACATCCCGGAGAGCAGAAGATGTAATCAAATCCAAACAACGCAGTTTCTTTTCGCTTATGAATAATTCGGCTGGTAGTTGCTGACAAACTTGAATTTTTTGTTCCTTAGCTTTAGTGCTGTTATTCTGATGCTGAGATATGCCTTAGGAAGTTGACTGATTATCATTGCTTAGTGTTAACCAGCTCCGGATCACGAAAAAATAAAACGATGGGGGGGGGGGGGGGTTACAAGTCGCAATCGATCTACAAAAAAAAATAGGGGAGGGGGAGGACAAGAGACTGGATTTCCAATAGACTGTAACATTTTTACATTCGTTTAAATATTGTTTTAATTTTCTTGAAAATGCGTAAAATATGCACAAGCTTAATAATTTATGCTGTAATTCTCAAATAGGGGTCATGGCCCCCTTTTTGAGAAAGCGGACCTCTAGGGTCCTTATGGGACAGCTTTCAAGAGACGATGGTTTCCCGTCAAGGCGGAACATCGCGTTCTTTAATGAGCGCAGGGTATGGCTCTGTTGCACATGGAACCACGGTTAAACGTCCTTATCGATGGACGGGGCTTTTTCCAAGCAAGCCTCTGACATGGTGGAGGTTAGAGAAAAAACGCTTCGTAAATAACTCTCTTTTGGAAATTTGTGGAATGATTCTTTCAGTTTTGCTCGATTTGCAAGAAACTCTTTTAGAAAGAATCAGCATATTTATATTCCAGCTTTCAAAGATCTGTAGAAACTAAATGATTACAGTTCTAAAAGGGTCGGAGGTGGCTCAGTCTGTAGCGCGCCAGGCTCGTAATCTGTAGTTCCCAGGTTCGAGTCCCAGCTGGGTCAGCGTTGAGATTTTTCTCCGCAAAATTCCCCGCCCTGCCCACGGTCAGTAGGGGACACCGATGGGTTGGAAAGGCCGCCGTCCGTCGGATGGGACGTTAAGCCGTGGCCCCGTGTGCGGGAGAGCCATACCCTGTGCACGTTAAAAACACGCTGGATGATCTTGACGGGAGGCTACCATCTGTCTTCCAACAGCTGTTCCAGTGGGTCCCCTCCCCCAACCTTCTCTGAGCGTCCGGGGTCCATGTGACCTGGCCATTTAGCCCATGGTGTGCAAAAAAGTGCCGCTCAGAGGTAAAACAACCCAACAGTTCAAAAAAAATAGAGACATGTGATTAATATCTTTGATTTTATAAAAGCTTATTTCCAAAGTGCCCAAGCGTTAATATGATTTTCCGTTCATAAAAGCTCAATGCTTATATTTTGCTCATAATCTGTACAATAGCGCGCTTGGCTACTGATTTAAGGGACCTGAGTTCGAGCCCTGGGTAAGGCATCGATGTATGTGTCGTTTTTCTTTTTTTTTTGCCACTAAGGTCTGACAGGCTCATGTCAGACATTTGTGGCAATCAGCTGCTTCAGGGGGTATTATTTTTATTTTTATCTGGAGCTCACAGGCTCATGATCTGAGGTTCCCAGGTTCGAGTCCCAACTGTGCCAGCTTTGAGATTTATCTGTACCCTGCTCTCGATGAGAAAGGGGACACTTTGGGCTTGGAAAGCCCGTCGTCCGTCGGATGGGATGTTAAGCCATGCATCGTGTACAGGAGAGCTTTACCCTCTGTCGTATCCTACGCATAATTAATTAATTATGTTTATTAATACATAAAATATTGGAATAATATGAGATACGTGCATTTGCAGTTATTTTAGAGGCATGACTTATATGTTTACCTTTTACTGTCTACCATGTTTGGCGCAGCATGGCCTCAGTTGTCCTTGAGCCATAAAACCCCAAACAACCAAACCAGTTATTGTAGTTATTGGCATTTCTTACTCTTTGTAGTATATATCTATGATATTTGTCACAATTTTTTATTCACATTTCATCCTTTACTTTATTTTCTGTTTTCTGGGAACATTTAATTTTTTGAGACTGATCCTGGTGTAAAGTATATGTCTGAAATATGTGAACAACGAAGTGTAAGGTGTCGGCTCCCTGTGATGTACATACAGAAAGGCTGTCCAAGAAGGTGGAGTGCGAAACATTTTCCCTCGCTTTTTTGGAGAGATTAAGTGTGTGGTCATTCTTTACGGGGCACGGTTGCTTTGTCTATCTGATATCCTCAGCTGAATTAGCAGCGGAAGAAAAAGTTCCGCGATGTCACGGGCAGATTCATACTGAAGTTCAAACAGCTGAGTTAGCAGTTAGTCTGCGTTAGCCCGAGTTAGCAGTTAGTCTGCGTGACCAAGCAAATTTGGTGTGTGGCTGCAGAACTGCAAGGTTAACACCAGGGCTTTATCTTTGGAGCGGGGGGGGGGGGGGCGATCTGGCCATGGTTTGCTCAAAATTGCCGTTCAGCGGTAAAATAATCTGATTGAGTGTTTTAAAGTTTATTTCAACATAATTATTTGTGATAACTGTTATTTATGTTTAAATAAACTTTAACAGATAAATCCTTATGGGTGGTATTCTTCAAATGCTGGTAAATATTGTTAGAAAGCGAGATTTAGATAGATTTGATTCTTATCTTTAACTTATCTGTAGCAATATCACCCCTCCCCAATAAATGCATGTTTTCGAAATTGTGAAACTTATAAAGTGACTGTATTATATTCGAAGCTTCCATTATTGTGGGGGGTCATCTTCTGTAGGTCACATTCGACAACGAAAGAATGTCGTCTATGTGATATTGGTTTTAAACACTACGGCATTGTGCAATTGTTTACACTCATGTTTTTCAGCTTGCTAACATGGAGCATCCTTCTTGCTTCCTCTGTTTCCGAGAGGCATCTCAAAGTCTCTGTCCTAGAATATGTTATCTAACGTGATCACACACATGTGCCGTGCGGGCGTATCAGGTTGCCGGGGGAAGGTTCGCTTCTTTCGCCGCCGGAGGTGCGGCCGACTGCGGCACCGTTCTGGCGTTCGGCCACCCGTGACTCACACATTCACCCACATTAGGCCTAATGAGTATCATGTGGATATATACTCGCTCGAGTCCTCTTACTCGCCACCACGGATTGATCTGCTCTTATTGGTTGAGACATTTAATTCGTAAACTGAAGAGACTGCAAAAGGCATCTTTCTGTTTCAGTTGTACTCATTGGAGTCGATGCAGATTTATCTGTTTGTTTTAATCGTAACCCTTGTAGAAGAATGAAAAATAAAACACACTCTCCGCTTCAACTGCGTCCTTTGCAGCACGAAAAAAAAAAGTCGTTAAGATTAAAATGAAAACTGTTTTTTTCTTATTGTAAAGTTTTTACAGATACCACATTAGCAGTTACAAATTTTGAAATCTCATTACCAAATGTTAAAAAAAATGTTTCTCGTTACCGAATTTTTTTGGAGGGTAATGCAAAATATTTGTTCTTTCTACCTTGAGAAACATATTAACGAAGTTTCACTGCCATGTATGATGCTGGGCCAGAAGACTTTCGTAGCAAAATGCAAGGATAATATCGATGGCTTCACATTAAACCGATATAATCGCAAAAAAAAAAACCTTTAAAAACATTTTTTTTTTCAGGAATAAAATAAAGGATACTTTTTTTGTCGCTACGTATTCTGTTATGGTCTAAACGGCTGTATATTTGAGAAAATACTTTTGTCTCATTTAATATAGGCTCACAATATACCCTTTGTAGCAATCAAACATAGACAGTAGATTTTTGTGTATACATCAGCTTTATAATAAGACATCAATATAGGAAGTGCAATAATTATTATATAGGAAGCAGAAATGGAGGTGATGGAATATATTCCGAGTATGAAAGGTATTAGATGAAAGAATGTTTATATTTGAACCGAAATCTAGTGATCTTCGTAGAAGATGGCTTATACAGTAAGGACAGATAAGTATTTGAATAATTACAAGGGGAATCAAAAAGGGTTAAAGGGCGAAATTTCAGTTGTTCGATTTTTAAAACGAGGAAAAATGCGATTTGACGTTTTAAATCGCGTTTTATTATAAGCAGGTCACTTTCAACTTTTGAGGGCCGGGCCACCTCTACTTTCGCGACCCGGACCATTTCTAGCATTTAAACGTCCTCATTATTTATGAATATTTTTAATTATAATTTGACAAAAATCTATATAATAAATTCTCCAAAGGAAGAGCTGCTTGCCACAGATGTCTTACAGTAGATTGATAGTATAATAGACCATAGAGAAGATCTGTAAGACGAAACGTCATCAGAAAGACAACACCAGAAAAGAAATATCTATGCCTTATCCGAGGTTCGTCAGTTAAAATATTTTATCTTTTGCTAATCACATCTTTCATTGTTACATGTAATATAATAAAAAAATCTGATGTGTAGAATTGAGGATTCTCTTTGAGCTTGAAGGTCAGGGACAAATAGTCATCATGCGCCCCACCCCACCCTGGTCTGGTCGTTAACCCCATACACACCACACACACACACACATACACACACCTGAAAGACCCTGATTATAGGTAGGGACTTGAAGTTTTTACGACACAGGGGTGGCACAGAGAGGAAACCATTACAAAATTTGGGAGGCCGGTCAAGTATTTGGGGAATTAGGGGGGGGGGGGCGAAATCTATTATGAAAGAGAGAAATCTCTTTCAACAAATTGAATGGTAATTAAGCTACCAGTGGCAGTTGGAGAGCTTCCAAGAGTCCACAACGCTCCACAGCCAGAACGTTGTAGAGCGTTCCATAGAGACATTTGGTTTATGTATATTTAAGGTATTTTGAACACATTTTAGCTTATCGGCTGACTAATTTCATTTTGGTAGCAGTGGTCGTAACGTACTTGACAAAAAATACCAATTAATAATGTCAGACAAAAACAGTATAAAAGGTATGAAAAAATTATATTTTGAAGTGTGCCAGATTTTTCATTTTCGGATGGTTTCGCATATATTAGGTGAAGGCAAAAAACGTACACCAGCCACAAGTAAAGAGAAAATAAAACACACACACATTTATATATTATGTTTTAGTTTTATAACCAGCTTGAGATAGGAAAGGTTGCCGTCCATCGGGTGGGACATTAAGCAACGACCCTATGTAGAGGAGAGCCCTACTCTGTGCATGCTAAAGATCACGTTAGATAGCTTTGTTGGGAAGCTCAATATGTCTCTTAATAGTTATCCAATGGATCCCTTACCCAGCTGTGAAGTTTTAGGCATTGTGATCGGACATTTAGCATTTGTGTGCACAAAAGTGTCTCTCAGAGGTGAGAAAACTCAATCCTTTTAAATCCGTTCGCTTCTTTGCATAATTCAAAAACCGTTATAATTTGTAGTAATTTGGAAAGTGTGAAAAAATCCACCCAACAGCCACTCGGATGCGAACTTGGGATTTCCTGGTTGTAATTTATTTAATTTTTTAATTAAAGTTTTAACTATTTTCACACCTCTATAGAACATAGAATTTGTAACGGGGCCGCCATTTTAATATCTCTATTGTAAATTATATGTACAGTTCCTTAACACTTGTGACCACTTTGGTATACCTTCAGTAAAACGTATTTCTCATCATTAAACCCAAACATTTAACAACACTACTATAATTGTATCATAACCGAACCCACTCATCAGGCCATCGATGTGATACAAACTATCCGTTAAAATTTATGGAGAGTCGTAATCGTTTAAAATATTCCTAAGCTGCGTGAATACAGAATCGCGAGCACAGAAATCCTCGCACAATTGTCAGAATCATTGACTTTTAAGTCTAACAAGGAAAATTAAGACTATCGGAAAGATGACTGCGGAGTTTAGAGACAGAAATGGGAGGATGTCGGACCTGACGGATAATACAGGGGAAATCGATGTGAGGTCTTTCTTCCGATACCTGTTTCATTATCATAACCCAATTCTTGTAATTTTATTTCATCAATCGTTATGTCATTCCTTCCTGTATTGCAGTTCTTTTATGTTGGGTAACACGTCGGTAAATGCACATTTGATGAAATGATTTGTCCGCATATGCTGGTACAGGTGTAGAACAAGGAAGAAATTATTACTCGAGAAAAATGTTCTTCAACATAAACTTAACGTTTAACAATATTGCTGTAATTGTAGCACATATTAGCTACGATCAATTAGATCATACGGCTTACAGATGATCTAATTTTTCAACACGAACTATGCCAAGCAACTGTTATCTGCAGTTGGAATTTCTTTGGAATCTGTTCTGTTCGTCCTTATATCCTATATATTTTTAGAGAGTTTCTACCAATCATGTCGAATCCAATTGGGCTATATCATTCCTCAGAGTTTGAATGAGATAATCAAGGAAAAAGAATACCTAAGCTCTGGTCGCGGTTGTCGAAAGGGAAACGTTTCAAATCTAATGAGCTATAATCCCATTGCGTCCCTTAAAGTGCACAGTGCATTGCTCTGTTTCACATGAGCTCATGGCTTAACTTTTATTCCGACGATGCAGCGTTTTCAAGCCTATCGATATGTCCATTCTCATCAGAACTTAGAGAAGAAAATCTGAATTCATAGAAAGCCGAACAGAACCAAGAAACTAAGAGTCTGTACCTTAAAATTGAAGGGGCACTACTACAGGCAAATGTGATTATACCTTTGCGTAGTAAAGTAATGTACACTCAAAAGTAGAGTAATATACACTCAAAAGTGGGTTTTCCCATCCCCATTCTTCCTCTTTAGCCTCTCTCATAACACACTCTGAAAAAAAAAAATCAATTTCTGAATATCCCTAAAGCGGAATTATCATTTCAATATTTCAGTATTTATTTTTAATCGGAAATTCCCGAGCCTTCCAAAGTTTGAAGCTCTTTTCCGCTCCACCCTCCGCCCCCCTCCTCGAATTCAAAATTTAGACTCTGGTTACGCCATTGCTTGAAAACGTGATAGTATTTTCCTAAACCGTTTTAATCTTGGGGAAGATGTCTAATAACTTTAGACGAATATTTCGGAGATCTATTCAGAAACACTTTTGTTATTATATCTCACCTCCAAAAATCAATTAACTTCCCCCGTGCCATTCGGAACTACCCCTTTCCTTTACACACAGATTCGTTTGTAAACATCCTCAGAGTTCCCACTTCAATGTCGGCTTTGAAGCAGAACTGATTTCCCAGCAAAGTTTACACATCATCGCAACCCATTAAGCTCACAGGTAATCAACATTAGTAGCTTAAGTGAATAGATAGCCAACAAATCAAGAGTACTTTTGAAGCCGAGTTCTGCAGAGCTAGTGCATCAGTTCATTCAGCCAGAAAGAGAAAGCTTAAGACTCAGCAAAAGTGTTTCCTTTGGATACTGCTAGCGATGCACCACCACCACCAGGATGCCCGTCTCCAGTTAGGTCTCATTAGCGGCGGTTCGTTTCCTCCCAAAGAAAGGAAAGGGTGTTCTATTTCCAGCGTCCTGCACAAGGCAACGGATGTCAGATGAGCTTCTCAGTGTATGTAGACCTGTCCAGAGTAGCTGTAGACCTGTCAGCAATCAATCAGCGCCTGTCAGACTCTCTAGTCATGACACTGGTTATCTGTTTCTCCGATCGCTGCTAAATTGCTGTCTTCAGCTTTCTTCTCTTCTAGATAGCATTCAGCCTGCTTAGCTTTATAGTAACAGTCACGGCCAAAACATCCAACCTAATGGTTATTCTTGGTATTGCTTCCTGTTTGATGTGATGAACGGCTCCAACATAATGAGTCTGCATCCGATTTTGTCTTCATATCTTTTCCACTCGGCCACTGATACTCGTTATTGCTAAGTGGTAGTGGGACAATTAGCTGCCAGATTGGAAGACCTTGCTAGAAATCGAATCGATTATTAGTTTTTAATGTATGTCTTTTTAAATCGTTATCGTATAGAACTATTTTACATCAGCTGACTTTTTTACCTTGATCATTGCAATTTATTGTCGTACTTTTTTTACTCAGCACTTCTAGCAAATGAAAAACATCATTACGAAGAATGCGATACTGTTGCTCAACTGTTACAAATAACATGCGTCTGTTTGCTCTTTTCGGACTTTTCATAGTACAGTCAACTCTCGTTTATCCGACATTTTTGGGGAATGGAGATTGTCCGTTAGATGAATCTACCGGTTGCATGAGAACTGATTTTATAGAAGCCAAATTCAGTAGGTACATTCTTGTATTCAAGTCCTAGTTGAAATAAAAATGTCATTAAAAATCATGATAATAAAAATGAAGTAAAATGTCCTTAATACAAACGTAAATATCTGAAATATAATTATAATTTTGTCGTCGGATGCTCCTGACTACCGGTAGTATCGTATTTTCCTAATAACGAAATGTGAAAGAGAGTTTTTGAAAGATAAAATCGGTAGAAAATCATACACAAGACAAAAAAAAAAAGCTATTAAGAGACACGACAATAGTGAAATTAAGCTAAACTTTAATTGTGAAAGATTTCCGACAAACAGAGAAGCACGATCACGAATTTAACTGCCTACTAATGGCCGTAATGGAATTAGCGTGAGTAGAATGAATGTCACAATGCGAGAAAGACGACTCCAGTGGCACCCTGGATAACTACCACCTGCACTGAAATTTGCCGCACCAAGTTCAAATGTTCAATTTGAAATTTGCCGCACCAAGTTCAAATGTTCAATTTGAAATTTGCCGCACCAAGTTCAAATGTTCAATTTGAAATTAATCCCGTTTACATGAGAATTCCTGATTCTTGAGCACTCCTTGGCTTGAGCAACGTATAATCGGAAGTTTACTACATTCAAGATTACCAACTGTACAGAATCCTTGGGTCTTACATTATGCTTAACTTCTAGCCAGTGTCGCATATTTCTTTGAGGTTAGTTGCGTTTAAAGCAGTGATGCACTTCCCTAACCTGGCAGCAGTACAGTGATACTGAAACGCATTTAGATTGCAACCCACTTTTGAGTTTGCCAGTGTTCACACGACGACCTCTTTGAGGCTTCCAAGTGCAGAGGCCTCTCCCGCAATTCGTAAGAGCTGAGAGGTTTTTAGAAGGAAACCTAAATTTATTTTAAAAAAAAGCAACTTTTTTGTTGAAATATTACTGTCTTTGAAGTGTAAAAAAAAATCCTTCCTATATCTATCAGATATAGGAAGGCGATTTTTTAATGCAACACGTGATGATTGATCAAGGGGAAACCCATGGAAGAAATTTAGGAATAGGCAGTCAAACATTTGGATAATTACAAGAAACTTGAAAAGCTTCGAATGAAAAATTTTAATCCATGGAATATAAAAATTGAGGAAAAGAGATTCGAGGTTTTAAATCAGGTTCTACACATTATAGGTAGGGACTTGAATTTTCAACATATCATGTAATGATACGGGAAAATGTATGTAGAAAGTTTAGGATAAAGCCGTCTAATATTGGGAACTTTTCATCAATTAGTGTGGTAACTAAAATTTCATCAGGAGTGAACTTAGCAGCATGTTGGAGACTACCGAGAGTTCGTTCAGCATACCGCAATAAAATATAAATAAAAATAAATAAATACCCCCTCAAGCAGCTGCTTGCCACAGAGGTCTGACAGGAGCCTGTCAGTTTATATGCCAAAGTAGAAGGTCTGTGAGGATGGCAGGACTTCAGCAGAAAAATGACACATACATCCATGCCTTACCCGGGACTCGAACCCAGGTCCCTTAGATCAGTAGAGAAGCGCGCTAACCACTCGACCATGGGACGGCTAATACCGCAATAAGGCAATAATAATGAGATAAGGTTATTATTGCCTTATTGCGGACAGGGTTCTTATACGTACTGTATATAGATATTCTAATATATATATATATTCTAATATATAGATATTCTTACTTATGAATATAGATATTCTCCTAAAATCCTGAACCTCAATGCAAGGGCCAACTGTATTCAACTGTTGTCGTTACTTTTGTTTCACTTGGTGGAATTTCTTAGTTAGTTGCTAGTCTGCTCAGTCAAGCACAGGTTCATCTCTTTAGCTAGTGTGTTGTTATCTGTGCAGTAAGTGACCCAAGACATGGTTGGCCAGAATTAAATTGAACAGCTATTTTTTTTTACGAGTCTCCACACCATTTTTGCATGATAATTCTGCGTTGGAATGAGTAAAAGAAAAACAATAAGTGAGGAGAATTCCTTTTTAAAAATGTTGCAGTTAAGGGATCATTGCAGTGCTTAAATCTTCATCTGATTAACAACTGATTCTCAATGATTTCAGATCTTTAAGTTTCGGCAAATTCTATTTTTAAGTTTCAATTCAGATGTTTTTTTAATAATTTGTTCACTGCTTTAATATAACTAATTTTTCAAAAAGAAAAAAGAAACAATATAAATGAACTAGGAAAGAATTCATATGTAGTAAAATTCGAACGATTCGTGTACAATAGGAAGTGTGTTTCCTTTGGAACACATAATTGATCTATTTTTTTTTTCTTTGCCATAGCTGTCATAGCCGTCCCGTGGTCGAGTGGTTAGTTGGTTACTGATCTACGGGACCTGGTTCGAGCCCCGGGTAAGGCATGGATGTATGTGTCGTTTTTCTGCTGAGGTCCTGCCATCCTCTCAGACTTTCTACTGTGGCATATAAACTGGCAGGCTCCTGTCAGACCTCTGTGGCAAGCAGCTGCTTGAGAGGGTATTTATTTTTATTTTTTATAGCTGTCATAGCAGTGCAAAGTTATAGATTCTTCCGGTGCAGTGGCTTACCCAGAAATTCCATTGTGGGTAATCGATATATGTTTTAGTCAAACGAATGATTGACGCCTTGAGTATTTGATTTGCAATGGCTCTTTTAGAAAAAAATATATATCATGAAGATATCATATCATAAGGGAGAAGGGGAGTTATTGCTGTTCCCCCCCCCCTTGGTATGCCACTGCAGCGGGAAATAAAGAGGCATTTCTACGTATGCTTTAATTTCTCCCATTCCAGCATAAAGAAGGGTTGTAGGATCAATATTTTGATAACTTTAATACCATTCATAATTGGTAACGTGATAGTTTACTGCAAAACCTGCTTTTCATGTACATAGATTAGTTAAGCTAGAAATCAACCATGAGATACACCGATACAAATTAAGTGTATTTAAATATAGCAAAGCAGATGGGAATATACTCTATACACAATATAAAAAATGTCAACATAAACATCGTATATTTAGATTCTTTAAATGCCACAATATTTCAACAAATGTTATGGAAATTATCAAATGTTTCTCTAAATGTTTCCAGCAACAAAATCTAATATTTCTTCATTATGTATTGAAGCCAGTTCATGACAGTGAGTTTCACCAAAAGAATTACCCAACTCAACAATCTCTCTTTTTTGCGGTATACAAGCTAATACAAATAAATTGAGTCTTTTATTCAACATCGAGTGCTTTCTATTCCCGTTTCAACCATTCTTCACTTTGTCTTTTAACTACATTTCCAAATGTCAACTCTAGCATGCTGTTTTATGTCAGGGCAAGACTTAGGCAGAAGCTAACTAAGCTACAGCTTAGGGTCTGTGGCGATATGAAAGGCCTTAAAAAATATGCATTTCAAGTTTTACTGTGTATCAGCTGTGAATTTGTATTAGTAGTTAGTTAAAATAATAAATATATATTTCGACTTTTTGAGGGCTTCTTAAGCTTAACATAGCTTATGACTTCAAAAGGTCAAAGTCCGGTTCTGATGTGTGTTCAACGATTTAGTTACGCTACATAATCATTTTCTGGGTGACAAAATAAACACCCAAAAACTAGATTATTTCTCCAAGGCATGTACTGAAAAACCTTTCCCCCAAAACAGCATAACAAAATGACTATTTTTAAGAGTGCTGCACCTAATAAGTTCTGCTCCCTATCTATGACTAATATTCATGATAATAACAGTTAGCTACGTAAAAATTCGAAATTGCGCCCTAAGTTTGCACCAGGAGCGGATGCCTCAATCGCCTCCGACTTGACACTATTTTGGGTATAATATCTTTAATTAATATTTCGGTAATTTTTTTCGACATCGTAATTTAATCTTCCCTAATCATGCCGTCGTACTCAGTCATGATACAGAGCCTACGACTGAAGATCTGATCTTGGGTATCATTAGAGATTAGCTGAGCTTAAGCAACTGCTACATGAAACCGATTTTAAGATGATCGTTACGCGGAGAAGCTTAGAAAAGCAACACACGCTCACTGACTGTGGAGAAGAACGTGCACCTTACCTAACAAGCTGTCTCTCCTTTTGTACCCACACAACACACCCAGCGATGTCTGCGAGCCTCACTTTTCGGTCTCAAATTTCCAACTAATGAGTAAGCTTCAGTCGAGTTTAACAACCATGCCTGGTAGTTGCTTTCTCCCTCGTGCTAAACAACGGTGCAGCTGTTTGCTCTTGTATCGAATATCACTGCACGCTCACCTGTGTGTGCGTGGCCTCCTCCTTTGTTGGTCTGCCCTGCTGCATCCTACGTATATGGCAGATTGTTAACTCCTGTAATATCTCCCTCTTCTAATGAGGGGCAGACTTTTGTTGAGCAGCGTCGGATTACGAAAACGTATTATGGCACCTGCACTATTCCTGTCAGCGTCTTTTATGTAATCTCGATGACTACCTGAAGCGTAATATTTCCCTGATCCGCACAGTTTTCTTTCCGCCTGTTGCAATTGTTGAGTCTTACTCTATTTTCAGATCTGAGCATGCAAGATGAACCACAAGGCTCTTATCAAGGGACTGCTGATATGGTTTTCGGCTGCCTTGGATTCGTAATTGCTTTGCAAATCCCAATTTGTCTTTCATGGTGAGACAAGCCAAAAAGAGGATAATGAATATTGCATGAAATAGAGATAAATAAATATTAAAGCAATTAAAGAAATTAGTTTCTCTTTGATAATTTTCTAACAGTATTGTAACCCTCAACTTTTCCTCTTCAAAACATGTGACATGAACTAAAATTTTATTCCCCGTTTATCAAAAATAATTATCCATACATAGTTATAACACATCAAGATCCTGTCTATCTGACTTCAAACAAAAATTTACTTTTTAACAGATACTTCTGAAAGATTAGCTCAGAAGATTGGAGTTCGAACCAGGAACAACCCACAAGTTAGTAATACACAGTCATGTACTCACTAACTGTAGCTGTGACGAGTAGAGGGTTTAATAATAGACAAATGCAAATTTGGTTTAAACAATAACAAAAAAAAACAGAATTAAATTTATTTAAATTCTCAAAAGGTCTGTAAATGGTAGCTAGGTAGTCACTGGAAGGAGAGCTATGCACCAATCCCCTGTGATGATGCATAGAACCGGCCAGGCCTAGCACCTAATGTCCGACCCCGCCATCTCGTGGTGCAGACCGTTAGTACCTTTCAAAAGAGATACTCTCCTGTGGAAGTGAACGGAAGGGGAGGGATGCCAGATTAGTGTGGCCTACTGATCTGGACAACTATGGCTACTTTTCTTTTTTTTTCTACCCTACTGAGGAGTGGTCAACCACACAGGGCATCCTCATCGGTGGATCCATATAAACCCACTGGACTGGATGCTGACCATATAAACCCACTGGACTGGACAGATATATGGCTCTGAGCTTGATTATGGATCCTGATTTTGCTGCACTGGTGGACTACTGTGGAGGGAAAATCTTCCGCTGTGTTCTCTGTTTCTTTGTGGGTTGACAGCCCCAAGTGAATAGATTAACAGGATATGTTTATCAGATGGTGGATAATCCTGAGCAGAGGTCATCGCAGGCACCTGAACTCTTTGCTTCTATTGACATCGTCAAATTCTACATTTGAGGAAGTCTTCCAGTGTAGATATCTTCAGCCTTTAGTGGTGGGGGAACGGGTCTTTGCCCCATGTCTGCTATTAGGGGGCTGTTTGATATTGTCGGCATTCCCTCTCTCAATAAAATTAGTTTCTTTAAACATCCCACTAACCATTTTCTCTCCATAGGTAGTTGGAATGTGAGGACTCTGCACAGAGCTTTTTCTCTTGATGTCCTCACACAAGAAGTCCACCATTATAATTTAGATATTCTCGGCTTGCAAGAGACCAGATGGACAGATAAAGATCAGATTATTAAAAATAATCTTAAATTTCTCTTTTCAGGGAGGGACGACAATAAGCATCACCAAGGCGTGGGTCTGCTTCTCAGCAGACACGCTAGTGATGCTCTTCTAGGATTTGAGTGCATTAATGAAAGATTTCTTACAGCAAAATTTCAGACAAGCGTTAAAGACTTGAAAGTTATCTGCTGGTATGCCCCCACTGAGGATGCCGATGAGGATGAGTAGGATAGGTTTTATGAACAACTTCAGGATATTTGGAATTCTGTCAAGAAAGGAGATATTACCCTTGTTCTTGGTGACTTCAATGCCAAAGTTGCTACTCACTCTGACCTTTGGGGAGGAGTAATAGGCCCTTTTGGTATTGGTAGCTGCAATGGCAATGGGCAACGTCTCCTACAGTTAAGTAAACTCATTGGATTCAAAATAACTAACACTTATTACAAACACCACAACATACATAAGTACACATGGGTTTCACCCGATGGGCTGCATAAGAATATGATTGATTATATATTAATTAACAGCAAATGGGCTAATTCTGTTAAGAATACCAGGTCATATAGGGGAGCTGAAATTGGATTTGACCATTATCTTGTTAAAAGTGTCTTGCAACTTAAACTTAAAAAGTGTTGTGCTAGGGTAAAAAATTTACTTGTAATACTGAAGCTCTGAAAGACCCAGTTATAGCCAAAGCTTACCATGCTAGGTTACTTAGTCATTATGACAGTCATGGTATGCTTACTACTGAAGTTGAGGAAGAATGGGATCATTTTAAACAGGCTTTTTTGGACACTAACAGTACTCTTTTAGGAAAAAAGGAGCAGAAGAGACAGAATTATCTGAGTGATAAGGCACTTGAGCTTATTTCGGAAAGAAAGAACTGCAGGAATGTTCTTAATCAATACCCGACTAGTCCTAATAGAAAGCATTACAGAGAACTTAATAAACGTGTAAAAGATCAGTTAGCTACTGATAAGAATCTTTGGCTTGATGGTTTGGTTGACAAAGCCGAGGAAGCAGTTAGACAGCACAACAGCAGAGAGCTGTACCAGAGAGTTAATGTTTTGTGTGGTAGAAAACGGACAGGTATACAGGGATTGAAGGATAAACAAGGTAAGGTTATAGAAGGTGAGGATTCTGTCATGGCTAGGTGGGCTGAGCATTTCAGTGATATTCTAAACAATGGGGTTAGTTCTATTCCCATTGTTTACAATGATGATAGAAGCATTGGTGGCTTTAATGTTGGCCTTATAACACAGTCGGAAGTTATTTTGGCTATTTCTAAACTTAAACTTCATAAATCCCCAGGGGTAGATGAAATTACTACAGAAATGCTTAGAGCTGGAAATGTTTCGGTTACCACTTGGATGACTGAAATTCTGATTATCTTTTATCATAAAGGCATGGTTCCTAAAGATTTCACCAGAGCTATCGTTACCCCTATTTTCAAAAAAGGAGATTGCAGTTCTTGTGATAACTATAGGGGTATCAGCCTACTTTCTGTTCCAGGTAAAGTTCTTTCCATGATTGTGCTTAATAGAATTAAGAAACTGGTCAACAGTCAACTGCGTGATGAGCGATGTGGATTCAGAAGTGGTAGGAGATGTGTGGATCAGATATTTTCACTTAGGCAGATCATTGAGAAATGTTTTAGAGTTTCAGAAACCTTTGGTTGCTAGCTTTGTTGATTTCAAAAAGGCTTTCGACTCTGTTGATCGCCATAATTTGTGGTTGATTGTGAAATCATATGGTATACCTGACAAGTTAGTTAACATAATGAAAGCTCTCTATAATAACACTGAGTCGTGTGTGAGAGTTGGTAAGTCTTTTAGCAATTGGTTTAGCATTACTTCTGGTGTTCGACAAGGGTGCATTTTGTCACCTTTTCTCTTCAGCTTGGTTATTGATTATGTTATGCGAAATTCACTTCAAGGGAAAGATTTTGGTCTTAAATGGACTGGAGATAAGAAAATTTCTGATTTAGATTATGCTGATGGTTTAGCCCTTTTGGCAAATGATGTTGATGAGATGAACTCTTTCATTCGAGCTGTTGATGAGACTGGTAGTAGAGTAGGTTTGGTTATAAACGGAGAGAAAACTAAAGTGATGAAAATTGGTCAGGCAGGCTGTGATTCAGTTAATCTGAATGGTTGCAGTCTTGAGCAGGTGTCACAGTTTATCTTGGGAGCTATGTAACAGATAATGGTGATGTGCGGCATGATATTAACAGACGAATAGGATTGCTGCCGGGACTTTTAAGAATCTATGGAGAGTGTGGAGAAATAGGCGTATACACCTAAAGACTAAAATTAGACTGTATAATAGTTTGGTTGGTTCTTTCTAGGGTTAGTTATGGTAGTGAAACTTGGACACTTTGTAAACAAGATAACAGGAAACTAGATGCTTTTGATTCCAGATGCTTACGCAGTATCTTGGGCATTAGGTGGTTCAACTTTGTAACTAATGATGAGGTTAGGCAAAGGAGTGTGCAACCTCCTTTAAGCAGCATATTGTGCAGAGAGAGACTCCGTTGGTTTGGCCATGTTGCCCGTATGATTAATTATAGATTGGCGAATAGGGTTATGAACAGTGTGCCTAAAAGCCTCAGAAAGAGAGGGAGACCTAGGATGCGGTGGGCAGACAATGTCAAACAGGACCTTGTTAGAATTGGTGTGCAGTGGCCAGATGCAATAGATGTAGCTCAGGATAGACTTGCTTGGAGAACTAAATTGCACGGTCTAGTTGGACCTGCGTAGCCCATGGATGGTTGAGGATGATGATTATGATGATGAAATTCTCAAAATCAACATAATTCCTCCACCAACTTATAAAGGTGGATAAATTCACATTACAATACGTTATCAAAATATTAAAGAAAAGTGACAACAATCAGATTAATATGAATTAAAATGATTATACCCTGATTGAAGATTTATCCATAACGAAAACGGAGTTCCGCTGGACTACAGTTGTGCACTCGGAAAAAATAAATAATTATTTCGAAGAAAGAACACTGTCGGAAAAAATAAACAATTTTTTCGAAGAAGGAACACGGGTCCTATTAGCACCATCACCCCTCACAGAATCCCTTCGCCGGTTGAAGCGAGGCAATAACTCAGGCAACCCCGGGAATTCTCCGACACTAGGGACCAATCAGATGCCATCCCCGGGCAAACACAACGTCCGCAGTATTTACACAAGTGGGACGAAGTCTTGTTGCCAGATCCCAAAAGTAAAAAAAAAATGAAATTAAAAATACCAATAGGTCAGTATTCTCGGCACAAATAGTTTTTTTTATTCCTTCTTAAAGCTGGATTCTGCTGTTTTACCTCTTACTTCTGTGCATTTGTTTCAATAGCCAGGTCATAAGACCACAAGACTCAGAGATTTTAAGAGAGATTTACTGAACATCATAAATCTAGACCACCCAAACTGTAACTTTAAAGCACATTACCTCTGTTTCTGCGTATTTTATACATCTGCAGCGTGTGCTTACACACCGCATGCGTTTTAGCTGGGTCTAATAGAAAATTAATTTTTTACATAGCAGTAAGTAGTTAAAAGCAAATTTCATTGATAATATAAAAATAATATTGATAAGAGAGATAAAAAAAATGATTCATTTCATATGGAGTTGAATTTAATGTCTTTTTTAGCATGCAGAAGTGCTGAGATTGGAGTTCCCTCTGGGTTTTTAAAGGTCATTCCTGTGTTAAAGATTAGAGTAAGGAATCATGGTGAAAGTTTCATCGTTGATGCCCATTGGAAATTCTGACAGAAATCAACTGAAACACAATTTGCACTTTTTTTAATTTATGCAAGTCCTTTTGCTGCGAGTGTTTTTCTGGATTATGCTGTGTTGTTTTTACTCCTTGCAGGAATCTTCTGCTGCTCAATTTCCTCTCGGAAGATTCAGGACGAGATTAAGGAAGGGGATTTTTTGGAAGCTGTTAAAGGGTCGAAGAAGTTGGGAGAGTCAAATATGGAATCTCGATCAATATTTACAAGATGTAGTTGTGCAGCATATGAATCAACATCAGCTCTTCATAACTAAGAAGATGATCTTATGAGACCTATCACTAGGGGCGCACATGCAAAGCCTGTCTTAGCGGCTTCCATTAACTACCACTGTTTGCGGAAAGAGTTAAAGCCATTAAGGGATGTGGATATTAGCTGATGGACCATTGGATGGATCTTAATATTGATAACGGATTATTACTTTGAAAACCTCTGCTCTCTATCGTATGCGTTCTTATACGGAAGGCCCTGCAAGTGGTCTCCTAGTGTGAAAATCGTAGCAGAAAAGAGTCAACGTTAATTATTTTGTGTTTTGAGAAAATTTTTCTCGAGTAAAGATTTATGAAATGGTAACATCTGTTCGACATTCAATTTACATCAGCTCTACACCTTCCTAACTCAACCTATATGAACTTAATGGCAACATTTGAACCCACGCTTCCCAGTAACATGCCATGTGTGTTACTGAGAAACGTGAGTTCGAATTCCACTCACGGCGAAACTAAATTTCTTCAGCTATTTTAGGACTCCCATGTTTACAGGACATCTCTTGTGATATTTCACTACTAATCGTAATATAATAAAAATAAAATTCTCCCTCAAGCAGCTGCTTGCCACAGAGATCTGGCAGCAGTCTGTCAGTTTAAAACGCCATAGAGAAGTTCTGTGCGAAAGACGACACCCGAACAGAACGACAACACAAAAGAAGAAACATCGATGCTTTATTGCGGGGCTCGAACTCGGGTCCCTTTTATCAGTAGACAAGCGCGTTAACTGCTCGGTCACGGGATGGTCTGCTCTGATAGTGTGTGTGTGTTTGGGGGGTGAAACAAATTCCTTTCTATGTCCTATAAGTCCAACATTTCCACGGAGTACTGGTCACTGGCAAGGAAAAGAATTATCGGTACTGGCAAGGAAGAGAATTATCGGTACTGGCAAGGAAAAGAATTATCGGTACTGGTAAGGAAAGAAATTATCGGTACTGACAAGGAAAGGAATTATCGGTACTGGCAAGGAAAGGAATTATCGGTACTGGCAAGGAAAGGAATTATCGGTTCTGGCAAGGAAAGGAATTATCGGTATTGGCAAGGAAAGGAATTATCGGTATTGGCAAGGAAAGAAATTATCGGTACTGGCAAGGAAAGAAATTATCGGTGCTGACAAGGAAAGGAATTACCGGTGCTGGCAAGGAAAGAAATTATCGGTGCTGTCAAGGAAAGAAATTATCGGTACTGGTAAGGAAAGAAATTATCGGTACTGGCAAGGAAAGAAGTTATCGGTATTGGTAAGGAAAGGAATTATCATTGCTGTCAAGGAAAGAAATTATCGGTGCTGTCAAGGAAAGAAATTATCGATGCTGGCAAGGAAAGAAATTATCGGTACTGGCAAGGAAAGAAATTATCGGTACTGGCAAGGAAAGAAGTTATCGGCACTGGCAAGGAAAGAAGTTAGCGGTACTGGCAAGGAAAGGAATTATCGGTACTGGCAAGGAAAGAAGTTATCGGTACTGGCAAGGAAAGAAGTTATCGGTACTGGCAAGGAAAGAAGTTATCGGTACTGGCAAGGAAAGGAATTATCGGTACTGGCAAGGAAAGGAATTATCGGTACTGGCAAGGAAAGAAATTATCGGTACTGGCAAGGAAAGAAATTGTCGGTACTGGCAAGGAAAGAAATTGTCGGTACTGGCAAGGAAAAAAATTATCGGTACTGGCAAGGAAAGAAATTATCGGTACTGGCAAGGAAAGAAATTATCGGTACTGTCAAGGAAAAAAATTATCGGTACTGGCAAGGAAAGAAATTATCGGTACTGGCAAGGAAAGAAATTATCGGTACTGGCAAGGAAAGAAATTATCGGTACTGGCAAGGAAAGAAATTGTCGGTGCTGTCAAGGAAAAGAATTATCGGTACTGGCAAGGAAAGGAATTAACGGTACTAGCAAGGAAAGGAATTATCGGTACTGGCAAGGAAAGAAGTTATCGGTACTGGCAAGGAAAGAAGTTATCGGTACTGGCAAGGAAAGAAATTATCGGTACTGGCAAGGAAAGAAATTATCGGTGCTTTCAAGGTATAGACAATCTAGGATATTACATATTGGACCATTTGCGACTTTAATGTGATCTCTGTTTCATGCTACTTGAATCTAGCAACGATATACAGTATGTTGTCTTTTCCTAGGCAGCGGGTTATTTTAAACGAGGCGATTTAGCAGGTGCAAGATTTCATAAAAATTATTGGTTTGGCTTAGAATTGGGAGACATTTTGCAAAATTTCCCAAATCTCCTTCTTCTTCTGCAAAAGAAAAATGTATCTTGAGTAATGTAAACTTTGGAATTTCAGGGTTTCTTCTTTAAATTGAAGGAGCCAACAGGATGGTGGCTACACAACTGAGAATGATAGATATCTTTTCTTCCAATTAAGAAATGTCGGGCTTGTTTGTTAGCTGTCGGAATGCTGAATTCCTAAACGGACGATGAAATGAACACTTTCGTACAGTGCGTACAATAGTTAATAAGTTACTATTCAAAATAATAAATGACTTAGGCTGTTTTATGATTTTGTTACGTGCTTTAAATATCTGATTAATGGTATGAAAAGTGTTAGTGTGATAACATGTCTGCAAGCCTCTTTTGCGATACAATTAATTTCGCTGTGTGCATCTGCAACCTTAGAAAGAGATATCACGTGCTCCTCTTACTACGCATAAAAATGCTCAAAAGTAATGAAGACTGCACTTTGAATGTGTTTGGAAAATGAAAGCTAATGTTTAATCTTTAATTTGTCAAGAGATATTTTGCCTTCCATCTATGTGTATCGTTATGCCGACACGTGGTATGAAATATTGCATTCGTAGCACGCATCGTTCCCGATGTTAATAATTCTCCCATTTTTCCTGCGTCAGGCAGCTAGACGTGTGTTGTAATTTGTTCTGAACTAACCTATCATAAGTCATGGCGTTTCACGGCGAGGAAACCTGGGACTGAAGAAATCAAAAGCAAAATTATCCGTTCTCTCTCCCTGCTGCAATAAAGTACGATTAATAATAATTGAATCCACATCCATCTCCGACGTATCATGTTCGACTGAAGTGAAAGAAAAATGAAATCTGCCTTCCATCCCCACGGACGAAGGACATCACAGACACCAGGTCAATTCATCAGTCACTTTCACTGAGGCCAAGAAACATTTCTCATCGTTATTGCAGGTGTGAAGGCAGTTCAACGGGACAGACATAATCACACGGCGCTCGATTCGGAAACTCTCCATCAAAGCGCGGTCCGACCCTCCGCTGCCACGATAAGAGTGTAGTTTGCACGGCACTTGTCCATTAGGCAAGCGATCCGACCCTCCTTCCCAATCTGAGATCCTTTGTCGGTCTCGGCGCTGCGGCATTGCACTCTGACTGATGAAGTTGTAATTGGAAACGGAAAGAGGGAAAGAGATCGTTGGATGGGGGGGGGGAGTTAGGTGAGGTGAGGCTCGAGGCTGCTCAGAAGATCGACGTAATTAAACTGATAAGCATCTCATCCACATTGAACTTATTGTTCAAGTCGTCACATGGTGGCAAAATACAGATGGATAACTAGGATGAGGGGGGAACCTGATATCTGCAGGCTCTGGAACTTGCAAGTGAGTTGAAACGGAAACCGGAATCTTTCACAGGTGACAGACATTGTTGAAGTAAAGCTGCTAATGAAAAAAAAAACGCATTCTAAGAAGAATGCAAAGAGAACACTTTGAGAAAGTTTGCCTGACAGCTGGAATGTAATAAAAGTGTTGCATGCCATTCATACCGATTGTGATATAACTTGATATAAGTCATGTGCACTGAAATCACTGCCTGTCTTCTGCGTCTGTTGAAAGCCTCAATAAAAGGGTGACGAGGGAAAATACTCATCTAAATGAAGAGTGTGTTCTTCGGAATTAGTGAATTCTTGCTGTTATGTCATACACATTTACGATTTCTACTAAAGGCTGTTGAAATCGGGACAGAGAAACAGTGTAAAAAAGGTAAACACGATTTGAAAAGCATTTTAAATAATGCTCTATTAATTTTTTTCCTCCAACAATCACTTTTTTTATGAAAATGAGGTGGGAAGTAGCTGATCCAGTTCATGGGGTTCCTGACTGCTGAACTGAATATTTTAGAGCTCGAACCCGATCTTACTACTTTTCGCAGTCCCCAATTTTCCGTGATCAAAAATAGATGAGACAGGTTACAACAATAAGGTTATTTGGTTCGGTTGTTTTACATTTCTGCGGGCCTTTTTTTTTGCACACAATAGGCTAATTGGTCAGGTCACAAGGACCTCCTCCCCTCAGGGCTCAGAGAAGGTTGGGGGAACGGGACCCACTGTACAGCTGTTAGGAGATAGATGGGAGCTTCCCGTCAAGGCCATCCAGCGTGTTCTTTAAGGTGCACAGGGTATGGATCTCCCGCACACGGGGACACAGCTTAACGATCCATCCGACGGACGGCGGTCTTTCCAAGACCATCGGTGTCCCCTACTGACTGTGGGTAGAACGGGGAATTTTGCGGAGATAAATCTCAACGCTGACCCAGCTGGGACTAACCTGGGAACTACAGATTACGAGCCAACCCCGACCTTAATAGAGTAGTAGTGGCAACACTGTGTTATAAAAAAAAAATCTGTCGATAATGCAGGTGACTGAAATATTGAGGATAGAATTTTAAAAACGAAACTTAATTGCGAGCTGTCAAACTAGGACGAACAGACGACCTGGAAAACGGAAACTTCTGGTCATCCTTAGCTGAGAGTTCGCAACTAAATTTTCAAAGGTTCCTGTCTTCTTAATGAGATCTGATCACTCTACATGTATACTGTAAATCTGATCACTCTACATCAATTTCATATTTAGGCTGGGCGTTGACTTCCATCAGACCTTAAGAGAACTGTTGAAGCATAAATTAGTCAACTTTTTCTGATATCTACGATGTGGATCATTCCCAGCACCATGTGATACATTTCTAAATTTACTTCACAGCTATTTCGCATTAACGATATTAATTTCATTCTCGATACGATTAAAAAAATTGTCCTGTTCAAAGCATTTGCCGTTGATAGTAAAAAGATATTTTTCTGTTCGGTTTATATATGTAATTAATAAAAACAACTTTAAATAACAACTTTCCATTGAACACTTTCAAACCTTTTCTAAGAATAACATAAATTCAAAAATAATATTGTTACGACAGAAGGAATCTGGCAATGCTCATGCAGGAAGATTGATGACTTGTGCATGTTAATAGTTGATTTGTTAATAAGATACTTCATCCATATTTCCTTTGTAACAATTTACCTTGTATTGAATTTGGTTTTGAAATATAGCTTTTAATACTCACGCTCAGTGGCTATCCATTTTTGTAATCCGCAACATTTGGTGTCAGAAGCGGGATAATTTATTGAATGCCGTTAACTAGAAGTATGGATGAATTAGTAAAGTTGATAAATAGCTTGAAAGTCGATATGGCTACGCAGATGACTGATATGAAAGCCGATATGGCTACACAGATGACTGATATGAAAGCCGATATGGCTACACAGATGAATGACATTAAAAGTCAAAATAATGACTTGAAAGCCGATATGGCTAACAAAATAGGTGACCTGGCCGCACAAAATACTGAGATTAAAGCCGATATAGCTGCCCAAAGCGATAAAATAGATGATTTGAAAGCCGAAATGGCCGCACAAAATACTGAGATGAGAGCTGAAGTGGCTTCTCAAGTTGGTAAGATTATTGATCACTTCAAGGATCATAAAACCGAACTCAATAGACAATGCAATAGTTTAAATGTTGAATTTGTCAGTGAAAAAGATGATCTTGATAGTGTTAAGTTAGATTGTAAACATGGAAAAGAAAAAGAGAAAGGCAACACATATAAAAATGTGGATCTGCTACTGGAAATCAAGAATCGTAGAGATAGCGCAGATAATGCCTTTGACCACGCAACTACTGGTGATGCATGGCAGAGTGTCTATGTCGCTGGTGACATGTCTAGGAACTGTGAAGAACAATCACACAGATCAGAGAGCTGTGAGACTATACAGTACGCTTTGCACTTCAAAATACCTAGGTATACAAGTCTGGCACGATCTGAAGAGAGATCCACACGAAAGGTATTCTATTCCTCGCTCTCAGCAAAATGCGTCATGGACAATTATCGCAAAGGCAGAGTAACGAGTGGTAATGAAGGGGAACGAAACAGAGTTTACGTTTCGCAGAGTGGTCCGAGTAAAGAAGAGGCGTCCATTCATCATAGATACAAAGTGCCATTCGACTTTACCGCGGAAGTCGGAGAGATTTTTCCGAAGCATATAGCCACACTTGAATCGTTTATAGAAAGTGGGGAATTAAGGAAGAGGAATTCCGAAGAATGGCTTAGAAGCATAACAGGTGATGCTAGTAAAAGAGCTTCAGGCAGAGACGGTACTTCAAAGACTAACTTTCTGGATGAAACTAAGCCTCAGAGTTACGATCAGAGAGAAGTAAAGCCCTCAGACAATCTCAACGAAACCATGCTGAATTTCTTTTCTGAACAGTCAATGTGCAGATTTGGACATTATAACCATTTAGATTATAAGGATATAGAAAAGTTTTATCACGATTACAAGAGCTCTAAAGTGGACAATATCATCTTACAAAACTCGTCGCTGATCTCCAGAATGAACAATTTGGCAATCATGATTGATGTTTCCCTGGCTAATTACAATGAGAGCTCCAAGAAACTGAATTCGGAAGAAACAGCAACTATGACCTCCTCGGGTCATGTGTTTTGCTGGAGACCCGAGTGGCGCCATCGGATGGTGGATAAACACAGCACAAGAGGTGTCAGCGACAAAGTGAGTCTTGTCTTGGCTCCTGCACTTGCTGCTTTAGGTCTGAAGGTCCCTATGATCTCCGGTCGTGCTCTCCAATTGACGGGAGATACTCTGGACAAATTGGAATCCATCCCTGGCTTCACAGTCGACTGCACTAAAGATAAAATCGAGCAGATGATGGAAGACGTCGGATGCTGCATCGTAGGACAGACAGAGGAGCTGGTGCCAACAGATAAGGAGATTTACCGCTGCAAGGATCTGATGGCTACCATAGATAGCGTTCCTCTAATGATATGCTCAATTGTGTCCAAAAAGCTGGCTGAAGGAGTGTGTGCTTTGGTTTATGATGTTGAATTCGGAAAAGGAGCTCTTGATCTCATCAGTACAGAAGATGTTGCTGTTGATTTAGTTAAGAAAGTGGTTGCAGCATCACAAGCTCGTGGAATGAAGAGTTTGAGTTGTTCAGCTGTTATCAGCAACATGGATTCACCTCTTGAAAACTCTGTTGACAACTCTCTGGAAGTGATGGAAGCTGTTCAGTGTTTCCTTGGTAACGGATCCTTGGAACTGCAAGAGCTCGTCGAAGAGTTAGGAGAACTTCTGCGTTTTGTGAACATTGTGGATAATAGGGTAGATGAAGCATCACGTGTCCGTAAGGTTCTGCATAACGGAATGCTTTGAACAAGTTTCGTAATATGTTAATAGAACAAGGAGTATCTGAAGATGTTGCAAGCTGGCTATGTGAAGGTAAAACAGAAAAAATATTGCTAGCAGCCCGACACATCACTGATTTCACTTATACAGGAGAAACAGGTAAGGTTGTCGGATTAGAAGCTGCAGTTCTAGCAAGAGTATGGAAGGAGGAGATGGACCGAAGCGCTAAAAAGAATTATGGAGCTGATATTATATTTGTGAAGCACCTTGGGGATCAAATTGAATCAGGTGAAATATGGCTGAAGGTTCATCACGACAGTTCTGAATTAAGTAAAAGTCAACTGACAAAAGGGTCAGATTGCAGGATGAAAATTCTCCCTAGATTTTATGTCACTAATGACTTTCATTCCTTGTTACTGTTGATAGAAGTAAAAATCCAAAGAAGAAAACTTTCGACAAAGAAGAAAACTTTTTACAGGTTTTGCACGAAAACTCTTAGTCGATTCTTCTCCCTGCAGAGACATAAACGTGTTCACAAGGGCTATAGGCCTTACACGTATTATGTTTGTGGACGAGGCTTCAGTCAGAAAAGAAATCTACGTCATAATGAGATTCGCTTTCATTTTGACACAGACGTGGTATATCGCATTCGTCGATGTCCAGCTACAAAGTGCAAGGTGTTTCACGTGGATCGTTTGACCCCGTTTCATCGAAGAACTGAAGAAACTTTGGAATCCAGAATTGTTCGGGACGAACAAGACCTAGGAAGGGGGCAGTGTTACGACAGAAGGAATCTGGCAACCGAAAGCAAAAAGTTTCAGCCAACGAATAAAAACTTTGGGAGAATTTGGAGAAGAAGAGTGGAGTGTTAACGGTCGTTGTGTTGTAACGGTCGGAGAGTTCGAAAATGGCCGGTGGGCTGTTCTGAGACAGTGCGCGTTAAGTATCAAGAAGTAACTTGATGTGTTGTGTATACGCGGAAGGATAAAAGTGGGATCTTTTATCGTTAAGTATCAAGAAGTAACTTGATGTGTTGTGTATACGCGGAAGTATAAAAGTGGGAACTTTTATGGCTAACTTCGAATGTCTACACGGACTGTCTTTTTGTTCGGCTAGTGTGTGAAAAGTTATTAGCACAGGACAAGAATTGGTTTACGAGTGAAGATCTTCGGGTGACCTGGTAAATCAAGTAAAAGGTAGTATTTAGTAAAATGCACAGAGCTGATGTGTGCTCATGCAGGAAGATTGATGACTTGTGCATGTTAATAGTTGATTTGTTAATAAGATACTTCATCCATATTTCCTTTGTAACAATTTACCTTGTATTGAATTTGGTTTTGAAATATAGCTTTTAATACTCACGCTCAGTGGCTATCCATTTTTGTAATCCGCAACAATATTTTAAACTTTTTGCTAAATCATCATGGAATCTCGCCTTCCTCACTGATCTTCTCCACGTTGTATTGAACTCTGCTGAGGCCTCGCCTTCCTCACTGATCTTCTCCACGCTGTATTAAACTCTGCTGAGGCCTCGCCTTCCTCACTGATCTTCTCCACGCTGTATTAAACCGATAGGTTCCTCTCAGACATCTGAAACAAGCGGCAACCTGAGGGATAATTTTTTTTTCAATATTTATGTATTGTTATGAATTAAACGGATGAAAACTGAGCGTGAGTTCAAAAAAGTAGTATTTAACAATTATAATTCTAAAATAATGTAATTTATTACAAAAGTATGAATGAAAACATTTATATAAACTCAACTCAACTAATATAAATCTATATCAATATAAAAATAACCCTCAGAAGAACAAAGCACTATTCATACAAAGACTATATATATAAGACAAGAACTGTTCACATAAAGAGATGTTTCCTCTAAAATTCTTACTATCTACACTCAAAACATAAAATAAGGCTTTTTATATCGGTTAGTGGCAAAATCATATTTGTGAACAATCTGCAATCTATCGAGAATAACCTTACCAATTCTTTTAAAACAAACTAAAGATAACTATGCATCAAACGACGAAGTCTTCCTACAGAAAAGGTGAGATCAGCTCTGCTTGTTCAACTAACATATAACCTCCTGAGCCACATCTTTAAGTGTATTAAACATCCTTCTTTTTCTTGCCAGTCTACTAACAGGATCCACATTAATAAACTTATTTAAACTCCCTCGAATACATCAAATAAAAAAGTTTCTTCTTTTTACCCTACCGCACAGACTAAATCAAACTACGACTTTCTTCACAATCTTAATTTCCTCTTAATACAACAACTTATTCTCTATTTTTAAGTTCGTTCGAAGTAGTTTGTGACGTAATTCTCACGCTATACTTCACGCGAGCATCAAGGCGATACATCACATCACAAGCTCACTGTAGCGCGTTCATCTGTCGTAACAATATTTTCCTATTTTCGCATGCATTTGTGATAACATAGTGAATTTTGCATTAACTCAGACAGTTTACATTTTATTTATAACGTTTGAATTCTCAAATAATGAGTTCAAAAGCATCATTCAAATCAATCATTCATTTCATCTTTTGTTCTAATATAAGTTGATTATCAAAATGCATTTCAAAATGAAGTGTAAGAAACCAAATTAAAATTTATTCCGAAATAAAATCTATACAATTATTTATTGTACCTAAAATCCCATAAACCGAAGCTTATCAGCGGGAAAGTACATAATTGTAACAATTCACGAGCTAGATGCTATTCCATTCAAATAAGGAAAAGTTCAATTCAATGATAATTCGCGTTTACCCTCTTTTCCATTACCATGGATAATTGAGAGTATACTTCATATTAGAATTGGTTTATTTCCCCATAATTCAAGAAAAAAAAAACCTTCTTCATTGATATTTATTACACGACTCGTTGCCATCTCGTACTGAGCTATTAGCTTTCCACCTCTTTAGGGTTAACGCCTTCATCAAAGCTCCTCGTAATAATGATGTCATGAGCAGAATTCGAGACCACCCGTTCTGTCGGCATGTGCTTTGAAGTAAGAAATTCGTCGAGAGAAATCAAAAGCAGCCGAACTCTCATCATGTTGTGTGACGGACAGTTTTTAAATCGATTTGTGTAGGTAGTCTGTCTCACGAAAGACGCCCACACTCCATCACTCTTTTCCGGAGCACCCCGAAATCGGTGCGTCTTTACAGGATTCTCTTTCCACTCTGAAACAAACTAAGCCATGCACTTCATTACCATTCAAATACGAAACTGAAAGAGGGTGAAAATTAAAAGCGTCCCCTGGACATGAGGGGTGGGAGTTGGTACGATAGGATCGTGGGCGAGTTTTATGTGGAACAAAACGTTGAAAAGGGATGGTGATTGCGATTTCAAATCTAATGTACCTACTTCATGATAAGCGTAGGTCGCTAGTAAGAAATGAAACGAATATGGGTGACGCGTTTGTTGAGCATTGCATATTAAATTACTACCTTGAAATGCCAATTGACTGGGCGGCGAAAAAAAATTATGTAACGGTGTGAAAAAATTAAAAGCTTAACACTTTTACTCTTTGAAAGGTATTGAGACATAGCTACCAATCTCGATATGAAGTGCATAGCAGTGCTTTTATTAATATATTTATTGGATTGGGTTTTTTGTCTCCTCCTAAGGCATTCTCCTTGTTTTTTACATTGAACGATGGAATAAATCTCAGTCAGGGCAGGAGCTCAAAGGATCCAAGGGTGGTTATGTTAAGAAAGTCCTTTTGCAGCGGCAACATGGGCTGTATAATCTCCCCGGTTGCCCCTCATTCTACGATCCTCGTCTTTGCACAACAGTAAAGTGGAATCTTCCCGGAAAAATCATTCGGTGTATTCTTTAAAGTGAAAAATGGGTACCTCTCCTGCGATTAAACCACCGCTTGTCTAACGGGCACTGCACCATGGAAGAAAATCATCGCTGCCTCTTTTAAAGACTGTAAAATAGCACAAATCTGCGAGGATTTAGTTGGCAAACTATACTGCTCACAAAAATTAGGGGATATTTATATAGCTTCATATTCATTTTGAAATATCTCCTAATATTTGTGAGCAGTATATATACCATGGGATGATTTGAGATCGGGCCCAAGAGAACTTGTCACACCAAATTCAAAGCACCCAACACTCTCGTTACGAAGTGTGAGCTTTCAAATGATGGACACCATGTAGACACCTCGAATTTTTATGTTTATTTTTCAGTCTTAACAGCCTCCTAGGCATAGGTTGCAAACCAGACAAATCGATAAGAAGCAAAGAAAATCACCAGTTCACATCCATGGCAGTCAAGTGTAATGTAATAAACGTTACGTAAATTTGCAGCGACGAGTCAGATGGTTCCGACGTCTGTGCTCTTTTCCCCCATGAATGGCTCACTCAGTGATATTGCCAGTCTTAAAGTAAAGGGTTGTGAGTCGGAGACTGGCTCCATCAACCATTATTGAACCTAAGCTCTTCACACTTTCGACCCTTTGATGAGTTACTTTAGAAACAGGAGCAACTGGTGAGATTATGTGGCACCATGTTGTCCCTCACGCTACACCAACTGCAATCAGAAAATTGCAATAAACTCTTCACGATAGAGTTTATTGCAATTTTCCCGAGTTCACGATAGATTTAGCTTTGTCTAGATAACGATTCGAGAATACTACTATATACCTTCTTTTTTACGATACATCTACTGTAGAGTAAGATTGTTGAAAGAGTGTAGGAAACAAAGGGCAAAAAAAAAACTTTTCTGTGGCAAAATTTGCGAACTTCCTTCACTTTGATCAAAAGAACGAATTTAAAGATGCAAAATTTACTCTTTGACTTGTTTTTAATCGAAAAATTGGCTTCATGTTTACCACTAGACATCAACTAATAATATGTAGCAATCGTCATCACCACAGGTGATCATTTACTATCGATTTTAATATATGTAAAAATTACTCCTCAGACAGCCCATTTGCCACAAACACGAACGGGATTTTATCAATGTAATATGCTCTAGAGAAGATCAGGTAAAAAAAAAACGAAAGCTCAGCACCAACGAAACCTCCATTCCTTCTGGGATTTGAACCCAAACACCTTTTTGTAGCGGAGTACATTAACGTTCTTAATCAAGAATTGAATTTTTCTAAACCAATAAATTAGTGATGACTTTGAAGACCATCGTCGTGGTCGACAAGATATCCAGCTTGACTGCAGAGTACAGGAACTTGTGTTCGAGTCCCGAATAAAGCATCACAACTTCGTTTCAGCTATCGTCGCCTCGACCTCCTCAGTCTTCTCTCTGACATATTGGCAAGTTGCTGTCAGACTTCCATTGCTCACAAGTATTTTGGGAGTAATTTTTTTTTATTAGATTGCGATGCAAAAGTATGGAATTTTTACCTCGGTAATTTTTTATTAATAACTACGTAGCAAATTAATAACTAATATAACATCCAAAGTGAAAACGGTTGTTAGCACACATTGTGGTAATTAACTTCTCTGAATAAGTTCATATCATGAAAGTTCAAAGCTCATCGCATTGACAAATATTGGTTGTTAGATTCCTAGAATATGTTCTACACATTTTAAATATTCAAATATCTTCATAACGGCGAATACTTATGCAGATAATCCTGTTAGCCTGCAGTTTTGACTATTCGTTTGTTTCAAATTTGAATCGAATAAAAGCAACATTTGCTCTCATTGTTAATCTTAGGTCCACCCCTAAAGACCTGATTGAAGGAATATCTCT
Organism: Ryuthela nishihirai; assembly: GCA_038380435.1. NCBI lineage: Eukaryota > Metazoa > Arthropoda > Arachnida > Araneae > Heptathelidae > Ryuthela > Ryuthela nishihirai. The sequence continues at coordinate 48,540,550 of JAWZYU010000001.1, read as the reverse complement.
GAACATAGACTTCATCCATTGATAAAATATAACGGCAACTTTTGTTTAGTAAAAACAATTATTTATAAAATATTCATCCTCACGTAGTAAATTACTTCGTGACACTTTTAGTGCTTCCGTTAGAGCAAAGACAAATGACGTGTTTCCGAGTCTCTACTGGGAATGTGCTGTGATGCGTCATTTCCTTAGATTCCGTTTGCTTTAAGAGACTCGTACGCTTTCCAGGCATTCTCCAGACGGCAATTTGTAATTATGGCATGTGTTATCTCTAATACTGTTAAGGATAATAATTACGTTTAGGGTTTCTCTCCAAGGGAAGAACAAAGATATGAACTCAAGATTTCCGTAGAAATCTTCCTTTTGTATTTGAAAAACGTTTCATAACATTCATCTTATGTAAGCTGCTAGAGATTGTACTGTCAACGAGACTGCAAGGATTCTACAGTGTATACAGACTGTTAGGCTTAATGCCTCAGAGTCGAAAATTGGCAATGGCCATGCTAGAGTGTCATGCGCTTGTCCACGCTCTAAGGGATGGGATCTGGTTAAGTCGGTAGGGCATCAGGTTCGTAATCTGCTGTTCCCAGGTTCGAGTCACAACTGCACTCAAACATGGGATTTATCTCCGCTGTTCTAGATTCGAGCCCCTGGTAAGGCATGAATGTTTGTATTCTTTTTCTGCTGAGGTTCCGCCATCCTCACAGATCTTCTACTTTGGTGTATAAACTGACAGGTTCCTGTCAGACCTCAGTGGCAAGCAGATGCTTGAGGGGTATTTATTTTTATTTAAATTCTCTCACTGCCGTCAGAAAGGAGCTTGGAAATGCCGCCGTCCATCGGATGGGGTATAAAGCCGTGGCCCCATGTACAGGAGAGGCATATTTTGTGCAAGTTAAAGAACACACTGCATGGTCTTGACGGGAGGTTTCTGTCTCCTAAGAACTGTCCAGTTAGTCGCCTTCCCAAACCTTCTCTGAACCCTTGGATCCCTTGTGAGCTGTCATTTAGCCGCCTATTTACAAAAAAGTAACACTTAATTGTAAAACAACAATTCAAACCAATCTCTACAATCGATGTGAGAACAAAGATCAGTATATGATTCCGTCATCAAGTGTCTCAAGGGGCGGGGGTGGCTCAGTTGGTAGCGCGCTAGGCTTGTAATCTGTAGTTCCCAGGTTCGAGTCCCAGCTGGGTCAGCGTTGAGATTTATCTCCGCAAAAATTCCCCCGCCCTGCCCATGGTCAGTAGGGGACACCGATGGGCTTGGAATAGGCCGCCGTCCGTCGGATGGGACGTTAAGCCGTGGCCCCGTGTGCGGGAGAGCCATACCCTGTGCACGTTAAAGAACACGCTGGATGGCCTTGACGGGAGGCCACCATCTATCTCCCAACAGCTGTTCCAGTGGGTCCCCTCCCCCAACCTTCTCTGAGCCTTCGGGGTCCATGTGACCTGACCATTTAACCCATGGTGTGCAAAAAAGTGCCGCTCAGAGGTAAAACAACAAAACCCAACTCAAGTGTCTCAAAATAGTTTTGATTTACACATACGATGTTTAACTCCACATAATACTCACCATAACAGCAACGCTTATTAGCGGCCTTACCAGAATAACGTTCATTATGCTTTCCGCGTTGTCTTTTCGGGAGTGAACACATTTAGCTGATTTACACTGTGCACCTTTTGTCAAAGTTTTACAACATTCGACACTGGACCTGGAAACATTCGAACCAAAAAACTTAATTTTTTTTTCTAAAATAGTGTCGAAATCTTTGCAATCGCAGATTTTACTAATGAAGTACGTGAGGTAGCACAATTAACAAATTAATATTCGTTTCGAATGAAATTTTGCCTTAGTGTTGTAACGACATAATATACATACATCTCCCGTATTTTGAGCATGAACTGTAGGGTTGGTTTGTCATCTGAACGGCACTTTATGAAAACAATGGGCTAAATGGCCAAGCCACGGGGATCCCGAGGCTCAGAGAAGGTTGAGGGAAGGGGACCCACTGGACGGTTGCTAGGAGACAAATGGTCGCCTCCCGTCAAGGCCATTCAGCCTATTCCTTAAAGTGCACGGCTCTCCTGCACAGGCGGCAATATGAACGTCTGATCTGACGGACTGCTGCCTTTCCAAGCCCATCGGTTTCCCCTACTGACCTAGGGCAGGGCGAGTAGTTTTGCGGAGATAAATCGCAACGCTGGCCCAGGAGGGGCTTGAACCTGAGAACTGCAGATTACGAGCCTGACGCGCTATCGACTGAGCCATCCCAGCCCCTTTCTTTAGCCAAATGGCGGAACTGTAGGAGATGTGATGCACCACTAAAATGCATGCGCATGCGTAACACCATTCGCATGAGTAATCATAATACACATGCCTGAACTACTGTGGAGGTGCAGGGCATAGCAGTTGGGTTTTGGTTTATGATTTTTTATGTTGTGACATTTTGTTTGATTCTTACGGTTTCCCTTACACAATTCCTTAGGGCACATATCCCATAATCTTTTTTTTCCTAAAAATAAAAAATTATTCTCCTAATTACCATTTTAACAAAAAGAGAAAAAATCTAAAAAGGAAAGTTTTTGAATAAGGACCCAAATTGTGGCCTACTCAGGCCCGGATCTAGAAAAAATCTGGGGGAGGGCAAGACACTGGATTTTCAATGCAGTATAACATTTCCCTCTTACATTTTACTGGTCTTTAAAGAACCTCTTGAAAAATACAATGAATTATAAATAAGTTTAAAAATTTTTGCCTCTACTACCCTTACTAGCATTCTGAAGGGGGAGGGCATGGTCCCTTTGTAGTGAAGGGGAGGTGGGGGAGGGGATAGAGTTATAACCACCCCACCTTTCGGGTTTGAATATCTTATGTTTTATAATACAGTCCACGAAAATCAGCCACTCAAGGATTGCAGCCTTACGTAATCCATTGGGATTTCTTGGAGTCAAGGAAATGAATCATAATATACTGTGCTCAAATGTTTTAATGTGATCTTAGAAATAACAAATCCATGAATAATACAATGTATTCTAATTAGTAGAGCTAGAAAAAAGTTAATTTAGGCCTTTTTGCAGAATTCCAACATTATCATCGAAACTCCTATATTCAAGAAACATGTGAACTGTGAAGAAGACTCAGCCTGCCCTTTGAAATTTACACCTGATATCCTGTGCATCAAGGAATATATATATATATTTAAACCCTTCAATGCATATCTTAGGTAAGCACTGCAATTTTTGATTAATGATCTTACTAGCTTCTGAGAACTGTTTGCAATGAATGTTTCGTAATGTACTTGCATAAAGCAGCCAGTGGCGTAGTAAGAAATTTTCTATGAAGATGGGGGAGACATTTGAGTCTAATAGGACGAATTGGACTGGCTTGAGTCTCTGATTTTCAGAAATTTAAGCAAGGAAGGATACAGAAATTATGAAGGATTCATCCCTGTCAGAACTCAACGGAAAATAGCTGTCACATGCTTATTTTGATATCAACAAAAGCACACAGAAAAACCCAGATAATGTTGAAAATATTTGCTTTTTTTCGCGATGTTTCACTGCTATGGCGATTGACCACCTTTATTAAGCATATTGCCTCAGAAGTGTGTCTGTGAGATAACACTCTGCTGCAGACTTTGAAGTGTTCGAGTCCCATCTGGGCCAGCTTTGAGATTTATCTCCTCTAAACCTCCACCCTGCATTCGGTAGCCGCCATCCACAATTGGTGTCGGATGGGATATTAAGCCGTGGTCCCCTGTTCAGGAGAGAGTCACACCCTGTGTTACATTAAAGAACACTCTGGATAGTCTTAACGGGAGGCTACCATCTATCTCCTAACAGCTGTCCAGTGGGTTCCTCCCCCCAGCCTTCCCTGAGCCCTCGGGGTCCTTGTCACCTGGCCATTTAGCCCATTATGCGCAAAAAAAGTACCACTCGTAGGTAAAGCAACACAACCATAGACTGACTTTAGTGGCGTTCTGAAAACCCTTGACTTTCCAACATTAACAACAAATTATTAATTAATTAATAATTTGTTGTTAATGGTAATTTAATTAATTGGTAAGTCTGAGGACCTACAAGCTTCCATTAGAGTTTAATATTTATAGGGATAAGTTGTTTTAACTCCTGAACAGCATTTTTATTGCTACGCGATGAACCTCTCATGTCTACGTCAGAAGGAACCTATCGATAGCTGTTAGAAGAGACGTGAACCTTCCATTCAGCAAACGAACTTAAACCAAACAGTAAATGAACATTTCCAACTCTCTTGTATGAGTTTGTTCGGATCTTTTTATTCTTAACAATCAAGAACCTTCACCAGAACAGGGGATGAAGCAGCGGAGATAGCTTTCGAGGAAGGCAAATCGGACCTCCATTGGAAAGACGATGACCTTTGCAAGCCCAGAGGATTCTCTTTTCTCACGAGAGATGATCAATGTCGAATGAAGAGGTTGGGGCTCGAAATAGCAAACTCAGTGTTACAATCTTGGCTGGCTACTGACTGCACCGCCTTGTATTCCGTTTCAAGAAGGAACAGAAAAATCAGTGCAAAATACGTTCATTGCAATAGTGGTCACGAGAAAAAAAAAACTGTTCCTGATATGGCAGTATAATGTAGGGTTCAATGGCTGCTTTGGAGAGAGTAAGCCTCCGATCACGTTGGCTGCAAAATGCAAAGTATTAGAACAGTGGCATGGGCCAACGTGTCTTCAAATGGAAATCTCGTAGTGATTCATCACTCCTTGGCGGGGGAATTAGATGGATATGGAGATAGTCAAAGCGTCCCTGCAAAGCCATTTATGGATGTGAACCATCAATCAAATCGGGACAAAGCAGTCACATCCCGCCGAAGTGCGATTTAATCGCATCAAGTGAAATCGTGGTTGTTGCAAGTAATTTCCTCTCTAACGGCTATATGGACATCTTGCAGTTTCCGGTTGTTATACGACACCATGAAATGAATGCTACATTTATAACAGATGCAGTGTTTCTCTCATTTTAAGGCGTTGTGGGAATTAATCATAGAAAGAGATCTTAAATATTAAGAGTTAATTATATTTTATTGTTTTTGTTTCGATATGAGCCTGGAACCAGACAGTACGTTGCAAAATTTATACCTAACACATATTACGAAAAAATAAACGTGGAAGAAGAGGTTGGGTTATTTTACCTCTGAGCGGCACTTCTTTGCACACCATGGGCACCATGGGCTAAATGGCCACTGTAGGACCACATGGACCCCGAAGGCTCAGAGAAGGTTGGGGGAGGGGACCCACTGGAACAGCTGTTGGGAGACAGATGGTAGCCTCCCATCAAAGCCATCCAGCGTATTCTTTAACGTGCAAGGGTATGGTTCTCTCGCACACGGTGCCAGGGCTTAACGTCCCATCCGACGATGGCAGCCTTTCCAAGCCCTTCGTTGTCCCCTACTGACCGTGGGCAGAGTGGGGAATTTTGCGGAGATAAATCTCAACGCTGACCCAGCTGGGACTCGAACCTGGGAACTACAGGTTACAAACCTGGCGCGCTACCGACTGAACCACCCCCGCCCCATGGAAGAAGAGGCTTCTCTCGTTTGCTGGATAGACATCAGATTGTGTTTCAAAAGGTTTTTGGAAATCCCACTTTTCAGTGAGAGTTAAAAAATCTGATATAAAATTTTGAAATATGCAATGTTGCAAATACATAAATATGTCGAATTAACAGATCACTTATTTTTGTAGTTTATATATATATTGTTGCAAATTAAAATGGATGAACACTGAGCGTGGGTATAAGTAAGTATATTTTACAATACAAATTACAAAACAATGCAATTTATTACAAAAGCATGGATGAAATTACTTATAAACTAAATACTATCGTACTTAAAGCAATAATCTTTTCCTACAGAACAGTTAAAACTAGCTCTGTCTACTCAATTGATCAACGTTTACCTCTTGATTTTTAGTCAATGTTCCTCTTTTTATCCTCCACCTAAGGCGCAAATCTTTCTAATTTTGTGTGTTAACTCATTAGATTTTACACTAATAGAACTAATCAACCTCCCTCGCACTCACTATATAAAATATTTCTTCTTTTCAAACACTTATCGCGTATATACTGAAACTAACTGCGTCTTCTTTCACATATCCACAACTTTGCAATTCTATCTTTCTATTTTTTAGATCGGTTCTACGTTCCAATTCGTTGGCTAAAATAAATCTCTCGCAGAAGCATACACGAGCGTTCATGTCACGGTTATCATAAACTCACTGCAGCACGTTCATCTGCCGTAACAATATATATATTCAGGATGACCAAAAGTAACGCCCTTTTTTATGTTATCTTTATATTTGCGTATATATATATATAATTTTCTTATAAATTTTAGTTTCTAATAACTTTCTAATTTTCTATTTTGTTTTAAATTTTATAAATAAACATAGTACCGTTCATTTAACGAAGAACAAAGTGTAAATAAAAATGGTGCGTTACTTTTGGCTAATTCAAAGCTGTAGTAAATACACAGAATTATCTCTTGAAACAGAACTCAATACTCTTGCGGGGAAAACGATTTTGTCGATGCTTTCGATTCGAACTCACGTTTTTTTAGATTCATGCCAGAATGTTCTAACCACTAAACTAACATATTAATTATAATTTTCTGTTATTATTGACACAATAACAAATCTTAATCAAGGGGTAAATCAATGAAAAGAATTAAATCGTAATTTTAGAATGCACATGTGAGAGTAAAGCATAACAGAAGATATTGACTTTTAAGGGATTCCTGAAGCTTTAAGAGAAGTAATGTTTTGTATCCCTGGGTTAAACATAATTCACTTACCCTTTTTGATGGGACGGGGGTGGCTCAGTCGGTAGCGCGCCAGGCTCGTAATCTGTAGTTTCCAGGTTCGAGTCCCAGCTGGGGCAGCGTTGAGATTTATCTCCGCTAAATTCCCCGCCCTGTCCACGGTCAGTAGGGGACACCGATGGGCTTGGAAAGGCAGCCGTCCGTCGGATGGGACGTTAAGCCGTGGCCCCGTGTGCGGGAGAGCTCATACCCTGTGCACGTTAAAGAACACGCTGGATGGCCTTGACGGGAGGCTACCATCTGTCTCCCAACAGCTGTTCCAGTGGGTCCCCTCCCCCAACCTTCTCTGAGCCTTCGGGGTCCATGTGACCTGGCCATTTAGCCCATGGTGTGCAAAAAAGTGCCGCTCAGAGGTACAACAACCCAACCCAACAACCCTTTTTGATTTCAAAAGAGGTAAGTGATTGTGTGATTCTTATTGGTGGATTTCTTTCCAAGCGATATCAGATTTTTGCACAAAATATTTTCCTCATATAGTCACTACATGCAAGTCTTACAACAAAATATTGTTAGAATATAAAATTGCTTTAAGCGTCAAATATTATTTTTACTTAAGATTAGTTAAATCACTCATATTTTAGACTATCATATTTAAATATCTATATATATAAATGCATTAGAAATAATTCGATCGTTTCTTGAAATAATTGTACTTTTAATGTTGAGTATAATAGCAATAATTAAAGGAAATTATGAAACATCTTCTTTTCTCGATACGAAAATAAAAATTTGCCGTTTTCGGTGTACGTTAAGATGATTATATTCGATTATTACCTATTTAGATGAATATTTTTAGGTCACCGTAATAAGTCCGATTTCGGACACCACAGTGCAGCAAATAATTCTGTCCCTTCAAGGAAGTCTCTTAGAGCAGAGTGCTAATAATCATTTGCGAAAGACAGAGACACATAAAAAGATCCTGCGATGTGCACAGCCAATTCATTTCCCCCAGAGGCTTGCTAGATTTCCTTTTGATTACTTCACTATCGAATTGTTTAATAACAGTGTCGGGTGTTGAGCGGAAGCCAGTTCATCCTGCGGGCATCCTGCGGTCAAGACCAGAGCCTTGCAGGAAATGCATTGTGATTAATTTCTTTTTCGCTGCTCCACATATGTTTATTGAAAGAGATTACAGCAAGGGCTTCTTCAGTGACACCTTCTCATGCAACACATCTGCTCCTCTTAATAAGGTAAAGGCAGCGGTTGGCCAAGGAAAACTGAGAGTCAACAAGGTCATGTTGCCCCCTCTGGGCCAGGGATGTGGGGGGGGGAGTCCTGATGAAGAGGGAGGGGATCGTCATGCGGAATAGGAAGAACAGAAATTGAAATCCTAACAAATAATAATAGTACTCGGGTTTTTTCTTCCCTCTGGGTGTAAATGATCTATCAGTTACGCCTCTGCAAGATCACAATGGCTGGGCCTTTTAATGAGAAATTATGGAGCAATAGAAGAACACGAACATCAACATAGGTGAACCGAAATAAATTCTGAACGTATGAAAGCTCGGAAGCAAAGAAAAAGGCGATAAAAATTAAAATAAAGTAGGTAGTAGATAATCCATACTCAAAATAATTCAAAATATTTTCCCTACTGGTAAATTAATTCAATTTTTTTGTTGTTTTTATGGGTTCAAAACATCTTTTTCGTACTATATTTCCTTATGGGATATTTGGCCACTTTCCTATTTCGTTAACAAAAAAAGCCTTTCCCAAATGTTTTATGCAGACTTGGTGTAATTCTTCGATGCGTACTGAAGCTGAGATGTTTCCATATTTTAGCATAAAAATTGTATGTCATTAAACTGATATTCAAATGAGGTTTTAATTTCCCACCTGATTCCTGATTTACCAGTTTTTTCCTTTTCGTAATTTAATCAATATATAAGTATAGAGATATGAGAAAAATATATGTATATGAGAAAAAGAGATATAAACTGCGAAATAAAAAGTATGCGTTTCCTACGTGATATCTGTAAATTTTGAAATGGGATGTACTAAAAAAAGACGAAATCTTTAAAACTTCAAAACAACTATAGGAATGCATTAAGAACTGCTTACTGTAGATGAATTCGGGCTCAGAACAATTTAAATTTCAAACACTTTTCGTAATTGTTAAAAAAAAAAGTAAAATTATAAAATATTTTGGTTAAATTTCAAACTTTTAGTTAGTCTTTATTATTTAAAAGAAAGCACCATGCGGTTTTTGTTTACTTTTACGTATTCTTAATGTTCAATAAATGAATATCTCTTTGCGTTTATAATATCTGTAATATATTATAAACGCAATAATATCTGCGTTTATAATATCTGTAATATATAAAAAAATGTAATAACGTATGGAAAATAAGAACACCTCTGAGGAGTACAATAATCTAATCCAAAGTAACACCGACACCGTGGTCTAGGCGATTATGAGATTTAGGTGAAGTGCAAAACCAACAAGGTTTAAATTGCAAGTGAACCTTGTATATTTCGGTATTGCCAAATCTCGCCCCTGTCAGTCTTTTTTTAATGGAGATTCCTACTTTGGTTTTGTCACACTTCCTTGGCAAGTTTTTGCTGAATATTTTACTGCTGTTATGAGGCTGCATTGAGGAATTCTATTTCTTTTCTCAAGTAAAGCTTTGTCTGCGTGTTCTTTCGCATACTAAACAAGTTCTTGCCGTTTTCTGTTTTCTCTCGAAATTTGTCATAAATAATTCATAAACGTGAAACAAAGGGGACATTCAAAACGATGCTTTATCCCATATATTTAAAAGCAAAATTAAAACGCAGTATTCTCATATTTCAAATCATTTTCATACACACACTTTGCAACTCTACAAAATTTTACAGCTGTAAGAAACTTGGTCTAATGTCATTCAGGTGTCAAATTTACCTCTTGTTAATAAAGCATCCGACTGCAGCAAAGAGCTTATTTGTGCCTATGAATTATTTTACTCCCTGCCCATCACGAACTATTTATTTTGAAATCGTTGGCCATAATCATATAATAGCTATCATTAAACGCCCAACAAGTACTGGTAGAGCAGCATGTTTCCATCGACCACGCTGGTAGCGGTCCCTCAGACATGCGCAATCCTTGTGATTTATGGTGCATTTTAATACCCGGTGCCTGAGAAGGAAACCTGCTATTATGTGAAGCTGATGCGTCGGATTCTTCGAGGTGTTTCAAACTGCCACTAAGAAGTACTTGGTGCTCTGAATTAAATAAGTTATCTTCTTTGAGTCTTCTCAAGACATTCCCCCGCATCATAGCATGACCAGTGAGCAGTGTCCTCATCGAACTAGGCATCAAGAGAGTAAAAGTTGAGTACATTTCATCAAACCAGATATTGTGACAAGCAAAAGTCAGAAATCTATCAACAAACCAGTATCGTGTGATGAAAACTAATCATTTTTTATCCAATCAGCGTGATGAAATATAAAAGTTAAACATTTTCCGTTAAATCAGATATTATAAGAGTTAGGTTGATTAAGTTGCTTTAGAGTACACTGAGAGACGCTCTTTCGCTTAACAAAGCGGTAAATGACCAAGTTACAAGATTCAGAAAAGGTCAGGGAAACAGACCCACTGACCATTATCGTAATTTTCGTATAATTTTATATATATTTTTTCAGTAGCATTATATGAATATAAGTTTCAATTAATTCAAGACCTAAAGTATTCTGTTGGCGACTAAGAGTTTTTGCTCATTTTCAAGTTTTTGAAAAATACAAAATTTTAGGCAAACGGGATTTTTCAGGAGTGGATTTTCGGAAATGTACAAGGGATTCTTCTTGTTCTCTATTCACAGCTGGCAAAAGATTACGATTTTCGGAAATGTACAAGGGATTCTTCTTGTTCTCTATTCACAGCTGGCAAAAGATTACGATTTTCGGAAATGTACAAGGGATTCTTCTTGTTCTCTATTCACAGCTGGCAAAAGATTACGATTTTCGGAAATGTACAAGGGATTCTTCTTGTTCTCTATTCACAGCTGGCAAAAGATTACGATTTTCGGAAATGTACAAGGGATTCTTCTTGTTCTCTATTCACAGCTGGCAAAAGATTACGATTTTCGGAAATGTACAAGGGATTCTTCTTGTTCTCTATTCACAGCTGGCAAAAGATTACGATTTTCGGAAATGTACAAGGGATTCTTCTTGTTCTCTATTCACAGCTGGCAAAAGATTACGATTTTCGGAAATGTACAAGGGATTCTTCTTGTTCTCTATTCACAGCTGGCAAAAGATTACGATTGCCAACATTTCCGCTCTGCTCACCAAGTTTTGTTCCATTTCTGTTCTTCGGAAGAGATTATATTTCAATGGGTTAATCGACAGATCAACGATAAAAATTTAATTTTAAAAAATCTCAATTTTTATTTATAACCAGAAATATTTTTCAACTGCAAGAAAAGAGATATTGATTCATAAATAATGAAATGAGGAAATATATGATCATTAATAATACAGTTCATGACCAATGATGTATTTTCAAAATATCTTAGAATTTCTCCCATGCATATTTTCTTTGGCATATTTACTTCGTGGGAACAGATTTATCTGCTCAAACGTATTTAAAAAAATCCAGAAATCCCTAAAGAACTTATATTAGCTAAATTCATCATTTAATATGATTAAACCTAATCAAATTTAAAATTATCTAGTCATGAATAGTTTTTCCTCTATGGAGAAATTCAACGCACCTTTTACTTATAGAAGCTACAAAATTTTATGAATATGTTTTAGATACTTTTTAGAATTTTTTTTGCATTTCAGATATCCAGAAACTTATTTTTTCGAATGAAAAAGAAAATCTTAAAGTTACTGGATAAGTATTGAAATTCGTGCCGAGTGGTTAGCACGCTTGGCTACTGATCTACGGGACCTGGGTTCGATCCCTGGGTAAGGCATGGATGTGTGTGCTGTTTTTCTGCTGAGGTCCCGCCATCCTCACAGACCTTCTACTATGGCGTATTAAACCGACAGGCTCCTGTCAGACCTCTGTGGCAAGCAGCTGCTTGAGGGTGTATTTATTTTTTATTTATTTAAAGGAGCAATCTCCATTCGTGCTGCTCAAACTCGGTTCCAGAAGTTCAAAGGTGGTGACACAAACCTCGAAAGCAAGCCGCGATCGGGACGGCAAATATCAGTAGATCGCAACATTCTGTGCCACGATGCTGAAGCTGATCCATCAACGAACACTCTCAGGCTCTCGTCGGAATTTGGTTTCTTAGAAGCAACTATAGTGTGTCATCTGCACAGCATCGGTAAGGCAGCCAGGAGTTGTTGCAGTGTTCCGCATGAACTGACTACTAAAAAAGCAAACGTTGTGTCGAAGTCTGCAGGAAATGTTATATTGTAATGGAAATCCATTCTCTTGCCTCCCCACCTTTTTTATTCAGATCCGGGCATGGTAGTTAACAAGTTTTCACAATACTGCAGGCTTAAACTTGCACAGTTTTTCTCGCACATTTTTTTTTTAATTTGCAACATATAGGAGAGAGAAGAATCCTAGAAGCTACTCCTAGGTTAATACAGGTCTTCTCATACAAGGACATGCCCTACTAAGACCGAAGTCACTGCTGACCACTGCCTTAGTTAGAGCTAACACAACACACAAAGTTTGCCTTGCTGGAACAGTCGATTGCTTCCTAACCACTATACCAGTTAAGGCATAGTGGTTAGGAAGGCATAGTGGTTAAGGCATAGTGGTTAGGACATTCATTGGGTATGCACAAGAGATGCACTTGCACTCTCCTTTCCTTTGTATTTGAGATTGAGAAGCGAACACAACAAGGCAGTTTTCTACATGAAAGAAAAAATACGGCCAGCATACCTCACCGATATCCTCACCACTGAACGATAAGAAGCTCCTGTGCGAGGTGAGTTCACTTCTGCAAAAGTGTTGCCAACGTAGATGTTAAAATATTTCTATCTGCTTGAGAGTCCGCTTCTTCGTGTTAAGGATTAAAGTCATGAATAGTTTTATATTTTTTGCACACATTTTATTAACGCCCCACCCCTGGTGTATATTTTCGTTGCACTTCATAGATTTCATGAGAGAGAAAAAACCTTTGATGGATAAGCAACGAAACGTGACCTGAATATCATTGACGAAGAAAAGGAAACGGATGAGAAAAATATTCTTTTATCGATCTTGATGACGATTCGTGCAAAATGGATGCGATGTCAGTGCTTGAAAGCTAATAACGAAGCTTTTTGGTTTTAATAGGTAAATGAAAACTTCTTTTTCAGATGGACTAGCTAAATATTACTGTATTCATTTTCTGGATTATCCATTAGATTAGGGTTTTTTATCGTGGGGGACGCGGTAAAATTTTTTGGGGTACGCCGTGAGAGCTCAAAAGTTGCTAAATATATGTCATATATATTATATGTTTTATTTTATTCCCATTGTTACACTATAACTATAGTTTTATCTATCTCTACAAGGGGCACGCCAGTTACATACACATTTCCAGGGGGTACGTGAAGCATAAAAAGTTGAGAACCATTGCATTATATGATATTTCCACTCTCAACGGTGCTAAAGTCGGAAAATGAACTTCATTCTCTTTCAAAACGATCATTCCATTATTAGACAGAGGAGATGTACTTCTCGTTTGGTGTTTCACACTAGACATTTCTTTTTTTATATGTGCATCTAGCTTTTTTATTCTTTCTCTGAAAAAATGAGCAAATGGCAATAAAACTGTCATAAAAAGTGATTTTTTAATTTTCGTTCCAGAACATGAGCATTCTAATTTTTTTTCTGCGTAGTTTTTGATAGCATAGTCAGCAAGTACTGCAAACCAAAGCTGACTATCAATGGTAATCAATATCAAATACACGAACTTTTCATTCAGGGAACATCATACATACAGTGGTGGTTCCCAGGAAACACGTTTCTATTTTATTTGGGGGGAGGGGGTTACAGCTCTACGTCATTCAGGCTGTCACTGCATACATAACACATTTCTCTATACCTGATTTCGGATAAAAAAATTAAACATCAGTTTGAGGTTTCTTATTTATTTTAGATCACTGAAACTAATTTCTTTTAATTCAATTTCATCATTTTACTCTCTCTAACTTTGAAGTTGAAACTGAACTGATGCACAAAAATGTGGAATTTTTCCACTTTCTGTTCTTTCAGAGTTAAAGATGAAGCGCAAAGCTCTATTAATACGCGCTTTTTTTTTCAACTGAGTAATAAATTTAAGCGCTTCGCGATCAAATTGCACTTAATGTATAATTTAACTTACAAAATGCTGTTAGAAGAAATTGCATATTTGTAATATTTTATCAAACGACATAACCCTCTGTTATCACTATTTACTTTACTTGATTCTCCGATACTACAGACACCATCCGTCACGTGCGCTCATCTACGAATAACTTTTTTTTTTAAATATTTTCGTTAGAAAACTTTCATTTTTACGCAAAATAATTGGTCTTCATCGAATATTTTATGTAATATATGAGAAATCCAGTCAAAAACTTGCACGTTTCTTTTCTCCTTTGATATAACAGAGGAGAAAAAATGGTTTCTCATTCAATTCTACCAATCTACGTAGCAACTCCTAAGTTTAATGTTTAAAGATTCATTCAATTCTCGAACTTCACCCTATTGAGCTTTCCACACCTGTGTAATTATAATCTGGTTATATTAGGTTTTCATAGCTTTGTTACATTTTTCTCCCATTGTATGACATATTTAAACTCGTGGTTTACGAAACCGATTCTGAAGTTATCACCGCAGTTCCTCTTTCCCTTTCATCGAAGTAGATTTCGACAAAGCACTAATTTCCATGAGACATATCTGAAAGATCTCGATGGCAGCAGGCGACAAAGTAACATTTGCCTGCCACTTAGACGCGTTGTGAAAACTGTGACTGACGACAGCATCAGCGCTCTCAACTAGTCACCTGACGCCTTGCAGCATCCACTTGCATCGGAGCCAGCCAAAAGGACGTAAGTCTCCTATACCTGTAATCTTGCCATCAGAGCGAGGTCAGGTCATATTCAGGGTGAGGTTTCTGTCCGCCGTCGTGGCATCCACTCGCACGTGCCGTAAATTAGATGCCGAGCCCGTTATTGAAGCAGAGATGCAGGGAAGCAGGGAGGGAGGAAAAAAGAGAATTGGAGGGGGGGGGGGGCTGTAGACCCAGAAGGCGGAGGGTGGCGGCGTGCAGTACCTTGCTCCCTCCTTCCCAACCAGACACTGAAGAAGGACGAGACTGAAATCATAATACAGCCCACTTCTCTTAAGCATCTTTCCGCTCCTACCCTTACAGCGCATCACCCTCTAATTGGACAGTGGGACCGCCGCTGTCCCGTCCGGCGCAAGATCAAAAAGCTGAGCGTGTTTAATTCCATTATGTGATAAAGGTCGCGTCCCTGACGCCATATTGCGTGCCAGTTTCTTCTACGGAGGAAGCCAAAGACAATGCATTAGGTGTCGGAGGCACGAGTGGAAGGGGAGTGGAGAACGATGAGGTGGAGGGGGGGAGGAGGAGAGAGGAGGTAATGGAGCCACCTGGGAAGCCACCGTACTTAATTACGTAGTCGAGATCAGACTGCGATCGTTCGCTCTACATATGCTAGGAGGTTGAAGAAGTGGAGGAGCAGCAGCGAGCTCTTCAGTCGCAACCCTCACGAAAAGATGAATGAGCTTGTGGTGGTGGCGGGCGAAGCAGTCGCTTGAGGGCGCTACTGCTGGAAAGTGGATTGCCATCACTTGCTCGACGTTGGAGGCTGTCTGCATGCGTTTACCAACTCCCCATTATTTGGCTTCAGGGGTATTAAAAACCCACAGAAGAGTGATGCATCTTGGGTAAGCGCATAGCCGATGATAGCTTTGGGACGATAGCAAGAGAATACGGATAAATGGATAATGGAAGGTACAGGAAGCTGTCGAACCTTTTTTTTTTCTCTTTGCTTTTAATTTTAGTGCGAAATTGCTTTGTCTTTGTCATTTCTTCCTCTCTGTTAGGTGAAGCATTTTAAATGTATATCAACGTCACATTTTTTTTTTTGTTTAGCTGTGGGTTTCAAGTTCTTTTGGGGGAAAGAAGTAGGGAAACTGCAGTTAATAAAGATTAGCCAAAGAAAAAATAATTAATAATTCTGTAAATGCCAGCGATAACATAAAATAGTAAATCTATTTTCAGATAACGCATCAGTAAATAAAATCAGCTAAAAATCACTAATATGAGAACAACGCTGGAAGAGTAACAAATATCGAAGAGACAAATAAATCCCACCTTTCATGTCCCAGTTTCAAGTTTTTGGGTTGTTTTACCTCTGAGCGGCACTTTTTTGCACACCATGGGCTAAATGGCCAGGTCACATGGACCCCGAAGGCTCAGAGAAGGTTGGGGAGGGGACCCACTGGAACAGCTGTTGGAAGGCAGATGGTAGCCTCCCGTCAAGGCCATCCAGCGTGTTCTTTAACGTGCATAGGGTATGGCTTTCCCGCACACGGGAACACGGCTTAACGTCCCATCCGACGGCTTAACGTCCCATCCTTTCTAGGCTCATCGGTGTCCCCTAGTGACCGTGGGCAGGGCGGGGAATTTTGCGGATATAAATCTCAACGCTGACCCAGCTGGGATTCGAACCTGGGAACTACAGATTACGAGCATGGTGCGCTACCGACTGAGCCCCCCCCCCCCCCCCCCCCGTTTCAAGCCTAGGCATTCCAAACGTTATTGATTAACATAGCAAAAATACACGGATTTAGATATTTGATTATGGAAGTTAAATGTTTCCATTTATTGTTTTCAAAATAGCCGTGCAATTAATACTTTATTCGAGTGTTTTTCTTCATCTTTAGCTGCCTGTAGCTCACGTGAAGATTCGTCTGCAGCATGAAAACATTTCCTTACATTTGTATTCACTGGGTCTGACCATTTTGAGAAATCTATTCTTGGCGAATTCTTTTTCAATCAACCAATATATACTGGGGTATTTTTATATCCCAGTAAATATTTTCGTATTTTTTACTGTTTAATTCACACTATTCTGCTGTTTTCATTTGATGACAAATATATACCGAATAATTGAATAAATAGAGCATAATATATATTAAATTACCCAGTAAAAACTGATGAGCTGTGGATGTAATTAATATACTCTTGATATTTATGCAATTTAAAAACAATATGATTCTAAAGTGATGCTAATGATAGAGATCTTGCATCAAACTTCCCACTGGTGTATAACATTTAATGAATGAATAAATGCCATTATTACAAAGACAGACTGAATAACGTCTAAAATTTTCCACTAGCGGTATGCTATGGGTCAATTGTATTTGCCTCTATCGATTTGCTGTTACCATTTATCGTTATTTTATCTCTATCCCTATCCTTATCCTATTCGTCTGCCGCACATCACCATTATCTGTTACATAGCTCCCAAGATAATTAAACTGTGACACCTGCTCAAGACTGCAACCATTCAGATTAACTGAATCACAGCGAACAATTAGAATTCAGTAAGTAAATCCCCACATTCAAATTCGGAATATGGGCGTATTTAAGAAGACATTTGGAAATCTACACTATAAACGATTGGTTACCATATTCCAACTCAAGTTCGCGGCCTCTGTCCGTTACAGCGTAGTGTTTTTAAAAACTGTGTCTTCAACGGATATCATGCTGTTGTTGGATGCCATACGTGCCTCTTCTTCTCTCGGTGCTACTTTTGATTATCTTATTTGACGCGCCTTATTGATGAGCCTTACTGGCTCATGCGCCATAAAACTTCAAACAACGGAACTAATAATATAGTATATGTAATGACCGATGAAATTTTGACATGAATTTCATCAGTTATGAAAAGGGTTGGGATCTACTTCTATGGAGAATGTCTTAAAATCGGATGAACCCCCCTAAGATTATTAACTTATTCACCATTCAGTTTGCCGAAAAGCCTATTCAATCTAGTTTATACACCGAAGAGCCAAAATATTATGACCACCTGCCTAAGATGTTGATTCTCCACGTGTCGCCAAAACAGCTCTTACCCGGCGAGGCATGGACGCTACAAGATTTCCAAAGGGTCTTGTGGTATCTAGTAACAACACATTACCTTAATAAAGAACATTACATATAGTTAATATGTAATGTTAACATTACATAAAGAAAATATTACATTAATAAAGAAGATCCTTTAACTCTTCTAAGTTACGTGGTTGAGCTGCCGCAGATCGGATATGCTTTTCCAACACAAACCACAGATGCTCGATTGAACTGATTTCTGGAAATTTGGAGGCCAGGGCAATAACTGGAAGTTTTCCTCATGTCCTGCAAACCATTCTCGAACAATGTGGGCAGTGTGGCATGGTTCATTATCCTGCTGAAAGAAGGTACTACTAGAGGGAAATACCGCTGCCATGAAAGGATGTACCTGCCTGCAATGATATTTAGGTAGGTGGTAGACGTCATAGTCTCCTGCACATGAATGACTGGACCCAGAGTTTCCCAGCAGAGCAATGCCCAAGGCATTACACTTCCCCCATCGGCTTGTTTTCGTCTCATGGTGTATCCTGGTGCCAACACTTCCCTAGGTAAATGATTCACACGTACCCGGCCGTTCACATGGTGCAGCATAAAAAGAGATTCATTGGACCAGACGACCTTCTTTCAATCATTCAAGGTCCAGTTTTGATACTCGAGTGCCTATTTTATGCGCTTTTGACATGTGTTTCCATTCGAGATTAGCATGGGCACTCGGAGTGTCCTGCACTACTCAGCCCCATTTTCAGCAGGTTCGATGTACTGTGTGTTGTGACACATTACTGCCATCACCAGCATTTAAATTACGGGCGAATTCCACCACAGTGTCCCTTTTGTTGGTTTGTACCATACGGATAGCCTTCGCTCACCTCTAGCATCGATGAGCCATGGTCGATCCACAGCTTGCTGGCAGTTCGTGGTTTTTTCCTCCTCGGACCACTTTTTGAAGGTATTAACCACGTCAGACCGTGAACACCCCCAAGCCTTGCCGTCTCGGAAATCCTCTGACCCAGTCGTCTGGCCATTACAATTTGACCTTTGTCAAACTCACATAAGTCCGTTGCCTTTCCCATCTGAAGAACAAGAATAACGCTGATTAACAGAGCTCAGTATCAGGTGTTATTTATACCGTTTCATGACCTTCACACGCGCCGTCGTTTACCTGCAGTTGCTTCGATTTGCATAAAGACGCGCTGGTCATAATGGTTTGGCTCTTCAGTGTATTTACACGAACCGCTCCATTATACATCAGGCAATCAGATTGGATGATTATTTTCTAATTACGTATTTAGTGCAGGTGAACCCATTTAACTATTGTACACGGCTTTATATAAAATACTATACTAAGATAAATGACATTGAAGAAGTATGTTTCCTATAAAATGTAGTAAAATACGTAATGCAATCGCATCTTACAAATAAACAATGTTTAAATTATTTGTACAAGTTATGGTAGTACAAATAAGAGATTCCAAAATAACAATGAAACAGAATTAAGAAAAATAATGTGGAATAATAATAAATATTAATCCGCTGAAAATAATTACCCTTTTTTACTGACACCTAGATATTCATTCATGGATCCTTTTAGTAAGGTGAAAAATAATAGAAATCTTCATTAACCGTCAGGGATATATTCCCGAAAAACAACTCGATTAAAAAAAAGCGTTTAATACGAACAGAGCTAGGAGATGCATTCTCGAAATAATGTAATGTAAGCATGCCTTTAAAATTTAATTGCACTGTGCTTAATATGCACCTGCATTATATATATCGCATTGTACATAGAGAAAATTAAGTTTAAACGTTAATGATCACATTTCTCCAAGTTTGCAGTAAGATGCTAGACCTATTTTTTTTTATCCTAAGCCCTTACCTTTTTCCGCATTTGAAACCAAACTGATTCAAAGTAAAGGTAATCAATCTTTTTTGAGAGAAGAATACTAAGCCGTCCAAAGACGGATTGGTGATCATCAAGGCGTCCAACGAGGGATCCAAAGACAGATTTGGCAATTTGGGAAGCATATAGGGATGAAAAATAGACGTGGAAAGTATCATATTTTCGACGGGGCCACTTCATCCAAATAATAAAAATAATATGCTGGTAATTAAAAATGTTTGAGATTAACTCTTTATCTTAATGATTACCAATTGGGATATCGCAATATTTTAATTAATAAAATTATTTTTTCAGCAATGTAAATTTAGCCGTCCCGTGGCCGAGTGGTTAGCACGCTTGGCTACTGATCTACGGGACCTGGGTTCGAGCCCCGGATAAGGCATGGCTGTTTGTGTCGTTTTTCTGCTGAGGTCCTGCCATCCTCTCAGACCTTCTACTTTGGCATATAAACTGACAGGCTCCTGTCAGACCTCTGTGGCAAGCAGCTGCTTGAGGGGGTATTTATTTATTTATTTTTTTTTATAAATTTTTTTGCACTGGTTGTTCGAAATTCTTTCGAGTTTTAACTTCAGATGTAGTGTTGTCAGACGAAATTTTACACCCTCGAGCACTTTGAAAGCTCCACGAGCATAGTTGTGCTCTCGAGCGAGCTAGGCGTAGACCGTCTACAAAGAGAGGTCTCAGTTTCGGCTCTTTCCTGCAGAACTTTTTTCTTTTCTATTAAAACCACGATAGTTCAGGACTCTTGTGTCTGTCCACAACCCTTGAACTAATTGAGCGATTCATTTCAAGCAAATTAATCATTCCAGTTTAAAAAAAAAAGTCATCATTTTGGATTCTCTTCTTAGTTGTGGGGGCAACAATCGGTGCCAAGTGAAATTGAATATTGTGTAGAAATAAGCACACTGCAATGCCTAGAGATTATACTAAATTACAAACTGAAGAATGTAACACATTTTCAAAAATTCTCTTTCGCAAGATATTAATCTAAACTGGTTTTTTCTCAACAAAGCACAATAGGAGAATTTCCCCTTCAAAGTTTTAGTAGGGCACAAAAGAATCTCTAAGCAGATAAATAGCAAAGGCGTTGTCAGGTAAAATTCACCTCAAAATTTAACTAAAACTCCAATAATAAAAAAATAAATAAATTACTTCTGAAGCAGTTCCTTGCCAAAGAGGTCTGATAGGATAATGCCAATATATTGCACGGAGAAGGTTTATGAGGAAATCTAGACCTGAGCAAAGGACAACACAGAGACATCCATGCCTATATCCGGGACTCGATCCCAGAGCCTTTGGTAGTCAGCCAAGAATGCTAACCACTAGGACATAATTTACTATATTAAAGTATATATATATATATTAAATTTGAGTAATGGTTCTATTTCATGAATTTTGCCAAAACATTTTATGGAGTGATTCCATTGCATGACGTTCCATCATCTTCCATAGCTCTTTAAATACTGAGCGAATGGTGTTGGAAATCATCGTCTAGAAAGAGTTTATTATGAGCATTTTTTTTACAAAAGAAAAAGGTGTTCCCATAGTTAAGGAGATTCAAATGGGGCATTCCACCTACAAAACCTATGTATCATGTTCAGTTGTTTCGGTCAGTGTATTATTCGTTGAAACCTGAAATTGTAAGTTTGTATGTGCGTGACATTGCAGCTTCTTATAGTGTGAAATGCAGAAAAGAGTGGAATGCATTGCTTCCCAGTATTTGATATACGCGATTTCATTAAGTGGTTTAAGCAGAATATTTAATGCAAGCTTTCTGGGATAAAACTTGAACAGTATGTAAATGCAAACCTTCGTTCATTCCTTCCCTTGATCTCCCCCTCCCCCCCCCACACACACACCATACACACACACACACACCTTGGATTGTGATATAAATCGAAAATTTCTCTATGGATGTAGATTTTTATTTGGTTACCTTGGACATCTCGTGAGTACCAGTGGAAACAAATCTGCGAGTGTAAACAGGTGAACGCAGAGCAGATTCTCGAGAGTCCATGAAGAATAGGAAAGATTTAACGACGAGGCAATAAACTGGAGAGTAGTCAGTCATAGGAGCAGAAATTATATTAAAAAAAGTAATAAGTGGAGCAAATAGCCACCGAAGGATATTAATTCTTCAAATAACTAAGTTCTTCTCTTTTCCAATTATTTTAACGAAGTCTGTGTAGCAAATATTTTTATCAGAAGTAGTACAGTCGGTCAAAAAAGTATCCGAACACTGTGGGTGATTACAGAATTCAGAAAAAATATCTGGCAACGATTTTTTTTAGAAATTAGTGACCTGGCAACCTTCGTGTCACGTGACACAAAGGTTGCTAGATCACTAATTTCTAAAAAAATCGTTGCCAGATATTTTTTCTGAATTCTGTAATCACCCACAGTGTTCGGATACTTTTTTGACCGACTGTACTACGTATAAATTTACATACATAAAGACCTGGTTAATTAGAACAGTTGAAATTAATTAAATCTTTATAAATTCAAGTCATAAAATCAATTGCGTTTAAACTGAAGAATTTGAATTAAAAATAGCTCAGACTTATTTCTTGGCATCAAATGTTTCTGTCACAAAAAGCTCACATGAAAGTAAAAAAATAATATTTTTATATGACGCTGTTTAAAAAATTGATCAACTCAGAAAAAGTCTTAAAAATGAAAACGTCTTAAAAACTTCAGAGAAATAATCTTAAAAGAAATTACATTCAGTAAAGTTCCGTTGTTGTTAATTTTTTATGCCACATTACGAGTGTAAATAATTGCAGCTTGAGCTCAATTCAATTGAATCTAAGTCATTACGGTGACTGATTCATTGACGTCCATTTTAACCGATTATCGGTTGAAGTTGTAATCAGTTTCCTTTATTGCAAAGATAATTAGAGTTTGGATGCACATTTAAAGAATAGTAGTAAACAATTTTTATGTTAGACCCGAAATGCTGTCTGAAGGAGAGCGCGTAATTATTATTTTCTTCTTGTTGATGACGCTTTCTTTTCGTTTTGTTTTCCTTCTCACAATGAAGTCATACAGAAGAACAGCATAATTAAATGACTGCTAATAGCAATAATGTTGCTAACGTAATTTGGAACTCTACCGACAATAGAATAATCACGGAGCCAATTCATCTCCACCCTTTTCATTCCGCTTTTGCCCTACGACCTTCACGGGCGAGCGATTGCTTGCAGTCGTACAGAATGGTAGCAATGGATTCGCCAAAAGACTTCCTCGTCAAAAGGCTTTCCTCTTTTCTGCTGCATCAATTCGCCGTTTGCCTTTCCCCGCACCTTTTCCTTTTGTCCCTCAAAACCAGTCTTCATTGTCTGTCTCTAAATGAGCGCATAAAAAGAGAACTTCCAAACTTCATCACAAGAGGAAAGAAATGTGCGCTAGCAGGGTGGCGGCACATTCGTACACTTGGGGAAAAGGGACGCGCAAAATAAGCTGCGGTTGGAACGAGGACACAAAACCGCATAGAATGAACGGTCAAATCCGTGACCAGCTGGGAATGTGGGCGAATTGTCATCGGGGATGTTTCCGAAGTTTTGTTGCTGTGACATATGTGGATCAGAATAGGTGGGAGTTTATGCGCACACTGAGAGCGGGATCAAGGCTGACAAACAAATGCAGTTCTTAAGTGTGGGAAAGGGAAGTCAACGTTTTTTTTTACCCCTTTTGGAAGCAGCAATTTTTTTTCGCGTGATAATAATAAAAAGTGTTTTTTTTTTTTTAAATGGCCAATAAGTTGTGTGACTGGTTGTTTTAAATAATTTACCGTGATGAGAATGGATGTTTTTTTTTTCACGACTTTCTTCAAAATTTACGATTCTGACTGCGCATGGAATAGTCGTTGGCATTGTTTTTTTTCCTGAACACATGTTTTGGTGATATATTGATAGTAGACATATCTGTAACGTCGAATTTATGATTCAGTATTCTCTGAAATTGCAAGACAGTTTTTCCAAGGTCAAACTCTGTGGTCCATTTTACCTCAAAAAATATTTCATTTATCCGAAGATGCTCTGATTGGGTAATAAAATTGAACAAACTAATACCAACAATTCAAAAATACTTGTGAACGATCTCAAAAACCGATATTACATTGAAATAATTTCATTTTGGTTTCCTAATCAGGTTTAGGAATATTATCTACATTTCTATTTGTCAAATTAGCTGGTCATATTATTCAATAACAAGCTAGCACAGGTTAAGCGTTTAAGAATCTTGAGTTCAGAGGAAAAATTGACTTGAGCCTTGTGGGGATACGATCCCACTACTTTCTGATGACATATCAGGTGATCTGACTGCTGAGATACCAGCCATCGATCAAGATCTCTATTGATGGCTTTAAGTATTAAATCATGGGCTCAGTCATTAGAAATTGTCTTCACTGTAATTGGACATTCATTTCAACTGGCACTTGAGGTGTGACTGGTCTGGTGTACATACCTGGAAGTGCTTCGTCGAGCAGACTCTTCAATTACCGTCAAGACATCTTCTAACGACTGTCCCCATGGCATGATGCTTAGAGCCATCAATAGAGAACATCTTGCTTAGCGACTTGTAGCTCAGTGGTCAAGCACCTTAAAAGTTATCAGGAGGTTGTAGTTAATATCAAACCTTGCTCAAGACAATTTTTCATCTATACTCAAGATTGTTCACAGCTTGATTTTAAACATATGATCCTTATGCTTAATTAAGCGTGATTAGCTGAAAAACCCTGTCAACTGATACTTGAAGTGTGGCAGGTCTGAATGCACATTGCTGGAAATGTTTTTTAAGCTAGAATTTTTAATAACAGTCTAGATAACTTCTAATGACTGACTCCGATGTGGTTAAAACCATTAATAGAAAAAATATTGTTAGTGGCCGGTAGCTCAGCTGTCAGAGCATCTGATGTGTTATCAGGAGATCGTGGGTTCGTATCCCACTGGTTCAAGACAGTTTTTCCTCTATACTCTAGATTGATTATGCTATTCGTTTAATTTCTTCAGACGATTATGATTTAATTAATTTTTCGTTTAATGAATATGCATTCTAAATTCCACGGAAAGAAGAGGAGTAGTATAGTCACATTCCAGCGTACTTCCACTAGTGCTTCCCCCCTGTGACGTCACCGGCCACGCCCACTTCCGCCCCCTCCCCTTATGACGTAACATGACGTAATCATTACATAATCATTACGTAACTAGCCACGCCCCCTTATTAATAAATAATAATCCCCTTTCCCCCAGTGGCGCCATCTGTTGACAGTGAGAAGTACTATTTTCCCAAAAAAAACCTTTATTTTCACTCTAATTTCTCGTTTTCGGACCCCCCGGTCGTCCCACCTATATTTTAAGCCCTCCCCCTTATTAAAAAAACCCTGGTGCCATCTGTTGACAATGAAGAGTACTATTTTCGGAAAAACCTCCTTATTTTAACTCTAATTCCCGATTTTTCTTTATTTTGCCCCAATGGTTGACCTATATTTTAAGCCCTCCCTCCTCCTGCATACCCTCCGGTTGACCTTTTAAGCCCTACCTATAGTTTAAGCCCTCTCCTTCCCTCGGCTGATGCAAGACTCAGAATAATTGCATAGAAAGGGATGATACAATTGTAACGTCTCACAGAAAATCAGGTCCCTAGTAATTAAACACTTACCAAAATTATCTTCCCTTAAAAATTTAACAGGCTGCGTCCAATGCGTATTTTTAATACATCTCCTGTATTCATCTGAAATTTTACAATTCCGTTCAACTCTTTTTGAATGTCTAATGCAGATCTCAAATTGTAAATCAACGCGCAGAGTTGTATTTATTCCTTAGTAATTAAAACCCTTTGCTATTCATTTAGCCAGTACGACTAAATGATTCCTTTATAATTAAAATTCCCTGCTATTAAACTCCCTAGTAATTAAACACTCATCAAAATTCCCTTACCTTTATTAAAAAAACCACCGTACGGTTGAAATAAATCAGTTTTCTGTAGATGCGTTTTATCGGAAAAAAAAAAACCTTCTCCCCGGCAACGAGAGTCAAACGCGCTACCTCAGCCCCCAGCTTCATTTTGTCAACTCCTTGAACAAGAACCGATCCTGCAATGGAAAAATTTAAAACTCTGTTATTGGCATTCCTGAAGTTGTACGTGGCACAATCGGGAGAGTGCAACTGTGTATTCATCTGAAATTTTACAATTCCGTTCAACTCTTTTTGAATGTCTAATGCAGATCTCAAATTGTAAATCAACGCGCAGAGTTGTATTTATTCCTTAGTAATTAAAACCCTTTGCTATTCATTTAGCCAGGATGACTAAACGATTCCTTTATAATTAAAATTCCCTGCTATTAAACTCAATAGTAATTAAACACTCATCAAAATTCCCTTACCTTTATTAAAAAAACCACCGTACTGTTGAAATAAATCAGTTTTTCTGTAGATGCGTTTTATCGAAGAAAAAAAAAACCTTCTCCCCGGCAACGAGAGTCGAACGCGCTACCTCAGCCCCCAGCTTCATTTTTTCAACTCCTTGAACAAGAACCGATCCTGCAATGGAAAAATTTAAAACTCTGTTATTGGCATTCCTGAAGTCGTACGCGGCACAATCGGGAGAGTGCAACTGTGTATTCATCTGAAATTTTACAAATCCATTCAACTCTTTTTGAATGTCTAATGCAGATCTCAAATTGTAAATCAACTCACAGAGTTGTATTTATTCCTTAGTAATTAAAACCCTTTGCTATTCATTTAGCCAGGACGACTAAATGATTCCTTTATAATTAAAATTCCCTGCTATTAAACTCCCTAGTAATTAAACACTCATCAAAATTCCCTTACCTTTATTAAAAACCACCGTACGGTTGAAATAAATCAGTTTTCTGTAGATGCGTTTTATCGAAAGGAAAAAAAAAACCTTCTCCCGGCAACGAGAGTCGAACGCGCTACCTCAGCCCCCAGCTTCATTTTGTCAACTCCTTGAACAAGAACCGATCCTGCAATGGAAAATTTTCAAACTCTGTTATTGGCATTCCTGAAGTCGTACGTGGCACAATCGGAGAGAGTGGAGTTTCATCATGCACATACGTGTCCGCTTACCAGTCAGGTAGCAAGCTTCGAAACATCTCGTGACACATGATGCAATCGCCCCGGGAGGTTGAGCTCCCAGGAGCTCCGATTAATTCAAAGGTAAATGAGAACTCTTTAGAACTTTAATTCGAATAATATGTCTAGGTATATGTTTTTTAAACCAATAAATAGATAAAGAGGGATTTGAAATTATCACCATTTTGTGAAGTGACATTTTTGAAAGTGTCACCATTTTCATATTTCTTGTAGTGGCATACGTGCACAGAAAACTTATTTTTGAACAGTGAGGGCACGACGTACACATCTTCACCGAGACACCACGCATCTGGATTGCTAGGTTGCATCGTGAACAATGTGGCACACGGCACTCGCCCCCCTATTTAACTAGAGAGCCGCACCACCTGAGACGACCAATCAGGAACGCAAGCGAATGTTTGTTGGGACATGCTCTCCACGAGATGACGGTCGATCCATCTGAAGAAAGCAACTGTTTCGGCTAAAGAGCAGTGGACGTCCTCTCCGGTGTGATATCCGCATTCGAACTCGGAAACTTTGGGGAGATCACAATATTTGGGGCAGCCGTAAAGTTCGAGATTAACACTGGGAAGATTTAATTGTTCCAAGAGAATTCTTTCCACAGTACTTCCTTTCTAACCCACCACAGTAGATTCTTCAGTACGTGCAAGTTTGTAAGCATATTTCATGATGTTAGGGACGTGATCTAACGACCACACCTTTTCTCGAAGCAGAGGATGAAAGGGTAGACCTATCACATATTTAGATACGTAGTTGGCTGTCCTTCTGTCTTTTACTGACAAAGGTTGGTGCTGTCGAAGATTGAAATGATAGACACCACATTTCCCATTCAGAGTTGCATATCCAAGTTCACGCACTAGGAAACGGCCATTTACACGGAAACCGTCGAGGTCTAGAACCATACAGATGTTTTGCATAGTTGTACTAGTTCGAGTATCTGGAGATGAAAACACTTGACGTCTTCACACTGGCAGGGTCTACAGATGTCTCTGTCGTTTACGTCTCAGAGCCTGCACGACACTCTGCGGTAGTCCCGGTCAACCATTGGGGTAAAATAAAGAAAAATCGAAGAATTAGAATAAAAATAGGGGCTTTTTGGGAATTAGTGTTCCTCACAGGCACCAGATGACGCCAGGGGTTTTTTCATAAGGGGGGAGGAATTTTTTATAAAGAGGGAAATCAAAAATCGAAGAATTAGAATAAAAATAGGGGCTTTTTGGGAATTAGTACTCTTCATTGTCACCAGATGGCGCCACTGAGGGGAAGGGGATTATTAATTATTAATAAGGGGCGTGGCCGGTTACGTAATGATTATGTAACGATTCGTCATGTTACGTCATAGGGGGAGGGGTGGAAGTGGGCGTGGCCGGTGACGTCATAGGGGGAAAGCACTAGTGGGGGTACGCTGGAATGTGACTATACTACTAAGAGGTCATCTCATCCATTATCTAAAGTTTCAAATCCATTTAACATTTTGACTTTCGATCTATTTAAGCTACATTGTTTTAAGCAAAATTTAAAACAAAAATATTGTGGAGACACAATTATCTACATTTCTTGAAAAAAATTGACTCGTTCTAACCAAGAGTTCAGATTTAGTTTGTACGAAATCTCAAAAGAAATTCATTGAATTGAAAACAACCTACTATAATTTCAAATCCCTCTTTATCTATTTATTGGTTTAAAAATCATATACCCAGACATATTATTCGAATTAAAGTTCTAAAGAGTTCTCATTGTACCTTTGAATTAATCGGAGCTTACTCCAATAAGCTATTTTCGATTTCATTTAAGACTACAGAAGACTTGTCCTCAATCTGCTAACAATCTCTTAGAATCTCACATGAACTGGGATATGACGAGCATATGCGACTATATTTTTTTCTTTACCTTTAGTTGTTTCTCTGCTCTAAACAACACATTGAAAATAATTTAATGATGTGCTTAGTTGCCACAGTAAAAATAGATTCATTGTTAACATTTAAAAAATATATTGATTTTTTCTTTTACATCAAATATTTTCCTGTGCGACATGAGAATTACGGTTTTCACTTGAAAATGAAGTATTTTGGTGTGACTAGGTCCAAAATCTTGTCTTTGGACTTCTCATCAGTAAAATCGTTACTTCAGCTTCTAACGAATGTATACACTCAATGCTCACTGAATTATGACCACCTCCCTCCATGTTTTATAAGTGGAAGCTAACTTCGAAGCTCTCTAACTCCTAAACTAAGCATTTGATGAAAAAATGTAACGGAAGATAAATTAGATCTCAATGAAATCTATCTAAGTCTCAATTTTCAATAATATTTGCTTTGTACTTAAATAGTTACGGACATTAAGTTTTCAAATACACATCTGTTGTATTAAATGGTGTGAAATAATACTTCTTATTCAAATTATAATTCATTTCTGAGTTAAATTCTAACGTTAGGCATTGCTGTTGTTAAATATTCAAACTTTCATAACTTTTAAATACTAAGGGAATATTGTTGAAATCGAGATTTAGATAGATTTGATTGAGATCTTAATTTATCTTCAGTCCCATTCTGTCACAAAAATATTTCAGGAGTTATAGAGTTGTTTGGTTAGCTTCCATTGACGTAACATCGAGAGAGGTGGTCATAATTCAATGAGCGCTGGGTGTATATTCAGGCAAAACTTTTGTATACCTTTATGTTCTAATGCGTAACTGGAGTATTGCGTTCGTAACTTTTATTTTTTTCATTAACAAAAGAAGAGTATAGCCTAAAAAAATTACGAATTAAGCTCGGAAAAATCATTAGTAAAATATGTTTGAGTAAACGGGAATCTGTAACTCTTTTAAATGTTTATTTTAACTGTCAAATCTATACTTGAACGTAGAAGAGCGTGATATTCGTTATAAGTCTCGTTCCCTTTACTCTGTACAGTACGTGCGATTACATCACCACACCTTTTGCTCTAATAATCAATCGTCTATTCTATCTAAAACTTTTAAAGCTATGGCGATATCTCTCTCGTTTTTTAGGTAACTTCAACTCAGAACTCCCTACAGAGCAGTAATATTTTTCTGAATTCAAAAGTAAATTTTAAACTTTTGTCGTTTCACAACATTTAAGGAAGTTGAAAGGTCTGACCAATATTATATCCCTCCATTTTTAAACTATCTGTTCCTTTGGTGTTTTACTGAATTATATTCAATCCTTTCTTTTTTCTTGTTCAGTCGTTTGATATAATTGTCTTCCATTTTTAAGTTTATCTTACTTCCATCAATAAGTATATTCGGTATATACACCTACTTTTACTTAAACTTTTGAAACATAATCCACTTCATTGTCCTCGCCAATGTAAACTGCATGGCCAAATTATCCTGCGCGAAGTACCATGAAACGTGCCAATGTATGAAACATTTCTTACTGACATAAGTGTTCTACGTCACTACGAAGTCCTATAAAAGCCGTAAAGGCAAAATGGAAAACGAAGTCAAGTGCGACATGGGAAAAAAGGCTTACTTGGTTGACTTCGAAAGCGGGCTCATGGCTGGAGTGTGATGGGTAAGAGGTGATGGAACTCAGTGGAAAAATATTCCAAGTGTGTAGAGAAGAGCAAAGGTCTCCAAAAACGTCCGCTCTAAATTGTGGCAAAGGTGGGAGGAAAAAGGATCTGACACACAGGCATTCGATTCTGTGACGGACGATCCAAGATCTTGGCGACCAAGCGCAATTCTCCATATATGTGAGTCATTTCTGCGAGTGTCTGTACACCACTCAAGCTCTCCGAACAGAGTAATGTATCACTCGTTATTCAGATCAGCCATAGCTTGCAAAAAAATCACCCACACAAAAACGAGTACCTTTCCAAAGGGAGAAAGCAACGAAGACTGCCTGCTGTTACTCGACACCATATCGCAACGTGTTTTAACTTGCACACAATTGTGTTGTCACACATCATGCATCAACTCGCATGAAAAGGTAATAATTGTTGGCAACGGCAGTCCACGAATTAAATGATACGCCCTCGTATCTTCATGTGATGTATTTTGATGAATTCTGCTTTTGAAAGGATGCATTTTTTAATCGAAGAAATATGATATGTTCCTTTAATGTTAAAGTTTTATGATCAGAATGTGTAAGATTGTGCACTCGTCGAGCAACGGAAAGGCTACCACTTTTCATGTAATATTGACACCTTAATATACTAAACAGCTAAAAAAAGACCACAATAAGTTTTTTTTTCCTCACAAAGTCTCCATCCCATCAGAAATGTGAATTATCTTCATTCCAAGGGCTACACACAGAAGTAAAGGGGCTTCAATGAGGAATAATTCCAGTTTTCGAGTCAGGCTAAATCTTTTGCCAGTCTACCAAATGAGCCTCTGTCTGTTAGCACCTAAAAACGCTTTACCTAGATCTGAGAATAATTCTGATTGGCAGCTGCGATGCAGAATGCATAAGTAGCTTTATATCAGACTGTCCTGAGGGTCACCTTTTACTTCATTGTATGAAAGCGCTTTGCTCTCCTCTTAATAGCATTGCTTAACTTTTTCCAGTCTCCCGTTCGATCCCAGGAGAGGTAAGCCTCATCTCAGTAAAATGAAATTCTTTTCTCCCAAAGGGTTGCCCGAGTCTGATTTGTCGGAAGGCGTGACATTCGAAGAGTCAGATCGATTACTGCTATCCAGCCCACTTAAAAATATTAATGCCCATTTCGAATTACGGTGTTTCTTCTCTACTCAGTACTAGGTGGTATGATGAAGAGGGAGACGAAATTAACGAGTGGTGATCGTTACATAGCCCATGTGACACCAAAGGCATAAGTTCGTTTAAGACATTTATTTCAATAAGATGTCATCTTTATTGACTTCAGGTATCAATACTTATAACCAGTGCTGTGGAGTCGGAGTCGAAAGCAATTTTCGTGCTGCAAGGGTCGAAGTCGGTACATTTTTACCGACTCCGACCTCAATATAAATTTCAATGAAATATGTTTTCTGTGTGGCATCACTGGCAGCTATGGTGGTTAAATCACTTAAATAATCAACACAATGTTTTCCATTTCAGACACTAATGCCACCAATTAATTTTTTTTAAGAAAGTATTTTTGTTTTTTAATACTTATTTAATTTCGAGTTCTCTCTAAATTTCATAAGTTTTAAACTTTC
This sequence comes from Ryuthela nishihirai, assembly GCA_038380435.1. Classification (NCBI taxonomy): domain Eukaryota; kingdom Metazoa; phylum Arthropoda; class Arachnida; order Araneae; family Heptathelidae; genus Ryuthela; species Ryuthela nishihirai. The sequence continues at coordinate 48,508,521 of JAWZYU010000001.1, read as the reverse complement.
AAGTCTAAAATCCCTTTCCCAATGGCAAAGAGAGTTCCAACGAAGTCTGCAGTTTTTAAATATTTTGCAATAACCACAGATGGGAAACATTTCGTGTGTCAGTGTATGATTGAAGATGACGGAAAATTATGTCAAGCGCAAATCAGTTGTTTTAATGGCTCTGGTAAAGGCACAAGAACAAGTTATTCGCAAATTTTAGATTTTCACCCTTGGCCTTAGTTTAATAAATTTGTAGGAACATTTTTGTATTTTTGATTGCATTAAATGAAATTTTTATTTTGTTATAGTCTTAAATTTAAATTTTTTGTTTTAAACTCAATGAATTTTGTTTTTTCATGAATAAAAAACCATAATGGCATAGCTACAACCATTAGACTCAAACTTTCTAGGTTATGGATTTAAAAAGTAGTCTGGTAATTCACACGGTGGTGAAGAAATGCCTCTTGCGAAATTATCGTCATAACAGATTTAGAATTAATATACCTATGGAGTCGGATAGGAAAAAAAATTGAGGAGTTGAAGTCAGAGTTTTTATGTGCCGATTTTACAGCCTTGCTTATTACTGTTACACTTGGCGTATTTCCTTTATACCGTATGCAAGAGAACGAAATATGTGCGTACTCTTCGCAGAAGTGAACTAACTTCTTACAGATCCCAAAAGATACACGATGTTACCAAAAGTGATCTGACACTTTCATGTTATTTGGGGGCGGGGTCGGTAGCGCGCCAGGCTCGTAATCTGTAGTTCCGCTCAGTCGGTAGCGCGCCAGGCTCGTAATCTGTAGTTCCCAGGTTCGAGTCCCAGCTGGGTCAGCGTTGAGATTTATCTCCGCAAAATTCCCCGCCCTGCCCACGGTCAGTAGGGGACACCGATGGGCTTGGAAAGGCCGCCGTCCGTCGGATGGGACGTTAAGCCGTGGCCCCGTGTGCGGGAGAGACATCCCCTGTGCACGTTAAAGAACACGCTGGATGGCCTTGACGGGAGGCTACTATATGTCTCCCAACAGCTGTTCCAGTGGGTCCCCTCCTCCAACCTTCTCTGAGCCTTCGGGGTCCATGTGACCTGGCCATTTAGCCCATGGTGTGCAAAAAAGTGCCGCTCAGAGGTAAAACAACCCAATCCAACTCATGTTATTTGAATGAAAAGTCACATTCAAAGCTTCCTAACTTCAAAAATAAGTATTTTATTGCAAATATCATGGAGATAAATTGAAGATCTCACTCAAATATCTTTAAATCTCTGTTTCCAAAGTATTCGTCTGATATTGAAAGCGTATCATATGCTGAAACATTTAACAGCATCATCTCTGATTAAAATAATTGCTCTTGATGGATTGCAAGGACATCACAAGTTAACTAAAATGGAAATAATAATTATTACAATAAATCGCTTACTAAAATAAATGTAATTATAGAAGTTGGTGTAATATGGATTTAAAAAAAAATAGCTTTAGGACGAGTGTAACAACGGAGTCTACTGTATAAATGTTTCCAACATCAAGAACATTTTGTCAAACAAATATTGTTAAAAAATGAGATTTAAGATTTCAGTAAGATATTTAATGTATGATCAACGGCATTTTTTCATTAAAATTTTATTTTCAAAGTCAGAGACCTTTGAACGTATAAGAGATTTCCGTTCAAAAAGCATAGATGTGTCTCCAACTCTTGGTAATATAGCGTATGTTGTACTGATTATTTGTCTCTCATAGATTATTAATTCCTCTGTATAGTTGTTTTGGCAGAAATGCTTCTGTCGATCCAGTTTGGCAGTTGCCCAACACAATTTAAGTTGATTTAAATAGAGGTAAAGAAATTCCGTCTTTACGATAAAAGGAAATTGAAAGCATTGATCACCAGAAACATGGATCTGATTGTTAGAAACTAGACATCCATCCAAATCATTAAATCCTTACGTGAGGTACAAACAACTTCGATCCATCCTTTGAACTAACAGTTTTATTTGAAGAGCAAAATGCTGAATTCTCATGATAAATACCAACGTATCACACAATATTAGGTGACCTAACAAATCTTGAAGGGACTTGAGCAAGAAGGATTTGAAGAGCGCTTTGTCTGATACTTGACTGGCATTCCTGAGAGGTACGACTTCATCTCTGCCAGATCACACGACTAATGTTCTGCAAGGGCTTACATAAACTCTCAGCACTTAATGACAGTCATCAATAACCGGGGCCCGCTGCAGCACGCGCTTCCAGATTACGGAGAGAGCACGCGCCTGCGCTACCGTGCCTAATTCTGCCCAGCCAATACTTCACCGTAAGTTAAACGTGTGTGTGCCCGTCCATGCATAAGGCAGTCGACGGAGGAATTATCCGTCTCCCATCTATTATACGCATCTGCTTGGCGGAAACTTTTGTGTAATTAACGAGCGAACACACAAGTATCGCCTGACCTCCGCCAAACGCCAGGGTCATTAATTTCCCACGGCATAACGGCAGAGCGGTGATGCGAGAAATGCTGCAGCAGTTTCGACACTCGCCTCTCTAAACGCCGTTTCTCTGCTGCGTGCTTGACCACTTAGCGACGAATTTGAATACGAATGAGCGTTCTATATCGCCCAGATCCCGGATGGATGGCTCCATGTAATGCAACATGGAATGGGAGTCTCAGCGCTGGATAGCGCCGTTTGCCGAGAGACAATTAGCAAATATTTCCCGGGTTTAGTAGTATGCAGATTGAGTAGGCAATAATAACGCATACGCTTGGTTAGGTGGCGAACAAGGGGATGCAAGGTGATAGAGCTGTGGCGAATTGATAGCCTATAAGCCTACTATGGGCTGGAATCTCTATGACGAAGCCATCCATCAAATTTCACCTTTCACTGCCTTTTCTGTTGAAGAATATTTTACTGCTCTTGTTTCTTCTCCTATGAGGCGCTACGAGTAATACGTTGCAGCCAAGCACTCGTATTTGAATGGAATCCGCACATTTTTTATTGATTTTCGAAATTTTACTCTAATGCTTTTTTTTTTTTCGGTATTAATAAATTCATTACGGTTATTTTCTTTTCCGTAAGTTTAACGGAGTTTGATTGACAATATAAACAGCGCCGAATGTAAATGAATTTTTACTGTTTTCCCTCATTGCGGCGTGTTTTTTTTTCTTCAGGACAGCGGATTTCAAGATACACGTCACAAAGACCTTCATTTCTAAAAAAGGTTTGCAAAAGATCAGTCTACGAATTCTTACTGTGTACAAGAAAGGGTTGGGTTGTTTTACCTCTGAGCGGCACTTTTTTGCACACAATGGGCTAAATGGCCAGGTCACATGGACCCCGAAGGCTCAGAGAAGGTTGGGGAAGGAGACCCATGGAGCAGCTGTTGGGAAACAGATGGCAGCCTCCCGTCAAGGCCATCCAGCGTGTTCTTTAACGTGCACAGGGTATGTCTCTCCCGCACACGGGGCCACGGCTTAACGTCCCATCCGACGGACGGCGGTCTTTCAAAGCTCATCGGTGTCCCCTACTGACCGTGGGCAGGGCCGGGAATTTTGCGGAGATAAATCTCAACGCTGACCCAGCTGGGACTCGTACCTGGGAACTACAGATTACGAGCCTGACGAGCTACCGACTGAGCCACCCCCGCCCCGTACAAGAAAGGAAAAGGAAGTACGAATTTAAAATGATCGTTCCCTTTTGAAAGCTGCAAAAACGTAGTTTCCCTCCTCGCACCGGATAGAGGGGTAAACGATGACAATCAGTTGAACTTACCACACTCTACCGCCTAATCATCAAATTTTGAAGTAAATAAACTGCTTATATTATTATTACTTCAGTTTTTGCCACTATACAACTTTAGCTCCCTCTAACATTAGAAATTCCAACTAATATAAGATTCGGCATATTCGAATATTTGTATTTTATTGTGGCCTGTTTTACGGGAAAACGCACCTGATGTAAACTATTGAGGTGAGAATTCTCATCAGCAATTAGATGCCTTCCCAAATGTGATCGCTTCGTGATATGTTGCTACTACAAAAATCGTGGCATCATATAATTCCAAATAATAACAGCAAAAAAATCGTCTTTGTGAAACATTGTGCACATCAATGCGTTTCTTTGCGAATAAGAAACGTTGCCGATTGTCATCATATCCTTCACGAAATTTAAATGATATCAATTAACTTGGCAGAATTAGAAAGCAATTGCTCAAGCTGAGGTTGCTGAAAGAACTTTTTACGCCATTTTGTATAACAAGAGACAGCGTTAATTTGTTGAGAAGTTAACTATTTAACCATATATTAAACAACTTTAAAGTTTTCATCATCATCATCATCCTCACGCAGCCATGGGCTACGGAGGTCCAACCAGACCATGCAATTTGGTTCTCCAAGCATATCTGTCCTGAGCTACATCTGCTGCATCCAGCCATTGCACACCAATTCTAACAAGGTCCTGTTTGGCATTGTCTGCCTACCGCATCCTAGGTCTCCCCCTCCTTCTGAGGCCTCTAGGCACACTGTTCATAACCCTATTCGCCATTCTATAATTATCCATACGGGCAACATGGCGAAACCAACAGAGTCTCTCTCTGCACAATATGCTGTTTAAAGGAAGTTGTAGACTCCTTTGCCTAACCTCATCATTAGTTACAAAGTTGAACCATCTAATGCCCAACATACTACGTAAGCATCTAGAATCAAAAGCATCTAGTTTCCAGTTATCTTGTTTACAAAGCGTCCAAGTTTCACTACCATAACAAACCCTAGAAAGAACCAAACTATTAAACAGCCTAATTTTAGTCTTTAGGTGTATACGCCTATTTCTCCACAATCTCCATAGATTCTTAAAAGTCCCGGCAGCAATCCCTATTTGTCTGTTAATCTCATGCCATACATCACCATTATCTGTTACATAGCTCCCAAGATAATTAAACTGTGACACCTGCTCAAGACTGCAACCATTCAGATGAACTGAATCACAGCCTGCCTGACCAATTTCATCACTTCAGTTTTCTCCCTGTTTACAACCAAACCTACTCTAGTACTAGTTTCATCAACAGCCTGAATGAAAGAGTTCATCTCATCAACATCATCTGCCAAAATCATCAGCACAATCTAAATCAGAAATTTTCGTATCTCCAGCCCATTTAAGGCCAAATTCTTTCCCTTGAAGTGAATTTCGCATAACATAATCAATAACCAAACTAAAGAGAAAAGGAGACAAAATGCACCCTTGCCGAACACCAGAAGTAATGCTAAACCAATTGCTACAATCCTTACCAACTCGCACACACGACTCAGTGTTATTATAGAGAACTTTCATTATGTTAACTAACTTGTCTGGTATCCGTAAAAAAAAAAACCTCAATACACGCCTGTATATATGTATATGTATACATCTTATATATTCTCATTTTGATTAATTTTTCACACCTTACTTTAAACCGATACAAAACAAAAACACCTAAGAAAATGAGCTGTGGTCAAATTGTTTTGTTTATTCGAGCACTTGTTAATTTGCACTAAAACACATTGGAATACGTATGACTGAGTCCCCCTTCTCACCATCATTTTTCCGCTACTGCTGGTTTTTCCGCAATACTCTCATACGTCTGTTTCAACAAATTAGCAGATTGTTTTTTGGCACTCCGAATTCACCAGATGCTAGAGAGGGTTAATTTTTAACTTTCGCATAAAATAAAACATGACAACAAAAATGAAAATTTAGGTACAACCGGTGCCCAAGAATTTTCATGGACATCAGGATATCACATTAAAATCCAGAATTTCTAATATGTCTGCTAGGCTGAATAATAAAGTAAATACATTAAACTAGCATTAATAACATTGCTATTGTACATATGAAAGAATACGTTGAACAATTTTCATTTATATATCCTTTTAAACCATCTTGATATTGCGTGAAGAAATATGGTCACCGTAGATTTTTCAGCTCTTGCAACCCTGCTGTATAAAAAGAGTATACCTTAAAACAAAAAGATTAATATCTATAAAAGGACAACGTAATAATGTGTGGCAATCCCGGTGTTCCGCTATATTGAGACAGCACTACACCTTAAGGGAGTTGCCACGAAACTACAATCCACTAGCCAGAGAACATTCTATAGATCCTACCATTCACATCGGGAGTTGGGTTATTTTACCTCTGGGCGGCACTTTTTTGCACACAATGGACTAAATGGCCAGGCCACATGAACCCCGAAGGCTCAGAGAAGGTTGGGGGAGGGGACCCACTGGAATAGCTGTTGGGAGACAGATGGTAGCCTCCCGTCAAGGCCATCCAGCGTGTTCTTTGACGTGCACAGGGTATGGCTCTCCCGCACACGGAGCCACGGCTTAACGTCCCATCCGACGGACGGCGGCCTTTCCAAGCCCATCGGTGTCCCCTACTGACCGTGGGCAGGGCGGGGAATTTTGCGGAGATAAATCTCAACGCTGACCCAGCTGGGACTCGAACCTGGGAACTACAGATTACGAGTCTGGCGCGCTACCGACTGAGCCACCCCCGCCCCTCGCATCGGGAGAAGACCTGGTGAAGAGAGAGACCTAACTTTTAGAAACAAGTCTGTTGAGATAATCATTGAGGTGCAGTGAGTAGGCTATTCGAATTTTGGAACATTGCCTAATAGAACCAAAATAACTCACTGGATTTAGACCACATAATTTTGCCAATACAGATAAGATGTTAATTTTTGAATTTAGATGCCTAAATTTCAAATGATAGTCCTAACTTTTTGCACAGGGAAGCCATCATGATGGAGAGTCCTCAGGTTCTCCCATCGACAAGTCACACTTAATAGGGCCGCGCTCCCGTTCGGCATGACCCTCAACTTGGTCCTCTCCACCGGGGCACCAACCGGCGGCCTCCCCAGCAATACCTCGAGTCCGAACTTTGCTGCGGCCGAGTAGATGAACCCACAAGACCGGGGACTCCAATCCCGGCCTGCAGGCCCTCACAGGACCACTCTATCTCGACTCCATGATACCCCAGACTTCGCTGGGGCGATAAAGGAGCCCACTCGACTGGGGATCCATCCAGTCGGCAGGCCCTCAGTCAGAAAAGCCTCTCCATCGGGGCACCAAGACGACCTAGGACTTCGCAGGGGCCGGCCGATAAGTCCACTCGACACGGGACTTCAGTCCCAGTCGGCGGTGCCCCAGCCGGCCCCTCCATCGAGGCCGCAAGGCACGCCAGAAACACCGACGAGACGGCACCCAGTTTCACAGAGGCACCTTCAAATCCTCCACCATGTCTGTTCAGTAACCTAATCTTGGCAGCCAAAAGAGTTCCTTGGAACTCTTAATTTGGTTTTTCCATCGGTAAGCCCGTCAACCGGGGATCCCACTCCCAGTCGCGAGCCTTCAACTTCGTCCTCTCCGTTGTGAGCGGGCCGAAGCCCCCAGTGAACAATCTAATATCTAATTCCAACCCACGATATCACTGAGACCGCATCGATGAGCCCACAGGACGAGCGCACAGTGAGAGTATGCAGCTCAGTCCGCAGACCCTCAAATACGGCCCCTCAACCGGGGTTGCAACCCCAGCTTCTCAGGGGACAAGTCAATAAGCCCACTGGACCGGCCCCTCCCAAAACCAGTCCGCAGACCCTCAACAGGCCCCCTCCACCGGGGGCCACAAGATAACGTGAACTCCAGAGAGCCAGCGATCCGATCCCACCACAACAAGGTGGTCCCCCTCGGGGGGGGGGGGATCTATAAAAGGACAAGCGAAAAAGAGAAAAGGAAAAGTATTTTTTTTTTGGCAAACGTCGTAAAGTAAAAGAAAGGTTGAGAAGGCTTGTTGAAATGAATCTGCCATAAACATCTTTTTTGTTAATAGTCAAATGATCAAAATCTGGATTTCACGTCTCAGGCGATGGGATCTTCAACTAACCACCTTATGATTAAAAACAAATCAAACTGATATCGTAAGGTTCCAGTTGAAATTTTAATCCACATTCCACTGATTCACGTTGCTGTCCTATAAGCTTTGAACTTCTCCACACAGATGTTTTCGAAAAATAATTTTCGAAAACTATGTTTCAGTGTCCAGTTGTAACAACATCAACATCAATTTTAATTCTTTGCTATCATGAATGCGAGACAACAAAGTGTTATTCTTTTACTTTGTGATTGAATTTACAATCTTTCTAAGCATCCTGTCTTTTTCAGCATTACTGCTTAACTTATGGAAATGTTTAGCATTGCATGAGTGAATCCAAAGCCATCGCTACATAAGAAGACAATGTCCTACTGATGATCAATAATATTTATGACATAAATCCCGCAAAACGTTGATTTTTATCAAATGTATGTGCATATCTTTTTTTTTTCGCGTGACACTTTATCATCCATATATTTATAATCCTCAAGCTATGGAATGCGGCAGCTTTTGCTCAGATTAGAAGGGTTTGGGGGAAATAAATTGATACTCTATCATGATTTTGAATATTAAAGTATTATTGTGAAAAGTCAGGGGAAAAACCTTTGAGAGTCAGCCAAAGTGAACAATGGAAGCTCCATAAAAGAAGCCAATCGTCGCTAGCAGAGGTTATCAACCTTTTTATCATTTAATCATCAACCTTTCCTATATAATTGCGAGCATGAAAAGCGCATAAAGTAAAAAGAGTAAGTACCGATATTAAAAATAAAATGTACTAGGTCATTTCAAAAGTAATGCACAGTGTAGTGTTACACTCAGGTATGGATGACGCAGTCACCAGAGTCTTTGCAGCAGGAAGTGGCAGGAAGTGGAGAAAGGCGAAGGTGACGTGTTTTGCTTCGTAGCAAATCGCATTCCAGAACACCTTTCGCTGAAAAAAGAGCTATCAGAGGTTTCATGTATTGCTATTTCTCACCTGACTGGACTGAGATTTTAGCTCAGGTTCAAAATCCCAAATACCAGTTTCATCAATTGCGACAATTCGATGTGAAAAATCCTTCCACGTCAAGTTTCGGTCTTAATATATGACTGTTGATCTTTTCACATAACAGTACCTGAAACGTCTGCGAGCGACATTTTCAGCGACAGCTGTTCCGAAATGCGATATGCTACAATGTAAAATAGTTAATAACTACGCTTTTTAGAGAATGTTGGACATAACGCCAAGTCAGGAGCTTCTCAAACTCAGACGGGAACAAATCTTCAAAAGTCTTTCAAGATTGCAAGCTAAGCAATAGATCATTAATTTTTGTCAACAAAATGATGAAAGGAAAAGACAATACAAATTTGAAAATTTTAAAAATATCTGTCTTCTCATATTGTCCTAAAAACAGAAAATGAAAATAAAGCAAATCGACGGTGCAATCAGTCACTGAATTTCACTTCAAAGGAAGATAGGGCGTCTGAATCTTGTTGAGTAGGAAAAACGGGGTGTACTGTCTTCCTTTGAAGTAAATATGAATTCAGGGACTGATTCTACCATCGGTATGATTTAGGTTTGTTTTCTACTTTTTAGGGTCCATGTGGGAAGATAGAATTTTTTAATTTATTATATTTTTTTCTTTTTTACTAAAAACACCTACGTTTAGAAACTTTAATTTCATATATGACTCATGAACATCGACCATATTTTCCTCACCTTGCTTTTGGAGTCGTGTTTAAGCTAGCCCATGACATTGCAGACGTCACAAGCTTTAATTTGAGATATAACTCGTTAAGGTCCAACTTCCGCAAAAATCCGCTCCCTTTTTGGAGACGAGGGTGGAAGAAGAATGGTGGGGGGGGGGGGCAACATTCGAAACAGTGTACGGAGGCCCTCATATGAGCTTTCATTTGACGCCTAACTCCGCTATCTTTCGGAAGATATAGCGGAACAATCGTTTTCATGTTTCCCCTTTATAGAGGTGGAAAGAAACAAAGGGTGAATTTTGTTTTTCACCTGTAACTTTCCCCATGCCACAAGCTTTCATTTGACCCAGAGTTTGTTGCTTTCGGCCATCGCGTTCCGAAGATATAGCGGAACAATCGTTTTCATATTTCCCTTATTTTAGGGGGAAAGAAAGCATGGGAGTTATTTTTTTTTTCAGTCTATGACATTCCCCGAGTCATAAACCTTTTATTTGACATTCGAAAAACTATGTTGGAAAGCTATGGTGGAACAACTGTTTTGACAAAGCCACAAACCGACAAATAACGAGCGAAAAGCAATAGAAAGATAGGTATAGATAATAAAAATCTTGAAATGATATGTCGAGAGACAGCGTATCACATTGATTTGAACTCTCGAGTATTGTTTTCTGCACTTTTACACTTATTTCGTTCGCTTTTTTTATTTGCGCATATATATACAAATCTCACATAAACAACTAAGTTGGGTTGTTTTACCTCTGAGCGGCACTTTTTTGCACACCATGGGCTAAGTGGCCAGGTCACATGGACCCGAAGGCTCAGAGAAGGTTGGGTTGTTTTACCTCTGAGCAGCACTTTTTTGCACACCATGGGCTAAATGGCAAGGTCACATGGACCCCGTAGGCTGAGAGAAGGTTGGGGGAGGGGACCCACTGGAACAGCTGTTGGGAGACAGATGGTAGCCTCCCGTAAAGGCCATCCAGCGTGTTCTTTAACGTGCACAGGGTATGGCTCTCCCGCACACGGAGCCACGGCTTAACGTCCCATCCGACGGACGGCGGCCTTCCCAAGCCCATCGGTGCCCCTACTGACTGTGGGCAGGGCGGGGAATTTTGCGGAGATAAATCTCAACGCTGACCCAGCTGGGACTCGAACCTAGGAACTACAGATTACGAGCCTGGCGCGCTACCGACTGAGCCACCCCCGCCCCCATAAACAACTAAGACTCAGCATTAATTTTCCATCGATCGTTGAAAGAATGGTAAAGGGTACTGGATTCTCAGAATAGAAACATCACTTTTTCAAGATAGTACAATTAAATGAAGTTGATATTGGGGCAAGGCATTCTTTTTCTGACTATTTTTATGTGCTAAATCAGGCCTGGACATACGTTTTTTATCTGAAAAGCCGCTAGAAAACTGAAACGGAAGAGTGGGACGTCAAAGAAATATGTAACCAATAACTTATATATAAAAAAAAATAAAAATAAATAAATATCCCCTCAAGCAGCTGCTTGCCACAGAGGTCTGACAGGACTCTGTCTACTATGGCATATAAACTGACTGACTGAGAGTCTGTCAGTTTATATGCCATAGTAGAAGGTCTGTGAGGATGGCAGGACCTCAGCAGATAAACGACACATACATCCATGCCTTACCCGGGGCTCGAACCCAGGTCCCTTAAATCAGTAGCCAAGCGTGCTAACCACTTGGCCATGGGATAAAACAACGCAAAAAAAAATCTAAATTGAAACACAACCAATATAATTTTATTAAAATTAATTATAAATGAGAACTTTCAAAAAACAAAATTAATTGTTTTAATGAGATTTCGCCGAAGTCGGACTTCTTGACCTCTATTACGTTATCAAATTTATGTTTTGTAAATATCCACTTGCGAGTTAAACACTAACTCTTGTGGAACCTGACTATGCATTAACTATGTATTAAATATTGTGCAAATAAATATTATTATTATTTTTCTCCTAAAAATTTAACATATTTGTCATCAGTAGTTCGCTAGCCGCAGTTTGCCTAGGCTTGTGCTAAATTATAGTTTACAAGGAAGACTTGGAACAGCAAATAAGTGGCCTGTTACTTTACAATAAGAAATTAGTAAATATTCCTAAATAGGAGTCGATTGTGGGGTCATCTGTAAGTAGAGTACATAGTTGTATATATTATAACTAATCGAGAGATATTACAAATTATCGCTTTTAATTTTGGAGCAACGAAACTACTAATAGGCAGTGATTTATTTTAGTGCTTAGAGTTTCTTACTTATTCAGAAATGGAACTTAAGCCACTGAGATCTACGAATACTGCCTTTGGAAAGATATCAATCAATGCCGCCATCTTTTGGAGAGTTGAGATGGCAGATGCCATATTGTTTCCCACAGGATTCGAAGAAGGAATGGGCAGTTGAAAAAAGAAAAGCGACTGGAAACTACGTTGAATATATTCTAACTTTATTATACGATACAAAATTCTTCAATTAATTGTTTTGCTGGTAAGCTAAAGATTCTTGATTTGAGCCCTACGTAAAGCATGGCAGTATGTAAGATGTTTGATGTATGTAAAGTAATGTATGTAAGATGTCTGTGTGATGTGTTTGTTGCTGACATCTCGTCATCTTCACAACTCTCCTCTACGGCGATTAAATACAACGAGAATTCTGTCAGGTCTACGTGGCAAGTGACCTGGTAAGCTTTCTTATTGTTGTTGAGTAAGTATAAATATTAAATATATTAATTTGAACGGTTAACTTTATAGTTATTAAGAATCCAAAATTTTGAATGTTGGAGTTGTGTTTCTTCATCATATGCAAAAGACGTTTTTAAAACACTTAATTTTTTTTTTCTGGTTCATTACAAATTTCACTTATTGATAATAAAATTTCTATTTACTTTCGATAATCACGTGTGTTTTTTGTGGGGATGGGTGGCTTAGTAATATGCAGTTCCCAGATTCAAGTCCCAACTGGGCCAGTGTTGAGATTTATCTCCGCAAAACTCCCCGCCCTGCCCACTGTCAGTTAGGGATACCAATGGATTTAGAAAGCTCTCCGTCCGTCGGATGGGATGTTAAGCCGTAGTCCCTTGTGCGGGAGAACCATACCCGGTACACCTCAAAGAACATGATGGTCTTGACGAGAGGCTACCATCTGTCTCCTAACAGCTGTCCAGTGGGTCCCCTCCACCAACTCTCTTTGAGCCCTCGGGATCCTTGAGATCTGGCCATTTAGCCTACTGTGGGCAAAAAAGTGCCGCTCAGAGATTAAACAAACCAGCCAAATGTTTTTCTTGCACTTCCTAAAAAGAATGAGACGTTGTAACTAGCTTCATAACCTCAAACGTTATCAGAAAGTTATGTTCAAGATTCACTGTTTCGTAATAACTAACGAAATGCAGCACGTTCTAGAGATAATTTTCCTGAACATTGGCATCTTAATTCGAATCATTTAGCATAACGATTTTCCAAAAACTCAGGTATTAAGTATTCATTAATTTCTCGATCACAATATATTTATTTTCAAAGTAGCAACATCAATTCAGGTCGCAAAAACTTTCATCGTGGCAGCCTTTGTCATAGTAAGTTTAATTTCCAGTCATAATAGGAAGTGTAACGGACAGGAAAATGGCAAGTCTCTTATCGTTTCGGAAAATGTCTACTTCCTGTCAAGAGGTCCGATTTATTAACTCGATCTACCTTTCCTGGACTTTTTTGAGTCAGATAAAGAGACTCAACTTAAAAATATATTACAGCAAGATGGAGAGTAGTGATCATAAGGAGGGGGCTGTAGCCCCATAGAAGAAACGTGAGAATGTTTTTTTTTTTTCTCTCCAATAGACAACCATTTTTGGCATTCCTGAAGTGATTAGCGGTGTAGGGTTTGGTCGCTATTTGCTTTCCCAGGAAAGAAGATCCCTGATATCCACAGTAATCCAGAGGCCAAATGGCAAGATGCTAAACAGGATCTCAATTCCTAAAAAATCCAATGGTAAAGTTTAGAATGTCATTTCTGGATTGCAAAAATTCTCCATATTTCCCTAAATTGCCCCTGCGGATTATGACCTTCTTCGATAATGGAACTAGTTTAGAAATGGAAGAAAAAGAAAGTTTTCCATAAAGATTAAAAATTTACTAAGAATATCATGAAATCTACACATCTCCGCACTCTCAGACTTTACTGAAAAAGTCTGAAAGTAAGGTAAATTTTTTGCTTGAATCTCTTTATTGTAACTTTGACAAAACTTTCACGCTTCACTGAGGGCAATACCCATAAATTACGGAGAAACTAATAATCCTGTAACCATGGATTTGGTAGGTGTGGAAAGTATTACATCATAAACCACTTTACAGTTGTCCTCCATAACAGAGTTTCGGGCCCTCAAATGGGCTCCGGTAATAAAGTGTAATTTATATGGGCCACAAGAGAACTTCTAAACGCCATGATTTATCGTAGCACTAGCACAATACACACGCGTCCGTTTTTCTAATTGGGTTTCCAAGTGGCAACGACCACACAGGCATGACACTGCCTATGGTGACTGCGGCATATCTTCGCTAGCATGGAGCGTCGGCTTGTCCACCAAGATAACAGTCACCGCACTCACTTGCCGGCATGCTCAGTAGGGAGATAAGTTCACTTAAGTCTCGACAAAGGGCCGTGCGAATGCCACCACAGTCAGCCATTATCTACAACGGTGTGGTAAGAACGCTTTGGTCCAATAACAGTCTACTCACGTGCTCTCCGTCTCAACGTGTCTCCCTCTGGTGGAGATTTGTCACTGCTCTTTATGGTTATCAGTTTCTGTACTATGCACAGTGGAATCTTCGAATACCACTGATGTGACTCCGCAGTTGGTACAACGAGTTTCTGAGAATCGCCCGACTCAAACTGTGCATCTTCACATTTAAGAGTGCAGATATTTTGGTCTCGAAAAAATCCCACTTTAGCAAGATTCATACTCGATATATTCAGGCGTTACAAAGATGGAAAAATATTGATTTATGATTGGGTTTTTAATAATTTCGTTGTCTTCTTTTATTGTATTGTTTTTTGTTTATCAATCTATTTAGCAGAGTAAACTTGTTTAGTATTTACTAAATTACAATTTTAGAGTATAAAGTTATAAATTTTTTTTTCATTCTGTTTTGTTTATGAATTTGTTTTATATTCCACTACAATGACAAAAATATGCAAGTCAAATAACTCGTGAGTACAGGTTTAACAACCTTTTCGAATATCTCTGAGAAAAATCTCTGAGAAAAGAGAATATTGCCTTACCTACCTTTCAGGGGGAATTATTTCACGTGTGAGGAAGACAAATCCTGTAAGTATTTAAAGAACATGATGATGATCATCATCACACTTCCCTCAAAACTGAAAGTTCTAGAACAAAAAGAGATTGTTCTAACTCATTCAGGTCATAGTAGGATAGTAAATAACAAATATGATACTAAAGTAATTGTAATTTTGGAGTATAATCGTCATGTTGTGGTGTTATGAAAGTAAAAATGTTATATAATCTTCATGTTGTATATGAGGAAAAAAAAAGAAAAGAAAAGAAATAAATATTGATTGTCTAGTTTTCATGTTGTTTGTGTTGTTAGGAGAAGAAAGAATGAAATTTGTTAAGGTATGTTAGATAGTATCCAGTAATGAACAGTCTTTGAAAAAATCTATTATGAATCTATATGAGTTTTATTTTTTTGTTATTATGGTGAAGGATATTTGGGAAAGAGTAGGTAAAAATATTAAATTTATTAAGTTTGTTGTAATAATTTTGTTTTTGTAAGTTATAGAGATTGCAGTCAAAAATAATATGGGATAAAGTTTGGGGAGTTAAGCAATTTGGACAATTGGGAGAATTTTTTTATTTAAATTGAAATAATGTAGTATCAGTTAGAGCTTTATTTGTTTTTAGTTTTGAGATGAGATTAATTTCTTTTTTAGAAAAGCCATGAATATTTAAATTGATGTTTCTGTGTATCAATTAAGTATCTATGTGAATTAACAGCATTGGTTTCAAAATAAGTTTGGATTTCATTTAGTAATTATTTTTTGTTCTGTTTTTTATGAAGAAAGATAAAGAATGGTACAGGGATAGGAGGTTTATCAATCAGTGCTTTTTTAGCAAGAGAGTCTACCTTTTCATTTTCAGTGATCTCTACATGAGAAGGGATCCACTGAATGCATATGTAATTGTTTTGAGAAATGTGTTTAAAAGTTAGAGAAAGAGCATCAGTGATGTATATAGGAAAATTTGATTTATATGGATTTTGATATAAAAGATTAATAGCAGATTTGCAGTCAGAAAAGACTGCAATTGAAGAATTGGTAAATTTTAAGGACCAGTCAATAGCAAAAATAATTGCAGTGATTTCTGCTAAAATTATAGGAGTGGGTTGTTAAATTTAAATGTGAAAGATTTATTTTGTTCTGAGCATACAAATGCACCAGATGTGGAAAGTAAATCATCACTGTGCGATCCATCTGTGTATATTTTTATGTGCGTGCCCCTCCCAGGGGTTTGCGCACGTTTAACTGAATCACCCTGTATATACCACTTTAATCAACTGTTAGTTTTTTATTGTGTGGTTATGAAATAATATCCATTAATAACTTTTAAAAACTTGTTATAAAATACTAGAACTTTAATATTCAATATATTATTTTCTTTTTCTGAATTTCGAACTGAAATATATTATGTTTGCATTATTTACTGAGCCGTCCCGTGGCCGAGTGGTTGGCGCGCTTGGCTATTGATCTACGGGACCTGGGTTCGAGCCCAGTGTAAGGCATGGATGTTCGTGTTGTTTTTCTGCTGAGGTCCTACCGTCCTCTCGGACCTTCTACTCTGGCATGTGGACTGACGGGCTCCTGTCGGACCTCTGTGGCGGGCAGCTGCTTGAGGGGGTATTTATTTTTTTTATTATTATTCACTGTAAAATTGACCATTCACATTTATTAACAATAAAAACCTTTGATTACTTGACTCTCATTTATAAAACACATGGAGCTCTCCACTAAGAATGTCAACTTAGTACTAAATAACAAGTTTATTTCATCAACATATTAGTAGAATATGTATGAAAACAGTGAATTCTTATAGTGATTTGATATGTATAAATTGGTAATTATATTAAGAGAAGAGGCATCTAAGGTTTTTTTGCTATGGATTCCTGGAATGTCAGTATACAAAATGGATGGCCTGCTAAGCCAGATTGGGAATTTAGGGGAAAGATCACCACTTAATTTGTTGAGGATGATTTCCTGCAGTTGATTTGTTTGGTTTATGCTATTAATGGTAGTGTATTCAATGCCAGAGAGGATTTTGGATAAGATGGAATGTGATATGTTTTTAGAGATAATTCTACAAATTAAGTAAAAAGTAAAATTTTTTTATTTATGAAGATAGGAGATATTGATGTTTCTGCATAAAGGTCAATATTTTTGCTTCCCCTGGGTAAACCTAGGGAGTATCTGATAATTTTAGTTTGTAGTGATTCTAATGGTTTTGCCCTAGAGACAGACAAGTTATTTAGAAATTCAATTCCATATTGAAATTTAGGAGCAATTATATTTTTTTTATAAAAGTAGAATATTTTGAGTATTGCAGCCCCATTTAGCTCTTCCTAAACATTTTAAAAAATTAAATAATTTGTTACCAATATTAATATCATTATCAACATGAAATTTCCATAGTAGTTTGCTGTCAAAGTGTAATCCTAAAAATTTGGCATCTTTAACAATTTTGAGATTACATTTATTTATTTGAAGTTTAAAGTCATTAGGTACTTTTTTAGATTTGGGAAAATAAAGTATGGATGTTTTTTCAATAGTTATAGTTAAATTCCATATTTGACAAAAATCATGTAGTTGATTAAGGGATAATTGAAGAAAATGTTCTATAACAAAAGGATTATCATGTTGTTTCCACAGTATGATGTCATCTGCATACATGCCATAGTTTATGTTAATCAGGGAGAGTATTAGGAAGATCAGAGAGAAATATATTAAATAAATTAGGTGAAAGTATGTCTCCTTGTACAATTCCTGTGGTAAAAGGATATTCTTTAGAAAAGGTATTATTTATTTTGACTTTAAAGTTTTTTTTTTTGCTAATAATGTTGAATAAGGTTTTGAATAAGTTACCTGAAATATTTATGTTTTTGATTTTATGAAGTAAAGCTGTATGGTTGACAGAATCAAATGCATTTTGAATATCTATAATAATAGCTACAAGAAATTGTTTTTTATGAAAAACATGTTCAATGTCAGTTAAAAAATGTAAAATCAGATCTTTTGTTGATCTGCCTGATCTATAGTCATAAAAATGTTCATTTAAGATGTTGAAATGTTCTATATGAGTATAAAAGATATATATGAATATATATGATATATATGATATATATATATATATGTTCTATATGAGATTATAAATGTTCTATATTCCATGTGAGTGTGGAATTTACTAGTCTTCAAAAAGTTTTAAAACATTTGATGATAAACATATAGGTGTGTAAGAACTGAAATCATAAATATTTTTATTTTGTTTATGTATAAAAATTAGGTGATTGTCTAACCATTGATCTGGAATTTTACCTGAAGTCCAAATTTGATTAAATATTTGTAGTAATTTTATAAGTGAAGAAAGGCGTTTCGAGTGTCAAAAACATCTATTTATGAGATCATTTAAACTGATGCGCCAATGAAACAAGTGACAGCTGCCTCGCACTGACTGGGCATCAACTTACACCATAAGACAAGTGCAAAGAGTGAAAACGTAAGCAAAATGCTGAAGAAATTTCAGATGGTTTTATATTTTGAACAATGGGCTAAATGATCACTTGAACAAAGACAGAAGACTTTGAGAAATTTTCATGCAAAGGATCCACTGGATCGCTTGCTATTGGGATAATTGTGAGTATCCGGCGAATGCCTGCCAAGGTATTTTTTAGCTTGTGCAGTATGTGACGTCTGTCAATGGCGAAGCGACCGTGAAATCAAAGGAAAGAAATGGGGCCTTATAATTCGAATCATTCAACCGAAAAATTTAATATATTCTTAATCACATGAAATCCCTCGACATAAAAGCCGATAAAAATAAATATCTTAATGGAATTTCGGTTTATTATCAGCTTTGATTTTAAAAATTATTTCTCTCATACAAGTCATTCTTCATCCCTGATGTCTCGTCTACTGCATAAAAAACAAAATTCTCATGCGATGAAAGGTCACCTTTCCAAGCTGCAGTTACCTCTCACGGCACATAATGGGGAGAATCAGTATTTTCGTCAGTTCTTGTTTTCCGGGTCTTGTGGTGGTAAAAATGTTGATTTCTTATTTTCGGATCGATTAGAAATTTGCCATAAAGGAATGCAAATAAAAAATGATAATTGAATCGAACGATGTTAATTACCCTTAATTGTCGCTAAATGACTGATCATGAAATCACTTCATCTCCGTAAAGCACTAGGAGTTTAATAAGAAATAGTTTTTTGCAGTCAACAGAACTTGAATGGTTTCAAGAATTACAGTCTGTTTTTTGCTCAAAATCAAAAAGATGGAAATATCGCTAGAGGACACATCGTAATCGTCCATAAATTTTGCAAAGCTCGTAATGGGTAGGAAGGGGAGGAGGAGGAGGGCGTTACATGGAGGGACGGGATACAGAAATGATGTTACGTAACGCTAAAATGCTCCGCTAATTTATACAATTAGCAATTTTATCGTTTTTGATGACAAAAATCAACTTCTTTTATTTTATCATTTATAATATGCAGTGGTCTGTAAATGATAGCAAAGTAGTGACTGGAAGGAGAGCTATGTACCAATCCCCTGTGATGACGGCCAGGCCCAGCAGCTAAAGTCCGACCCAGCATTCTCGTGGTTACCTCTCAAAATAATTTGTTAGCACCTCTCAAAATAGATACTCTTTTATTGTAGAAGGGAACGGAAAAGGAGGGCTGCCAGATCAGTATGGCCTACTGATCTGGACTAATGCGGCTACTTTTTTTTTCTACCGAGCAGAGGAGTGGACATCCACAGAAGGTCCCAGTGCTGACTATATACACCAACCGGAATGGAATAATGGCACTGATCATGATTTGGGATCCAGAATTTGCTGCATTGGTGGGATTCTGTTGAGGGAGAATCTTCCGCTGTGATTTCTGCTTATTTCTGGATTGACAGCTCCAAGAAAAAAGATTCACATGATATGTTTTATCAGCTGGTGGATAATCCTGAGCAAAGGTCATCGCAGGCACCTGAACTCTTTGCTTCTACTGGCATCGTCAAATTCTACATTGGAGGAAGTCTTCCAGTGTAGATGGCTTCAACCTTTATTGGTGGGGAAACGGATCTTTGCCCCATGTCTGCGATTAGGGGGCTGTTTCATATTGTCGGCACTTCCTCTCTCAATAAACATAGTTTCTTTAAACATCCCACTAACCATTCTCTCTCCACAGATGGTAGTTGGAATGTGAGAACTCTGCACAGAGATTATTCTCTTGATGTCCTCACATAAGAATTCCGCCGTTATAATTTAGATATTCTTGGCTTGCAAGAGACCAGATAGACAGATAAAGGTCAGATCCTTAAAAACTTCCACTTTTTAGGGAGGGAAGATGGGATTTTCTTGCATAGATTTGCTTCTCAGCAGACGCGCTAGTGATGCTCTTCTAGGATATGAGTGCATTAATGAAAGGTTTCTTACAGCAAAATTTCAGACAAGCGTTAAAGACTTGAATGTTATCTGCTGTTATGCCCCCACTGAGGATGCCGATGAGGATGAGAAGGATAGGTTTTACGGACAACTTCAGGATATTTTGAATTCTGTCAAGAAAGGAGATATTACCCTTGTTCTAGGTGACTTCAATGCCAAAGTTGATACTGACTCTGACCTTTGGGGAGGAATAATAGGTCCTTTTGGTATTGGTAGCTGCAATGGCAATGGGCAACGTCTCATACAGGTAAGTCAACTCAATGGATTCAAAATAACTAACACTTATTACAAACACCACAACATACATAAGTACACATGGGTTTCACCCGATGGGCTGCATAAGAATATGATTGATTATATATTAATTAACAGCAAATGGGCTAGTTCTGTTAGAAATACCAGGGCATATAGGGGAGCTGAAATTGGATCTGACCATTATCTTGTTAAAAGTGTCTTGCAACTTAAACTTAAGAAGTGTTATACGAAGGTTAACAAATTTACCTTTAATTTTGAAGCTCTGAAAGACCCAGTTATAGCTGAATCTTACCATGATAGGCTACTTAATCGTTATGACAATCATGGTTTGCTTACTACTGAAGTTGAAGAAGAATGTAAACGTTTCAAACAGGCTTTTCTTTAAACTAACAGTACTCGTTTAGGTAAAAGGGAACAGAGGAGGCAAAATTATTTTGAGTGATAAGGTACTTGAGATTATTACGGAAAGAAAGCACTGCAGAATGTCCTTGATCAATACCCTACTAGTCCTAACAGAAAGCGTTGCAAAGAGCTTAATAAACGTATAGAAAATCAGTTAGCAGCTAATAAGAATCTTTGATTTGGTGGCTTGGCTGGCAAAGCTGAGAAAGCAGCTAGACAGCGTAATATCAGAGAGCTGTATCACATAATCAATGTTTAGTGTGGGAAGAAATAGACAGCTATATAGGACTTGAAGGATAACAAGTTAAGTTTATTGAAGGTGAGGGTTCTGTGATGACTAGGTGAGCTTACAAACAATGGGAGTTCTACTCCCATTGCTTGTAATGAATACAGATGCATTAGTAGCTTTAATGTTGGCCCTATAACACAGTCTGAAATTTTTTTGGCTATTTCTAAACTTAAAATATATAAATTCTCCGAGGTAGATGTAATTACTACTGAAAGGCTTGGAGCTTTGAATATTTCTGTTACCAAATAGCTGACTGAAATGTTAAATGTGTTTTATGATAAAGTCATTATTCCTAAGGATTTTACCAGAGCTTTTACCATCCCTATATTTAAAAGAGGTGATCGCAGTTCTTGTGATAATCAGCCTACTTTCTGTTTAAATGGTTAGTGGATACATTCCAGGTAAAATTCTTTACATGATTGTGCTTAATAGAATTAAGAATCTGGTTGACGGAAAATTGTGTAATGAGCAGTGTGGATTCGGAAGTGGTAGGAGACGTGTAGATCAATTTTTTTCACTTAAGCAGAGTCTTGAAAAGTGTTTCGAGTTTCAGAAACTTGTGGTTACTAACTTTGTAGATTTCAAAAAGGCTTTAGGCTCTGTTCATGATCATAATTTGTAGTTGATCGTGAGATCTTATGGCATACCAGACAAGTTAGTTAACATAATGAAAGCTCTCTAAAATAGCACCTAGTAATGTGTGAGAGTTGATAAAGCTTGTAGCAATTTTTAGCATTGTGTCTGGTGTTCAACAAGGGTGTATTTTGTCTCCTTTCCTCTTTAGTTTGGTTATTGATTTTGTTATGCGGAATTCACTGCAAGAGAAAGATTTTGGGCTTAAATGGTCTAGAGATCTTAAAACTTCTGATTTCCATTATGCTGATGATTTGACACTTTTGGCAAATGATGTTGATGAGATGAATTCTTTCATTAGAGCTGTTGATGAGACTAATAATAGAGTAAGTTTGGTGATATACAGAAAAAAAACTAAAGTGATGAAAATTGGGCAGGCAGGTTCAATTAATCTGAATCTCTAGAGCAAGTGTCTCAGTTTAATTATCTTGGGAGCTACGTAACAGATACTGGTGATGTGCGACATGAGATAAACAGACGAATATGAATTGCTGCTAGGAAAGTTTAAGATCTATGGAGAGTGTGGAGAAATAGGCATATACACCTAAAGACTAAAATTAGACTGTGCAATAGTTTGGTTCTTTCTAGAGTTAGTTATGGTAGTGAAATTTGGACCGTTTGTACACAAGATAACAGGAAACTTGATGCTTTTGATTCTAGATGCTTACGCAGTATTTTGGGCATTAGGTGTTTCAACTTTATAAGTAATGATGAGGTTAGGCAAAGGAGTCGGCAACCTCCTTCAAATAGCATATTGTGCTGAGAGATACTACGTTGGTTTGGCCATGGTGCCCGTATGGATAATTATAGCTTAGCAAATAGGGTTATGAAGAGTGTGCCTAAAGGGGAGACTTAGGATAAGGTGGGCAGACAATGTCAAACAGGACTGTGTTAGAATTGGTGTGCAGTGGCCAGATGCAGCAGGTGTAGCTTAGAACAGATGTGTTTGAAGAGCTAAATTGTACAATCTGGTTGGACCTCCATAGCTATACCTGCTTGAGGATGCTAATGATGATGATGAATAACAGTGGCTTTCCCAAAAAGATTCTGAGGGTTAACAAATTTGAGTCTAATGGAGGTGGAGGCGCGAGGGGGCCATTGTTCATTTTCTCTTTGAGATGTTCTGGTTTTAAGGGAATGCTTTAGAAAATATATGTTATTAAAGCCCTCAGGGAGGAGGGAGTTTAATCCGATGGGCTTTGGAAGGCCACGTCTAAGTAAAGTCATGACTCTAGGTGCAGGAGAGTCATACCCGTGCACGTTTAAGAACATCCTGGATGGCGTTGTCGTGAGGCTACCATCTATGTCTCCTAACAGCTGTTCAATAGATTCCTTCCCCCAACCTTTTCTTAGCCCTCGGGATTCTTGTGACCTGGCCATTTATTCCATTGTATGCAAAAAGTGCCAGTCAGAGGTAAAACAACCCAACCCAACTCCTTCTTCTCGTAAATCACCTCTTCCAGATACACTGCTGTATTTACTGCTTCTTCCGTAACACTCATTTGAGGCAGGAGTTGGTTCAGTGGGTTTTGAGGCAGGAGTTGGCTGTGCTGCAATTCCCAAGTTTGAGCTCGAACTGTGTCAGCGTTAAGATTTATCTCTGCTGAGGATTATCGCACAGATTATCCAGAAATTTACATCTGTCTCCTAACAGCTGTTCAGTGGGTTTCCTTTTCCCAAACATTTCTGAGCCCTTAGAGTCCCTTTGACCTGGTCATTTAGCTCATTTTATGCACAAAAGAGTCGCTCAGAGGTAAAATAACCCAACGAAACAATAATTTGCTATGTGATTACCATATTAAAAGTGAAGATCTTTAAAATAAGTGTCAGGCAACAGGGAGAGAAGGAGGTAGGAATCCGGCCTAAAGTACATAGAGGAAAGAGGAAATCGAAAATCTTTACTTTCTCTGGTATTTCTTTTTTGTTGACTACCATGTTAATATGTATATATATATATCATTGATATTTAAGCAAGATTCGAAATAGCTAATTATTAATGTCTTCTTGAAACGACCAGATCAAAAGCGATTCTTAACAGTTAATCACTAATGTATCCCTAGATTCCCTTTTACGCTGTTTTCGAAACAAAATTATATATTACATATTCATTCATTGATCACATCATCAAACGGTCTCTCTGTTGTAATAAGTGCGATATTGCTCCAACTTGGCAATTGCATTTTGACAATGGTCAAGCAGAGTCCGCCCGAACTCAATTTGAGGAAGAATTTGCTCTGACACATCGTAAACATATATACAAAAATGCATGTTGTTAATCATTTATTCATATATTTTTCATTATAATCATTTTATGACAAAATTAAAATGTCAATTTTAATTGGACCTAAAATATTAGAAATACTCAAAAACTGAAAGTTACGGGGTAACACCATTATAAATACAAAAATGCAATTATTTATTAAACATAGAGAATATGTACAAAAATAATCAAAACGCATTGTGCTCATTTAAATACTAAAACTGGTTAAAAATTTTAATTAAAATCAAAACTGTTTAACATAGCTTTTGTTTTACAATTACAATAAATATTTGAAATTTATATTATTCTGAGCCCGCGCATGCCCGAACCCGAACTCGTCTCGATTGTCAATCGAGTTACCTGACGCCTTCAGAGCTTTATACATTCGTAGAGCAATCGTTGTAAAAGGAGCCGATCGGAACTTTTTAAAACTGCTTTTTTCTATATTTAATGTTCATTTCACGCAGTTTCAAGTAGTAAAGCTGGATCTAGTAAATTAATTTAAAATCTGAAATCAAAAGGTTAATGAAAGCGATTTACAACAGAAATAACTACATTCATTAGATATGTAAAATTATACATGGAATTTTCATGTTTTCAAAAAATGCAAAATAAATTTTTTACCTTTGTCAACACTAAGAACCACGCTGGGTTGTATGGGCATGGATAATCCGCAGATAAATAAATGACTGTTCCCTGCTTACATATTTATATGTATTACGTGTAGGTGATGCAATTTTAATGGTGGGTGGGAAAAATGAAGGTCACGCATTTAAAGCACGTGTTGGAAATTATCCCTTTCACGTAACAGCGCGTTTCTTTTAGTTATCAATCAGTCCGCACTTCGCATCGTAATATGCACATCGACTGTAAAATTCAAAATGTTCTAGTAGCTGAGGTGTTATCACAAATTCTAGTAGTGTATCACAAATTCTAGTAGTGTTATCACAGTTCTAGTAGCTGAGGTGTTATCAAAATGTATCTAGTAGCTGAGGATCTTAACCCAAAAGTAAAAAGCTAGGACAAATGTTAAAACAAAAACTGGAAAACAGTTTCCTAATCAGGTATAGGTTGAGAATCGATGTTCTTAGTGAGTGCTGAATTTTTATTGATGGATGGATCACAATATTTTGTGTGAATGAAGAGAACATTTCTTTATTATTATTACATGAGCTAACGCCTTTCCAGTGCAACTTGTTCACTTAAATATTGCACGCTGTCTGCCTTGACTTGCACGACGTAGAAGAAAAAAGCAATATTCAATGTGTCGTGTAAACCGACTCGCTTAGCGATTTCAAATCATTACATGGTCAATTTTCATTACTATGTGAAAAACTAACTGTTCTATTGATTGCAAAATGACTCTTGCCACGGGTGCAAACATTTCTCGCTTGCTCCATATGCCAAATTGGATAAGCTCCAGGTTTTGATGTTCTTCAAATGCTCTGTTCCGCTAAGATTCACTAGAAACTCTATCATGTTCTGTTAACCCTTTCAGGACCATAAGGTTTCTAAGAGTAAATATTAGTATGTAACTGTTTATTTTAGTTTGTTTAGACGTAAAATAAATAAAAATCATAAGAAAAATACATAACAATGTGTAGTTTTTTTGGAATTTTATGGGAAATATTTTTCCCAATGGACTATAAAGGTAACACAAATTATAGTTAGGCTTATTATGCAATGTCTTTTATTTATTGGTTTATTAGAACAAAATGTTAACTAAAATAATACAAAATTATGAAATAAAATTACTATACAAAATGATGTGCTAATTATGATATTCTGCGAAGCAATTTCTTTTGGTAGTGAGGCAAAGATGGACATTGCACATAGTACATATACTATGCGTCCTGACAGTTCTGTTTTTGTTTTCTAAACGTTCCCGTTTACGTAATTGCGTTCGGCATACGTTCTATTTTGACATTATGTATAAAAAATGCAGATAAGGTTATAATTAAATACGACAATCACCAATTTTAAAATAGGAAAAATATTTCCCTTAGTCGTGAAAGGGTTAAGTGACCAGACGCTGGCTGGCATCAGGCGGTAACTGTTTGCCAGGCGCTGCAGCCAAGTTGCCTTTACTTTCATTATCCAGCACTGGCCGTATGGCCGGCCAGTTACGCAAACTGATTTCCAGCAGTGGTTTAGCACTGGGCACGATGGCAGATATTTTGATCAGAAAAGGCTTAGAGAAGAATATGCAAATCAAGCCTTTGTCAAACAGTAGCCATCTTATTTTCCCAGATATCGCAAGGAGGAAGCTTAACTGCTTGCTCTGCTCAGGATAAGTCAGTGTTTTTTAGCTCTTTTTTTAAAAACGAGCTAGTTTTCACTTTGTCATCTGTCTCTACGTCTGTAGACATTAAACTCTTTATTTTTCTGAATAAATTAAAATTCTTTTGGGGTTGAGTAGGTGTTGCAGAAATTACGATTCGCACTTTCTGAATCTCCCAGAGTTATAATTGCTCCTTACAACGGTGGAAAAAGTTCAAAAGTGCAAAATTTCAAACCAATATTTCAAGCGATGTAATTATATTAGAAATTTGAAACTTTGACTGTGAAATGCGAATGTTATGAAATTTGCACTGACAATAGTGGTTTTCGCCTTTACTCCCACAGAGGGTGGAGAAACGCAACTTTTGATTTTTAAGACATAATTAATCCTTTTAAGAAAAAAATTAAAAATTCGTTTTGGGTTGGATAGGTATTGATGAATATTATGATTTACACTTTTCGAATCTCTCAAAAGCTTTAATTGCCACTTGTGACGGTGGAAAATTTTTAAGCGAATTTTGGAAACGATCTATTTGGGCTAGAAATTTGATATTGAGTGGTGGAGTTCACTCCTCCCGGGGACTCAAATTTTGCTTTGAGAGATGAATAAAAAATATTTTTATGATGATTCATAGTTTTCAAATCCTCCAAAAGGAGACTTCAATTTGCATCGTTAGAGGGATCTAAATGTAGGAAATGTAAAGCTGGAAGTAA